>CM072996.1:94162167-96662167 GCA_037038555.1 Rhynchonycteris naso | reverse complement strand
TTATTATGTAATTTTTAACTTTCTAATATGAAAAATTTATAGACAAAAGTAGACAAGTATATGATATGTACTACCCCTTGCTCAAGCCAGCGACCATGGGATCATGTCTGATCCCATGCTCAAGTGAGTGAGTGAGCCTGTGCTCAAGCCAGATGAACTTGTGCTTAAGCCAGCAACCTTGAGATTTTGAACCTGGGTCCTCTGTGTCCTAGGCCAACACTCTATCCACTGTGCCACCGCCTTGTCAGGCAACTTAATTATTTTTTTATGCCATCACTTAGGGATTATTAAAATGCATATTTTAAAAGTTTTTTTAGATATCTGAATGTATAATTGTGTGTATGAAGTTTTTCATGCGGTCACATTTTCTTCATTTGTGGGTATTTAAAATGTCTTTAAACTGTTTTCTGTGATTTTAGTCACTATGTAGTTATTTCATTATAATGGTACACTGTTAGTCAATGAATCAGTGGGACCTGCTGTGGGGCATTCTGTCTCCAGTGTCCTGTTATGAAGACTGCTCGGAGCAGCATGGTAGCTGTATGTTTGAGCTCATCTGTTGTCATTTGGTGAATTTCCTGGATGTGGAATCATGGGACAATGGAGTGCCAGATTGTTTACCTGGAGGGCTGTGTCTGTCCAATAAGCTGATAGCAAATAGAACCTTGCCATAATTTACACAAATAATTCCCCAGACTTTGCAGCTCTCCTTATATATAACTGATTCAGAAAGGTCATCTCACCAGCAGACCAGATACTGAGAAATCTCTGAATGGTACAAAACAGAGGGGCAGACTCTATAAATAAACTAAGCTGAGCTGAGGACCTCACAGCCACTCTGAGCTGAAAAGGAAGACCTCCAAAAAGTGGATACTGAAGCTAGGCCCCTACTGTTTAGGCCAGAGACGGCAAAGGCTGGCTGCAACTGCCATCGTTGTCATGACAAGCACCCACCACACCAGCCGGTGCTCACCTGCTTCCCTGACTCGCTCCCGCCGCTCTTCCTTAGGACCCGCACTTGGCTCCGATGCCAGCACTTGGCCTGGCCGGAAGAACACCATGGCCATGGACACCTCTGACCTCACCTGGCATTTTATATGTGACACCAGGAGTCATCAGTTACCCGAGGAACACTGACAGCATGAAGGGAGTCCTGCATAGACCAGGACAGCTAACAGGACTCAGCAAATGTGAGCAACCCCCCACCCCCAGGCCCAGCACAGAAGGCTGACCCCCAGAGCTCCTCTAGAAAGTCAGGAAAGGACGTGAACATGCTCCTCACGGTCAGCGCTATGTTCATGAAAAAGAAAAATGGATCAAGATAAGATAAGGAAACAAGTGGTAGAAATTAAAAATACTGTATGGATTCTCAGTAGATAGGCTGAACTTCAGGCCTGTCCCTTTCACCTAAATCAGGAGCAGTAGACCTGAGGAGTTCTTGAAGAACAGTGTGAGAGGGAAGTTGAGTCACAGGATAGATAGATCTTAGGCATCAGCATTTATTTATCTCAAGAGTTTCCAAAGGAGACGGAGGAGGGAAATAGTAAACATCACAGGTGATTTTGCACAGCTCTCTTTAGGTTGACCAGGTGCTAGTGAGGGGCCATTAAAAAGACAGCATAAGTTCTAGTGACATTTCAGAATCAAGAACAAAGAAAATTCTTAAGAGCAGCTCAAAGAGAAGATCAGGTTCCCCTTAGAGGAGTGAGGATAGACTGACATCAGTTGTCTGTAACTGGGAGATACAAGGAAATGAGCAAGTGCTGAGGGAAAGGGTTTGGGACCTGACTTGTATTCTTAGGTTATTTAGGGATGAGGGCAAAATAATACTTTGATGCTTGCAAGAATTTAGAGTTTGCATCCATGAACCCTGATTCATCAGAAAGACAAAATAGACATAGGAGGAAAATACATGAAAACATTAAGGAAAAATGCAACAAAAATTCCTTTTATTATTTGTAATAAGGCAATGTTTAAAATAATTCTTAAAATAGACCCCTGGCCTGTTGGTTCAGTGGATAGCATGTTGGCTCCGCATGCAGTCATCCCTGGTCAGGGCACACAGGAGAAGCAACCATCTGCTTCTCTTCTCCTCCCTTTCCCCCTTCTTTCCCTCTTCCCCTCTCGCAGCCAATGATTCCGTTGGTTCAAGTGTCAGCCCTGGGCACTGAGGATAGCTTGATTGATTCAAGCATTGTCCCTAAATGGGGCTTGCCAGGTGAATCCCGGTTGGGGCACATGCAGGAGTCTATCTCTGCTTCCCTTTCTCTCACTTAAAAGAAAAAATAATTCTTAAGATAGTAGCAAAATGAAATATAAGAATTCAGAACAAAAGTCTAAATTTCAACAATGTGGTGAATGAAAGTAGCCAAGTGGGGTTGCTATGTGCTAATGTATTTTTTAAATTTTTACTTCCTTTTTGACTAAGAATTTTTTATTTTTAGTATTGCTTGGTCTGGGAAAGGGGAAATGTTTGTTTTGACTTCATGTTGATTTTAGTAGGTGGAATATAGGACTGAGAGTCATGGACACAGATAAAACTGAAGTGGCTACCCAGGGGAGGGGAGTAAGGGGACATTAGAAGGGGACAATGTATGGGGATGGAAAATGATTGACTTTGGGCGATGGGCATAGAACATAATCAGCAGTTCAAATGTCATGGAGAGGTTCACCTGAAATCTCTGTACTCTTATTGATCAATGTTACCCTATTAAATTTAATTTAAAAAAATACAGGTTTAAATTTGATATTTGGAAGATTAGAGGTAATTGCTGTATGATTAGAAATAAGATTTGTTGCTTTCATTAGAAGCTTTATTTGGTGCTGAGAAACCTCACCTGTTCTAACTGTAGTACAGCTATAGGAAGAGAGGGGTGAGGTTATGAAAACATTGCAAACACAAAACAGGATGTTAGGATCAACTTAGGTATGTTCTTTCCTACAGCAGAAGTTAATTAAAATTCCCTGAAAGTGAGGATGAAAAAATCCATGCAAAAGAAAGGGTGGTTGTGTATTCAGAACTAACCAGAATTATAGAAGCCAGTTGAAGGAATTGCCCACGAGCCATATTTGAGTCCTTCGTTAAGCTCTGAAGAGGGAGGAGAGAGAGAGCATTGGACAAACCTGTAGGTGAGGGGGAAGAAAACTTGCTATTCTGAATGTGGTGATTAAAGGAGCTTTCCATCAATGTCCCTTTGTTCAAGAGCCAGTTGTGCATTGCAGAAGGATGCCTCTAGTGAGTGTATAAGAAAGGAATAGCTAAGCTAGACAGGCACTGCCTGGGCTGCCAGTTGCCCCTTTCTGCTCCCATGTGGCGAAAGCTCTTAGGTTTTGTTCAGCATCATGGTAGTAGGAATTCCATGTCTGAGTCTAGAGCAGAGCCTTTCTCTGGTTGTCACAAGAGCCCACCCTCCAGAGCACCAGTGCACGTGCACAGAGGTGTGTGCATCTAGAGCATGATTAGAGACCCCGGGAAGAGCTGGCATTGCAGTTTGAGTTGGAAGGCGGAATTGCCTCTTTCAGGGAGAATACTCTTTTCTTCAGCCTTCAACTGATTGGACATGGCCCACATACACTATGGGGGACAGTCTGCTGATGTACACGTTGTTTCTCTACCAAAATCCCCCACAGAAAATGAAAACGTAGAGTAACGACTTGAGCACTGTGGCTCAGCCAGGTTGACACATTAAAATTAACCATCCTACTAGTGAAGATGCTGCATTGCTTATAATTTTGGTTGTGAGTTATACACTGGTGCCTGGGCTGAATTCAGTAAGGGTGGGAGCCAGCTTCTGCCTCTGCTGTGAGGGAACCTGGTCTGTGTCCCTCATGAAGTGAATCGCTAGGCTAAGATCAGCAGGTAGGAACGGTACTCACTGTCACCAGTCATTGTCCACAGAAAGCCGATTCGAGGTTGTGGCACATTACCAGGGATTCTGAAAAGATCTT
This sequence comes from Rhynchonycteris naso, assembly GCA_037038555.1. Lineage (NCBI taxonomy): Eukaryota > Metazoa > Chordata > Mammalia > Chiroptera > Emballonuridae > Rhynchonycteris > Rhynchonycteris naso. Next base: position 96,658,219 of record CM072996.1, on the reverse strand, counting down.
GGATTTCACTTTCTTTGGGTCATGTTTGAGTGTTATTCATATTTACAAGTTACAGACTTGATAGTGCTCATTGAGCTTTTTTCTCCCCACTGAGGTTTACATTGCAGTGTCTGTTACTTAATTTCCCAGTGATAGAGCTTGGTTCCTTCTCGTGATCAGTATTGAATTTATGCTTTCTTCATTGAATGTCAGTTGTTTGTTCCTGCTCATTTTGGGCTGCTTCTGCTTTACATGTTCTTCCCTCTCCTCCTGTTGTCAGAGCAGAGAAGTTCCACGCTGTTCTGTATCTCTGTCCCCACAATGGGTCTGCAGGTGAGGGGCCAAGCGTTTTTCATTATCTGACACTGTCCTGTAACTTCTGTAGGAAGTTTCTGTGAGAACAGTGTTCCCCAAGTTCTCACACGTTCACACCGTCTTTCGTGGCCTTTTATTAGGTCAGGATAGAATTCTTGGCTGATTATAAAATCTTTGACTACATTTTCTTTCCTGAGAACCTTAAGTTTGTCACTCCATTTTCTTGTGGCACATGGTGTCGCTGTCACAGTATGCTTTTCTTTCCCTTACACGTCATGCAGTTCTTTTGCCTGGGTGCCCAAAAGATGTTATTTTCTTTAAAGTACATTTGTGCTATTAGAATGTCTTCATGTCAGTAGTTCTGGGTCAGCTCTCCTAGGGGTCATTTATATATTTAAGTCATTTTTTTTTTTTTTTACAGGGACAGAGAGAGAGTCAGAGAGAGGGATAGACAGGGACAGACAGACAAGAACGGAGAGAGGTGAGAAGCATCAGTTTTTCGTTGCGACACCTTAGTTCATTGATTGCTTTCTCACATGTGCCTTGACTGCGGGCCTTCAGCAGACCAAGCAACCTGTTGCTCAAGCCAGAGACCTTGGGTCCAAGCTGGTGAGCTTTGCTCAAGCCAGATGGGCTCGCGCTCAAGCTGGTGACCTCGGGGTCTCGAACCTGTGTCCTCTGCGTCCCAGTCTGATGCTCTATCCACTGCACCACCGCCTGGTCAGGCACATTTAAGTCTTTTATTTCAGGAAGTTTTTCTTCAATTATTTTAATCTGTTTCTTTGCTTTTATTAGTTTTTGGGTGATTCTGTTAATATACAAACTGAAATTTCGTATCTGTCACCGTTTCTTAATTTCTTTTTTGCCCCATCTGCCTGTTTTTCATCATCCTTTTGCCTCACCTACCCCATGGCGTCTATTTCTTCTCCTGTTTCTCTAGTATAGTCTTCCATTTTGAAAAAATTTCAAATGCTGCCGGTTTCCTGAACCATTCTTGCTTTTCCTCAGATCTTGTTTCTAATGAGAAACTGTCCTTCATGGCCTCTGTTGTGTGCTTACTGTTAGGGGGTGGTTTCCTCTGCCTGTCGGCATGTGTTTTGGGTTGGCCTCCATTGCCTATTGGTGCATTATTCTGGTTGTCACAATATTGTCCTGTGTTGGTCCCACCGTGATCCTTCCCTTTGTGCCTGTACATGAGAAGGTCAGCTGTCGCCTCTACAGAGCATGCCACTGTCTGCTTTCCAATGGCATACTTAATACAGAACCTCTGAATGGTCCCCCCCGCCCCCCGACTGGGTGCAGTGAACTTTATTGATGGTACATGACAAGTAGGACTCCCTAAGCTCCTCTCCTTTTTCAGGGGGTCTGGAACGGAAGCTGTGGAGGTCAGGAGATTCTCAGTGTGTTGGGGGATCTATTTGGAGCAAGGACTCCCCAGTAGCTGAGAGCCTCTCTTCCTCTCACTGAGGGTGGTGGTCCAGGGGGTTTTTATTCTTTAAAGGCCATGTGGACCATAAGATCAGCCACCCTGCAGCCAAATTAATTGTCCTACCAGGAAATGAGCCTGACAAAGTGGTCATTGAGGAAATGCCAGCCCAAGCATCAAAGATGTAGGAATGGTTTCACTGTTAAAGTGCCAGGAGACAACCTGGTCCTCATTGTGGCCCAGTAAGACCTATACAGTTAGTGCTCGACTTACCACCACGATTGGTTTCGACAGACCAGTTGTAACACGATTTGGTTGTAAGTTGAGTAGGCTGTATGTACAGTACTGTGAAATGATGTTATAAAAATCTTTAAGTCATATTTTATCATAATTTTCTTTGTTCATTTTATGCCATTTGTATCATCTCTACATCATTTTGTTTCTTATTTTTACATTCGTCAGGTTTAAGTTAAACACTGCATTACTAGTACAACTGGCTTAATATTTGCAAAACATACAAAATTACAAAATACTGGTGCATACAAAAACTGCTCCAGATGCAGAGCAGTCATGGCTAGCGATTGTGGTTGTAAAGTCGAATGGTCGTAAGTTGCATAGGTCATAAGTCAATCAATACCTGTAGGATCCCTCTGATACCTACTCACCAACACCACCACACCTCCTCTTCCTTCTCTTCCTCCTCTTCTTTTAAAAATAGTTTACGTACTGATTTTAGAGAGAGAGATAAATAAGGGGGGAGAAACAGGAGTCGTCACCTTGTAGTAGTTGCTTCTCATATGTGCTTTGACCAGGCAAGCCTGAGGTTTCGAACCAGTGACCTCATCATTCCAGGTTAATGTTTTATCCACTGTGCCACCACAGGTCAGGTTTCACCACCCTCTTAATGTCATCGTATTTGGCAGCTTTCTCCTGGTGCAGTGGTTCTTAACCTTTTTTGAGGTACTGAACCCACCAGTTTTATATGCGCATTCACCGAACCCTTCTTTAGTGATAAATAAAATATGATTTTTTTTTTTCCAAATTCAAGACATAGGTATATGTTTTCTTACTGGTGCACAAAATGAGCCGTGCATGAACATCACCTTGCTCAAAGAACAAAACCTATGTAGTGCATGAACTCACAACAAATTACGGTATTACTTTATTCTGGCCTCCACGGCAGAGGCTTCTCCAAACCCCTGAGACCGACTCATCGAACCCCTAGGGTTCGATAGAATCCAGGTTAAGAACCACTGTCCTGGTGACAGGTCAGATCCAAAACTGACACGTTTAGGTGGGGACACGAAAAGCTATGTCAGTGAGCTTCCCATTCAGCTTGGGGATGATGTCTGGCCAGTTTCTTGGCCCCCATGCTACAGCTACCCCAGGGGGGTCATCCACTGTCTTCTGGGTGGCAGTGATGCCGTGGACTATGGTCATAAGTCTCTCCACAATGACAAAGTTATGGATGACTGTTTAGGGAGGCTCAGCAGTTGATGGTGCAGGTGGCATTGCTGGCAACCTTGAGGGAGTGTCATACTGGTCATGGTGCACACCCATCACAAACATGAGGGCACCCACAGAAAGGGTAGAGATGATGACCCTGTTGGCTCCACCTTTCAGGTGAGCCCCAGACCTCTCGAAGGTAGTGAAGACACCATGGATGCCACAGCATACTTAGTACCAGTATCGCCTCATCTGATGTTGGTGGGATCTCACTCCTGGAAGATGGAGATGAACTTTCTATTGATGACAAGCTTCCCGTTCTCAGCCTTGACTGTACTTTTAAACTTGCCATGGGTGGAATTCATACTGGAATGTGTGGACTGTGTAGCTGAGGTCAGTGACGGTGACAGTATCCACTTTGCTATAGTTTAAAGCAGCCCTGGTGACCAGGCTCCCAGTACAGCCAAATCAATCCATTCTGACCATCGCTGTCCTAACTTAGGGTTGCTCCTGGCATTGTGTAGGAAGACTTGTGTTTCTCCACCAGGAAGAGCAGAAAACCCTTGTGTAGTCTTGGTCATACCTTTGAGATCTGCCTCCTTTGTGCCTTGCCCTCAGCCTCTGAGTCCCTCTTCCCTTTATTCTGTGGCCCTGTCCTCATTTATGGTGTCCCCAGCTGTGCCTCCATTTTGCCGGCTCTGTCTTCTGCATGGTTGCAGAGCCTTGAGGCTGGGGAGGCTCTGGCCTTTCCTGGGCTCCTCACTGTCCGCGTGGAACCTTGTGAACCTTTTTTGGTTTGACTGGAGTTTTTTCTGGGGTGTTCTCCAAATAGTGTTTCTCATCTTGATTAGGTAAAATTTCAGGCCTCATCGAGGCAGCCCTAACAGTTTGCTGTCACCTATTTCTCTGTTTCATAAAACTCACTAAATTTACCAAACTGGTTTATTAAAAATAAATAAATAAATAAATCTATCTATCTATCTATCTAGTCTTAACTATTACAGCCTACAGTAAATTGTTTTTTGTTAATCTTACTTGTATTTATGCAGTTGTTCATCGCCTTTAATTGTGATGTACCAGCTGAGGGCTTTATGCCTCACGAGTGTGGGAGGGAATTCTTTTCTGTGTCTACATTTTCTCTTTCTTCATAGAGCAGCGTCCAGGGTCAGCATGGCTTTAGCCTTCAGCTTGTATTCAGGTTAAATTTTAACCCTTTGGATATCTTTGGATATCTGGGTGAAACAAAGATTTTTTTCCCTTGACATCAAGGGCCAGGTGTATTATTTATAAACACTCTGTAAAATTTTCATTCGTTAATAACCCAGAAAGATTGTATTTTGGTGTTCCTCCTATAATTTTTAATATGTAAGTATTTGTCACAAATTTAAGTGTTTAAGAGAAATAATGATGGATAATGTATGGATATAGCCATTCTGGACTCCAATTTAAGGATAAAGTTCAATGTCTAGTTTATTTTTCTGTTTAAGTGGTGCAGTGGGGGTAAAATTATGTGAGCATTAAAATGGATTAAATTGAATACACATTTCTTTTTGACTAGAAATGGATTTATTTATATTTTATAAAGCGATATGCATGTGTCTTTGATTAACTGTGGCAGTTGTAAGCTGATTATATTAGGAAACACAACTGAAAAACTGATGCTTAATGTTGGGGCTTGAGTTGCTGCTGACTAGTTGAGTTTTTCTGCATGTCCACAGTTGGGGGTCACAAGAAACTCCTACTGCCAACCCAGCACGAACACATATGGCGGTGGGGCAGAGTCCACCTGTGAGTCTTCCCGCATACCATGGGGTTGCCTGAGAGTGGGAGCATAATTAGTTAGCAATTGGGGCTGTCTAGTGAACATGCCAGCTAATAGCAGCTATATTGAGTCTAGTGTGTACCTTTGAGCTGATACCTTACGTGTGCATGTGTGTGAATACAGAAAACACCGGAGCAGCGTGGGGCCAAGCAAGCCTGTATCCCAGCCTCGGCGGAACATCGTCGGCTGCAGGATTCAGCATGGGTGGAAAGAGGGGAGTGGCCCTGTCACCCAGTGGAAAGGAACCGTTCTGGACCAGGTGCCTGTAAACCCTTCTTTGTATCTTATAAAATACGATGGATTTGACTGTGTTTATGGACTAGAACTTAATAAAGATGAAAGAGTTTCTGCGCTTGAAGTCCTCCCTGATAGAGTTGGTAAGTTCTCTTAATTATTTCTGCATTTATATGCTTTAAAAGTAATTATTGAAATGGATGCTTTCTGATTGTTTTGTATTACTGGTATTTTTACTGGAGCACAACTACTCTGTATTTAAATAAGTCAGTTGTGTAATACCACAAAAATTGATAAGTATTTGTTCTAAAGCTACAGTTCAAGAAATGGGAGGATATAGATCTGTACAGAATTGTTCTGCACGAAGTTTACAACCTAATAACTGTTCATATGATTGTTTCTCTGATGTTGCTCACTGTTTATGGGTAAGAATATTTCTCATTAGCTTAAATATCATGTACATTTATTTTATTGGATTATAATAGCTAGGAAAAACCTTGCACAATTTTAGAATTTCGTGTGAAATATATCTTTCCTTGTGTGTTGTTACATAAATCATTATTGTACTCTCAGCCAAAATCTAAGCAACCAAAATGTGAACTTTATAATAAATTCCTTAGGGTTTATTTGCACAATATTTGTGGAAATAAGTAGCCCTTTAAAAATGTCATACAATATTGGTTTTGCCTTGCATAATTTAAATACCTTAAGGCATAAGGTGTCAGTAAATAATGATGACTGATTTTACTTACTTTTAAAATTATTTACTGATTGATTCTAGAGAGAGAGGAGGGGGTAGAGAGTGAAAGAGAAACATCAATTATAGTTCTCCTTATTCTTGCATTATTGGTTGATTCTTGTGCCCTGACTGAGGACTGAACCTGCAACTTTGGTGTGTCGGGACAACGCCCTCACCAAACTGACCTACCCAGCCAGGGCATGACTGATTTTATATTAGGAATAAAATATTTTTAAGATTAGTAGGGTACATGCCTGACCAGGCAGTGAGTGGTGCAGTGGATAGAGCGTCGGACTGGGATGCGGAAGACCCAGGTTCGAGACCCCGAGCTCACCAGCTTGAGCGCGGGCACATCCAGCTTGGACCCAAGGTCGCTGGCTCCAGCAAGGGGTGGCTTGGTCTACTGAAGGCCTGCAGTCAAGGCACATGTGAGAAAGCAATCAACGAACAACTAAGGTGTTGCGACGGCACCGAAAACTAATGATTGATGCTTCTCACCATTCTCCGTTCCTGTCTGTCTGTCCCTATCTCTCCCTCTCTCTGACTCTCTCTCTCTGTCCCTGTAAAAAAAAAAAAAAAAAAAAAAAAATTAGTAGGGTATAAATTAATGGGTTTTTCCCAGAGTATTCACTTGGAAATGTGTTTCTGCTGTCACAGTGTGCTGTTGCTGAGCGCTTGCTTGTGTTTTTGAGACTGTATTTAAAAGTCTGTGCAGTGCAGTGATGCCTGACCTGTGGTGGTGCAGTGGATAAAGCGTCGACCTGGGAACACTGAGGTCGCCAGTTCAAAACCCTGCACTGGTCTGGTCAAGGCACATATGGGAGTTGATGCTTCTAGCTCCTCCCCCCTTTCTCTCTCTCTCTCTCTCTCTCTCTCTCTCTCTAAAATGAATAAATAAAAATTAAGAAAAAAAAAGTCTGTGCAGTGAACAAACATCGCTTTAGCAGGTCGGGCTTGGGGGGTAGAGCTCTTGGGATCACATTGTCTGTCAAAGGAGGAAGTTTAGCTTACCCAGTCTCCTTGACCGGTTGTTTCTGCCATTGTCTCCTGGGGATGCACATTCACCCCAGTGAGTTAGTCCTTTACCAGAGTTAGTCATTTGCAGGAGCACAAGTTTTTGTTGATCTTCCCTTTAGGTAGCAAATGTTAGTAAGTCTTTATTCGTATACTTAAGCATAGTTCAGTTTTTGTTCTTTACATTGTTCGCAAAAGTAATTCATTGTGTAATAGGAAATCTTTGGCATTTTTAACATGATCTGTTCTAAGTGCAACTGCACACCTTACTCTTCCTCCCGAGGCACACCCTTTAGTTCCAGTTCATCTCAATCTTATTATTATTATTTTTTTCCAGGGACAGAGAGAGATAGATAGGGACAGGCAGACAGGAACGGAGCGAGGTGAGAAGCATCAATTATTAGTTTTTCGTTGCCGTTGTGACACCTTAGTTGTTTATTGATTGCTTTCTCACATGTGCCTTGACCGCGGGCCTTCAGCAGGCCGAGCAACCCCTTGCTGGAGCCAGCGACCTTGGGTCCAAGCTGGTGAGCTTTTGCTCAAGCCAGATGGGCCCGCGCTCAAGCTAGCGAGATCGGGGTCTCGAACCTGGGTCTTCCGCATCCCAGTCCAACGCTCTATCCACTGCGCCACCGCCTGGTCAGGCCCAGTTCTTCTCAATCTTGACATCAGTCCACATTGATGACTTCAGGGCTTAACAAACATTATCTACACCTTTATATCAATTAATCATGCATCTTATTTTCTGATCCTGAAGTTTAGTCTGTATGCCCAAGACTCCTAGCTCATTTGACGTTGCCTGTAGTTTGCTGCATGACCTTTGTGTTAGTCATGTTAGTTATTTTTTTTATCTTGATTAAAAAAGATAAAACCAAAATATGTATCTCGGGTGGTGGGATTAAGGTTTACTTAGTGTTTTTCTTTGTACTTCTGGACCATCTCAGTTTCCAACCACAGACATGGATCGCCAATGTCTCCAAACAGAGCAACAGTGCAGCAGAGGAAACCCAAAGGTCTCTGCAAACCAGCAGCATCATGTGCCTAGTTTAATTAATAGCCAATTATCATATCCCCTATGATACTTTAGCCTGAAAATTAGGTTCTGTGTAAGAAAAGTCTGCTAAATTGTTTCAGGCAGCGCATTAGGCTGTTAAAATTCTGTTTTCCTTAAGCTAAAGGTGGAGAGAAAATACGTTGGCCAGCCTGAAAGCCTATGACAGCAAAGGGGAGTGACTCCCAGAGTGAGCTCTCCTGAGCTCATTCAGGAGATCTGTGCAGTCAGATTTTATTTTCATAATGACAAGATGGAACTTGCTGATTTACTCCTATTCTTTCAGTCATACACTGAAGTTACCACTGTCTGGAAGATCTGCACAACGCAGCAGACATAGTACAGGGTGGGGCAAACTAGGTTTACAGTTGTGAGTATGTAAAACACAGACTTGATTCCTGTGCTATTATTTAATTTTCTTTCTTTAATTTTTTTTTTTTTTTTTTTTTTTTTTTACTTCACTGATTTTAGAGAGGAAGGGAGAAAGGGGGAGAGAGAGACAGGAACATAAGTCTGCTCCTGTATGTGCCCAGACTGGGGATTGAACCAGCAACCTCTAGGCTTCGGGATGATGCTCTAACCAACCAACCCATCAGGCCAGGGCACATTTAATTTTCATACCAACTGTAAGCTTACTTTTACTTATAGGAGCACAAGTTTTTGTTGATCTATGTGAACAGTGCGTGGCATTAACAAATCATTTATTTGTAAAAGACCAAAAGACTGACACACTTTTGTTGTGGTAAGAAACACGACATAAAATTTACTACATTAGTCATTTTTTATGTATAGTTCAGTAGTGTTACATATATTCACATTGTTGTGACACAGGTCTTTGAGCTTCTTCACCATATAAGTCTGTGATTCTGTCCTCCTTGAACAACTCCCCATAGTCCCTGGCACCGGCCATTCTTTTTTTTTTCTTCTTCTTCTTAAGTTAGAGGAGGGGAGATAGAGAGACAGACTCCCAGTCTCCTGCATGCGCCCTGACTGGATCCACCTGGCATCCCCCATGTAGGGCCTATGCTTGAATCAACTAAGCTATCCTCAGATCAATACGAGCCAGATCAATACGAGAGGGGAAGAGAGAGAGAAGGGAAAGTGGGAGGGGCAGAGAAGCAGATGGTCGCTTCTTCCTCCTGCCCTGACTGGGGATTGAACCTGGGATGTCTGCATGCCAGACTGATGGTCTATCCACTGAGCCACCGAGTAGGGCCCATTCTGTTTTCTGTCTATGTATTTGATTATTTTGAATACTTCATAAATGGAATTTACAATATTTGTCTTTGCAACTGGCTTCTTAGGATAATGGCCTGAAGGTTCTTTCATGTTGTAGCATGTGTCAGGTTGTCCTTTTAAAGACTGGGTAGTGTTCCATTGCACGTATAGACCACTTTTGTTTATCTCTTCATCCGTGGAAAGCACTTTTTGTTGAGTAGCTTCAGCTTTTGACTGTTGTGATCAATACTGCTCTGAAAAGTGTGTACAAAGGTCCTTTGGGTATATCCTACTTTCAGTTCTTTTGGGTATATACCCAAAATGGACTTGCTGGGTCAGGGTAGAGCATTATTCTATAGTGTAACATTTCAGTTCCACCAGCAGTGCACCAGGGTCCGGTTTCTCTGCATCCTCACCAGTGTTTGATATTTTTTGTTGGTTTTGATTTGCATTTTTCTGACGACTAGTGTGTTGAACATCTTTTCATATACTTTTTGACCATTAGTATGTAATTTTAGCAGAAATGTTAGTCCTTTGCCCATTTTTTGATGAGATTACTTAATCTTTTTTGTTGAGTTGCAGTTCTTTTTTTTTTTTTTTTTACAGGGACAGACAGACAGGAACAGAGAGAGGTGAGAAGCATCAATCATTAGTTTCTCATTGCTGTTGCGACACCATAGTTGTTCATTGATTGCTTTCTCACATGTGCCTTGACCGTGGGCCTTCAGCAGACTGAGCAGCCCCTTGCTGGAGCCAGCGACCGTGGGTCCAAGCTGGCAAGCCTTTGCTCAAGCCAGATGGGCCCGCGCTCAAGCTAGCGAGATCGGGGTCTCGAACCTGGGTCTTCCGCATCCCAGTCCGACGCTCTATCCACTGCTCCACCGCCTGGTCAGGCTAGGAGTTCTTTATATATTCCAGAGACAAATGAGTTTTAATTTATTTTATTTTAATTTAAATAACTGTGACAAGTTTATTGATAATGATTTTAGATTTTACATTGCAGTTAACCTTTAAGGAGCTGCCACGTGTTGTAAAAACATTTTTTTTCTTTTAAGATTTATTGATTTTTGGATAGAATGAGTGAGAGGGGCGGGGGAGTGAAAAGCATCAGTTCTTAGTTGTTTCACCTCTCTTTGTTCATTGATTTCTTCTCATATCCACCAGGCCGAGGCTCTGTGTAGGTCAGGAAGTATTGAGTTTTGATGTAGTATGATGAAAGATTATCTAGAAATACCTGAAAATAGACTACTTTTCCAACAACGCATCTTTCAAAGGAATATATAACAGAGTGCTAAAGCAGATAAGGTAATCTAGCTGTCCTTTCTAATGCTAGACATTAAGAGATTTACAAAAATGTAAAATCATGGCACTTTCTTTAAATTTTTGTTAGACAATATTTTTCATTAGAAATGTGTTTATGGTGGTATTTCTAAATACATATTTTTAAGCTTGTCATTTATAATTTAAAATAGTTGATACTGATAGTTGTCCTCCATGTAAACAAATGCTCTTCTGAGTCCTCACACATTTTGAAGAATGTAAAGGAGTCCTGAGATCAGATCCTGAGAACTTCTGGTATGAAAATTCGAGTGAGATTTTGTTTTAACATTACGCACAGGGGGAATTTTATGTATTCTTTATTAATTCATAATTAATTGAAGAAAACCACTGTATATTTTTAGAATATTCTGATAAGTTGGATAGCAGTATCTTTACCAAGAAATTTTAATCTTTGTTCATTTGAATTTTATTTAATGGGAAGGGAAGCACAAATAAAATAGAATTGCCGATTTATTTTAAAGATGTGTGCCTGAAACTTGAGGTTTGGAGAAACTGTATAAACACTAAGAATTTCTGTAATTTTCCAGTTAAAGAAATGAAGCTTGTAATTTTTGCCTCCGTCTTTAAAAAGGTGGAGCAGGGTTGCGCAGGGCTGTTGCTACATGACTGGGGAGGTCACATCCCTAACCACAAGGGCTGTCCAGGACAGCCTGCTCTCTGACATAATTAACTCATACAACAAATCCTGAACCTCTGTGAGCTTGGTGTTGGAAACAGGACGGGAATGGCCATGATGTGTACGCTAAAAGTAGGCAAACAGACATGTAAAACCAGATAACTGCAGGTAATGGGAAATGCTGATAAGGAATAAAACTGGGTGGGGGACCGCTTTCACCAGGGTGCTCCTGGAGAACCTGTGGGAGGAGAGCCAGCCCTGCCCATGTGGATAGCTTATGGCCTGGATGAGGAGAGGCAGAGGTCGTCCCAGGAGAAGAGTGCTCATGTTGCTGAGGCAGAGGCTGTTAGGAGGAAGGGGACAGATGGAATAGGAGGGAAAAGGGCCTGTGAGAGCAGTTTGTTATCTACATTATAAAGGGAAATACCGGTGCACTTTAAGCAGATGAGTAACTCGGTCTGGCATTTGCTATGGCAGTCGAGTGAAGGAGTGGAATAGACTTGCACCTGCCTGGAGTGCGGTAGTTTCTTAGCTTCGATAATTGGTCTGTGTTGTTCATGTCAGATGTAATATAAAGGGGAGGGGTTGGAAGTGTATATGGGGATGCTAGTATTTTTGCACTCTTCTTGAAGTCTGTCTCAAAATTTAAAGTAATTATTAAACAATAGTAAAAAAATTCATACCTGGAATGAACAAGTGAAATTCCTAGTTTAGATATAGCAACAAGAGCATATGAGTTCAGAAAAATTACAAGGAGAAAACATTCTCAAAATAATTGACTTGGGGCAATGAAATAGTTCTTATGGAGTCAAATCTGGGGCGGGCCCAGCATGTAATTTGGGTGGTAGTTCTTAAAACCCACCAGGTGCCTCTGATGCTGTGGCTCGTTTACTGTGTGGACAGCATTTCAGGGTCCCCTTTTATCGGCTCAGCTTTGTGTCCACAGTCAGTGAAGCCCTTTGGAGACCATTGTTGCTTCTTTGTTCCCAGCAACGTCTCGGATCAGCGACGCACACCTGGCCGACACAATGATCGGCAAAGCGGTGGAGCACATGTTTGAGACTGAGGATGGCTCTAAAGACGAGTGGAGGGGCATGGTACTAGCTCGCGCCCCTATCATGAACACGTGGTTCTACATCACCTATGAGAAAGACCCCGTCTTGTACATGTACCAGCTCTTAGATGACTATAAAGAAGGTGACCTTCGAATTATGCCTGATTCTAGTAAGTATGCATCGACAACTTCTGTTTTTGAAGATTCAAAAGTAATTTGAATTTTAGAGCAGATACCTGATTTACTATTTTTCAGATACAGTTTTTATTTTAATTATTAGGGATAAGTGGTTATTCTTTAAGTCACATCCCAGTCACAGGTTGTGAAATTCTTACCCTTTTGCTGAGAGTAAGTACAGTTATCCTTGTGCTCGCTTGGTGCAGAGAGTTCCCTGCTCTGGACTTTGGCCTTTCCTGTGGATGAAGTTTGTAATGTGTGGTCCTTGGTGGCTTTTTTCACTCCACAAAGTGTTTTCAGGTCTTACCTGTGTTGTGGTGTGGATAACATCTGTTGTGGCGTGTGTCCGTGCTTCATTTTATCTTATGGCCAAATACAGCTCCTTGTTTGGGTAGGTTCTGTGTCATGTGTTTGATCATCTGTTGATGGACATTTAGATTGTTCTCTGTCTTGGTTGTTATGAAGACTACTGCTGTAAACATGCAAGCTTCCAAGTGGACATGTGTTTTTAGTTCTCTTGAGTATATAACTAGGAGTGGAACTGATGGATCACAGAGATGACTGTATGTTGAATTGTTTAGGGCTTTGTTTTTCAACCACTGGTCTGCCAGGAATTTTGTGCTGGTCCACAAAAGAGTTACCCACCCTGATGTTGTATGAAGATTACTATGTCTGTTATTGTTGGGTCTGTGATCTTTATACAGCATCAGGGAAGGTGGGTAACTGTTTCGCGGACCCGCACAAAGTTTCTGGCAGAGTGGTGGTTGAAAACCACAGGTTTAGGGACCTGACCTTTCAGACAAGGTGTCAAAGTGGTTATAGTATCACACATTCTCTTCAATAGTATCTGAGGGCTCATTTCTCCACACCTTTACCAACACTTACTGTTAACTGACTTTTTTATTCTAGTGATTTTATATCTCATTGTGATTTTGGTTTGCATTTTATTTCCCTGATGATTAAAACTGTCACTATCTTTTCATTCTTATTGGCCATTTGTATGTCTTTGGAGGGAACTATGCCCTTTGTCATTTTTTTCCAGTGGGTTATCTGTTAGTTGTAAGAGTATTCTAGGCTCAAATCTCATGTCAGATAAGTGATTTGCAGATACTTCATTCTGTGGCTTCTCCATTCACCATGATGGTGTTCTGAAGTCCATTTTACATATTTTTTCTCTGTTGTTTGTGCTTTTGATGTTGTATCTTGCAATCTCTTGCCAAACCCAAGGCTCTGAAGATTTACCCTTATGTTTTCTCCTAAGAGACTTAAGTTTTAGCTTTTTATGTGTAGGGCTTTAGCTCTTTTGTTTAGGTCTTTGATACTTTTTGAGTTAATTTTTGTTCATGATGTGGCTTAAGGCTCCAGCTTTATTCTTTTGCATGTGATAATAGTTGTCCCAGCACCATTTTTTGAAAAACTGATTCTTTCCTCTATTGAATGGTTTTGGCACCTTGTTTAAAATCAGTTTGTTATAGATGTATGGGTGTGTTTGGGCTTCCATTTCTGTCCCATTTGCCCCTATATCTGGTCATGTTGGTGCCACACTTGGTTATGGTGCTTTGTAATAAGCTTTAAAATTCAGAAGTATGAATCCTGGTTATTTATTTACTTACTTATTTTCAGTATTGTTTTGGCTCTTCTGGATCTCTTAGAATTTCCTATGGATTTTGGAATTAGCCTCTCAGTTTTTGCAAAGGAACCAGCTGGGATTCTGAGGGGCAGTTCAGGGAGTGTTGCCTTATGACAGTTACGCTTTCTGACACAAGAATGTGGGGTGTTTTCCCATTTATTGAGATTGTTTTATGCACAGTGCTTTGTAGTTTTCAGATTGTAAATTTTGCACTTTTTTGGTTAAATTTATTCCTAAATACAGTATTTCTTTTTAATGCTACTGTGAATGGAATTATTTTCTCATTTCAGTTTTGAGTACACTTGTTCTTTTCAAAACAACCCATATCCCTTCTTCAAACACACTGAACCCTGACTCAGACACTTGCCATATTTGGTCATGTGACAGCATCTCTGGTCTCTTTTGAAAAATTTTATTTTGATTTTAGAGAAGAAGTCAGTGTGTGTGGAGGGACATCAATTTGTTGTTCCACTCATGTATTCAGCGTTGATTCTTGTATGTGCCCTGACCGGGAATGGAACCTGCAGCTTTGGTGTATTAGGATGATGCTCTAACCAATCAGGCTACCTGGCCAGAGCTCTAATGCCCTTTTTAAGTTGTTCTTAGAACAAGCTCGTTAGTGAACTTACTCATGAGTTCATCAGGCCCTGACTTTCTGTCTTCTGAGAATTTTCTTTTAATGTTTGTGGACATTTGTTATAAATTTGTAACGGGAAGTGTTTATGTAATCAGGAATTTTCACAGGTGTGTGTTACAGAACAGTTCCTGCTTAGGGCCGTGCTTTCCAGCACTTAGATTTTGCTGAGGACCTTTTTAAAACAGTACAGGGGCTTTAGCCCTCCTCAGAGAATCGGTTGACATTGGTCTGGGGGTGGTGTTTACTCAGCAGAGGATATCTCTTGTTGTGAAACTGGGTTAGTGTGACGTGAAGGGAAGTGGAGGAAAAGGAAGCTGTGAGACCAGGAACACTGAGGCATGTTCTCAGTCATCCCAGGAGGCACACTCTGCTTCAAAATCCTCTCAGAGTAACTCACACTTATTTCTAAGAAGATACCTAATTTAGATTTTTTCCCTTGGTCCTTTTCTTCATTCAGTCCTTACCTCCTCAGGTAATTACAGCCATAATTAAATATGAGCCAGAGGAACTTTTCTGGGGGTGACTTTAAAATTTGTTGGTGTGGCTGGATCTTGGGGGTCATCACATCACTGTTTGTGTGGGTGAAGTTTTTCCAGCATGCAGCCTCACCACTCCCTTACATATCACCTGCGGCTGCTCGTGCCACCAAGGCAGGACCAGCTGCTTCATACAGAGACCATGTGGCCTCAGGTTGGATGGCCCTTGAAGAAAAGTTTGCTGATTATTGGTCTTGATAAGATATACTCAGGACATTCAAAAAAAATTAATTGTTGAAAATAGACATGTGAGTTGCTATGTATTTAAAATTGACTTTCAATTCTTTCCCCCATCTTTACTTACAGATGATTCACCTCCAGCGGAAAGGGAGCCAGGAGAAGTGGTAGACAGCCTGGTGGGCAAGCAAGTGGAGTATGCCAAAGAAGACGGCTCCAAAAGGACTGGCATGGTCATTCACCAAGTAGAAGCCAAGCCGTCTGTCTATTTCATCAAGTTTGATGACGATTTCCATATTTATGTCTACGATTTGGTGAAAACATCCTAGATGTCATCATGAACTTTGCCAAATATGTGGAACTATTAAATGTATAATTTGTAGACATAAAGACTTGATTGCTTTCCAGTTTAATGAAAGCTTAAATGTCCCTGCGAACCCACAATCTCTGCCCGCAGACCTGGTCTGTTCTGAATAGTACAGATTTATGTGAACACAAAACACGTGTGAGGAAATCCTTCCTCTGAAAAGAAGTCTGTCTGTTTGGAGGGGAGTTACAGGCAAGTTCGGTAAAAGTTAAGCTATTATCATAGTCCATTAAAACTGTAATAGATCTTATCCACCTTGTTCCCCTTCACTCTCAACATTCTCTTATCTTGCTCTGCTGCCACAATGCAAGCATAGTTTGGTATTTTTGTTAAACTTCGTTTTTTGAGAGATATATGTATCTATACCTACCTATCTATATCTGTGTGTATACATGTATATACACACCTAGATCTCTGCGCACGCACACACATGAACCCTTTATTGGCAGTCCTTTGCAGATTGGGATGGGGGTTGAATAATTTTCTCCAGTTTAATAGGAGTGCTTGACCCACGTCAGTCATATTTAATATATTACTGCTGTTTATTTAAAATTAAATTTGGGCACAGGAAACGTGTGGGTATGTTCAGCCTGTTTTGGAAAGTTGGAAGTTTAGAGCACCTTTTCAATTTGAAGGTTTTAAACCATAAATCCAAATGTGAATCTCTTTTCAACAGTTATTGACCCATGTTAGAATTTTATAAAATACTTAAAATCTAGATAAAAGGCTGCCTTTAAGTCTAAGCTTTGTAAATTTTTTTGTTTACATTTTTTAATCATAAATACTTCTTTTTTAAAACAACGCCCAGGTGCTTGGTCCACACAGTGTGTTTTGGACCCACTTTGGGCCCATTATTTGTACAGAGCAGTAACCAGATTTTGGTACACAGATTTAAGAGCAACAGTACATCGGTCATTAGTGTGTATGTGGTAAGTTCCTGGGAGAACACAGTACTTTTATATTAATAATGTAAGTTGGAGAATGCTGGTATTGCCCTCTAAGAAGTTCTCTGGGACACTTGTGTTTTTATCACTGTATTACTGATACATGATTATGGTCCAACAGCTTTTTCCCCTAGCTTTCCCCCACAAAGAATGTCGAGACAGATACCAGCTAAACTCTCCTGATGCCTTCGGGTGCTGTTCTTGCTTACGGTGCTGCCGCTTGGACCTGTTGCCTGTGCTCACTTGTAGGTGTGACTGATAGCAGCCCTTGGCCAGGGACTCCTTCCATGGCTGATTCCTTCAAGGTGGCTTTAACCGAAAAAGTGGTTGATGTACAGCAAGGCACCATCTGTCACTTTGTGTTAGAGAAGCCCTGGCGGTTGCACTCTAGGATAAAATAAAGGCCTTGGGTGACACCAGTCTCTCAGGGAGATAGAAAATCTTACCTAAGATTTGGGTAGAAGGCGAAACATAGCTCATGATGTCCATCAAGCACCAGAGGTCTGTGTGACCTCTTCCATGCTGTCCTTGATATTAGAGATTTCTTAGATTCGAGGTCTCATAGATTCAAGGTTTCGTTTGTGGTTCCCATGACGCCCACTGCGCTTCCAGGAAGGCCATGCCCCGTGCTGTTGGATGGCAGCCATGCACCATTCCTGTAGTGTATCCAGCGCCTCATTGCCGGGGCATTGGGTGAGGTCTCCTTGCAATGAGTATCCAGGTCCTAGACCCTCCTCCTGCGTGTGAACAGTGTCATGCTGCACTTCTGTCAGCCGCTTCCCTGGTGGCTCTCGTGAGAGGGCCTGCATGTGAATCTCAAGGCTAAGCCCAGCTCCCTAAGCCCAAGTGGACACGTGTGGCCAGAGAGTGAGTGTGTCTAGCACGTGCACTGCATACACACATTGCAGTGACTTTGGATTGAAAAACAGTTTTTTGGAAGTGTCTCGAGCGTTGAGTTAGTTAAAACATTTCTAGCATTACCTGATGGCTTCTTGCATTGTGGTTTTCTGCAAGTAACTTTACCAACTTCAATACCACATGACCTGCCACTCTAGACCAGAGGTCCCCAAACTACAGCCTGCGGGCCAAATTGAGGCCATTTATCTGGCCCTCAGGTCTGAGGGACAGTGAACTGGCCCCCTGTGTAAAAAGTTTGGGGACCCCTGCTTTAGACAAATGTAACAAGTGATTACTGTTGTCATTTTAATTACTGTTCTATTTTTTGCCTTTAGGGTTGAAGGAGGGGGAAGGGTTTTATTTTTTCATTCTTTTTTCCTTTTATTTTTTTTGTTAGCTTACCCCACACGTACTGACGCTATGACCAGTTCCACTCCCAGCCGAGTGTTCTAGGCTTGGCTCAGGCTCACGTCTCAGATCTGCATGCACTGCTTGCCTTTTCCTGGTGTCTGAATGTTGGCTCCTTGTTCTAGGAGTCCAACATTAATTTCCAAAATTATCATGGGACTTGTGACAACACAAGACATGACTCTGTATAAAACGTATTGGCCTTCCTCACTGACCTGCTCTAGTGTTACCGTGTTGTGTGCGTGTGTGACGTCTGGCTGCCACGGGAAGCTGCAAAGGAGAACCTTAGAAGCAGACCATCCTCTCTGCATGCTCTATTCTAAGTAGAATGTTCAATGTAACTAACGAAAACGCATGTTAAAGATATTTAGGTTTTTGTTTTCTATCTTTGTTTTCCTTGTTTTCCATTTCCTGTGTATTTGCGTACTGTGCTGTCGTAGTGGTTGTAGGTGGCGCACTGGTGAGGTGGGCGGTGCCGGTGGGCGGTGACTGTCCAGTCGTGTGTCACGCAGCATTTGAAGGGACTGTGCATCCTAAACAGTCACGGTGACCTCTCAATCGGGTTTCGTTTCTATTATGTTTTACGTGCCAAACCCTGAAGTGCATTGGGCTCGAATCTCTGAACGCTGTGGACCCATTAGAAGACTGTTTTGATTGTCACAAATTGTAGTGCCTGAAAACTCTTAAGCTGATTGTCTTAAAAAAAAATACAAAAAACGAAAGTTTTCCAAAGACAAAACAGGAACAAGTTAATTATGGTTGAAATGTCTGTGGTTCCTTGGAAATGCTGCGCTCTCTGTATTTCCCACCATTGTAGTGCAGTGTGAACCAGTGTGTCTAGTTCAGAGGTCCTCGTGTTCGCATCTGAAAATTAGGTAATGACCTCATCTTCAAGCTTGAATTCATTTTTAATTTTAATTTTATTTTATACAATGTGTAGACAGTTCCCTGTTCTCTGCATTTAGAAGTATAAACAATATAAATCTGTTAATTCTGTAAGTAATTTTTATAATTATGATGTAACTCTATCCTATCCTTAAAACATTTAAAATAAACCCTTTATGTGCAACTTTTGACTGTAAATTTTGTGCTTATGAGCAAATGTGATGTGTTAAGTCAGTTTCTGAAAAAAGTTTTTAAAGTTTTGCTTTAAGATTTTAAGCAACATTTTCTACCCCTTTTCACCACATGTAAATGTCAGATATACATACAGAATTTTTATCTGAACAATGATATTTAATAATACCTGAAAGAGGGGGCATTACTCAGTATTCCAAATATTATATAGCCTAAGTATTCAAGTTTGTGATTTGCCATTAATGAGAAACTTTTATTTATCATAAAATTTTTAACTTGTTTTCAATAGAATTAAATGTGTATTTTGTACTTTCATATCTATTCTTGCTTTGTATGCTGCCTGCAACACTTTATTAACACTAAAGTACAGTCGTGAGACTGCAGGGAAAACCCTTGGTCACTCAGTGGTCGGACAAACAAGTGGAGGTGCTAACTGACCTATGTGTCCCGTTTCATCTGCCCAGGCAGTTGTACTCAGTGAGGCAGGGAGCAGTGTTTTAATGTGCCGTTCTTAGATCTGCTTTTTATTTTCCTGTGTTGAGTTTGGCTCAAGGACTCAGGGCCAGGCTGGGTCACCTTCCCCTCTTGCAGAGTGGCCAGGGGTGGTTTGTCCTGCTGTCCTGGACACGGGAGGCCAGGCGGCCTCTCCGGCCCTGGTCCAGCAGGTGTGTCTAGATAGGTGTGGGGGTAGTACCCCTGGAAGCATAGGTGCTGCCCTGGACCTGATCTTAGTCCTACTGTGGTACTGAAGGTACACCTTGAGAAATACGCCCCCCAGTCTCCCAAGTAACAAAGTGGGTTCAGTCTGGATAGTGGTGGTTGCTGACTGCATTTGTAACCCATTGAGCGGGTCTGGTGACAGCTGTTACCACTCCTGCCTCCTGTGTCACAGCTCTGTGATGACGACAGCACTCGACATGGAAAAAGCACTCGCAAGTGCTTAGTAAGAATCTTGTCGGGGACTTTAACCTATTCTTCCATGTAATTCTTAATCTTGTTAATCTCATAATTCTTGAGCTTTTGCGGTGTTGTCACCGGGGAGGGGGGTGTATGTGTCATGTCCAGGGTTACAGAGGTCATCGGGATTCGGACTCTCTGCTGCTGTGGTAGTGCCTGGGCAGGATGACTTGAATAATCTGTAGTCTAGTTTTTATGGATAATTTCTGTGACCTTAATTTCTTTCCAAATTGTCAAATAAAAGGTTTTATATTAGTTACTAGAATGTAGGCATCTATGTCTCTGTATGGTAAGAATTAGAACCTGAAGTTATTTTTTCCTGCAAAAATAAGTATTTTAATTTGGAGAGAAGGATGCTTAAGAAATTTGAATAATTTCCATTATGAGAATGTAGACACTATTTTCTATTTCAAAGACCCTTTTAAACATATCGTTAATATTCTTATAAAACTTGGATTTCTTAGGTCCATAGCACAAAATCTTACACAGAATTTTTATAGGAATAGTTTGTTTTATGTCATGTGTTTGTGAGTTTCTTTTTAGGCTGCTGTATTTTAGAGAATTGGGTGTCTTTATATTCTCCAGACATCTTTGAATAGTCTCTGTCTTCCCTTACATTGGCCTTTGGCTCTTAAGTTCTGGGACTCAGTGGCAGGTGGGTGTGGGGTACTGTCTTGCTGGGAGCTCAGTGGCGGGTGGTGTTGGGTACCACATCATTGTGCATACGTAGGACATTGCATTCTTTCTGCTTGAGTTCTATGTGAGGGCACTGTACCCAGGGCAATGGTGACACTGATGCAGGAGCTGACCCTTCCGTGTATGTCTTGCCTTTTTCACACTGGCCATTACCAGTGGGTGAGGATGCTGCCACCTGTATCTTAAGCATGTTCCTGCCTCCACTTTCTCTTCATCCTCCTTCGTGACTTTCACTTATGCTTGACAATTAATACTCGGGGGATGTAAGAGCTCGAAGTGACACACGAACGACCCCTGACTTTTTATAGGATTGGCCCATTATACATAACTGTCAAGTCCAGTGTCTTCCTGTTGACAGTGCTGAAGCAGATTGTGCTGCTTAATGAATAGAAGGCGGCCTTCAGAAGACCCTGATGTCAACACGAGTCCTCAGCAAGTGGTGTAGAAATTCAGCTTTCTGAATCGTCTTCAAAAACAGATGGTGAAGATAGCTTTAAAGCTTTTACCTTAAATTTTGTCTCCTAAAGGATTTGCAGGCAAGCTAGCCATTGTTCCCTGTGTTGTGTCCATGCCCATGTGGCAGGCTGTGGCACTCACTGGAAGAATGAGTGGCCCCTGGCGACGAGGCATTCTTCCTGGAAGTTGTTTGTTATTATAGACTGCGGTTGCTGTCTGTGTGTCTGTTCTTTGCCAGGGATGTTACCATAATGTTGCTTTGAGTTGTCCTGTAGTACTGTTGTCAAATAGTTCCAACCACTGGGTTGGTGTCTTAATTTATCCCTAGTCTGACTTGTCAAACCAGGAGGGACAAGACTGTGGTCTTTTTCAGACAGCCTTGCAGGGAAAGCGGGTTGTTAAAAGTCTGGACATCGTATCTGAGCAGACAGAGTCCATAGTCTGCATTGCCCCACAACTGCAGGAGCTGCTTCTGAGCAGTTCAGGGGGGCAGAGAGCACAGCAGAACACAGGAAACTGACGTCCATTTGTTTAATTCACATTCGTGAAAAGTAGAGATATGTTTCAGCCATTGTCACTGGCCCTTATTTTGTTTGATAATCGTACTTTTAAGAAGGGTAATACTGTGATTAAAAAATAATTTTTAAGTGAGAGGAGGGGAGATAGTGAGACAGACTCCCGCATGTGCCCTGACCGGGATCCACCCGGCAACCCCCATCTGGGGCCGATCAACTGAGTTATCTTAGCACCTGAGGCTGACATGCTTGGACCAGCTGAGCTATCCTCAGCACGTAGTACTGACACTAACCAGTTGAACCACTGGCTGCAAGAGGGGAAGAGAGAGAAGGGGAAGAGGGAGGGGAAAAGAGGCACATGGTTGCTTCTCATGTGTGTTTTGACCAGGGGTCGAGCCTGGGACATCTGCACACTGGGCCAATGCCGGGGTGGATCCAGGGGTTCCACAGGAATGGACGGTTTTGGCACGAAACGAGTGAGAGAGCCGAATTCTTCTTAGTTCATCTGCCAGGCATCTCTGCCGATGGCTAATATAGCTTTATTTTTATACACTAAGTTACAATCACACGGTATGCAGAATACACTGATTAATAATTGTTTTTGCTTCAATATGGGTAAATATCTCAGGAACAGGTCAGTACATTTCTGTAAGCTATAAATCAGGTGGTAAGCCATTCTAAGTACAGTTACACAATACTTGAGCAGCAACAACAATATTGGCGCAAGCTTCTAAAAGGTCAGTATTGCTTAATAACTCTACCTTACCTAGTGGTCTATTGTCTAGTAGAATTGTATTTGTCTATTGTATTCATATACTAGTTAAGTTCTAACTTTATTTTTTCTCAGTGTTACACTACCTGAAGGTCAGGTATGTAAGAGGAACGGAAAGTTTTTCTATTCCTCTAATATGAAAAGGCTAGGGAGGTAAAGTAATGGATTAGGTAAAGGCTGAAAGGTGCTTTTGTGTTTAGCTACTGTTTTCTATCTATTCATAAGTCACAGTCTAATTTTTTCTAATATGATTTAAAGGAGGGAGTTTTCCCACAGACTTAGCTCCTTTCGGGGGATATCATAGCCAGCCTCCTACGTCTATGGGCTTAGGCAAGGGGATTTATAGGCTTTTCTGTGGAATTCACACCTTTCTCATTTCCAGAGAAATTACTGCGAATCTGCAGGGAAAGCATGGTGCTGTTATCCCTGTGCCATAAGTGATAGCACACACTCCCAGAGAAGGGGGGGAAGAAAATTCAAATCCAAGAAGTTAGGGGGAAAGTGTCACTGCTCCTCTTCTTCATTGCTGTGACTGTGTCGACCAGCAGCTGTTGATTGGCTCCTGACAGGCCAACACTGTCCACTGAGCCAACTGGCCAGGGCCCGTGCTGTGATTAATTAAATGTATGTGGTCGGCCCTTGAAGGGGAGCTTTGTGGTAAAATTCTATACACCTTCTGTACCAGACACTGGTGGAAACAACAGAGGCCGAAAGTCCAAGTGTGGTGTCAGCAGGGTTTGTTTCTTGGGCCTCTCTCCTGGACTTACAGATGCCCATCTTTCTCCTGTTCCTCTCTTGTGTGTCCCTTTTGTGTGTGTGTGTGAGAGAGAGAGAGAGAGTCACAGAGAGAGAGGGACAGATAGGGACAGACATGAAGGGGGAGAGATGAGAAGCATCAATTCTTCGTTGCGGCACCTTAGTTGTTCATTGACTACTTTCTCATATGTGCCTTGACCGGGAGGTTACAGCAGAGCAAGTGACCCCTTGCTCAAGCCAGAGACCTTGGGCTCAAGCTGGTGATCCTTGCTCAAACCAGACGAGCCCGCGCTCAAGCTGGTGACCTCAGGGTTTTGAACCTGAGTCCTCTGCGTCCCAGTTCGACGCTCTATCCACTGTACCATCACCTGGTCAGGCTTGTGTATCCCTTTCTTATAAGGACACCATCATACCAGATTAGGCCCTCATTTCAATTTAGTCACCACTTTAAAGGCCTTGTCCCCAAATAAAGTCACACTGAGGAGCCAGGAGTTTCAGGGATTTACAACTCCAACGTAGTTTTGGGGGATTATAGTTCAGCCCATAGTATACAGTATTAAAATTTAGTTGGCTTCCGTACTGATAATCCCACAATGGAAAAGAAATCTTATAGGCAGGCCGTTAAAATATTTTGACAGACTAATTATTTTTAAAATTATACTAATGGCATGTTCTGCTATAAAGGATAGAATAAATATGGTGTGTGACAAAGAACAAGAGTTCTAGATCTGGTTGTCCACTTTGTCTTGGGGTCTGCAGCAAGTAACTTACCCTTCTGACTTCTCCTTGTCGCCAAAGGGGTGTGTCCTGCCTGGGACTTTGCAGCATGACACTGAAGCGTGCATGATGCCACCCTTAGCCTGATACAGAGGGGACGTGGCCCCTCCATACTGGCGTTTTCTCAGGAGGCTGTGCCTTACAAATGGCAGCATTGCTGTTTAAGACCTTGCTGTGTTTTGTGGGGGTTTTTGTTTGTTTTTTTACTTTTGAAATCACATTTTTAGTTCCTTATAGTTGCATTTATTCTATAATGTCAGGAAGATTTTCATTCTTACGTTTCTTTCCCCCCCGAAAACTAGCACCTCCCGCATACCTACAAATTGTAATAAGCCCGTGATGGCGAACGTGTGACACGCGTGTCAGCACTGACACACATACCATTTTCGATGGCACCAGAGAAGTATGGGGCCGCATGCCGAGGACGTTTCATCCTTGGCTCCTGCACGGCCAGGTGCAGTAGCCGAGGATAAAACATTTGCTGTAGTGTAGACACTCTGTGCAGGAGGTCTGTAGGCCAAAACATTTTTGTTATTTCAACTATAAATACACGAAATTATGGTTTTTTTCTTGAAGTGACATACCACCCGAGTTATGCTCGGTTTTTTGGCGAATTTTGACATACCAAGCTCAAAAGATTGCCCATCACTGCCTTATGCTGTGGGAAGAATCTGAGTTTTGACTTAATAGTTTATATGCTGATTGAACACTGAACTGAAGGTAAATCAGAAATTTTTCAAAATTGATTTGAGAGACCTTTATAATTAACTATTCTGAGGCTAATTGTTAATTTTTCCAAGAAGAGGAAGTCCCTTTTATAACTAACCATATCACCAGTATTCCTTTGCACTTTATGAAACTATAACGTCTATAAGGTAAAATACATTTGTTAAAGACCCTTTTTAAGGATCATGTTAATATAATTTTGAGCTTGGTTTCCTTTTTACAGTCTTTAAAGGGAAGATTTTAAGACTTTTTTTTATAGGGACACAGAGAGAGTCAGAAAGAGGGATAGATAGGGACAGACATACAGGAACAGAGAGAGATGAGAAGCATCAATCATCAGTTTTTCGTTTGGACACCTTAGTTGTTCATTGATTGCTTTCTCATATGTGCCTTGACCGTGGGCCTTCAGCAGACCGGGTAACCCCTTGCTCGAGCCAGTGACCTTGGGTCCAAGCTGGCGAGCTTTTGCTCAAGCCAGATGGGCCCGCCCTCAAGCTGGCGAGCTCGGGGTCTCGAACCCGGGTCTTCCGCATCCCAGTCCGACGCTCTATCCACTGCGCCACTGCCCGGTCAGGCAAGACACTTGTGTCATAAATTTTTTAGACGATGAAGTCCTTGTTCACTGGGAAGTACTATCTGGAGCAGTAGTGTTCAGCCTTTTTTACATGTGGAGACTGGTGACCTAGTCAGCTGGAAGGGGAAACATGCAGCGAATAAAGTTTCCTCTTACACGCATAACAGTGCAGTGTGTGCAGGCTGGTGCTTGATCTCTGAATTCCACATGTAGAATGCCCTGAACACGACATGTCTGTCTGAATGCTTTTTGTCTGTTGTGCATGATTTGTAAATGCTCTGCGGAGTGCAAAGTTGTTTGAACGAGCCTACAAGTTCCAAAGCTATCTAAGACCACCTCAGTAGTATTTTCATCAATGACACAGGCTGATAAGTGGCAATCGCTCTGAGCATAAGCAAATTCAACTAAGATCATTGGGTTTATTATCCTCATACAACATCAGAGTGGTTAACTTGTGGACCGGTATTGGACAGGCACCAGTTTGCAGACCGTGGTTGAAAAACTGCTCTAGAGTACTCTTTTGAACAAGTCCTGTATCTCCATGACTCAGAACACAGTCCACCCAGCCCATCTGAGGGAAATATGTAAATGCAACATTCAGGAAGGGAATGGTCAGCGTACACGGTTCCCCAGGGACTGGAAGCATCAGAGCACACGCATCTCCACGTCTCCCAAGCATGGCAGGAGCCCACCCGTAATGCTGAGAGCTCTGGCGGACACCAGGTGGAGTCAGGATGGACCTCGCTGTCCTGTCTACCAGGGCTCTCACCACCTGCACCACCTGTCCAAAAGGTCATGATTGGGTCAGCCATCACTGCCACAGCTGGACGATTGGTGGTGATGGATGCTGCCAGCTGGACACTTAGATGACACGCCTCAGAAGTCAGGCTGTCCCCTGGTCCCTAGGGACCCTGCTGCCCAGCCTGTCCTCAGGCCAGTTCCTGGAAGCAGATGCAGTGAGAGAACAGCTTTATTTGTACAAGGTCTGCCGTGGAACGACTATCCCAGGAAGAGAGAGCTTTCTAGACAGGAGAGACATTCCAAGTCCACATGGCCACATCCAAGGTCCATATGGCAAGCCAGCCTGTGTCTCGGAGCTGATCCTGCATGACAGTGGCAGAGAGCGGGGTGGCTGCAGGGTCTGTTGGGCAGTAGGGCACTTGCCTTGCTCAGCATATTCTTGCCTGGGTAGCCCTGAGGGTCTTGCTGTTCCCTCCACCTGCCACCACACCTGCAGTTGCAGGGAAAGGAGCAGCCCACTAGTCCTGGTGGCCTGTTGGCTGGCAGAAAGAACCCTTTTCTTTTGCACAGATTTGTCCCTGTCTTGTCATACCGTTATTTCCCTTGCCCAGTAAACAGTTCGCATATTTCTTGTTGTTGTTTTTTGTATTTTTTTGAAGTGAGAAGCTGGAGAGTGGGGGAGGCAGACAGACGGACTCCTCCATGCGCTAGACCAGGATCCACCCAGGATGCCCACCAGGGGGCGATGCTCTGCTGCCATTGGAGTCATTCTAGCACCTGAGGTAGACGCCATAAAGCCATCCTCAGCGCCCAGGCCAACTTTGCTCCAGTGGAGCCTTGGCTGCGGGAAGGGAAGAGATAGAGAGAAAGGAGAGCAGGAAGAGTGGAGAAGCAGATGAGCGCTTCTCCTTTGTTCCTTGGCCTGGAATTGAAACCAGGACTTCCACATGCCAGGCTGACACTACCACTGAGCCAACCTGCCAGGGCTGGTTCACATACTTTTAATTGTCATAAATCCAGACAACCTCTTCCAGAAAATTCTGCGGTTACCTTATATCTTTAGTATATGTGCTACCAAAGCAAGCACACCCCATACATCTTCAAAAGGTGGCTTTGTGCGCACATTTTCCTCAGGGTCCGCTATTGTGCTTATAACTTACCGTTAAGTTATCACTCCTGGGGGCAGCAAGGGGTTCAAGAGCCATGGAATAGGAATTGGCTGCACATTAATTTTGTTAATCATCAAAAATGGATGGTCTGTAAAAATAAATTCCTAGGCTAGTGTCTCAGTGCAGTGTGAAAGCCAGCTGCGGGACCGTCTGGGCGAGGTTTATTAAAATGCAGGTACCAGGTCTTCACACAGACTGAAATTGGGACCCAGGAAACTACAGTCTAAGCACTTTTCCCTCACGCCTAAGGAATTTGATGTACGCTCAAGCTTGAGACTTCCTGTCTAGGATTTCAGAGGTAATTAAAAGTCATGGCATTTTTTTATTGCAAAGCTGTCCCTCAGGGTAATGAGGACACACTTTTGTGTTTCTAATAACCTTGACCTGAATCTTCCTCCGTTTTAAAATTCCAGATTATGTTTTATGTCACTATAAGAGTCTTAAGACACTGGGACTGTAGAAATGATTGGAGTTGTTTTGTCTGGAGACCTGTGAACACGTCCAGGTTGTCAGGTTATCAGCAAGTGGCATTCCTGGTTCGCCCCTTTGCAGCCAGACTCTGTTACAGTGACTGTCTTTGGAATGGTGCCTGATGGAGAACAACCCTCAGGCTTCAGCAGTCAAATGATGTTGGTAGCTTCATCAGAAATGAAGCATGCCTGACCAGTGATAGAGCATTGACCTGGAATGCTGATGTCCCAGGTTCAAAACCTGAGGTCACCAGCTTGAGCACGGGATCATTGACAGGATCTCATGGTCACTGGCTTGAGCCCAAGGTGGCTGCTTTGAGCAAGGGGTCACTGGCTTGGCTGGAGCCCCCCCTCCCCCAGTCAAGGCATGGATGAGAAAGCAATCAATGATAACTAAGGTGCCGCAGCTATGAGTTGATGCTTCTCATCTCTCTCCCTTTCTACTTCCTGTCTGGGTCTCTCCCTTTTTTCTCTGAAAAATAAAACAAACAAAAACAATGAAATTCAAGTCTCTTGATTACCTTCATTCTGATCCTGAAAGGATACCCAGTTTTAAAGCAAAACAGAAAACCTACAGGACAGGGAAATTCATGTACCAAAGTGATTTTCACGTGCAGGATGCTGTCTCATTCACTCACACATTAGCTTTGGAAAGTGGATTGATAACATTTATAACTGGAAGACAGGATTTAAAGAAACAAATAGTTTAGAAACAAAGTAACAGTATTTTGTCACAGTTCATTTGTCATACATGTGGAGCTTCTCTGAAGCTTAGCTGTGTTTTTGACAGAGTTCACATTTGTTACAAGAGGCTGGAACTCAGTCTACAAACCATCTGAATTTATGACACAGGAGTGTGTGTGCGATCACCTAATGTCAACATGTTAATTTACTTTCTAGATAGTTTATGTTAGTGTAATTATGGGACTATAATGCATAGGTAGGGAAAGAAGTTTTCAGAATCTGAGAGAGTTTGAATTGGTTACCTAGCAACCTATGTTTTCTATTAAATTCCTTGTTACCTTGCAAAATCTATAATAACATTAAAGGGGTTGGTAAAAAAAATTGAACATCATTTCCTAATAAGTGCTAAGCAAGATGCAGTATGTCAAAATTAATGGACAGCTAAACAGTGCTTAGAAGGAAATTCATAGCTGTAAATATATTAAGATCTCAAATTAATAGTCTAAGCTTCCACCTTGAAAGCTAGAAAAAAAAAAAGCAAAATAGATCCAGAGCTACAGGAGGAAAAGATAAAGACGAGTATGGAAATCAGAGAAATAGAAAACAAAACAATAAATAAAAATGAGACCAATACTTGGCTCTTTGAAAAGATCAACATGTTTGGCAAACCTTTAATTACACTGACCAAGAAATAAAAACATCAGGAACAAGAGAGGGGAGATGACTACCAACCTTATAGAAATTAAGGTAATTGTAAAGAAGTACTGTGGATAACTTTATGCCACCACATGGAACAACTCAAGTGAAATGGGTCTTAGACAAATTAGCAAAACTTAAGTGAAGAAGAAATAGAAAATTTCAATAGATCTACAACAAAGAAATTGACTCAAAATAGGCTCTTTTCATGAAATAAAGCCCAGGGCCAGAGAGCTTCACTGGCAACCAGACATTTACAAAAGATGTAATACCAACCTTTCAAAGACTGAAATAGAAGTGAAGTGGGTATACTCACCAGCTATATGCTGTGAGTTCTCTACTACCCTGACACCAAAGCCAGACAAAAACATCACAAGAGTACTACAGATCAATATCCTTTGAATATAGATATGAAAAACCAAAACCTTTTAAATCCAGTGGCAAAACGAATTCAACAAGATTGCAAAATAGAAGAGCTATATATAAAAATCAATTGTATTTCTATATAGACAATAACCATAGTAAGAAACTACCTGAGATGGAATTCATTCCATCCACAATAGCATCGAGAAGGTTGAAATATTTAAAAATAAATTTAATAAAATTGTGTGATTTTACCCTGAAATCCATAAATTAAAGGAGATCTAAATAAAGTGAGAGACATTCCATGTCATGGGCCAGTAGGCTCATAATGCGGCTATCCCTACAAGAATCCCAGCCAGCTTTGTTGGAGGAATGAACAAGCTGATCCTAAAATTCTTAATGGAAATGCAGAGGACGTGGAATAGCCAAAAGAATATTGAAAAATAAAAACAAATTTGGAGAACTAATACTTCCCAATTTCAAAACTTACTATGAATCAAGATAGCATTGTACCTGGTGTAAGGATATATTTTTCGCTCTTTCTATGATACAATTGAGAATCCTAAAATTAATCCTTACATTCATGGTCAACTGGTTTTCTTCAAAGATAGTTAAGTAATTCAATGGAAAAAAATAAGATTGCCCTTTCAACTAGTGAGGCTGGAAGAATTGGATATTCACATGCAAAAAGTTAATTTGGAACCTTCATCATAATGGATCATTGACCTAAATGTTAGAGTTAAAACTATAGAACTTAGAAGAAATCATAGGTGAGAATATTTGTGACCTTGGGTTTGACAAAGATTTCTTATATGCAATTCCAAAAACACAATCCATAAAAGGTAAAAGTTGATAAATTAGGCTTCATCAAAATTCAAACCTTTGTTTGGTAAGAGGTTAAGAAAATGAGAGAAGCCACAGACTGGGAGGAAATATTTGCAAATCATACCGAAAACGGATTGGTACTCAGAATATATATAAAGAACTCTTTCACATGGCAGTCTTAAGTAAAAGTCTAACCATTGAGTAGACACTGCTCTGAAGAAGCTATACAAATGGTCAGTGAACACAAAAAGATGCTTCACATCCTTAGTCAATAGGGGAATGGATCTGACAACTACTTCTCACTAACCAGCACGACTAATCCAAAACCAGGCCACCACAGAGGTGAAGGAGTTGAGAAACTGCTGCAGCCCCTTCGGATAACACTTGAGAAGTTTCTTAAAAAAATAAGTATAAACTCATAAGACCCTAAGTTCCTAGGAATATACACACGAGGATTGAAAATATAAACATCTACAGAAAATGTGTAAACTACAGTAAGATTCGTAGCAGGGTTGCTCATAATAGCCTCCAAATGGAAATAACTCAAATTTCCATCAACCGGTGAACAGGGGAAAAGGAACGGACTGACACAGGCTACAATGTGCATGGACCTCACAAACGTGAAATCCAGGAGGAAAACACCACATGTATGAGTCCATGTGGGGAAACTAGGGAAGGAACACAGTGGACTGTTTGCCGGAGGCGGGGAGAGGTGTGCTGGGCTGGGCTGGTGCTCGAAGGAGAAAACCTGCCAGGCGACACTAGGAGTCTGGTTGAGGGAAATGTTTAGATGGTTGAACAACTCTAAGTTTATTACGAGTTGTTCACTTAAAATAAGCGATTTAACTCTTTGAGTAGTACACACGTTTATGTATGTCCTCGTGCCTCCTGACTATCCAGAGTATGATTGATTTATTTTAAAAATATGTGAGGCAACATTAAAAAAAAAGGCAAATGTATGTTCTTCTTGCTTCCATAAGTTAGTTATCTAACAAACATGATTTTAAGTTAATAAAACTGGAACTGGGACTAATTTCATTTTTTTTCTTCTATTAATTTTAATGGGGTGACATTAATAAATCAGGGTACATATCTTCAAAGAAAACATCTCCAGGTTATCTTATTCAATTATGTTGCATACCCATCACCCAAAGTCAAATTGTCCTCTGTCACCTTCTATCTGGTTTTCTTTGTGCCCCTCCCCTGACTAATTTCATTTTTTTGAGAAAAACCTCACTCCCGGGGGTCAGCAAAAGCATGAAAAAAACTCACTACTCAAAGGGTTAATGATATCTGTGTAAACTATACCTTACTAAAAGCTGTTAGGAGACTCCTGCTGAGAGAGACCTGAACTCTAAAAAGTAGGAAAGGAAGGAGGGGGAGTTTGTGATTCTGATTCTGGGCTGGGATTGCAGTGTTTCAGTGTGTTGACAATCATCTGAATGAGGCAGACTGTGATCTCCCAAGCGGTGTGTATCTGCACTCTTTGTCAAATGCTCTTCAATAGAGCCACGGCTAAAACTGTAAAAATTTCTTTTTAGGAAAATAACTGGTGGGAAACAGAAAGTCATCAGCAGCAGACACTCTTGTTGAAAAGCTGAGAGGAAGGACGGGCAGGAAAATGAGAGATGCTCTATGGAACCTCATTGCTGGATGGCCCTGGGCCTGCTTGGCAGCCCCCGGAACCGTGGCGTTGCTGAGTGAACTTGGCAGGTTATCAAAAGCTAAAAGAATCACTTAAGCCCGAGGTCCCTTTTTATGCTGTGATTCTGCCCGCAGACCGCGGGAGGGGGCTCAGTCTATAAGAGGACACAGGACCCTGAAAGAGGCAGAGCTTGAAGGGGCAGCCAGTAGACCAATGAGGGAGTGTGAACAGCTAATGGGCTGAGGACTGAAACCCATGCCCTTTATCTTCACTCTCCCAGTTTGTTCCTTCAACTCTTAGGCTTCAGGCTAGGTTAGCTGGGGGTGGACGGTGTCTGCCATGCTTGGGGGCCTGGTGGCCAGCACATGAGGACAAGTGGAGAGGTAGACCCTGGTCACCCAGGCTGAACTTAGCCCTTCCTGTCACTCTCAGCAGCCTCCTGCAACAGGAAGGGCACTGAGAGGTCCCTGGAAGAGTAGTTGAGAATGCCCTTTTGATGAGGAGCTAGCGAATGAGCCTAACTATGTCATCTTACCTTGGGCCTGTGTAAGGAGCTCTTGAGGGTGAAGTCTGCTTACACACACAGAGCCGCCACAGGAGGAGAGTCACTTGGTGGAGTGGGGGCTATCCACTTCACGGCCTCCACTGTGTCCCCCAGGGCTCCCTGGATAAGAGGGAGGGGTCCCTACATGGGCTGCTCTCCTGGGAACAGACCCACCCCTCCCTCAGCATACAGCATTTATACAAATAACTGGAAATGTCTTCCGTGGGTGAGTAACACTAAAAGGAATGTTCTCTACTTTGCTCACTGTTGTGATTGGGGGGGAGGGGTGTATAGCCAAACAGATCAGAATACAGTCTGATATTTAGAATTTAGGGACATTCCATTCATCTTATTTCTGAGATTTCACAAAAGTCATGGGCCTCCACAGGCAAGATTTATACTGCTCCCACAGCCTCTCGGTTTTCAACTTCAATTTGCCTATAAATTCCTACTCTTTTCAGATGACGGTGAATGGAGGCTGCGGTAGCATTCTTTAGGGACCATCGTCAGTCCCAGCAGAATTCCCACTCGGCCCTGGTTCTGCCAAGTGCACTCACACCACCGACCCGGGCGGTCGTGCACAGCGTCCGCGCCTGTTCGTCTCCAGTCGCGGGAAAGCGGAAGGGGACCGACCCGGCTCCGGAATGCTCGTTCTCCCGGCTCCCAAACGGGGCCCTCGCCGCGGCTCCACCCTCTCTCTGTCCCGGCCCTTCCCCACTCTGGAGCAAGCGCAGGAATTTCCCTCATTTACCCAGAGCCTTTTTTTTTTTTTGTCTCCACTGGGAATAAGAGCTCCGCGAGGCAGGGAGGCGGGACTCAGTACGAGGTTCGCGCCGCTGGCCTCGGAGGGCAGGTTCGTCGTTTGGTTTATCTCGAACTTTACAGCATTCACTTTGGATTTTAAAGTACGGCATTATAATATGTTTTTGATCAGTGAGTTTGGTGGCGCACCCTTAAGTTCTGCGCTCACGGGAAGATCCCTCCCGCGACAAGGAGTTAAGGCTGTTTGCAGCCACTCCCTTCCTCAGGGCAGGACACTTGAATTCTCCGCTTCTCGGCCCTCCCCGCCCCCGATTACTTGCAGAACTCTTGCGACCCCCCGCTCCCTTTCCCTGGCCGGGCGCAGGACGTCCGGAAAACTCCGGGAAAGAGCAGGGACGTCTCCCCATCGCCCCGCCCCGGCTTCTTTCTCTCCCAGGGCTGCTGGAGGGGAGAAGAGCACGGGGGGGAAGCGCGCGGGAGCAGAGGGCGGGGCGGACGGGGCGACTCAAGGCTGGACGCACTGTGCCGGGGCAAGTGCGGCGCTGTAGCCCAGAGGTTGCACCTGCGTCGCTGGTGTCTGTGATTGTCCCCGCCCCCTCTGTCTGGGCAGAAGCTTCTGCCACAGCCCCGGCACTGGGCGGTGCGAAAGGAGGCGGGACTCTGCCGTCGCCTTAGGTGATCGTGCACCTGCTAGTGACCGCTTACCTCCGCTCACCGCCGCCCTCCTTCCTCCTTTGGTCCCGCAAGTGTCCTTCTCTGTGGGTGCCCAGTGCAGGCCATGGTAGATGTGTTGGGCGGACGGCTCCTGGTGACCTGCGGCGGCGCGTGGGTGGAGGCCGAGGCTGTGCTGCAGAACAAGGTGGTGGCGCTGTACTTCGCGGCGGCCGGCTGCTCGCCCAGCCGCGACTTTACGCCGCTGCTCTGCGACTTCTACCGGGAGCTGGTGGAGCAGGCGCGCCCGCCCGCGCCCTTGGCGGTGGTCTTCGTGTCCGTTGACGCCAGCGCTCAGGGGATGCAGGAATTCATGCGTCAGCTGCCAGACACCTGGCTGTCGCTGCCCTTCCACGACCCCTACCGGCAGTGAGTGTGGCCGGGGCTGGATTTCGCCGGCGCGTACCCAGAGCCCCGCGCCTGTCCCTGCGGTCGGGAGCATCCCACCCGTTGGCTCCCACAGTGGGAGTTCCACCCCACCCGCCGCTCGGGTCGGGCGGCTCACGAATACTTGGTAGTCTCTGCTCAGGGTCCCAGGGAGGCTATAGCAGCTGGCTAACTGGAGCGCTTGCTTCCCCGGGGTCTTGGAGAGTCCGGACCCTCTGACTTGGAGGATCTGAGTTTCTCCCGAGCTCCGGTGGTGCTGCGGTGCTCGGGATTCACTCTGGGGCGCTCCGCCCCGCCGCACAGGGAAGATCCCGAGGCTGAAGAGCAGGAAAGGGGACCCCGAAGGTCGCTCTGGTCAGAACTGGAGACTGGAGTGGCTCATCAGGCCAGCAGTGCGAGGAGCGAGAGCTAGGTGCTGGGGACGCGCCAGGGCTCCGGGAGGGGGAACCCTGTGCTGGCCACGCTGCGGTTTCATTTTTACTGCCGGTGGCTGGAATGCCCTAACCGTGAAGTTGGTTCGGCACCCAATGTAGGTGTAACCGGCTCCTGGACTACTGCGGAGGCAGACGTCAGAGGTGACAAAAAAATCCTTGCTCTGAAGGATTTCATCCCGGTCTTCCTTTAGAAAAGACCTGACGGGGCCGAGACCCTCAGCTTGTGGGATTTCAGAGCTAGAATGAATGAGTTAGAAATTGTAGTTCTTCTTTAGCCGTGGTATCTTCGCGGAGGGGAGAAAGGGAGGACTTGGGGAAAGAGGGAGGAGATGGAGGGAGATCTTGGGGGTGGATTGGCAGAGGGGGAATATGGCTTGGGCCTTAATGTCCAGCACCTTGGGGTCTCCTGTGGTGTAAGCGTTGGGACTTGGGTTTAAATCACAGTTCGCAAAGTGTGTTACTCCACCATCTCCTTAACAGAAGCAGAAGAAAATTTCTGCGCTTTTATTTACAGGGGCAGATGTCACATTTCTCTGGGGATTATTATTCAGTTGTGGTATTAACCCCCAAATGAATTGTCCTGAGAGGACGGTCCTTCTGGACAATTGAAAATGGAAGACAACTTTAGAAGCCCCGTGGAAGTGTAGCTCTCCCCAACACCTGCTTTCTGGGGTGCTGAGTAAGAGGTGAGGGGGGCAAGCCTGCTTCTCTCGCAGCGTAGCCAGAGTAGCAAGGTCAGCAGATGGTACGAAGGGATGCACTGTATTACCACGTCTGCTGCTGGTTGTAAAATGCCTTTTGATTTGCTTAGTACTCAGGTTGTACACCGCTTTAGAAAGAACACGGTTTTGAAACGGACGTTAGTTAATCCAGCCTAGAGTTGCTGAGCGTACTGCTGAATCACAGGTGCCCCGGGGACTGCGCGCTGATGCGTGAATGAGCGACCCCTGGCTGTGTTCCAGCACTTTGTGTTTGCCGAGGCTTAGAGGCTGTCTCTGCTTCTGCCGCTGCTTTCTCCCTGAGGAGGGCCTGCGCTGGCCAGGAGGAGCCTACTCTGAGCACCCTCCTGTTTCCCTTTACCTGGTCAAGGAGGGTGAGGTCCCCTGCGGCAGCTCAGGCCCAGGAAGCATCTGGCCTCCCTGATCTCTGGAGGGACCAGCCTCAGGTTTTTCTTTTGGGGAAGTTAGCGCCTTGCCTCTACTTTTAGGAACAGTGGGAAAGAATTCACGGGATCAGAACTGATGAAGAATATTTATTTGAGGCTTGTTTGGGCTGCGTGAGGTCGTGTCTTAAAGACAACCTCTTTGGCAAAGGTAAGGGAGAGGTTAAGTAGGGGAATGGTTGGCACAGGTTGCTGGCTTCTAGTTAGTCTTGCCCATCTGTCTGCTGCAGGTGCTCACTGTAGTTCCTTTGTACTGTTGGAGATGGAAGGTTCCTTTCACCCTGAGGTTAGAATTTACAGAAACTATCCTGATTCCTGTGTAGTAAGTTACTTTTACAACCTAATTGAAACTGGCTTGGGACTAGGCCATTGTGATTTTGTAAGGTCAGTTATTTTCCTAATCTTAACTGAAACTGGCAGCTTCTAGGGACAACTTTTAGCTAATGTCTAACACCTACCTCTTTTCAGACTACACTTGGTTAACGCCATCATTGCTGTTTGTTTGAAAATGGGGTGTTTTGTAGGGATTCTTGGGGCTGTTCCCTCAGTTCTGCTGATCATATAAGGAGCAAAATGGACTTAGCCACCACCGAAGAGAACCAAAGAATTCTGGAAGCATCCACACAGCAGGGCGAAGTCCCTAATGTGTCCAGAACAGCTCACGCTCTGCTTGGTGCCGTGGGAGGATGGTGCTGGGGCAGCAGTCTCCGGGTCTCTGGGTCCTGATGAGGCTGTCTTTCCTAGGGGCTGCCCATTGGGTTGCTGATAGATAGCAAGTGTCAGAAGGAAGAGAGGAAATCACCACAAAGTCCCTCAGGGTCACTTTGACCTGGCTGGAGCCAGGACCACTGCAAATGCCTGTGCAGGAAGAAAATGCCCAGTGTTGCTCACCTTGTCCTCAGAGCTGCTTAGCTCCTGGCTTTGCAGTGCAGCCCCACAACACCAGTGTGAGTGCCGCCCTCCGCCTGGGCAGGGACACGTGTGCTGGCATCCTCCAGTCAGGCAGTGTGGGCCCGAAGAGAGGCTGACATTCCAGGCCCAAACTTGGGGACAGGCCATCCTGCCGGCTTCCTTCTCTTTGTTATGGGCCCAAGAAGGAAGTAACAACTGAATTTTCCAGCAGGCATTCCTGATGCATGCTGCTGTGCAGGTTAGACCTGCTCAGTGGTGATGGCACACGGGTTTTATGATTGCTTCTTGACAACACTCTTGCTCACTTGGGCTCTAGAACCTCAGCAGAGCCCAGTGAGGCCTAGAGTAGACCCCTTACCCCTACTGCTCTGGTTTTCACAACTGCCCCAGGCCATGTGCCAGGTGGATGGAGCACCTTGACCTCTGGGTCAACAGGTTTGGATTAGGTGGATGTCAGAGGTGATACAACTCCTTGCTTTGAAGGGTTTTCTTGTGTACCAAGATGCTCGAGTCTGCCTTCTTGACCTGGGCATCCAGCTCCTCCTGGACTTACTGACTCAGCATGTCCCTGCCAGGCCCCAAGTCTATGGCTGTTGGAGGGATTTCCCAAAAGTCTATAAATTCAGGAGTGATTCTGAAGAATGGACACATAGCCTTATTCAAATTCATAATAACTTTAAGGCATGCCTGGGCCCAGCAGCTGCTCTCCCCAGTGGTGGCCAGCTGGGTAAAATCCACCCCTCCCAGAACAGGGTCCCTTCTGATAGCGGGTTAATAGCAAAACCATATGGTGAATAGCCTGACCAGGTGGTGGTGCAGTGGATTGAGCATCGGACTGGGATGCGGAAGACCCAGGTTCGAGACGCTGAGCTCGCCAGCTTGAGCGCGGGCCCATCTGGCTTGAGCAAAAGCTCGCCAGCTTGGACCCAAGGTCGCTGGCTCCAGCAAGGGGTGGCTCGATCTGCTGAAGGCCTACAGTCAAGGCACATGTGAGAAAGCAATCATTGAACAACTAAGGTGTCAAGGCACATGTGAGAAAGCAATCAATGAACAACTAAGGTGTCGCAATGGCAATGAAAAACTAATGATTGATGCTTCTCACCTCTCTCCGTTCCTCTCTGTCTGTCTGTCCCTATTTATCCCTCTCTCTCTGTCCCTGTAAAAATAAAAAAGATCTTAAAAAAAAACAAACCCATATGGTAGGTAGTCATGTCGGTCACCAGGAAGAACAATGCATTTCTAAATTTAAAAAATAACAAGGAGATATTACATTCTATACATTTACTAACCTCCCTCCTGGGACATGATGGTTGTCTTTGGGCAGCAGCATTCCAGCGTTCTGAGCAGCTGGCCCAGCATAGCATGAGATTGCAGAGTCACAGAGAGCACAGCACTTCTCAGACGCCTCTGCTGCTGGGGCCAGGCTCTGCATCTCTCGAGTGTATTCCCTCACAGTGGCTCCCCAGCCCTTTTTTGTCTTCTCATTTCTATTTACTTCATTTAGGTCCTGGACTGTTAGAATATTCTCACTGGTCCCCCTGGCCTCGGTTCCAATTAATGCATTCTTAATCTCAATTTACCTCATCTCATCACAGACCGCGGTCCTGCAGTGGCCTACTCCAGCTCTCCTGTGGATCCCTGAGTCCCTGTTGTCTGTAGGGCTGCCCACATCATGCCCTCCCTTCCAGCACTAGTCTCCTACCCCCACCCTATCTGCCTGTGGAGTTCCAGAACACCTGACACACTTTCCCACCTCTACAGGTGGAACACACACGTCCCCCCTACACTGGAGCCCCCTTGAAAACCCCTCTTCCTCTGTGCCCCTGGGGACATAGGGAGCATTTCTCGCCTGGAAGGCCTGTGCCCTGCAGAGCTTGAGCTGAAGCACACATGTAGAAGTGTGTGTTTGCGGTTCTCTGCAGCCCCTAAGGTAAGACTGGACACTGTCCAATGCTTGGTGTCTGCAGAGTACTCGTTGGATGCACGGTTGGACAAAGTAGAGAGATTTGCTCTGTGGCAATCTGCTGGTGGTCAAGATGGAAAGAGACTGGAGCCAGAAGTTGCCATGGTGACCTAGAAGTGGTTGTGCCAGGGACAGTGAGGCACAGCATTAGGTGAAGGGAGCACACCAACATTGCAACAGTACCCAGCTCTGAGGGCATGCTGTTACCACGACTTCCCTCTGCCCAGCAACAAGGTTCTCTCCTTTCCAAGGCACAACCTATTCTCTGGGGACACAGCTCAGCATCCAGAGGGGAGGAGGGTGTGGCTCCAAGGTTACAGTTGTCCCCAGACAGAGGCTGCCAGGGTGGGGATTTCAAGGCCCACACTGGTGACTCTGTCAAGATAAGCTGGAGCAAAAAAATGCCTATTCCAAACCTCCTCCTTGTTCTCAAAGACCAGCTTGCCTGGATCCCCCTGACTGTGTCTGAGTGTGATTTAATGTTGCAACTCCGAAGCTTAAACAAATGAAAGTTATTCATCAGCCTAACTGGAGCCCCCAGCAGCCAGGACCTGGTCTAAGGGAGGAGAGAGGGCACTGAGGAGGTGGTTTTCATTTCTTGGGTCTGCCTTCCTCTGGCAGTGTCATGTCTGGGCTGCAGCCAGTGGCCACCGGGCAAATTCATTCTCCTTGTGATAAAGAGTGTCTTACTAGTGTGGGCTGTATTCTCACACCTTCCTCCTTCCCAGCACACAAGCACGTGCTCCACAGAGCCTCACTGGTTCTGAGTGTGCTGCTTGCCCGTTCCTGTGCACCTGGCCCAGCTGGAAGTGGGGCTGGAGCCTTCCCACCCGGGGAGAATTTCCAGTGTTTGCTGAGAACTTAACTGCACCAAGCTTTTTGCTAAGCTGTACAGGTTTCATCTTCATAATGGCTCTGGGAGGTGGGTTCTGTTATTCCGCAATGCAGGTGAGGAATCTGGCGTGTAGGGAGGTTAACTAGCTTGCCCGAGTCACATGGCTGGTTCATGCCAGAAAGTGGAGAGGCAGTGCTTTCCAAGGGAGGGCCATGGAGGCTGTGCAGCAAGCCACAGGCCGCCATGACCAGCTCTCAGGACACTATCCTCAGCTCCTGCCTGCCTGCCTCTGGGCCCCTGGAGGGGATGCACAAGGCCCTGGGAGGTCTGGTAAACTTGAGCCAGTGGGCTGTCCTGCCAGGGGTGGGAGACCACATTTCCAACAGGTTCTTGTGTGCTGCTGCTGCTGCTGCTCAGGGAACCTAGACTCTGGCATTGCTGCTCTGGACGTGCTGCCCAAAGGGAGACCCTAGAGCCGCGATGGTGGCTGTGCTGGAAGCTCACAGGGAAGCAGACGCTGGGTCAGGCCCCCCCAGGTGGGCTCAGCCTTCCGGTTCCTCTCCACCCTCCAAAGCCCCCCCAGGCTTCCCTTTCTGAGAATGAGCTCCAGGCTTAGGGTGACAGCCCCAGCCAGACCACCACTTCCTTTCCTGGCAGGGTGGGCATAGCATGCCTTGTCCCTAGTGCCCAGGGTCAGGTGCTGACATAACCCAGTTGCTTATGTGGCCAGATGAAGCTTAGATCAGGCTGCTGGCCATGTCCCTGAGCTTTTGTGCAAAGAACTATTTGGGTTGTCTCTCTTTCAGATTTTTGTTTTATGCCTTTGGGGAAAGCTGATTTCTTAGTCGTTTTGAAATTCAAAGGTAGCCTTGGATACAGGTGTTTGAGACCACAGCTTCCTAAATGTATAGAATTGTGCCCATGCCAGCTTGGGATGTGTCATAAAATCAATTTTGCTTGCTGTTCATTATATTGTAGTCTGCACTGCTATTTACATTTATATGTAAGATGCACTGCTATTTACATATTATTTGTAATATTTCTTATGGTCATTCAGTTTTTAAGCTCTTTCCAAAGAATTGCCTTTTTTTTGTTTTTTTTTACAGGGACAGAGAGAGGGTCAGAGAGAGGGATAGATAGGGACAGACAGACAGGAACGGAGAGAGGTGAAAAGCATCAAACATCAGTTTTTCGTTGCTGTTACAACACCTTAGTTGTTCATTGATTGCTTTCTCACATGTGCCTTGACTGCGGGCCTTCAGCAGACCGAGCCACCCCTTGCTGGAGTCAGTGACCTTGGGTCCAAGCTGGTGAGCCTTGCTCAAGCCAGAGGGGCCCCGCACTCAAGCTGGCGAGCTCGGGGTTTCGAACCTGGGTCTTTCGCATCCCAGTCTGACGTGCCACCACCTGGTCAGGCAGAATTACTTTTTTTAAAATATCTGTTTTCAATTTCATTATTTTGTGGTCTGATTAAGTGGTCAGTGTACCACCAGTTATTTGAAATTGAGTAAGAGCCCCTGTGTGACCAAGAGCATGGCCGGTTTATCACTGTTACACAGGTGTTTGAAGGCAAGGCATATTCTCCTTTCACTGGGGGCCGGTGCCATGCACGTTTTCCTGCTTGAATGGAGATTTGCCTTTGACCTGGGTGCGGGGATACAGCGGGAAGACTGTACATCTCCTTGATGGAGATGTCAGGGGGAATCGGTAACAGCAGGGTCCCAAGTGCATTTTTCCTAA
Organism: Rhynchonycteris naso; assembly: GCA_037038555.1. Lineage (NCBI taxonomy): Eukaryota > Metazoa > Chordata > Mammalia > Chiroptera > Emballonuridae > Rhynchonycteris > Rhynchonycteris naso. The sequence goes on along the minus strand of CM072996.1, from coordinate 96,616,842 downwards.
CGCTCGGGTTCAAGGTCCTGAGGGTGACTGACAAGGGAAATCAGATTACTGTTGATGAGAGGCCCTTGCAAGCTGTGGCCATGGAAGGGGATTTTCATCAGCTGTGCTGTCCTGAGGGCAGTAATCCCTCTGAAGGTTACAGGGAGATTTGCAAAACTAAGAAGAAGGATGCTCCTATCCCTAAATAAATACCAATAATTTGGTAAAAAGGCCTCTGTGGGGTTACACTGGATGGCAGGGTAGCAGAGAAGTGTTTCATTCACAACGTTAATCAGCATGTCCTTGGGTGAGTGGGGCAGAAAGTTGAATAGCTTTTGCATTTATTTAGAAATCATGGAGTTCTAACTCTTACCATTCTATGTACCTGATATTTCCCAAGCTCTTGAGATGTAGTGAGGGATACAAATTTACTGGGTTTAGAATCATACTGTGCAAGACGATAGCCATGAGCCACATGTGGCTTCTTAAATTTAAGTTAAAATGAACCAAAATGAAAGATTCAGTTCCTTAGTCACAGCAGCCATGTTTAGAGGGCTCCTTTGTCTCTGTGGCCACAGCCTGGGTTGGCACAGGCACAGAGCAGTCCCACCACTGTGGGCACTTGTCTGGGACAGTCATGGCGTGGAGCCGGGTGTCAGCAAGAAGGAAAGGGCACACGGACTGAAGCACAGGAGGAGGGCTCCCTGGGTCGGGTTCTGGGGCTGTGCAGGGCTGGCCAGTGGGCCTCGGGGAGACCTTGGTTCCTTTAAAGGTGGGCACCAGCTCCCCAGCCCCGTGCTGACCCACAGCCTGCCCTCTTCTCTCCTGCAGTGAGCTGAGGACCAGGTACCACATTTCAGCCACACCCAGGCTTGTGATCCTGAAGCCCAGTGGGGAGGTCATCACCGACAAGGGGCGCAAGCAAATCCGGGAGCGGGGGCGGGCCTGCTTCCAAAACTGGGTGGAGGCTGCCGAAGTCTTTCAGAACTTCTCTGGGTGATGTGGGCAACCTCCGGAGACCTGAACAGGTGTGCAACACCCCGGCTGCTTCAGCAGGAAGTGGGGAGAGGAAGTGCGGGAGTTCATATTGGAGCAGAAGCACCTGCTGTGGCTGTGGCAACCACACTGCTCGGGAAGTGTGGTGTCTGCCCCCTCCCCCCTCGTTCCTCCAGCCCTCTGTTAATTTTCAACACAGCTCTCTCCAATGGATGGAGTGCTGGAGCGTGACTACTGGCACTGAGCTGTTTGAAATCTATGTAAAACATGTATTGATACAGGCTCTTTGGGTAAAGAAATATATTAACCGATGCATTTTCTGGTGATCTACTTACTGTAAGGATATCCTTTCACAACTGCATTTGTTACTAAAGTTTGCAGAATCTGTGTGCTTTAATAAACAGGCCTGTTTCCACTGGAGCCTTCTGAGTTCCTTTATTCTCCTGGCAAACCGGGGCCCTTGCGGGGAGAGCAAAGCCCTCAGAAATACTGTCCTCAAACACCGTGTTCTATTTTTCCAAGGACGTGGTTTTTTTAATTAATTATTTTTTTTTTGAAAGAGAGACAGGAAGGGAAAGAGAGGGTGAGAAGCATCAACTCATAGTTGCTTTCTTTTTTTTTAGAATATTTATTAATGTATTTATTTTTCTTCTTTTCCAAATGAAAGGAGGGGAGATAGACAGACTCCTGCGTGCACCCTGATAGGGATCCACCTGGCAACTCCCATCTGGGGCAGTGCTTGCAACTGAACTGTTTTTAGCGCCTGAAGCAGAGGCTCCACGGAGCCATCCTCAGTGCCCAAGCTGATGCGCTGGAACCAATCAAACCATGGCTGTGGGAGAGAGAGAGAGAGAGAGAGAAAGAAGAGGAGGGGTAGGGGTGGAGAAGCAGATGGCCGCTTCTCCTGTGTGCCCTGACTGGGTACTGAATCTGGGGCGTCCATACACTGGCTGATGCTCTGCCACTGAGCCAACGTGCCAGGGCCCGCAGTTGCTTCCGCGTTAGTTGTGCATGTTTGCTTCTTGTACATGCCTTGACTGGGGCCGAGCCCTAGCTCATGCCAGCCAGTGACCTTGGACTTTTCATGCCAGCGACCTTTGGGCTTCAGCTGGTGAGCTGTGGGATTCCTCCCCCCCCCCCCTTTAAACCAGTGACCCCACGCTGATGAGCCCATGCCCAGAGCCAGCAAACTCAGGGCTTAGAACTAGCAACCCCGGTGTTCTGGGGTGACGCTTTATCTACTGCACCTCCACCAGTCAAGCAAGGAGGCGGTTCCTAATTTTGAGTCTTTTTTTCTTTGTTTTTGTTTCTCACATTTAGTTTTAATAGCATCGTCATATTCTAGAGAAAAGTGAAAATATCAAGACTGTATAGTCACAACCTCAAGATCAAAACTTGACGTCTCCTGAGCCTGACCTGTGGTGGCACAGTGTATAAAGCCTCAACCTGGAACGCTGAGGTCGCAGGTTCAAATTCCTGGGCTTGCCTGGTTAGGGCACATATGGGAGTTGATGCTTCCAGCTCCTTCCCCTTGTTGTCTCCCTTCTCTCTCTCTCTCTCTTTCTCTCTCCTCTCTCAAATGAATAAATAAAATTAAAAACAAAAACTTGACGTCTCCTAAAAGAGGCTGATGGATCCAAGTGGATAAAAGCCACGGGCAGTGCTTGAGAATAACAACAGGGCAGCCATCAGGGGTCCAGCCTAGCTGCGGGCCCCTCCTCTCCCTGCGTGTCCTGTCTGCAAGACCAACACCTTCGCTCCTTTCCCCCTGCATTGTGATCCGGTGATCAGGATCCTGAACTACGGACGCCTACCTCCAGCCCAGTCCCCACTGGCAGCCCGATTCAGCTCCCGGGGTCCCTCAGCTGGGAGTTGGGGTAAAGCTGCCTCTTGTGGAACCCAGAACAGGTTCTGTGTGGAATGGTGCGGAACAGAGTGAAGAAAGTGTTGGGCTGCTTTGGCAAAAAGGGAGGTGAGAGCTAAGTTGTCAAGGGTAAGACCATGTTGCTGGCTTAACCAGAATGGAGCTGGGGACTCCCTGGCTCAGTCACATTGACTCTCATCATTAGGTTCTCTGTACAATGACCCACTGTCACAGGGGTCCATGAAGTGACTGAAGACATAAATCAGGTTGTTATCTGCCCTAGGAATAAAGTATGTGAAGATGCAGCTCTCTTCCTAAAACCAGATGTGGGATAATCATTAAATAGTGTGATTTTTTCCCCAGCTTTATGAAGATATAATTAACATTGGGTGAGTTTAAGGTGTACAATGTATTGATTTGGTACATTTATTTATTTATATATGTTTTTAGAGGGAGAGGGAATGAGGGAGAGAGGGAAGAAAGACGGGCGGGTAAACAGGAAGGGAGAGAAATGAGAGGCATCAGCTCATAGCTGCAGCTCCTTAGTTGTTCACTGATTGCTTCTCATATGTGTCTTGACCGGGGGGCTGCAGCCAAGCCAGTGACCCCCTGCTTAAGCCAGCGACCTTTGGGCTCAAGCCAGTGACCATGGGGTCATGTCTATGATTCCACACTCAAGCTGGTGAGCCCACACTCAAGCCGGCAACCTCAGGGTTTCAAACCTGGGTCCTTAGCATCCCAGGTCAATGCTCTATTTACTGTGCCACTGCTTGGTCAGGTGATTCGGTACATTTATATATGACAAGATGTTGGCCACCACAGCTCAGCTAGCATATGTTACATGGTTACAATTTTTTTGTGGTGAGAACATTTAAGATCAAATTATGCTATTTTAACCACACATTCTGGGGTGGGGGCATCTCTTGCAAGTGGCAGGTTCACAAATCTTGAGTGTGTTTGTGGGTGAGTGTGGCTGTGTATCAAACCACACCCTAAATTTCTATTTTTTTTTTTTTAACAGACAGAGAGAGAGTCAGAGAGAGGGATAGACAGGGACAGACAGACAGGAACGGAGAGAGATGAGAAGCATCATCAGTTTTTTGTTGTGGCTCCTTAGTTGTTCATTGATTGCTTTCTTATATGTGCCTTGATCGCGGGCCTTCAGCAGATCGAGTAACCCCTTGCTCAAGCCAGCGACCTTGAGTCCAAGCTGGTGAGCTTTGCTCAAGCCAGATGAGCTCGCGTTCAAGTTGGCTACCTTAGGGTCTCGAATCTGGGTCCTCTGCATCCCAGTCCGGTGCTCTATCCACTACACCACCGCCTGGTCAGACCCCTAGATTTCTTAAAGACTGGAGATGCATCCCTCCTGGTGAACATGCTCATAGTTGCCACCGGGAACCCTAGACCCACGCTGACCCTGGGCTGGACCAGCGTGGCTGGGAGGGCTGTGTGCTGGTGTCCAGGTACCTGGAGGAAGGGCAAGCCCCGGGCAGAGGCCAGCCTGCAGCCACCGCAGCCCTGCAGGCATGTGCCTTCTCCCCAGGGTGTGGCCCAGGCTGGAGAATGATGCGTTGTCTACATTACTGTTATAGAACGCATTTTCTTTAGTGTCATCCCTAAGATAATTTTACTTAATTTCAGGCATAGTACATCCAGCTTTCTACCCCGGGTACTGTGTAACTGGTTGCTATTTCTACATGTGCCTTTTGCCTCTTGTTTTATGATAGCAAAACATTGTGGAAAATGAGGGGGCAGGTCCTGTCTTCCAGAGGTAAAGCTGCTGTCTGTTTTTAGGACATATATGTGCCCCTAAAGTCACCTGAGGACTCGTTGATTTTCATGCTGACCCTGCAGCCTCGAGAGTCTCATGTGGTCTCGGACCACCAGCAGCAGCATCCTTGTCAACAACCGGAACTTTCCTGCTTGCCAACAGCCATCTTCTCCAGGAGTCCTGACATGGAAAGAGAGAGATGTTATGTCTTACAAGGGCACTAATTCCATCACTGGGCCATACCCTCAGGACTTCAGCTGAACTTAATCACCTCCCAAAGACTTTATCTCCAAATAACCAGTACATGGAGGTGGGACTTCAACAAGTGAATTTTAGGAGTTTGCAAATATTCAGACCATAAAAGTCACCCCATCCCATTCCCTCTTCTTCCAGTGGGGAGAGAATCTAGGGTCTAAGCACTTCATGGACACGGGTCCTAATATGTGCCATAGCTCTATCTACTTCAAGAAGCATCAGGGACCCCCAGGGCCGGTCCTCATAGGATTCCCTGGGGGAACCCACTTTGTTCCCATTCCCCAGTGCTGGCTGCGGTCACTGTGTGTGAGCAGTTTCTTGGAGATTTCAAACATTTGCTCTTGTTTCCTCTTTTGTGTTCCACTGTTTAAAAAACCATTTGACACCATTTTAATGTGTTTGTCAGGGAATGATATCACGCACATGAGTTCAAGCTGTCTGTTTGCTGAGGAAGGGTCATTAAAAAATACTTTAAAAAATCTATTGGTTTTAGAAAGAGAGAGGAAGGGGGGTGGAGAGAGAGAGAGAGAGAGAGAGAGAGAGAAACTGATTTGTTGTTTCACTTATTTATGCATTCATTGATTGATTCCTGTATGTGCCCTGACCAGGATCAAACCTGCAACCTTGGCGTATGGGGATGATGCTCTAACAGAATGAACTACCTGGCCAGGGCTCAAGAGGAGTTAATTTTAAGTTTGCAACACCACAAGGAAGCTACCTTAGAAATTACTATGTAATTTGGTGAACTGACAAACTGTCGTGGAAGTCTAGTTCTCTACTTTAAACATGAATGTTTAGTCTTTTTACAATGTCTCCACAACTGTAATTGTGAGTTCAGTGTTATTTCTGCAATTCCTCTCTGACTCGGCTGTTAGAGGATGAGAAGGAGAATAATTGTGGGGAGCACTAGTAGTGCTGCCCCTAAGATCTAGAAGGATGGTTTTAACCTGAGTGTGGATAATCGTGAGTCTTAGGTCTAAAGTCCTGGCTGACACCTGTCTGCGCCATGTGAAGCCCACTGTCCAGTGCGTGCAGTCTCTCTTCAAACACGTCCTGGTTGGCAACAAAATTATCAGGGAATTCCAGTGATTGATTGAATTGTTTGAAAAATAATTGAGAAGATCCACCCCACAACCCGACTGCACATCTTCAACTGCCCTTGCCCTGCTCCCCAAATCTCCCTCCGAAGTTTCTGTCCACACCTGGAGGACAGCCACACACACTGTTCCCCACACCCCCTCTCTCCCAGGTCCTCATCGCAGCATGTTGTAGCATCTCTACCTTCATTTGCTCTGTCCCCTTGTCCTCCTGCCTGTCCCACCGCGGGACCTGGGCTGGCCCAGAGGCCTCTTCTTAGTTGCTAGGGGAGGTGGCACATTTTACAGGTAGAGGGGACATTATCTGGTAGCAGAGTGACAGGGAGAAGGCTGGCTAGGGACACGACAGACCACGGCTCCTTCATGCCTCATATGAAGGTTTCCTTATTCGAGGTCAATATAACCTCTGGGTTAAGGCTCCATGATTTTAGGGTCAGCACCCTCAATGATTAGGCATCCATCATTTTTTGTTTCGTATCCTTTTACGTCCCTGTTTTCTGTTTCTGACACAAAAGAGTCATTTTCTTTATTCTCCTTTCCTTACATGTGTGTCATGATGACTTACAAATAATCTTCTTCGGTTTTGGGGACAAATGCATTGTGTGAAGACAGGGTTTTGGATATTAATTAATTTATTCATTCGACAGGCATCTGGTGCGTGTCAAGCATCCGGGCTGGCAGATGTTAAATGTGACATTGCATGGCCTGTGATGATGGAGCGTGGGGACCTCAGGCAGGGCTCAGGCTCAGGTGTGAGGGGGTGGGCAGAGCTGCCGACAGACACCCGGCCCTGTCTCTCTCGTCAGGAGTGCAGGACCCTTTCCCTGTGACAGGTCCAGGTCCGTGCCATCCCCAGGGGTGTACATATTTCTTCATGGTGATAACACAGCCATCTGCTATGAGTTGGACCAGATAATAACATCTCTGCATTGGAGAGACTCACTTAGGAGTATTTCTGCCTTGTAGAACCCTGGCTGTGGTAGCAACACTATGCACACGGACTGTGCCAGGACGCCAGGACTGTGCTCTGTGCTTATCCCCCCTCCTGCCCCGCCTTGTCCCTCCCCCCACTTGAACCCCCAAGCAGGCTTTGCTGTCTCACCTTTTCCTCAAAACGGATTCATCAAGCTCTGTGTGAGGCTAGCACCTGGTTTTACTGGGAGCACCAGCAGAACCAGTTGGCTGAAACCAGGCTCCAGGTCAACAGGAGGAGGGGGCTGGGTGAGGGTTTGGTGGCACAGGGCAGGTTTTGTGGGAAAAGGTTTGAGGTTTCTGGATTTCAGGAGGAGAGAGGAAACACGTTTAACCGCGCCAACATCTTCCAGGCCGCTGTCCTGTTTGTAAGTCTCACCTGACCAACCTCTCTTTCTTCTTCCCTCTCCCAGCTTCTAAAGGGACCTGAGAAACCTCAGAAGTGCTGGCCTTCCTCTGGACGGGCACCGTGCCTCCTTCGGGTCTTCGGTGGTAGAGGTTCCCAGCCTGCAAGGCCCAGTGCGGCAGGATTTCTGGAAGAGCTGCTCTGTGAGGATGCCAATTAAACCGACTCACAGACACATAGATGAGCCATCCCTGCTGTCACAGGTCATCCTGGGTTACAGTCTCGAGGGACGTCAGCTGTTCTTCCCTACTTCCCCGTGTTCACATGGGTGATGCCCATCAACAGCCCGGGACAGACTTGGGAGTGATCTAGCTCTGGGAGCTTGGCCTTGTCCCGAAATAAACCGTGACTGGCCACACGGTTCCAACCCTGCCCTTACCCAGAGGCGCTGAGTGAAAACCAGGAAAGAAACAACAGTGTTCCCTCCGTTCAAGAACTTTGAGTCAGGAGGAGAATGTCACTGCCAGGAGGGTCAGTTCATCCTTCTGGGTTATAGGCAGAAGCCTCTCCTTCACATTTGGAGAACTCCGGTCAGCGTGCGGGCCACCCCTCCCCAGCCTCATCCAGCTGACGTTCCGTGAGGACTTGCTCAGCTCAATGAGAGATGACTGTGTCTCTTTCTCCCCACCAGGGCTTCCTGGGACTTGCTTGGTCCAGTGGGGAGCAGGTAGGCCCACTATCTCAGCTGGCAGGCCTCTCGGTGCTCACAGGGCCCTGTCTCTACCTTCAGCCTCTTGGCACCTGTCTGTCAGCTGAAGCAGTGAAACAAAGAACCACAGATGGGGCATCTTAAACAACACAAATCAATTCTTGCCCAGTCTTGACTCTGAGAGTGCAAGACCACGGTGTTAGCGGAGTTGCTTTTGGCCGAGGGCGCTCTCCTCGGGCATGTAGATGGCTATTTTCTCTGCGTTCTCCAGTCTTTCTTCCGGGCATGTCTGTATCTGAATCCTTTTTTATAAGAACACTCAACAGATTGGATTAGGGCCCACCGTAGTGACCTCACTTTACCTTCATTACCTTTGAAAGTTCCAATCTCCAAACACAGTTCCACTCTGAGGTCCTGGGGGTTAGGGATTCAATGTATGAATTTGGGGGGAACACAACTAAGCCCACAGCAGTGCCCAGCACCCAACCTCCTGAAAGTGCTCTCCATGGGCAGGCAGACAAAGCAAACAGACAACCCAGAGACAGAGAGGAAGGCAAAGGGCCAGCCAGTTAGCCTTTCAAAGACCTCTGTTCTTTCAGGACCATTGGCTCTCCTTATCTACGTGAAGTGGCCTCTGGGACGTGGGGATAGGGAGCTCAGGGCCTGCTCCCAGTGTGGTCTGCAGGTGACATGGTGAGTGCTTCAACAACAGCAGCTCTCTGGAGACTGGAGGCTAATTTTAGGCAAACCCAAGATGTTGAAAGGCCCTAGAGAGAGGCCACATAGGAGATGTTCTTCCAAAATGTGGAGCTTTGGTACTCCACGACCAGCCGGCCTCCACTGCTTGCCCCTCCAACAACAATGATAGCAATTGTAGTTACTGCAGAGGGCTTGCTGGTTCCCAGGCTCTGGGCCTCAGCTCAGCCTCCCTGGCCCACTGTCCTGGCCACATTATGCCCCATGCCAAGCAAAGCCACCGAGTTGTAGGTTTGATCAAGTACATCTTGGGAACAAAAAGAGCTTGACTTGGTCCTGACTGGTTGGTGCAGTAGTAGAGCATCAGCCCAGCGTGTAGAGGTCCTGGGTTCAATTCCTGGTCAGGGCGCACAGGAGAGGCACCCATCTGCTTCTTCATCCCTCTCCCGCTTGCTTCTCTCTCTCTCTTCCTTTCCAACAGCCATGGTTCAATTGGAGCAAGTTGGCCCCGGGCACTGAGGATGGCTCCATGGCCTTACCTCAGGTGTAAAGAAGAGCCTGGTCGCTGAGCAAAGTAGCAACACCCCAGATGGGCAGAGCATTGCCCCCTGGTGGGCTTGCCTGGTGGATCCTGGTGGGGCACATGCAGGAGTCTGTCTGCCTTCAGTCCTCTCACTGAATAATAAAAAAGAATCTCAGGCTGGCTGTAGAATTGCTTAAATAAAACCCCTAAAGCACAGGTGATAAATAGAGCTATTGTGACTCTAGTTTACATAAGAATGAGTATTTCTGATGCTAATGAACAAGTGACTGTGAGACACCTGTGTTAGGCTTGCTCGTGGGTTTACTGGCTGCAAGCACTTTGCTTGATTAGCGCGTGAGCACTGGCAGAGGCCCATGTGCATGGCCTATATAAGGCTGTAGGTGCTTCTCCTGGGCAGCAATTCTCCCAGATCACTCTCCCACCACCGTGAGGTGTGGTTTTCCTTGCTCCCTTGTCCTTACTGCAAATAGCAGATTTTCCTTTGTTTATTAACTCTTTCCCTTTTGTTGTTTATTTGCTCACTTGTCCTTGCAAGCCTCCAATAAACAGGTATGGCCCGGTGCTTTCTGGCTCCGCAGTTCCTTCACTATCTGCCTGAATTCAATGGGAACCTGCCTGGCCTCGGCCACCAGCATTACAGTGCCTAAAAGACATTTGCAATGGTGACAAGAGCCTCCTCCAACAATGTTCATGGAGCTGCCGCAGGTGACAGGAAAAGATGGTGGGAGATGTGCAGAAGGCACAAACAGGTGAGCCACAGAATAGGGACTTGGGGGTTCCCAGCCCACCAGGAGTTCACACTCCACGTGCAGGACACCTGGAGCCTCAGGTCTGGGGAAGGTGAAGAGCAAGGAGACACAGAAGGCCACTGGTGAAGGGCCCACATGTCACTGCATGTTCCTTTGGCACCAGAGAGTGTCCAGTGCGGGGGACCAATCTTGGGCTGAGAGACAGGCAGTCAGCTTCTGACCCATTTCTCCAGTGGCCTGAGCCCACAGCAGCATGTGGGCGGCTGTTAAAGTGCCTCGTGGAGTGAAGAGCACAGGACAGAGGAAGGCGCGGGGTATGTCAATGAAGATGCGCGCATGCGGGAAACCTCCACTCTCGTAGTAACCCACCCACGGACAGGAAAGCCTGTACGCGAGGCAGTTGCAGAGTCCCTTGCGCTGGGGGAGCAGCGTGGACTCTCCAAGGAACCTCAGTACCTGAGCAAATAGATGCAGAGACGAAGATGATAATGGACCATGGACTTCTGCCTGAAGAACTGCAAGCCCATCAAACAAACTCGAGTGTGATACCAGCCATGCCTCACAGGATGACGCAAGGCCAAGTGTGGGAGACCGGGGGCAGCTGGGAGCACAGACCCACGCGGTCACTGTGGGAACTGCTTGGCAGGATGCCGCAGAGGCTGAAATCCTCATGTCCTCCGAGCCAGGAATGCCAGGGACTGGCCCAGTACCGCACATGTCACTAGGAGACTCAAGCTAACAGTGCTGGCAGCCTGTTCCTCACAGCCCTGACCAGGAGCAGTGGGCGGCCTGGCGAGTGCAGAGCGGTCACCTCATCTGTCATGTGTTTCCCCAGCGGCCACCTGCACATGCCCGCAGCCCTGGGGCTGGGTCTCAGTAATCAATGTGTGTAAAGTACATCAGGAGGAATCCACCTATGCGGTCAGTAGCCGAGTTAGTGCTTGCCCTGGGGCAGAGGCTGGACATGATAAGGGCACACAAGGATGGGCCAGGTGCTGGTTACACAGCTGTGGGCACTCAGTGAAAATCAGTCAAGCTGTTCTTTCTGGCTAACTTTCAATAAAAACAGAAAATAAAAGAAAAAAGTATGAACCAGTTTAAACTGCAGTAGGGCATTAAGAAAAATAAAGATAATGAAACAGATGGCAGAGGAAACTTGGCTTATTGACAGAATATTAAAATAAATGCAGACTGAGGGCTTTCCATGCTTGGGGCTGGAGACTGAATGCAGAGATAGATTGACCTGCATCCTGCTTGCAGCTTGCTCACAAATGCACATGCACCCACACACATGCACACGGCAATGCCCTACCCTAGCCGTTCTGTATCTTGTATGTCTCACTTCACAGTATCTGTTGCTGATTACTGAATATTTGTACACTGAGATCTCCCATCTTCTCATTCTTTAAGTCGAGAAATGTGTACACGTAGCAAATAGATACAGACACAACAGGATGGTGATGCCCAGAGGGAAAGGGGGTGGAGGGAGGGAGCTGGGAGCAAAGAGTGGGGAATGGGAGTGGAAAGAGACTTTGCTTGCTTGCAATGTGTAGATGGTGTTGTATTGAGCTGTACATTTGAATTCTGCTTCTACCTCCCTGGCTCAGACTTGGTCACATGGCTGCACCTGAGTGGGCGTCTGCCATTCATCCATGCTGGCCAGCCAGGTGCCCAGCTCTGACCTGGGGGCAGGCAGAACACAGGCTTGTGGCTGTTACCATCAGGGCCCTGGGTGCTGAGCGGTGGGGCCACTAGTCGAGACACAAGGAACTACCCTTGCCTGTGTTTTCTTCCTTATGTAGGTATATTTGGGTCTCTTTTAGGTCTTTCCATATTGTATAATCATCTGTTTGTCATATGAAACTGTTTTAATTCCTATGTTATTATAATTTTTTTAACATCTGCTAGAGATCATCTTCCGTGGTTTCTTTAATTTTTTGGAATTTTCATGGGTATTTTCATATATTTAGCTTTTCTGCAATAAACTAAGCATCAGTTTCATATTCAAAAGATTTTCCTGTTGCCTTGACATGAATCCACATTTAATGAACACGTTTGATGGGAACTGGCATAGCTGAGTCGCTGAGCCCCACGCAGCCTCTGTTCATGCATGCCGCTGTCTCTCGCTGTGTTATTTCCCGGCACAGCCCTGAGTGTCCAGTTTGTGAGATGCTGCATTTTCAGCATTCATACCCTTCTACATATATTGTATTTGTTGTGGTTCCCTTTGTAAAGAGAACTATTTCTTCCCTCTTCCTCTCTGTAATGCTGGTGGCCGAGGCCAGGCAGGACCCCATTGGATTTGGGCAGACAGTAGAGAAACTGTGGAGCCGGAAAGGGTTGGGCCATTCCGTTTAATAAAGTCTCATAATGGCGGACAAGCACACAGGCAGGGGAGACAGCCTCTAAGGCAAACAAACAGCAAGAATGGCCCCTCACAGAGGCGGGCAGGCAATCCGCCATCCACAATCTCCCTGAGCGCAGCACCCATAACCTTGTATAGGCCACACGCTGGTGGCACTGCTATGTACTCACACACCAGTCAGGAAGAGTGCTTGCAGCTGGTAACACCAGGAGCAAGCCTAACACAGCTGCCCCATACCCTCCCAAACTGGTTTTTATTTATATATAAAAAAGAGACCCAAGAGCCCAGGAATAAAGCCACATCTATATGGACAAATAATCTTTGACAAAGGAGCCAAAAACACAATGGAGAAGAGAAAGCCTTTTCAGTATATGGTGCTGAGAGCACTGGAAAGCCACATGCAAAAAAACCCACAAAACACTTGACTACAGTTTATCCCCATGCACAAAAATTAATTCAAAATGTGTCAAAGATCTAAATATGAGATCTGAAACAATAAATTATATAGAAGAAAACATAGGTACTAAACTTATGGACCTTGGCTGTGAGTAGCTAGTATTTTCTCTTTTTTTAAGCTATGTGTTTTAATTTTGTTTTTTTTTCATGAGTGGTTACCATTAGGTTATTAAGAAAAATATTTTCATATATACGAGACTCGTTTGTCATATGAGTGCTTCTGCACTCCATCCTCCTTTGCATTGCAGATCTTTATCCTCTGCACTTTTATGTTGGTGTTGTACCAGCAGGGGGCCCATGACTCCAGGTTAAGAATATCCCAGGAGAGAATTTTGCAAAAGTGCAGGAAATGAAACCAAACTTTCTTATGGCCACCACAGTTAACAGTTCGCTTTTCCTTTCAGTTTCCTCTAGGGTCCGTGCTTTCCAAAGCCCTTTCCCGTCAGAGGCCTTCAAGCTCTCTTTAACGGCTGTGTAATAATCCACGGCCGAGCATTGTTCGCTGGCCCACGTTTAGGTGCTTCATAGTTTTCGACCATTAGAAATAACACTGTTCTAACATCTCTGGGGAAACAGTTTCATTTCCTTTTCACTGATTTTCCTTTTTGTATATTCCTAGGAGTGGGATTATTAGGTCAGAGACTTTAAAGAATTTTTAATATTCTTGATACACATTGTTAAAATGCGATTTTCAGACATATTCCGATTTACAATTTCAACAGCATCAGAGCTAACATCACAGAATATCAGTATTTTCTTCTTGGAAAATTTTAAAATTTTTATTTATTGATTTTAAAGAGAGAGGGAGGGAGAGAGTGAGAGAAAGAGAGACAGATCTGTCTCTGTATTTGCCCTGATGGGGATCGAACTGGAAACTTCTGTGCTTCTGGACAATGTTCCAACCAAATGAGCTATCCAGATAGGGCATTATGTCAGCATTTTTTAATATTTGCAGGCCTGTAGGTAAAATCCACCATCTTGTTGTAGTTCAGATCTGTGCCTCTGTAGTCACAGGAGATCAAACAGTTATACTGACATGTATTTGCACATTTGTATTTCTTGGGTTTTGAAAGTTCTGTCCATTGTGTATTATTTTTATTTTTTTCAGTTTTATTGAGTTATAATGACATACAGTGTATAGGTTTAATAATACAACTTACAGAGTTGACTTCTGTTGTAAAAGGATCACCACAGTAAGGTGTTTTTATGTTTGTTTGTTTGTTTTGTATTTTTCTGACGTGAGAAGTGGGGAGGCAGAGAGATAGACTCCCGCATGCACCTGACTGGGACCCACCTGGCATGCCCACCAGGGGGCGATGCTCTGCCCATCTAGGGTGTTGTTTTGTTGCAGCTGGAGCCCTTCTAGTGCCTGAGACAGAGGCCATGGAGCTGTCCCCAGAGCCCGGACCAACTTTGCTCCAGTGGAGCCTTGGTTGCAGGAGGGGAAGAGAGAGATAGAGAGAAAGGAGAGGGGAAGGGGTGGAGAAGTAGATGGGTGCTTCTCCTGTGTGCCCTGGCCAGGAATCAAACCCAGGACTTCTACACACCCAGCCGATGCTCTACCACTGAGCCAACCAGCCAATGCCACCACAGTAAGTTTAATTAACATCCGTCACCTCTTATAGTTACAAAGTTATTTTCTTGTGATGAGAACCTTTCTGGTCTACTCTCTCAGCGCCTTCAGGTAGACCATATAGCAGTGCCAACTTGTATTGTGCTGTCTGTGACACCCCCATCCTTATTTGTCTTGTAGCTGCTAGTGTCTACTTTTTGACCACTTTCATCCACTTCTTCTACCCCCACCCTTGTTTATTTTTGAATTAGGTTTTTTTCCACCCAATTTGTGAGCTCCTAAAGTACTTTGTCCTAGTTGATGCAAACATTTCCCCTGCTTACTACATATTTAATTTGTAGTAATTTTCAACTAGCATGTAGTCCGTTCTGTCAGTTTTTTGTGCATTAGAAAGCCACCCCCACTCATGCAATAGGAAAATAATTAACCACTTGCATCTTTTCTAATAATTTTTTAAATTCATTTTTTTTTTTTTAGAGAGGAGACAGAGTAAGAGAGAGAGAGAGAGAGAGAGAGAGAGAGAAAGGGGGGAGGAGCTGGAAGCATCAACTCCCATATGTGCCTTGACCAGACCAGTGCAGGGTTTTAAACTGGCGACCTCAGTGTTCCCAGGTCGACACTTTATCCACTGCACCACCACAGGTCAGGCTGATTTCTGTTTTATATGTAACTTTGTAATCTATACACCATTTATTTTGATCATGCGCACACTGATTTTTTTTCTAATGAGATCAATAATTTTCTTAACTGTATATTAGTACATGACATCTTTGGTTTGTGATTTTTAAAGTATATTAAGTTCTTGCCTATCATTGGCAGAACTCTAAGATGTTTCCTGGGACTATGAATGTAATCAATTTTATCCTTGTGATTGGTTATGTTATATGGCACAACCGATCCTTAAATAGGGAGATTTTCAGGTAGGCTAGGTTAATCCAGAACCTTCCTGGTTGGGCTGGCCAGAGAGAAGTCAGGCTACCGAGAGGGGTGGAGCAGCCTCCAGCTGTTGAGAGCAGCCACTGCGAGGTTCAGAGTCAGACTATGTCCTGCACAGATGTTCCCATTGGGAACTGGTGACCATTGTGCTCAGCCACACCATTCCCTGAAGAGGCTAATGTTCACTCCGTAAATGTGTTGACAGTAATGTACTTCCTGGAAACTTTACTCCTTCCTCTCACCAGAGAAGTGTCAACCGGGAGCCATTAGCCATATTACTATTTAAACTTCAATTCATTAAAATGGAATAAAGTGGAAATATTCAGTCCCTCAGTTGCACCCAGTAGCCCCTGTGGACAGCACACTTACCGAACATTTCCGTAGTTTGGAGACTGCTGTAGGAGAGTGTGGGACTGCAGGCTCTGATTTGGGCACTTGCCCGGTATGCTGTTCTTCCAGATCTTGAGCCGGCCCAGAAGTGCCAGGAACAATGGCAGCAGCTACTGCCCACGAGTCCTATGGGTGGGGTGGAAAGAGCCACTAGGTATTGCTTCATTAGTATTCTCCTTTTCAGTTATGTGGAGCTGATTTATGGGCAAAGTTTAAAAGGAAAAGAAAATTATTATAGTATTCTAGGTAGCTCACTCTGGAATTCTAGGTGAGGTCTGAGAACCTAATTCTGTAGCCATGCAGCCAGTGGCAATGTCCAACCATGCCCCAGGGCACTCTCACCAGAGCTGCACCGACCATTGCATCTTCTGCACTGGGCAAAAGAAGCTCTAACTGATGCCAGCAAGGACTGAAGGCTGTCACCCCTGCCTGTGTGCACCCTGGCCTCACACTGCTAGCTGGTGCAGACAAGGCTCCCACAGCTGTATCTTATTGATGATAACTAATCATGCCGATATCCTAGCTGCAAGGGAAGCTGAGCAATGCATTTTAAAACATTGTTGTTGTTTTTTCTTTCTGGAAAGACTTGCAATTCAGAAATCTTTAAATTGTAGAGACATGAACAGACATGGATAGCAGATGTCCACTACAGTCTCTTGTATTCTCTTTTAGAATCAGGGGCATGTGCTCCCATTTGCCTGTCAACCATAGAAAGTCAAGTCTCTTTCTCTCCCAGAGGACATTAAACATCTTGGATATTTTGTGAACTGTTACAGACATCCCCACCTGAACTTGTTGATGCCACAAAAACACCAAGCTGTTGACATGGCCTAAGTCTATGATTACGAAGAACAGAGAAAAGTTCTGTTGTTAGCACGTTTAGGGACTGGCAGATCTCCGGAAACCCATAGCTGCTCTTCTTTCAGAGAACCCAGCACAGGATGGGGAAAGGCATGTATAACTAGTGGCAGGTTTGCTCAGGACTCTGGGGACCTCTGCTTTAGAGAACTGCTTTTCACTGGAAAATTCCCTAGGTTAACTAAAACACACATCAAGATGGGCAAGGGGAAACAGGACAGGTGAAGATGCCTGGGTGGCTTTTAGTCAGTGTGACAGCCGCTGTTTCCTGGGCCAAGTGCCAACATGTCCCCACCGTTTGCTAAGAGAAATGTTACATAAGTGTACCCTGGTTGATCTCCACATAATGAGACTGCTTTCAAGATTTGAATGAAATGGAAAGTTAATGCAGAGTCCAATGACCAGTTCTGACTTCCCAAACAAACTCCAGAGCTTCAAAAAGTCAGACAAACCCAACAGTTCATTTTATTCGGTTTGACTCTATTGCTTGAATTTCTTGAGGCTACAACACAGAAAACTTTCGTTGAAAAATCTGAAGACAGATACATCAGTAAGTTCTATGTTTTACAGAAAAAGAATGCGCTGCAATAAAATGTCAGCCAGCTTATTATTTTAAAATGGTTTTCTTCTTTTTAAACTATTTTTATTTATTGATTCATTTTAGAGAAGAGAGACAGAGAGAGAGAGAGAGACAGAGAGAGAGACAGAGAAGGGGGAGGAGTAGGAAGCATCTATTCCCATATGTGCCTTGACCAGGCAAGCCCAGGGTTTTGAACCAGCAACCTCAGTGTTCCAGTTCAACACTTGATCCACTGCGCCATCACAGGTCAGGCAAAATGGTTTTCTTCAATAGTAGATTCTTTTTCTTGCATTTCTTTCTTTAGGAATTTAGGGAAAGAGAAATCCTACAAATATTTTTTACTAGGCCTACAATCTACTGGGTTTTTTTGGCTATCACAAAAGAGGTCTGAGGCCTTTCAGTTCATGACGCTGAGACTGTGACAGACCTTGGGAAATGGAGTCGTCTATGAAGCCCCACCAGGTGTTTGAAGTGTTTCTTTTTCAAATACCTGCATTCCACATGCTGCCCAGGAACACAAATTTTACATGAAGGTCTGCAAGTTAGTTTTTATATATGGTGTAGGGAGTGGAGGAAACTTTCTATTTTTACATATGTATATCTAATTATTTTAGCACTATCTTTTGAAAAGGACTCCTTTCTCCACCAAATTGCCTGTGCGTCTTTGCAAAAAAATCAGTTGTCCATAGGTGTGTGAATCTGTTTCTGAGTTCTCTGCTGTGTTCATTGACTGACTTTCCCATCTAGACATCAATTCCACACTGAATAGCTACAGCATCATAAACAAACAAACTTGAAGTCATGTATGTTAGCCCTTCAACTTTGTCCTTCTTCAAAGTTGTTTTGACCATTCTAGGTACTTTGCATTTGTATATGAATTTTAGAGTCAGCTTGTCAGTTCTACCAAAAACAAAAAACAAAAAAGCCTGTTGAGAGTTTGGTTGAGATTTCCTTGAATTTACAAAACAATTGAGAAAGGATTGATATCTTAGTAACAGTGAGCCTGCCAACCCATGAACAAGGTGTATCTCCCACTTATTTAGGCATCCTTTCATCGATATTTCATACTTGTTAGCATACAAGTCTTGCATATTGTTGTCAGATTTATCCCTAAATATTTTATACTTTTGATGCTATTGTGAATAGTATTTGTCTTAATTTCAATTTTTAATTATTCAGTGCTAGTATGTATATAGAACTAGAATTGACTAGTTGTGTATACTGACCTCAAATTCTGCAAACTTACTAAACTCACTATTTCTAGAAGTTTTTTTGTAGAGTCTATCAAGTTTTATATGTGGAGGATTATGTCATCTCTGGATAAAACAATTTCACTACTTCCTTTTCTGTCTGAACATCTTTTATCTTTTTTCCTTGACTTTACAACTAGCCAGAACCTTTAGCACAGTGTTGGCCAGAAGTCATGAGAGCAGGCATGCTTGTCTTGTTCTTGACCTTAAGAGAAATGCATTCAGTTATCACCACCAATTATTATGTTAGTTACAGGTTTCCTGGATATGTTCTTTATCAGATTGAGGACACTCCTTTCTGGTTTCAATTTCTAAGAAGTTTATTATTTTTAATCTGGCCTAGATGTGAGATTTTGTTGAGTGATTATTTTTTGTATCTATTGAAATAATTATATAGTTTTTATTTTTATTTCTTTACATTTTAAATCCTATTACTGTGTTCAATTGCAAAAAAGAAAATTGATTTTCTTTTTTCTTTTTAAATTTTTTTTTACAGGGACAGAGAGAGGGTCAGAGAGAGGGATAGATAGGGACAGACAGACAGGAACGGAGAGAGATGAGAAGCATCAATCATTAGTTTTTCGTTGCCGTTGCGACACCTTAGATGTTCATTGATTGCTTTCTCACATGTGCCTTGACTGCGGGCCTTCAGCAAACCGAGCAACCCCTTGATCAAGCCAGCGACCTTGGGTCCAAGCTGGCGAGCTTTTGCTCTAGCCAAATGGGCCCACGCTCAAGCAGGCGACCTCGGGATCTCGAACCTGGGTCCTCCACATCCCAGTCCGACACTCTATCTACTGCGCCACCGCCTGCCTGGTCAGGCTGCATTGATTTTCAAATATTAAATCAACCTTGCATTCCTGGTAAACCCTACTTGGTCAGGATGTATTTTTCATTTTATACATTATTAGTTTTAATTTGCTAATTTTTTTTTTTAGAATTTTTGTATCATTATTTACATGGAATATTGGTCTTTAGTTCTTTTCTTTTGTAATATGATTATCTGGTTTTAATATTATAGAATAGATTGGACCGTATTCCTCCCTAATTAATTTTCTGAAGTTTCCTTTGTGGAATGGTTTTAACCCTTTGAGTAGTGAGTTTTTACATGCTCGCTGACCCCCAGGAGTGAGTGTTCTTTTTGAAAAAATGAAATTAGTTCCAGTTATAGTTTTATTAACTTAAAATCATGTTTGTTTGATTATCAATTTATGGAAACAAGAAGAACATACATTTGCCTTTTTTAAAGTTGCCTTACACATTTTTAAAATAAAAATTTTTGTTACGATTGTCCTCTGGATGATCAGGAGGCACGAGGATGTACATGAATGTTCGTACTATTCAAAGGATTAACCAGAAATTCAATTTCTTTATGTGAGAGTGCCTTGGCCCACTGTCATGGCAATGGGATTGCTTTCAAAATTTAAACGAGCAGTAAGCTAATGCAGAAGCTGTCATCACATTCTGATATCTTGGGAAAACTCAAGAGATTCCAAAAGTCTTGAATCTACTCAGAATAACAAGTTTTATTTGTATTGGTTATATCACTTCATATATGTTATATCTATCATGTTATCTCTTTCTTCTTGAGTGAGCTTTGGTAGTTTGTGAATTTTAAGGAAGTTGTTCATTTCATTCAAGTGATTAAATGTATTAGCATAAAGTTATTCATCCTTTTAACATATGTGGAATTTGTGGTGGTATCACTTCTCCCATTCCTGCTATTTTTGAGTTGCATCTTTTCTCTTTGTTGGAGAATTAAAAATGATAACTTTGTTATTCCACTGGTTGATTTAGGGTTTGTGGTATACTTGCCAGGGCTACATTCAATGTTATACCATTGCAAGGCTAATGTAAGAATGCTACATGCTTCCCTCTCTCCCTACCCAGTCACCATGTCTGCTCATCTACCATGTCTGTTATAAATCTCAAAATATTTCTCAAATAGCTAGTGAAGATGAGCATTGTTTTTCTTTATCTGTTGGTCATTTGTATTTTTTAAAAGTGTCTGTTCATGTCCTCTCCCCACTTTTTAAATTGGATTGTTTGCTTGTTTGTTGCTGAGCTTTGTGAGTTCTTTATATATTTTGGATTTAACCCCTTATCAGAGCTGTTGTTTGCAAATATCATCTCCCATTTAGTTGGCTGTTTTGTTGTCAGTTTCTGGTTAACTTGAAATCTATGTACTCTTGTTGATCAACGTCACCCTGTCAAATTTAATTTTCTAAATAAATAAATAAAAATATCTCAAAATATATAGTTTTTATTCTTGTTGAAATAACCCTATTAAAAATATCTGAACAATAAGAAGCAACCATGTATATTAAAAATGCATTTTCTATTTTTGTGATTTAGTCATCTGTTTGCCACCTGTTTCCATCTGGTTCCATCATCTGTCTGCTTGAAGGACATCCTCTAATATTTCTGGACATATGGATCTGCTGGTGATAAAATTCATTCAACATTTGTAAGTCTGAAGTAGTTTGAACTTTATCTTTTAAAGATTAAAGATATTTTTGCTGTATACTGAGTTCCAGATAAACACTATTTTTTTCTTTCTCACTCCCATGTTCATAGATCTTGTTGAGAAATTTGATGCTTACCATGTTCCTTTGTACATACATACCATATTTCCCCATGTATAATACGCACCCTTTTCCAAAAAAATTTGGGGATCTAAAAATTGGATGCATCTTACATAGTGGTTGTAGATATTTTACTTGCATTTTTCGCTTTTTGGCATGGATGAGAAGTTGTATGAATTTTATGATGAATAAAACTTCAGTTCAATAACTTTATGTACGGTAATACACTTTTTTTCAGTTTTGGGCCCTAAAATTAAGGTGTGTCTTATACACGGGAGCATCTTATACATAGGGAAATATGGTAATGTTTTTTTTTCCCTGACTTTTACAAAGATTTCATCTTCATCACTGGTCTTAAGCAGTTGTATGTTTTTTCTTATATTTCTTGTGCTTGAAATTTATTGAGTTTTTGCATCTCTTCTCATTAAATTTGGAAAAATTTTGTTCATCATTTCTTCAAAAACATATTTTTTCTTTCTACCTCACTCCTCTGTTCTTCAGGAACTTCAATTAAATGCATGTTAAATTTTTTGAAGTTGTCCCAGAACTTATTGGTTCTGATTTCATCCTTTATAATGATTACCTGTCCCATTCAACACTTCAAGTTGAACAGCTTTTTTTTTTTTTTTTTAGATTTTATTTATTCATTTTTAGAGAGGAGAAGAGAGAAAGAGAGAGAGCAAAAGGGGGGAGGAGCAGGAAGCATCAACTCCCATATGTGCCTTGACCAGGCAAATCAGGGTTTCAAACCGGTGACCTCAGAGTTCCAGGTCAACACTTTATCTACAGCACCACCACAGGTCATGCTTTGTCTACAAGGTCACTAATCTTTTCTTCTGTAATTTCTAATCTGTTATTGTAGTTTATTTTTTCCCCCTTAAGACATTGTTGTTTTCATATTCAAAAGTTTGACTTAGGTGGTTTTAAAAAATAATTTTCCTGTCATTACTTAACTTAATTAAAAAATAACTTTTCTACCTGACCTGTGGTGGTGCAGTGGATAAAGTGTCGACCTGGGAACACTGAGGTCGCCAGTTCAAAACCCTGCACTGGTCTGGTCAAGGCACATATGGGAGTTGATGCTTCCAGCTCCTTCCCCCTTTCTCTATTTCTCTCTCTCTCTCACTCTGTGTCTCCTCTCTAAAATGAATAAAATAAAAAGAAATTAAAAAAAAAAACTTTCCTGTCACTACTTAACTTAAAACCTAGAAAATATATTTTAAATAACTGTTTAATGTTCTTCCCTGCTCGTTCTCCCATCTGTGTTAGTTTGGGTTGGTTTTTGATTGGCTTTTATCTTTATTCTTGGTTGTATTTAGCTTCTTTGCATATCCAATACTTTTTGGTTGAATGTCAGACATTGTGAATTTTATCTTGCTTGGTGCTGAATATTTCTGAATTTCTATAAATATTCTTCAACTTTGTTCTTGAATGCAGTTAAGTTTCATGGAGGCATTTTAATTCTTTCTAGTCTTTTAAGATTTGTTTTTTAAGAGTTGTGACCACAGGAGTTTAGTCTAGGGTTAATAATTCCCCACCTGGGTCCTCTACCTGTTCTACCTGTGAGCTATGATTGGTGAAGTCATTCGGTCTGTGTGGAGGAAACACACAGTCATCTGGACCCTGTATGAGCACTGGGTACTTGTTCCCTTTAATCCTCTCATTGATGTTGGGTAGTGTGATCCTACACATGTGACTCCTACACATGAATACTCATGTGCAACCTTTTGCAGATCCCTGGGATTCTCTGTGTCCCTCTTGCCTTTCTGGTACTCTGTCCTGTGAACTCTAGCCATCTTTGCCCCCCTGGACTCTCACTTCTGTCTCTTCAATTAGGGACTTCACTGGGTTCCTCCTGTCTGCTCTGTGCTCTGGTAACTTGCTCAGGTTTGTAAGCTGGGGCAGTCGAAGGACTCACCTTGTTTGTTTTCTATGCATCAGGTGCTGTCATTTATTGCCTTATGTTCAATGTTGAAAGGCTAAGAAACTTTTCTGGGAACATGTAAGTTATAAAGCATAGAGCATTGCCGGCCTCAGTTCTGGCTGTTTCATAGTTGTAACCTCCACACCATAAAGCCAATGAGACTATGTTTTTAAAAAGAGAAATGGTACAAACACATCTCTGTATAAATCCCTGCTTTTGGCCAAGATTTTCAACCTCCTTATGCCTTGAAACTCACTTTAAATGTTTACACACAAGACAGAAAGCAGATGAAGTAGTAACGTGTTTCCTCAATATGACTGGTTGCCCTCGGCAGCAGGAGTAATAGGGTGATGGGTTAGCATTGGAACAGCAAAGTCAGCGGTTTCTACAAAATCTTGGTGGCCTCACTGGATGGCAAAAGACATAATCTCTGAGCCAGGACAGCGTAAGATCCAGAAAAAAACCCAGTCTTCACCAATGCTATTGATGGAGTGCTGGGGTCTGGTTCAGAGGTCTTGCAAGATTACATCCCATTCGTGAAGGTTCCTAATCACAGCCATTTTCAACCTGGACTCCACAGGAGAATTAGCCTACAGGTGAGCGTTTGGTGACTGTATTCTCAATTTTCCCAAGAATGTTACATAGCTAGTGCCATTGTAGATGGAGAGGAGATAAGCTCAGTTATTACATACTTTGGTTGCCTTAGGGCATCAGGGTTTTCTTCCATTAGGAATCCTTGTTGAGAAGGGCCTCGTGAGGTTTCCATGCTAAGCTGGTTTTCGGTGGGAGTACACAGGTGAATGGGAGGTCCATAGGTCTTCCTGGGAAGAAACATGGAGATCCATTTGGATGGGCACAAGCTTCAACAACATGAGCCCAGTGAAATGGACTGGCCTCAGCCAGTTCAGGCTCAGCATGTCTCCCCTTACCCCACCTTCCTCATCCAGGCTGGCAGAGGACCCAGGGTTGCCTTGGAAAGGGCAAACACATATCCTCACGCTGGGCTAGGTCAGGTTATGGTCCCTGGAATGCAGATGCGAACCTTGTCATTTCCAAGATGCTCCTCCCCAGCTCAAACCCAGTCACTATAAATGGATACGGAGTAAATTTTCCCTGGCCTCATCCCAAGACCAAGGCACTATTTTCCCAAAGTTTAACTTGGCCTAAATGTCTTTAGATCTACTTGGGTTATATTTCCTGCCGCTGTGTGGGAATGGTCATTTTCAGTAGCTGAAAGAAACTCGTAATTTATTTATCGCAGAAGGAAAACAGTGAAATGAGTGGTTATTGGAAAGTGATTCATCACCACCCCCCACCCTCACCTCATTGTGTAGATCCTTGAATAAATGATGATAGTTAATACTATTTTTAAATGATTAATCTTTTGCTATAGGATGTGATCAGTGGAGCAGATTGATCTACAGGTATAGATATCTCTTGTCCATTTTTATTCTATATCTTTATAGCTTTGAATCATAATACTCTTAGACCGGGAATCTAGCCAGCAGCAATCAAATACGATTCCACCAGGGAGACTTATTACTGGCTTTGGAAGTAAATCATAGCTGATATTCTGGGCTGAGTGTACTAGGTACATGTGACCTTATTCAATCAGCTCAGGCTAAATATAGACTCAGAGAGGAGGTAGGGCCAAACATCCCTATCTAATGAGCAGTCACACAGAGATAGTTTCCCATGTCTTTTTTTCAGAAAGCAGTTGATTTTACCTGACAGTCAGTGTCTTTAAGACAAAGCAAGGGGGTCATTTCTCTTTTTCTTTCTTTCTTTTTTTTTTGTGAGAGAGACAGAGGGAGAGAGAGAGAGACAGAAAGAGGGACAGATAGGCAGGAAGGGAGAGAGATGAGAAGTATCAATTATTCGTTGTGGCACCTTACATATTCATTAACTGCTTTCTCCTATGTGCCTTGATGTGGGGGGGTGCACCAGCTAAGACAGTGACCCCTTGCTCAAGCCAGTGATCTTGGGCTCAAGCTAGCAACCTTGGGCTTCAAGCCAGTGACCTTTGGGCTCTTGATAGCAACCATGGGGTCATGTCTATAATCCCACGCTCAAGCCAGTTACCCCACGGTCAAACTGGTGAGCCTGCGCTCAAGCTGGGTGTCCCAGTCTGATGCTCTATCCACTGTGGCACTACCTGATCAGGCAAGAGGGTCATTTCTTGATGATTCCTGGAGGGAAGCTCAAACTTCTCTGAAGCTATGTCCCCTGTTGCATTTGAATTTATAGAATTTTAGGACAAAATTTTATATTTTGCAGAAAGCACTTCCCCCTTACCTCCTAATATGCCACACTTAATAAGATACTCATGCATGCCTGATTGGTGGTGGTGCAGTGGATAGAGCATTGACCAGGGATGCTGAGGTCCCAGGTTCGAAACCCTGAGGGTGCTGGCTTGAGCATTGGATCATTGACATGATCCCATGGTTGCCGGTTTGAGCCCAAAGGTAGCTGGTTTGAGCAAGTGGTCATTGGCTCGGCTGTGAGCCCTAGTGGCAGGGTTCAAATAACTTAACCATTTGGTTCTCTGCCCTAATGACTTTTAAGTATAAACAAAATGATATGTTGAAAGGTAGTTTATTTCATGCATTTAATATTTAAACTAGAACAATAAAAGAGGTACACAAAACTAGATTATAAGAAAGTTTTTAAATATTAATGAAAAAATATTAAATAATACCTAACAAAAAACAATAAAACTGTTATTTAAGATGTTTCCATATTGCTTCGTTATTTTTTTGTGTGTGTATTTTTTTGAAGTGAGAAGCGGGAGGCAG
This sequence comes from Rhynchonycteris naso, assembly GCA_037038555.1. Classification (NCBI taxonomy): domain Eukaryota; kingdom Metazoa; phylum Chordata; class Mammalia; order Chiroptera; family Emballonuridae; genus Rhynchonycteris; species Rhynchonycteris naso. The sequence goes on along the minus strand of CM072996.1, from coordinate 96,591,152 downwards.
AGAGACAGACTTCCACATGTGCCTGACTGGGGTCCACCCTGTATGCCCACTAAGGGGCAATGCTCTGCCCATCTGGGCCATTGCTCCATTGCAACCAGAGCCATTCTAGCCCCTGAGGCAGAGGCCATGGAGCCATCCTCAGCGCCTGGGCCAACTTTGCTCCAGGGAGTCTTGGCTGCAGGATGGGAAGAGAGAGATAAAGAGAAAGGAGAGGAGGAAGGATGGAGAAGCAGATGAGAGCTTCTCCTGTGTGCCCTGGCTGGGAATTGAACCTGGGACTTCCACACACTGGGCCGATGCTCCACTGCTGAGCCAACTGGTCAGGGCCTTTGTTTTAGTTATTGGTTAGTGTCCTCACTTGCATTTTTTTCACCGATTGATGGAATGAACATAACTATGCGTGCTTAGAATATACTGTTGCGCAGATGAACTTTAAAAAAAGAGTAAGAAATGTAAATTTGTGATTTTCACATTGGGTGGCAGCTCAGGTGCCCATCTTAGAGAGAACTCTGATTACAAGTGCCATTTTAAGAACCTGTTCACCGAATTCAACAAAAATTAGGTATCGGTTCTACCAAATTGGTGCGAACCGGCTGAATCTCACCTCCAGTGAAGCCTCTCCCCTCACCTCCGGGTCAAGGCACATATGAGAAGCAATCAATGAACAACTAAAGTGCTGCAACTATGAATTCATGCTTCTCATCTCTTTCCCTTCCTATCTCTTGCTAAAAAAAATAAAATAAAATAATGATTATCATTCATAATTTTTTTTTTTTTACAGAGAGAGAGAGAAAGAGAGAGAGAGAGAGAGAGTGTCAGAGAGAGGGATAGACAGACAGGGACAGAGAGAGATGAAAAGCATCAATTATCAGTTTCTCATTGCGACACCTTAGTTGTTCATTGATTGCTTTCTCATATGTGCCTTGACTGCGGGCCTTCAGCAGAGCAAGCAACCCCTTGCTGGAGCCAGCGACTTTGGGTTCAAGCTGGCGAGCTTTGCTCAAACTAGATGAACCTGCGGTCAAGCTGGCAACCTTGGGGTCTTGAGCCTGGGTCCTCAGCATCCCAGTCCGACTCTCTATCCACTGCGCCACTGCCTGGTTGGGTATCCATGATTATTTTGATGGCAAGATGCATTTTAATGACTCCTCTTACTGGTATTTCTTACATGTCTAGAGCAGTTGGTGCAGTTGTCTGAAAAGAAAAGCCTCAGGCATGTAATGTTTATCAAAATTTCTGAGAGGTTTGGATTGGGTGATCTGCTTCAAACTTCTTCACCAGCCTCACCACCACCTTTGTGAAGATCAAATGGCACAAACCGTTCAGGATGACAGAAAACTCATCTTTTATTCAGGCTTGTCAGCAGATGAGTCTGCACAGCCCCTATCACAGCTGCTCTGCCTGAACCCGTTCTCTTCTGGAAAAATGTTTTCTTGCATCTAACAGAGTTCTTCATGCTGACACTTGTGAAAAAAATTTAAATCTGTCGTTTTTAAATTGAGGCAGAACTCAAACAGCATTTTATTACTTTTGGATGTATAATGTAATGATTTTGTATTTGTGTATATTTATTGTGGTTTTCATTCATAACTTTACAATTAGAGTGAAAACCATAACTTTACAATTACATTGTAATTTTTACTCATAACTTTACAATTACAGTGCTTTCAGGGGGTGTACACCCAGCTCTGTACTTTCCTGGGGTGTAGAAGTATGGGCCCAGCAAAGCTAGGTCCCCACACCACAGAGAGCTGGTGCAGACCTGCCTGGTCCCTCCGTGTCTTGTTCCTGATCTTAAGGAAAATGCTTGTAGTTTTTGCCCATTGAGTGTGATTTGGCTGTGAGCTTGTTATATATGACCTTTATTATATCGAAGTATGGTCCCTCTATTCCCACTTCGCTGAGAGTTTTTAACATAAATGAATGCTGAATTTTATCAAATGCTTTTCCTTATTAATAAGATTATATGATTTTTATCTTTCCTTTTTTTTTTCTTTCAGTGAAAGGAAGGGAGTCAGAGAGACAGACTCCCGCATGCACCCGACCAGGATCCACCTGGTAAGCCCACTAGGGAGCAATGCTCTGCCCATCTGGGGCCTTGTTCCATTGCTCAGCAACTGAGCTCTTCTTAGCCAGAGGTGGAGGCTATGCAGCCATCCTCAGTGCCAGGGCCAACTTGCTCAAACCGTTTGAGCCATAGTTATGGGAGGGGAAGAGAGAGAGGAGAGAGAGAGAGAAGCTAGAGGGGGAAGGGTGGAGAAGCAGATGGGCATTTCTCCTGTGTGCCCTGACTGGGAATTGAACGTGGGACATCCACATGCCAGACAGACGCTGTATCAATGAGCCAACTGGCCAGGGCCTATCCTTCCCTTTTTAATTTGGTGTGCCACATTTATTGATTTGCAGATGTTGTACTAACCTTGCATCCCGGAATAAATCCCTTCAATTTCACTGGCTGTAACCTGTCTATTCAGATTCTTTAATTCTTTCTGATTCTGTTTTGTAAAGTTGTATGTTTCTAAGAATGAATTTACCCACTCAATCCAGATTGTCCAATTTGTTGGCATATAGTTGTTCATAGTATTTTCTTACAATGCTTTCAATTTCTTTGGTGTCTGTTGTTACTTCCTTCATCTCTGATTTTATTTATTTGGGTCCTCTCTCTTTATTATTATTATTATTATTATTATTATTATTATTATTATTATTTTACAGGGACAGAGAGAGAGTTAGAGAGAGGGACAGATAGGGACAGACAGACAGGAACGGAGAGAGGTGAGAAGCATCAGTCATTAGTTTTTCGTTGCCATTGTGACACCATAGTTGTTCATTGATTGCTTTCTCACATGTGCCTTGACCACGGGTCTTCAGCAGACCGAGCAAACCCTTGCTGGAGCCAGCGACCTTGGGTCCAAGCTGGCGAGCTTTTGCTCAAGCCAGATGGGCCCGAGCTCAAGCTGGCGAGCTCAGGGTCTCAAACCTGGGTCTTCCACATCCCAGTCCAACGCTCTATCCACTGTGCCACTGCCTGGTCAGGCTCTTAATTTTTTTTTTTTTATGAGTCTGGTTAAAGGTTTGTCAATCTTGCTTATCTTTTCATAGAATCAGCTTTCGGTTTCATTGATCGTTTGTATTGTTCTTTTAGTCTCTATATCATTTATTTTTTCTCTGATTGTTATTATTTTTTTCTTTCTACTCATATTGGGCTTTGTTTGTTGTTCTTTTCAAGTTCCTTTATGTGTAAGGTTATTGTTCATTTGAGATTTTTCTTGTTTCTTAAGTAGGCTTGTAATGCTATAAATTTCCCTCTTAAGACTGCTTTTGCTGTGTTCCTTAGATTTTGGGTTGCTTTGTTCTCATTTTTATTTGCTTCAAGCTATCTTTTGTTTTGTTCCTTCATCTCATTGTTAACCCATTCATTGTTTAGTAACATGTTATTTAGCCTCCATGTCTTTGTGTGCTTTCGACTTTTTTCTTGTGATTGATTTCTAGTTTAGCACTGTTATAATCAGAGAAGCTGCTTGATATAATTTCAATCTTCTTAAATTTATTGAGACTGGTTTTGTGTCCTAAAAAATGATCTACCCTAAAAAATGTTCCATGTACACTCGAAAAGAATGTATATTCTGCTGCTTTGGGGTGAAATTCTCTGAAGATATTTATTAAATCCATCTGATCTAGTGTGTCATTTAAGGCTGCTGTTTCCTTGTTGGTTTTCTGACTGGAAGTCTATCCATTGATGTCAATACGGTGTTAAAGTCCCTTAATATGACTGTATTGCTATTGATCTCTCCCTTTATGCTCATCAAGGTTTGCTTTACATATTCAGGTGCTACAGTGGGTATATAAATATTTACAATGGTTATATCCTCTTGTTGGATTGCTCTCTTTATCATTATGTAGTGACCTTCTTTATCTCTTACTACAGCCTTTGTTTTAAGGTCTATTTTGTCAGATATAAACATTACTAACTCAGCTTTTTTTTTCATTTTTAATGTATGAAATATATTTTTTTCATCCTTGTGTATATCTTTTGGTATGAGAAGGGTCTCTTGTAGACAGTATATATATATTGCTTTTTTATCCATTGAGCTATCCTATGTATTTTGATTGGAGCATTTAAGCCATTTACATTTAAAGTGATTATTGATAGGTATGTGTTCATTGCCATTTTATTCTTTTAACTATGTTCCTCTGTTTCCTTCCTCCTCCTCCTCTCCTTCTTCTTCTTCTCCTCCTTAAAACAGGCCCTTTGACATTTTCTGTATTACTTGTTTGGTGGTAATAAACTCTTTTAGCTTTTTTTTTTTTTTTGTCTAGGAAGTTCTTTATTTCTCATTCTGTTTTAAGTGATAACCTTGCTGGGTACTATATTCTTGATTGCAAGTCCTGATTTTCATCACTTTGAATATCTCGTGACAGTCCTTTCTGGCCTGAAATGTTTCTGTTGAGAAATCAATTGACAGCTTTGTGGGAGCTCCTTTGTAAGTAGCTGACTGCTTTTCTCTCGAAGATTTTGAGATTGTTTTCTGGACTTGAACCTTTGTTATTTTAATTATGATGGGTCTTGGTGTGGCCCTTTTTGGGTCCATCTTGTTTGGGTCTCTCTGTGCTTCCTGGACTTGTGTGTCTTTTTCCTTTACCAGGTTAGGAAAATTTTCCTTTTTTCTCTGATTTTTTAAATTTAGAAATTAAATTTAATGGGGTGACATTGATCAATATGAGTACATAGGTTTCAGGTGAACTCTGTTTATGGCATTTGAACTGTTGATTATATTGTCTGCCTATCACCCAGAGTCAAATTATTTTCTGTCACTATATATTTGTCCCCTCTCCTACCTCTCCCTCCCACTGATAACCACTTCACTTTTATCTATGTCCACAAGTTTCAGTTTTATACCTTGAGAACATTATACTGAGTGAAATAAGTAAATCAGAAAAAGCTAAGGATTGTATAATTTCGTGCACAGGTGGGATATAAAACTAAAAATATTTCAAAACAGAAAATTTTTAAGAAGAAAATAACAACAAGGCAGTTTGGGTAGAGGAGATGCCCAAAAGCCAGCCCTTTGAACCTCACTATCAGTCATCTCCACACCCTCTTTGCAAGGACAGTTGTGCTGTTTTTGGAAGAAGTTACGAATGCCCAGTTGCTCTAGTTTTCTACCTGGAGAGTCTGTCATCTGGAAGGAGCTATAATAAAACAATGAATTTAAAGAAAATTCTGTTTTGATTACTCAATAGCAGGCCTTTGGTGATCTTTCTCCTTCCTGGAAAGAGACTCAATAGTGGAAGTCTCTGGAGTGTGATGCCCTGGGCTGGGTAGCCTGAACACAAGAATGGTTGGTTTCTAGAGCATTGATTTCCCTTTGGAGTAGAAGGTTAATCTCCACCACATGCCCCTTGAGCAGGCAAGGAGATGAGCAATGGGGCACTAGCAATAATAACATATTTTCCTATCTTCTGATTGTCCTGTTCCTGCTGCATCCATCCAAGGAGCTTCTAGTCTCATGACCAAGACCAGGATGGTCCAGAAACCAAGCTCCCTGCTTTGGGCAAAGAGCTGGAAAGAGTTTAAAAAGGTGAATATGAGGATCACCATCTCTCCTCCTCTGTAGACTTCTTGAAGTTAAAAGCTGGTTCAACAACTTGTGAAAGGATTTGGAGAATCATATAATTCCCAAGCAAGAGGACTTCCCACCATCCTATTCAATCTCTCTCAGCCCAGATGAAGAAGCTGCAAACTCACTGAGCTACAGAACTTACCTACAGTTGTATAGCTGGTTGGGGTGGGGCTAAAATGATGGGCCTGTCAGGGTGCCATTGGACACACAGAAGGGAAACCTGACCCAGACTCGGAGCCATTACAGATGGATGCAGTGAAGCAGAGTTCTCGGGGAGGAGTAAAAATTATCTAATGGAAAGAACAGAAGCACGTTATAAGGAGTTGAATTCCTAAGCAGCCCGTTGCTGAGAGAAGGAAGCCAGCAGCTCAACCCCTCTGAATGTGTCTAGTGGGCAGATAGGCTGGTCAAGGAGCTGCAGGACATGGTGAGCTCAGGAAAGAGTTTGGATCTGATCCTGAGGACACATGGAGCCTTTGGGGACATGGCAGCCAGGTGTCCCTAGTTGCTCTTCTGACTCCATTGTAGGCAACATCCCACGTGGTGTCCTCCTTTCCTCTGCTTGAGGCTCAGATTCCTGCGACACCAGTTCCAGATAAGGGCAGGCCTGCAGAAACAGCAGTTTGGAAAATCTCTGGGCCCTGGGCCCAGTGGGTCTGTCTCCTTGCTGGGGTGTGATGGCTAATTTCATGTGTCAACCTGACTGGACCACACGTGCCCCACTATTTGGCTAAATGTTACTTCCTTGTGTATCTGTGAGGGTGTTTCCAGATGAAATGAACATATGGATCTTAGGCTGGGTAAAGCAGCTTACCCTCCCCAATATGAGTGAGCATTGCCCAGTGCACCAAGGGCCAGTCTGCATGTGCTGGGACTTGGCCTTCTCCTGCCCTTTGACCATGACTTGCACCATTAGTCTTGTACTGTCAACCCTGCTGATTCTCAGGCTCGTGGACCTGGACAGAGTCTTATACCAGCAGCTTCCTGTGTCTCCTGCTCAATGACAGCAGATTGTGGAAGTCCCCAGCCCCATAACCATGTGCACCAGCTCCCTATGATGCACACGCATGCACACACCTTCTCGTTTCTCACCTGCTCTTTTGCTCCCCCCTCTAGTTTCCTCAGACTTTGTAATAGGGATGCTTTCAGAGGGGGACACAGGGCTGCTCCGCCTCAGTCTGGCCCTCCTTCCTGGCCACTTATGCTCTCTGAACCCAACACTTTTCTGAGGTTGAATGCCCAGCCCTGCTATGCCTCCTGTGAACAGCTGAGGTGGGCGTGGGTCTCTCCTCTTTCTGACTGAGAATCAACAATGCCCAGCATCCCAAACCACTTCACACCCATGCCCATCACTGACTCACTGGGACGCAAAGCCTTGCTTCTCCAGGCACCTACTCCTGCCTAGGGGAAGCTCCAGCGGATGAGATCGTCATGGGCCGTGCTCCAGGGGCATGACTAGAGTCTCTCCTCAAAGACTTTCTCTCACAGGGACTCTAACCAGCTCCTCCTTGCCAGCAGGAAAAACCTCAGCTCACTGGGACACTCAGAATGGATGCCCAAGATTTGTCAAGACTTTGAGTTAGCCCTGGCTGGCTAGCTCAGTTGGTTAGAGCATTCTCCCAAAGCACAGAGGTTGCCGGTTCAGTCCCAGCTCAGGGCACTTATAGGAACAGATTGATGTTTCTGTCTTTCTTTCTCTCCCTTCCTCTCTTGCTGGAATCAATACATTAAATTAAAAAAAAATTGAGTTCATGCTAAATTTTGTTTATAAGTCATGTAAATGTAAATGGATCCTTGTATATACTGTATACATATAGGCTTAGAAAAATATTTGGGGAGACATACACTAAAATGTTTGTAGTAGGTTTACAGGTGTGTTTTTAATATCCTATATCATCCAATTTTGGTTAAAAAAATACACAACAGTTTTAGAATCAGAAAAAGACATGATGCATATTTTATCATTTTAATTTATAATAAAATCATACTGCATTTTAAAAGTATGAGGAAAACATTGATCATGACATTGTCTTTATTCCATAAAGGTTCACTGAAAGGGTAATGACCATGAAAATGAGTCTATGCCCAAATAATGTCTGCATGGTTGGCATCACAAGCTGGTACTTTTCCAACATTTTTCTGAAAACTGGGCTGGGAACCAGAACTTGGTGAAGAAAAAAATTTTGATCTTTTAGAGGATTCTTATTCTAAATAAAGTTTTTGATGTTTAAAATAATATATTACAAGAACTTACATTATCATTTTGATCAGTAGTAAGCTTCTTAATAAATAGGTTTTTATTTTCTGGAAGTAAGTTTGCGTTACAACCAATTTAAAAAGAAATTGGTAGTTGAAAATCACTGGGAAACTATTTGAGCCACATGAAAGCCTCAACAGTAAAAAGGTAGACAGTGCAATAATGTGGTCTATAGTCTCCTAATAAACACGGCAGGGATGGGTCGGGGGCAGTGGTGGGATTCAGATGGTCGGCACCAGTTCGGCAAAACTGATACCTAATTTTTTGTTGAGTTTGGCAAACCAGTTGTTAAAATGGCACTTGTAATCAGGGTTCTCTCTAAGGTGGGCGCCTGGGCAGCTGCCCAATGTGGACATCACAAGTTTACATTCCTTACTCTTTTTTAACATTTATCTGCACAACAGCATATTCTAAGTGCCCGTAGTAATGTTCATTCCATCCATAGGTGAAAAAATTTGATGGCACTATGCTTGTAATATTTATTTATTCATTTCATAAAACTCATTATACCTTCGATGAAATACTACATTCTAATTCTCTCTTGTTACTCTAGTAAACAAATATATAACATGAAGAGAAAAAGTGCCAAACAACCAGGGAGTGACAAGCTGTCATTGGAAATATCTTAAATGACAGTTTTATTGTTTTTTGCCAGGTATTACTTAATATTTTTTCATTAATATTTTAAAACTCTTTCTTATAACATAATCTAGTTTGTGTACCTCTTTTATTGTCCTTATTTAAGTATTAAATGCATGAAATAATAAAGTACCTTTCAGCATATCATTTTTTTATACTTAAAACGGTCATTAGGGCAGAGAACCGGTTATTTGAATTCCACCACTGGTTGGTGGTATTGAAACTATGTGACTATCCATGGTGAGGCCACTACTATTGACCACCATGTGCCACTCTGCGGAATGCACTGAAATGGGGCTGGGACCCCAGTGAGACTGCACGTAGGGCCTGCCCCTTACAAGGGATACAAACGGCTCAGAACCTGCGACTGTCTCAGCAAACCGACAGTGAGAGGCCAGGACACCAATTCCCGCTGTGTTGCCTCTTTCCATTCTTCCTGCCACATTTCTTCTCTATTCCTCCCTCTTTCCAGTTCTTTCAACTCTTACTGGTATCTGTAGAGATAAGATGAAGTGGAATATTGGTAGCTTTTGGAACCACTTGAATTTCCCAATAATTATGTTCTTGGCATGTTACATATACTTCAGTGGTTCAGATAATCGCCCTAATGCTTTACTTGTAGATAGATAACCATGGGCTTTTCAGAGTTTTCTCTCAGAAACTTAGAATGCCCACTTCCAATGTATACTTTTTTTCCTATGCACACATAACCAAAATTAGAAGAAAATGCATTTTCTCTAGTTCTCAAACTGTGGTCCAGAGACCTCTGGGGTATCTATGGTCCTTTCAAGAAGCTCATAAAGTCTGAATGATCCCCATGGTGACACTGAGATGCTATGTGCCCTTACACACTCAGTCTCTTATGAGTCTAAGATAGAATGTTTCTGAGGTATAGGACAAGTTATGTCACAGCAGGATGGATGCAGAATGATATGGGAACTCAGAGGTTTTCTATTAAGGTAAGCATTCAAGCTATTTGAAAAACATAAAATACAATGTCCCACTTCTAATTACATTTTTTTATTTTGAAAAATGTAGTTTTTTAAATATAAAAATAGTCTTTATCTATTTATGTAATGGCTTATTATTCTTATTTCTAAATAAATTTATAAATTAACTATTTTTGGTTGCTTTGTTTCAATTTCTAAGACGATAAATATCCATAGTTATACTCTATTTAAACAAGATCTATCTGCAGGATCCTCAATAATTGTTAGAAATATAAAAGAGGCCCTAGACCAAAAACTTGGAGTGCTGCTGTTCTATTACAATTGGCAACAGATTTTTTTAGTGGGCTCATTTTATTCTGGCCTGTGTGATATGATTTCCTTGGAGGCTGGGTGTAGAGGCTTTGTAGGGTGTCTGTGGCTAGGCTGGACTACATTTCCCAGAACCCCCTGTGCTTCTGGTTCCAGTTCTAGGGGAGAAGTGAAGCAGTACCCTTTTGTAGCTCACTCAGGTTCCATTATACAGTGAGGCAACAGGCCTCCCGCCTCTGGCTCCCCAGCGGACAGAATATAGGATGGACAACAGGCGGGAGATGCAGAGAGGGTTTTAGGTTAGTGGTTTTCAAAGACTGCCCCCTCTCCCTGCCTTGAACAAGGTGCCCTGCTGCTAAACCTCAGTAATGTCCTTTTACTAACTCATATGCATATGCAAATATTGAATACAGTTTTATCAATTTTGAGGGTTTTTTTTTCTTTTTGAAGTTGCTGAATTTTGTTTAAATCGTAAATCACATGATGCTTTTCATCTTCAAAGTACTCTGTTTTCAAAAACCTTAATCAGCGGGGGCTAACCCATAAGTGCTGAAGGGCAGGAGAACTGTACCACCCCTCTATCTGCACAGGGAAACTGAATCAGGGGCTTACAATTTGGTCAAACAGCAGAGGGTCAGGGCTCAGTCCACATTAAGCTCTTCTCTGCAGACAGACTTCCCGGGAAACAGCCATGATGACTGTGCTGTGTCCTCAGCCCTGTCCCGTACTACTGGTGCTGCAATTCTCTCCGTAACCCACTTCACAGACCGGGCAGCTGCAGCTCAGAGATCCTACAGCACGTGACCAAGGCCACCAGGCGGCAGGGGGCACAGGTGTTTTCCACCGCTCTGCATCCACACCTCCAAGTGCTCAGGGCAGAGAGGGCTGGCAGCAGCCTCCCTCTTTCTCTACCTGAAGAGCACGTGACAGGTGCGGCAGGCTTACCTGACTGCCATCCAAAGGCTTTCTTGGCTCATTTCCCTTAATCCAACACACAGGCTTTATTCAGATATCACCCGCTGTCCTCTGTAGTGAGAAATTTTCAGGTCCAGGATGCAATCCAAGATCACCTGTTGCATTTGTCTTGCCATGTCTCTTTAGTCTCCCTTTGTCTGGACTAGTCTTCCTCAGTCTTTCTTTGTCCTTCTCAGCTTTGACATGTTGAACAGACTGGGCCAGTTATTTTGCAGAATGTCCCTCTGATTCAGGTTGCACATAAGTGGCAGGAATACCCCAGAAGTGATATGGTGTTCTTCTCATTGATCCTATCAGGTGGCAGATGGCTGTGACTTGTTCCTATATTGGTGACATTAAGTTCAGTCACCAAGTCTTGGACATGTCCTCCAAGTTCCTCTCCTGCAAAGTTTTCAATTCCCCCTCTGTTATTAATAACAAATCTGTGGGGGAGATTATCTGAAGTTCTGGGAAAATCCTGTTCCTTACAGCACATTGATGGCTCTTGCCTGAATCACATTACTATGGTGGTACCCAGATGCTGAGTTTTAAGCTCTGTCATTCCTTCTGTGTTTATAACTTTAACATCTTACTGTAAGGACCTTGCCTTTTCCTTATTTATTTACTTCTGTCAACATAGATCCTTGATGTCTGATTTTATTCAGTGGGTTATAATCCATTATTGTCATAACTTATTTTGATGCTCAGATTGTCCCGGATTTGGCGGTGGGAGCTCCTTAGAGCTGGCATCTGTGTCCGCCATTCCCTAAGCATGTTCTTGTTTGCACACAAGGTGGTTTGGGCTCACTTTCCCAGCCCCAGCCCTGGAATCAGCCATTTTGCTGAGGACCCCTGGTTCTTTTTAGTTGGGAGCAATATTAGAACCCAAGATCTGGGAAGCTAGATGTGTTCACTGCCACTGAGGTGTCACTGCTCACGTCTTCTCAGTGGACAGACTAGAGAAAATGGCCATTTGATATCATTTTTGCCTCCCAACCATTTCATATTTGTAGCTCCTTTCTGTCACCGTGAGAAGCTTGGCTCCCAACAAGATCAATGTATTTGCTCCTTCACTCAGTTCTATGATACACACAAACGTGTTTCAGGATTAACTACCCACACCACTATTAACAGCGAACCCAACCTATTAAGTCAAATCTAAGGTCTCCTTGTAGTACTTTTGGTGTTTTTATCTGCAGATTGAGAGGAGTAGAAGTACTGTAGCTAAACGTTACTTGGATTCTTTCTTTTCCACATTTTAAAAACATGGTCTTTACCCATTTTAGTATATAGTTAAATTTATTTGTTTTCAATTTTGAAGTTAAAAATAAATCCTCGATTTAACTTTTGACATTTTAATCATTATGTGTTTTGGTGTGGACCTCTTTGGATTCACTTGTTTGGAACTCCCTGTCTTCCCAGACCTGGTTGGGGAAGTTTTCAGCTATTAGTTCTTTAAATAGGTTTTCTTCTGAGACTTCCTTGATGTGATATTGGTATGCTTGATGTTATCCCAGAAGTCCCTTTTCTAAAAAATTCTTTTTTTCTTTCTGCTGTTCTGATTGAGTATTTTCTGCTAGCTTGTCTTCCAAATCAATGATTGGATCCTTGGCATTATCTAATATGCTGTTGATTCCATCCAATGTATTCTTCATTCATAGTATATTTTTTATTACTGATTTTTTTTACGTTTTCCATCTCCTTTCTTTTAATGTTTTCTTTTTCTTTGCCAAAGGTTTCACTGAGATCAACGAACATGCTTTTAACCAATGTTTTGAACTCTATCTGATAGATTGCTTGTCTCTGTTTTATTTAGTTCTTTTTCTGCATTTTTGTCCTGGTCTTTTGTTTGGGACAAATTTCTCTATCTCCTCATTTTGGTGGTGTCTCTGTGGGGTTTTTTTTTCTATGAATTAGGCAAAATAGCAACCTTTTGTGGTCTTGAAGGAGTGACCTTGTAAGGGAGCTATCCCTTTGTAGACTGTTGTGTGCCAAGTGCCTTTGTTAGGAAAGAGACCTTGATTCTTATCTTCTTGAGAGAAAGAATTCAATTAAGAGAAAATGCAGTGCCTGACCAGGCAATGGCGTAGTGGATAGAGCATCAAACTGGGATGTGGAGGACCCAGGTTCGAGACCCCGAGGTCGCCAGCTTGAGCGCAGGCCCATCTGGCTTGAGCAAAAGCTTGCCAGCTTGGACCCAAGGTCACTGGCTCGAGCAAGGTGTTACTCGGTCTGCAGAAGACCCATGGTCAAGGCACATGTGAGAAAGCAATCAATGAACAACTAAAGTGTTGTGATGGCAACAAAAAAATTGATGATTGATGCTTCTCATCTCTCTCTGTTCCTGTCTGTCTGTCCCAGTCTATCCCTCTCTCTGACTCTCTCTCTGTCTCTGTAAAAAAAAAAAAAAAAAAAAAAAGAGAATATGCAGCAAGTAAAGGAAGAATTTATTGGCCGTTCAGGAAGAAAGTTAGAGGAAAGAGGGTCTGGGAGACAGGTTCATGGGGTTAGCCAGACAAGTGAATGAGCTGCCGCTGCCCACTGCTCCCCTGGTTGCAAGTTTCATGGGGTCCCTTAGCACTTAGGGGAAAGAGAGCGGCAGGAAAAAAAGCTCCTGGGGGAAGAATAGGAGGGGGAGGAGGAGGGAGAGCACCCTGGGACCTCTGCCTTAAGGGATTTTAGGGGAGGTCCCCAGGGAGGATCTCAATAGAAATATTCATCAGCTCTCCAGGTATGTTCCTTTAGGGCTGTGGTCTTCATTGATTGGTCAGCAGCAAGGCAGGGGGTTATTAGTCTATGCAGCAGTCCTGAGGCAGCTGTGGCTCTCCTTTGTTTGGTTTTGCTGCTTTCTTGGGCCTGGAGCTGAAACACAACTGAGGCCTAGATCAGTGGTTCTTAACCTGGGTTCTATCGAACCCTAGGGGTTTGATGAGTCGGTCTCAGGGGTTTGGAGAAGCCTCTGCCGTGGAGGCCAGAATAAAGTAATATCGTAATTTGTTGTGAGTTCATGCACTTTGTTGGTTTTGTTCTTTGAGCAAGGTGATGTTCATGCACGGCTCATTTTGTGCACCAGTAAAAAAACATATACCTATGTCTTGAATTTGGGAAAAAAATCATATTTTATTTATCACTAAAGAAGGGTTCGGTGAATGTGCATATGAAACTGGTGGGTTCGGTACCTCAAAAAAGGTTAAGAACCACTGGCCTAGATCTTATCTCTAGGGGTGGGTGAATGTTGAATCCTATTCTCCAGCTTTCTTGTTTGTTCCTCCTCTAAGGGGATTCTAAACCCACATGACCAGCTAAGGGAGAAAAGGTCACTCTAGGGGTGAGGTCCTTGTTCCCATTGCAAGGCACCTGGGGCTTTCTACCCTGGTGGCCTTCTGTGCCTGGCCTATAGTCCTTGCTCTGCTCACGTCTGTCCAACCGTCTATGCTACCTTTGGCAGGCCAGCTGGAGCTGGAGTACTCATGGCGGGTAGGGGATAAATTTTACTAGTACCTGGAGCTGGAGCTGGAGTGGACGAGAAGTCCTGGGTGCAGGTAGCACCTGGCTACCTTGCCAGGCAGGCTGGAGTTGTAACTGTTGTGGAGTCAGGCTTCCAGCAGTCCCGGGGCAACCATACCAGGTCCTATGGCTGACACTGGAGCAGATGTGAGCTGCCAGAATTCCCAGAGGTAAGCTGCTGGGCCTGCACAAAGTCCCAAAGACAGCACACCTGGGGAAGTTGTAGCGAGGGCAGGTGGAGCTGAGCGGAGTGTGTGTGTGTGTGGGGGGATGCAAGTCACGTGTCTGGAAGCTGGAGTGAGTGGGCTGTAGGGACATGTGTTTCTGTGTGGTCTCTCTCTCTGCTATGCAGAAGCTGCTCCATCAGCGCTCACTTTTCTCCAGGGGAATGCCCTGTCTGTGGATGTAAATAAACTCCACGTGTTCCTGGGAGGAGGTGGGTTCTGGGTTCTCCCACACCACTGTCTTAGACTAGGTTTCCTGGTAGGCTGGTTGTGGGGCAGCTGTGTTAGGCTTGCTTGCGGGTTTACTGGCTGCAAGCACTTTGCTTGCTTAGTGCATGAGCACGTGGCAGAGGCCCGTGTGCATAGCCTATATAAGGCTGTGGGTGCTTCCCCTGTGCAGGGATTCTCCCAGATCACTCTCCCACCACCGTGAGGTGCTGTTTTCCTTGCTCCCTTGCCCTTACTGCGAATAGCAGATTTTCCTTTGTTTATTCGCTCTTTCCCTTTTGTTGTTTATTTGCTCACCTGTCCTTCTTCTCCTCCAATAAATGGGTATGGCCCGGTGCTTTCCGGCTCAACATGTCCTCTACCTTCTGCCCGAATCCAATGTGAACTTGCCTGGCCTCAGCTACCAGCATTACAGTGGTGTAGGGTGGCGCTGAAACGGAAGGCACGGAGCAGGAGGATGGCATCCTCTACAATGCAAATGGGGTATCCCAGGTGGGTCAGTGGCTGGTATATGTGATAACACTGCTACCAGATAAATACCAGGAGCAAATGACTTTTGCAGTGGGCAATCCACTGACCAGCAGTAGAGAACACTGGGGCTTCCAAGCCTGGCCTGCCTGCTTGCAAATCTGGAAACCTGCTCCAGACAGACACCCCGCTGGCCTCAGGAGCAAACTCGGGAGGCCGAGGTGCTGCGCGTTGCCCACATGCCCAGCGAGCTGGTCACAGACCCCGGCCACCCGGGCAGCGCCAGAGGCAGCCGCTTAGCACTTGGCCGCTGGCTCGCTGAGCCCTTCCCTCAATTTTGAGATTGTATTCCTTAAATTTTTCTTAAAAGTGTTCAGCCTGGTACCAATTACTGTATATGGCGAGAGCTTGGGAAAAACAAAACGAGGAGCAAATGACTGTTAGCAAAACCCAGACACAGCAGTACAGTCAGTGAAATGCCTTTTAGCTTTTCTAAGACAGTGTCACCTGTGCTTGAAATGACCTCATATTATACAAATATATTTCTCGAATTACTCCTTATTTGCGTGTTTTCATTAAATAAACTGGTGTTTCCCATAGTGGTTTCCCTAGGACTATGTGACTGTGTGAAGGTTCATTTCCTGAACAAGAACAATGCCACTGACGTTGAGACTCATTTGAACTCACCTCCCTTCCTCATGACAGCGCTGGTCCTCAGCTTCCATTAAAATATATATTGAGAAATGTTAAATGTTCTGCCCAGGAAGAAAGCAGGGCAGGGAAAGTTCTGCCCAGGAGCATCCAGACAACCTAATTATCTTGGACTGCTGTGATCTCTTAATGAGACTTCTGCGGGGAAGGAAAAGAGTCCTCTTGCCATATGAAACCCTTTGCCTTCCTCTCTGACAATGTCACCTGCAAGCCTCTCATTAACAACTTCCTGGCAGCTATCAGCTCCTCCAGGGTAGGAATTCCGCATCCCAGGCTTCCCACAATACCTGACACAGAGTACCTGGGTGTGGAGAATCATCTGTTGAAGTAATTAAGGACTGCTTCAGAAATCTCAGCAGGCCTGACCCCAGTTCCCCAAGCTTTCCAATCAGAACCTTTCTCAATCTGGATTCTACAAGACAATCAGCCTACAGACAAGTCATTCACAAGACTTTTTCTCAATTTTACCGACAATGCTACAGAGCTAGTACCATTGTAGATGGAGAGAAGGTGAGTTCATCTATTAAATAGCATCATTGCTTTAAGGCAAGGGTGCCCACACTTTTTCAGCTTGCGAGCTACTTATAAGATGACCAAGTCAAAATGATCTACCTACAATAAAAATGCAAAACATAAATTTATTTCTTCTATATTATCATTATTGAAGTTACTATTATTACTATTTAATATTGTGTATTCTTCTTTCACCTTTCTCCTTCTCAGCTCTCTTTTCGGAGGAGAGTCAATGTCATAGTTTTTATGAACAGTCCGAAAAAGCCGCCCCACATTTCGCTTCTTTGAAATAGCAATGGCACACAGACAGATGAGGCAAAGGCACTTAGAATATGACATAGTGAAAAAAGTTCCCTCCCATCCTGTATGAAAGTGGTAGGTTTAGGCTTCTTACTCGGACCAGCTATGGCACTCATTTTTATACTCTTTGTTGTATTTAGTTTAAATAAATTGAAGGCTAACTACGCAGCAATGTAACTGAACAAGTTAGCGTAGGGTGTCAAAAGTTAAGTTCAGGTGTCAGATTGGCTACCCTGTATGCCAATCAAAAGACAAATGTCTTTTTAATGCCATGCGATCTACCCACACTTCCTTTGCAACCGACCAGTAGATCGCGATCGACGTATTGAGCACCCCTGCTTTAAGGGGTTTGGACTTCAGTCTATCGGAATCCTTGCTGAGAATGGCCCCCTGAGGTTTCTGGGTTGACAGCAGGGCATACAAGGTGGGTGTACGGCTGCAGTTCTTCCTAGGAAGAAGCAACCTGCTGCATCTGAGCTCCTTCCATGAGCTCAAAACTGAAATTTAATGCGTGCAGAAAGCCCATTAGTGGTTATTGGGTACCTGGGGCAGGGGCTGGTGTTGGCAAATGGCATGAGGGGTCTTTCTGAGGCCTTAGAAAGGCTCTCAAACTGGATTGTGGTGAAAGCTGTGCTATATACTTAAAACAAGTGAATTTTATTGCATGTAAATTATACCTTTAAAATAAGCCATTAAAAAAATAAAAGAACATATTTACCCCTGATTATCTATTATAAAGACAACTAAGGAAAAAGGCATAAAAGGAAAAGACCGTAGGTTGGAATGAACCACAGTCTGACTTGGGATCAGTATGTCCTACTAGTCACTAGTGTTAAGAATAAAGATAGTGAATATAACCATGTATTAAAAAAGAAAGATTAAAAAAATGTTTTTGTTATTTCTTTTCCACATCCTATAAACTTGGTCAATTTTTAAAAATTCCCTAAAACTACACACCCTCTTGTGCCATGCATCTACTTCTAGTCGTAGCCAAGTCTCTCAAATGTCTTTGCTTTCAGTTTCTGTTGAGTTATACGTTCATTCATGCAACAAATGTGTAACAAACATCTATCAGACATACATTTGCAAATATTTTCTCCCATTCAGTAGGCTGATTTTTCATTTTGTTGATGGTTTCCTTTGTTGTGCAGAAGCTTTAAATTTCGAAGTACGGTAGTGCCTGACCTGTGGTGGTGCAGTGGAGCAAGCGTTGACCTGGAATGCTGAAGTTGCCGGTTCAAAACCCTGGGCTTGCCTGGTCAAGGCATATATGGGACTTGACACTTCTTGCTCCTCCCCCTTCTCTCTCTCTCTCTCACTCTCTCTCTGTCTCTCTTCTCTAAAATGAATAAATAAATAAAAACAATTTAAAAAAATTTGATGTAGTCCCATTTGTTTATATTTACTTTGGTTGCCTTTGTTTTTTTGGTGTCAGATCCAAAAAATTACGGTCAAGGTGCTTGCACCCTTTGTTTTCTTCTAGGAGTTTTATAGTTTAGACCTTATGTTTAATTTTTTAGGACATTTTGGGTGGATTTTTGTGTATGGTGTATATAAAGGAAGGTCTGATTTAATTCTTTTGCATGTGGTTGTCTAGTTTTTCAACATTTATTAAAGATACTGTCTTTTTTCCCATCATATGTTCTTGTTTCCTTTATCATAAATGAACTGAGCATATGTGCATGGATTTATTTCTTGGTTCTCTATTCTGCTCCATTGATCTCTTTGTCTGTTTCATGCCAATACCAGACTGTTTTGACTACTGTAGCTTTGTAATATACTTTTAAATCAGGAACTGTGATGCAACCAGCTTTGCTCTTTTATAAGATTGCTTCAGTTACCTGAGGTCTTTTATGGTTCTGTACTATTGTTAAGCCATTTTGGTCCTTATCCTTTGAAAAATAGTAATACTTTATTTAAGGGCTTTATATAAAGTTTTATTTAAATAAAGCTTTATCTGAGCTTTATTTAAGCTCAGATTTCCAGAATAATCACTCTGGCTTCAACATGAAAAACAGCTTGAGTGGTGTTTCAGGATGGAAGGGTTTCAATAAGTTAGGAAATGAGGATACATTTCTGAGTGGAGCAATGAGCTTGGTTTGTTCCTAGGTGAGAACAGGATGAAAAGGGGGTAGGTGACCCGAGACAATAAGATGTAGGAAGACTCTTGGCCCTTCTAGTCTGTTTCCTATCAGAAACAGACCAAGTTTATGGAATCACCAAATTTACGGAAACCCCTTTCTAAGGGAAATATTATTTTCACACAGTAAATACAGTTCTTATTAAAATATCCATATATTTTCTTCTTAAGAGTTTTGAACATTACCCAGCGTAACATAGAAAGGTAAATTATTTATTTTACTTGTTTCTAACAAGAACTGTAGCTACTCTTTTCTGATATTTGCCTAAGAATTCCCCTGTAACACTCAATAATGAAAGACCTCATTCTAAAGGCTTAATTTAGTAGCTTTCAAACCTGAGTGTGCATCAGAAGCACCTTACAAACTGTTCAAACACAGATTACTGTGCCCAATCCCCAGTGTTTCTGATTCAGAAAGTGTAAGGTGGGGCCTGAGATTTTCTCCTCTCTATATAAAGCTGATGTTGCTGGTCTAGGGACCGCCACGTGATGACCACTAGCTAATGAGGACTGGTGCAGCCAGGGAACAAGCTTCCTGGATTTGACACAAAGTTCTTTCTAGTGAGGCGGCATAGGCAAGTTCCTCACCTGGGTGTGCCATTGTTTTCTCACCTGGATTTGGATGAGGATTGTAACAAGGAATGTTTATAAAGCATTAGGACAGGCACACAACAGATGTAGATTCCTTTTTATGAAAAAGATATGCTACAATTTTATAGGCCTAGGATATGCTACAATTCTCAGTATAAAGTGGGACGGATTAATGTTTGCAGGTCCCTCTTGGAAAATGCTGGTTCAGCTTTAATGTGCTATCACAACGAGGCCTTGGCAGAAACCCCACTCTGCTCCTTTGCCACCTCCTCAGTTCTGATACATTTCTACTAAGATTGTGTGTTCAGTTATTGTCTGCCCCTCCTTTATCCCTTGATCGCCATGGTTTTGGCCCTCTGCCTGCCCCTAGATAGGGTGTTACATCTGGGAAGTGGCTGAGGGAGACAGAGTGCTTACTCACCCACATCCGTAGCCGATTGCTCTTAGAAGGCAGTTGTGGGCAAGTTTACAAAGTTCCCAGGTTGCACAAGCCATTTTTGAAACAGATGGAAATACCACTTCTGTTGGTCCTTGGCTGACCTCAAGGAGTCAGTCATGAGGCGTCAAGAAGACCTGTGGGAGGAGACAGACCATGGGAGGCCCTGTCATCCAAATTTTTGTTCCCTTAGATTCTTTAGCAGCAAGCAAGGCAGGTGTCACCTGCACATTCCACCTCTGAAATTTCCCGGTTGAAGGCTTGGATGCTCTCTGACATGTGGGAATTGAGTAGTTTTCCAGAGTGACCTAAGGGGCGGGGTGGAGAGGAAGTGGAATCAAGAGACAGTCAGCTTCTGCTGAGACCACCCCTCAGTCAGCCTGCAGGTGTGGGGTGAGTCTGGAGGAGGGAGCCCACAGCCACCCAAGTGACACCCAAGTTGTGGACCGCAGGAGAGAAACTTGGGTTCGATAATGAGGAGGTCTCCTTGACCCTAAAGTTAAGCCCTGGACAAAGCAGATGTGTATCTTTTCCAGTGCCTTTAGGAACTGTGTCCTCTTGGGGTGACATCTAAACATCACGAATCCTCCCTGGAGTGACCCTTCATCACGTGGTCCATGTTTTTGAGACAGGGACTTCTTTAAGGCTTGTCATGGCTCTGGCCTAGAGTTGTGAGTTTTGTGTTTGGGAACATGAGGTCACTGAATTTTGAGACATTTGGGTCCTTACTTCTGCCAGGTGCCTGTGCTGTCTTTTCTCTAGGAGCAGCAGACTTTCATGCCCAGACATGATGCCCAGCCTCCTTTGAGTGTTGGGGCTGTAGCCCAAGCTGAGCTCTTGCAGGTGGTTCAGCTTGCTCACGCAGTCTCTTGGCCGAGTAAGGAACCCTGGAGTCTGATTGCCTGAGGGACATAGCCTTAGGGCCAATCATGGCTCAGGAGAGGCTGATCCAGACAAAGGGAGACAGAGGCAAGCAGCAGGGCCTAGAGTGTATGAGAATTCGCTGGCAAGCTCAAACCAGAAAGGTTGTACACTTTGCTGTTCATGTCATTCCTTTGCACATCCATGATGGTGTGGCCCAGGATAACAATAGGTCATTAGGGAGATGTCAGTTATCTCAATGTCAGTAAAAAAGGGTGTTTTCCTTTTATGGCCAAAATATAGCCACAGCATCCAGTGGTTTGAGCCATGGTGAAGATTTTAGAGTATCTAACCTACTATCTGATGTCTATGATGATGCCCATTTAGTGAGTAGTTCATCTGAAGACTGGAAGAGAAACAATTATTCACATACCTCCATTTAATGAGTAACCTTGGGTTACTTCCAATCCCAGGAAATAAATACATTGGGTGTCCTAAATGCATGGATGGCTGGTAGTTCATGGTCATTGGTGGATGGACTGAGTGGACTTTCTGAGGGAAGGACAAGCTGGCATTTCCTTGCAAGCACAAGTTAGCAGAACACCCACCCATGGTGCCACAAGGTAGTTACAGGGCATTCTGGATATCCACACCCAGCACTGGGGGCCATCAGAGTCCCTCTGCTGGTCATCCCTGGCTGTGGCTTGTCTGTGTGTCCCAACTGGCCATCCATTGAGCATAAGTTCACTGAGCACCCACGATGAGCCAGAAGTGTCTGGGTGTGTGTGGTATCCCAGGGAACAAAACAGCGAAAGAGGCCTGCCCTCTCTCGAGGGCACAGGTAGTTATGATGCAAATACACATACCACCATCACCAGTGATAACTGCTGTGCACCAGCCGAAATTCCCAAGAGCAGGGACCTGTCAGTTAGACAAACCACCAGGGGGCAGCCTTCCCTGTGGGCTTACCCTGAGACTTCCTCCCGCAGCTGCAGTGTGTTTGTGGCAGCTATTGCTCAGGCCCTGCAAAATTTTTGCCCAGCTTGGAACCCACAGCTGGGTGTCTGTCCTGATGCAAAGGGATACCAGAGGGCCCTAGAAAGGGGAGTCACGTTTAGGGTTTAGGAAGGACAGATTACTGCTTCAGTACATGCCACAGCCTGTCTTCACCACAGAGAGGGTGTCACCTGTCCAGGCTGACAGTGGGGCAGCTTCTTCAACTAGCTCCCCAACCGTGGGTCCTGGATGGGGCCGTGGGAGGGTCCCCGGTGGGGACTCTCATAGGCTAGGCTGTCCTTTATGGAAAGTGAGAGCCAGAGATAAGCAATCATTCTTTTAAAATGCTATTTTAACCTTATCATCAGCTGCTATTTTAAAATGTCCCTAAATTTAGATAGTTAATCACAGAAACAATAAACATCTTTCAGAGCTTTAAGATATGATTGAAGATTCTGAATCAAGCTTCAAAACTATAGTTAACTCTGACCTGAGGTCAAAGTCAGACTATTACCTGAAGACCTTCATTAGAAAAGTCTGTCCTCAGGCTGGGATGGTTTTGAACGAACAATCTCCAATACAAAGGAGGCAAATTAGCCATGAGTTTCACAGATGGCTGCTTAAAGGAGACACAGGGAGGGTTAATTCTTCCCATTTTCACAGTTGTGTTTCTCAGGGGAGGCTCGCCCTTGTAATTTTCTTTTTAGGATAGAGACTCTTTGTTTCATATTGCTTGGGCATCTCAGTATGGACACAACTTTTTCTATTCTATTTTAGTTTACAGAGTGCATTGGTTTTGAATTTCTTGGAGTCGATTTTCTATGTGACTGTATTTTATTCAGCATTACAAGTAGTGCTAACTTTAAACATTTTTTTTTCTTTTTCTCCAAGTGAGAGGAGAGGAGAAAGATAGACTCCTGCATGTGCCTCAATTGGAACCCACCTGGTAACCCCATCTGGGGCGGATGCTCTGCCTCTTTAGAGCCATGCTTGCAACCGAGCTATTTTTAGCACCTGAGGTGAAGGCTCCACGGAGCCATCCTCAGCACCTGGGGTCAATGTGCTTGAACCAATGGAGCTGTGGCTGTGGTAGAGAAAGAGAGAGTAAAAGAGAGAGAAGGGAGAGGGGGAGGGGTGGAGAAACAGATGGGCGCTTCGTCTTTGTGCCCTGACTGGGAATTGAACCCGGGACATACATACTCCAAGCCAGTGCTTTACCACTGAGCCAATCACCCAGGGCTGACTTTAAACATTTATAGAGTTGTTTCTCCAAGGAGAAGCATAAGGTAGAAAGAAAATGATCATTTCATCTTTAAATTATTTTTATTTATTCATTTTAAAGAAGAGAGATGAGTGTGTGTGTGTGTGTGTGTGTGTGTGTGAGAGAGAGAGAGAGAGAGAGAGAGAGAGAGAGAGAGAGGAAGAGAAGGGGGGAGGAGTAGGAAGCATCAACTCCCATATGTGCTTTTACTGGGTAAGCCCAGGGTTTTGAACCGGCAACCTTAGCATTCCAGGTCGACACTTGATCCACTGTGCCACCACAAGTTAGGCTGAACATTTCATTTGAAGAGACTCAAATGGCAGTTGAAGGTTTGACTATATCCCAGAGCATTGCTTTTTTACCTAGAACAGTCATTGCACGTACATTTATGAAATGGTATTTGGCCAATTTCTGTCCGCTCCGTGGGGAGAGGACCATTTTCTGAGGAATGATAACAAGTAGAATTTTCTATTGTCTGTTAAGCCTGATATGGGAAACAAGGAAAGAGACAATATATAAAGTTTTCCATTTACACATATAAACACACACATATTTAAACCAATACATTAATGATTCCTATCATAGCATTGCTTTTCTTTTTTTACAGGGACAGAGAGAGAGAGTCAGAGAGAGGGATAGATAGGGACAGACAGACAGGAATGGACAGAGGTGAGAAGCATCAATCATTAGTTTTTCGTTGCCGTCGCAACACCTTAGTTGTTCATTGATTGCTTTCTCACACGTGCCTTGACCGCGGGCCTTCAGCAGACCGAGCAACCCCTTGCTGGAGCCAGCGACCTTGGGTCCAAGCTGAGGAGCTCTTGCTCAAGCCAGATGGGCCCGTGCTCAAGCTGGCGAGCTCGGGGTCTCGAACCTGGGTCTTCTGCATCCCAGTCCGACACTCTATCCACTGCGCCTGGTCAGGCTCATAGCATTGCTTTTTAAAAGTTTCTTTTTTTATTTTGCTTGTCCCTTCCAAGAGTCCTCTCTGCCCCCTGCACAGATCTGACAGTAGAACATGGTCTGCGGTTTTCACTGCACACTTGTACACATACACAAGCAGTGTTCATTGCACAGGTGGTCACTGCGTGCTTTGCGATGGCTGTGGTGTGGATGAACCAAAATTCATTTGATCACTCCTCTGTTACCAGGCATTTATTTGAGTTCACCTTTTTATTACTATAAGCAATGTTTCCATAAATGCTTATGTACTCACAGTTTTCAAAAGACTTTTTTTTAAAAGAGCAGTTTTAGGTTCACGAAAAAAATTAAGAAAGTGCAGGGATTTCCCATACACACCCTATCCCCTTCCCCACATGCACAATCTCCCCCACTATTTACAGCCACCACCAGAGTGGGGCATCTGGCACAATTACTGGCACATCATTATCAACCAGAGTCCATAGTCTACCTTAGGGTTCACTCCTAGTGTTGGACGTTTTGTTTATGGATTTTGACAGAGTAGATTCACTGCCCTAGAAATTCTCTGTGCTCCAACTGTCCACCCACTGGCCCCAAACCCTGAACCCACTGATCTTTTTAATGTCTCCTTAGTTTTGTCTTTTCCAGAATGTCAAGGAACTGAAGTCTCACAATCTTTGTGGTTTTATTTCTACGGGGTACACGAAGATGGATATAGACATTTTTGTTCTCAGTTTCAATTCTTTTCCACTCTTCTTTATCCACTGTAGATGCTGAAAAGGCAAAGTGTGTTGTAGAAGCTTCGCACTGAGAATGGCCCCAGGGTTGGGGCTGTGAAGGAAACGTGGCTTGGCCTGAGCCTCTTCTCTGGTTGGGATGCAGCTGTGCTGAGACTGGCAGCATCAGGAGAGAGGAGAAGCCTGCTCTATGATTAGCCGTTATTTTAGCAAGTGTTTATTGAGCACTTACTACGTTCTGGTAGGAGCTTGGAGAACATAGTTATAGATATGGAACAAAGGGACGCTGTCTCTGGCTTCACAAAACTTGTGAGTGCTTTGTAGGCATAGTACAGGTGCTCTGAGGCTGTGAGTGGTCTGGGTGAGGTGGGGCTCAGGAAGACTTGGGGGTAAGGTGAGTAGCCTTCTGGACAGACAGAGCTCTGGGGTAGGGAGGTGTCTGGCCTGTTCCTTGGAGTAGTGAAAAGGTGAGCAAGGCTAATGGTTAGTCCTGCGGACACAGGAGAGGCCAGACTGGATATGGTCTTCTTGGTCTTTCAGGGATTTTGAACTTGGCAGTTAGTAAAGCATGCATGTCTGGGTTGCAGGAGCAGAGCTGGGTGGACTGCTGTGAGAATGTCAGGTGAGAGTTAATGGTGGCTCAGACCAATAAGGGGAGGCGGGACTTAGAGGAAAGTTGATCGTTTTGAGATCAAGCTTTCCACCATTTTTAAGATTATTGTTTAAAATAAAATAGTATTAAAAATCACTTTATCTCTATCTTGACCTCTCTTTCTATATATTTTTTATTTATCCTTCTATCTTTATCTTTTTTTCTTTATTACAGAGACAGAGAGAGAGTCAGAGAGAGGGATAGATAGGGACAGACAGACAGGAATGGAGAGAGATGAGAAGCATCAATCATTAGTTTTTCATTCCGACACCGTAGTTGTTCATTGATTGCTTTCTAATATGTGCCTTGACCGCGGGCCTGCAAGCAGACCGAGCAACCCCTTGCTCGAGCTAGCGACCTTGGGTCCAAGCTGGTGAGCTTTTATTCAAACCAGATGAGTCTGCGCTCAAGCCGGTGACCTCTGGGTCTCGAACCTGGTCCTTTGCATTCCAGTGCCACCGCCTGGTCAGGCCTTCTATCTTTATCTTTCCCCACATTCGTCTGCTTATTTTTTTAGAGTAAATTCTAGAAGTGACCCTCTAGATTATAATTGATACTTGTTAAAATTTTGCCACTAATAATCATATTGCCATCTCCAACTGCTATGCAGTGGGCATCTTCAGGCACAGCAGTGAGGCTGCGCACTGTCCAGACCTCATTAGCCTGTCCCTGGTCAAGCTTTTAAAAATTTCCCATCCAATAAATGGGAAATAAAGGTTCATTATTATTTACATTTCTTTTATTACATCTGTGTTTGAATTTCTTGGAATGTTTCAACATCACAAAACATTTGTTTCTCATTAGGAGTTTATAGTTTCTTAAAATAAAATGCAGGATTTAATAAAAGGCAAAGAGATTGGATTTAGAACTTTCTATCTTTTTATTTTAATTATATATATATATTTATATTTGTGACAGAGACAGAGAGGAACAGATACGAGTGAAATAAGTAAATCAGAAAAAAACTGAGAACAGCATGATTTCATACATAGGTGGGACATAAAAGTGAGACTATGAGACATGGACAAGAGTGTGGTGGTTACGGAGTGGGGGGAGGGAGGGAAGAGTGGGATAGGGAGGAGGGAAGGGGCACAAAGAAAACCAGATAGAAGGTGACAGAGGACAATTTGACTTTGGGTGATGGGTATGCAACATAATTGAATGATAAGATAACCTGGAGATGTTTTCTTTGAACATATGTACCCTGATATATTATTGTCACCCCATTAAAATAAAAAAAAAACGTTTGCAGCAAAAGTGATTTGCTTCTTTCCTACCATTTGTTGTTCTCTAGATATTTCCACTGATATCTATAAACCAATGAGAAACAGCAGCCTCAATAAACTGAAGGAAAAAATGTAGGACTAAGCTTTTAAAAGACAGGTGCATCATCAGTAAAAGCAGGTAAAATAAAAGATTTGGGAAAGAATTTTCATACAATGATTTGTCATGAATTTAGCTGATCTTCTCACTGGGCTGCAGGGATGATACTGAAAGTTGGAATCACATCACCCACCACGTGGTGGACACTTACGGGGTATCAGCACGAAGCAGTGGCTGTGTGAACATGTGTTTTCTTTCCTGGGTTAGTCTTCAGTTGCCCTCCAGAGGTAGACCAGGTAGTTAACAAGGTGGAAATGGGCATAAACAGGAAACGAGGAAACGCCAACGCACATGCCCAGTGGAAGCCCATGTTCTGGCACCGGTGTTTCTGACTTCTTGGACAACTGCCACTTGTGGTGACCTGAAGTGCTGAGATGTCAGTACAAACCCCAAGAGGAAGTATCTGCACCTACCAATGAAAATGATGAGCAAGGCTTTCGAGAACAAAAAATCCATTCTTTTTTTTTTCTTTTTTCAAGAAAAGTATTTCTATTTCTAGAAAAACTATGACTACCCAAACAGCATTCTTCAAGCATTTGGGTCAACATGGATCACAATGAATGAGATTCCCATACAGGGAAGCAGATGGGGCCTTCAGGCCCACAGGGAGTTTGCACATGCTGAGTCCTGAAGGATCCATGGATGGTTTCAGGAAATGCTTTGCCCCTGCTCCCCATGCTCCTGACCACAGAGAGGTAGAATCACGTCTACATCCTACACTGAAGCGACTTGTCACGTTAGTGCCACTGGGACCCATAGGCTTCTGAACCTGGGGATGACTGGGTTAGGGATGAGATAGTGTGAAACCATCCTCAACAGGGCAACTGTCCCTTTTGGTTTCCTCATCTTCAGTGTGCCTTTAAAATGAGCGAGAACCCGGTCAGGCTACTGTACTGACCCCACAAGGACCTGCCACTCTTGTTGTGATGAGTGCAAACGAATGCAGTTCCGTCTGCCAGCATGTCAGAGGCGGCACGTGCTCATGAGTGGCTGGAAGCTCCTCAGACCTGGAGACAATAACCTGTTTTATCCGGTGCTCTGGAGACTCGGCTTTGCCAAAACTTTGGGTTCTCAATGACAAAAACGGGACATTCAAATTAAAAAGCCATTTCTGGCCAGCTCACCATGTCAGTCTATTGGAAGAGAAGAATTTCTTGTCAAGTCCTTATGTTCTTTCTGTGTCATCGTGTGGACACAGCAGGAGTCAACTACGCGAGTGGATCCAAAGTAGGATCTTCGCTGCTCCGTCAGGGCCCAGAGGGTGTTCGTCAGGTTCTCCAGACAACAGAGCCAACAGGACAACTTGTATGGTAGGGACGTGTATGGAGATGTATGTTTGTGCATGTATATATCTTTATTATAAGAAATTGACTTATGTAATGATATATACTTAAGGTAAAATGCATACTTTCAATATGTATTTATTTATTATGAGGTATTGGCTTCTGTTCAAATCAGCAGTGAGGACCGCAGCTTGGAGCCCCAGGGTGACACTTCTTCAGGGAGAGGCTGGGGGCCGTGTGCTGGACAGTCCGTCCCACGCAGGGTGGTTGGTCTTTTGGTATTCAGGCTGTCTACTGATTGGATGAAGCCCACCCGCATTGCGGAGGGCAGTTCTGCTTGACTCAGCCTAATCTCATCCTAAAACACCCTCACAGACCAACTATGTCTGACCAAATATGTGGACCCCCGTGACCTGAATGTGTGTGTATATTTCTGAATCTGCAAATTCTTCTGTAACTACACCAGGATCCAAGTCCCTGGTGATGACTCAGCTGTCACTTCCTGCTGGTTCCCTGGGGGGTGATTTCAGAGTTGGACAGATCACCTTGAGGGACACTTATGAAGTATTCACTTTTTTTCTCCTCAGTGAACAAATTACACAAATGTGGAGAAAGTCATTGTGTGAGTAACTTTGTGGAAATTTCTTTTGTGGAAATGGAAGAGCAGCTGTCACTCAAATGCCCTGTGTAGAGCTATAGTGAGAGCAAAATGATACAAGCATGATGATACACATTATAACAATTATAGTGTCAGCCTTAAAGTTTGTCAGATAGGAGATTAACAACCACGAGCCCTCGTGCCAGCAATAAACAACTAGAAGGTGAAATCCCACTATAAAAATGAAATACCTAGGCATTACCTCATGAGCATGTATAAGTCGTCTTTGAAAAATTTTAACTCTTTGTTAGAGAGAGTGAGAGAAGACCTGAATTAATGGAAAGATAGAGTGTGTTTATACATGGGGAGACTGATTTCATTAATAAGTCGATTTTTCAAATGTGTGATGTGACTGCACAATCCTCGCAGAATATTTTGGGAAACCAAAGGTTGATTCTAATTTTTTTTTCTTTTTTTTTTTAGATAAGTTCCTCCATTTTCAACAAGGAGTAAAGGAGTTAGGGTAAGAATCTTGCCTTACCCAATGTTTAGACACATCATGAAGCCATAGTAATTAAAAAAACAATCAAAACCCAAACTAACAGTGTGGTGCCAGGAAAGAGTCACACAAAGAGACCGGTAGGACAAAGCCCAGACACAGACGTGGGTATGTTTTCTGCATGAGGTGACAGCATAAACTTACAAGAAAAGAGTAGGTTATTTAGTCAACATTGGTGGCAAAATCTGCTCCTTGAGGTGAGAAAAATAAAGTTGGATCCCAACATAATGGTGTATTTGGAACATTACAGGGTAAAGACTTAAATACGAAAGGCAAAACTATAGGGTAATCAGAAGAAAATTTAGAATATTTTAATAATCTTTGGATGTGGAAAGACTTTAGAAACAAGATCCCAGGAACATGAAAAATAAGGCAAAAAACCCCCCAAAAACTGATGGATTTCACTACATAAAAATTAGGAATGTGGAGTCTGTTCCATAAAATTGGCAGGAAAAGAGATGAGAGAAATACATGTTTAGCGTATAAATAAGAAAAAAAGATTAATGCTTAGGTCATACAAAATATTCATAGAGTCAGCAGAGGATACTAATTAGAGAATTTAAAGAAAAGACACTAATAAGACAGTATGTCATTCTCACTGACAATAAAACAGATTCAGTTAATTCATTTCAAAATAGTTTATTATAATCTACTGGCAAGGATTTGAAAGTTGAGTAAGAAGGAGATCTCTGTGTAAATTAAATTTACTATCTCTCCCTTTGCAAATCCCAGTACTGTCATACAATTCATAGGTTTACTTTCATATTTAGATCTTTATTAAAACAGTAAAGTGACTAAATAAATAAGTGAACAAACAGACAAATAAGATGGAACCTGAAGAACAGAGGCTGGGAGAAAAAGAACACAGTAAAGAGGCCCAAAGCTCAGAGGATACGGACTACACGGGAGTGTGACTGACTTAGCGGAGGTGACATGCATGTCTAAGTGCTGTGAAGATGGACAACCATGAAGAGTGAGTGAGCTCATGCTGAGGATCCCTGAAGACTCGGTGCTAAAGGCAGCAGGCATGATGGCAGGTGGCTTGCACGTGGGGCTGACAGTGGTCTGGAAGTCAGAAGTCTACATGGGATGTAGCTGGGTTCTCTGGGTCTCCTTCCCCATCACACCTTGCAGCAGGTTTCAAAACCTCTGTCTCCTTGTGACCAACAGAATCCCAAAGTTTTAGTCTAAAGCAGCGGTTTTCTACCTTTTTCATCTCATGGTACACATAAATTAATTACTAAAATTCTGTGGCACACCAAAAACCAAAATTTCTTTTTATCAATCTGATAAAAAATATAGGTATAATTTTGACTCATTCACACCAGATGGTTATTGTGTTGCCTGTTGTCATTTTTTCCTTCTTATTCCAAGTGAGAGGAGGAGAGACAGACAGACTCCTGCATGCGCCCCTACAGGTATCCACTCAGCCCATCTGGGGCTGATGCTCTCAACTGAGCTATTTTTAGTGCCTGAGGCAGAGACTCAATGGAGCAATCCTCAGCACCCAGGGCTAACGTGCTTGAACCAATTGAGCCATGGCTGTGGGAGGAAAAGAGAGAGAGAGAGAGAAAGAGAGAGAAGGGAAGGGGGAGGGGTGGAGAAGCAGATGGTTGTGTGCCCTGACTGGGAATCATACCCGGGATATCCATATGCTGGGCTGATGTTTTACCACTGAGCCAACTGGCCAGGACCCATTTCTGTATTTGACAACCTGAGGGAAAAGAAGTCAGTGCCCCTAACTAAATAGTCAGGTATGACATGTTTTAAACATCTTGCAGCACACAGGTTGAAAATCACTGGCCGTAAAGACACAGAAAGACAGAACCCTTGGGTATGAGAGTGCCCAAAGCTGTGGTCCTAGACCACAGGGCTGCACAGTGAGAATGCTGCCTTGTTTTCAAAGTGAGGTGCACATAGAGTTTCTAACAGATCTTTTTGTGCCTCACTTAACCATGAATGACAGCAATAAAACATGAAGCATATGAGGAAAATCTCCAGCATGAGAGAGGAAAATGAAAAACAAAAACAGGAAAGGGAATTAGAATAGGCAAACTGAAAAGAGAGAAAGTAGATTCGTGGTCACCTAGCACAGGGTGAAAGGTTGGGGGAGAGTGAGGAGTGACTGCTAATAGATATGGGTTTTCTAAAAATTTCCAAAAATTGATTGGGATGATGGTTGCCTCACTCCATGAGTTTTCTAAGAATGTCGACAGCCTGAAGTCTCCCCATAGTTCCCTTCTTTGATCCTACATCCCAGGGGGAACATTATAAACAGATTGTTGTGTTTCCACCCAGAATTGTTCCATGTGTATGCAGATTCCATAGCAGTGGTTCTTAACCTGGGTTCTATCAAACCCTAGGGGTTCGATGAGTCGTTCTCAGGGGTCCAGAGAAGCCTCTGCCGCGGAAGGCAGAATAAAGTAATACCGTAATTTGTTGTGAGTTCATGCACTTTGTTGGTTTTGTTCTTTGAGCAAGGTGATGTTCATGCATGGCTCATTTAGTGCACCAGTAAAAAAACCATATACCTATGTCTTGAATTTGGAAAAAAATCATATTTTATTTATCACTGAAGAAGGGTTCGGTGAATGCGCATATGAAACTGGTGGGTTCGGTACCTCAAAAAAGGTTAAGAACCACTGTTCCATAGAGATGCGTGCACATGCAGATGAGTTCTCCTGCATACACAAATTTGTGTCCTGTATGTATTTTACTAAATGGAAGCTCCATACATTGGTTTTTAACTCACTTTTTTTCATACTCAGCCATATGTATGGGCACTTTTCCACATCATTCCATGTATTTCTCTCATTCTTTTCAGAGTTGCATGACATGGCACAGGATGCGGGAACCGTAATTTACTAAAGAGTCTTAGTGGATTAGCATATAAACTGTCTCCACACCCTTGTCTTTATCAGTGTGGAACAGCTTCTTGTCCACAGCCTTGAGAGCGTGTATAAATATTCCTGAACTATGAATTTCTGTAGTTAAATTTACTGCAAAATTGGCCTTAATTTACACCCCACCCTTCTTCTCACTCTGTTAGCATTAGATGTACCAATTGTCTAATTCCTGCCGCTCTAATCAGAGAAAAATTATCCTAATGCTTTCATTTACCTCCTCTCATCACTAGCCTCCCTTTGCATTTCTTCCATGAACTGCCTGTTAGTTCTTTGGATGATTGTCATGAAATTTCCGCCCTTTAGAACTTCTTTGCTAGATGAAAGCTGTTCATGGGCAGGCTATGTGATTTACCATGTCCTGTCCTTGTCCAAGGTTACTGAGCACACACTCTGTCAGGCATGAGATGCCATACCTTCCCTGAATATTGTTTCCTTTAACTCATTTCATTCTTATGAGGTGAACTGAGATTTAGATCTAGTTTGCGATGAGAAATGGAGATCGGGAGAGAGTAACTCACTTGGCCAAGGGTAACACAACAACAGTATCAACCACTAGGTTTTTAGGGTTAACCAAAGGTAAATGCAATTGCATAAGGAGCAAGTTTGCAATATTACTGAGAAAGAAAGGCTCTGTTAGCATGGCTAATTTATTAATGTATAATTTTTGTCTTGGGTTCATATATTTCCTCTTTCATCCCCAAAAAGCCTTCCTCGGGGACATTCTCAGGATGGAAATGAGCTGCAGAGCTGCTCAACTTTTCTGGTGTGTGTGTGTGTTTGTGTGTGTGTGAACACATGTGCATATACATGTGTGGTGTGTGCATATGTGTCTGTAAGAGTATGTGTTTGAAACCAGACTGTTTGGGACATTAAAGCTTTCCAGGCAAGGAGGCTGTAGGCACAGAGGAGGAAGGAGGAAGGATTCTTTGGACAGAGAAGAAAGTTCTGACCCTGCAGGAAGGGCTACCTCACAGATAGGAAAGCCCAGGTGTTGTGGTGAGAAGCCCAGTCAGGTGGGCCCAGGCGCCTCTCAATCCTTCAGGAGAATTGCCATCCAACCCCATGTGCAGTACGCAGTGTGTTCTGAAAAACAGGAGGCCTCTAAGAATAGTCCATTTGGCATTAGCTGCCCTGGAGGACTGTGTGGCCCCGTGGAGAGCTGGGGGATGTTCCCATAAGAACGGAGGCTGACTTTTCCACCAGCAGAGTGGGAGGAGGATTTCGACTCAGATATCACTTGATTTTGGAAAGAGTAAAGAGACATTTCTTGCATTCCTACACTAATGTGTGCAAGCTCGTTTTTACTACCTAACGAGAGCATATCTTAGGCAGTTACTCATGTATCCAAACTATTCACCAACACAAGAGGCAGATACATCAAATGCTTTCAGCTCAGACAGCAAATAGATAAATGGGTACCAGAACACTAGGCGATGAAAGTTTGCTGGAAGCTTTCCATCTGGTTCTTATTAACCAAACTGGAGGCAAAACATGCATTCAAGGTTTCCTGCCAGTTAATTTGAAAAGCAATTTGGATTTCACGAGCCATATTTGAAGTTTGGTTTTAGGGATTCTTTAGGCATGAAACCACAAGAAGCTGTAATGAGCGAGGCAGGCTCATAACTTCTTTCCCATGTTGTAAAAGCAGTAATAAGCACTCTCAGAAGGTTTGGAAACAGGGAGTTGCTTACAGTCCCACTCCCAAGGAGAACCGGTAGCATTCTCTCCTACATTCTTTCTTTCAGCGTTCTTCCTGTAAGAATGGAAAGACTGTTACATGTTTCTATGTGCTCTGCCTATGTTTCCATCGACATGGAGCTACAGAGTGGAAAATGGTGCGCACTTTGTCACTGCACAACACAGTGTCAGATTTCTCACACACATTATTTTCTTCTTGCTTGTATCCATCAGGTGTAGATCCTACTTTCCTTAACTACCCCCGCCCCGGCAGTGGGTCGCTAGGCTGCAATTGGAAATAGTGGTATAGACACATCTCTGTGCAGAAGCCACGTGCCAAAGGCAGAGAGCACTTTGTCCCCAGCTATCTCCTTCCGGAAAGGCTGCGCCTGTCTGCACACAGTGGATGGAGCCTGCGGCCCTTTCCAGATAGTTGGCACAAATAGTATCATTGTTCTTTTACACTATACAATCGTTAATGATTTTGAACATTTTCTTGTGTTTATCAAGAAGCTGCTTAGCCTCTGTTGTGAATTTGCTTTGGTCCCAGAAGGCTGGTGCATCTTAATCGCTACTTTTGATGTACAAAGAAACCACAGATGCCTTTTTCCCTAGAACCAATCTTGTCTTCTTACAGAATGGGAAAGGAAACTAAAAGATTTTCAAGAAGTGGCATCATTTACATAATGTTTTTGAGATCAATCTATGTTGCTGAGTCTATCAGGTGTTTGCCCCATTTTGTAGTTAAGAAGCATTTCATTGGGTAGAGATACCATTGATTCTCTAGACATTTACCTTTCAATGAATTTCTGGGTTTTTTTTGGCTACTATGACTAAAGCTGCTATGAACTCTCTGTACACGTCTTTCTGCGGATATATGCTTTTCCTATCTCTTAGGATAATACCTAGGATTGAAATTGAGGTGTCATGTGGTTTTGTTTAGGTTGATGTGTTTGTAGAGTTTTAGACTTATGCCAGCAATGCACATGGGTCTGCCCGCTCCGTGTCTTCTCAGCATTTTATATTGCTGCTCTCCTATTTTTAGTCTTTCTGGTGGGTGTGTAGTGATATCTCTTTGTGGTTTTAATGTACACTTCCCTGACAACTAATGATGTTGAGCTCTTTTTCATGGTGACATTGCCTTTTGATCATGTATTTACAGATCCCTAATTAGCTCTGCCCACATCTTTGTGGGGAATCAGGGTGACCTGGTTAAGAGTTACATCCTGAAGTTCTGTCTTAAGTGGTGTCTCTTTAAAGCCTAGGTGGGATTCTTGACTCCAGGGGGGAACCTGGGGACAAAAGGCCATATATAAATGCCAATTTTCCATTAGAAGTGGCATCCTAAAAGGGCTATAAAGTCCTGGTATGGAGTTGGGTTAGGGAAAAGATGAGTAAGGGGGCCAGTGAGGATCGTGGGAGCCAGTGAAGATCAGGGGTCCAGTATGAAGGGCACTAAGATTATGGGATCAGTGATGATTGTGGGGGTGAATATCATCGTGGGGCACAATTAAGGCCACAGGGTCAGTGAGGTAGCAAGTGGGTCACAGGAATCAGTGAGGACCATGGGGCTTGGTGAGGACATGAGGGCCAGTGAGGGTCATGGAGGCCAATGGGATCATAGGAGTTACTGAGGATCATAGGGGTGAGTGAGGACCTTAGGGGTGGAATTATGGTGGTGATCTTTTGGATGTTAATGCATCACTTAATGCAGAACTCTTAATGTATCTGCTAGTCTACCATTACCGACAACTATTGTTAAATCTAGGCTGTAAGTTAGGTAAATATGACACAACACTCAGCCAAGACAGAAAGGTGTGATGGTTCACATTCCTTCCAGCAGAACTCCAGGCTGAATCAAGCACTTGGATGGAAAGCAGTTTGCCTTTCTAAAGGCTCTAACTCATGTGTCTATGGAGGAACATGTTGGGACCTGGTAGCTGGTGCCTCTGCTCCAAGAAAAACATTATGGAAAGCTGGACATTCACAAAAGATATTCAGACAAAGAAGATTTTTATTTTTTAAATAGATTTTGTTCTATGAGAGTTCACTAGAGAATTCATTCAGATTTCAAGTCCTTCTCCAGTCAAAACCTAATCTGATTGTCAAAAATTCATCAGGCAACTGACTGTACTAGGCAGACACAGTCTCAGAGCAAGAACAGGGCCTCCTGAGACACTGTGGGGACCTTTTTCTTCCTGGAGACATGACAGCATCAGCCCACATGCCAACTGGGGACACCCTCTCGTTTGTGTTGGTCCTGTCTGGCTGGGCAGAGCCATGCTGGGCTGCTATAAACAGCATCCCCCAAAATCCATATGTTGAAATCTAATCCTCGTGTGATGGTGGTAGGAGGGACAGCCTTTGGGGAGTGATTAGGTTATGAGAATGGAGCCCTCATGAATGAGATTAGTGTCCTTAGAAGAAGAGACCTCAGGCCCTGGCCGGTTTGCTCAACAGTAGAGCATTGGCCCGGCATGTGGAAGTCCTGGGTTTGATTCCTGGTTAGGGCATACAGGAGAAGCAACCATCTGCTTCTCTACTCTTCCTCCTCTCCTTCTATCTCTCTCTTCCCCTCCCGCAGTCAAGGCTTCAGTGGAGCAAAGTTGGCCCCCGGGCGCTGAGGATGGCTCCATGGCCTCTGCCTCAGGCGCTAGAATGGCTCCGGCCACAATGGAGCAATGCCCCAGATGGACAAAGCACCACCTACTAGTGGGCATGCAGGGCGGAATCTGGTTGGGCGCATGTGTGAGTCTGTCTCGCTCCCTCCCCACTTCTAACTTTGGAAAAATACAAAACAAAACAAAAAACCAAAAAAGAAAAAAAAGGAGAAAAAGCCTCACAGAGCTCCCTTGCCCCTTCTACCACTTGAGGACACAGTCATCTATGAACCAGGAAGTGCCCCTCACCTGACACTGAATCTGTCGGCACCTTGATCTTGGACTTCCAGCCTGCAGAACCGTGAGACATAAAGTTCTGTTGTCTAAGTCTCGCAGTCTACGGTATTTTGTCATAGCAGCTCACACAGGCTAAGATGGGGACTCGTTAGGAGGCCTCCAGCTTTAGTGCTGTCTACATCTCAGTGACTGATGGAAGTTGTATAGGAGTATGTGATTGTCCCCGTCTGTGTGGGTAGTCATAACACAATAGCACAGAGCAGGTGGCTGCAACTACATGAACATAGTTCTCATAGTTCTGGATGCTTATGGTCCTGCCCCTGATGTGAGGCAGCCTGAACACTGGGAGGGCCAGCCGTTCAAGGCTCAGGAGTTGGCAGACAGAACCCTGGGTCCCTTGCCCTTGAAGGGCGGCCCTTTGTTGTTCCACAGTCTCCTGAAATAGACCCAGGTGCCACTGGTGAGCCCTGCCCCCACACCTGGCTTTCTTCCCTTCCCTGCTTTACTTCCTGCCTCCCTCACCTGCTTCGGGGTCACCTCCCAATTCTTGTGTCGGAGTCAGCTTTGGGGGACCCAACCAAGACACCCACAGTTTAGATTCAGAAATTACCAAGATTTCACCAGATTTGCTTTCTCTCTCTCTCTCTTTATTTTCCTGGAGTATTCTAAAACAAATTCCAGAACTCATGGAGTTATATTATTTATGGACCTACTCCAGGGGAAAAACAGAAGCACCTCCTTGACGTGACTCCCACACTCATTAGCACGGCTTTGCTCACCTCCCACCGCCTCCCCCGCCCACCTGAAAGCCCAGATTCCCACGCGGACCATCTGGAGGCAAAATGGGAAACAGTCTATCTCTGTTTTTCTTTTAACTCATAAACTTAGGGCGTCAAGCAGTGGGGAGTGTGATAACTTCGGGGGAGGATAAGTCCTTTCAAACAGAAAGATCTCTCATTAGACGAGACATAAGGTAAGGAGAAGGGGTGCTCCTCAGCAAGAGGCCCGAGCGGGACCTCGGGGGGCCCAGCTTGCTGCAAAAGACACAGAGAAATCCATCTGCTGGCACCAGGGACAATGTACAAGGGCACCATTTGTACAGGTCATTTCCTCTAAGTGTCCGCATCAGTGAGAGGGACGTACAAGCATCACCTCCTTCACATACGGCTCTAGAAAGTGAGGGGGAAACACCACCACTTCCTGTTTCTTCAACTAACCGAGTGGTTGGTTTCCAGAGAAGGGTGGTTCTCTGCCTCTGTCTCACAGCTCTCTCTGCTGTCTACCTTGGTGGTAAGAGGGACGTACGTGCAGTAGGGCCCTCCTGGCACGTTGATTAATGGAGCAGACAAGATCCTGTCGGCCTTATTCTCTGATTGCGGAAGGGGCACCAGGGGTTGGACATGTGTGGAGCCCAGACCTGCCAGCCCGGTGCCTGCACACAGGGAGCCTGAGACAGGTGAGTGGCTTCATCTCCAGGAGCCATTGAGGTCACCTGGGGCACTGAAAGCAGGCCCGATGTGTGTCTGTACTTTATTTCCACCAGAAATAAGGGAAGAAGATAGAGAGGGTAAGTTGGTGTGCTTACTATGCCCACTTTACAGCTGGAAAAACTGAGGCCAGGCCCTTCTGCAAGGGTCCTGGTGAAGCCCCAGTGCAGAGATGCCACACATCTTTCCCCAGCTTTTGAAATGTGTACTTGGAGCTGTACTCTCTGTCCCATGCTTACCCTATCACTGCCCCAGCGGAGAGGCTGGAGGCCTCTGTGCAGCAGGTGACTTGTAGCCACAGGGGACATTCAGAAGTTCTGCCTGGCTCTGGGCATCCTGTGTGCGCAGGTGCTTTTGCACCAGGGGCTTCTTCACAGGGATACTGGGGAGGTGGAGCACTGGACTGAGGTTGCTGTGTGTGCTCTGTGCAGATTTCCACGCCCCCCATCATTCACCCAGTGCCGCGTGGGAGGATCAAACGGCCAGTTGGTGATGGCAAACCAGGTGTCACCACAGTGGGCTGGGACTCTGGAAGCCGCCCCAGGGGAAAAGGCTGTGGGGACAGTGCTGCCTGAGGCCCCTGAGGGTGCGCAGAGCACCTGACAGGGTGAGGGCTGCCCCAGGGCAGAGTTGGCCCTCAGTGCACGTGGCCTTCCCTCCTGCTTCTGATTCCAAGTGCTTCCCTGCCTCTGGAAGGTGCGGTCATCAAGAAAAGATGGATCCAAGCCAAACAGTTAGAGCAAGGTCTAAAACAACAGGATAGTGCAGAAAACAACAGACGCAAATTTAGATAAAATAGATGCCCTGTTACATAGTTTTTTTGTTTGTTTGTTTGTTTGTGTTTTTTTTTGTGTGTGAGAGTGAGAGAGAGGGACAGAGGGACTAACAGGGACAGATAGAAAAGGAGAGAGATGAGAAACATCAACTTGTAGTTGTGGCACTTTAATTGTTCATTGATTGCTTTCTCATATGTGCCTTGACCGGGGGAGCTACAGCAGAGCAAGTGACTGGGGGAGCTACAGCTCAAGCCAGTAACCTTGGGCTCAAGCCAGTGACCTTGGAGTAATGTCTATGATCCCACACTCAAGCCAGCAACCCCATGCTGAAACCGGATGAGCCTGTGCTTAAGCTGGTAACCTCAGGATTTTAAACCTGGGTTCTCAGCATTCCAGGTCAATGTCCTATCCACTACACCACTGCCTGGTCAGGCCCGTTATGTCAGTTTTTATTCAAAACTATTTAGAAGATTAGCTGTTTGAAAACAAAACACAGCCCTGGCCCGTTGCCTCAATGGTAGAGCATCAGCATGGTGCATGAATGTCCTGGGTTCAATTCCCGGTCAGGGCACACAGGAGAAGTGACTACCTGCTTATCTACCCCTTTCCATCTTGATTCTCTCTCTCTCTCTCTTTCTCCTCCGCCAGCCATGGCTCGGTTGGAGCTAGTTGGCCCCAAGTACTGAGGATGGCTGCATGGTCTCCACCTCAGGCACTAAGAAGAGGTCAGTTGCTGAGCAATGGAGCAAGACCCTAGATGGGCAGAGCATCACCCCCTAGTGGGTTTGCTGGGTGGATCCCGGTCAGAGCACATGCAGGAATCTGTCTCTGCCTCCCCTCCTCTCACTGAATTAAATAAATAAATAAATAAAATAATAAAAATGATTTAAAAAGAAATTCAGGATTTATTATACTCACAGGTTTAGAGAAGAAAGCCCCTGTGGCCAGAGGGATGCACACTTCCCTGGAAGCTGGGTTGAGCTTGGTGGGCAGGAACCCATGCCGGGAGAGGATAGTGGACAAGCATCTGTGTTGGGTCCTGAGCAGGGACCTGACTTAACATATCGGTCAGCATA
This sequence comes from Rhynchonycteris naso, assembly GCA_037038555.1. Classification (NCBI taxonomy): domain Eukaryota; kingdom Metazoa; phylum Chordata; class Mammalia; order Chiroptera; family Emballonuridae; genus Rhynchonycteris; species Rhynchonycteris naso. The sequence goes on along the minus strand of CM072996.1, from coordinate 96,551,231 downwards.
AAGGGAGGAGAGAACAGGGTCCTCCTGAGCAAGACCCCGAGGCGCCTGGGAGGGGACAGGGAAGGCTCACACAGGTAGGTGGGCTCAGGGTGTGGAGCTGCATTATATCTGTCCCTGACTTGCCCACATGAGCCACTCCTGAAATCCCTGTTACTGATGTCAAGCTGTTCAATAAAAAATTTCTTATGAATATTCTTCCATTTTCCTGACTCTTTGAACTTTATTATATATAATATATGATATATTTAAATATATTTGTTAACGGAAAATAAAAGTCCTTTCAAAGTGAAAGGCAACAAGCATTTACTGAGATCAATAAGAACAATGATTCAGGAAAGAGTTGATTCCAGCAGAAGCCCAGATAGTGTCCCGATTAGGAGGCACAAAGGTCACTGTGGTTCTCAATACAAGGGGTATTATTTATAAGAAAGGGAAGGGGAACAACATACTATTGGTGTGAATAACATACTATAGTGATGTCAATTATAAATAATTTTCAGTCTAGAATCATAATATCTGCTTTCTTGTTATCTTTGCAAACAGTTGTTTAGGACACAGTCCAAAGGTTATTTTGTCCTGTTCTAATATTGTAAAGATTGTAGGCATAAGATGTGCAAGGCAGTTCCTCTGGGATGGCAACTCCAGCTCCATTTTAACGTGGCTCCATTTATAATATATATATAAATTTGAGGGACAGAGCAAGAGAGAGAAAGAAAGGAAGGGAGAGAGAGGGTGAGAAGCATCAACTGGTAGTTGTTTTGATTTTAGTTGTGCATTGATTGCTTTTTGTATGTGCCTTGACGAGGGCTGAGCCAGTGTCCCCTTGTTCAAGCCAGCAATCTTGGGCTTCTCATGCCAGCAACCTTTTTGCTCAAGCTGGCGAGCTTTGGGATCATGTGGATGAGTCCCCTGCTCAAGCCAGTGACCTGTTGCTGATGAGCCAGAGCCAGAGCCAGCAACCTAGGGGGTTTCTAGCCATCGACCCCAACTTTCCGATTGATGCTTTATCCTCTTCACCACCACTGGTCAGGCCGTTTATATCATTTTGACGTATTCCATATGATGAATATATTTCTTTAAGCCTCTTCCATTTTTTTGGGGGGAAAGACAGAATATAAGAGGTAGAGACCTTGTGTTCCTGGTTTACATAAGAAAAACACCAAAAGAAAACAAGTGTTTTCTTTTTTTGGAGGGTTCTATTTTTTTTTATTTGCTCTACAGAAACAGATTTCTTTTTAGATCACTTTGCACATTTTTTGTTAAAATTTTGCTATTAAGTTATGACATATGTAAAGAATTAGAAGCAAGCTTTCTTAAAGTGCAGAAATTGACAATATATAAACACCCTGGCTTCACCACCTGATCTCACACACACTGTGAGATCTGTAGGTGATGGTGAGTGAGGTTGGTGGTGCTCCTGAGGGGAGGGAAAATTCTAGACTGCCCAATATAAGAGGCTGGTTAAATTCTCCTGGGATTGCATGACAAGTAGTTGAGATTGTCACCTCAATTTGGATTCTAATGGTATATTTGTTCACCTGTGGCAGGTGAAACTATGGAGCTAGTAAACATCCCTGTGGGGTGTGGTTCTCAAGCCTGAGATTTGGGAGAGTCCATGGGGGGCTCAGGACAGCACAGACCAGTGGTCTCCCCTCAAGTTTCTCTCGCAGGTGGAGGGGTTGCTGTTCTCGGGAGAGCGCTTGGAGAACAGCTGGTCTGGGGTTCCCTCATGCAGCACAGACACAGGCCCTCTCCCTGCCTGTGCCTCTGGGCTCCTGACATTGCTGGTGGGGGTCCTGTGGGGATGGTTCTTCCTGCCACACGCACTTCCCACAGAACCCTCGGCACTCAGCATGAGCTAACCCTAAAATCAGTTTTTTAAAAAATTTAGGAAAGGTTTGCAAAGAAAAGAATTTGTCTGTGAAGACTGGTAAAGCAGACTGAACCCTGAGGGAAAGGTCTCTTTTCAGAGAGAAATCTTGTCATCAATTGATAGAATTTGTCCATAAAAAATGGTGGGACGGGAGGAAGCTGTTAGCACTCACAGGATGAGTAGTAACATTGTGGCATCAGAAGGAACAAGAAAGGGCAGCAGAATTCAGACATTTAGCCCAGCTGTTTTGGAGGCCGCAGCCTGCAGAAGAGGTTCTGGAGGCAGACCAGCCGGCCTGGGCCAGGGAAACTTCCCGTTCTGCAGGAACAAAGGGGCATCCATGCCTGCCCCGTGGAACTGATGGTGCGCCAGGTCTTTTTCTACGGGACAGAACGTGCGTCTGTACATACATCTGTCTTTACTGGGCAGAGTGTCTCAAATCACCCCCTTCCCATCCTTGGTCTGAATAATCTGCCCTATTCTTTTCCCAGCACAGCTGACAGAGCCTAGAGAAAAAACTGCTGTCTGGTTTTATTCCTGAATCCTACAGGGAGCCTGGGACCACATCTGGGTGGTGTCTCCCGTGGCCTTCGTCTCCTAGCGACACCAGCTTCTTTTTCCCCAGTGGGATGTACCATGGGCCCCTGGGCTCTGCCTTGCCCCACCATCCTTGGAGGACTATGCATCTTCTATTCTGTAGAGAAATGAGCCCCCAGAATTCTGGGAGGGGAGAGGGCTCAGCTTGGGGACCATGAAGACAGATGAAGCACGGAGGGGGTGCCACATAGAAAGGAGGTGTTTCATGCCAGGTTGTTTCCTCCACTCTGTCTGGGTGGGTTTCTCTCACCCAGGAAGCCTGCTGAGCACGAAGAGCTGACGCTGGCTCTGCACTGGTCCTGTGGCAGCATCGCTCTGGTCCCTGTTAAAGGAGGACAGAGGCTCCAATGCAGAGGACAACTCCATTTAGACTAGATATATGGTTCTCCCGAAAAGGCAAAACTATGGAGACTGTGAAAGATCAGTGGTTGCCGGAGTAGCAGGAGGGACGGGTGGAGTAGAGAGAATTTTTAGAGCAGTAAAACTTCATCATGATTCTACCATGGTGGATATATGTCATACCTTACACAAACCCTTCCACATGGAAAGGGGAGTTTGGCAGAGTGATGTCCTCATGACACGTGGGCAGCGTTCCGGTTCAACTCACGCTGTGTTAAGACTGAGGTTCCTCAGGGGGGATCACAGGGATTGTTTGCCTATTTCCTTCCAGAGATGTTTAGAACTCAAAGGACAGGTTAAGCAACTTCATTCAAGTAACATTCTCAGAACCGCAGGAAGGGACACTTGGGAGGACTTTCAAAACTCAGGCTTCCTGGCCTTTCCCAGGGCCTTCATCACCCAGGTCTCAGGTCACAAGCTCCATGGATGGAAACAGAGGGGCCTTCCAGGTAGCTAGACTGTGTTTCCTGGCCTGTCAGGAACAGCAGTATCCTCTGGGAGCACCTGGCTCCATTCAGCCCTGCACCTGGGCCCCCACCTGCTGGCTTCAGACTCAGATGCCCTGGGCTCCTATTAGTAACCTAGCTCCTGAGGATTGAGATCAACAGCTTGGATCTGTGGTCCATGTAACAGAGGTGGCCCTAGGGCTGTGAAGTTGTTGTCCTTTTATAGCTTTGTTGTTCTTCTTCTAGTTACAAAGTGAATGGTGAAAAAGTAAGTTTTAAAAATAGACATGACAAGAAAATGGAGCTGTGTCTGTTTGGGCTGACCTACCTGCAGCAGTGTGGTTCAGCATTTAGAAGCCCTGTTCTCCTGCTGACTCCTCTTAGAATAAAGCCCACACCCCTTGGCCTCCTGATGTGGTCTCCATCTTAGTGTTGCTCCCTGTATGTATGAACTTGGTTTTATTTGCTTGTTTTATTATTTTTAAAGATTTCACATATAAGTGAGATCATATGGTATTTGTTTTTCTCTATCTAACTTATTTCACTTAGCATAATGTCCTGTGGGTTCATTTATCATATAACAAATGGTAAGATTACATTCCTTTTTATGGCAGAGTGGTATTCCATTGTCTTTATTCATTTGTCTACTAATGGACACTTAGGTTGCTTCCAAGTCTTGGCTATTGCAAATAATGCTGCAGCGAACACAAGGGTGTATTCATCTTTTCGAATTAGTGTTTTCGTTTTCTTTGGATAAATTCCACCTGAAAATGGAAGTGCTGAATCATATGGTAGCTCTGTTTTTAATATTTGCATCATCCCACTCGTTTCTCTGAATTCCCTGAAGGAATCAGTTAAGTTGCCATGGCGCCCAGTGGTCGAATGTTACTCCTTCCATGTAATTAACCCTGGGCCCGCTGGCTGCCCACGTGTCTCTCATGGACAGCAAGGGCTCGGCACATGGTGCGTCTTCTGTCCTAGTCTTCACAGCAACCCAGAGAGAAAGTTAAGACATCTTCTACTTGACAGATGGAACCCTGATGGCCAAACCACACGGTTGTGAAGTAAGTGGACCAGGGTCTGCATTTCCTGCATCCGGGGCAGTTGCCGTGTCACCCTGTGGCTGTGCGCTGCACTCCTGACACAGGGGAGGCACCGTGCGGAGCACTGAGAGTACAGTTCTGAACTGGACAGTCACAGATCCTGTCCCTGTGGGGTTTCCATTAGAGTGAGACCACAGGCGTTTGACAAGTAATTATGTGATCAGCATTAAATTGCAGTTGTAATAAGTACAACAACGTGGAAATACAAAGGGCCATTGAAACAGGAAACAGGGGTTGGGAGCTCTTCTTGGGGTTCAAGGAAGGCTCTGAGGGAGGCTATGTGGATGGTAACTGAGGTGGCCCAGCCATTGGTTAGCACCTGGGACCTTCCCGGCCAGTCCATCCACCTGCTGAATTCAGCCACCCAAGTGACCCCAAGCAAGAGCAGAAGCAGTCCACCCCCTGTGAGGAATACAAAGTGTTCCGAGTCACAAAGTTTGAGGTGGTTTGTTATCCTAGTACAGACAACCGAACTGGAACCTGATGGCTGAACGGAAAATGGTATATTACATTTTGGCCTGCGGTCACTTGGACTGAGGTGCTCAGTAAAGTCAGACATTTGTAACCATTGTAAGACAGGATGTGGACTAGAATATGGGGATAGGAAGTACTGCATAGGGAATCCGGTCAATAACATTGAATAACTATAGTGTCAAGTGAGTACTGGATTTATCGGGTTGTCAGTAAGTTACATAATGCCTAGTCACTGGGTTGCACACACGTGAAACTAATAGAATATGAATGTCAACTGTAATTGAAAAATAAAAAAATATTTAAAGTTAAAAAAGAAGTTGCAGTAAGCAGTTTTTTAAAAAAAGAATAATTACTCAAAACCTCTAGGTCTGTAGTGCACAAGGACTGCTTTTCCTGGCATTGAGCAGATAAAAGAGTAAGAAGTTCAAATCTCAACGCATGTCCTCTGTCCAGCGTATTCCTGCTAACAGAGTCCTTATCTCTTGTTTTCACAAGGTGTCAGTGGCTAAAATTCAAAAGCAAAGTTAAATCCAGTGGTTTTCAGTATTATACCTAGGAACTGAACTCTAAGAGCCAGCTGTGACCATTGGGAAGAGCCGGGAAGCAGCAGCCGTGAGCACGGGAGCAGGCCAGATGGGGATTGAAGGGACTCCTTGCCTCGAACCCACACCCTGCTCTTGAAGACTCTGTAATTTCCCAGCCTGAGGTTATCTCCCTGCACAAAGACAGAGCTGCAATTGCCCTCAGAGGCTGGACGGAGAATTTCAGAGACAGATCACAGAGGGGACATGCTGTAACAGCTTTAACACATGTTCTCAGATTCCATGTGGCCTCCCTGTGAACCTGGGTGGGCCTCTGTGGCGCTGGGTGATTTCTGAGGCTCTGACAGATAAGGACACACAGTGATGCCTGTCTCTCTTGGGACATTTGCTCTGGGAGCCTCCAACTGTCTTTGCAATTCTTAATCTTTCCCAGATTCATTGAGATGGAATTGACATATGACACTATGTAAGTTTCAAGTATCCAGCATGCTGATTTAGACGTGTGTACATGTTGTGAAATGTTGACTACAGTGGGACTAGTGAACATACTCACACACTCCCAGAGTCACTTTGGTGTGGACGTGCAGTCAGGACATTTCAGGTTCACTCTCTTCTCACCTTTGGCTTTCATTTCCTTTTCTTTTCCCTTCCTCCCTCCCTCCTTCCCTCCCTCCCTCCCTCCCTTCCTCCCTCCCTCCTTTTCTCCTTTCCTCATTCCCTCCCTCCTTTCATCCTTCCCTCCTTTCCTTCCTTTCTTTTTTCTTTTTTTCCAAGTGAGATAGAGAGACAGACTTCCACATGCACACTGACTGGGATCTATCTACCCAGTAACCCTGGTCTGGGGTTGATGCTCTGCTCATCTTGGGCCATGTTCACAACTGAGCTATTTTTAGTGCCTGAGGTAGAGGCTCCATGGAGCCATCCTCAGCACTTGGGACCAGTGTGCTCAAATCAATTGAGCCTTGGCTGCAGGAGGGGAAGAAAGAAAGAGAGAAAGAGAGAGAGAGAGAGAGAGAGAGAAGGGGGAAGAAGCAGATGGTCACCACTCCTGTGTACCCTGACCAGGAATTAAATCTGGGACATCCACACACTGAACTGATGCTCTACTGCTGAGCCAACCAGCCAGGGCTCCTTCAGCTTTGTTATAAGAAGTCTGGCTGTCCTGTGGCCATGATGAGAACGGCCACATTGTGAAGGGATCACTTAGAGAAGTGGGTGGGGATCTTTGCTGTTACAGTGCCCAGCCCCAGAGCCAGACCTGTGAGTCCAGAAGCCTTCACGACGAAACCACCGTGGCTATTGTAGGACAGTACCATGAGGGAGATAATGGTGGAAACAGTCTCGCCATCCTCAGTCAGTCAGAACCGAAAGACATAATAACAATAGGGGGTTGTTATCATTGGAGACCACAGTTTTAGTAGGGTTTGTTTGTAAGAATAAAAAGCTGGAACATACTCCCACCGAACCAATAGAAAGACAAAACTGCTTCACGGGAGAGCATCTGGGGAAAAAGTCCACGAGCATTTGCTGAGGGTGCAGGAAGCCACAGGTGTCCCATGGGGGAAGGAGACATCTCACCACAGGACAGAGAGGTGGGTCATTTTATGTGTCAGCTTGGCTAGACTCGGTTGCCCTGCAAAGGCTCATACACCAGCCCAGGTGTGCCTTTAAAGGTATTTTGCAAATGTGATCCACACTCACCATTATTTAACTGTAATTAAAGCAGGCTACGCTCTGCGGTGTGGGTGGGCCTCATGCAACCTGTTGACTGCCATAAGAGCAAAAGGCTGAGGTGCTTCAGGGAAGAAGGACTTCTGCCACCGACTGCAACACAGGAATCTGCTGCAACTGCCCACCGTCACACTCTGAACGGCAATACCACGTTTTGGCTAAATTCCCAATCTGCCCTGTGAATTTTTACCCATCTCCACAACTGTGTGAGCCAATTCCTTAAAACATCTCTAGGTCGGTTCATATCAATACAGATGGAGGTGGAGATGGAGGTCACCTTGCTGCTGCTTCTCTGGGAACCCCCAACTGGTGGGACAGGGAAGCCTGACGCGTATATGACGGAAGTTACTGAGTGTCACATGAGAACATCCTCCCCAAAGGGAAGGACGTTTTGCTGGTCCTCAGACCCCTAGCACTAAGTAGGATACACAACAATGGCTTCTTTAAAATGAGGAGCAACCAAATGCTACATCTGGTCATTGGTGTGGGCTGACCCGGGGCCTGGCAGCTGTGAGTGGTCTGAGACGCAATGAGGTCCTGCAGCTGGACCAGGAGGCATGACCAGCCATGCCTTGGAGACTCCAGGCATGTCCACAAGGCTTAGGGTCCTGTGTGGGTTGGTGGCAGCTCCACGGCATTTGGAGCCGATCGGAGCCATGGAGTGATGACGGGGACATCTACAGCTGTGAACAGACATCCACCAACAATCATGTAAGCTTTATGAGGGGCCCAAGTGGCAATTGAGACCCCAGCCCTGGCTGGGACTTTGATCTTAGTCTGTGAGCCCCTGGGCAGAGGATCCATCTAAGCCGTGTTTAGACTCCTGACCTACAGAAACTGTGAGGTCGTGATGGATGGTGCAGGTTATGAAGTTTGTAGCAATACAGGTTCACACAGCAATAGAAAACTCATATATAAGGCCTTAGTTGAGAACTTTGCCTTTTGTGATTCCTGTTCCTTTCACACCAGGACTGCACAAGCACCTGTTGTCATGGCAAGTCCTGGGCTGGATGGGGCTGGTCACGCCTCGAAAACACACGTCTCACTTACCAACTCATGCTCACTATCTCTTTCTCTCACAACTCACTTGTCTCTTTTTCTTTCTCCCTTCCCTCCCTCTCTCTTTCTCTCTCCCTCTCACTCACTTCCTCTCCCTCATTCTCACTCCCACCAGACCTATATTTGCAGCATTGCTGACTCCTGCTCAAGCACACCTGTGGTTCAAAGGAACGTGTGCTAATAGCAGCTGAAGGAGGATGGAAGTGTTTAAGCCTGGTTTGTAGATGGTCCAGCACCCAGAGCCAGCTCAGTGCTGAACCATCTCCCTGAGAGCGGGGGAGGACATGGATCCTCTCCAAAGGTGCTCAGGGCCAGTCTCTGTGACGTGGCTGTCGTCGACATGTGACTTAAGTACGTGTAATAGGAAAACACGGTTTACAGACTAGATGCAAGTTTGTGATTTAATTGCATTGGGAGGGAGGGGGGAGGGTCTGCAGGTGTTGGGGGCAGTCTGTGAAATAACTAAACGCTGACCGTCCATCACAGAAGTTGTTCGCCAAGGCCGACTTTTACAACTTATCCTGAATGACCGACCGCCTTTGGTACGCCCGTGCTTACTCTGATGTCTCACCGCTATCAACATAGTGCGTCCAGAGGACTTGAGTGACCTCTCCCCTGGCCTTCCCATTTTCACACTGGCCCTAAAGTCTACTTTCCACACAGAACTGCCTATGACCTGGCATGTGTCGTAGCGCCTCTCTCAGAGTCACAGACCTCTTTCTTGTGCCCACAGGGCCTGTGGCCTGGCCCACGCGTTTTCTTCTCTTGCCTCCTGTAGACCCTTTCCTTGTCGAAGTATATTCTATCAACAGAGGCCCTGAGTGACGCTGGGTGCCGACCACAGGAGACCTTGGGCATTTTCCTAGGGAGAGAAGCATGCTTTCTGTTTGTACCTGGGAGAGTGGCACTGAGATAGTTGATGTGGGATGTGACCGGTTTCCTCTCTGCACGGTGAGAGTAGAAGAGGAATGTTGATCGCCGATGCTCACGGGCTCGTGGGTGGACGGACAGAATTTGGTGCTCCCTGGGTGTGATGTTTGCAGCCCATTCCTCAACCTTCTTCCCACTTGGGGGGACTTGGTGGAAGGTGGGTCGACCTCCTCTGCAAGCTCACAGGAGCCCTGGGCTCTCTCTCCCATCCCCTGGCAGTAAGTGTGGGCATAGGATTCAGGTCGGCCCACAGGAAGCCCCTCCTGGGGCTCTGAGTCAGTGCTACCCAGATGCTGTATCATGCAAATGCCTTTCCCGGTGAGAGGGTGCAGTTAGGAGGCCTGGTGGAAGAGGTAGTGAGGTGGCAGCCATGTCTCATGGGGAAGGGACAGTCCCTGCACGGTGTGGCTCTGGCTGGGCCTAGGTGCCCAACGTCTCTGCCCCTGTATGTTCTGAGCCAGCACTCCAGGTTTCTCAGGGTTCTCTGAAGAGCTGACCATCTTCAACAATGTGCTCGGGTTAGTTGGAACCAGTTTGCATCAAGTACCCTGACTGGTTCAGTTAATAGGCGCTAGCTCCTTCCGGCCCCCACCTATTCTTTGCTGTCCATCTCTGTACTTTGTTACCTCAGGACAGATCAGATGTCATCATGGACAGCTGTCCAGAGCTGTCCAGCGAATGCTGTCCAAATCAGAGGAGGAGCCACGTGATGCCCATGCACATAGATGACAGCCCTGCACTCTCTCCCTGCCTCTCTGAGCAGGATGTGCTGGGTGCCATGGCAATGCTTGTCCCCACACACTGTTCTGTGGTTTTCCAGGTCACCGTGATTGCTTTCTGCTGCCTCCCCATTGTCAGGGCTGCATCTGAAAGGTCACTGTGCAGCTCCCCTGCCCGCGCCCCAGTAGCACGGTTTCTCCAAAGGTGGAGAGCCTCAGCGCCCCCTCTCTGGAGATGAAGGAATAGGTTTCCCAATGGACCAAAACATCTCCTTTTAACGGAGAGAAGTTGCCAGTAGATTGGGATGAAAGATAAAACAGGAAGGGGCTATGTTCTGAGGAGAGCCTTACACCCTCACACATTGCTCACAAACAGAACTGGGGGTGTCCCCTGCATTCTGACTGTCACTGCTCCCCAAGGACCACACTCTGCAGGGGTGAGAGTAGAGAGGGTGTGAGACACAAGGAAGAAAATCTGATTTTGGGGGTATTTCCAGCAATGTCACAGTGAGTAATAATAAGCCCCTCATGTGAGTATGGACCAGATTGAGTGTCGCAGATGTTCCTGTAAAGGGTCACATAGGGAATATGTTAGATTCCTAAAAACTTGATAGTGGGAAGTATCTTACCACTGACATTAGTTCTAGTTGTTGGCTCCTGGTAATAATAAAAATAAGGCCCACACAAGGTTGGTGAACGAAGTGGGCACTCGGGAAGTTCATTTCTGCAACCAGGAGCAGGCAGGAGTGGTCAGTGAGCTTCAGCTGAGCTCAGTTTCCCCCAAATCAGAGTGAGGGCAAGTCACAGCCAAGTGAGGACGGCTCCCAGATGGGCGACACTGTGCCACAGTCCAGCCCAGCGCAGGCCCTGCGTGAGGTGTCGGTGGGCGCTGGAATCTAGATTGTGGTGCTGGCAGCTGGGCGCAGGAGGAATTCAGCAGCACCCAGGCTGGTCAGCACTCAAAGTCATCAATATCTGGCTTGGGAACATTCTAGAAGCAGCTGGGATGGAATAGGAGCTTCGGTTTGGGGAACAAAATTTCAAGCCAACAAGGTTTGATTCTAGGGCTCAGAAATCCTTTTATTCAGTGCAACATGATATGGACATTAAAACAGAAAACTTAGTGTGGCACAGGCATTTCCCCACGGGGCTGTTATTAAACACTAACTTCTATTAGATCACTTACTAATCACTAAGAAGTAAACCCATAGAAATGGTGCCCAGTGGTGCCAGGGGACCGGAAGGAAGTGTGAGAATGGCTGGGGCTTGGCTGGGATGGAACCCGCAGGGCAGGCGACAGGGTTAGCATTGTGTGTCTGCTTCTCTGCCCAGTCACTTTTGTGCCTCAGAAACAGAGACCAGCCCAGCCAGAGGGACACATGGAGGTCTCCATGAGGTACGTTAGCATAAGGCACATTTGGAGAAACCAGATGGAGGCTCCCAGCGCAAGAAGGTGAGACGGATATGCGGAGCCCGACTCCAAATGACTTCTGTGAGAAGCACCATTCCTCTCCCAGGATTCCAAGGGGCAGAGCCCTTCCAAGGGGTAATGGCCATGGGAAGAAATATTTTAGCTTAAATTAGGAGTTATTGAAGAAAAGACTGACTATCCACCCTATGGGACCCAGAACTAATCATGATTTCTACCCAGAGATTGAGATTCTGTGATTTGATTCCTGTCTATTCTCTGAATACGATCTTTTTAAAATCGACATGTAACAATCACTCCCTTCTCTGAATAAACTAACTCTGATATGAAAGACCTGCCCTTCACCAAGCAAAGAGGGAAGCCTGCTTTTCAGGGCCAAACCAGCGGATGGCATTCAGAACGTGCAGAGAGCCCTGGGCCCTACCTGAAGTTCCCACTGGGATGGGTCTGCTGGCTGTGCACCAAATGTGTGTGCACACACGGCTGCCCTAGCTGCTCTCCCTCGTGGCTTTCTCAGGCCAGTTTTCCAGGTGGCTGGCTATGTTTTCTATCTTTATTTTGTGCTTCTGCTGTTGATTTATTGAGCTGTGGTGGGTGTTTCTGGGGTGTTGTCTCAGAGCGATGATCCCTGCCCAGCACCCGGTCAGGTAGTGGATTCAAGGCCCCTGGGAACCATTGGTGAGCTGGTCAGACGCCCAAGATATAGGCAGCAGTACTTGAAGGACGAGCAAGTCCATCCCGTCTCTTTGGGTTTTGAGCCGAGATCCTGCTGGTTGTGGGCCTTGGAGCTGAAAGTTCATGAGGACTCTGGCAGCCATTCAGGGCCTTATACACAATGGGCAAACAAAGGATCCTGGGGAGTGTACATTTTTGTAGCCAGTGTCAGGGCAAAGGTGATATGCATGTGCACATTTGTCCAGCACAGTGAAACATACCGTATAATATATAGTCTGTGTGTCTGACCCTTAACATGGTGACTACCTCCATTCATGAAGGTTCTTCTCTTGTCTTCTGTGTCCTTTCTAGTGTTCCTTTTCAAGCTTATGATATCTGTAGCCTTGAGATCTGTCTATCTGTTCCTGTTGTCATCCACACATGGTTCAAAGACATGACAGCTTGATGATTCCGGGGTCCTGAAATTTTGACCTGAAAGATAGGACCATCTGAAGCCCAGGATTAGGCCCTCTCATTCAGTTGACCTCAAATGGCCCCTTGATGAGCTTTGCTCTTGATAAAGGGGCAGGTTCTCACAGAAATTTTAATCTGTGATCACTGAAACTACATGTCATCAGTGTCCACCTTGACTGGCCCTTCTGCCTGCCTGTCACACGTATGATCAAAACTGTGAGTTTTTAGTACAAATTATACTGAAAATGTCTGCTTGGGATATACTCATACCAGAACATGATTTGTTTAATTGAAGTTCAAGGTGAACCGGGTGTCTCGTATATTTGTGGGTTCAATCAGGCCACCTTGCAGCTATGCATGTGCAGAGTTCTCTCCTCACTGGGTTTGTTAAGTGCTTCCTGGCAGAGCAAAACACACACTCTCGGCTGGGATAGTTCCCCCACCCCCAGACATGCCCAGTCCACTGGGGAGGGACAGGAACATTCTGGTCTTGGCTTCCCTCCTGCCGGGCACTGTGAAGGGCACCCTGATGCTCGGGGACCTTTCACCTCTCTGAGTATGTCTGACTCACTCAGTCTCACAGGGGATAAAGGGGCTTTGTCAGAGCTGGGCCTCATTTGCCTGCTCAGAGCATCATGTCTGTTGACATTACAAAATAACAGAAGAATCTGACAACAGGTCTTTTCAGACTGTTCCTCATGAATGCACAAAGGACAGCCCCAAGTAGGTCAGCAGCTGGCCCAGAGAGCTTTCCGGCTGAGAAATCATGTCTGCGCGTTCAGCCCTGGTGGGCCCTGGGCCTGCCACCTCCGCCTGCTGCACTGTCTGGGACTGAAACAGGCCAAGGCGGCAGCAGCTCCTTTCTCTCAAGCTGCTTAGTCCCCCGCAAGGGCAGGCGCTGTGGGCGGCTCCTGGGGATGACATATGACACCGTCCCAGGCTGGCATTTAACATGGAGAGTCTCCAGACTTGTCCGTGGTTTCAGAAACCCCTTAAACACTGGTCACCTCCTATTTCAATAGGGCCTCATGCTGGAGGTTCATTCAAGCATAAAGGCGCCAGAAGCTTTCTGCAGTTTATTGTGGTACCCCTCCCCTCACTTGTATGGGGGGGGGGGCAGGGGGGGAGGTCCAGGCTACCAGAGAGGAACACAGGGCCAGTGGGCTGTGGGGGGTTTCGTGGGACAGGACAGGGTCGATGCCAGGCAGTGACATCTGCTGTGTTCCCTGTCAGTGTGTGCTGTGTGGGGCTTTGGCATCCACACCCAACAGTCAAGGGGGCCCATCCAGAGGAAGAGCTGAAGGTTCACTCATGGGAGCGCTATCTGGTGACCCCAATGCTTCAAGTAGTCCAACTTCCTTCGGTTAACTTATCCAGAAGAAGATATTCCAGGAGGTCGAGAAGTTCATGTCACAATAGTCGGCAATGGAGGCCCAGGGCAAAGCCACCGCACCTGGTGGCGAGTCACAAGGCTGTACTGGGTTGCTTTTCTCACGGCGAATGATTTACAGCTCATGACCCTTTTGTCTGATGAAGACATAAGTAAGCAGTTCATGCCAGAAATGAAAATATTCAATAACATCAATCTAATCTCGCTTGAACTCAAATGAATCCGTAATAAAATATTCATTAGATTAAATATTTTTTTGAAGATTATACTATGCAGAACTGATGACCACATGCAGGAAAATGTCCTTTCACATAACACTGTTAAAATATTCTTGGTAAAACCATTTTTGAGGGCAATTTGGTAGCACAAGCCAAAAACCTTAAATATGCTTATTTCCTTTGACCCAGCAGTTTTACTTCCGAAAAATGAACCTGGGGAAATAAATGTGATTATGAACAAAGTTTTAGTGTGTCAGTAAAGAGTTTGAAGGTTTTAATGTTCAATAAATTGTCCTATCTCTGCATAATGGGATATTTAAGATGATGATGTTAGCATGGAAAGAAAAGTATGTATAAATAGCCAAGTAACTTCTGAGAAAGAAGGTATAGAAGAGGGGTTGGTTTATGGAATCATGCTGTACAGCCAGAGTAAGGGGAACAACATGGTATCGACTCAGGAATGACAGAGACATGGATGAATCAGTACCTACTTTCCTGGACTGATGATTATCAGTTATCATAGGAGTAAGTCCCAGGTATCTAATGTATACCATGGAGACCACAGGCAACACTGGTCTCCTGTAACTTTTGGAAGTTGCTGGGAGAGTAGATCTTACACGTTTGCATCACAAGAAAAGGAAATTTTGTAAACATGTGAGGTGATGAACTTAATGAGACTGACTATGCTGATCATTTCACAATCTATACAAATATTGTATCATGCTATAGACACCTGACACTACTGCACTCTGTATGTCAGTTGTGTCCAAATAAAACCAGGAAAATAAGAGAAATAGCAAAAGAGTAGGAAGAGGACTAGTTAGCCAAAGGTGTTCAGCTAAGCGGTTATCTGTTGAGACCCTTACGATATTCTCAAAAATAAACTGCAGATAGGTTAAAGAAGGGACAGTGCCTGAAAGCAATGGAAGGTATCCCAGTGGTTTCCAACCATTTTATACTTGGGGGACTGGTGAAAATAGAATAATTATTTCAGGGACAGCCAAAACAGAAATCACACTGAGCATAAGCGAATTTGACTAAGATTATTGGGTCTTTAATCGTCATACAACATCAGGGTGGTTAACATTTGCGGACTGGCACAGAATTTCTGGTAGACCAGTCTGTGGACCAGTGCTAGAAAACCACTAGTCTAGGGGAAACATTTTAGCCCTCTGAAGGTGGGGAAAGATTTTCCAAGCAAGAAACAAAGGAAGAGCTCCCAGTACACAGGTACCATCTTCATCCTGATTCCCTTGGGCACATAGGATGCCACATTCTGAGCTCTCCCCAGCTGGGCAGAGACATGTGAGTGAGCTCTGGCTGGTGGGATGTGGTAGCCAGTGACACGTGCTAGCACAGCAGGCCCTTGCTGGCTTCCTCATAGTGTGGCCTGTGCTCTCATGGTGAAGTGAAGGACTCTGGGACTGCAGGGGCACTACAAAAGAGCCGCAAATCTCCGAGTCACTGCCTGGAAGAGTGCAGCCAGGAACGGTTGCTGGACCTGAGAACTCTGCACTGGAAATAAAAGTGATTTGTGTGTGTCTCAAGTCATTGAGATGTGGAATTTAATTATAAACCCACAGCCAAGACCAATACAGAAATCAATGAAAAGGCTGTCAGATTAAGTCATATAGAAGTTTAGAATTTATGTAGCATATTAGGCTATAATTAAAGTTAAAAGACAAGTAACAAATTAGTAGAAAGTATTTGCGACAAATTTGAATGGTGAAATATTGGCTAAACAAAAAGTGCTCCAATAAATCATGAATAAAAGGTAAAACAAGTCATCCAAAAAATAGCAAAGGATAAGAAAAGGGTATTT
Source organism: Rhynchonycteris naso (assembly GCA_037038555.1). NCBI lineage: Eukaryota > Metazoa > Chordata > Mammalia > Chiroptera > Emballonuridae > Rhynchonycteris > Rhynchonycteris naso. Next base: position 96,535,371 of record CM072996.1, on the reverse strand, counting down.
GCAGAAAAAACTGTAAACGACAAGCATATGAAAAGTTGCTCAACCCCATTTCTAATCATCAAATGCAAGTTGAGCCACTAGATGCCCAGTCTTTGCTTGTTGTAGTGAGCTGGGGCTATCCGTTGCTGTCTTTAAGAAAGCACTGTTGGTTTGCTCTTCCGATGGCTTACTCCATTTCCCTCCTCTCCCACCACTCATTCTAGGGATTTTGTCCTGGCCCCGACCTTAGGCTGCTCTCCTTGGAACTTGGCTAGCACCCTGCGTCTGATTTGGGTGGTGAGGGGTTTGTAAGTGGGACCCTCCCCTACAGAGCCTGAGACTCTGTATGTCCTCCTGGGAAGCAGATGGGTCATTAGACCATGGTTGCCGTGGCATATTGGTGAACAAGCCAGCACCAGACCCTTCTTGAACGATGGGCTGCATTTGATTTAGGTCAGGAGACGTGGGACCAACTACGATTTCCAGAAAACCCACTTGCCTTCTATCTTGATACGTACACTTCAATGAATAATTATGAAGAAAGCTATCACATTTCTTTCCAAGTAAATGGATGGGAAGTTGTGGGAGACATCCTGAGCAGCTCCGGGTAAGGTGATAAACGTGGGCACTTGCAGCCCCCGCCACCAACTTCACATTGACGTTGTTCCATTTGTTGCTTAGCTGCTCAGACAGCGTGGGGAGTGTGTCAAGGCAAAACCCTCTGCAGCCACACCCGCTGGCCCGGTGGTCTGGGACTGCTATGACTAAAAGTAGCACTTGTAATTATACACTGCTCAGCAGTGCCTTTGACAAGCAAGAAGGGGAACTGGAAGCTTGGAAGCTGCCTCTGTCTTAGGGGAAGGCAACTGCCAAACGTGGACCATTCTCAAGAAGAAAGCAGGAGTTTTCCCGTCAGTCTATGGGAGGGGCCCTGGCCACACTCAGCTCTTGGTCTTCACATCTCTGTGCTCCGTTCCGCCCTGGAGCAGACATCGATATTTGCCTCTAACATGTAGAACACAGCTCACGTGATGGGTTCACCCATTTGAGTTTATGCTATGGAAAACACCGGAACATCCACCCTTCTGAAGTCTCTGTCCAGCTTCTGTGCATGTTTGCCTTGAGGAAGAGGACCATCCATCAAGAAACTGAAGGTGTCCTGCGGGCAGCAGACAGGGAAGAATAAGAGCTGAAAATTTCAGAAGCTGAATTTTGCCGGCAGCCACATGAGCAAGCTTGACTTTAGATGGCTCCTCAGTGAGGCCTTCAGATGAGGTGGCAGCCCCTGTTGTCACTTGACTGCAGTTTTGTAAGAGATCTTGAAGCAGAAAATCCAAATAAGTCATGCACAGATTTCTGACCCAGAAAAACAGTGAGATAATAAATGTGCATGTTCTCAGCTGCTAAAATTCAGAACAATTTGTTCAATAGCAATAAATAAATAAGACACACATCAAGGCTCTCCAATTTTCATGATATAATAGCAAAATATACCTAACAAGTGGACAAACAACTATATGAATGAGATGGTGAATGGACATCCTGAAACATGTCAAAGACAACTGGGTGATTAAGTGGTCATGCTATCCACACATGACGTCAATGGGACACGGAGCACCAGTCAGATAGCTTGATTCATGGAGGCAGCCCTGGCTGCATACATTTACATGGAAGATTTGGCCACTTGGGTTGACTTCCCACCATTTCTGTAAATAAACAGTTGCTGAACCTGATATTATTTTCTCTAATTTTAATTTAATCCTGTTATAATATATACCAAGAGAAATGTTTGCTGGAATAATTGAGCTGAATAAATGTTTATGGTAACATGGGAGTCTGTGGACTGATTTGAGGGTGGGTCTCTTCCCACATCTGGTATCAAATCAAGAAAATGTTCCATTTTGACCCTATTACATGTATCCCAGATTTTTTCATCAGCAAAACCAGTACAGAGCTCTGAAAGAGACTTGGTGTCCCTGTTGCCTACATTTTATCATTCTAATCCCTCTTGAATGAATTGATGTAATTTGTATAAAAATATTACAGTTGAACATGAACATTTCCTAGCCCTGATCAGTGTGATTCTGAGGACCTCTTTCCTAGCAAGAATGAAATTGCCCATTCTCTCCATTGATGTGAGTCACAGTGAGCAGGACAGAGGAATTTAAAAGACCATCCCTCAACCTCAGTACTAGTGAGGGGAATTTTGGATTAACTAATTAATTTAGCCCAACCAGGCAGTGGCGCAGTGAGTAAAGCATCGGACTGTGACACAGAAGACCCAGGTTCGAAACCACAAGGTCTCAAACTTGAGCACAGGCTCATCTGGTTTGAGCAAGGCTCACCAGCTTGAGCCCAAGGTTGATGGCTTGAGCAGGGGGTCACTCAGTCTGCTGTGGTCCCCCCCCCTGCCCCCTGGTCAAGGCACATATAAGGAAGCAATCAATGAACAACTAAGGTGCCCCAACGAAGAATTGATGCTTCTCATCTCTCTCCCTTCTTGTCCATCTGTCCCTATCTGTCTCTGTTAAAAACCACCCCTCAAAAACTAATTAATTAGTGTGGAGGCTTTCCTGTGTGCTGTAGGGTGCGCAGCAGTGTCCCGGATCACTGTCCACTTCCTGTGCGCTGTAGGTTGCGCAGCAGTGTCCTTGATCACCGCACACTTCCTGTGCACTATAGGCTATGCAGCAAAGCGTATTCTGATAAAAAGACCATTTTAGTTTAAAGAATACTGATGGTGCCTGACCTGTGCTGGTACAGTGGATAAAGCGTAGACCTGGAATGCTGAGGTTGCTGGTTTGAAACTCTGGGCTTGCCTGGTCAAAGATCACTGCCCACTCCCTGTGCACTGTAATCTGTGCAGCAGCATATACAATCACCGCCCACTTCCTGTGCACTGTAGCATATGCAGCAGCATCCCTGATCAATACCTACTAGTTGCTAATAGTGCTTTCAGGCCATGACATTAAAACTTCACTGAGGGGTAAAGTCTCCCTTAGTTGAGAGCCATTTTCATAAAATCACCTTGTGAACAGTTTGCCTCCACTGTGATTTATTTGACAACCAAGAATAGCAGTGGCTATAACCCAAAAAATATATCCATAAGTGTATTATTTATTATGCATGTTGCTTATAGGTTATTTTTTGAGAATTCATATTTCCTCTTTAGGATGCAAGGGTAGTGTGCTTCTCTGGCATACCATATTGAATTAGTGCTTGTATTTCAAACAAAAAGTAGTAAAAATTGTTCAGATATAATTTTAGTGGAGAAGACACATACATCTCTTAATAAAATAATACTTTCAGTCTTTTTAACAGTTTCTGAAAAGCCTGTGTTTCCGTGCCATGGGTGGCCCAGGGTCTGTTTAGGCCATTGGTTGTTCCAACACTGTGTCCATGAGCCCCCTGCAGTGAGTGGCCCAGGTGACTGAAACCATGTTGGCCAGGGAACGGATATCACATTACCACTTTATAAACTTAGGGTTATTTTGTTTTTAAATTTAAGTCATTTCTATTTACTAGTTAACAGATATAGGAAAATAAAAATCAATGTTTTGGGTTCTTAGTTTAGTTCATTGTGCTTTGCAGAGTCAATAGATACTATAAGAAATTTTGCCTCTTCTGCTGTGCTCCGTGCAAATTTTGTAAGACTTGTCATATGAACTTACAGACTTGGAGAAGACGTTGGGGATCATGGAAAAGCATGGGTTCCATGTCACATGGACCCGTAACTTAGTCCTCCACTCCCCTGCTTGTGAAATGGGACAATGCTGTCCTCCTCAGAGCTCCCAGGGGACTCAATGGAGCCATGCTTTTGTTTTAATGGTAAAGAAAACCCCACATAATGTAAATTTCCCTGCTTAGCCATTTTTAAAAGAATAGTTCAGTATTGTTGATTACATGACCAATGGTGTGCAGCAGATCTCTAGACTTATTCCTCTTACTTGGCTGAAACCCTGTAGCCCACGGAACAACACTCCCCACTCCCTTCTGCCCCTGGCAGCCACCGCTCCCTCTCTGCTTTATGAATTTGAGTACTACTCTACCTCATACAAGTGGAACCACGCAGTATTTGTCCTTTTGTGACTGGCTTACTTCACTGAGCATAATGTCCTCCAAGAACATCCATGTTGTATGTATGTAACAGTATCAGAATTTCTTTCCTTTTTAAGGGTTTCTATATACATCCACAGAGGGATGCTTCTGTGGCTCCCACCTCTTGTCTATTGTGAATAAGGGCTCTACAAATGTAGGTATGCAAATATCTCTTTGAGACCCTGATTTCAATTCTTTTGGATAAAATCCCCGGCTTTGTGTTACTTTTTGGTTTCATAGTCCTCTGAACAGAATTTCATGTGAGAAGTGATAGAATCTTCTCTAACGCTTTTACAAGCAGCCTCTCCTGGTCTGAGAGTGGGCCGAGGTCAGGGCCCGTGTTCCATGCATCTCTGTCCCCACACCTCAGGGATGCTCGTACCAGATGCTGTGTGCCTGCAAGCTGGACCAAGAAACTGCTCCTCTGATGAATGTACATGACACGGGCTCTCGGCATAGACAAAGCATTCAGTGAATATAGCATCTTCTTCTTCTATAACTTAGGATCATGAACACAGGGTTGCAACAAATGCAATACATAGCCTCACTCAGTAACGTGTCCTCCACAACAATTAGGCGACAGAGAAAGAACCTCTTGGGTCTGCCTTTGAGGGTCTGAAACATAGCAAAGCATATTCTGATAAAAAAAAAACATTTCAGTTTAAAGACTACTGATGGTGCCTGACCTGTGCTGGTACAGTGGATAAAACGTAGACCTGAAATGCTGAGGTTGCTGGTTCAAAACTCTGGGCTTGCCTGGTCAAGGCACATATGAAAAGTAATCAATGCACAACTAAAGTAAAGCAACTATAAGTTGATACATTTTGCTCCATCCCCCCATCTCTTCTCTCTCTATAAAACCAATCAATAAAATCTTTAAAAATAAAAGATCATTTGAATAATATTAAAAAAAAGAAAGAATGCGAATGGTTGTCTTTTTATCTACATTTCGATAGGATAGTAAAAGAGGGAGAACCAGATAGAACACCAATATTTAGTTAGAGAAGACAGGCTACACGTTGAATTGGGGTGTGTCTTACCGATAAGAAAGGAAGTTGCTGGTAGAGCGTCTTAGAGCACAGTGCTCATGTCCCAGCACAGCCCTCCTCAGAATCAGGGGCATCTGTACCTCTTTGCTCAGCCATCTATTCACCCATGTTTAAACAAACATTTTCCAGCACTACCCACACATTATTTGCCCACACATTATTCCCCGGCTGCTGTGCCTTTATAACATTAAATCTCAGAAGGATGTGAGCCCCATGAGGATGAGTTCCAGAGGTCTCATAAAAAGATATTGATTTCTTCTTTGAGGGGAATCAGAACGGTCATGTCCGGATCTGGCCTCTGAGAAGAGATGGTCGCCCTTCCTCCCACTGCTGCGTTCTGTGTTCTCTCCCTTCGGTGGTTTTGTGTAACGTGGCACCGCCTGGTCTACGGTCAGATGCTCGGCTGCTGTGGGATCAATTCCAAACGTCTTAGCTTGTCCTAAATTAGTTGTGGCTTCTAACACATGCAATAAAAAAACAGCAGCTCTAGTCTCTGACCAGAGCTGTGGTGTAGACCAACAATCCTTTGCAAATTATAGCCTTGAATCGAGGGAGCTGTGCCGGCCTTTGCTGGTGGTGTGGAACACATGCGGAAGTCTGTCCTGGGTGCCCCCTGGACAACCGAGGCTGGTCAACTTGGTGATAGCCTTACCATAAACACAGTTTGCAGGGGGCGTGGGCTTACACTTTGCAAAGTGGTTTTCCTGTCTCACCTGATGGTCACCGTACCCTTAGGGAGTAGGTTCAGTTCTCAGAGCAATGAAGTGACCAAAATTGCACTCTTTCCATACTTGTTAGTGTATAGTGTTAGGGCTCAGGGTCACTCACCATCAGGGCAGCCTGTTTGTGATGAGAACAAGGGCTTTGGCTAGAAACTGACCCAAATTCCAATCCCTGTTTAATTGCTCATTAGCTCTGTAACTCTGGTGCTTTCTTAGTCTTAACTTGAATTTCTTCATCGACAAGTTTGAAATGTAACAGTGAATCTGCAGGCGTTTTTTGAGTTTGAAATGTAGACGACATTTATAAAGTGCTTGCCCCCACCAGGGACAACAATGCTGTTCTCTTCTGCTGATGCAGGGTGGAGCCAGGACCTACCTGGCCCTTGGCTGACCCCGTTCCTCCGGTGAAGCCTCTTTTTCAGTGGGGCCACTATGGCTTGCTCTCCGCTTGGGTTGCAGGGTCTTCATCCCAAAGGGAGAACCAACGTGGCCAGTTACTTCTGGGAGACATCGTGGGAAATGAGAACAGCTGCTGAGTTACAGATGTTAGTGCTGATTCCCCCCAACCCTCCACCCAATCAGCCTCAGGACTTGCTGTGAGCCATGACAGCAATGTGCGTGGCTCTGCAAGTCCCTCGGTGATAGCCGTTTCTGACTCAAACAGACTAGGGTTGTCCTTAAGGTCAAAATGGAAGGAAGAAGATTGGCATGTGTCACTAACGGGAACATGGGGAAAGGTGTTCAGAGACTACAGAAGCTGTTCAGTGGATGCTGTGGACCTGGGAGGGGGACACCCCATAGAACTTGCCTAAGCTGCCCATTTCAGTTCCTGTTAGAGTTCAGTCCAAGCTTGTAAGGACGGAGCTCCCTTACTGGGGGACTCTTCATTTACCGTCCTTCCATATAGGTGCTGGATGAGACTAGCTACCACTTCTGCTTTTTTAATATCTAGTGCGTCAGTAGAAGATGTGAGGTACTGTGAAGCCAACAGATTAGGGGACGACTGTCATTGAGAAGAGAGTTTGTTACAGTGCCCAATAGGGAGGGCCTGCCACGCACTCAGGACCACCAGTGTTGGTCAGTATGTGGAGGGGTCGGGGAAACATGGGCAAGAACTTTTCCTGTGGTTCCCACGGGAAGGAATGTGCGAGGCAAGGGGAACAGGGCTCAGGATTGGCTCTGGGGCCCAGGATCTGTCCTTGGTTGTCTGGTACCTATCCCTGGGGTGACTGGGGCAGGTGGTCAGTGGTCCAGAGTGCGAGAGCTAACAGAGGAGGTGGTGTGTGTGGTTTTGGGTGAGTGGGTTTGGTATGAAAGGTGTGTTTTCAGGCAGATTCAAGTCCTTTACCCTCTCTGAAACTGGCTGTCCTGAGAGGGACAGTCCCTGCAGAGTCCATAAAGCCCCAGCTGTGAGCGCATCAGAAACACACAAAATAAAAGACATGGTTTATGCACTGGCCAAAGTTTCATATAATTTTTGCAAAACCATCTGGATTCACACTGGACAGAAACTGGGTCACCTAGCTGACACTGAGATGTGGCTTCGTAAGAACTCAGCTCATCAGAGGCATCTCAGCTAGCGTTTCCGGGACACGTGCGGCTGTGTTGTGTTTAATGGGTCCATGTGGGGCTAAGTGGAGGAGCCAAAACCACAGGTTGCTCCCTGCAATGGAAGCTCAGCTGAACAGCACAGTTGGGGCTCAGTGGCCAATTCTGATGGTTTAGATTTAATTGAGTTTTGGATCTATAACGTGAGCTATAAAACATGTCACATGCTATCCAATTCCAGAAGCATGTTTGTGTCCATTTCATGAAAATATTAAATTATTGTTTTGAAACTAAGGTTTTTGTCTGAAATCCTTTTTCAAACTTTATTAATCCAGAAATGCTTTTTAATTTGCTTCCCCTTTTTTAGAGCAGAACAGTAATACCAGGACCTGTATAGTAGATATTTTTAAAAATTTATTATTAGGTACAACTCAAATAATTAAAAACTATTCAAGAAAAGTACACAGCTTTTTTTCCCCTCTTCATCTAAAATTCATAATGTCTGCAGCTACACCTCTAAGTGCCCAGGTTGGGTCTTTTCCAAAGTGTGGGCAGGCTACTTGACACGCAGTTATAGAAGGGAGTCTGCTTCCTCCTCAAACACATGTGATCGAGATGGTCACAGACTTACCAGAAGGCACCTGCAAAGTCTTCTCAAGGAAGCACAGAACAAAAGAATCCTGAAATCTGAAGTATTTTTTGGTATATGATATGAAGAAAGGATCAAAATGTGAAATTCAGAATTATGCTCCTTGTGTTTAACAAGATTCTCCAGATAATTTTAAATGATAATTTAAAAAATCTACTAGACAATTATTTTTATATTAGAAAAAAACTCCTCCAAACAAATTATTTTGACCAAACTGATATAAATCTCTAATTCAAATTTGACTTTTACATCGTGCCTTCTCTAAAGCTTCTGAGTAAGAGATCAAGTATTTGAATAGTCATTGATAATCACCAGGATGCTACCTACAGACTTAGAGCAAGGACCCAACATTCCCTCCAAGGCTATAAAATGGGTTCGTGGTTCTTGCTCCACACTCTCTTGCAGGGCTCCGACTTTGCCTCCCTCCGCTCGTCTATTTTTCTCCAACCAGTTAACAGTTATTGAGCACCCCCACATGCCAAGCCCTCATCACATTAGGTATTGGGGATACAGCAATAAACAAGGCAAGCACAATTCCTGACCTCAGGTGGCTTAGAGTCGAGGGAATTATACAAGCAGTTTCAGTCCATTCACTAGTCAGTGTCAACGATAGGCTAGTATTCTGTGCAAGGGGAGCACATGCGGGTCATCTGCTGTGGACTTTTGGGACCTCACGTTATTGGCCATCAATGGTCAGTGACTTTTTATGGTCCTACCAGAGGGGAGTCCTTGCCTTTTGTGAAATATTTAAAAAGAAAGACTCTGGATTATGAGGCACGACAAGAAAGTATGCATCCCTGGTTCACTGGCACCACTACCACCATGAAGGAAGCCAGCTTCATGGTGAGCCCTATTTTGAGAAGACAGACAAGTGACACTGCCTGGCCACTGCTACACTGGACTTCTTGGTTGCATGAGCCAACAAATGTTCGTTGTTGTTCAGTCTATGATGGTTTTCTGCGCTTATGATTGACAGTTTACTGACTGACCCATCGGAATAGAAAGGATTCCAGAGGTCCTGTTCCGAAGTGACAAGAGAATGTGATATATAGCATGGCTGGAGGGCAGAGGGGTGGGAGCAGTCAAGGAGGTGAGGTTGGAAGATAGCATTCCTGTTGGCTGTCTTAGCCTCGAACAGCGGACTCCCACTCACGGGTTCTCTCTGGGGTAGGCATGCAAGAACATCTCCTTGCAGGAGAGTTACTTTGGGCAGGGAGAATGAGAGACTGGAGGGAGGGAACCTTGTCCAAGGTTACTTTAGTACATCAAAAGTTCTCAGGATTTTGGTTTCAGGACCTCTTTACACTCCAAAGGGACCATCGTGTTTATGGGTGGTATCTATGAATAGTTTCCAAATTAAAGTTTAAAAATATTTAACTCATCAAAAAAATAATGATGATTAACCCATGGCATATTAACATAGCACAGTGTTATGGAGCATGGTTATATTTGCAAAAACTAAAAAGACTTTAGAGAAAAACATGGTGTTATTTAACCATTTTTTTTCAAATCATTTTAATGTATGGCCAAAGGAATGACAGATGGAGCCTGACCTGCTTTCCCAATTAGTTTGTTGTGAATGATATTCGGTTAAAGTATACAAAGGAAATCTGATTGCTCAGTTGGAAAGAAGAGACATTTTAACAGCCTTTTCATATAATTGTGCATATTGTTCTTTGATAATACACCAAGAAATCAACAAGTAGTAGTTTCTTAAAGGCCAGTGGCTAAGTGGAACCAGAAACCACACCAATCAACAATTCATTTAAGTTAAAATCCATTGGTCTGTCTTGAATAGCTTTTACATAGACATGGTTATGGCCTTGCAGATATCCCGGAAACCTCTTATACCCTGGGGAGAGGGTCTCTGGATCATCCCTTGAGAATTGTTGTAATAAATAAAGCTGTGGCAGGGATCGGAACAAGGGGGGCAGTCAAGAGGTGAAAGGAAAAGCAGAGGTGGGCTGAGAGAGAGCAGACACGGCATCGAATAACCAGCAGGGTTGGGGACCAATGTGAGTTAGAGGAAGAGATGCTTCCTGAGGCTCAGCTTGGGTCGATGCTGGTTCTGTTCACTGATCATAGAACACAAGGAGATCACTAGGTTTAGACTAAAGAAGGCGGATTCTTTTAAGGATGTTGCAGTTCAGGCGGTTACCAGACATTCCAGAGGACACACATATGGGGGTCTCAAGTTCAGGAAAGCTCTTCCTCAGAGGCAGATTTAACAGCAGGCACACCAGGCACATGCCCTGGGCCCCGACTTCTGAAGGGCCCTGCAAAACCCCAACTTTACACTTCTTTTTCTATTGGAAGGGGTCCAATATTTTCTTCTGTGTCCGAGGACTCCACCAACCTTAATCCACCTCTGCTTTCCTCAAGGATAGACGTAGACAGGCAGTCAGGAGTATGTATGTTGATAGTTAAAGCCAGAGAGTAAATGGGGTGCCCTGAGAAAAACCTGAGGAAGGAGAAGATAACAGCATTGTGAGAAGAAATGCATGAAGTATTGGCACTTAAGGGAGAAGGAGGAAAAGGCATTCCAAAAGAAGATGGAGATAAAGAAAAGCAGGAAGATGCCATGTCATGGAAGGCAAAAAAGAAAGAGGTGTTTCAAGAAGGAAGAGGCCAGTGGGGAAGGGGGGGGTGCTGTAGACGGTTAAGGAAGACAAGAACCAATGAGCGTTTGCTGATTTTAGAGCACGGGCCCATTGGTGGTGCTGGCAGAGCATGGTGCAGGGAATGCAGAAGTCAGGATGCTAACTCCGTCCCTCCTTCCTTTCCTCCCTCCTTTCATCCTTCCCACCTTTCATCTCACTTGTCTTTATTGAACATTTGCTGCATGTAAGATGTATAGTATTGGACATGGTCCTCACTTTTATGATTATTACAGATAGTATTGCGGGGAAGGCAGAAAATAATCAAGTAAACTGATATATTTGCTTATGATCCTGTGTGATTCTCAAATGCATTCTAAGGTAGAGAGGACAAATTCTCCAACTCTTATGTTCAGTGCTAAGATCCAAAAATGCTCTGAAAATCAAACATTTTTGAAACTCATTTGGTGTCAGAAAGATATAGTAACATACTGTATTATCTTCTTAAAATCTGGAAACTTCTGAATTCTGAACAACCCCACAGGTAAGAGGTCAAGGACATATATTGTCTCCATTTTACAGATGAAGAAACAAGACATGGGAAGGTTAAATAACTTCATGTTCACATAGCCACACCAGGCTTACTTCCTACTGGGATAGCCAACAGCAAATAAAATAGTACATCTATTTATTCATGCATATATCCACTGACTGATCCATCCACCCATTCATCCATCCATTCATCCATCCATCCATCCATCCATCCATCCATCCATCCATCCATCCATCCATATATTCCAGAACATCTACTAGAGGCTTCACATGTCCCAGGCTCTAAAACAATCGTTCAAATTACTAAAGATGAGGTGAAAACTTTTTTCTAATAAACAGGGGTTGCAAAAAGTACTATTTCCATAGATGATACTCAAGATCACTAGGAACTCAAGGGAGTAGATAAAGGCTGAGCTGAGTCCCGGCCATGTGAGGTATGATTCACACCCCTTCACCATTTACTCAAGGGCAGGGACCACACCTTATCTCTTACATCCTTTGTATCATCCCCTCCTTTAGTGTTCCCTTACTGTGGTCTCTCAAACACATGACAGGAAGGAATCTAATGACTGATGTGATCTGCTTTGTGCTGCAGGGTAAACACAGCAGCACAAATGCATCTCCTCAGGTGGCCTCCAAAGAGATCACAGAAATACTCTCTGAAAAACAACATAAGAGAAAGGATGCCTTAAAATCTCATTGAAGAAAACTACGCTCAAAGGGAGAGGAAAGGCTGTGAGGAACAACATATATAAAAGCAGTGCAACTAGTCTGACCAGGTGGTGGGTGGTGCAGTGGATAGAATGTTGGACGGGGACACAGAGGACCCAGGTTCGAAACCCCAAGGTCGCCAGTTTGAGCGTGGGCTTATCTGGTTTGAGCAAGACTCACCAGCTTGAGCCCAAGGTTGCTGGCTTGAGCAAGGGGTCACTCAGTCTGCTGTAGCCCCCTGGTCAAGGCACATGTGAGAAGCAATCAATGAGCAACTAGAGAGCTGCAACAAAGATTTTGTGCTTCTCATCTCTTTTCCTGTCTGTCTGTCCCTCTCTCTGTCTCTCTCTCTCTCTCTGTCACAAAAATAAAAAAAAAAAATAGCACAACTATGTGAGTATCCCTGCAGTTGGGAGAACAGGAGGAAAGGTGTATCTAAGAATCACAGAGCTGACGCAAAGCTTACAAGGCTCCAGCGTTATATCAGGAGCAGCATGTCACTGGCTAAGTGCTGAGACACACGTCACTGGAGTGTGTGAAGGGGACAGCAGATGGGGATATTCAGTGCAGAAATGGAGGGCACGGGTGACATTGTCTTCCAATACAGAACAAAATGTCATCCACTAGAGGGATGGGCCATGCTTTTGAGGCCTGGGAAGTACCCACACCATTTCTGGGAACTTGGGCTGAATCTTGTGTTAATACCTGGAACTGAAACTTCTCACAGCTGTGGCCTGGGTGGATGATCTCTTTTGGATTTGACACAGAATAGCCCCCTGATGTTTGTTTAACCTGCTTGCTTCTGAGTTGGGACTTTTTGCAAGAGCACATGCCAGCCATTGCTAGAAAAGATGACTTCAGATAAGTGCTGGCACCTTCTCCGCTTTTAGACTCCTGACTGGAGGTGCCCCACACGTCTGCATCTGGAACAAGCCCTGCTTTACGTCAGGGTCTCCTGCCATGCTGGCCCTGTGTTCCCCGGGGACCCTGCTGGTGAGCTCAAAGTTGCCTCCTGCTCTTGGCTCAGGGTCTCTGCCTCTGCTGCACTGCACCCTCATATTTTGAGCTGAGGACACAAAGAACCAGAACCTCAGGGTTTTTATCTGAGGAACTTCAACAGAGAATGAGATGGTTACTTTAAAACTGCAAAAACTGTAAAAGGTGGGAAGAGTGAGTGGAACTCTACCCACTTAGCTTTCCAGCCCAGGGGCTAGAATATGTAGCAACTTAGAGGTTGCCTCTTTATTGAATCATGGTTGTTTTCATTTTGTGAAAATGCATCAAGAGTATACTTTTATGATATGTGTACACACTTATAATACATTCATATGTTTGTGATGTGTATTTTTTTGTATACAATAGATAATACTTCCATAAAAGATTAAAATATTTCATCAATTAAAAGAGAAAGTAAAGATAGCGATCAAGGTATGCAATGTGCAGTTGAAAAACTTACAATCTGGGTTTTAAGTCTTATGTTTCAGACCACACTCTATTCAGAGGAATTGCAATCACAAAGTTGAACCTCATCCATCAGTGCCTGAAAACCTTATTTTAAAAAATCATGTTACAATGCTTGCAATTCTGTGACTATCCTGGTGAACTGAAATGAACACTAGAGATCCACCCACCACACTGTAGAAGAGTTGTTGAAGGGACTGCTGAAGAATTCACCACTTCTAGCCCCGCCGTCTGTGTTCACCATTTTTCTCGAATGAGGGTAAGAAGTGGGGTTTTGTGGAAGAGGCAGGAGACTCAGAGGAAGGCTACAGAGGACAGGCCTTCAGCTCACACTGCCCATATGCCACCCAGGGAGGAGAAGCAGGCCATGGCTGAAGCAGACATGCACAAACTCCCCACAGGATAGCTGCAGGCTCCTGGGTGTCACGGGTGCCACAAGTTCCAGGGATCAGCCTGCCAGAGACAGAGGATGGGTTATCAAGTGATTGCTTTAACAACTTTCCTCCCTTACACCCAGATCCTGCTGCCCCATGAAGCCATCCTAGGGGGGCATGATTTGTCATGGGCGGGCCTGTCATCTCTTGAGTACCACAGCTAAATTTTGAGGGTACACACTTGCCGAAAGAACTTGGTTTTTCTGTCAGTATTGTTAGGTTATAGAAAACATGGATTCTATGCTTATTTGAATAAAATAAAATCTTCACTGTGCTAAGACTTTTACATGGCATAAAAATGTCATTCCACCATCTTCTGTTTCCATTGTCTATTCTGAGAAATCAGCCTTATGTCTCACTGTTGCTCCTTTGAAATTAATATATCTTTAAAATTTTTTTTCTGGCTATCTAAAGACTTCTTTTTGTTGTTGTTTCTCTGTAGTTTATCTTGATATTTCCTAGGATGGTTTTCTGTGTACTTCACCTGTTTGGGGTTCACCGAATTTCTTAGAACAATGGGTTTTATGAGTTTTGAGAAATTCTCTTCAAACATGGCTTCCATCACAAGAGAGACACTTTAGAATTATATCCAGCTTCTCCAATGAGATACCAGCAGGATAGGGCTGCTACAAACTGGACTGTGAGAGCTGGAAGTAGAAGTTTCCATAGTCATCTCCCAGCTCTCCTTCCTCTCCAGTTACTAACCTCCTTTCTTCTTTTCTTCTCTATTCATCTCTTGAATACACAAGGTCAGCTAGAACACATCTTCCAGTGCAAAGTTTTCCAAAGTGAGACTGGAACGCCTAACGTTCAACTGAAAGTGAGACTTCCTGGATGGGACCTGTCTGTCCTGTCCTGTCCACTTCCAAGAAAGGACCACACTTAAGCTCTACTGGAAACAGACACATGTGTTGTCACATCGACAGCTACATTCTTGGCTTTTGTCACGCTTGCTGTAAAGATTTTGAAGCTAACTTTGAGCTCATCTCTATGTTACACAACTTTAGGAGGTAGAGCAAGTCCAAAATTACTTGTTCATTATCTCTAGACTATTCTTTCCATTCTAATACCCCTGCTAGCGTGACAGTCAGTGACCATGCTTTTTGCCTGGCTCAACACTTAAATATTCACAGACAAGGAGTGACCTTCAGCTCCAGCTGGGAAGCATGACCATGACTTAGTGCTGCTTGACAGTTTGACAATAAAGAGTTGGAGAATGAGTGGCCTAATCTTGGAAGCGGCAACTATCCCTCTTATTATATTTTATTCATTAGAAGCAAGTCACTATTTCCCGTCCATACCCAAAGGCAGAGGACCCCACAGGGCGTGAAAACACAAAGCCCAGCAGGCTCTGCCGAAAACCCCTCTGTAGCTCTTCAGAGCTTTTCCAATGAAGTCCAAATTTTCTGATGTGACTGACTGGCAGGGCTCTGTAGTTGCGGTTCACCCATCAGCTTTATTCTGGACCAGTAGAAAGCTCTGGAAGCTCCATTCTGGGCCCAATTTTTTTCTCTAGAAAGAAGAAAACTGGTTTCACTTGCTTCCATCTTTCCTTTGCCCAGACGCACTTATCCATAAAGCAAGAGACAGAAAAACGTCGCCAGGGTAACACAGTCCAGGAATTGGTCCCTGCGTCATTTACAGTTGACTACAACTGGATGGAAGAGACCAAAAACAACGAGACTAGGTAGCACTCAGGATTGTGGGTCAGGCGCTGCTCGGAGAACTTTATTTGATTAACTTATTAATCTTTAAAGCACCCTGTGCACTTGTCACTCTCCGTTCACAGAGGTTGTGGGCAGGGAGGCAGGCTTGGAGCCT
The DNA here is from genome assembly GCA_037038555.1 of Rhynchonycteris naso. Lineage (NCBI taxonomy): Eukaryota > Metazoa > Chordata > Mammalia > Chiroptera > Emballonuridae > Rhynchonycteris > Rhynchonycteris naso. The sequence continues at coordinate 96,519,750 of CM072996.1, read as the reverse complement.
CCACTGAAGCACTTTGTGCTGTCAGAGACCCCTGCATGCAGTTGGGTAACTGCTGGAATGCAGGACGGCTTTCCGCCCTTCACCACCCCCAGCACCAGGCCTGGGCGATTTGATTCCCGATATAGCTTTTGTTGAGGAATTTAGGCCATACATCACATTTTAAGAGAAAGGGAGGAAACAACAATAACATTTTGAAATATCTTTAACGTGTTTGGGGATTTCATGAATTTGATAATATGAAAAGATTTCTAGTTGTTGCCTTTTTTTTTTTTTTTTGCTCCCTAAGTTATCCTTTTAGGACAGGAGGCATTTAAAAAAAGAAAAAGAAAATTAAGTTCCTTTGGACACAAAATTCTGGTGTAGGAGGATCTTTCCAGAAAGTTTTCAAATGCTTTCTTTCCTTTCTGAAAAGTATAAACAACAACAAGAAAAGTTATTGGGAGCTGATCTACCTGGGGAGTTCTGCTGTTGGTGGCCTGTGCAGAGTGACCTTACCTTCCTCTTAGCTTGTTGTTGTTCATTCATCTTAGCAACTGCAATTCTACTTTTGGGATCAAGTCAGGTAACTCCCAGTCTCAGGAGTGACAATGAGATGGAGCTGAAGTGGCTCAAGCTTAGAATCCCCCTGACAGGTGGGCAAGGTGCACTTACAGCTCAAGGAGCTGGCAGTTGGAGGGCCCACAGAGAGGGGTGCTGTCTTCTGAGGGCTCCCAGGACAGCTGTCCCTCTTGGGTACAAAATTGGAGACAAGCATAGACCCATTGCTCACTCCAAATTATACCACCCAATAGCCTTGACTCCTTCACCAACCCTGATTCTAAACCAATCACCATCACAATGACTTCAATGTGTTCTGAAAAGAAATGCATGCTTCCTTTTCAAGCATTAGCCTAAACATTTTTTGGGTGGGGTGGGGTGGGGGAAAGAATGTCTCTGAAAGATCTAGGCTTCTGATAACAGCACTGTGTGGGCTCAGTTATCCCAAAAACTAGTTGTGCCCTGTGGGTTGGAAACATCAGGGCTTTCTGGCATGTGCAGTGGCTCAGTCCCGGCTGTTAGACACAGGTTTCTCCTGGGAGGTAGGCATTTCCACGCATGCCTCTCTACCCCACCCGATCCAAATGCTTTAATGTCTGCTTTCATAACAGGAAGTGATTTCTGCTAATTATCCTTCATTGTGTGACCAGAGTAGCAAAGGGGAGAAAGCAAAATCAAACCTGTCTCTCTTCAAGTGCTCAGAATCCGAGCCATCCCTTTACCTTCCTGTCTCTTCTCCGTAAGGAAGAGGAGTTTATTTCCCACTGAATATGTTTTTTAAGGGGTTTCAGGAAGTAATCTCACCAGGAACCAGACAGATTCCTAGGCCTGGGGTTCACCAGGCCAGGCAGCTTTCGTTTCTGTGATGACTCGGTGCACTGCAGCCTCATCTAATCTCTCTGAGGGCCGCACCACAAGGGTGCTGGGGGGTCAGCTTTGCCTGAAGCACAACCCCTCCTTCTACTTATCTTGGCTTCCCCTTCTTCCCACCTCTCAGTGGTGCTCTACATGGAAAAGAATCCACTAAAATCTGTTTTTTAAAATAACTAGATTCTTGCACATATCACTGTGCTTTCATAAGTGACCCCTGTGAACCGTGAGTGTACATGTGGGCGTAAGACACCTACTAAAAAGGGCTCTTGGTGGTTAATTGGACTCAAAAAAAGCAGAGCCTAGCAGCTACTCTGCACAGGAGCCTCTCTCAGCAAACTGCACTGTAGGGAGAGGCTCACTCTGAACTGCCTGCCCAAATAGTGCTCCTGCCTCTGAGCAGCCCTTATTGAGGTTTCCTGGAATCCTATTTTAACCAGAAGGACGGAGGTTTTCCCCATCCAACTGGAACTGTGCAGCTTTGACCAACCAGAGCAGCTCTAGTTTGACCAATCAGGACAGTACCTTTGGACCAATCAAATTGTGAGGATTTGGAGCCCTCATTTGCATGAGAATAGACCAAACGAGGATCAGGGACAGGGACTCCTGTTTATATAAGCCAGGTCCACTCTGTCTCATGGAGTGCCTTTTTCATGAAAAATTGTGTTTTCTGGGGGGCAGCACATAGGGGTGCTGCTGCCTGGCTGAAGAGGGGCTCCTCACGGCTATAGAGCAGTTGCACAGCAGTGATGTTTTCACACTCACGCTGTATTTTTGTTGAACTGTTTGTATCGATTACAGTTTCCTTCTTTACTGCACTCCACATTGGAGATTCCTGTTCGTATTGAATTGGTACCAAGGACCTTCAGGTGGCACCCTTAATGTCTGTACATCCCTGTTTACAAAGCACAGTGATGGGATGTTTTTACTTAACCTCCGCCCCAACCAGTGAAGTTAAGGTCACTGCAGTGTCTAGATATAAGGGACTTGTCCAGTGCACTGTCCTTTGGGTGTGGTAAAGCCGTCAATGGACTACAAGCTCATTTCACTGACCTATAAGTTCTCTTCAGGAGGCAGAACTCACTTGCCCAGGATTTGGCCACATCTGGCTGGGTCTTAGTTGCTCTTGTGTCTATGGGTCTTGGCCCAGCACTGCCTCTGCCCTTGTCTCCTGCCTCTGCTGCCTTCCCCACTGCCGCCTTCCCAGAGTCCCACATTCACTTTCTGACCACCCCTCATAGGAAGGCATGCATCCCTGAGACCCATCCTTGTGGGGGAACCAATAGGGAGTGAAGGGCCATAGAGAGGGAAAACACAAAACTGTATAAATGCTTTTTAAATACTATATAAATTATTTAGAGTCAGAAAAGAAGTCACAGTAAATCACACATTTCTGAAAGTTGACAAACACCATGTATGTCATAATATCATACCATATTTTTAATAAATTGACGCTTTACTGAAGTATTTCAGGAGTTTTATTGCATCATGGGTGGCAATTTGAATGTTTCATCTGGAGCTAGCTACTTCTAAGGATAAGATTCGTTAGAATCTCTAATTTGCAGGAGTGGATAAAATGTGACTTCGGGACAGATGCATTTGCTATTTATAGAACTGCTCCTGCTTTTTGCCCTACAAAACAGTTCTCATAACAGTTTTGTTGCATGTGATTTTATCAAAATGGGAGAAAACATATGTTGCATTTGAAATAAAATGTCCTACATTTTAAGCATTTTCCTGATGAAAGAACACTTCTCTTTTGACGAGGCATCGGTGGGAACTGCTTACTGTTTCTAAGCACAACAGCTGGGCAAGTTTCCAGAGGCTAGCTTCGAGCTCCACACCTGTCAGACCTTGTTTGTCCTCTGTGGCTCCATCACTGCTCTGTGGGAGACAATTCCACCTCTTGTCACCACACCAGGGGCCTGGTACAGTGAGGAGCATACATTCCAGAAAGGTCATTCCTGCATTGGAATGCTTCACAATAAGTTAGCCATACACGGAGGTGACTAAAACCACAAAAATGTACCCCCAAAGCTACAATTCAGTATGTTCCCCAAATAACTTCCCATAGGCTGGATCCCCAGATGTTCAGAGCCACACAGATGCTTCCCCCCAGGGGCAGTGAGTGGGGAGAGTCAAGGAGGGCAGTCATATAATCAATTGGTTGCCACTACAATGATCTTTCTAAATCTCACAGAAGCATGACCTTGTGAACACATTGCTTGTGCAAGAGAGGGGCATAAATGTATATCTCTTTGGATCCACAGTAATCCTGCCTCCAAGGGAACAGTGGTAGCCGGCAGGGGTACGCTGGATGGTGTTATTGGCAGGGTTGATGTCATTGTTCAATTGTGTCCCCGAAAATGTTGAAGCTCTAATTGGCAAGACTTCCAAAATTGACTGTGTTCAGAGATGGGAACTTGAAAGAGGTTAAATGAGGTCATATTGAGGGCCTCAATCCACTCTGACCTGTGTCCTTATAAAAACAGATTATGACCCAGAAGTGCACAGAAGAAAACCCATGTGAGGATGTGGGGAGAAAAGAACTGCAAACCCAGGAGAGAGCCCTCAGGAGAAACTAGCCCTGCCGACACCTTGACCTGAGACTTGCAGCCTCTGGGACGGTGAGAGGATCAGTGTCTGTTGTCTGAACTGACCAGCAGTGGTGTTTGCGTGGTTACAGAGCTGGCTGACACAGTGAGGTCCCCGGGACGTGACAGCACTGCTCCAGGAGGATGGATGTTTATGACTGAATTTAGGTGAGTTTATTTCTCAGAAGTGTTTACTAAGTGTCCACTACCCATACTGTTCTCAATGTCAGCAATGGAGTGTGTATAAGACAGAAATATCATCACTGCCTGCTTTAAGTTACAGCTTAGTGGGGGAACACATATAAAGCAATAGCATAATTTCAAGTAAGATGTTTGCAACCACAACAAAAATACCTAGAGCTCCAGAATGGAGCGCACCTGGCAGTAGATGGCCTCTTTAGGTTGGTGTCAGGAAAGGCGATATCAGGCCTGAGGGCTGGGAGGAAGTCAAGTGTCTGTATTCCAGGGCAACCCTGTCCCATGGTCCTCCCAACCTGGCATTGACAGCTACACCTACAGGCCAAACAGTGGTGCAGCAGCTTCTCATGCTGGGCATTGGGACGATGATGTTTTCTTTAAAATAGGCTCAACTGTGGAGAAACCGGTAGTTTTCTGAGACACGTACAGTGAGGGCAGCAATTGTGCTATGGTATCGAATTCATGTAAAACTGCTCATTTCCTCTCTTTCAAGATCAGAAACACAGCTTTAGTGCCAAAAAAGAAGTTTAAACGCCAACCTCACGGATGTTGTGGACAACGTGGATTATGGGTTCACAGTGCTCCAGGGTTCTCTTTCAGAGAATGATGATTCTGTTTAGAAAAAAAAATGACAAGTGAAGGTCATTATGAGTGATTTATATTCTTTTATTTGGCACTTCCCATAGTCTTCACATTTTATTTACTAAACATGGCTAGTTTTTATTATCAGAGTAAAAGTAAGTTTAAACAGAAGGGGCATTAGCTTGGATGAGCAGGAGACACACTTGTATGGTCGGTTACTCATCACTTTCACAATCCCCTCTGGTGGGTTGGAATTTATATTTAATTCTGTAAAGTAACACACTCTCGCTTTTGCACATTTCCCCATAATGTCACAGAGGATAGTGAAAATAAAAAAAAATTAGACTTAACTATTCTGCTCACAAAAATTAGGGGATATTTTATCCCTTCATATTCATTTTGAAACATGTCCTAATTTTTGTGAGCAGTTATAGTAGGAAACTCTTCATATAAATTCTGTCTGGACAAAGTGGCCTTTTGTTTGAGTTTAGATAATTTGGGAAAAAAAGCAATAAAGTTTATTTTTCTTTCTCTAAAGAAAGGGTAAACGGCAACATGGGGCCCTATAGATCCTTGTGCGGAGGCCGTGCTCTGCCGGGAGCATGCGCACCACAGCGCGAGCGGCAGTCAGGGCCTGCTGGTCGGGGCAGAGCTCTGGAGCTGCTTGTGTTCGACTCGGTTTCAAACACGCCACACGGGGACAAGGCAGCCCCTCCCCTCTCGGTTTTCCACACTGGCATGTGTCTTAAGACAGAAGCAGAATTGCACACTGTGCCCTCACTGCTGGTATTAAGGTCAAGGTTGCATACCCATTGAACTTGGAGAGCCATGGCAGACACGGGGCTGTCCCTGTCCCTCGTGGGTGTGGTCCGTGTGCTAGGTGGCAGAGTGGACTCACTGGGTTCCACTGCTGCCAGGAGGTATCCAGGACTTTAAATGACACCCCCACGAGAGGATGTGTCTGCTGCCTGTGGGCTTTTGGCTGGGGGGGGGGGATTGGAACTGGGCCCTCACACATTCTCCTGGTCATTACAGGCTGTTTTCCCAGTCCAGCATGCCCCAAACCAACATGGTTCTGCTCTGCAGCTCCTGCCCAGCTGCTGTGGGTTCCTCGTGTGACGTGTACAGTCCAGTCATGCATTCTCAGGGGTGGTGTCATAACGCCGAGAAGAGAGGACTTCTTCAAAAGCACTCAGAGTGTAGTTGGAACTGGACAGTGGACCCCCATCTGGAGCCCAGCCTTCCATGTGCCAAGCGTCCTACTCTCGGAAGAAAGCTGCAATGGCAGAAGAGCAAGCAGGGGGCTGAAAAATATGAGGGGCTTCAGGACAGGTTCTGCAGACTGACTGGAATCTTTGAATATGTTTTTATAAAAAGCTGTTGCAAAACCTTAATTGTAATATTTTATACTTATTTTTCTATTCAATGGAGAAAAAGCACTGAGAAAATACACTTCTGAATTCAGGTCTGGCCTTTTCAGGAAGGAGACTTGAAAACAGCAGCAGTAAGTGGCATTACTTTCAGGAAACTGAACAGGGATGTCGGCTATCACCTGCAATCCCCAGGGACTCAGGGTCACCTTTGAAAAATGGCAGCAGTCTATATACTGTAAGTTCATGTCTATACATTGCAAATACATGCCTACACATTGTAAGTCCATATCTATACATTGTAAGCACATGCCTACACATTGTAAGCAGGTGCATGGAGGGAGAAAAGTAGGCAGAAGGGCAGAATTTTCTATAAATAGAAGGCAGGTATAGAACAGGGAACCAGGCAGGGCCCACCTGTCACTAAGGTGGAAGCTCCCCGAGTGGTGACAAGGATATCGTGCCAGGCACATACTAAGTCCTCAAGAAACATTTTTTGTGTGACTTTCTATGCATGTCCCTCAGAACACTATTAAGAATTTCAGAGGACAAAGGCATCTGGAGGCCAATTAGCTTGGGGACACTGGAGTAAAGAGTAAACAGGGCGCTTTCCGAAGCGTTCCTAGTGTCTGGGATGTGTGGTAGGCAGTGCAAAGCCCACATAGAGTGTCCTGTGCACCGTTCTGCAGTGTCCCCAACCACCTGTTCCTTGGAAGGGAGGACAGAAAACGTAGTGGAAATGAGAAGAGGTGGAGTTTGAGAGTCAGAAGACCTGGGCCCCAGCCTGCCTTGGCTGTCTGTTACAATATCGGAAGTCATTTCTGTATAGCTACTTGTCCTTCCGACTAAGAAAATGGTTGTGGCAATGCTATGTAACTTTTACTCAGCGAAGGGTGGGTGCCTAGAACAAAGCAGGTGTGTAATAACTGATAACTCTTAAAATTATAATTAGGAAACAGGGTCCCAGGGAGTACCTGCTGACCCAGTGTCTCCCAGCTTGCTTGCCCCTCTAGGGACATTCTTTCCACTGCATCACACTGACTGATAATAGAAACTGTGCAGGAACAGATTTCTAACAGACCAGATAAACATCCCCAGATGTTTGCATCTCTCAACAGAATGAAGTTCAGGGATGCATATCAAGGTTCACGCCTAAGACTTGAAAAGAGATTGCTGGACATGAGCAGCCATAAAAGATGTTTAGCTCGGTATTTCTGCATTCCAGGGCAGCCCTAACCATCAGCGGTCACATCTGTTTTCTATTAGGCCTGAAGTGTTACATAAATCCATACATGGTTTATAGGGTGAGGAGGCCCTATTGAGATAGCCCAGACTTTGTCCTGTGCAAGTTCTGCAGAGTGATCTAGGAGGCTGCCCGACAGCCCCAGGCCATGCCCTCCCAATGGACAAAGCTTTCTGTTCCCATCTGCAGTTGGGGCAGGGATGCATTTATCTGCTAATGTGTCCACCCATTCTAGCTGCCTTAAATCAGCTCAGACACAACTGGATGCCCAGTTTTGCAACAGGCTCTGCTTGCAGATAGCTGGTGGAGTGCCAGTTAGAAGTTAGTGAAGAGCAAAATGTTTTAATGGTTCTGTGGACCATCCATCCATCCATCCATCCATCCATCCATCCATCCATCCATCCATCCATCCATCTGTCCAACCATCCATCCGTTTGTTTACTCACCCACCCATCTCAGCAATCCACTCATCCACCATCCACCCACTGACCCCCATGCATCTACCTAGTCAATGAATACACACTCTTGGCATGTGCAACACACTGTTCTAAGCACAGGAAATCCAGCAGCAAACAAGGCAAGTGTGGGCTGACCCTGGTTGCCACATCCAGTGTGAAGAATAACATTAATTAATTGTATGATCATTCATTGGCCAGGGTGATAAACTCTCTGAAGGAGAATCACAGAGTTCCGAGAGAGTGTGGTGAGAGGTGCCTTCTCACTGGGAGCCCAGGAGGGTTTTATTTTCTCCAGTACAGAGGGTGTGATGAGGGGCAGCCTGCGCGGTCTCTGGTCTGACTCTGGCCATTTGGTTTTTGGGAGGTTGGTATTATTTTCTTCCAGCCCTGCTGGTTTGACCGTTAATTCTTTTCCCAACGGAAGCCTCCATAACCAGGCTGGGAAAAAGCATTAAACCTTTCCTACTATAAATTCCCTGGAAATCTGACTAAAGGATTGAATCAGTTATACTACATTGAAGGAAGGAAGGGGAAAAGCCAGAGTTTCTGTGTATCATTGTCCTGGGCAGAATCCTTTTGTACTGATGCCACCAGGGCTCTGCTATAGGCTGTGGGACCACTGCCACAGGGCTCTGACCACACCCTGTGTGTGTTGCTTTTCAAAAGGGGTAAAACCCCACACATCTCCTTCACTTCCACCCTCACTTACACTCATGCAAGCAGAGCCCCCAGCCTGTCCAGAAGTATTTCCTCCTGGGTGTCACTCCTCTTTTATGCCCCTGCTTGGTGAGCTTGACCCGGATAAGTCAGGAAGGGAAAGAACCCTCCCTGCTCCGTGTTGGGGGCAGAATCTTTCCCCGTGCACACACACTGGGCCACAATGGTGCAGCTTCACGGCCTTCCTCAGCCTCCCCCACAAGAGGAATGGGAGTTGCAGGTCTGGAAGGCAACCTGACTCCTCACAGCCTCCTGGCGAGAGCCAGCAAGGGCTCAGCCTTTTTCCACTGGAGATAATTACTGTGTTTCCATCACTGTCCACTCTCTGTGGCTTTGCCTGGATCTTCAAGAAAGGCAGCCTTTGGTTTTGTGCTACAGTGTCATTTCTTTGTAGGGACAGGGATTTTTGGCTACTCCCACACTGGCTACCTGTTAGCCTGGCAACTCATGTCCTTGTGTGCACAGGGTAACAATTACACAGCCAGAGGGTGGCCGCTGACTGTTTGCTCTTCTCTGTGAAGTACGTTTTGTGAGATGGAAGAAAATCCCCCTGTCTTCTGAAAGTAACTCTTAAAATAAATACACCAGAATTCTCCAGTGATTATCTGTGTGGGAAGAAGGAAGCTGCTGTGTCTAACAGGCTTTGTAGCATTGAGATTCACTAAGGGGTAAGGCAGGGGCAGCCCCTTGGGCTTGTCCACAGGGGAAGTGCATCCAGGGCCATTCCTGCAGGCCAACCCAGGGGCTAGCTGTGCCCCCAACTGCCTTTTTCTTTTCTGAGAGAGACAGACAAACAGACAGGGATAGACAGATAGGAAGGAAGAGAGATGAGAAATATCAACTCACAGTTGCAGGATGGTGCAGGCTGTAGGACGAGGCTGGGCGGGGCTGGTGAGAACAGATTGCTGAATGCTGAGGGGGGTGTCCCAACTTCTGCTGCTGGAACTCCCTCTTCCCTTCCAGGATCTTCTAAAGAGAAGAGGGGCTGACAGGCTGCAGAAGGAAGGCCCCTAGTATACACAGTATTTGTTTGTGGATGGACGTTGGAACATCTTAGTCCAACTTTTAAAGCCTTCCCAACCTGAGCCTGTGTCTCCTGTTCTGTCAGGCCTGGACTGGACCCCTGAGTCCCCACCTGGGTCCTCTATTCACCATGGCACCAATCACCCTGAGCTGCAGCCCCTGAGGATGATCATGAGGCAGCTGTGGAGTAAGGGCCGGAGGACCCCTAATGCCTGAGCTCACTCCTGTGTTCCTTCCCTATTCCAATAGTGACGGGCTCTGTGAGTGCACCATCTCCACACCTTCTTCCTTCCGCTCACGCTCAGGTTGGAAATCAAAGGTCACTGCTTTAGGACTTCCCTCTTAAACCCCCAGGTATGTGAATGCACAACGCTTTGTACCTCATACACCTCAAATTAAATTATAACTTAAAGTTAGTGTATATTAAATAATTTCCTCTTGCAATCTTAGGTTCAGGGAGATAGCCTGACGCACGGTGGGAGCCCTGTCTAGAAGCACACCAACAGTTCTCGGTGTCACACTCCTTTAGAGTAGTTTCCCATCCCCGATGAGAGTCAGGGTCATCTCTGTCCCAGGTGACTTTGTCACTGTGTCCCCAGAGCGGTGAAGCACAGGGCTAGTGAGTCCCCAGCAGATGCGCACTGAGGACGGATCAGTTGTGTCCCAGCCTTGATGGCTGCAGGAGAGATCGTGGCCAAGCCCAGTAGCTGGAAGCACCAGCAGCATCATTCTGCCAGCGGCCCTAGCCCTCTGGACACCGGTTGGGGCAGGAAGACTCCTCACTGCCTCCTCAGCATTAGCTCAGGCAGCTGGAGGAGGCTGTGGTGGACATCAGAATGCTGGGCTGTCGGCCAGGTCGGAACAAGCCGTGTGTGTGCCCTGCTCTCACTCACACCATAGGGGCTGGGCTTCCGATGCAAGCGGGTGGGTAGGAGAGAGGGAATGTCGTGGCATTGAGTATGCTCACATTACTGGATGAGCACCACCACCACCATCTCCAGACCCCTTTCCTCTTCTCCAGCTAAACCTCTGTGTCCATTAGACACTAACTCATTGTACCCCTGACCTCAGCTCCACCGTGAGCTGGGAACCATGAGGTTCTATAAACACGAGTGGGACAGGATTGAAGATACTGCTCTGGCCATTTTTTTGAGAAATGCAAGTTGCCCCAAATGATTCAGCTTCACGGTGCAGCTGACTTACCCTCTGCCACGCTTGCCTTACACAATGAGGACTTAGTGGTGTCCTCTTTCTCAGTACCCCATATTCTCATACTGGGCTCTGCGTACTTCAGGGACTCAGTCTCTTTGTCTTTAGAAAGGGAAGATAATTTATATGCTCCCTTTTAGTTTTAAAATTCTGCGGTTTCTTTTTCCCATCCAATCCCAAACTGCAAAAAATGCTTGAAGTACATTTTGCTCTTAATTTCCTTGTCCTTGAACATGAGGCCCCTCTTCAATTAATAGCCATTTTTAAAGGTTTATTTTCATTAAAAAGCTTAGATCAAAGACTCTCTGGGCGGTTACTAGTGGGCTTCTGAAAGACACACGAGCAGTCCTTAGGTCTGGCTGTGCAGCGTCACCTCTTCCGTTTGGAGAGGAGTGTCCAACAAGAGCTCGCCGTGGACAGGCTTGCTGTGGCTGGTGGCCTGAGGCTTTCCTTCAGAAGAAGAGCTACCAGCAGCAGACAGAGATAAACAAGGCAAGTTTCCCACGATGAAGAGGCCACTACCCACGTCACTCACTGACTTAGTGAGCAATCATTCTCCTTTTAGGAGCCGCTGATTAAGAAAGGCACATGTATTTATTTCTGCTTTATGTCTAATTATTCCATTGTGAGCCATATTCATAGGCTAATATCTTTTAAGAATAAATACCAAGCTTCTTTTTTTTAAAAAAAACAAAAACAACAAATCAACCATGCTTCGAAACCTTTAAAATATGAAAAAATTAGCATTAATGTGAAGAGGTCTAACATGCAGAACAGATGATTTCTGAAGCATCTGTCCGTGCTGAAAGTCAGGCACAGAGACAACCCTCCACATAGAAATCAAAATAGAAGTGGAAATTGTTACAATAGAAATTGTGGGTCAACCTTCCTGATTTTCTTTGAAAGGGAAAATATGCCTTATTCTTAAAAGTTTACTATTTTTTATACTCAGAGTCTGCATGACCCAGCTTCCTGTTCCATATTTATTTTACTAAAGCGGGACCTCAGTGCATCTGGGAATTAAAGCAGAACCACTGACCCGAGCCAGGGGAGAACAGATTTATTGCTGGGATCTGCTTTATGGGGCCCTCCTCCCCTACCCAGTGTAACTTCAGAGTATCAGGGACAGATGACAGCGGCGCCTCGTGTAAAACACACATCCTGTCAGGTGAAGGATGGCCTCTCTAGAACCAGCGCCTGAGGACCCCGGTTCCACCCACTTCAGATGGTGAGAGGTAAAGAAACACCTGCTGTAGGCGAAGTAGGGGGGTAGGGATGTTGGAGCCCCCTTTCAAGATTCTGTGACTGTTGGCCAGGAAATTAGGCAACAAGAAGCCCAGCCCAGCCCTCAGGCATCCCTTTACCTAAGTGATAAGAAAATATCCCGACACCGGGCGGCCACTTCAGCACACACTCTGGTGTCCCCTGGCTCTCTGTGGACCTGTCTAAGGTCTGCGCAGTGGGTGTGAGGCCCACTCGAGTTCCCAGCACTTGCGCCTTTGGGTTGGGACAGCTGGTAAAAGGTCGATGCTCTTAAGTCCCCCGGATCCCGAAACATAAACATTGCAAAATAAGAACTTTTTTTTTTCTTTAAAAGATGGTTTCCATCATTTTCCCAGCTGCCTGGGTTAATGGGCTGTTCCTCTGAGAACTGGAGAGATTAGCCATAAGAGGAGATGCAGATGGCCAGGGGTGACCCCAGGGGACATGCTCTGAACCCTTTAAGCAGCTGTTTCCTGATTTACTTTTTTTCCTTCAGTAAACATTTTTTTGGGAGCTGCTCGTTTGGTAGCAGAACTGGACCATCAAAAAACCTTTGATGTGCTAGGGCAGTGACGCTGGACGGCAATGGAAGCAAACGCATAAGCCAGGTCCAAGAACTTCAGCAATTCTTGGCAGCTGAAGGATCTGAAAGCTACACAGGAAAGCAAGACTTCAGCTGTGACAGGAGCCCAGGGTTTCACGTGAGGAGACTCCAAACGCCACCTTCATCCCACCTCATCCTTAACCAAATACAGTTTGTCCAAAAGAATAGGTGGTTTATCTGGGGCCATTATTAATGGAAACGTTTACATTCTCAGTTTCCATAATTACAGGTCAGGCTTTCCCTGCAAGCTCTCTGTTGAAATATTCCCACACAGGGACTGAAATCTAAGCATGAAACAGGGAGCTTGGAAGTGCTTGGGAACTAGGCTTGTGGCAGGAGTGAATGGATGTGTCTCCTCACAGGCTTCATCCATTGCCAGGAAACGGGAAACAGGGTCGTGGTGAACCAGCCACTGGTTACAGGTGAACATGAAGTGTCCACACACAGCACTGTCACCCTGCCTGCAAACCTTACTCAGGTGCTTTCGGGTCACATTCATTTTTAGGCAGCATATAGGTAAATGCAGGGCAGCCTGGGCCTTGAGGCCGGCTGGACCAGGACATGGCTGAGTTAGTCACTGAGTATCTGAGTGCCTGGTGGGGCCCACAAACTAAGAGAGCAGGTACGAGTTCCCTAGCAGAGCTGCGGAGGGCATTGCATGTGTGGATGCAGAACGACTCATAAGCAAGTACCACCCAGAGTCAGCCTCTGGCGATGGTGGGTGCCGTCCTGCAGTGTCCACCACCTCCCGTGTTTGACTCTGGGTGTCAGACAGAACTTAGCATAAACATGCAGGAAGCAACACAGTTTCCTGCTCTTTATTTTGCTTTTTTATTGTATCCTGGTTTCGGGGGCATTTTCTTATTCCTGAATCTGCTACAAAACACCAGTGAACTATCCTCATATCCAGGGATCACACAGCCCAACCAGCCCAGAGGGATGGAGCCTAATTCTGTTTACCGGGAATGAGCACTTGAGTCCCCTCTTGGCAAGTGGCCTAGAGTCTTAGAACTAGCTGTGGGCACAGAGGTACGTCCTTAGGGACCAACTTCCACAGGCCAAAGGGCAGAGCATTCACAAGCCTGAGGACCATCCATGTTAGAAGAACCTGAGTTTCTGTGATTCCGACACTATTGTTTCCTTGTGTGCACAGTTACGTCTGATGGGTTGACTGGCCTGCACGACAGAAGCAGTGTCAGGGTCCTTCCTAAATGCTCAGTCCCCACTCCCCTCCACATCCATCACTCAGCTGGCTTGGGATCCTGCATGGAAGGCCAAGAAGGCTGCCCCCACCTTGTTTTCCACCTTGGTGAGTAGCCCCTGAAACCAGTGAAGGCTCTGGCTCTCTCCTCAAGGAAGTAGTGGAGCGCTGTTTTAGCAGAGGGCAAGGATGGGGAGGGTACTGCCTGCCGAGTTCCTCACCTATGAAGTGGTCCATGGTCTTGACATGCCATCCCTTGTGCCTGTGCACAATGACATCAAAGATGGGGATGCAGCACCAACCCTGCTCCTTTGCAGCCCTAAGGTCTACAGCAACAGTAAACTAGATTCAAGCCCTAGCCAGGTGGCTCAGCAGTAGAGCATCGCCAGCTTGTGGATATCCTGGGTTCGGTTCCAGGTCAGAGCACACAGGAGAAGTGACCATCTGCTTCTCCACTCCTCCCATCTCCATCCTCCTTGTCTCTCTCTCTCTTCACTTCCCCTAGTCATGGCTTGATTGGTTGGAGCAAGTTGGCACTGAGGATGACTCCATGGCCTTACTTCTGGTGCTAAAATAGCTTGGATGTCGAGCAACTGAGCAATGGCCCCAGATGGGTAGAGTACTCCCCACCTCCTGCCCATAGTGGGCTTGTTGGGTGGATCCCACTCAGGGAACATGTGGGAGTCTGTCTCTCTGCCTCCCTGCTTCTCACTTAAGAAAAAACAAACAAACAAAAGACAAATTCATATGGGAAACCAATTGCTCATGAAAACTTAACACCGATTCAAACATTAACCCTGGCAAAATAATTCTAACAAACACAAACATGGGAAAAAATTGATGTTACTGTCCTCTAAACTTAAAGCTTTATGTCTCTGACAATTTGTAAAACACCAAAGGAAGCCTAAGTCAACAATTTATAGTCATTTTTAGAGCAGATAAAATTCATTTCAGTGAAACTCACAGGAGACAGGGCTTTTGGGAAAAAATTTAATTTTGAAATAATGATAGCTTCTCAGGAAGTTATAAAAGCAGGGTGCAGAAATGCCCATGGAACCTCCGCCTGACTTGCTGCAAAGGTTATGTCTTAGGAAACCTTTCACACCACACCACACCACACCACACCACACCACACCACACCACACCACACCACACCACACCGCACCAACAATCTCCGAGCCAGGAGGCTGACTCTGGGATAGTGCGCGTGTGCAGTTCTGCATCATTGCATCCCCTGTGCGGGTTCCTGTGGCCACCTCCACTACCAAGTCACAGGCAGTTCTATTACCAGAGATCCTGCTCTGCCTCTCTCCTTACACCCACCCATTCCCGCCTACACTCCATCCTGACACCATTAACCTGTTCTCTGTCTCTATAATGCTCTCATTTTATTAAAAAAAAATTTTTTCTTCTTTTTCCAAGTGAGAGGATGGGGGGAGATAGAGAGACAGACTCCTGCATGTGTACCAACCAGGATCCACCTGGCAACCCCATCTGGGGCTGATGCTTTGCCTGTCAGGGGCCATTCTTGCAACCAATCCATCCTTAGTACCTGAGGAAGAGGATCTACCAGAGCTATCCTAAGTGCCCAGGGCCAATGCGCTCAAACCAATCAAGCAATGGCTGTGAGAAAAGAAGAGAGAGGGAGAGAAAGAGAGGGGGAGAGACATGGAGAAGCAGGTGGTTGCTTCTCCTGTGTACCCTGACCGGGAATTAAACCTGGGCCTTCCACACACCAGGCCAATGCTCTACCACTGAGGCAACCAGACAGGGCAACTTGCTAATTTTAAACATGTTTTTTAAATGGAGACACAGTAGCAATGTTTTGGGGGGCACAATACCTTGGAGATCCTTCCACAATCACATACCAACACTTGCTTTCTTTCTGCAGCTGAATTGTGTTCCATGGTCTGGATGCCCCACTCCTGTGTACTTAGCACCTTTTGAGGTTGTTTTTCCAGTGTGGAGCTATCAAAAATAAAGCTTCTAAAATATTCATGTCGAGGTTTCAGTGTGGACATTAATTTTTATTTCCCTGGGACCAATGTTCTGGAATAAGATTGATGGATTGTATGGTAAGTGTGTGTCTGGGTTTTTAAGAAACCGCTGTACTGTTTTCCGTATCATTTTACATTCACACCAGCAATGTGTGAGGAACCCACCATCTTCCCGTCTTTGACAACATTCGGTAGATTTTTATTGTAGCTGTTGGAATAGGTCATGTATATATATGAAATGTCATGATTTCATCCTCTCTATCTGGACTTTCTCAGACCAAAAGTCTTTTAGTGTTGGTGAGGTTCAACTTACTGATTTTCTTTCTTTGAGGTATCATGTTTTCGGTGTCATGCCTATTCAGCATCCTTAGACCCTGAAGATTTTTGCCTATGTACACTTTTAAAAGTTTTATAGCTTTATGTTTTACATTTTGATCTATGATCTATTTTGAGTTAGTTTTCTAGATGGTATGAGGTTTACATCAAACTTAATTCTTCTTTTTTTAACCTATGCATACCCAATTGTTCCAGCACCATTTGTTGAAAAGACCAAATATAAGACTTTAAAAAATTGTTTTAATGTCACTTTATTTATGATTATATATGTGGAATTACATTTCTTTGAGGTAGATTTTGTCAATGACTGTCCTTTTGGGAAAACTTTGGACCGTAAAATACAGACACAAGGTTTCTTGCTTTCTGGGCCAACCCTATCAAGGACAGAGTCTTACCCGGAGTCTGTGGTTTGGTGGGTGGGTGAGTTTCCCCACAGCAGGCAGAATGGGCCACCTGATGCTGGTTATGTTAAATGCTCACCCTGTGCTCAGTGCCACCGGCACCAATCAACTTCTCCAACTAACACAGGGCTCACCACCCACCTAATGAATATGGAGTGGGTGCATACAGGGCATGTCTGAGGCGTGGGTTTGAGTGACTGTCTTCAAAGCACTGGGCTGCATCCCTAGACAGTGAAACAATTATTTTATTTTATCTTTTTAATGTTTTCTTTTTGAGAGACAAAAGCAAAGAGAAACATCGATTTGTTGTTCCACTTACTTATGTATTCACTGGTTGATTATTGTATGTGCCCTGACTGGGATCGAACCTGTAACCTTGGCGTGTCAGGAAGATGCTTTAACCAACTCAGCCACCAGATTGAGGACAACCATTTTAAATCTCAGTTATATTTTATCTCTTTAACCATCCAAACCAAACTGATGTTCTATGCCTGTGTTGAGGAACTGATAATGGGCTTTCATCGTGTGCTTGACCTTGGTCTAGTTGGACAGCAATGAGAACAGGAGCTTTCTTCCCACTGTCCCCTCAATCTCCTTGGGATCTCACCACTGAGGGCCAGGTTCTGTTTACTTGCCAACCCCACCAGGGGGACATGCTGACCTGAATACTCCATTCGGTTATTTTGTGTTCATATTTCTGTCCTGTAGGGAATGAAGTCTTCTTCTCAGGAAACTGGCTGAGATGAGCTTCAGGGTACAGCACTGGTGGCAACAAGAGGACCGTTCCCATGGCTGCTGGTTCCACACCTGTGTCAGCCTCTTGACTCCATCTAATGTCCAGTGTAGGCCACAGTGGGACCTGGAGGCTGGGAAGACTTGACCCACCATCCTTGCCTTGGCATGCAGGTTGGAGTATAAGACACCCAGCTGCGACCTTCCAGAATACTCTGACACTGGATGCTTTTTGGCAGATCATGCAGTTAAATTCCAGGGCATTCACGTACTAGGCATGGCTCTGTTGTGAGAATATTGGGGGACATTAAAAGAATACGGTGAAACCTTACACTATTCTACCTGCTCACGGTGGAGAACACAAGGACACTTAAATGGACTCTTCTCCATCACCTTATTCCCCTTTATGATCTTAATACCTAACAGAATACTAAAAACACAGAGGAATGTCAATGGAATTTTTAAGTACTAAAATAAGCAGAATAAATAAATACTGCAAAGCTTTAGAGAAGGTTAAGAAAGCCTTCACGGATCAGGGGCACTTCCATGGGATCTTGAGGGAAGTGTACAAAGGAAGTGGAGAGTCCCCCTTTTCCTCGGTACCCTTGCAAGGGTCCAGAGGCCTCTTCATCATGTTGGCCCTGGATGGTTCTATATATGAGCCAGCACTGAAGGCTTAAATCCTAGAAAGTTTGATTGTATAAAATGCATTCCAGATTTAGGATGAAATTTGAGTTGATACATCCCAGGCTCCATTCCCTGGGAAAACAAGGAGAGGAGGTGAATTCCATCCGCTGGTGCTAGAGAAAATCGCCTCAGAGAGAGACCAGCACACGGAGAGGGGCCTGAGGGATAGACAAAGAAGCCATTAGCATGATGTTTCAAGCTCTCAGCTTCAAATCCAAAGCAGATGGAAAGTGTCAAGTTGCATTTCTGAGCAGGATTATAAATGGCATTAATCAGCATGAAGGAACCTTGGCATTTCCTGAAAACTCTGTGGCTGCCTCTTCGGGGGGCATTAAACATTCCACTGCCAAGAGCAGCAGCAGACCCTGCTGTTTGGGGCAATTACAATCAAAAGGCAGAGGTTGGTAGAGTGGATTAAAAAAATATGACCCACTGTGTGTTGTTTATGAGAAACTCACTTCAAATGTGACACCATAGGGAGGTTGAAGGTAAAAGGATACAAAAAGACAAACTATGAGAATATCAATGAAAATTTTAAAAAGAGCACCAGTGACTATATTAACATCTAATAATACAGACTGCAGAACAAAGAAGGTAACTAAAGACATAAAGGATCAATCACAAGAAAGACAATACAATTCTAAATGTGTACCCCCCCCAAAAAAAAACCCAAAAGAAAACCAGTAGGTCCTAAAAATGCATAAAGCAAAAACTGGTAGAACTTAAAGGAGAAATAGGCAGAGCCACAGTTATGGTCGGAAAGAACTTCAACATCCACTTCTCATCCATGAATAGAACTACTACAGGGAAAATTGGTGAGGACATAGATCTGAGCACTACAATCTACCAGAAAGATCTAGTAGTCATATGTAGAACACTCTACCCAACAGCAACAGAATACACAAAAAGTTCAAGAGGAAGGAAGACTCCCAAGCTCAGTTTACAAGGATCACTCTTCTAAGTTCAAAACCAGGTAAAGACACTACAAAGAAAGAAAGTTATAGGCCAATATCCCTAAAAATCATAGATGCCAAAATTCTCAACAAAATATTAGCAAACTGGATCCAGCAATACATTAAAAAAAATCATACATATAATTAAGTGGGATTTATTCCAGCAATGCAAGGTTGGTACAATATCTGCAAATTAATAAACATCCACCCCATAAACAAAATAAAAGGTAAAAACCACGTGGTCATATCAATAGATGCAGAAAAAGCACTTGCTAAAATCCAGCACCCATTTGGGATGAAAACTCTCAGCTAAGTGGGAATAGAGGGAACATACCTCAACATAATAAAGGCCACATATGACAGACCCACAGCCAACATCATACTCAATGGGCAAAACTATAAGCATTTCCCTTAAGATCGAGAACAAAGCAGGGATGTTCACTTTCACCACTCTTATTCAACACAGTACTGGAAGTCCTATGTCAGGCTAGAAGATGAAATAAAAAGCAGCCAAATTGGAAAGGAAGACATAAAACTGTCATTACTTGCAGATGACACACTGCTGTGTATAGAGAACCCTAAACATTCCACCAAAACACAGGATTCCTAGAACTGATAAATTCAGTTAAATTTGTGTCATATAAAAAGAATTTTATAAATCTTCCCATACTTGGAAAAGTTTAGGCTCTTTTGTTAAGATTTACTTGGAGTTGAACTAGAAGGTTATTTATAGGCTTCTGATGTCTGATTCTCCTGTCTTGTCAAAAAAAAAAAAAAAAGTCCAGTTTTGTCTTTATTAAGCCCAATATAAAAATCAAAGTTCATATATTCTGCACCATGGTTTAGCCCATATCAAAGCTCCATCCAGTCCAGGTGCTGCTCAAATCCTATACTTGGGGACTGTACAGTGGACAACCCATGCAGCACAGTGGCAAACATGGCTAGCAAGTTCTCTCTACAGGAAGACAGAGAAAATGGCAAAATGGGTAAAAAGGACAAAAAAGAGCCAGATCTCTGTTAAGTCTCTGTTTATATTTTTAGGCTGCAAAGGACTAGCTTTATTTTAAAAAACCAGTCACTAAGTGTTTGTTTGTTATTTAATTTTGTGGGCTTGTATTGCTTTCTTCCACTAACCAATCAGATTTTTCTTTTAAACTAGACTGATAAGCCTCCTATGGTTGCCATTCTGGCTATTACTGTGCCTGTTTAAAGGGCAAACTCAGACATACCTTCCCTCGCAACACCTGACCTCAGTGCTTTGTGGGTAATTTCTCTTAAACCCGAATTTGGGGGGCTGAGGTACAATGGGCCTGGTGAGGACACAGTAGATTTCTGCAATGTACAATTAGGTTTATAAATACTTTTAGCTTTCTAGCAATTTAAATTAAATGGGATGTTGAAACTTCTTACTAAAGCAGGCCCTCTAGTTTTATCAAACTTTAGTAGTTTGACTCCTTCTTTCAACTACACTTTTCTCCTTTAATAGTTAGCTAATTGTCTATTTTAACATAAGCATATACAGTGTTCATGGATTGGAATAATTATCATTGTTAAAATGTCTATACTACCTAAAACAATCTATAACTCAATGCAATTCTTATCAAGATATCAATGGTACATTTCACAGAACTAGAACAAATACTCCAAAAATTTATATGGAACACAGAAGATCCTGAATAGTCATAACAATCTTGAGAAAGAAGGCCAAAGTTGGAGGAATCAGCTTCCTGATATTAAATTATGCCACAAGCCCATAGTAATCAAAACAACATGATACTAGCATAAAAACAGACATATAGGTCAATGGAACCGAATAGAGTACCCCAAAACAAACCCATGCCTTTATGATCAATTAGTATTTTACCAATAAGGCAAGAACATACAAAGAAGTAAAGACAGTCTCTTTAATAAATGGTGTTGGGAAAACTGGACAGACACATGCAAATAAGTGAACCTAGACTACCAACTTACACCATACACAAGAATAAGTCAAAATGGACATAAAACTAAAATGTAAGTTGTGAAACCATAAAAATCCTAGAAGAGAGCATAGGAAATAAAATCTCAGACATTTCTTACAAGAACATTTTTTTTCCTGGTATATCTCCGCAAGCAAGGGAAACAAAGGAAAAAATAAACAAATGGGACTACATCAAACTAAAAAGCTTTTGAACAGCAAAAAGAGGACATATAGATGGCCAATAAGCATGTGAAAAAATTCTCGTGTCACTAATCATCAAATTAAAACCACAATGAGTTATCACCTTATACCAGTCAGAATGGCTATCATCAATAAATAGCAAACAACAAGTGCTGGCCAGGGTGTGGAGAAGAGGAAACCCTCATTCACTGTTGGTGGGAATGCAGACTCGTGCAGCCACCGTGGGAAGCAGTATGGAATTTCTTCAAAAAATTAAATAAATGGAACTGCCTTTTGACCCAGTGATTTCACTTCTGGAAATACAACCAGCGAAACCTGAAACACTAATTTGAACAAATATATACACTTACATGTTTATTGCAGCATTATTGACAATAGCCAAGATCTGGAAACAACTCAAGTGCCTCTCAGCAGATGAAAGGATAAAAAAGCCTGGTACATTTACACAATGAAAAACTACTCATCTCTAAAAAAGAAACAAACCTTACTTTTTACAACAACATGGATGGACCTGAAGAGTATTATGCTAAGTGAAATAAGGCAGTCAGATAAAGACAAGTATCATGTGATTTCACACTTATGTGGAATCTAATGAACAAAATAAACTAACAAACAAAATAGAAACAGACTTATAGATACAAAGAACTGACTGACAGCTGTCAGAGAGGAAGGTGGTTATAGGGCATTGTGACAAAAGTGAAAGGATTAAGCAAAAACAAACAAAAACCCTACTTATAGATGCACATAACAGTGTGGTGATTTCCAACAGGGAAGGGGTGGAAGGGGTAGAAGATACTCATGGCAATATTATTCCTAATAGCACTAAACTAGACACGCTCAAATATCTGTCAATACACATATCGCTAAAATAAATTATGGCACATTTATAGTAAAAGTGAATGACCTGTAGCCACCTGCAACAATTTGGATACATCTCCTAAACATAATACTGAATGAAAGAAGCTAGACAGAAAAAAATACATATTATATAATTCTATTTATATAAACTTCTTCATTAGGCCTAGCTAATCTATGATGTTAAAAATCAGAATGATGTTCAACATTTGGGATTAGAGTGGGGGTTATGATCAGGAGCAGATCTGAAAGAATACTCCTAAGAGCTGACACAGTTCTATGTCTTGATGTGGGTGGTGGTGGCAAGGTTGCGATCATTTGGGGGATAATTCATTGAGGATTTGTTTTCTTCAATGGACACTGTAAAGGGGACAATTAACCAAAAGCTTTGAGAAAATACAGGGGCGAGGAATAGTGGGTTAAACTACCAGCTATTGTCACCCAAAGGAGAAATTATAAGTAAGGTTATAAAATAATAAGAGAAATAATGCAAATAAATAATACAAGAATAAGCTTTGGTTTGTGTACTCACAACTGTAAACCTACTTTTGCCTATCCCTTTATATGCCATAACTATAACCAACAAAGGATCACGATCCCAAAATTATAAAGAACTCTTGAAAGAACAAAAAGAAAAATGGCTAACCTGGAGATGTTTTCTTTGAACACATGTACCCTGATTTATTAATGTCACCCCATTAAAATTAACAAAATAAAATAAAATAAAGAAAAATGGAAAAATACACAAATAAGCATTTTTTTAGGAATTAAAAAAATGGTTGAACAACAAATACATGAAAAGATTCTGTATTTTGTCAGTCATGAATAAAATGCAAATATCTAAAAACATAATGCAATACTATCATGTAGTTACTAAGAATGATAAAAAATTAAAAAGTCAGAAAACACCAAGTCTGGGAGAGCTGTGCACAGTGAGATACTGGGACTCTCAGACACTACTGAAGGGACAATGGACTGGTGTACATAATTGGAAAAATGTGGCATTGTCTAGTGAAGTTGAATACACACTTAGCATGCAGCCCAATATTGCCAACATTTCATCCCAAAGAGCACACACTGGAAGAACTCTAACATAACTATGACAGGACACATGTTTCTACCTGTGTACTTCCATCAAACACTTGATACAACTCAAACGCCCATCAATGTTACAGTGAATAAAACAAGGCACAGAGGGAAGAGGAACATTTGAATAAAACTTACAGGATGCTCACATCTAAGGGTAGCGGCAATCCAGAGAGGTTGCTATGTGCTAGGATGAAACACACACATGAAAAATGAGGGTGGAGCCAAAAGAAGACCAATGACGGAGAAGGACAAAAAAACAAACAGAAAACATTCAGATATAAGCAGTGATATTTATAAAGTTATTTATTAGATTGTACAAAAAATATGCAGAAAGCCAGGTCACTTGTGGGTGGAGTATCCACACAGATTGTTTGGAAGTTTGCATGGAAAATTCATTTAATCTCCCTCATTATTTATTTATTCATTCATTTATTTGTTTTGCCGTAGATCCATGGATGTTTATTTTATACTTAGAGTTATAATCCAATGTTTTATTTATTTTATTGATCTTTTTTTTTTTTTTGCTTTGACCTTTGGGAGCTGTTTCAGTTCACTCCCTTTGATATAAGTCCATCACGGCTGGGCTTTGTTCATTTGTTTTGAGCACTTCCTTACTTTCTGACATTATAAGATACTACAGGATCATCTTGTCTATTTCCTGTCCAAGTCCTAGAATTATTTATTTCTCCAAGGTGTCCTGGTTTCTTTTACTAGAGATTGGTATTAGAAATCAAGATTTGCAAACAGGTGTGCTCATCACCAAATGCTGATAAAAAAACATTACAGGTATTTACTGAAAAAAGAAATCTGCATAGAAATGGACCGGTGTGGTTCAAACCCACTTTGTTTCAGAGTGACCTGTACTTGTTATTGTTTTAGAAATATTTCTGTTGATTCTGCGACATTTTCTAATCATGTTATCTGCAAAAAACAAACAAACAAAAAAAGGTTTTATTTCTTCCTTTCCAATCTGTATATTCTTTTTTCCTTTTTTGGTATTTGGTCGAATAGCAGTATTAAGAAAGGACAGCCTTACCTTGCTCCTAATCTTAGGTAGGAAAGGGTCCAGTTTCTCATCATTAAATATTATACTAGTTGTAGGTTTTATTTCTCCATATTTTTCCTGCATCAAGACCTTTGATTTCTGCTCTAATGTTTATTATACAGGCATCTCCATTTCTCCTTGTATTAGGTGTTTTTTTTTGTTTTTTTGTTTTTTTTACAGGGACAGCGAGAGAGTCAGAGAGAGGGATAGATAGGGACAGACAGACAGGAATGGAGAGAGATGAGAAGCATCAATCATTAGTTTTTCGTTGTCGTTGCGTCACCATAGTTGTTCATTGATTGCTTTCTCACATGTGCCTTGACCGCGGGCCTTCAGCAGACCCAGCAACCCCTTGCTGGAGCAAGCGACCTTGGGTCCAAGCTGGCGAGCTTTTGCTCAAGCCAGATGGGCCCGAGCTCAAGCTGGCGAGCTCGGGGTCTCGAACCTGGGTCTTCCGCATCCCAGTCTGACGCTTTATCCACTGTGCCAGCACCTGGTCAAGCGCATTAGGTTTTAATTGCTCTTTTTTCTCTAGTTTCCTAAGGTGGAAGCTGAGGTTATTGATTTTATGTTTTCTCTCCTTTCGAACAGATGCGCTCAGTGCTGTGCAGTCCTTCTCAGGATGGCTTCCATGAATCCACACGTTTGGATATGTTGTTTCCATTCCTTTAAAACACTTTTAAACTTCTCTTGAGATTTTATCTTTCACCTGTATATTATTTAGAAGTATGTTGTTTAATATTCAAATATTGGAGATTTCCCAGATTTATTTCTGCTATTAATTTCTAGTTTAATTCCATGGTGGTACCGATCTCCACAACAGTAAAAAAGTTTGCTTTGAGAGATTAGCAAAATATTTTGTGAGTAAATTTACCCCCGCTAGGATAAAAACAATTGGTTTCATGCCAGTTATGACTGCTGAGCTTACACAAAATCTTACTCGTCTCTGCACAGAAAATTCCTATTGCTTATATAACGTAGTTTGTAGATAACACAAGGGGTGAGGTTGGCAAAAGCTTGAGGAACTGTGGTATTGAATTATCAAGCCTACCATATTTATTCATTTCCAAATAATTTGGGGGATTATGTGTAGTCACATACACAACTAATGACTGGTTGTTTAGTGTCATGCATTTACTTGATAGGCAGATCTCCACTTGCTTCAATATCCCGACACTTCTCAAAGGAGCGTCTCTTTTGAGGATTGTGTTATTGAATTGTCAACTCTTTAATGTGTAATTTAATCCTCCAAAGGCATATGGTGGCTCCAAACAGTAAGCATGGGTTCCCAATGCTTGATTTTTAATGGGGCCCATGAGGAGAGAGACAGGAACATCGATCTGATTCTGTATGGGCCCTGACCAGGGATCGAACCTGCAACCTGTCTTCAGGACTATGCTCCAACCAACCAAGCATTCTGGCCAAGGCTGCTTCTCACTCTTTGAGGCAATTACCCCAATTCTATATTTATGCATAAGCAAAAACTTGCAGAAAGAAACAAATAAATGCTACCCTTTTAAAAACATTTTCTTCCTGAAATAATTTTTTGTCACTTATAAAAAGAGGTGACAATTTACTGCTAAACCTTTGGTATGTCTGAACAGAGGAATAACTCAGCAGGCCTCTGACCAGCCTGCATACTTGGTCACCTATTTGCTTTAATTTCCATCTCAGGAGCAAGCTGTGGCCCTACATTTATTGCAATAGAGATTTTTTGCTCGATGAGCATTCTTGATAAGGAACTTTTCTACCTTAAAAAGCTCTGACCACTGATGGCTATTTGCTTATTACTGTAAAGCCACCAGAGGCCCAAGGACAGCCAGTGAGGGTGGCAGGGGGTGGGGAGGACAGAGACTTGCTGGAGCCTGATGTACTTCTGCAGGTGCGTTCCAGGAAAATAGAGCCCAGACAGTCCGCAGCATGGACTCCCAGCACTGGGAGCGGGCAGGCTCCTTCCTCACTGGTCAGCCCTTCTGGACACTGAGCTATATGTGGGTCACTGGCCCTCAGATACTAGAACCAGGAACAGGAGAAAAGACAATAAAAAAAATTGAATGAGATGCACATTTCAGAACCAAGTTCTGCCGAGTCTAAGAGAGACTGGGATCCAGGTGGGAATAACTGGGTGGGATCTATGGAAGAGGTGGCATTCTTACTGGGCCACAGGCTTTGACAGACTGGTGTGAAGACCTCCAGGTGGAAGGCCCGGTGGGCCAAAGTGATTGCAATGGGCTTTGCTTCCTTAGGCACAGGTGATGTGAGTCCAGGCATAGCATGTGGCTATACAATAAGTGTTTTTAAATATATTGCTTCCTTTGCTTTTAATGTACGTGAACTCATTTAATCCCCACACTCCCTGTCCACTTCTCCCTTCTGTTCCTGATGTTAATCCAGTTACTTTACACGACAAGGAGACTTGTCAGATGGAACGTGGGTCACTAACAAGTTGGCCTTAAGATAGGCAGGTAGCCAGTGTGATCTAGGCGGGCCGATGTAATCGGAGGTGCTCTTCAAAGCAGAAGAGGAAATCAGAGACGTGAAGCACAGGAAAGATTAAATGTCTCGCGGGCGGCGAGGCATCTGAAAGAGGGGCCATGTGGGAAGAGAGGAAGGCGGTAAGTTCCTTCAACAAGCAGTGGGCAAGGAAGAGGACCCACAGCCCCAGCCAGACCCTCGAGGTCAGCCCTTCGAGACCCAGAACAGAGGACTGGGCGGTGCTGTCCTGGAGTCTGACCTTCAGGTGCGTGAGTTGCAGCGGTGCTGTTTGAAGCCGGTGGTTTTACGCAGAAATTACGCAGCCACCGTCATGATAAAGGCTGACGTCGGAAGTCACCGCGCTGGTAAGAACAGCACAGCAAGTCCTGTGGAATTTACATTGGAAGGTTTTCAGTGATGTCACTCTTCAGAGGGAAACAGTGTCCAAAGGGCCGCAGGCAGCTCAGAGAAGGAGACAGGAAGAAAGAGTAAACACGTCCAGCTGTATCGAGGGGCGGAAGAAATGCATTACACTGTGGCTTTGGAAAATAGTGTAAAATGTGAGTATCACTGGTTGAATTCATTTTAAAAGCCTTACATTTAAGTATCTTGAGGGCACATGAGAATATAGCCCATAGAATTTAAATCTTCCACCAAAAGCTAAAAAGAAGTAAAACAAGAAACAAGTTTCTGTATCAGACAGGACAAAGCACTATGAAGATACCCCTCTCTTTTCCTCGCACATATTAGTTGTTTAATCACTCCTACTATTAAGTACAACTAATTGCACTGTTAATGAGTCTTATTGATGTTTTGTTTAAATAATAGCACTTACGTAACAGAACAATACAAAATAATATGTAATTTCAAAAAATACCTATACTGTAGTTTATGTTATGTTGAAGCCATAAGACATGAGAAAAGCTATTTATTATATGCTATGTGGGTTGTTTGTTCATTTGGTCAATAGGGCTGTGTCCCAGGGCTGCTCTCTAAAAATGTCCATCACCCTACTCAGAGTGTGTCCCCTAAACCTGGTGAGGCCAGGAGGTGTCTGTGCACAGAGTTGTCTGGCTGAGGGGGTGGGCTGAGCTGAGGAGGGCGGGCCTTTGAGAAGGGTCAGGGCAGAGGGGCAGAGGGAAAGGTGTGCCCACACATTTGTGTGTGCCCACGACCGGACTGACCGGGCTGCGGAGGGCACCTTGCAGCTTTGTGGGGAGATGGAATGAGGTGCCCTTGGGGGTTGGAGTGTGGGAAGAGTGGAAGCTCAATTCTACAGACTGTCCATTCATTAGGAGAGTGGAATACTTCTCAGGGTAGCCTTGTGTCAACAGCAAAGAATAAACTCTTAGGTAGTCAGATTCTTTGGAAGAAATAAAAATGTTGCAATTGATGAAGAAAAGACAGGAGAAGCACCACCACTTCCTTGTTTGTGCATTGAAGGAGTGCTGGGAACTGCAGAAAGGAGGGGGTGGAAACTCGCCGTGGGAAAAATGTGGAAACCTCTCCTGAGGCATGAAAATGTCTTAAAGAAGTCTGGAGGAAAAGTTTGCTTATCCTAATGCCACACTCCTCTACTGCTGACGTGATGCATGCAAGGTAGATGTTTAAAAAAAACTTAAAAGGAACAATAAGGATGAGTGCAATGCTTAGCAATGCATAAGCTAGAAATATCACTGGTTGCTGATGAAAGGCATGGGTGGCCATGTAGACGCTCACATCCATGGAGAGAGGATGGGCCTGTGAGTGACCACCGATGGGCACAAGGACCGAGGTGATGGCCTGGAGACCCAGATTTTCATCAGCAGGGAAGAATAACAATTGTGTATTCTCTTGATGGAACTCAGCAGCCATGACAAACTGATGGAGCAGTGACTTCCCTTCCTCACCCCTCCTCTTGGCCATCACCCCGAAGCATCCAGAAGAAGAGAAGTGAAGTCCTACTCACTGAAGAAGGGGAGAGACTCCACCCTCGCAGGTCTTCCAGGCTGGGCTTGGGAGCAGGTGCTTGGTGCACCCCTGTTGGCTGACCTCTTAACAAGGGGAATTGGGGTGAGTCATCTGGGTCACCTCCACACTGTTGGGCCCTGTCTGCCAGTTGTGGCCCAAGGGAGATCTGGGTGAGCTGAGGACCTGGAGGAACATAGGGGAGAGAGGAGTGCCAGTTATATGGAGACAGGTGTTCTGCATGTGTTTCTGGAAGAGTGGCTGTGTGTGATACACACATACATGTGTACATACCACATATATGTGTGTATGTCATCTGAAAGCATGACAGTTCATTGGCAGTTTCATGTGGGACATGTGCATGTGCTATACTTTCCACTTCACCCCTCTCGACACTGGACTCTCCTGGTCTTTCATTCACGTGTAACCATCCTCAAGGGTGGGCGTCCTGGGTGCTGACTGAGGAGGACAGGCAATTCTTAGGGTACCACACAGCTGCGAGCAAAGGAAGGCTTGAAAAACGGGCACAGCTCATGTTTGGAAAAGCGATGGGCAGGAAACACAAGCCTCCGGGAGTGAGAAGGACAGTGAAGGGGAACGGGCATTAGTATTCATGTGTGCAAATGTGTGTGTGTGAATGTGCATGTGTGCAAAAGTGTGGGGGGCCACAATATGGTTGAGCAAACACCAGTGAAAATCCTTGGGCCTTTTTGATTCAAGAATTCATTTTTTAAAATACTGTAACCTTTTATGATAAGAAAATTCCTACATTTGTGGAGTGTTTTTAAACATACCACAAATTCTTTTTTCTTTTCTTCTTGGGAATTTGGGGACTAGACTGAAGATGTATGTTTCTTTAGCAGCAGATGCCCTGCATTCACACACTTGGGAGAGCTGAATGTCACAGAGCCCAGCTGCCCTTCAAGCCAACTCCTGCCCCCAGCTTCCCCCAGCACAGTGGCTCCTACTCGCCTTCTGAGGTAGTCACGTTGTGGCTGGGGCTCCCGTGTGGTGCTCTCCACCTGCTGCTCCCTGATTCCGTCTCTCAGAACTTTAAGGCTGTCTGTTAGTAATGCCACAACAAATCTCCAGCCCTGTGGGTGTTTTTCCTGTTGCTCCTCTAGTGTTTTGTGCCACGGACCTGCGCGGCTAGTAATTCCAGGTCCTGAGGGAGAACGGTGCAGAATTAAGAAAATACTCGCGGGATGGGATCGGGAGGCCTCTTCAATGCTGATGGCCATATCAGAGAGAGAGAGAGCCCCCAGTCTTTATTTTATTATATAGCATAGACAATTAAAGCCTTTAATCCAATATACAAATAGGGAAGTCTCTGATATAAAGTCACTTATCTAAGGCATAAATTGATTCCTCATAAGAGTGCATCACCCTAGATCATGCAACAGTCAAGGGTGTGAAGAAAAGCTTAGTGTTGAAAAGATCTTAGTATTAAAAGATCTTAGTATTAAGAGAGTGGGAAAGGCTCAGTTCCAAACCAAGCCTTAGGCTACAATGATCCTGCCTGCCTACAGCCCATCTCCCACAGTTTTGGGCTGGAGCCTGCTGAACCCGACATGATAAATTCAGGTCCTTTTGCAGAAAACAGGGAGCCCAGGTCCCGGGGGACAAAACCTGAGACCAGAAAGTAAGATGAGGAGCAGCCAAGACACCAGAAGGCAAGTTCAGCCAGATGGACAGTCACTTCCTGTCCTTAAAGTGTCCTTTAGAGTCCCCTGCCTGGCCAGCAGAGTCAAGAGAGGCTGGGGACAGCACTGGCAGGTCAGCACTGGGCTGGCGCTCGCGGCCAGGCCTCAGGGACTTGCAGCCTCATCTCCCAGTCTGTGATGGATGGGCTGTGCCTGCAGTGCGTCACTGCACACAGGAGACGGCGGGCAGGGGCTGGAGTGCGTGAGAGCGTGTAGGCATGTGAATGAGGGAAAGTGTGGCTGTGGGAATGTGTGCTGTGTGCGTGTGCGGGTGTGGCTGTGAGAGTGCACATAGGTGAGAGGAAGTGTGTGTGAGTGTGTACATATGTGAGAAAGGTGTGTGAATGTGACTGTGTGAATGCTTTTGAGTATCTGAGTGTGCTTGTGTATGAAAGTGAGCATGTGTGTGTGCATGATGGTGTATACATGTTGTAAGCATTTGAATGCCTGTGAGAATGTGTGAGAGTGTGCATGCACATGTAAGCATGCATCAGTGTGTCAGAGTATGTGAAGAGAGCACGTGAGCATGTGTGCATGGGTGTAAATGTGTATGTGTGTGTGCTGTGTGTGCATGTGGTTGTAACTAAGTGTGGACAACTATGTATTTAAAAAGCAAAGACTAGTTTTAAGAAAAACATAAAGTGCCATTGTCACATATAAAACTGTTATCAACAATTCCTTTATAGCAACAACACCTAGACAGGACTCACATTTCTCCTACTGCCTCATAAATGGTACTTTTATAGTTTGTTGACTTAAAATCTAAATGAGGCTCTTACATCACTGATTGAAAGGTCTCTGGCTCCTTCTCTGCATATAGCTGTTGAGATGACAGCTCATTTATTCCCTGGCCTTGCTCTCAGCTTAGAATTTGCCCTTTCTGTCTTTGCATCCAGCTGTCATCACCGACAGCCTCTCTCCTGTCCCAGGTGTTCCATGACTTGGCGCTGGGACCTGAGGCGGCATCTCCTTCAGGGTCCGATGTCTGTCCAATCCCAGAGCCACTCTCCTCCAGGAGGTGCGGCGTGTCTGCTTTTGTCTGTGGTGATTTCAGCGGCGTTGAGGACCAGCATGCTTGGTGACCCGCGACACACATCTGAGGTGACACCACGTGTTTCCCATGCAGCTTGGGGCACACAGGGTGGGTGGCCGCAAGATCATTCTTTTCAAGTGAGTTTAGTGCTGAGAGGAAGGCTCTGCCCATAGCCCACCTTGGGCAGGGCCCCTGGCACTCAGCGGCATCTTCCATCCGTCCCTCAGCCTCGCTGTTGGAGGACTGACGATGATGGTACCTGCCCCTCATCCTCATGGATGATCCTGACGCTGACTGTTGGTGTGACAAGTTGTCGGGTGATTCCTTGTCAGGTGAGCAGGGTGTCCTTTGATCTTAGCATCCTGCTGCCATCAAACGCTGAGCTGGGCGGTGCCCCCCATCCCCAGATGCTTTGTGCTAAAATCTCAGGAGCTCTCCTCCATAGCTGCTGAGGTGGCCCTGCCACCCCCTGGCTGGAGCCAGGTTAGCCCAAGGACAGAAGTGCCACACAGTCATGGGTGCACCTTGTACTGAATGTTTTTAGAAGAGAGAAAAGATAAGAGGTGCCACAGAATCTGTTTGCGGGGTGAGACAGAGGACTGCAGAGGGGCAGAGGCCACAGTGAGTCACAAACCAGAGGAATAAAGAAGGACAATTATCCAAAGGGCTTCCTGGCCTACTTCCTGAGTATGGGAGGATGGAGCAAGTGGGCCTGCAGGGCAACAGTGCCACAGAGAGCGAGGGCCCTGCCAGCGTGTCGTGAAGGAGATGGAGTCTGACGTTCTCCCATGGAGGCCGCCTTCTCCCCCTGTAGCTTTTCCTTGTTGTCACAGGGTGGGGGTGGGGGACGCCCCTGCTGAGCTGTCCTGAAATGGGAAGCGTCCCCCTGGGACCAGGGTAGATGGCTGTGCTGCCACTGGTCTCAGACAACAGGCTAGTCACACGCCTGTGTTTATGGCTGGGACGTGCGACGGAGAACCCAGGACTATGCTGCTCTAGGGGGTAGAGGTGATTCTAGGAGCAGTGAGGATTAAGGGGAAGGCAGAGAGGGAGGCTGTAGCAGTGGGCAGGGAAGGGCCAGCAGAGTAGGAGGATGGATTATGTGTGTTTGGTTACTGTCTGCTGTGTGGTGTCCAGTAAAAACCCTGATCCCTCCCTCTCAACAACATGCTCAGTGAGGTCCTCACCACCTGCTAATGGTGGTCAGTGTCCACTTTATTCTGAGGATAATGAGAGCTCTGGGTCTAGATTCGCAGTGGTGTTGGAGAGAGGCTAGCTGTGTGGTCACAGCCACGTGAGGAAAGAGGCCTGATGGCCACCAACAGCGCGCAGTGCGTGTCTACTTCTGTCCACGGTTGTGTTACAGGATGACACCAGCCCTGGGCTCTCCTTTGGGGTTCCTAACCTCCTGTGTTTGTATCTTTGGAATTAGACATGGGAAACAACGTGATGACTGAGAATGCAATTGGTGCTCTGCTGACACAATGGTGGGGCGCCTGATCAGTGACAATGGCGCAGCAAGTTTGTGGTCAACCTTTCATGACGAGACTGGCTCTGAAGTTCAGAAACCTCCAGTTGACAATGGTCTGATCCAGGGCTGATGAGTGGGGAACAGCAGGTGGCATTCCACATGCCATTTCCCTCATCCTCTTTTTTATTCTCTCTTCAAAACAGGAGTTTTGATGTGCTTGATATTTTTACAAAAGAAGAATGGAGGTGCAGGGGAGAACAGCTGAAAGGTGGTCACTGTCACGTGGCATCTGCCCCCCGCCCCACCGCCCATCTGCACAGCATGTGTTCCCATGCACTTCCCACACTTCCAGGAGAGCTTGGCAAGGGGGCTCCTGTGTTACAATGACAAGCAGAAGGTGCCACATCACCACATCTGCAAGCCCCCAGCCTCTGGCTCCTGGAGCATACAGGCTGCACTGTGGCCATCCACTCTGACCTTCCTGCACATAGGAGACACAGGGTCACTGGCCATGGGGACAGCAGTGGTGAGACAGGCTCTCCCTGTGTGTGAGACTGGAGAGAAACTGCGTCAGTCACCCCGTCTGATGAGGGATACACATATTGGATGGTTCATTTATTGGTCACATGTACTCCTAGCTCAGGGGGTCCTAGGGAATGGTGTGAACTATCAGGGCCATGGGAGGCCAGCTTTGTGGCAACAAGAGAACGAGGTAACCCCTGGTTCAGCGAGACATAATAGGCTGATTTGAATGACCCTGCTGGTTGGCAGGGACTGAAACTTGCTACTCAGCAGTATGTAGGAATTACACCTGGCCCCTTTGAAAAAAAGGCTGTTTTTGGAGGGTGGGGCCTTACCTGTGGGAGCAGAGTTAGGGGAACTTGCAGCTAGACCATTGCAAGCTTTGCCAACTTACCAGATGTCCGGGCAGCACCTATTTTTGAACATTAGTTTTAAGTTTGGTCTTAGAGGGGTGCTCCATGAAGTCACTGGTGGCAGCAGGGTATCACTATGCAGAAGAATGCCAGCACCTTATGCCAACCTGCAAAGTCCCAGCTGTGGGTCCCACAGGTCCTGCCTGAGCTGCCATTGTGGGAGGGTGTAGACAGACACCTTGGGATTCTAAGTGCTGTCCCCATGCAGCTCTGTACTTCTCTCAGAGGGTACAGAACTGATCCCAGGAGTTCCTGCAACTTTACACAAGTGGGCTGAGTGATCTCAGAGTGCCAGCGTCAGGGGACTGCCCAGGTGGTAAAAACAAATGATCTGGACCACTCCAGAATAGGACTGAAAGGGGACATGGGTGTCCCTAAAGGGAGGCTAATCCTTAGAGACAAAAAGGCAGGCTGGCATGGGCCGTGGCTTGTGCCCCTAAGGGGCTCATTCAGCTCCTAAAACAAATACAGTACTCAAATGCAGTAGCCTGAGTTACAGATTTGTCGTTCCTTTACACAACACAAGGTGCAGGGTACATTGTCCTGCATAACGGCGTGGCAGCAGATGCTGACGGGGAGCACAAGACAGCTGAGCCACTGCCATGGTCCATGTTCCCTCAGGGGAGAGGAAAGGCAGAGGGCAGAGGACAGAGGCTATGTGCCAGGACACAACCTAGAAGCTTCCACTTACATCTTCCTGGTCACTTAGGTACGGCCACTCTTACCTGCAAAAGAAGCTTGTAAAATACTGTATTAATTTGGGCATGACACCAGCCCCACAAAACTGTGGATCTGTAGCCCAGAAAATAGGGGCACAGGAGCCATCAAGGACCATACCACAGGGAGAAGAGCTGCTGGGCAGCTCTCAGAGAAACAGAATGCGACAGTAAGGAGAACATTCCTTCACATCCTCCTGCCAGCCCTGTGGATGCCCTGCAGGTCCTGGGCTGCAGGGCCACAGAATGAAGGGTCCTCAGTGGAGCCTGGGTACCGAATTGACCTCTAACCCCAGATAGAAAAAGAGAGGAAAGGCTGGCCATCACAGAACCTGAAATGACTTCACCCTTCTCCTCCACAGGATGGGGGTAGTTCATGAGGGGAAGCCAGGGACCAAAGAATGAGTCAATAGGAGCAAGTGGCAAGTGCACAGCTCAGAGGTTTCTAGAAAACCAGGGAACAATGGACCTCAGAGCCCTAGGGTGGTTGGTGGTAGAACGTGACTTTTTTTTTTTTTTAAGATTTTATTTACTGATTTTTGGAGAGAGCAGAGAGAGAAAGAGGGGAAGAGGGGAGCCAGAAGCATCATCTTGTAGTAGTAGTTGCTTCTCGTATGTGTCTTGACTGGGTAAGCCTGGGGATTTGTTCCAGCAATCTCCGCATTCCAGGTCGATGTTTTATCCACTGCGCCCGCATGGGCCAGGCAGAACATGACTTTGTGATGAGAGCTTGCTTGTGTGCACAGGCGGCTGGAAATCCTGGGAAGGGGTTGAGGAGAGACATGTCACCTGCACACATGTCATGAAAATCATTACTGTGCTGATGGAGCTGTTATATGGTTAACCAGTCAGCCCACCCCAATCTAAGCGGCTTGTACCCAGGATTCTGTTATCCTCAGGAGAAAAGCCCATGGTATCATCCCTGCCTGTGGTGAGCTCACACTCTTAACAACAGGCTGTACCATGTGCTGGGAAGAGACTGTGACGGAGATGCTTGGACCTCTGTCAAGCAAGTCAATGACAAGAAGTACAATTAAGATTATGTCCTTTCTCCTGAACTCCAAATCTTTCTTAAGAAATCAAACCAAGAAAAAGACGCCAACAATTGCAATCAAGAAAATAAGCCTTATGGCTCAGAAGTGACACAAAGGGGCCACCCCTGAGAATACCCTGAACAGACACCGGGCATGTGAGCCAGTCTTGCTCAGGTTGCCCTTGGAGGGTGGACTCCTAGAGCATCATGGTTCTGTCCTCATGAGCTCTGGATGTAGGGCAGATGGGTGTGAGGGTACAAGTGGTCCTATTACTACTGCTCCAGGACATAAACAAATAAAAACAAAACAACAGGGGTTATTCCGAGAAAGCTTGCCAGAGACCCTTCCCCAAATATTTGAGTAGCTTTTCACTTCTGTCTCAGTTCCTCGATCCCTTGCTACAGCTGCGTGGTGTAACAAAGTCTCCTGCTTTGCCAGGGAGTCTGCCTGCCTCTGCTCCTGGGTGTTTGCAAACACCCCCAGCTGCCCTCCAGCCAGGGCTGACCCCTGACCGGTCCCTTAGGAGAAGGGCACATCTGTTGCCACTGACATGCCTCCATCAAAACAGACCGTAGTGGCTGCTTATCTTCCCCGAAGTAAATTTGCGTGTCTGAGCGACAGAAATCTCTGAACTGAAACCCAGTTGTGCATGCTGGTGTGATTTTTCTCTCTCTTCTCTCTTCTGACTCTTCGCTCCGACCCCCTTTTAGTGGGGTCAGACTTCTTTGGAAAGTCCGGTGAAGCCCTGTCCTTACGGTTCTTGACTTTTATCTCCATGGGGCGTTACCTGATGCCATCTCAGAAACACGGAAGGCTTCTGGGCGGCTGGGCTTCACTTGGCCTGGGCATGAGCTGTGTGCAGGGACACAGTACCTTGGGAAGTGCAGCGTTTTCAAGTGTGTTCTGGTTTTCCTCCTAAAACTGATGGGCGCGTAGCTCAGGTCTAATGAAAGCGTGTCTTAAAGGCAAATGAGAAAGTTGAAGTGTGGTCGCAGCCTGGCTTCCTTTAATAATAAAACATTTAAGAATGAAAATTTGACAGTGGAACTAGAGACACCCTGCTTAGAGTTATTAAACATTTTTTTTCAAAATCAGTAAAAGAATGTGTATGTAATCAGTCCATATGAGAAATTCAAGACTTCGTATGGTCTTCCTAACAACCACTTAAAATTCTGTGCTTTTAACTCAAGCCGACAATAATGAAGAGTCTTTCTCTGTGTGTGTCTCACGGTCCCTTTCGCAGGCACCAAGCTTAGCAGTGTCAGCCAAACATCTGATTGAGGCTTTATTTTTCTTTTACCCAAGGAGACACCTGTGGCTCAAAGAGTGGGGAAATTGCCCACTATTCCAAGAGCTGGTAAGTAAGCGGGCTCACTGGACTTAGAGCACCTTGGGAAAGGGCTGAAAAATGTTCCTGGTGTTATGTTTTATGTGTTTACGTCTGTTCATCTGTTGTCTCCATTCCTCTCCCCTCTTTCTCCTCACCCGGGTTCTGTCTCCATCTCTCACAAGGCTGTTGAATCCATTCACTCATTGAAGCCCCGATTAGTGCTGTTTTGGTAGCAGGTATATTTGCATGTGGCCCATTTGTCGTTATAAAGTTTAATAAAAGACAGCGAACAGCTTTTACCAGGAGCCTGCTGCTCACGCACTCTGCCAGGTTTCACACGTAGCATGGACAACGGGGTGGGAAGGAGTCAGGTCTCTTGAGCGCATTCCAGCAATGACACAGTGCATGTCACCAACATCAGGGCTGGTTGTGTGCTCCCACATGAGCCTTCAATAACCTGTAGTAACATCAGTCAGGGTACTTATGAATGGATGACTGGTCTACGAGAAAAGTGGTCTTTAACCAGAAAGTCCAGATCTCCAATTCTCTGAATCTCACATTAATGAGAAGTAATTTTTGGTGACCAAATATAAGCTAGAAGATTCAGTGGTTTAACAGCCCCAATTCCCATTTTTAACCAAATTCTTTTTTTTTTTTTTTAAGTGAGAGGAGGGGAGATAGAGAGATAGATTCCCATATGGACCCTAACCAGGATCTACCTGGCAACCCCTGTCTGGGACAGAGGTTCAAATCAACTGAGCTGTCCTCAGCGCCTGAGGCTGAACCAATCAAGCCACCAACTACGAGAGGGGAAGAGGGAGAAAAGGGGGAGAGGGAGGGGGAGAGAAGCAGATGGTCACTTCTCATGTGTTCCCTGACTGGGGATCTGCACACCAGGGACATCTGCACACCAGGCTGACGTTCTATCCACTGAGCCAACAGCCAGGGCCCAAATTCTGTTATTTTTTCTGGAAAAATAAAGAATGTTAAAGAATTAATCTGCTATAGTGTGACAGTACTTTTCTAAAATTGTTTTTTAGAGAACGAGAATAAAATTACTGAGAGTTTTTTTCAGAGCTTTCTTATGCTGTTTTGTCTAAAAGGTATAAAATTGAGATTAAAGAAGTGCTTACTCATCACATCTTGGACAATTTGAGCATCAAAATAAATTAGACTAATGAATTAGAACTTAGTGAGTAAAATAGGCACCCAGGAGTCTACGCTGATATAAATAAATAAGTGGTGGGAAAGAAAAGTTCTTCCCTAGTGGTGAATGCTGACCAATACATGCAGAAGGAATGGAGAAATTGGGACATTTCACTGGGGAAGGAGTCATTACCAGGTGTGGTGCTGATGGGTGGAACTTGACGGGGAGAGAATATGAGCTGTAGTCTCAGAGCATCTTCCACCAAAAACTGATCAATCACAAGAGAGGTCATGGTGACTTTGCAGGGGAGCGGCCTGGCAGACACCACGGTCATTAAGTGACACTCTACAGCGGGGAGAGGGGCCGACACCATCTGCACTGGGAACAGCATTGCCTCTCACACCTCTTTCTTTCTACAATTACCTAGCACACGGGAGGTGGAAAGGGTGACTATTGCAGACTGACGTAAACACAAGAGACATGGCAACTGCATGTGACGTGTGATCCTGGACAAACTCGTGGACCAGAAAGGGAACGGAGACCGTATTGGGAAAGTTGGCAACATTTGAATGGGAACGGTGGGTTGTATGCTAATGGTGTCTTGACTAGGAGGTTTGTACAGTGTTAATACACAAGGGTGTCTTTGGGGCGAAACACACTGTCATATTTAGGGGTTCCTGCAGCTCATTCACAAACAGTTCCAAAAAAAGCCTAATGATTTAATGATCACAGGTAGATAGAGAGAAGGTATGACAGAGAAAATGTGGTAACGCTTAAATCACTGTAAGACATATGGGAAATTTTTATCCTGTTTCTGGCAACTTCTCTGTAAATTTAATCTATTTTGAAGTAAATCATTAAAAGTGGGGAAATTCCAGAAGAAACAGTACCTTGATAAAATAGTATTCAATTAGTCAAAAATTTAATTATCCTTTGTAGACTCCGCATGCTCAACTTAATTATAATGGAAATATTCAACGCACAAAAATGGTGGTGATTCAGCAGCAGGTCGGAGGTGCAAGGACAGACCTGGGCTGCCACAGCTGAGCCGCGCTCGCTCGCCAAGGGTTTCCTGGGCAGACCCAAAGGTGTAGTAGCTCCTTCATTTTTATCCCTTCTTAATTTTAAAAATAAGATTCTTTCACTTTGAGCTTACCTAAAGAAAATTTCAAAAATACTGAAAAGTAGAAACTACAAAGAAAATCTGACTGTCACCATTGTTAACATTTTGGTCCCTTTTCTCCCGGGTCTTTTGAAGCCGACTTTTACTTCTGTGAGGCCGGTCTGGTCATATTCACACACACGTTTATTCCCAGTGCCTTTCTCCTCTCGCCGTCTCCAGTGCTTTTCCACAGGGCCGCATGGGCTTTCTCAATGACAGCTTTAATGGCGTGTAATCCTTCACTCCGTAAAGTGCTTTCTCTGGGTCAGTCACTGCCCTCCACCCCCCACCCCAGGGATGGCAGAACAGAGTCACAAACGGACCCTGAGTTTTGATGTCCTCGTGGCGTGCAGCTGTCAATTCCGTCCACAGGAGACCACACAGCTGTCGCTCTGCTGGACCCCGACAACCCCTTTCCAACTAAATCAACTTCACCGGAGTTTTTCTGTTCCTACCAAAAGCATTCTCTTCCTAATGAGTTAGTATTGAACAACATAGGCTGAAGAAAAAGTTTTTGACAGCATCAAAATGTTTCAGTCTGAGACTAAAAAGACAGGCGTTTTCACTTTCCCAAGTCTCCCGGACGGCATGCTCTGGTGGTCCAGCTTTTTTGTATTTATGTCTGTTTTTAGGTGGCTTCCTTTTGGCGTCTTTACACTTGGCTATTCCATCACCCCGGCAATGAGGACACGTGGGTGCCCAGTCTGCCCACGTGGCTCTCCATCCAGGGTGGCCCAAATGCCCCCCAGCTTCCCAGGCAGGAGATCCCCCGTCTTAGGAGCACAAACTTTCAAAGTGCCAGAAGATTCAGCAGTGTTCCTAATTTCCCCACAGAAACACTTCCCTCTCTGAAAGTGGATAAACGTGTGACAAGAGTTTTTTCCCCTTCTGCCTTAATATTTTATATTGCCTCTAGTTTTAAACTTTTCAAGGTAAACATGCTTCTTTCTTTCCCCCTTTCCAAAACCACTAGTTTTCATTTATCCTTCTTTATTCTGGTTTGGGGGACACAGAACTGCAAGTGATTGAGCAAAAGAGACCCAGACCCAGCACTGTGACCTATGGGAGGAGAGTGGGGCAGTCGTGTGCGTGGTGCCTTACCGACCACCCAGCTCTCCGGAACCCCTCTCCACTCGCTGCTGCAACAAAATCAGTGGCCAGCTGGGCATCTGTCCGCTCCATCGTCGCAGTACACAACTTTGTCTTGCAATAATTGTTTATAGAAAAAGTGAGAAATGACTGTGTGTAGGAAAATAGGTATAAAGATAAGTCCTTTGTAAAGTTGAAATTTTTTAAATCAAGGGGTAGATGAAAGACCAGTGGGGGATCAATAGCAAAGAGAGGAAGAGGGAGGTGGGAGCATTAGGGAAGCCCAATAAGTGCATCAGGGAGGCTGAGCAATGGGGAGCAGCTCCTGGACAAACCACTCTCTGGATAGAAAAATGAAAAGTGTCATAGGAGCTTTGTCATCTGATAAAGCTCTTAAAACCCTGGGATGCTGGGGCCCAGGGGAAATCAGCAAAGATTAGACCGTAACTTATGGTATATAAAGAAGGACAAGATAAACATTCATCAAAAGGAGTGTTTATACAAATTCTGTTGGATCCACTAGATGGATTATGTGCAATTAATAAAAATAATGTATGAAGAATAGCATCTATCAATAAAAATAGCAATATGTAGTCTGAACATAAATATCTGAACCTCCAGTGCAGGCAACAGGGCAAACTAAATTAGCTTATAAAACTACCACCTAGGAATATACAGTAACAAGTATTGTTTTCAATACATAATAAAGAAGAAAAATGGTACAAAGTGAGATTTCAGAATGAGAGCTGTTGTGTTTAGGGGCATAATGTGTCCGTCCCATGAGTATTTCTTGTTGGGAAATGAGAGACCACTAAGGAAGGGGCTGCTTGCCCCCTTGGCCATCCAAAGGCCGAAAATACAAAACTCCAATCCCAAAGCTCCTCATACAGAAAACATGATGATGGAAAGAGCTACAAGAAAATAGGAAGAACACCTTACAGTTTCAGAGTGGGAAAGATTATTTTTTTAATAATTGAAAGTTATTCTGAAACCCAAAGAAAAGCAGTAGAGCATAAACAGGTTACATTTTGTTTAAAGTCAAATAGAACAGGATTCAAATTTGGGTTCTACCAGATAGCATCTTGGTTAGGAAACTCAGGGATTATGTTGTTTACCTGTAAATCAAGATAACTAACAGTATTATTGTTTTCTGTCAGTTTTATTGAGGTGTTGTAATTGAACATATATCACTGTACAGTTTTGAGGTGTGCATCACAACAGTTTGACTTACACCTATTGTGAAATGATTATTGCAATAAGTGTAGTCAGCCCTGTCAGTGCATATAGTTAAAGAGAGAAAGCAGAAGAAAAGAACTTTCTTTGCAATGAGAGCTCTTAGAACTCTTAGGATTTACTCTCTTAACTTTCATTTATAAACAAGCATCAAAAGCACAAACCATGAAAAGATAAAAACACTAGATTCAATTAAATCAGGGGTAGTCAACATTTTTATACCTACTGCCCACTTTTGTATCTCTGTTAGTACTAAAATTTTCTAACCGCCCACCGGTTCCACAGTAATGGTGATTTATAAAGTAGGGAAGTAACTTTACTTTATAAAATTTATAAAGCAGAGCTACAGCAAGTTAAAGCATTTACTAATAATTACTTACCAAGTACTTTATGTCAGATATTTGCTAAGTTTGACAGAATAAATCTTTATAAAACAACTTACTATAGTTAAATCTATCTTTTTATTTATACTTTGCATACATAGAAATTACATTAGTTAATTGAATTATTAGTGGGGTTCCTGAGGCTGATGCTGGGAAACTAAATATTGAATATCCGGTTCAATTTTTGTGAGGAACAAACGAAGGTCTCCCCTTTCGGAAATATTCAGGCGGTTTCTTTCGTCATAATATGATTAACAGCACTAAATCCTGATTCCACAAGATATGAAGTAGGGAAAGGTATCAATAAACTGAATACCATTTTCCACATATTTGGATATAAGACTGGCATTTTTTAATTTGCCATAGGTTTTCATATCCACCACTGTAGAATTTATGTTTACTTTCTTCATCATACCTAATTTCTAACAGTTCTTCTTGGCAAGTTGTATCAGCCTCTTCAATATTTGCGGTAAAAGGATTTTTCATCCAGTCATATACCTTCAATTTCAAAATATCTTCAAATCGTTTTTCCATGTCCAATTTAAGTTCATTGAGGTGGCTACTGAATCTGTCAATATCCTCTGGAGTTACACCATCTTTTATAGATGATAATTGAGGAAACTGATGAAATTCTCTCTTCAAAGATTATGACAAAGTAGTTCAAGTTTGTAAATAAATAATAGCACAATACTTTGGCAACCTATAAGAGTTTTATTAGCTCCTTGAAGCTGCAAATTGGCATCGTTAAATCTTTTGAAAATATCTGCCAAGTAAAAGGCATTATTCTTTACTGTTTTTAACTGTTGACACAGATTGGTCTCATTATTACTTTCAAAAAATTGTATGACACTATCATATAATGCTACAAATCTAGCGAAAGATGTACCCTTTGACAGCCACCAAACTTCTGTGTGCAAAAGTAACTTAATAAAATCTTCATTATTGTCCTGGCAAAGCTGCCGAAACATTCTACCATTCTTTGCATTGGATTTGATTTTGTTTACGGCTCGAATTATTATAGTCAATGATAAATGGAGACTTGTACTTATACGTTTTCCTACAAGATGTTGTCTGTGCACCACACAATGAATACATAAAACATTTGGCACTTCCTGCTTCAAATAAGCAACAAATCCACGATAGCGACCTACCATTGATGGTGCTCCATCAGTAGCTCATGCAACAATATTATTCAAAGGAATATTACATTTTAAAAAGTATGGCCTGACCTGTGGTGGCGCAGTGGATAAAGCGTCGACCTGGGAACACTGAGGTCGCCAGTTCAAAACCCTGCGCTGGTCTGGTCAAGGCACATATGGGAGTTGATGCTTCCAGCTCCTCCCCCCTTTCTCTCTTTCTCTCTCTCTCTCTCACTCTGTGTCTCCTCTCTAAAATGGATAAAATAAAAATAAAATAAATTTAAAAAGTATGTTCTCACAGTATTAAATATAGATAATCCTTTTGTATCTGTGATGAGATTTATTTCATATAGCATTTCTTCTCGTAATATATTGTTTTCATCAAAATAGTGTACAAATGCCATCAATAAAGCATCATTATCTGCAATGGTAGATTCGTCCAATTGCATGAAAAATGAAGAGTTTTGGAGAATACTTATAAGTTTGTTTTCAACATTAACTGCCACTTCATCAATTCATCGCTTTACTGTGCTATCTTTTAGGGGCAACCTTTTTAAAATTTGAGGTATATCCTGATGCATTACTGTTGAGATAAATTCTTTTATAGAGGGTATTATTACAGTTTCTCCAATATTATAGCTTTTACCACATTTTGCAATAATTTGTGAAATGCGTTAAGTGGCAATTAATCCATCTTCGTTTGTTGTATGTTGTTTCTTAAATGATGAAATGATAGTTGAACGATTTTGAAATTTTTTATATATTTCCTGAAAATATTCAATGGGCTTGTTCTTGTCATTTGGATGCTTTGTAGAAAGATGTTCTCGCAATCGACTTGGCTTCATTGGATAATGTCTTATGGCACAATAAACACATTGGATGTTGTTTATTTGCAATAGATTCTATGAAACCCATCTTCAGATACTCTGGCAAATAGCCACGTGAGATTTTTGTTTTGTTTTGTTTTGTTTTGAGACATGGGCTCACGATATTTCACAATATTTTGTTTGAAGCTGTAAGCGTGTGCTTGTTCTCAGAAATCTAACTACGTACTGACTTTAGTTTCAATTACTTAACGATTTAGCTTCACTACGTAACGTGAACAAAACTTACGCTCTTGAAGTCTGTTGCGCGGTCGTGACATTACAAGTGTCATGGTTGAGCGAGAGTTTGTCCAGACAAGACTAAGTTAGTGAGTATCCGTGGTTGTGCGTTTTATAAAATTTTATGTAGCGGGTGTTGGCCAATGGCATCACTTGTTTCTGATCGGAGCGAAGTAGCGAGACATTGGCTAGTTTTGGCAGTCCAAGGGGTTCTTAGAATGTCACCCTATTACCCTAAAATCTGGGAATCGAGACGAAAATATTAATTAATTGGTGTCTCCATTGTCTGGCAGTTTCTGTAATAGAAAAAAGCATCGAACCAAGGAGTTCTTTGTATACAGGGTAATAAAATGACAAACTGATAGTTTTTGGGCGACAATAGCGGTCATAAACTGCCCGCCGTATTGGGCGGCGGGTGTGGACCTGGGGTCAGATACCTGGCCACTCGTGGATGTGGGCCAGGTGGTCACGAA
Source organism: Rhynchonycteris naso (assembly GCA_037038555.1). Taxonomy (NCBI): domain Eukaryota; kingdom Metazoa; phylum Chordata; class Mammalia; order Chiroptera; family Emballonuridae; genus Rhynchonycteris; species Rhynchonycteris naso. Next base: position 96,475,252 of record CM072996.1, on the reverse strand, counting down.
AGAGGTCGGGTGTGGTCCCAATACAAATGACCTGTAACAGAGTCTGATCGCTGTCCTGATCGTGACTGGTCAACAGTTAGTTGATTAGTATGTAATTGCAGTGCCGTTTGGTTGCTCCACTACCGCCCACCATAAAAGCTGGAATGCCCACTGTGGGTGGTAGGGACCAGGTTGACTACCACTGAATTAAATGAGAACGTCTGAACTACAGATGATACTTTCAGAGTTCCTGCAGATAGACCTGGGTTTGGGAAAGCTATCGGTCATGCTGTAACTGACTGGATTACTGAAAAGAAGATGACAAAGTCCTACTCATTGATGAGCCAGAAATGAGGACTTTATGTGAGAGCAGGGATCGCCCACTCACATCCAGGCCTGTCTCTGGTCATCAGCCTTCTCTCTCAACCTGCCCCCTTGTTAAGTTTGTCCAGCAGCATTTGAGCAAACAGATGTCTGTCCCTTGTGGGCCTGGCCTCTGAGACAGTGCGTCTGATCTTCCAAAGGCTGTCTTCTCATCCCCACGATTGGGAGTGAAGGCCTCCCAGGTAGAGGGCTGCCTAATGAGGGGTACTAATCCCTGGATCTGTGTGGAGAAGAGCCGTGGTTGAGACTCGGTCCATGTCACTCCAGGATGTGAGCAGGAAATCAATGCTTATTATTATGCTAAACCACTGAGATATCTTGAGTTATTTGTTAGAGCCGCCTGTTCTAGTTAATTTTAGTGTTCAGATATAAGTGCTGGGTGGGGTCCTCGAACTTGAAAAATCTGCGATCTAGCCCTGGCCAGTTGGCTCAGTGGTAGAATGTCAACTCAGCATGTGGAAGTTCCAGGTTTGACTCTTGGTCAGGGCTCACAGGAGAGGTGACCATCTCCTTCTCCACCCCTCCCTCCCCTTCCCCTTCTTTCTCTCTCTCTCTTACCCTCCCACAGCCATGGATCAATTGGTTCTAGCACATCTGCTTGGATACTGAGGATGGCTCCATGGCCTTTTCTCAGCTGTTAAAATTGGCTGGGTTGTGAGCATGGCCCCTGATGGGTGGAGCATTATTTTTAGACGGGGTTGCCAGGTGGATCCTGGTCAGGGCACATGTGGGACTCTATCTCCCCTCCTCTCACTTGGAAAAGAAGAATAAAAAAAGAAAAATCTGTGATCTCTGTCACTGTGTTGGTCTGGGGCAGCAGATGGCAAGGAAAGTAGTGCTGGAGCCGGGAAACATGGCAATCTATGCCACAACCTGGTAAATATTTGGAAAACTGTTGCCCAAGATAATTGGGAAGCATGTCACATGCTTAACTGAGCCAACAGCTCAAGGAGGAGAAGAGAATTATAAAGGATCAATGTGTGTATGAGCCACCTTGGGGAGGGTGTTCCAAGAATAAGATGACCTCAGGAGAAAACAGGACCATTTACAAGGAGAAATGGGAACAGGAAACATCCACAAATTCCAGTCGCTGAGGCTTAGAAAAGCCCAGGGGCTTCCGATCAAAGGCATTGAGTGATGTATGTTAAAGCATTGGGCCTACACAGCACAAGTAAGCTTCTCCTGTGAACAGAGGAAGATGAGGGAGGAAGTGGCCTCCCACAGAAGCCTGGGAGCCCTGAGAAAGACTCCAGGAAGCAGAGCACAGAAGGCACGAGGGTAAGAAAACAGAAATACAGACGCCATATATCTATATTCAGGGAAGAAAAGCAACAATGGGTATAGACCTGAATGGAAGCAAACGCACTAGAAGCTAATCAAGCTTCTAAGGCAATCATGTCGCCAAAAAACATTAACGGGGACAATCATGGTGGCAACAAAGAAGCGGACGATTTGGGCCTCTGAAGCAGATTGCGTTCTCCACAATGGCCAGGACATCATCTCCCACCCCATGTGCTCTTTTGTAGTGTGATCAATATACCTGCCATCAAGGGGCAGGGTCTGTGCCCTTCCTCCTGGGCATAACGGCTATAATGGGATCTCCATGACTAGGCCATGAAGGAGCAGGTATCTTGTACCTGGTTCTTGTGAGATGTTTGCTCTGGGAACCCAGTTACTATACTGAAAGGAAGCCTAACATCCCACCTGGGAGGAGCCGAGTTTTCTGGCCCTTGGTTCTGGAGCCAGCTGTGTGGACAAGCCATCTTGGAAGTGCGCCCTTGTTGTGCAGATAAAATATAATATGCTCACTTTGTTAAAGATGGCGCTGCCCACATGGAAGCCCGTCACCCAGGTGATATTATTTGCCCTTATGCTTGGGATGGGTGAGGGGGAAAGGCTGTAATGTAAGCAGGCCGGTTGTTATGGCCTAAGGCTTAGTTTTAAGAGTAAGCTCTTCCCCACACCCTTGACTGATTGGATGATGTAGGGTGGTGCACTCTCTTGAGGAATCCCATTGTGTCTTGGATGGGTGTCTTTGTATTGGAGACTTCCTTGTTTGTATAATTGGATTAAAGGTTTTGATTCTACATTATAAAGTGGGAGAGACCAGTAGCTTGATCTCTCTCTTGGTTCCTGAGGTATTAGAGAGGAGAGCAGAGTAAGGCCAGGAGGAGGCCAGGAGAAGCAGCCAGGATGGCAGAGTGCTAAGGAAGAAGCCAGTTTGTGCAGAGTTTGTGCAGGAGAAGGAGATGGGAAACAGAGGTGAATAAGTCTGGTGAGCTAGAAACCTTTTAATTCTAGGAAACTCGGATAAGTCAGTAGCTTTGTGAGCATTGAATGTGTGGGTTTTGGAGCCCAGTGTGTGTTTTTGCTTGCCCGCCGGGTGCAAGCTAGAATTAAAGCTGATGACTCACCAGTTCTTGGCTCCATTGTTTCATTACCGACTGTTCGAATCCAATGTGAACCTGCACGGGTCAGGCGGCCGTGATCCTGACCCTGGCTACTGGCTTTACAGACCTTCAGCCCCAGTTGAGCCACCGCAGCAGAGGCGGACTTAACGGTGGGTGCACCAGGTGCGTGCCCTGGACCCCAACTTCTGAAGGGCCCTCCAAAACCCCAAATTTACACTTTTTTCTAATGACACCAAGTTTGGTTTGATGTGTGCAATTTTAACATTAATAATGCATAATATCTTTTTATTTATTTAAAAATATGGCTAACATGTATTTTTTTTTAAAGAGGCCTAATATTTTCTTTTGTGCCTAGGGCCTAAACCAACCTTAATCTGCCTCTGCACTGCAGTCAGTACCACTGCTCTTGGCCCACATTGCAGATGTATAAGCTAAAGAAAGGACTTTTGCTGTAAGCCACTAACCTTTGGGGTGTTTACTACACAACAACATGTGACCAGATCAGCTAGTCCTAAGAACAAAAAGTATCCACCTTTCTCCCCACATGTTGCACATGCGGCCAATGGAATAGACAGGAAGAGCTTCCTCCGAGTCGTATCATTAAAATCACAAAGCAGAGAGCTCTTCCTTGAAAATTTAATTACACTTTGTTGGCACGACCCCTTCTTAGGGCTGTCCCATGGGAAAACGTTACAACCTAGAACCAACAGGCTGCTATGTGTCTCCCTTTATTTCTTTTTCTGAGCGAGGTTTGGGTGCAGGTTTCCTGCCTCCCTCCACTGCTGCCGTAGGAACTCTGCAGGGTTGGGGAGAGGGCATGACTCAACGTATTAGTCCGTAGAGAGATTTCTCTTCTGGTTCTGATGGAGGGAGACATGTATCTTGTGGACTCTAAGCTTGATGCAGGGACTTGGTGGCATTGTGTATGGTCTCCTTTGGGAGGGATATGCGAATGTTTAATGTGTGGGCAGAGAGGAGTAGCTAAATAGTTCATGATAATCAGAGCAAAGTTCAGACAGACTATTAGCACTCACCTGGGTCCATATAACCATTACATTTCCCTAACTCGTGAAGTTAGGTTGATCACGGGACTGAATTCTGGCCCCTGGAATGTGGGCTGCCCTTCCAGGCCTGGCTCTTGGAATGTCCAACATCCCTGTGCACGGTCTCTCTCCTCTATCCCCAGGGATAAAAGCTAAGAGTCTGGAGACGGTTGAGTGGCTTAGTAGAAAGAACAAAGCCTGCAAGAGCATATCCGACACGCCGTGAACAAAATCAACCTTTTACAATGTTAAATTACAAAGATTTAGGGTTATTTATTATGGTATGTAGTGTTAATTAGCCTGACTAATGTAATAAGCAAAAACATAAAAACATTTTATATATTAAAGAAGACAAGATGCAAGTGGTCTATAAAAATGAAAAGATTCTCAGTGGATGAAAACCAAAACAGCACTCAGGGCTCATTTTTCATGTCCCAGCCCAGCAAAGAGCAGCCTGCTGATACCAAGGACAAACAGAAGCTCCCAGCACTGCTGGTGGGAGTGCGTGGTCAGAGATCAGGGCAGGAGACAAAAATCAATCCAAGTGTGTTAAGCCAAGGACTCTCTGAGGGTAGCCGTGTGCTGGCAGAATCAGGGAAGGACAGAGGGATGGCCTAGGAGCACGCAGAGCTCCACCTGGACACTGGGCCCACCGGAAATAGGGAAGCTGCTGTGGAACCATGAGATTCAGGTTCAAACCCCTTTGTATGTCCCAGGGAAAAGGGAGCTAAGCCAGGGGACCACAACTGCCTTTGCAGACACCTCACATGGCCGTGGGAGGCAACTGAAGGGAGCAGGCTGCTCTTCTAAGCCTACAACTTCCCTGGTGAGCCCTGTACCAATGAAATTACACATAGCCTCTGACCCAGGGATCCTACTTCCTGGTGAGCACAGGGCAATGTGGGGAAGGGGGCTTCTCAGTACTATTTGTAATAATGAAGACTTTAGAAGCAATTAATTGCCTCTCAGCATAGACGTAGGTATAGAAATATTTTATTCATACAATGGAATATTACAGAGCAGTGAAACTAAATAAACTAGTTCTACATCAATAAGAATAAATAGCAAAAAAAAAAAAAAAAACAACCCCAAAACAAAAACCCAACCCCATAATAATTCAAGAAAAGGGTATATGATAAAAACATGTGTAGTGTAACATCAATTCTGCATATTTAAAAAAGTACCCAAAGCAATAATCTATATTATTTTTAGATACACTTGAACCTAATTCTACCCAGGAGTTACCTCTGATGCAAAAGGGAAGATAAGCAGATGACAAAGGGATTTTAATTTTATCTTTAATATTTTATTTCTGGCAGTAGGTGTGCTGGTACCTAGTATAATATTACCTGTATTGGTTGGGTTTGAAATGTTTCTTAATTAAAAAGAAACTTAGAAAGTATATTCATTAGAGTCAGATAAATATGAAGGAAACTGAAGGTAACAGAGATTGCTTTCCCTGGAAAAAAGTATGACTGTAACTTTATCTTCCTATAACTTTGCATTTTGTACATTTGAATTTTGTAAATGTTATAAAAATTCGTAATTCATGTCAATGTCTATCAGCTAACTACCAGCAGAGATACATCTGTAGCTAACACGCATCTGTAACTAACAACATTAGATGCCTTATTTGCTGCAACAAGGGAGCCCACACTCCCAGGGCACTTGGGTGCCAGGTGGGGACAGAAGATACAGAGCGAGTTAGAGTTCTGAGGGTTGCAGCCAGTCACAGGACAGTCTTGGTAGGGTTTTGGCCAGATCCTGTAAGTGAGGGACTTGCCAGAAGAGCCAGTGATCTAATCTGGAGAACATTTGTTTTCATATAAAGCTACTGTTAGATTGGCTTGAGTATAATCTTATCTTGGAACACAGTTAGGAGACATTGGTTACCCAGTGGCTGCTGATAATAAATCCAGCTCCAGTTCCCTGAGTCAGGCCTTTCTTAACGTGAGCTGTGTTTGGTTTCCTCAGCATAGAATGTAGGGTTGTGGGTATGGTCTCAGACAGGAATGGTGCTTTTACTCCTTCTCTGTGTACCTCTGTGACGAAACTTCTGTGGGGCTTATCTATTTGGGTATTTCAAAACAGAGATTAGCTTTAGTAGCTTTTACTTAGAGGTCTATTTCTGAGTTTTCCTTCCCTCTTTCCTTCCTTCCTTCCTTCCTTCCTTCCTTCCTTCCTTCCTTCCTTCCTTCCTTCCTTCCTTCCTTCTTTCCTTCCTTCCTTCCTTCCCTCCCCTTCCTTCCTTCCTTCCTTCCTTCCTTCCTTCCTTCCTTCCTTCCTTCCTTCCTTCCTTCCTTCCTTCCTTCCTTTCCTTTCCTTTTCTCCCTCCATTTTTTCTTTCTTTCTCTCTCTCTCTCTCTCTCTTTCTTTCTTTCTTTCTTCTTTCTTTCTTAGAATAGTTGAGTGGAAAAGGATGCCTGATTTCTTTTCACTTCATCTTGCTTGGAGAAAGGCACAGCTGAGCATGTGGTGGTCATGTGTAGTCACTGTAGATGCTGTATTGGGAGAGAATAAATAGATATGTCGTATCTGGCCTGAAAAACACAAACTTGTACAGTGACAGCAACAGAACACAACCAAGAGTCTCACGTGTCCAGATGCTCAGTTTCTTAGCCAAACCCTGTGGAAGAACATGTGTAAGTATGGCCAAGAGCCATTATTTCTTGTCCTTTCTGCTTCCTGCTTTTAGCTGTGCCACTCTCAAGAATCTCCACTGGGAATACCAAGCTCTGGGGTTACTTTGTTTCTTTTTATTTGTTTTATTATTTTATGGCAAGAAAAGATAGCTTTTAAAAGATTGTCCCTTATCAGATCATCTTAGGAACCTTTCTTATCAAGCTCAACTTTTTTTCTTTGGCCTCTTTGCTATGTATAATAATTGCCCCCAGCATACCACAAGTTGTTTTCCAGGAAATCAGAGACATCAACAAAGGGAGGGGAGAATCTGACTTAATGTTTGAAGGGGGTGTGGGCACTGGGAGAAGGTCTGTGCTGATGGAGGAAGAAGGAGCAACTGCCAACTTTGTGGACCAGGTCCCAGTGGTCACTGGGTACGTCAGCTAAACCTCCACCCAGTGCATTGAACTCTCTTGGATAAATTCCATTGTGTCACGCATCTCAGGGGATTGAACACTGTAGTTGAGCAATGTCTCCTGACCCAGTCAGTAAGTAGAAAGGTGAGATTAGAGCATCCCAGGTTCAAGCATAAAAGAGAGGGAACATTTCTTCCTACTCCCCTTGGCAGAGCCCCTTTTTCCTAGGCATGCGGTCTGGGAGGTGAAATTGACCCCACCTCCCATCCCTGCCTCCCAAGAGTGGACCTTAACAGCCTTCAGATTATGGAGATCTTCAGCTTATAGAACTCACAGTGATTGGTTCAGGGATAATCACATGACCCACATCTATTCAATCAGGTTAAACAGCATCAAAGTACAAGAAGCAGATTCTTCCCTGGTTGGAAGTTGGTAGCGGGAAGAAGCTGACAGTGCCATTTTCGTATGATGAAGGAATAATGGCACTGGGAGAGCCCATGGGAGAAATGGGCACACATTGAGCCCCTGAGCCAGTTGTCACCTGAAACCAGCCCTGCCATTGGCTCTTTGAGTTGTGAAACCAATACAATTCCTTTCTATTGAGCTCTTAGATACATGTGTGGCTGTGCTGGGTCCTGCATCTTGGACATAGCACTCTATTTATTATTATTATTATTTTTAGTGAGAGAGATAAAGAGAGAGACAGATTGAGGGACAGACAGCAACAGACAGGAAGGGAGAGCGATGAGAAGCATCAATTCTTCAATGCAGCACCTTATTGTTCATTGATTGCTTTCTCCTGTGTGCCTTGATGGGGAGGGGTGGTGATGGTGGGTGACAGCCAAGACAGCGACCTCTTGCTCAAGGGGTCATGTCTATGATCCCACGCTCAAGCTGGCAACTCCATGCTCAAGCTGGTGAACCCACGCTCAAACAAGTGATCTCAGGGTTTCGAACCTGGGTCCTCTGCATCCCAGGCTGATGTTCCATCCACTGCACCACAGCCTGGTCAGGCTTGGACACAGCACTTTAGGTCACAGCCCTCTGCTCCTGGGGCTGTGATGGGCTCATCACAACAGTAGTTCATGACTTGGTATCTGAAAAACCTTAGCTCGAATCTCAGACTGAAGCTGTTCGCCCTCTGAGACTTCATTCTTCACATGTACCGGGGATGACCACTCCTGCCCTATTTAACATGGAGAACTGCTGTGAGTCAGGTGAGGTAGAAAGGGAGAGAGCAGCTAAAGAGCCACAGCAGATGAAGTGTCATCGTTCCCCTCACTGCTCACCTCCCAGGATGGGCTGAGTGCTGCCCAGAACAATGCTCTCAAAGCCAATCACTCGAGAACCAAGCAGGCACAAAGCCACAAGGTTCTGAGCTCATGAAGGGAGGAAGGAGGGCATGCCCAGCCTGCAGGAATGCCAGGGGTTGGAGAGGGCCTGTTCCTCATCACCTGTTCACCCCCAGAACCTGTATTTCTACTAAATGTGACGAAGGAGTCTGGGAGAGCATAAGGTAGAAGCTCACTTGACTTTGCTCCTTTTGACTCTAACAGAGAGGTCAGCTGGCCTGAGAGGCCACTAGCAAAAATTTAGGACTCCATGGAGAGCTGCAGATACTCAGGGTATGACTTTTTCCTCAGGGAATTTCTCCCAGAGGTTGGCTCATGAATCCACATATATCTCCAGGAAGCTCGTGGTCTTCTGCGTTTGAAAGTGACTCAGGAGACCTCAGAAGTGAGCAGTTGGTGGCAGGCACACCAATGAGGAACCCACATGCTCCTTCACCCCGGCCTGCTAAGAGCCCTCAACAGAGGCCCAGCTCACCTCTGGACTGTCCACTGGCATATGCCTTTGCAGGAGTTTCAAAGTTCCTGGTGTCAGGGGCTATACCAATGGAGAAGCACAGAGGCACGCATTCCTCTACTGGACGCACAGCCCCAAGCCAGGTCTCCTGTGTGCGGTGGGTAAACACAGGTTCTTCAGGTAGCTTCCTGCCTCTCTGGCTTGGGCTGGGTTGTACTAACCACATCTGTTACTTTCTGAATTCTGATACTTTGACATATGGGGTCCTGCTGACTCTGGAGGGACTGTCCTTCCCAAGGTGAAACAATTTTAGAGAAAGCAAATGATCCACTGGCCAGCATGATGCTCTTAAGTACCACCCAACCAATCCAGACCCCACACTGTACCAACCTCATGTCAGCTCTCACACTCAGGTCACTGCCCCCTGCCCTAGTCATTCCAGGGCCAGGCACCAGACAACTAGGACAGCCACTGTGCCCCAGAGCCCTTTGAAATTACTTGAATGGGCCAACCCTGAACCTGCTCACCTGACCTGGCCCATTCCTTCCCATGGAAACCACAGTAAAGGTTCTTGCCCACATCTCCTTCTCTCTCTTGGCCTCCCAACTGATACCGGTGCTTCTCCGTATGGCCCTGTGTGGTGTGGCCTGTCCCCTCCTCTTGGGAACAGTAAGGAACAAACTACCTTTTCGCTGGCAGTTACATCCTGATTAGTTGACCTCACCCTTTTGCCAATTTTCTATTAGCACACCATACTTTGGAAACATGGGTGCGGTGACCATGGTCCTATGCAGATTTCAAGTTTCAGCCATAGTTCCTGGGAGGGGCTTGCGGTTATCAACTTGTGTGTCACAAATAAGCTTAAAACAGCTCATTTAAGGTTCAAATAGCAGAATTTCTCCACCGAGTGGGAAGCTGTTGTTGTTCTTCCCATGTCCCCACAATCCGAGAGATACACATCAGCCCAGAGTTTGGAGAAGGAGCTGTTTATTATTCTTGGAAGAGTAAGGAGATAGGAGGCAAGCCTTGCACCAGTGTGTTTGTCCCTGGAGAGCTGTGACCAGAGCTCTGGCCCCATGAGGAGGCCATGTTGTGAACGAGACAGCTGCCCCCTATGCTGTGGATGGACCACATCAGAAACAGCAGTGAGGCAGGCAGCCATGCCCGGAAGGGAGTGGGGGGAAGCGCTAGCCAGCGTGGATGTTCCTGCCTTCAGGGACACAGCCCTCTGGCCCTGGACAGTTCACAAGCGCACTGCCACTCAATTCCTGTGTCATGGGGTTTCTGCTTGACTTGCCCCAGTTTGGAAAGATACGATTGGAAAGGAGAAAGTTCAAATATGAGCCAGCCAGCACTGTCAGCCTCATCTCCGCACATATTTACAGAGTCAACAACAGTCGTGAACTTGTGTGAACTGCCAGGAACAGAACCCAAATGGCGTTTCCCCTCCTGAGCACATTCCTCTGTCTTTGTTAGTGCAGACAGGACATTTTGTGTGTGTGTTTTTTTTGCCCAGTCTCCAAACAACATCAAAATTCAAACCCAGCAGGCTCCCTTCCACAATGCATTGGGGAAGCTGTTGACTCAGGAGCCACACCAGAAGACAATGCATCAAGTGAAGATACACTGTCCTTAATCTGCTTGCTTACCGCTATGTCATGGACTCAAAGAGGCAGGATGAACTTTGTGGAAGTTGAAAAATAGTCTTGTGTCCCTTTAATTAACTAGAACATAATGGTGAAAAGCAAGCACAAAATGTTTTGGTTTTTTTTTTCACAAAATGTTTTGTTTCTTTTTCCCCCCACTCCTGGCTTTCTTGGAGCTCTGTGAGGACGGCCACAAGCCTGTTCCATGGGAACAGTGGCTGCCCACGGCCCCCTCCACAACTCCCCTGTGCATGGGTCAGAGAACTAGAGATGCTTTCTACATTCAACTGAAAACCACAGTGACACATATGGCCCACCCTATACAAAAGGCAGCTTAGTGCAACCGACCACCTTCGCACACGGGCTGTGCACACCTCTCTCATGGGGTCTCACCATCTCCTGTGTGCCTTTGTGGGTTCACACTCTCTAACCTCTCTCTCAGCTTCCCAGTTGCCATGGAGAAATACTTTACTACCTACTCAGCATTTGCTGTTCCTTTATTCTTACTAGGAGTCTAATCTTATTTGGGAGTGTTAGTTTCCAAGTGATAAAATGGGACTTCCTATCTTGTGTCACAGCCAGGGTGCTTCCACCTCCCACTCTTACACAGGAGGCAGATCCTGTTCACAGGCAGGGCACACTCTCAGGGCATGCTCTCTGAGGCCACCCCTGCAGCCCCTCTGTTGTTTTGAGTGTGAGAAGAAAACGCCACTCCCCCTGCTGGGGGCTAGTGTTTACAAAACCACCCTCCCAAAGTTACCCTCCTTACAAATGACCTAAATGACCTCCCTCATGTGAAGCCTAGATGTGCTTGAACATGTCCTAAACTGGCAAGACCAAGTTTTAACAAATTCCTTTGTAAATTCTGCACAAGATTCTGCACCTTGTTTGACATGCAGCCATTAGGAGGTGATGTCAGCAAGATGGTGGAAGGATGTTCTGGTCTGCATCTCCTCAGAGAAACACTGGGGCAGAATATTTGTCAACCATGCATTAGCTAAGGGGTTAGTATCAAAAATAGATAAAGATTCCTACAACTCAACAGCAAAAAACCCCACAAATAATCTGATTGAAAAATAAGCCAAGGAACTGAATAGACACTCTTCCACAGAAGACACACCAACAGCTAACAGCTCAGCATCACTAATCAGGGAAATGCAATCCAAACCATACTGGGATGTCACTTTACACCTGTTTTAGAATGACTGTTATTAAAAAACAAAACAAAACACCAATAGATAAGTTTGGGTGAACTTGTGGAGAAAAGAGGGTCCTTGTAAATTCTTGATGGGAATGCAAGTTGGTGCAGCCCCTATGGGAGACAGTATGAAGGCTCCTCAGATAATTAAAAATAGAATTACCATGTGATTCAGCAATCCCGCTTCTGGGTATCTATCCAAAGGAACTTAAATTAGAATCTTTTTTTTTTTTTTTAAGGTGAGAAGAGGGGAAGTATTGAGGCAGACTGCCACATGCACCTTGACTGGAATCCACCCACCAGCCCATCTGGGGCCAATGCTCAAATCAAATGAGCTATTTTTAGCATCTAAGGCTGATATGTTTCAACAGAGCTATCTTCAGTGCCTAGCACCACACTTGAACGAATCAAGCCACTGGCTGTGGGAGGGGAAGGGGGAGAGAAGGGGAAGAGGGAAAGGGCGAGAAGCAGATCATTGCTTCTCATGTGTGCCCTGACCAGGAATTGAACCTGAGATGTCCATATGCTGGGCTGATGCTCTATCCACTGAGCCACTGGGCAGGCCTTGAAGTAGAATCTTGAAGAGATACCTCAACTCTCAAGTTTGTTGCAGCATTATTCACAATTGCCAAGGTATGAAGACCTATGTGTCCATCAATGGATGGATGAATGAGAAAAATGTGGTGCATATATACATAATGAAATATTCTTCATCCATGAAAAGAAGAAAATTATTCCAATTGGGGCAACATGGATGGACCTGAAGTTTATTATGCTAAGTGAAATAAGACAGACAAAGCCAAATCCTGTATAATTGAAACAGAGGTTAGAGCAGTGACTGCCAGGGTCTGGAGGGAAGGGGACATGCAGAGGTGCTGATCAAATGGGACAAAGTTTCAGTTATGCAAGATAAACAAGTTCTGGAGATCTGTACAGCACGGTGACTATAGCTAACAGATCTAGCTGTACTGTGTACTTTAAATTTCCTGAAAGGGAAAAGCTTATGTTAAGTGTTACCTCATACACACACCTAAATAAAGGAGGTGAGGGGATACTTTGGGAGGTGATAGATTTGTTATGGCCTTGGCAGTGACTCTAGGTTCACAGGTGAAGACCTACCCAACTCATTGAGTTGTATATGTTAAAGATGTCCAGCTTTTCACTTGTCAATCATATCTCAGCAAAGTGGCTTTAAAAGAAAATAAACGTAGCCATTAGCTCACCATTGTGTTCAGACTGCAGCTTCATGTTAACACCCTGGTACACTCATTTTCCTCTCTCTTTATGCCTGGAAGTGAATTACTTCAGTTGAAAGTATTAGAAATATGAAGCAATGATATTTACAATTCTCTTTAACAAGTACAACAGTGGCAGTGTGAAAACCTCTGGAAACAAGGTCAAAGACCTTTCCCCGATGCCAAGTCACGGTCAAAGCTCTTATGCTTCCTGCCTGCCTTAGTTGTTCGATTTGAGCAGTCTTGTTCTAGAGCATTTTCTGGTGACCTAATGACACATTCTCATATAGGAGGTGTCAGCCATTAGATTCAGATGAAAAAATATAAAACAGTACATTAGAAAGGAGTTTGCCAGTGGGTGATCCATACCTCTCTCCTGTGAGCTTGGAGGAGGTCTAAAGGCATCTCCATATTTTTTCCCCTGCAAATGTGGTTTTAATTCAGAGCAAAGAATTTTGTAAACTCATGTCTTGGGGCCATTCCTAATTATAGCCTGCCCCCCTACTGCTGACAGCAGAGTGTGGCGTGTCCCTGCAACACTTCCTGTGATGCAATGTGCCCTGCAGGTCTCCATCCGGTCCATTCCCAGCAGCAGCTGCAGCTGGTTATAGTTCAGCTGAGACAGGTTTAATTGAGGACTCCGCCCCTCCCTTCTACAATCCATCAGCACACACTCATGCAAATCGAATTAGAGACTCTGGCTTGAACTTGAGAAATGAACTTTCCTCCCCTTCTTTTCAGGACAGTGGTGTTTGAGGAGGCCAGGCAGAGGGCTGGCGCACAGCTTGTGTCCATCTATCTGTAAGGGGATGCTGAGAAACAATAGTGTCTTAGACTATGCGCTTTTCCCCCTTAAATGTATCATTCTCCTGGTCCTGCTGGCCACCATGGCCAGACTCTTAACTCTCAGAAATTTCAGGTCCAGCACTTAGCTTCTCACCATTTCTATGTCCGCTTGGGGGTGGGTGGTGGCATATAGCACGTCCTTCAAAGTCACAGATTGTCACTGTGTACTTCTAAACTCCCATCTCAACCAGTCTCCTTTTCTAAGTGGCAATAGTCCTCCTCAGCCTTTTGTGCTGACCCCTCCCCAGATATTCTCAGGTCTGTGTCAGGGTGTCATCTAAGCCTGTTGTTCCCGAGCACATCTGGAACCAGAGCTGGCTCATGGTCACCTCTCTGGTTGCTTCTCGGACAAGATGTCAACCTGACTTCTCAATGGTATTTCCATCAGATAATACTGCTGTTCTTTATCTCTTGAAATCTGCATTCATTTCCAAGAGCCTTTGGTCCCTAATAAAACAAAGAGAGTCACTTGGCCAAGGGCTTTATGGAAAAGACAAGATATCATCGGGTTCCTCTCTTTCCTGCGAACGCTGAGAACTCGTTCCCCAACAAGGCTCCGTCTCAAACCCTGGGGAATCTCATGCTGAGGGTGTGTGCACAGGATTAAAAGGAGAGTCAGGCAGGTCAGTGACAAATGAGAGAAAGAAAAATAGCAGAAGAAAATTGAGAAGGAATGAGAGCAGATGCCAGAGAGAGAAATCAAAGGCTCATTCAGGAATTCTCCCCAGTTGATGAGAACCTGACCTTGAGAGAAGGGTCCAAGCCAGCTGACTAGAAATAAAGATGTTTCTTCTTCTTCCCCTTCCTCCTCCTTTCCTTCTTCTTCTTCCTTCTCCTCCTCCTCTTCTTCCTCCCCCTCCTCTTCCTTCTTTTCTGAACTGCTTATTAGGACTAACTACGCAATTTGTAGGCCCTGCGCAAAACGAGAGTGTAGGATCCCTAATTCAAAACGAACATGAATTTCAAGATGGCGACAGTAGAGCGTGAAGCCAGGCGTGGTCCACTCTGAATGCAGGGCCCTGTGCGCTGCCTAGATCACTCGCCGGTGAAACCCTTTGCTGGTTATCTGTTCTCTGCTTTTTCTGATCATTTTTCTCATGTCAGAAACAGGTTGTTTTTGCTAACCTTCTTTTGGTCACTGGGAAGCTGCAGAGAAGGAAGTATGCTTGTTTGCCCTCCAAGGACCAGAGGCCTATGGGAGAAGTGGAGGGGCTGCTCCCACCACCCCATCTATATTTTCTTTGCAGATTCATCTTGAGTCTGTCAGGTTTGACCTGGCAACTGTCCCACAGAGCTCAATGTCCTGCATTCGGAACTGGAAGGAATCCCGGTGAGTCCCCATGGAGGATCCTCTGCAGATCTTGAACAGCCCACTCTGAGGATGGTGAAATTCCCACAACCTGGCCATCATTCGTCTTCTCCTCACAGAGGTTTCCTCCTGCTAGCTGAGACCACGCCCTGAGCAGATTCACCATCAGGGGCTGCGCTGGATGACTAGGGGCACAAGCTGCTTGTCCCTCCTTCACACTGTTTCAGTTCCATGGATGAGGAAGGAAGGGAAGCACACACCCAAAGAGGAGGCTGGACCTACCCTCCACATGAATGATTGGCAGATGGCAACAAGTATGAGCTGGGAACCCATGCCCATGGTGGTTTTCTCTTACGTCAAATTCTACCTGGGAGGAAAAAGTGCTTGTGAGCAGCTAATAAGCATTGTTGAGGTGATGGAAGAAGATGGGCACATCATGTACAAGAGTGGGAGTGTATTAGAGAACTATGGCTAAGGGATGGATAGATAGATGAACAGAATGGACATAAATTCCACAAACAGACCCACATGGCCAGCACCCGTGAATACATGAAAAAAAATTATAAATGAAAATGTATTCAATAGATGAAAACAATGAGCTATTATTATCTTCCCTTTCTTACCTGGTAAAGATAATGTATGTTTGTAACATCCAGAAAAAATGTATCAACAGTAAATAAGAAAAAAATAATGTAAAAGTCCAAAAACAAGAGATAGGTTAAAAAAGCTTTGGCATATTTGTAGTAACAGGATCCCCAAAGATAATTAAAAGTGGCTCTGTAGAAGAGATCAAATGACACAGAAAGATGTTGAGAGCATCAGGCTACTTGAACTGAATTCTATTTGTTTCCTGTGACAGTGAAACTGTTGGCATGCCCACTTTAACTTTTTTTTTTTTTTTTTTTTAAGCGAGAGAAGGGGAGATAGACTTCTGCATGCACCCCTACCGGGATCCACCAGGCAACCCCTGTCTGGGACTGATGATAAAATCAACTGAGCTGTTTTTAGCATCTGAGGCTGATGTGCTTAGACCAGCTGAGCTATTCTCATTACCCCAGGCCAATGCTTGAACCAATCGAGTCACTGGCTGCAGGAGAGGAAGAGAGAGAGAGAGAAGGGGGAGAGGGAAGGGGAGAGAAGCAGATGGTTGCTTCTCCTGTGTGCCTTGACAGGGAATCAAAACCAGGTGTCCAAAACACACCCGGCCCAATCAACCCTGGTTTGCCAACCTGTGTTCACGAGTTGGCTCAGAACGCGGGGATGGGGTAGAGCCCCGTAGAGCAGAAGCTCACAGATGAGTGCAAGCCAGCAAATACGCCCATAAACCTTGGTTTGCCACCATGCACAGGAGGGCCCTGGCCTCGAGGGCGGGGCTAAACCTCCGGCTGGGCAAAGGCTCACAGCTGAGAGCACGTCAAAAGCCCTGCCCAACCCGCGAAACTGTGGCGAGCAGGCTCTGACTGTGGATGCTGGGCGGAAGCCGGGAAACCGGCTGGGTCCGCAGCTGAGCAAAGGTGCTCACCTCTACCCTTGGTGCTGAGGATTTTGGCTTGAGTGACAACCCCTCCCACGGAGGAGAGGTGGAAATCACAGCAACAGCCACAGTGGGTTGGTGCTGGCAACACCCATACCCAACTGCCCTAGGTAGTGGCAGAGGGGGTGGTGGGCCTGCAGACAAATCACACCTAGAGAACACAAAGGCAACACGTACTGGACTCCAGTGGCTACAACTTGCTTATACGCAGACAAAATGGGCAGGCAGAGGAATGCAAAGCAAATGAATCAAGAGAAATACCCAGAGAAGGACCTGAATGAACCAGACATAACCAAATTACCAGAAGCAGAATTTAGAATAATGATAGGATGTTCAAAGACATTAGAGCAACAATGGATAGTCATTATGAACACCTAAATAAAGAGATAACAAGTATAAAAAACGAAATTGAAATAATAAAAAAGAATCAGACAGAAATGACAAATACAGTATCAGAACTGAAGACCACAATGGAAGGAATTAAAAGCAGGATGAATCACGCTGAGGATCGAATAAGCGAGTTAGAGGACACAATAAACAAAGGCAGAGAAGAAAAAGGAAAAGAGACTTAAAAAATGTGAGGAAACTCTAAGGGAGCTCTGTGACAACATGAAGAGAAACAACATTCGCATCATAGGGGTGCCTGAAGAAGAGGAGAGAGGACAGGAAATGGAAACTTTGTTCAATCAAATCATAGCAGAAAACTTTCCTAAATTAAGGCTGGGAAACACTCCACAAGTTCAAGAAGCACACAGAACTCCATTAAAGAGAAACCCAAAAAGGTCTACACCAAGACACATCATAGTTAAAATACCAAAGCTAATGAATAAAGAATAAATTTTAAAAGCTGCTAGAGAAAAAAAGGCAATCACCTACAAAGGAGCCCCCATAAGGATGACATCGGACTTCTCAACAGAAACACTTGAGGCCAGAAGGGAATGGCAAGATATAATCAAAGTAATGCAGAACAAGAAACTACAACCAAGACTACTTTATCCAGCAAGGCTAACGTTTAAAATTGAAGGAGAAATAAAGAGCTTCCCAGACAAAGAAAACCTCAGGGAATTCATTAAAACCAAGCCAATTCTGCAAGAGATGCTAAGGGGCCTGTTGTGAATAGTTCAAAGGGGGAAAAGAATATAGCAAAAGAAGAATACAGCTTTAAAGAATAAAATGGCAATAAACAACTACATATCAATAATAACCTTAAATGTAAATGAATTAAATGATCTAATCAAAAGACATAGGGTAGCTGCATGGATAAAGAAACAGGACCCATATATATGTTGTATACAAGAGACATACCTTAAAACAAAAGATGCACATAGACTGAAGATAAAAAAATGGAAAAAATATTTCATGCAAATGGAAATGAAAATAAAGCCGGGGTAGCAGTACTTATATCTGATAAAATGGACTTTAAAACAAAGGCTGTAGTAAGAGATAAAGGATTCTACATAATGATAAAGGGAAAAATTCAACAGGAAGATATAACTATTATAAATATCTATGCACCAAATATAGGAGCCCCGACATACATAAAGCAGACTTTGATGGATATAAAGGGCGAGATTAACAGCAATACTATAATAGTAGGGGATTTCAATACCCCAATAACAACACTGGATAGATCCTCAAGAAAGAAAATTAATAAAGAAACAGCAGACTTAAAGGATACACTAGATCAACTTGATTTAATAGATATCTTCAGAACTTTTCACCCTAAAGCAGTAGATTATACATTCTTCTCAAGCGCTCATGGTACGTTTTCTGGGATAGACATATGTTAGGAAACAAAAATGGTCTCAATAAATTTAAGAAGATTGAAATCATATCAAGCATTTTCTCTGATCACAATGCCATGAAACTAGAAATTAAGCACAAAAGAAAAACTGAAAAATACTCAAACACTTGGAAACTAAATAGCATGATATTAAATAATGAATGCATTAACAATGAGATCAAAGAAGAAATAAAAAAGTTTCTAGAAACAAATGATAATGAGCATACATCAACTCAAAATCTATGGGACACAGCAAAAGCAGTACTGAGAGGGAAATTCATTGCACTACAGGCATATCATTAGAAGTTAGAAAAAGCTCAAATAAGCAACCTGACCCTGCATCTGAAAGAACTAGAAAAACAACAGCAAATAAAGCCCAGGACTAATAGAAGAAAGAAAATAATAAAGATAAGTGCAGAAATAAATGACATAGAGGCTAAGGAAACAATACAGAGAATCAATGAAACAAGAAGCTGGTTCTTTGAAAAGGTAAACAAGATTGATGAACCTTTAACTAGACTCACCAAGAAAAAAAGAGAGAGGACTCAAATAAATAAAATTAGAAAGGACAGTGGACAAATAACAACTGAAACAACAGAAATACAAAGTATTGTAAGAAAATACTATGAACAACTCTATGCCATAATATTAGACAATTTAGGTGAAATGGACAAATTTCTTGAATCATATAATCTTCCAAAAATCAATCTGAAAGAATCAGAACACCTAAACAGACCAATTACAACAAATGAGATTAAAACAGTTATCAAAAATCTCACAATAAAGAAAAGTCCTGGGCCTGATGGCTTCACAAGTGAATTCTATCAAAAATTCAAAGAAGAACTAACTCCTATCCTCCTCAAGCTATTTCAAAAATTTCAAGAAGAAGGAAGACTTCCAAACTCCTTTTATGAGGCGAGCATAATTCTGATCCCAAAACTGGGCAAAGACAACACAAAGAAAGAAAATTATAGGCCTATATCCCTGATGAATTTAGATGTTAAAATTCTTAACAAAATATTAGCCAACCGGATCCAGCAATATATGAAAAAATCATACACCATGATCAACTGGGATTTATTCTGGAGAGGCAAGGCTGGTTCAATATTTGCAAATTAATCAATGTGGTTCATCACATAAACAAAAGGAAGGACAAAAATCACATGATAATTTCAATAGATGCAGAAAAGGCATTTGATAAAATCCAGCACCCATTCATGCTCAAAGCTCTCAGTAAAGTGGGAATACAGGGAACATTCCTTAACATGATAAAGGCCATCTACGACAAACCGACAGCAAACATTATACTAAGTGGACAAAAATTAAAAGCAATCCCCTTAAGATCAGGAACAAGGCAGGGATACCCCCTTTCACCACTTTTATTCAACATAGTTCTGGAAGTCCTAGCTAAAGCAATCAGACAAGAAGAAGAAATAAAAGGCATCCAAATTGGAAAAGAAGAAGTAAAACTGTCATTATTTGCAGATGATATGATATTGTATATAGAAAACCCTAAAGTCTCAGTCAAAAAACTACTGGACCTTATAAATGAATTCAGCAAGGTGGCAGGATATAAAATTAATACTCAGAAATCAGAGGCATTTCTATATACCAACAATGAACTGTCAGCAAAAAAATTAAAGAAACAATCGCCTTCACTATTGCAGCCAAAAAAATAAAGTACCTAGGAGTAACTTTCACCAAGGAGGTTAAGGACTTGTACTCGGAAAATTATAAAACATTGATAAAAGAAATCAAGGAAAATACAAACAGGTTGAAGCATATACTGTGCTCATGGCTAGGAAGAATAAACATCATTAAAATGTCTATATTACCCAAAGCAATTTATAAATTCAATGCAATAACTATTAAAATACCAATGACATACTTCAAAGATATAGAACACATATTCCAAAAATTTTTACGGAACCAAAAAAGAACACGAATAGCCTCAGCAATCTTAAAAAGAAAAAATAAAGCAGGAGGTATCACTCTTCTGGATATCAAGGTTTACTTACAAAGCCATTATACTTAAGACAGCCTGGTACTGGCATAAGAACAGGCACATAGATCAATGGAACAGAACAGAGAACCCAGAAATAAACCCACACCTTTATGGACAACTGATATTTGACAAAGGAGGAAAGAACATACAATGGAGTAAAGACAGCCTCTTTAACAAATGGTGTTGGGAAAATTGGACATCTACCTGCAAAAAAATGAAACTAGACCATCAACTTACACCATTCACAAAAACAAACTCAAAATGGATAAAAGACTTAAACGTAAGCCATGAAACCAGAAGCATCCTAGAATAAAACATAGGCAGCAAGCTCTCCGACATCTGTAGCAGCAATATATTTGCCGATTTATCTCCACGGGCAAATGAAATAAAAGGCAAGATAAACAAATGAGACTATATCAAACTAAAAAGTTTTTGCACAGCTAAAGACAATAAGAACAGAATAAAAAGACAAACCACACAATTGGAGAACATATTCGACAGCACGGTCTGATAAGGGGTCAATAACCAAAATTTATAAAGAACTTATAAAACTCAACACCAGGAAGACAAACAATCCAATCAAAAAATGGGCAAAAGAAATGAATAGAAATTTCTCCAAAGAGGACATACAGGTGGCCAATAGGCATATGAGAAAATGCTCAACATCACTAATCATTAGAGAAATGCAAATTAAAACCACAATGAGATATCACCTCACACCAGTCAGAATAGCACTCATCAGCAAAACAACACAGAATAAGTGCTGGTGAGGATGTGGAGAAAAGGGAACCCTTCTGGACTGCTGGTGGGAATGCAGACTGGTGCGGCCACTATGGAAAACAGTTTGGAGATTCCTCAAAAAATTAAAAGTCGAACTGCCTTTTGACCCAGCTATCCCACTTATAGGAATATACCCTAAGAACACCATAGCACTGTTCGAAAAGAAGAAATGCACCCCCATGTTCGTGGCAGCATTGTTCACAATAGCGAAGGTCTGGAAACAGCCCAAGTATCCGTCAGAAGACGAGTGGATTCAAAAGCTTTGGTACATATATACTATGGAATACCACTCAGCCATAAGAAATGATGACATCGGATCATTTACAACAAAATGGATGGACCGTGATAACATTATACGGAGTGAAATAAGTAAATCAGAAAAAAAAACTGAGAACAGCATGATTTCATACATAGGTGGGACATAAAAGTGAGACTTTGAGACATGGACAAGAGTGTGGTGGTTATGGGGTGGGGGGGCGGGAGGGGATGGTGAGATTGGGAGGAGGGGAGGGGCACAGGGAAAACCAGATAGAAGGTGACAGAGGACAATTTGACTTTGGGTGATGGGTATGCAACACAATTGAATGATAAGATAATCTGGAGATGTTTTCATTGTACATATGTATCCTGATTTATTGGTGTCACCCCACTAAAATTAATAATAATAATAAAAAAAAACAAAATAAGCCCCAGGTGTCCATATGCCAGACCAACAGTCTATTCATTGAGCCACCAGCCAGGGCCCACTTTAGCACTTAAAACTTGGGTATTTCTATTTGATGGACTAGTCTCCCATCCCTTACATGACTGGGGTTGGCGCGCCAGAGTGTCGACCAGTTGTATAATTCATCAAGACTGAAACAAGGAGTGTCTGATTTTGGATTTAATATTCTCATTTCACATGAATCAAGAATCAGGGCAGGCCCAGCCAGGCTGGTCTTGTGGGGATGACTACACGGACAGGTGTCCTTCCGTCTTCTCTCATTGTCCTCCTGCTCCCCCTCTGTCCTCCGTGCTCTGTTCTTCTGCCTATCTCCCATCCTCCTTTGATCCTTCCCCCCTCTTTTTTTATCCCTTTACGTCTTTATGTATTTGTGTTTGCCTTGCACCAACATGTACCACAATTCTGGAATCACAGAGATAACTTTGACCGAGTCATGTTCTTAGTGGGATCTCAGGAGTGAGGGGACCAGTCCCAGCACAGGGACATCTGAAGGTTGTATGTCTCAGGAGGCCTCACACACCACTCGTGTCTCCATCATTGGTGTGGTTCACAGGACAAGCCAAGCATGCCAGAGGGACCATGCAATAGAGCCCCACCTGCCACAGGTGGAAGAGTGTGGTGTAAATGGTATGCTCAGGCTGAGCTGAAATCAGAAATGGCATCCTCTGGCTGTGACAGGAAAGACTCTGTTCTGGAAAGCTTAGGACTGGCATCCTACTGCTCTCGCAAGTTTTTGCAGACCCACCCTTGCCTTTCCTGCTTGCAGATGCTCTCTGACCTTTGCGTGGTGGCCCACGCCATCCTCCCCACGGTGCTGGCCTCATCTCCCTGTCTTTTTGGACCTGCGTTCACCCAGGTTTGGAAAGCTATAGGTTGGTACCATGGCACATGGCTCTTCTCAGACTCAGCACGCGGGTCATTAGGAAAAGGCTAAGAGGAGAGGCTCAAGCTGGAACCGCGATGCTCCATTGTTTAAGAACTTCATACTGATGGAGTCTAACTCATCACTCTTGGTGTTTCAGGAAAATATGTGTTGGCTAAATAAGGATTTGGGAGATGCAATCTAAAGGAAATACCTGATTCCCCTATTGCCAGTTTGACCGAGGGGCGTGGACCCCTATGGGGGGCAGGGCAAGGGGTTGAGGGACCCAGCTCAGTCTGCAACACCCACAGCCCTCCCAAGAGGATGCATCCCATCTAAACACTCTCCTTGTTTTTTCTCTGAGAAATAGGCTTGTAGGAGGAGTGGATGAAGGGCTGGAGAGTGTAGTAGGTCTTCGAGGAAGGGCTGGAAAGAGCCTTGGGTGCGTCATTGTGAAGACACACTCCCTCATGCATTTGCCCAGCAAACACTTCCTGGTGGTTACGGGTTCCGTTTAGTGCTGAGGATAGGAGGACGGGTCAGCCCAAGGTCAGAGTGAGCACAGAAGGCCAGTTCCTCAGGTGAACATGTCCAGGATTTCTCTGCTGTCACTAGGGCTGTGACGGTGTCACCCAGGCAACTATGGGAGCACAGGACACAGGACTCAGCAAGGAGGTGGCCTGGCGCCCAAGTAGGAATTTTCAGAGTAAGTGGGACTGCCCTCAGTGGACTGATGGATGGACTGGGGCACCACCTGTGGGCAGCACAGATGCAGGGTGAGCTTGGCCAAGCCAGAAAGTGTGCAAAGCATGCAGGGGATGGACTGGGGCACCACCTGTGGGTAGCACAGATGCAGAGTGAACTTGGCCAAACCAGGAAGTGTGCAAAGCATGCAGGGGAGGCACACACAGCAGCTGCATACGCAGGCCTCCCCCACCTCCTGTTCAGCAAACGCGTCCCTACCTCTTCTTTGGCAGGGTGCTGCATGAGGGTCTGTGAGGGTGTGTGTGCAGGGATGGGGACCTGTTGGCGGCTGTGCTTAGCACCCGGGAGAAGTGGTGGGTCAGTGGTTCTGGAGGAGAAGTGAGGAGTCTGAGCTGTGCAGATTCCAACTCCGGCAGACAGCAAGCCGGTGAGTGAAATTGTGGGGCTGAGCGTGTGTATGGGCTCTGTTGGTGCTGTGAGGAGGCCCCTGTAGCCCATAGGTGGGCTCTGCACCTGGCAGAGGAGGCCGGAGGGGCAGTGGTGGCCCCATCCTGGGGAACTGGAGTCCCAGAAAAGAGACAGAGAAAGGCAGAACCTGCAACCAGCAGTGAGTGCTGGTTCCTCTTCTCCTAAGTGGTTTCAGGGACTGCCTGTGACTGTTATCTCCTAGGATATTATCCAAGAGACCAAATGCAAGGAAAACTTTCCCTGGGGACAGAAAGTAACAAGTAAGAAACCGTGGTTCTGCACCTGTTTAGTCATAAGCATGCTGTTTTTATAAAACCTGACGGGCCTGCCTAATCTTTATTTTTTTGAATACAGAAATGAAGTATTTAATTGCCTCTGTACTTTAAAGTACTCAGCAAAACTATTTTCTTTTATTTTAAACATTATGTTTTAAACCTGGCTGGGTATTTCAGTTGGTTAGAGTGGCATCCTGATACTTCAGAGTTGTGGGTTTGATCCGTAGTCAGGGCACATATAAGACTCAACCAATGAAACTTGGCTGGGTGGCTCAGTGGTAGAGAGTTGGCCCAGCATGTGAATGTTCTGGATTTGATTCATGGTCAGGGCACACAGGAGAAACACCCATCTGCTTCTCCACCTTTACCCTTCTTGCTTCTCTTTCTCTCTCTCTCTTCCCCTCCTGTAGCTATAGCTCAATTGGAGCAAGTTGGCCCTGGGTAATGAGGGTGTCTTAATGACCTCTACCTTAGGCTCTAAGAAAAGTTTGGTTGCTGAACAATGGAGCAATGCTCCAGATGAGCAAAACATTGCTCCCTAGTGGGCTTGTTGGGTGGATCCTGGTCAAGGCACATGTGGGAGTCTGTCTTGTCTCCCCTCTTCTCACTAAAAATAAAAAATTTTAAAAAAATCAACCAATGAATGTATAAAGAGGTAGAACAACAAACCGATGTTTCTTTCTCTATCTCTCTTTAAAAATAATAAGTAAATAAAGTACTGATGAAATGCAGATCCTGGCAAATTTATTTAATTGAAGCCCAGAAAAACTCATCTCCAGCTTAAAGCCACCAGCACATGCAGGACCTGTAGGGGCATTTAACAAGGGTACTCACCAATGGACTCAACACAACTCTCAGTCTCTGCTGAATCAGGAGATTACAGCATCCATTGGTGCAAATTCTGGACTGATGGGGGTGAAGGAAGGAGCCAACGCACACGTTGTTGGCTTCCATTATTACTCACTGTGCACCCGAGGATTATGGTGTCATGCTTGTGAGCCAGTATGGCACTGGCTCAAACCCAGGTTTCCTGGGACTGGTGTGGCCTTTAGTAATCAGCTCAACTTACCTTTCCACGAATAAAAGGATGATGACAGTAGGTCACTTCTGGATCTGATACCTGATCAAATGTGATGATACCTTTGAGCCCATAGCACATGCTGGCACAGAGGTCAGTAAATATTAGCCATGATGATCATTTATCTTTTGTAAGCATTTTCCAATCTGTTGTTGTTAAAAAGAAGAAAACTTTACAAAACCTAAGTCACTCCTGGGGCATGACATTAGGGTCCACTGACCTGAAAGCCAGCCCAGGCAGATGCAGAGACTCTGTGCACCTACAAGAGTCTAACAACACCTGGTCTCTGCTCAGCAGACTGTCAAGAGGATGAACTGATGTAGTAAATACAGGTGCACTTTACACCCCATAGGCCACACACATGCACAGCAGGGGCACACATTCCACCGGAGTGTGGAAACAGCACCCAGAATTATTAACGTGCATTCCTCTAGTTCCATTTTATGTGTCAGGTAATGAGACAACCAAACACAGAGTCACCATAAGAACTAGGAGAAAGGGCGCACTCCGAGCAGTGGACAAGCCAGAACCTGCATGCACGCCTCCAAGGCACACTTGGAACATCCTCCAAGCAGACATCAGTCTTTCTCCTGTGTCAGTCCTTCTTCCCTTTGTCAGCAGAAACTCTATCCTCACCTGTCTCTAGTGCGTGCAGAACATTCCAATGAGCTCACCATGGGATCAACTGCTGAAAGCCCAGACTGCTCTTCCCTGTTATCACTAGTGGAGATGATACGGGAGAAGGACTCAGGGGTTCTGGGCTATCTCCCCCCCCCCATCACTAATGGAGATGACACGGGAGAAGGACTCAGGGGTCCTGGGCTATCTTCCCCCCACCCCCATCAATAATGGAGATGGCCATGAGAGAAGGACTCATGGCTTTGGGGGCATCACAATGCCCAGGTATCATTCCTTTGTCAGAAAACAAACAACACCAAGCATTTATTTACCCTGTGGAAATGAAAGGGACAAAACAAATTCTAGCACAGCAGCGTGTACTAAATACCCCGGTTCTGCTCCAACCAGCTGAGAGACAGTTACCTGGGAGATGGATGCCTGGTCCCCAAGTGCAGGCAGACCCTTTTCCTGTTCCTGTTTTCATCTCCATGCCATGGTCAACCCTCATCTCCATTTCTGCTCTCTCCAATCTTGTCTCCCTTGGCCTCTTCCTGTTTTCATCTCCATGCCATGGTCAACCCTCATCTCCATTTCTGCTCTCTCCAATCTTGTCTCCCTTGGCCTCTGTCAGGCCAAGCAAATGCCTCTGGGCTCCTTTCTTCTTCTCCCTGTCCCCACTGTGACACGCCTCCTGCCTCCCTTCACAGTAGATCCATCAGTTTCTTTACCTGCCTCTCCCTTTGCAGTCTCCCCCAGAAGCCTTCAGTGTCCTTACTGTGTTCATTCCTTCTTTGTGTGGCCGCATGGTGGGCATCACATTGGGCGTTGTGGTGCTCGGGCCAGGAGCGAGGGGTGGGGTTATAAATCCCAGACCCACCACATGCAGTTATTATGAGGCTTGGTTATTCTCTTTATTATTGCTTTTTAAATTTATTTCAGAGAGAGAAGAAGGGAGAAAGAGGGGGGGGGGACATCAATCTGTTTCTGTGTGTGCCCTGACCAGAGATCAAACCCACAGCCTTTGCATACCGAGACAACACTCTAACCAATCGAGTTATCTGGCCGGGGCTGGTTATCATATTTAAAACTCTCATTTGTTGAAATTTGCTGCACTGAGCTCACAATTTTGAAGAGGTGCTTTCATGTCACTGTGGCTGAGAAAGGGTTTGTCCACCTTGTGGTTGGCATTGCCAAGTTCACAGCCGGGCTTGCAGGTCAAAGCCAGCACTGTGTCCCTTCTGGACCTCCTGAGCACCTCTGTCTTGGCAACTCCTGTGTGAAGTGGAGGCTGCCACTCTTTCCCAGCGCTGTCATGAGGAGTGAGGACCCATCTGTGCCCTTTACTATGGCGGCTCGGTTGGGACACTCATGTTCTGTCCTCTGCAGTCTGCCTTGCACCTGGAACCAGGCCTGGTGCCTAAGATAGAAGCAATGAGTACTTATTTGAGTCGATAATATAAACAGGCCCCTAGAGTAATACCTGGCAAAATGTGGCTATTCCAGGCATGGTGGTCACAGGAGGAGGGATTTATACACAAGCTCAGCCCAGTTGTTGACCATCTCTGTTCACCTTCACCCTCACTCTCAGGGTCACCCCACCCAGTGCCCAGCAGGGAGCCTGGCTTGCATGTGCCCCACCACCACCGCTGCTGAGGGGAGTAGCAGCCCACAGACAACAAAATGGGCACATGAGCTCTCAAACGTAGAAGTGCTGAGCTAGCGGGTCCACATAGGAAAGCCAGAACATTCACTGGGTGCTTCCTGAGTGCTAGACTGCATAAGGTTATTTTCTGTGATTTGTTTAATTCTCACAAAAAAACAAACAGCTTGGTTCTCTTGCTCTGCCCACTATGCAGATGAAGAAACTGAGGTGTCGGGCACTAAGTTCCTACAGGCACAAGAACTAAATGTCTAATGCACACCAAACACCAAGAAAATGTTTTGATCTTGTTTATTTGGAACGGTGATTTGCCCTTACCCACAGGGCCATGTGGCCACTGAAGGAGTGGTCAAACAGTGCCCACACTCCCTGGGGTGGACAGGAGGCCATGCCACACACACCATCTCTGGGGTCTGTCTTCCACACTAAGCAGCACTCCGATGTTGACCACCCGAAGGAAGCTAAACTCACTGCATTGAAAGAGAGGACAAAGGACATCTGGGGGCTCTTCCTCCTCTCTAAGCACAACACAGGCTGCAATTTCTCTTTCCTTTTTTTAATATTCATTAAATGAAAAAATATGCCCCCTAAATTCCTAGGGGAAATCCAAAGACAGTTATTCCCATCATATTTTGAGGAAGTCTCGAATCCTTCCTTTGAGGCTACCAGATTCTCAAAAGGTGACTGACCTTCTGCAAAAGCCATTAAAATAGTGTCATCCTAATGGGATTTCCAGAAGGAAACATTGCCGTCCCATCAGGGCAGGAATGCAGCCTGAGGCTTGCGTGCCACAGAGGCCTCTCAGGTCTCCGCCAGAGGCTCCAGGGGTGTGGAGGTGCAATTCCCACTCCAGCAAGCCTAGGCACCTCCTGTCTAGTAAGGAGACCACGCTGGAACCCGTTCTCAGAGCTGCTGAGGGTTTTCCCACACTCAGACTCGTTCCTGACTCTGGGACAGGAATGCACTTACATTTACAGACGAGTCCACACAGTTCACTCTATTTATGGTTGTGGGAGATGGGACTTGGAGAGAAAAATACTTGCCCAAGTCCACCTCAAAGTCCACAGCTGTGTGAGGCCACTCTCCCATGGCTCCTGGTCATTGTGCCCTTTAACCCATCAACTGTCATTCATCTACACAACATCACAGGGGCCTGTTGGAAATGCACACCGTTCACTCCCTCACCCTCTGGGAGCTTGCTGGCTCAGGTAAACCTGGGCATTCTCATGTGGGTGATGACTTCTGGGACCAGGTCCATACAATGCCCCCCAGAACAGAAGATAAGGAGGGTCCACATATCATAGGGCTAAATATTTTAAAGCTCTCATCTGAATCCGGGGTCTCAGCCCAGAAAGGACCCCAACCCAGGCATGCGTACTCATGAGTGTGGACATGCCAGCCTGCACCTACAATCTCCATGCACATTGGATGGGTGACAAGTGGCAGCTTAATTCTCAGTCCTCCCAAACCTCTGAACTTGAGGAAAGAGAGCAGACGTTATTTGCAAATTATTGTATACTCTGTCCTAACCAGTCTGGGGGTGCCCTAAGGACTGTTCCAAGGTGCTCATCTGTTTCCATAACTAGGTATCTAGACAGGAAAAATGGCAATAATTTCTTATAAAAGCTGCAGGGTGGACATACAATAGACTACTTAAGGCATAGAATAGAAACTGGGGTAAGATTATTCGGTAAATAAAGGTACTCAAAAGCAGCCATGTGTATGGGGAACTTCAGAAAGCTGTGCTAATGCATGGGTAATACACATCTTCAGAAATCTTGAGAGGACCATAATCCTTTACCTGGACCGGTTCCTAGGCACAGAGAGAAGAGACAATCTAGCTGTCCTCTCTCTCTCTCCCTCCCTCTCTCTCTCTGTCCTTAGTTTCAATTCCTGTCACCAAGGGAAATCTTTGTTGAAACATTAGCTGAATACAAGATAAAGGAACAGACTTCAGTGATCACACACAACATGGAATAACCTTTGTAAAAATAGTGTGAAAAATTCTCAAAACAGACTAAAATAATAAAAAATATGAAACTCTGGAGAAAGGCGATACTCTAATTTCCAGAGCTACCATGTTATAATAATCACATGCAAAAAAAAAAAAAAAAAACCCAGGAAAACATTGCTCATTCCAATGAACAAAATAAATTGATAATAAACCACGCCTGAGAAAACCCAAACATCTAACTCGCTATACAAAGACTTTCAAACAATTGGTTTTTTTCCCTTTTTTTTTTTTTCTTAAGTGAGAAGGGAGGAGGCTGAGAGACAGACTTTGGCTTGCACCACAACCAGGATCCACCTGGCAAGCCCCCTATGGTGCTATGCTCTGCCTATCTGGGACTGTTAAAACAACTGACTTAAGTATGCTCAAAGGGCTAAAGAAAACAGAGAGAACTAACTAATGGAAATCAAGAGTTGTTTGAAAGAATACTAGGTTAGCTTCCCATTGATGGTTGGAAGAGACCCATAGGCCTGACATTTAAAGAATTGCCACCTACTTTCTATATCTTTGTATATCTTTAAAGTATGTCATTGGAATTTTAATTGGTATTGCATTGAATTTATAAATTGCTTTGGGTAATATAGACATTTTAATGATGTTTATTCTTCCTAACCATGAGCACGGTATATGCTTCCACTTGTTTGTATCTTCCTTGATTTCTTTTATCAATGTTTTATAATTTTCCGAGTACAAGTCCTTAACCTCCTTGGTAAAATTTACTCCTAGGTACTTTATTTTTTTGGTTGCAATAGTGAAGGGGATTGTTTCCTTAATTTCTTTTGCTGACAGTTCATTGTTGGTATATAGAAATGCCTCTGATTTCTGAGTATTAATTTTATATCCTGCCACCTTGCTGAATTCATTTATCAGGTCCAATAGTTTTTTGACTGAGACTTTAGGGTTTTCTATATACAATATCATATCATCTGCAAATAATGACAGTTTTACTTCTTCTTTTCCAATTTGGATGCCTTTATTTCTTCTTCCTGTCTGATTGCTGTAGCTAGGACTTCCAGAACTATGTTGAATAAAAGTGGTGAAAGGGGGCACCCCTGACTGGTTCCTGATCTTAAGGGGACGGCTTTTAATTTTAGCCCATTTAGTATGATGTTTGCTGTGGGTTTGTCATAGATGGCCTTTATCATGTTAAGGAATGTTCCCTGTATTCCCACTTTACTGAGAGTTTTGATGATGAATGGGTGCTGGATGTTATCAAAAGCTTTTTCTGCATCTATTGAAATTATCATGTGATTTTTGTATTTCCTTTTGTTAATGTGATGAATCACATTGATTGATTTGCGAATATTGAACCAGCCTTGCCTCTCCAGAATAAATCCCAGTTGATCATGGTGTATGATTTTTTTCATATATTGCTGGATCCAGTTGGCTAATATTTTGTTGAGAATTTTAGCATCTAAATTCATTAGGGATATAGGCCTATAATTTTTTTTCTTTGTGTTGTCTTTGCCCGGTTTTGGGATCAGAATTATGCTCGCCTCATAAAAGGAGTTTGGAAGTCTTCCTTCATCTTGAATTTTTTGAAATAGCTTGAGGAGGATAGGAGTTAGTTTTTTTATGAATTTTTGGTAGAATTCACTTGTGAAGCCATCAGGCCCAGGACTTTTCTTTGTTGTGAGATTTTTGATAACTGTTTCGATCTCATTTGTTGTAATTGATCTGTTTACGTGTTCTGATTCTTCCAGATTGATTTTTGGAAGATTATATGATTCAAGAAATTTATCCATTTCACCTAGGTTGTCTAATTTTTTGACATAGAGTTGTTCATAGTATTTTCTTACAATACTTTGTATTTCTGTTGTGTCAGTTGTTATTTCTCCACTCTCATTTCTGATTTTATTTATCTGAGTCCTCTCTCTTTTTATCTTGGTGAAACTAGTGAAAGGTTCATCAATCTTGTTTACCTTTTCACAGAACCAGCTTCTGGTTTCATTGATCCTCTGTATTGTTTCCTTAGCCTCTATGTCATTTATTTCTGCTCTGATCTTTATTATTTTCTTTCTTTTATTAGTCCTGGGCTTTATTTGCTGTTGTTTTTCTAGTTCTTTTAGATGCAGGGTTAGACTGTTTATTTGAGCTTTTCCTAGCTTCTCATGGTGTGCCTGTAGTGCAATGAACTTCCCTCTCAGTACTGCTTTTGCTGTGTTCCATAAATTTTGAGTTGATATATGCTCATTATCATTCGTTTCTAGGAAGTTTTTTATTTCTTCTTTGATCTCTTTGTTAATCCATTCATTATTTAATAATATGTTATTTAGTTTCTAAGTGTTTGAGTATTTTTCAGTTTTTCTTTTGTGGTTAATTTCTAGTTTCATGGCATTGTGATCAGAGAAAATGCCTGATATGATTTCAATCTTCTTAAATTTGTTGATTACACTTTTGTGTCCTAACATGGGGTCTATCTTAGAGAATGTACCATGAGCGCTTGAAAAGAATGTATATTCTACTGCTTTAGGGTGAAAAGTTCTGAAGATATCTATTAAATCAAGTTGATCTAGTGTATCCTTTAAGTCTGCTGTTTCTTTATTGATTTTCCTTCTTGAGGATCTATCCAGTGATGTTAGTGGGGTATTGAAATCCCCTACTATTATAGTATTGCTGTTGTCTTGCCTTTTATATCTATCAAAGTCTGCTTTATGTATGTCAGGGCTCCTATGTTTGGTGCATAGATATTTATAATAGTTATATCTTCCTGTTGAATTGTTCCCTTTATAATTATGTGTGTCCTTCTTTATTTCTTACTACAGCCTTTGTTTTAAAGTCCATTTTGTCAGATAAGTACTGCTACCCCAGCTTTTTTTTTTCATTTCCATTAGCGTGAAATATTTTTTTCCATCCTTTTACTTTCAGTCTATGTGCATCTTTTATTTTAAGGTGTGTCTCTTGTATACAGCATATCTATGGGTCCTGTTTCTTTATTCATGCAGCTATCCTATGTCTTTTGATTAGATCATTTAATTCATTTACATTTAAGGTTATTATTGATATGTAGTTGTTTATTGCCATTTTACTCTTTAAAGCTGTATACTTCTTTTGCTATATTCTTTTCCCCCTTTGAATTATTCACAACAGGCCCCTTAGCATCTCTTGCAGAATTGGCTTGGTTTTAATGAATTCCCTGAGGTTTTTTTTGTCTGGAAAGCTCTTTATTTTTCCATCAATTTTAAATGTTAGCCTTGCTGGATAGAGTAGTCTTGGTTGTAGGTTCTTGTTCTGCATTACTTTGATTATATCTTGCCATTTCCTTTTGGCCTCAAGTGTTTCTGTTGAGAAGTCCGATATCATCCTTATGGGGGCTCCTTTGTAGGTGATAGCCCTTTTTTCTTTAGCAGCTTTTAAAATTTTCTCTTTATCCCTTAGCTTTGATATTTTAATTATGATGTGTCTTGGTGTAGATTTTTTTGAGTTTCTCTTTAATGGAGTTCTCTGTGCTTCATGAACGTGTGAAACGTTTTCCAGTCTTAATTTAGGGAAGTCTTCAGCTATGATTTGATTGAACAAAGTTTCTATTTCTTGTTCTTTCTCCTCTTCTTCAGGAACCCTATGATGTGGATGTTATTTCTCTTCATGTTGTCACAGAGCTCCCTTAGAGTTTCCTCACATTTTTTGAGTCTCTTTTCCTTTTTCTTCTCTGCTTCTGTGCCTTTGTTTATTGTGTCCTCTAACTCACTGATTCGACCCTCAGCTTCATCTATCCTGCTTTTAATTCCTTCCATTGTGGTCTTCAGTTCTTATACTGTGTTTGTCATTTCTGCCTGATTCTTTTTTTATTATTTCAATTTCCTTTTTTATACTTGTTATCTGTTTTTTTTAGGTGTTCATAATGACTATTCATTGTTGCTCTAATCTCTGTGAACATCCTAACTATCATTATTTTAGACTCTGCATCTGGTAATTTGGTTATATCTGGTTCATTCAGGCCCTTCTCTGGGGATTTCTCTTGATTCATTTGGGTTACATTTCTCTGCTTGCCTATTTTGTCTGTGTACAAGAAGGGTGTGGCCACTGGAGTCAAATGGGTGTTGCTTTTGTGTTCCCTAGGTGTGGTCTGTCTGCAGGCCCACTACCCCCTCTGCCCCTGCCTAGGGTGGTTGGGTATGGATGTTGCCAGTGCCAGCCCACTGCTGCTTTTGCTGTGATTTCTGCCTCTTCTCCACAGGAGGGGCTGTGTTCTGGTGCCCAGCTCTACAAGCCTCAGCCTGTCTGGGCCTTTGCCTCACCCCCACAGGTGGGGTTGCACACCGCACTCAAGCCACAAGCCTCGGCACCAAGGGTAGGGGTGAGCACCTTTACTCAGCTGCGGACCCAGCCTGTTCCCGGGCTTTAGCCCCACCCCCACAGTAAGAGCCAACTCACGCATGCAGGATGGCAAACCGCAGTGTCTCGGGTCTGGGCAGGGCTGCTGGCGTGCACTCAGCTGCGAGCCTTCGCCTGGCCCAGGCTTTAGCCCCGCCCCTGTGGTCAGGGCTGGCTCGCGCATGGTTGCAGAGCAGATCTTTGCCCATTCCTGGCCTCCCGCTTTTCCCCTGTTGGTGGGGGCTGCAGGCAGGCCTGCAGCTGCCGGACTGCTTTCACACGTTCCCTATACCCCTGCTGGGCTAGACCGAGCTCACACTGGCTGGGCCTCTGCCCCTGCTGACAGAACCGTGTTTCAACATCCCGCGGCCACTGTCCCTTCAGCAAGCCCTCAGCAGTGTGGGTGGGTGCACTGCAGCTCAGACCCTAACACTCCATACTGTAGACCTGGAACCTGGAAGCTCCCTCCATCTAAGCAGCTCTGCTCTAAGTGCCACGGAAGAGCTTGTTTGGCTGGTGTCCTGTCTCCCTTTGCTGGTATTGCTAGTTCCAGGGGAAATATTTGTTTTCGATTTGGGAAGTGACTCAGCCCAGGGGTTAGGGTGGCTGTCCCTCAGAGTGTTTCTCCCTGTGTCTTCCAGTCTACACTCTCTTCCCGCTGCTCTGGTCCTCTCGTCTGACCTCGTTCCCCGGAGCCCTGGGTGAGTGGTTGTGAGAGAGGTTTTCTATGCTGTCCCTTAAAGAAGAATACTGGGTCTGAGAAAACTGTCTCTTTCTCACAAACAGTATCCTAACTTGTTTCACCGCTCAATTCTATCCAAATGCCTCTTCTAGGCTCTGGGACTGCTGGCTGGGGCTTGGTTCCTGGGACCCAGGTCCCTCCCTCTCCGCCAAACTCTCCTCCCGCCACGCGGGTCTCTCTGTGCTTCCGTTCGCTCCAGGGAGCTGGGCAGCCCCCTCCACGTTTTCGCTTTTCCTACCAGTCTCAATGTGGCTTCTTCAGTGTCCCTTGGTTGAAGAGTCCACTTAGTTTAGTTCAAAGTTGGTTTATCCAGATGGTGGTCCTTAAAATTAAGTTATAATCCACTTTGGTTCTGGGAGTTAGAAGTTGGTACGTCTGCCTACTCCATCGCCATCTTGCCATCTCTTGAGTTGATTTTTGTGCAGAAAATAAGATAGCGTCAAATTTTATTTTTCTGCATGTGAATACCCAGCTTTCTCAACACTACTTATTTAATAGAGCATTTTTATCCCATTTTGTGTTCTTAGGGCCCTCATTAAGTATCCAATATCAACAAAAGTAAGAAGTCTTTTTGAAAAGATAAAAAAAATCAGACCTTTGGATAGAGTGATAAAAAAGAGATAAGACTTAAATAAAGTCAGAAATGAAAGAAGACACATTACAATAACTATTATTGTAAATGAGGTACTAAAATTTTTTACTATTATTGACTTGCTGTCTATTTCTCACTTCAGTTCTGTTAATATTTGCTTTATCTATTTAGGAGCTTTAATTTTGAGTGCATATTTGTTTACAGTTATGTCTTTCTTCTGTAACTATATAATATACTATTCACAAAAATTAGAGAATATTTCAAAATGAATATGAAGCGATAAAATATCCCCTCATTTTTGTGCGCAGTATATTTTGTCTCTTGTGACAGTTTTTAACTTGGAGTCTATTTTGTCTGGTAGAAGTATAGCTGTTCTTGTTTTCTTTTGGTTACAATTTGCATAAAATATCTTATTTATTTTCAGCTGTGTGTATCCTTAAAGTGAATCTCTTATAGGTAATATATGGTTGGATTTTGTTTACTTAGATTTTTAAAATTTTATCCCTTTAGCCACTCTCTTAAGCTTGGGCAATTTAATCCATTTATGTTTAAAGTAATTATTGATGGGTAAGAACTTACTGTTGTCATTTTGTTGTTTTCTGTTTGTTCTGTGCCTTTTTTTTTTGTTTTGCTCTTTGTCTTTTATTCACATTTTACATTCTTTGTACTCAACATGTTGACTTTTTACTCTGTCTTGTCCTTTGATTACTATAGGATGACTGTCACTATTTCTAATTTTATTTTATTGTGGTCATAGGGCATTTTTCTGTACTATTTCAATTTTTAAAAATATTTATTGACACTTGTATTTATGGCCTCACATATGTTCTATCCTGGAAAATGTTTCTTGTACATCTGAGAACATTGTGTGTTCTTCTGTTGTTGGGTGGCAAATCTATTATGTCTGGTTGGTTTTAGTGTTGTTCAAATCTAAAACTCCATCTTGATTTTTTGACTAGTTTTCTTACCCATTACTGAAAGGGAGACATTAAAGTCTCTACCTATTACTGTGAAATGTAGACTTCTATCTTCAATTTTGTCTCTTGTTGCTTCATGTATTTTGGA
The DNA here is from genome assembly GCA_037038555.1 of Rhynchonycteris naso. NCBI lineage: Eukaryota > Metazoa > Chordata > Mammalia > Chiroptera > Emballonuridae > Rhynchonycteris > Rhynchonycteris naso. The sequence goes on along the minus strand of CM072996.1, from coordinate 96,439,141 downwards.
CTCTTTAGATGAATATATGTTTATAATCGTTAAAACTTACTGACCAATTCATACTTTTATCATTGCAAAATATCCTTCTTTTTCTCTAGTAAGATTTTGTTTTAAAGTATCTTGTATCTGATTTTAAAATAGTGACTTCAGCTTTCTTATGGTTACTTTTCAAATGATACATCTTTTTCTATTCTTTTATTTTTAGCCTATTTATATAGGTGAATCTAAATTGTATCACCTGTACACAGCATATAGTTGTATTTTCTCTTCTCTTCTTTCATCTATTTGCTCAGTCCCCCCAGCCCTGTCACCCAGCTTAGTTGTATTTTCTGTCTTTTAAAAATTCAGCTGGACAACTTCTATCTCTTGCTTTGATTATCTAATCCATCCAAATTTAATATTATTATTGGTATGGTTAGATTTATGTCTTCTATTTTACATTTCATTTTCTATATGTTTATGTATTTTCCTCTTTAATCCTTTTTCTTTGCTTTCTTCTACTTTGTTATTTTTTTAATATATGGTTTTAATTACTTTAATATATTTATTATATATTTTTATATTATTATTGTTTGCTCTGGAAATTACAACAATCATCTTAACTTATTATATCTACTTCAGATTTATACTAAATTCCAGTGGGATATAAAATTCTTATTTTCATATATTTTTTTGCTTCTATTCTCATTTTGCGTTATCATTGTTACACACATTGCATCTATACACATTGTCATAATTATTACAATACATAATTATATATTTTCAAAGAAGCTCTGAGAAGAAAAACAAGAAAGCATGTGTTATAGAGTTTGTTATATTAACCTTATTTGACATTTCTAGTTCTCTTATTTTGTTCTTGTGGATTTGAATTACTCTCTGGCTTCATTTGCTTGTTCCTATCCATACCTCCTTTGTGTTTTAATTTAAAAAGTATTCTTTCATAATTGAAAACATAAATTATAGAGCTTCTCATCAAGATGGCATAGCTGGTGAATGCTGTGCTTGCCTCCTTCCACATCACCACATCAAAATTACAACTAAACTGCAGAACAACCATCATTGATAATTGCTTGAAATCTAGTTGAAACAGAAGTCCTATAACTAAAGACGTACAGAAGAAGCCACATCTAGATTGTGAAAGGACTTGAGACACAAAACAGGTTGATCTGATATCCATATGTGATGATTAAATATTAGGAGAAATATCTTGGATGCAGAGGTCTTCTCTGACCAGCTTCATACCAGGCTTGCCAATACAGGGTTCCCAGTGCTGGGAAGAAAAGTCCCCATAATGTCAGACTGAAAAGTAGCAGGGATGGCTGCTGAGTGAGATGGATAGCTGCTGGCGTCTAGGATTCCTCTTAAAGGGTCTGCTCACAGACTTACCCACTGATGGACTTACTTGTTCTGAGCTTCAGTGCTGGGGCAGAAGCTCAAAAAGCAAAAGGGACACATAAGGAGAAACTGAATTGTGTGGCTTCAGGATAAGGGTTGGTGGGGCAGCTTTCTCCCAGAGATAATTGCATGCAAAGCCTTTGTCCTTTTTTGAACCTTTCCTCAACCAGATTGCAGGTATAGGTGCAAGCACAGGTGGATGCCATATGAGTGTCCATCAACTGGCTAATATTGCCCCTCTCACCCTGGTGATCCCCTGAAACCCCTAACTTTCAGGCCCACCCAAGCCACTTCTAGCTGCTTTTTCATGTAAATGGTCTAGCTTAGCTTGTGTTGTGGAATTTTCTAAAGTCTCTGAGTTCAGAAACCCTGAACAAGGAACATCTGGCCTCTGTTTACCTTATACCACTTGCTAAGCAGCCCCAAGCCTGACACTAGTGGCAGCCAGCTATAGTTCACAACTTAGCCTCTATAGGTACTTCTAGGCCCAACACAAGCAGCAACCATCTATAGAGCATTTTGTAGTTATATCACATGCCACCCAGCAGGGCACAGGCAGTGGTTGACCTTGGACCACAACAAGCACATCTGGTGACCAACTTCAGATCATACATACCAGATCACCATCTAAACACCTCCAAAAACAACACACACAATAGGAAGATACCACTGGCACCAGAGCCCTGGCAAATTCTTCTCCATAGGGTCCCCACACAAGGGGCATGCCTGAAGCATCCAGCTCAGATCATCAGAAAGACTGTACCATTGGGCACCACAGGACACTTACTACATAAAGTCACTCTACCAAGATTAGAAGATGTAGTAGATTTAAATAATATATAGACACAAACACAGTGAGTCACCCAAAATGAGGAGACAAAAAAACATGTTCCAAATGAAAGAACAAAACAAAACTACAAAAAAAATACTAAACGAATGGAGACAAGCAATCTATTAGATACAGAATTCAAAACACTGGTTATAAGGTATAAGGGTGCTCAATGAACTTAAGGGAAGAGTAAATGAACTCAGTGAGGACTTTAACAAAGAGACAGGTAATATAAAAATAGAGATAGATAACATAAAAACAAAACCCACCCAGAAAGGAAGACTGCAATAACTTAAATGAAGAGTACAGTAGAGGGAATCAACAATACATTACATAAAATAGAGGATCAAGTCCATGATTTGGAAGACAAAGTAGTGGAAGATACCCAATCAGAATAGCAAAAAGAATCTAAAAGAAATGAAGATAGTGTAAGGAGCCCCTGGGACAATATCAAGCATTTTCAACATAGGGGTACCAGAAAAAGAGAGTGAACAAAGAATTAAAAACCTATTTGAAAAAATAATGATAAAAAAACTTTCCTAATCTGGGGAAGAAAATAGACTCACAAGTCCAGGAAGCACAGAGAATTCCAAACAAGATAAACTCAAAGAAGCCCACACCAAGACACATCACAATTAAAATGCAAAAGGTTAAAGACAAAGAGAGAATCTTAATAGCGGTAAAAGAAAAGCAGTGAGTTATGTACAGGGAACTTTCATAAGACTGTCAGTTGATTTACCAAATGAAGCTTTGCAGGTCAGAAGGATTGGCACAAAATATTCAAAGTGATGAAAAGCAAGGACTTACAACCAAGATTACTCTACCCAGCAAGGCTATCATTTAGAATCAAAGAACAGATAAAAAACTTTCCAGACAAGAAAAATCTAAAGGAGTTCATCACTACCAAACCAGTATTACAGAGGCTGAAAGTAAAGAGATGGAAAAAGATATTTCATAAAAATGAGGGGAAGACCCCCAAAAGCTAAAATAGACTATAAAACAAATGTTATAACAGGAGACAAAGAAGGAACCAGCAATACCACTTTTGGGTATTTATCCATAGAAACTCAAAGCACTAATTCAAACAGATATATGCATTCCTATATTTACTGCAGTATTATTTACAATAGCCATGGTAAGGAAGCAAGCAGCCTAAGTGTCCACCAATAGATGAATGGATAGAGAAATGGTGGTACATATATATAATGGAATATTACTCAGCCATGAAAAATAAAATCCTGCCATGTGCAAAACATGGATGGACCTAGAAGGTATTATGATAAATGAAATATATCATACAGAAAAAGACAAATATATAATTTTACTTATATGTGGAATCTAAAAAACAAAACCAATGAACAAATAAAACAGAAACAAATATAAATGCAGAGAACATTTTGATGGTTGCCAGATGAAAGACAGGATGGGAATATGAGTGAAAAAAGAGACAGGATGAAGATATGCAAATTGCAAGTTATAAAAAATCATCACAAGGATGTAAAGTACAGCACAGGGAATATAGTCAATGATATTGTAATAAGCATGTATGGTGTCAGATGGGTGCTAGAATTATCAGGGGATCACTTCATAAGTTATATAAATGTCTCATCACTATGTTGCACACCTCAAAGTAATATAGTATTGTATATCAACTTTAACTGAAAAATAAAAAATTATTTACTTATTTTGGCCACATTTTATTTACCAGTTTAATTTCTTCTGCACTGTAAAATCATATTTTACTACATAGTTTTTACATAGCTACATAATACTATGTATATTATTTTGCTCAATATATTTTCCACAAAAATATTTTCACATGTCATCTCATAGTATTTTATTATTATTAAAAAAAGGGATACTTGCACATGGTAAACATTTCCAAAAGTATAAAATATATAAAAAGTGATATTTCTTTCTTTCCCTGTTCCCAAGTGCTATTCTCCAGAGGTATGAATATACATATATATATATATATATATATATATATATATATATATATATATACATATATATATATATATGCATGTGCCCAACCGGGATCCACTTGGCATACCCACTAGGGGGTGATGCTCTGCCCATCTGGGGTGTTCCTTCTTTGCAACTGGAGCCATTCTAGTGCCTGAGGTGGAGGCCATGGAGTCCTCAGCACCTGTGCCAACTTTGCTCCAATGGAGCCTCGGCTGCAGGCAAGGAAGACAGAGAGGGAGAGAGAGAGAGAGAGAGAGGAGAAGGGGAAGGGTGAAGAAGCGGATGGGCACTTCTCCTGTGTGCCCTGGCTGAGAATCAAACCTGGTACTTCCACATATCAGGCCAATGCTCTACCTCTGAGCCAACCAGCCAGGGCTAAAAAAAATATTAAAAAAAATATATTACATTTCTGTAAGCTACAGACTCAATAATCTAATTATATAAGCTTTATTTATTTATTATCAAATTTGGAATTTTTTCAGCTATTATTTCATTAGATATTTTCTAAGCTCCTTTTCCCTGACCTACTACACACACACTGGTGTGCTTAATGGTGTTCCACATTTCTTGGGGGCTCTGTTCATTTTTTTGTTTCTTTGTTCTCTCTGTTCCTCATATTACATAATAGCTACCAATCTCTCTTTATGTTCATTGATTCTTTCTTCTGTTGTTTCACATTTATTGTTGAGTCTCTCTAAGTGATGTTTTCATGTCAGTTTTAATATTTACATTAAATTCCTTCTTCTAGTTTCTATCTCTTAATTTGATCTTTTGATCCCTGTGCTCTTTATTTGGTGAGACATCATCATACCTTCCATTACTTCTTTTTCTGTGTGTGTGACAGAGACAGAGAGAAGGACAGATAGTGACAGACAGACAGAAAGGGAGAGAGATGAGAAGCATCAATTCTTTGTTGTGGCACCTTAGTTTTTCATTGATTGCTTTCTCATATATGCCTTGACCAGGGTGCTACAGCAGACCGAGTGACCCCTTGCTCAAGCCAGCGACCTTGGGCTCAAGGTGGTAAGCCTTGCTCAAACCAGATGAGACCATGCTCAAGCCAGTGACCTCGGGGTTTTGAACCTGGGTCCTCTGCATCCCAGTCCAACACTCTATCCACTGAGCCACTGCCTGGTCAGGCCCATTACTTCTTTATGTATGGTGGTCTTTAGTCTTTAAAGGTACTGATGTAATCATAATAGACAGTATAGATGCATATTCTTTTTTCTTCTTTCAACTTATTTAAGAAATAATTTCAGCTTAACCTGTGGTGACGCAGTGGATAAAGCATTCACCTGGAACACCGAGGTTGCTGGTTCAAAACTGTGGGCTTGTCTGGTCAAAGTACATATGGGAGTTGATGCTTCCTGCTCCTCCTCCCTTTCTCTCTTTCTCTCTCAATCTCTCCCTCTCCTTTCTAAAATGAATAAAATCTTTTTTAAAAAGAAATAATTTCATAAAAGAATATGTAATGAAGTATAAGTACACATTACAACATAAATGGACCTTTAAAATATTCTGTTAAGGGAAAGAAGCCAGTTATGAAGTTCTACATATTATGCAATTTCAGTTCTCTGAAAAATTCAGCATAGGCAAAACTATATAAATTTGACATTTAAGTCCTCTCACAGGCAATTTATGTTGCTTGATTCCCTCCCCCCTTATGTATGAGCCACACTTTCCTGTTTTGTTTCATGTCTTATAATACTTTGTTAAAAATTTAAAATGTGGATAATATGTTATCACAATTCTGGAGACTGATATCTCCCCCACCTACTGATCTTGTTGTTCCTATTTGGTTGCTTATTTGTTTAATATTAGGGCTGGAGTATTTTATTAAAATCTGCTTTTACTGTAGAAGGACGATGATGATTTCACTTCTCAGAGGGCACCATCTTGGACACCTGCACAGTCATTCTGAGGTGGCAGTGGTTTCCACAGAGCTCTCTTGACTGTGTTTTTCTCTTGTCTCTCTTTCAAGCCATCTGTCTCTGTTGTTATTGCCCCAGTTATTATGCTAACAACTGTCATCATCTAATTGTTAGCTGATTGCTTTATTGTTTTCCAGAATATTCTTCCTGATCAGGCAGTGGTGCAGTGGATAGCGCGTCAGACTGGGATGCGGAAGACCCAGGTCCTAGACCCCGAGCTCACCAGCTTGAGCGCGGGCCCATCTGGCTTGAGCAAAAGCTCTCCAACTTGGACCCAAGGTCGCTGGCTCCAGCAAGGGGTTGCTCGGTCTGCTGAAGGCCCGCAGTCAAGGCACATGTGAGAAAGCAATCAATGAACAACTGTGGTGTCGTAATAGCAATGAAAAACTAATAATTGATGCTTCTCACCACTCTCCATTCCTGTCTGTCTGTCCCTGTCTATCTATCTCTCTGACTCTCTCTCTCTCTCTCTGTCCTTGTAAAAAAAAAAAAGAATATTCTGAGGCATAAGTTGCTCTACTATCTGAACTATTTAAATTTAGGATCCTTGCAGGCATAATTTTTGAGGCCAGACATTGAGTCTGTTCTGGTTCCAGGAGAGCTCTTAGTAGCTGTTTCTTTCTTATTATTCTGTGTTACTTAGATGAGCTACGGTTTAGCCTGATGCTCTCACAAAGCTACCAGCTTCCTCCCCATTTCTTACTGTCATAATCTCCACTGTATTTGCAAGGTTCCTTAGGCTTGAACTTCTCCTACCTTCTATTTCTAGTAAGTCAGTTTCTTTGAAAAGAATATTGGAACTCTCTGTTCTTATGGCTTGCCTCTTCTTCTGAGCAAAATCTTTGCGTCACTGACCTGGAACTGGGGGAGAATCAGTATAGGCACTGGTTGGGGGTTGTGGCCTGTGGTCTTCTCCACTTGGCCTTCCCTGCACAAACCTTTGCCTGTGAGCAGGCTGGTAAGAGCTTGATAAGAATCTCTGATCAGGCTTGAGGTAAAGCCTTCACCTTAGAAGTGGAGGTTGGGCTAGGGAACGAAGCTGGTGACTTCTCAGATGCACTCACCTGGAATTTAGTCTCTGGAACTCTGAGCTATAGGAAGATGAGTAATGCTAATAACTTGTCCCACCTCAGAAAAGTACCGTAGTTTTTGACTGGGGGAGAGCGGAGGAGGTATCCTTGTGTTCTTGGCATGCATGCTAAAAGTAAACCTTTCATCATGTTGATCTGGGAGTGGGGAGGGAGCAAACTGTGGCCAAGTCCCTCAAACTCTGGCTGTTCTTACCAAAATCTGATTCCTTTCCTTGAATAAAAAAATTCTTTATCTTCTATGTGCCCTTTGAACAATTTCCAGAGACTTTAAATGGATGAGTTTTTAAAATTATTTTCACCAGTTAAGGTTGTTATAGAGCAGGTCTGTGGAGTTTGTATATTACTATTACAGAATGAAATATGCCCAGTTATTTTAAAAGTTCACTCAATAGTGCTGGGATACGAGGTCATAGGGTTCTCCCAGAAGACTGAAGTAAGAGAGAAACAAAAGACCTGGAGGATAAACCTAGGGGTCGAACCACTGAGCAACAAGTGTTCTAGGTGAAAAGAGCAGGACAAGGTTAAGGGGGGAAATTACCCCAAAACAATATGATGAAATTTCTGAGAACAAAGAACCCATCTGTCTAGACTGAACATACCTTCCAAAGTTTCAACCCAATGAATTTAAAAAGCAAAGACAAACAAAAGTACATAAGTATGGAATTTCAAGACATAAAATTATAAAGAAAATGTTTAAAAGTAAAAAATAGATCTACTGTGGTAATTATTTTATAATAGATACAAATATTGAGTCATTATGTTGTATACCTGAAATTAATATAATGTTATGTATCAGTTATACCTAAAAATAAATGAATAAATAATAATTTTAAATTTAAGAAAAGACAGAAAAACATATCACATTTAAAAGAAAACAACTAAGAATACCATTTGCCTGGATGCTGAAGACAACAGAACAATGCCTACAAAATTCTGAGGAAGTATAATTTTGAACATATAATTCTAATAATCACTAAATATTCCATGTGTAATGATTGAATCAAGACATTTTTGGCATGCCAGGACTCACAAAGTTTATTTCTCTTGAGATTTTTCTTTGGAAGATACCTAAGGATGAACTCATCTAAAATGAGACACTACGTCATGTTGTCAAGCATCAAGGGAACTGGAAACAGGGCAGCAGTTGCTCAGTGGTCCTTGGAAACCACCAGCCTGGACTTCATGGGGGAGATGGAGGAATTCCAGGAAGGAACGGGAACGCTGAAGTTTGGGCAGAGGAGAAAGAAGTGAGGGCGCCAATAAAAGGGTTACATCATATTAGATAAAAAGACAGATGAAAAAGCAGCCCTAGAAAATCAGACTCAGAGAAAAGAAAAGTGTGGTAAACTAGTCCCATCTCAAGGGTAATGTGTCCCTTTAAAAGTAGTGCTATTGCTACACTTCTAGTCTGATGAAGGGAGGGGAAAGGTGGCTTTGGAAAGCTCACTTCTCAATCATCAGAAGTGAAATAATATCTAAACTTGAATAAATCAAATGACAACGTAAGCATATTATTTAGTGTTATGGAGATGATGGCTCAAAGAAACAAGTAAAAAAGAAAAAAGACATTACAGACCACTTGCCACTGGGGAACATGATAGTTTCTTTTGGCACAATTTTTCTTATAAGAAGTTTGGTATCACTTCATATTTAAATCATACATCATTTTGATTTAAAATATTTTTTAAAATGTACTTGAAATGCTTGTAGGGTAGCTTGGATCTTTACTTCCTATTACTTTGTTTCAGAAGCAAATACAATGTCCCACATACCCATTCATGAGCTGTGTGGGCACACAAAGAGACTTGTGCAAAGTGCCCAGACCTCATCCAGTGAAACCCTGTCTTATTTTCCAAATGTAGTTATTTCATCCTTAAGTTGCTCTCTGAGCATTCCTATTTTGTCATTGTCCCTCTATTTTAACCCCAGACCTAGCTGTTTTCTTTCCATGTGTGGCCTCTGAGTCAAGACCCCCAGTCCCTGTGTTGCTGCCTCTGTCCTTTGCTCAACCCCTCTCACTGCCGGTGGACCAGTGATCTGAGGCTTCTCCCTATAGATGGGTAATCCTAAACTCTTCCCCAGAACTTCTGAAATAGGTAGGAAAGAAATAAGGCAAATCTGAACCAGAAGGAAATTATTCCCTTTGGGAAATTTTGAACATCAAGAAAGTTTTCTAAAGCCTACATAGTCTCCACAATTTGCTTTCATTCAATCATTCTTTATTCGTTTTTGTGTTTACCATTGTGGGAGCATCTGTCCTGTGACATGCACTGTGGTGGCACTACAGCTCCTGATTTGACAAAGGGCTCTTTGCTCTGCTTCCTACGTCGCAAGGAGAAGCGCACTCACGGCTCCTCAGGGCAGCACCGGTCCAGTTCACACTGCCCACCGCCACCACGCCATTGCTGAGGGGGCTTTTGCTTTAAGATTTTAAACTTCCAAATTTACCTCATGTTTAAAACTTGCCAAGTTCACAGTAGAAAAGAAGTGAAGACGAAGCACTCCCACTAGTAACACATTTCTTTTCATTTGTCAGTCACAAATGCAAGGGAGAGAGATTATTGAAAGGCTTCACACTCTGTACAAGCAGCCAAGCGGGAGGTCGATTTGCGAAAATGTGAGGAACAAAGTCATCATCATGAATCTCGAGCCAAAGCACTGATTTCATCAGTCCACCACCAGAGCTTAAAATTGGTGTTGAGGTTTTTAAATTAAATATTTATTACTAAAATATATTTGGTTAAGATATTTGGTTAACCCAGTATTAGTTAAATACTAATCATATTTCTTTCTTTTTTTGAGTGAAGACTGAGTTTCTCATTGTGTCTGGTATCTCTGAGGTCTGTCTACTAATGCTTTTGAAAGCGTGCAGCCAAGTGAACACCCCGACCTGGACAGTCTCCACAATTTCAAAATTTAGATGCAGGAAACATGAGTCATATCAAAAGTTAGGTCAGCTTTAACATTTGGGAAAGAATTACGTAGGAACAGCAAAGCAATGCAGTACATGTCTGGGCCTATACTATTTACAAGGTGAGCCATCAAGACCATGCATTCCATAGTTTTCACTGCTGAGCATCAACAAACGCCATGCCTGGTACCGACTGAGGAAACACAGCTAGTGACCAAGGGCACTGGTGCCCACTCAAGAGAGAAAGCTGTGGCAAAAGTAGCCCACATATTTTGCAGGAAGAGCTTCCTGACTTCCTTTTCATCAAAGCCATCCTTCGCTCATATTGTCCACTGGAAGACAATTCTAAACTATGCTTAAACCACAACATTCAGCATGCAAGTCATTCCACAGGAGCTTCTCCATGCCTGCCCGTGTCTTCAGTGACGATGTCTGAGAAGCTGTGTATGGGGAACAAAACGTTTCTTCTTTTTTTATATCTGAAAAGATTTTTCTTTCTCTTTTTTAAAAAACAAATAATACTGCCTTTATTATAGAAATTCCTTCTTTTAATACATATAATTTTTTTTAATTTTTAAATTTTATTTAGAAAATTAACTTTAACATGGTGACATTGATTAATAAGAGTACATAGGTTTCGGGTAAACATTTTTAGAGCATTTGAAATGTTCTGTTGTATTTTCATCACCAAAGTCAAATCATTTTCCATCACCTTATACTTGTCCCTGTTTATACTGTTCCTATCACCTCCTCCTCTTATCCCCCTTCCTTACATCCTTCTTCTTCTGGTGACCATTTCACTTTTATCTATATCCATGAGTCTCAGTTTTATATCTCACCTATGTGTGAAATCATACCATTCTTAGCTTTTCTTGATTTACTTATTTCACTCAGTATAATGTTCTCAAGTTTCATCCATGATGTCATATATGTTACTATGTCATCATTTCTTATGGCTGAGTAGTATTCCATTGTATATATGTACCACATCTTTGTCCAATCCTCTACTGACATACACTTTGGTTGCTTCCATGTCTTGGTTACTGTGAATAATGCTTCAATGAACATGGGAGTGCATGTGTCTTTATGTACCAATGTTTTCAAGTTTGAAAAAATTTTTCTTAGCATAGAGTGTGTTGGGATTATAGAAAGAAAAGAAACAGAGTAGAAATCTCAGATTCCTTTTCTCTCATTAATGCATTCGGTACACAAAATAATTACACATCACATGTGCCAGGTGATACCATGGTAAGTAATGCACAGTTGTGGTCTCATGTGAGCCATGATACCTATATCAGTGAACAAATTACAACTGCTAAAGGAATATTCTGTGCATTGGTCCTTGTGAATCATGTTCAGAAAGGGAGACAGTGGGAGTTCAAGTGTTATGAACACCAGACTTTTTTTTAATTGATTTTAATTTATTGTGTTTACATAGATTCTAGTGTCTCCTCAAATGCATCCCCCCTCCCCTGTATTCCCCTCAACATCTCCCTTACCCCCTTCCCCATAGCACCCTCCCCCCTTCCCTTCAGGTTTATCCCATCCTATCATCCCCTTTCCCTCTCTCCTCTTCTCCTCTGGTCCCTTTGATCTCTCCTCTGTCTCAATTCCATTCCTCAGTACACATTGTTCATTGAATTCCTCAAATGAGTGAGGTCATATGATATTTTTCTTTCTCTGCCTGGCTTATTTCACTTAACATAATAGTTTCCAGGTCCATCCATGTTGTTGCAAAAGGTGAAATTTTCTTCTTTTTCATGGGCCCATAGTATTCCATTGTATATATGTACCACAGCTTTTTAATCCACTTGTCCACTGACGGACACTTGGGCTGTTGCCAGATCTTCACTATTGTGAACAATGCTGCCATAAACATGGGGGTGCATTTCTCCTTTTGAAACAGTTATATGGTGAACACTAGACTTTTGATTCATTGATTGTGCAACATCTTAAGATTCTTTTTATAAGTCAACAGTTTTAAAACAAATGAGAAGATAATTCTTTTCTTTGGAAAAATTTTGTTCATTGGAAAGTTATGGAAGGAAAGAAGAAATCCCCTAGTGTTTACCATCTGTATTGGTTGATTTATAGATAACTTCTAGTTTCAACTCCTGGAAAACGTTGTAGCATTGCATCTAAAGATCAAGGTAAGAGCACGTTCATAGATCCTTGTCTGAGGTTGAGGCAATTGGTTCTGTGAAAAACTCCGAAGGTGCTCCTAAGATTACAGAGGTAGAGAGGGTCTCTTGGCGGGAAGCTTTTGTAAGACAGAGCAGCAACTTCAGATAGAATTGTCTTCCTGGATGTGTGCTCTTCAGAGTAATGAAAAGTAAGGGTCTAGTGAGTGGGACAGAACACAACTTTATTCAGATCAACACCTAGTTTCCTGTCTCTTTGCTGTCCCAGAGAAGTTCTCCCAAGTTGTCAGAGCTGGAAACAAGAAGCTCCTCAAGGCTGCGAAGAGTGGGTCAGCCCATGCTGCCTCCCCAGGACCAGCTGTGTAGCCAGTATTCAGAAAGTTAGAGGGAGGCAAGAAACTCTTTATTTTTTTGACAGGGAAAAGTGGAATTAATGAGATGTGTAAGTTTTTCCCCTACCCACCTCTGTGGGACACACTTTGCTTATTCCTCATGACCATGCTTCTGTTTGGTGAAGACATGAACCAGGGAGGTCCTGCTAGAGAAATGGCACGGCGCCGTCTGCAGGAGGATGGGATGCCGGCGGGCGGGGTGAGGGGAGGTTGAAGGGGGAAGTTCAGCAGGACGGTCACAGTTCCTGTGCAGAGTGGAAGAGTCTGGGCCATTGGTGGTTGGGGAAAAGGGATAAAGCCATGGCACCTCGAGATAAGAGTGTCAGAAAAGGATTCCTGGGTGCTTTGCTGTATTCTGTGTACTTGCCACCTGTCAGGAGAAGCCTGGGTTAGAGACCCTCATTAGGCACCAGTGCTCTGGAGTTGGGTGGGTGGGTGCTAGTGAAGGCTTGAGTGCTCAGGGAAACTGTATTAAAAATGGAAGAAGGATGACCCAGGTTTGTTTGGGTGTTACCTGTCCGAAGTCAATGTGCCGACACTTCAAACAGCCAGCACTCAACATGTCAAAGCCAGGAGTAAGGAAAGGTTTGTTGGTCAAGAAATCACCGACTAAGAAGATGGGAGACTTCCAGGTGCCCCAAATCCATCTTCCCAAAATATGGAGCTCAGGCTTCTTTTATATCAAGGGAAGAGGAGATGGGAGGGATGCTTCTGTAAAGACTCAAGCCGCAGGCAGAACTCCTCTAACGATCAGCATATCTGTTGGGCAGATAAAATATATTATGCTCACTTTGTTAAAGATGGTGCTGCCCACATGCAAGTCCGTTGATATTAATGTGTTTTGGGGGACAGGCTGTGGGCAGGCCGGGTCATTATAGCCTACACCTTAGTTTTAAGAGTAAGCTTTTCCCCACACCCTTGACTGATTGAATGATGGAGGGTGGTGCACTCTCATGAGGAATCCCATTGTGCCTCAGATGAGTGACTTTGTATCAGAGACTTTCTTGTTTGTAGATTGGATTGTTTGGATTTCTACAGTATAAAGTGGGGCAGGCCGGGAGCTTGCTTGCTCTCGGTTCCTGAGGTTAGTATTAGAAATGAGAGCAGATTAAGGCCACATGGAGGAGAGTAGAAGCAGCCAAGATGGTGGAGTGCTGAGGAAGAAGCCAGTTTGTGCAGAGTTTGTGTAGGGAGAAGGAGATGGGAAACAGGTGAATAAGTCTGGTGAGCTAGAAACCTTTGATTCTAGGAAACTCGGATAAGTCAGTAGCTTTGTGAGCACTGAATGAGTGGGTTTTGGAGCCCAGTGTGTGTTTTTGCTTGCCTGCTGGGTGCAAGCTAGAATTAAAGCTGATGGCTTACCAGTTCTTGGCTTCGTTGTTTCATTACCAACTGTCCGAATCTAATGAGAACCTGCACTGACCAGGTGGTTGTGAAGGTGGCCTCAGCCACTGGCTTTACAATATCTCTATGCAAGACTAGCAGGTGCTGTTAGCCTGAAGGCCACAAAAACAGCATGGGCTGGAGCGACATGGAGTCCGAGAGGGCGAACATTTCACTTGGTTACACAGGTTCTAGGCAATTTTATCTTACGATGCTTCACATTTGCCATACTGATGTGGGTGGGCCCTGTCATAGTCAAAGCTTACACACTGTCAGTAAATAGTGTTTATTTAAAAAATCCAGAGTCTAATGCTGTTGCTGCTGCTAATATTATTATTATTATTATTATCATAGTTTACCTCCAAGAGCCCAGGCAATAATCCTTTCAGTGTGTGAGGAAGAAATCCCTCACACGTGGCGTACAATGACAGGTTTTTTGTTCAGAACCGAATGACTCTCAATACATAATCGGAGAAGCCCCGTTGTTGCCCCTCATAGATGGAAAGGTTCAGCAGCAAATGTTCGTTGTGGCCAGAAAGTCACCATGTGGAAAATGTTACAGGATCTGTTTTAAATGCCAGACCCCTGCTCTGACCAGTACCACAACCCTGAGACATATGCCCATTTATATTGCTTAGTATTCGTTTATTGTCTAAACAAAGCCAAGTTATAGCCAATCCAATGGGCCCCTACTTTGAACTCTTTTAAAGACCAGTTACCGCATGTCACATTCCATTTTTCTTTAGAGAGATGACCAAAGAGAAAACATATTGTACTTTCCCTATATGCAGCCTTCTCTTGCTTCCTGCACATCTTGGTGGGGGGTGTGAGGGGGCAGCAGGCCTCCCCACCTGAGTCAGATCTCTTGGATTGTGTTGCTAATGAGCTCAGGCTGCAGTTCTCTTTCCAGAAAAAGCCTCAGGGCTTGGCTTCTGAGCACAGGGCCCAATAGAATTTGCTGCTCCTTATCTCGTACATTTTTATCTGCCTGGCCTCGGTTTTCACTTCCAGGCACCAGGGCCACTCAGCTGCTAGGCCCCACACCCAGCGAGAGTTTCACAAAGGCATTCTTGCGCCTGTGCTTCCCCAGCAAGCAGTTACAATTTACCACGTCTTTCTTTTCCCAGAAATAAATTAGTGTCCTCTCCCTGGCTGGGAAGCGCTGGTGGTTATCTCAGTTTGCACCAAAGAAGATGGAAATCACCCATCTCCGGTGACGTCATCAACAGATTGTGAATGTAGAAGGAATTATTTTAAACCACACACGGCTTTCTTTAAAAAAAAAACATAGGCAGCTTGCATTCAATTCTATTTCACAATGCTACCCAAAAGCTTTATATCTAAGGAAAATAATATTGTGTAAAGTCCCTGAAATCAATGCATTCAGCTCAACCACGTGTGCATGGGTGTGTTTGCACAATCATTCCTACACTGTACTTCTGTAGGAAAAATTCCTGAGAAATGGAGTTGCTGGGTCAAAGGCCACACATCCTTCAAATTTTGAAAGGTATTGCTAAGTGGTTTTCCAATGAAGGTGATGCCAACTTACAGTCTCATCGAAAAAACTCCTCCCACTCTTGCCAGCACTGAATAACAACATTTAGTCTGATAAGAATTGACATCTCCTCATCATTTAGATTTGCATTTTTTAAATTCGTGATGACATTGAGCTTCAACTCATGTATTTATGTTATTTTTATTTATAAATATTTCCTTTCCTGTGAAATATTTCTCGAGTCTTTTGCAGGCCAATTTCAATAGGATTGTCCTTTGTTTCTTAGGGGTTGCTTGAGCCTTCTATATATTGAGGAATTTTCCTTTTGTTATATATGATTGTAAAGCCAGTAGTTGCGACCACTATCACAGCCGCCTGACCCACGCAGGTTTGCATTGGATTCGGACAGATGGCAATGAAACACCGGAGCCAAAAACTGGTGAGCCATCAGCTTTAATTCTAGCTTGCACCCGGCGGGCAAGCAAAAACACACACTGGGCTCCAAAACCCACTCACTCAGTGCTCACAAAGCTACTGACTTATCCGAGTTTCCTAGAATCAAAGCTTTCTAGCTCACCAGACTTATTCACCTCTGTTTCCCATCTCCTCCTGCACAAACTCTTAACAAACTGGCTTCTTCCTCAGCACTCTGCCATCTTGGCTACTTCTCCTCGCCTTCACCTGGCCTTAATCTGCTCTCCTCTCTAATACCAAGCTCAGAAACTCAGGAACCAAGAGAGAGAGATCTAGCTACCGGTCCGCCCACTTTATAGCATAGATAATCCAAACCTTTAATCCAATTATACATTCAAGAAAGTCTCTGATACAAAGCCACCCATCTGAGGCATAATGGGATTCCTCAAGAGAGTGCACCACCCTCCATCATCCAATCAGTCAAGGGTGTGGGGAAGAGCTTACTCTTAAACTAAGCCTTAGGCTATAATGACCTGGCCTGCCTACATTACAGCTTTTCCCCCACAGCCATCTCAAGCATAAGGGCAAATAATATCACCTGGATGACGGGCTTCCATGTGGACAGCGCCATCTTTAACAAAGTGAGCATATTATATTTTATCTGCCGAACAATTATGCAAGTGAATTTTACTTTGCGGAGACATAGCAAACTGTGGTGTCCAGGAAGAAAATTCACGCCACCTCTATCTATCCCAGATCCACATTGTATTGTCATAGTAGCATTGGGATGTGTTGTAACTAACAGATATGGCTAGGCTCACATCACTCATTTTTTCTCCCTTATAACTTTCTGGCTATTTCCATATATCCCTTAATGCACTTTACTGCCATCACCATCATTATTATTTTTACCAAACCACTGGAGACTACATAATGGCCATCATGTTTCCCAGGCATAAAGCCACATGAATTAATTATATTTATTTTCCCTTTTCCCTTTCCCTTTAATCTTATTTTTACCTTATTTAATAGCTTTGCCTAAGTATTTAGAATGCATAAAACAACAATCAAAAAGAGGACTAAGTGGGTATCTGTCTTATCCGGACTTTAAAGTGAACACTTTTGATTCTTACTGCTAGATAGTAGTTGAGAGTTTAAGTTTGGTAATTGCTTTAATTGGATTCATATGCCTACTCTATTTCTAACCTGATATGTGACTTAGAACAAGTTTTTTAACTTCTCTTAAGTTCTTTATCTGTTAAGTGGGGATATGAATATTGCTGAATTCTTTGTTTTGTATTTTTTTCTTGTTCTCATTGTTAAGTAATAAAACCACTGCTATGTCAATTTCATTGAATAAATTTGGAAGCTTCCCATCTTCTTATAGGCTTCAAGTAATAGATATATCATCAAAATTGTATCATCTTTTTCCTTCTTTCTTTTTTTTCTATTTTTTTAAAGTGCGAAGCAGAGAGGCAGGGAGACAGACTCCCAAATGTCCCCGACAGGGATCCACCCAACATGCCCACTAGGGGACAATGCTCTGCCCATCTGGGGTGTTGCTCTGTTGTAACCCGAGCCATTCTAGCACCTGAGGCAGAGGCCATGAGCCATCCTCAGAGCCCAGGCCAATTTTGCTCCAATGAAGTCTTTTCTGAGGGAGGGGAAGTGAGAGATAGATAGAGAGAGAGAGAGAGAGAGAGAGAAAGGAGAGGGGGAAGGTGGATGTAAAGCCAATGGCCAAGGCCACCATCATAGCCGCCTGACCCATGCAGGTTCACATTAGATTCGAACAGTTGGTAATTGTTCGGCAGATAAAATATAATATGCTCACTTTGTTAAAGATGGTGCTGCCCACATTGAAGCCCGTCACCCAGGTGATATTATTTGCTCTTATGCTTGGGATGGGTGTGGGAGAGAGGCTGTAATGTAAGCAGGCCGGGTCATTATGGCCTAAGGCTTGGTTTTAAGAGTAATCTCTTCTCCACACCCTTGACTGATTGGATGATGTAGGGTGGTGATGTAGGGAGGAATCCCATTATGCCTCAGATGGGTGACTTTGTATCAGAGACTTCCTTGTTTGTATACTTGGATTAAAGGTTTTGAGTCTGCTATAAAGTGGGAGAGAACGGGAGCTTGATCTCTCTCTCTCTCTCGGTTCCTGGGCTCCTGAGATTAGTATTAGAAGAGAGGAGAGCAGAGTAAGGCCACGTGAAGGCCAGGAGAAGCAGCCGAGATGGCAGAGTGCTGAGGAAGAAGCCAGTTTGTTAAGAGTTTGTGCTGGAGGAGATGGGAAACAGAGATGAATAAGTCTGGTGAGCTAGAAAGCTTTGATTCTAGGAAACTCGGATAAGTCAGTAGCTTTGTGAGCACTGAATGTGTGGGTTTTGGAGCCCAGTGTGTGTTTTTGCTTGCCTGCCGGGTGCAAGCTAGAATTAAAGCTGATGGCTCACCAGTTTTTGGCTCCTGTGTTTCATTACGAACTGTTCGAATCCAATGCGAACCTGCATTGGCCAGGCGGCTGTGTTCCTGACCCTGACTATTGGCTTTACAGTAATGAAACACAGGAGCCAAGAACTGGTGAGCCATCACTTTAATTCTAGCTTGCACCCGGCGGGCAAGCAAAAACACACACTGGGCTCCAAAACCCACTCATTCAGTGCTCACAAAGCTACTGACTTATCCGAGTTTCCTAGAATCAAAAGTTTCTAGTTCACTAGACTTATTCACCTCTGTTCCCCATTTCTTCCAGCACAAACTCTTAACAAACTCACTTCTCTCTCAGCACTCTACCATCTTGACTGCTTCTCCTGGCCTCCACGTGGCCTTAATCTGCTCTCCTCTCTAATACCTCAGGAACCAAGAGCTAGTAAGCTCCTGGTCTGCCCCCGTTTATAGCATAGAAAATCCAAACCTTTAATCTAATCTACAAACAAAGAAGTCTCTGATATAAAGCCACCCATCGGAGGCATAATGGGATTCCTCAGGAGAGTGCACCACCCTACATCATCCAATCAATCAAGGGTGTGGAGAAGAGTTTACTCTTAAAACTAAGCCTTAGGCCATAACAAACTGGCCTGCTTATATTACAGCCTTTCCCCCACACCCATTCCAAGCATAAGGGCAAATAATATCAACTGGGTGACGGGCTTTCATGTGGGCAGCTCCATCTTTAACAAAGTGAGCATAATATATTTTATCTGCCCAACAGTGGAGAACATATGGGCGCTTCTCCTGTGTTCCCTGGCTGGGAATTGAACCCGGGACTTCCACACGCCAGGCCGACACTACCACAAAGTCAACCAGCCAGGGCAGAATTGTATTTTCTTTAAAAGCAGGAAAGAATTTGGGCAATAACACTGAGAATTATTGCAATTTCTTTCATTCATTTTTTTCTTTCTTTTTTATTATTATTAAATGAGAGGTGGAAAGGCAGGGAGGTAGAGACAGACTCCAGCATGTGCCCTGGCCAGGATTCACATAGCAAGCTCCTTATAGGGTGATGCTTTGCCCATCTGGGGCCTCTACTCCATTGCTTAGCAACTGAGCTATTTTAGTGCCTGAGGCAAGGCCATGGAGCCATCTTCAGCACCCAGGGCCAACTTTGCTCAAACCATTTGAGCCATGGCTGCAGGAATGGACGCGAGAGAGAGAGAGAGAGAGAGAGAAAGAGAGAGAGGAGAAGCAGATGGTTGCTTCTGCTTTGTGCACTAACCAGAAATCTATCCCAGGACTTCCACGCACCAGGCTGATGCTCTACCACTGAGCCTACCGGCCAGGGCCAAATCTTTGCAATTTCTTTTGCTTTTGTTGGTCTCTTTAGATTTTGTTATAATCTCTTATTAAGTCAAATTTATAATTTATAGTTTCTTAGAAAATCATTGTTCGGCAGATAAACTATATTATGCTCACTTTGTTAAAGATGGTGCTGCCCACATGGAAGCCCATCACTCAGGTGATATTAGTTGCCCTTATGCTTGTGATGGCTGTGGGGGAAAAGTTGTAAGCAGGCCGGGTCGTTATAGCTTAAGGCTTTGTTTTAAGAGTAAGCTCATCTCCACACCCTTGACTGATTGGATGATGTAGGGTGGTGATGTAGGGAGGAATCCCATTATGCCTCAGATGGGTGACTTTGTATCAGAGACTTCCCTGTTTGTATAATTGGATTAAAGGTTTGGATTTTCTAGGCTATAAACTGGGGCAGTCTGGGAGCTTGATCTCTCTCTCTCTTGGTTCCTGAGTTCCTGAGGTTGGTATTAGAGAGCAGAGCAGATTAAGGCCATGTGGAGGAGAAGTAGCCAAGATGGCAGAGTGCTGAGGAAGAAGCCAGTTTGTTAAGAGTTTGTGCAGGAGGAGATGGGAAACAGAGGTGAATAAGTCTGGTGAGCTAGAAACCTTTGATTCTAGGAAACTCGGATAAGTCAGTAGCTTTGTGAGCACTGAATGTGTGGGTTTTGGAGCCCAGTGTGTGTTTTTGCTTGCCCGCCGGGTGCAAGCTAGAATTAAAGCTGATGGCTCACCAGTTTGTGGCTCCTGTGTTTCATTGCCAACTGTTCGAATCCAATGTGAACCTGCATCGGTCGGGCTACAGTGATGGGTGCCTTGGCCACTGGCTTTACAATCATCTATTTAATCAGCCTTAAATTTATTAGCACAGATTAGTCATTCTGTACCGTTATGCAGATTTTTGGTACCTGTAGGAAAAAGAAAACAGTAAAACAGAAAGAACAAAGAAAACAAAAAAATAAAATGTCTGATGTAAGTCCTCATATATCAGAAATTATATTTAATGTAAATAGTTTATATATACCAATTTAAACACAGAAATTGACAGAAAATAATGACTCATGCTGTCTAAAAAAAACTCACTAAAAATAAAATTATATAGATTGGTTAAAATTAAAAGGGTGAGGACATATTGTGAAACATTAATTTTAAAAAATTGAATGGCTATATTAATATCAGAAAAATTAAACTTTAGAGTAAATAAAATTACAAAATACAGAGTGGGATATTTTGTAAGGATCAAAGGGTCAATCACCAAGAACATGACAATCTGAAATGAGTATGCACTAAATAAGACAGGAAAATATGTGAAGATGAAACATTAACAAAATTTTAAAAATTCAAAGAAACAAAAATAAAAAACTGAAAGGAATAATGAAAAAGCCCAACATTATACTATAGACTTCAACACTTCTCTCTTAACAATTAATATTAAACATAAAATCAGTGAAGATATACTGTAGAGGAATTCAACAACATCAATCAACAGCATCTAATTGACATTTTATGATGCTCTGCCCGACAACTTAGAATACTCACTTTATTCACACACATATGGAGCATGTACCCAGGCAGATCATCTCCTGGACCACAAAACAGACCTTGAGAAATTGAAAAATGTTGAAGTTATATACAGAGTGTGTTTTCTGTCCCTGAAGAATCAAACTAGAAATCAGTAACAGAAAGATAATAAAGAAATCTTCAAACACTTGGAAGCTAAGCAAAATATTTAATTGTCAAAGAGGAAGTTTGAAAGAAAATCAAAGAATACATAGAAGTGAATGAAAATAAAAAGTACATGTCAAAAAATCAACATACTGTAGTGTAAAGCCAGTAGTCGAGGCCGCCATCACAGCAGCCTGACCCATGCAGGTTCACATTAGATTCGAACAGTCGGTAATGAAACAACGGAGCCAAGAACTGGTGAGCCATCAGCTTTAATTCTAGCTTGCACCCGGCAGTGAAGCAAAAACACACACTGGGCTCCAAAACCCACACATTCAGTGCTCACAAAGCTACTGACTTATCCGAGTTTCCTAGAATCAAAAGTTTCTAGCTCACCAGACTTATTCACCTCTGTTCCCCATCTCCTGCACAAACTCTGCTCAAACTGCCTTCTTCCTCAGCACTCTGCCATCTTGGCTGCTTCTCCTTGCCTCCATGTGGCCTTAATCTGCTCTCCTCTCTAATATCTCAGGAACCAAGAGAGCAAGCTACTGGTCTGTTTCACTTTATACTGTAGAAATCCAAACCCTTACTCCAATCTACAGACAAGGAAGTCTCTGATACAAAGTCACCCATCTGAGGCACAATGGGATTCCTCAGGAAACTGCACCACCCCACATCATCCAATCAGTCAAGGGTGTGGGGGAAAAGCTTACTCTTAAAACCAAGCCTTAAGCTATAATGACCTGGCCTGCCTACATTACACTTTCCCCCACACCCATCCCAAGCATAAGGGCAAATAATATCACCTGGGTGACGGACTTCCGTGTGGGCAGCGTCATCTTTAACAAAGTGAGCATATTATATTTTATCTGCCCAACATGCAGCTAAAGCAGCGGTGAGAAAAAATTTCATAGCCCTAAATGCATACATTAGAAAAGAGGAGTTGTCTCCAGCCTCCAAAAGCATAGAAAAAGAAGAGCCAAATAAGCTCAAAACAAGCCAAAGGAAGCAAATAAAAAATTTAAGAGGAGGAATCAATTCAACTGAAAACAGTAAAGCAATGGAGACATCAGTAAAACCAAGAACTGGTTTGCAAAAAGATCAATAAATTTGACACAGAAAAAGCATTCAGCCTGACCTGTAGTGGTGCAGTGGATAAAGCGTCGACCTGGTGTTGGGCAGATAAAATATGGTATGCTCACTTTGTTAAAGATGGTGCTGCCCACATGGAAGCCCGTCACCCAGGTGATATTATTTGCCCTTATGCTTGGGATGGGTGTGGGGAAAAGGCTGTAATGTAAGCAGGCTGGGTCATTATAGCCTAAGGCTTAGTTTAGGAGTAAGTTCTTTCCCACACCCTTGACTGATTGGATAATGTAGGGTGGTGATGTAGGGAGGAATCCCATTATGCCTCAGATGGGTGACTTTGTATCAGAGACTTCCTTGTTTTTATAATTGGATTAAAGGTTTTGAGTCTATTCTATAAAATGGGAGAGAGCAGTAGCTTGATCTCTCTCTCTCGGTTCCTGGGTTCCTGAGATTAGTATTAGAGAGGAGAGCAGAGTAAGGCCACGTGAAGGCCAGGAGAAGCAGCTGAGATGGCAGAGTGCTGAGGAAGAAGCCAGTTTGTTAAGAGTTTGTGCTGGAGGAGATGGGAAACAGAGGTGAATACATCTGGTGAGCTAGAAACCTTTGATTCTAGGAAACTCGGATAAGTCAGTAGCTTTGTGAGCACTGAATGTGTGGGTTTTGGAGCCCAGTGTGTGTTTTTGCTTGCCTGCCAGGTGCAAGCTAGAATTAAAGCTGATGGCTCACCAGTTCTTGGCTCCTGTGTTTTATTGCCAACTGTTCGAATCCAATGCGAACCTGCACGGGTCAGGCTGCTGTGATAGTGGCCTTGACTACTGGCTTTACACCTGGGAACACTGAGGTCGCCAGTTCAAAACCCTGCACTGGTCTGGTCAAGGTACATATGGGAGTTCATGCTTCCAGCTCCTGCCCCCTTTCTCTCTCTCTCTCTCTCTCTCTCTCTCTCTCTCTCTCTGCCTCCTCTAAAATGAATAAATAAAAATAAATAAAATGGAATTCTGTGTTTAAAAATAAAAAAATAAAGCATTCAAATAAGATGCAGCATCTGTTCAGGATTAAATCTCTCACAATCTGGGAAGAGAAGGAAGCTTCCTCAACTTGATAAGGGACATCTATGAAAAATGATAGTGAATGCTTCCCCACGAAGAGCAAGGTGTTCTTCCCCTTGGATCACCAGCACCTCCCTCAGCAAGGGGCTGCTGACATTTCTGCCAAGCTTTGGTTCTATTCTTCTAATACACAAAGCACAAGACCATTCAAATTAGAGACCTGGCTACTCACCTTCTTTTCCTCCAGATCCAGATGATAGATTTTAATAATGTCCTATTATAACCATATACTAAATGCAGATTATTTCCTAAATAAATGGTTTATGTTATATAAACATGTACAGCAGGAGAAATACCTTTACAAAGCATGTTTTTATTATAAGCTCTTTAATTCAGGAAGATAATTGTTTTTGATATGAAGTAAATTGAAGGGTTTGGGAAAGATCAAAGGCAGTCACCATTTTGTTGATGATAAATCCTACATCAACTAAAATAATAGATCATTTTATTTTTCTCTGCCCAAGGTGATACTTCTTAAGCAATCTGAGAGTCAGGATGTATCCTGTATGCTTGGATTAAGAAAAAAAAATTTCAGAAAAAATGGCAAAAGGGGTAAATGTCACAGTTCAACCATGTCCAATAAGCCCACCTGAGAATCACTTGATTTTCTAGAAAATAATAACTGGCAGACTGACTGTTTACTATTGTTTACTGCCAGACTTCATAAGGTTGGATTTTGATTGAATACAAGATTGATGAGTTATCAACGATCTTTGTCCACTAGGGATGAAAACAATCTCTGCGGGTCAAAAATGATACACCAAAGTTGCATTTTCCCCATTGAATGTGTGTGCATGCTTATACTTTCTCACACTCTCCTTTGAACCCGCTTTGCCATCGTTGCCCATTACTTTTCTCTTTAATGAGTTAAATACATAAATCTCCGACAGACCTTCAATTTGTGAAGGTGGGAGAGTCGGGTGTTCAGCTGTTTAAAAATAACACTTTCAAGTAAAGGGAAAGAAGGGAGGCAGCACAGTGGGCTGTGAGCCTTCTCTTAGTGCCAGTGTAGGGGAAGGGGAAAGCCAGCCGGTGACACCCCCACATTCTGGGCCACGGCAGACTGCATGCTTACAAACTCTCATTGACTTTTATTGTGCACCTGTCCTGTGCGTGGCCTGGGCTCAGAGCTGTCATTGCCGTTTGGATTATTTCAAAGGGAAGGTTCTGTACTGGAGTTTCTCTGCCTGTTGCTTCTCTTAAATGTCCCATGCAGCGATCAACTAACGGCTCTGATTCATGGGCTTGAATGGTCATTGTTTGTTAATCATCCTGGATGATTAGAACATATATTACATCATGCTATCCCAGGAATTCACCTGTGTTCAGGGCCAATGAAACAGCATGTTCTCTGTGTGCAGAGGACATACTGAAGCTGGCAGCCTATCCCTAGATAATTGGAAATAGGTGTCCAGGACAGCTGCCTGCTCAGGAACCAGGACACTCTAAGGCCCATCTAGTGACTCAATTTTTTTTTTAAATAACACAATGTGTGAGTTTTTTCTTTTTAAAAGAAATTGTTGTTGATCTGAACAAAAGTTGAGGTAATAAGTAGCCTCCGAGCATTAGAAGTTCAAGCTTTGTATATAATATGCAAGTTAGACAGAATGAGGCATATTCCATAATTTACTGAAGAAGCAATGTTGATGTCCTAAAATCCTATCCAGCCTCTACTTCCTGAACAATCATTTGCTAACAGAATTCTCTGAGCAGACAGAGACTAAGTGCTTTCTCATTAGTTGATTGTTGGCAAAGATTCTTGGATAATAAAATTTTACTCATACAAGAACAGAGTGGAGACAAACTTCTGACTGGTGGTGCAGTGGGAAGAACTTTTCTGAACCAAAGGCCAGAATTTGTGAAAGAAAATTAACTTATACTGTTGGTGCCATGGGGCTGGATCAGATATTTATACCACGATAACATATAACCATACCATTCAGCACTTGAAATGTACCTCCTACCTAGGTTTTTTAAAAAAACATATTTAAAAATGCAGGCTTTAAAAGAAGAATGCCCTCTCTGGCAGCATGGCATAGCCATTCACCTCTAAGCACCCTGTTGCAGGATGCATAGCTGGCACTGGCACGAGACATGGCCTCCAGCGGGCACCTGCCACACCTTCTGTGCAGGAAGACCTCTGTTTGACCTTCAAAATCCAAGTAAGAGACTTTTCCTTCTAGGCCAAACTGAGTTAAAGACCAATACAAATACCATGTCCCTTTGTTATAGTGACGATGAATGAATGACAATGAATGAGACAGCCTGTTTCCACGCAGGGGAACCAGTCTATGGAGCTGGCTTTGGGTTCCGGCCACTGCTGGGGGCAGCTGTCCCCTTTGGTGGTGGACAGGAGCTGCTCCTTTTATTCTATCGCTAGCGGCTAACGGTGCGGAGCAGCTGCTTAGGGCCTAGAGGTCGTCTCTATGGTGGCCCGAGGCCCTGGACATACCTTTACTGCTGATAAGTTCAGTGTCCATAGAGATATTTCAAGTTTCTGAATTCAGAATTTTAGAATTTAGTCAAACATATGTTGTGAAATAGCTCGTCTAAAGAGTTGAGTCAGTCATTAAGCAGAAACTTTCCAAATTCAGTTTTCTGTGTGAGTTTTTATATGCATAGTCACATACAATACATATTTTATATAAACATACTTGCATTTATATTTATGTATTTAAACATTTCTGTGACACTGTGACGTGTGCATGTAGCTGCACACCCTCTAATAAGAACAGGTTGAGTTGAGTGGCCCCCAGATGCCACAGCCTTTGCTTTTAAAGTCCCAGGCTGTCTCTAGCCACTCGGCCAGCAGCCCAGGGCCGAGAAGACGCATTGTTCTTTGTAGCCTCCACAGAGTACCACCCAGAGCAGGGGCTGCGGGTGCATGTTTGTCCATGATCATGACTGAAAAATGTACAGTATTTCTCTACCCTCAGTTGGAATCTCAGGTCTCAACGGTCATGACCATGGGAGCAGCTGGAAGCTACTGGAACCTTCAGGGGACCCTTTGCAGCAGCAGGCTCCCCCTTTTTCCTGAGAATCCAGACCCTCCCTGCAGCTTCATGCTCAGGGCCGTGGGTGGTGTAGCCTGGAGGGTATCACACAGCAGGCAGCCTCGGCTTTCCCTCTGCTTAGTTTTAAACTGGAACTCAGACAAGCCTCCTTCTCATCCCCAGGACGTGGTGCTCACCACATTTCCACGTTGTGGGAGCTGAGTGTCACCCTGTCTCCTGCCCCTTGTCCCAGGATCAACTGCATGAAGCCATTCCGTCCCCCACTCCTCGGGACTTAGCCACACCACCAGTTAATGCACGTTTGAATGAAGAGCCCCTTCCACTCAACCCCCAGCCTGGCCCCAGTCCCGGATTTTGATTCAAGTGTAGTCATGCCTGTAAAACTAAAGAATTTGATTTTCTTTTTAATTGCGGTGAGATACAAAGGCTGCTTTTCTTCCTCAACAAGATTTCCTCACTGCTGACATTTGCATCTGCTCAGAGCTGCTCTCCGCCAGAAAATTCACAAGGCCAAGTGAGAGATGGGGAATTCCTCCTAGGGCTTCTGACTTGGATGTGAATTTTGCTCTGATGGGGAGGATGAACTTTCTTGATCATCCCCACCCCCAACTGCTCCTCCGCCAGCATTCCAGGGCAGCCTTGTCAGTAGAGCAGCCACTTTGTCTGCCCTTTGCATGTGCTCAGGGAGGTCAGCTGCTGACATCCAAGCTTTTCTTTTTTTTTTAAGCCCTTTTTTTTCTTTTTATTAATTTTAATGGGGTGACATAAATAAATCAGGGTACATATGTTCAAAGGAAACATCTCCAGGTTATCTTATTATTCAATTACGTTGCATATCCATCACCCAAAGTCAAATTGTCCTCTGTCATCTTCGATCTGGTTTTCTTTGTGCCCCTCCCCTCCCCCCTCTCCCTCCATCACCCCACCCCGTAACCACCACACTCTTGTCCATGTCTCATAGTCTCGCTTTTATGTCACACCTATGTATGAAATCATGCTGTTCTCAGTTTTTTTCTGTTTTACTTATTTCACTCCGTATAATGTTATCAAGGTCCATCCATTTTGTTATAAATGATCCATGTCATCATTTCTTATGGCTGAGTAGTATTCCATGGTATATATGTACCAAAACTTTTTAATCCACTTGTCCTCTGACGGACACTTGGGCTGTTTCCAGACCTTCGCTATTGTGAACAATGCTGCCACAAACATGGGGGCGCATTTCTTCTTTTTTGAACAGTACTATGGTGGTCTTAGGATATATTCCTAAAAATGGGATAACTGGGTCAAAAGGCAGTTCGATTTTTAATTTTTTGAGAAATCTCCAAACTGTTTTCCACAGTGGCTGCACCAGTCTGCGTTCCAACCAGCAGTGCAGGAGGGTTCCCTTTTCTCCACATCCTTGCCAGCACTTATTCTGTGTTGTTTTGCTGATGAGCGCCATTCTGACTGGTGTGAGGTGATATCTCATTGTGGTTTTAATTTGCATTTCTCTAATGATTAGTGATGTTGAGCATTTTTTCATATGCCTATTGGCCATCTGTATGTCCTCTTTAAAGAAATTTCTATTCATTTCTTTTGCCCATTTTTTGATTGGATTGTCTTCCTGGTGTTGAGTATTGTAAGTTCTTTATAAATTTTGGTTATTAACCCCTTATCAGATGTGTTGTCGAATATGTTCTCCCATTGTGTAGTTTGTCTTTTTATTCTGTTCTTATTGTCTTTAGCTGTGCAATAACTTTTTAGTTTGATATAGTCCCATTTGTTTATCCTGCCTTTTATTTCATTTGCCTGTGGAGATAAATCGGCAAATATATTGCTGCTACAGATGTCAGAGAGCTTACTGCCTATATTTTCTTCTAGGATGCTTATGGTTTCCCGGCTTACATTTAAGTCTTTTATCCATTTTGAGTTTGTTTTTGTGAATGGTGTAAGTTGATGGTCTAGTTTCATTTTTTTGCAGGTAGATGTCCAATTTTCCCAACACCATTTGTTAAAGAGGCTGTTTTTACTCCATTGTATGTTCTTTCCTCCTTTGTCAAATATCAGTTGTCCATAAAGGTGTGGGTTTATTTCTGGGTTCTCTGTTCTGTTCCATTGATCTATGTGCCTGTTCTTATGCCAGTACCACGCAGTCTTGAGTACAATGGCCTTGTAGTATATCTTGATATCCGGAGAGTGATACCTCCTGCTTTATTTTTTCTTTTTAAGATTGCTGAGGCTATTCGTGCTCTTTTTTGGTTCCAATTAAATTTTTGGAATATGTGTTCTATATCTTTGAAGTATGTCATTGGTATTTCAATTGGTGTAGCATTGAATTTATATATTGCTTTGGGTAATATATACATTTTAATGATGTTTATTCTTCCTAACCATGAGCACGGTATATGCTTCCACTTGTTTGTATCTTCCTTGATTTCTTTTATCAATGTTTTATAATTTTCCAAGTACAGGTCTTTAACTTCCTTGATTAAATTTACTCCTAGGTACTTTATTTTTTTGGTTGCAATAGTGAAGGGGATTGTTTCCTTAATTTTTTTGCTGACAGTTCATTGTTGGTATATAGAAATGCCTCTGATTTCTGAGTATTAATTTTATATCCTGCCACCTTGCTGAATTCATTTATCAGGCCCAATAGTTTTTTGACTGAGACTTTAGGGTTTTCTATATACAATATCATATCGTCTACAAATAATGACAGTTTTACTTCTTCTTTTCCAATTTGGATGCTTTTTATTTCTTCTTCTTGTCTGATTGCTGTAGCTAGGACTTCCAGAACTATGTTGAATAAGAGTGGTGAAAGAGGGCACCCCTGCCTGGTTCCTGATCTTAAGGGGATTGCTTTAAATCTTTGCCCATTTAGTATGATGTTTGCTGTGGGTTTGTCATAGATGGCCTTTATCATGTTAAGGAATGTTCCCTGTATTCCCACTTTACTGAGAGTTTTGAGCATGAATGGATGCTGGATGTTATCAAATGCCTTTTCTGCATCTATTGAAATTATCATGTGATTTTTGTCCTTCCTTTTGTTTATGTGATGAATCACATTGATTGATTTGCGAATATTGAACCAGCCTTGCCTCTCCAGAATAAATCCCACTTGATCATGGTGTATGATTTTTTTCATATATTGCTGGATCTGGTTGGCTAATATTTTGTTGAGAATTTTAGCATCTAAATTCATCAAGGATATTTGCCTATAATTTTCTTTCTTTGTGTTGTCTTTGCCCGGTTTTGGGATCAGAATTATGTTCGCCTCATAAAAGGAGTTTGGAAGTCTTCCTTCCTCTTGAATTTTTTGAAATAGTTTGAGGAGGATAGGAGTTAGTTCTTCTTTGAATTTTTGGTAGAATTCACTTGTGAAGCCATCAGGCCCAGGACTTTTCTTTTTTGGGAGTTTTTTGATAACTGTTTTGATCTCATTTGTTGTAATTGGTCTGTTTAGGTGTTCTGATTCTTCCAGATTGATTTTTGGAAGGTTATATGATTCAAGAAATTTGTCCATTTCATCTAGGTTGTCTAATTTTTTGGCATAGAGTTCTTCATAGTATTTTTTGTTGTGTCAGTTGTTATTTGTCCACTGTCCTTTCTAATTTTATTTATTTGAGTCCTCTGTCTTTTTTTCTTGGTGAGTCTAGTTAAAGGTTCATCTATCTTGTTTACCCCAAGCTTTTCTTATTATGTGCTTTCTCATGCATCATATATGTATCTCAAGCAAATAAGTAAAAAGTGTGAAAAGTGTTCCTCTGCACATGCATATTCCTTTACCCCGTCTCACCCCCATCCGCCCTTGCAAATGTCAGCTCCAATTTCTTGTTCCCAACCTGATATGATAATACAGAGTGACCTTCCTTGGGCCTGAATTCTGGTCTCTCAGAGCTGGTTCTGCTCCAAGTCCTAAGCAACCTCTCATTCCTCGCCAAACCTGTTGAAGCTGCCTGTGACTAATGGGGACCCACAGCTACCAGAGAATGGGAGACAGAGACAGAGACAGAAACAGGGAGAGGAGTGTGAGTGATAGAGAGAGACAAGAGACAAGGGAGGGGTAGAGACATAGGGTGAAACCCTGGCATGAGCAAAACAGATCCCATTGGGGAGATTCTCAGCCATTCAGGATGGAGAGCTCATGGCTAAAGAGCTCTTTTTTCTCATATTCTGTGTGTGCAAGTGTGTGTGTGTGTGTGTGTGTAAGGCTTCCTGGGATGCCAGTTATGATTTTCATTCTTTTCTTTGTGACAGAGACAGAGAGAGGAACAGATAGGGACAAACAGACAAGAAGGGAGGGAGATGAGAAGCATCAATTCTTCTTTGCAGCTCCTAGTTTCTCATTGACTGCTTTCTCATATATGCCTTGACCAGGGGGCTACAGCAAATTGAGTGACCCCTTGCTCAAACCAGTGACTTGGGCTCAAGCTGGTGAGCCTTGCTCAAACCAGATGAGCCTGTGCTCAAGCTGGCTTCCTTGGGACCTTGAACCTGGGTCCTCTGCGTCCCAGTCTAATGATCTATATATACCAGGGGTGCCCATACTTTTTCAGCTTGTGAGCTACTTATAAGATGACCAAGTCAAAATGATCTACCTACTATAAAAATGCAAGACATAAATTTATTTCTTCTATATTATCATTATTTAAGTACTATTATTACTATTTAATATTGCATATTCTTCTTTCACCTTTCTCCTTCTCAGCTCTCTTTTCGGAGGAAAGTCAATGTCATAGTTTTTATGAACAGTTTAAAAAAGCCGCTCCACATTTCCCTTCTTTGAAATAGCAATGGCACACAGACAGATGAGGCAAACGCACTTAGAATATGGACATAGTGAAAAAAAATTCCTCCCATTCTGTATGAAAGTGGTAGGTTTTAGGCTTTTTACTCAGACCAGCTACGGCACTCATTTTTATACCCTTTGTTGTATTTAGTTTAAATAAATTGAAGGCTAACTACGCAGCAACGTAACTGAACAAGTTAGCGCGGTTTAACGCGCATGCGTAGGGTGTCAAAAGTTCAGACGTCAGATTGGCTACCCTGTATGCCAATCAAAAGACAAATGTCTTTTTAATGTCATGCGATCTACCCACACTTCCTTTGCGATCGACCAGTAGATCGCGATCGACGTATTGAGCACCCCTGATCAATACACTGTGCCACTGCCTGGTCAGGTGATTTTCATTCTTTAATATAGATTCAGACATGAGTAACATGGACAGAGATGCATTGCTGCTATCACCTTAGGGCTGACAGAGGCACCCAGGAACTAAGTAGAAAGTATGGACCCAAAACCTGTCTCTACTGTATTGTATTATTAACTGGATAATAGCAAGCAGTTTTCCAATTAATGTGTTTGTTTTCAGCATAGATATAGGAAGAGTGAAGGGCCCCTCAGGATGGGCATACCCGTCTGCCCGCCTGGGCCTTACTCATCTCTAAGATGGGTCCAGGAGGCTGTGTGGGGCTCAGGCTGAGGAGATGACAGGTGAGCATAGTCACATACTTTGTCTGCAACCCCTGACTGTCCCAGGCTCAGGACAGCTATGTCTGGCAAAGGGCCCCGTTTCATCACAACAAAGGGATGTAGAGTAGGCGGAAGTATCACCTTGAAAGTAACTCTCTTTCCAGGCAGAAGAAAGCACAAGTGCAAGTTGGAGTTTCTGCCTGTAAGGCCGAGGTGATGACCAGGCAGGAGGGAAAAGTTGTCATGGTCACTGAGAGCCCAGATGTCTGTGGTTCCCTTTGCCAATCTTGGAGGCTATCAGGTTGTTTCAAGGTACTCTTCTCTTTTAGGGGGAAAAGACTTTACTTTTTAGAGTGAAACCTGTGTCTCCCATCTCTCTCAGCCAATACTGAGGTGGAGGCTACAGGCGGCCTGAGATCCTGTTTGCACCCTTAGAAACATTGGATGGGTTTCTTCCATCATCCAGAGATGGCCTGAAAATAAAATCTCTGGTTAGTTACAGTGCCACTCAGGGAAGGCTCCAATCTACTAAAATATAATACATCTCATATCTAACCAGTAGTGGTATAGTGGATAGAGTGTCGACCTGGGACACTGAGCTCCCAGGTTCAAAACCCTAAGGTTGCCAGCTTGAGCGTGGGTTTGCCAGCTTGAGTGTGGGGTCACCATCTTGAGCGTGGAATTAGCAACATGATCCTGGGGTCACTGGCTTGAAACCCAAGGTCATTGGCTTGAGCAAGGAGTCACCACTGGCTTAGCTTGAGCCCACTCCTTCCATCCCATCAAGGCAAGTATGAGAAGCAATCAGTGAACAACTAAAGTGCTGCAACTACAAGTTTATACTTCTCATCTCTTTCCTTTCCTGTCTCTGTTGCTCATTTGCTTACTTTCACCAAAAGAAAAAAACAAAACACAAACAAAAAAACCCCGCACTTATTACTTGAATTCAATCATTGACATAAAAACAATGTGTCTTTAGAGATAACCAAACTGATAAAAATAAATTCTTTCTCACAGGATCTGTTTTAATATATGTATAAGCATATTTTATTTTATTGGACAAATTATTTAATTTGTTTACAGATGATTTTATATACTTAAGCACTTTTGCTTGTATATGCTAAACACTATTTCCACACTCTGGATACAGTACTAATTTGTGTAGCATACCCTTTCTTTATATTATCAACTCAAACTCTATCATAACTGAACTCTAAATGATCTTCAAGTACTGAATTAAAGGAATTCAAATTCAGGAATTGGGCAGACTTCAGCTGTAAACACAACCATCTCTGCCCACCACCTGTGACTCAGGGTGGGAGTTTCGTACCACAAGTTAGCACATATTTACATCTTGATTTCAAGTGTTCCTCTTTCTATACTCTACTTTTAAATAAAAGCCCCTAGCGAGTTTTAGGAAGTAAATTTTGTCTATATATAAAGTTTGCCTATTTCAAAAGCATGGTTTTGCTCACCAAATATTAATAAATCTTCTTTGATTCCAATGCCAGTCTAGGTAGTAAATAGAAGGAAAACTTGAAAATGTGTTCTTAACTTAAACATATACTCTTATTAGCACACCAAGTCCTGATGCAGAACGCTCACCAGAAAGAGAAAGATTCGCTGTTCTTTAGCTTTTGATTTAACCTGAGTAAGAATTACCTTTTCTTTTTTTTGTGACAGAGACAGAGAGAGGAACAGATAAGGATAGACAGGAAGGGCGAGAGATGAGAAGCAATTCTTTGTTGTGTCACCTCAGTTGTTCATTGATTGCTTTCTCATATGTGCCTTGACTGGGTGGCTCTAGCAGAGCAAGTGACCCCTTGCTCAGGCCAGCAACCTTGGGCTTCAAGCCAGCGACCTTTGGGCTCAAGCCAGCGATAATGGGTTCACATCTATAATCCCATGCTCAAGCCAGCGACCCTGCGCTCAGGCTGGTGAGCCCCAGCTCAAGCTGGATGAGCCCGTGCTCAAGTTGTCGACCTCGGGGTTTCAAACTGGTGTCCTCTGCATCCCAGTTCGACATTCGATCCACTGCCCCACCGCCTGATCAGGTGAAAGTGAAGGTTCTTTACCTCTCGTATAAGCCATTATAAGTTTCTGTCTTTCTAATAAAGGGATTTTCCATCATTAAATGATTATAATAGATTAATTATAGTATAGAGCTGACATCTCTATAATAACGAACCATGTTTCTGTCCTCTTAATTTTTTATCATATTAATGGAAATAATATTTTAATGATTCTTTTTGGTGTGGTTTTTCTTCTATGCAAGTCAATCAGTTTTCCCTAACCCTGTACCCTTCTGTCATTAGGAACAGGGAATAAGGTTTATTTCCTGGGAGAAGGGATGGAACAGGAGATGAAGATGTCTTAGGGGAAAGGAAGTAAAAAAGTGTGATGTAGGGGACATTCCCACCTGATAGCAATGGGATATAATTTTAGAGCAGGATGGAAGAGAGAAAAAGTTGCAGACATTCCCTGAGTCTTTGGAGAGTGGCCCAGGTCCCTATCCACTCTCTGCACAAAGGTGGATATGAAAGACACTTCCTTAGAAGAAGCTCAGGTGGGCTGAGGATGTCTGGGGTGACAGAGGAGCAGGAGCAGAAAAGGGTTTAGAAAGATTGACCTGAGATGGTTACCTGGCTTCTTGAATGCACACCTGTGCAGTGCAGGTGACCCAGGGCTCCCCAATGCCCCAGACAAGGGGTGGGAGGTAATGAAGGGATGGCTGGACTGTCAGAGGCATAGTTAGGTTGCTGCAGCATGTGAGGACCCTGCTGAGTGGACAGGGACATATTAGAGCCGTGCTTTTTAACAACAGGTACCAGCAGGAAGCCCAGTAGGAGAAGGAGCTTTGATCATCGGACACCAGCACGAGGACCTCAGGAACCAGACTGGGCTATTCAGTTCTGGCAGCCAGGCGCTGACAAACTCCCCTGCACCCACGCCAGCCCAGGGAGGACAGGATGACAGGAGAGCTTGAACTTGAGTTTCTGTTACTGAAAGTAGGTGTTTTCCTGGAAGAGTGAATTTTGAATCCTAAGAGGCAAGCTTCCCCTTAACTGATAACCATTGCTAGCCCTTACTGGGTGTGTACTGAGTGCCAGTCCCTGTTCCTAGAGTCCTTGGGACAAGTCCGTGTGGTTGATGCTCCTGGTCGCCCACCCCCGGGTCCCAGATAAGCAACAGAGTCCCTGTGAGGGGGACCACTGAGTCTGGGAGCAGGAAAGATAAATGTGAACAAGGATGCTGCCATTTATTTCCTGGGATGGACACCCCCTAACTGCTACTGTCATGGAGGTGTTTGTTTTCCCCACCAGATGTGGGGCTGCCAGGTGTGAGACCACCAGCTGGGGAACATGCACTCAGGGGCATTGCTGCTCAGATGTCTGGGTCATGCCTACCACAAAGTCCTGTATATGGCTTCCTAAACCCAGTCACTTTCTTCCCAACACTGGGACAAAAGAGGGAGCCACGTGAAAGCAGGCATATTACTTTTTAATTTGAGCTAATAGCATAAAACACTGGTACCATCCAGCTATTTATTATGGCCTCTAACAAGCATCAAAAATAACATGTTTGAGTTAAAATTCCCACCTGCCTTCTGGTACTGGTGTAAACTACCTATAACAGGATGAGGCTCAAGCAGCAGCTATAGCCTCCTCCCACTAAGGTCTCAGCCAGGTGGGAGTGACCACAGCCCTCTGCACAGGGCATGTTAAAAAAAGATGGAGTCCTCCCTCCTCCTCCTCCCAGTCCTGGGAAACAGGTAGATGAGCAGCCAGTGAAACAAAGCCTCGGGCACAGGTGGTCTGATATCCACTTCAACCGGTGACTGAGCTGTCACCTGGAGTCCCACCACAGAATGAGACTCTGGCTCCCACGATGCACATGCAACCCACACAGAACACTGGGAGATGGTGGCAGAAATCAGGCACCACATTGTGGCAACAGGCACAGCTGAGGCAGAGGTGTCTGCCCGGGGACCCCTGTCCTTCCACTTTCAACTCCCTGTCCTCAAGCTGCAGCCCATGGACCAAGCTTGGCTCCTATAATGGGCTAAGCCATGTCTCCCCAAAATCGACATGTGGAAGTTCTGACCTCTAACACTTCAGAATGTGACTGCAGTCAGAGATGAGGTCTTTACAGGGGAGATTAAAGTGAAATGAGGTCTTTAGAGTGGGCCCCAATCCAAATTGTCTGGTATCCTTATAAGAATAGAATGGGACACAGGAAGACAGAAGACGACCATTTATAGGTGCCAAGGAAAGAGGCCTCAGAGGAGACCAATCCTGCCAACACATCAACCTTGGACTTCCAACCTCCAGACTGTGGGAGAATTAACTCTTCTCTCAGCTGCCCGTGTGTGATGCTTTGTTACGGTGGCCTGTGCTGACTGATACACCTTCCTAAGCACAAGTTGCAGCCACTAGTCTTCACCCAAGCTTCCCCCCAGGTCTGCCCCAGCGCCATCCCACTGCCCTGGCTACTTTTATGCCTCTCAGTCTTAGAGCCCCGTGTCCCTCACTGAAAAGGCCCCTCTCAGGGGTCATGTTTTCCTTTTTTCTCAAATGTGTCATTATAACTTACCTCTAGGGCCACTTCAACCCATCTATTCTCCCTGCTATTTCCTTAGCAGAGAAATAAACGATGACCCTCCCCCCAGGTGAAACACTTCTGAAACTTAAGTGTTGCCATCTTGGAAGTGGTCGCCTTGGAGGCCATACTCTTGTCAAGAGGACTCCAAACATCGTCTGAAATTTCTATACAGAACAGTGTCACCCTTCCCCGGATCACAGCAGAAATAGGCAATCTGCCCCCATGGCGTGAATTGTGGTTGCCAGGGTCCCGCAGTTGGGGTGGATCTTCTAGGAATCAGAAGTTCCTCTGATAGCACATGAGGAGCCCTCTCACCAGGGCCCCTCTAGACCCGGACACCAAGGGGAGACCAGAAAACCTTTGTCATAGAAGAGGGTGTGGTGATAAAACAATGACCCCTATGTCCAGATGTAGCACACAGGGCTCAGTAAGTATGAACAACTGGTCTGTCACTGACAGTAAAGGGTTCTGTTCTTTATTCTCTCCCCACCATCCAGGTGCTACAGTAAGCGGTCTAATCACATCATGTATGTCATCGTCCTCCCATCCCTGCCCTGCCCTTGTTGCAGCTCTGCAGACAAGCGTCCTCCTGTTTGTTGGAGAGGTTAAGCCATCAACCCAAAGTCATACAACCAGCAGTCTACAAACCAGGTGGACAGACTGCTAGCCCTCCTTTCCTAATGGCTCCCAGTTGTGGGGTGGCTGCAGCCTGGTCCTGCCCTGGAGCACTCTTCCTGTCCATCTATAAGCCCTCCCCAAGGAGGGGGCAGCTCCTACCTGGGAAGGTATTCTTGCAGGAGCCCCAGCCACAACGACAAAAGAAGCACTTTAAACCAGCGTTCTGAAGACATTTGAGGAGCTTTGAGAATTTTGAGCTTAGAAATGTTTTTAATGTTTCCCAAGAGCCATAACTATATCCATCAAAGATCTGAATACCTCATTGTGTTTACATTGCATAAGATGGGCTCATGTGCCTTGGCATTTGCAGAGCAAAGGGAACGTGGACTCGATCGATTCATTATCGTAGGACTTCACTATGCAATTCCCCGTGGTTTGCAAATGCTCTTGGGAAACAGAAGTCATGTCTTTATTTATGTTTCGCACACCCCTCATTGTGAAACCCATTGTTTACTGCATTTTTATTAATGAGTATAGCCTGGGTCTACAGGAAGGAGCAAATTGTAGTATTTTTTAACGGAGAGAAGAATCTTCTACAGAAGGACCCTCAAACACGTATCACATGTCAGGTGGCTGCAGCTGGTCCTGTGCCATCGAATAGATGGGAAACAATTGTTGAAGAGAAAGGTTCTCTTCAGGTGCTCATCCCCCACCAAGACCTTGGCCAGAAGCCTCCCAGGATTGCTCCAGATATGCAGGTGGGAAGCTGGGTATGTGGCTGAACCCCTGTGGGCAGATCTAAAGCAGCAGCTGCCTGGCAGTTGTGGTGGCCTGGGCTGGAGGTTGGGGGGTGGGTGGGCATGGATATGTCCCCCAGAAACCCACAAGGTTAAACTTGTGTGACCTAGAGGACAGGAACATGAGGTGCTTTAATGGTGTACTCCAGGGCAAGGGGTAAGTGTACCCTGACATGCCGGCTTCCCGCACATAAGTGGGTCTTCTGGGAAGAATGTCAGTATCATCCATTATTAAGGAAGTCCATCGTAAGTGAGTGCCCTGGGGTTCAAGTGTAGAAGCTTTGTGGCGAAGCTATCATAGAGGGACTTTGGCTTTTCCAAAGCACTTCCTAGCCCTTGAGCTGTTCCAGGAGCCCTGATGAGTTGGTACTATTATCATCCTCCATATTGGCAGACGTCTTAGGAGTTTCCTGGGACACCCTCAAAGGCACTCAGGAAGGAGGTCTGTTGGCTGTCATGCTGCTGCAGGACGCACTGTGATCTCCAAGGTGAGCCACAGGTCACCCAGCCTTCCCTTGGTGCATGGCCTGCAGCACCTTTGTACAGCTGTCCTCACAGATGATGGCAAAGCGGGTCACCAGCTGGGGAGTAACCATGCGGCAGAACCTGCACTGGTGTTGGGCACGCTGACCTGGATGCACAGTCTGCGACGGCCGAGCAGAATGCGTGAGAGCCCAGTCATCACCTCCAGCCCGAGGGCCACAGGGCAGCAGATGCTTCCTCACATGAGTGTGTCATTCAGTCAGAGACACCTCCCAGCTCAGAAGTAGTAAAACCCGGGTGAGTCATTCTCTGTGAGCCTACACATGGTCTACACCCACGAGAGACAGTCCCCACGCTTACGTCATTTCCCAGGAAAACTCAGAGTTCCTGTGTGATTCTGGCCAAATCATCCCACTTTCAGTTTTCTTATGTGTAAAAAGGAAATTAAACCAGACAGCACGGTCTTTGTGAAGGTTATGTGAAGGAACAAATGCAAGGCCCTCCCTGTCTGAAGCACTGACTGTGGGGGCCAGTTTGAAATTCATGAGAGAGAGGGTGGTATGGACAAATCCAGACACCACTGTGTCTAAGGCTATAGACACTGCTCCCATCCCCACACGTGTGCCCCTGTAATCCCGAAAGGCAGCTCTCTAGCCTGAACACAGACAAGCAGCGCCCATTATCCCTGGAGCACGAGAGCTGGCTTTGCCAGCACAAGGCATTCTGGGTTCATTTTGGCTGTGACAGAATGTAGGGATGGAGAGGAGCATCCCCTTTTGTGATTTCCCTGGGACTCTGCAAGATAGCAAGCAAGGCCCTGTGCCAGTGCCACTCAGACTGCTCCTGAGAACCCAGGCCAGGGTATGGAAGCTTCTTGGTGAATGGAAGTTGTATAAACCTCACTTTCTGATCCTCTCGGTGGGGTTTTAACAGAGCTGCATACATAATAGGGAATATCTGTGTCCTGACTGTTTGGCTCAGTAGAGCATCGCTCCTGAATGTGGAAATCCCAGGTTTGATTCCTGGCCAGGGCACACAGGAAAAGTGCCCATCTGCTTCTCTATTTCTTCCTCCTCTTTCTCTCTCTTCTCCCACAGCCATGGCTTGATTGGAGCAAGTT
This sequence comes from Rhynchonycteris naso, assembly GCA_037038555.1. Taxonomy (NCBI): domain Eukaryota; kingdom Metazoa; phylum Chordata; class Mammalia; order Chiroptera; family Emballonuridae; genus Rhynchonycteris; species Rhynchonycteris naso. The sequence continues at coordinate 96,399,456 of CM072996.1, read as the reverse complement.
GGCCCCAGGTGCTGAGGATTGCTCCATGGCTTCCACCTCAGGTGCTAAGAAGAGCTAGGTTGCTGAACAACGGAGCAACACCCCAGATGGGCAGAACATCGTGCCCTAGTGGTGTTGCTGAGTGGAACCCTGTTGGGGCGCATGTGGGAGTCTGTCTCTGCCTTCCCTTCATCTCACTGAATAAAATAATAATAATAATAATAATAATAATAATAATAATAATAGAGAATGTCTGAAATGTAATCTCTTAACCAACCATCTCACCAAATGAAGGCAGCCTGTAAAGTCTTTCTGGTTCTTGATTTGTTTTTCATTGTGATTTAGAATGTAGATAGTCAAGGGTTCAGGAAACACCAAGACACATAAAAAAGGAATGCTGTAATTAACTAATCTCAGAACCTGCAGGTGAGGGTCAGGTGTGTGACACCGGGTCCCTGTGCTTCCCTTTCGCATGGCCATTGGACTGTGGCCTTCATCTGCTGGGGCCACACGCAGGAAGCTTTTGAGTGGTCTAGGGGAGTGGCAGAGTGGGCCTCTGTCAGAGGGCAGGAAAGGATGGAAGAAGGGTCTCCCTTCCTGCAAGCCGCAGGCACTGCTCTGCCCTGGCCCACAGGTACCAGAGACAGCAACCCCCTCAAGCGTGCTGCAGGGTGCAGTTGGGTTGGTGGGGGCCTTGACCCAGGCCAGGGAACTATGGCGCCTCCTGCCTGAGGGTACACTAGTGCTTCGTGGACACCCCCAGAACACGTGGGGAAATGAGGCAGCCCCGGCCAGATACCTTCTCCACAGGTGAAGGCCCTGTACCATCTTAATTAAGGAGAAAGGAGAACCTTTCACATCATCCTTCTACCTCTAGGCACTGAGGGTCCAGGAATCCAATTTAATCCTTTGTTCTGTCCTTAGATGCAGAAATGTTCTGGTTCTTTTACAAAGCCGGGATTCTTTACATACCACACTGTGTCCTGTCTGTTGTTTTGAGGTGTCAGTTTTATTTTATACTTTCTCTTATGTTCTAAATTTTCTTTGATAAGCATGCATTGCTTTTATAATCGGGGGGGGGGAAGAGGAGGAAGATCTGTAACAGAGCATCTGATTACAGAGCACCCCAGGGAGCTACATTTTGCAGGATTGCAACTGTGTCGTTCTGGAAAAGGCAGCGCTGTAGGGGTAGGAGAAAGATGCGTGGTTTCCAGCGGCTGGTGGACGGGGGTGGGGGGTGTGGGGGTGGGGGGGCAGGGAAGGATGACTAGACAGAACACAGAGGATGATTAGGTCAAGGAAGCAAGTTTGGGTTAGGCTGTAACAGTGGAGAGATGTCACTATGCACTTGTCAGAGTCCACAGGACTTGCAACAGCAAGAGTGAACCCTAGTGTGAACTATGGGCTTTCTCATTCACAACAGTGTGTTAGCATTGGTTCATCACTTGTAACAAATGTACCACTCCCCTGCAAGGTGCTAACCGAAGCAGGAACTGCAGAGGGTGGGGGACAGGGAGTGCATGGGGACTCCTTACTTTCTGCTCAATTGTTCTATTAACCTGTCTCTGAAAAATCAAGTCTATTCTTTTTTTAAAAAGCTCTCCACCCCATTAGTTATGACAAATATACAAGTTAAAACCACAATAGAGCCTGACCAGGCGGTGGCACAGTGGATAGAGCTTCGAACTGGGATGTGGAGGACCCAGGTTCGAGACCCCGAGCTCACCAGCTTGAGCGCAGGCCCATCTGGCTTGAGCCAAAGCTCGCCAGCTTGGACCCAAGGTCGCTGGCTCCAACAAGGGGTTGCTCGGTCTGCTGAAGGCCCGCGGTCAAGGCACATGTGAGAAAGCAATCAATGAAAAACTATGGTGTCACAACGGCAATGAAAAACTAATGATTTGATGCTTCTCACCACTCTCCGTTCCTGTCTGTCTGTCCCTATCTATCCCTCTCTCTGACTCTCTCTCTGTCTCTTTAAAAAAAAACCAAAAAACCAAAACAAAAACCCACAATAGAATAACACTACAGAGACCAGGATGACTAATGTACAGCCTCCCCCCCTCCAAAAAACCAATGGAACTAGATGCTGGTGTGGATGCAGACCAGAACCCAGAGCCTTGCTGGGAAGTGTTGGTTACCGCGGCCACGTTAGAAAGCTGCCATTTTCACTAAGGCACAACACGCACACACCACCTGAAATGCATATGTGCATATGTGCTTCTAGAATACATGTGTGAACGTTAATACTTCCTTATTTGTCAAAGCCCAAAACTGCAAAATGACTCCAGTGCCCAAGCATAGTGTGGACAAATGAGTTGAGGAATACCTATGTAATGGAATACTACACAGTGATGAAATAACTGCCGTTCCACACAGCGGCGTGGGTGAACCACATAGGCGGAGTGGTGGTGGGAAGAAGCCAGTCACCAAAGACCCCATATTGGACAATCAGATCTATACAACACTGAAGAACAAGAGGAGACCAATTTAGTTTAATAAAAGTTAAGATAGCGGTTATCTTGGTGATGGTAACAATTGAGAGGAGGAGGTGGGAAGAAATTTTTTTTAGTGTTAAAAATGATTTATATTTTGACCTGAGTGTGTGTCCATCTTACACAAATTTGTTTGGCTGTATGATCTGTGTGTATGTGTGTGTGTATATACGTGCTACAGTAGAGCCTGTGTGATCCCTCATAACATCATCACCCTGCTCAAATTTGCATCTGCATTTGCTACCCGGTGGTTTCGGCAATGCCATGAGAGAGATGTACAATAGGTTGCAAAGCCTTGAAAATCGTGAAGAACACAGAGCTTGTCTCTGGCGAGGGAGGTAAATAAGGATAAACACCACCACAAGGACTACGACGCCCAAACTGAGGGACAAAGAATCAAAATAGAAAAGCAACAGTTTCGCAATATTTTAAAATCCATTTAATTTGTTGGCATTTGTTCTGCCAGGTAGAGTGAGGCCCATTCTCTCCTCTCTCTTACATTTTTTTAAGGCTAGAAGAAAGGAATTAAGAAATAATTTTACCTCTAGCTTCTCAGAAGCAAGGTTATGTGTATTTGTGCCAAATGTTTCAATGAAGAAGCCATGTAGATGAACGGCCAACAAACACACAAGTACACTGCAAGACACCCATCACCAAAAACCCTCCACAGTGGCTAAAATTGAAGACTGACCACACCAAGTATGGGTGAGGATGTGAAGCAGCTGCAAGTCACATATATTGCTGGAAGGAGTGTGAGATCACACACACAAACACTGTGGAAAACTGGCACTATCTTATAAAAGGAAACATATACCCTTCTTTTGAACTAAGAATTCTACTCTTATGTACCCCTCTCCTCACACACAAAGAAAATGAAAATGTATCTCTACCAAAAGGCTTGCATTAAAATATATCCACTTATCAGTAATAGCCAAAACTAAAAACAACCAAAATCTATCAACGGTTTAATGAATAACCATACTGTGTTACATTCGTGCAATGGAATGCTAAGTAATTATAAGGAACAACCTCCTGATACCTACAATAGTGCAGATATCTTTAAAATATTATACTACGTAAAAAAAAAAAGCCAGACAACAAAATGTTCCTGCTGTATTTGCTACCCATTTTTATGAAACCAAGAGCACATAAAACTAATCGACAGGAATCTAAGAGAGGAGCAGCTAGAAAAGGCCTGTGGGTAGGAATGCCAATTTCTGTGCATTGGCAGGGTGTTGTTGGCACAAGCCTGTGTGCATTTGGAAAGTCACTGAACTGTGAGCTCAAGAATTCTACATGCCACTGCTTTTTACTATGTCTTGATTAGAATACACACTCACACACAGACACAATACCATGTACACAGATGCATACTCCCACACACATACCTATACCATATACCACACACACTAAACACGCACCCCACACAGACACATACACACACACAGTGAAGGAATCCCATTTCTGAGGCGAGGACAGTGTGCCAAACAGAGGGAAGAAGGCTATCTTCAGGAGCCAGTTCTGGGGGTAGTGCCAGCCTAGCCAGGAGATACTATTTCATTCAGTGAGAAACCATCTCTGTCTTCAAACCTGACTTCTTGGTATTTTGTTTTGTTTACTGAGTTTTTGTCTGGTAGCAAATCCTATTATTTCTGAAGAGCATAGGGCCACTCTGGACCATGAATGAGCACAACGTTGCTCTGGAAAACCTCAGCCCTGTTCTCAGTGGGCCAGCCAGGAGCAGACCAAGCGCTCAAACACATCTCCACCATGGCGTCACTCCCTGTCTGTGTGTCTCACAGGCCCCAGGACAGAGCTTGGTTACAAAACTGCTGAGGCTCCGTGACACTCCCCTGGCCGCAGGCAGCAAGATGTACTGGGGAGCACACACCTCCTCTCCCGCAGTGGCTGTGCTGTGCTAAGGATCAGTCGTCTTCACAGGGGGTGACGTGAGTGTTCTCTTTCTCCATTCTAGCCCCAAGGCCAAAACAGACCGGGCTTCATAAAGCCACTGAAGGGGGCGCAGCATCAGGGTCCTCATTAGAAAGAAAAGATGTTTCCATAGAAACTTAAAAGCAAGAAATGTGTCAGCAAATTTGGACGTTTATAAGAATATTCCTCCCTGAACATGCAGTTCGTTTTACCATTTTATTTTGAAAATGATCTTAAACCTTGACATATCACGTATGGTATCTTAACAGTTCTTGTTTGAGAGACTGTGAACAATAATGACCCTAAGCCACGGCTGGTGTCAGACATTGAAAAAACAATTATTTTTACTTAAAAAGGATGATGTAACACTGGCTAAAAGAGGTGGTCACAGATAATAATCTATAAAGTAATTCAGTTATTTTAAAAATGCATATGTGGTTGCATGAAAGAGAGGAAGTAGGGTCAGCTCCACACCAGGACATTAACGAGAAGCCAGATCCAGCATCACATCCAGTAGCGGCTGGCCGGGCCAATTATAACCTGCCTGACACGCTGAGGTGACGAATGTGGGTTAAAAGGGCAGGTGCCCATGCATTTGATATGGAAGACTTCACAATTTAATAGAAATGCTCTTGATTTTGCTCCCACACACACACTTAATATGCCCTCATGATTGTTCCATCATAGTAAGCAAAGTGGCTCCCCATGCTTTTAAAATACCAAGTAGCACTCCACTGATTGTGCATGCCACACTCACCAATCCATGTTTCCATGTATCCTGTGTTAGTAACCACCACGCTGCACTTAATCTGTTTCATGGGTGTAATGTGTCATTTTTAAAATTTGTACATTGTCAGTTTTATTGATTATGACCTCTGGACTCTTTGGTCACACTTTCTGTATTCTAAAATAACTCTTCACAAAAAATTCCCAATCCTTTTTCTAGAATCTTTGTTTAACTAATAGACTTTACTTTTTAAAACAGTTTTGGGTTCACAGAAAATTTGGGAGGGAAGCAGAGAAATTTTCCATATACTCTCTGTACACACACACACACACACACACACACATACACACACACACACCACAGAGGCTTCCTGTCAGATGTTACACTTGTTATCACCAATTACCCCAAGTCCACAGTTTGCATAGGTTAGTCTTGATGGTGCATATTCTATGAGTTTAGACAAATGTATAAGAACATGGGGTCTACCATTGTGGTCTCATACAGAATAATTCCACTGCTTTAAAAATCCTCTGGCCTGACCTGTGGTGGCGCAGTGGATAAAGCGTCGACCTGGGAACACTGAGGTTGCCAGTTCAAAACCCTGCACTAGCCTGGTTTTGCACCACAGTTTATTCCTCCATCTGAAGGACATTTCAGATGCCTCCAAGTATTGGCAGTTACAACTGAAGCTGCTCTCGACATCTGTGTGCAGGTTTTTACATGGGTGTGTTTTCAACTCATTGGACCAACACCAAGGAGCACACATTATCTTCCAAAGTGGCTGCAGCACCATGCATTCCCATCAGCAATGAATGCAAGTTCCTGCCGCTGCCCATTGGGTGCTGCCAGGCTTCCAGGTTTCAGCCACCCTGATAGGTGTGCAGTGGTATCTTATTACTGCTTTAACTTGTAATTTCCTAATGATATATGATGTATAGCATATATGTTCATATGCTCATTTACCATTTGTTTATCTTCTTTAGTAAGATGTCCACATCTTTTGCTCATTTTTAATTGGGTTTTTAAATTTTTCTTAATTTTGAATTTAGAATTCTTTTATATTTTTTATAACTAATCTTAATCAAGTATATGTTTTGCAAAGATTTCTCCCGAGTCTTCTAGACATCTCATTGTCTTAGTTGTTTCTTTTGCAAAGCAGAAGTTTTTTATTTTAATGATGTTCAATTTATCTTTTTTTTTTTCATGGATCATGCTTTTGGTTTTGTATTTAAAAAGTTATTACCAAGCCCGGATTTACTTAGATTTTCTCCTATGTTATACTTTAGGAGTTTTATAGTTTTGCATTTTACATTTAGATATGTTGCCTACTTTGAATAAATTTTTATGAAGGATTTAAAGTCTGTGTCTAGAGTCTCTTTTTTACATGTATATGGCCAGTTGTTGCAAGGTTATTTGTTTAAAAGTCTTTCATTTCTCCTGCTCCTTTGTCAGAGAATAGATGACTATATTGGTGTGGGTCTATTTATCCCCTCACCAGTACATATTGACACATTGTCTTGACTATTGTAGCTTTAAAGCAAGATAAAGTCAGATAGTGTCAGTCTGCCAGCCTTGCTCTTCTCCTTCAATATCGTGTTGTTTATGCTAGGTCCATAAAAATTTTACAATGTGCATATTGATATCCACAAAGTAACTCATTGAGATTTTGATTGAGACTGCATTGAATCTGTAGATCAGGTTGGAAATAATTTATATTTTAATATTGAGTCTTCCTACCCATGAATTTGGAGTATCTCTTCATTTATTCACTTTTTTTATTTCCTTCATTAGAGTTTTGTAGTGTTCATCATGTAAATCTTTTTTAAAAATTTTAAAAACTTGTTGATTTTAGAGAGAGAGGAAGAGAGACAGACAGAAATATCAATCTGTTCCTGTATGTGCCCTGACCAGAGATTGAACCCACAAATTTGTATATCAGAGTGATGCTCTAACCAACTGAGCTATCCAGTCAGGGCCATCATGTAAAATCTTGTACCTATTTTGTTAGATTTCTGACAAATAATGCAAATGGTGTTGTGTTTTTTATTTCAAATTCCCATTGTCTACTGCAGCTATACAAAAAAGCAATTAGCTTTTGTAATTTAACCTCGTATCCTGCAACCTTGCTGTAATCTCTTATTAGTTCCAACACTTATTTTTAATTTGTCTTTCTTTCTTTGGAATATTTTTACACAGACAAGTATAAATCATTATTTCTTTCTTCTCCCAATCCATATAATTTATATGTCTTTTTTTTTTTCATATTACATTATCTAGTTCTTCAAGTACAGTGTTGAGTAACAGTAGTGAAGGGGAACTTCTTGTCTTGTTCCTGATTATAGGAAAGTATCTAGTTTCACCTCAGTAAGTATGATGTTAGTTGTAGAGGTTTTCAGACAGATATTCTTTATCAAGTTGAATTCTCTCTTCTTAGTCTGCTGAGAATTTTTATCATAATTGGATGTGGAAGTTTGTCATATTTTTTTTTCTGTATTTATTTATATGACCATGAAAGTTTTTTTCTTTAGCTTGTTGATGTGATTAATTTTCAAATATCAAACCGGGCTGGCACACCTTGAATAAATCTCACTTGGCCACGATGTATAATTCTATTTATATATTGTTAAATTCAATTTTCTATTATTTAGTTTAGAATTTCTACATCTATATTCATGAGAAATATTGCTCTGTAGTTGTGTTTTTGCCTGTTTTTTTTTAATATGAATTGTTTTTATTAATTTTACTGGGGTGACATTGATAAATCAAGGTCCATATGTTCAGAGAAAACATCTCCAGGTTATTTTGACATTTGATTATGTTGCATACCCATCACCCAAAGTCAAATTGTCTTCCATCACCCTCTATCTGGTTTTCTTTGTGCCCCCCCCCCGCCCCCGGTAACCAGCACACTCTTGTCCATGTCTCTGAGTCTCATTTTTATGTCCCATCTATGTATGGAATCACATAGTTCTTAGTTTTTTCTGATTTATTTATTTCACTCCGTATAATGTTATCAAAGTCCATCCATTTTGTTGTAAATGATCCAATGTCATCATTTCTTATGGCTGAGTAGTATTCCATAGTATATATGTACCAAAGCTTTTTAATCCACTTGTCCGCTGATGAACAGTTGGGTTTAATATTAGAGTAACTCTGGATCCATAGACTGAGTTAGGAAGTGTTCCCTCTGCTTCTCATTTCTGGAATAGATTATAAGAAACAGGTAATTACCTGGGCATGGTAATAACCTCTTTGGAAATTATTTATTATTGTTTCAATTTCTTTAATAGATCCAGATCTATTCAGATAACCTATTTCTTCTTGTATGGGGTCTGGAAGGTTATGTCTTTCAAGGAATCAGTCCATTTTATTTGGGTTATCAAATTTGTAGATATAGAATGTTCAAATATTTTTTTAAGTCCAAGTAAGCAGTAGTGATGACCCCTCTTTTATTTATTATACTAGTTACTTCTGTCTTTTCTTCGCTCAGCTAGCGGTTTATTAATTTATTTTATTGGTCCTTTCAAAGAACCAACTTTTAATTTTGTTAACCTCTTAATTTTTTTTCACTGACTTCTGCTCTAAATTTCATTATTTCTTTTCTTTCGTTTGCTTTGGGTATAATTTGCTCTTCCTTTTCATGTTTTCTAATGTGAAATTTTAGGTTTTTGTGTTTTTTTAAAAAAAGATTTATTTTACTAGCCTGACCAGGCAGTGGCGCAGTCGATAGAGCGTACAACTGGGATGCAGAAGACTCAGGTTTGAGACCCCGAGGTCGCCTGCTTGAGCGTGGGCCCATCTGGCTTGAGCAAAAGCTCACCAGCTTGGAGCCAAGGTCGCTGGCTCCAGCAAGGGGTTGCTCGGTCTGCTGAAGGCCCACGGTCAAGGCACATGTGAAAAAGCAATCAATGAACAACTAAGGTGTCGCAACAGCAATGAAAAACTAATGATTGATGCTTCTCACCTTTCTCCGTTCCTGTCTGTCTGTCCCTATCTATTCCTCTCTCTGACTCTCTCTCTGTCCCTGTAAAAAAAAAGAAAAGAAAGAAAGAAAAAAAGATTTATTTTTCTAAATATGCATTCAATGCAATATTCTCTAACCACTGCTTTTGTTGCATCCCACAAACTATGAAAAATTGCAATTTTATTTTTATTTAGGTCAAAATATCCTAAAATCTCTTGAGGACATGTCAAGAGAAACTTCCCACAGTGAAAAGAAAAGGGAAGGGACTGAAAATAAAAGAGCAAAATACCCAAGGACAGTTACCAGAAGGAAAAGAAAGAGAAAGAAACAGAAGAGCCTGACCAGGTGGTGGCGCAGTGGATAGAGCATCGGACTGGGATGCAGAAGACCCAGGTTTGAGCGCGAACCCATCTGGCTTGAGCAAAAAAAAGCTCGCAAGCTTGGACCCAAGGTTGCTGGCTCCAGTAAGGGGTTGCTAGGTCTGCTGAAGGCCTGCTTTCAAGGCACATGTGAGAAAGCAATCAATGAACAACTATGATGTCACAACGGCAACGAAAAACTAATGATTGATGCTTCTCACCTCTCTCCATTCCTGTCTGTCTGTCCGTCCCTCTCTCTAACTCTCTCTCTATCCCTGTAAAAAAAAAATTATAGAAACAGAAGATTTATTTAAAGCAGTAGTGATTGAATATCTTCCAAAATTAATTTCAGACACCAAATCTTGTGAAATTTCCTTGTCCTGTGTATTATTTAGAAGTATGTTGTTTCAAACCAAGTATTTTGGGATCTTTCAGCTACCTTTCCGTTATTGATTTCTAGTTTAATTTTACTGTGGTCTGAAAGAAGACATTGTATTATTTTAATTCTTTTAGGTTTGCTAACATGTGTTTTATGGCCCAGAATGATACCCATCTTGGGGAATGTTTCATGGGAGCTTCAGAAGAATGTGTACATATTCTACTGTTGGAAGAAGTTGTAAATGTCAGTGAGATACTGCAGATGAAGTTCAGTGATGCCCTTCCTGATTATCTGCCTCCTGGAGCTGTCAGGTACATGGGGTGGTCAAGTTTCCAAATGAGGAGCACCTGGAAAGGGAATTCATCTCTTTCTTCTTAAAGTCCTACTAGTTTTTGACTCATGTATTTTGAAACTTTGCTGTTAACACATATACTGTAAAGGCTGTTATGTTTTCTTGAAGAGTTTCCCCTTCATCATGATCTAAGATCCCTCTTCATAGCTGGTAATTTCCCTGCTTCTGCAGTTTGCTTTGTCGGAATTTAACATAGCTTTCTTCACATCAGTCCGTAGCTCTGACCTATATCATCTTCCTTCTCTCTGAATAACTTGTTACAGATATTTCTTACAAAACAAGTTGACTGGCAATAAATTTCTACAGGTTTTGTTTATAGAGCTGGTATCTTATCATTAGGGGTACGGGGGAATGGAGGCCTTACCTGTCGTTCAACAGGGAATAAAGTGTTGACCTAGAATGCTGAGCTTGCCAGTTTGAAACCCTGGGCTTGCTTGGTCAAGGCAAATATGAGAGTTGATGCTTCCTGTCCCCCCACCCCCATTTCCTCTCTGAAATGAATAAAGTCTTTTGAAAAATGGATTATTCAATAAATGCTTTTGGACAAATGAGGAGCACCTGGAAAGATAAAACTCTACCCACACCTCCCAGTTTACTCTAGAATTCTAGATAGAGCAAATGTTTTGGTTTTATATTGTTAAAAATGCTACAAGAGATGGTCTAATGTGTAAGGAGCTTGGAAGTCACCATTCTTATCCTCACACCAAGAAAGCTGAGACGGCAAGATGGCGATGGAGTAGGCGGATGTACAAACTTCTAACTCCAAGAACCAAAGTGGATTATAACTTAATTTTAAGAACCATCATCTGGATAAACCAACTTTGAACTAAACTAAGTGGATTCTTCAACCAAGGAACACTGAAGAAGCCACATTGAGACTGGTAGGAAAAGCGAAAACGCAGAGAGGGCTACCCAGCTCCCAGAGTGAACAGCAGCCCAGAGAGACCCGCGTGGTGGGATGAGAGTTTGGTGGAGAGGAAGGGACCTTGGTCCCAGGAACAAAGCCCCAGCCTGCAGCCCCAGAGCCTAGAAGAGGCATTTGGACAATATTGAGCTGTGAAACAAGTGAGGATACTTTTTGTGAGAAAAAGACAGTTTTCTCAGACCTAAGATTCTTCTTAAAGGGACAGCACAAAAACCTGTCTCACAACCACTCACCTGGGGCTCCGGGAAACAGGGACAGAGGAGAGGAGGACCAGAGCAGCGGGAAGAGAGTGTGGATTGGAAAGCACAGGGAGAAACACTCTGAGGGACAGCCATCATAACCCCTGGGCTGAGTCACTTCCCTAAGCAAAAACTAATATTTTCCCTGGAACTAGCAATACCAGCAAAGGGAGACAGGACACCAGTCAAACAAACTCTCCCGTGGCACTTAGAGCAGAGCTGCTTAGATGGAGGGAGCTTCCAGGTCTACAGTATGGAGTGTTAGGGTCTGAGCTGCAGTGCCTCTACCCACATTGCTGAGGGCTGACTGGAGGGACAATGGTGGTGGGATGCTGAAATGCGGTTCTATTGGCTGGGGCAGAGACCCAGCCAGTGTGAGCTCGGTCTAGCCCAGCAGAGGTGGAGGGGACGCACAAAACCAGTCTGGCAGCTGTGGCCCCGCCTGCAGCCCCACCTGCAGGAGAAAAGCGGGAGGCCAGGAATGGGCAAAGATCTGCTCCATGACCCTGTGCAAGCTGGCCCTGACTGCGGGGGCAGGGCTAGGACCAGGGACAGGTGAAAGCTCAAGGCTGCCAGCACATGCCAGCAGCCCTGCCCGGCCAGAGAAACCGCGGTTTGCCATCCTGCATGTGTTAGTTCGCTCTGACCGTGGGGGCGCGGCTGGAGCCTGGGACGGGCAGAGGCTAGCAGCTGAGCTCATGCCAGCAGCCCCGCCCGGCCCCAGAAACCGTGGTTTGAGATCCTACACAGGCAGGCCCTGGCCACAGGGGAGGGGCTGAAGCCCGGGAACAGGCTGGGTCTGCAGCTGAGCAAAGGTGCTCATCCCTACCCTTGGTGCTGAGGCTTGTGGCTTGAGTGCAGTGCGCAACCCCACCTGAGGTGAAGGCCCAGGCAGGCTGAGGCTTGTAAAGCCAGGCACCAGAACACAGCCCTTCTCGCGGGGAAGAGGCGGAAATCACAGCAATAGCCACAGTGGGCCGGCGCTGGCAACACGCATACCCAACCACCCTAGGCAGCTGCAGAGGGGGTTACAGGCCTGCAGACAGACCACACCTAGAAAACACAAAAGCAACACCCATTGGACTCCAGTGGCCACACCCTTCTTATACACAGACAAAATGGGCAGACAGAAAAATGCAACCCAAATGAATCAAGAGAAATCCCCAGAGAAGGACCTGAATGAACCAGATATAACCAAATTACCAGATGTAGAGTCTAAAATAATGATAGTTAGGATGTTCAAAGAGATTAGAGCAACAATGGATAGTCATTACGAACACCTAAATAAAGAGATAACAAGTATAAAAAACGAAATTGAAATAATAAAAAAGAACCAGACAGAAATAACAAATACAGTATCAGAACTGAAGACCACAATGGAAGGATTTAAAACAGAATGGATGACACTGAGGATTGAATCAGTGAGTTAGAGGACACAATAAACAAAGTTACAGAAGCAGAGCAGTAAAAAGAAAAGAGACAAAAAATGTGAGGAAACTCTAAGGGAGCTCTGTGACAACATGAAGAGAAATAACAGAGGAAAGATGGCGATGGAGTAGGCGGACGTACCAACTTCCAACTCCCAGAACCAAAGTGGATTATAACTCAATTTAAAGAACCATCATCTGGATAAACCAACTTTGAACTAAATTAAGTAGACTCTTCAACCAAGGAACACAGAAGAAGCCACATTGAGACTGGTAGGAATAACGAAAACGCGAAGAGGGCTGCCCAGCTCCCTGGAGCAAATGGCAGCCCGGAGAGACCCGCGGGGCGGGAGGAAAGTTTGGCGGAGAGGGAGGGACCTGGGTCCCAGGAACCAAGCAAGCCCCAGCCTGCAGTCCTAGAGCCTAGAAGAGGCGTTTGGACAGTTTTGAGCTGTGAATCAAGTGAGGGAGCTCCCAGGCCTACAGTGTGGAGTGTTGGGTCCCTTCCTACTCTGCTGAGGGCTGCTTAAGGGTTTGGGGCACAGGACACTGAAAGGCGGTTCTGTCGGCGTGGGCAGAGGCCAAGCGGGTGGGAGATCGATCTAGCCCAGAGGGTCGGAGGGGACACGCGAAAGCGGTCCGGAAGCTGCGGGCCCGCCTTTAATCCCACTTACGGGGACAAAGCAGGAGGCCAGGAACGGGCAGGCCCTGCGCAAGCCGGCCCTGACTGCGGGGACCGGGCTAGGACCAGGGATGGGCAGGGGCTCGTGGCTGAACTGACGCTACCAGCCCCCCACACCCCGGGCCGAAGAAACCGCGGTTGGCCAGTATACGCGCGCGAGCGGGCTCCGAGCGCGGGAACGGGGTAGACCCCGAGACAAGTGGAAGCTCGCAGTGGAGCCCACGCTACTATCCCCACCCGGCCGGAGAAAAAGTGGATTGCATACATACGTGCACAAGCGGGCTCCGAACGCAGGGGCGGGGTAGAGTCCGGGACGAGCGGAAGTACGCAGCTGAGCAGAAACCAGCAAACACGCCCGCCTCAATAAACCTTGGTTTCCGACCCTGCGCAGAAGGGCCCTGGCCTCAAGGGGGGGGGGGGGGGGCTAAAGCTCCGGACGGGCAAAAGCTTACAGCTGAGAGCATGTCAAAAGTCCCACCTAACCCGCGGAACTGTAGCGAGCAGGTTCCGACTGCTGGTTCTGGGGGATGTCCGGAAATAGGCTGGTTCCGCAGCTGAGCAAAGGTGCTCACCTCTACCCTTGGTGCTAAGTCTTCTGGCTTCAGTGACAGCCCCTCCCACAGAGGAGAGGCAGAAATCACAGGAAAACACACAGTAGGCCAGCGCTGGCAACACTCATACCCAACCACCCTAGGCACCGGCAGAGTGGGTGGGGGGCCTGCAGACAGACCACTCCTAGAGAACACAAGACAACACCTACAGGACTCCAGTGGCCACAACTTGCTTATACACAGAAAAAATGGACAGGCACAGGAATGCAAACCAAATGAATCAAGAGAAATCCCCAGAGAAGGACCTGAATGAACCAGATATAACCAAATTACCAGAAGCAGAATTTTGAATAATAATAGTTAGGATGTTCAAAGAAATTAGAGCAACAATGGATAGTCATTATGAACACCTAAACAAAGAGATAACAAGTATAAAAAAAGAAATTGGCCTGACCTGTGGTGGCGCAGTGGATAAAGCGTCGACCTGGGAACACTGAGGTTGCCAGTTCAAAACCCTGCACTGGTCTGGTCAAGGCACATATGGGAGTTGATGCTTCCAGCTCCTCCCCACTTTCTCTCTTTCTCTCTGTCTCCTCTCTCTCACTCTGTGTCTCCTCTCTAAAATGAATTAAAAAATAAATAAATAAATAAAATAAAATAAATAAAAAAATAAAAAAAGAAATTGAAATAATAAAAAAGAATCAGACAGAAATGACAAATACAGTATCAGAACTGAAGACCACAATGGAAGGAATTAAAAGCAGGATGGATGACGCTGAGGATCGAATAAGCGAGTAAGAGGACACAATAAACAAAGGCACAGAAGCAGAGAAGAAGAAGGAAAAGAGACTTAAAAAATGTGAGGAAACTCTAAGGGAGCTTTGTGACAACATGAAGAGAAACAACATTCGCATCATAGGGGTGCCTGAAGAAGAGGAGAGAGGACAGGAAATGGAAACTTTGTTCAATCAAATCATAGCAGAAAACTTTCCTAAATTAAGGCTGGGAAACACTCCACACATTCAAGAAGCACACAGAACTCCATCAAAGAGAAACCCAAAAAGATCTACACCAAGACACATCATAGTTAAAATACCAAAGCTAATAGATAAAGAAAAAATTTTAAAAGCTGCTAGAGAAAAAAAGGCTATCACCTACAAAGGAGCCCCCATAAGGATGACATCGGACTTCTCAACAGAAACACTTGAGGCCAGAAGGGAATGGCAAGATATAATCAAAGTAATGCAGAACAAGAACCTACAACCAAGACTACTTTATCCAGCAAGGCTAACGTTTAAAATTGAAGGAGAAATAAAGAGCTTCCCAGAAAAAGAAAGCCTGAAGGAATTCATAAAAACCAAACCAATTCTGCAAGAGATACTAAGGGGCCTCTTGTGATCAGTTTAAAGGGAGGAATGAATAGAGCAAAAGAAGAATACAGCTTTAAAGAATAAAATGGCAATAAACAACTACATATCAATTATTATGTAAATCCTTAAATGTAAATGGATTAAATGATCCAATCAAAAGACATAGGGTAGCTCCATGGATAAAGAAACAGTACCCATACATATGCTGTCTACAAGAGACACACCTTAAAACAAAAGATGCTCATAGACTGAAGGTAAAAGGATGGAAAAAAATATTTCATGCAAATGGAAATTAAAAAAAAGCAGGGATAGCAATACTTATATCAGACAAAATGGACTTTAAAACAAAGGCTGTAGTAAGAGATAAAGAAGGACACTACATAATGATAAAGGGAACAATTCAACAGGAAAATATAACTATTGTAAATATCTATGCACCAAATATAGGAGCCCCGACATACATAAAGCATACTTTGATGGATATAAAGGGCAAGATTAACAGCAATACTATCATAGTAAGGGATTTTAATACCCCTCTAACAACACTGGATAGATCCTCAAGATAGAAAATTAATAAAGAAACAGCAGACTTAAATGAGACACTAGATCAACTTGATTTAATAAATATCTTCAGAACTTTTCACCCTAAAGCAGTAGAATATACATTCTTCTCAAGTGCTCATGGTACGTTTTCTAGGATAGACCACATGTTAGGACAAAAAAATGGTCTCAATATATTTAAGAAGATTGAAATTATATCAAGCATTTTCTCTGATCACAATGCCATGAAACTAGAAATTAACCACAAAAGAAAAACTGAAAAATACTCAAACAATTGGAAACTAAATAGCATGATATTAAATAATGAATGGATTAACAATGAGATCAAAGAAGAAATAAAAAAGTTTCTAGCAACAAATGATAATGAGCATACATCAACTCAAAATTTATGGGACACAGCAAAAGTAGTTCTGAGAGGGAAGTTTATTGCACTACAGGCATATCATAAGAAGCTAGAAAAATCTAAAAAAGGCAACCTGACCCTGCATCTAAAAAAACTAGAAAAACAACAACAAATCAAACCCAAGTCAAGTAGAAGAAAAAAAATAATAAAGGTCAGAGCAGAAATAAATGACATAGAGGCTAAGGAAACAATACAGAGGATTAATGAAACCAGGAGCTGGTTCTTTGAAAAGGTAAACAAGATTGATGAACCTTTAACTAGACTCACCAAGAAAGAAAGAGAGAGGACTCAAATAAATAAAATTAGAAAGGACAGTGGACAAATAACAACTGACACAACAGAAATACAAAGCATTGTAAGAAAATACTATGAAGAACTCTATGCCAAAAAATTAGACAATCCTGGTGAAATGGACAAATTTCTTGAATCATATAACCTTCCAAAAATCAATCTGGAAGAAACAGAACACCTAAACAGACCAATTACAACAAATGAGATCAAAACAGTTATCAAAAAACTCCCAAAAAAGAAAAGTCCTGGGCCTGATGGCTTCACAAGTGAATTCTATCAAAAATTCAAAGAAGAACTAACTCCTATCCTTCTCAAGCTATTTCGAAAAATTCAAGAGGAAGGAAGACTTCCAAACTCCTTTTATGAGGAAAGCATAATTCTGATCCCAAAACCGGGCAAAGACAACACAAAGAAAGAAAATTATAGGCCTATATCCCTGATGAATTTAGACGCTAAAATTATCAACAAAATATTAGCCAACCGGATCCAGCAATATATGAAAAAAATCATACACCACAATCAAGTGGGATTTATTCTGGAGAGGCAAGGCTGGTTCAATATTCGCAAATCAATCAATGTGATTCATCACATTAACAAAAGGGAGGACAAAAATCACATGACAATTTCAATAGATGCAGAAAAGGCATTTGATAAAATCCAGCACCCATTCATGCTCAAAACTCTCAGTAAAGTGGAAATACAGGAATCATTCCTTAACATGATAAAGGCCATCTACGATAAACCGACAGCAAACATCATTCTAAATGGACAAAGATTAAAAGCAATCCCCTTAAGATCAGGAACCAGGCAGAGATGCCCCCTTTCACCACTCTTATTCAACATAGTTCTGGAAGTCCTAGCTACAGCAATCAGACAAGAAGAAGAAATAAAAGGCATCCAAATTGGAAAAGAAGTAGTAAAACTGTCACTATTTGCAGATGATATGATATTGTATATTGAAAACCCTAAAGTCTCAGTCAAAAAATTACTGGACCTTATAAATGAATTCAGCAAGGTTGCAGGATATAAAATTAATACTCAGAAATCAGAGGCATTTCTATACACCAACAATGAAATATCAGCAAAAGAAATTAAGGAAACAATCCCCTTCACTATTGCAGACAAAAAAATAAAGTACCTAGGAGTAAATTTAACCAAGGAGGTTAAGGACTTGTACTCGAAAAATTATAGAACATTGATAAAAGAAATCAAGGAAGATACAAACAAGTGGAAGCACATACCGTGCTCATGGTTAGGAAGAATAAACATCATTAAAATGTCTCTATTACCCAAAGCAATATATAAATTCAATGCAATACCAATTAATATACCAATGACATACTTCAAAGATATAGAACACATATTCCAAAAATTTATATGGAACCAAAAAAGAACACGAATAGCCTCAGCATTCTTAAAAAGAAAAAATAAAGCAGGAGGTATCACTCTTCCAGATATCAAGGTTAACTATAAGGCCATTATACTCAAGACAGCCTGTTACTGGCATAAGAACAGGCACATAGATCAATGGAACAGAACAGAGAACCCAGAAATAAACCCACAGCTTTATGGACAACTGATATTTGACAAAGGAGAAAAGAACGTACAATGGAGTAAAGACAGCCTCTTTAACAAATGGTGTTGGGAAAATTGGACATCTACCTGCAAAAAAATGAAACTAGACCATCAACTTACACTATTCACAAAAACAAAGTCAAAATGGATAAAAGACTTAAATGTAAGCCATCAAACCATAAACATCTTAGAAGAAAACATAGGCAGCAAGCTCTCCGACATCTGTAGCAGTATATTTGCCGATTTATCTTCACGGGCAACTGAAATAAAAGGCAAGATAAACAAATGGGACTATATCAAACTAAAAAGTTTTTGCACAGCTAAAGACAATAGGAACAGAATAAAAAGACAAACCACACAATGGGAGAACATATTCGACAGCACATCTGATAAGGGGTTAATAACCAAAATTTATAAAGAACTTATAAAACTCAACACCAGAAAGACAATGCAATCAAAAAATGGGCAAAAGAAATGAATAGAAATTTCTCCAAAGAGGACATACAGATGGCCAATAGGCATATGAAAAAATGCTCAACATCACTAATCATTAGAGAAATGCAAATTAAAACCACAATGAGATATCACCTCACACCAGTCAGAATGGTGCTCATCAGCAAAACAACACAGAATAAGTGCTGGCGAGGATGTGGAGAAAAGGGAACCCTTCTGGACTGCTGGTGGGAATGCAGATTGGTGCAGCCACTGTGGAAAACAGTTTGGAGATTCCTCAGAAAATTAATAATCGAACTGCCTTTTGACCCAGCTATCCCACTTTTAGAAATATACCCTAAGAACACCATAGCACTGTTCAAAAAGAAGAAATGCGCCCCCATGTTTGTGGCAGCATTGTTCACAACAGCGAAGATCTGGAAACAGCCCAAGTGTCTGTCAGAAGACAAGTGGATTAAAAAGCTATGGTACATATATACTATAGAAAACTACTCAGCCATAAGAAACGATGACATCGGATCATTTATAACAAAATGGATGGACCTTGATAACATTATACGGAGTGAAATAAGTAAATCAGAAAAAAAGTAAAACTGAGAACAGGATGATTTCATACATAGGTGGGACATAAAAGTGAGAATATGAGACATGGACAAGAGTGTGGTGGTTATGGGATGGGGGGAGGGAGGGAAGAGTGGGATAAGGAGGAGGGGAGGGACATAGGGAAAACCAGATTGAAGGTGACAGAGGACAATTTGACTTTTGGTGATGGGTATGCAACACAATTGAATGATAAGATAACCTGGAGATGTTTTCATTGTACATATGTACCCTGATTTATTGGTGTCACCCCATTAGAATTAATAATAATAAAAAATATATATATATATAAAAAATAAAAGAGAAATAACATCCGCATCATGGGGGTTCCTGTAGAAGAGGAGAGAGAACAAGAAATAGAAAGTTTGTTCAATCAAATCATAGCAGAAAACTTCCCTAAATTAAGGCTGGAAAATGTTTCACACGTTCAAGAAGCACAGAGAACTCCATTAAAGAGAAACCCCAAAAAAAATCTACACCAAGAAATATAGTTAAAATATCAAAGCTAAGGGATAAAGAGAAAATTTTAAAAGCTGCTAGAGAAAAAAAAAGGCTATCACCTACAAAGGAGCCCCCATAAGGATGACATCCAACTTCTCAACAGAAACACTTGAGGCCAGAAGGAAATGACAAGATATATTCAAAGTAATGCAGAACAAGAACCTACAACCAAGACTACCCTATTCAGCAAGGCTAATGTTTAAAATTGAAGGAGAAATAAAAAGCTTTCCAGACAAAAAAAAGCCTCAAGGAATTTATTAAAACCAAACTAATTCTGCAAGGAATGCTAAGGGGCCTGTTGTGAACAGTTCAAAGGGAGAAAAGAATATAACAAAAGAAGAATACAGCTTTAAAGAATAAAATGGCAATAAACAACTACATATCAATAATAACCTTAAATGTAAATGGATTAAATGATCCAATCAAAAGACATAGGGTAGCTCCATGGATAAAGAAATAGGACCCATACATATGCTGTCTACAAGAGAAACACCTTAAAACAAAAGATGCACATAGACTGACGGTAAAAGGATGGAAAAAAATATTTCACGCAAAGGGAAATGGAAAAACACCCAGGATAGCAATACTTATATCTAACAAAATGGACTTTAAAACAAAGGCTGTAGTAAGAGATAAGGAAGGACACTACATAATGGTAAAGGGAACAATTCAACAGGAAAATATAACTATTATAAATATATATGCACCAAATTTAGGAACACCGACATACATAAAGCAGACTTTGATGGATATAAAGGGCGAGATTAACAGCAATACTATAATAGTAGGGAATTTCAATACCCCACTAACAACACTGGATAGATCCTCAAGAAAGAAAATTAATAAAGAAACAGCATACTTAAAGGATACACTAGTTTAACTTGATTTAATAGATATCTTCAGAACTTTTCACCCTAAAGCAGTAGAATATACATTCTTCTCAAGCGCTCATGGTACATTTTCTAGAATAGACCTCATGTTAGGGCACAAAAATGGTCTCAACAAATTTAAGAAGATTGAAATCACATTAGGCATTTTCTCTGATCACAATGCCATGAAACTAGAAATTAACCACAAAAGAAAAACTGAAAAAATACTCAAACACTTGGAATCTAAATAGCATGTTACTAAATAATGAATGAATTAACAATGAGATCAAAGAAGAAATAAGAAAGTTTCTAGAAACAAATGAAAATGATCATACATCAACTCAAAATTTATGGGACACAGCAAAAGCAGTACTGAGAGGGAAGTTCATTGCACTATAGACATACCAAAAGAAGGTAGAAAAAGCTCAAATGAGCAACCTGACCCTGCAGCTAAAAGAACTAGAAAAAAACCAGCAAATAAAGTCCAGGACCAGTAGAAGGAAGGAAATAATAAAGATCAGAGCAGATATAAATGACATAGAGGCTAAGGAAACAATACAGAGGATCAATGAAACCAGGAGCTGGTTCTTTGAAAAGGTAAATAAGATTGATGAACCTTTAACTAGACTCACCAAGAAAAAAAGAGAGAGGACCCAAATAAATAAAATTAGAAATGAGAGTGGAGAAATAACAACTGACACAACAGAAATACAAAGCATTGTAAGAAAATACTATGAAGAACTCTATGCCAAAATATTAGACAACCTAGGTGAAATGGACAAATTCCTTAAATCATATAATCTTCCAAAAATAAATCTGGAAGAATCAGAACACCTAAACAGACCAATTACAACAAATGAGATCAAAACAGTTATCAAAAAACTCCCAACAAAGAAAAGTCCTGGGCCTGATGGCTTCACAAGTGAATTCTACCAAAAATTCAAAGAAGAACTAACTCCTATCCTCCTCAAGCTATTTCAAAAAATTCAAGAGGAAGGAAGACTTCCAAACTCCTTTTATGAGGCGAGCATAATTCTGATCCCGAAACGGGGCAAAGACAACACAAAAAAAGAAAATTATAGGCCTTTATCCCTGATGAATTTAGATGCTAAAATTCTCAACAAAATATTAGCCAACCGGATCCAGCAATATATGAAAAAAATCATATACCATGACCAAGTGGGATTTATTCTGGAGAGGCAAGGCTGGTTCAATATTCGCAAATCAATCAATGTGATTCATCACATTAACAAAAGGAATGACAAAAATCACATGAGCCTGACCTGTGGTGGTGCAGTGGATAAAGTGTTGACCTGGGAACACTGAGGTCACCAGTTCAAAACCCTGCACTGGTCTGGTCAAGGCATGTATGGGAGTTGATGCTTCCAGCTCCTCCCCCCTTTCTCTCTTTGTCTCTCTCTCTCTCTCTCTCTCTCTCTCTCTCTTTCTCTCTTTCACTCTGTGTCTCCTCTCTAAAATGAATAAAATAAAAATAAAAAAAAATTTTTTTAAAATCACATGATAATTTTAATAGATGCAGAAAAGGCATTTGATAAAATCCAGCACCCATTCATGCTTAAAACTCTCAGTAAAGTGGGAATACATGGAACATTCCTTAACATGATAAAGGCCATCTATGACAAACCCACAGCAAACATCATACTAAATGGGCAAAAATTAAAAGCAATCCCCTTAAGATCAGGAACCAGGCAAAGGTGCCCCCTTTCACCACTCTATTCAACATGGTTCTGGAAGTCCTAGCTACAGCAATCAGACAAGAAGAAGAAATAAAAGGCATCCAAATTGGAAAAGAAGAAGTAGAACTGTCATTATTTGCAGATGATATGATATTGTATATAGAAAACCCTAAAGTCTCAGTCAAAAGTCTACTGGACCTGATAAATGAATTCAGCAAGGTGGCAGGATATAAAATTAATATTCAGAAATCAGAGGCATTTTTATATACCAACAACGAACTGTCAGCAAAAGAAATTAAAGAAACAATCCCCTTCACTATTGCAACCAAAATAATAAAGTACCTAGGAGTAAATTTAACCAAGGAGGTTAAGGACCTGTACTCAGAAAATTATAAAACATTGATAAAAGAAATCAAGGAAGGTACAAACAAGTGGAAGCATATACCGTGCTCATGGTTAGGAAGAATAAACATAATTAAAATGTCTATATTACCCAAAGCAATTTATAAATTCAATGCAATACCAATTAAAATACCAATTACATACTTCAAAGATATAGAACACATATTCCAAAAATTTATATGGAACCACAAAAGAACACGAATAGCCTCAGCAATCTTAAAAAGAAAAAATAAAGCAGGAGGTATCACTCTCCGGATATCAAGGTTTACTACAAGGCCATTGTACTCAAGACAGCCTGGTACTGGCATAAGAACAGGCACATAGATCAATGGAACAGAACAGAGAACCCAGAAATAAACCCACAGCTTTATGGACAACTGATATTTGACAAAGGAGGAAAGAACATATAATGGAGTAAAGACAGCCTCTTTAACAAATGGTGTTGGGAAAATTGGACATCTACCTGCAAAAAAATGAAACTAGACCATCAACTTACACCAGTCACAAAAACAAACTCAAAATGAATAAAAGACTTAAATGTAAGCTGTGAAACCGTAAGCATCTTTGAAGAAAACATAGGCAGCAAGCCCTCTGACATCTGTAGCAGCAATATATTTGCCGATTTATCTCCACGGGCAAATGAAATAGAAGGCAAGATAAACAAATGGGACTATATCAAACTAAAAAGTTTTTGCACAGCTAAAGACAATAAGAACAGAATAAAAAGACAAACCACACAATGGGAGAACATATTTGACAACACGTCTGATAAGGGGTTAATAACCAAAATTTATAAAGAACTTATAAAACTCAACACCAGGAAGACAATCCAATCAAAAAATGGGCAAAAGAAATGAATAGAAATTTCTCCAAAGAGGACATACAGATGGCCAATAGGCATATGAAAAAATGCTCAACATCACTAATCATTAGAGAAATGCAAATTAAAACCACAATGAGATATCACCTCACACCAGTCAGAATGGCGCTCATCAGCAAAACAACACAGAATAAGTGCTGTCAAGTATGTGGAGAAAAGGGAACCCTCCTGCACTGCTAGTGGGAATGCAGACTGGTGCAGCCACTGTGGAAAACAGTTTGGAGATTCCTCAAAAAATTAATAATCGAACTGCCTTTTGACCCAGCTATCCTACTTTTAGGAATATACCCTAAGAACACCATAGCACTGTTCGAAAAGAAGAAATGCGCCCCCATGTTTGTGGCAGCATTGTTCACAATAGCAAAGATCTGGAAACAGCCCAAGTGTCCATCAGAAGACGAGTGGATTAAAAAGCTATGGTACATATATACTATGGAATTCTACTCAGCCATAAGAAATGATGACATCGTATCATTTATAACAAAATGGATGGACCTTGATAACATTATACGAAGTGAAATAAGTAAAACAGAAAAGAACTGAGGGGCACAAAGAAAACCAGATAGAAGGCGACTGAAGACCATTTGACTTTGGGTAATGGGTATGCAACATAATTGAATGACAAGATAACCTGGAGATGTTTACTTTGAACATATGTACCCTGATTTATTAATGTCACCCCATTAAAATTAATAAAAATAGAAAAATATATAAATAATTCTATGTTTAAAAAAAATAAAAGAAAAAAGCTAAAACCAACAACTTTTGTACGATGCATCAGAAAACTAAGGTACTTGACAAACCACCTCTCTAAAAACTAGAGACAGGCTGACACGAAGAATTACAGCTTACATGGAGCAGACACTACCCAGAAACCAAGCAGCAGGTATAATTCTTCAAGTGTGACGGACCAGTTGCTGGAGCCTGAGCATGAACTAGTTTGAGAGATAAAAACTCCCAGAGGCTGAACCTGATGGTGGTGGTGGTGGCTATTGGTGCACAATTTCTTGAGTTTCAATTCTAGGAGCCTCATCAAGTTCTCAGAGTGGAGGCCAGAAGGCAGTCCCCCTATGTTTCCAGCAGGGGGAGTGGAAAAGTAACCAAGTAACCATTTTGAAATACCATATGCCCAAAGCATTCTGTTCTTGACAAAGAAAGTATTTCAACAGAGCCTAACCAACTTGGGTTTTTCCTGAGCTGCAAAACCATGGGAAAGGAAATACCTAACTCAACCCCCTCCAGCCTTTCACATGAGAGAGAGAAAAATACCCAACCAAGTCTACTCTGCTGGTCCAGACTCACCTAAAGGGTAGGGTTGGGGAAACTGAGAAGCACTGTGATGATCACAGACTAGGGCCATAGGCTCACTAAAAGACTAAGGCCAATCATAGAACCATAGAACCTCTGCCTCCCCTATACCTCACCATTGCATTTCTAAAGGCTTCTTTACCACAACTCTGTTTATCCAGTACATCATATTCTGTTTCCAAAAAAAATTACAAGGCAAACTAGAAGGCAAAACACAGACTTTAAAGAGACAAATCAACCATTAGAACAAGGTTCACACATGGCAGGGAGGTTGTGACTATCAGGAGTTTATAGAGAAATTATTAATTTTTTTATTTATTGACTTGAGAGAGAGAGAGGAAGGGAGAAAAAGAGAGAGGAGAGTAAGAAGCATCAACTCATAGTTGCTTCACTTTAGTTCATTGATTGCTTCTCATACGTGCCTTGACCCAGGGGGGTCTCAAGCTGAGTCATTGACACCTTGCTTAAGCCAGCAACCTTGGGTTCAAGCCAGTGACCTTGGGCTTTAAACCAGAGACCTTTGGGCTCAAGCCAGCAACCTTGGGATCTGGTCAATGATCCCACGTTCAAGAGAGCAACCCTGTGCTTGAGCTGGTGAGCCAAGGCTCAAGTTTGTGACTGAGGTTTTGAACCAGGGACCTCAGCATCCTAGGTTGACACTCTATCCACTGTGCCATCACCAGTCAGGCTGGAATTAATTGGGAATTCGAAAGAAGTGTGATTAATACACTGAGGGCTTCAATAGAAAATGTAGACAACACTTAAAACAGGTGGATAGTGAAAATAGAGATGGAAATTCTAAGAAAACTCAAAAAAGAAATGATAGAAATAGAAAAACCACATTATTAAAATGACCTTTGCTGATCTCATTAGTAGACTGGACTACGGAAAGAATCTCTGAACTTGAGGACATGTCAATAGAAACTTCCCAACCTGAAAAGAAAAAGGAAGAGACTGAAAAAAGAGCAAAATACCCAAGAACTATGGGACAGTTACCAGAAAGAAAAAAAGAAAAGATATAGGAAAAATATTTAAAGCAGTAATTACTGAATAGTTTCCAAAATTAATTTCAGACACCAAATCACAGATCCAGGAAGCTCAACAAACACTAAAAAAAATAAATAACAACAACAACAAAAATCAACACTTAAGAATATAATAGTTAAGCCTGTCCAGGCAGTGGCGCAGTGGATTGGGATGTGGAAGACCCAGGTTCGAGACCCCAAGGTTGACAGCTTGAGTGCGGGCCCATCTAGCTTGAGCAAAAGCTCACCAGCTTGGTCCCAAGGTCGCTGGTTCCAGCAAGGGATTGCTCAATCTGCTGAAGGCCCGCGGTCAAGGCACATGTGAGAAAGCCATCAATGAACAACTAAGGTGTTGCAATGGCAACGAAAAACTAATGATTGATGCTTCTCGTCTCTGTCTGTCCCTATCTATCCCTCTCTCTGACTCTCTCTTTGTCCTTGTTAAAAAAAAAAAAAAAGAAATATAATAATTAAAACAAAGGAAAAAGCTTGAAAAAAGTCAGGGAAGTCAGAGTAAAAAAGAAAACACCTTACTTATATATAGAGGAGCATGGATAAGAATTACATTGAACTTCTCCTGAAAAACCATGCAAGCAAGGAGAGAATGTAGGTCTGACCTGTGGTGGCACAGTGGATAAAGCATCGACCTGGAATGCTGAGGTCACCAGTTCAAAACCCTGCACTTGTCTAGTCAAGGCACATATGGGAGTTGATGCTTCCTGCTCCTCCCTGCTTTCTCTCTCTCTCCTCTCTAAAATGAATAAATAAATAAATAAAAATTAAATAAAAAAAAAATTATAAAAAGAAATGAGAAGAGAATGTAGTGAAATATTTATGATGTTGAACAACAACAGGAACAACAAAAAAATTAATGACCTAATGTTTTGTATACAGTGAAGTAAATTTTCTTAAGTCTATGGAGCTACAGTATCTCTGGGCATCCTACTCTGTGGCATTGATCTGTAAGTGCATGTACCAATATCAATCCCTTTTGATTACCAAAACTTCAAAATATGTTGGAATGTCTAATAGGCTAGTCCTTACTCATCATTTTTGGTTTTCACATTATTCTCTACTGTTCATTTTTCCATAAGAGCTTTGCCTAATTTAAGAAAAAAAATCTCCTAACAATATTTTTATTGGTTGCCAAGTAATGTTAAAATTTAACTTATAGGGGGAACTAACATCTTTGCAATGTTGAGGCTTCTGGTCAAGTATATAGGTAATCTTTCCACTTGTATAGGTAGGGTTGTTGTTTTTTTAATGATTTTCAAATGAATTTTATAGTTTTTCTTATAGATTCTCCATATTTTTAGTGCATTCATTATTTTTCCTTATATTTTTGATGGGGTATTTTCTTCCACTTAGCTCTTCCCATTAATTGCTGCTTTTATACACAAAAGTTGTAAAACTGTATATATTAATTTGTACTCTGCCATGTCATTGAATCCTCCTATTATTTATAATATTTTTTTCATAAAATATTGTGGTTTTCTAGGTATAATTAATATATAAAATATAATTTATTTGTTATGTACAACTAGTAATAATTTTATTTCCACTTTTTCAATTATTTTATCTCCAGTATTTTACTAGTAATTCTAATTGTATTGACTGGTACTTCTGAAACAAATCCAGATAATAATGATAACAGTGGACATTCTTGCTTTTTTAAAAAATTTAATAGAAGTACTATCCAATGAAAAATATTCTGTTGCTTTGAGGCTAAAATAGGTATATTTTATCTTACTAATGTAGCATATGTGTGTGTGTATATGTATAGTTATATTTTAAATTTTATTTTTACATATAATATTTAATATTTATTTTAATATATATTTATATATTTAGTATTTACTTTAATATATGTATTTATATTTTTAATAATATATAAATACATATATAAATATATAAATATGTATTTCTTTATTATTAAGCAATTTTTATCATGAATGGAAAATAAGCACACATTTTTCAACTTAGCTTCATGAACATATTAACCATATTAAAAATTTCTTGTCATTGGATCACTTTTACAATTCTGGAATAGCCTGACTGGTGGAGGCACAGTGAATAGAGCATTGGCTGAGGTCCCTGGTTTGAAACCACAAGGTCAATGGCTTGAGCATAGCCTCATTGGCTTAAAAGTGGGATCACTGAAATGGTTCCAAAGGTCACTGGCTTGAAGCCCAAGGTCTCTGGCTTGAACAAGAGGTCACTAGCTTGGCTTGAGCCTGCCCCCCCCCCAATCAAGGCACATATGAGAAGCAATCAATGAAAAACTGAAGTGATACAACTACAAATTGATGCTTCTTATCTCTATTCCTCTCTCTCACCCTTCCTGTCTCTCTCTTTCTCCCCTTCCCCCAAACATGCTTGGTCATGGTGAGTTTCTATTTTTATTTGTTGCAAGTTCTAGTTAATATTTTATTTATTAATTTTAAGTCAATATTCATAAGTGGCATTGGTCTGCAATTTTCTTTTGCTGAATTTAATTACTACTTCATCTTGTACACTGGAAGCATTCCTTTTCTGAGTTCTAGAACAGAACCATTTAATAGCATTGGAATTGCTCTTCTGAATAGGTTTGGTAGAATTCCTTGTGGAAACAACTGAACTTAGTGATTTCTGGAGCTATAACTAGGAACTTCCTATTTTCTCTCTGGAAGTCAGTCTCTTTATATTTTTGAAGTCTATTTAAGTAAATTATATATTCCTAAGAAATGATCTATTTTGTCCTAGTTTTTAAAATAAAATATTGAGAAGACATAAGCTTCTAACCAAGATGAAATAACAGATGCCAGATTTTAGCCTCACTTCCACCCCCACTCCAAATACACACATACAACTAAAAATATATATGAGGTAATTTATTTCCAGACACTGGGCTTCAGGCAACAAAAGACAGTAATCTCTGAAAGTCAGGAAGCAACTGAAGTGAGCCCAACAACTGCCCCAGCCTATTGATGGAGCAGAGTTTTTAGGCTGGGGGTCAGGGAGTAGCAATCCAGGGAGAGCTGGACAGCTCCCAAGTTGAGGAGATGGGGCAGAGAGGACAGAGTGATGGAGGAGAGACGTGCATGGGGAGAGGACCTCAGTTTCCCTCCAGTGTTCGGCTGAGGACTGATTACCACAGGTGCGTGAAGAAGCTACCTGAGGCCAGAGAGGATTCTCCCAGAGAGGACGAGAGGGAGCAGCACCTGCAGCACTCATCCATGTCCAAGAACAGAGTCTGTCTCTATCAGTGAGGCTAGAAAGTCTTATTTTTCATGAAGAATAAGACACATAGGGGGAAAAATAATTTTTTAAATGAACAGATTATCAATGAACTATAGGACAATTTCAAACTGCAAGTATATAGGCAAATAGAGTCCTTGAAAAAGAGGCTGAAGACAGGAAAAATATTTGATGACGAAATGACCAAAAACTTACCAAATTTGATGAAAATTATAAACCCACAGATTCAAGAAGCTCACTGAATCCCAATCATAAGAAACATATAACAATAAGGCACTTTAAAAAGAAATAGCTCAAAACCAGTGATAAAGGGAAAATATTAAAAACAGCCAGAGGAAAAGAAGACACATTATGCATAGAATAACTAAAATAAGAATAACAGCTCTTCTTGTCAGAAATACTGCAAGTGAGATATCAAGGTAGTAATATTTAAAAACATTTTTTTCTTAAGTGAGAATTAGGGATAGAGTGACAGACTCTTACATGTGCCCTGACTGGGATCCATCCAGCAAGCACCCTATGGGGCAATGCTCTGCCCATCTGAGGCCATTGTTCTGTTGCTTGGCAACCAAGCTATTTTAGCACCTGAAACAATGTCATGGAGCCATCCTTAGCACCTGGGGCCAACTTACTCTAACTGAGCCATGGCTGTAGGAGGGGCAGAGAGAGAAAGAGAGAGTGAGAGAGAGTGTATTGAGAGGGGCAGGGGTGGGAAGCAGATAGACGCCTTTCCTGTGTGTCCTGACCAGAAATTGAACCCAGAACATCCACACGCTGGGCCAATGCTCTACCTTTGGACCAGCCGGCCAGGGCCAGAGCCAGACAGTAATATCTTTAAAGAACTGAAAGAAAAGTAGTTTGTCAACTCAAAATTCTATGCTTCACAAAAATGTCTTTAAAAAATTAAGTCAAAATAAAGACATTTTCAGACATATAAAAGCTTAAAGAATTTGCCTACAGCAGACCTGCACTGAAAGAAATAGTAAAAGATGTCTTTCAGGCCTGAGCAAGCAGCGGCACATTGGATAGAGCATCAGCCTGGGACACTGAGAACCCAGGTTTGAAACCCTAAGGTCACTGGCTTGAGTGCAAGCTCACCAGCTTGAATGTGGGGTCACTGGCTTGAGCAAAAGATCATAGACATAACCCTATGAAAGTGTTTTGAGCCCAAAGGTGGTTGACTTGAGCCCAAGGCAACTGGCTTGAGCAAGGGGTCACTGGCTAGGCTGGAGCCCCCAAGTCAAGGCATGTATGAGAAAGCAATCAATGAATAAAGTGTTGCAACAAATAATTGATGCTTCTCATCTCTCTCCTTGCTTGTCTGTCTGTCCCTGTCTGTCTCTCTTCCTTTCTCATTCTCTCACTTAAAAAAAATGTCCTTCAAGTAGATGGAACATGATTTTAGAGAGAACCATGGATCTATACAAAGGCATCAAAATACCAGAATTGGTAACTATATGGGTAGAGAGACAGGGTTTTGTTCTCACTATTTAAATATATTGACAATTTAAACAAAGAATAACAATGTTCTATGAGGTTTATTAATTATGTAAGTAATATGTAAAAATGTATGACAATAACAGAACAAAGTTGGGGATGAGAAATGAAAGTGTGCTATTGCTAAGTTCTTACACAATATGGGGAATGGCATAACAGTGCTAAAACTACTCTGTAATAAGTAACAGATGTATACAAAAGTTAAAGCAACCACTAAACAAAACAAAAAGTTATAGCTAATAAAATCAGCAAATAAAAGAAAACAAAAACGTTAGTTCTAATAATTATAATTATTGTATTATAATAATCATAATTAATAAATGAATCCAAAATGCCTTTTTAAGAACAGGGAAAAAAACAGAGGGGCATTCACATCAACAATCACAGTAAATGTGAATGGTCCGATTACGCTTATTAAAAGACAGTTTTTCATATTGGATGTAGGAGCAAAATCCAACTGTATGCTGCCTATAGGGAATACATTAAATGTAAAGACATAATAAATTAAAAGAAAAGTAACAGAGTAAGATATAACATGCTAACACTCAAATTACTATATTAATACCAGACAAAGTAGATTACAAACAAAGGAAATACCCAGGGATAAAGAAAGAGGCTGACCAGGTTGGTTTTCTTGAAATATTTGATTTATTTAAAATATGATGTTGGAATGGAGTGCTGTGGATACTTTGGCTCACCAAAATGATGAACAGGTGGGTCCTAGAGCAAATTAAGCCTAAAACATTGCTAGAGGTTAACAATAATAATAATAATAATAATAATAATAATAAAATATAGTAATAACTAAAGCTGTCCTACTTCAGGAACATCATGTCAAGCAGAATTCTTCAGAAAGGAAAATAATGCTGGAAAAAATAGAAGGTAGCAGGGGCAGAGGAAGACCGCATATAAGATGAGCTGGCTCCGTAAAAAAGCAGTTAGCATGTGTCCACAGGGTCTGAGCAGGGATGTTGAGACCAGGACCTTGTGGACATCACTTACTTATAGGTTTACCAGGAATCAACAGCATATAGACACACACAGAGAAAGATTTTGTCATAGCAAAAGGGTCATTCATCAAGAGGACAAGGTAATCTTAAATATCACTTAATAAAAGAAAATCAAAATAACTGAATAGAAACTGATATGACTGCAGGGAAAAATATATAGAGTCACAGTTATATTTAGAGAATTCAGTAATCCTCTTTCAATAATTGATAGAATAAGTAGACAAAAACTCAGTACAAATATAGACTATTTGAACAATACTATCACCCAACTTGACCTAAGATATTTATGGGACACTCCACCCAATAATAGCATAATATATGTTATTTTCAAGTGTATATATAATTTTACCAAGATAGATCAAATTGAGATCAGAAATCAAGTCTCAAAAAATGTTTAGTGTTTCAAGCCATACAAAATTTGTGCTCTATTCACAGAGGAATTAAATTTAAAACCAATAACAGAAAACTCTACTAAAAATTCTTCAAACACGTAGAAACTTTAACAACACATTTCTAAATAAGTCATGGCTCAGAGAAAGAAACAAACTAGACAGTATTCTGCACTGAATGAAAATAGAAACACAACAAATAAAAATTTATGAGATGTCACTAGAGCATTTAGGAAGAAATATGGAACTCTAAGCATAAATATTTGAAAAAAAAAGTCTCAGGCTTAGTCTGAGATTCCACAGAAGATTAGAAAAAAAATAGCCAGCTAAACCCCAAAGTAAGTAGAAGAAACAAAGTAACAAAGATCAGAATGGAAATAAATGCAACAGAAAGCAGCAAGCCCCCCCCCCAAAAAAAAGAGTCAATAATATCGAAAACTTTTCTTTTTTAAAAGGACTGATGAAATTAATAGACATTAATTAAGGCTGATCAGGAAAAAAGAGAGAAGTAACAAGTTATCAAAATCAAAAGAGATAAATGTGATATCACTTCAGAATCAAAAGATAATAGGACAATAAGGAAATATTATAAACAATTTTATGCCAATTAATTTGATGCTTGATGAAATGGACAAAGTCTTTGAAAGACACAAACTACCAATGTTCACTCAAGAAAACATAGATAAACTGAATAAGCCCTCACAACACACAAAAAAATTCTACTCCCAGGTATCTTTATTGGTGAATCCTAAGAAATATTTAAGGAAAAACATAATTACAATTCTACAAAAATTTTTCCAGAAAATTAAGAAGGAATCCTTCCCAAATCATTCTAAGACCAGCATTAATTATGCCGACTCAAAAACTAGACATAATATTAAGGAAAAGACAGTATAGACCAATATCTCTCATGGGGTGGAAGAATGTTCAACAAAATTTTAGCTAATCTCTCTGACAATGTTATCTATCAAAAGCAAAAGATATTTTGTCTAAGTGGGGTTTTTCCCTAAATGCACGTTTGGATTAACATTGAGAAGTTAATCAATGTAGTTCGCCTTATTAACAAACTGGAAAAGAAAAATCATACCATCACCTTAATACCCACAGAACATTATTTGATAATATCCAACATATACTCAAGATGAAAGTCCTTATCAAACAAAAATTAAAAAGGCATCTACCAAAAATCCACAGATGACATGATACTTCCTGGAAAAGACCAATGATTTCCTCTTGGTATCAAAAACAATGCATTTCTATTCAACACGGTACTACAGGCTCTATCCGATACAAACAGGCAAGAAAAAGAAACTAAAGGTGTTCGTATTGGAAAGAAAACAGCAAAATTATCTTTATTTGCATATGACATGATCACCTATGTAGTAATCTGATGGAACCTACAAAAAAGCTAATAGAATTAGCAAATGAGTTTAGCGAGGTTCCAGAGTACCAGATTAATAAACAGAAATCACTTGTAATTTTGTGTACTCACATCAAACAATGGGACATTGAAAATTTAATACCATTTGCATTAGCATAAAATATGAGATATTTAGGGATTAATTTGTCAAAGGTAGTGATAAAACTATACACTAAAAATGACAAAATATTACTGAGAAGAATTAAAGAAAATAAGAGACCTAAATAAATGAATAAATATACTCTGTGTTCGTGAGTTAAAAAACTCAATATTGTTAAGTTGTCAATTTGCGGCAAATTGATCTACTGAAGCAATTCAATCTCAATCGAAATTCCAGCAGTCTTTTATAAAATTTTATAATTAAGTCTAAAATTTATACAGAAATGCAAGGTGCTTAAGATAGCCAAAACAATATTTAAAAATAAGAGCAAATTTAGAAAGCTAACACAATCTAACTTCCCAATTATATAATGAGCTTACAGAAAGCAAGACAGTGTAAATTTGTTGAAAATACAGACAAAAGAAAAGTCAGTGGAATCAAATGGAGGGTCCAGAAATGTAGCCACACTATATAGACAACAGATTAGACCAAAGGCAACTGGATGAAGAAATCATACCCTTTTCATTACAAGGTGCTGCAACAATTGAATATCCATATTTAAAAAGATGACTTGCCTTGGCCAGTTGCTTCACTGGTAGAGTGTCAGCAGCATGTGGAAGTCTGGGGTTCAATTCCTCATCAGGGCACACGGGAGAAGCGACCATCTGCTTCTCTTCCCCCTCCCCTTCTCTCTCTCTCTCTCTCTCTCTCTCTCTCTCTCTTTCTCTCTTTCTCTCCACCCTCCCACCCTATCCCCTCTCACTCCCCTCCCAACAGCCATGGCTTATTCCAGTGGGTAGGCCCCAGGCCCTGAAGAAATGCACCATGGCCTCACCCCCATGTTAAAAATAGCTCAGATGCCCAACAATGGAGCAATAGCCTCATATGGGCAGAGCATCACCCCCTAGTGGGCTTGCCAGGAGCATCCCAGTCAGGGCACATACTTTGTCTGTCTCTCTGCCTCTCTGCCTCCCCGCCTCTCACTTAATAATAAAATTAAAAAGAAAAGAAAAGAAATAAAACAGATGACTTGAACTTGTATTTTGTTTTGTTTTGTTTTTGTAGCCTGCTGCTGTGTTATAAATGGAGATAAATTCTCATGTCAAAGTAAAAACATTGTTTTATTTAGAAAGTAAAATGATGGTGGGAATGTGGGGTTGAAAGGAGTCATTAGGCCATCAAACCAACCTGGCACCTTGAATTGTTGAAGCCTTATTAGGTTGACTTAAATAAAGGCAAAAAGAAAGAATAGTGATGATAAAAAATATGAAAAAGTCTACAGTTTCAAAATAGTTATTTTTAGAAGTTTGTATCAGGTGTCAAACGTAAGAGGGAAATGGGAGGCCTATGGCTTATCAAGATTAAAAGAACTTCCGGAACTGGAGGTAGTTTTTTTGGGGGTTGTTGTTACAACTGAGGGTAAGTAGTGAGCGTGTTGGCATATGACCCAGCACCTATGACTCACTTTCCCAAAGCAGTCTCCCGCACCTCATTTCAGAATGTGACTTGCAGGGAGGTCTTGCACAGGCTTTCCATCATCCTGCTCCTGGCACAAAAATGTATTTCAGAGATGGTCTGAGACACCACCCATTCCATATGCCTACCAGGGTTCACTAAACAAGTTCAATAGGAAAGTGTTCATTGCCGAGACCAGCTCAGCTGTGGGCGTGCATGAAAGGAAGGCGCTGCAGGACTGCAGAATAAACATACACAGACACAACATACAGAGAAAGATGGGCACAGGGGACTCCCAGCCTCTAGGGCTGAGAGCCCAGATCACTACAGCCTCATCGAATTTATTGGTCTCTTTGCTCAGTAGGTAAATTAACAGAGCCTGGATTCAGGTGCATAGAAGGGTAGTTAACTAATGTCTTTCAGGAATGTAAGGAAAGGCCATAGGGATCAACTGTTTTCCTTTAAACAATCTTTTCTAGTGCTTGCAAGGGCAGCATTCTGCCCCCACAGGACCCGGCGTTCCAAAGTCCACACAAAAGACTTGTCTCAGGACCATAGTCTAAACCCCAGCCATATTCCCACAGTTCATTATCCCCATTTTACTGAGGAAAATGGCCTGCTCAGAAAGCACACCTAACACCTCTCTGCTCTGCTTGCCTCTAGGTTTGGAAGTGAACCCTGCAACAACCGCAACACTCTCAAAAGATGCCTCTGATAAAAGTGAGCGCAACCACCCTACACTGAGGAGGTACAGCTCAGCCACAGGGCGGTCGGCCTGAGCTGAGCCCCATGGAACCAAGCTAGGATTCATCCCTCCATAGATCCTGAAATATTAGACTGTTTTAAAGTTATAAATCGGTCTGAAGCACAGAGGTTGCTAGTTTGATCCTGGGTCAAGGCATCTACAAGAATGAATTGATGTTCCTATCCCTCTCTATCTCCCTCCCTTCCTCTCTGCCAAAAAGAAAAAGCTGTACCTATTATGCCCTGGCCAGTTGGCTCAGTGGTAGAACATCAACCCGGTGTGTGGATGTCCTGGGTTCAATTGCTAGTTAGGGCACACAGGAGAAGCAACCATCTGCTTCTCCATCCCTTCCCTCCTCCCCCCCTCTTCATCTCCTGCAGCCATGGCTCTATTGGTTTGAGAACATCGACCCTGGATGCTGAGGATGGCTCCGTGAAGACTCTGCCTAAAGTATTAAAAATAGCTCAGTTTCAAGCATTGGGCCTGGACGGGGTTGCTGGGTGGATCCCAGTTGGGGCACACACAGGAGTCTGTTTTAATATCTCCCCTCCTCTCACTTGGAAAAAGAAGAAGAAAAAAGTTATTAAATAACAATGATCAGATTAAAAATTTGGTACAGTGTTTTTGGGAAATATTACAATTGTATTGAGAGCCCAATATAGAAAATTTGTGGAATTCATAGACTTCAGTGTACCATGGTTCTTTAATCTCAAGGAAGGGGGATGTGGGTAGTGGGTCTCAGTCCTCCCTTATTTGTATCTGGGGGGAAATGGGGTTTGAAATGAGAAGACTCTCTGAGTTCCTATGGAGCAAACATAAACTCTGTGTCCCATAAATAACCAAAACTAGGTATTCATTTTCTCCAGAGAAGTTGGGAGGAAAGGGGTATGGGTAAGAGTTGGTGAGGGAAAGAATGGAATATTTTTTGTTTTGTTTTGTTTTATAATTGATGAAGTGAACTAATAGGAGATGGAG
Source organism: Rhynchonycteris naso (assembly GCA_037038555.1). Classification (NCBI taxonomy): domain Eukaryota; kingdom Metazoa; phylum Chordata; class Mammalia; order Chiroptera; family Emballonuridae; genus Rhynchonycteris; species Rhynchonycteris naso. The sequence continues at coordinate 96,362,685 of CM072996.1, read as the reverse complement.
GTCCTGAATCACTTCATTAGGAATAATGACTGGTATTTATAGGGTGGTTTCTTTCTTCTGAAGATCTAAAGACATTTTCATACCTACTATTTTCTGCAACCTGACAAACAAGACACTATTGTGAAATAAACATCAATGCAGATATGTTGCCTAAAGAAAAAAAGAAAATGGCTTGAGAACCCTAGAGACCTGCGTGTGCTTGGAAATGGAGCAGCCCCACCCCACTCGAGGCGGGAGTGGGGGTGAGGGATTGCGGGGGTGGGGACAGGGCTGTGCAGGCAATACCGCTGAGATGACCAGTCCTTGCAGACACTCACAGACTTAGGTGCTGCCTTGTTGCCTCCAGAAGAAGTGAGTAGAGTGCAGAGGGCTTCATGTCCCCAGAAATCTTTTTCAATCACTTTTACAAAAAGTAGACTTTATTTTAGAGCAGGTTGAGGCTCACACCAAAACTGAGTGAAGGTACTGAAATTTCCCATGGACCCCTGCCCCTGTGCAGGCACAGCCTCCTCTACCATCAACTTCTCCCCATCATAGTGGCATGTGTGTTAAACCGGTGCACCTGCATGGACAGATCAGCAATGCCCGGTGTTCAGAGTGTACCGTAGTGTTTTGGTGTTGGACGTTCTGTGGGTTTGGACATATGTATATGCCACGTACCCACCATTACAGTGTCACACAGAGCAGTCTCACTGCCCTAAAAATCACTGTGCTCCACCTGTTAAGCCCCCACCCCAACCCCTCACAGCCCCTCACCTTTATGGTTCCCACAGATTTGCCTTTTCCAGAATGTCTTACAGTTGGAATCATACAGGATGTAGCCCTTGTAGATTGGCTTCATTCACTTAGCAATATGCATTTAAGGGTCCTCCAAATCTTTAATAGTTCTTTTCTTTTTAGTGCTGAGTAATAAATATGATGTTTTCTAAATGTACCACAGCTTGTTTATTTATTCACCTACTGAAGAACATCTTGGTTGTTTTCTAGTTTTAGTGATCATGAAGAAAGCTGCTATAAACATCCACGTGCAGGTTTTTGTGTAGACACACACGACAGCTCCTTTGGGCAAACACCAAGGAGTGCAATTGCTGGATCCTACGTGAAGAGCAGTTGAGTTTCATTCGAAACCACCAAGCTGTTCTTCATTTTGGACTCCCAGTGGAGACAGCAGGCAGGCCCTGACAGGGACAGAGTGGAGCTAGAACAGACCAGGAGGGCAGCCTCTCCTCTCAGCGACACTTGCTGAGTCACTTCCTGAATGGGATTTCACACTGGTCATGTCCGCTGGGAGTCCATGAGAAAGTGGCTGGCATCCTATGTCAGCAGTAGGATGCAGTGAACCTCTGCGGCCTGAGGGCACAGATGGTTGGCTCTTTGGTTTCACTTGTTCAGCATCGCTAAGACACAGTGCCTACCATGTGCCAGGCACCACTGTGGTCCTGTGTCAGTCTCCTTACCAGCCCACAACCCACCTCTGACCTTAGCGTTAGGCTGATGTAGAAACAACAGTGGTCGTGGTGCCACTTAAACCACAGGGTCACCCACCAAGTGGAGATGTAGGCCGGGCCACCACGTGGCTCATTGTCTGAACCACACAGGAGGGCCTGTGTCTGAGCTCTCAAAGGGACATTGGTCACGTAGCTGTGGACACAGAAGCATGGAGACTTAGAAACTTGAACACATGAGACACTTTGTAGGACAAAACCATGTTTCCTTTAAGCAAAAAGTACATAAGCAGATAAAAAAGAATAGAGAAGAGGAATGCGTTTAGAATAAAAGAGAACTGATATACCTAACAATTTAATGCAGGGGTCCCCAAACTTTTTACACAGGGGGCCAGTTTACTGTCCCTCAGACTGTTGGAGGGCTGCCACATACAGTACTCCATACACTGACCACCAATGAAAGAGGTGCCCCTTCCGGAAGTGCGGCAGGGGCTGGATAAATGGCCTCCTGTGGCTGCAATTTGGCCCACGGGCCATAGTTTGGGGACCTCTGATCTAAGGCAATGTGTAGCCCTTGTTTAGACACAGATTTTAAAAAGCCAAATGAAAAAAAAAGGCATTTTAGAGATAATCAAGGAAGTATGAATATGTGCTGGGCATTAGATATATCAAAGAACAATTGGGTTCTGATTATGATTATAACAATTAGAGATGATAACGACGTGTGTTACATTAAAGAATGAGTGTCCTTTTGGTTCAGACATGCACATAGAAGAAAGGATCTAGCAGTCAAGACATATGCAGTCCTTGCTTGACCTGTGCTGGGTCAATGGATAGAGCGTTGACATGGAATGCTAATTTTGCTGGTTTGAAACTCGAGGCTTGCCTGGTCAAGGCACATAGGACAAGTAATCAATGAACAACTAAAGTGAAGCAACTACAATCTCTCTCTCTCTCTCTCTCTTCTCTAAAATAATTTTTAAGAATCTTAAAAACCCATCATTATGCCTTAGCACCCCAATATACACACAGACAAGAAGTGGTTCAGTAGATGAAGTATTGACCTGGGATGCTGAGGACCCAGGTTCAACCCCAAGATCACTGGCTGCAGCATGGGCTCACGAGCATGAGTGCAGAGTCACTGGCTTGAGCGTGGGATCATTGAAATAATTCCATGGTCGCTGGCTTGAGCAAGGGGGTTACTGACTTAGCCCCTCAGTCAGGGCACATATGAGAAGCAATCAGTGAACAACTAAGGTACTGCAACTACAAGTTGATGCTTCTCCTCTCTCTCCCTTCCTATCTGTCTGTCTCTCTCTCTCTCACTCTCTCTCATGCTTAAAAAAAAAGACACATGCAGTCCATTATTAGCTCTGATGCTCTGATCAACTTCAACAAACATACACAAATCAACAAACTGGAGACACAGATGCATGGTTCTTAAACACAGACTGCTGGGCCCCCAGAGCTTTCCATCCCTTAGGACTGGGGTAGGACCTATTATCTGCATTTCTAACAAGTTCCAGGTATCGCTGATGCTGGGGTTCACACTGAGGGAACCACAGTATAAATGAAACAAGCCTGCAAATGGGGACAATCACTGAAGCTGCGTTTGGGGTCCGTGGGGTTTCTTTATTCTATCCACATTGTGCACTTGATACAGGTGGTTTTTAACATCTTTCAAACAATATGCTCTCTACACTTACTTAGAGTTAAAAACACATGGAGAATTCAGAAATCAAATTCTTGCCAGTGCCTTCCTTTCCCCAAACCTTCTATGAGAAATCAAATCGGTAATCTAGCAGAAAAGCTCAACCAACCCAACCAGTGTGAGTCACACTCCTCTCTCTTTTACACGTTGGTGGGGATCCTAGCAAAGTGACACAGCCCCAAGCACACCCTGGGAGGAAATGCAGCAGGTGGAGAGGTCCCGGCAGTTTGCCACAACGGGAAAATCTCTTTAAATTATATAATTTAATAATAATCAATGTTCAAATAAGTTGGTTGTAGAAGCATTTAACACTGTTTGGCTGTGGATGATAGATACCCACCTCGCACACCCCCAGCACCCCCACATGTTGGCAGGAATGTAAAAGCAGTGATTTAAACAGAAGAAGTGCTTGTTTCTCTTTGCTCTTGGGTCTCCGAGCAAGCTGGTCAGGACCAGCCCCCTACCCTGCTGGCCTCATCACCCAACAAGGCAGAGAAAGTAGATGGCACAGGGCATGTCTGGAAGATTCCTGAGGCTATGAGCCTGCCATCAATGTTTCTGTCAGGGCTCCACTCCTGCCAAGGGAGCAGTCAGAAGAGGATAGGTGTGCAGGAGCAGCTGAGTTCTCTGCCAGGGTGTATGGCCGGCAGAAAGCATCATGAAAGGACCACCTTTCTTCCTTTACACTCTGGACCCACCAAAGCCTCAGGACCTAGCCCTTCAAGTAAATCTCTTGTGAGGTCCCGCTGCCATATGTAGAAAAAATGAGACAAGAACCAGCACGACCCATTAGCAAGTGGGATTTGAATTCCAGATCCCAAGCAACCAAGTGAGAAACCCCGGCTTGATGCTGGGGGCAGAGACAGGCCTTCGGGTCTGTGGGATAGGCCAGCACAAGTTCACATCCTGCCTCCATCCAAAGTGGGTGAAGTCAGTGATTTAAGGATAATCTACTTCCTGCCACTTTGCTTACTTAAAAATAGCTTACACTTTAGCACATAAAATCCTTCCGAGGCAGATGTCATGATCCTTGGAGAGGGGACATCTGGAGTTGGCATATGGTCCCCTGCAGGTAGCAAAGGTTCTACTCTGTTCTGCAAGTAAAATTTGGTCTTAAAGACTTAGAAATCATTGCTGATTTAAAATAAAATGACAAGAAATACATATATATTGTAGAAAAATTACCAAATGTAGCCTAACCAGTGGTGGTGCAATAGATAGAGCATTGGACTGCGACACTGAGGACCCAGGTTCGAAACCTGGTCACCGGCTTGAGCGCAGGCTCATCTGGCTTGAGCGCAGGCTGCCAGCTTGAGTGGGAGATCATGGACATGATCCCATGGTTGCTGGCTTGAGCCCAAGGGCACTGGCTTGAGCAAGGGGTCACTGACTTGGCTTGAGACCCTGGGTCAAGGTACATATGAGAAGCAATCAATAAACACCTAAAGTGACACAACTATGAATTGATGTTTCTCATCTCTCTCACTTTCTGTCTATCTGTCTATCTCTCAAAAAAGTTACCAAATGTAGCTTTAAAAAAATCTTATTTCCATCATAAACTTGGTTAACTATATGTGGGGGGGGGGTCACCATACACATTTAACTAGATATATTCTGTGTTTTGAATTTATAGAACTGATTTTAATGTAAAAACTTGAAGCAAACCCTCAGTGTTCAATAATTTTCACACCTTTAAGAAAGACTTCAGGCCTGATGTGTGGTGGCACAGTGGATAAAAGCATTGACCTGGGATGCTGGGGTTGCTGATTCAAAACCCTGGGCTTGTCTGGTCAGGGCACATACGAGAGTTGATGCTTCCTGCTTCTCCACCTCTTCTCTATTTCTCTCTCTCTCTCTCCCCTATCTAAAATGAATAAATTGCTTGAATAGGCAGTGGTGCAGTAGATAGAGCATCAGACTGGGATGCAGAGGACCTGGTTCAAAACCCTGAGGTTGCCAGCTTGAGCGCAGGCTCACCAGCTTAAGTGAGGGGTTGCTGGCTTGAGCATGGGATCATAGACAACCCCATGGTCACTGGCTTGGGAGCAAAGGTCACTGGCTTGAAGCCCAGGTCGCTGGCTTAAGCAAGGGGTCACTTGCTCTGCTATAGCCCCCCGGTCAAGGCACATATGAGAAAGAAATTAATGAACAAACTAAGGTGCTGCTACGAAGAACTGATGCTTCTCATCTCTCTCCCTTCCTGTCTGTTCTTCTCTCTGACTCTGTCTCTATCACAAAAATAAAATAAAATAAAATGAATAAATAAAATCTCTCTCTAAAAAAAAAGAGAGCACAGACTTAAAAAAAGAAAGAAAGAAAAGAAAGCCTTCAAATAGTTTTGAGCTTGAGGCCACTAAACTAAGCCTTGGAAACTCACGCTTTAGTCGCACGGGGCAGAGTTCACGGCGATGCCAGATTTAAGCACACCCGATGTGTGTGGGCTGAGCCACACTCGGAACAGTGAAAACCCCAACCCCCTGCCACTGGTTCAGGGAGAAAATAGAACTTCAAGGGTCTGAAGGACCTCACCCATTCGCAGGTTCTTGTCCCCAGCACAGGCCTGGGAAAGCCAGGCTCTCCCTGGTTTCTTTGTTCTCTCCCATCTGCATAGACAGAGAGGGAGGTTCAAAGGCACCAGGGAAGAAGGCAAAGCAGACTTCAAGTCCAAGCCTGCCTGCACCCCAGCCCACGGGGAGCCAGTGAACATGAGGGGGTGGAGGAAGGGGAGACAGGGAGCCGACCGTGGGAAGATTCTGCCTGCTGTCCCCACGAAGGAACCACAGAGACCTCTTTCTCATGTGAGCAGTCTTACAAGGGACCTCTGGCTCCCACACCAGCCCACAATTTTTTTTGTTTTAATTACACCATAGAGGAAATCAGCAAAATGATGACGATGTGGTCCAGCCAAGAAAACTCACCACACATACAACTATGTTATTAATAAGATGAGGTCCACCTTCCAAACAACAAACTGAGGAGGAGCCTTTCAAATCCCCGCTCTTCATCCTTCCTCCTTGACAGTGACCCATCGCAGCCCTGAGTCCACTTGATGGGCACAAAGATGGAGAGAGATAGGAAGGAGTATAGGTGTACTGGTGGCCACAGTGAGCAGCCCTCCCGGGACCTAGGCCTGTGGGTAGCTCCGCTACAATACCCAAGGAGACCTTCAGAAATACTGAGGATCAGGACCCCACATATGAATTTGGCACAGGGAATGCATTTCAGCCCATACCACCCAGGAAGGAGGGGTCAGGGTGGGCCGGAGACATTGCATAAGGCAGGCACTGAAAACCGCTGGAGGGACCTGCCCATGTGCACCTGGAAACACCGCAGGGTCCCTTTGCACAGACAGACCCCCTGTTTTATTGCTGGTTCCACAGAAGAAATGAATCATAAGTGCTTACTTGGATGTGAGGCTACAAATGGTCTTTCTGGGGCAAGCATCTTTGTGAGCCCTGCACCCTGACCTTTGAGGTTTACCTGCAATTTCACAGCCTAGACGATGCACAAGCAAGAGTCCAGCAGCTTGCTAGCTCACAAAACAGCACAGCATTTGTTTCCATCTTCAAAGAAGTTGGGGTGCATTGACTATCCCCGTCCACTTCTGCTTTTTACCCATTATCTCACACTTATTTTGTCACCTTTTACCTGGGAAATTTTTTCAAAATAAATATATTTTTAATTTTTAAATTTTATTTAGAAAATTTAACAGGATGACATTGATCAATAAGAACACCTAGGTTTCAGGTAAACATTTCTATAACATTTGAACTGTTGATTGTGTGGTGTGCCCATCCCCCAAAGTCAAATAATTTTCTGTCACCTTATATTTGTCCCTCTTTACACCTTTCCCCCCTACCCCTTCTCCCTTCCCTCTCCTCCTCTCCCACATCTCCTTCCCCTTGGTAACCACTTCAAAAATTAAAACCATAATCTTTTGTCCAATTGTCTCACTTGACTCTAATCAATCTATTAAGCATAATAACATAGGTGTTTTTTTTTCAGTGTTATACCTAAGATCATAAAGTGGGACTCTCTGAGAATCCCTAACTTCATTTGCCCAAGTAGAAGGACTGAAAACTGACATTTTATTTCACGTAAGTGTGGTTAAATGTGATTCATTGATTTTTTTGTACATACATATGACACTTCCTGGTGGGAGAGAGGGGTACAGAAGGTCCACTCAAGGCCACACATGCTTCAAATATCAATGTCCAGATAACCTCCTAAATAAAAATGTATAAAAAGAGCTTTTTTGGTTTTTTTCTAATTTTTGCTATGAGAAAAAGACCATTTTTCTCTGGTCCATTTTCTCTGGTCACCCTCTTCTTTCTTTGGTTTGGTGTCATGTTGTGAATTTTTTTGTCCTTGTAGTTCTCATTTTTTCCTTCTCCTTGATTCTTAAGTTCAGTTTTTGCTCATTCTGATAAAGCACTAGTTATTAAAATTCAGAGCAGGATAGGTTTCTTCTTCTTCTTTTTTTTTTGCCATTTTGCATGTCCCCTCCCTCACTGAATTATAAGATAGATAGGCAACTGTGTGGTGACAAGACTTCAGGGCATCACATAGTATGACATCTCTGGTCTGGAGGTGTTACATGACACGAGCATCCACACGGCATTGCTCACTGGGGCCTGGAGCTGACACCTGTGGAGACTGGTAGTTTGAAGTTCCTGTACTTTGCAAGGTAGCTTTCACACTGCAGGTTCACAGCACATGGGACGGAAAAGGATGCATTAGCTATGCAGTTCTGGCTGAGCTAGCTTTCTCTGCCAGCTTCTGGGTGCTTTCCCAACGTATCACTCCTTCTCACCTACGAACACGGCACTTCAAAGCAGGCACGACCCTTTCCACTGCTCGTCAGACATTCTGCTCCACTCCAACTTTCCCTCCTCAGAACTTTGCAAAGGACAGAAGTCCTCATCCTCAGGAATGTCAGTGTAACCCTGGGTCCCTGACACTGGACACTGATCACTGACTATGAACAAATGGCCAGGCTGGAACTCTCTGCCTGTGTTTTTCTTCCTGCTCTGTTTGCTGGGCCTGAGGGGTTAGCCACATGTGTCCTAGTTTATCACCACTGCGGAATGCTGGCTCACAGGTTGCAGCTGCTCATAGCGCCAGGGAGGAGCCACCCTCCGAGCACTACTGTATCACCAGGACATGTGATATCAGGTGGGAAAGCAATGTGACTATGTCCCAGGCCAGCACATCCACACAGCCTTTGAGTCTGACCAGGTGGTGGAGTACTGGATAGAGCATTGGCCTGGGACACTGAGGTCCCACATTCAAAACCCTGAGGTCACTGGCTTAAACGCAGGTTCACCAGTTTCAGCACGGGGCCTCAGCTTGAGCGTGGGATCATAGACATGAACCCATACTCGTTGGTTTAAGCCCCAAGGTTGCTGGTTTGAGCCCAAGGTCGCTGGCTTAAGCAAGGGATCACTGTCTCAGCTGGAGCCCCCCCAGTCAAGGCACGTAAGAGAAAGCAATCAGTGAGCAACCAAGGTACTACAACTATGATGCTTCTCATCACCTCTCTTCTTGTTTGTCTGTCCCTGTCTCTCTCTCTCTCTTTCAAGAAGAAGAAGAAGAAGGAGAAGGAGAAGGAGAAGGAGAAGGAGAAGGAGAAGGAGAAGAAGAAGGAGAAGGAGAAGGGGAAGGAGAAGGAGAAGGAGAGGAAGGGGAAGGGGAAGGGGTAGGGGAAGAGGAAGGGGAGGGAGAGGGAGGAAGAGGAGGAGGAGGAGGAGGAGGAGGAGGAGGAGGAGGAGGAGGAGAAGAAGAAGAAGAAGAAGAAGAAGAAGAAGAAGAAGAAGAAGAAGAAAAAGAAAGAAAGAAAGAAAGAAAGAAAGAAAGAAAGAAAGAAAGAAAGAAAGAAAGAAAAGAAAGAAAGAAAAGAAAGAAAGAAAGGAAGAAAAAAAGAAAAGCAAGCTCGTTCTTGCCAGGATCCAGATGGGGTCAGTCTGGGCAACCTCGTGGGTCCTTCCCCTTGGCGTTAGATAAGAAGGTCAGACACACTCGGGCATTTCCAGGGGCTGGGTCATAACCTTGTGGTGCAGCAAACTTGTATTTGTGAAAAAGCCTTCTCCAGGTGACGTTTTTCTGCCCCTCTGACAAACACAGCCAGCTGCCCTTGCAGACTCCTTCTGTGACTGACAAACTGTTTGGGGTGCTCTGCAGATTTCTGAGTGTGAGGTACCTGAGTTTACACAGAACACACAGATGAGTTCACTCATGGGAGAACTCAACCCCTAGAGAACTGTAGGTTCCTTCCCAAGAAACCGGAGCTGATAAATGCCACATGGGCTATGGCTCAGGACCCTGAACCCCGAGCCCAGAAGCCTTATGACCCTCAGAGAGTGGGATTCCCTCGCTGGCTTCAGGTAAATGAACCAGTAACACCCTCCCCAGCCCTTCAAACCTGCAGCATCAATAGCTAATCTTAGAGCAGTGGGTAAACCCTGTTCAGAGGTCCGTCAAGCCAGTTTCTATTTTTATTTCAGGCTTGAGACAATTTTTGTCACGGCCAATAACATCTTGGTTAATAGAATTCTTTAAAACACTTAAAATAAGTAACCCCAAGTTGCCTTTGGCAAAACCTGCTTTACAGGCATTTCAGGGGGATGTGGCCAGGATGGTTGAGCAGTCTGCTCTGAGGGACAGGCAATGTCTCACACCAGACTCCTTGGAAAACTGCAAATGTAAGTGGCTTCAGTGACTCAGGTAAGGGACACCTGCTTAGCAAACATCCACTAGCCCTTTCCCCATCTGTCAAGCCCAACAAATTTGTTCTTCTGCTGGGGAGAATTCAACCAGCTAATTGGCTCCATCCTCATCTCACATCTTCTCTATGCAAACGAGACTATTTAGCAAATCCCACGTGCCATACCTCTCTCTGAGCAACACCCATGTGCTGCACCAGGCCACTCCCATGGCCCCGCCCCCTCCCGTTACTCGCAAATAGCTCAGCTCTTTTCTTGGCCTGAGGCTAATGAACGGCCCTGGTGACCAGGGGGAATTGCTCTTTCAGCAGAAAGTCTCCAGTAACACGAACCTGTCTGCTGCCCAGATGTCCCTTGCCCCCTGCAGGGTCCTTGGCCAAAAGGCTACAGCCTCCAAGTGAGAGGCGACATCTGAAACCAGTTTCAAGTCCTTTCCCAGGTCTTCCTGCGGCCAAGAAGGAAAGACCCTGCTGTGGACAGGGCAAATGTGGGCCAGACAATCCCCAGGAATGACAGCAAAGGCCCAGGCCAGTGTCCCCAGAGGGGAGCAGTCATCCTGGCCCAGGGTCTATTTCCTGTCCAGCAGAAGTCACTGGGGCAAGAGGACCAGAGGGCATTTCCTTTCATTCTTATTCCAGCCAAACACTGACCTAATGTGCATAAGTTAAACCCGTAGCATCTGCAGGCCTAAAACTGCAAGTTCCTTAAGCTCCTCCTCAGAGAGTAATATCAAGTGGCCAAGACAAAAAACTACTAATTCAGAACATGTCTGAATTGGTTGTGTAAGCTTAAAGGAAAAGTATATGCACAGGGTGGTAGCAGGGTGTGGAGAGAATGGTGACAGAAGGTGAGTGTAGAGATGTGTGCAATGGTGTGTGTACAGGGAGATTGTAGAGGGTGTGAGCAGAGAGAATATATAGGGAAAGTGTGTAAGAATGTGTATGGGAAAAGTGTAGACAGAGTGTGTAGAGGGAGTGTGCAGAGGGAGTGTGGAGAGGAAGTGTATAGAGTGTGTGTGTAGAGGGTGTATGTAAAGGGTGTGTGAACAGGGTTGTGTAGACACAGTGTGTACGGGTGTGTAAGGGAGTGTGCAGAGGAGGTGACTCTGAGAACAGTGTGGACGGTCATTGGGAGGAAGGAGATGCTGTAGACAGCTACGTCAGCGTGTGATGAGAAAAGGTGCACAACAGGGTTTTCTATAATTCTCCCGAAACTCACACTGCCACTTCGTGTCTTCATAAACTAAAACAACTCCCATAAAAACATTTCCAAATTAATTACGTGGAGCCATAAAAAGGATCTGGGGAAATTTTACTGGGGCACATGACGAGATGCTTTCATGGGTACCTGTTCTCCCCACAGCTCTTAACATTTTAAATGCACTGGACTCTCAGCAGTCGCCTTCATTACAAAATGCTTAAGATTCTGAAAATCTATAATTAGTTGTTAAGGAGGGGACAGCACGTAGCTCTTAAAATTAGTCTGCTTTAGTCACAGGGTTAAAATGTTGAAAGTAAGAGCTTAATGAGGAAAGGGGGAGACTGGGGGGGAAGAGAGAAATAAACTGGCCTTTTGTAAATTGAATGTATTGGTGGTGACACTAGTTAACAAGTTTTTTCAGAAAACAGTTCAAACATCAGTTGCTTAATTAAAGAAGAAAGAAATATCTCTGTTGAATGGTCAACTCTTAAGGGAAGGAAGGGAGATGTTTGAGGGAGGTGGCCTGTGGAGAGGGCTCCGGGACACCGCCCCCTCCCCCTCGCACCCCAGCTGTGATCTCCATCCCTTGAGCGTTGGTGGCTCTTGTTACTAATGGAAAACATGCAGCAGAGGTGGTGGCTGTCACTGTCACTGCCGTTGAGTGGGTTATGATATGTCTGTAAGATGACCATGCTGTGTACGTAAATGACATACTTCTGCTGTCCTTGGAGAAGCAAACTGCCATCTTTGACATGCTTGGGGACTGCCTAGGAAGACGTGGAAGGCCTCTGGAAACTGAGCCTCCCCACTTGTAGCCTAAGCGCTCCCAAGAAGGAAGAACCAAGCGGGAGACATCATACTTCCTGATTTCAAGCTAGAAGAAAACATACCAAACACCTTTCTTGACATGAACCCTTATTTGTTGGATTTGACACCTAAAGCACAGGGAACAGAATAAAAAATAGGCCCTGACTGGTTGGCTCATTGAATAGAGTGTTGGCCGGCATGTGTACTTCCAGGTTCAATCTCTTTTCAGGGCACACATGAGAAGAGGCCGTCTGATTCTCTTCCCTCCCTCTCCCACTTCTCTCTTTCTTTACCTCCTGCAGTCAGTGGCTCAATTGATTTGAGCATCGGTTCCAGACAGGGGTGGCCAAGTGGATCCCAGTCAGGGTCCATGTGGGAGTCTGTCTATCTCTCCTCCTCTTACTTAAAAAAAATTTGCCCCTGATCATTGAGGGAAAGCATTCACATTTTTACCACTAAGATGATGTTAGTTGTGGGGTTTTTAAAAATAAATGTCCATCGTATTTTAAAAGTTTCCTTCTACTTCTTGTTTGTCGAGTTGTTTTATTATAAAACGGTTTTAAATTTTTGTCAAGTAATTTTTCTGCATCTATTGAGATGATTATGTTTTTTTGTTTGGTTTTTATTTCATTATAGACTACATTACTCTATCTGATTTTTGAATGATTAAACCAAGCTTGCATTACTTAAGTAGATTCTATTTTGTCATGGTGTACAATATTATTTTCATGTTGTTGTATTTAGTTTGTATTTTGTTGAGGATTTCTACATTTATTTTTAATTTTTATTTTTTTTAAGTGAGAGAAGGGGAAATAGAGAGACAGACTTCCTCGTGTGCTCCAACAGGGATCCAGCCAGCAACCGTCATTTGGGTCCAATGCTCAAATCAACTGAACTATCCTCGGTGCTGGGGGATAATGCTCGGACTAATCGAGCCACTGGCTGCAAAAGGGGAAGAGTGAGAGAAGAGTGTGTGTCCTGACTGGGGATCAAACCCAGGAAATCTGTATGCCAGTCTGATGCTGAATCCATGGAGCCAACTGGCCAGGGCCTACATTTGTTTTCATATGGGATAGTAGTCTGTAGTTTTTATTGATGTCTTTGGTTTTTGTATCTAACCTTATAAAGAAGTTTGGAAGTGTTTCTCTTCTATTATTTGGGTAAGTTTGTGAGGAATTAATATTAATTTTTTATTAAATGTTTGGTAGAAGGCACTACCAAACTTTCTTTGAGGGTACTTTTAAAATTACTAATCTGAACTTTATATTTGTTTTAGGTCTATTTAGACATTCTATTTTTTTCTTTAGTTTTAATAATTTGCATCTTTCCAGGAATTTGTCCATTTCATCTAAGTTAACTAATTTTCTGGCACAAAATTTATAATTATCCTTTGCAGTTCCTTTTATTTCTATAAGGGAATATCTTTCTTTTTTTCTTGATCAGTGTAGGAAAAGTTTTGTTAATTCTGTTGACTTTCTTCATTGTTTTACTTTTCTCTATTTCATTCACTTCTACTGTAATCTTTGTTGTTGTTGTTTTTTCCTTTTGTCCACTTTAGGTTTAGTTTGCTCAAATTTTTTCCAGCGTCTTAGAGGGGAAGTTTAGGTTATATAGTAAAGATTGTTATTTTTTAATATAAACATTTATAATTATAAACTTCCCCTACGCCTTACTTTGGCTGCATTTCTATAAGTTTTAGTATGCTCTCTCCATTTCCATTCATTTCAAAGACGACCCTAATGTGCCTTTGTGGTTTTCCTCTTTGGGTCATTGGTTATTTAGGAATGTGTTGTTTACTTTCCACATATTTAGGAATTACCCAAATATTCTTCTGCTTATTATTTTAACTTCAATCCATTGCAGGCATCGTGACAAACAAAAAAATGCACTATATGATTTTAATCTTTTAATTTATGGAGGCTTGTTTTATCCAAAGGAACGCTTGCTTCGTATGTGCCTGAGGAGAATGTGTATGGTCGTGCTCCTGGATGGAGTGTCTGTTAGGCCTCATGGATGTATAGTGACATTCAAGCCTTTTAGATCCCTATTGGTCATATGCCTAGTTTTTCTATTCATTAATTAAAATGAAATGTTAAAGTCTCCAACTTTTATTGTTGAGTTGTCTACTTCTCCCTTCAATTATTTCAAAGTCTGTTTTGTATATTTTAGGATTCTATTGTCAGGTGCATATATGCTTTTAATTGTTATATTTCTCTGATAGATTGACCCTTTTATCATTATAAAATGTCCCACTATATTCTAGTAATATTTTTTGACTTGAAGCTTATTTTTGGAATATTAGCATAACCATTCCACTTCTCTTATAGTTACTGCTTTCAAGATGCATAATTTCCCTTTCTTTTGCTTTTGGCCTACTTGAACTTTCCATTGTAAAGTGCCTCTCACAAAGACAGTATATCATTTGATCATTTTTTATCCTCCTCAAGAATCTCTACTATGAATGATTGTGTAGTTTATCTGCCATCTTCCTTTCTGTTTTCTTAGCTCATGCCTTTTCCCCCTCTCTTTCTTCTTCATTTTCTTTGCATTTAATGAACATGTTCTATTCACTATTGTAACATTTTCATATGTTTAATGATATTTTCACTATTATTTAAATTATTTTTCTTAGTGGTTGCTCTAAGGCAGGGGTTAAAAACCTATGGCTTGCAAGCCAGATGTGCCTCTTTTGATGGCTGCATCTGGCTCACAGACAAATCTTTAATAAAAATAATGATTAATGATAACATTAAAAATATAAAATATAAAATATTCTCATGTATTACAATCCATTCATTTCCTACTGCTCATGTTCATGGTTGCATGTGGCTAGAGCCAATCACAGCTGTCCTCCGGGACAACACCAAATTTTTATTGGATAATGCCTAACGTACACAGGTCATTGTGAGGTCAGGAAGTAAACTTTCCTCCTTTTAATCAAGTAGTCAGCTAGCTAATTGCAGGAAAAAGAAGATGGCTAAAAGAAAAAAGGATGAGGAGTATCATACTTATCAGCAGGAATGGACAGAAGAATACACCTTTGTGGAGAGAGCAGGTTCTGCAGTGTGTCTAATATGCAATGATAAAATTGCATCGATGAAACGGTCAAATATAAAGCTGCACTTCAACACACGCCATACTACATTTGCATCAAAATATCCAGCAGGGGACAGCAGGAAGAAAGCATGTCAAAAGCTATTGTGCAGAGTGCAAGCTAGTCAGCAGCAACTTCATGCTGGGACCCAACAAGGTGACTGGAATTTGGCTAGCTTTGCTGGTGCTTTAGTAATTGTGAGAAAAGGAAAGCCATTCACAGATGGGGAATATGCCAAAACATTCATGTTTGATGTTGTCAATGAACTTTTTGACGACTTTTCAGATAAAGACAAGATAATCAAACGAATAAAAGACATGCCTCCTCTGTCGGCAAGAACTATTCAAGATCGTATCATCATGATGGCAAATCCAATTGAGGCAACACAAGTGAAGGACATAAATGCAGCACCATTCTTTTCTCTCGCTTTGGATGAGTCAACAGACGTAAGCCATTTATCCCAGTTCAGCATGATTGCAAGGTATGCTGTCAGTGACATACTACGTGAGGAAAGTCTTGCTGTTTTGCCTATGAAAGAGACAAGAGGGGAGGATTTATTCAAGTCTTTCACTGAGCTCGCTAAAGAAAAATATCTACTGATGGATAAACTTACTTTAGTGTGTACTGATGGTGCTCTGTGCATGGTAAGGAAAAACAGAGGATTCATAGCACTTCTTCATGAACATGAAAACAGACCCATCCTAAGTTTTCACTACATCCTACATCAGGAGGCTCTTTGTGCTCAGATGTCTGGTGAGCAGCTTGGTGAGGTGATGTTGCTTGTCATTCGGGTGGTCAACTTTATTGTTGCCCAAGCTTTAAATGATCGCCAGTTTAAAACACTGCTGGATAAAGTTGGGAATAATTATCCTGGTTTGCTTCTGCACAGCAATGTGCGTTGGTTGTCAAGAGAGAAGGTGCTCAGCCGTTTCGCCACTTGTCTGAGCAAAATCCAGACTTTTCGTGAAATGAAAAATGTCGAGCATCCTGAGTTAGCTAACACTGAGTGGCTCCTGAAGTTCTACTATCTCGTGGACATGACTGAACATCTGAACCAGCTAAATGTGAAGATGCAAGGTGTTGGAAATACAGTCTTATCCCTTCAATAAGCAGTGTTTCCATTCGAAAACAAGTTGGAACTCTTCATTGCTGATATTGAAACAGGTCGTTTACTACACTTTGAAA
Organism: Rhynchonycteris naso; assembly: GCA_037038555.1. Classification (NCBI taxonomy): domain Eukaryota; kingdom Metazoa; phylum Chordata; class Mammalia; order Chiroptera; family Emballonuridae; genus Rhynchonycteris; species Rhynchonycteris naso. The sequence goes on along the minus strand of CM072996.1, from coordinate 96,346,521 downwards.
ACTGGGAGAGTTTAAAGATGCATGCACAGCAAGTGACCCTGCTCAACATCTTGATCTCCAGCAGCTAGCAGACTTCACATCTAATCTCCTGAAGTCATTCAAAGCGCGCTTTGGAGAATTTTGTGAGCACGCTTGTCTTTTTGAGTTCATCACCCATCCACACGAGTGTGCAGTGGACAGTTCCATCCTGAGTTACATCTCCGGTGTCTTCATCAGAGATTTTGAGCTACAAGCTGCTGAGCTGAAGGCCTCAGACATGTGGATGAATAAGTTCAAGTCACTGAATGAAGATTTGGAAAGACTTGCACGACAGCAAGCAGAGTTGGCAAGCAAACACAAATGGGGAGAAATGAAAAAACTTCAACCCGCTGACCAGCTGATTGTCAAAACTTGGAACGCACTTCCCATCACATACCACACACTGTAACATGTGAGTATTACTGTACTGACAATGTTTGGCTCTATGCATGCATGTGAGCAGTCTTTCTCACATCTAAAGAACATTAAGACCAACCTATGATCACGTTTAATGGATGGAAGTCTCAATGCCTACATGAAGCTTAACCTCACCACATATCAACCAGACTACAAAGCCATCAACAAAACCATGCAGCACCAGAAGTCGCATTAATGGTAAGAAGTACTTTATTAATCATTGATTAGCAACAGCATAACAACATTATTAAAAGGAATTCAGAGACTTATTGTACTTTAAAAGTGTTGGTCTTACATAAAATGCGCACATTTACTTGTATTTAGTGTTAAACATATTTTATGGCTCTCACGGAATTACATTTTAAAATATGTGGCATTCATGGCTCTTTCAATCAAAAAGGTTCCTGACCCCTGCCTTAACATATCATAATCTGCTTTAGATTGGCATTAACTTAATTCCAGTTTAATATACATATTCATATATATTTATATATCAAATACATACATATTTGTGTTATCATTACATATATTACATTTGTATATGTTACTAGTGCTATAATTATTATTTTAAATACTTTTTATTTTTTATAAGTTTAGAGAAAAGGGTGAGTAAGCATATATTTTTACAACTTTCAGTACAAGGTTGATTTAACCATGTTCTTTTTGCTGTTATTTTCAAGTATATTATATTTTATGTGTTGCAGATACAACAATTAAGTTATATATACTTACATAATACATATACTGCAATTTTATACAAATTATATATGTGTACACACATATATAATAACTTATAAAAATGCTTTTCAAATCAGTTTTGAGAAAGAAGGATAGGAAATTTACTGTCTTTTGTAATTAACTGCATGTTTACACTTTGTTTTTTCATGAAGATTTAAATTATTGTCTGGTTATCTCTTGTTTCCAGCCTAAAGAATTTCCTTTAGTATTTTTTATAAGGTGGCTCTTCAAGCAACAAATTTCCTGTTTCTGCTTAACGAGTGATGACTTAATTTCTCTTTTATTTTTGAAGAAAAATTTTTGCTGGATATGAGATTCTGGTTTGATAGTTTGAGTTTTTCCTTCTGGCATTTAGTTGTCCCACTGCTTTCTGACCACCATTGTTTCTACTGAGAAATCAGCTATCAATTTTATTGGCGTTTCCTTGTACACAATGAATCATTTTTCTCTTGCTGCTTTCAAGATTTTTTTCCAACACTTTTTACTATGACGTGTGTGTGTGTGTGTGTGTGTGTGTGTGTGTGTGTGAGAGAGAGAGAGAGAGAGAGAGGGAGAGTGCATCTCTTTGTGTTTATCCTACCTAGAGTTATTTTCTTCTCTGCCTCTTGGATATATAGAAAAATGTTTTTCATCAAACTTGGGGAGTTTTCAGCCATTACTTCATATCTTTGCTCCTTTTTCTCCTCTTTCTGTTACTCCCTTTATTTTTATGTTGCTATGTTTCATGCTGTCCTGCTTGACTTCCCAGTTCTGTTTATTTTGCCAGATCTTGGAGATACCAGCCTCCTCATAGTTGCTCTTCACCAAATGTGAATCATTTGCCCCACCCCCTCAAGCATGGGTTCTCTTTGTTCCAAATAGTCAGAGATGCAAAGTTACCTTATGGTTTGCCTGTCCTCTTGACAAAACCTCTGCATTACTGCAACAGAGCTGGGGGCAGACCCTGCTTCTCTGGGTGTAACATCCCCACTTCAGAGGTGGACCTGGGAGGGGTGGCAATCTCTAGCCTTCTCTCCTTGTTTCCTCAAGCATGGCATTTCCAACCCACAAGAGACCTGGAGCAAAGGGTGATTGAGGACTGCATGCTCAGCCTATCACACCTGGAGTAGAATGTCTACCCCACAGAGTGGGAGCTGCATGGAAAAGAGAGACCTGGTCCTCTCTCTGTGCCTACTTGAAATAAAAGTTCTGTAACAGGATGGGAAGATAAGAAATGCTACAACTGACTCATTCTAACATAGGCTTGTATTAACCACAGACTAGGATCCAAGGAAGGGACCAGATGTGAATTCTTGGCTGCATATGCCTGGGATGAAACTTTAGTCGCATGGAAGAGGGGACAGAGCACATAGCTCATCAGCTGTAAGGGCCCGATTGTGGTGAGAGGCCATGAGGCTATGGGATCTCTACTCTGCAGGACAAAGCCCTGTGGAGAGAGAAGTCAGGTGGCTGGGAAGATCTCAGGTGGCACAGCTGTGGTGGAGAGACAAGAGGAAGAAGAATCTAGAGGTGTACAAAGGAGGTAAAACAGTACATGAGAGAAGCTGGGTTGTGAAAGAGGCAGAGAAACCCTGGGCAGGAGGTCAGTAGGCCCCAAAACCTCACAATGTTAGAGCACCTTTCACAGATAGGAGGACACAAAGGGCTTGGGTTATGTTCAGAAGGTCTGAAGTGGACTGCTTCCCACAATGACAAAAAGACCATGTGGAACAAGTGCCAAGTGGGGCATGTGAAGGTTGTTGAAGAAGAAGAACCAATGTGCCTTGAGCACTGGCTGTTCATAGACACTCGAGTGATTCAAGATGCTGGCAGTAGTGTCCCCAACTGGCGGGAGAATTATGTTTAATGTGGAATTTAATCAAAGTCTAAAGAGCTACAGAAAAAAAAAAGCAATATAAAGACCATCAAACTGTTTCTCTAATAATATTTTTCCTAAGGATCCATAGTTTCAGAAAATATCAAGAATAAGATGTAAAAGAAATCCTACATCTTGTATTCTGAGTTCTTAGTGTCATCACAGAGCTTCTGGATCAATCTCTACCTGAACCCCATCTTTATTGTTTGGGGCATATAATTCAGGTTCCCTGTGATTTGCAGCTCATGGCATACCAACAGATACAGGAGCTATTTACATGAGTCATTTTTTTTGTTTCCAACTCTCCTTTTCCTCTCCTCTACCACCTCAGCTAGATTAATTCTTCTAGCAGAAATTGACAGTGGATTTCTCCCTAAAAAGTTTTGCATGACTTATGGACAACTGATATTTGACAAAGGAGGAAAGAACATACAATGGAGTAAAGACAGCCTCTTTAACAAATGGTGTTGGGAAAATTGGACATCTACCTGCAAAAAAAAAAAACTAGACCATCAACTTACACCATTCACAAAAACAAACTCAAAATGGATACAAGACTTAAACGTAAGCCATCAAACCATAAGCATCTTAGAAGAAAACATAGGCAGCAAGCTTTCTGACATCTGTAGCTGCAATATATTTGCCGATTTATCTCCACGGGCAAATGAAATAAAAGGCAAGATAAACAAATGGGACTATATCAAACTAAAAAGTTATTGCACAGCTAAAGAAAATAAGAACAGAATAAAAAGACAAACCACACAATGGGAGAACATATTCGACAGCACGTCTGATAAGGGGTTAATAACCAAAATTTATAAAGAACTTATAAAACTCAACACCAGGAAGACAAACAACCCAATCAAAAAATGGGCAAAGAAATGAATAGAAATTTCTCCAAAGAGGACAGATATACAGATGGCCAATAGGCATATGAGAAAATGCTCAACATCACTAATCATTAGAGAAATGCAAATTAAAACCACAATGAGATATTACCTCACACCAGTCAGAATGGCACTCATCAGCAAAACAACACAGAATAAGTGCTGGCGAGGATGTGGAGAAAAGGAAACCCTTCTGCACTGCTGGTGAGAATGCAGACTGGTGCAGCCACTGTGGAAAACAGAATGGAGATTTCTCAAAAAATTAAAAATCGAAATGCCTTTTGACCCAGCTATCCCACTTATAGGAATATACCCTAAGAACACCATAGCACTGTTCGAAAAGAAGAAATGAGCCCCCATGTTCGTGGCAGCATTGTTCACAATAGCAAAGATCTGGAAACAGCCCAAGTGTCTGTCAGAGGACGAGTGGATTAAAAAGCTATGGTACATATATACTATGGAATACTACTCAGCCATAAGAAATGATGACATCGGATCATTTACAACAAAATGGATGGACCTTGATAACATTATACGATGTGAAATAAGTAAATCAGAAAAAAAAAAACTGAGAACAGCACGATTTCATACATAGGTGGGACATAAAAGTGAGACTATGAGACATGGACAAGAGAGTGGTGGTTACGGGGTGGGGGGAGGGAGGGAAGAGTGGAATAGGGAGGAGGGGAGGGGCACAGGGAAAACCAGATAGAAGGTGACAGACGACAATTTGACTTCGGGTGACGGGTATGCAACACAATTGAATATAAGATAACCTGGAGATGTTTTCATTGTACATATGTACCCTGATTTATTGGTGTCACCCCATTAAAATTAATAATAATAATTAAAAAATAAAATTAAAAAAAAGTTTTGCATGTGAATCAGCTTTGTTTTGAACTAGTGAAGCAACAATACTTTTCTTGTGAAAAGAATATGCTGGGATGACATGAAAGACCAAGATAAAAACATACACTTAAGAACATCTTCACAAAATTTAGATGTGTGGGATGCCAAAACATGAATACTAAAAGAACAATCACAAGAATGGAACTTTCTCAGTTATTGAGACCAAGGAACAGGGCAGCAGCATGTCTAGGAGACAGGCCACGCAGGGGACAAAAACCAGACACATGTAGTCACTGTTGTAAGGGTTAAATTAGCCCCTGTAAAACTCATATTCCCCTCATCCAAACATTTTATAAAGACAGAGTTAATTTGCTTGCTATTAACTCTCCTAACAGCTCTCTGGCCTCCACTTTGAAATGTAGCAAAAGCTTGCATTGGGAAGGAACCTGACCATTAGGGGAGCTTTAAATCACAATAGCTGTTTGTGAAAGCAGGCTCACAGGCTCAGGCCCCCACCTGTTATTGGAAGACTGACCTTTTGGCTGTCTTCAGGATTTACCAAGGATACTAACCTAAGTCTGTGCTACATGAAAGGACTTGTATTTCTGCAGCAGAATTTCTCTCATTAAGTCAGTAATCAAGGCCACCAAAATTCCCATATGCTAATCTAAACTTGCCCTGGTACACGAAGCCCAGGCCAGCAAATCCCCTCTATCTAATGCCCCCTCCTGCAACTTGGGGCTGACACTTTTTCTTCTCTCAGCCTGCTTGTATGCTTGCAGCCAGGCGTTTGTAAAATACATTTTCCTTTTGGAACACGCCAGCCTCATGGTTTCTGCCTTTCCACTGTCATCTGTAACACACAAGAACCTGCCAAAGCGTGGCTCCAGGCAGACCTGTGAAACAGCTCTTATGGAACAAAAGAGGAAGGGCAGCATTTGCATTTCTCTCCCCTACCTGTCTTTCTCACTGTCTCATTCGATGATAGCAGCCAGCTGTGCCTGGGGGCAGTCTGTGCATGGCCCAAAGCAGAGATCTGGGAAGACTATTCCTTCTCCAGCCTTGGTCTTTCTCAGGTCTGAGTGTATAGAGACTCTCTTAAGAGCCTCTGTGAGCAACCAGGTAGACAGGGATGGGGGGAAGATAGGGGGTATAAAGAAGGGACCCCCCCCCCCAAAAAAAAAAAAAAAAGAAGGGACCCAGCCTGACCTGTGGTGGCGCAGTGGATAAAGCATCGACCTGGGAACACTACTGAGGTCGCCAGTTCAAAACCCTGCACTGGTCTGGTCAAGGCATATATGGGAGTTGATGCTTCCAGCTCCTCCCCCCTTTCTCTCTCTCTCTCTCTCTCTCTCTCTCTCTCTCTCTCTCTCTCTCTCTCCTCTCTAAAAAACATGAATAAAATTTAAAGAAAAAGAAATTAAAAAAAAAAGAAGGGACCCAGAGGAGGGGAAGACCAGAAAGGCATAGTTGCCAAGCAACGTGGCTCTCAGCTTAGTACAGTCCCTGTTTCCCACTCGGTATGTGGGGGCAGAGAGCTCGCAGGTTGACCAGCCCATGACCAGCTAAGATAGAGAGGACACCGGCCACCCCTAGGATTTCTGCTTAGAGACCCCTGTCATCACATGAACCTGCCACGGTGGGTGCCACGTAGCAGAACAGGAGATTCCGTGGTTGCCTGAGATCCTAGCCTCCAACACCCTGGAAGCTTAAAGACTGGGAGTCAGGCTTCAAGAAAAAGAAAAACCAGAAAATGAAAGTGCCTTGCTTGTCTGAGTCGGTGGTCTGAAGCTCCTCCCTGCTGCTAGTGAGCACATGCACAAGTGTTTGTGATGGTTTGGCCTTTGCTTAACTTTAAGTTAAGCAAACCAAGTCTAAAACAAAAGAATTTGTCAGAAGCATTAATAATACATGTCAAAATGCACTTTTTAATCCCCTATCCTAAATCTAAGTACAAAACCAGTGGACGGTTGACAGAATAAAACTGAACACCTTGGTATAAACTCATGTGTTGCAACACAGATTCCCATAAAAGTAGGTTTGTGCGCATACGAGGTCTGCAGCTCACATGCACTATCACCAGCGTCGTCCACCACGAGGGTCTCGACGCAGAGATACCCAGGGAACAACAAGCAGAACCAGCTCCCATGTTTTAGTTTCTAAGTGCCGATTTCTAAAAAACATGGAACCACAGCTCCCTGGAGAAATGTCTGATTCTAGGACAGGGGCAAGGAAAACACAGGATGAGCCAGGAACATCTTACTGTGCCAGAAACACAATAAGTACTCAGAAAAAAGAATAAAAAGATAACAGTCGAGGAGCATTTTGGAAGAGCACCAAGATCCAACCTGGAGAAACCCCCAATGGCCAATGTTGAAACAAACTGTGCAACCAAATAAATGAGAAAAATATTAGATTCTGACTCAGAGAAGAAAATAAATATCTGTTGAGTACATACTGGTATAAATAAATGATTGGAAAAATAAATAAATGGGAAACAGGACACATCTTCCCTTCAGAATACCAAATAATGAATGTTGGAAGACTTGGGGGAAAAGCAAGTCGTCATGAGAACACCACGGTAATAGTGGCCCCAGGCTAAATCCATGGAGGATGCTATAATTAGTGGGGAGATTTTAAAAAGGGCACAGGATATTGGCACAGCCTCAAAGGATCTACCGCAAAAATGTTTATTCGTTACCGTGGTGGTTTTAACATATGTCCACAGATTCCTGACCCACGTTTAGAAGACGCACCTTGCCCCCCACCCCCACTGGAGTGTAAGCTGGACTTAGTCACCGGCTTCTAACTTACAGGGAGAGAACAACAGAACCTTCACAGAGAGCCCACCTCACTAGGAGATGCAGGTCACCAGCACCAGGAGGCCATCGACGGCATGAACCCCTGGCAAGAGGTGATGAGGAAGCCGTGACAGTCTCTCAGAAACCCCTAACCCTGAGAAAGCACCAGAGGGACACCACACAGAATTCCCAACCAGGGCTCTTCAAAACCACCAACGTCAAGAAAATAAGAAAACACTAAAAGCTGCCTCAGACCCCAGGAGAGTAGGGAGTCAGAGCAAAGGCAAACCCTACAGAGCAGGATGTAAAGACTACAGAGCCTTGTTCGTCATGGATGTAACACCATCACCCAAATGCACACACTCTGGGGATGTTGTGGAATTATGTTCTTTTGAAACTCCTTCCTCCCCAAGGCTCCACACCATGGGCTACCACCCATTCAGCCAACACATTCATTGCTGCTCTGAGACCTGGCTTCTTAGACAGAGGGGGTGGGAGTAGGGAGGCAGGAACGCTCACAGGCAAAGCTTAGCTGCAGACAGATAGGAAGGGCCACTAAGGAGAGCTGGGCCCCGGGGCAGTAGGGTCTGTCGGCTTCACCCTCCCCCCTGAATCCAACAGCTCTAGAGAGGGGACACTGCTCTCCCTCCTTTCACATCCCTGTGTGTGAGGCGCCCCTCCCTGAACACTGATAGACCATCTGGAGAGGACTGCTCAACCGGAGCACCCCTCCCGTGTGGGTCCCAGGATCCCCTGGGTCCAGGTCTGCGTATGTTAGGTGAGAGAGCAGAAAACTCTGCCGCAGGTTTTCTGTCAGAACCTTCACTGGGTCTGTCCCCAGGCTCTCCTCGAGGGGTCCTACACCCCACCCAGGGCCTGACCCAACTCATGGGGAAGCTCACAGTGTGAGCTTGTGGCAGCCCGAAGGCCTACAACCAAGGGAAGGCCAGGGCCAGGTCCCTGGCTTCTAAAACAAGTCACTGAGGTGGGTGGAGGCACCAGACAGCTCAGTTCATCTCTCCCACCCTTGGCTTTTCTAAGGGACCCCTGTAAATTTGCAGCTGTGTGTCCATGGGGGTCAGCCAGCAGCCAGGAGCCAGGACATATTCCTGCGGAGTGCAGAGCTGCCCCATCCATGGGGTGGGCATCTAAGCCAGCCCTGATAACACCATCGCCTGAGCACACACTCTGGGGATGTCCTGGGATTATATATCACCACATATTCAACCCTCTTTACCCTTCCCTCTCCCCAGCTCCTCTTCCCTCTGGTAACCACCACACTGTTGTTTGTGTCTGTGAGTTTTTGTCTGTTTTTCTTGTTTGTTCATTTGTTGCTCTCAGTTTTATATCCCACATATGAGTGAAATCATTATGGTTCTTAGCTTTTTCTGACCAACTTATTTCATTCACTTGGTATAGTAGTCTCAGGGTCCACCCATGTTGTCACAAATGGCAGTATTTCATCTTTTTTTTATGGCTGAGCAGTAAACCACCAGCAAAACAAATAAGCCACCAACCAAATGGGAGATGATATTTTCAAATAAGAACTCAGACAAGGAGTTAATACCCAAACTATCTAAAGAACTCATACAACTCAAACACCAAGCAAACACTCTAATTAAAAGACGGGCAGAGGACCCAAACAGATATCTCTCCCAAGAAGACATACAAGAAGTATATGAAAAGATGCTCAATGTCACTAGCTATTAGGGACATGCAAATCAAAACCACAATGAGATACCACCTCATACCTGTTACAGTGGTTGTTATCAAGAAGACAAGTAATAACAAGTGTTGGAGAGGCTGTGGAGAAAAAGAAACTCTCGTTCACTGATGGTGGGAATGTAAATGGGTACAGCCATTATGGAAGACAGTACGAGGGAACCTCAAAAAATTAAGACTAGAGTTACCATATGACCCAGCAATCCCTCTCCTGGGTGTCTATCGGAAAAAGTTGAAAACATTTATTTGCAAATATATATGCACCCCTATGTCCATTGCAATGTTTTTCACTGTGATCAAGAGGTGGAGAGAACGTTTGGATAATGAAGGTGCAGCACATACATTCACTGCGTTTTGGTTGTCACAACGGGAAGGAAAAGGTGTCCTTGACATCTAATGGGTGGCGGTCAGGGATGCTGCCCAACATCCAATGGTGCCCAGGACACCCCGCCACTGAGAGCTATCTGGTGCAAAATGTCAGCAGTCCAAGAATAGGACACACTGCTCTGCCATTCTTTGGTTTTTAAAAATATTGATTTGTTTTTCAATGATTCAATTAAAAAGATCTCCTGTAGAGAGCCACTGCATCTGAATGCATTCAGCCTATGTGCAGCTGAGAGCAGAGGAAGTGACCTGGCAAGGCAAAGGTCACTAAAACAACTTAAAGGCTGTTTGTGGCATTGATGCCAAAAGCAGGGTCAGCGGTGACACGATGGATAGAGTGTCAGACTCGGATAACAAAGGACCCAGGTTCGAAGCTCCAAGAAATGGCCAGCCTGAAAACAAGATCAGGATCACTATGTCTCCATCAGAGCACAATGTCTCACCTGGCCCAAACTCTATCTATGTCTCTGTGTTTTCCTTAATCCTCCATCACCCCCACTCAGGTCTTCACTTCACAGCGCTGGTTGCAGCGATCTCCGAAGCACTCTGTGCTTTCCCGTGTCTCCACAAGCTGCATCTAGCCCGCACATTGAGAGCCCTTGCCCTGCCCAGCTCAACCCTGCCCTGCCTGCGGGGTGGAGCCCTGAACCTCTGACCCACCAGGCTTGCAGGCTGTGGGTGTCTGTGTTTGAGTGTGTGTCCTTCCCAGCTCAGATGCCGAGACCCAGCTTGGTCTCAGTAGTCCATCTGGAGATGATTACAGGAATCACGTATTTGGAGAGGGGAAATGAGGGCCGTGAAGTGGGTGGGGTGAGGGGCCATGGGCACCTGAAGTTCAATCTTGCAGGTGACCCTCCAGACACTAGGGAGACTCCCTTCATTGTCGTGGACGAAGGTAATCCCTGGTGAGGGCTGGTCTCAGGGCATAGACTCCACGCCCTTCCTCACATCAGAGACTGGACCTCTCTGGAGTTTCTGTGGAAGGGAGCTTCAGGCGGCCTCTGGAGTGCATGTTCGGCTGACCGTCCTCTGCAAACATGGGCCGCAGGGTCATGAGCAGACCCCTCATCAACAGCATTCTTATTCCACCATAACCATCACCCTATAAACTCCTGAGCAGCAGCTGTCTCCTTGCTTGGCATTGTGTTCTCAGAGCCTGACACCTGCAAGACATACTTGTAACACAAGGGAGGACCTGAAGGCCCTCAGCATCCCGGTGGCTGAAAGAAAGAAGCGAAGAGTGACCCTATTCCCACTGAGCCGGCCTCCTCTGCCAGTGTAATGAGAAATGCATCGCGAGCGCCAGTTCTCCAGCCCAATCTAAAACAATATCTGCAAATGTGTTCTGCACTCAGTATTGATTCAGACTTCTGGGAAGAGAAAGGGTGTGGAATTTGATCCCTGCCAAAGAGAACCAATGGGCAAGAAGCCTCATGCCCACAACTATGGGGCTGAAATTCTGCTGGTGCCTGGGCTGGCAGGAGGCTGCATGTGAGTAGTAGCGAGGGGAGAAAGTAAGAATTGCAAGCACTGAAAAGGTCTTGAGCCATCACCCCACCTATCTTTTCAGCCTCTTTCCTCCCAGTATTTTGTTGCAAATTTCTCAAATAAACAGAAAAGCTGAAAGGTTTTGCTGTGCACATGCATTTAAGCACACCACCTAGATGTCACCATTCCCTTACCCTCCCTGCTTTGTCCTGCATCTCTTCTCTACGTGTCCACCCCTCCAGCCACCCACTCAACCCTACCCTCTCCCTTTCAGCTCAGGTTGTGTCTAGACGGTCAGGAAAAACAGAATAGATATCACAGCAATTTAAATGGACTCAGAGTCCAGGACTAAGAAGGGAACCTCTTACAAGAAAACTTTCTTGCAGGCCACATGATAAAGCACTGTAAATTTGGAAACTTTAAAACTGCTTATAACCCTGGCCAAACTGTTCTCAAACTCAAATCCCTGGGGTCAGTCACACCAGTGTGCATGTTGCAGGCAGCTGGGCTATGCGGAGCATTGCCTAAGGCGTGAGACAAAGGCCTGCACTGTAAAGACTGATGCGTAGAATGGTCCCCTCAAGCTGTGGACCCCTCAGCAGACCTGCCATCCACAACTCTGACCATTCAGGAACTGGACTCCGGAAAACTGCCTTGAAGACTTACCAGTGTGGGCGTCAGCTGCTGGGAATGCATTGCTTAATATTTTAGAAATTCAACTTATCGGATTTACAGGTGTTATTAAGCCTGCGTCATTGAACTCAATAAGATGGACACAATTATGTGACAGTGATGTGCATTTCTGAGCATTTATTGACTAATAGAAATTAGTAAGTTCTTAACAATGGCTGATCTAATCAAAGGTTAGACCATGAAAAGCAAGAGGCAGTTTCAGCCTGGCGGGCAGAGGTGGGTCCTTCCTCACCAAGCCCCCTAAAGCATTTGCAGCAACGCTGAAGGTCAAAGGCAGAATCAACCTAAGGAAAAATTTAAGCAAAAGGCAAAAAAAGAAGTCCAAGACACTAAGAGATAGGCACCGATGTTTTACAAGATCAAGTTCAGTATCAATGTAGGCTGAGTTTCTGAAACACAAGACAGAAACTGAAAAGTACTTTCACAAAAACAAGAGATGTCTTGGGGCTTTGGCAGGGGTCTCTCAGCTGGCCAGATTGCATAGCCCTCAGTGCTGCCCCCTTCCTACGAGAGATTTGGACAAAAAGCAGACAACCTTGGGACTTTTGGGGAAGGGTCCACAATAGGTTAAGTTCAATGGGGTTGCCCTCACGGGGAGTCAGGATGCAAAGTGTTCTTGGACTGACAGCAGTAACTGGCCTTTCTCAGGTAGACTGATTCTATGCCTCTTGCTGAATATAACAGATTCTACAAGGTGACTTGCGACATTATTTTCTTCTTTCTGAATTCATCAGATGGGCAGCCTGAGTGCAGAAGCAGGCCCTCCGAGGCATCTGTCCCCCATTCTTCACTAGTGGTGAGCTGAACAGGTTGTCGGCTTCCCTCCCAGTGACCTCCGTGTTGTCAGAGGTCCCACCCATCCCTCCCCGAGGCCTCCTGAAGCACCAGTCTCCCTCCCTACCATTTCCAGGCCTCTGTTCTTGCCCCCCTGCTTGGGGCTATGTTGCCAGTCACTAAGAGGAGAGGAGAAACTTCAGGAAAGTTTCTAAATTGTTAAGGTTTGTTTTTTCCATCTTTTTATTTGTTTACAAAGCCTTTATTTAAGAAAAACTTATTTTAAAGAAAAGGTAAATCATGACTTTTTAAATCTACAAATTAAGGGTTGCTTATTTTTCAGTTTATTTGCAAAATAATTGTTGACAGAGGGTTTTTCTTACACTAAGAGTTTTTCCAATACACATAAATGCTTTCTAGAAACAAAGAGACCCAAGCCTGAATGGTTAGATGTCGCTGATCATAGAAAATTGGCCAGTAATGAATAGGAATCATCCCCAAAAGGATGACCTGTCATAGGGCACCTGCAATTCAATTCACTAAAAAATTGATTCATATGTTGATTTTGATGTAATCTACTTCCCAGAATCATGACGTAATACATTGTACCAGATAACCTGAATGGGCATATTTCCACTTGATTAGGCTTTTCCACAAATTACTGAAAATATTAAAAAGTGAAGGTTCTTCCCCTGAGGAGCACCCTCTGCAGTCTGGCTTCTGCAAAGAGGTTTGGGAGAGGGACTCCTCAGAGGTTCTTCCCGCGCAAGAAATGCCCCATCTCCCAGAGAGACGGAAGGTGCTCCCTCCAGGACAGAGAATCCCATAAACAAACCTGCAGATTAAGCTGAACATCAGCGTTTTGTTTCACAAAACCTTGTGCCAAGCAACGAGAACATCCTGGCTTTGAGGGCCACCCTTGAAAAGCACCCAGAATGGAAAGCACCCTGGTCTCCTGATGTGATTTTATCCCCGTGCCACACCCTTCTTCTGAGGGCACCATCCTCACCCCTCCTTTCAGAGTGCCCGGAACCTCTGGCGGGGGGGGGGGGGGGGGGAAGGCTCTGACCCTCTCCTTGGGGTGAGGTTTGTTCCCATGCATATGTATGCATTAAGTTTGGTTATTTTCTCTTGCTCATCTGTCTCATGTCTATTTGTTTATTAGATCAGCCAGAAGGAAGGCTTGTCCGCCCTGCACAGTTGGTGCTATGTACGAGCAGGATCACTCCCTGGAGGCTGCAGTGGGGGAGGAGAGCCTGGGGCATCTGTCAGTCTGTCACAGGCCCACAGTAGGTGAGGGCTCTCACTCAATCAGGCCACACCAGAGCTCTGCCTGCAGGGTCCGGTGGAAAGTCAACGTGGTGAAAATCTTTTTCTCTTGTCTAGATTTAGGTTGCTGGGAGAAAATATATGTGGAAGAGTTTCTTGGACTAGCAACTTGTGGTTACTTGGTTTGAGTATCCATGGGTTTTGTTTTTCTGTGTCTCTGTCTGGTTCCTTTCATCTTGTTACTTGTCCTGAGAGCCTGGCCTTATGACCAGTGAGGATATTTTCTCTCTGACCTCTACTACCCAGAGGGTGCTTTGCTCCTAAACTGGCCATAGAAAATTCTCAAGGAGTTTTCTTTGTTAATCTTGCTCCTCTCAGAAATGGTCTCTCATCTCAGCCAGCTGGAGGATGTATACACATCAGGGGATGGCCGAATAGCTCTGGGTCCACGATCCAGGGATCTTAGGCCTTGTTCTGTTCTATGGGGCAAAGCACATGATTCCCTGGGTTTTGGAACAGCTGTTGATAGACAGAGCTCCCCATCTTTCTGAGGCTAACTCTGGAGTCAAATATTTTGTGCATTTTTGCCCACTCTCCTCTGGGAATGAATCTTGAGCCCATAGCATTGGTTGAGTCGCTATAGATTCTACCATCACGGTCAGACGATGGATCCTTTTCACTGGAAAAACTTCTTATTTGAAAAAATAGAAAGAAAAATTTTTAAGAGAGCTCTCATATTGTTATAATAACTAGTCATTAAAGTTTCTTTCATCAGATGGAAGGACAGAAATTAGAACAAAATCAAAGTTCACTATTCGCCTCCAGACAGTTGCAGATACTGTAACAACAAAAACAACAAAATAGGATGTTGGAAGTAGTCACGTTAAAAACATCCAAAACTGCAATGAATTTTTATGAGTTTATTTGAGTCAAACCAACACAATTACCAAGGAGCAAAATCTCAATAGATTGAGAACATGGTCAAGAGAACGGCAGTTTGTGACTTATTGTACACATTAGAATCAAAGGGGAAGTCATACGGGGTTACATGAAATTTACTGGTGGTAGATGAAGGGAGTGGGAGAAAGCAAAGTGGGGAAATCTCTGAAATTGGATAAAAAGCAAAGTGAAAAGATACATACTTCTCTTATATAGGTGGGAACAGGTTAGTTAATAACATTTACAGCACACAGAGATGGAATGTGGGGAACAAGAGAGCAATGAGGGGTTCCGCGGGCTTGTGCTGTCCTGGGAGGTTGGGCCCTAAGTGACCGGAAAAGAAGATTACTCTAAAATTTCAAAGCTATGTTTATCTGAGAGGCAAAAAGACAATAGCCAGGCTTACTTAAAGTAAAGATGGACTTTGTCAAGGAAGCTAAAGGCCTAGGACGTGACTACCCATTATGACTCTGGTACTTAGGAATTTTTTATGTTCAGACCATCCTATGTAATTATTTTTGGTCTCTGAGTCTGTAAGGCTCACTTTGCTGGCCTCCCCTGAGCTTGTCAGGTTTACTATGTGGCCCCTAATTCATCCACAGAAGTACAGTTGTCCTGCACTAAAGTAGTAGTACTTAAATTTAAAAAGTACTTAAAGTTATGTTCTAAGAACTTGGCTGGTAACTGTCAGTTTGGAAGCTCTGAAATATGGCCAGAGAGACATGTGGGCTGAACTCCATTTACCACGAGGGTCGTACCAAACTCTGGCTCCCTCAAGGAAAGTGCAATCTATGAAACCATGCTTTTATAAGGAATGTGGCCATTAGAAAAAGAACCAGGATAAATAAAATGGGCGCTGATGGGGCTAAAACAAGAGTTTTTGTACAGCAGTAACAGAGGCTGAATGTGCCAAGTTGACCCCTTGTCAGTCCCCAAACATTAAAGGGTCCCATACAAGTCTGCTCTTTTTATCCCAGGGTAGAGAAATTTAAAAGACTGGGTGGAAGAAATTACAATGGGAAGCCTCATCCACAATCGCATGAGGCAACATCAGGCTGGTTAAATGAAGTTAAAGGTTGATAAGAGGGCCAGCGTCCTTTGACTTGACTCCTTACTGGGACCCCAAAGCTTTGTTACTTAAGAATGAATACAATGATCAGGAAACTGGAAACAGACATTTCTAGAATTCCTAGATATGGGAATTTATGAACTGTGGTATCAAAGCTTACTGGTGAAGCCCTGATTCAGGCTACAGTTAAAGTAACAATACAAAAATGTAAAAGATTGATGAAACTAGAAAATTGGCATTATGTTAAAAAAATTATGTCAACTTTAATTGACTGCATCTCTTTTGCTTGATGATGTATGGAAACAGACATTGTCTCACTGGAGAACTGACAGGAAGGCTGTTAGTTCTTTTGACTCTCAGAGGGAAAGATGAGGAGGTGGGAACCTTTCTGCTCTTGTGGGTCCATGGAATTGTTTACTACCACCAAAAATACTTGCTCTATTGTCCATCTGAAACCTGACAAGGTATTTGAAAGGATTTAATAACTTTTGATCAGAAATTTGACCAGACTGGAAATTAGTGTCAAAGTCTGATTTAAAAAAAAAAGTGTATCCCAAGAAACATCCCAACCAACACTTGTCAGATCTTTGCCACCATTTAGGTGGTGACGCATTTCTTGGAGTATTAAAAACAACTGTACTTGTTTTACAAATAAAGTCTGTTAAGGGGCCAGAGGTGTGACTCCAGAAATAATCAAAGCACACCAATTTTTTTTTACCTTCCCCAAACCTCCCATATTTATCTCAAAGGGCTTATAAATATTGGCTTTATGAAACCAAAGTCCTTCTACAAGGGGCTTGCTTTTCTTTCCCTTTCCCTTTGAGATATAAATACTTGATTTTCTCTAACAACTCCTACCTGGGGCATCTTTTAAAATGTAAATTTTAGGTAAGGACTTCTTATTAAGAAGAAAAAAAAAACAGATATCTCGGCACATCAGTTTAGCTATTACAGTGGTTCCTTTCTAAATTAGTGAGTTTTGTGTTCTGGTGTCTATCTCATGTGTCTATTTGTATGTTCATGTGTGTCGTGTAGTATTTTCTACTTCTGAATGATACTATTGATTTATTTTTAAAAAAGAGCTCTATTAAGTTGGCTTTAAAAAGTGTTTACATGAATAAGATTTCTCAAATGCATAATAAAAGCCAACCCCAATTTTTTTTTTAGAATCACCTGATCTGAAAAAATATTTAATATTAAAGCTGGTTTGAGTTTGGTTTGGTTAAATAGAATCACAAGCATTAAATAATACTTTTATTCTACCTGGGTGTGTTAGTTAGATAAGTTTATGCTATCTCTGTTGCAAAATTTGTCAGCAAGAAAAAATTTTCATAAGTAATCTAAAAACTTAATTGTTAGGAGTGAGAGAATTAAATAAATGTAAGTGGGGTAAAAGATTTTATTTTAGCAATAATTATATTGATCAAAAATGATTTCCTCATCCTCTTATGGACGGAAAAAGGGGTCACATGCTGAACCTGACAAGCTCAGGAGAGACCTGCATGGTAACCTTGCAGACTCAGAGACCTAAAGTAACCACACAAGATGGGCTGAAATGAACACTTTCTAACTTTTAGGTCATGGTGGATGGTCATGTCCTAGGGCAGTATTTTCTTCTAATAAACAATTAACAAATCTTAATTAATTGTCTTTTCCCACTTATAATAAAATACCTTTAAAATCTAGAAAAACATGCCTTTGAAATGTCACAGTAATCTTTCTAGGACACAATCTCCCACCAGAGTAGGAGACCACAGAGCCCTCATTATTACTGTTATCCTCTTAATTGTTAACTATCCTACAATCACCAATGTAAAAGAAAATGTGTCTATACTGTTCTTTTCATGCAGTCCCAGAG
The DNA here is from genome assembly GCA_037038555.1 of Rhynchonycteris naso. Taxonomy (NCBI): domain Eukaryota; kingdom Metazoa; phylum Chordata; class Mammalia; order Chiroptera; family Emballonuridae; genus Rhynchonycteris; species Rhynchonycteris naso. The sequence goes on along the minus strand of CM072996.1, from coordinate 96,328,760 downwards.
ATTTCCCCACTTTACTTTCTCCCATCTCCCTAATCTACCACCAGTGGATTCCATATAACCCCCTTACGTCTTCCCTTTTGATTCTGATGTATAAAATAAGTGTCAAAACTGCCATTTTCTGGAGCATTTTCTTAATCCCTTGAGATTTTGCTTCCTAGCAATTGTCAGTTTTGCTCATATAACCTCATAAAATTCTCACAGGTTTGGACATTTCTTATGTTGGCATGTTGGTAATCTGAAACCTCATTTGCTAGCTAAATTAAATAATGACTATTTATGGAATGTCTAGACCAGTGGTTCTTAACCTTTCTTGAGGTACCAAACCCACCAGTTTCATATGCACATTCACCAAACCCTTCTTTAGTGATAAATAAAATATGTGTTTTTTTCCAAATTCAAGACATAGGTATATGTTTTTTTACTGGTGCACAAAATGAGCCGTGCATGAACATCACCTTGCTCAAAGAACAAAACCAACAAAGTGCAAACTCACAACAAATTACGGTATTACTTTATTCTGGCCTCCGTGGCAGAGGCTTCTCGGAACCCCTGAGACCGACTCATTGAACCCCTAGGGTTTGATAGAACCCAGGTTAAGAACCACTGCTCTAGACCATTTCCAAGTAAAATAAAATAATGAAACATTAACTACTGAACATATACTTATCTACTTTTTGCTTCTTATTATAGAGAAATATATTTGGGTCTATTAGTAACCATGTCTAGTGCCACATTAAAGAAAAATGTTTGTGCTATTATCAGCATGAGTAGTTAAATATTAATAAGGGGAGGGAGTGAAGGGAATCAGATATTAAAGGCCCTGCTTGTCACTGGGAAGTTACAGCTTCAGACACCACAGGGAACCACAGCCTTGCTCCCTAAGGGGATTAGCACCCTTCCTTCCCCCTGAAAGGGAGGAAGGGCCAGCTTTTCAATCTTCCCAGGGTACAACCATTCCATCCCCAGGCTATGAGGGGAAGGAATAAACAATGGAGAAGAAAGTCCTTTGCTGAGCACATATGCAGTAGAAGCCAAGATGGCAGCCACAGAGGCCTGTCAGTCTAGCCTGGAAAAAAGAATCTGATTGGATAAGGGACACAGAACCTTGGAGATCTAGGAACTGGATTGTTTAGGGGAGGAACTATCAGACCCCACAAATGATTGGGAAGGTGATTGGCTAGTTTGAAGGACTTCTAGTCCATCCCAAAACCCAAGGCAACATAATCAGCCTAACAAAGAGCTAGCTCTAGTGTGCACCCCTCCTTTAACATACGCTCATCCCATTCATGTATTCTCTTCATAGCCCCAAGGGCATAGTAGCAACCTGGGGCCCTGGTAGGCCATGTGGGCTCCAAATCACAAGCCTGGGTACAGCACTAGCCATAGTGCCGTGGGGAACACAGACTATGCCAGCTGGAGAACGACAAAGCTTGGCCTGGACTGAGCTTTGGGATGAACTGAATCACAGCACAGAATTTTTGGACACTGGTCTTCGCATTGGGTCTGATGAAGACCAGCCTGGAATTTTTCCATAGTGGAATGGACAGAGATGAGGCATTGGGAACCTGTAGGCAGCCTTCCATTTCAACCCCAAATAAATCTCATTACAAAGTCTCACTTGCCATATGTGGTTCCTTGGAATGCTTTCCTCAGGACTGAGAAAGAATAGCATTTCCACCAGCATCACTGTAAGGAAATGCATGTTTCTAGAAATTATGATATGTGTTATAAATGTATCAATCTAAAGAATACTACAGTAACTATTGGTCTGCTACTAATGTTAGATCCTGGATTACTTAAGAAAACTGAATCTCTCACCTGGCCTGTGGTGGCCCAGTGAATAGAGCAGTGGTTCTTAACCTGGGTTCTATCGAATCCTAGGGGTTCGATGAGTCAGTCTCAGGGGTTCAGAGAAGCCTCTGCCATGGAGGCCAGAATAAAGTAATACCGTAATTTGTTGTGAGTTCATGCACTTTGTTGGTTTTGTCGTTTGAGCAAGGTGATGTTCATGCATGGCTCATTTTGTGCACCAGTAAAAAAATATATACCTATGTCTTGAATTTGGGTTTCTCTTTAATGGAGTTCTGTGTGCTTCCTGAACATGTAGAGTGTTTCCCAGCCTTAATTTAGGGAAGTTTTCTACTATGATTTGATTGAATAAAGTTTCCATTTCCTGTCCTCTCTCCTCTTCTTCAGGCACCCCTATGATGCGAATGTTGTTTCTTTTCAGGTTGTCACAGAGCTCCCTTAGAGTTTCCTCACATTTTTTGAGTCTCTTTTCCTTTTTCTTCTCTGCTTCTGTGCCTTTGTTTATTGTGTCCTCTAACTCGCTGATTTGATTCTCAGTGTGATTCATCCTGCTTTTAATTCCCTCCATTGTGGTCTTCAGTTCTGATACTGTATTTGTCATTTCTGTCTGATTCTTTTTTATTATTTTAATTTCGTTTTTTATACTTGTTATCTCTTTATTTAGGTGTTCATAATGACTATCCATTGTTGCTCTAATTTCTTTGAACATCCTAACTATCATTATTCTAAATTCTGCTTCTGGTAATTTGGTTATATCTGGTTCATTCAGGTCCTTCTCTGGGGATTTCTCTTGATTCATTTGGTTTGCATTCCTCTGCCTGCCCATTTTGTCTGTGTACCTTGTTCTAAATATCTGGTTGCTTGATTACACAATTCAAACCTCATTTCACTCCTCCTGAAACGAGATTCAGCAGAGTAACAGGATTGACTTATTTTGGGGGCTGATTGAATCAATGAAATATGGAGCAGTCTGCCTACCAGTTTAGCTTCTGCCTACCAGTTTAGCTTCTGGAATGTAGAACTTACTTAAAGTTTCAAACGTGGAGCTGAAGGAAACCATAGTTTTGCTACACTGAAGTTGCCCTTTGGGATACTGATTTTAAGCTGTTTACTAAGAAACAAGAATTGGAAAATAGGTTTGACCGTCCTTCCTTTCCTGCTCAAGAGTTTCAGAGAAACCTGCTTCAGAAAGAGAGCCATTGGGCTTAATCACCTTAAGAATCTTCATCCTGGCGCCTGCTAGCTAGATGCCCCATCTCCATTGCTTCTGAGTTGCCTAGCAAAAATTTCCCTGCCTTGTGTGTTCTGTTCTTCCTCAGCTCCCTGTAAATTGCCCATTCTCACTTCTTGGATATAGTACTCCATCCCTTCCTTTCCTGCTTTGTTCAAAAATATCATTTGTATCCAATTTTGCCTCACTGTCTTTGGAATTTTCATGCTTATGTGAATTCATATGCACATGTATTATAACATTGATTTTATTCTGTTCACCGGTCTCTGTTAATTTGATTATTGGCTTACAATGAACTTAGAAAATGAGAGGAAAAGTATTAATGTTTTTTAGCCCCCACACTACCATTTTGGGGATATTAGATTCTAGTGCTGTTCACTGTCTTTTAAGTTTTTTAAATTTTCTATCTAGAAGCAGGACTGTCTCCTGCATTTTTCTAGTTTTTTAAAATATTTGGATGCAGCCCTCCAAACTAACATTATCATCTCACCGCCCATGGACTTGGAACCATTGGGAGCTGAAATGGTCTGTTGCCCAAGGTCATGCAAGCTACAATGGCTCACTCTGATGCAGACTGCAGAAAAATTATGACAGCTCATCTCTGGACAGTCTTCATGCCTGCTGCAGAGAGATCGCTAGAGAGTCACACCGCAGACCAAGAGAGTCTACCAGATGATCACTGCTAGCTCCACTTCATCTGAAGATGGTCAAGACAAATATCTAGAAATATTTTTTTATTTATTTATTTTTATTGATTTTAGTTTATTGTGTTTACATAGATTCTAGTGTCACCGGAATGCATACCAACCTCCCCCATATTCTCCACAACATCTCCCTTTCCTCCCTCCCCTCTTCCCTTCAGGTTTATCCCATCCTATCATCCCCTTTCCCTCTCTCCTCTTTTCCTCTGGTCCCTTTGATTTCTCTTCTGTCTCAATTCTGTTCCTCAGTACACATTGTCCATTGAATTCCTCAAATAGTGAGGTCATATGATATTTTTCTCTTTCTGCCTGGCTTATGTCACTTAACATAATAGTTTCCAGATCCATCCATGTTGTTGCAAAAGGTAATATCTCCTTTTTCGTGGCCCCATAGTATTCCATTGTATATTTGTACCACTGCTTTTTAATCCACTCGTCCACTGACGGACACTTGGGCTGTTTCCAGATCTTCGCTATTGTAAACAATGCTGCCATAAACATGGGGGTGCATTTCTCCTTTTGAAACAGTGATATGGTGTTCTTGGAATATATTCCTAAAAGTGGGATAGCTGGGTCAAAAGGCAGTTTGATTTTTAATTTTTTAAGGAATCTCCATTCTGTTTTCCACAGTGGCTGCACCAGTCTGCATTCCCACCAGCAGTGCAGAAGGGTTCCCTTTTCTCCACATCCTCGCCAGCACTTATTCTGTGTTGTTTTGCTGATGAGCGCCATTCTGACTGGTGTGAGGTGATAGCTCATTGTGGCTTTAATTTGCATTTCTCTAATGATTAGTGATGTTGAACATTTTTCCATATGCTTATTGGCCATCTGTATGTCCTCTTTGAAGAAGTGTCTATTCATTTCTTTTGTCCATTTTTTGATTGGATTGTTTATCTTCCTGGTGTTGAGTTTTACAAGTTCTTTATAAATTTTAGTTATTAACCCCTTATCAGATGTATTGTGGAATATGTTCTTCCATTGTGTGGTTTGTCCTTTTATTCTGTTCATGTTGTCTTTAGCTGTGCAAAAGCTTTTTAGTTTGACATAGTCTCATTTGTTAATCCTGTCTTTTATTTCATTTGCCTGTGGAGATAAATCAGCAAATATATTGTTGCGAGAGATGTTGGAGAGCTTACTGCCTATGATTTCCTCTAAGATGCTTATGGTTTTACGGCTTATACTTAAATCTTTTATCCATTTTGAGTTTATTTTTGTGAATGGTGTAAATTGGTGGTCTAGTCTCATTTTTTTGCAGGTAGCTGTCCAATTTTCCCAACACCATTTGTTGAAGAGGCTGTCTTTACTCCATTGTATGCTCTTACCTCCTTTGTCAAATATCAGTTGTCCATAAAGGTGTGGGTTTATTTCTGGGTTCTCTGTTCTGTTCCATTGATCTATATGCCTGTTTTTATGCCAGTACCAGGCTGTTTTGAGTACAATGACCTTGTAGTATAACTTGATATCAGGAAATGTGATACCTCCCACTTTGTTCTTTCTTTTCAAGATTGCTGAGGCTATTCGTGTTCTTTTTTGGTTCCATATAAATTTTTGGAATATATGTTCTATATCTTTGAAGTATGTCATTGGTATTTTAATTGGTATTGCATTGAATTTATAAATTGTTTTGGGTAATATAGATATTTTAATGATGTTTATCATTTCTATCGGTGAACACGGTATATGCTTCCACTTGTTTGTATCTTCCTTGATTTCTTTTATCAATGTTTTATAATTTTCCAAGTACAAGTCTTTAATCTCCTTGGTTAAATTTACTCCTAGGTACTTTATTTTTTTGGTTGCAATAGTGAAGGGGATTGTTCTCTTAATTTCTCTTTCAGACAGTTTATTGTTGGTGTATAGAAATGCCTCTGATTTCTGAGTATTAATTTTATATCCTGCCACCTTGCTGAATTCATTTATCAGGTCCAGTAGATTTTTGACTGAGACTTTAGGGTTTTCTATATACAATATCATATCATCTGCAAATAATGATGGTTTTACTTCTTCTATACCAATATGAATGACTTTTATTTTTTCTTCTTGTCTGATTGCTGTGGCTAGGACTTCCAGAACTATGCTGAATGAGAGCCATGAAAGGGGGCACCCCTGCCTTGTTCCTGATCTTAATGGGATTACTTTTAATTATTTGCCCATTAAGTATGATGTTGGCTGTGGGTTTGTCATAGATGGTCTTTATCATGTTGTGATATGTTCCCTATATTCCCACTTTGCTGAGAGTTTTGATCATGAATTGGTGCTGGATTTTATCAAATGCTTTTTCTACATCTATTAAAATTATCATTTGGCTTTTTTCCTTCCTTTTGTTTCTGTGATGAATCACATTGATTGATTTGTGAATATTCTACCAGCCTTGCCTCTTCAGAACAAATCCCACTTGATCATGGTGTATGATTCTTTTTTCATTAATTAGTGGATGGTTTGCTAATATTTTTTTGAGGATTTTAGCATCTAAATTCATCAAGGATATTGGCCTATAATTTTCTTTCTTTGTGTTGTCTTTGCCTGGTTTTGGAATCAGAATTATGCTCGCCTCATAAAAGGAGCTTGGAAGTCTTCATTCCTATTGAATTTTTTGAAATAGCTTGAGAAGGATAAGAGTTATTTCTTCTTTGAATAGTTAATAGAATTTACTGGTAAAGCCATCTGGCCCAGGGCTTTTGGTTGTTGAGAGTTTTTTGATAACTGTTTCTATCTCGTTTGTTGTAATCAGTCTGTTTAGGTTTTCTGATTCTTCTGGATTGATTTTTAAAAGATTATATGTTTCAAGGAATTTGTTCATTTCATCTAGGTTGTCTAATTTTTTGGCATAGAGTTCTTCATAGTATATTCTTACAAGCCTTTGTATTTCTGTTGTGTCAGTTGTTATTTCTCCACTCTCATTTCTAATTTTATTTATTTGAGTCCTCTCTCTTTTTTTTTTCTGGTGAGCCTGGTTAAAGGTTCATCAATCTTGTTTACCTTTTCAAAGAACCAGCTTCTGGTTTCATTGATCCTTTGTATTCTTTCTTTAGCCTCTATATCATTTATTTCCACTCTGATCTTTATTATTTCCTTCCTTCTACTACCTCTGGGCTTTGCTTGCTGTTCTTTTATTAGTTCTTTTAGATGCAGGGTTAAGTTGTTTATTTGAGCTTTTTCTAGCTTCTTAAGGTATGCCTGTAATGCTATGAACTTCCCTCTCAGTACTGTTTTTGCTGTGTCCCATAAATTTTGAGTTGTTATATGCTCATTATCATTTGTTTCTAGGAGTTCTTTTATTTCTTCTTTGATCTCATTGTTAACCCATTTGTTATTTAATAACATGCTATTTAGTTTCCAAGTGTTTGAGTATTTTTCAGTTTTTCTGTTGTGGTTGATTTCTAGTTTCATGCCACTGTGATCAGAGAAAATGCTTGATATGATTTCAGTCTTCTTAAATTTGTTGAGACTGCTTTTGTGCCCTAACATGTGGTCTATCCTAGAGAATGTACCATGAACACTTGAAAAGAATGTATATTCTGCTGCTTTAGGGTGAAAGGTTCTGCAGATATCTATTTTTTTTTATTTTTACAGGGACTGAAAGAGAGTCAGAGAGAGGGATCGATCGGGACAGACAGTCAGGAACAGAGAGAGATGAGAAGCATCAATCATTAGTTTTTTGTTGCCCTGGTGACACCATAGTTGTTCATTGATTGCTTTCTCACATATGTCTTGTCCGTGGGCCTTCAGCAGACCGAGCCACCCCTTGCTGGAGCCAGCGACCTTGGATCCAAGCTGGCGAGAGCTTTTGCTCAAGCCAGTTGGGCCCGCACTCAAGCTGGTGACCTCAGGGTCTCGAACCTGGGTCTTCCACATCCCAGTCTGACCCTCTATCCACTGCACCACCACCTGGTCAGGCTGAAGATATCCATTAAATTCAGTTGATCTAGTGTGTCCTTTAAGTCTACTGTTTCTTCATTAATTTTCTTTCTTCAGGATCTATCTAGTGATGTTAGTGGGGTATTGAAATCCCCTACTATTATAGTATTACTGTTAATCTCGCTCTTTATATCCATCAAATTCTGCTTTATATATTTAGGTGCTCCTATATTAGGTGCATAGATATTTATAATAGTTATATCTTTCTGTTGAATCGTTCCCTTTAGCATTATGTAGTGACCTTCTTTAGCTCTTACTATAGTTTTTGTTTTAAAGTCCATTTTGTCTGATATAAGTATTGCTACCCCGGCTTTTTTTTCATTTCCACTTGCATGTAATATTTTTTTTCTATCCTTTTACCTTCAGTCTATGTGCATCTTTTGTTTTTAGGTGTGTTTTTTGTAGACAGCATATGTATGGGTCCTGTTTTCTTATCCATGCAGCTACCCTATGTCTTTTGATTGGATCATTTAATCCATTTACATTTAAGGTTATTATTGATATGTAGTTGTTTATTGCCATTTTATTCTTTAAAGCTACATTCCTCTTTTACTATATTCTTTTTTCCCTTTGATCTGTTTACAACAGGCCCCTTAACATTTCTTGCAGCATTGGTTTGGTTGTAATGAATTCCTTGAGTTTTCTTTTGTCTGGGAAGCTTTTTATTTCTTCTTCAATTTTAAATGATAGCCTTGCTGGTTAAAGTAGTCTTGGTTGTAGGCTCTTGTTCTGCATTACTTTGAATATTTCTTGCCATTCCCTTCTGGCCTCAAGTGTTTCTGTTGAAAAGTCAAATGTCATTCTTATGGGGGCTCCTTTGTAGGTGTTAACCATCTTTCCTCTAGTAGCTTTTAATATTTTCTCTTTATCTCTTAGCTTTGGTATTTTAATTATGATGTGTCTTGGTGTAGATTTCTTTGGGTTTCTCTTTAGTGGAAATCTCTGTGCTTCTTGAACTTGTGTGACTTTTTCTTGCATTAATTTAAAGAAGTTTTCAGCTATGATTTGATTGAACAAGGTCTCTATCCCTTGTTCTTTCTCTTCTTCAGGAACCCCTATGATGTGGTGTCATTTCTCTTCATGATGTCACAGAACTCTTTTAGAGTTTCCTGACTTTTTGAGTCTTTTTTTTTTTTTTTTTTTTTTTTTTTGCTGCTCTGCTTCTGTGCCTTTGTTTATCTTGTCCCCTAACTTGCTGAGTCTATCCTCAGCTTCATCCATCCTGCTTTTAAATCCTTCCATTGTGGTCTTCATTTCTGATATTGTATTTGTCATTTCTGACTAATTTTTTTATTATTATTTCAATGTCTTTTCCTATACTAGCTATCTCTTTATTTAGATGTTCATTATGTCCATCTATTGTTATTCTGAGATCTTTGAGCATCCTAACAATCATTATTTTAAACACTGCATCCAGTAATTTGGTTATATCTGACTCATTCAAGTTTTTTTCCGGGGATTTCTCTTGATTCATTTGGATTGCATTTCTCTGCCTTTCTATTTTGTCTGTGTATAAGAAGGTTGTGGCCACTGGAGTTCAATGGGTGTGGCCTCTGTGTTTCCTAGGTGTAATCTGTCTACAGGCCCTCCACCCCCTCTGCCGCTGCCTCCAGCGTTCAGGTTCCCCGGCTTTCGCCCTGTCCCCGTGGGTGGAGTTGTGCTCGCGCACCAGCCACAAGCCCTGGTTCTGCAAGCCAGGTGGGGCTGCGTGCCTGCGCTCAGCCATGGGTCTGTGCAGTTCCCGGCTTTTGCCTTTTCTCTGCAGGCAGGATTGCAAGAGGGATTGCAGGCAGGACTGCTCTTGCTCACCCAGCCCACAGCTGGGTTGGACTGCTTTTGTGTGCCCCTTCCGCCTTTGCTGGGCGAGACTGAGCTCACACCTGGCCTCAGTTTTGACTGGCCTGGCTCTGCCCCCTCCTACTGGACCGTGCTTCCACATCCCCCTCCCACCCGCGCTCTGATGAGCCCTCAGCAGTGTAAGTGGGGGTGCTGCTGCTCAGACCTTAGCACTCCATACTGTATTCCTGAAGGCTCCCTCCTTCCAACTAACTCTGCTCTGAGTGCCGTGGGAGAGCTTTTTTGGCTGCTGTCCTGCTTCTTTTGCTGGTATTTCTTGTTCCAAGGGAAATATTCACTTTAGATTTAGGGGTGATTCAACCCAGGGGTTAGGGTGGCTGTCCCTCAAAGTGTTTATCCTTGTGCCTCCTAGATTACACTCTCTTCCTGCTACTTTGGTCCTCTCAACTCTCCCCATCCCCCAGAGTCCCGGGTGAGTGGTTGTCAAAGAGGTTTTCTGTGCGGTCCCTTTAAGAAGAATCCTGGGTCTGAAAACACTGTCTCTTTTTCACAAACAGTATCCTGACTTGTTTTGCAGCTAAATACTGCCCATACGCTTCTCCTAGGCTCTGAGGCTGCAGGTTGGGGCTTTGTTACGTGGGCCCAGGACCCTCCTTTCTTCGCTAAACTCACTTCCAGCTATGCAAGTCCCTCTGGGCTGCTGTTAGCTCCTGGGAGCTGGGCAGCCCCCTCCATGTTTCCACTTTTCCTACCAGTTTTAGTGTGGCTTCTTCAGTGTTCCTTGATTAAAGAGTCCTCTTAGTTTAGTCCAAAGTTGGTTTTTCCTGATAATGGTTCTTAAAATTAAGTTGTAAACCACTTTGGTTCTGGGAGGTAGATGTTGGTATGTTTGCCTATTCCATCACCATCTTACTGCCTCTAGAAATCTTCTTGAACGCCTGCCTTCAAAGCTCAAAAACTGGAATAATGGTAACCTTTGTTTTTCTTTTGTTTTCAAAGAGATGCCTCTGTGGGGGCTAAAAAATATATTAATATTTCCCCTCCTACCATCTAAGTCCTTTCACTGGGCTCGTTATGAAATTAACAGAAGTAGATTGATCAATGGGCGAAAGTCAAAGTTTAATATATGCTCCCAGGGAATTCACATTGACATGATAACTACACAAAAATTTCAAAGACAGTGAAGCAAAACTGGGTGTGTAAGGCATTTTTGGACAAGGAAGAAAGAGGGTGGGTTGGGTCTTAAATTTCAGAAGTGAGAATGGCTGGTTTACAGGGAGTTAAGGAAGAAAAGGAACACACGACGCAGGAAAATCCTTGCTGGGTGACTTAGAAACAGTGGGACACAGGGTATCTAGCTAGCAGGCCCCTCCCTGGAGCCATCTCTTTATTACCATTACTGTACTTAATTCAATTTAGGCTAAGGCAACATCCTCAGATCTCCTCCCTTAAGCAGGTTCTCTGTCTGAATCCCTTGGTCAGGAAAGGGAGGAAGGTCAACATTTACTTGAGTCTTCTTTCTTTCTTTCTTTCTTTCTTTTTTTTTACAGGGACAGAGAGAGAGTCAGAGAGAGGGATAGATAGGGACAGACAGACAGAAATGGAGAGAGATGAGAGGCATCAATCATCAGTTTTTTGTTGTGACACCCTAGTTGTTCATTGATTGCTTTCCCATATGTGCCTTGATCGTGGGCCTTCTGCAGACCGAGTAACCCCTTGCTTGAGCCAGCGACCTTGGGTCCAAGCTGGTGAGCTTTCTGCTTAAGCCAGATGAGCCCATGCTCAAGCTGGCAACCTCGGGGTCTCAAACCTGAGTCCTCCACATCCCAGTCCGACGCTCTATCCACTGCACCACCGCCTGGTCAGGCGAGTCTTGTTTCTTAATAAACAGCTTAAGGTCAATATCCCCAAAAGGCAGCTGCAGGCTGAATAAACTTTGGTCCCTTTACCTCCTATTAAATACTTGGTTCCTGGTTCCATAAGGTTAGGCTTTGGGAGCTATGGGCAACTGTGTTAGTCTTGCTTGCTGGTTTATCGGCTGCAAGCCCTTTGCCTGATTGGTGTGTGAACACGTGGCTGTGCCACGTGTGTGTGGCCTATATAAGGTTGTGGGTGCTATGCTCAGGGGGATTGTGGATGGCAGATTGCCTGCCCACCATTGTAGGAGGCCAGTCTTACTGTTTCTTTGCCTGAGAAGCAGTTTTCCCCTGCCTATGTGCTTGTCTGCCTTTGTGAGACTTTATTAAACAGAATGGCCCAACGCTTTCCAGCTCTACAGTTTCTCTACCATCTTCCCGAATCCTGTGTGAACCTGCCTTGTCTCGGCCACCAGCATTACAGGAGCGTACTGGCATCATCATCTGAAATGAGACAGAACTGTTTAATTGAATGAACTTTCTCCTGACTGAGACTGGTTTAGCTATAGAACTATTGGCCCAGGGTCTGGAAGGTGAAGCTGCCAGAGAAGTTTCAGGGGGAGGAAAACGTGGGGGTCTAGGACAAGCCACTTTAAGATGGCTCTGTGGGATGCTGGTTACTTTGAGATAAAGGCAACTTTAGCTTCAGGCTCAAGAGAAACTTGCACCCTTCCTTTAACTTCCTTCGATCAGTAGGGCAGGGCAAATATCTATTTACTAAGCATCTGCCCTTCTTGTCATCCTGCAAGGACTCTTTGAAGCCCCTAAGCCACTTTACCTCATCCCTCGCACAGGATGTTTACTGACCTCATCCCCTTTCTGTCTCTGGACCCCTACCGAATGTGGGGTCTCTGATGCTCTTATGTATGTGGAGTTCCCATCAGTGGTGGGATTCAGCCAGTTCACACCAGTTCAGCAGAAACAGATACCTAATTTTTTGTTGAGTTTGGTGAACCGGTTGTTAAAATGACACTTGTAATCAGGGTTCTCCCTAAGGTGGGCACCTGGACACCTGCCCAGTGTGGAAATCACAAATTTACATTCCTCTTTCTTTTTTAAAGTTCATCTGTGCAATAGTGTATTCTAAGTGCTCATAGTAATGTTCATTCCATCCATAGGTGAAAACGATAGCAGATGAGGATGCCAATCAAGAAGCAATGTGGAAATATCTTAAATAACAGTTTTACTGATATTTTTGTCAGATATTATTTAATATTTTTTCATTAATATTTAAAAACTCCTCTTTATAACGATCTAATTTTGTGTACATCTTTTATTGTTCTTATTTAAGTATTAAATGCATGAAATAATAAACTACCTTTCAGTATATCATTTTTTTTATAGTTAAAATGGTTAGTAGGGCAGAGAACTGGTTGTTAAATTATTTGAATTCCACCACTGATTGCCATGCATATGCATGTATTACATTTGGTTATTTTCTCTTGCTTAAAAAAGAAAGTGCCTGGAAACTTGAAACAAAAGAGTAACTGTATTCACTGTATCAGAAAAATCTTCCTCTGTCACAATTTTTAATGTTGCTAAAATATTGTTCGTAGTCACTGCCAATAGCCATTTCTCCTTCACTGAAAATCAAGGCCAATAAAGACATTTCTAATTAAATTTATTGGAGTGACACTGGTTAACATTATCACACAGGTTTCAGGAGCCCAATTCTATCACCCATCCCTGTGCATCGTAATCATTAGTGTGTAAAGTAGATTTCCCAAACTACCATGCGAGGGCTCCAACCGCCTCCCTCCTACTGTCCCACCTCAGCAACACCTGAAGGGAGTATGAGTTATCGCAGGGCCCGAGGCTGCAGGGGCCAGTCGGCTTTGGCTCTCACCCACCCTGTTCTTCACAGCTGACCACACCTGGCCTACTCAGACCACTCTGGTAGCCTTTTATTTCACTTCCTATCAACCTATCCAGCCTTTGGGGAGGCAGGTTTTTCCCTCCGCCCCGAGGAGGGGCACTGACTGGAGCCAAGAGACCCCTACTCCTTCCCAGGAGACCCCCAGATCCCATATAGCCATGTCCATTGTGATGGATGTCTGGCCACAGCTCTTCACCATCACTCAGAGCCTATGGGTCCTTGTGATTTAGTTGACTATAGCCCACCTCAGAGCCAATGTTTTACCCTAATTGAGGCATCTGAGACCTGGCACATCACATTCCTGCTAAGGCACATGGTGTTGCAGGTCCACTATCAGCCCCCGATCTGGGCACCCAGCCCATGTCCCGCAGTGGGCTGCCCTCTGCCCCGTGGGTCTCTCTGGTCCCGTGGCTGCCACCCCATGTTCTGCAGGTGCTGCTTACCCTCTCTGGGTCCAGGGCCCTTAGGGCTCAGACACCTGCCTTGAGGGTTGGGGGTTCCCATGGACCCTGGGCTTCTTGCCACCAGCTGTTATTTTGGAGCAATTATCAGGGTCCTGCTGAAAGAAACCATCCTTGGATGTTTAGTTAATGAGGTTACTGTAAAAGTAAATTATCTTCATATCACAGGAGCCTCAATTGGGCCCTGGCATTGGCTGTTTTCAGGTAAGATTCTCAGAACCTGAAAGGCATGGACAACTACTGGACACCCTGTCTCCCTGAATGGAATACCTGTCCCCCAAATGGATCCCCCATCTCCTTGAATGGAGCACCATCTCTCTGTGAATGGCCATGCTCTCCAGGCTTGGCGTCTGCCACCCTGCCTCCTCCACAGGCCCTCCATATTTTACCTATTCTGTAAGAAGGCTGTCAGACCCCTCCTTCAGGACGCCATTGCCTCCCAGGCTGGCTAACAGCATGCTCACCAAGGCCTGGGTGGTCCTCCTCCTCTGTGAGAGCAGCTCTGCCCGGCCTCCATCTCTGACCCTCCCCTGTCCTAGATTAGGAGAAAGCATTTGGTTCTGTCCACTGGGTCCCCTGGCACTCCAACAGATGAGCAGAAGGGAGAAAATGAGTGAGGAGGAAAGCATTAGTTGTCTAAGACCTCTCCTCTTTCTTTCCAAGGCCATGGAACTCACTCTTCACCTGGCAGGGTGCACGGCGACAAAGGCCCTGGTGGCTGCCTACATCAGGTCACAGGAAGAGAGCTACACCTGTGCGCATTAGTGTGAACGGGCCTGATCTTCAACGTGCTCACCAGCTACTCTCCGGTGAACTCAGGTGGGTGTGGCTTCAGTGCCACAGGAATACTTAACGGGGGGAGGTCAACACAGAGAAGAGTTGGCTTCATGTAATCCAAGTCAGATAGATTGGGAGTGGGGAGGAAGGCAAGGCAGGGTTTATTTCAAATTGTTTTCCAACACAGTTACTATATTTTCCCATGAATAAGATGCTCCCATGTATAAAATGCACCTTAATTTTGGGGCCTGAAATTAAAAAAAAAAAAAAAAAGTATTACTTAAAGTTATTGAGCTCAAGTTTTATTCATCATAAAATTCATACAACTCCTCATCACTGTCAAAACCCATCCATTAGCTTGTCCTCATCTGTGTCTGATGACGAATCACTGTCTTCAACAATGAGCACAAAGCAAGCGCGAAAAAGCAGGAAATGCAAGTAAAAAAATCGACAACCACTGAATAAGATGCACCTAGTTTTTAGACCCCAAATTTTTTGAAAAAGGGTGTGTCTTATAAGTGGGGAAATATGGTAATAGAAAATGAGGTGAACATATTAGAGACCAAAGTGGTAGCTAGTATAAGACATTCAAAAATCATTGTCAGACACACCAGGCATCAGAGACAACTGCTAAGAAGGTCAACAGGGTAGCCACTTCAGACTCAGCCTGCAGGGGACACAGTTGTCTGGGTCAGGGACCTCCACTCCACATGCTTGACACATATGCAAACACACACCAAGACACCCACATGAAAACAAACAGGCACATATGTGCACACACATGCATGTGCATGAACACGTGTACACAGACACACAAACACATGCAGACACACATGCGTGCATGCACATTCCACACTTTTCTCAGGGTTATGCTGAACTCCAGGACCACAGAATTGCTGAGCCTGCATTTCCCACAGCTCCAGTTTGGAATCCGTCCAAAGGGGCTGGCTGTTCTCCAAAAGCACTGTTTCCAAATGCAGAACCCCTCCTAAGCAATACTTGAACCAAACATTGCTTAGACTAACCAGCCAATTGTCAAACTTTTAACTTGATGAGTAAACCCGTAGTGACCCTGGAAGGCTGTAAATTAACGTAAACCTTCTTCATGCCTTGGGCTTCACCCCCAGGTAAGCGACAGGCCCGGCTGTGCGGTGTCAGGGTTCCCACAGGCATCTCAGGGCCCCAAGTGCCAGGTCCCGGTGTGGGAGAGGCTGTGGCAGCCAGGGTGAAATCCAAAATACTCTCTAGAGTGAATATAAATTGTGTTTCCGCTCCATGGGAGAAAAGAACACCTTCCACTCTGCATTGGGACTAGCTAAATGAGGCAAAAACCACAGGATGTGTCGCTCAAGTGCCCCAGAGATCCAAGTTCTCTCACTGAGGGAGCTCGTAGTCTGAGGGCAGAGAAGGAATCCAAGTAGGAGTGAGGGGAGGAGGATTGGGGTAGCATTTATCCCTTTAATAGCCTAGAGGGAGAGAAGGAAGTGCACCATGGGAGGCTTCCTGTAGGAAGGGCCAAGGTGTATGTAGGCTCTCATGAGCTAAAGAGGAAGGCAAGCACTGAAGGGGGGGGGGCACAGCATGGGCACAGGTCCTGTGGGGGCTGAAGCATGAGAGGAAGAGCGAGCTAGTAGAGCGTGGGTGTGACTGGGTGTGAGCTGGAGCCCGGACACACAAGGCACTAGGCCATGAAGGAGTATGGACGCTACCTGAGGCGCCGCGGCATCAGTAAGGGGTGAAGAGATGTAATCACGTTTGTATTTTGAGACTTGTTTGAAGGTTCTAGCAGGGGACCACAGCTACTCCTATATCCTTGACCGAAGAACGGTCCTCTCCTCTGTCAGGGAAGATCATCCTCTTTGACCGACCGAGTGCACAGCTTCACGAGGGACGCACACAGAGTGGTGAGGGAGGAAGGGGACACCTGCCTAGCCAGCCAGATCAGCCGAACCAACCCTGGCGATCAATGGGGTGACAGATGTCACAGCCAGATCGCCCTCACATCCAGGTTTGTATTTTGAAAAGATCCTTTAGGCTGCAGTGTGAAGGAAGAATTAGGGGGAGTTAATGTTGTGTTTGTGTATGATCATTATGGAAATTAAAAATGAGAAAGTCCTACATCCAGTCATAAGGAAGGCACAAGGAAGGCCAGCCTCTTAAAAGTCAGGTACCTGCAAAGAGGAGGGAGGGAACATCAAGGAGGAGGAGGAACGGCTGGCCCAGGAAAGAGGGGCTGCTGGAAACGTGTGGTCAGCAGGACAGTCAGTGGAGGGGCCACAGAGAAAGTATGGGTCTCAGGTTTAGCAACTTGGAGAAGTTTTGTTTTGACTGGAGCAGTGGATTCAAGCTGAATGGCAATGAACTGGGAGGAGGGGGAGAAATAGTAACTTTTAATACAGAGAGGAAAGATGGCAGGGTTGGGAGGGGGCAGTTGTCAATGGATGGGTGGTTTTGTTGTTACCGTTTAAAATGAGAGTGACTGCCCTGTGTTAAATGCTGACTGCCCTGTTTAATGCCAACAGGCTCCCCAGTGAATGTATCACATTGGTCACACTTGCCTTCTCTCCCTCTCAGCAAGGTTTGGAGACAGAGGGACAAAGGAAGGGAGGGGCTGGAGACATCAGGGAAAGAGATTTGGGAAAAGTTTTGGGGAAGAAGCCTAGATGAAGGGATGGAAGCTGCCATAGAAGAGTGGGAGGGGCTCAACTTGGTCTTGCAGGGAGGGTACTGACCATGGGAACCCTAGGCAGACCCTCAGGGTCTGCGAGCGGGGCTGACACAGGAGGACCCAAGGGGCTGGAGCCCAGTTCCCCCACCCACCCATTCTCCGGGTCGTGGTGACAAGAATCCACACAGGTTGTGACATGGCCCAGGACTGCATGCACTTGGTGCTCTACAATTACTAAGTAACTATAGGGAGATGTAACCATCGGGAGAATTGGCTGCAGGACTCATGAAACAGCTCTGGACCAACTTTGCTTATCTATATGTGTCTACAACTATTTCAAAATAAAAAGTTAAATAATTCAAGTTAAATAATTAAAACTCAGCATGTTCATTGTTTTTTCTGGTAAAAGATTTAACACATGACGTCCGTGTTCCAATGTGGAAATGGAAGAGTCAGTGTGTTCTTAATGACCATATGCAAGTACTGGGGTGTGTCCCCCAGTGAGAAAGAACCAGGACATTTTCTGTTATCAAGGACGGGAGGGGCAGAGAGACTCCACCTAGAAGTTCCATGGACTTGTTACTCCTCGAGCTTGTGGTCTGAATGGGGAACATTTTCTTCTGAGATAACCTCTCTCTGGACAATGCAATACAGCTTGCAGAACTAAACACCTCTGAGCCCGCAAATCCCGGGATCCCATGCTAACTGGGAAGCTAGAAGAAGGCCACCTGCCCCTGCCTTCTTGCTGGTTCTCAAGTTACTCACTGCCTTGACTCAGCTTTTCAGATCACCCATAACTCACAGCTGGAGTACGTTTTCCTGGTCTGTTACTCCCTGTAACTTGACCTGAGCCCCCAAATTTAAAACCATGATGCCCTAAACACTTTTCCCTCTTTCTGTATTCTTTATTTATCCTAAGTGCCTGAAACATTTCCCATGGCCTTTATTGAATGGAATTTACTTCACTTTTCCCTAGTCAAAGTTAGGAGGGTTCCCGATTATCTGTGGGGCTCAGGCAGCAGGCTGGCTTTGTAGGCAGGTTTATCTCCTGCTTTGTGATTTACCTCTGTTTTTATCTGACTTTGCAAGACCCCAAAGCTACATAGCCCATAGAGCTAGGAGTCTGGGGTCCTCTGGTCGCTGTTACTGCTTAGTGACCGGCAACCCTGATGCCTTCACAAACTGTAGGTTCTGAGAGAGAGAGTCATTTTATTTCCCTGTTGTTCAGAATAGAGAAGGGAGCAACAGAGTCTGTCTTCATTCTGAATGTTGAGTTCCCCGATCAACTCTCTTTTATCCCTTGTGTAATCCCTCTTTGTCTTTTTACTCTCATTACTGGGGGATGATTTTTCTTCTTATCTTCTAACCCCATCCGACGTATTTTAAAACATTTTGTAGATGTCTCTTTTCCCCTCTCCCATTCCAGACTATTTATTCCTCTAGTTGCTCCTTTTTCATAAATTCTGTTCTTGTTTCATTGATACAACATTTTCTCTGTACCTGCAAGTTTCTTTTGATGTTTTTATCACCCCCAAAGGTCAATTTCATCTCCATGAGGATCTCTCTCAGTACAGTCTTCTATATCCACCTCCATTATCCCCCCCAGACTCTCCACACCTCTCCCAACACCTAACCCCTGGCCTCCACTGACCTGCCACCCATCTCCATGTACAGAGCATGAACGAAACCACACAGTATGTGACCTTTAGAGACTGGCTGGTTTCATTTAGCGTGTGTCCACAGTGACTCCTTTCACTGCCGGGCTATACAGTTGAACAACTTATACTCCATCGAGGAATGTTTGGGTCCTTTCCAGTCTGTCAGTTACAACTAAAGCTGCTGTGAGCAATCGTGTGCAAGTTTTCTGTGAGCAGAGTTTTAGTTCTACTGGGATGACCGCCCAGGCATGTGATGGCCAAGTCACATGGTTTTGCCTGTTTAACTTTTTAGGAAGCTGTCACATGGTTTCCCACAGAGGTTACACCATTTCATCCTTCCCACTGGAGTGACCCAGGTCTTCCCCACCATCACCAGCTTGTGGCATTGGAACAGTTTTTTAGGTTGTTTTCATAGGTATGTAGGGACATTTTATTGTGGTTTTAATTTTTCTTTTCCTAATGGCTAGTTATGTGCCTATTTTCCATCCACACTCTACTTCATGCCTTTTGCCCATTTTTTATTTGAAATTTTTAAAATGTTAAGTTTTGAGAGTTCTTCTATACTCTAGATACAAGTACATTTTATTTTCAAACTATCTTTCTGCCAGTGTGTCTTCTTACCTTCTTAACTGGGTCTTTTGTAGAGGAAAAGTTTTAATTTTGATGAGATCCAATTTATTGAACTTTTTTATAAAAATATAGATCATGCCTTACTGTCATATCCAAGAACTCTTCCTCAAGCCCCAGGCCCCAAAAGAATACTCTTATGTTATCTTTTTAACTATTTTATAGTTTTACACTTTACATTTAAATATGTGATCCACTTTGAATTAGCTTTCATATAAGATGTGAGGTTTAGGTCAAGCCACTTTTTATTTTAATTAATTAATTATTGCTTTTGAACATATTCAATTGTTACAGCAGCATTTGTTGAAAACACAACCATTCTTCCATTGAATTGCTTTTGCAACTATATCAGATATCAATTGCTCCCCACGTGGGGTAATGCCTGGGTTTTCTCTTCTGCTCCACTGATCTATGTATCTCCCTTGCCAATACTACCTTGATTAATGTCACTATATTATAAATCTTGAAATCTGGTGAAGTAATTCTTCCTGTTTTATTTTTAGAGTTGTGCTAGTCATGCTATTTACTTTGCTTTTTCATAAAAATTTTAGAATAATTTTGTCTATTTATACCAAAAAAATGCTGGGATTTTGTTAGGAATTAGCTTAAACCTATATATCAGTTTTAACGAGTCACTGCTTTATTTCATGGACTCTCCTCCTCCATGAATATGATCTACCTTTCCGTTTATTTAGATCTTTAATTTCTCTTTTTAGCACTTTGTGGTTTCAGCATATAAGTTCTGTGCATTGGTTAGATTTACCAAAAAGAATTTTTTTTTCAGTGATTACAGGTTATATTGTATTGTTAATTTCAGTTCCCATATATCCATTTCTAGTTTATAGAAATATAGTACAATTGAATTTTGCATGTTGATACTGTAACTTGCAAACTTGCTTATTAGTTCTAAAAGTTTTTATTTTATTTTTATTTGAAATCCCTCGGATTTTTATGAAGACCATCATGCCATCTGCAACTCTGAGCGGTTTTCTTTCTTTGTTTCTGATCCATATGCCTTTTATTTTCTTTCTTGTCTTTACTGTGCTAGAAAGGCATTCCAGTACTGCGTTGAGTGGAAGTGGGAAAATGGGCATCCTTGTCTTGTTCTGGATCCTCGGGGAAAGCATCCAGGCTTTCACCTCAGCGAGGATGTTGTAAAATGCTCTTTGCAGATGCTGTTTGTCAAGTTGAGGGAGGTCCACTCTATTCCTAGTTTTCAGAAAATTTTATCATGAATGCGTGTTAATTTTAGAAAATACTTTTTATTTTTTGCATCAATTGATATAATTATATGCTTCTTCTTTTGTGAGTTATTAGCATTATGGATTACATTGCTTGATAATTGAATATTAAACAAGCATTCCAATACTGGAATAAACCCAACTCAGTCATGGGAATAATTATTTCCCAACTCAGTCATGGGAATAATTATTTTCATGTATGGTTGAATTCTGCTTGTCAGTGTCTGCTTAGGGATGTATGTGTCTATATCAGAAATACTGGTCTGTAGTCTTTATTTCTTGTACTGTTTATGGTTTTGGTATAAGGATAATACTTGCTTTATAAAATGATTTGGGAAACATTTCTATTCCCTGAAAGAGATCATGCAGAATTGGTGTTAGCTCTTTTTTATATGGTAGGATTTTTCAGTGAAACCATCTGGGCCTGAAGATTTCTTTTTTGAGAACTCATGAATTCCACATCCCATTCCAATTGTTCATTTTGTATTGAAAGAATTGCCATAGCTTGTGCTTTTTTTTAATTATTCATTTTAGAGAGGAGACACAGAGTGAGAGAGAGAGAGAGAAAGTGGGGAGGAGCTAGAAGCATCAACTCCCATATGTGCCTTGACCAGACCAGTGCAGGGTTTTGAACTGGCGACCTCAGTGTTCCCAGATCGATGCTTTATCCACTGCGCCACCACAGGTCAGGCATAGCTTGTGCTTTTTAAGGATTGGCCCGTTATATTTAAGTTGTCAGGTGTAAATGTGTGCAGTTATTCCTAGCCTTTTTTTTTTTTTTAATTTACCCTTTTGATGCCTTCAGGGTGGGTAAACAGCATCTATCTGTTTCACACCTGATACCAGTCATTTCTGTCTTCTCTTTTTCTTGTCAGTCTGGCTAGAGGCTTGACAATTTATTGATCTTTCAAAGAAATGCACCTTAGGTTCACTCGCCACATCATGTATGTCCTAGGCCTTTATTTCACACTGCGGTTCTTAGAGCTGCGGCCCTTGAGCCGGCCCTGTCCATACCCCGGGCTGACAGTGTCAGTCTGCGAGCTCACTGGTCGTGCTTTCAATGCTTTCAGTTCCCTCTTCACCCTGGGATGTAGGGAGCTCTTTTCTTTTTCTTTTTTTTTTTTTTTTTTGGCTTATAGGCTCAGCTATAAATTTCCAGGTATTTTCAAATATTTTATTTAGCTTTTCTCAGAATCACTAGTGGGAGACTTTCAGTATCTCTTAGTCTTTTTTTATTTTTTGCCAGAAGCCACTAATATTCTATGTAGTTATGTTTATATTTATATATACATATGTGTATTTGAATATGTTTTTCATGTACTTTTATATATTTCCTATGTATTCAGTGTATGTGTGTATATATATATGTGTGTGTGTGTTTAAATATAAAGCATATAAAAATAATATGTATACAAAATATACACACAACTGCAACAAATGCACATAAACTCTCACAATTGTTTATGCCAAATTTCTATAAAATATTCTTTATTATGACATAACACTATAGCATGGCTAGTGGTTCCTTCTTCTCTGAACCTCGGCTGATACAAAATTTGTTACTGGGAAAACAAACAAATAAAAAAAAACCCCTAAGAGCCACCTTTTCTTTCATGGGTTATTTTTCTATTTTAATTTAATTACTTTCTACTTTTAGGTTTCCTGTATCCTTCCTTCTGCTTGCTTTGGGTTTATTTTGTTCTTATTTTTCTCATTCTTTGAGGTAAGAGCTTAATTATTAATTTGTGACATTTTCCCTTTTATATAAACTCAGCTTTTTAACCCATTTTTTAGTCAAGAAGAAAGGCTTGTGTAAGGTTTTCATTCAGTTAATGTGGAAGGAAATGTTTTTCACACTGTTGTATGTTGCATGAAGTTACAGGATTTCTACAGCCCATTTAAATACTCAGTTAACATTTCACTCATGGAATAGGTACAATATTCCATCTTCCAGATGCAGAGACTGAAACTCAGAAGATTCCTTACACTTCTCCTCACTACAGCATTCCTGCCTGGCTAGTGCTCCTAACAGGCTTGACCGGGGGTGTCTAGCAGGGATCTGGGCAGCTTCTGTCCAGCGCCCCAAACCAGCCACACTGTCCAGAACCAGAAGTAGGTGTGGGGACTGGCAAGATGGAAGCCAGCAATGGCATCCATCCTCCTCCCCTCTCTGCCCTCAGGCTTCAGCCACCTGAGGTCCTGAGGTTCCCCCAGGATCAGTCATCCACGTTTAAAGTCTAGTCCAGTGTCCTTCAGGAGGCTTGCAGTCCCCACAGCACTAAAATAGGCCAACAAACTCCAAAGGGACAAAGCTCTCCAACTCTGCTGCTCCCTAGCTGTGTTACACTGGGCAAACCTACAATCTAATCTGGGCCTCAGTTACTTCATCTGAAAAATGGGATGTTACCACCATTGATCTCACAGGGCCTTTGTGAGGATGAAGGAGCCATGCTGTGCAAAGTTCTTGGAACAGCAGGAGCAAGCACTGGTCAGTGCTGATCTGTGCTCTTTCTGTCCCCATCAAAGCTCCTTCAGTCCTTTCTGCTTAAAACTCACAGGCCTTTGATGTTGGAGGAGCAAGGAAATGCACAATTAGTTATGTTTATCTCCACCCTCCCACCCCCGCGCCCAAGGAAACCCTTCTGCCGCCAAGAAAAAGCAGTTACTCAACAATGTCACAGACATTTATTCAAAAAGCCAGGAGCCAGGGAGGAGTAGTACACAGGACAGGTCCGAGCAGAGTACAGGCAGGTTTGCGCACACCCACCTGTCCACCACAGCAATGTTGTGACTGGACGGACACAACTAAGTGTTTGTGTTGAATGACACCACAGACCATGTGTGTACACAGTTTTTCCGTAAACAGAGAGTCCTGCTCTGGCAAGCCAGCTCCCACCAGCTTCCCAGGCATGGCATCTGGCAAGGCAGGCACACGTTTGGACTAATTTAACTGAAAGCATCAGGGTTGCTGAATACTGAGCTGCCTAGTTTGCAGGACTCAGATGCAGACATCACCATCAGCCCTCAGAGGACTCTCCTCCATCAAAACAATGGGGAGAATCAAATTAGGAGTGCGGCCCACCCCTCTCCTGCTTCCAGAGCTGCAAGCATCCCTGAAAACCCACGCTTGCACACTCACAAGCCCACTCACACACTAGACCCTTACCACTCCCCAGGCTGAGTTCACACGTCTGCTCTGTCCACGTTCCTGTCTGTTTGTTCCCACTGGATCTTCTGCCCAACTGACCACAAACTTGGAGGATCCTACGCCCTCCTCAGGTTTGGTCATTGGCTAGAATAACTCACAGAACCCTGGGAGACGCTTTACTTATGTTACTGGGTTTTCACAAAGGTGACAACTCCAAAGCAGTCCAATGGAGGAGATGCATAGGACAGGATATTGGGAAGCGGGGCACGGAACTCCCACGTCCTCTCTGGGAGTGTCACCCCCCAGCACCTAGATGTGTTCACCAACCTGGAATCTCCCCAAACCCTGTTGTTTAGGAGCGTCTGTGCAGGTTCATTATGAAGGCATCAGTGATGAAATCATTGGGCTTTGGTGATTAACTCCATCCCCAACCCCTCTCCCCTCCAGCCCCAATCCCGAATCTGTCTGCCACACTCTACCCCATACAAAAGACAATAAATTAATGATTTTAGGAGGTCTGAGCCAAGAACCAGGAACAGACCAAACGTTTATTTTGTCTTATACCACAAAGTCCAGGCACTCATGTTCCCAGGAGGGTCAGACACATTACTTCCCTCACAAGGTACAGTCCCCGTGCAGCACGTGCACACACACCCACATGCCCACACATGCCCACAGGCACACATATGCACACAACAGTCCATATCCACATATATGTACATATACTTGCATGTTCATATACACACATACATACGTGTGCACATGTGCATACTTTTATACATACACACACATACATATACACACACATGAATAGAAAGTTACACTCTTGCATAAACACACACACACACCCTCGTTAGGTGTCTGACTATAAACATCCTTACAAAATATAAAATGTAAATAGAACACTTCTTGGAATCTCTGTCAGTTCCTGGCTGACACTAAGGGTGCAAAAAGGGGCTGCACGAGGCACAATGACAGGGACAGTTGATATAGAACCTGGGAAAGTCACCATTGAAGTCTTGGGGCTCAACTTTGGTCAGTGCCTCTGTCAATGAATGAACACTTATAAAAGAGTCCTGGCAGTGGCCCTGGCCGGGTAGCTCAGTTAGAGTATGCTCCCAATATACCAAGGTTGCAGGTTCGATCCTTTGTCAGGGCAAGTACAAGAATAAATGAATGAGTGCATAATTAAGTGGAACAGCGAATCAGTATTTCTCTTTCTCCTCTTTTTCTCTTCAAAAAATCAATCATTAAAAAAAAAAAAGAGTTCTGGCAGCAAGTCAGAGGCTGCATTTGAGCCCCAACAAGGTCATTATACAAAAGGCCCAGTTTCATTTTGCAAATCCAGATCCAGACCAGTGTTGTAAACCTATTTCTCCCCAGCACTGTGTAAATGACTGCGTTCACAGTGACCTGTCAGAGAACCACAGCCTGGGCCCCAACATTGCCCAGGGTTCTCAAGGGCTCCTTTCCACTAGGTACCCTTCCCTGTGATCCCCCACATCCCCTAACCCTGCCCAAAGCTCCCTCCACAGGCTCATCCACATGTGTGGACCCACACCATGTTGTCCTGAGTGCACGCTTGAAAAGCAACTTCTGTAAATCAAAAAAGATGGTGTGCGCATTTACTCAAGAAAAGCACTACGGAAGAGCCCAGAGAAGGCATAGTGCAGATTAATTCCAACCTGGGGATGCAAAACACACCCTGGGGCCCTGGAGGTAGAGACTGAGAGGGAGGAGTATGAGGCAAAAACAGGTATTTACAGGTAAAAGGGTCTGGCCTTCCCAGCTACTCAGCTCCTGTAGTCTACTCCTGTCACCATGGTTCTGCTGGGAGAGGCTTCCTAGTGGTGAGAGCCTCACAACTGATGCCCTCTCGCTGCACTGCACCTGTCTGCCAGGCTGCAGGTGCTAGTGCTGGAAAGGTGAATGTATTTTTCTTAAATTAAAAGTAAGTATGTACTATATTTGTTCAAATGATAGTCAAATTTGGGGCCATGTGGTTTTCAAACATCTACAGATATAAATCATATTACCTTTTCATTTTATTCCTATAAGCCTAGATTTGATTATATAGCCTTAGTACGAGGTAGAGAAAACTTTAAGTTATATAATATCTGACATTGTAGTTTTATCCAACTTTTATTATGAAAAAACATTTTAGCATATAATTAAGGGGAACACATTGTACAACTTCACCCACATCTACCTACCACCTAGATTGTTAACATTTTGTTATAGCAGCTGTATGGGTGTATACTGTTTTAGCAGAACAATTTAAAAACAAATTTTTGCCACCAACACATTTCATCCTTTAATAGTTTAGCAGGAACATCCTAGACATAAGAATGTTCTAGAGAAGCATTACACTGTTATTACACCTAATGACATTAATGATAACACTGGGGAACAAAATTTTTGTTACATCCACAAAAACACTTGTTCTTACCTAATTCGAGTGTGCTGATCTCAAATCTGACATTGGTTTTTCTCTGTAAGCTACAGTTTTTTGCAATTCAAGATTTTAGGTTTTCATCTTATTGTAAAATTTTCAACGTTTAGTTTAACATAATGAAGTAGAATGTCTTCTTGGGCATCATCATTGTGAAAATGCAATAATTTATATGATGCAGTAAATACACTAATATACTAAAAGATATGATTATATCAGAATTTGTCTACAATTTCAAAATAGAACATATTAAGACACTTATTTTAGTCATAAAATTTGCACAAAACTTATTTAAATTCTATTCAGGCAAAAATTTGTGTTGTAGCTCTTGTGTTTGTGTACTTGTTGGGGACAATCTCATTTGAAGCTCCAACAGTAGTCTGCCATCATATTTCTGTCCCATCGCCCCTGACGCTCTTTCATCATCTTCAGATCTTGATGAAAGCGTACTCCCTGCTCATCACTAACAGCTCCAAGATTTTCAGGAAATTTATCAAGGTGACTTATCAGGAAGTGAATCTTAATGCTCATGTTACATACAATGTCGCAGAAAGCCAACAGCATCCTTTGAACCAGCAGTTCATAGTTTTCTGCTTTTTGTTGCCAAGAATGTTCTTTGTAACTGCCACAAAGACTGTCATGCTGCTTTCTCCTCATTATTCATCTTCCTGGCAAATTCTTCATCATGTATGAGGCTTCGAATTTGAGGTCCATCAAATAGACCTGCTTTTATCTTCTCGAAAGACAAGGCAGGAAAAGCAGAAATAATATGTTGAAAGCATTCACTTTCTCTATTCAAAGCCAGAACAAACTGCTTCATTAAGCCAAGTTTGAAGTGAAGTGGGGGGAAAATGATCCTGTCTCTATTAACTACAGGTTCATTCACAATATTTTGCATCCCTACTTCCAGAGCTTCATGTTTTAGCCACTCCTTCTGTGTCCAGTGTTTCTCCCAAGCTTGGCTGTCCCACAAACACAGAAAGCAAGGATACTTTGTGAAACCTCTCTGTTGTCCTAGCAGGAAGTTTACCATTTTAAGATCCACACAAGTAATCCAGTTATGCTCCTCATGCTTCAGAAAGTCGAGGACAATTTTTATGTCATTATAATCTTCTCATAGGTGAGTTGAATAACCAATTGGAACGACTGCATAAACATTACTGTTGTGTGGGAGA
Organism: Rhynchonycteris naso; assembly: GCA_037038555.1. NCBI lineage: Eukaryota > Metazoa > Chordata > Mammalia > Chiroptera > Emballonuridae > Rhynchonycteris > Rhynchonycteris naso. The sequence goes on along the minus strand of CM072996.1, from coordinate 96,301,305 downwards.
ACACATTTCAGACTCCATTTAGAGCTGTCAGAAATAGCCACCATTCTGTTGGACTGTAAGTGGTAGCTGGCTGAGAAGACTACTGATATCATGACAGTAAACAAAGTGTTTGTCTTCAGAAAAAAAGTCCACAAAAATTGGTTCATGCTTCCTGAAATGGGATACTTTAGCTAACTGGTGAAGTACATTCTTTTCTTGAAGCCTGGAGGCTAATAACTCAGCTGCTTTCTTTGATAGTCCCAAATCTCTTACTAAATCATTCAATCCGGGTTGGCTAAACTGCTGAGAGGTTAATAACTGCTTGGCATCAGAAGAAGACCCTTCAGATTCTACAACCATTTCCTCATGCATCTTATCAAAATATATTTGATCACCATGTTCACTTTCTTCATCCTTAGAAGAAATAAAGCCATTGAAAGCTGGAACCAGGAGTGTCTCAGAGTGTAGGATAGGTCATATTGCTGAAGGAATATTAGGATATGCGATCATATGCCGTTTTTTCTTGCCGATGCCCTTTGTATGGATCAGACAGAAATAACAGTCACTGCTGTGGTCCTTAGGTTCACGCCAAACCATGGGAATACCAAAAGGCATTCCTTTGCGTTTACCTTTTGTCCAGTCACAAAGCATTTCCTCACAATTATGATACACAATATGAGGAGCCCAATTCTTGTCTTGATCACCAAGGGGAACTTGAAAAAAGGCAATATATGCACGTGTCACAAATGATGAAATATTGCGCCTTTGACATTGAAGTGTGTAACAGCCACATATATAACAGAAGGTGTCAGGACTATTCTTATATTTACACCTACTTAAAGAAGCCATGATTCAATCTTAAAACAAAATAAGAGGGTGTTTTTATCAGATAATTTTTACATTTCAAAACAACTACAATTATGTAAAACTAATGTTTGTAAAACATTAATAGCCTTGTGGTTATGTTCAATCCAAGAGTCATTGCCCTTTAACTCCGATTTAAAAACCAATGCATGTCATTAACTGTAACAAAAAGACATTAAAATTGCATAATAACTAGAGCATGCACCAAAAAAATGGATTTCAGATTTGGAATCAATGATGCAGAAATATATAGAAACAGTTCTAAAACCTTATGCAAAAGAAAATGAAAAAAATAATTGTTCCCCAGTGAATTCAGTCCTATATTATTCAAGACTCCATCATATTGAAATATCCTCCAAACTCCCTGTCAATGGTGGTCAGTTGATGCAGGCATCTGTCAGGCTTCATGCTTGCTGCTAAGAATGTTGCATCGTTTTCGCTGTTTCTGTACTAGAACTATCCTCCCCCTTTTTCTGGCATTGGCCTGTTTTAGGAGACCAGGCTAACTGACAACAGAATGGCCACTCTCAGACTCATCTGTTTAGTTCTCCCTGGTTCCACTTACCTTGTCGCTCTATCCCTTTTCCATCCCATAAACCAGAAGTGTGGTCTGCACGCCTGACCTCTGAGTCAAGGGAAGAGTTTAACAAGAACAAAGCATGGGTGCCGTTGTGTGCTCGGTTCCACATCCTCCCAAGCTGTCAGGATAGTCCAGGACGCTTGACATGAAACTTGATCTTCTATTAAAGAGCTGGAAGCCAGGTGCCACCATGAAAAGTGAAATAAGTTCTTTACTGGCTAGCAATCCATGGCTAGCCAGTTCTCCACACTTCCACGTCTGGGCGCATTAAATCACTTTGTTTGACTTAATTATTTCCTCAAGGGTTGCAGGACCGAACTTGATAATTCTCCCCTTCTGTCTTCATTATGAGCTGACATTCTTCTGTAAAGAGATGTTCTTTTTAACCAGAGGTGCTGGTGTGTTCTTAGACCCTTAGTGAGGGCTGGCTTTCTTCAGGGATGCAGTGAGAGTACGTGGTCTCTACAGGTTGTGTGGGAGCATGGAGGGGCCCTGTCAGGGTCCAGTGTCTGAACTTTAAAGCCAGGAGCAGAAGTGAATAGGGTGGGACGCTGCGTCAGTGAGGGGACAGGAATGTGTGTGGTGTGAGCTTCCCAGGATTGGGAATCTTTGGGGAAAGGAACATTGACAAAAGAGGAGTTTCAGGAACGACTGCCACTGTATGTCAAATCCTGTGTCTCTTGCACACCTGCAATAAGGAACCCCAGTAGTTACCACGGCTCTGGAGTCTGCAGACGCAGTGGGAGTAGCCACCTAGTTGCCCTGGTGAGGACAAGTGGCCAAGCAGCACCTTTCCCCTCTCTTTTCCTGAGTCAGTGCTGCGGAAGTGGGACATGGAGTCACATTTGGTCCCACTTGCTATTTGGGACAGAAGTGGCTTCTCAGAGCTTGCACAAGACACTCTGAGTGAGTCTGGAAGGCCAAATGCTGGGGTGGGGGTGGGGGACTCACAGCAGCACGGACAGTCAGGGTTAAGGGCAGCGGGAGAGGCAGCACCGCCTTCCACCGAGCCCAAGGGCAGGCCGAGCTCTGCGCCTCTTCCCTTCCAGCCCAGAGTCCCAGGGATGCGTTTCTCCACCCGAAACTACAGAGCAGGCCGTCAGGAGCGCCAGCAGGTGCCCATCAGGGCTCAAACCCACCCCAAATAAGCATCCGCTCCCAGCTCTAGGAAAAAGCTGCTCCAGGCTCTTCCCCTGGAGGCGAAAGGGCACAGGAGCGGCAGGTATCTTAGGGAGACTCTGCCCCAAGGTTCCCCACCGCACCGGGAAGCACGCGGCTCCAGTCTCGTCTGCTTAGTAACACATAGCCCTGCCTTGGATAACGGGCTTCGAGTCACCTCTTCTTTCCTTTCCTGTTTCTCCTCCGCCCCCCGCGCAAGCAACTCAGGGCGGGCTGCGGGTTCACCCACTCCGCGGCCCTCGCTTCCCGTGTCCACTAGATGATCAGGGAGTCGCCTCCCAGGGGACGCTTCTTGCAGAAGTGCTTCGCAAGAAGCATCTTATCTAATCGCAAAGGAGACGAGCCTGCGCGTGGGCAGAGCGGTCACGGGTCGCCCCCCGCAGGTTCGCGGATCGTGCGCCTTCTGCAAGCCAGGGTCGGTTCGGTTCAGACGGAAACGATCATGACCTTAAGGATAATCATTGTCGTGATGATCATCATCGGTCCAAACTCTCTCCTTCAGTGCACCCGACCCAAGGCCAGCCCCGGACTCGGTTTGGATCTGCCCCGCGGGGTCTGAGGGTCCCGGGGTCATCGCCTGGAGCTAGCCCGATGATCTCACGTTCTTGAGGCGGGACCTGGGCAGGGCACAGGGCGAGCCGGCACTGCAGGAGGCGCGGGGACGCGGGAACGCGGGGGTTGAAGACGGGCAGCCCCGCTCAGCGCTGCAGGGCGCGGGGAGAGGGTAGACTGAGACCCTGCGCGAAAGGTGGGCGCGTGGGTGGGGCGAAGGGAGGCGGGTGAGGATGTCCGGGGCGGGGGGCGGGGCTGGAGGCGGGGTCGCGGGGCTCGCGGCCCGCCCCCGGGACGCTTGGAAAGTTTGTGTTCCGGCTACGCGGGCAGTGGCTAGGAGAGCGGATCCCGGAGACGCGCTACTGCGACCTGGAGCTGAATGTGATGGCAGGAGGATCCCAAGCGAGACCTCCAGGCCCGGGTGCGACTCACTGAACACCGAGACTGCCCGGTTCCCCTGACTAGCTTGCATCTGAGCGGAGGACCGGGCCTTAGGATGCCGGCGGCCCGAGTGCTCTTCCCAGACCGAGGTGAGAATCGCGGACTACCTGGTGGGTGGGGGTAGCAGCTGGGCTCACTTTCCTAAAGAAATTCCACCCGATCCCTGGCGCGGCAGTGATCCGGGCGGGCGAGCGCACCACGACAGCATCGCCCCCTCCCATCAAGGCATCCATCCCCGCGACCCGGCCGCCGCAGGGGGACATGGCGCTTGCCCTTCAACTATTGTACAATTGGAGTCCTTAAGCCAAGCTGCCTTCAATTAACCTGCAGGAAGGAGAAGTGGCTTTTCTTAGAGAAATCCCACGGTCCTCTGACTTGGACCACTAATAGGTTAGACACCCTCCCTGGACGAGGACCTGAGGACTCGAGAAGTGTTTGACTTTGGTCACTCTCCTGGTGAAATAATTTTTTAAATGATATTTGCCACAACATTTTTCATCTTTCTTTATATTTCTCAAGCAATGCAATCGGGGCCGTCAGAATAGGGGCGAGAAGGCAGAGTCCCGGTGCAGTGATGAGGTTCCCACGGAAAATCAGAGCCCGAGGGCAGAGCCGGGAAAGGGGCTCAAGTCCTTCCATGGCCGCGCAGGGCGCCTCGCTGGCTCTGCCACCCTTCACCAGTTTCCAAATGGTGCTCTCTAACCCTCTCTGTCTCTGTCTCTCCCTCCCTTTCTCTCTCTTTCTGGCGTTGGGCACTCTCAATGACATATTTCTTTGCGGTCTTTTTATATTTAGATGTAAAAGAACTTGGAGTTAGAATTTTTTTTTTCAAAAACACAATTTGTTTTGAGAATTAAGGAAGGATAGCTGCATGAGCAGAAGGCTCTTTGGGGAGATTATTTCAAAACGGTAAAGTCCACCCTGCACACAGTCCCCATCCCTGCCCACCCCTCCACCCTCCAGCCCTCCACCCCACCCCCAGTTTTGGACTGCCAGGATCCCAGCTGGCAGACTTCGTGCGTATTCCCGTGCTCATACTTCATCTTTTCCGTGTTCTTTTCTCCACTGGTGCAAATTGTGCAGGTATGATTGAGAAATATGTAATTCTTAGAAAAGATAAGGGCGGGATTAGCTTCTGCAGGGCTATGACTATAAGGATGGCCATGCCCTTCCTGGACTGGTTGTGGTACTGATGTGTGCGTATGTGAGTGTGACTGTGTGTGTGTGTGTGTGTGTGTGTGTGTGTTGCTGAAGGAGTTGTGGAAGTACCTGGGTCTGTACAGTTTCTCACTTAATTGAGACAGAGCTCCATGCCAGTACGAATAATTTTTGTGGTCATAGAGAGCCCACATGTTGGTTTTCCCAGTCAGCAAATGTTTGCACTGGGCCAGCCTGCCAGTCCAGCAGCACTTAGTCACCTGACACGGGAGATTCTAAAATGCAATGCCAGCCCTAAGAGCCTCCCCTAAGATCCAGACCTAGTGATTTCTCGTCCAGGTTTCATCTTCAAAAATGCCTCCTTCCTCTTTATGTTTGTGATTTTCTCCAAGTGCATGGCTCCTCTAATGTTGTACCATGCATGGAGAGGAGAGACTCATGTTTCCCTGGAGAAGAAGCCTTACGTGTGGCCTAATGGCTTCATTTCTTCAAATGTGGGGATGGTTTTCCTTCATCTGGGAATTATAACACACTCTTGGTTCCGTGGCATCTCTTCTATATCCTAAAGATGATGCAGTATCTACCGTGTATGCATATATTTGCATTATAAAAAACAATGAGAATCTGAGCATGTCACAATCTTGAGACATTGGGGATTGCCATCATGCAGAGCCCCGTTTTGCCTGCCGGGGCCGAGGATGTGACTACTCGGGCGCTGGTCATCATCAGGCAGCTGGCCGCGTGTGCCGGGACTGGCGTGGGGCTGTGGCCTGCAGGAGCCCGTCTCCTCACGTTTGGCTTTGGAATTCTTTATCCATTTTGGAGTTATTTCATGGTACTTCTTTGCCATGTAGTTTCTACTGAAGTAATTGATGGCCTTAAGAAATGTCTTCCCGTAAGATTTTGGAGACAATATGATATGCTGAGTGGAATTCTATCTAGTGTCCATTAATAATACATTTCAGTTGTTATTATTGTTACAGCTATGGGCATAAAGTCGCCTCTTTTGTTTTGCCTTGGGGTTGTTATTTTTGAGGAATGGGAGCTGTGTGTCTGTAAGAACCCAGACATCAGGCTAGTCGGCTCAAATCCGTGACAAGATTGCTTGTTGGAGAATGTGGCACCTAGTAAGTCTAGCGTCTCACCAGCACAGTGAGCTGGAGTGGGGGTCCTGATCAGAGGACAAGGCTATTTGGCCTTGGTGATGCCCCCACTCCATTTTCCTGGAGGCAGAGTTGTCCACATATTTCAGCAAAGTCCGCATTCCAGGATTTTGCTAGCAGAGTAGCGAGAGGCAATTTGGCTTGAAAGCCGTGATGAGAATGCTTTTATCCTCATCAAGGTAAAGAGCATATGGAAAGGCAGCCACCTCCACAAAAGCCTAGTTAGCATGGTGTACTGGGCACAGGCATCCAGCCCAGTTTGACTTTTCCGAGCTGTGTCCTTAAAGACAGGCCCCCCACCCCAGCCTCATTTTCGTCCTGTGCACAGTCAGAAGGGGCACCAGAGCTGGTCCCCACAAGGTCAAGGTCAATGTGTGATCCGCAGGCCATAGCTCTGAGCAAGAACACCGCTTTGGGAAAGGATGGGAGGGACCCCGCTTCTCCTGCAGACACCTCTTCTCTGCATACGCCTTGAGCTGCCTTGAGGGGCTCTGTCCCACCCACTCTCACTGGGCCCATGACAACCTCAGTAGAAATGCAATCCTGTGCCCTTCCTGAGAGCAAGTAGGGAAGAGAGTCTGAAAAGCTGGATTGAGAAGCGAAGAGGGTGAGACCTCTCATATTAAAAGCAGTGGCCTTCCTGTGGACAACCCTGGGTGCCCACGGGAACAAGCCCTCCAATGTGAAATCCTCACCTGGTTCATGGATAACCGTGGTTTTCTCCCCAGAAGCTCCATTCCTGGCCTATAGCAAAGAGAAAGTGTGCAAGGCAGTGTGTGTGCGCAGCCTCTGGCTGTGAACTGCCCCCGAAAGCAGAGAGAGGTCGCCTAAGAAATCCTGAGGGAGGGAAATACTCATTAGCAAAGGAATTTTGCTGGGACCGTGAAATGGCCAACACATTATTTCCTTTTGAAAAATAAAAAGTCTTGCTTTCCAAGAAAATTTGCTTGTTGGCAAATGCCTGGTGTTTGAATTCAGTTTGGAGAATGAACTAGTTGATTTCCCTGGGAGAAGGTGCCTTTTGGAAATACTGCATCCTGCATTCGAGAAATTTTTCTCTGTCTCACTGTACTTTTCTGTTCGGCATGAGAGAGAGACCCCAGACTTTGTGGAGATAGTTTCCTTTACTTTTTTCTTTTTCTTCTTTTTATAGTTTGTTTATTTTTCAAATTGATGTGTGGAGAAAGTGAATCGCTAGCATAGAAAGCACATCTGGAATCCATCGACCAGCAGTCCAGGGCTCTCCCCCCCCCTCCCTTCCCTGCAGATGGGCCTCCTTGGAATGGAGGGAAGGGGAAGGGGAGCTCCCTGGCTCAACAAGGTCTAACCTGGGGGGACACACCTCAGAACCACCTTCTAGAAGGTGCTTTATTCCTTCTCCGTAAAAAGAAAAAAGGTTGGTTGGCCTGGTGTGTGGAAGTCCCGGGTTTGATTACCGGCCAAGGCACACAGGAGAAGCGTCCATCTGCTTCTCCACCCTTCCCTATCTCCATTCTCTGTATCTCTCTCTTCCTCTCCCGCAGCCAAGGCTCCATTGAAGCAAAGTTGTCCTGGGCACTGAGGATGGCTCTATGGCCTCCGCTTCAGGAGCTAGAATGGCTCTGGTTGCAATGGATCAACGGCCCCACATGGGCAGAGTATCGCCCCCCTGGTGGGCATGCTGGGTGGATTCCATTTGGGGGTATGTACGAGTCTGTCTCTCTGCCTCCCCACTTCTCACTTCAGAAAAATACAAAAAGAAAAAAAAGATGAAAAGAAGAAGGGTTGGTGTTGAAACATCTAGAGGTGGACAGGAAGGTCCCAGCTTATGAGGATGAAGTGAGATTCCTTAGGAACCATCTCTGTTGAGGAGATCTAAGGGGAGCACAGGCATGGGTGGTGCACCTCCTTCAGGTGAGATGCAGGCAGGGGAGGGGTCTGGGGGGGTCTGGGCTCTGGACGGAGCCAGGCCTGCTGTAGGGCACGGCACTCCTGAATCTGAATCTGCTGGAAGACCACTGGCAGCGAGCCTGTGTGTCTATTATATTGTACCCCAGTGCTGAGGGCACACGTGTCTCGGCATCAGGCTGTAGGTGTTCAGGTGGAATCCAAGCAGTGACCAAACTTGTACAGTGTCACACACACACACACACACACACACACACACCACCACCACCACCACCACCAGACGCTAATCTTTTGAAATGAAACAAAATGTGAACATCTGTAATGTGTAACTCTTGCCCTCTGGGGGACTTGTCCGGCTCCACACAAACATTCGTCTGCAGGATGCCGGCCGAGTCTAGTCGGTCTCCACAGGAGCTCCTGCATTGGAGCCCAAACTGGGCACCAACACATGTGCTGGCGGGTCAGTGGTACCATGGACATACAGACATGTGCCCATGCATACATGGAGGAGGGCATCCAGACCGGTGGGCACAGCCATGTCCTGCACAGCTCCTTCTGCAGGAAGTCAGCCACGGGTTACACTAGAGAGTGAGAAGCCCAGACAGTGGTCCCATTTGGGAGTGGACAGTGGCTAGAAGGGGCTCCAGGACATCTGAGGGGCCATCCTCAGGGGTGTTGGGTTGGGGTTCCTCTCTGGAGTGAGACAGCAGCCCCTCAGGAGATACCCTGACCAGGCACAGCAAGTCTCAGACGCATATAAAGCCAGTCTGGCCTCCAGTCAACATTCGTCTCTCGGGATGGGTCTAGTACTAATTCTGATATTCCAAAGTACGTAGGCTTTTAACTTCCAAAGACTGCTGGATATCTTCCAGTTATGCAAAATGTGGAGACTCACATTTAACAAAAAATGTTCTGAAAAAAGAAAATATGCTCCTTTGAGCCATGAATATTTAATTAAGGAAAATGATAAATCAAGCATTTATGGGAAAATATGTTCACCCTCAGAATGCAAGGCTTTGAGGGGTCTCTGGCTCATCTTGGGTTGTTTTTATTGTGGTTATTTTATGGCTGGTTTTTTAGTTTTTATTGTGTGCTCGGTATTTATTTGCTCTGCTCAATTTTATCAAAACCCTTCATATGCAACAGGGAAATGGAAATGATGTCAGCCCACAGAGCCCTTGGCCTGTTTGCCCTGTGCTGCTTACTTCCAGAGAAGTGCGGATGCAGCAGGTCTGCAGGGACTTGCTGCCCTTCTGTCCAGGCTTCGTGGGTTCATCAAAGGGGCCTTGGATGTCCAGGGGGAGCCATGAGGCACACAACTTGGCGTGGGTTATCACGCAAGAGGCTGAGGCACAGAAGACTGGCTTTAGACGTACCATGGTCTCAAAAAATTTCCAGTACAGTCACCTGCAGCCCCTTCTTCCACGTGGGTGTGAGTCACATGCAGTTCACACTACTCATTTGTTACCATACTGACTGCCCTGGTGCTCACCAGATATCACAATGCATCACGTTAACCATATGCGTGCCGTTATCAGTGTTAGGGACAGAAGCTCCCAATGGGGGAGCGGATGCTCAGCGGACATTTTGAGGCAAACCGGAGGAGGTGGGTGACAGAGCAGGGGTCACCTGGACATGCGAGCAGGTGGCCCTGTGTGGGAATGTGTTGAAGGTCCTCAGGCCAGTTTTGGGGAATGGAGCCACTCTCAGGGCGCTGCTTCTAGTGGCTCTCGGAACTGTGTCTCTTTCCCTTCCCTTCCTTCGTGCTGAGCCTTTTCTAAGAACAGGAAGACCTGTGGTATCATTGGCTGGCCCAGTTCTCCTGTGTGTGGTGTCCCGCAGGTTGGGGGGTGGAGTCCTTGCTCGCCGTTCACAGATAAAGAGTGCAAAGAGAGAGACGGGAATAAGGCCCACACAACAGGCAGCATGCACTGAGCTCCAGGGTGCTGATGTGAGAACTAGACAAGGCACCTGGGACACAGGGCCCAGATACTGACAGCCGCTACTGTCGTTTCTGCTCTTGGAAGCATTCCTTGCGATTTGTTTTAAAAAATGGAGTGCAGGCTCAGAGAAAAGTCATCAGGGGCTGGGCCAGTTCTAGAAAATGTCACAGAGCAGATAGAATTTGGCTTGGACTTAAACGACTGACAAGATTTAAGTAAAAATGGGGGAGGGACAAGAAGAGAAGGGGACTGGTGAGATAGCTGTCGCCTCTGGAAGAACCATTGGACATCCGTTTTCCTTGATGGTCCTCAGGCCAAGTCGGGGGTGGGGAGTTCCAGGGTTGGGGACACCCAATCAGCCTTGCCTTGCACCCAAGGCAGCAAGGTGCCCCTGGGCCTGGGTGGGCAGCAGTAAGGGAGGCAGCCTCAGGGCTGATCAGCAATCAAGGAGGCTCAGTAACCCCTCCCGCCTAGTCCTTCATTGTAATCCAGCCTCAGAACCTGCCTGCTGGTCCCTTATGAAGTTAGAAGAGGTTTCTGCCAGAGTTGGCATCCAAGCTGACCTCCGAGTCCTGCATGGCCTCAGACAACTTTTGTAGGTGGACCCGGAAAAGGTCAGGGGCAGCTTTGCACAGAGCACAGGCATCAGCTCAGATGCCAGGGCCCACAGGGTTTCCAGAACAAGTAGCACCCTGAAGCTCCTGGATCCTGGGAGAAATTCCCGCAGAGAAGCAGCGGCCCACCTCTGCCCAGCCTCAGAGGACAGGGCCCCAGACTAATGAATGGAGGGGAGGGTGTGACAACATCCTCAGGGCCCTGGGACCAGCACCTGAGGTGAAGGAAAGCAGTTACCATGGGCAGAGACCTCCCCTGCAGAGCAGCTGCCCTAACTGACCCCTGGATCTTTCCAGGGACTGAGTCCTATCTGGCCTTCATTCATTCTGGGAATGATCTCAGTGAATACATGAGGCCTTCCGGTCACATCAGTGTCCAAAATGCCAAGCCTCAAGTCACTGGAGGACGGTTCATTTGCCCTTGACTCCAATTAGGGTTGTGACTTAAATGTCAAAAAGTACCAAAGCAAAATAAGACAAAACCCACCTTTACTGATACACACAGTGGGCTGTTGTAAATTAACCTCATTTGATCTTAGACATTTAGATATTCAACTAACTTAAATTTAAAGCCAGTGAGTTCAGTGCAAGCCCTTTCAACCTCGATAGTTGGTTTTGCTTCACCCTGGACATGACAGGAGGCCACAGAAAATGAGGGCAGTGTCCATGGACCAGTGGGGGAAGGGTTATAATTCAGGGTGGTTCAGTGTGTGGCTCCTAGGCTCACCACATTTCTATCTCCCTAGTGCCCGCAAGTTGGTTGTGTCTTTTGGCTCACATCCACTAATTTCATTTTGGGGATTTAGACAGTCACAGCTGATACTCAGGTGAAGATTACCTGATAGCATTTCTACAGGGAAGTTGTTTGAGTCTGTGCATCATTGCTACAGAAGTAAGTGACCAACCAGGGCTCTGGACCTGAACTTCCCTCCTGAGACCACAAACACCCAATCACTTCCCAAATCCTCCTGCATCACCAGGAACTCAGCCTGTGTTGAGAGGCCTATAAGGACCCGCAGTCCATGTGCTTCAGCATTTTGGTGCCTTTCTCCAGCTTTGCTGCCCACCTGGCTCCTTGGTGGTGTTCTCATCTCACTGGACCACTCCCCCTTCTTTTGCAGGAGCCCAATGGCAATGTCGCAGCAGAGGTCCCACCAGAGTTGGTGCTGAAGCCTAAGCTGCTCTTTTTTAGACATGGACGTTCCCCGGGCGCCCTCTGGTGGTTGTAGAGCAGGCCAGCTGTGAATTTCTTGTGATGGCCAGGATCCTAGCACCGCGCCCCAGCAACCCCTATCCTGGGAACGAGACCCTGCACGAACATTACAACTACGTGGGCAAGCTGGCCAGCAGGCTGAGGGACGCCCCGGAGGGCAGCACCCTCACCACTGTGCTGTTCTTGGTCATCTGCAGCTTCATCGTCCTGGAGAACCTGATGGTTCTGATCGCCATCTGGAAAAACAACAAGTTTCACAACCGCATGTACTTCTTCATCGGCAATCTGGCGCTCTGCGACCTGCTGGCTGGCATCGCCTACAAGGTTAACATTCTGATGTCCGGCAAGAAGACGCTGAGTCTGTCTCCTACGGTCTGGTTCCTACGGGAGGGCAGCATGTTTGTGGCCCTTGGGGCATCTACCTGTAGCTTGCTGGCCATTGCCATCGAACGGCACCTGACCATGATAAAAATGAGGCCTTATGATGCCAACAAGAAGCACCGAGTCTTCCTCCTGATCGGGATGTGCTGGCTCATCGCGTTCTCGCTGGGCGCCTTGCCCATCCTGGGCTGGAACTGCCTACACAACCTGCCTGACTGTTCCACCATCCTGCCCCTCTACTCCAAGAAGTACATTGCATTTTGCATCAGCATCTTCACTGCCATCCTGCTGACCATCGTGGTCCTGTACGCCCGCATCTACTGCCTGGTGAAGTCTAGCAGCCGCAGGGTGGCCAGCCCCCACAACTCGGAGCGCTCCATGGCCCTGCTGCGCACTGTGGTGATCGTGGTGAGCGTGTTCATCGCCTGCTGGTCTCCGCTCTTCATCCTCTTCCTCGTCGATGTAGCATGCAAGGTGAAGGAGTGCGCTGTGCTTTTCAAGGCCAAATGGTTCATCGTGCTGGCGGTGCTCAACTCCGCCATGAATCCCGTCATCTACACTCTGGCCAGCAAAGAGATGCGCCGTGCCTTTTTCCGGCTGGTCTGTGGCTGCCTCGTCAGAGCCCAGGGTGCCCGCGCCTCGCCTATCCAGCTCGCCCTAGACCCGAGCAAGAGCAAATCCAGTGGCAGCAACAGCAGCCCCTCCCCTAAGAGCAAGGAGGACACGCCCCAGACAGTCCAACCTTGCATAACCAACAAGAACAAAACCCTGCAGAACGGGGTCCTCTGCAAGTGAGGCTGGTCCCCAGTGGCAGGGGTCCTTATATCTCCAGGGGAGGAGTGGCGCCTGTCCTGGGGCCACATGCTTATTTATTGCAGGTCTCGCCAGAGCTTTGCCAGAGCTGACACTCAAGACACCTGCTCTGCCAACAGCCTCCCTGGGTGTGGCCAACTCTGAATGCTGGGACTCAAGGACTTACCAACCCATTTCAATGTAGACAGCGTTCCTTGCCCGTTTCAAGCTGCAAAGCCTTCCAAACATACCAAGCTGCTGATGTCAATGCCACCTTGCCTTGAATCCCGCTGGCTGCTCTCTGGTGTTTCTGGAGAGAGAAGCTTATGGGCCATAGTGTGCACAGCCTGTTTCCCAAGACATGGGGACACTGGGTAACTACACTACACTGACTGTTCCCAGCACGGAACAGTGTGTCTGTCACTTGTGTGCTGCCTTGCACAGGTGTTCTGCTTACCTGCTGTGGGCACATGCAGAACTGCAGACTTGGTGCAGTTAACAAGTAACATGACATATTCTGACCAGTCTACCAGACCATCCGCTATAAGGCAATGGCTAGGAACAAGGTGGAGTCTAGAATTGACCAGATTTCAGATCCTGAATGCCAAAATTCTCAAAAGGTCTCATTCAAGACTGGTCCTGGATATGTGGGTCTGACCCTGGACAGTCCTGAGACATGCCTGGGAGCCAGACCATCGGAAGGATCTTGGCAAGAACAGCTTCGCTCTGTGGAAGCAGGTCCCCTGAAGGACCCCAGCATATCTTCTGTCATGTGTCCTTACAGTTTTGATGACATCCAAAACCTAATTTAGCCATGTTACAGGATAATTCACAGATTTCAGCAAATGACAGGAAAGTCAACCAAGGTCTTCCAGGAACCAATGTCCCAAATCACCTCAGACGTGGACCAACTCTGGAGAAGCAAGGACAGACCCCAGGACCTTCTCACCTTTCCAGGTTTTCAAAAGCAGCCATCTGTTCAATGGAAAATTTCTATTGAATTAGAACGGGTTTCCAGGACGCCACTTTGACCCTGTGTTAAGTTCACTTCCATATCAGAAAAGCACCAAGCCAGTAACCCCCATGTGGTCACAGTGGAGGAGCGGGGGCCAGCAGCAGCCTCACAACTTCTGGAAAGCTGACCCCCATAGTCCCCATTAGAGCAGTTTAGTTGCCAGGAGAGGAAATGTGACCTGGTGGTGGGCTCCTTCTTCAAAGAAACGTAATCATATTGTGATCTCACTGTTTGACATAGGTGGCTCTCATACCACTGTTTACATTATAAAGGAATCACACGGAGGCATTTTTGGGCATGCCCTTCCCCAAGCAGTCCGGAGTCCGTGAGACGTGAGAACGCAAACTGATGACAAGACACGCACATCTGTGGCACTCTTCTAAGCCCACAGTTGATGCCTCGAGTTCTTTGTAAAAAACAAAACCAAAGCAAAAAACCTGCAAAAGGCTGCTTTGGGGGAAATCTCACGTGAGAACAGTCTGGTGTTTTGGGGTTCAGTGAGCATGTTGCCCATGTAAGGGACTGAAGAAGTCTTATCACATTAACTCTTCTGAAGAGAAATTAACTCCTGTTTCATCTGAGGCGAGTTGCTCTTTTTGAGGGACATTTCCATGGGCCCTGAGGAATGACCATGTACTGGCCAAAGACTCTCCTCATTTTTATTACTGATGAGATAAATCCTGTTTGTAAGGAGATGTTCGTCGGTGATATTTTTGTGTGTGTGTGGTTGTTGTTACCTTCTTTATATCACTAAGAAGGAACATATTCTTTTACCAAATAACATGAGAAATTCTGGGGCATTTCTAGAAAAGTTAAGCATTAAGCAGGTTAAGAACTAAATGCATCATCAGAGAGCTTACAATGTCTTGAGCATGGCTTTTTCCCTGAGATTAGGACAGGAGACTTTAGAACTTTCTGTCACAGTTCTGAGTCACTCTAGGGACCTGTATCTCTGGTGCTAACATTAATATAGCATTTTGCACCATTGCCACAACTTTACTGTGACATGACACAACACTTTCAAGCAGCCTGAATGAAAAATACTGAAAAAAAAAAAGTGATTGCATTTATTTGATATGTGCAAAGCATAGTTAACTTGAACACCCATGTGTATGGTTCTAACCAGCTAGCTGGAGCTCATTTAGAGGTTTGGTGTTTCAAAGCAACATAGAACCTTCCCATTAGATCTCATTCAGTTAATAACCTTTGTTATGTCCCATGTATGTTTGTTTAAAAAATAAAACAGAAAGCTTTTGTATAAACCGTTGTTTCCCAACATGTTTCCATGTGGGGGTCATCCATAGCAGGGCTACCCCTGGTGTCATGCAGGATGGCAGGATGGCCCTTTACCTGGCACCATTGTCTCTTCAGGCATTAAACCACTCTTACCACCTGATCACCCTTCTGCCCTATACCCCCCTCACTGCTGTGTCCTGTGTTCAGTGAAGCTGGCTGGTGTGGGGCTCCCCCAC
The DNA here is from genome assembly GCA_037038555.1 of Rhynchonycteris naso. Classification (NCBI taxonomy): domain Eukaryota; kingdom Metazoa; phylum Chordata; class Mammalia; order Chiroptera; family Emballonuridae; genus Rhynchonycteris; species Rhynchonycteris naso. The sequence goes on along the minus strand of CM072996.1, from coordinate 96,286,072 downwards.
CAATCTTGCTAGACAGGTCAGACTGTTTTGAAGATGGTGAGTAGACTGCCCTTTGGCAGGGAGGAAATGGTGAGAGCCACAGCAGTCAAGGTAGAGCCAAGAGGTGGAATATGTAATTCTTCTCCATTTGCAGGAGAGAAGAGGTCAGAACTGGCCCATTCCCCAGCTTCCTCATTTACAGATGGTAAGTTTTAGAGAGTGAGAAAGAGTGTGTGTGTGTGTGTGTGTGTGTGTGTGTGTGTGTGTGTGTGTGTGTGTGTGTATGCGCGCGCGCGCACCTTGTGTTCTACAGAGAAAGAGGCCAGAGTTGGGCATAACGGGTATGGTGGTATCAGTCATGATGAGAACACCTGCTTTCTGGGGAAAGGTTTCAAGCACCCTTCTCTCTTTTGAGGCAACACAAGATCCACCATCCAAATGAGAGACTCTTCACAATACACTTTATTGCCCACAGAGCTACAGTGACAGTGATTTCAACAATGGACCACACAGAAAACAGCTGTTACCTCAACCCTTGACCCATGTTATCCTGTGCTGACAAGGAGCTTTTCACAGAAATGTGACAAGGCATATTTTATAGAAAACTTCTGATTAAGTTACCAAACCCATGCATTTAAATTGTCTCTAGAAGTGCAGAACCTCAACCCGATGTTTTCGTGTCTAAGTGAAATATAAAGGGTTCGCCACATGGTCAGGAATGCACACACTATGGTCCCAGAAATGAAGGCACATTTTCTGATAACCCATAACTGCAGCATTGCCTGCGTGGGTGACAGCCTCCCTCCTGGGCCACAGGATGGCACTTGGGGATGCCAGGCTGCCCCTCTGCTCGGCTACCCCGCCGCACAGGGATGTGCCAGGTGGCTGGCAGGGTGTGCAGCTGGGAACCACGTCATTTCCCGAAGGAGTACAGTGGCTTCTTGGAAGGCGAGGAGGAAATGTAAGCCAATTTTCTTCCCCGCTATGTTGCCAAATCTCCCGAATGTTGGCCAGATAACTTCAGTGTTAATCATAGAGCAGAGAGTAGAAAACTTGAAATCAGTTTTGAATTCCCACTCCTCGGGGGTTTCCAAAGTCCCGTTCCATTACAAATATCGAAGTAGAAAGTGGTGAATTGGCGATAAACCCAGACAGGGAACTTTACAGTAATTCTTTTTTTGTTTGTTTCACAAAAGTTTATGGAAAACCAAACACAAAATTTTCAAACAATATTTATCAATGCATGTCATGTGTCATCCAAATGCTTTCTTATAAAAGTAATAAATATTATTACATGTTAAATTTATACGGCATTCTCTCCTAATCCTTGGATTCAAATACCAAATGTTGAGTTCTTGTTTAAGTCTGAAGAGAAAAACATTCACATACCTAATTTTACAATATTTATTTTAGAACAAGTTATATTTAAAAGTCAAGTGAACAGAGAATATTCCACTTGCAATCAATGAACGCATAGTTGTTATAAGGTAATTCAGTTTTAAGAGTGGGTTTTCCCATTAATGTTTGCTTTGTTGACTGTCGCTTGATTCAGTGGTTAGAACCGCTAGTCACTGAGACATGTCCCAGGTGAGTGTGATTAGGACCACAGCGCCCGCCCACGGGCAAGTATTTCTACCTACAGCATTTCAGGGTAATACAGCAAAATAGAGACTTAAACTTTGAGATTTTGTTTCCCATGTGAGAGGGGCACTTCCAGCCCCTGGGAGGGAGCCCTGCATTTGGGGGCTTAAGGGGCTTGTTTATATAGGGCCCCTGTGAACGCAGGAAAAAAGAATAGTGACAGGAGCAGCCTTACTGCCCCTTCTGGCACCCCTGCTGACACCAGCCACTATGCCTGCAAGGGTGTCCTGCCTCCCTTGGACCTTCGTGCCCTGTCTGTCTGCAAGAATCTACCCTTCAGTTCACAAAGCCTTCCAACTCCCCTGACCCACCCAGGAGCGCTGGTCTCCATAGCCCTTTGAACTTGACGACAACACCACCAGGCTTGTCACGCCAGCACCCGGTGAGTACTTCCCACAGGGTTACACTCACGGGCAGGCACAACCCCCGTGGTGCACTTCTCTATCCCAGGAACCCAGCATTGCGCCTGCACATGTGAACAAGTGTGCACACAAGATCTGGGGAAGGCTGGTCAGAAGCACTGATGGTGGTGCCACACATGCAGCCACTGGGGGTGGACACGTTTGCCTACCCCCCTTTCCCCCCAGGGCACACTGTGATAGGGGACAGCCTCTACCACACCTGGCCATTCTCATCCTTCCTCACTGGCCTCCACAGCACTGCACACTGTAGCTGAAGACAGGACGTAGTCTGGGGTTGATTAGTACACTGCCTTTTTCCCTTATCCTCCCACACCCTCCGTCCTCTCCTCCTCATCTTGCCCAGCTACGTCCCTCTGTCACGTCCCACAGTGACCCGCCTCCTGTCTTGTTCCTGCAGCATTCAGGGGCCTCCTCGGATGTCTATGGGTGCCAGGACACGTCAGTCCCCAAATGCTTAGCATTTCTTTAACTTTCTAGTTGTCCTCATCCGCCAAAATATCAAAATCCAGGGAGGAGCCCCAAGGGGCACATTGCACAGCCAGCTCTCACGTATACATGGCAGAGTTGCACCCTCATAATCAGTGCAGGTGTGTATGCGTGTGCGCACACACAGCGACAGAGATGCTCAGCCATAGGATCAGTGCAGGTCCACGGGTGTGCAGGTACATACATGCAACTGACACAAGTTCTCCTAGGAAGTTGCCATTTTTCTGGGGGTTATAAAATGGGCCACTTTTAGAGCTGTGCATTATGTTGCTTGCAAACTTATGAATACGTATGAACCCCGCTGTAAGTGAGCTGTGGCTGGCTGATGGCGTTTTATCTTTCAGCAATGGTTGCATGGAGTTGTAAATGTTTATTAACCTTCCACTGTTAAACTCCCAGCATGCACCTGGGAACCTACAACATGAAGTAGCATGGAAATATATATAGTCATAGAGGGGGAAAGCCATCAATAAGGGACAGATAAGAACTGGCAACTCACACCTCGTGGTGGTTCTCAAAATCTAGACTGCCCACCAGCATCACGCACCATTTATTAGAAATGAAAATTTTCAGGTGCCATACAGACCTACTGAGTCGGGAAGTCATGGTGGGGGGGGGGGCAGTAGTGTTCCACTTCAAGTCTGCTTGGCAGGAAGGTCTGTCTCTCTGTCAGAGGACATATGCTAGAGGGGTGCATAATGCTGGCCAGGGCAGCCTCTCAGCAGTGCTGGGCTGGCTGAGTGTGTGCTCCTTACTGCCCTGTGGGTAAGCTCTGGGCTGTGTCCAGCCCTGTCTCCCACAGTCCCCAGTGCACCCTGGTGATCGGCTCAATGGAGTTTTCATCAGCTTCCCTCCCCTCCCCACCCCCTGCTCGCCACCCAGAGAAACCATGTACAGTAGACCCTCTCTTGGGGGATGCTTCTGAAGCTCCCACCTCCCAAGTACAGAGAGACTCGGAACATTTCCTGGTCATCCGGAATGTTCATCATGAATGAAGCATGCCCTTACATGCTTTGGAAAAAAGATGGATAAACTGTAAACCCAAGGAGGGAAGGACTGCTGGCCATTTCCACTGGGGCAAGCTTGTCACACGAGCCCTAAGGGACCCTAACAAGTCCTGCGCTCTGTCCTAGATTCAGCCGGCGACACCCTCCCCTCACTGAAAAACTAGCCCATCGGCTGCAGGAAGCCGTGATGCGCCTTGGCTCATGGTCCTCTCAGAGGCAGCGGTGGCTCCGGGACTGCAGTGTGTCCTAGTAAAGCCACGCTCCCTCTGGTTTCTCAGGACCAACTGTGTAAGTTCCATTACACAACCACAGCTCATCTGGAACCCAAGGCCAAGATGTGTCTGTGTCCTGCCATTACCTATGGGCGATCTTTGCACAATCGTCCTTCCTGTTGCCCGTCAGGGTGGTCACCACTCACAGGATGGCATGTGTGGCATGTGCACAGACTCAGACAGAGAGAGAAATGATGCTCACTTCACGTGAAGCGTTTGAGGGACAGTGGTTACTGTCCTTCATGCTTGCACATATTCACCACCCTGCAATCCTTACATGGGGACTGTGCAGGCCTGCAGTGCAGGGGGCAAGACACGACTCAGAGAAACGTGGTCCTGGGAGGGGGTGCTGGGTGGAGGCGGCCCTGCTGTGGGCACTGCCCAGGAGAAGCGTGACTGGCCATCACGCGGTGACTGGTTCAAGGAAGTAAGTTCTAAAGCATTACTTACATAAAGGAGGCACCCGGGCAGACTCTGCCTGAAGGGAAAGCTCCATTTTAGGAATGGGGTGACTGTAGGACCCCAGAACAGACAGAAAACATGTCCTGAGTGTCCTGAGCCTGGAGGCCCTTTTGGGAGTGCTCTGTCCACTCCCCCTTCCCCCAACAGGCCTGCCCTGCATTCCACAGGCCTTTTCCTCCACACATGGCCTGTCAGTCTCTGTCCTCAGAAATGATTGGTGGTGACCTTCTTACCAGGAAACCCTCCGGACACCATATGCGTCCCAGTGGGGTCTTTGTCTATTGACCCCAACACTGAGACAGCCATAAATAGAACTGTTGCTCACATGAACCACGAGTCAAAGCTGAGTGTGAACCAGTCCTTTGGCCTTTCAGTTTAAAAAAAGGCCAGAAGTGGTCATTTAAGCCCAGGGTGTAGACCGGGACTGCCCTGAGCCATCAGGGTCTCCTTGTAGTCAAGCCTCAGAACTGACGTAAATCAGAGATGAGCAGCCCACAGGAGGCCCCTCAGGCTCCCAGAAGGACCAGAATGCCGTATAAGCATAGCCAATGCACATAGGACCATGTGTGGGTGGGAGAGGAGGTGGGCAGGGAGGCCAGGGCACTGCACAAGCCGGGACGTTGTAGGACTGCTGGCTCACCCTGCACTCCCAGCAGATGCAGAGGCCTGGGTCAAGGGCTGATGGCCCATGAGACGGGCAGCAGGCCTGGAGCATCCGTGGGCCCCAGGTGGCTCTGCATGGCCACAGCATATGTGCCCTGGATGTCAGGGACACGGGAGTGCACGCCTGGTGCTGCTCTGCCCGCCTCTGCCCAGGCAGGGACACAGTTGGGGAAACTGCTGGAGGAAAGGACCCAACCTGGACAGGGTGGAGGCCTCATCTCATCTACCTGCAAGGCCTGAGCTCCCAGCTTAGCAGAGGCAAGGAGACGGGGACGAGCAGGACAACTCTGCTGCCCGCCTACCACGCGGCCTTGAACAAGTTGTAGCCACCGTTTCCCCGGCTGTAAGTGAGGCTCCCAGTCATACCCATCACATATGCCTGAAGGAGGAGATGGGCTCCACATGAGCTCTAACACATTCTGCAAACGGAGAGAGCATGACGGGAAAGCACTGCCGTCTGTGTGTCCCAGTGTCCAAGGTCCACTCCCTGGTGGCCCAATTCCATTGTGAGCAATCTTATAGTCTGAGCTTTAAAGTGAATATTTTGAATCCGCATTGAAACAAAATTGGATCCCCCAATATTTTTAATTGTCTGAATTGATTCTCATGCAAAAAAAAATCATATATAAATGTATATATTGCTGACCACTGAGACAAACACCAACCTTGGAGCAGAGAGCCTTTTGCATTGTAGTTCCCCCCTAGGACAAGCAGAGCTGGCCAGGTGTCCAGGTGCTCATGGCTCCTGACTCTTGCTTCCTACCTGCTCCCGCCCTGTCATGTTAGCATTTTGGCCTTGCATGCAGGGCATGCAAGATGATAGAAAGAAAAACCACTTTGTCTGTTTTTATGCACACCACACACAGAGAAAGCTCAAGCTCCCTCACAGAGGTCAGACATCTGTTTGCGTCCACAGGGCTGCAGGCCCCGGGAGAGGCGTACAGGGTGATTCTTGCCATCACCCCAAAGCCTGCATGGGCAGGAGGCAGGGCCAGCTGCTGTCCTGCACCCCCACTCAGCCCCCATTGCTTCTAGGTAACCTGGAGCCAGGCACCCGTGCTGCGCCTGAAACCAGACCATTCCGGGAAGCAGCACAGAATGGCCTAGACGAGTTCCAATCCACTGCGGAACATTCTAGATGACTGAAACTGCCGTCAGCTTGGATTCCCTGGGCCCTCAGAGAGCTTAAACCTCAAAGAAGGCCACACATGAAGCCTCTAATTTGCTCCAACCCATCTTTGCCCATCAGCTATAGCCCACCCACCATCCCAGCCACAAACCCCCATAAGTAGAAATGGGGTTCGCACACCTAGGAATGCTGCAGAATTAGGGGAAACCTATCCGTCATTACTGTTCAGCTCTGAGACATGACAAGTGGCGAGGGGAACGTCACTGTGTCCCCGGGGTCAAAGAGGAGGCAGTGGGCCTGTCGTGGGGGGTCACGGGGACAAGGCCAGCGCTGCAGTAGTGGTAAGAAGATACCCCACACAAATGAATCTCGCTATCTTTTAAAAGACATCCTGGGACTCTCATCCCAGATACATTGTCAGGTCATAGACAGGGTCAAGTTCCCAACACCCAAAGATCAGCAGGAATCCGTGTTTTCCCTCCAAGGAAGGAGCCAGCACTCAGCGCTTCATGGGGAACCTGGTGTACAGACCGCCTGTGGCGCTACCTGCCCGTCGCTCCCGGGGCGGAGCCTCAGATGATTCTCGGGCTCGCCAGCCTGGGCCCACAGGAGCTGCTGATGCCCAGTCTCCAGGACAGAACCTGGGCACATGTGCTCGCACTGGCTTGGGCATGGGCGCACACTCCTGCTTTTCTCTCCCTGGATGAACATAAGGGGAGGGGGCAGTTTTGCCGGTAGCGACCAGAGCAGCCTAGAATCAGCTGGTCAGCCAGAGAGACATGCAAACCATGGCTGTGCCCAGCGACCACTGCACACGTCTTCATCTTGTCTATACACAGATGAGAACAAGGGAAGCACTGGCCAATCAAGATCTTCATTGGTAGGGCTTATTTTGTGCCAGATTTGGCAACAAAACACATCCCAAGAACCCCTGGGCCACCAAGGTCATGGGAGACAGCACTCTTGTGCTCAGCATGACCTGAAACAGCTGAAGGGAGGCCGGCTCCTTGGTGCGGTGCCAGGAGACTTCTGGTGCTGGGCGCCCAGTGCACACAGGTGCTGTGCAGACAGCCCAGGGGGGCGTCTGAAGGAGCAGGGACAGAAATCAGCACCACTGTGTCACCCTGCTCTGCACGCAGACCTACGCCTCTATGGGTGGCAGGCACCTTGCCTGATTCTGTTGTAACCCTGTGCCAGTCACCAAAGCCCCCGCTTGCTCCTTCTCCCCATATTGTGCTTATTAGGTAAACATCAGGTGACGCTTTCCCCAGTGCACTATCCGACGCTTTCCCCAGTGCACTACCCTCGTAGAACGGGTCAGCTGAATTAAGTTTCTGCCCAGACAACTACAGTCAAACTTCTTCAGCAAAAACATACAGCACAGAACATTAGTCTCACCCCTTTCTTGGTCTTAAAAAATAGAACTATAGAGGGATCGTCTGTACAGGATGTATAGGTATGTACACCTTTGCTATGCACATGAGAAATCCGAGTGGGTTTGTGAAAACCACACTCTATTCACGCTCTCCGCCTGGGGATTTGGAACAAGGCGCTGAACCTGCGGGACGCTGCCCACATTCCTGGGGCCTGAGATCCATCCGCCGGGAAGAATCGAGTCCTCCTGACCTTGGAGCGGTGTCAAGACAGGGCGGCTGGAGGGTCACGGGTTTCTCTCCACTGGCTGCTGGAGGCAGAGCTCACTCCCGGCAGAGACGATGGGGATGCTGTTTTCCAGGTGGTGGTTGATGAGGTGGCTGATGCTGTCAAAGACCCTGTCTTTTGTCCGGACCTGGGAGGACACGAAAGGAAAGTCAGCGTTGCCCATCGGCAGAAGTAAAAAAGACACATGCCTTGCTTGATGTTAGCCACACCGTTTGAATGAGAGGGTCACTTCCTGGGGTACTGGGGGCTCCCCATGTTCTCAGAGCTGGTGTCTGTGAAGTCACTGGTGACTGTCGCTGGCCAGCCAATTCAGGCTGCTTACCTGTCCAGCCTTTCAGGGCTGAGTCACAGGCTCCCCCACCTTCAGCACCCAGGTGCCATAGTGAGCTCCCCTGTCCTACACCAGCCTTCTGTCCCCTGCTCTCCTCCTGCCCTCACAAGACCCATTACAGAAACCGCTATCTAGCCATCCTGTACCACTCACTGAGGTCTGCAGACTCCCATGCCCCTCCTACCTGCAGACCTCTGCATGGTCCCTGGGGGCCAACCCCACACACTGAGCTGGTACACTCTGAGTGCAGACCATACCTGAAGAAGGCAATATGAGGCCTGGTCAAGAGCAGTCTCCCAGCATGCTCCTGACACAGCCCCTGGGTCCTGCTTCTGAGAGGGAGTTGGAAGTGGGGCAAGGAGCAGGTGCCTGGCTACACCCATTCACCTTCCAGGCTGTTAGATGGCCCTCAGGCTGGTTCTCAGATGCCTGGGTACCCTGACCTCTATTTCCTTCCTCAGCAACTCCAAGGGCATGTCTATTCTCTTACTGCTGTACTTGTCCTAATAGTCTCCTTTCCCCAAGTAGTTAATCTCACCCCTTTCCCTAAGGTAGTCACCCTGGTCTCCCCCCACTCCATCATCTCACCAAGGGGTTATTACTCTCTGGGCCTCCAGCCCCCGATCTTACTTCTACCCCAAACCTCTGCTCTAGGTGTGTATATCTAAAACCTCTGCCCAGGCCATTCAGCGCTGTGCTCTGCCAATTAGCAGCCAAAGGCAATAGCAGAAACTTTGAAATGACGATGTTTTCTTCCCCTGAGATCCAATTCTGAGGTGGCCCCTCCCCGACCCATCTCTGTAAACACCAGAGCAGAGGGGACCTCTAAGGCCACAAGGTCCCCTGGCTCTTCAGCATTATGCCTCAGTGATGATGTAATATCATGGACACATTCAGAAAGGAAACCTTTTGTAGGAGTTTCTGGCATCTTCCCATTGAGGTTGTTTAATCCTTCTTCCAAGCCTAAAATGCCCATGTGAGTGACATGGGCAGGCCCCTTCCTTGGCAGCTAAGGGCACCCAGGAGCTCAGCCTGAGCCAGGTCCTGCCAGCAGGCTACCTCGACATTGACTTCTCACTCCTACTTCTAATGATTCACACTCATATAAGTCTGGGGCAGTAGGAGTAGATTACGGAGGGTTTATCACAAGAAAAATCTGGGAAAGCCTGACCTGTGGTGGCGCAGTGGATAAAGCGTCGACCTGGAAACACTGAGGTCGCCAGTTCAAAACCCTGTACTGGTCTGGTCAAGGCACATATGGGAGTTGATGCTTCTAGCTCCTCCCCCCTTTCTCTCTCTCTCTCTCTCTCTGTCTCCTCTCTAAAATAAATAAATAAAAAGAAATTAAAAAGAAACAAAAACAAAAAAACCTTTAAAAAAAAAAGAAAAATCTGGGACAGTGGTCTTAACTGTGGTTCATGTCAAAGTCAGCTGAGGAGCTTTAGTAACCCCACACCCAGACCCGCCCCATCAGACAGATGAGGTGGGGTCCAGCCTATGATGTGTTTTACACTACATCCATGATCTCAACATGCCAACCATGCAGAAGACTACCGGTCGGTGTCCTTGGAGTATATGGCTGGCTAACATAACATACACATAAACAAAGGCACACAAAAGAAGTAACTCATGAATTTACTGTATAAGGAAACAGGCCAGTTTACTCCATTCCCATAAATATTCACTGAACTACAGGTCTGGCTCCTGCCCGGAGACTTTGCAATCCACAGAGCTACCTGTGTGAACCCAGCTTTCATGGGGTCAGAAATGCCATTCACTGATTACAAACACTCAGTAGCCCAGACAAACCTAGGACAAACTTCTCTGGACACTGGGGAGGATTCTGCTGCAGCTATGATACATGGAATGTTACCCAGACACCTGTGTGAGGCTCAGCACAGCAAAAAGGAAATAGACATGAAAATAAAAGCCTGATCTGGACAGGCTAGTGGAGACTAGACTAAAATATGCAAATGTTGGAAAAGAAGAAAGATCTGAAATCAATAATCTAAGCTTCTATCTTAGGAAACTAAAAAAGAAAAAAAAATGGAGTAAATTATGTCCAAAGTAAATAGAGGAAATAAAGAATAAAAGTTAAAGCAGAAATCCATGAAATCAAAATGAGAAATCAATAGAGAAAACCAATAATCCATAAAGCCAGTTTTTTGAAAAGATAAATAAAATCAATGAGCATTTAACTAGGCAAACTAAGAAAAAGAAAGAGGACACAAATTACTAATATCAAAAATGAAAAAAGATCATCACTATAAATCTCCCAATGACATTAAAAGGATAATAAGGGAATATTATAAACAGATCTATCTATACCCACAAATTTGACAACTCAAATGAGATGGACTAACTCCTTCTGAATAAGCCTAAACCTATTAAAGAAATGGAATAAATAATTACTAATCTTCTAACATAGGAAACATCAGGGCCAAATGGGCTCACTGGAGAAATCTACCAAACATTTAAAGAAGAAATTGTACCAAGTCTCTAAAATCCCATTTAGGAGCTAGACTCAGAATAAATACTCATTTTATGAGGCCAGTATTACTCTAATATCAAAAGCAGACATGGACAATACAAGAAAATGACAGGTCACTATCTCTTATGTGTATAGATTCAAACACCCTCAACAAAATATTAACAAATTGACTTCAACATTGTATAAGAGGAATTATACATCATGAGCAAATGAGACTTATTCTGAGTTTGCAAGTCTGGTTCAACATTTGAAAATCAATTAATGTAGTCCACATCAATAAGTTAAAGACAAAAAATAAAATCACATGATTATATCAATAGATACAAAAAAAATATTTGATAAAATTCAATACTAATTTATGATAAAAGAAATTCTCAGTAAATTAGGAATAGAAGGTAACTTCCTCTACTTGAGAAAGAGTACCTACAAAAATTCTACCATTAACATCCTACTTGATGAAAAACTTGACACTTTCCCACTGAGATCAGAAACAAGGTAAGGATGTTACATCTCAATACTTGTCAACATCAGAGTGAAAGTTCTAGCTAAGGTAATAAGACAAAAATAAGAAATAAAAGGTATGCTGATTGGGGATAAAAGAAATAAAAAATGTCTTTACAGATGATAGGATTATCTATAAATAAGATAAAAAAGAATTGATAAAAACTCCCAGAACTAATAAGCAATTGTAGTGAAGTTGTAGGATACAAGATTAATATACAAAAGTCAGTTGTTTTCCTATATATAAGCAATGAAAAAGTGGAATTTGAAATTAAAAGCATAATAGCATGAGCACTCCAAAAATGAAATACTTAGGTATAAAGCTAATGAAATATATGCACAATTATATAAGAAAAACTACAAAATTTTGATTAAAAAAGTTAAAGACTAAATAAGTAGAGAGATATCCCACATTCATGGATAAGAAGATTCAATATTGTCAAGATGTCAGTTCTTCTAAACTTATTCTACAGATTCAATACAATCCCAATCAAAATCTTAGCAAGTTATTGTGAGTATATTGACAAAATGATTTTAAATTTTACATGGAGAGGTAAAGATTCAAAATATCCAATTCAATAATGAAGGAGAACAAAGTTGGAGGAATGACACTACTTGCTTTCAAGACTAAATAAAGTCACAATCATCAAGACAATGTGGTATTGATGAAAAAACAGATGAATCAACAAATGGAACAAAATAGCCTAGAAATAGACCCCCATAAATATAGTCCATTGATTTTTGATAAAGGATTGAAGACAATAAAACAGGCAAAGATTATCAAAAGATCATCAGAATGATCCTATGGTCACTGGCTTGAAGCCCAGTGTCACTGGCTTGAGCCTAAGGTCACTGGCTTAAACAAGGGATCGGCTGGAGCCCTCCTGGTCAAGGCACATATCAGAAGCAATCCATGAACAACTAAGGAGCCACAACTACAAGATGATGCTTCTCATCTGTCTTTCTTCTTGTCCCTCCCTCTCTCTCTCTCATGAAGGAAGGAAGGAAGGAAGGAAGGAAGGAAGGAAGGAAGGAAGGAAGGAAGGGAGGGAAGGAGGGAGGAGGGAGGGAGGGGTGGGAGGGAGAGAAGGGGAGGAGAGGGAGGAAATAAAGGAGGGAGGGAGGGAGGGAGGGAGGAAGGAAAGGAAGGAAGGAAGGAAGGAAGGAAGGAAGGAAGGAAGGAAGGAAGGAAGGAGAAGAAGAAAGAAAGAAAGAAAGAAAGAAAGAAAGAAAGAAAGAAAGAAAGAAAGAAAGAAAGAAAGAAAGAAGAAAGAAAGGAACCAGTTTTAAAAATGGGCCAAAAACCTCAACAGACACCTCAGCAAAGAAAATATAGAGATGGAAAATAAACATATGAAAAGAAGCTACATAACACCTGTCAGCAGGGGATGCAAATTAAAACAATGAGACACTGCTACACACACTTATTAGAATGGCCAGATTCCAGAACACTGACAACACAGTAAGCAGCTTAAACTTACCTTAGAGCAGTGGTTCTTATCCTTTTTTGAGGTACCAAACCCACCAGTTTCATATGCATTCACCGAACCCTTCTTTAGTGATAAATAAAATATGATTTTTTTTTCCAAATTCAAGACATAGGTATATGTGTTTTTACTGGTGCACAAAATGAGCCATGCATGAACATCACCTTGCTCAAAGAACAAAACCAACAAAGTGCATGAACTCACAACAAATTACGGTATTACTTTATTCTGGCCTCCGCGGCAGAGGCTTCTCTGAACCTCTGAGACCGACTCATCGAACCCCTAGGGTTCGATAGAACCCAGGTTAAGAACCACTGAGTTAGAGGCAACAGACATTTAGGAGAAGTTTGGAGCAGGGAGTGATATTAGCAGAGCCTCCTGTTGGAGGTGGAGGTGGGGTGTAGACACAGACAGTTCAGGTGGGGGGGTGGAGAGAGGCACTTTCACAGATGTTTAGGGGTGGGTGTGGTCAGTTGTCAGCCTTTGAGTGTGGAGTGTGAGAGGGAGGCACTGGAGGTCGAGGCTTGGTGACTGGATGAGTGGTAGGAAGGAGTCCAGAGGGCAGGTGGGTAAGGAGGTAGGGATGATCGAATGAAATGAATGATGCCTTCTACCTGAGAGGAGGTAAGCATAAGTTGCCTAGGGAACATTTAAGTGAAGCTGCCCTGTAGGCAGATAGAAATACTGTTTAAAGACTGCATTGGCCGTGGCCAGTTGGATCAGTACATAGAGAGTCGGCCTGGCGTATAGATATCCTAGGTTCAATCCCTAGTCTGGGCACACGTGAGAAGCGACCATCTCTTCCCCTCCCTCTCCCTCTTCTCTCTCTCCATCCCTCTCACAACCAGTGGCTCGATTGGTTCGGGTTGAACGTAGGCCCAGGGCACTGAGGATTGCAATGCTGATCCCAGCATCGACCCCAGACAAAGGTTGCCAAGTGGATCCCAGTTGGGGCACATGTGGGAATCTGTCTCTCTATCTTCCCTTCTTTCACTTAAAAAAGAAAAAGAAAAATGTCAGCTCTCCCCACATTAGTCTACAAATTCAATGCAAACCCTATCAAAACCCCAGTGAGTGGATCTAAACTCAGAACCAAGAAGAATAAGGGTCTGAGAATCTGTGAGACAACTTACAAAAAGGAGAGTCAAGAGGATGGACTCACACCCCCAGCGATCTAGACAGTTTCAAAGCCACACAGACTAGCACAGTACGATGCTTGTACAAGAAATAATAAATAGTGACATCAATAGAACAGAACTGAGCACAGAAAAAGACCCAAGGAACTTAGTATGTAAGAGGAGGAGCATCTGTGTTACAGACAAAAGATGAATTATCTGGCGGACGGTGACAAAAAACATTGCCTCATTACATGAATATCTTTTTAGTGTTGGGTCCCTATCTCAAATCTTCTTCAAAAGTAACTCCAGTCTTAAATGTGAAAGATAAAGCTATAGAGCTAATAGGAGAAAATATAGATGCACGCAGTGTGTCTGTGATTTATAAAATTCAAAACAGAAACTGTAATGGGAAAATTGGTGGATTTGACTACATTCCAAAGAAATACTTCTATTTGATGAAGAGTGTTTCAGACAAAATTATCCAATAGCCCTGGCTAGATAGCTCAGTTGGTTATAGCACCATCCTGAAGTGCAGAGGTTGCTGGTTCAATCCCTGGTCAGGGCACATACAGGAACAGCTTGATGTTCCTTCCTTTCCTCCTTCTTCTCTCTCTAAAATCAATAAATTTTTAAAAACTTGTAAAGATTATCCAATAGGTGGGAGAGTACATATGGAAATTCTATGACTAAAAAACTCAACAAAAATGCCCAATTAGAAGACTGAATCAGCCTGACCTGTGGTGGCACAGTGGATAAAGTATCAACCTCAAATGCTGAGGTTGCCAGTTCGAAACCTTGGGCTGGCCTGGTCAAGGCACATATGGGAGTTGATGCTTCCTGCTCCTCTCCCTTCTCTCTCTCTCTCTCTTTCTCTCTCTTCTCTCTAAAATGAATAAATTTTAAAAAATTTTTAAAAAGAGGACTGAAACATGGGGAAAAGCTAGGACCATAAGATGAACAGTACAGGATACACTATGGATGAGCTAACTGCACAGTACACAGTGAGACACCATGTCAACCCTCCATCCGCCAGGATGAGCAAGACCAGCGTGATGAGAGCCAGGAAGAGAAGGACGTGGGACGCCTTGTGCTTTGTTGTGGTGCACATGGTAGTCTGGCCGTTTTGGAAGCTAATGCCACTAGTGAAATTAAACATGTGTGTGCTGTGATCACACACTCTCCTGCCCTGGAGAGACGCTGTCCTGAGCACAGAGGAAAACATGCACAAGGCTGGTAGTGCCTTCAGTGCCTCAGTCCTTCACAAGAGAGCTCGGGGAGTAGTGTGAGGACCCTGTGCCCAGGGGTCCCCAGGCAGCTCACTCAAGTGACTCTCCTGTATACAGCCGTCACCACTGATGGATCCCTGAAACATGGGCCAAGGAGAAAAAGAAAGATCAAATGGGGCTTGTGTAATAATATCATGTTTGCAAATTTCTAAAATGCACAAACACAAAAAAAAATCTATTTTCCTCAATGTGCACATATTTTTTTAAACGTCCAAACAACTAAAGATGGGAAGTCGTAAGGATATATATTATATTCTCAGGAGAGGCTGCCCAGGTGGAGGGGGAAAAGAGGGTGTAGAGATGGGTGTCTAGAGAGCTGGAGTGTTCGAGCAACTTGGTCTCAACACCTGGGGGTAATGGATCATCTCAGGTAACAGTGCCCCCTCCCCAAATACACACAGGTAATCTGTGTCCACCACTTGGCACCTGAAGCCTAAGCCTTCATCTCTACCTATCAATCAAAAACTGCAATGTTATTAATGTTTAAGTAACTGCACCTGCTTCTTTGTTTTTACTGGATAGGATTTTAAACAGCAATCCTGAGATTTACTCACTGGTTAGGTTAATGTGATGACATGTATTAAATTCAGCTATTCTTGGACTGTGCCAGGGTGAAGTCAAACACATTTATTGACTGAATAATGGGATATTTAGTGGCACCCACAGCATTGTAAGACTCAGCCATCCTGTTGAACGTGCTGCCACACAGCATTGCTCCCCTGGTGGGAAAACAGGACGGATGAATGGGGGTTTCTCACTGCTTCATCCTGATCCACCACTTGCAAAAAAAAACAAAACAAAACCCAGGACTCAATGTTTAAACATATTTGAGAGGCCCTGACTGATTGGCTCAGTGGTAGAGCATCAGCCTGAAGTATGGAAGCCCCAGGTTTGACCCCCACTCAGGGCACACAGGAGAAGCGACCATCTGCTTCTCTACCCCTCCCCCCTCTTTTATTCTCTCTTTCCCTCCCTCAGCCATGGCTCAAATGGTTTGAGCAAAGTTGGCCCTGGGTACTGAGGATGGCACCATGGCCTCACCTCAGGTGCTAAAATAGCTTGGTTGCTGAGCAATGGAGCAGCAGACCCAGATGGGCAGAGCATCACCAGGTAGGGGGCTTGCCAGGTGGATGCTGGTCAGGGCACATGCAGGAGTCTATCTCTGCCTTTCCTCCTCTTTAAAAAAATTTTTTTTAAAAAATAAAAAAGAAAGAATTAAGGCTTTCCGGCTGGGCCCTGATGATTTTCCAAGTTGTATAACTTGCAGGGACCCTTACCATGGGCTCCTGTGGACAAACTCTTGCCTGAAAGCTTTCATCCCCTGGGCCTGGGCCAGGTCCTGGGGGCTTGATTGTCAGGACCCAGAAAGTACTTACAGGTGGACAAAGGAAAGCAGTCTCACGAAGCTCACCGCCCCTTGCCCCTCCACCCGCCCACCCCACCCCTACCCCCACCCTCCAGCCCCGTGCTAACCCTGCCCTGTGCTCACAGTGCCTTCCGGGTCCACAAGCAGAAGGTGCTTGGCCTGGCCGTCGTGCATGCCGGTGAGCACGAAGGAGCCCGGGTTGGTGGTGCTCTTCCGGACCAGGAAGTCCCCATCGCGCTGCAGCAGCCCCTCGGCCTCCTGCCTGCTCATCTCGCCCTGGTACCAGGGCTCAGCTGTCAGCGCCTCCAGCACGCCGGCGTCTGGGGGCTGGGGCGACACGGGGCTGATGCACTCCACCGATGCAGCCTTGCTCAGCACAGGCCCCATGCACTGGTTCCTGAGAGCATCTTCAAACGGTTCTGCTGGCACCATTAGCCAGCACCAGGCGACCGGGGGCAGGGGGGGAGCAAACGACAAAGCACAACGTGAGCAACGGGATATGGAGGCTGCTCTACTACAACAAAGCACTAGCCACGAACAGAGGCTGACAATATAACGAGATTCATCGCAACAAGCGTTTGAAGGCACAGCCCAAATCTTGGCATGACTCCTTCAGATAAGTCTGCCTTCCCAAGGCAGCTAGGCCCTGTGCCTGTGCCAAGGGTTCAAGCCCGCCCTTTGTCTTCTAGCCGATTAGAATGACCGCTGTTCTGCACGCCAACTACTTTCTCTGGAAGCTTGGCTTGGCTCTCTAACAGATATGTTCTCCCAAATAAAAACCTGCCAGACCGAAGGAAATGCACACGGGAAAAGGCAAGTTGCAAGATTTTAATTTTGGGCAAAACCTAAACCCAACCTATCAAATATTTATTTCAAGATCTTTGTATTGGACAGAGCACAGAGTGGCAGCTGTCTGAGGGGAAGGGGGTTGGGGCTGGGTGGGAAAGGTGAGGGAGTTCAGCAAAGAATAAAAAGCTCATAGTCATGGGGAACAGTGTGGTGATTGTGGGAAGGAAAGGGGATGGGCGAGGTAGGTGAGGGTGTGGGGAGTAAATGGTGATGGAAGGAGACTTGACTTGGGGAGGTGAACACACAATACAATATACAGATGATGTTTAGGAAATTGTACACCCAATACCTGTGGTATTTTATTAACCAATGTCACCCTAATAAATTCAATTTGAGAAAAAAAAATCTTTGTATGGGTGAATTTTTAAAAGAAAATAAAACTGACAATTACAGGATGTCGTTTGTGTGACTTGCCCCCAAGTAGGAGCCTTATCTCACCTTGACCTTCACTCGTTTTCCTGTGGAAAAGGGTCTTGTGTGAGTGTCTGAGGTTGAGCTTGACCCTGGGCCCTTCAGAACATACCCTTCACTGCAAGGCACTGGTCGGTGGTAAGACTCCTGCCCTAACATCAACACATGCCAGGAGCAAACATCTCAGTGTTTGGTTTTTAAATAAGTACTTGTGCCCTGGCCAGGTAGTTTGGTTGATTGGAGCATCGTCCTGAAGCACAAAGATTGCTGGTTCAATCCCCAGTCAGGGCACATATAGGAACAGATCAATGTTCCTCTCTCTCTCATCAATAAATTTAAATAAATAATTGTACAAAAGCACACTGAAAAAATATGTGGAGTGCTGCATGAAATGTACTATAACAAGTATGACTTAGGGTCACCTGGCATCCCCGCACAATGCAAGCAGCACAAGAATTAGAACAGTGTCCTCCTGGGCAGACTGGCATCCCCACAGCTCAATAGGTTTATTCCTGGTCATACTTCCTACTCTATAAATATTCAACGGGAGCTGCAAAACAAGGCCAATTATTAGGAGAAGATGGGCAGAAGTGAGGTGAATAAATGGAGCCAAAATTAGATCATTTTGACACTTTTTAAGTCATTTCATTTATATATTTGGAGTAAAAACGTTAAAACTATCGATTAAAATTTTACTTTATTTTACCTTATCTTTTTTCTGATTGTAGCTGATAATTTGTATCATTTTGTTTCTGCACCATCACCATCACCATTGTCCCATTGTCATCATCACTATTTATCATCATTGTCACCACAACCACCACCACCACCATCATCACCATTCAGCTCTAGTGATTCAAAATAAACAACATAGAGTGCTGCTCTTTTTTCCATTCTTTTCAATAGATACTATCCTCCCAGGGTCCTTTCCTCCTTTTGTCTTCTCTAATTTGGGGAGCAGGAGTAGAAATTGATGGATGAGAAAATGTTGGGTCTGATTCTCATCCCAAACTCCAGACCAATCTAACTCTCCCTGGGTTCTGGGCCCAGGACTCACTTGGAAAACTGACCGAATTGAACAGTAAAACGGTCTGACCACAAGCACAACTAGGAAACTGCAGTTGTGAGACATCGTTACACTTGGAGCAGGGGCCCGAGAGCCGCCACATGGCTCTACGCCGTGGGAAGTCACTTTGTACCTCCTAGGTTGCTTCCAAATTATTTCAAGTCTTTCAAGTAAAGGCATTGGATTAAGTGATCCTTAAGGTGCCCTGAAGCCCTGGGATTCTACAGTTCCTCTGGTTCCGGTCATCGCTGTCAGTCAGAATGGGAGCCCAGTATCCAGGAAACCAAAGTGGCTGAAGAGAAATAGGCTTTTGTCGTCTTGGGGTCACCTAACCATGGACACACTCAACCCTGTCCTCACTCACACACCATGGAAAGTATTGTCAAGCCAGTGGTAAACTTCCTTAGCCTCTAGGATTCTGCTTTCTCTTCTGTAAATAAGGATAGGAATAGTAATAATAATACAGTCCCATGTCACTTCATGATGGAGATACTTTCTGAGAAATGTGTCGTTAGGTGACTTTACCATGCAAAGATCATGGAGTGCACCTACGCAAACACTGATGGTACTTTTACACAGTAGGTTTGTTTACGCCAGCACCACCACAAACACACAAGCACTGTGCTGTGCTAAGACAGGAAGACACCAAGGACTTTCACTAAGCAACAGGATTTTTTCCACTGCATTGAAACCTTATGGGGCCACCATCCTAAATGTGGTCTGTTGTTGACCCAAATGACATTTTGTGGCTCATTGCTGTAACAACATCCACCTGTAGTAATATCTTTGCAAATATTAAATAAAATAAGTGCAGAGCAGATGGTAGAAAGTTGTTAAATATTAACCTCTTCCTTTCTTTAGCCTTTAAATCCTCAAGGAATTTTAAAAAGAATTTTGGGGATATAGAGCTCTTTGTGAGCTCAGGAGTTTCTTTCAAAATTCCTTAACAACAGTTTTTGCTCACCACTGTCATCGCATTAATAGGTTCATGGGTGATTTAAATTTCCCCATATTTATGACACACAGAAAGCCCTTGCTACATACCCCACTGTGTTGCTATTTAAGTAGTTTCCCGTCTCTCTTTCTCTTGCCTTATTTTCCGTCTGGGCACTTGTTACTGCCTGGTAACTCACAGAGGTTAGTTCAGCTCTCTGAGAACAGGAACATTGCCTACTCTGTTTTCCTGTACATCCCCAGTGATCAGAATGGTATTTGACACATGCTAAGTGTTCAATGGAATGGGGGAGAGACTTGAAGTGGTAGAGAAAGAGAGAGAATGAGAGAAAAATGAAAGAGAAGGCAAACACTGAATGCGTGTGAGAAGGGCTTGTTGCAATTTCTAGGTCATGTGTTGGTCTTGCCCAAGAGACAAAGGGCTTTGTGAGGACAGCGGCCGTGCCGTTGTACCGGGACATCTTCGCAACTGAGACAGCACTTGGTATGTAACAGTCAATTAATTGTTAAGTGAATAAAGAAATGAGTGTGTCTCCTTATGTAGACGTTTTGTCTCAATGTACGCACACATCTTCAAGAGCTAAGCCAATGCCCCAAAGAGAGGAGAGTCGCCATGCCTCTGGGCAACAGAAAGAGATGTGGTCATGAAGCAGAGGCTGGCAGAAGTTAAAAGTCCTAAAAAGCCCGATCATCACCCAGAAAAGTACTGCTAATCATTGCCGTCAACCAAAACCCAGCCAGCACAAAGTTCAGTAACTGCACAGACTTCCAATCAAAGGCCATGTGGAAAGCAAGCTCAGAAGCAAAGGAAACCAGGGGCGAATAGAAACCCACTCATGTCAAAGAGGTCCTTCCCGGGGCTGCCCTCTGTGCTGCTCCCCACAGATGGCCCAGCCTGCGGCGGGAATTGCTGGGTGTTCACATAGGTGGGGGCTTCTCCCATGGGCGCCACGTGCGCTTTCCCTTCCGACGTGCTGTAGGTGTCCGTGGACCCTGCAACAACAAACGAGCCCTATTTCTTCCTCTGATGGGAATGTTGTTGGTGCATTTGTGATGGAGCCCCCCATTTTTCTAGGAAAGGCCCTTCAGGCTGACTGTAAGGACATACTTCTTGTAGCCCCCACCCCCCATGGTTTAAATCTCCTCTTCTGACCCTGTCACATGCACTACTGCGTTCTGGCTAGGACACATCTACACTTTCATGTCAAAGTGTGACTCTTAGTCCATGGCAGTGGAGAACCGTGATGGTCAGCGATTTACCACAAGTCTGGCCCCGTGACTGGGTGGGTACCACTATTCTATACACCTGAAACTAGTATAAATTAATATTGGATATCAACTGTAATTGAACAACATAATATTTTTATAATTGTTGTCATTCAATCTCAGCACAAACAGCTACAATAAGGGAAAAATCTTGACGTTAAATTAATAAATGGTTAAATTTATAGATATAGAAGCTTAAATTGAATCTTAATTTATTCATCACTGCGTCTCCCTCACACCCTGTAGAGTTAGTAGCCAAAGCCCTAGAGCAGCTATCGAAGGAGTTATGGAAGTGTTTGAGGAGGGGGAACATTTAAAATTAAAATAAAACTTTAATACACAAAAGATACACATGTATGCACACACGTGTGTACAGAACTGTCTATGGAATGAAGACTCATGTTGGCAGTTAGCTATCAGTCATTTCTAAATTTTTAAAAAAATTTTTCTGAAGTGAAAAGCAGGGAGGCAGAGAAACAGACTCCCGCATGCTCCTGACCAGGATCCACCAGGCAAGCCCATTAGGGGGTGGTGCTCCTTTGTAACCAGAGCCATTCCAATGCCTGAGGCAGAAGCCATGGAGCCATCCTCGGTGCCCAGGGCCAACTTTGCTCCAATGGAGCCTTGGCTGTGGGAGGGAAAAAGAAAGATAGAAAGGAGATGGGGAAGGGTGGAGAAGCAGATGGGCACTTCTCCTGTGTGCCCTGTCCGGGAATCAGACCTAGGACTTCCACATGCCAGGCCAATGGTCTACGACTGAGCCAACCAGCCAGGGCCTCTAAATTTTTTTTTTTAATGTGGGGTGTAGGTGCATGCTCATGGATTTGATAAGATGTGGAAATGTCCTCAGCGCCACACAGGCTATGTCCTGGCACATCTCTGCCTGCGGTAGATGTCACTCTCCTCCTCTTGTAGTTGACCCTGAAGAGGGAGCAGTGGAGGGAAGCCAGGAGAGGACAGATAAGCAGGTTCCTGTGAGGACCACTGGGGATCAGCCCCATGGAGCTTAGGGACAGCATGATGCACCCTTCCAAGTCTGCCAACCAACTCCCACTGAGATGGGTAGCAGTCACTTCCTCAGACCTCTGGCCAGAAGAAAGGCGCTGAAGAACACACACTCATCCTGGTGTGTCATCTGTCAAGGAGTTGTCAGTGAACTTGCAGCACCCCCACTTCCTCACTTCTTATATTTCTATGATTTGGTCAGGAATCTACAGCCCCACCGTCCACAGGGTTTTCAGTGGGTTTTCCTGCTATTCCACAGGGGTTCAACTACCACTGGGGAGACACCACTTTTGTTTTCATTTTGTTTTTTTTTTAACACAAATGTTCAAACCAACTTTATCTGTAATACTCACAAATTGGAAACAAATATCAGTCAACAAGTAAATGCAGTGAGGATACTCATACAATCGAATATTAGTCACCAATAAAAAGAAAAAATAACTACTGGTGCACGTAGACACAGGAGTGAATCTAAAACTAATTTTTTCTGAGGGAAAATAAGTCAGATAAAAAAGAATGCGTATGTATAACTACACGTATTTGAAGTTCTAGTAAATGCAAACTGATGTAGATAAGCATACAAAGCAACTCAGTAATTTCTTAAGGATGGAGGGGGGCAAGGGGAAGCAACACATGACTTTTGTATTTTTATGTTTCTTGTCCTTGTTACCTTGCTTCTCACCTTGCCTGACAGGAGCTTGCCGCCAGTCTTCACCAAACGGGTCTCCTAAGTGTCTTCCCTGGTAATAAGTTTGCTCTTTTCCTGAAAACTATAGACACAAAGAGGAAAAATTGTGCTCATCTTGTTTTCCCATCTCCAAAAGCCACAGTGCAGTAGCAGGGACATCAGTGACCAGGCGGCTGCATCCCCAATTACACATGACTTTCCCGTCATGCCCCACAGCTGACATTAAGATTTAGGAAATAAGTTCGTGTGGGTGAGAGGAAGAGACTGCACATTCACCCCTTTATTCTCATCCCCCCTCCTCATGTGTGAGCACGAATTGAGCTCCCTGGACGCAGCTGAAGTATCTATATGCCAGAACACACTGGTCACCCGACACACCTGGGTAAGTCCGCCTAGGGGATTTCTTCTTAATGTCAGAGCTGCTGACACTTGATTTCAATGCTATTTTGACACTATTATTAGTGTGGTTATTATTCACATCAGGTAGATGACATCAAAAGAACTCTCATCACAAAATAAAGATATCATAACCCTAGAAAACAATTGTCTCATTAGAATTTGAAGTTAGAGGGAAAACCAGGAAAATGGCTAAAATAGAGAAACTCATAAAGTTCCTACCACTTCAGAGACCTGTGTCCACTGTCTTTTCAGAGTACCCAAAGCACGCAAAGACAAGTTTAACATGTACTGAACCCTGCCTAACCTCATTAAAATTGCAGTATAATGAAATTTGCCCTAAGGTGGAGAAGGGACCTCCGGATCCTACCTCAGGAATCACAATACAGTCCAAGGTATTTGACTAACTGCCTTATGATGTTAAAAGCAAAGGTTTAGCTATCCCTACTTGTCTGCTCTGTGAAATCCGTGGGGAAACATTTGTGAGTTATTCTGTCAGAGACCAACCTGAAAATAAAGATGAGAAAAATAAAAGGAAATAAAGTTCAGTTAGCCAGCATCCAGAGAAAGGTGTAAGATTAACCTGGGCTGTGTCAGTGGCATGGGGTCTGGCTTTCAGTCGAGCATCAACAAACCCCCCCGGAGGGGGTGTCTTGTTTGGAATGCTGTTGTAGTATGGGTGATCTGAACCGTCTCCTTCCTCTTCCATCCATGGTTCATCCAGACTCTGCATTCTGTTAAAAGAGAATTTTCAAGAGCTTTAGTCAAAAGTTGAACCTGTAGTCGGCCTGGCCTGTGGTAGTGCAATGGATAAAGTGTCGACCTGGGAACACTGAGGTTGCCACTTCAAAACCCTGTACTGGTCTGGTCAAGGCACATATGGGAGTTGATGCTTCCAGCTCCTCCCCCCTTTCTCTCTCTCTCTCTCTCTCTCTCTCTCTCTCTCTGTGTGTGTCTCCTCTCTAAAATGAATTTAAAAAAATAAAAAATTTAAAAAAAAAAGTTGAACCTGTAGTCAAAACCAACACAATGAATGTTAATACCTGTCACCGCAGAAGGGTGAATTCAGTCACTTCCCCCTCAACCACATAGGTCTCAGGCATATATGAAAACCACAAGAGTGGTATAGTAAAATATCTCTGCCTTATTCACAGTTCTACCCTTTGAAAAAGCCCTATCACATTTGAAACAGGAAAGAAAAATCATTTTTCAACAACCATCTGCTTCTCTACTTCTTTCCCTTTCTCTCTCTCTCTCTCTCTCCATCCCTTCCTCCCTCCCTCCCTCCCTCCCTCCCTTCTGTAGCCATGGCTCAATTGATTTGAGCAAGTTGGCCCTGGGCACTGAGAATGGCTCTGTGGCCTCCACCTCAGGTGCTAAAAATAGCTTGGTTGCACAACAATGGAGCAATGCCCCAGATGGGCAGAGCATTGCCACAATAGGGGATTTGCTGGGTGGATCTAGGTTGAGGCACATGCAGGAGTTTGTCTCTCTACCTCCCCTACTCTCACTTAATTAAAAAGAAAAAAAGAAATAAAATTTGTCAAACTTACTTTGGAACAATAGATGTATGAAATTAACAGTCAGATGTTAATGATAGACTCTACAATGGGTATAAAGGTGTTCACTGTCATTTTTTTAAATATTGGTATCTTTACATTATAAAATGTTAGGGAAGAAATATAGTTGACAAATGAAGTTAAAGCCCACTACCTACCTCATCCTTGGATATCCAAGAGTCAGTGTATAATATTTGTGCATATATATATATATATATATATATATATATATATATATATATGCATTTACCCATAAACTACGTATACAATTGTCTAACATTTCCATAAATGGTTCATATTCTTTTCCACACCATTTAAAAATTCTGATATTTTTTTCTAGTAATACACAATACAGATGTATTCTCTGTAACAACTATATCCGATTATATATAAAATGTAAAAGTTTGTTCACTCGTTCTCCTGCAAGGGCCATCTGGGCCTCTGTCACTTGCTAACTCTACCTCTTTCTGCACACAGCTCATCTGAGCTTGTAGCAGCTTCTGTTGACCAGGAACAAGTGGGGCCTCCCCAGGGACCTCCAAAGTGGATGTCTTAAAAGAAATTTCCCAGCCTGACCAGGCGGTGGCACAGTGGATAGAGCATCGGACTGGGATGTGGAAGACCCAGGTTCTAGACCTCAAGATCGTCAGCTTGAGCATGGGCTCATCTGGCTTGAGCAAAAGCTCGCCAGCTTGGACCCAAGGTCACTGGCTCCAGCAAGGGGTTACTCAGTCTGCTGAAGGCCCGCGGTCAAGGCACATGTGAGAAAGCAGTCAATGAACAACTAAGGTGTCGCAATGACAATGAAAAACTAATGATTGATGCTTCCTCATCTTTCTCTGTTCCTGTCTGTCTGTCCCTATCTATCCCTCTCTCTGACTCTCTCTCTCTCTGTCCCTGTAAAAAGAAAAAAGAAAAAGAAAAGAAAAAGAAATTTCCCAGTGGACAAGAGGGGAAAATCTCTTTCAAGAAAAGTGAAGACTTCAGAGGGATGACAAGAAATCTTCATAACAATGAAAACAAAGGTAGGCAATTCCTCCATGACTAAGTCACAGAATGTGGCTGCAGAAGTTGGAAATGCATGCAAAGTAAACTTGGGAGAAAATAAAATAAAATCTAACTTAAAGTGATCACACCAGGGTAACAGGCTTTCGTGAGAGTTCAGTCAAGGACAGACTACTGAATGACCACCATGCCCTATATTACTATTTTAATGCTTAATGCTGCATGCTAAACCCTTATGTGCTAAAGTAATTCAATGGTAGTTCCTGAACATTTTTATAATAAATTAAATGTCTCACAATTCTTGTTCATATTTACCATTTTATTTAACACTGAAAATCTCAGTATTGCTGAGAAACTATTATTCCTATTTTACAGAGAAAGCTGCTGAGCCCCAACTGGTTAAAGTACTTTACCAGAGCCACATGGGCCATGGAGTCTCCAGGCTACAGAGGCCAGTCGAGCAGGACTGACACTGGTCATTCCAGGCACCGGCTCCACAGGGGAGCCTCTGAGTCAGGCTGCTGGTCAACCATGATGACCAAGGACCATGGTACATGCAGACCCTGCGGGAATACAGACCCTAGGAGGTGACTCATGGAATGTTGCATGGTTGCACAGGAAACGAAGCAAAAACATTTTACAATGTTTCTCTGTAACCTTGGCTACTGTCACTATAGTTTCAAGAAAAAAATGTTTTCCCAAACATTCAGAGCATTGCCCATATGTCGGTTTCCATCTGCCAGTTTCCTCAGCCCCAGCCCAGTGCCGCCAGGTGTCCCTGAGCCCAGGAAGCCCGAACAGGGCACTCCCTAGGGAGGCAGTTCTGTGGTATTCCCCTTTAGAGTTTGTATGCTTGTTCGTTTGTTTTAAGGAGGAAAGGTGATAAAACGCATAATGGCCACTGCAGACAGCAGCACCACTCACCGGGCATGGAGAGCAGGGATCTTGGAAGGGCACTGCAGATACTGCTTAAACCGGAGCTCGAAGGCTTGTCCAATGGAACCAATGACATCCTGGGCCAGCCCGTCACAGCACTCCAGAATGTGGCACGCTGTGGGAGCCAGAGACCCGGCCCATTAGAGACAGACAGACACTGGGGTTGCCCAGGCGCCTGCACAGAAGCCCTCCCACAGGGAAAACCCATCAGCCTCAGTGAGAAGAGCAGGACAAGGAGGTGTGAGTGCCATACATAATATGTCCTGGGGGCTCGATTTGCAGCTTAATTCCAGTGTCACCATTGGTTGCATTCCTGAGTAGCCTATTTTCTCTAAAATGAAAAATGAATGCCTTTGTGGCAGGTGGTCACTGCTCCTCAAGGGCATATTGTCCTGTGACCAGGCTGTGGCACACTCTATGTGGCACCTTCGGAGAACAGAGGGTCCAGTGGTGTCAAGCACCGAGGAGGCCTGCTTCTGCTCTACAGGACTGTCCATGCAACCCACAGAGGAACCCCGGCCTCTCCACCAGTTGCCATAATCAGCATGGCACAGGTTGTCACGAATAGAATAGGAGCATTCTCCCTGGAGAAGAGAATGCATGGATGTGTCCCACTTCACCTTCTCTCATCAACAGCTGGGATGTAACTGAATTTTAGGGAGAACCCCTGCAGGAGCTCAGCAGACACCACAAAGATAGTTATTCAGGCACCAGAGCCACCAAATTGGCCTCTGACTCCAGGAAAACCCAGGACACATGGGAAAGAGGGCTCCTTAAGATGGGAAACTGCCCGGGAAGAGACGGAGACATCACCACCTTTGAAGTCTGGCAACTTCCAGCATGATACAGCCTTCTCTGTGCTCCAAGCCAGGGGAGCCTACCCCGATGGCAGTGGTCAGACCCTGCCTGCCCCCAGCTCCTGCCCTCCCTACAGGCTGGAGGGGGCGCACTCCTGAGGACACAAGATGAAGCACTGTGGGGAAGACAGGGGAATGTGCTGTGCTGTGGATCGCCAAGCAGTCCTGGGATGCAGCAAGTGTGGCCAAGGGACTGGTCCCCAGGAGACACATGTTCCAACTGCATTTTTGTCATTGACTATTGACACTAGTTTGTAAGTATCAAGCCGGGAAGGCATACAGCAAACCCAGGGGAAACAGGTATTAGAGTTGCCAGGTTATTGGTTCACCGAGAGAAACAGCTATGTCTTCCAACAAATGGGGAAGGAGGAGTCGAAGCTGATGTGAAGGAAAGACTCCCCGACCCACCACACACAGGTATTCCAGCCACACACCTATACCCCCAGTGTCAGCAGCAGCCCCTGAAGTTGGCTGGTCAATAGTTTGGAGAACCCAAAAAGAAAATAGGGGAAAGGTCAAGAAATGTGGCTTTATCTTTCTTCTGAGGAGAAAGCAGTGCCCTAGCCTTTCACCTAGTGACTGAGGAACCAGGTTTCAGCAGAAGGGGCTGCACCGAAATCCACAAGGCCCACGGGTCCCCACATGGCAGAGCACGGCCAGCCTGGAGAATGTCTTCTTCAGATCAGTTCCCAGCGCATGCTCAGGCTGCATTGCTCCAGTGGCTGCACCCTCACTGGGTTATGGCCAAGCCCTGTATGTCTGAGCCGCCCAAGGCTGGCAGAGTATCTCTGGGATCCACTACCTGTCTCGTTCTCGACAGACCATGAAAATAGCTCTTGTCAGTGGGGTGTGAGGCTCCTTGTTTATATGTCTATAATGCCCTCTCTGTGTGTCAGAAGCCCACGCCAAATCCAGAACCAACCCTGGGCTGCCAGCCACGCTGGGTCTGCTGTTCCCTCTGAGAATACTGCAACAGTCTCTAGCCAAAACCACCATCTTCTAACCGGGCCTGCAAGACTTGGTGTACTCAAGAAATGAGGAGGCTCTTACCAAGGTGAACAGCTGGGCGTGTGTTCACACCCACATGGAAAGAAGAGCTCAAGGCATCATACCTGACAAGAAGGAGACCAGATGAGACATGCATGGAGTCAAGACTCAAAAGAATGTTGTAAAACCTAAAACATGGCCCAAAGCAAACACTGGAACAATAGAAGGTGACATCAGAGAGGAGGCCTGAAGGAAATCGGGGAGTGAAGCCTGTGATGGTTTGAGAATGTCCCACTCAAGGGCCCAGCAGCTGCAAAGGCCCCAAGGCAGGCAGTGACACTGTGTTCCAGGGACAGCCAGCAGTCCGTGGAGCTGGAGGCAGGAGGAAAAGGTGGGGGATGGGACAGTTTAGAGCAGGATTAAGTTCACTCGGGTCCTGTGGGCAAGTCAATGAGACTAGCTGATGCTTTGTGGAAGGCAAAAAGGCTTCAATCTGCGGTCTGTCCAGTGTGAGACACCGTGAGACCTCTACATGCAGAGGTACAGCAAGCTGTTAGGACCCAAGTCTGGCTCTCAGCCCGAGCCTGTGGCGAGGGGAACAATCAGCATTGTCACCAGATTCTTACAGCCCTGGGCCTGGCTTATTTGCACAATTGTTGCTGAAAATAGCCCAGTATGGGGTAACCTAGAGGTCCACTCATAGGAAAACGAACCTCCTGCTCTATGTTAAGAGATGGAAATGAACCGCCCACTTTAAAAAATAAATAAATAGATAAATAAACCCTCGCTTTTGCCCACTGTGCTGATGAGGAAAGAACATCAGAGGGGGTGTGTGCTGTCTGCCTCCAGTGGATTCATACTGTTTAAGGCAGTGGTTCTTAACCTGGGTTCTATCAAACCCTAGGCGTTCGATGAGTCGGTCTCAGGGGTTCAGAGAAGCCTCTGCCGCGGAGGCCAGAATAAAGTAATACCATAACTTGTTGTGAGTTCATGCACTTTGTTGGTTTTGTTCTTTGAGCAAGGTGATGTTCATGCATGGCTCATTTTGTGCACCAGTAAAAACACATATACCTATGTCTTGAATTTGGAAAAAAAAATCATATTTTATTTATCACTAAAGAAGGGTTCGGTGAATGCACATATGAAACTGGTGGGTTTGGTACCTCAAAAATGGTTAAGAACCACTGGTTTAAGGACTTTCCCAGGCAGTCACCTCCTGGGACCACAACTGCCCAAGGCCAGAGCAACCCTCACTTTCTCGCGTTCAAACAACCCCACTGTCGGAGACAAGTGCGGCCACCAGGGGCAGCATTTCCCCAGGCGGGATTCCTGCGCAAACCGTTTGTTCGCCAAGTCTCTCGTGACACAGAAAATGTTGGGGGAAAGCCGCAGGACTCTTTCCCATTAGGTCAGCACCAACGACGTATAGTGTCTTTCCACAGCAGATGGGGGAGCTGTGGACGGTGCCTGAGCAGGGATGTTGCTGCGGTTACAAATGACAGGAAGTCTGTGCCTCCTCTGGAGGCCACATGTCTAATAAGAGCATAGTGTTTTAGTTGCTTCTGTGACCCCAACCATGCAATCTGAGCTAATCTATACATAATACTGCAGGGGGTGGGCGTCACTGGGTAGTAAATGAAAGTTCCAATGTGACCTGACCAGGCAGTGGTGCAGTGGATAGAGTATTAACCTCGTTCACTGAGGACCCAGGTTTGAAACCCAAAGGTCACTAACTTGAGTGTGGGCTTGAGCATAGGATCATAGACATGACCCCATGGTTGCTGGCTTGAGCCCACGGTCACTGGCTTGAGCAAGGGGTCACTGGCTCAGCTAGAGCCCCCTGCATCAACGCACATATGAAAAAGTAATCAATGAACAAATAGGGTGCCGCAACTATGTGTTGATGCTTGTCATTTCTCCCCCATCCTGTCTGTCTGATCCTGTC
Organism: Rhynchonycteris naso; assembly: GCA_037038555.1. Taxonomy (NCBI): domain Eukaryota; kingdom Metazoa; phylum Chordata; class Mammalia; order Chiroptera; family Emballonuridae; genus Rhynchonycteris; species Rhynchonycteris naso. The sequence continues at coordinate 96,255,845 of CM072996.1, read as the reverse complement.
ATCTCATGTAGCGCGTGTGCATACACTTGCACTAAAATAAAAAATTTTTAAAAAAGGATCATGGGGTAGAACACACAAGACCTTTAGGGCCAACTCTGGCAAAGCCAAATCATGGATCAGGTAGGTAACCTCATCTCTCTAGGCTGTCTTGAAAATATGTCCAAGATATAATGTATGGGGGGGGTAAGAAACAAAATAGAAGGCTAAGATCTTATTTGTATTGAAATTTTAAAAGAAGAAAATATATGTGTAAACATATATGAAGAAGAAAGTTTTGCCTAAGGTGGAGAGTGGGAAGAGGAAGGGAACCAGTGGGCTGTGGAGGGAAGGGTGTACTATTTTAGACCCTCCTCCTCCAGGTGGTCTTGGTCAATGAGTTCTGAACTGGAGCTGTATGGTACGCCTGTGGCTGCCTGGTATTCAAGGGCAGCACACTTTTACTCAGTCCACCCAACCAAGTTTGTTAGCGTCTCGTGAGTGGGACTTTGTCTTTGCAGGTGATAAAAAAATGGAGTGTTGATGTGCAGGGAGAGTGTAGTAGTAAAGGGTCCATGAGGATGGAAAATAGTTGAGTGCTTCAGACCCCCCACTCAACCTGTATAACTTTGAGGGGCTTAAGGGACAGCTCTAAGCTTAGCTGCTAGCCTTCAGGGCTGTGCAGAGTAGTGCGAGGCTTCTCGGGGAGACTCAGGTAGCAGTGGACACACAGGAGCTGGAGCCCGTCAGGAGCGGGGCCACTTTCAGAGTATGAACGGGAGTGCACTGAGTAGGGTGGCACCCAGCAGTGACCAGTGGGACAGAGACGTGCATGTGGAGCTCACAGACTCAGTCAGGGGAGCGGTCACACTTCTCAATGGTCATGACCCTCAATGGTCATGAACAGTGTGACATGGCACAGGCTCATGTTGGTGTAAGGGGCTGAGCAAAGAGGCATGTCTGTGCTAATATCTAATGTCACTGTATTCAAGTGACAGATGACAAGGTCAAGCATTGTTTACCTCTGCGATTAACAGGGTCCTTCGCCACATATGCAACGTAGTCTGTTGTGTCCTGTCAAAAATAAAGAAAAATGAAAAAGAATGAGATGTCTACATCACCGATCATCAGAAAGAGACACACAGTGTGCAAACCATCTCAGGAATGAAATGCTACCCAAGTAATAGCCCCACAAGGCGACATTTTCAAACTGTACCATGGTGGGAATTACCAGGCTCTTTGTGACATGTAGGTCCTGACTGCGGGTGGGGTAGGGGCCGGGCTTGAGCTCCACATGGCTCACAATTTTTTGTTTTTGTTTTGTTTTTTAACTTTATTTAGATAATTAATTTTAATAGGGTGACATTGATCAATTAGAGTACATAGATTCAGAGAAAATATCTCCAGATCATTTTGACATTTGATTATGTTACATACCCATCACCCAAAGTCAAATTGTCCTCTGCCACCTTTTATTTAGTTTTCTTTAAGCCCCTCCCCTCCTCCTACCCCTTCCCTCTCTTTCCTTCCCTTCCCCCTAGTAACCACCCCATTCTTGTCCATGTCCATGAGTCTCAATTTTGTGTCCCATCTATGTATGGAATCATACAGTTCTTAGTTTTTTCTGATTTACTTATTGTACTCAGTATAATGTTATCAATATCCATCCATGTCATAAATAATCCTATGTCATCATCATTTCTTATAGCTGAGTAGTATTCCATAGTATATATGTAACACATCTTCTTTAATCTTCCATTGAAGGGTTTTTTGGTTGTTTCCATGTCTTGGCCACTGTGAACAATGCTGCAATAAACATGGGGGCACACGGCTCACATTTTGAGCAGCAGGATATGAAGGGCTCCTGTTCTCTGCATGTGGGATCACTGGGGAGCCATGAAAACACTGAGTCCCACCTCCCAGGTAATCTGGTATAATTGGATTGGATAGAAGTTCAGGAACCTGGGATGTTTCAAGGCTCCCCAGGTGATTCCAGTATGCTGAGACCCACTCCTGTCAGCTCTGTCCCCTGCTAGGCTTCAAACACAGGTTGCTAAGTCCCGCCCCAGGGTCTCTGTTTGGTGGGTCCTGAGGTGAGACCACAAGTGCACCCTGGACAAGTTTCCCGGTGCTGCTGCTGCTGCTGTTGGCCAGGCAGCCACACTCTGAGAATTGCTGGTCCAGAAGAAACTCGGATGTGCAGAGGTTCATTGCAAATGAGTTCTCATGGGTGGATGAGATATGATGGTTTCTTTTCTTCTTGGACATAAGCAATAATTTTAATTCTTTTAGGGTATCTCAAAAATATGAACTGAGTTTAGATGTCTCATCCTTACCCAAAGCATGATCCTCCTTGCTTCCTTTCCATCTAATCTACAGCGCAGAGAGGACATGACAACCTCAGAGGTAGGCCAAGGGCCCATCCGGGGAACCAATAATTCTCTGCTTTTGCAAATGCAGAAAAAACTTCTCTGCCAAGTTAACATTTTCAACATTCAAAAAAGTCTCAGGTGGTGGTGGGCAATGGTGATGGTCTATTCATTTTAACAAATGTTTCGCAGGTATTACTACTTTGAAGGGCTACAAGGTAATCGATTCGCTAATTAACTCCCTGGTCATCAACAGTGAAGGATTCTCCATCATGAGTTCCATCATTGTCGGGTCATATGGACAGAGGCGCCTGCCCCTTCTCTCTCCACCACGTTCGCAGAAAACCCTCCAATAAGAGAGAGGAAGGTAAAGTGTATGTGGGTGGGCTTGCCATGGTTACTAAACATTTGCTGCAGGGTGGTGGGTGGGGAAGCACCTTCCCCACATCACTGCCCCTGGAGCTCACAATAACATAGTCAGACCAAGCAGGGAGGCAGCTCCCCCAGCGTGTCTGCCTGGAATGGGCTGCTATGCTACAGACATTCTCCAGCATGCAGCCCAGCTAAGCCGTTTCCTCTTCCCCCTCAGTTCACTGTCCACTGGTATATCCACAGACTGACCTAGGCAAGGGAGTAGGAGATGGTCACACCAGTCCACATAGCTTCCAGTCATTTCCATCAAGGAAGAGCTGGTAAGACTCTAAAGCTATTGGCAAAAGTAAGCCTTGTAGCTAGTCATCAGAAACCCTCTTCCTAGATTCAGGAGATGTTTATGTCAGAAGGTTCCTTAGGAAGTTCTAGTATTTCTCAAATTGAGATCCATGGGACCCAAGGTTGGGTAGGTGCATTCCTCTGCATTTGAGATGTCACAAGAATTTCCTTTTAATTTTGTGTTTTCATTTCCATAATAATATTAACAGTTAATACAAGAACATTCGGGATCATCTGAAAGACCACTGTGTCATCATGTTCTGCAAGCAGTTTCACTGTCAAGATATATAGTTGGGTTTCCAACATTATGAGTACCAGGTTTTTAAAAAAATTGCATATGTACTGCCAAAGCGAGCATTAAAAAATTAGTATAGAACTGTCATCTAGCCAGAAAGGATTAGATGTCTTTGTCCACCTGAAGCAAACTAAAGCCACATTACACACAGTGATATACAACGAAGCGTTTGCTTGAATAGGAGAGATTAGTGGAAGAACTGAGTCATCCGGCGCCTATGAGAGATAATGACCTCAGAAGATCCTGAATGCACCGTGGTAGCCAATTTTAGCATCTCACCGAGAACAGCAAGTCTTTCTCCATCAGAGTAAGTTGTGGTGCTTTGAATGCTCTTAGCTTTACTGTATTTATTAGCAAACTTCCAAGTTCAATTGGGGTTTCCAGGTCAATAAAGTGTGTAACAGGAATCTATACTTTATTTTTGTACATATTTGGATGACAAAATTAATTTCATTCTACAGTAGCATCATACAGAAGAAAATCCTTCTTTTTAAATTCTTATTCCAATCTGAGAAACTCTGCTCAGGAGACATGATGTGTGCCTGTCACTTCAATGGCCAATGGCCAAGCCAGAACATAGCCTTTCTGATGCCAATATTATTTATTTTTATTTTTTGGCACAGCAAAGGAGTGTATAGCTGTTCAAAACAATGTTCTTGACATCGCACAGTGGGCACACGAGATTTCAAAAATGGGGTTACTGACTGCTTATTCTGTATTTACCAACTTTTGTTTTTACTTTCCAAGATTTTGGGGGCCTGAACATTATTCCGGCATTCTTCCTGTGGCCATTTAATTCTGCTAATAAGAGTGGATTGTAACTGATATGCACCCTTTTTTGTTGTTGTTGAAGGGATTAATAGTGCTTTTCAATCTGTCTTACTTGAAGTTTCAAAATATCATTTTCTTACCTGGTAAACTGAGGCATGGAGCAATTAGTGGATACACACTTGGCAGCAGAACAATGACTAGAACCTGGAATCATTGGTTTTATTTAGAACACCCACTAATGGTAATAGTTACAAACCAGGCTGGGGTGGGAATTCATGGACAACATGACATCCACTCGATTGGTTACAGTGGAAGTGGAAAGTAACTAGGCTTCCTATGGTCACATTTTTCTGTATCAGAAGACGTCAGAAAGAATATAAAAGGTTATGAGTTGTTTTAAGGATCCCTGAAAGTTTCCCTTTCTTAAAGGGGAGATGGTAGGAAAAACTGGAAATAGTTCACAGACGTGTGTTTACTCTGGAGAATCAAAATAATTCTAACACAAAACAATGTATCTGGCTTCCCATTTGCTAGCTCTCTGCATCTCCACTGATGACATAGTTATGAAGATGAGGTTTGAGACAAGATCCTGAAGGGAGCTGTCAACGCAGGTGTGCAATGTTTCTGCCTTTTTCTGACCCAATTTTCAAACTGGCTCACTTTCCAAATTTAAGAAACCATGGTTCCAAGTGTCACATTGGGCAAACAAGTAGACAGCCGTTGCAGGTTAATTAGAGCCAGACAAATGCAGGTAAAAGCATAAGTGCAGATGTATGTGCAGGTGTACCTTAACGTCTAGATATCATCCTCAAGAACGTACCTATGATGGGTTTGATTGTGGGAGACTTCCACTTTCTAAATATACAACTCAGTGAGGTCTTTCGTTTTACAATGAAACATAAGAAATTAAAGGTTTAGAAAGAAAGTAAAGGAAGGGCCTGACCAGGCAGTGATGCAGTAGATAGAGCAACAACCTGGGATGCTGAGGACCCAGGTTCAAAATCCCGAGGTCACTGACTTGAGTATAGAATTATAGACGTGACCCCATGGTTGCTGGCTTGAGCCCAAAGGTCAATGGCTTGAGCGCAAGTCCACTGGCTTGAGCAAGGGGTCACTGCCTCAGCTAGAGCCCTCCCCCCCCCCAGTCAAGGCACATATGAGAAGCAATCAACGAACAGCTAAGGTGTCACCTCTCTGAGTTGATGCTCTTCATCTCTGTCCCTGTCTATCTACCTCTGTCTATTCCTGTCCGTCCTTCTCTCTCTCTCTCTCTTACACACACACACACACAAAAAAAAAAAAAAAAAAAAAAAGTAAAGGGAAGGAAAAATCATCATAAATGACTTGAACACAAGACCCGAAGTATGAAAAAGGGCCAAATAAGATGGTTAAATGGTGGTCTGGTCATTCCTTGACAATTAAGCAGAGGCTTAGGGCAAAAAACCTATCTGCAGAATGAACAAATCCCTTCGCTTGATAGTACGCTTGGCTCAAAGGTCTGAGAGGGGTCTGTGAGGTGTCTGCGAGGGGGAGTCACCCAGGTCTTTTTTTTGCAGTGAGCTCTCGGGCAGGAGTGATGCTGGGGTGATGCCCTCCTGGGGTCTGTGGCAGCTGGGGGCGGGCTACTGGCCCTCCTGGAGCTGAGACACTCCATGCCATGACCACACCGCCCTTTGGAAATGTAGAGACTGGAACCAGCAGTGGAAACTGCTCCCTCGATTAGGCTTTCAGTGTGCTGACAATACTTTTACAATCACGCAACCCAGGTAGAAGGAGCCCAGGAGGGAAGGTCTTAAGATAAACATGAACGTGGGGAAAATGTCCTTCCTGGGCTAGGGTAGACCAAGTCTCTGCATTGGGATAAGGAGTCATATATCCTCCAATTACTCAAGTGACCTTGGACCAGCGAACTTTTATTTAAAATATGAGCATTGCCTACTGGTAACTTGGCAAAATAACACAGACTAATAATTATAACAAAAATAGTACTATAAGCCACCATTCTTTTATACTTAAAAATAAAATTTTATCAGCAAAAAGAAATCTTCCCAGGACATAGAACAATTTTTTTTTTAACTGAGTGAATTTAGCTCCATGAAAAAGTCACTGTTGTCCTAATTTTTAGCTGTTTCCCTGGACCAGTGGGAACTTGACCCAGCCCAATGAAAAGTAGCATGACCACATTGTAGGGGGAGCCCTGTCTCCCCTTCACTGCTGGAAAGTGGTTTTCCCCTCAGTTTTTTCCCTGGTTTCCTCTCACCTCTTTTCTTCTGGACTGATGTCCTGCTGTGTTTCTTCAAAGGGCTGACTGCCCACTGTGAAGAGCAGTGAGTGTGTGGGTGTGGCCCTGAGTCCTGCTTCTGTTAACATGGTGGTGAATACTGACTCCTGACACCCGGAGCCTGACCACACCAGGGATCCAATCCCTTCATTCTTGCCTGTCTTCACTGAATCAGCGATGCCAAAACAGGACATTCTTATTCTATTCCGTCAATCTCACTTTGTCTCCGCAACTCCTTCCTTGATGGCTAAATAAACCATAGAAATACTACCATGTTGGCCATGGCCGGTTGGCTCAGTGGAAAGAATGTCAGGCCAGCGTGCTGACGTCCCAGGTTTGATCCTCAGTCAGGGCACATGGGAGAAGCGACCATCTGCCTCTCGTCTCCCCCTCCCTCTTTTCTCTCTCTTCCCTTCCTGCAGCCACTGGCTCAATTGGTTGGAGCGTAGGTCCAGGGCACTGAGGATAGGTCGGCTGATTTGAGCATTGGCCCCAGACGGGAGTTGCTAGGTGGATCCTGGTCAGGGTGCATGCAGAAGTCTGTCTCTCTATCTCCCCTCCTCTCACTTAAAAAAGAAAAAAAGAAAAAAGAAAGAAAATACTACAGTATTAAATTTGGAGAGAAAAATGACCATTTCAAATATTTCTGAATGAACCAGACTAAGGAAATCCACAGCCTGTGAGTGGACTTCAGATACCAACATGGAGGACCCCAGCAGAGGGGGGACCCCAGCAGAGGTCCAGTAGAGAAACAGGAACAGAGCAGGGCAGGCAGAGTCAGGAGATGGAGCACCTGGTAGCTCTGAGATGCCAGGGAGCTTTCGTTACCTCCTGAGAAAGCCAAGGTTTCACACAAAGATTGTTGGCAGCTCCTGGCTAAAGAGGCTTATGAAACCAGGAGGGGAAATAGTTAGCATCACAGTAACCTTTCAGGATAACATTCTAAGAGACACCCCTTCTCAGCAATTCTCAACAAGATCGAGAAAAAACCATGCCAAGGGTACTTACCGGGTCCCCCCCGGAGGCAAAGGAGATGGACTGCATGTGGTGATTCGCTATAATCTGCCAGGCCCAAAACAAGAAAGGAGACATGCCATTAGTACCCTCCGTGTCTTGGAAGAACAAATGTTTGTTGACAGGCAATACAAAGCAACAAGGTTTTCCCAAAATTGGTGAAATTGATACCCAATGAAAACAACAACTCTAGAAGTAATGACAGTGGATAACCTTAATGAATTTTGCAGCAGGTCAGCTGGTCATCTAGCGGCTTTGCCAGAATTAGCTCATTTTAGCTCCACTATATCCCCTGTGATATAGAAGCTGCCGCAATCCCATTTCACAGATGGGGAGCCTGAGATCCAGAGGGACAAGGGGTTGCTCAGAGTACATTACAGCTAGCAGTGAGCACAGATGTGACCCAACACAGAGGGTCTTAAGGACTGTGCCTCTTTGAGAGGGAAGATGTCTCACGCACACACAAAGACATTTCAGCTGCGTAGTGTCTGTTTCCAAAGACATATGGGGTCTTCAATAGAAACCGCAAAGCTCAAGTGGAGGGAAGTGTGGCTGTCCCCCACTTCAGTTCCTCTGCATCCTGTGCACAGAAATTGGAAACCCTGCATCTGAGATCAAAATCGGTGCCATCTCAGGCACTGTTGTAATTTATCAGTTTGAAAACTGGCGAGGACATTCCAAGTTCATCTTTAAGTGGGAAATTTCCATCAGCGTCATGAACTACTGGGTACAGAGGAATTTAGCAGATGCTGCGTAAATTAAGAGCTGCCCTAAATTTAAAAAGCTGCATAAGTCTTCCACCGCTACGTTTATCTATTTTAAAGAGAGTGTAATGACTTTGAAGTAAATTTCTGGGTGTGGGGACAGTGTTCTTGTCTCCTTCTGCTCAGCCCCCCTCTGGCCCTCGCTGGTGGGCAATCAGAGTTTACAGAGCAGCAATCTTACCATCCAAGGGATTTTTCCAACCTTGCTCCTGCAAAACCCAAAGCAAAACTATAAATGAACTGTAAGATGATATTTTTAAATGCTTCTTTCAGTTTTGGGGGTCACGCAAAACTACTCAGGGTCTGGAAAAACCTGAGCAGATAGGAGTTCACTTTGGGGGACAGCCAAAACTTATACACAGATTTTTGAGAGAACAGGGGTCAGTACCCGTGACCCTGGCATTGTTCAAAGGTCAACTGTAAGTGAATAAAAACAGAGAGTCCGCTCTGTAGCCTGTGCCCACACCCAGATGGCTGAAATTAATGGGTGCCCTATGCCACACTCTGGACCCCTGCCTCTTGTCCATGGTGTCTCCTGGGGAGCAGTGAGGACACAGCAGTCCCTAAACAATGATAAATGATGGTGTCTACAATGGAGTTTTGCTTATTTAACTTTGGTTCACAAACCTGCTCTAAACTGGGGTTTGGAAATCAAAGTGGACACTAAGATGTAGGGGGAAATGGAAGTCATATTTGGTCGGCACAATGCGTAACCATCACAGTGTAAGTGTGCGCTATCCCTTGGGCTGAGAGAACTGAGGAGGAGAGCTAAGTAACTAAAAGCCCATGTTTTGCTCTCAAGGAGTTCCATCGTTTTCTTCCCCCTGAGGGCCCTGCAGAGGGGAGCATGCTGCCTGCCTGCTGTCTGTCTGTGTTGGGAAGAGACTGTCTACTCAGACAGGGGAGCAGGTACTGCTTTCCTGCTGTCTGTCTGTATTGGGAAGGAACTGCCACGTGGCTTCTTCTCAGTTTGCTTCAGTCAGGCCCTAAACTTGGCCACACGGGAGAGCTAGAGGGACGTGAGCTTCGGTTTCCATCAAACCTTCCTCAGACTAAGTTCATGATATCCAATCTGGCATCTCCCAGGGGTCACTCCCACCCACTTACCAAAGGGCAGGACAATAAGAACTGGACAGGACACGCCCACCAGTCCCTATGTCAGGATGGAGAGAGCCAACCATGGTGGCCTCATTCTTTCTCCTCTTTCTGAGTTTGCTTCCTTTTATTTTGAGGTGAGGAATTCTGTAAAGGGGAAACTAGGAGGTAAGATCCCACAGAATTGAGGACCAAGCTTTGAGGATTCCTAGAAGCAAAAGGGTCAGGAGGCACATAGAATAAAACTAAATGTGGGCATATGAGTGCAGAGCAGGGGGACCAAACTCTGTCGGCCACCATAGTGCTCAGCCTTGCAGCAGTGCCACAGAGAGGCTGAGCCTGTTGAAGTTGCTTAATCCATCCTTTAAATGACAGGTTACCCCATCCCTTAGAAGTGCTAATGAGAATAGATGAGGACCCATTTATCCCTGGAGTGAGGAAAAAGGAATGAGCTGATAAGTGGCCTTCAGGATGTCAAAACAAAGACCAGACATGACCTCTTGTTTCTATTCTGGATCTAGAATCTATTTCAACATCTTGAGTGGAAGATGGGTGTGGGGAAATAAATGGAACTAGAAATACTGCTCATTTACCTGGAGAATTTGAAAACTACTAAAATAAGAATATGGGCCCTGGTCAGTTGACTCAGTGGATAGAGCATCAGTCTGGCATGCAGACTTCCCAGGTTCAATCCCCAGCCAGGCCATACAGGAAGAGTGGCCATCTTCTTCCTTTCTCCTTCCTCTCTTCCTTCTCTCCTTCCTCCCCTTTTCACTGACAGTGGCTCAGATGGTCTGAGCACATCAGCCTCAGGCACTAAAAATAGCTTGGTATTCAAGCATTGGCCCCAGATAGGTGTTGCCAGGTAGATCCCAGTCAGGATGCATGTGGGAGTCTTTCTATGTTCTCTCCCTCAGTTAAAAAATTAATTATAATTAATTAATTAGTAAGAATATGTATAGTCACATAAAGGTGGCCCGTACATCCCTGGTGACACACTGCTAGGGTCAGGAAGTGTGCCATCCATAGGTCTGTGGATTGCCCATCTTTCACAGCGTGGATGCCTCTGACACCAGCTTACCCTACCAGCAATGGAAACCCAGGATGAGCAGAGCGGGTGAAGGCACTCATAGTTACGAGCATTTGCACCCGTTGGCGGCATTTGCACCCGTTGGCGTCCAGGTCAGCTACTCCCACACACATTGGGGCCAAAATGTTAAACAATTGTCTCTAATTGTTTTTTTGTTTTTTGATAAACATCCCTGGTGAAGAGGTATTTCTTCCCTGGGCAAACTCTCAGTCAGATCAAATGAAGACCACCTTGAGAGTAGAGTCTTCCAGGGAAGGACTACACACAGGCAGCACAATATATCATTTAACCAAATGTCTAGCTGAGGGAGCTAACGACCAGAGAACCCTAAAAGATAGACACTGCAGAGAAACCAAACCACCCTGAACAGAATAAGCATCGTGGCTGAGCTGCCTCTGTCAGCAACAAACTCCTTCCACCCTGGGAAGCCACGGACACGCCATGTCACACAAGCCCTACGACACTATCAAATGTAAGAAGCTCCAAAACAATGACCCGCTAGGAAAAATAAAATACTGTTAATTAAACCACGACATGACATTCGTTTCAAAGGTAATAAAACGCGGGCAGTAGAACCAATGGAATACGGCCAAAGAGAAAACAACCTAAGGCAAGGACATTAAGAGGAAACTTTTGCACAAACAAGCACCTCTTTTGGACACAATGAGTAAATCAACAACTTCACATATTATCCTAAAAAAAACCCAAAACGGTAATTTAGGAAAGAATTAAAGAGAGCCCATTCCATCCAACACCCTGTGGTGACCCTTCAAAGTACTCGAAGTGTACAGACTCGTAAAGGTTTTACACAAACGTGCTCCCCACGGACTTGGTAAAGCTGCAAGTGAGCAGCCCGTGAAACACCCATTGTACAGAAGGCTCTGAGAAGGGCGGTGGTGGGAGGGTGACTGAGTGCCCACAGACCTGTTTTGAGTCCGGCGTCCGCAGGTTCAGGCTGGCGGTGGAAATGGTCAAGGAGATGTTCATCCCCGCAAACTGGAGGTTGCTCTTGCCTAAGATGCTGGATAGCATTTTGCTTGGAGGCTGTAAAATCAAGCAGCATTATTTTCACGTTTAGGTCACTAGCCTCTGTGTTGTTCCTGTCTGCTCCACCGCCAAGCCTCCATCTTTCTATCCTCACCAGGCACATCAAGAAAACGCCGCTTCAAATAAGCTGGGTGGGGGACCTGACACTAGCACAAAAGTCTTAGAATGTATAATGTGGGAGTTATGAGACATCCAGTGGGCACACCCTGCGATGAGCATAAGGCAGGAGCATCCGTGTCGCGGGCAGCTCACATTGGGGTGTGTCTCTTGGAGTGACTTCACAGCCTAGGGGATGGGTCACAGGCCAAGGCCTGCAGCTTTGTGGGCTCCAAAGCCAGCAGCATCCCGCCGAGAGTCAGACTAGTCAGGGCCAGACTAAATCCTTCCAGCTCAGAGGCTTCTAAGCAGTTTCATCTGAGCCATGAGAAGGCTCACGGCTGAAGGAATGGAACACAAGTGCGTGCTTCGGCCGGCACATCCTAGGGTCAGAGCTCACATGAATGGTCCAATTAGAACACAGCAGGTCTGAAGCCAGCACTCAATAGACAGACTCGGTTTCATCAGCCCATCAGAAATGATCTGGGCACAGGGGCTGAGAAGCTGCATTCTCCAGCCAGGCACCTTCTCCCTGGGTCCCTGCAAGCCCACTGCCAATACTTGTCTCTGTCCATTGCTAACCCCCAATCTTCCTTTTAAGATTAGAACACACTCCCTTGGATATGCCAATCAACACTAACTCTTAGCCAGGCAGGCATAGCTGGTGACTCTCTTGCCAGAGCTGTTCAGAGGTAGAGCTCCCTGGGCCATGACAGAATATCGGGATGGAGCCTAGCAGTCAACCTCATTCCCATCACCTGCACCCAGGCGGGCACCCCAACACTTGCTGGCCAGGCACCACTGGCTCTGAAAGTGGAGGGTCCCTCTTCATTCCTGTATTCAAGATTCTGGAGGTACGCTTGGTTCCCCATGTCCTGTGCGGGAGGACCCAGGCACAAGCTGGCACATCTGAGCCTGCATCCAAAGCTCTTTGACTGAAACTCAGCAGCCCTTTTGGTCACGAGTGTCCTCAGGCTACGAAGGCAGGAACTGCTCACACCCTGGGAACAGCAGAAGCGATCACACAGCCTGCCCCAAACCTCAGCCCCAAGGACAGATTCAGAGAGACTCAGAGGACGCTCTCCACAGTCAGTCCAGGCACAGAGAAGTCCTCATGGTGTGTATTTACTAGACACTTAAGAGTTTTTCTGAGCTTTCTCTTAATCTACTGGAGTTTTTTTTTTTGCTTTCTTTTTTCCTTCTGGTTCAAACATCTCAAGATGAAAAGGTCAAGTACAAGAATCGAACACACAGCCACTGGAGCCAAGGGCTGTGGGCTGAAGCTTGCCTCTATCACCTACTTGCATCGTGGGCTCTCCTCTCTGTACCTCAGTTTTTATGTGTGTAAAGTGGGGATACCCAACAGTGTTCTAGACCTGCTTATGCTAGCTAACGAGGGACATCTATCAAATGTTTAGGAATTTTATGAGCTGGCCATTAAAAACAGCCACTATTAAAAATCAATGTGTGCAAACTTAAAATAAAATAACTTGATTTAAAGAACAATTAATACTTAAAACTCAACACTTTCTAATTTTTGCTGCATCAATTATTACCTATGCAGTTCAGGTTGTTTGTGTCTATTGTCCCTGTGTTACCTGGGACATCTTTTCTTAACTCCACTTTAGGGATGTCATGTTAGAGCCTGGGGCGAGAATTTACAGCACAGAAACTGGCAAACCCCACACATTTAGCACTTCGGAGTCCCCACCCCTAAAAGACAGCCGTTAAAGTTTTACCAGCACACCAGTGAAGACATCTTCCACAGAGAGTCGTTCTAATGAAGTGAATAGAATCTATTCAATAGATGCTTCTAATGGCTTGGGAGCCTGTCTGATGAGCCTGCTGTCATGATTGTTTTTACATGCAGGTCACAGTGAGGGACCAGGGTGTCAGATCTGAGTTAGCAGCCACACCTGACTGTCCTCATCAACCAAGTGGCAGAGAGAGGGATGGTAAGCTCTTTCTGTTTCTAAAAGTGACAAGAGCCACTGCAATTTACCCCCTTTAAACTAAGGGATACCTTTTGGTTCTCCCTGGGCAAAAAAAAAAAAGAATGAATGAATGAGGGAGGGAAGGAGGTAGGAAGGGATACAGGAGAAAAGAAAGACAGAAAGAAGGAAGGAAGGAAGGGAGGGAGGGAGGGAGGGAGGGAGGGAGGGAGGGAGGGAGGGAGGAAGGGATACAGGAGAAAAGAAAGACAGGAAGGAAGGAAGGAAGGAAGGAAGGAAGGAAGGAAGGAAGGAAGGAAGGAAGGAAGGAAGGAAGGAAGGGGTCGGGATGAAGGGAGGGAGGGAGGGAGGGAGGGAGGGAGGGAAGGAGGGAGGGAGGGAGGGAGGAAGACAAAAACTAGGCCATGGGAAGAGAACTAAATGACTGCAGATTTAACTACACTGAGTGGTGACAGAGTGAAGATGTGGAGAAGGAGACGCGATTAGACACAGAGTAGAGATGACAGTACCTTTCTCTTCCGGAAGGCTCCCTTGGTGCCAGGGACTGCTTCACAAACGCGGCTGATGGCTTCCCTTAAGAGGACAGGAAGAGAGACCCATTTTATCACATGCCCCAGGGGCCCTGCAGGTGCATGTCCCCAGGGGGAACATAACTGCCTGTGCATTCGGCAGAAAATAGCAACCTGCCAGCTTAGGTGACACCAATTTCTCCTCCAGTGAAACCCAGACAGGTCACCGGGAACCCCAGCCTGGTGCATCCTAGTTCCTGTGCTGGCTGCACACTAATGTGCGCTCTGTGTGTGTCCACACCACATGCTGCTTTAGTTTTAATTCAATAGGTGGTTCAGAGTTACTGTTAGCGACTCGGGACCCTGCGTGTGCTACTCTGGGTGCCCTTGCTGGTGATGGCAAAGACTGATCCCAACCAGGTGCCGCTATTGCTCAAGCAAGTCCAAACGGAATGAAAAGGAATGTAGCTCTCTGAGGGTTGTTCCCAGTGACCAGAAAATAATCTTGAGGTGTCCTAAATTAAATGACGGCAGGTGGCAGAGTGGAGGAAAGAGGTAAGAGGTTAATCAGTTAACAGCATCTAGCCAAACCCAACAAAAGACGGCCCTCATTCCTGAGTGTAAGCTGAAAAACTTAGGATCAGCTTTGGTGACTACTGTAGCTCTTATCTAGAGAGAACAGCTGACCACTGGACTCCACTGCATCCTGCTTATGTATGACCTTTCTGATTGCTGCCCACAACTAGTTTGGGATGATTCTGTGCCTCTCCCCAAACTGCCTCCTTTTACCTCCCCCCTCCCTGTATCTATAGCCATATAAATTCTGTCCAAATAACATACACCTTACTGTCCACACTCACAGTGTAGAAGAGCCCCGTGAACCCCAGGATGGCAGACATGCTCGTCTTTCTGATCCACCCTGCTGCGGGTGGTTTAGACTGCATGCTCTAGGACCCGGTCCTTTCTCTGGCTAGAATCTAGCTCAGAAAACCCTTTATTTCAGAAAAATGTTTGTTCTCAAAGCTTTTTATTTAACACCAGCTTCTGTAGTTAGTAAATATCATAAAATCAAAAGGGTTGTGAAGGAGAGGAACTCCAGAGGTCTACAAATGAGCCAGAAATGAGGTTCTGTGCAGGTCAGCTCCATGAAGCAGGCATTTACTGAGCAACTACTATGTGGCAGGCACTGTCACAAAGGAGGCAATGCATGTCCTAGGTATTGATGGGCCTGGCAGAAGGACAGGCTGCAGAGGGTCTGACTCTCAGGTCTGCACAGGACAGAAGAACACAGAAGCAGAGGGGAACACTGCACATATCAGACTGGGAGGAGGCTGCTATGGTTCACCAGCTGGAGGCTGGGACCCAAGGTGAGGAGGACGTGGCTGGGGCAATCACTGAAGAGCAAACAAAGCTCAACCATGTGGCTCAGCCTCTGTGATAAGTGATGGGAGCTCTACCAAAGGTGGTTCCAATGTCAGGAGCCCCAAAAGGAGCTAGGAGAACCTCTGAACTCCCACATGGGGCAAGACAAAATTGTAAGAGAACACAGAAATAAATAGACAGGGGTTCAGGAGCACACTGAATGAAGGAGAAGATAATAATAGGTCCTTAGAAACATTCTGCAAGCTTTCTCAGCTAAAGACTCCTACTATTTTCTGTCATCTAGAAAAAGGAATTGCCATCATAATACATTGCTTTTGAAAGAAGAATGACCTTGTCAATTAGGTAAGGGACCATAAAGATAAGCTTCACACTTGCCATTCAATTCATTGTCCAGAGCAGAGAAAGAAATACTATTTTAAAAGTTCAGATGCCAGGAAAACTGTAGACTATGAATCACCATGACTCAGAAAACATTCATTTAAAAGAAATAACTGACTTTGACATTTATGTTTAGTCATTTATTTCATAATGATATTCTTACTGTGGTTCTATCAAAATGACCATCCAAAGTACTTTCTAAAAGTAAATCGCTTATTGAACAAGGTCAAGTTGTCTCTTCTTAAACAACTTTATAAACCCCAGTATCAATATTTTATCTGTTTACTTTTTTTAAGTTTGAGGCATCTGCACTGTACGTGGTATATTCAGTGACATATTTAGCCAAGCATAGCAGCTAATTCTCTGATGGTCCCAGCACACTAGAAAAACATTTTGTGGTAGAAACTCTCCCATCACTCATTTCTTAAATATCCCTAATATACATCAGATTTCTTTTTCCATCCACAGACATAGAAAATAAGAGGGGGAAAATCAATCTTAGATGACATTTATTTCCGAAAGAAATTGTTAAATGTGCAATCTCTAATGTAGGTTAGACACTGTCAAAGGTCTAATCTAGTCAGGCCACCACTGAGCTCAGCAGCAGGCTTGCTAGTGATGTGCTGGGGAGAGGGAGGGGGAGCTACGAAGGATCATTAAGGATAAGATCATGGAGCCTGACCAGGTGGTGGCACAGCGGATAGAGCATCAGCCTGAGATGCTGAGGACCCAGGTTCAAAACCCTGAGGTTGCGACTTGAGTGCAGGGTTGCCGGCTTGAGCATGGGATCATAGATATGACCCCATGGTCTCTGGCTTGAGCAAGGAGTCACTGGTTCAACTGGAGCCCCCTGGTCAAAGCATATATGAGAAAGCAATCAGTGAACAACTAATCTGCCACAACTATGAGTAGATGCTTCTCATCACTCTCCCTTTCTGTCGGTCTGTCCCAGTCTGTCTCTCTCTTTCTTTCACTTAAAAAAAAAATGTCGTGGAGAAGACACTGCTCATAATTAACACACTCCACCAAAAGTTCTTCCACAGAGAGGCATGCAAGCCTATCAAGTCACAGGTAGAGATTCAATCTTTTATCCTTAAAATGTGCAAATGTAAGAAATTCCAGAAAGTTCTCAGAGCGCACGAACTTGGTCGAGTCCTAAAGATCCTCTTGTGAACCAGTATTTAGAATTCCCAAAGAGGTTTGCTAATCAGACTACTTTTAGAAAAACGCTCTCTCTTCTCATTAGCCTAAGTGTGTTGTGAAGGCATTCCTGTGATAGTGCCTGTGTGTAATTCTCATCTTAATCAGGCTGGTGATGCCTGTTTCTGCTTGAAATGGAAATGTGACATGATGATTAATAATTTCAACAGTTGGGTGAATGAAATTAGTAACTGTAATTCTAATTTTAAATGTAACAATTCTCATTTTCCCTCTTTTCTGTTTAGTATGCTTCATCTTGGTGAACAATGCTGTTTCAATTTGTCCATTTAGCGGTAATTATTTAGCTTTGTGTAATTCTGTTTAACTCCAGTGTGAGCCTCAGGTAGCAATTTTGCCATTTTTAATAATAAAGATCCCTTCTTAACCTTCTGCTCAATGTGACCCCATCAGAAAGCCAACCCATGACCTCAGAGCTCAGTGAAGAGGAAAGCAAAATATCTGGCACTTTTCACGGCTGTCTGAGAATAACCCTGAAGGCTGACCCCCATTTCTTCATGACTTTACTCTATTACCCGACCTAGCTAAAATCCTCATCATTAGGGCCAGTATCATTCACCTTTCAAATTTTTTTCATTGAAATGCTGGACTTGTGCACTGGAACCTTTGAAATCCTGTAGCATCATCTTTGTCTTTGTCTCCATCTCATCGCTGCCAACCCAATCCATACACACACACACACACACACACACACACACACACACACACACACTTTCTCTAAAAACACAAACAATAAAAAAGGGTATTTTGGATTTCTGCACTCATGGGATTAGACTTAGTAGGGGAGGGGCAGCAAACACATATTACAGCAAATAGCAACCAATGTCAAACAGAAAGGAGAGATACTTGCAGTGCAGAAGGTCAGAACATACTCCTTCAAACAGGCCTCTTGGGCATAAGGATAATTTTGAGCTAAAGGCAATTGACAAGAAGCAGATTCAAGAAAAACACTCTGTCCTCCCCCATTTTGCCTAAAAGCAGGACATGCATGTGTAAAGGTGTGCCCCTGCTCCCTCTAGAAGGAAGGACAGAAGTTAGTCACTGGAGACCACTCTACACTCTGGTCAGCCCTGAGATGCAGCAGAGGATCCCACATGACAAACATGGAGGCTAGTCCTCATCTCCCCCTAGTTCCCACCTGCATTTTCTGGCCAGCGATCTGCTGCCCCTAGACCCCTGGTCGGCAAACTGCAGCTCGCAAGCCACACGCAGCCCTTTGGCACCTTGAGTGTGGCTCTTCCACAAAATACCACGTGTGGGTGCTACCTCGATAAAGAAGGTACCTACCTATATGGTTTAAGTTTAAAAAATTTGGCTCTCAAAAGAAAATTTAATCGTTGTACTGTTGATATTTGGCTCTGTTGACTAATGAGTTTGCCAACCACTGCCCTAGACAAAGTCCTTTCCTTTGTTTTGTCTCTCTTTGGTTAAGATGGTACATAGCCTAAACACTTTTTTTAGTTACTAATCACTCATTTTCCCGTCCTGTACATGCAAGGAATGCATTAATAAACTGACTGTTTTTCTCTTGTTAATCTGTCTTTTGACTGATTGGCCAGGCCTAAGCCAGACAACAAGAGGGCAAAGCAGCAAGGTTCTTGCTCCAGACAGTAATAAATGTGGTCATGCAGGTTGGGGGGTGGGGGGTGGGTTACCCGTGAAGAGCATTTGAGTGACTAGGCAACTGTCCAGGGAAAAAGCAAGTGGGGTTCCTACCTTGTGTTTTATATGCAAATAATTCTAGGCAGACTACACATTTAAATTATTTGTAATTAAACTATAAAGGTACTAAAAGAAAACTGGGAATATTTTTTTTAAATATTTTAGTTAAAGGGTGATACAAAATCCAGAAACCACAAAATCATATCTTGACACACTCCATAGCATGAAAATAAAACTGTATACATAAGAAAAAATGGTAATATTTCATAAAAAGATAAGTGTTTTGATGTAAGTCAGTAAGGAAAACATCAAAAGCCCAACAAAAAATGGGTGAAAGATAACGAACAAAGGGTTCACAGAAAATACAAATGGTCCTTAAAAATCTGAAATGGTCCTCAGCATCACAAATTAAATCCTACACTAAAATCTCTATTGTCACGACCCAATATTTAAGTTTGGTAAGACTCCACATCAGTGAGGAGGTCATTCAGCACAGTCCTTGTGAGGGCAGATTGGTCAAACCCCAACAAAACAAAAAATGCACAGCCCCTCCAGTCCAGCTGTTCCACTTCCTGCACACACACTCTAAATGCACTCGCAGACAAGCCTGAAAACCCGTGTGCCCAACCACTGGCTGTGGCAAGGGTTCCAACAGACTGGCGGGAAAGATCAAGTGTCTCATAGTGTCAGTCCAAGAACTTATGGCATCTCCATAAAATGGACCACCAACACAGTCAAGGTGACGGTGCACTCTGCCCTCCTAGGTGCTCTTGGCCAGTTTCTTGCCATCTTTGAGACTCAGCCTTTTCTGTCCTCAGCTTGGAATGGATGAAGCCCCAGGCATGTCCCTTATCTAATCCAATCACAAGTGATTGAGGGAACGTCCTCAATCACATACAACCTTTTTCATTTTCCTATTTTCAATATAAAAATGCCCCCTCTGAACACAACAGTGAAAACCTCCTCCCTCCTTTGGAACAGCCTGGGCAGAAACTTCCAGGTGGCCAAGGAAGGGAGGTGCCTCTCCACCTCTGGCTTCAGCTTCTGACAATTGCGTGAGGTGGGGTAGAGGGGTTGGGGGTGCCTAGGGAGAAGTCAGAGTGCACGTGGGCACTGCCAGCTGGGTCCTCCGGCCCGGGCTGAGGCTTATAGCCACTTCTCTCACAGGTGCTCTCCTTGCTTCTTTGAAGCCCCCCCTCCTGAGAAGATCTGGATCTCAGTGCCACACATCTTCCTCTCCCATGTCCACCCCTTTGGGTAGTCCAGCCCCTTGCTGCTGGCACACCCCAATCTTTAGCAGGAAACCCTCTTGGGTGGGCCCAGTGGGCTCACGGTCCACACAGGGCACACCTGCCCTTGGCATCTTTGTTTGGCCGTCAGGAGGCAACTTCTCTCCAAACACACAGTTCTGCTTCAGATTTCACTGGTGTAAGTCCATCCATCCACTGGGCCTCTCAGACTCTGGGTGACACATGCTGAAGTGACCTCCTAAATACCCTCATTTTGTCTGAAGTTGGGGGTAGGGATCACAGGACACAGGATTCTCACCAGAAAACTCCTCTCTATAATTCCCAACCTGTCCTGTTAAACCTTCCAGGAGGGAATTCTGGGTAAATAGCAGCAAAATATATAGATTCCCACCCCCATCTTGTCTTCCCAAGCCCTATGGGGGTGGTGCTGCACGGTAGGCACAGGCATTTGTGAGGAGGTCTGGTATGGCCAGAGGTGAATTTAACTGCGGATACACCAGGCGCTCACCCTGGGCACAGACTTCTGAAGGACCCCCGCAAAACCCCAACTTTACACTTTTTTCTAATGACACCAAGTTTGGTTTCATGTGTGCAATTTTAACATTAATAGTACATAATATTTTCTATTTATTTAAAAATATGGTTAACATGTATTTTTATTTCCCTGTCTCTTTCTTTTTTGAAAGGGGCCCAATATTTTCTTCTGCACCCGGGGCCTCAACCAACCTTAATCCACATCTGGATATGGCAAAAATAGAATTAAATGGACATTGTTTTAGAAGCCAAGTACTGGACACAGAGAGGCTCAGTGAAACACAGTACACAGAGAGATGAGCTCAGACCTTGGGGATGAAAGTGACAATAAAAAAAGGACCATTTGAAGAACAAAACCTGAAGGCCTGCCCAGTTGTGGCCGGTGACACTGACTGGTGTCATAGATGCTCGCTCTTACCGTGAGGACAGCCCCTCCCTCCCTAAGAACATAAGAAAGCAGGTCATTATTTCCACCCTGAAGCCATAAGACCAGGTGTGCAGTGTCTGACACCCCGCAGGACAGAGCCAGAAGATTGCCGGTCACGGTGAGAGGGCACCAGGGGACCAGAGCACCAAAGGTCCAGAGGGTCTGCAGAGCAGATAGTTTCTCCCCAGTTCCATTCACAGGGAAACAGACAGCATTCTACAGGCTCTTGTGATCTAAAGCAGCCAAGTGAAACCAGCCATTCGGCAAAAGAAACTGCAACAATAACTTCAGACCTCGAAAATACTCTAAACTTGATTTCTGAAGAGTAATTTTACCAGAATGGGTTGAAACCACTTGAATTGTCTAAAAGCAGGTATGTGGCAAGCAGAAACAGAGCCATGAATTTGAAATCTGTGTGTCACCTGAGAAATCAGTGAGATCTCAAAGCAGCTTCCCAAGTATCACCCTCTGCAGTGACCTACAGTTCCAGTGTCTGTAGTATACCCCCAGACTTGCCGATACAGTGGGGGGAAAGAAATACTGGTTGATTATTATAAAACAGATGCAAAAAAAAAATAGTATTATTTAAGTTCACATCTAAAAAAAAATCCACCAGGAAACTAGAAAAAAGATTCCTTATCCATGCTGAAAGATACCTCAGAGAATAAAAGATAAACTCTTGGGACTGCTAAGAATGTGCAGCCCAAAGAGTAATATTCCTTATGGTTTAAATAACTAATATTTATAGTTTGCTTAAGGTGACAGGTAGTGTCACAGACATCTGTGCCAGATCAGGGACTTGCTTTATTCTTTCAAACACTTTCACTGAATTTTCTTTTCCCCTTTAAAGTTCTGCTAGGGTAGAAAAAGTCCTGCTCCCAACTGGACAGCTTCACGCTGCTGATAATCCCATCAAAGGAGATAGGCACACCCCGTGATTGCTCCGAGTTCTCAGGCGGTCACGATGGACCTTCCACAGCCTTCAGAGCACAACTGAGGGGCTGAACGGACCGCCCACAACCGTGTGGCATCTGCAGACTCTGGGAGACCCTGTGCACCTCTCCTCACTGACAGAGTTTAAGAGTCACTTATCTATTGAAGAGAGGCACCTTCTGAGATCAAACACCACAAGAATTAAAGAACCTAATTCCATTGAAACCTGCTTCTTTATAGCAAAGTGGGAATACAGAAGCAACAAGCGAACCTGCTCCCCCCCAAAACAAAAGGGGACCTTGTTTGTCAGGGCCTGTTCTATGGGTTATTGCCCTGCTTAATTCTCACACACCCTGGAAGGCTGGACCCCTTGTGCTGGTTTTATAGTTGAGTAAATGGAGGCAAAGAGCAGTTAAGCAACTTGCCAGAGATCACACAGCCAGCCAGTGCCTGAGCCTGATGGGCCAAAATTATGGGACACCGATGCCATGAACCCACTGCTATAATGCCAGGCCCAGAGGGAGGCCCACAGAGATGGAACCTTTTTGAATTCCAACCCATGGCCCTCTGGGGGTCCAGCCCCATGTTCCCCTGCATGGCCACTCACAAGAGGACTCAGACCCTTAGAGTGCTTACAGTCACAGAACCACACAAAGCCTTTGAAATCCTCGATGCCAGTGCTAACCCACCAGGGTATGCAAGATGGGGGCTACAGGAATGGAAAAGCAAAAACCATAATGCCTCAAATCTGCCTTGAGTGGCTTAGTAAAGCATGTTAAACTGGTGTTCAACATTGAAAAGCGGTGGACTACGGAAGCACACAACCACACAAACAAATCTTTAACTATGCTGCCTGAGAGTGGTCAGACAAGAGAGGATGTGCTGCATGACTTCGTTCATGCACAAACTGTAGGGGACACAATTGATCTACAGGGACCAGTCACAAGGGTGGACTGGGAAGCAGGAGGCAGGGAGAGCTGTTGCCAAGCTGCCTGTGGAGAAGACTCCGTCCTGGGAAGCTCAAGGCAGATTTCATGACAAAACCTCTTTTTTGCTCTAGTCTTGACAGAATCACCTAAATCTTGTCTATCCTGTCTTCTATGTTCACTTTTCTTTGCAAAATGGCAACTAAACCTCTGTGGGTGCCCTGTTAGCCGGGCCGCTTGGACACCTACACCACCCCCGCTTCTGCCCTTTCTCAGCTGACGCACTGGAGGCGGAGGGTTTGTTTCCCAGGGAAATCTTCCCCTTCAGGATCCTGCGGGTGGATAGATGCAGCTAGAGGTGGCAGCTTAAAATAGATTCAGACAACAGGAGGACTCAGAGCGTAGCCCTGTTTAACAGCCCTGTGCCACATAGAGACCCATCCACTGTAATTATTTTCTGTATTAGCATGATGTTTTTTGAGCTCAGAAAAACTTTCCAGCCAGGGAGAGACCAACCCTCTGGGGTTAGCCCATTCTTAGAGATGCAAAGGGCCCAGAGCATGCCTCCAATATGCAAACTAACCAATGCAGAGCCGCTGGCCTCCTCTGTCTGACCTGTGTTCCTGGGGAATCAAGGTTCCTCTGCTTTAATGATCCTGGGGACAAGGTGCCAAGTCCCTAGAGACTGCCCTTGTAGCTCAGAGCCTGATGGAATTATGCAACCTAGTCAGGCTTACCCTGCCCTACCCTGCCCTGATCTCTCTTGTGTTTCCTCCTGTGGCCACACCTGACTTGACCATCTTAAAAAAATACAAAAACAAGAGGTCTAACAGGTTTCCATTAAGTTTTAGGGAAAGAGAGAGATGGGAAAAAAAGAGTCTGATCTTTCCACGATTAACTCTGTAGTAGAGAACATTCCTCAAGTATTTTATAAAAATCCTTAGGGAAAAGAAAAGTAAGTTATTCCATCCATGCTATCCTCAGGCCCCAGACCCTAGATCTGCTACTTCTGAGGAGAAAAGGGCTAGAGTACAGGTGAACAGGGCTTGTCCATAATAAACAAAAAGAATACCACGCTGTTAGCTGACCCATCTACCACAGGAAAGGAAAACACACGTGTGAGCAGGGACAGAGGGGACTGTGCAGGTTCCATTTCTCCTTGCTGGCTTCCACTTCCAACAGAGTTCATTTCTAGGGGCTCCATTTTCTGACCTGGAACAACAGATAGGAGGTGTGTGGGGACATCTGCAGGGAGGTGGGGGGAGGGCACTGCATGGTCTCTACCCTCTCTCCACCCAAATCACTCACCTCTAGGTTTCTAAATAGAAAAGATCAAAAAGAATAAGCCACCTTCTCTGTCACCAATGTCGGCACAGAAGAGATTCTAAACCACACCACATGGAGTGCGATTGGACAAATTAAAATGGGCATTTGCTTTTTTCTTCACATAACTCAGATTAAGTTTTTGGACAGTCAAATTGAATTGTGCCCCAGCCTTGAGGCATGCTCCTCAAAGATGTAGATGAAAACTATAAACCTAAAATTCAGGCTGCCATACGCCTTTTAGGTGACTATGTTTGAGCATCAAACATTCATCTTTGTCCCTGGCTGGTTGGCTCAGTGGTAGAACATCAACTGCAGTGTGGAAGTCCAGGGTTCGATTCCTGGTCAGGGCACACAAAACCAAGTGCCCATCTGCTTCTCTACCCATCCCACTTCCCCTTCTATCTCTCTCTATCTTCTCCTGCAGCCATGGCTCAATTGATTTGAGCATGATGGTCCCAAGCACTGAGGATGGTTCCCTTAAGGCTCCGCCTCAGGCATAAAAAATAGCTCAGTTGCAAGAGGCCCCAGATGGGTACAGTCTCAGCCCCAGACGGGGGTTGCCAGGTGGATCCTGGTTGTGGCACACACAAGAGTCTGTCTCTGTATCTCCCTTCCTCTCACTTAAAAAAAAAAAAGTCAGCTTTGTTAACCCTGAGAAAGAAGACACCAACTAAAAAGGGCTCCAAGTGGTTAACTGAGCTCAAATTTAAAAAAGAAAAACCTAGCAGCCGTTTCTATACAGGGGCCTCTCAAGCAAACTGCACTTCACAGAGAAGCCTGCACTGAATTGCCTGCCACCACAGTGTTCCTGCCAGCCCTTACGAGGTAGTTCCTGGAATCCTATGTCAACTAATAAGGCTTAGGCTTTTCCCATCTAATCAATGCTAAACAGCTCCAACCAACCAGGGCAGCTCTATTCTGACTACTCAGGACAGTGCCTTTTGGACCAATCACACTTCGAAAATTTGGAGTCTTCATTTGCATGAGGACAGACCAATCAGGGATGTTGGGCAGGACTTCTGTCCATAAGCCAGCTCCACTCTAGCTCAGAGAACTCACTTTCCACTGAGACTAGACCAGTGGTTCTTAACCTTTTTTGAGGTACCAAACCCACCAGTTTCATATGTGCATTCACCAAACCCTTCTTTAGTGATAAATAAAATATGATTTTTTTTCCAAATTCAAGACATAGGTATATGTTTTTTCACTGGTGCACAAAATGAGCCGTGCATGAACATCACCTTGCTCAAAGAACAAAACCAACAAAGTGCATGAACTCACAACAAATTACGGTATTACTTTATTCTGGCCTCCGTGGCAGAGGCTTCTCCGAACCCAAGACCGACTCATTGAACCCCTACGGTTCGATAGAACCCAGGTTGAGAACCACTGGACTAGACACTGTGTGTCCCCAGCTGAAACACTGAAGGTGTCCTTTCAGAATACAGTGAAACAGACCAGAGCAGAGAAGAGAAGGACTAGGGCAGCACAACGCAAACCAGCCCAGAGCAGAGCAGAGCTGGAGAGGGGCCATATCACAACTGAGCTGTTTTGCACTGAATAAAGTTTCTTTCTTCACCCACCCCAAATTGAGGGTTCCTGTTGGCATTGAGTTGGCACCAGTAACCATCAGTTAACATCTACTCAGGAATTTGGGACCAGTTTAGGATTGGGAGGTCTGGTAAATCCTAAAAAGTCCCCTTATATGGACTCTTTATTTTGGTCAATATTTTCTTCCTAAATCTAAAATCGAGAGGTTCTTGCTCACCATTGCACCAAATACCTCCCACCTTCCAGTTTCCATTAAGAGACTATTTAAAGAAACATTATGTGAAACTCAGTTCAGTCAGCAAGCTGTCCAGGACATCCCCGGTCATAGTAGGCCATGATTAGGGTAGAAAGTGGATGGAGTGACGGTAGGCAGGCAAGGTGGGACTTGACTCTGTTTAAATCAGCTTTGCTTTTTCCAGAACACAAACCCACAGACGGTACCACAGAATCCATCTGCCAAAGACACACACACTGATTTTCCAAAATAAGGACAAGGGGTTCCATCATCCCTCAAGATGTGAGGGGTAGAGAAATGCCTCCTGACTCCCTCCGTCCACAACCTTGGCAAGAAAGAGACATGCATTCCTTCCCTAGTGAGACCCTCTGGTGGCCTGTGCCCACAGGGATTCCCATGGTGGCAGTGAGGTTGCAAGTGTGAATTCTGCTCTCACCACCTGAGCTCAGCCTATGTGGGTTTAGCAATCAGACCTGTATCATGGGATCTCTGTGATGCCTGGCATGGGGCAAACACAAAGTCATCAGCAATGTTTTTATCCTCAATATTCAAATCAAAGCGAAAAGTAGACATCTTCAGAATTTAAAAAAAAAGAGCCTTAATTGATAGAGGCATATAAACTTGATAGATTATATATAATTACATCCCTATGTATATGAGAGACTCTCTTTATATATGCACATACATATATGGAGAGAGAGAGAGAGTCAAGACAGAGAGAACTGTGAAGTCTCAGTAGCTAATTTTGGCTTCAGACATGATATCTGTTCACATGGACCATAATCTCATTCATTTACAGACATATGGTCCCAAGAAACATATGGTCTCTGGAAAATTCTAGGAAAATAAGTAGATTCATGTATGAACATAAGCTACTGAAAAGTCCACTTTTGGATTTGTATTAACAGTTCTATCTGTATTCTTACAAGTAAGGAACTATGCTCAAAGGCCGCCAACATGGTCTCCTGCGTCCCTCACGACCACGTGGTGCTGCAGAGCACTTGCTCCCTGTCCGCACACAGAGACGCATGCGCACGTGTCCGGGGTCCTAGACATGCTTGGCTCCGCCGCGCAAACCTCCGGAAGTCAGTGGTGAACCCGGAATTGAAACTAAGTTTCCTGTTTTCCAATCAAGGGAGATTCCACCAAGGCAAACACATAGCAGTGAAATTGTCAGTAAACACAGCATATGCCAGATCACTTTCCCTAAAGGCAGTTAAGTCCTACACCCCTGACTCCAGAGGTTCAAGACCACCTCCCTTCACAGGGTTTTCTCCAACAGGGACCCAAGGCCTCTGGAGGGGCTTACTGCAAAACCTCTGAGAGGAATCAGCCTCACCAGTGGTGGTGCAGTGGATAGAACTTTGAGCTCCCGAGTTTGAAACCGGAGGTCGCCAGCCCAAGGTTGCTGGCTGGGGCCCAAGGTTGCTGGCGTGAGCAAGGGAGTCACCAGTTTGGCTGGAGCCCCACCCTCACTCCCCACCGTCAAGGCACGTATGAGAATCAATCAGTGAACAATTAAAGTGACCCAACTATAAGTTGATGCTTCTTACCCCTTTCTCTTCCTCTCTTTTTCAAAATAGAATCAGAACAAATACACTCTGACATGGAGCTGCTGGAGGAAACTGAAGTGGAGCTCGGGCTTTGGGGGGACCACCTCAGCCAGCTCCCTGTCAAAGGGCAGCTGCAGCAGGAGCCCTAGGTGCAGAGGCGGATTTAACCACGGGTGCACTGGGCACAGGACCTGGGCCCCAACTTCTGAAGGGTCCTGCAAAACCTCAACTTTACACTTTTTTCTAATGTAAGGGCCCAATATTTTCTTCTGTGCCCCAGGCCTCAACCGACCTTAACCCGCCTCTGCCCAGGTGCCCAGTGGTCAGAGGAAGAGAAGGAGAACCAGGGGTCCAAAAATGTCCTTCCTGTCACCACTTTATCAATAATAAGACTACAGAATATCATATAAACACCCTAGAAGATGAGCAACGTGGACTACAGGACACCAAAGCATGAACTCCTATAAATAAATACTCCAGAGACACAATAGGTTGTTTTTTCAAAAATAGGTTTAATATCAAGCAGAGAGCTACAAGACCATCATCAGTCAAAAGGACAATGGACAGGCTTTTTGGAACAAACAGACTTCACCCTGAGAAAAGGGGGTGTTGGCACAGGAGCCGCAGGAAGGTGCAGAGCAGGCAGAGGTCACCACAAGGCCGGCATGGGCCAGGCTGGACAGTCCTGTGCAGATAGCAGGAGCTGGACAGTCCTGTGCAGATAGCGGCCCAGGGAGCGGTCCTGCGTAGAGTACCCTTCAGTGCTCCCATCTGCAAGGCAAGAGAGAAAGTGCAGTGATCTTTCTGATTTCTCCAGCTGTGCCTCAGCCTTCCTGTGGGGCCCAGTGTGGTGGTATTTGCTGGGAAAGGACGCAGGTTCCTCTTCTGACCCTAATGGGTGGGCTGCTCTGTGTGCAGCACTCACAGCGGGGCCCTTGTCAGGCCTCACACCTGACTCACCGCCCATCCTCACCTGTTTATGTGTGAGGTGAGAGCGGAGGCCCTCCCATGGAGGCCGCCTAGGACCAAGGGCAAGAGGGCAAGACGTTAGAACAGGGGTCCCCAAACTTTTTACACACGGGGCCAGTTCACTGTCCCTCAGACCGTTGGAGGGCCGGAGTATAAAAAATACTATGAACAAATCCCTATGCACACTGCACATATCTTATTTTAAAGTAAAAAAACAAAATGGGAACAAATACAATATATAAAATAAAGAACAAGTAAATTTAAATCAACAAACTGACCAGTATTTCAATGGAAACTATGGGTGCGGATGCATCCTATGCTCCTCTCACTGACCACCAGTGAAAGAGGTGCCCCTTCCGGAAGTGCAGCAGGGACCGGATAAATGGCCTCGGGGGGGGGCGCATGTGGCCCGAGGGCCGTAGTTTGGGGACCCCTGAGTTAGAACACACCTGCTGTGTGTAAAGGGAAACCCCAGAGTTAAGGGCAGCGCCAGAGGCGATTTAGGTCTGCATGGCGGAGAATCTCTGGGCTCCCCGAGAACAGACTCTAAGCTATAGGAGGGGAGCTCTCTCTCTCACACACACATTCACTCACACACCCTCATTTATGCACACACACACACACACACACACACACATCTATGCACAGCATGGTGAGCCAGCCCCAGAGAAGGAGGCACAGCCGACCCCTTCTGTGCATCTCTATGACCCTCATTGCCCTAAGCCTCCATTTGAGATCTGAGATTCTTCCCATCTGTGAAAAAATAAGCTAAGATAAAAGAAGTTAAGCTCAGAGAAGAAACTGAAACTTTCCCCAGAATCACACCATATTAATGGAGTCACATCAGAATGAGATTGTCAGGCTGCAAAGCCAGGTCTTCTCCATGCAGTGCAAGTGGTGACTAGGGGGTCGCACTGCCAGCCACTTGCCCAGGAGCAAGGAAGCAGTCACGCAAGGATGAGGGCCCAGCCATGATGACATCTTGCCCCACCGCCAAAGCCCACATGATCAGGAGCAGCAGGGTCCAGTGGGCTGGCCACCCTGCACTGCTGGGGGATGCTGGGCACAGCTTTTCCACTCAGGAGCATGATCAACATCCCTGCCCTATCTTCCGAAGCTTCCCTCGCCCATCGTCAGGTCCACAAATGCCTACGAATGCACATAATGGGTGCATGCACAGCGCTGATGAGGGTAGAGCCGGCCTGTCAGACACAGCATGGCAATCAGATGACGTGAGGCAGGTGAGCACATCCACCCTCCTCAGGAGGTGCAGGGAGACCCTGCTGGTCGTCGAGAATACAAAGCCCCCACTGACACAGGGTGGGCTTGGGCCGACCCTTCCCTCCCAGCGGGTTGTGTGCCTCGGAGCCCAGACCCTGTGGGCAAAGGGACAGACAAAAGAGCTAGCTCCTCCAGTGGGCTCAGTTCCATCCAGTGCCCATGAAAAGGCGAGACCAGCCACGTGGAGTGATGAGAAGGACCCAGCTACGCATTGTGTGACATAGCAGAGGCCTCAGAGAAAGGCAGGGGCTCGGGCGTTCAAGGTTCCGGATCAGAGGGAGAAATCATCGCACCTGTGCACAGCCGAGCTCCGGTAGTTTTGGTGGCTCCACTCTGGCTCCCTGCTGAGTGGACAAGGAGATACCTGGGGAACAGTTGCTGAGGACAGGGGATGACCCAGGGGAGGACCCATAACAAGGACCAAAGAGACAGACAAGAGCCAACCGCACAGGGGTAGGGAGGGCAGTGACTGCTGGGAGAGATTCTGTTGTTGAAGTGACATAAGGGGATAAAAGACTGGGAATTAATGTGGGGGTGTGGTGATGGAGAGAGAGACAGAGTCTTCCCCTCTGACAGCAGTGCTCATGTAGAATGAAGATGTGTGGTTACAATGGGGTCCCCCATGCACCGCAAGACCAGGATGGAGCAGCATGGATGGAGGGCGACAAGGGCATGCCTGCGGGAAGACAGAGTAAAGTGATACTGAAGGACATAGCAAGATCTGAATGAATGAATCTCGGCCATGTACCAGGTATAAAGACATAATACGACCCTGCTCAGTGGTAGAGCTCAGTGGTAGAGCTCAGTGGTAGAGCATCCGCCCAGCGTGTAGATGTCCCAGGTTCAATTCCCAATCAGAACACACAAGAGAAGCGACCATTTGCTTCTCCACCCCTCCCCATATCCTCTCTCTTTCTCTCTCTCTCTCTCCCTCTCTCTCTCTCTTTCCCTCCCTCAGCCATGGCTTGATTGGTTCAAGCCCATCAGCCCTGGGTGCTGAGGATAGCTCCGTAGAGCTTCCACCTCCAGTGCTAAAAATAGCTCAGTTGCAAGCATGGCCTCAGATGGGTAGATCATCGGCCCCAGATGGGGATTGCCATTGGATCTCAGTTGGGGCACATTCTGGAATCTGTCTGTCTATCTATCTTTCTCTCACTTGGAAAAGAAGGCAAAAAAAAAAAAAAAAGAAAGAAAAGAAAATCATTAGTATAAACTCACAGTGAAGGAGATATTCAAGACAAGTCACAAAGAAACCATTGATGTACTCCACTAAAAAATTTAATTGTATTGTAAAATATTTCAGCATACATCAGATATGCAAAAAGGCTCCACAACTTTCTAAGAAAATAAAGGAAGCCCAAAAGAAAAATGGGCAAGGAATATAGAAAGATAATTCATTAGAAGAAAGGACACCAGCCACAAACATGTTACAAGGTACTACCCAGCTGGTACACAAAAGTCCTCAGAGGAAAACAAAAGCAACTCTGTTTTGACCACAAAACTGGTGAAAGTTAACAACATGAAGACCCAGTGCTGCCAGGGCGGGAAGGACGAGCAGCTTCCTGTATGGCCCGTAACCCTCCACACACAGGACAGAGGCCCAAACGTCCTTGTAGCATAGATTCGCACAGCAGAACAAACCAAAAATGGGAATAGCCGACTAAATTATCAAGGACCATGACTGGCAGGTATAAAAAATTAGGAAGTTAGACCCAAATCTACTGATCTGTTTCCAAAAAAGTCAAATTGCGAGGTAATGAGTATGGCAGCATTCCCATTTTTAATAAAAAGAGGGGGAAAGTTGTATATGTGTGTGTGGTGTATCATATTTGGTATAAGTATGGTATGTCTGTGTGATGTGCATGGCATATGTGTGGCATGTACGGCTTGTGGTAGATAGTGTATATGTGATATGTGGTATGTGGTGTGTGTGTGTGGTATGTGGTATGTGTTGTGTGTGTGGTGTGTGTGTATATACAAATGCAAAAGAGATGTGCTTACCTGTTACCTCATTTCAAGCAAGTATGATTGAAACAGGGAGAAACTATCTTTTCTTTCTGTATTTCCATATTGTTTGACTTGTCACAATAAGCAGCTGTGGTTTTAAATTTTTAAAAAGAAAACACAGTACAAGAAATTAGTCCATGTTGCCACACACATCCGTAATTCACTTCTGTTTTATTGTTGAGCGTACATACCAGAACTTGTTTATCTGCTCACTGCTTGGCTGATGATTGGGTTGTTTCTTGGGTCTATTATGAATAATGCTGCTATGAACTTTGACGTACTGTGGGAATGTGTTTTTATTGCTAGATTGGATGGTAAATTTATATGTAACTTTATTTTTGAAAAGCAGTCCAGCAGTTTTCCAAAGTTCTGGGTCACTCTGCATCCGTACCAGCAATGACACACATGGTGCCCATCAAACCATGTACTGAGAAGAGAAAGCCACACACAAAGGTCTCACTCAATAAGATCTCATCTGTGTGTGCCTGACCAGGTGGTGGCAGTGGATAGAGCGTCGGACTGGGATGCGGAAGACCCAGGTTCGAGACCCTGAGCTCACCAGCTTGAGAGCGGGCCCATCTGGCTTGAGCAAAAGCTCGCCAGCTTGGACCCAAGGTCGCTGGCTCCAGCAAGGGGTTGTTCGGTCTGCTGAAGGCCCGCGGTCAAGGCACATGTGAGAAAGCCATCAATGAACAACTAAGGTGTCACAACGGCAATGAAAAAAAGATCTCATCTGTGTGAAATTCTAGAAAGGTCAAAATTATATTGCCAGCAAGTCCTGTGGTCCCAAGGGTGATCCAAGGACCTCTGCCAACTACAAAAGGCACAGGGAAGTGGGGCAGGGTAGTGTATAGAATGTTTTACATCTTCCTTGTGGTGGCAATTAGGTGACTGTATACCACTGTCAACACTCACCAAGTGGCATACCTAAAATGGGTGGGGCCTATTTCTGTAATTCAGACCTCTGTGAAGCTGGGGAAAATGTATAGATACACACACAAATATTCTGAATCAAACAAGAAACTTAGCCTACCTTTTGACCCATCAATGCACACAAGAGAGAGAGAGAGAGAGAGAGAGAGAGAAGAATGGCATAGCTTTATGGTGCTTCGCGCCCTGACGCCACTTAGCAGGAGAAAGGACACACTCTTGTGGCCAGTGGCAGCATGACGGGGTGGTCCAGACAGGACGATGAGGGAAAGAAAAAAGTGCTGACACAGGATACTTTGTGTCCTCCGTTTATGAGATGTTAAAGACAAAGTGGGGTTTCCTGGCTTGGGAGGGCACAGGGAGCCACCTGGGGTCTGCAGGTGTGAAGCTGGTCACAGCTCCTCGGTGTGTGCATGTGTGAAACTCCAGCGAACTACACACATGAGACCTACACACTCCAGCAGAGGTGTGTTCTGCCTCAACAAACTCACCTGTAAATACAAAATCAAGAATAACAATTAAAACGAGAAACCAGCCAGCAAGATGGAGGTGGCATCTAATATGTCATTAAGAGCCATCGTAACTTGTGAAGCTAGAGAAAAGCATGACGGAAGTGACTTAGGAACAGGAATGTGGGGATTTTTGAGGAGAGGCCAGTGGAGGAAGCATGGCTACACAAATTCTTGGGGGGTTCATGTGAAAGTGAGCCCTGTGGTGAGGAGTCCTGGGAAGGATTGAGGTAGAATGGGAAGATGGTGGAGACCCAAGAGGCATTTTCCAGAAAAGCAAACAAAATTTGAAGATGGTGGCCTTCTGCCTGGTAAACTGGCCCTGTCATTGCCAAGGTCATAAGACTGTAAAAGTAATAGTAAGTAATCATAAAATTTAATTTGAAATTTAATAAATAAATTTTTATAAGAAAATTAAAAATAAGCAATAATAAGAGCCCAGTCCATGGTAAGCAACTCCATGGTATTTATGGAGTCTCTGGCCCTGTTCTAGGACTTCAAGATATTCATCTTTTAATAAGGTAGGAATCATGATAATTCCATTTTACGTGTTAGTAATGTAAGGGCAGAGGTTAAGGAGCCTGTCTGAGACTGTGCAGCTGGGAGGTGGGGTGAGGAATGGGTTTAGTTTGCAGCATAAACCCCAAGAACTGGGTGAAATATGCCAAGTTCAGACTGGAACACTTCGCATCAGCATTGCAAGGAAACACCTGTCACTCCCAAGGAGATCAAGTGTGAACTCACATTCAAAGGGACTTTGAGATAAAACAACAAAGCACAGTTCAAGTATAGATGAGCATTACTGTTAACTCTACAATGAAATACCATGTCACATGTATCTATTAAAGGACAAACAGGGAAGAGAGGGAGGGAAAGGGGGGAGGAGTGGGGCACCAGATAAAAAAAGAAAACCAGATAGAAGGTGACAGAACAATTTGACTTTGGGTGATGGGTATGCAGCACAATTGAATGATAAGATAATCTGGAGATGTTTTCTTTGAACATATGTACCCTGATTTATTAATGTCACCCCATTAAAATTAATAAAAACAAAAAAATTAAAAAGGACAAACAATGTTTTTTAAAAGGGGCAGTGCTGGCAAGGACATGGAGAAGTTGGAGCCCCTGTGCACTGTTGGTGGGAACTTAAAGTGGGGCCGACACTTTGGGACATGGTATGGCCGTCCTCAGAGAATTAAAGATGGAATTACCATGCAGTCCAGCAAGTCCACATCTGGGTGACTACCCAAAAGAACTGAATGCAGGGCCTCACAGAGATATTGGTGCCCTCATGTTCACAGCAGCATTATTCACAGTAGCCAAAAGGTGAAACAACCCAATGTCCTCTGACCAGATGAAGGGATAAATGAATTGTGGTCTGCACATACAATAGAATACGACTCAGCCTTAAAAACTAAGGCTTTCTCACTCCTGCCACCACATGGATGAACCTTGGGAACATTGTGCTAAGTGAAATAAGCCAATTCCCAAAAAACAAATACTGTATGACTCCTTACTAGAATAATCAAATCATAGCAATAGCAGGTAGGTGCAAGCAACTAGGGGAGGGGAGAATGGGCAGTTAGTGTTCACTGGGGGCAGAGTTTCATTTGGGGAAAATGACAGTGTTCTGGAGACAGACCATGGGGATGGCTACACAACAACATGAATGTACTTACTGCCACTAAATTGTGTACTTGAAATGGTTAAAGTGGTCCGTTTTGTGTTACGTGTATTTTACCACAATAAAAAGTAACAACTAAGTAAAAGCCAAAAAATAACAGAAAAAATCCACCCGTTGCTATCAGAAGCAGACACTGACATGACAAGCAGCCCTTGAGCCTCTGCAGCGGTCTGTAAGGAGTCTCCCTCTGTAGTTCGACTGCCAGACCACAGGCCAACTCCCCTCACATGAACTTTAATCTCTTTCCTTATTTCGAGCTAATTAAACCTGAATTATTTCTTGGCAAATGAGTCATCTCTTTCTTTTTTTTCTTTTTTGGATGCACTTTTATGCCTATAGTGATAGAACTGCGTGAGACTATAAACATCAATGATGACATGCTTTTCACAGACATCTCCCGGCACAACCTGTGCCCTGCCATTATTGAAAGGCTATGTGAGCATCTGGCCACAGGTCAGAAGGCATTGCCTCAGAGGTAAACAAACCACCACAAGAAATAATAAATAACATATATTCAGGCACATACATTTCAGAGGACAAGATTCTACTCCACTTATGTGCACTAATGTTGGACACAGATGAGTATCATATTCTAATGAAAATTAGAATTTAGCCAAACACAAAAAGTGTTACCTGCTGCTAAGTGGGAAGGAGATGCTTCTGACTCTCTGAGAACCAGGACACAGATACTTAATTGCCTGTGCCCTCAGTTCCAGAAGCCTGGAAACCCCACTCCACCCACCCCCCAGTGAGATCAGAGTTCTGACTCAGCTTCTATCACAAGCGAAGAGCTGTGTTCATGTGCATTAAGATTAAGTAAAGGCCCTGGCTGGTTGGCTCAGTGGTAGAGCATTGGCCTGCATGTGGAAGTCCCAGGTTTGATTCCTATTTAGGGTACACAGGAGAAGCAACCATTTGCTTCTCTTCCTCTCCCTCTTCTCTCTCTCTCTTCCCCTCTCTCTTCTTCTCCGGCAGCCATGGCTCAATTGACTAGAGCAAGTTGGCCCCTGGTACTGAGGATGGATCCATGGCCTTGCCTCAGGCACTAAAAATAGCTCAGTTTCTAAGCAATGGATCAATGCCCCAGATGGGCAGAGCATCAGTCTCTAGGGGGCTTGCCAGGTGAATCCTAGTGAGGGTACATGCAAGAAGCTGTCTCTCTGCCTCTCCTGCTCTCATTTAATTTAAAATGAAATGATATAAAATAAAATGAAATGAAATAAAGACCTTGACCAATTGACTCAGTGGTAGAGTGTCAAGCTGGTGTATGGATGTACTGGGTTCAATTCCTGGTCCAGGAACACAGGAGAAGAGACCATATGTTTCCCTACCCCTCTCCCTCTTTCTTCTCTCTCTTTCTTTCTCTCTTTCCCCTCTTCCCATGACTATGGCTCAGTTGAAGCAAATTAGCCCCAGAAATTGAGGGTGGCTCCATGACCTCACCTCAGGCACTAAAATAGCTCGGTTGCTGAGCAACAGCCCCAGATGGGCAAAGCATCGATGCATAGGGGGCTTGCCAGGTGGATACCAATCAGGGCACATGCGGAGTCTGTCTCTCTGCCTTCCGCTTCTCACTTAATTAAAAAAAATTAAGTAAGTAGCTTGGAGGAGGTGACCTATAGATAACATTCTCACATGACATAAAGTTACATTAATATAGGAATCTTATTACTTAACATTGCATTTAAGAACAAATGGGAAACACAAAACTTTGCATAAAATGTGATAGCAAATATGTGAAAAATTAAGGGAATACATCACTTTCCCTTTTTTTGTACTTTGTTTTCTAGAATGTCTCCAGTGGGCATGTATATGTGACTTTTATAATGAAACAGAACTCCATTTTAAGGCTTGTAGATTAGTGCAGAGCAGTGATGCTAACCCAGGGAACATGGGGCAAAGTCTGAAGACTGTCTTGGTCATCACAATGTTGAGGGGGGACATCTAGGTCTAGTGCATAGAGGTTAGGGGGCTCCTACAATGCCCAACAAGCATGGCCCAGCCCCAAATGCCAGTGATGGAGAGGCTAAGAGGCCCTGTTGTTGACCGTTTCTGTCTCCCCACAGTAACTGACGTGGAGTCCCCAGCCACCAACGTGGACGCTCCCAGGAGCAGCCCAGTGATGTGCTGTTTACACTGAATAAAGGTGTCCAAGGAAGGTGGGCTCCCCCAGTGCACACTCAGGGAGCATGCAGTATACAGGCTGTAGTGGTAATAGCCCCACCCCACCCTTCACTGTCACCTGCTTGTTCTGCAGGGCCCAAGGGTAATGGGAAGAAGTGTGGGTGAGGACACAGGCAGCAAGGGGGGTTTGCTGGTACTGCTGATGCCACCTCACAGGGCCTGAAAACCACCTCCTCAGGAGCCACCTGCCAGCTGTCCTTCCCTGGGAGAATGGAAGTGGGACAAGGGGCCTGGAAGTTACCTATGCAAGGCTGGTCCTGCTAGACTCAAGGCTGAGGAAGTGAAGGCTACATGTTGAAATAGAAAAGTATGTCTGACAAGGCAGTGGGTAGAGCATTGGCCTGAAAAGCTGAGGACCCAGGTTTAAAACCCCAAGGTCGCTGACTTGAGCATGGACTTTTAGACATAACCCCATGGTCGCTGGCTTGAAGCTTAAGATTGCTGGTTTGAGCCCAAGGTTGCTGGCTTGAGCAAGGAGTCACTAGTTCAGTTGGAGTGCCCAGTAAAGGCACATATGAGAAAGCAATTAATGAACAACTAAGGTGCCACAACTATGAGTTGACACTTCTCATCTCTCCCTTTCTGTCTGTTTCTCTCTCTTGCTAAAAAAATTAAAATTTTAAAAAGGAAAGAAAGAAAGAAAAGAAAAAGAAAAAGAAGAGAACACCAGAGAAGTGACCAGGGCCTCCTAGGAGTACCCAGAAAATTGCACCAGACAGCAGGGACCAGCAGCCTTCTGGGGGTGATGTTTCCAGCTCAATGGGACAGGTGAAGCTAGAAGCACCACCAGAGGGGGTGCTGTAGGGACCCTGGTCCTGGTGGGTGCCAGAGATCCAGGACACCAGCAACACAAGAAGAAGGGTTTGTTCTTTTAAAAGAACACCAGCCACAAAACACATTCCCTGGAGGAGGAGGCAGGGTCAGACTCACTATTCAATAATATGCCTCTCTCTTATCTGATATTTCAGGTATTAAAGTGCACTGAGTTAAATTACAGGGACTCACAGATAAGCTAATTGAATTTACTTCCCGGTGCTTAAAGGCTTTGTTTCAAGGGGGTTATAAGCTACTAATCTTGAATTCATCCAACAAGTCTTTATTTTTCCAGGTTATCAGCAATAACTAAAAATGTGAAGAGAAAGGACATTACAGTATATTCAAATATGATACTCAAACAAAGGATGCCAAGTCTTCTAAAATGAGTGACATCCATGCAGTTCAGCATATATAGCTGCACTAACTCTCTTAGAAATGGCCCTTGGGGCAGAAAGAAAGGAAGAACTGTTTAATATTACTCTTCCACAAGGAGTTTTATCTCACTAATCACAACTTCTAGGCTGTTACTATTACTAATATGCTCTTTCTGATGCTTCATTTTTAGTCATCTACTTGGATTCTTGAAAATTTAAGGCCCTGGCCAGTTGGCTCAGAGGCAGAGCAGCAGCCCAGCAGTGGATGCCCTGGGATCGATTCCTGGTCAAGGCACACAGGAGAAGTGCCCATCTGCTTCTCCACCCCTCCACCTCCACTTTCTCTCTCTCTCTTTTTCCTTCTCCTCCCACAGCCATGGCTCACTTGAAGCGAGTTGACCCTGGATGCTGAGAATGGCTCCATGGCCTCTGCCTTAGGAGCTAAGAAGCGCTCAGTTCTTGAGCAATGGAGCAACACCCCAGATGGGCAGAGCAACACTCCCTAGTGGGCTTGCTGGGTGGATCCCAATTGAGGTGCATGCAAGAGTCTGTCTTTGCCTTTCCTCCTCTCACTGAATTTTTTTAAAAAATTGAGATTTCAACAAAAATTGATTGAAGCAACTATTGTGTTGCTTCAAGTTCCAGGCAGGAGCCCTCCGAGAATAGCCTGTCACCTTCGTGGGCCATCAGATGCCGCAAGGGGAGCTCATCAAGGAAACTCAACCCCAAGTTGACAAGTCAACTTGGCTCAATCCCTCCTGTATTTAGACCCTTTAGGCTTCATTCTTTTTAATAATAAATATTAAGAAAGTGTTGCCTCAGGACGCTGAAAGGCGGTTCTGTCGGCGTGGGCAGAGGCCAAGCCGGTGGGAGATCGGTCTAGTCCAGAGGGTCGGAGGGGACGCGCGAAAGCGGTCCGGAAGCTGCGGGCCCGCAGGCCCTGCGCAAGCCAGCCCTGACCACGGGGACCAGGCTAGGACCAGGGACGGGCAGGGGCTCGCGGCTGAGCTGACGCTACCAGCTCCCCACCACCCGGGCCGGAGAAACCGCGGTTGGCCCGTATACGTGCGCGAGCGGCCTCCGAGCGCGGGAACGGGGTAGACCCCGACACAAGTGGAAGCTCGAAGCGGTGCGCACGCTTCTATCCCCGTCCGGCCGGAGAAACCGCGGATTGCATTCAAAGGTGCACGAGCGGGCTCCGAAGGCAGGGGCGGGGTAGAGTCCCGGACGAGCGGAAGTATGCAGCTGAGTGGAAGCCAGCAAACACGCCCGCCCCAATAAACCTTGGTTTCCGACCCTGCGCAGAAGGGCCCTGGCCTCGAGGGCGGGGCTAAAGCTCCAGAGGGGCAAAAGTTTACAGCTAAGAGCACGTCAAAAGCCCCGCCTAACCTGTGGAACTGTAGCGAGCAGGTTCCGACTGCTGGTTCTGGGCGGAAGTCCGGAAATAGGCTGGGCCCGCAGCTGAGCAAAGGTGCTCACCTCTACCCTTGGTGCTAAGTCTTCTGGCTTCAGTGACAGCCCCTCCCACGGAGGAGAGGCAGAAATCACAGCAAAAGCCACAGTGGGCCGGCGCTGGCAACGCTCATACCCAACCACCCTAGGCACCGGCAGAGGGGTTGGGGGGCCTGCAGATAGACCACACCTAGAGAACACAAAGGCAACACCTACTGGACTCCAGTGGCCACAACTTGCTTATACACAGAAAAAATGGGCAGGCACAGGAATGCAAACCAAATGAATCAAGAGAAATCCCCAGAGAAGGACCTGAATGAACCAGATATAACCAAATTACCAGAAGCAGAATTTAGAATGATAGGATGTTCAAAGAAATTAGAGCAACAATGGATAGTCATTATGAACACCTAAACAAAGAGATAACAAGTATAAAAAATGAAATTGAAATAATAAAAAAGAATCAGACAGAAATGACAAATACAGTATCAGAACTGAAGACCACAATGGAAGGAATTAAAAGCAGGATGGATGACGCTGAGGATCGAATAAGCGAGTTAGAGGACACAATAAACAAAGGCACAGAAGCAGAGAGGAAAAAGGAAAAGAGACTTAAAAAATGTGAGGAAACTCTAAGGGAGCTTTGTGACAACATGAAGAGAAACAACATTCGCATCATAGGGGTGCCTGAAGAAGAGGAGAGAGGACAGGAAATGGAAACTTTGTTCAATCAAATCATAGTAGAAAACTTCCCTAAATTAAGGCTGGGAAACACTCCACACATTCAAGAAGCACACAGAACTCATTAAAGAGAAACCCAAAAAGATCTACACCAAGACACATCATAGTTAAAATACCAAAGCTAATGGATAAAGAAAAAATTTTAAAAGCTGCTAGAGAAAAAAAGGCTATCACCTACAAAGGAGCCCCCATAAGGATGACATCGGACTTCTCAACAGAAACACTTGAGGCCAGAAGGGAATGGCAAGATATAATCAAAGTAATGCAGAACAAGAACCTACAACCAAGACTACTTTATCCAGCAAGGCTAACGTTTAAAATTGAAGGAGAAATAAAGAGCTTCCCAGAAAAAGAAAGCCTGAAGGAATTCATAAAAACCAAACCAATTCTGCAAGAGATACTAAGGGGCCTCTTGTGAACAGTTTAAAGGGAGGAATGAATAGAGCAAAAGAAGAATACAGCTTTAAAGAATAAAATGGTAATAAACAACTACATATCAATAATAACCTTAAATGTAAATGGATTAAATGATCCAATCAAAAGACATAGGGTAGCTGCATGGATAAAGAAACAGGACCCATACATATGCTGTCTACAAGAGACACACCTTAAAACAAAAGATGCTCATAGACTGAAGGTAAAAGGATGGAAAAAAATATTTCATGCAAATGGAAATTAAAAAAAAGCAGGAGTAGCAATACTTATATCAGACAAAATGGATTTTAAAACAAAGGCTGTAGTAAGAGATAAAGAAGGACACTACATAATGATAAAGGGAACAATTCAACAGGAAGATATAACTATTGTAAATATCTATGCACCAAATATAGGAGCCCCGACATACATAAAGCAGACTTTGATGGATATAAAGGGCGAGATTAACAGCAATACTATCATAGTAGGGGATTTCAATACCCCTCTAACAACACTGGATAGATCCTCAAGAAAGAAAATTAATAAAGAAACAGCAGACTTAAAGGAGACACTAGATCAACTTGATTTAATAGATATCTTCAGAACTTTTCACCCTAAAGCAGTAGAATATACATTCTTCTCAAGCGCTCATGGTACGTTTTCTAGGATAGACCACATGTTAGGACACAAAAATGGTCTCAATAAATTTAAGAAGATTGAAATCATATCAAGCATTTTCTCTGATCACAATGCCATGAAACTAGAAATTAACCACAAAAGAAAAACTGAAAAATACTCAAACACTTGGAAACTCAATAGCATGATATTAAATAATGAATGGATTAACAATGAGATCAAAGAAGAAATAAAAAAGTTTCTAGAAACAAATGATAATGAGCATACATCAACTCAAAATTTATGGGACACAGCAAAAGCAGTTCTGAGAGGGAAGTTTATTGCACTACAGGCATATCATAAGAAGCTAGAAAAAGCTCAAATAAGCAACCTGACCCTGCATCTAAAAGAACTAGAAAAACAACAACAAATCAAACCCAAGTCAAGTAGAAGGAAGGAAATAATAAAGGTCAGAGCAGAAATAAATGACATAGAGGCTAAGGAAACAATACAGAGGATCAATGAAACCAGAAGCTGGTTCTTTGAAAAGGTAAACAAGATTGATGAACCTTTAACTAGACTCACCAAGAAAAAAAGAGAGAGGACTCAAATAAATAAAATTAGAAAGGACAGTGGAGAAATAACAACTGACACAACAGAAATACAAAGCATTGTAAGAAAATACTATGAAGAACTATATGCCAAAAAATTAGACAATCTTGGTGAAATGGACAAATTTCTTGAATCATATAACCTTCCAAAAATCAATCTGGAAGAATCAGAACACCTAAACAGACCAATTACAACAAATGAGATCGAAACAGTTATCAAAAAACTCCCAAAAAAGAAAAGTCCTGGGCCTGATGGCTTCACAAGTGAATCCTATCAAAAATTCAAAGAAGAACTAACTCCTATCCTTCTCAAGCTATTTCAAAAAATTCAAGAGGAAGGAAGACTTCCAAACTCCTTTTATGAGGCGAGCATAATTCTGATTCCAAAACCGGGCAAAGACAACACAAAGAAAGAAAATTATAGGCCTGTATCCCTGATGAATTTAGACGCTAAAATTCTCAACAAAATATTAGCCAACCGGATCCAGCAATATATGAAAAAAATCATACACCACGATCAAGTGGGATTTATTCTGGAGAGGGAAGGCTGGTTCAATATTCGCAAATCAATCAATGTGATTCATCACATAAACAAAAGGAAGGACAAAAATCACATGATAATTTCAATAGATGCAGAAAAGGCATTTGATAAAATCCAGCACCCATTCATGCTCAAAACTCTCAGTAAAGTGGGAATACAGGGATCATTCCTTAACATGATAAAGGCCATCTACGATAAACCGACAGCAAACATCATACTAAATGGACAAAGATTAAAAGCAATCCCCTTAAGATCAGGAACCAGGCAGGGTTGCCCACTTTCACCACTCTTATTCAACATAGTTCTGGAAGTCCTAGCTACAGCAATCAGACAAGAAGAAGAAATAAAAGGCATCCAAATTGGAAAAGAAGAAGTAAAACTGTCACTATTTGCAGATGATATGATATTGTATATTGAAAACCCTAAAGTCTCAGTCAAAAAATTACTGGACCTTATAAATGAATTCAGCAAGGTGGCAGGATATAAAATTAATACTCAGAAATCAGAGGCATTTCTATACACCAACAATGAAATATCAGCAAATGAAATTAAGGAAACAATCCCCTTCACTATTGCAGCCAAAAAAATAAAGTACCTAGGAGTAAATTTAACCAAGGAGGTTAAGGACTTGTACTCGGAAAATTATAGAACATTGATAAAAGAAATCAAGGAAGATACAAACAAGTGGAAGCACATACCGTGCTCATGGCTAGGAAGAATAAACATCATTAAAATGTCTATATTACCCAAAGCAATTTATACATTCAATGCAATACCAATTAAAATAC
Source organism: Rhynchonycteris naso (assembly GCA_037038555.1). Classification (NCBI taxonomy): domain Eukaryota; kingdom Metazoa; phylum Chordata; class Mammalia; order Chiroptera; family Emballonuridae; genus Rhynchonycteris; species Rhynchonycteris naso. The sequence continues at coordinate 96,212,583 of CM072996.1, read as the reverse complement.
CTATGACATACTTCAAAGATATAGAACACATATTCCAAAAATTTATATGGAACCAAAAAAGAACACGAATAGCCTCAGCAATCTTAAAAACAAAAAATAAAGCAGGAGGTATCACTCTTCCAGATATCAAGGTTTACTATAAGGCCATTATACTCAAGACAGCCTGGTACTGGCATAAGAACAGGCACATAGATCAATGGAACAGAACAGAGGACCCAGAAATAAACCCACAGCTTTATGGACAAGTGATATTTGACAAAGGAGGAAAGAACATACAATGGAGTAAAGACAGCCTCTTTAACAAATGGTGTTGGGAAAATTGGACATCTACCTGCAAAAAAATGAAACTAGACCATCAACTTACACCATTCACAAAAACAAACTCAAAATGGATAAAAGACTTAAATTGAAGCTGTGAAACCATAAGCATCTTAGAAGAAAACATAGGCAGCAAGCTCTCCGACATCTGTAGCAGCAATATATTTGCCGATTTATCTCCACGGGCAACTGAAATAAAAGGCAAGATAAACAAATGGGACTATATCAAACTAAAAAGTTTTTGCACAGCTAAAGACAATAGGAACAGAATAAAAAGACAAACCACACAATGGGAGAACATATTCGACAGCACATCTGATAAGGGGTTAATAACTAAAATTTATAAAGAACTTATAAAACTCAACACCAGGAAGACAAACAACCCAATCAAAAAATGGGCAAAAGAAATGAATAGAAATTTCTCCAAAGAGGACATACAGATGGCCAATAGGCATATGAAAAAATGCTCAACATCACTAATCATTAGAGAAATGCAAATTAAAACCACAATGAGATATCACCTCACACCAGTCAGAATGGCACTTATCAGCAAAACAACACAGAATAAGTGCTGGCAAGGATGTGGAGAAAAGGGAACCCTTCTGCACTGCTGGTGGGAATGCAGACTGGTGCAGCCACTGTGGAAAACAGTTTGGAGATTCCTCAGAAAATTAAAAATCGAACTGCCTTTTGACCCAGCTATCCCACTTTTAGGAATATACCCTAAGAACACCATAGCACTGTTCGAAAAGAAGAAATGCGCCCCCATGTTCGTGGCAGCATTGTTCACAATAGCGAAGATCTGGAACCAGCCCAAGTGTCCGTCAGAAGACGAGTGGATTAAAAAGCTATGGTACATATATACTATGGAAAACTACTCAGCCATAAGAAACGATGACATCGGATCATTTATAACAAAATGGATGTACCTTGATAACATTATACGGAGTGAAATAAGTAAATCAGAAATAAAGAAAAACTGAGAACAGCATGATTACATACATAGGTGGGACATAAAAGTGAGAATACGAGACATGGACAAGAGTGTGGTGGTTATGGGATGGGGGGAGGGAGGGAAGAGTGGGATAGGGAGGAGGGGAGGGACACAGGGAAAACCAGATTGAAGGTGACAGAGGACAATTTGACTTTTGGTGATGGGTATGCAACACGATTGAATGATAAGATAACCTGGAGATGTTTTCATTGTACATATGTACCCTGATTTATTGGTGTCACCCCATTAGAATTAATAATAATAAAATATATATTAAAAAAAAAAAAGAAAGTGTTGCCTGACCAGGCGGTGGTCCAGTGTATAGAGCATCAGACTGGGATGTGGAAGACCCAGGTTCGAGACCCCAAGCTCGCCAGCTTGAACGCAGGCCCATCTGGCTTGAACAAAAGTTCACCAGCTTGGACCCAAGTCTCTGGCTCCAGCAAGGAGTTGCTCGGTCTGCTGATGGCCCGCAGTCAAGGCACATGTGATAAAGCAATCAATGAGCAACTATGGTGTCGCAACGGCAACAAAAAACTAATGATTGATGCTTCTCATCTCTCTCCATTCCTGTATGTCTGTCCCTATCTATCCCTCTGTCTAACTCTCTCTCTCTGTCCCTGTGTAAAAAAAAAAAGTGTTTATGATTCTGAGGGAAGGAAGATGAATATGACCTTTTACATACAGTCTAAATATTGTTATATCAACAATGCACATGAGAAATACCCCTTAACTAAGGCATCAAAGTTGACATGGTCACTATTGAGACACAGTGACATCATGCATCTCTGAATGTCGTGCACTGAGAAGGACACAGCGATTTCTAGGATTTGCTATCAAAAATGCATAAACTGGTATGAATCATGGGAAAGCAATGTCAGGAGAGACAAAGAAAGGTGGGGTGCTGTTCCATAGTAAAGGAGCCCAAGGACAGGTGACAATTAAATGCAGTGCCCGACCCTGGATAGAAGCTCAGACAGGGTAAACATAGCTACAGAGCACATTACTGGGACAACTGATGTAATGTGGATGTGGACAATAGGTTAGGCAATAGTGCTCTATCATGTTAAAGTTCACTGGGCTGTGGCTATGTAAGCAAATGTCATTGCCTTCAGGAAATACACACTTACATAGTTCAGATTAAACAGTCAAACTACCTCCAATCTGCTCTCAGATGGTTCAGACTTACAGGAATCCTTTGTCCTATGACACCTTTTCTATTAGTTCAGAATCACGTAAAATGTCTTGAAACGCACAGAAAAAAAATGTCACATTTAGTCAAATTGAAAATGCAGCTGTAAAATAGATTTTGTTGTATGTTCCACAACAAAAGAAAAAATGCAGACAATTAAAATATAGCATGATGCTTTATCACATACAGTATTTTATACTTTAAAGTACTATTTTTAGACTTACTAATGTATAGATCTTTATTATATATCACTTCCTTGTATATATGGAAAGAAGTAGGTAAGTGGAATAAATAGGTTAAAATATTCCTCCCACTTCTGTGCATTCGGTTTCAACACTTTTCCTGAACACTTTTTGACTGAGGTGCTGGTGTCTGAGCATTTATATGCCACATCATCCTCTGAGCCAGCAAGAATGTAGGTGACACAGCAATTTTTCAAATATAACGTTCCCATTACTATTTCAGTATTTCCTTAGCCATTGAAGCTCATTCCGCAAGCTTTAAAGCTTGGCCTTTCCAGAAGATGTTGGAGGAAGGATTAGGCCAACAATGAGGACTCACGTTCCCTTAAGTAGTTGGTGGACTGATCCCTGAGGATCAAAGTTACCTACCTACCTGACCTGACATGAGCAACAGCCAGGTGCTCAAGTGTTCAGCCGTGACAGCAAACACACAACCGCTATCTGCCTGGTAGGAAGTGGTAAAGACACGACTGAACACGAGACATATCCAGATTTCAGAGAAATTAAAATGTGAAGAGAGTACATCTGGGAGTTGAACTGTGACAGTTTAAAATGTTTAATGGTGTTGGGCTTGTGGGTGGGAGGTGACACCGCTTCTGTACACTGCAATTTTGTACCAATAGGCACACATTAATTACTTGGTGTTATTTTTATAATCAGAAAAAAAGGAGTACATCTTGATCTACAGAATAAAGTTATTTTATGCTTGGTTTTTAAACTTTGGATTCCCCATGTTTTTCCAAGGCACAAAATTCTCCAGCTATGACTTCAGATCTAAGAAGCTTCTCTGGTGTAAAAAGCATCAATTGACCCAATAAATATTAATCAAAGTCTATAAGTTATGAGGCAAAGCTACCTTCAGATGATGCCATCAAGGGTCTTAGAGCCTTTGAGGGTTCTCTCCCTTAGTGGAGAGAAGAGTCCACAGTGAGCTGATTCTAAGATGCACTTTCTTTTCAGATTCTAAAACTTCTGAAACTGCTCTTGGCCCAGCAGCAGCTGTGATATAGCTGTCATTCCTTGTACACATGCATCACAAGCTGCAGAATGAGAATTATTAGTTTAAAAGAAAATTCCAGAGTCGATAGCGGAGTGCCTTTTTCAAAGACAGATTTATTAAGATACGACATAGGTAAGATAAAATTCACTTTTTCTTAAAAGTCTAGTTTTTAGTTTTGAAAAGCATGAATGGTCATGCCACCACTACCAAACCAAGAGGCAAGACATATCCGTTGTCCCCCTAAAGGTTTCCCCAATCCCTTTGTGTGGTCAGACTCCTTCCCCCACCTCCAGATCCTGGCAAACAATGATCTGATTCCTTTCTCTAGTTTATCCTTTCTAGAAGAAGGTCATATAAACAGAGCCACACAGTATACAGCCTTTGTGTCTGTTCCTTCACTCAGCACAGTATTCTTGAGACTTATCCATATTATCACATGTATCAAGATTTTACTGAACAATTACTACCAAGGAGATTGAATCAGTCATCAAAAACCTCCCAACACAGAAAACTCCAGGACCGGATAGCTTCACTGGTAAATTCTATCAAACATTTAAATAATAACAAATACCAATCCTTTTCAAACTCTTTCCAAAACAGAGAGAGAGATAAAACATTTCCAAACTCATTCTAAGAAGCCAACGTTATCCTTATACTAAAACCAGACAAGGACACCACAAGAAAACATAATTACAGTCCAATATCTCTAATGAACATAGATGCAAAAATCCTCAACAACATATTAGCAAACCAAATTCAACAGTACATTAAAGAAGTTAAACACCACGATCAAGTGAAATTTATTTCAGGGCTACAAAAATGGTTCAACATCTGAAAATCAATCAATGTGATATACCACATCAACAAAATGAAGGGTAAAAATCATATGATCATCTCAATAGATGCAGGAAAAGCATTTGACAAAATTCAACATCCATTCATGACAGAAATTCTCAATAAGCTGGGCATAGAGGGAACATACTTAAGCATAATAAAGGATCAAACCCACAGCTAATATCATACTCAATGGTGAAAAACTAAATGCTTTCAAGATTAGGAACAAGAAAAAGTGCTCCCTCTTGCCACTTTTATTCAACATAGTACTAGAAGCCCTAGCCTGAACAGATAGGTAAGATGAAGAAATAAAAGGCATTGAAATTGGAAAAGAAGTAAAACTATTATTTATTTGCAGGTGCACAGTCTATATTAAAAACCCTGAAGAGCCTGACCTGTGGTGGTGCAGTGGATAAAGCGTCGACCTGGGAACACTGAGGTCGCCAGTTCAAAACCCTGCACTGGTCTGGTCAAGGCACATATGGGAGTTGATGCTTCCAGCTCCTCCCCCCTTTCTCTCTTTCTCTCTCTCTCTCTCTCTCTCTCACTCTGTGTCTCCTCTCTAAAATGAATAAAATAAAAATAAAATAAAAACCCTGAAGATTCCACCAAAAACAAACAAAAAACTCTTAGAACGAATAAACAAATTCAGTAAAGTTGCAGAATATAAAATCAAATATACAAAAATCAGTTGTGTTTCTACACACTAAGAATGAACTAACAGAAAAAATTAAGAAAAAAAGTCTCATTTCTAATCTCATTAAAAAGAAAGAATATAATATCTAGGAATAAATTTAACCCAAGAGTGAAAGGTATGTACACTGAAAACTGTAAGACATTGATGAAAGAAATTGAAGAGGGTATAAATAAATGGAAAATACTCCATGCTCATGCATTGGAAGAATTAATATTACTAAAATGTTTATGCTACACAGAATAACCTATAGAGTCAATGAAATCTCTCCGAAAATTCCAGTGATATTTTTCACAGAAATAGTAATTCTATTTCTGGGTATATTTCCAAAGTAAATAAAATCACTATGTTGATGAGATATCTATACCCCCATGTTCAATGCAGCATAATAAAAAAGAAGAAAATTCTACCATTTGTGACAACATAAATGGAACTTGAGGGCATTATGAAGTGAGATAAATCAGACAGAGAAAGACAAATACTGTATGATATCACTTATATATGGAATCTAAAGAAAGAAAATCAAACTCATAGAAATAGAGACTAGATTGGTGGTTCCCAGGGGTTGGGGGTGAGAGGGTGAGGTAAACAGGGAAAGGTGGTTAAAAGGTATAAAATTTCACCTAACCAGGCGGTGGCACAGTGGATAGAACAATGGACTGGGACACAGAGGATCCAGGTTCGAAACCGTGAGGTCGCCAACTTGAATGCAGGCTAATGTGGTTTGAGCAAGGCTCACCAGCTTGAGCCCAAGGTCGCTGGCTTGAGCAAGGGGTCACTTAGTCTGCTGTAGGCCCCAGGTCAAGGCACATATGAGAAATCAATGAACAACTAAAGTGCCGCAACGAAAGAGTTGATGCTTCTCATCTCTCTCTACCTTTCTTTCTGTCTGTCCCTATATGTCCCTCTCTCTGTCTCTGTCACACAAAAAAAGGTATAAAAATTCTGTTACAAGTAAGTTCTGTAGAATGTTAAGTACAGCATGATAAGCATTAAAAATTTTTTTAAAGAATTTGTTCCTCTTTATTGCTGAGTAGTGTTCTATAATATTGACATCCAATTGGTCTAGCCATTCTCCAATAGATGATTATTTGGGCTGTTTCCAATTTGAGGCAATTATGAATAAAGTTACTATAAACATTAATACACAGGGTTTTGTATGTTGTGTGAGTATGTTTTCATTTCTCTTGGGAAAAAAAATAGTAGGATTGCTGGGTCATATGGTAAGTGACTAACTTTAGATAAGAAATTGTCACACTGTTTTCCACAGTGATTCTACTATTTTGCCTACCCCCAAAAGCCATGTTTGAGAGTTCCAGCCACTCCTCCACACAATGACCAGCCCTTAGTACTGTCAAGGTGTTTTGTTTTATTTTGCTTGTCATTCCAGTCAATGTGTAATGGTATTTTAACATGGTTTTAAATTGCATTTCCCGCCTGACCTGTGGTGGCGCAATGGATAAAGTGTCGACCTGGGAACACTAAGGTCACCAGTTCAAAACCCTGCACTGGCCTGGTCAAGGCACATATGGGAGTTGATGCTTCCAGCTCCTCCCCCCTTTCTCTCTCTCTGTCTCTGTCTCTATCTCTGTCTCTCTCTCTCACTCTGTGTCTCCTCTCTAAAATGAATAAATAAAAAAAAAAGAAATTAAAATGTCTACCCTTAAAAAAAAAATTGCATTTCCCTAATGTCCAATGAGGTTGAGCTGTTTTTCAGTCCTACCTCTTCTTTGGTAAAATACTGTTCACATCATTTCTCCATTTGTTAAACTGGAAGAATTAATATTGTTAAATGGGTTTGACTTTTTGTTAAATGGATTTGTTGCATAGATTTTATTTCATGTTCTGGATACAATTTCTTTATTAGGTGGGTGTTCTATAAATATTCTTGTCCAGTCAGTGGTTTGTCTTTCATTCTTTTAACAATGTTTTTCAAAAAGAAAATACTTGGCTTGACCTGTTGTGGTGCAGTGGATAAAGCATCAACCTGGAACACTGAGGTCACCAGTTTGAAGCCCTGGGCTTGCCTGGTCAAGGCATAGATGGGAGTTTATGCTTCCTGATCCTCCCTCTTCTCTCTCTCTCTCTCTCTCTCTCTCTCTTTCTCTTTCCTCTCAAAAACGACTAAAATCTTTTTTTAAAAAAGAAAATACTTAATTTTGATGAAGCCACTTTGTCCTTTTTTCTTTTATAATTTGTGTTTCTTGTGTCTTAAGAAGTATCTGACTAACCCAAGATTACAAAGACCATCTTACATATTTTATTCCAGAGGTTATATAGTTTTAGGTTTTACTGTAGATGTAGGTCTATGATCCACTTCAAGTTAACTTTTGCATATTGTGATAGAAGTTTGTTGTTATTGTTCTTGGATTTTGTATGTAGATACTCAATAGTCTTAGAAGCTTTTGTTGGAAAGACTACCTTTTTGTTCCACTGAGTTAACTTGGCACCTTTGTCAAAAATAAATTGACTATTGCCTGACAGGTGATGGCACAATGGATAGAGCATCAACCTAGGACACTGAGGTCCCAGGTTTGATACACCCAAGGTCACCAGCTTGAGCACAGACTCACCAGCTTGATCATGGGATCATCAACATTATTCCAAGATTACTTGCTTGAATCCAAGGTCACTGGTTTGAGCAAGGAGTCTCTGGCTGAATTTGAGCTCCTAGGTCAAGGCACATTTGAGAAACAATAAATGAACAACTAAAGTGATGCAACTAAGAGTTAATGCTTTTCATCTTTCTCTTCCTGTTTCTCTCTCTCTCTCTCTCTCTCATAATTAAATAAACAAACAAATAAATACATAAATAAATAAAATCTACTATTGTGTGTTGGTATGTTTCTGGACTCTTCATGTCTGTCCTATGTCCTTATGCTGATACCACATTATATTGATTACTATAAGTTTGAATTGTAAATTCTCTTTGTATTGTTTTTTCAAAATTGTTTTAGCTATTCTAGGTCTTTGATTGTTTTACATACATTAAAGAATCAACACGTCAATTTCCACAGAAAGCCTACTGAGACTTTGATTGGAATTTTATTAAATCCGTAGAGGAACAATTTGGAGACAGTTGACATTTTAATAATACCAAGTCCTTTAATCTATAAACAGCATGTTTCTACATTTATTTAGATCATTCTAATTCCTCTCATTAGTGTTTAGTAGTTTTTTGCATGTAAGTTTCACACATATTAAATTCAACACTAAGTGTTTTATGTTTTTGTTATTGTAAATGATTCCCCTTAAAATTTCATTTTCCAGTTAATCTTTGTAGCAACTATATTCTGCAAACTTGCTAAACTCACTTGAAAGTTCTAGTAGCTTTTAGGTAGATTCTTCAAGATTTTCTATTGAGAAGATTATGTTATCTGCAAATAGAGTTATATTTCTGTCTTCCAATTTATATGGTTTTTACTTTTGCTTTTTCTTCTTTACCCACTAAGGTGACTAGTACAATGTTAAATAAGAGTATTGAAAGCAAACATCTTGCCTGGTTCCTGATATTATAGGGAAAGTACTCTGTTTTTCACTATTAACTATAATATTGGCTTTAGGTTTTTGTAGATGTCCTGTTATCAGATTAAGGCCATTTCCTTCTGTTCCTAGTATGCTGTTTCTATTGTGAATATATGTCAAATTCTGTCAAAGGTGATTCTGCAAGTATTGAAATTTTTATATAATTTTTTATCTGGTCTTGGTATCAGGATAATTTTAGTTTCATAAAATAAACCAGGAAGTGTTCCTTTCTATTTTCTGAACAAGATTGTGGAAAATTGGTGTTATTTCATCCTTAAATGTTTAGTAGAATTTGCTAGTAGAATCATGTAGCCCTAGAGTTTTCTGTATATGTATATTTTGTTTTTGCTCTGTATTTTTATTATGAATTTAATAAAAATAGACCTATTAATATTATATATATATATATATATATATATATAGAGAGAGAGAGAGAGAGAGAGAGAGAGAGAGAGCGCTTCTTTGGTAGAAGAATTGGTACAGTTCCTCTAGGTTACCCAATTGTTGACATTAAATGGTTTAAAATATTTCTTTATTAACCCTCAGTGTCTTTAGTATCTGTAGTAATGTCCCCTCCTTCATTCTCATAATTGGTAATTTAAATTTTCTGTTTTCTTGATTAGTCTCACTAACAGTTTATCAATTCTAGTGATTTTTAAAAACTACCATTTGATTTTAAATATTTTCCCTATTTTTTTTTGACAGAGATGGAGAAAGAGTCAGAGAGAGAGACAGATAGGGACAGACAGATAGGAAGGAAGAGAGATGAGAAGCATCAGTTCTTCACTGAAGCACCTTAGTTGTTCACTGATTGCTTTCTCATATGTGCCTTGACTGGGGGACTACAGCAGAGTGAGTGACCCCTTGCTCAAGCCAGCAACCTTGGGCTCAAGCCAGTGACATTTGGCTTCAAGTTAGTAACCTTTAGGCTCAAGCCAGCAACCATGGGGTCATGTCTATGACCCCATGCTCAAGCCAGTGATCCATGTTCAAGCTGCACTCAAGCCAGTGACCTTGGGGTTTTAAACCTGGGTCCTCCATGTCCTAGTCCAACATTCTATCCACTGTGCCACTGCCTTGTCAGGCTCTCTATCCTTTTTCTGATTCAAATTTCAGAAAAAAAATCGAGAAAATATAATCCTGAAATAGCCCGAAGACAATAACCATAGATAGCAATGAGTTTGAGTCAAGAAATTATTCACTATATTCAGACTCTCAATTAGAAAATAATTTTAGGAATACCTTTTTCATATTACTTATATTTTTCTTTTAACAGATGTACAAGTATTATAATGACATAAATCTGTCTGCAGAGGTCCAAAATAGCTTTTTCATGACATAAAAACTAATTCTAAATGATAGGAAAGCATTGTGTCATGCTTTGATAGGCAGTTCTGTTTTTAATGGTTATAAAATAATGAAGTATTTTTACAGTTGTTGGCATTTTAGAGTAGATGATATATGGTCTGTGACTTTAAAAGTCCAAAGCAATGTGCTATGTGCTAAAAAAAAAAACAAAAACCCGCAGAGCAATTTGAAAAATGTGGTCTCATTGCTCAGGACCAAAGCAAATATTTCTATGGCTAAATATTTGGCATTGAGGTGCTGACAGTGAGCCAGGAGAATAGGTTAGTGTGTCAGCCAGTGTGATTGTGCAAAGGAAGTACAGTGGGGAGTTATGAGGAATATATTTGGAAAGATATGCCTAGGCAGGTCAAGTAGATCATTGGATAGTAATTATTTTTTCATTGTATTCCACAGGTAATAGACAAAAAATGAAGCTTAATGGAGAGTAATATGTTTCCGGCACATTAACTGATTAACAAATACAAAGAGAATTAAAGGACAGAGAGAGACTGAAAGAAAGGAGGGAGATTCCATAGCAGGTTTGCAAAGGAAAATGAATAAACCTCAGTAAGTGAACAGGGAAGAAAAATGAGAGAAGACTAACCCCATGGTTTCTAGTTTGGGAGATGTGTGATTGCAGGTGTACAAACAGACTAGACCAGGTCAGGTCCACGTCAGGTCAGATCCAGACGTGGGCTGGACCTGACTCTGGTAATGGAGGTAAGAACAGTAGTCAGTAAACAGAACAGATGGGGCAGTGATTAGTCGCTGAGAACATGACAACTGACTGAGCATCTACAAGAAGACACAGGCCTGGTAGGTGGCTATGCACACAGGGTGGGACTTCGGAGAGGACCCAAGGGTACAGATACAGGTTTGTGAGGTACACTTCGGCATGCTAGTTAAAGCATGAAGGTTAGCCACATGGAAAGGAAGTAATAAAAATGGAAATAACAATATTAGAGACTATGTCTTGAGCCTTCCCAAGTTAAATGCATCTCAGTTATTAGCTCAATTACTTCTCAACCCTGTGAAGGAGAGAAGGAGGTACCCTTCTGATTCCCACTTAAAAGGTGAGGAAACAGAAATAGAATGAATGTAAGTTATTTACAGGAGGTCACACAGCTAGAAGGTTGTTCATCCTAGCAGAAGCCCAGGTAATCTGACTTCAGCACCTGTGACACTAGGCTGCCCTCTACAAGGACAAAGAGACCCTTATGAAATGATGTCAATTGAAATGCATGCTTGGGGTGGGATGGGTGAAGGAACTCAGAAGATGAGACGGAAACAGAGCAATCAGAGAGGTATGTTCTAACACGAACGTGATCCTGGCGAGGGATTATAAATACACACCACGCCAGATGGTCCTTAAGGAAAGCATGGAGTGACTGCCACACAGTCATCTTATGGATTCTATTTAAACCATTTGCAGCCACTGAGTCGTCCATGCTCTTCATTTCTAAAGTTTTTGGGTGACTAGGATCACTTGGACTGATCTTCAAAGCTGCTTCATGGATGGTAGCTGCAAATGGTCCAGGAGTTAAAAATATAACTCAGGAGCACTGCTTCTCAACGTATGGTACATGGACAGACAACATCCATGCACTGCAAACTTGTTAGAAATGCAGATTCTCAGCCCAATCCTAGGCCCCTGAAACTCTGAGCGTGGGCCCAGTCTTCCGCTATAACAAACTCTCCAGGGAATTCTGATGCATGGCCAAGTTGAAGAAACACTACTCTAAAAAGTGAGATGACCTGTGTCTGTGTATAAAATCTTTGGGGAACCCTGTCCCAGGTCAGAGCACTAACAGAACAGAAACCATCCCTGTGGCCCCTTTGCCCAGCCCGCTGGGTTCTGAAAGGAGTTCATCCTAGAATGGAGCTCATGAGAAGTCTTTTCCTTCAGTTGTGATGTGGTAGAAAAAGATCAAGACCTTCTGTGCCTGTTGCCACCATCCAGAGATATTAGCACGGACACTGTAGGTATGGGCTAGGTTTGGCCGACCCATGGGGGAAGAATTTCCATGGGGCAACAATGTGGTGATCAGCATGTTGCCTGTTACCTCAGCCTTCAAAGAGTAAGCTCTCTTTACCAACCAGAAAGCTCCACCAGGAGACAAAACCAGCTTAACAGGCTGCCCAAGAAGCAGACAAACAAACAAACAAACAAACAAACAAGTCCTGAGGCTCCTCATGTAACACTCTGCCAAGTGCCTGATCTGCTTGGCTAAAACTTAGACATTTATGCCTAAACCCTTCCTCTGCATTGCAATGACATCTGAACTTATCCTACCCACTGTCCCTCCCTTGGCACACCTCCTGCCAGCTCCCAGCTCACCTGTGCAGCCAACTGGCCACCCAAGCCCATGCCAGGCCCTGGGCCTGCTGTCCAGCCATCAATGCCCAATTGACCCTGACAATCCTGCTGAGGAGACTGTCACTGGAAGACCTCTTCAACCAGGTTCCCAGGAACAGGCCCCACAGTCGGAAGTTTTCATGCCCTTGGGCAATAAATGCCCTCCCTAGTATAGACAACTACTTAACTTGCACCAGATCTCTGTCACCAGCTGGTCAGAAAGTGAGGACAATGGGGTCATCCTGATATAATGTTAACCGGTCAAGATGAAAGGAAAGGAGAAAACAAAGCAGTAAAACAATGTCTGCATTTAAAGATGGGGGGGAAAGGGCAGAATCAGACTGGTGTATTCAGATGTTTGAAGACAGAAAGGAAAACAGGGCTGTCCCAGACCTCTCAGATAGAAAGAGGGTGTCCGGTCCTTTCCACGCAGCACCTCCGCCTCAACCCACCACCCCTTTCATCCTGCTTCCAGTCAGCCCAAGCTATCCCAGCTCATCCTCCCCCCCACCCCCCATCGCACCCCTCCCCAACCCTCCCCACCCGACCTCTCCCCATTCTGTCCCACCCACTAATTTAGAGCCAGTTGAGGTGGTACAGGTCCGTCTTGTCTATAATCCTTTCATATGAAATTTTTCAAGGACACTTTTATTACATTCCCTCTTCTGTTTGGTGAAGTTCAGTGCTGACCCGATGAAGTGGAGGTGAACATTCCCAGGAAGAACAGGAGAAGCAGGAAGAGAGCAGCACAGTCTGCACAGCCCATGGCACCCGGCACAAACAGCTCTCTCAGATGAGTGCCTCTGCCCCGCTCAGACCCAACAGGTGGCAAGCGCCTCCACAGACCCTGCATTTGTTTTCGTTCCCTCTGTACCCTGCTCAAGGCCAACACTCCATGGTGGTCAGCAAGGGTATTCAGAAATGAACAGGGGATCCCTGTGCCTCAGTGCACATTGGGGTTCGCCAGCACCCCTGGCTTTCTAAGAGATGCACCCCTCCTCAAGCAGCAGTGCCGTGCTACATATGGTCGCAGTCTCTGGGTCCGGGCTGCTCTGCTTCCCCTCAGCTCTGCCACGTCCTAGCCATGTGGCCTCAGAGAGTTTGCACAAACAGTCCAATCTTCAGTTTCCTCATCTCGAAGTTGCACACAGCCTGCTGCTCCAGGTTCCTGAGAAGAGAGCTCACATGCTCTCTTCCCTGTCTGAAATTACCATGCAATGGCTGACAGTTAATCATGTCCAACTACAAACATGACAAGCACATATGGTGCACCTTAACATCCTTGTTTTTCATGTGTTTGTGTGCATTCTCTCTCCTCCCACAATGGAAGGCAAGCTCTTACTTAGTGCCTTACTCCTCAGATCTAAACAGTGACTAGAGATGGTATGCAATCAATAAATATTTGTTGAATGAATGAATGACATGCTTACTGCATGCCTGGAACATAGCAGGTATTCCATGTTGATGTTGTTATTATTATATTAGCAAGTGAGAGAGCAGGAGCAAAAAATGGAGCACTAGACAACAATGCCTCAGGAGAAAATTCATGCCACATTACCAAGTATTGTATCCTCTTCAGTAACTTCACTTTGTTGCATCAAACCAATCTTTATTTTTTTTAATTGGTGCCAATTTAATTTATTTTATCTTATTTTTCAATTACAGATTACGTTTAATATTATTTTGTGTTAGTTTTTATGTGTACAGCTTAGCGGTTAGATAATCATATACTGTACTCTACAAAATGTTTCCCCTGACATTTCTGGTACACAATGGCACCGTTGTTATTACAATATTACTGAATCTATTCTCTGTGCTGTACTTTATATACTCATGACTATTCTGTAACTACCAATCTGTACTTCCCAATTTCTTCACCTTTTTTACCCAGCCCTCCAACCCCTCCCCTCTGGCAACCAGTCTGTCTGTCCCCTGTGCCTCTGTTTTGTTCTATTAGATTCCACATATGAGTGGAAGTCATGTGGTACTTTTCTTTCTCTCTCTGACTTATTTCACTTGGCATAATACCCTCTGGATCCATTCATGGTGTCACAGATGGCAAGATGTTGCTCTTATTATGGCCAAGTAATATTCCATTGTATATTATGTAATCAAACCAATCTTTCTTTTCAACTAGAAAATAATACCCTAGATCAAATTGGTTAATATGGATAATCTATAATAATATCAGCCAGTAATTCTATTACCCTAAACAAAAACTTGGAAAAAGTGAACTGCAAGATGAAATACATGATAATAACCCTACCAGGGTTTTTTGAGCACCTGTTATATGCCAGGTACAGCCCCAGGACCTGGCAGTCTCATTCTCAAAACTTTCAACAGGCTTTACATGGGAGCTCCATGTCCCTCCATGGGTAAGGAACCCCACCCCAGAGAAGGAATAAGTGAGTGAGACATGCTTCTCTGGCACCAAAGGATCCCTGTACTCACCTGTTATGTTAGGATCCCCACCCCACGTACACAGGGCTGTGCTATGAGGGGTCAGGAGCCTTCTGTCCAAAGACTGGACTGGGCCGACTGGTGGGACAGCGGATCAGGTATGCAAAACTAGGACCTAAAGACTTGGATGCTGCATGCCTTCAGCCAGCTGCGACCTCATAGCCCCGAACCCTCTCTAAGCCTCATGGATAGTGCCTGTAAACATGGTCACGCTGCCTCCAGGGATGAGTCTGGCCTTCAAGGCTGTGATGGAGGCTGCTTCAGCATCCGCAGCTGACTCAAAGCACCCCAAAGTGCCCAGGACAGTCCTTAATTTAACTTAATGGGAGGCAGCCAGTGGGCAAACATGCCAGCATCCCCACCCTCCATGGGAAAACTCTGAGGCACATCCTGCAAGGAATGAACAGCGCAAGGCGGGGGACAGACACTGCTCCTGAACAGGCCCTCTCTGGGTTACCCCCTCACCACCTGTCCATCCTGCGCTACAGATGCCTTCTAAGCACAAAGTGAGGTCTGTGGGAAAGCAGACTACAGCCTCAAGCTCCTTCCAGTATCCTGAAGGTGACCTCTGCAGCCAGACCTCAGATGGAGCAGACTCTGTGCTTCATTGCTGGGTCAGGCTCAGGCTACCACCCTCGGCATGCAATCCCTCTACCAGGTATCTACCCCCAAAACTCAAAAACATTGGTAAGTAAAGACACATGAACCCCATGTTCATCACAACATTATTCATGGTGGCCGTGACATGGAAGCAACCAAAGTGTCCCTCAGTAGAGGATTGGACAAAGAAGATGTGGTACATATATACAATTGGATACCACTCAGTCATAAAAAATGATGACATAGTGCCATGTAGGACAACATGAATGGAGCTTGAGAACAATATACTGAGTGAAATAAGTAAATCAGAAAAAGCTAAGAACTGTATGATTTCACACATAGGTGGGATATAAAACTGAGACTCATGGACATAGATAAAAGTGAAGTGGTTACCAGGTGGAGGGGCTCTTGGGGGAGAGAATGGTGGAGAGGAGTAAAGAGGGACAAATATATTGTAATGGAAAATCATTTGACTTTGGGTGATGGCCATACAACACAAGTAACAGCTTAAATGCTATAGATATGTTTACTTGAAACCTATGTAGTCTTATTGATGTGTCACTCCATTAAATTTAATTTCTAAATAAAACTTTTTTAAAAACATAAACATGTACGTCTGTGAAAAAAGGAAAAGAATTACTGCATAGTTGGAAAGGCACAAACCGTGTAGGGACAGCTAAGAGATTTTCAGTAGTGTCGCTGCCTATATTCCAGGCACCCCTGAATAACCCAAGTGAAAGTAATTGCCACTGTCTTATGTTTTCTTGGGTCTACCATGTGGCTAGGAAAGAAATCATCTTGGGCTTAAATGCTCCCTCCCCCAGGAAGTCCTCCCAGGCTCACCCAGGCCTGAGGGACCCTCTTTCATGTTTCCACGGTACTTTTCACACGCTCTGAATGCCTCTCCTACTGCCTTATGAATCTGGGCCTCTCTCCAGGAGTGTGGCCCCCTGGGTACCTGTAATCCATGAACTCCTATGCACAAATAGCAAATACCTACAAAAGAGATACAAAACTATTTTGTTGGTGTTAAAATCCAGGTAACAATGTAGAAGTGAAGCTGAAGGACTCAGCCAGCTTCATTCGAAGCTGGGATGTGTGTGCACTTAGGTAAGCTGGTGTTTTCAAACAGAATTCTAAACTGAGAAACACAAACTACCTCCCTGCCGGGCCTCGCCACTCTGGGGCTGCAGGGCTGCTAGAGGTTCAGCCTGCGAAATGTGTTCAGAACAAGTAGATGCAGACGGAGCTGGGAAGGCTGAAATCACAAATTAGCCTTCTTCTGCACGGGCCCGAAAACACAGGAAGACAGGTGGGCAGACTGCCCATGTCACTGCTCTCCTTCCTCATCCTGAGCCTTGGGGAAGATTCCTATAAGTGTGCTTTCTCCTGGCACGTAAAACTGAAATCGACATTAGAGGTGTTTGTTCTGCAGTGGAAAAGGAACTCTGAACCATCGGAACAGAGTCGTCGTAAGAGTAGAGCTCTGGAACCCGTAAGCCTGTGTTCTGTTGTATGCCAGGTATGACGCCCTCATCTTAAAACCACCAATATCATGGCTTCCCTACATGGACCCTTCTGCGTGACTTCCTGTGGGCTTCCAACATGACAGAACCAAAGTCCCCAGCCACGTGTGTGTGTGTGTGTGTGTGTGTGTGTGTGTTTGGGGGGGGGTACATGTCGAGTTCATGTTTTCCAAAAGGAAACAATGACCCCATACCTGAACAGAAGATGTCCTGACTCCCACTCACTGAGTGTTTCCTTCATTCCACCAGGGAGGGTGATCTCATCGCCCGGACCATTCACAGTGCTCCTGAGGGGCCCAGCGCCTTACCTGCTCTCCTTCCTCATGTCCATCTTCCTCCACAGCAGATCCTCGCTGCCTGAGCGGTGCCCTGAGGATGGGAGAGCCT
This sequence comes from Rhynchonycteris naso, assembly GCA_037038555.1. NCBI lineage: Eukaryota > Metazoa > Chordata > Mammalia > Chiroptera > Emballonuridae > Rhynchonycteris > Rhynchonycteris naso. The sequence goes on along the minus strand of CM072996.1, from coordinate 96,195,108 downwards.
CTATAAACAACACAAATACCGTGTGAATACAGATGGTCTGTCCCACACCACACCAAGTACATTGTTCCAACCCCTGCCCCGTGAGCTTGTGATGTCATGGCGTGTGACACTGACATGCTGGTGGGAGATAGTGAAGGGGTCTGGGAGGTTGTGGCATACCACATGGAAGGGGTCAGGGCAGCCCCACGCAGCCTGTTCAGCCTTGTCCTACAGGAAGTCCACCCAGGGCACGCTGTCTTGGGGAGCCTTCCTGCACAGGAGCTGGTGCACCAGAGCTGGAGGGATGCACATGGATGAGGGTGCCCAGGACACACGCAATGGAGTGAAGTATTGTGTGGTGAAAGATTTTATTACCTTGGGCTTTTTTTTTAGAGCATTTATAAGACGTTGGAAGCCAGAAGAGACTGGAGAAATGTCACTGAGCCTTCTAGGTCAAGTCGGAGAGGAGAAGGTGGGCCGCATGAGGAAGCTGTGCTGAGGTCATCCAGCTCGCCTCCTTAGGGCTGAAAGGGGAGCCTCTGTGCACAGGTTACAAGAGGCAACCCACCCCCCGCAAGTCAGGCACCAGGTTCACAGCATCACGTATACCCGTCGTTCAGGGTGCCAGGTCTTCCACCTCTGCTCTTTTTCCTTCACGTCATCAATGGCATGCTTGCCATTTTGTTCACTCTCAAGGCCCTGCTGCTATCAACTGCCCAGCACTGTCAGACCAATGCCCCGTGGTCACACATGTACCTCCTAACTGAAGTCCCCTGTGTGGAACATCAGACAGAAAGGATCCCAGTGTGACAGAGCTCACCTCCCCCCACCCCTGCTGGCTGCTGGCTCGTGCTGTGCCGTGCCCGCTTACGCTCTGCCATGTGCTGTCATTATCACACCTGAGACACCAGAAATAGGTCTCCAGAGACCCCATCAATACACTGAATAAGAGGAAAGGGGAAATTCTGTTCCCAAAGGAAGATGTTCTCCTTTCACAGGTTTTGATTTTAGTTTTCAAACTAAAGGGATTTTATTTTTTTGTATGTTCCTGGAGAATTTTCGAAACATCCTGATGTTGGAGCAGGATCTGTGGGAGTGGTCAGCCAAGTGTAAGGCCGGGAGTGGGTCACATGCATGGGACAGTGCAGGTGAAGGTATGTGTCAAACCAGGACCTTCCGGGCCCACTGAATCTATGACAACATTTAAAATAAGAAAAACAAAAATATCCAAGCTAGATTCAGTTGTTCACTCTACATTTTGAAAAAAGCAGGTCTGGGTTGGTCCCTGAACAACATATTACATGCACATGTGGTGAGGCCTGCTCCAGAGGAGCGGCTAAGGCCATGTGTCTGCAGCACCCCGAGTGGAACATAAACATGGCTGTCATGTGGCTGACCCTAGCAGGGCAGGAAGTCAGCCAGAGTCATTTAGAACCAACAACACAGGTCAGGTGTTGGCATTCACTGTTGGAGAAAGGCCACCTCACCGACTACTCTGGGCTTATTTGTGTCTATACCTACAGCCTCCCATGTCCTAAATATGGCATGTGATGACTTGCAATAATAGGTACAATTTAATGCAAGAAATAAAATGTAAATACACAAGTGAGGACATCAAAGGAGAGGAGAAAGAAGGTAAGGCTGCACCAGTGACAAGGACACCTGGGGCTTTCTGTCACCATGCAAGGTGGCCTCCGGATGTCAGGTCAGATAGCATGCTCTCCCCTGAATCCTCCTACTGGAAACATCATTCCATCCATCCCCCAGACCCAATCAAAGGTGAGAGTAGTCACGTGACAAGATTTCTTAGGGAGATACCTGGTGAGATTGTCTGACCATCCGGCTCAGGCCAGGACAAGCCAGATAGAACAGTGTTTTCCCAACGTTGTTGGCCATGTGACGTCATGTGGAAATTAAGCAGCCCGGTTCAGATGAATGCAGAGGCATCTGACTGTTCCCCTGCTGGGGAGCTGGGTACTCCCTTCTTGGGGTCCCTGCCTCCTCATGGCAACACAAACCCAAGACCCTCCCTCCCACCCCTCAGGGCTGCACAGTGTGGTGTGAAACTCATGCAGAACAACGGTGGTCTCTGGGGGGCTTTCACACACTGGGAAGTGGTACTGGCGGTGAGGAAGAAGGGCAGCAGGTTCCATCAGTCAGTGGAGCAAGTTTGAGAAAACCTAGAACAGCCAAGCTTCGTGGTTCTTGGCAACAGGGTTTCTGATAGCCTGCAATAATGTAACATCATTGCAAATCTACATGGTTGGGCTTATGCCACGTCCCAAAACCGCACTGGACAGGGGACACATTAGAGGGTATACCCATACTGGCTTTCGCAAGCAAGGGCAGGTTGAGAGCCATCTTCTTCTGAGAAACTGTTTCTGCTTCTGGAGTGCATCTCATCCCTGCATGGACTCTCGCAGATGCCACACGTCCCAGCCCCACTCTGCACCCCACCAACAGGCCAGTCCAGAAAAGCAGCAGCCACTGCGACTGCCATCCACACAACCCCAACAGCTCTCACACTCACAAAGCATCCCTTCTTTCAACACTGAGGTCTTGCAACCACTGGGCCAGATAGGACCTCAGGTCATAAGATGCAGCAAACACTTGAATAAGGCTGCCTCTTTGCCAGCCTGTCCTGTGTACATCAGATGTGAAGACTGTCTTTTTGTTTCATACAACAGGTGAGGTAGGAATTGGCCGAGCTGGACTCCACACATAAGCTGACTCCTCTGCACAGCAGCCACCTATTCGTGTGAACAAGTCACCCAGTTCCTCTGCCCAAAGCATTAGTATGTATAACAATAGCAGCTCCCGGAGAAGTTTTAAAGTTATCTACTGGTAAGAGATCAGCAATCCATGAGTGGTGTTGTTGCAAGGACCAAAGTTACTCTGAACTCATACACAGGGACAGCATAAAACTATACTGACTCAAGCCCTGACCAGTTGGCTCAATAGTACAGTGTCAAACCAGCATGCAGATGTCCTGGATTCAATCCCCGGTCAGGGCACACAGGAGAAGTGACCATCTGCTTCTCTTCCCCTCCCTCTTCCCTTCCTCTCTCTTCCTCTTTCATACCCAGAGTATCCATCAGTTTGAGCATCAGCCTCAGGCACTGAGGATAGCTCAGTTAATTCAAGCATCAGCCCCAGATGGCATTGCCAGGTGGATCCTAGTCGGGGTGCATGTGGGAGCCTTCATCACTATCTCCCCTCCTCTCACTTAAAAACAACAACAACAACAAAACTAAACTGACCTAACAAAAAGATACTTGGGTTCATCTGTCAAAACCTTGCAAATATACTTATATCTAAAACCTGAAATAGTGGAACAGGTGAGTAGAGATTGGTTATTTGTTTATAAAAATATTTTTAGGAAAGGTATAGCTAAGGAATTTTGGAAACCAGATTTCCTAGAGTCTGTGTCATATAACTTAATTACAATGTTATATTTTCTTACAAGCTTTTAAGAATGCCTTTAGTATATAAAGTAAACCATGGCCACAAAGTTTAATCCCAGGCATGTTTAAAAGCTCTTCCATGTGCCACATCTAAAGAATTTCACTGGTGTTCTTGTCCTGGATACAAAGGCTTCTTTGATTTGCCATATTGTTTCCGATGAGTGGTCTCTAGCTTTTAAACTAAAATAAGAAACATGGCATGTGATTAAAATGAGGCAAGAGACGGATAGCATTGTGGAGACCAGCAAACATACTTTTTAAAAAGTCTAATAAACCCAAGGCAATTCCAATGCAACCAGAATTCAATATCAACTGTCTTATGTCCAAGAATGGGGCTCTGCTTGGCCCAGTACATAGCTGCGCCTTTGCTAAAATATGAACAAGATGGAGCTGGAGGTCTGTCCTGTAGCTTTTTTCCACAATGTTATTATTTTCACATCTATGCATTTGGGTTCTACCCCACCAAAGAGTGCTAATGCCTTCATCCAAGAGAGCTCCATGATGTTCACTTGCCCCCTGCCCACCACGCCTCCCAAGGAGCAAGACACGACTGTGCCCTTCACACACCCCTCAGCCAGTTGCATATGCACCTTTCTCCCCTAAACCGGAAAGCACAGGAACTCAGGACAGCCATGTTGGCCAGCACACTGCACGTACAGTAGTAAACACTGAATGAATATATCAGGAGAATTGAAATGACATAAATCGTCTCAGAAGTTCTAGTATCTATAAAGGGAATTCAGTGAAAATAGTTGGCGACTCTCTTTCTAAACAATTGCCACCACCCAGGAGAAGGTGAGCAGTGTCACAGATTCCAGGACTACCCCAGGCATGCGGCAGGGTGCTCTGCCCACAGTTGCCATACTGCACATGCCTTGTCGTGGGTAGGATAACTGACTAAGAAAGCATTCAAACTTTTCTTTTAAATGCTTTTACTTCAAAATATCATTCTTTGGCCTTGTCAAGCTTTATCAATCTTTTTCTACAAGCATGCAGAGATGGACGCTTCTCTTAGTGTGGACCCGGCATGTGGATATGTTCCCATCATGTATGTGTGTCCCAAGTAGCTTTAGAGAAAGACAAACATCAACTCTTTGGAACATGAATTTCATCACTGAGGAAGAAGAGGTGTCCTAGAGTGCTTAAAACAGAGACTGGAGGTGTGTCCTCATTTAGTCTCTAACCAGTACTACAAATATACTGCTCACAAAAATTAGGGGATATTTCAAAATGAATATGAAGCAATAAAATATCCCTTAATGTTTGTGAGCAGTATAATTGCTTTCTAAAGCTCAGTCTTTAGACTGTGGCTTGCTAACCAAAAGATATACAACAGAAATGATTTAAATGAAATAAACAGGAGGCATTTTCTGAGGTCACGATCTAGATTAAACCATTTCATAACGACCAAAGCAACATAAGCTCATCACCCAAGGAATCAGCTTTCTAACAGACCTATTCCTAGTTTTCCAGTTCTCTTGTGCAAATTGACTTGAATTAGTATTTTTCTAAATGGATAAGCTGTAACAGGCTATGAATTTTATATAAAAACCACATTTATATTTTTATTATTAATTTAAATGGGGTGACATTGATAAATCAGGGTACATATGTTCAGAGAAAACATCTCCAAGTTATTTTGACATTTGATTATGTTGCATACCCATCACCCAAAGTCAAATTGTTTTCCGTCACCTTCTGTCTGGTTTTCTTTGTGCCCCTGCCCTCCCCCTCCCCCCCTCCCTCATCTTTCGCCTCCCCCCCTTAACCACCACACTCTTGTCCGTGTCTCTGAGTCTCATGTTTGTGTCCCACTTATGCATGGAATCATATAGTTCTTAGTTAAAAACCACATTTAAATACAGAACTGGCCCTCAAGAAATTTAGAACCAAGTTGATGATGGAGAACACATAAATCTGTCCAAAGTCACTAACACCTTAAAATAACTGGTCTGCTCTTTAAAGTACTAGTCCCATTGATATTTCTATTTCTAACACTACGCATTTTTATTTTTTGTGTGTACTGTCGGAAATTCTCTCTTGACATCTTTCCTTTCTAAAAAGAAACACAGTTCAGCCAATTTTAAAATATCAATCTGGTATTAGAGTCTCCTTTAATCAAGTAACAAACATAAACACTTCCTTTCTCTGCAGTTTAATTATAAAGAGTGCTCGGAGGTGGGAAGCATCCTCTAGGGTGTTCGGTCAAGAGGCGCATGTCACAAATATGGATAAACATGTAAAGGTCTTGAAACGCAGTGGGTCCTAACCCCCTGTCACCGATCAGCAGCACTCAAGGGGCAGCCTTCCCTCTGGAATTGTCTCTCAGCTATTAATCTCTGAAAGCATTTCCTTACTAAGTAAAATTACAGCAGTCCATTTTCAAAAGAGCTTACCTGGTAATTTGTGTTCTTGTACTGAAGTCAAGAGACCTCATTGAACGTAGAACTTCAATGCACCCCAAGTACTGCAAGGGGAAGAAACGTACATTGTGAGCCCTGGGAGCAGGGGTGAGGGGACCCTTCCTGATAACATCAAGTGCATTCCTGGCAGCCATGCTCATTTAGTAAATCGCGTATAACTTTCTATTCATGGTGATGTTTTTGTTTCCTGTTTCTAGGGAAGCAATAACTCACACTCCTCATAAGAAAATATTCCAAGTGCTTGGATTAGCACTACACTCAACTTTTCTGAAACTCATTAATATTTTCATTTTATTTAGTAATACATTTTTTAAAACATTTTGTTGTGATGTAACTTACATGCCAAAAAATGAGTATCTGCCCTGTAATTATCACCCAGACACCAACATCTTAACATCATATTTCTAGTTCTACACAAGGTTTCTAGAGGTTTGTAATTTTAAAGAAAAATATGAAAACACTGCAATACCAACATTTTTACCAGTATTAAATTTCATTTTTTTTAAATATATATTTCGAATTTTACAAATAAACTGTACATTATCTTCCTCAAAGATGCTTCATTTTGGTTTACGAGAAAGATGTTTTCTGCAATTTTTTTTCCCCAAAGTTAGAGGCAGGGAGGCAGTCAGACTCCTGCTTGCACTCAACCAGGATCCACGCAGCATGCCCACCAGGGGGTGATACTCTGCCCATCTAGTGTGTTGCTGTGTTGTGGCCAGAGCCATTCTAGCACCTGAGGTGGAGGCCATGGAGCCATCCTCAGCACAAGGACCAACTTGGCAGCTATCGAGCTTTGGCTGCAGGAGGGGAAGAGAGAGATAGAAAGGAAGGAGACAGGGAAGGGTGGAGAAGCAGATGGGCGCTTCTCCTGTGTGCCCTGACCCAGAATCAAACCCAGGACTTTCAGGGGCCAGGCTGATCCTCTACCGCTAAGCCAACCGGCCAGGGCCCTTTTCTGTAATATTTAACATAAATTTTCAGAAGTACACATCTACAATTGTTGTTAATTTTATTTATGAGTTTCACACATAAAATGTATGTGTGTATGAATGTATGGACATAAGTAAGGCTACAGATAAACAACTAGACTGGTAAAGATACAATATTTATGTTCCAAAACCCATGGAAAGTTTGAAGGTATGGATGCTTTGTACTGGTGCCTTTAAGTGTAGACTCAACAGGAGGAGGTTTCATGCTGTAACACAAAAAAGACTGCGCGTGAATTATTCAGAAAAGCTGAATTTGAGTCTGGCTCTGGAATATCTCATTATGTAACTTTAAGCAAAACTTCTCTAAGCCCAAGTACACTGCATAAAATGTGGCTTTTACTATTGCGACCATGACTCAGTCAGTGGGCTCCAGGGAGATACAAAACAAAAGAGACAAAACCTTGAACAATAGAGCCCAGAAAACCTTCTAGAACCAAAGGGACTGAAATATATATAAAAGAAAACACAAAGTCTTGGCATTTAGATGTAGAAATTCCTGCATCTGTCTCACAGAAATTTTAGATAAAGGGGAAAAAATGCAGGAAAAGAAACATTCAAGAACAAAAAGAATAAAAAGTTTAGTGTTGGAGGAGACAGGAATGTTTCTATCTTTAAACTCCCAGAAGAAATAAGAAAAAAAAAAAGGTTACTTTTAGAAATATGGATACTTAGTTTCAGCACAAAAGGATCAAGAGAGAAACATCCTAAGAGCATTTCAGAAGGAGAAGAGAAAACAGGTTCTCCTTTCTTTTTTTTTAAGATTTTATTTATTCATTTTAGAAAGAAGCAAGAGAAAGAAAGAACAGGGGGAGGAGCAGGAAGCAATCAACTCCCATGTATGCCTGGCCAGGCAAGCACAGGGTTTCAAACCAGCAACCTCAGCGTTCCAGGTCAATGCTTTATCCACTATACCACCATAAGTCAGGCTGGAAGTTCTTGTTAAAAAAATATAGATAGTCTGTTTTGTTGATAATAACTCATCTAACAAGTGTGAAGTGGTATCTCATTGTAGTTTTGATTTGCATTTCTAATAGCTAGTAAAGATGAGCATCTTTTCATATATCTATTGGCCATTTGTATTTCTTCTTGAGAGAAGTGTCTGTTCATGTCCTCTTCCCATTTTTTTATTGGATTGTTTGCTTGTTTGTTGCTGAGTTTTGTGAGTTCTTTATAAATTTTGGATATTAGCCCCTTATCTGAGCTGTTGTTTAAAAATCATCTCCCATTTAGTTGGCTGTCTGTTTTGGAGAGGCTGCGGAGAAAAAGGAACCCTCATTCACTGTTGGTGGGAATGTAAAGTAGTACAACCATTATGGAAGAAAGTATGGTGGTTCCTCAAACAATTAAGAATAGAACTACCATACGACCCAACAATCCCTCTACTGGGTCTATACCCCCCAAACTCAAAAACAATGGTACATAAAGACACATGCACCCCCATGTTCATTGCAGCATTGTTCACAATGGCCAAGACATGGAAACAACTAAAATGCTCTTCAGTAGAGGACTGGATAAAGAAGATGTGGTACATATATACTCTGGAATAATACTAAGCCATAAGAAATGATGACACAGTATCATTTACAACAACATGGATGGACCTTGATAACATTATACTGAATGAAATAAATAAATCATAAAAAGCTAAGAACTGTATGATTCCATACATAGGTGGAACACAAAACTGAGACTCATGGACATAGATAAGAGTGCAGTGGTTACCAGAGGGGCAGGGAGGAGAGGGAGGGGGGTGAGGAAGGCGAGGGCATAAAGAGAAACAAATATATGGTGATGGAGGATGATTTGACTTTGGGTGGTGGGTATACAGCAATGTTTTCTCTAAATCTAGTACTCTAGTTGACCAATGTCACCCTGTTAAATTTAATTGTCTAAATAAAAATAAAATAAAAAAATAAAAGACAAAAAATATTCTTGGCATTTAAAAAATATATAGATAGATAGATAGATAGATAGATAGATAGATAGATAGATAGATAGAGGATTGATTTTAGAGAGGGAGGAAGGGAAAACGAGAGAAAAACATCAATTTTTTAAAAATATTATATTGATTGATTTTAGCAAGAAAGGAAGGAAGAGAGAGACACACAGAGAGACAGAAACATCAATCTGTTCCTGTTTGTACCTTGACTGGGGATTAAACTGGCAACCTCTGTACGTTGGGATGATGTTCTAACCAACCAAGCTATCCAGACAGAGCTACATGGGTTTTTTTGTTCCACTTATTTATGCATTCATTGTCTGATTCTTGCATGTGCCCTGACAGGGGAATTGAACCCACAACTTTGGCATATCGGGACAATGCTTTAACCAAGTGAGCTACCCAGACAGAAAGTTCTCGTTCAGCACCAAATTCTTGAAAACAACATTATTGAAAGTCTCAAGAAGACAACTGTAGAGTCAAAAGTCTTAATTACACTCAAGCTGGCATTTCAGTGGGAGGGCAGAGTGAGGACTCAGAATGCTAACCTAACCACCCACAGATACTCTCTGAAAGAGTCATTTCCCAAAAAACAATGACTACTAAAGAGAGGGAGAGGTGGTGGGCTCAGAGAAACCATGAGAAGGAAGGAATCAACAAACGTTTCAGGTGTGTCTTATGCTTTAGGAATTATTCATGCAGAACTCTAAATGTGTGTTGTTGTTGGTTTTTTACAATGATGAGGAATTCAGTCTCAGAAGATCTCAACATTGCTTGGAGGGGACAGATTTAAAGGAGAACGGCATTAAATTTTGGGGAGGTAGGTCCAGAACTGATTAGTTCTAGATGGCAGTAAAAAAAAAATATATATATATATATTTACATATGTGTGAAAATAAGAACAGAATGATCGACTTCTAAACTAAACAACCCAGGCAGCAAAATGAAAGGGGAAAACCAAAAGTGCACACATGAAAGACAAAAGAAAAATATAAAACAAAACCTATTAGGAAGAGGTCCAAACTCCTCAGTCACCACAGTGATCACGGATAAATCAGATGCGCCAATGAAAGGTCAGAGGCTTTCACCACTGGTTAAAATACATGCGTGTTAAATAACATGACAAAACAAAACCAGGAAGGTCAAACAGATTCTAACCAAGCAAAGGAAAGCTGGGATATAATGGGGGTGGGAGGGGATATTTCATTTAAAATCACAAGAAGGAAAAGGAAATGTTGAATAAAGTTAAGAAATGTGCACCACCACACTGAAGAAACACTTAAATGAAGGATGAATCAAGAAAGAACACCTGCACATATGGAAAGGCATATTGTGATTTCTGGATCAAATGACTTAATACTAAAAAGCATATCAAGTCTCCCCCAAAGTCATCCACAATTGGAGTATCATGTCAGGGAATATGCCAATGGGATTTATATTTATCCTCAGATCTTGAAAAATCAATTCCAAAGATCCCGGAGAACACAAAGGAATTCATGAAGAATATAAGAATGAAAAAGAGCTGGTGGAAGTTATGTGATATTCACACGGGAACAGATGAATCATGGAAAGGACTGGAATGGGCCCAGTGAAGAAGGGCGTGCATACCTGGGGGGAGTCCCTGCAGGAAAGGTAAGCCAGCCCACACACGTGAGGACAGGAGTGTGGCTGTATGTACATCAAGAGGAGAATGCACCAACCCAGCCCTGCCCACGGCTGTTGTATGTGAGCGTGTGAGGTGCGTGTTAGGCACACTGCGCTGTATAAATGGCACGGCCTCCCCAACACGCCCATCTTACACGGTGCACAAAGATAAATCCCAGAAAGATTAGAGGGCTAGAGCTAAGAACAAAATTACAGAAGCATTACAAGAAAACAGAGAATAACACTTCTGTGACCAGACCTAAAACCCGAAGGCTATAGTGAGCTCATGAAAATCAGTAACATTTGTAGGGAAAAATAAATGACATAAACAGCATGAGAAGGCAAGAGAAAGACTGACAACAATGCAATCAATTAAGAAGGATCATCAACTCAACAGAAAAAAGAAAAAGGGCCAGGAATACAAACAAGGTATTCACAGAGGAAGACAGACAATTGGCCAATATGCATCTGCAAAGACCAGTGAGCAGAGAAATTAAAGCCAAAGCCAGGAACAGATAAAGCTTTTTGCCCAGCAGAATGGGCAAATCAGATGAGGCGGCAGGAAAACGCACCATCACATATTGCCATAGCGAGTGTAATCCGGAGAAACCTTTCCACAAGACTATTTGGAATTATCTATGGATAGGAAAGATGTGCAAGAATATCATGTGTAGGACTGTATCCATGCTTAGTACATAAAGTTGTACATGCAAAATATTTATTACTTAATTGCCTGTGTAGAGGGAAAACTTGAATCCCCTCTTCCAATGTTTATCAATAAATATATGGTTACACATTTGGGGCACATCCTAACTATGATTTCAACGGCAGGTATTTTAAAAATAATTCAAGTTTAGAGTCTCCAAAAATACTATTACTTCCTCCACATTTTACTGTTAAAGCAAGTCACAATAATGGTCCAAATTCAAAGCATAGGGATGACCCAAGGGTATAAACGTGAGGATGCTAGGTTCACTGGGTGGGCCTTTGGAGACACAGGGACCCAGAGACAAGATGAAGACACTGGTGTTGCCAGGAGGAATGGTGGTGGGACGGAGGGACAGGGTAGAAGGAGTATGATCTGTGAATACTTCCATATTGTCTAAACATTGTATAATAAAGATGTGTTTATTCCTTACTTAAACAACTACAAAAAATAAAAATATTTTTTTTCCACCAATAAAAAAGACCATGCTTCAGCAAGTTGGACATCCAAGCTATAATGCAGAACTGATCAGAAAGCAATCAAAAACACCTGGCAACTCTAATCTCAAAGCATCTGGAACCACCCCCCTTGAAGTTCTGGTGAGCTACCTTGTTCTGATCATGTAGCAGAGAGTGGAATGTTCGGGGGGGGGGGGCTCTCAGGTGGGCTATACCTACATTTCAGTAATGGGTCAGGTATGGGTGTGTGGTCCCAGGCAGGCCCACGAGTCACTGTCCTGGGGGTTTGGCTGGAACTACCTGGACTGCTGGTCAGGAGTGACAGGTCCAGTGCAGCCTCTCAGAGCTGCACAATTTAAGGTTAACTGCTCCTTAGTCCCTAAACCTTCCCAGTCAGAGGACATCAGGAGAAGTTATGAACAGTTAACCCCAGTACTGTCTATCCTCAGTGACTTTTATGGGCACCTTTTAAATTCATTTGGAATTATGGTGTGCCCAGCCTTCTTATTTTCAAGCATGGTCCATAAAAGGGGTGGCCAACCATGCTAGACCTCAAAAAAGTCTATTGTACCCTGAATATTTTATTATTAGCACATTGAGTAATTTGGCTGGTACTAGGAAAAAGATTCAATAAAAACCCAAACAAAAACAACAGTGTCTCTTAAATAACTTTAAAATACCTCAGTAATTATTAAATTGTAGCCATTAATTATGTAAGCATTTGTTTGCTGACTACATGTAAAAATCCCCTATGTTGTTCACGTCACAGCTAATAAATACTTACCTGCACCTGTTAGGATGCTCAGGTAGAAAGAAATTGGACAGGTTTCATAGTGCCTTCAGAGACATTGAAGGTTACCAGCCATGCTTAAGAAGCTGTACCATGGGCAGCAGAAGAAACATGCCGAAGCCAGGGTGAAAGAGATTGCAGAGAAATCGAAGAAGGGACCACAGAGTACCATCCACATGGGCATTAAGTCTGGGGCAGTCTGTCTCAAAGTGTGGTCAGGCACGGACATCATTTGGGAACTTGCCAGGAATACATCCTGCATCTCCCAGGATGGGTCTCTAGGAGTTCCGAAGCCCACTTCAGTCTGAGATGTGTCTATATAGAGACTGCTCTAACTTTTCAAGCTTGGGTTATCTGATCACTAATGGACGCAGGCCATTTAAGTTCAAATCTTGGTTCTGTAACCACACAGAAACATTTTTTCTTTATTATGATCTCTTCTCCTTCTTTCAATTCAAACTGTCCTCGTCCAGCCTAGGAGCACACTCATTTAACTGCCTTCTTCTCTCTTGAATGTCCATCCGCTCCCTTATGCACTAAGCCCTCAGGACAATAAGGTTCTAATCAGCATCAAATAACCTTAGGAACAAAGCTTCAGGCCTGTTTACTACAGAGACAGTTTCAGTCAAACTAAAGATAATATCTAGGCCTCAGCTGTGTTTCAGCTCCAGACCCAGAAAAGTGAAACCACCCATTGACCACGCACCTTGTGAAACCAGACAGCAATGCCATGGCCAACATCAGGACCAGAGGCCCTGGTCAACTACCCCCTACCTTAGTGCAGACCAATCAATAGAGACCATGACTCTAACTCTCTTAGTTGCAGTGACAAATGGTCTTTCCCCTATATAACCCATCCCCCATACATCACAGGGGAGCCAGGTACCAAAGCAAGAGCTCACCTGTGGCTCCAGGTTTGGTGCCATCTCCTTAAATAAACCTTGATTTTCTTTGCTGCAAATTCCTGCTGGCATTGGATTGGGCTTTGATGTGCACAGCCTAATAAACCCCACTCGTTCAGTAACAGTTCTTCCATCTAACCTTAATTTTCCATGTTTTTTAATTTAAATCTCCCACAGCCTTGCTTTCTTTATGGGATGACAACATGTACTTCCTGGATTTGTTGTGATAACAAACCCAGCTCAAAGTATCTCACTCATACATGTGGTTTGAGATACCACCAACACCACCAACATCCTCATTTGTACACTTTAGTGAGGTTCCTAGGGGCACCTTCATACACATGGTTAAGGACTCAGCTAAGTTATTCATACTGAGCTGAAATGGCACATGATTCAGTAGGTTTTATTTCTTCAAACTCTAGATTACCTTGAGGGTCCCAGAACATGACAGTTTTGAGCTCCTCCTGCTTCCTGTGATAATCTCCAAACACACAGCCCCTGGTCAGGGCATCAAAACATCCCAGATCTTATGAAACTGATGGCATGACATTGGTAAATGGACATTGTGCAACCCGAGTTCATGGTATTAAAATAAAATCATTTCCCGTCAAGTTTCTGAAGGTTTTATTCAGGAAATGAGGAATATAGGCAAACAGCACTTTTCATAAAATAAAAAAAAATGATAACTCAAGAACACAGCATAAAATTAGCTTCCTGAATGATAAATGTTAAAAGCAAAACACGGAAGGGTGGAGACAGAGTTCCTGCAACAGAAGTGAGAACGTCACTGATAGAATAAACTGAGCCGGCTTGTTCTAGAATTCAAAGAAATAATGGGTGTGTGTGGGAAGACATCAGAGCCATCAAAAGAAAGCTGCCACTTAAAAAGACCTGAAAGAAAACTCTCTTCACCCAGTGCAGCCAGCTAAAGGAGGAATGTTGCTCCTTCGGTGCAGAAGAAAGGGGTGATAAACGCCACAGTAATGAGACAAAAGCGATTATTCTGTAAACAAATTATTGATAAAGACTTTCTCTGCAACTGTGGGTCTGAGCTGGCCGCCAATGTGAGCACAAGGCAGGAAGCCAAAAACCAAGTGGGGGAAGATTAGTCACAGGTGTGTCAGCCTCCATGGACCCTGGTGTTTTCGCCTCACCCTGGAGAGCCTGGAGCTGCCATCTCAGAGGTCAAGGAGACCTGGAGACATGGGGAGCCTTGGTGAGAGTGGCCTGAGGGTAACAGCCGGACTGTCCTTACAGCCCTGGTGGGGGCCTGTCCTTCCCCTAGGAGTCACAGAGGGAGAAGGCAGTTGGGGAAAGGAAACATAGTATTGGAGTCAGAATTGCAGGAGACCCACATGGGATCCAGCAGGTTAGGAATGGAGAGGTCTGGGTCCAAAAACAACAGAAGTTTGTCTGGTGTGCCAGCTCGCACACAAGAGAGCAGGGAAGCCAGAGAAGTCTTGAGTACTCATTGAAACTTGAACTGACCTCCAGGCCTCAAAAGGAACCCACTCACCCCAGCTGCTTGGACCTCCAGGATGGAGGGCAGAGGCCTTGCAGGGTTCAAATGGCAATACAATACTCAGATCAATTCCTCATTCTTCAGAAGAAGGGAGGCACCACTGTGTCCTCAGGCCACTCACAGAGGGGAGGATGTCTGAACAGTGCCACACCCTTGCCAGGACCTTGGTGGATGAGGGGGATGTGTAGAGCCTTGGAGCAGAGGTCCCAAACTTTTTACACAGGGGGCCAGTTCACTGTCCCTCAGACCATTGGAGGGCCGGACTATAAAAAAACTATGAACAAATCCCTATGCACACTGCACATATCTTATTTTAAAGTAAAGAAACAAAATGGGAACAAATACAATATTTAAAATAAAGAAAAAGTAAATTTAAATCAACAATCTGACCAGTATTTCAATAGGAACTATGGGTGCGGATGCATCCTGTGCTCCTCTCACTGACCACCAATGAAAGAGGTGTCCCTTCCGGAAGTGTGGCAGGGGCCGCATAAATGGCCTCAGGGGGCCTCATGCGGCCCGTGGGCCGTAGTTTGGGGACCCCTGCCCTAGAGCTTGCTTTTCAGGGCCATGGCCAGATCTGAGTTTTTGCGAAAAGATCCATTCTAAAGGGTCTTGTTTAAAGAAAGACAGCCTGACCTGTGGTGGTGCAGTGGATAAAGCATCAACCTAGAACACTGAGGTTGCTGGTTCAAAACCCTGGGCTTGCCTGGTCAAGGCACATATGGGAGTTGATGCTTCCTGCTCCTCCTCACCATCTCCCTTTCTCCCTCTCTCCATCTTTCTCTCTCCCCTCTCTAAAATGAATAAATAAAATCTTTTAAGAAAATAAAAGAGCCTGACCTGTGGTGGCGCAGTGGATAAAGCATTGACCTGGGAACACTGAGGTCGCCAGTTCAAAACCCTGCACTGGTCTGGTCAAGGCACATATGGGAGTTGAGCTTCCAGCTCCTCCCCCCTTTCTCTCTCTTTCTCTCTCTCTCTCTCTCACTCTGTGTCTCCTCTCTAAAATGAATAAAATAAAAATTAAAATAAATAAATAAATAAAAGAAAAAAAGAAAGAGTGGACTTCCGATCAAGATGGCTGCGTAGGTAAATGTGGTTCATGCATCCTTCCACAACCACATCAGAATTACAGCTAAACTAAAGAACAGCCATCACCCAGAACCTCCTGAAACCTGGCTGAATGGAAGTCCTACAAGTAGGGATTTAAAGAAGCCACATGGAGACTGGTAGGAGGGACAGAGGCAATGAATGGGTTGGTCTCACATCCATGTATGGTGGTTTAAAATCGGGAGAGATGTATCAGCTGTGGAGGTTCCTCCTGAAGAGTGAGGGGTCCCAGCCCCACAGCAGGCCCCCCAGTCCAGGGTCCCAGTGCCAGGAAGAGAAGTCGCCACAACTTCTGGCTGTAAAAACCAGTGAGACAGAGGCTGTTAGAGTCCCAGGCATCCTTCTTAAAGGGCCCATGCATGGACTGACTTGGACTCACTCCATCTAAGCTCCAGTGCTGGGGAAGTAGCTTGAAAGGAACCAGGGACATATGGGGAGGACTGAATTGTTTGGCATCAAGGCAAGAACTGGGGGTGGGGTGGGGTACAGCTTTCTGCCAGACAAAAAAGCTGGCAAAGGCCATTGTCTTTTTCTGAGACCCCCATCCTGACAGAGCCAGCAGTGGGATTCCATATCTGAGTTTCCATCAACCTGGCTCACATTGCTCACCCCATCCAGGTAATTTCCTGAGACCCCCTTCCACCCAGCTTGTGGGCCCATGCAAGCTATATCCAGTGGCTTTTCCATACTAACAGCCTCTTGCCTCATGCCTCAGACTTTCCTAAAATCTTGTAAACAATCATCATCTGGCCTCAGCATACCCAGAAACTCTTGCTAAATGGCCCCAGATCTAGCACCAGTGGCAGCCTGCCATGCTTCACAGCTTGGCCTACTCTGGGCACCACCAGCCATCTACAAATCACTCTGTAGCTCATGCCAGGTGGCCCTAGGCAGGGCACAGGCAGTGGCTGACCTTGAACCTCCTGGGAGATCCAAGAGCCAGTGCACCCAGTAAACAGCTTCAGACCACACCAGATTACAGTTGTATCACCTCCATGAGGAACACACTCAAGGGGCAGACTCAGTGATCACCAAAGCACCACTGAAGTATATCCTGCATAGCAGCTCCTCTGCTATAGTCACAGGCAGTCCTAAAAGCTGATCAGCCTAGGAGTTAATCCCTCCAAGTGATGCCAGCAGCCTTCAAGGCTCAACTACAACAGGGCAAGGCACACAGCTGACACAGGGGCCATCTGGAGCACCCAGTTCAGGTGACTGGAAAGGCTGTGCTGCTGGGCTCTATAGGGTACTTACTACAAAGGGCCACACTGCCAAGTCCAGGATTTGTAGCCGCTCTACTTAATACATAGAGACAAACACAGGGAAGCAGTCAAAATGCAGAGACAAAGAAACACATCCCAAATTAAGTAACAAGGGAAATCTCCAGAAAAAGAACTAAATGAAATGGAGGCAAACACATAACCAGATACAGAGTTCAAAACAATGATTAGAAGGATGCTCAAGGAACTTAGTGAGAACATCAGCAGCATGAAAAAGGACATAGAAACCATTAAAAAAATACAGAAACAAAGGATATACTAACTGAAATGAAGAATAATTTACAGAGAATCAACAGTACAGTAGATGAAGCTGAGAATCAAATCAGTGATTTGAAATATAAGGAAACAAGAGATATCCAATCAGAACAGCAAAAATAATCCAAAAATATGAGGATAGTGTAAGGAGTCCCTGGGACAATTTCAAGCATACCAACATTAGCATCATGGGGTGTCAGAAGGAGAAGAGAGAGAACAAGAAATTGAAAATCTATTTGAAAAAATAATGAAAGAAAACTTCCCTAACTTGGTGAAGGAAACAGATGTATAAGCACAGAAAGTCCCAAACAAGATGAATCCAAAGAGGCCCACACCAAGACACATCATAATTGAAATGCCAGAGGTTAAAGAGAATCTTAAAAGTGGCAAGAGAAAAGCAATTAGTTACCTACAAGGAAGAGTCTATAAGACTGTCAGCTAATTTCTCAACAGAAACATTTCAGACCAGAAGGGATTGGCATGAAATATTCAAAGTGATGAAAAGCAATGACCTACAACCAAGATTATTTTACCCAGCAGAGCTATCATTTAGAATAAAAAAAATAGAGTTTCCCAGACAAAAAAGAGCTGAAGAAGCTCATCACCACCAAACCAGTATTACATGAAATGTTAAAGGATCTTCTTTAAGAAGAAGAAGAAAAAAAGATAAAAAATATAAATAATAAAATGGCAATGAATACATATCTATCAACAATTGAATCTAAAGAAAACAAATGAATAAGCAGAATGGAAACAGACTCATAGATACAGAGAACTCTCTGACAGTTGCTAGATGGGAGGGGATTTGAGGGGGGATGGGTGAAGAAGGTGAAGGAATGAAGAAGTATTAATTGGTGGTTACAGAATAGTCATGAGGATGTACAGCATAGGGAATAGAGTCAATAATATTCTAACAGCAATGTATGGTGTCAGATGGGTATGGGACTTGTCAGGATGATCATTTGGTAAATTATATAAATGTGTAATCACTGGGCTATACAAATAAAACTAATATAAAATATTATATATTGTTATATATCAGCTAGAGTTGAAAAACAAATAAAAAAATGATTAAAGAAAGGATATAGCTGAGAGTCCCATGAACCTGAGAAATAGTAAGTAAATCCTAATAAAATACGTGTGCAGCATTAGTTCTCATTTAAAATAACAGTCATCGGGACAAATCCCTTCTTTTTCCTTATGTTTTCCATGCCTAAGCCAGCACACACTCACGTTGTGTGTGTGACTAGATATCAAATCAGGTACGCACTTGGGATGCCACAGGGGCTCCTCCAGCTTGAGGGACAGAGGTGGCCTTATCCTTTTATTTACACCCTTCAGGACTGTTGAAATTCTTTCTCTTTTTTGAAAGCATACTACTCTTATTTATAGTTAAAGTATTATTTTTTAAATGTGCATAACTACAGAGAAAATAACTTCACTATACATATGGAGTTTCAAAGCAGTTCTTTTGCTCTAGAAACTTCACTCCTGAAATTATAACACATGAGTGGATCCTAATTATTTCCTCTTCAGGAACCAAGATGCTCTATCAATTGTTATTTTTAACAACAAAGAAACAAACTAAACATTCCTCAGGGAACAGTGCTCAGGGTGATCAAGCCACCAAATAGACTATGCCATCATTGCATATTTATGGAAACTATATAATTACTGAGGAAAAGGACACAAGATTGTCAATGAAAAACCAGACTACATGTTCAGTAAGATTAACCAAGTCTTCCAAAAATGAAAAGAATGATACCAAAATGTTAATTATAAGAGTGAACACTGCCTTAGCTGACCATATTGAATAGCAGTCCTATTACTGGCCCCACGAAACAGTTCTGGGACTAGCTCCATTTCAAAATGTGGAAACTAAGGCAAAGTATGAGGAGGGACTTTCCAAAAGGTACGCAGGAGGCCACCAAACATGTAATGATGTGCTCAACTTTATTAACACTCACAGTTATACAATTAAAAACCACAATAAGAAATGGAGAATTGGCATGACCACGTGGTGATGCAGTGGATAGAGCATTGGCCTGGGATGCTGAGGACCCAGGTTTGAAACCTCAAGGTCAATAGCTTGAGTTTGGGCTCATCCAGCTTGAGCACAGGGTCGCTGGCTTGAGCATGGGATCATAGATATGATCCCACTGTCACTGGCTTGAGGCCCGAAGTTTCTGGCTTGAGCAAGAGGTCCCTGGCTCAGCTGGAGCCCCCCAGGTTAAGGCACATATGAGAAAGCAACCAATGAGCAACTAAAGTACCACAATGAAGAATTGTTCTCTCCCCTTTCCTATTTGTCATTCCCTATTTGTCCTTCTTTCTTTCTCTGTCTCCCTCACTATATATATATATTCTTACTGAATTTTAATATATAACATCAACTCACCCTGAAAAGCCTAAAACTACACTTTATATAAGTATTCCCTGCTTTAGTAATATTTTTAAGATTACATAACAAGCCACCTCTGTCTCAATGGAGTGTCTGCCTGAGAGAGGGACTTTCTATGTGAACTTGAGCTGAGCTCTGAAGTTCATTCGGCTCCCCAGAGTTGGGAAGCTCTCACTCCATTTATTGGATACACAGGCTGGCAAGGACGTAGCCCTTCCCTAGCAGTGGGACATAGCCTGTCCCAAAATGCAGGTAAGATTAACTAAGCTAAAGAAAGTAAGAAGAAAATCCATATTTCCTTCATATTATAATATGATTGAAGAAAAAATATATTTTGCTTAAAAACCAATAAAGGTTCTGCCTGACCAGTGGTGGTGCAGTGGATAGAGCTTCAACCCAAAGTGCTGAGGTCCCTGGTTAAAAACCCTGAGTTCATCCATTTGAGCACAGGATTGTCTACTTGAATATAGGCTTGCCAGCTTCAGCACTGGATCATCCACATGATCCCAAGGACACTGGCTTAAACAAGGGGTCACTGGCTAAGCTTGAGCCCCCTGGTCAAGGCACATATAAGAAGCAATCAGTGCACAAGTAAAGTAAAGCAACTACCAATTGATGCTTCTCATCTCTCTACTCCCCTCCCCTTCCTGTTTTTCTCTCTCTAAAGTTAATTTTTTTTTAAATTTTTTCTAACTAATAAAGGTTCTGTCTGCAGTGTAACCAGGAATGCATATGCTATATTACTGATTGAGATTAGTCTGACTAGTCATAAGATAGCGCTAAGTAACTACACACTAACAAAGCTCACTTATAAAAGAATTTCTGTAAAATGTTAAATCCGGTTTGTTGCTCTTATAACCATGTTTCAATATCACCAACTCAGTGATCACAGTTTTGTATTCTTTTTTTTTTTTTAAGAAATTAAACTTGCCTGACCTGTGGTGGCACAGTGGATAAAGCATCGACCTAGAATGCTTTATCTTGTTTGAAACCCTAGGCTTGCCTGGTCAAGGCAAATGTGGGAGTTGATGCTTCCTGCTCCTACTTCCTTCTCTCTCTCACACACCTCTCTCTCTTTCCCCTCTCTAAAATAAAAAATAAATAAAATCTTTAAAGAAGTTTTTAAAAAAGAAGTTAATTTAATGGGGTGACATTCATCAATAAGAGTACATAGGTTTCAAGTGAACATCTCTATAGTATTTGAACTATTGATTGTATCATGTGCCCATCATGCAAAGTCAAATCCTTTTCCATCACCATATACTGTATTTGTCCCTCTTTATTTCCCTTCCCCAACCCCCACTTTCAGTTAACCATTTCATTTTTATCTATGTCCATGAGTCTCAGTCTTGTATTGCACCTATGTGGTATATATATATATTTGTCTTTCTTTACTCCCCTCAATTGAGCATCCTGTAACAAATCAAAGTACATAATCCTGTTTTCATCTCTGGCCAAGTTCTCGTTACTGCTGAAAGGCCTGTTCCCCTCTGACTGGTGAACATCAAGGGTTTCCATCTGAGCAAGAAGAATAAACATAAGTGGGAGACACACCTGGGGCTCCCTCCACTTCTCCTCACTCCCACCACACTGAGACTCACAATTCTGATTCTTGCTAAGGGCCAAGAGGACAGCCTGACTGTGGGAATGTGTGGACACCCTTTATGTGAAACAAAAACCCTAGTTTATAAGTTACTTGCAAGCTTCAGTTCCGGTAACAACCAGGGAAACAAACTGACCTGCAGATGTACCAGTTGCTGACTTTCATCCACTTATCTGAACAAACTGTGCTGAGCCTTCTCAGCAAAGAATCTCAACCGCGCCTTTCAACTCCTTTGTTCTATTTTTGTTTATTCCCTCTCCTTCTCCCTCCTTATAAAAACCCCTGCCTGCACCAAAAGAGCAAGACGAGTCTTTGAGGACAGGAGTCCCCCCAACTTCTCAGGTGACCAGCACTTGAATAAACCTCTTTTCTTCTCACCAGCACCTATGTTGTGTAATCAGTTCCCACAGCAACAGGCAGCTGGACCCGCAGGTCATTTTTCTGGTTTTACAGGCACGCAGCAGCTTCCCCCTCCCCCAAATCCCTAGTAGTGGCAGAAAAATAAATCCTAATTACAGTGGGAAACATAAGAAGGGGCATGTCAGTGGAGCAGCCACATTAAGGATCCCTGACAGAGGAAAGCTGAAGAGAACAGGACCAAAGAAGGAAGCCGCACACACCCTGTGCGCGGTGGAGGGTTGACATGGGCATACCAGGAGAATGCTGCCAAGAGGAAGCCATGTTCTGACTTCATCCCAGCTCCTGAACCATCTTTTCCAGAAAAAGCTATCGCAGTGATTGACTTAGAGTAATCCAGACCAGTCCTGGAGATGGGCACACTTCCTGAACCATGTATGGGAGGTGCAAATGGGCACTGGGAAACTGACCACACCAAACATCAACAGCACAAAAGTCCAAAGATTGGGAAGAGTAAAAGAAAATGTAAGAGATGTGGAAGATGGACCCAGACATTCAACACTTATTGAATATGATGCCAGCAAAAGAATACAGAGGAGAGAGAATAGAGAAGTCTTTCCCAGAACGGAAGGCGCAAGTCCTTCTTTGGATTGTCCCACCACCAAGTGCTAAACAAGATCCCAATAACAAATGAACAGCAAACTCTGATGACTCAGAATAATGTCAGAACAACAACAATGAAAAGTCTAGACCCGTGATGGCAAACCTATGACACATGTGTCAGCACTGACACGTGTAGCCATTTTCAATGACACACAGCCGCATGAGGCCACATACGAGAGAAGTATGTGGCCGCATGCCGAGAAGGACATTTCATCCTTGGCTCCTGCACGGCCAGGTGCAGTAGCCAAGGATAAAACATTTGCTGTAGTGTAGACACTCTGTGCCAGAGGTCTGTAGGCTAAAACAATAGAACTCCGGCACAGAGAGTCTAGTTCCGGGACTTTCGGTTAGGCCATTTTTCTCAAAGTGACACACCACCCAAGCTATGCTCATTTTTTTGGCGAATTTTGACACACCAAGCTCAAAAGATTGCCCATCACTGGTCTAGACGTTTTGGAGTTAGCAGAGGCATATTCGATCACTTAAGAAAGACACAACAAGGTAAATGTATACCTAATGCCACTGAACAGTACACTTAAAAATGGTAACCATGGTATATTGTATATCGTGTACATGTTACCATAATTTAGAATCCATGCATACTACTTAGGAAAGGCTGCATAAAAATGCTCTACTGTCAGATGGATGGAACCGCACAAGAGCGCCTTCCATCCCTGAGTGACAACCCCCCTATCATGCAAGAGCACTTTCTCGGTTCTGTCCCCATGGACCTTTGTCTGTTTGCAGAATGCCTTTTTCACTGATTTAGTACTTCTCAATGTTTGGCACAGAGAAGGTAAGAAGCCATGTTGCTAAAATTCAAAATAGAGAAAATATATCAACCTCTGTCCTTGTCATCTCCATCCTCCCTGGCAATGGCCTCACACCCCAGCTTGCAACTAGAATGCTGATTGGTGCCCTGTCCCATCATCCCAACCCCAGCATAGCCTGTAGCACCATGTTCCACAGCTGGTCACCCTGCAGATTGTGCAGAACGGTATTTTCATTCCTCATCATGGTCCTGCCTCACGTGGAACGGGTACAAAATAAATGCTTGGAGAATGGATCCACCAGGAGCTAAGGACGTCAGAGATGGTTTTGACATCCCTCCAGCACTGGAGCTAGAAAGTTTACAGCACTTCCCCTGATAACATCAGAATCCCATGAATCATAATTTTTCATTAACTTTTTATTTCACTTATTAATACCAACTTGTACTGGTTTGTGGCATATAATGTGCTTGAACATTCTCTGACTGTTTCCTTGAGATTATTCTGGAACTTAGATACTTTGTTGTTAAATAGACCCTTTTCCTTAGCTGTATTAATCCAAGTGATTGTATAGAGTATGTATTTGCAATTAAAGGATAGTGAAAAAAAGGCCGAGAAGTAGGAAGTGCATTATTTTTCTATCAAATATGTCTGCAATTATTTCAAAATTAAAGGTTTTTAAAATTCAAGAAAAAAAAATAGTAGACCCTTTCCTATTGGCTCAGTGGATAGAGCATTGGCCTGGCATGCAGAAATCCAGGATTTGATTCCCAGGCAGGGTACATATGAGAAGCGACCATCTGCTTCTCTCCTCCTCCCTCTTTCTCTGTCTTCCTCTCCCCCCTCATAGCCAGTGGCTCAAATGTCAGCCCGGGCACTGAGTGGCAGCTTCAGGTGCTAAATATAGCTCAGTTGATATGAGCATCAGCCCAAGATGGGGGGGGGCGGCGGGGTTGCCAAGGGTATCCTGCTCAGGGTGCATGCGGGGGTCTGCCTCACAATCTCCCCTCCTCTTACTTAAAAAAGAAAAAGAAATAGAAAAGTAGACTATAAATTTCAAAAATATTCTCAGTTTATCTAGGTGCCAATTCTTCCCCATCTAGAATACTAATCCAAAAATGGATACAGGTGACTTTCCATTGGAGTTACAGGTGGAAAAGATCAATATGTTGAGATTGTCTCCAAACTGGACCTCACGCTTTCAGCTTCCCAATGACGAATTATAATTTTAAGATTAGTAAATATGCTAAGAGTGAACCACCTGAACAGCACATGTCAGTGTTAACTGGTATGTGCACCGTGACGCAGAGTAGACCTGATATCATCACACAATGCAACATTTACTCAGTAATTCTGTGTGCTGAGCACTCACGTCAAACTGACCAAGGAAAGCTACTCACTTCACATTTCACTTCTCTGTCTCCTATACTTTTGAAATCATGAAAGACACGTGTTTGTTGCCCTGGCTGGACAGTAGCAAAGCCCTGCACAACTTGCATGTGTCTTCTACACGCTACGTGATAGCTGGACAGAGAGGCCCTGCACTCATATGGCCCCGTATTACTGACCCAGGTCACAGCTGACCACCCATGCAAATGTCAGCCAGTCATTGGACCTGTGGAGTCTGTTTCTCCTTGTCTGTAGAATGGGATTACTGTGAGAAATACAGGAGTTTAAATAAGCGGCATCACACTATACACAATTAATATAAAAGTACACTCACTATTCATCCACAACACATTCCTAGGCTAAGTATGGTATTTCTGACTGGCTTTTCATAAAATTTGTACCAATGACACACCTGCTTGCCATGTGGGACAACATCAGTGCCCTCCCTCTTCGCCAACTCTGCAGAATATGATGTCCTTTTATTTTGTTATAAGAAAACACATAGTCCCTCCACGCCACCTCCCTAAGAGCTTTCTCCCTATGCTCTGACACCTAGAAAAGTCTCCTTCCCTGTTCACTGGACAAGTGCTGCTTCCAGTCGACCTCAGATCCTTGATGAATTCCTCACTCATCTCTAGTTCATTTCATTTCCAATGGCTGCATTTTTTGTTACTATTTTTTATTGAGATATAATTCACATGCCATAAAAATCTGTTTTCTTAAAGTGTACAATTCAGCCATTTTATTGTGCATTCACAAGGTTGTAGAACCATCACCGCCATTTAATTTCAGAACATTTGCATTATCTCAAAAATAAACCTAGATAAGAACCTATTAGCAGTCACTCCTGTCTCCCCACCCCAAGCTCCTGGCTACCACTAATCTACTTTCTGTCTCTACAGAGTAGCCAATTCCGGACATTCTATATAAATGGAATCACGCAATCTATGCCCTTTGGCATCTGATTTCTTTCACTTGGCATAGTATTTCTGGTTCATCTGTCTTGTGGCATATGCCAGTATTTGGCTCTTCTGCAGCGAAATACTATACCACTGTGTAGATATGCCACCTTCTGTTCATTCGTTCAGCAGTTGATGGACATTGAAGTTGTTTTCACTTTGGAGTTATTATGGAGAATGCTGCCATGGACATTTATGTGCAAGCTTTTGTGTGGACACATGCTGTCAGCTCTCGTGAGTATACACTTAGGAGTGGAATTGCTGGATCATGTGGTAACTCTGCATTTAACATTTTAAAAAAACATCAGACGGCTTCCAGAGTAGTTGCAGCATTTAACATTCCCACCAGCTTCGCATAAGATCTAATTTTTCTACATCCTCGCCAACAACACCTGTTATCACCTTTTTTATTTTATCTACCCTAGAGGTTGTGAGGTGATATCTCGTTGTGGTTTTGGTTTGTATTTCCCTAATGACTAAAGATGTGAGCATCTTTTCATGTTATTACTGGTGATCTGTCTATTTTGGAGAAATCTCCATTCAAATCCTTTGTTCATTTTTAATTCTGTTATTTTTCTCTTCATTCTTGAGTTGCAACAGTTCTTTATAGATTCTAGATGCTAGTCCCTTATCATATGTGATTTGCAAATATTTCCTCCCATTATGTGGTTGTCTTTTCACTTTCTTGATAGTGCCCTTTGAAGCACAAAATTTTTATTTGGATGAGGGTCAATTTATCTATTTTTTCTTTGTTTCTTGTGCTTTTGGTATCATATCTAAGAAACCATTGTCTGATCCAAGGTCACAAAAATTTACCCTTATGTGATTCTATGAGTTTTACATTTTAGCTCTTACATTTAGGTCTTTAATTCATTTTGATATATGATGCGAGAAGGAGTCGAACTTCATTCATTTACATGTTACTATTCACTTGTCTCAGCACCATCTGTTAAAACAGTGATGGACAATCTTTTGAGCTTGGTGTGTCAAAATTCGCCAAAAAACCGAGCATAACTCCAGTGGTGTGTCACTTCGAGAAAAACAGCCTAACCGGAAGTCCCAGAACTAGACGCTCTGTGCCGGAGTTCTGTTGTTTTGGCCTACAGACCTCTGGCACAGAGTGTCTACACTACAGCAAATGTGTTATCCTCGGCTACTGCACCTGGCCGTGCAGGAGCTGAGGATGAAATGTCCTTCTCGGCATGCGTCCCCATACTCCTCTGGTATGCTGCCGTGTGTCATCGAAAATGGCTACACGTGTCAGTGCTGACACACATGGCATAGGTTTGCCATCACAATGTTAAAAGGACAATTCTCCATTGGCCTTAGGACTTTTGTAAAAAAAATCAATTGAACATAAATGTATGGGTTTATTTCTGGTCTCTGCATTCTATTCCATTGAGCTATACTGTAAAGGAAATAAATTTTAAACCTAAAAAAAGGTTTAAAGAGTGTCTTTAAACCAAGGGTTGAGGGTTAACCCCAGAAGCAAAATCTCAAAGGACTGAGAACATGCCGCAGAGAATGGCAGTTCTGCAGATAATTTCATGCATTAGAACCAAAGTAGGAGGCATAAGGAGGGGTACATGAAACCCACTGGTGGGCGATTAAGGTGATGGGGAAAAGTAAAGTGGATGAATCTTTAGGATTAGATAAAAAGTAAAATGGAGAAATACATACTTCTTTCCCATCAGTGGGTGCAGGAGAGGGAACATCTAACATGCGTTGTGTACAGAGGTATGTGGAAAATGATAAAATAAAGAATGTTGGGGTCGTTTCATCCCAGTGCCTGGGTGTTTACCTTGAGAAGCTCGGAGAAGAGATTATCCTCACATTTTCAGTACGTTGTGCTCAATGCACAAAAACGGTGGCCAGGGCTCCTTAAGGTCAAGATCAACTCTATATGATAATAGAGTTAGGATATGACTTTCTATTATGACCTGCTCAGTTAGGCATTTTTTATTATCAGAACATCTTATGTGGTTACTTTCATTTATTGGGCTAGTCACCGGGTCTGCCAGGTCGCCCCCCCTTTGTTCACAATAAATTCATATGTAGGCCAGTGTTGTATCATCTTGAAATTGGAAAGTGTGAATCCTCAAACTTTGTTCTTCTTCTTCTTTTTTTTAATGCTTATTTTATTGATTTTGGAGAGAGAGGAAGATAGAGGGGGAAACAGAGATACAGGGACATCTGTTCCTGTTTGTACCCTGACCAGGAATCGAACCACAACTTCTGAGCTTCCAGATGATGCTCTAACCAACTGAGCTATCCAGCCAGGACTAACATTGTTCTTCTTAATCAAGATTGTTTTGGATATTCTGGATATGGTTGTATTTTTAAATTATTTGACTGGTTTGTTTGATTGTTCAGTTAATTTCTGATGTCCTCACCAGAATATAAACTCCAGAAAGGCAGAGGCCACACCTGTTCTTTAAACCCCAGGTGTGTCCTCAGCACCTGTGCAGGACCTGATACATAATATAAACTCAGTATAGTCTATTGAATAAATGAATAAATAGGTGAATATTCAATTTTTTATAATGACAAATATTGGAAACAGCTTAACTATTCAAAATATACAATGATAATACACTAATGGGACAGAATATTATGGAACCATTAAACCATGTCTTCCAAAAACATTTAATGATTTGGAGAATCATTGAGCCTGTTCTCAGTTTTGCATAAGTAAAAATAATAAATAAAAAATATCATGGAAATTTTAATTAAAGTTATCAGGGAAGATTGCATTGTGCTTACAAGTGATTTTAATTATCTTCTTTAGGCTTTTCTCTATATTCTACACATAATTAGTATGTATTGCTTTCATAAAAGAAAAGTAAACATTATGAACTGAAAGTATCCATATTTAGTCATGCACAGCCTTCTGGATTGGCAGTAACAGTTGACAATTCTCTCTCTAGCATTTTGTTAGTGGAGACAATCCTTAGTGTTCTGAATAGCTTCAAATTCAGGGGTGTGAATTACACTATAAACAAGCTCCAGCCTGAGTCTTTTCTCTGGCTTGGAGAGTGGTCACTCAGCCACCTATGAGAGCCCAAGGCTGAGGGTGCACTCTGAACATCTCCTCTTTCATCCAAATCCCCAGTGGTAACCAGTGCACCTGGGCACGTGTAATGCCTTCTACCCAGCCATCGAACAGAGTTCAAGCACTGTCAATGTACACAATGTACAGAAAGAATGTATGGCAATTGTGACCTGTGGTGGCGCATTGGATAGAGTGTCAGCCTAGTATGCTGAGGTCACTGGTTCAAAACCCTGGGCTTGCTTGGTCAAGGCACATATGGGAGTTGATGCTTCCTGCTCCTTTCCCCCTTCTCTCTCTCTTTTCTCTCTAAAATAAATAAATAAAATCTTTTTTAAAAAAAGAATGTGTGTCAATTACAAATTCAAGCAAAATTCTGCCCCATAGTTTTTAGGTGTGAAACATCCTTGAGTATTGCTGAAATCAGCCAGGGTCTGACCCTCTTCACCAGTCCACCATTCAGGAGCCTCTTCTCACCATTTTCCTCAACGTGGTTCGTGTCATTCTATCTGGTATTGCTATTAAGTAATTTGAGGCTCCAAGAGGACTTCATTCAGTAAGGCTAACATAAACATTATTTGTTATGAGTGTTTATATATGTATATTTGAAAAAAATCTCTAGATTTTACCCATTAATCTGCCTAATTTACTTAAACATGATTTTGTATCATTCAAGTTATAGCATTATAAAGTTTCCTCTAAAAATAGCCTTGAACTGATACATCTACCCTGGTAACAGTAAAAAAAAATTTTTTTAATTAAAAATAAAATTAAATAAAAATAGCCTTGAACTTATTAAAAAGTTACTAATCACACTAGAGGACCATATTGAATAGTACTAATTTGGCCAATATTACTAGTATTTTTTCATTTACCAGGTCATGGATATAAAGCAACCAATGCTTACAGAGGTCAGAACAGTGGATACCTTTGGAAGGTATTGACTGGTTGGCAGATAAAGGAGCCTAGCAGGGCCTGAGACTATCCTTCAGATGCTGGTTAAGTGCTTGCTGGGCATGATGTGTGCACATGTGCTCAGCGAGCTAAACACATAAGACTGCATGTTACACTATGCACTCAGTTTAAAAAGCATAAAACCGCATTGCTTTTGTATTTAATGCTCATTTTTTCTGATAAAAAAGGTATGATTTTGTCCAAAACTTTTGAAAATAAAAATATCAAAATATTAAAACCATCTATAATCAACTCACCAGAATAACCTGGCCTCATGAAGTCCCATAACATTGCAGCTTCCCTTCACAGGCTTACGAGGCATCTCTGGCAAACTTGATTAATACCCGTGAACTTTAACACTGACTCCGGAAGCTGTGGCCACTTAGACATCATGCACCCTCAAAAGGTCTGTTTCCAACATCCGTGCTACTCCCTCTCAAAAAGCTTCAGATCTAATTGCTAGAGATTAGTTTGTCATTCACCCTTCATGAAAAGGAGCATGCTGTTCCTGCTGCAACTCCAAAACTCATGCCCCACCTTTGTGGCACCAAAAGTGGCACCTCACCATCATGTGTCCCAGAACGAACTCATAAGAGTTATGACACAGAGTTGGAGTCACAGTCTTGTGATATGACAATACTCATTCTTGAATAAATCAAATGAATAAGTAACCCTTTTGAATGGAGGTGGAGGCTGGCCCTGACTCATAGAACATTGGAGAGGTGAGCTCTGGGTTCAACGATGGGGCGCAGATGGTGTCAAGAGCAAGCCTCCAGGAGGGGTCTTCCGCCTGCCAGCCACCATGCCAATCGCCTTGCAAATGTTGAGTCACTTCACTCCTTCTGATGACTTTATAATGATGGTGTCATAGTCACCCCCATTTTGGACAAGAAACGTGACATTCAGATGCACCTCCACAGAGCAGGCATCACCCAAGGGAAGAGAAGGTTGAGAGTGAAGTTGGCCCTGGCCAGTTGGCTCAACGGTAGAGCATTGGAGTGGCATGTGGATGTCTCCGGTTCGGTTCCCAGCCAGGGCACATAGGAGAAGTGCCCATCTGCTTCTCCACCCTTCCCCATCTCCTTTCTCTCTATCTCTCTCTTCCCCTCTCGCAGCCTAGGCTCCATTGGAGCAAAGTTGGCTTGGGTGCTAAGGATGACTCTACGGCAGAGGTTTCTGGCACTAAAATGGCTCCAGTTGCAACAGAGCAATGGCCCCAGATGGGCAGAGCATTGCCTCTAGTGGGATTGCCAGGTGGATCCTGGTTGGGCACATGCGGGAGTCTATCTCTCTGCCTCCCCACTTCTCACTTCAAAAAAATACAAAAAAATAAAAAAGAGTGAAGTCAAGGTTTCTATGTGTCCAGAGAACCTGCTGTGCCTGTTTTGAAGAGTGGAGACAGAAATGTGTTTCCCATGCAGTGGGCACAAAAGGTTGTAAGGAGGGGATGCCACAGGCCTCACGGGAATAAATGCCGTTGATGTTGAAAGAGCTGACCACCCACTTTCAGTTTTCTACTTCCTTTGTCAGATTTTTCTTTTCAACTCCAGTACAGAAAAGAAATTTGGTTACATTGGCTAAGGTGACAATTCTCTCTTAACTTTTCATCTCACAGAAATGAGATTGTACTAATACAAACACTGTACATGCTTTCATGAAAAGAGCTAAGACGCTTTTGCAGACATTTGCCAGGGACATGTGTCAGCTGCCTCACTCATGGCTAGGAAGCTGAGTCAGAGAGAGGAAGGATGAATGGGTTTGGTTAAAAGCAGATTCCCATGCTTCATTTCATCTGAAAATCACAGCAACGCAATAGACCGCCATCTGCCATTCAAAGTCAAAGGGAAAGAGCGAAGAACTGTTCCAAAAATACATATTGGTGTCACAGCTTAAGCCGTATTCCAGCTAACATGTGAATAAGGCCACAATGACCTGCCCTAACCATTCTTATGTGTCACCATCTGCATTCTCATCCCCTCTCTGACACAAGTTGGCTGCCTGGTCTTAGGAAATGAATTCTCTCCCCTTAAACACTGGTTCTCATCATCTTCCCCACAAAATAAACAGAGTATTGGGCCCTGAGGAGTTGACTCAGTGGTAGAGTGTTGGCCAGGGGTGTGGAAGTTCCGGATTTAATTCCTGCTCAGGGCACATAGGAGAAGTGACCATCTGCTTCTCCTTCTATACTCCTCCCCTTTCTCTCTGTCTCTCTCTCTCTCTGTCTCTCTCTCTCTCTCTCTCTCTCTCTCTTCTCCTCCTGCAGCCATGGTTCAATCGGTTCAAGTGCATTGGCTCTGGGCACTAAGGATAAATCCATGGAGCCTCTGCCTCAGGCACTAAAAATAGCTCAATTGCAATCATGGCCCCAGAGAGACCCCAGATGAGTTGCCAGGTAGATCCCAGTCAGAGCACATGCAAGAGCCTGTTTCGCTATCTCTCTTCCTCTCACTTGAAAAAGAAGAAAATAAAATTTAAAAATAAGCAGATTATTGGACAAGATGGAGCTAAGCCAACCCCTCTATGCAACAGAGCCCCTCAAGAGCTTACTGCCTACAGCCCAGTCTTCAGTCCAACCTCCTTTTTTCCTGGGGACCCACTGGGTTTGGGGACCCAGTAACAATGCCAAACCTACAATGATTGGTCCACACTGCATGTGGATTGTGGCTTTGCATTCTAGGAAGTACCACAGCTCCTTTGCCCAGGGCCTGCCTCCTTCTTCTTACCCGTAAGAAGAAGCTGTCAGCCATGGTCTAGATTGTAACAACTGAGAATGGGGCCAGGCTGTCTCAGGAGCCTTGTGTAGCTACAGGATATGTTGAGGTTGCCCCGATTTCATTTCTGCTGGTGGTGATTTGTAGCTTCTTCATTTTTAACTTGCTGTCTTGCTAGGTTTCTCAATCTTATTGATTTTTCCAAAGAATCTGATTTTTGTTTCATCTTTTTTTATTATTAATTTTCCAGTGTTTACTGTCATTGGTTTCTGCTTTTATCTTTGTTATTTCTCCCCTGCTGCTTGCCTTGGGTTTATTTTGTTCTTTTTTAGTGTCTTGAGATAAACACTTAAATTACTAGTTGGAGAACTTTTGTCTTTCCCCGAATAAGCATTTGGGGTTATACATTTCCCTCTCAGCATGGTTCTAGCTGCATCCCACATGCAGGATGGGGCAAAAGTAGGTGTACAGTTATTAATATGAAAATAAGACAATAATCAGTATACAATAATATAAGAACAAACTCTGGGATTAGCGTACTCACAACTGTAAACCTACTTTTGCCCCAGCCAGTATTTGATGTATTGTAGTTTCAATTTCACTCCATTCTATGCATTTTAAAATTCATTTAAAATGTCCCCTTTGTCCTGTGAAATATTAATAAACATGTTGCTTAATTTCCAAGTGTCTGGGGATTTCCTTGTTGTCTTTCCTTACTGATTTATAATGTCAATACACTGTGGTCAGAGAATACTCTCTGTATAATTTTCATTACAGTTGACCCTCAAACAACACAGGGATCAGGGACACCAATCCCACCCACACATTTGGAAATCTGTGTATAACTTTTGACTCCCCAAAAGCTTAATAGGTCACTGTTGAACAGAAAGACTTACCAATAACATAAATGGTCAATTACACATATTTTGTATGTTATGTATATTACATATACTATTTTTACAACAAAGTAAGCTATCAAAAAGAAGATGTTATTAAAAGCATAAAGAAGAAGGACTACATTTACAGTATTTATTGGAAAAAATCCACATAGAAGTGAACCGACTCAGCTCAAACACGTTGTTCAAAAGTCAAATGTATTTTAAATTTGGTTAGATTTGTTTTATGGCTCAAGATATGGTCTGTCTCTGTGGAAATTCCACAGCAATAGAATGCTTACTCTTCTGGAGCCCAGTGGGACAATCTTTGCATGTCTACTAGATCCTGTTGGCTATATTCTCAGTTTTGCATATCCTTGTTGATCTTCTGAGTGATATCCTATCCACTGCCCAGAGTAGATTGGTGATGTCTCCAACTACAACTGTGGCTATAGACAAGCATTTCTGAAATTGTTTCTGTTACCAGAGTGGGTTCACAGTACACACACATTGCTTCATGCTCTTTTCACCCAACAGTGCCTTGTGAAAAATCCATTTCAGTCAGCTGCAATAGAATTTTTAATTCACCATTTTATATGGCTGCCTATCACTGCATGGTGTGAATGCGCCAGAACTTGTTCCACAATTCTACTGTGGGACATTCACTTTGGGTAATGGGATTCTTCCCAGTGACAGTTCTACTGGTTGCCTCGTTTGCAGTTCTGAGTTTTGATGACAGAGGCTGATGGTTGGAAACTCACAGAAATGGAAAGACTTATAGTAGATCATGAAGCCATGGGTAGCAAAGGTGAGTCTACACTGATGCTTTTGATAAGAAGAAGTGTGATTCTAAAAATCCTCCACAACACCACTTTGTAGATCATAACAAATAAGCCATAAAGAAAATCCTACTATCCTTTCTTAGAAAAAAGAGCAGTGGTATTTTAGACAAAGACAAATTTATCTCTCAGTAGCGTAGGCATATGAACCAAAGCCCAAATTATTCTTAGGACAGGACAAAAGTCTAAAAAGGGAATATACACCAACTCAGGCCAGAACTTCAGTTCTACCACATTATCTACATGGGCAGTCTTTCCTGTCGCAATTACAAACAGGAATGCAAACAGATAAGAAAATCCAGGAGATAGTGATATTGAGACTGTGGACAGAGTGAGAAGCATTGAGCTTGGAGCAGAGAAGCCTAAGGAAAACACATCTCAGTCCTCTCTAGGACTGTTACCTGGTAAGGAAGGAGATCAGTCTTGCAAATGTCAGCCAGATGGAGCGAGCTCATCGAATTCAATACAAGGGCCAGCTCTCGACTGGTTTCTCCATTAAATAGGAGCATTCTGACTCGGAGAGGCCACAGCGCATATTAATGACCAACACAGCTATCTGATGGCCCTTCCCTCTGACTGTGGCAGGTCCATAATGAAAGGCTTTCCCATTCCCACCTCCAGAGCCATCCCCCCTCTGATTTTCTGCATAGAATGTTCTATCTCCACCCAGCCAGACCTGAGCAGTCTTTCAGGGTCCAGAATAAATTCCATTCCCCCAGGGAGGCCTTTCTTGATAATTCCAGCTCACCGTGGGTCTCTCTCTTTAGTGAACATGATCTTGTATTTTCTTTTTTTTAAATGGAGCAATTTGTCCTGCTGAACTGGACTGCAAGTTCCTTCAGGAAAATTGCCCTGCCTCACTTTCAGGATCTACAATATCTTCCATGGGAAAAGGCATGTAATTGAGCCCTCAAAAAATACTCACTGATATATTTATTTCTCCAGTCTTTACCATAAGTCCATGTGCTTTAATTAGAGGTGGGGCATGGGAGAGTGCTCAAGAAATTAGGTTTCTGTTTAGTAACGTCCTGGTGAAATTTGGCTATCTTACATTTAACTTAATAACGTTCACTCATGGCTCTCATGATAGTTGATTCTCTTACTGAAATCCTCCTGTAATTAGTTTGAAAGAAAAACGGCAGAAAGAGACAGAATTCATGGATCTGCTAATGTTGCTTCTGATCTGCGGAACAGCCTGTGCAGACCTGGAGTGGGCTGTGTCGTGCACATCCATCACAGAAACAATTATAAAGGATCTCGTAAATACAGGGTTCAAAATGTGCCTCGTTGGAGTTAGGTTCTTAGTCACCAACACCATATAAATAGACCCACAGGTCACCCTGCTGACAAGAGTCCTACGGCCAACTTTATCCCTCCAGCTTTACATCTTAAGGGTCAAGGTACACAGGAGAAGTGACCATCTGCTTCTATCCCCTGCTCCCCCATTCTCTCCCTCTTCTCCTCTTGCAGCCAGTGGCTCGGTTGTTCTGAGTGCCAACCTCAGGCACTAAAAATAGTTTGGTACTGGAGCATTGGCCCAAGACGGGGTTGCCAGGTAGATCCTGATCGGGGCCTGAGCGGGAGTCTGCCTCACTATCTTCCCTCCTCTCACCTAAAAACAATAATAATAACAAGAAGAAGGAGGAGGAGGAGGAGGAGGAGAATTATTTCCTTGAGAAGAGAAACCACTGAATTCATCTTGAGTTCTCAGGAGCCCCCATGGTGGGTGACTTGTAGGTTCCCACTTAGTGTGAACTGAATTGATGAAAAGAAGGGGGGATCCACAGAGCCATTGGACCCAGAGGAGTGACCACTAACTCTACCCTCATGAGAGAGATGAGAAGGAGCAACTCACAGGTCTTGCAAGCTGACAGATTTTTATTCTGGGTGAAGATGGGATGGAGAGAGGGGCCTAAGTGGGTGGGTGGGGTGTGGAGGGAAGGATTTGAGCTTAGACCAGAGGCATAACTGGTTTTGAGGAAAACAGGTTGTTTCATGCAGTGGAGTACTGAGGATCGAGGGGCAAAGGATCAAGGGCTAACCATGAACGTCTGTACCTAACAAGAAGGAGTTTGGATTAAATATCAAAAGGAAAGCAAAGCAGCAGAGAACTTTTAATTAAAAGACAAGATGTGCATTTTACAAAGACAAATGATTCACCACATTAACAGGGAAAAAAAGGTGAAAAATATATATTTATCAAACTAGGTGCTGAAAAAATATGCTTGAAAAGAAATTCAACAACTATCCTAGATTTTTTTTTAATTTGGAAAATTAGAGTTGTATGAACTTTTGTTTAACTTGTGAAAGTGTACATCATAGTAAATATCTCCTTCAACGGGGAGCACAGAAGGCCTTACTCTGTAGCAAGATGTGAGATGAGACCTTCACCAGGAGAATGATCATTGTCTTCCAGGTCCCACCAAAGCCTTAAGGAAGGGATTAATATTACCCAAAACTTACTGTACTCACAAGCAAAAAATATTTGTTCCAGTGGAAAGACACCATGCAGAAGAATGTTCATAGTTTTTATTAACTGTAAGAAAGTGGAAATGATCTACACATCTAACGATAGGGAACTATCTGAGTAACTATTAGCACATCCATGTATTTGAATATTAAGCAAAGGCTGAAAGGAATATGGCAGAATCATAGGTAATAATATGAAAGATTACCAAGGCATACTCAGTGAAAAGAGCAATCATCAATCAATACATATAGAATGTTCTGCTTTGGGTAACAGAAGAGAAAAGGTAAAAGAAAGGAAGAAAAAGAAAAAGTATGTGTGTGGGCATCTGTGACTGTAAATAGCAAAAAGTTGAGAATGATTCTTGCTGAGAGAAAGAAAATTAGACATCTTTGAAGGGGAGCTGAGGGGAAACTATGTTTGAGACATTTCTGTGAAACTATATCATACTTTTCTGTCTGATTT
The DNA here is from genome assembly GCA_037038555.1 of Rhynchonycteris naso. Classification (NCBI taxonomy): domain Eukaryota; kingdom Metazoa; phylum Chordata; class Mammalia; order Chiroptera; family Emballonuridae; genus Rhynchonycteris; species Rhynchonycteris naso. The sequence continues at coordinate 96,158,139 of CM072996.1, read as the reverse complement.
AAAAAGAAGAGTCCTTCCCAAAGCAATCATTCAAAGACCAGTTGGTTTATTATAATTATCACGGCAAGAAATGATGAAAGCATGAATCGGAACAAAAGGAAGGGACAAGAAGAATTATTTGAAACACTGTTAATTAAAAGTTAGAGTTTGACGATGGAGCAGCTGGACTGGGTTCAGGGACAGGCAGTGCTTTCATGGATGGCTCTGCACTGTCGAAATTGGGAAGTGGGTGACAGTGACACCACAAACTAAGGAGCATGAGAAGGTGCAGGTGGGGAAGGTCAGGGATTCACTCTAAGACATGCTTCACATAAGGCAGGGGTCGGGAACCTTTTTGGCTGAGAGAGCCATGAACACCACATATTTTAAAATGTAATTCCATGAGAGCCATACAATGACCTGTGTACATTAAGCATTATCCAATAAAAATTTGGTGTTGTCCCGGAGGACAGCTCATGTTCCAGCCACCTGCAGCTGTGGACATGAGCAGTAGGAAATGAATGAATTGTAATACATGAGAATGTTTTATATTTTTACCGTTATTATTTTTTTATTAAAGATTTTTCTGCGAGCCAGATGCAGCCATCAAAAGAGCCACATATGGCTCACGAGCCATAGGTTCCCGACCCCTTACATTGTAAAGGGCCCACAAAACATGGACAGTAAGAGAGATGAATATGGGCTCAGTATAAGTCCCCAGCCATTGGCCCATTACACTGGTCTAAGCCACCATCATCCTTCCCAATTGTTTCCTGATTGTCTTTGTTTTCAAACAAAGGTTGCCTTTCCAACTTGTTCTCTGCACAGAAAATGAAATAACCTTTCAGAAAATGTCCAGTGGCTTCCCACTGCACTTCCCTGGCACTGGCTTCTTACTTAGGGCCTCACTCCCAGCCAGCTCCCTCCAACTCAACATACTCCAGCCACAGAGGACTCAGCTCCTACCTCTTCCTCCTAGAATGGGCCCCAACACACATACTCATGCACTAACACATCTGTACACCTGTTCCACCCATCCTTCTGGATAATTTTCACTCATTCGAGGTTCTATTTAGGCATCTCCTCAGAGAAGCCATCCCCAACTTCCGCCTCCCACCACCAGCAGTGTGGTGTGCAGTTTGCAGAAGAGTGGGATGCAAGCCTGTTTGATCCACCTCTATCCCCATCTCTGGGCACAAGCCTACTCTATAAACTCAATCAACACTAACTACAATAATTGATCAGCATATGAAGAGGGATAAATGAATGAATAGAGAAGTGGCTTGGTAAGACTATTCACAGGCAATCTAGAAGCAGGAGTGAGAAGAGCAGAGGGCCACACCAAGGCCAAAGAGAGGGCCACCACGGGGTCTGGGGGATGCTGGGGCCACAGCACCGGGTGCTGTGGGAGGTCGAGCAGAGAGACACATGGAATGGAGGTTTAGATTTTATAATGAGGAGCCATCTCCAGATGCTGTCCATGGGGCAGGGGGAGCTGATCACTGCCTGCTGGCGTGAACACGGCAAGGTGGTGAATGAGGAGGGAAGGGCACGCCAGAGAAGCATGGGGCATGGAAGGGGGCCACTCAGGTGCAAGAGACCAAGAAGGAGGTCTGCACACACAAATTATACATTTATTACAAAAATGTAATACTTAAAACTCAACACTTCCTAATCATGGTATAACACTTGGCTATCGTCTCCCTCTTGGAGTTAAGACTCGGCACAGCCCCCTCCAGGAAGCAGCAGGGCTCTTGTGATTACAAGTCAGGATATTTTCTGTCCAGAGAGCCAGAGGTTAACTTTCCGCCAGCACATGCCAGCCCTGGGGTGAGAGTGGGGGCAATAAGACAGCAGCCGTGGGCAGCACAAACATTAGGACTTTTCTCCTCTCATGTGAATTAGCGAGACAGCCTGCAAACAAGGTTCTTATCTCCCCCAGGAGCTGCTACTTCCAGAGAGAAAACTACAGCTCAGTTCTTTCGGTCATGCAGCTCCCGTGGCCTCATGAATAACAATCCTTTAACCAGCAGGGTCTCCAATCAGAAAGACCGTCTGGATGTATCTGGAAGATGAGAGAGCTGAGCAGAACGAGCCAGAAGCCTAGGGTGAATGCCACGAGGGAGAACCAATATTCCTGGTCAGAACCCCAGCTTCCGACCGTCCCATAAGCATGAACAGAAGAGAGGAGCTTCTCAGAATGTAAGCTCAGGACACATTCAAATGTTCAACAGCACCTCCTCGGGCCTTCCAGGGTCTTCTGCCCACCTGACCACAGACATTTTACTCAAAGCCTGCTTACCAAGAAGGGTCCAGTTCTGGCTATCCCCATTTTCTGGTCATGTTTATGTGCTCTTTTCTCTCTAATTGGTTCAAGGTTGGCAAACAGAAGCACACATCAAAATATTTTTATAAAAAAAATCCATGAGAAGGCCCTGGCCAGTTGGCCCAGTACATACAGCATTAGCCTGGCATATGGACATCCTGGATTCAATCTCTGGCCAGGGCACACATGAGAAGTGACCATCTGACTCTCATCCCCACCCTCTCCCCTTTCTCTACCTCTTCCCCTCTTGCAGCCAGTGGCTCCATTGGTCAGTGTTGGCCTCAGGCACTGAGGATAGCTCAGTTGGCTCAGTTGGTCTGAGCATTGGCCCTAGACAGGAGTTGTTGGGTACATCCCAGTCAGGATGCATGCGGAACTCTGTCTCTCTATCTCCCCTCCCCTCACTTAAAAAATAAAACCTATGAGAACAAATCTTAAGTTGAGAAAATGGCAGCTATAAATTATTATTATTATTGTTGTTGTTATTTACAAATTAGAAAAAAAAATCAAGGCTGCTCCCTTTCAGGGGTGACGTACCCTAGTCTAGAAGCATCTGCTTTCCCTCTGTCCCTGGCTGACATTCTGTGTCATAGACACACAATGGCTCAATTTCCTACAAATAACCTCGCTCCTACCTCAGTGATAAAGTTAGGTGTGATATCTGCATCCCAGAAGCACATGAAGCTGCAGCCACACCCTTGCCACCAGCCCCACAAACATTAGGACTTTTCTCAGCTTTCCTCATGAGCAGAGGTCAGAGCTCATCCCTCTCACACCCTCGGACCCTAGCTCAGTGTCCACCCGAGTGAACCCTAGACAAATGCTTGAGGAAGTTTCACTGTGTCTCCACTTGGCGCCCGCAGGAACGGTAAGTCAATCTGAGACTCGCCCAGCGCAGGTATTTCTTATCTTCTTACCCCTCATCTCCATTATTCCAGGGATTCTGAATCCCCATGTGTGTTTGGGGTCCACTAGTGGTCACTCTAGATAAGACCTCAAAAGCTTGTGTACATACTTGTGATGGCACATCTTACATATCAACTTGGCTGGGTGACAAGGTGCCCAGACATCTGACCAGTAGACTGAGTAATTTAGATTGCCCTCCCCAATGTAGGTGGGCCTCATCCAATATAGTAGAAGGCCTGAATAGACCAAAAAGGAAGGCTGACCCTCCCCCAAATAAGAGAATTCTTCCTGTCTGATGGCCTTCCAGCTGGGATAATGGCTTTTCCCTGTTGACAGACTCAAACTGAAATCTTTGCTGTTCCTGGGTCTTGGGCCTGCAGACTCTCCTGGCAGACCCTGGGGCTGACCAGCCTCCATAACCATGTGAGCCAGTATCTTATAACAAGTCTCTTTCCATGTAGATGTGCATTCTATTTGTGGAGAACCTGGACTAACACACTAATGTTAAAAATAATTTGGGAGAACAACACCCAGTTCTGAAAAGATTGTCTTGTGAGGGGAGGCCCCACCTGGGCCAAGAGATAGGGTGCTCACCTGGAGCTGTTGCCAGAGTCTCTAGGAGCCCAGTATCCTCATCTCTGTAGGAGAGAGCACAGAGGGTGCCCTACCTTCTCACAGCACTGCTGGGACCTCCGCGTTAAATGCAGGGCCATGGGACATTTGCACATGCATCACGTTGCACGTGCTCTTCCGTATTTGGAGCCCCTATTAAGCCCAATCGGCAACCTACTCATCAAATATTTGAGTTCTGTCCCAGCGCTGAGGTGGGAGGTCCCAGCGAGCCCTGCACGATTTAGGGAGATAGAGCGGCAGGAGGGCCTGCTGATGGCCGGGAGCTGACACCTGCTATGCTGGGTGCTGGGTGCCTGTGGGCCCTTTAGACCATCCTCACTATTTTTATGTTGATGTGTTTGGTTACGTTGCATGTATGTTTAAAAAGTGTTCGTAACTAACATTTACACTTTGTAAAAGAAGATTTGCTAAAGAGCTAGGCGAGTGACAGAGCAAGCATGCAGGGCAACCAGAGCAAGACATGGTAGACCGTCACTGTTGGGGGTCATAGTCAGGGGGGTTCCCTATGGTCTCAGCCTTTTGAGGCTGTTCCTCTCACCAGTCCCAACTTATGGAAACAATTCAGTGTCAGGGACAAGTGCCTGTTTACCCACACACCCTCCACCCAGGACACCTGGGGACAGGCTCCTCTCCCACTGAGCACACTATGGGGACACAGATGTAGCAGCAGCTCTCTGCTGGGGAAGCTAGGGAGGTCCAAAATGAGACCAAAGGGAGAGAAAATGAGAGGGGACATGCCAAGCTCTAGGAGGTAAAGGTTCCTCAGGGTCCCACAACATGGCCAGTGGTCCCAAAGTTTGCTCAGGCTGTGTTCCTCTTCTGGATGGGTGACTTGTCATGGAGGGCATCTGGCTCTCCAGCACACACGCTGAGAGCAGTCACACTGTCCTTACTTCAGCTCCAGAGCTGAGCACAGCTGTCACCCCCACTTCAGGGAAGCCGTCAGGACCTGGGCTATGTGTATCCCTGCAGAGCACCAGGTCAGGGGTCAGTTCTTACTGAACAAAGCGAGGACCATGTTGTGAGTTTCACATGTTTTTTAAACAGAGGTTTCAATTTGGGCAAGTGGCATCAGCAGTGTTTAATATTAGCAAAGCAGAAAGCAATTGTATTGAACATCGGCCCGTAGTCTAGACTGCCAAATGATTAGATTGAATGGGACTTGATAAAACATTTGGATGAAGTCTTTGCTTCTTTTCCTGCTTATGCAGTAAATGAAAGTGAGGAAAGGCCCTTCTGAGGGGTTTTCCCTTTAGCAAAAAAGCACAGTTAGATGACACTCCAGAATGGCTTCCAATCTAAAGTGGGCAGTGCAACAACAATGAGCTTGGGGCATTTTTTTCTCAGAAAGCCTTGGTGCTGAGGGTGTCAGATATTCCAATACTACCAAGGGTATGTGGGACCCCATGAGCAGGGGAGGCCCTGCTCCACCCCTCAGCTCTCCCTTCTCTCTCCTGCTCCTCGGTTACCTGACAGTTTCCTGCAGGAGCCTGGACACCTGGCTGGAAGGTGGTGGAGCTTGCTGGACAAACTGTGTGGCAGCCAGGCCAGGCAGAGCTCCGAATCCTAGGGTCAAAGACTCCACATGCACTAAGCTACTGCCAGCTGCCCCTGGGCAGAGCGAGGGCCTGTCAGCCACAGGCCAGTGGGATGTGAGAAAATGCCAGCAGGGAGGCTCCCACCCCCCAACACCTGGTCACTGTTCAGGGTGTCTCCAGGAGCCCAGGGTCGTCATAGCTGGAGGAGAAATCACAGAGGCTGCTCCCTGTCCTCGCAGCACCGCTGGGACCACAGAGCTGACAGCAGGGACATCGGAGCACACAGGAAAGCAGCCCCCAGTCCCCTACTTCCAGTCACCTGCTACCCAGGCTTTCCATCATCAAGGCTTTGCTTAAATGATGTTTATGATCTCTTCCTCACAACTATGACACATGTTCAAAGATGACACAATGCGGAGGAGGGGAGCCAGAGGGACTACAGGACCAGTGCCTGAGTAGCAGCGTCGCCTTCAGAGCCATTCTCCCTTAAACGTGAATATAAAAGAAGTGGGTGATATAATTAGGTATTTCTGGAAATATGACATTTACTATTTTCCAACAAGAAGGAAAATAGCCACTGTTCAGTCATCATAAGTTGTCTTACCTTTGTGTGTGCTGGGTGCTGGGCGCTGAGTGCTGGGTGTATGTAGGGAGGGTGTTCATAGGGGGAGTGCAGGGTTGTAGGAAGTGTATGTGCATGTGTAGTGTGTCATAGTGTGCATGGATGTGCATGTGGCATGTGTGCTGTGTAAGTTGTGTATGTACAAGTGTATATGTCTGTGTGGTATATGTATGTGTGTATTGTGGGTATGTCATGTGTGTATGTGTGTGTGTTTGTGTGGTGTGTGTGTTTTATGCATGGTGCGGTATGTATGTGTTGCGTGTATACAGGTGTATATGTTTCTGTGGTGTCTGTGTATGTTGTATGATGGTATAGTGTGTGTGTGTATGTGGGCATTATGGGCATGTCATATGTATATGTGTGTACATTTGTGTGGTATATGTGTGTTGTGTAGATGCTAGGTATGGTTGTATATATGATCTTTCCAGATCAAATTAATACTTTTGTCTCATCATCTCAAAAAAAATCTCACACTGTTTTTCAAACCATTTGGACAATATTTACACGTAAGCTATCCATATAATAAGAGTGTTCAAAAGTTTAAAAATATATATCAATTCAGTTCTATTTCACATCAAGAAATAATTTTTAATTTAGAATTAAAGCACAATTTAATCAATCCCAGCATAATAGTATATTATGACTATTTCTGAAATAACTTTGCTGATGACAGTTTAGTGTAACCTCTGCTTCCGGTTACCAAAGGGATGTGGTGAGAAAAGGAAGATTTAAGACATTTTAATGGGCACTGAGGCAAATGTCTATAAAAACGCCAATTAAGAAAAAATGTTAGAGTAAATGTGGTTTATAAAGACCATCTATAAACAGCAACAGAACATGTATAAATAAATGAATCATTTATACCACCCTAAATAGCATCAGATTCACAAATGAAGAAACAAAATAAATTTTAAAGAGTTCTTGAAAAAAACAACGCCTTTTTTCAAAAAGAAGTATGATGCAGCCCACCAGGACACAGAGAAGTAGTTCTAGGACAGTTAAAGTCTCCTGGAACTAGCTCGTGGCTCACACTGCCAGTGGCCACGGCACAATGCACACAGGGTGACTCTGAGGGAGCCCTCGCCCAGGAGCTGGCTGACCTTGTCACCACGTGCCGATGGGGCACAGTGAACCCACATGAGCCTAGGAGGCACTGCTACCTCCAGATTCTACCCTGGGCACTCGGGCCAGTCCTGCATGTGGTCATTTCTTATCCTGTTTTGAGCCTGTGCTGTGATGTGATATAAGGAAGAGCTATTCTTTTGGGGACCTGCGGAAATAACGGTCACCCACATTGCCTCCCATCGAGCAGGGTCAAGGCTGAACCTCATGGCCATGCCCGTCTTCAGACAGTGTTTTACTTCTGCCTGCGGCCATTCTTAAGAACTGACCCCCCCCCCTTGCCACCCAACTGTTCTTGTCTATCTCTTTCCCAAACTGCTTGCTCTGTGAACCTGCAGGTGTGCATGTGTGGTGAGTGTGTGTGTGCATGTGTATTGCACCTGGAAATTGCCTTTGAAACCTGCTAAAGACCAGAAGTGGCCCATATGAGCCCTTGGGGTCTTAGACAGCTTGGATTCTCAGGAAACAGAATTTGGAGGTAGGCAGAGCAAGCTCAGCACTTTGTATTCCTATTAGCCTTTCAGGCCTCAATTTAAAATAGTCCCAAAATGGAATTGTAATGAAAATATTCCTTGTTCTTTGTTGCTGGATTTCTCTCTCTGTCTGTCAAGGACTTATTTTCGTGTCTTTCCCTTTCATGTCACCAAAAGAAAAAGGCAAGTGTCAGCTGTGGTGTTGGGGTGGGTACAAAGGTGTTGCACGGAAGCCCTTGAACAGCAGTGCAATCCTGGAGGTTGTGTGTGTCCACCCTTCCTCATTCACATAACCCAACACTGCTGTCATCAGTCATAGACTCAGTGGCGGCATGACGGGGTGAGGTGGGGTAGGGGGAACACGCTCCGAGCTTTGCCTGCTACTGCTGCTCAGGGACTTTGTCTGTTCTGAAATTTTATATGCCTCATTGATTAAAATTACAACCTGCTGTTCAAATAGCTGGATGTTACTAGATGATCCAGTCCCATCAGACTTCTGCCTTTTGCAGTTTCCAGTGTCATGCAATCAAATTAAGTTGAAATATTTTTGAATAGCTAATCTGCATTTCATACCCTTATACTGTCTGCAGGCAGGTGTTCCTAAGAGAAGTGACATCTATACGTACACAGGACATGACTTTTCCAGGAAACTGGAAACCACTTAGGGGTTTCCCTTAATTTAGAAATAAATTTAAATCAAAGAGAATGATCATAGGTTCTTTCCCAAACCCTAAGCCTTTAGATTTTATGACTAACATACAGTGATGTTAAAAGATGGTCCTTTTCTATCTACCAGAGATCTTTAAAAGCAAGGATAACAATAAAACTATTCACAAATCAGCATAAGGACCTAATTAAGATTTTGTTTTCAGTTCTGTTATTTTTTCAAAAACCAACGTTCATTATTTAAACTCAACATGGGCAGTGTGGAAATGTATAGCCACAGAGGGCCCCGTGGCCATGTGAATAACCAGGTGCACAAGAAATTGTTCTTTAGCATCCAGTCTTTAGTGTGTGATTCCAACTTCTACAGGGCAATCTGAGCTTATGTTCACATGACGCCACTGTTCACCGCTAAGGAGAGACCAGGTGACGGCACAGGGTCCTTTCTAGCCACACTACAGAGCCCAGGCAGCTGAAATCCTTTAGTTGAGGCAGACAAAGTGACCTTAAGCCCCAGCTCTCTACCTTCTAGAGTAGCTACACTGTACTGTCACAGCCTTACACCAACAGGATGGACTAGCAGGGCAGATTGTTTTAGGGATTCATCACCATTCAGTCACAACTGACCTTTGGAACTGGATGTCTGCCTTCATTCTTCATAAAGCAAGAGCAAAGCAGTCAAATAATTTTTTTTTAAAGGAAAATTTCAAGGGCAAAAGTTTGAGAATTTCCCCTTCGTTTGAGAGCTACCTTCTTCATTAATTATAACAGGTATAGACAGCTTTGCCAAGGTGCTTTTTTTTTTTTGAGATACCAACTATACTAACACTAGAAGTGATACGTTTTGGAATCACTGCTTAACCTCAAAGTTGTCAGGGTTTTTTTTGTTGTTGTTTCTTTCTTGCTTGCTTGGTTTTGGTTTTGGTTCTTGGTTATTTTAAAGAAGGAATACAAGGAGAATATTAATTTTCTTTTATAACAAATCCAGCCAGATGTGCAAATTTTATGCTGATCTACATTCCTTTTGTAAAAATAGGTTAACCAATTTTCAGGGCTAAGATAAAGATAATTTAAAAGCAACCTTCAAGGCCCCCTTTTTAACCTGGATGACCACATGACCTGGTCAGTACTTTTTAGATAGTTCAAGATAATCCATGAAGTTCACTTTTTCTTTTATTAGCTTGGTTCCAAAATGGCCCAGATACAACATTTTACCTGAGGATGTGACCTTTGAGTTTTAAACTGGACCTGTAGCCAGTCTGTATCCACCAGATGCCCTGCAGGTTTCTCTATCAGTTACACTGTGGGGATAGTATTCTCATTTCTTTTTAAAATAAAAAGTCATGCCCTGGGTGACCAGACTGAAGTAATGCACCTCTGGCTCATTTCTCTGGTCCAGAGGCAAGCTGCCTGGCAGCAGGCCAGCTGATGATAATTCTCTGGTTCCTGAAGGCCAGACAGAAGAGTGGGGCAGGCCACCTGGTCAGTGCTGGGGACGTGACTTACATGTTACACAATACTTGCATAAGGGAGGAATTTTATAAACCACATCAGGAGAGACAGTATAACTCTTCGTGTTGGAGGAAAAATCTCTTTTCCAGACTGTGACACCCCACAAGCACAGCCCCTCCATTTGTTTAACTGTAAGGCTTGTTGGGGGTGGGGGTGGGGTCGGGGGATCAGCCCCCAATTCTCCTCCTGCTGCTGAAAACTAAAACCTGTAGGTATGGAATGAAAGGCAGACACCTTGCTGAGAAGGAAAGTGCAGCCTGTCTTATATAAAGCAAGACAGTGTTTGGCCTGCGCCAAGTCCTTGCTCTAGGGAATTAAACCCGACCACCCCACTGCTGGGCAAAGGTAGCAGCAGCAGCCGTGGCACCACCGGTTTTTTTCCTTGCAAGGCTGCGCAGTGCTCCCAAGTGTGCTCCCCAGTGTGCTCACTGTGTCCTGGGTAGGCCTGAAGCACAGTTAATGCCCAGGCCCAAGGGCCCAGTCCAGAGAAGCGGAATGGCGAGGGCATGCCAAAGAATCGAGGCCAAGGAAAACCAGGACAGAGTGAGGTCACCGTTTTATAAACCTTCTCCCCACGGAGTCGCAGCAGGCGCGTTTGTGTTGGTTGCCCGGTCCCTGGTGCCAGGCGAGCTGACTGCGAGGGAGTGCGCACCTCCTGGCCTGCAGGGCGACCCTCGCAAAGCGGACGCACCAGCACCCGAGCTTCCCCACCCGGCGGCCCGCGCCCGCGCCCGCACCCACCTTGACGACGTAGGTGACTCCGGCCCCCAACACCTGGTCGTTGGCCGGGGGCTCGCGGGGCGGCGGCTCGTCTCCGGGCCGGCCCTTTCTAGCGGCGCGCATGGCCGGGGCGCGGGGGCCGGGGGGCGCGCTGCCGTCCGGGGCGGCTAGGCTGGGCGCGCTGCAGCTGCCCGAGAGCCGCGCGCCCGCCCGCTCCCTGGCCGCCGACAGGCCGCGGAGGCCCGAGCTGGAGAGTTTCAGGTGGGACACCTTGTGGAGCAGGTGACCCAGGCTGCCCGAGCCATCGTCGGGCGCCTTGCGCAGCGCGTCTCCGGACACCAGGTATGGGGCCGCCGCCGGGGCCGCGCGCGCCGCCGAGACCTTGCCGCCGCCGCGGCTCACCGACAGATTGTGGAGGAGGTCATCGACCGATGTCACCGAGTCATTCCTGAAGCGGTTGTACTTGGTGCGTGGAAGCATGCCCCTCTGTGGGCTCGCCGCATCCGCCCGGGCGCTGCAGGTGCGGGCGCTGGCGCGGGATGCCGCTCATAGCAGGCGAGCCGCGGTCCCCGGGGCGGACTCCGCGTCCGGGACAGCGGCCGGATCGCGGGTGCGGGTGCGGGTGAGGGTGCGAGTGCAGGCAAGGGCGCCGGCCTCCCGCCGCTAGCACCCCGGGCCACGGTGGCCGCGCAGCCCTGGCCCCGGACGCGGCAGCCGAGGGTGGCACACTCGCTTTGCAAAAGTCATAGTTGCCTCTGATGCGCGCCCAGCTGCTGCTCGGGGCTGCTTACAGCAAAAGCATGACTCACTCCGAGAGGAGACCCTTCTCAACAAAGGCTCGGTGAGCACTGCAAATCACTTCCTGTAGCAAGAGAGAGAGAGAGAGAGAGAGAGAGAGAGAGAGAGCCACATACACCCACTAACAGCACAGTGGAGCCAATCAATTTTCAAATTTCCTTTTTCTACCTTCCCAGACATTTCCTTCCAACCTTTGGTTTTTTTCACTTTCTCATCCTCCCCACTCAGCATTTGGTACAGAGGGTAAGTCCAGTTTCTTCCCAGGATGGAAAGAACTTTCTGAAACCCACCATTCTATGCTAGGATTCTCCCTTTCCCCCCATTAGCCCATCTGCGTGAGCCTGCAAGTATCCAACAACGATGCGATAAAATGTGACGAAGGCTTTTTAAGAACAAGATCTCTGGCGGGTCCTCATGGATTCTGATTTGGAAAGCAAGCAGAAATTGTTAAATAGAAAAAAAAGAGAGAGAAAGAAATATGCACTCCCAGGTGAACATAAAATACACCAACTCCCTGGGTTTTTGTTTTTTCCTTTCAAATCAACAAAACAGCCATGGCAAGTGTCTTTGTGGCAATGTAGTTCCTCAAGGAAAAAATTAATCTGCGTATGAACTTCTGCACAGAGCCAGGTAGAGTCTCTCCCCCTACTAATTCACAGTGGTCTTTCTCAGCCAGGGTTAAGTTGAAAAGCTGCTTCTCCCCCAAAAAGAAGAGTGCTTCTTTGATGAAAGTCAACAGGCTCCAGAAATCCATTCCAAAAACGGGGGGTGGGGGGGGTCGGGGGTTGTGCTTGATGCTTTATTCCAACTGAATGTGTTCAAGCCCTGGAAAAATGCCTAAGAAACTGCTACAAATACATGTCAATGTCCCTTCAGTTGGGGCTTGCAGTCCTGCAGTAAGGGGGCGGGGGATGCAGCTGCTCTTATTGCACACCAAATAAATATGCAGGGGAAAATGCCTTCTTTTCAGGAGTCGGATGCAGACTGACAGAGAAGTGCCCAGGCTTCCCTCCGCTCAGAAGAACAGGGCATTGGCAGCCCCTGGAAGGACTGCAGAGCTCAAAGCCACAACCCCTGTCACCGTGGACTCCACTATCTCCCTCACGCATTGCAATAGGCTGCCCAACACAATGGTCAACTCCCTGGCCAAATTTCTTCTAGCTACCTCTGTGCAAGGAAATGAATTTACCTCCAAAACGTTACCAGATCACCCTGAGTCTTCTCACACCAATGACTAGACATATGACACAGGAGGCACCAAGCCTTGCAGAGCTCTAGAGAGCAGCTGTAACCAGTACCACCCAGAGTGGGCCAGCTGCTGGTCGCAGGAGCACAGGGGAGCAGCGGCTACCAGTCCAAGGCGCAGGCCTGGCAGGACAGGCGCCTGGCTCTCATCTCTTCCCTTTCCCTTGCTTGCATAGCAACAGCAAGTGCACACCCCATAGGTGACTGGGATGCTCATCAAAGCCCCCCCAATGCTAACGCGAAAATGCCCTATCATTCCCAAACCCTGATCTTCAGACAAAAAAAAAAAAAGCAGCAAAATGTGAATGAAGTGCTGTTTGTGTGAATGAAAGGGCTAGCGGAGGAGCCAGCGATTCTGTGAATGAAACAGGGCCTTGCAGCCTGCGCCAGGCAATCCCCTGGTTCCAGCGGCCTCGGCCAATGAGCAGCCGCCGCGGTGACTCATTCAACAAAGGCTTGCTCAATAGTGGAAGGTTCCATTTCAATCAAAGGCGGGATCTTTCATCCAACGGCAGTGTGGGAAGAAAAAGAAGGGGGGGAAAAAGAAAAGGAAGAAAAGGAGGAGAAAAGCCAGCCCGATCACAAAGATGCAGGGAGGAAGGGGCATCCCCCATGAAGAGAGGCAACACTAGCTTTTCAGAGAAAATTAAAAAACCCCACGGGTCAGACATGGGGTGTGCACAGGACTGCCCTCTTGGAGGTGAGTCGTGCCCCCAAACTTTCATTCAGCCATTCATTTACATCAGAGAACAACCATGAATGTGCCATTGGGTTCCGCGTTTATTATGAATGTACAGCGAAGGCGCATTCAACATCTAGGCACCTCGCCCCAGATGCCTTTTGTGAAAGAAATACAGAACGCGCCTGCACATCTCGGTCTCTGGGAGGAAAAAAAAATTCACAGCTACACCATTAACCCTTTAGCAGACAGGAGATTTATTTCTTCTATCGCGATGAGGCAACTGGAGGGAACTGGCCATTTTAAAATATAAATAGCCATATACACGTAAGAAGATATGTAAATCAGAGTGTTTAATGGTCCAAGAACACAAGGGCACAGTGAAACCTCACTCATCAGGAAGACGGTATCCACATTTTGAAATACACAAGAAAAACAGAAAGAAATTCCAAGGACAGCACCAAAATAGTAGCTGCCAGCCCAGCTCAAGAGCCCATGCCCCTCCCTCCCAGGACAGTCCTGTGGGCCTCATGGAGTGTTCCTGCTCATTTTAGACACTGTCCCCAAACGTGAATGCCTGGTTTATCAGCCTGTGGCAATGCAGAGATGGGTGACAGATAAAATTTTCATAGTGCGGCAGCACGCGCGAGTACACACACACACACACACACACACACACACAGAGAGAGAGAGAGAGAGAGAGAAAAGAAAGAAAGAAACCATTATAAAGTCAGCCTCGAGACTCAAGGAATCCAGGCAGCCTGCATCTTTTATGGATTATTGAAAGCTTTTCTTGTTAAATATATTCATTGAAATGTGCGTTGGTTTTCTGTTGCTACCTTAACCACAAAATAGTGTTTAAAATGACACAAATGTATCTATCACCTCCTAGTGTTGTAGGTCAGAAGTCCAATATGTGTCGTCCAGGATCGGGTTCAGGGGTGAGCAGGGCTGCAGTCCTCCTGGAGGCCCTGGGGAGAATGCCTTGATACCTTGTCATGCCCAGAGACCAACTGTTTGTGCCTGAGGACTGCTGTGAGCCCCTGGCCCTGGGGAGGGTGCTTTACCCTTTAGAAGGTTTCATTCTAACAAAACAGCAGCAAATCTAAAATTAGTATAATAATCTAGTACTGTGCTATGCAAACATTTTAATGTGTGTGAGATATTAAAAAATGTCTCCAGAGAGAAGTGGACTGAGCTTGGCCTGAGTCCTCTGGGATGACTTCAGCAGAGGACCTGCCAGGGTCTTCTAGGAGAAGGAGGGGAACCTCAGGAAGAGATGCTGGGTAGGGAGCAGCTTAAGGCTGAACCAGCCCAGTTCCTCCCAGAATCCCATGTGGACTGTTTGTTGGGAGGCCAAGCTCCAAAGGAACCCGGAGCAAGGAGGGTCCAAGAGTAATGCAAAACTGCCTTGAGATGCACAGGGCAGCTCTGAAGAGCTGTGAGGGGTAGTAGAAAGTGAGACAGGGGTGGGGGGTATGATCAGGTCTGGAAAGGAGACAGGGATGGAAAGGGGGGACTGGATTCCAGGTACAGTGAGAAGGTCAAGTGATCTGGACAGCAGGGATGAATGAGGGAGACCACAGGTTGGCTCATCTGGGGGCAGAGTTGTGATGGAGTTTAGGGTGCAAGATGTTTTTAAGAATCAACCTCTATGGGAAAAGGGAGGAAACCCCAGGATGGGAGAGTGAGGCTGTATGAAGCCACATGTCCCAGCCTGGTAGGGAGACTTCTCAGGCCCCTGCTCCCACATTCCTCACTCCTTGGTGGCTCAGCAGCCCCAGGAGCAGGTCCCCCAGCCTAGTGGCTTCTGCCTGAGCCCCAGAAGGAGTAGGCTGTGGAAACCGCCTGTGTACCACACCTCAGCAGCGGGGCAGTGGCCTGCTGTGGAGTCGGGACAAGGCCCTTTTCAGCTCCTGGGGAGGAAAAAACAGTAAAGGCCATACTTCTGGCTTAGACAGTGAGGCTGAGTGAGTCCCACCCCTTATGGTGAAAAGCAAAGGCTGCCGGAGGGAAGGTGGGGGTGGGTTCTGAAGACCTGTGAGTGCTGGGTACTTTCATGGAGGTGTCTGTGCTGAGGAGCAGGTAGAGATAGAGTTTGAAACTTGAAGGTTATTGGCATGCAGGTAAAGTTGGGCTCTTCAGTCAATGATGTAAAATTAGGAAAGAAGTTCAACAGGAAGGAATTCAAGGAAACACCATACTTCCCAGATGGGAAATGAGAAAAAATGGTCCGGATTGGGAGGACACGCATGGAAACCTGGTTTGATGGATGCCATGCTTCTATTCTGTTGGTGCTGTCATAACAAAAACACCACAGACGGGGTGTTGCAACTTTAACAACAAACATGGACTACTCACAGTTCTGGAGGCTGTGAGGTCATGATCAAGGTTCCAGCAGATTGGTGTCTACTGTGAATCCACTTCCTGAGTCACAGATGCTGTCTTCAACCTGTGTTCTTACATTGCAAAAGGAGTGAGGAAGATCTTTGGGGTCCCTTTTATAAGG
This sequence comes from Rhynchonycteris naso, assembly GCA_037038555.1. NCBI lineage: Eukaryota > Metazoa > Chordata > Mammalia > Chiroptera > Emballonuridae > Rhynchonycteris > Rhynchonycteris naso. Next base: position 96,142,414 of record CM072996.1, on the reverse strand, counting down.
CACTGATTCCACCACCCTCATTACCTACTCATCTCCCAAAGGCCCATCTCTAAATGGGGTTAGGTTTCAGCATACAAAGTTTGGAAGAACAGAAACACTGGTTTTAAGAGAAAATGGATGACGGTTAGCCAGAGTAGCCGTAGCAACCACAACTACTTTGTCTGAGTATTCTTGTGTGCCAAATACTGTCGTCTCCTCTAGATCCCATGACCTGTGAGATGGAGCTTACATCCAGCTCTTCACAGAGAGAAACTGAGGATCAGAAAGGGTACAAACATGCCAGGACAACCCAGTAGTAGGAGATGGCCAGGCCATCTGGCTCACAGCCTCGCCCAACTCAGAGAGCTTGACTACATGAATGCTAAGAGTCACCATTGGATATGGAGATTACCCATCACTGGGCAGTTCACAGAGAGAATGAAGGGGATACCACCTAGGTCACAGGAGAGTACCAATTGAACAAGAAACAAGCAAATAAATGACAAAAAAATAGCATACTTCCCAGAAGACTACATGAAACAAAAGGGAAGATGGGGGACTATAGCTGGAAGTACAGCAGAGTGGGGAGTGGGGATGGAAGAGTAAGGGTGTGTCCAGAGTAAGGGAGCAGGACAGAATGGGAGAAAGGGAGATGCAGGAAGGAAGGAGTGAGGGTCAAACATGGGTGAGGCTACTGTCTTAGAGCAATGGTGAGGAGAGGGAGGAATCAGAGAGCAGATTATTTGGGGTCGGGTAGGAAACATGGGGCTCCAAGGAAGAGAATTTAATGAGATGGGGTTAAGGAAGTCCAGAAGATAATGACATACCAAACGTCCCTGAGAACCATTAATCAGTCCACATTTAGGGCTGAAGGAACAGGGAGGCTCTGGATCAGTGGGATTCCAGCTGGAATTTTGGAGCGGGAGCAGTAGTTTTGGGAGAATAAAGTTACAGACTGTGGTGGAAACCATGATGAGGAAGGAATGAGGAAAAAATATCCCAGGCTCTCTTTCTCCTCACTGTCTGATCTCCTGTTGGTGCTTCCCATTGTCCAAGCCCACAGGAAGCCAGACGTCCAGGAGCCTGGTGATAGGGAACAAGGGGGCATATTCCCAGACACAGTCTGGGCAGGGTTGTGGGGGATTGGGTCATGGTTCATACAGTGAGTGTGTCTGCAGGTAAATTTACTGGTGGCCATGGTAAGAAGCCAAAACATTTTTATGCCTAATTAGGCATAAAATTATATTTCCTCTGTAAAATTATAGGCAAGACTGTGCTTAGAAAGTGAGAGGAGTCTACTGAAGTAAGGCATGCGCGTTGAGGGTGTGCCTTTACAATGAATGCCAAGGGGAACAGGGGGTACTTCTGACAAGTGGGGAAGAGAGAAAGCATCTCTGCACAGCACTGTGAGCACACCATGTGCCTGTGGTGTCCCTGAGAGCAGAGGTATGATTCTCTGTAAAGAGTACCCCTGTGCTGACATATGAGCTGGAAGAAAGCAAATTGTTCGGTGAAGGGTTTGCTCAAGGGTGCAGGCAGGGGAGGGAGGAAAAAGCAAAAGCAGGCCCATAGGAGTGGGTGATGGGTATGAGTAGAAGAAAGACAGAGATGAAAGTGGCCCCTGAAGGAAGATCAAAAGGGACACGGTGGTCTTGAGGTCCTAGGGAGGTGACGGCCTGAATCTTCAGGGATGCACATCTGAGGGAAGTAGAGAGAACAGAAGGTGTCAGATGGTGTCACAGAAGCATAGATAGGGAGGAGGAACAGCACCGGAGGGCTGGGGACCGGTTGGGGTTATCTGGGAGGAGGTTGGGAATGGAAAGGAGTTCATTGCACAGGACAGCATGGGAGCGAGGGGATGACTGGGCACTGGGAGAAGAGAGAATGAGAACACAGGGTGTTTGGAAGGGAAGAACCATGAGTCACACGTCGCGCTGACCACGGAGCGAGGGGTGGGCGGCAGCAGATGTTTACTCCGCAGAGACCCTCAGGTGTTTATCGCCCACAGCCTGGGTATAGAAATGTCCGTGGTATAGAAAACAAGGGGACCAAAAACTGCGTATGTGTCCACTGGTTCAGCACCAAGGACAGCTTCCATGGGCTGTGAACCAGGCTGCTGTCTTCAGAAGCAAGTGTTAAGCCACTGCCAGCTCCAAAGACAACCCCCCCCCCCAGGGCCCCAGTGTCTCTCCACAAGCGCTGTGTTTATTTTTAAGATTTGAATATTGTCACTCCATCCAGGTAACTCAGCTCTGCCTGCCCAGGTGAGCAATGGGGTGGCACCCACTCATTCTGTGTCCTGGGCAGCTTCTTGCCAGGCAAGACCCTGTGAGGAGCCCTTCATGGGGCCAAATTTAAACCTCAGGGCTGTGATTACACCACTTTGCAGATACCGCACTGGCCTAGAGAAGTTTAGTGACTTTTTAAGGTGACCCACCTTGCCAAGATTCACACCACAACCAACCTGACTCCAACACCCCACAAAGACAATCACACAAAAGGTTGACTTGTAATGGCACAGTTGATAAAGCATTAACCTGGAACAATGAGGTCATAGGTTCGAAATCCTGGGCTTGCTTGCTCAAGGCACATATGGGAGTTGATGCTTCCTGCTCCTCCCCCCTTCTTTCTTTCTCTCTCTCTCTCTCTCTTTCTCTCTCCCCCTTCCCTGCCTCACTAAAATGAATAAAAAAAATTTTTAAATCACACAAAAGGGGGTCCTGATTCTAGCCCTGCCACTGATAACACAACTACCACCACTGCTTGTCACCATTGCCATGGTTACCAGAAGGCAGACTCAGTGTGGGGAAGACTAGCAGGGTATCACCTATTGTACACACATAAAGGGGACAAAGTGACCATCAGGCTAACCATGGGCTTGTTGGCCTCAGTGGGAAAGGAGGAGAAAAGAGAGGAAGACTTTAATCCACTCTGACAGCAAACACGCTGGAAATCAAACAATTCTAAGGAAATAGTTCTCCTTCCAAAAAGAGGATTCCCAGCAACAAACTTAGAAAAAAGGGAGAGAACCATAAGAATCTGGGAGGCTATGCACACTGAAACAGTTGCTCAATTAAAATGTGTAAGGACCTTATTTTGTAAGATACAGTATAGCTTTTCCTGAAGAATTAATTGATTTAGAAAATGCAGTGGTTTCTGTATTCTTGTCAGTTCCTGGACCATACGCATGTCTAGTGGTATGTAGAAACAGTTTGGTGCTCCTCATTGTTTCCCTTTAAAGGAGCTATTTTTAGAAACATTTTATTTTATCATATAACCTCCACAGATATGTTCGGGGCTGGGTAATAGTCCACAGAGTCGTGAAAGTATAATTCCCTTCAGCAAATCTACTGAGACAGAAAGTGTACCTGTGGCCACCTGGGGTTGTGGCAGGGGACACGCTGGGGGGTTGGGACTGTCTGCAGATGTTCACTCTGAACCTTTCTGGGGGTGGTGGAGAAATTCTAGAACTAGACTATAGTCTCCGGCTGGTGGCTCCGTGGATAGAATCTCAGTTCAGCATATGGACGTCCGAGTTAGATCCCCATTCAGGGCATACAGGAGAAGTGAACATCTGCTTCTCTTCCCCTCTTTCTCCCCCTTCTCTCTCTTCCACTCCCACAGTCAGTGGCTCAGTTGATTTGAGCATTGGCCCCAGATGAGGTTGCCAGGTGAATCCCAGTTGAGGCGCATGTGGGAGTCTGTCTTACTATCTCCTCTACTCTTACCTAAAAAAAAAGAACTAGACTGTGGTGATGGTTGTATAATCCTGTAAATCTACTAAATATTATTGAATTGTAAAAATTAAATACTAAAATGAGTGAGTTTTATGGTATGTAAATTATGCAAAAAATATATATTTTAAGAAAAATACTTGGAAATAGTCTTTTATAAAAACTAGAAACTGAGGCAACATCTTGTGTAAAACCACTTCCATTCTGACCCTCCTGGTGATAACTGTGGGCCAGGCCTTAAAATCCTCAAGTTGAGTGAAGTTGGCTGCACTGCACTTGATAACAGCAAGGCTATTTGGGGTGGGATGGGAGGAGATGGGAAGGAGAGAGCTAACAAAATAAAGGACCTTCCATTTTAGCAAAAGTGAGAATTTTTGCCAGTTCTGGGATGTGTATGTGGAGTTTCCTCTAAAGGATCTGTTTCTATAACATTAAATATTGCAGTAAAAGAACTTCTCTAGGATACTTTTCAGCCATAAAAGTTAGTCAAGGGTGGTGTCTCTGAGTCCCATCTAGAGAGTGTGCTAGGGTCTCCAAATGTAATGATATTCATTCATTGAGAGAAATAATTCCCTCAGCAATTGATGAAAACTGGTGCCCAATATTAATCCACTCAGACCCACTATAAAAAGTCATTTTTAAAAATTTGTTTTATGCCTGACCAGGTGGTGGCACAGTGGATAGAGCATTGGACTGGGACACAGAGAAGCGAGGTTTGAAACCCCAACATTCCCAGCTTGAGCACGGGCTCATCTAGCTTGAGTGTGGGCTCACCACTTGAGCGAGGGGTCGCTGACTTGAGTGTGGGATCATCAGCGTGACCCCATTGTCACTGGCTTGAGCCTAAAGGTCACTGGCTTGAAGCCCAAGGTTGCTGGCTTAAGCAAGGTGTCACTTGCTCTGCTATAGCCCTCCAATCCCCAGTCAAGGCGCATGTGAGAAAGCAATCAGTGAACAACTGAAGTGCCACAATGAAGAATTGATGCTTCTCATCTCTCTCCATTCCTGTCTGTCTGTCCTTATCTGTTTCTCTCTCTGCTGTCTCTCTGTCTGTGCCAAAAAAATTGTTTTACAAGTCAAATCATTCTTGTGTGAGCTCCAAATTGCAGGCTTTATTGTGTCTATTTGGCTTTCCTTGTAGGTTTTATCAAACCATCAAAGCATACCATGTTTAAATGATTAGGATGGATTTAAGGGGAGTTTGACTGCCTCTAGCTTAGCCTAAGACCTCCTTTTCAAAGACAGTGACAAATAGAGGACTAATTAGTAATAATCTGTAATGCTATAGTAATCTATAATTCTATACTTGAATGATAGATAATACATGAGAAACATATAACCATCTGTAATGCTATATGTGAGCATTTCCCTACCCTGGTCCTACAGGTTGCCATTTAGTTCTATTTAGTTGTGATTATAGGTTGGCTTTGCCAAGTGTTCCCCTCCCTGAATCACACATGTACTTAGAGGTATCACCCAGAGGAAACAGCTTTTCAAATACAGATTTTCTAAATGAGAATTTATGACACCCATTATTTGATGCTACCTGGCATTCATGCCTCTTATCACGATAATGTTAATGTTTCTTCTAAGGAGGCAGGTTCAGAGGGCACAGACTGCTCTAAACACCATGCACCTGCAGCACCTCAGCTCTCTCCAGCACAATTTCATGCTCCTTCACAACTCAGGAAAGATCAATCCAAGGAATAGTTGTATGAATGGATGGATGAAGAGCGTGGGAATATTAAAGTCCCAGGGTATAAGATTTGATAGCAAAAGGTCCACAACCTTTGCCATGAAGTCACCCACTTAAGTGTAGGCTCACCAGCTTCAGCACAGGGTCGCTGGCACAGGGTCACCAACTTCAGCACAGGTCGCTGGCACAGGTTGTAGGATCATAGACATGACCCTTTAGTCACTGGCTTGAAGGCCAAGGTCACTGGCTTGAGCAAGGGATCACTGGCTCGGCTGGAGCCTCCCAGTCAAGGCACATATGAGAAGCAATTTATGAACAACTAAGGATCCTTAGTTGATACTTCTCATCTCTTTATGAGTTGATACTTCTCATCTCTCTCCCTTCCCATCTGCCTGTCTGTCTCTCTTTCTCTCAAAACAAAGAAATAAAAACAATAGTGAGCAAGCTGCACACTGCATCCCCAAGACATCATGTAGAAAAATTCATTGTGAATGCAGTTTAATGGATTTTAATCCAATGGAATATTGCAAAAAGGCTGGGCTGGGATCTCAGTGTTAGAGAAGAGGGCAGGTAAGACGTGTGGATGGATAGAGTCTACATGGATGGAGGACAAGTGTGAGGATTCTATACTTATGGTGTGCACACAGTCAGCTGCCAGTGGCAATTTGGTCAGAGGTCTGACAAGCATTTATGGAATGCTGACCATGCGACAAGGACCAGGAGACACATTTTATTTGGAGCAGCTCATGCATTTCCACAACAAAGGCTTCTGAGATTGAAAGTACAGTCTGCACCTCTATAGATGAGAAAATGAGGAGACATTAGGAACCTTGGAAGCAGCAGTCAGAGGTCAGGACCTGGGACCACGGTGTTCTCGCCCTGCCTCTGGAGTTCATTCTGTTCTGCCGTGTCAGAGAGAAGGACTGAAATACAATTTTTTTTTAAAGAAACACATGCAGGCCTGACCTGTGGTGGCACAGTGGATAAAGCATCAACCTGGAATGCTGAGGTCGCCAGTTCAAAACCCTGGGCTTACCCGGTCAAGGCACATATTGGAATTGATGCTTCCTGCTCCTCCCCCACTTCTCTTTCTCTCTCTCTTTCCCTCTCTCTCTCTCTATCTCTCTTCTCTAAAATGAATAAATAAATTTAAAACATAATTAAAACAAAACAAAAAACTATTCTATTAGAAAAAAAAAGAGAAAAGAAACACATGCAGATGTGTAACCTATAGTCAGGAAGCCACACACTGCATTCAGGTTCACTAGAAGTGTAACAACCTATGTGTTCTCCCCAACAGCCAAGGTGGAGCTGAGAATTACTTTAACACCAAAATAGGTGTTGGGGAGGATCAAAGCCCGAGGATGGGACATGCACGTTCTCAGGGATAGGACTGAAACCTGTCCAAGTGGAGCACCCTTATCTGGCCATGTAGCACAACTGCCACAATCACGGTGGCCGTTCCTCCCCCTTGTTGGCCCGTAACCCCCACTGCAGTTCCATAAGGCAGAAAGCCTCACAGCACAGGACAGGCAGCCAGCTCCAGCTCACGACTCAGCTGAAGGACTCCCACTGCCTCCCTTCCTGCCAGCCCTGTCTCCCTGGCAACATGCTCCCCACGCAGCCTGTCAGCCCCAAACACAGAGGGACAGGCAGCAGCTCAGTGCAGACAGGAAGTCTGCACCATGACCTCGTGATGACCACTCTCCTTTACCTCCCAAGGATTTTTAGAACAACAGTTGGGCTGGCAGAAGCCAACAGTCTCCAACAAATGCCAGTGGACATGGCAAGCTGTGTGTGTGGACAGTCCTCGAGGGGGGAATAACACACTCAGGAAATGAACCAATTCTGACCTTAGGATGTAAGTGGGAATTAGCACCCAAAGGCTCAAGACAGTAGCCCGTGTGGTATTGTATTTAATACAACATTCACCATTTACTGCAAACACCGCCCCTTTGCCCCATCAGGTGCAAAGTCGTACTCTTAAATTTCCCTGGCCAGTAGGGATCCAGACAAAAAGAAAGATGGGCATGGACACAGTTCTTCACCCAGCAGTGGTATCAGGTGGGAGTTGGCTGGTGTCAGCACACAAGAGTCGATTGTTAAATGGTCAGGGATTTTGTGAGCCTCCTATGACATTATAACTAGCTTGAAATTGGCCATCGTGGAGAGTTGACACCACAGAAATCATTACCACTGCTGGTCAGGGTTTGTCTGTCTAGGAAGCTAATCGTTAAACATTATCAGCATCCCAGGGCCCACCGGTGACTTCCCTGGTGGGCTTGTCAGTCTCTCCACCATTCCAAACTATTTTTCTCTATTCTTAGGTAAGAATCATAAATCCTATCCCACAGAACCATTATTTTTAAATGAAAACAATGAATGTGAAAGTGCCCAGTAAATTACAAAACAAGGGACAAATACTTTCATTTATTTTCACACCTATACCCTAGTCCTTAAACTATGCAAGGGTGTCTCTGCCTTCCTGGGGCTTGTGGATACCAGAGATTCCATTTCAACCTGTCTTTTTTTATAAATGTTCATAGCCTTGGTTTTCAATTAAACTAAGAATTGTAGAATTCTTGCTCTTTCTTCATGAAGAGCATCAGGGTAAGGAGAGTGATATTGAAAATCACAGGACAGAACTTAAAGCCCTCCTGTTTCCTGGGTGTTCTCAGGACAATGGCTGAGGTGGGCTGAGAATGACTTTAACACCAAAATAAGTGTTGGGGAGGACCAAAGTCCGAGGACGTGACACATTTTGCTGGGGAGGACTGGAGCCTGTCCTGGTAGGAGGAGCACCCTGTGAAGCTTTATCTGGTCATGCAGCATGGCTGCCAGTCATGGTGGTCACTCGCCCCCAATTTTGGCCAGTTCCTCCACTGCAGTTCCATGTGGCAGACATGGATGGGGTGGACCCTGGGAGTTGCTGAGTGGAACTAGAGGTTTGTCATCCAGGACCTTCACACCACAGCCATGGGGCAGGCATGACTCCACTCTGGGAAGGGGGACCCACAGCTGTGAGGCCATTCCTCTTTCCCACGTAGCCCCCCCCTCCATCTTGCTCTGGGAATGTTTCAGATCCATTTGTTCACAAGTCCAAAGTTACTTACATGAGACGATTTCCACCAGACACAGTAGTCCCTCAAAAAGGTGTAACTCTTGCTGTCCTTTCTGAAATGTGGACTACCTTTCACTTTCCGGAATGCACGCACTGTGCACCTAGAGGAGGCCCCAAGGCCAACGGCCCCTCCACAGCCATCTCTGCAAATGTCAGCTGCTGTGGCATCGTTCCTCCCTCTCCACAGCGATGCTGCACAGATCCCACAGCCCCTGTGGAAGCATTTTTATTTCACAGCTTCCATGGGCTTGAACATTTCCCTGAATTTCTCCTGAGTAGGCACAAGGCTGAGATAGACACTAGTGGTGGAGACCTCAAGTGCACAGGGCTTTCTTAGGCACCTGTGCTTCTGTCTTGCTGAGTACTGTGTGGTGTGTGTGTGTGTGTGTGTGTGTGTGTGTGTGTGTGCATGTGTGCGCGTGATTTAGCCTTTAAAAAGAAGGAAGGAAGGAATTTGTGCCATTTGTGACGATGCGGGTAAACCCGGAGGACCTTACGCTAAGTGAAATAAGCCCAGCACAGAGACAAATGTTGTATGATCTCACAAGTGGAGGGAAGTAAGGGACATTGAGGGTAAAAACTCTCAGTCATGCAGGATGAATAACTTCTGGAGACTTTATGTACAACAATGTGACCATAGTTAACAATTTTATTTAGTACACTTGACATTTGCTAAGAGGATAGATTTTTATTAAAGTGTTCTCACCACAAAAAGTGATTACAAAGTAAATAAATTTAAAACATAAGAACACATACACACAAAAATATGACTGGAAAGTTCTTTAGAATCATATAGCAAGTATTCACCTAGAATACTCTGTTATCAGGTTGTTATTATTTAAATTATTCAGGACAAGGTGTACTATTATCTCTTTAAAGATTTGCAAGGATTAAGGTTTCCAAAGATTCTGTAACTTCTTTTATGAGTTATAAATTCTATTCGAAAATCATCTATGGTCAAGAAACTTTTACTATAAAATTCTTATTGTCTATTTAACTTTATAACAGTAGAAATTTATTTGAAGAAACTACAGTTGTATTCATATGCGATAATATTATACAATCTTTAAAATTATGACATTCAGAAAAAGAAAAATAATTTAAAAATAAAATTTATGACATCCATTATGTTACTATAATTTTATCAAATAAAAAAGCATGTCACAGCCTGACCTGCGGTGGCGCAGTGGATAAAGCGTCGACTTGGGAATACTGAGGTCGCCAGTTCAAAACCCTGCACTGGTCTGGTCAAGGCACATATGGGAGTTGATGCTTCCAGCTCCTCCCCCCTTTCTCTCTTTCTCTATCTCTCTCTCTCACTCTGTGTCTCCTCTCTAAAATGAATAAATAAATAAATTAAAAAAAAAAGCATGTCACAAAACATTACGTACTCTGATCTCAAATATTTAAAGCAGTATATATAGCTAGTACATGTAATACATAGTATAATATGTAATACATAGTATAAATACGTGAAGTTCATAAGAAATGTGAACATAGTTTGCTATGTAAAGAAAACATGTTACGCTTGACCAGGCACTGGCACAGTAGATAGAGCATCGAACTGGGATGTGGAGGACCCAGGTTCAAGACCCTGAGGTTTCCAGCTTGAGCGCGGGCTTATCTGGTTTGAGCAAGGCTCACCAGCTTGAGCCCAAGATCACTGGCTCAAGCAAAGGATCACTTAGTCTGCTGTAGCTCCCGGTCAAGGCACATAAGAGAAAGCAATCAATGAACAACTAAGGTGCTGCAATGAAGAATTGATACTTCTCATCTCTCTCCCTTCCTGTCTGTCTGTCCCTACCTGTCCCTCTCTCTGTCTCTGTCACACACACACACACACACACACACACAAACACACACAAAAAATAAAACATGTTATAAAGCATGATAAACTATGTTCCTGACGTTGTATGGCATATAGTGGTGAAAGAGTCCTCCTGGGCTCCTGTGTATCTTTCCAGGTGTACCCAGGATTCAAGGCCTCAATAGCTCTTTGCCTGTGCCACCTCTCAGCAAACCACACCGAGGACAAGGTGATGTCCCTGGGACAAAGAACAGGTTTGTTATAAAAGCAGTGGCTTCTCTCGGCACACACTCCTCTCCTGCAGCACAGCTCAGTGCCTGTGTGGTGCCCTTGGCCCTCCTTGTCACAAACAGGCTGAGGCTGTGCTATGAGTAACAATGGGCTATGTCTCTAACCGAAGAATTTCATGTCTTTTGTCAGAATCCATGAGGAAGCCAACTGCATAGGTCCACAGATGTCCATAGGTGTCTCATATTAGCATACACATACAGACAGACACATGGTTATCACCAAATGATAGTGTCCTCATAGCTTCTTTTGTTTGTGTTGTGCTCATTTCCTACAGTTCTAAAATTAATGTATACTATCTGCAACCAGAAACAGAGAAATAAATTTGCTTTTAAAACTGTATGGAGAGTGATCTCCACTATATAAATGTCATTAAATGTGTCTTACTCTTTTCTGAATTTACTCATCATTCTCTATGCAGCCAGCATCGTTTGAGGCTAAGGGTAGTATCTAGGTAAGTTGACATAAGTCTATCTCAGGAAACTACCCAGGAACCTCCTAGAGTCCATACTGAAGGGAGGGGAAAGTGACATTTAAACAAATAGAAAATGAAAAGACAAGATCAGAAGAGAATTTTTGCAAACCGCATAGCCCACAAAGGACTAGGATTTACACTTTCTAAAGAAACCACAAGACTTAACAGTAAAAATGCACACTCCAATTAAAAAATGGGCTAAAAAGACAGACATTTCACCAAATAGGATATGCAGATAGAAAATAAACATATGAAAAGATGTTTAAGAACATACAAATTAGAACCACATTGAGGAGCGAGTCACTCATACATTGTGGATGAGAATGTAAAACAGTATGGCCACTCTAGAAAACAATTGGTCAGTTTTGGGTTTTTTTAAGTGAAAGGAGGGGAGATAGTGAGGCAGACTCTCACATGTGCTCCAACCAGGATCCACCTGGCAACCTCATCTAGAGTCAATGCTCAAATCAACTGAGCTACTTATAGCACCTAAGGCTGATGCACTTGGACAACCAAGCTACCTCAGCACTGGGGCCAATGCTCAAACCAATGGAGCCACTGGCTGAAAGAGGGAAAGAGAGAGAGAGAAAGGGGAGAGGGAGAGGATAGAAACAAATGGTCGCTAATCACATGTGCCTTGACTGGGGATCGAATCCAGGATGTCCATATGCCAGGCTGATACTCTATCCACTGAGCCAACTGGCCAGGACCTGGTCAGTTTCTTAAAATACTATCTACGTAACTATAGGACCCAGTAGTTGCACCCTGAGCATTTATCCCAAAGAGATTAAAGCAGCTTTATTTTTTATAATGGCCGAAAACTAGAAATAACCCAGATGTTCTCCAATAGGTGAATGGTTACACAAAGCTGGTACAGCCCCTCCCTCATGGGACACAACTGGGCAATACATATAAATAAACTATTGATCCTCACAACCATCTGGGTGAACTTCCAGATAACGACGCTAGGTAAAAAAGCCAATTTCAAAGTGGTTGGAAACTGTGTGATTCCATTTAGATGCCATTCTTGAAATGACAAGATACTAGGGTGAGCAGATTAGCATTACTAGGTAGGGCTAGGGGAGGGAGTGGTGGTGGCCATGAAAAGGGAGGTGAGGGAGCCTTGTGGTGACCTCCATGTCAGTGTCATTGTGGGTGGAGGTACTTCCTGCAGCTTCGCAGATGTCATCCTGGAGGGAAACTGAGTGAAGCGTTCATGGGATTTCTTAGTATTATGTCTTATGACTGTGTGTGAATCTATAATTATCACAAAGCTAAGAGCTTAATCACAAATTTAAAAATTAAACATGAACAAAGATAGCAACTAATTATTCAAAAAATGCAAGGTGTAGAAGAGTGCATCTAGAATATAATATTTTGATTACTAAAAGGGAGAAAATAATAATTTAAAAATAGGTATGTGATTGCAAATTATGACGGGGCTCTAAGGAACCATGAGAAGGTGTGGTGTGGTCTGAGAGAGGCTTACAGGCAATGCTGAACTTACACTGGGGTGTTCAAAGCTCTTTCTGATGACCTGACATGATATCTGTGACCGCAGTAATGAGCACTATCAGGGCAGCGCAGAAGAAAGGGCTTTTTAGGCAGCAGCCATGGGGCAGGAAGTGTGAGGTGCTCTATTGCCTCAAGAGACTGAGCAAGAGAGATGAGGAGGTCAGGTGGACGGGGGCCAGCTCAGGATAGACCTTGCAGGCCCCGGAACTGATATTGAACTTTATCCTAAGAACCAGAAACAATTGGAGTGATCGAAGCAGGGGACTCCCAGGTTCCCACCTGAACTTTGGAGTACTCCTCCAAATGCTGGGTAGGACACTGACTGGTCGGGGCAGGAAGGAAGAACCAGGTGAGCAGTGGTGATGGCCTAGACGTGGCAGCAGAGATGGAGAGAGGGACCCATACCCATGTGTCCTGTGGAGTTAGGAGGGATAAGGGGTCCAGGTAACATGAAAAAGTGGATAAATCGTCCTTTACTAAAAGGAAGGACATAGAAGGAAGGGATTGCTTGGGGGAGAAGATCAAGAGTTGGGGTTCAATTCCCTGGAGACTGCCACATGCCGGTGCCAAGTGGACGGGACTCAGAAAGAGGTCAAGCTGGAGTTGCCCAAACAATGATGGCGGGTATAGAATCCTGCAGAGAAGCAGGGCCACCCCAGAACTGTCCCAGAGGGAGGGACCGCTGAGCCACCCCCGGGGGCCTGTACTGAGGTGAGGTGCGGTGGGAGGGGAGGCCACCACGCCTGCCCCCAGTCAAACCTGTGAAGCATCTTTTTTTCTCCCAGACTTTGCAAAGGGTACAAATAAAATTATACTTATGCTAGTACCAGGGCAACATTTTCGGCAGAGCTTCCTTTCTCTGTGTGGGCAGGGCAGCCCTGGCTGGGTGACTCCACCAGGCACTGTAAGTTCCATTTCCCAAAACAAAACCGGGCTTTGCAACCCAGAAGGCCCCGGAGGTTGTGACAAATCCCTTCTAGAAATTTCTAGGAATAACTCCCCATGGGTGATACGTGAACTTAACAACAAATAGCTTTCTCAGAGGACTCCAAGGAGTCCTTTCCCCTAAATGGTCACAACAAAAGGACCCCCCCACCCCCTGCACTGCCTGGAAGGCTGCAGAGGACTCTGAGGAACTGAGCCAGCACGGGGTTATGCTGCTGGGTGTGCTGTCCCAGCTCTTAGGGTTAAGAGGGCAGAGGGCAGCGGCGATGACGTCATGTGGGAAATTTCCATCTAGCTATACTGCAGAGGGCACCCTGTTTGGTTTTGGCTTTTCATTTTCTCAGCCTGAAAGTTAGAAACTGTGATTTGCTGCCCTGCTCTCTCTGATTCAGGGGAGTGAGGTACAAAGGTCAAGAGGAAACTCACCAAGAGAAGGTGGTGAGGCCTTCCTGGGAGGGACAAGGAGAGATGGGAAGTGACACCCCCTGCCCCAGTAAGCACGGTTCCCTGCAGCAGGGGGAAGTCACATTGGCGATTGGTTCTCTGTCCTGATTCCCACTACCTTCTCTTAGAATATTTCTTCCCCCACCGCACACCCCTCAGGATGGCTTCTTTCAAAGAAACAAATGGAAAATAGCAAGTGTTGATGACAATGTGGAGAAATTGGAACCTTCACACATTGCTGGTGGCAATGTAACACGGTACAGCTGCTATGGAAACAAGTAGCCAAGTCCTCAAAAACTTAGCCACAGAATTAACAGTGACCTAGCAATTCCACCTCTCTATATATCCAAAATAATTTAAAGCAGGAGCTTGAACACCCACAGCAGCATTATCACAATAGCCAAGTGTCCCTCCCCAATGAATGGCTAAACAAAACACAGTGTGTACACACAATGGGATACTACTCAGTCATAAAAAGGAAGGAAATTCTGAAACATGCTACGACATGGATGAATTTCAGGATGGTGCACTGAATGAAATAAGCCACTCACAAAAATACGAATACTGTATGATCCCACTTATATGAGGTCCTTAGAGTAATCCAGTGCATAGGCAGAAAGGATGGTGGCGGCCAGGAACTGGGAGAGGGTGAAAGGGGAAATTGTTGTTTAATGGGTTGAGAGTTATGCCTGAGATGATAGAAACATTTGGAAAATGGATGGTGGGTACATAACATTGTCTATCTACTTAATTTTACACTTAAATGGTTTAAATGACAAATCTTGCATTATGTGTATTTTAACACATTAACAAATGTTGTTTGTTTGTTTTAGTGAGAGGAGGGGATATAGACTCCCATATGTGCCCCAATAGGGATCCACCAGGCAACCCTGTCTAGAGCTGATGCTCAGATGGACCCATACTCAAATCAACTGAGCTATCTTCAGGGCCCGGGGCTGGCACTTAAACCAATCAAGCCACTGGCTGTAGGAGGGGAAGAGAGAGAGGAGGAGAGGGTGAGAGAGAAGCAAATGGTTGCTTCTCATGTGTGCCCTGACCAGGGATCAAAGCCTGGACATTCATACCCCAAGCCGATGCTCTACTCACTGAACCACCAGCCCGTGGCCAATAGCAAATGTTTTAAACATTATTCTCCTGCCTTGTTGCTGGTAGACATGGAGGAAGAAATTGCTTCATGTACTTTCTCTATAGCAGCAACAGTGGTGTTTAAGTGACCACCTTCTGCTATAAAATGCCCATAGCAATGCAGCCAGATTCTGAACTCTCTGTAAGGAAAAAAGAAACCAGCCACTGATTAATCAAGTGACCATTTCATCACTGCCTGACTTGCAGGTCTCAACTCTTGCACCAGCCTTGGTTTCTAGGTTGAGGTCTCTGGTTCTGTATTCTGATGACAGAGCCCATAGACGCTCCCAGAAGCCTGTAGACAAGGCACCCTTGGCCTCCAGGGCACCGACTGTCGTGGACCTCAGCTTGGCTAGAAAGGTGCTGTGGTCAGGGCAGTGGGAAAAAGAAACCCACACCCAGGCTCCCTTGATGTGGAGTGATATACATTTTATTGTATTTTCTGCTCAGTATGAAAGCAGCACTATTATTTGAGAGTTATATTTTTAGGTGTTTTACTTATTACTGTCTTAACATAATATATTGATTCCAAGGTCCTGTGCTTCAGAAGAATCTAGACATTTTTCCATCAAAATAGATGAAAATGATGACAGTCAACTAGAATGGCGATGTGAGGGGCTCCCAGGCAGAGTGGATCAGGGACCTCTGTCCCAGCCAACACAGCTATCCCTTCTGGTATTAATGGCCAGCACTAATTTTTAAAATGATGTTTTCATAGAGAGCACTTTAACTGGTTTCCTGTGCAGTACCATCTCTCTTGGGTTAAGAAGTAACCTCTCTGTATGTCAGACAACCTGGCTGGCTTGTACTTTGGTTTTTCTTCTTAGCTCAAGAGCCTAGCCTCTTTAGCTTTGTGTTCCGGATGTATGTCTCCAAATACTGTCCTGACCATAATCACTAAAATGAAAACACAAGGCATATAGCTAAAAATAAAGACTTCAAGGAAGGATGCCAACCCTTGCTGATGCATATCTCTCTGAAGGAGAGTTCTGGGGAATCTGTAGCTCTGTCTGTGGGCTTTTACAGGATTTCTAAAAGTTCTAGTAGGAACACATATACCAGAATAAAGGGATACTTTTCTTTTTAAAGGTTTTATTTATTGCTTTTAGAAAGAGGAGAGAGAAGTATCAACTCATAGTTGCTTCTCATATGTGCCTTGGCTTGGCAAGCCTAGAGTTTCAAACCAGTGACCTCATCATTCCAAGTTGACGCTTTATCCACTGCACCACCATACCTCAGGCAGGGCTACACTTTATAAAAAATCAGGTGCTCATTACAAGAACCTTTATGAAATGCCATTTTATTATTCTTTTAGCTCTGAATAATGTTTCCCAAATAGAAACAAAAATCTCTCATAGCAGCCTTAGAATTTCCCAAATGATCAGATATTCAGAGGGCTCAGTACCAGTTACAGTACAGATATAACCCCAAAAGGTGATCATTTATCAGTAATAACATTGAACATAAGCATGGCACATAGTCATTCAGTTAACATGAAATCTTATCAAATCTTTAATGGACCTGTTATAAAAACCAGTTTCACATACACCCATCTGTCCTTGCCTCTCATATAGATAACCAGGTCCCTCCTTGGAACTTTTTTTTTTTTTTTACAGGGACAGAGAGAGAGTCAGAGAAAGGGATAGATAGGAACAGACAGACAGGAACTGAGAGAGATGAGAAGCATCAATCATCAGTTTTTTGTTTTGACACCTTAGTTGTTCATTGATTGCTTTCTCATATGTGCCTTGACCGCGGGCCTTCAGCAGACCGAGCCACCCCTTGCTGGAGCCAGTGAGCTTGGGTCCAAGCTGGTGAGCTTTTTTTTCTTTTCTCAAGCCAGATGAGCCCGCGCTCAAGCTCATCTGGGGTCTCGAACCTGAGTCCTCCACATCCCAGTCCAATGCTCTATCCACTGCGCCACCGCCCGGTCAGGCTGGAACTTTTATATCCAAACAAACACTTAAATGTATATGACACTTTGGATCCTAGAAGAAATAATTGATTGCTAAGTGCTCCCCAAACATGGCTTTTTAAACAATACTATTTAGATTTAAAATTGGAAGCATCTGAGCTATGGATGCAAGTCTTGCAAACATACTTTGAAAGAGAAAATAAAGGGGAAAAAAGTCATGGTGCATTCATTTCCTAAAGCATACTGAGCACTACCGTAATTATTTCAATGAGAAATTCCTGCAAACTCCTCTTCTTGCTTGCATCCTCTCAGAGTTACGATGTGTTTCCATGGCAACCCTGTTGCTAAGGGGGACCCATGAGCATCAGCAGTGTTATCTACACTTTAAGATGCTGTTAGCCTGAGCGGCTGGGCTGGCTGGAATATTGAGATTTAATTTACTGCCGTTTTCCTCCTTATCCTCACTGTGGATTTAGCAGAAACTGTCAGAGATCATCCCTATGGGAGGAATATTTCCTGGGATTTCCTCTTGAGAATTTTATGCCCTTCAAATTACAGCAACTTTCCTTTAAGGACCTCCTTGCCATCCTCCTGTGACTTAAAAGCTAGAAATATAAGAAAAAACTATAATAGCAATTGCCAACACTATTCAATGGCACGTGGGTTTTGTCGAATGTTTACACATGGCAAATACAACCAAACATAAGTTGTCAGAAGTAAACATCATTTTGCATCAATAATCTGAATGATTTCAAACATTAAATATTTAGAAAACCCCAAATGAAGCAAATCATAATATTTTTGAGGTTTTCCTTTGAATGTCTCCAAAATCATATCCTGGCAACCAGATTGCAATATTTCATCATTTCATCAGATTCTCCCATCAAGCCACTTGTCATGGAATGTTTTCTTGGTTGGGGATAAGTCTCATTATTGTAAGTGACAATTCCTTGGAGTGGTCCAAGTTTCCTGATTTTGTTTTTTCAGCTCCTGAGCTGTGCATATAAGAGGACCTTTCCAATGGCACCATGGCGATTGTCCTTGGCCAAAATGGGGGTTGCAAACCTCATGCACCTCTAGCCCAGCCCAAACAGAGAGACGGGGCCATTCTGCTGCCCTAACGCTCACTGCCTGGGAACCATCACACTAAGTCCCAGCCTCTAACTTCCCACGACTTGCTTAGTAGGAGGGAGTAGAGCCAGCTGCTCTAACACCACCCCACACGCCCTGGCCAATTTGCACCCAGGAGGTCTGTGCCAAGGCTGTATGGTAAAAGCCCAAAGTCTAGGCTGGTGAAGTCCAGGAGAGGCAGCCATGCTGGTGGGGGCCAGCCTGTATGACCAAGCAAATACCATGATGGGCGTGAACACCAGGTCTCAGGTGGGCCCAGAAGGAACTCCACTGTCTGGGGTTCTGCTCCTGCCTGCCTTCCCAGGACCTGTGACAGTCAGCTTGAGCACCCACCTGCTGACACCACAGATGTTCATTTCTCATGGGTCTGGAGGCCGGCATGCTGGGGACCTGGTGAGCCCAGTCATCCTATGAAGGAGGGGGTGGAGTGCTCCAGGACACTAACCCCATGGAGGGGCCTCGGGACCTCACCTAACTGTAATTACTCCCCTCCTCCACATACCACCACCCCAGTGGGGGGAACCACATCAACATGTGAATTTGGAGGGCACACATTCGGTCTGTAGCAGTACCCACACCTGCACACACAACACTGGTCAGGATGGAAAAGCTTTGCCTCGGGGTGACCAACCCTCCCGGTCTGCCTAAAGCCAGTCCAGCAGGCACTGCTGGTGTTCCTGTTGGTGAGTATGTTGCCCGCGGAGCAGACAGCTTCACCCTTGCCTGACCCCCTACTTAGCTCAGTCACCCCTGACCCCACGGCAGGGTGTCATCTCAGGGCACAGACCTGCCTAGACAGACACACTTTACAGAGGAGAGGCGAACCCAGGTACAAGTGGGAATGAGTCGTTCATGTGTTTCTCTTTTAAATAACTGTCCCTGTTACATAGGGAAAGAAAACATTTTCAAGTTGTTGTTGTAGGAAACATGTACACAAACAAGTTCCCAGAAGACAAAAGACAAAGATGCCATTAGGGTCACCAGCAGGCATTCCCTGCTCCAGCTGTTGCAGCTTCCAAAAAGTCACCGGGGGAGGCCACTGTGGTTAGCTTGCCACTGCTGCATGGGGTCATGTGTTGGCACAGCTGAAAACCATGCAATCAGCCTTGCTCAGTGGTCTGAAAACAGAGTAGTCAAAGGTCAGGGATCAGGAGGCAGAGTTTAAGGGGACAAAGGAGAGGCATGGACCATGTCCTGATGGGAGGAAGGTTGTATTGAGGGGCCTCTTGGTCTCTATGTCATCAACCTTAAAAAGAAAACTCACGCTAGTCACCACTAGCCAGGCCTATCTCACGGAATTCTCACAAACTCCAAGAGTCCCCAGGACTTGGGGACACTGACCAAACTTGGCTTACTGAGGCCCAGGAGCTATGGGACCGTGAAGCAGCTGGTGAGTGGGTCAGGTTGTGGACTCAGGCTCTCTGCCTCTGGCTACTGCCCCTCAGGAGACGCCAGTCTCAGGCTGTGTTCCAGGACCACCTCAAAATAAAGATATTCGCTCAGAAAGGGCTGAACCCTCCAGAGGTCTGACCTATGCTCAGCTGGGGCCAGGCACCTGGTGCCATCTCCCTCCCACTCTGTGCAATGATGCAGAGACAGTGTGACACCCCTGCTGCTCCCCAGCTACAAATAACTCATTTACCCACCCCAGGTCATAGCTCAGAATCACAGCACTCCTGAATCTACTGACGGGCGTGAGGCCACTCACATGGTAGTGTAGTATACACACATACACACAGCACACCACACAGACATATACACACCACACACATATACATATACACACACACCACACACATATACATATACATCACACACACACACTGGCCATGTGCTATGAAAGCAGGATACCCTCTGTTTTGGCTCCTGACTCATCAAGTACTTTCCATCATCTTTCTCCAGAGACAGAGAGGGGTCTCCTGGCTACACTCCCGGAGAAGGTGACGATTGGTCAGGAGTGCATGATGGCCAGACCCAAGCCAATCACTATGGTCAGAGGCTTGACACTCTGACAGCCCAGGGCTGGGCCAGTGCCACACAAACCACATGGCTGTGTCAGGATGATTGTAGCATGGCTAAGGGAACTTTCCCCACAAAGGTGACACTGAGCCTTCACTCCTCTAGCCCTCTGGGCTGGTACTGTAGGTGGGTAGAGTCCATATTTCCACACTAACTGGATAGTCTCAACAGGCTCCCGGACTTTACTTTTATAAGTTCATCATTGATTTGTCTGATTTTCAGCAAAGAAAATACTTTTTTATTTTTTATTTACCCCCCAAAATAACTGTAAAGTGGAAGAAAATGTTCAGGCATGAGTAATGGGTTCATCTACTTTGTCCTTTCTGTATAAGGACACAAGTCTTTCTAAAATATTTGAAAGAGTTAACTGTCCTCTGTGGCAGTACAGAAGGCAGATTCTCTGATATCACAGTCACATAACACACAGACACACGTCATTGCTATGTTTCTAATCCTTGGAGGCAGCCTTCACCTCTCAGCAGTGGGGCTGGCCTCCAGCTATGTCCTCTCTCCCTCACCTTTAACCCATGGAGCCTGAGACCCCATAACCTGACCAGCCAGGACTTCTCTGTGTGTTGAATCCACAAAGGGCCTCCCTCCAGAGCAGAATAGAAAAAGAACGTGTTATTTCTCTCTTCCCTAGATCACCACTGTCCCGGTGGCAAGCCGGCATGCAGGTCTAGGGGAGCCCTCCTCCTGTGGCTAGCTGGCTGAGCAGCCCCAGGGAGGTGACCTTCCCCAGCTGATTTCCAGTCAGGAAACAGTGGTCCCAACCTCACCAGGCAGCTTTGTGACTCAAGGAAACATGTACACAAAGTGAGGGGACCAAGCTCACGGCCCTGTCCCCTTGCTCCCATCCCACAGCAAAAGACAAACAAGTCACACTGGCTTCTTAAACCCCTGGTACCTCATCTACACCGAGGATATGGCAGGTATGCACCCTGCAACCTCCCCAAGTCTTCCTGTGTCCCAAACTTCCTGAAATGCTGCTTCTCAGGACTTCCTCTGAGGGGCTCAGGGCCAGGCTTACTCTTCATTTGCTCATAGTTTTTCAAATTTTATGACCTTTAGCATGAGAGAGGGCCTGTTGCCAGGGAAACCTAGCAGGTGCCTGCTCAGCTCAGCCCTTCACCCACCTTGGTTCTCATCACCCCTATGATACTGGAAAACCTTTAGTTCTCCTCAACTTCCATCTTCCTCCGCTTCTCTCCAAAGACTGCTGGCCTATGGGCATTTGTCCAAATCTGCTGGTGACCCCTTCTGAGTTAGGCCTGGAATCCCTCCATCAACACAGTGCATCCCCATCAGATATACACTGCCTGGTTGAAACCAGCCCAGTCATTAAATTCCTTGCTTTTCTAACTAATAAAAGTTACCGGCCCTGGCCAGTTTGCTCTGTGGTGGAGTATCGACCTGGCATGTGGAAGTCCCAAGTTCGATCCCTGGTCAAAGCACACAGGAGAAGCAACCATCTGCTTCTTCACTCCTCCCCTCTCCCTTCACTCTATCTCTCCCACTCTCGCAGCCATGGCTCAGTTGGGTCGAATGCACTGGCCCCCAGCACTGAGGATGGCTCCATGGAGCCTCCACCTCAGATGCTAAAAATAGCTTGGTTGCGAGCTTGGGCCCCAGATGGGCAGAGCATCAGCCCTAGACAAGGATTCCCAGGTGGATCCTGGTTGGAGCACATGTGGGAGTCTGTCTCTCTATTCTCCTCCTCTCACTTAAATAAAAAAGAAAAATTTAAGTTACTGAAATCTGACCTCTCGATAACAGGCTTGGCACTGCTAATAACAGGAAGACAAAGTTAAGGAATAAAACGGCTCCAAATGAGAAGCATGTGTGAGTGCACTGGCTGCCTTTCTTTGTTGAAGAGTCGGGAAACAGGAGAGCACCAGCCTCCATAACCAGAGCCATGCATCCCACCCACAGGGACTCCTTGGGTGGCGGGCTCCGGGCATCACACCAACCTGGCCCTCTAGTCTACCTTGAGCCTAGGGGTCAGCTCTGATAGCCATTCTGAGAAACCCACTATTGTTTGAAGACCACAGTTCATTAAATGGAAAAATATGGGACACATATCATTGAAGTTTTTAGCCAATGTGGTGCAAGAGATGTTTATAAAACATCTCTTGCAGATTTCTGGTTTTGGAAAATGATTAGACTCACTTTTCCCAGGTTCTCTCTTCTAAATACAACTGAAAACTCTGGATATAATTTAACAAATAATTATAAAAGGATACTGAAAGCAGAAATAAAAAAAAAGCCACTGACAGTGGACTTCAGGACTCAAGGAATGACAAGACCAGCAGTCCCATGGGTTTATCACCCACAGAGCGCAGACTGGGCACTTGAGAAGTCTGCAAGCTGAATCAACAATCTAGATGGAAAAAAAAAGGAAAGCCCATTCTCTCTGGCCAAAAGATCAGGAAAGAAGAAGACCAACAGAGACCTACTGGGGACCCCCAACAAGGACCCCTGTGCCACCAGCTGGCTGACCTGTATCAAATGGCACCTCAAAGTCACAGCAAAGTTAACCCTGGACCTTAGAAAGTGGCCTGGCAACACCAGGAACCTGCAGAAGAGCCTTCTCTCCCTGCAGGTGGCAGCTGCAGTGGTGTGTGCAATCTCTGGCAGACACAGGGATGAGGCAAACAAACAGCAGCATTGCGAAGGCTCTGTCCGCCAACTACCACAACCACAGCCACACCGGCAGCAAGGCCTACTCGGCACACCTAAATGGGAATGGCAGGGTCACGGAAATCTCAGAAAAGGTCAGGGCACACAGGAGAGCGCCCATCTGCTTCTCTCTCCTGCAGCCAGTAGCTTGATTGGTTTGAGCATCGATCCTGGGCACTGAGGATAATTCAGCTGGTCCAAGCGCATCTGCCTCAGGTGCTAAAAAAGGTCAATTGGTTTGAGCATTGGCCCCAGACAGGGGTTGCTGGGTGGATCCTGGTCAGGATGCATACAAGAGTCTGTCTCACTATCTCCCCTCCTCTCACTTAAAAAAAAGAAAAGAAAAAAACAGCCTCTGTGCACACAAGTGGGTTTGCAAAGAAGCAAGACAATTGTGGAAGAGTTTGGCCAGGGTAGTATTGAAAAATTAAATTTATCTAAAATGTAACACTTCTTTCTATAGCACATTTGAAGACATTATAAATGTTTTTCTTTTTTTAGAAAATGATTTATCTTATTTGTAGGATTTTTGTGATATGAAGAATTTTTAAATTCTCTCATGTTACAAATGAACAAAAAAAGTCCCAAAAATTAGAGAAAAGAATAGCAATTTCTATTCAATAGATACTGATCCTAATCATAGATAAGGGATCAGCCAAGAGAAGCTGTGTGGTTTCCACATTCTCCTTACCCTGACTGAATTTCATGTGAATTATGCTCATTTTATTTAATATATCACTTATTTTCTTTCAAATCAACAAACTAGCTTCATAATTAAACTGAAAATGTTTTTGAAAATTACAAATACTTCAAAAAACTTAGTTGCAATATCTTCTAACACTGTTACATTGCATGGTTTTAAACACATGCACAAAACAATTGCCTCCATTTTAAATCATTGTTGAATACGGTTTTACTAAAATTCTCAGGAAAAAATAAAAATCTGAGGCTGGAAAATAGTTAAATTAATTGTAAGAAATTTGGCCTGTTTAGTCCTGCTCATAGTAGCATTATTCTTTCTGTATAAACGTACACTGGTTTTCAGTGTACTAATTATATTTGGTACAAGGCAGGAGTTGGGGGGGAGTCAAATTCTTTGTCTGTACTGTATTTTTCCTAGTCTTTGTGAATACACACCACCCCACAGCAGCCAATTAAGGCCATATGTCATTGGAGAGATTTGACTTATTTTCTTCATTAGTGTGCTTGAAATGTCACCGCTCATGTCATTGTGCAAAGCAGGCTATAAAATGTTTCAGCGCTTATCATTCACCATTAGTAGAGGATCAAATCAGTTTTAATTTCATACCACTGAGAAGCTCATCTAATTTTTATAGGATTTTGATTCAGCCAGGTCTTTGTCACTTTTTAAAAATTATTTTTTTTATTTATTTATTTTTAGTTATTCATTTTAGAGAGGAGAGAAAGAGGAAAGAGGGGTGGGGGAGGAACAGGAAGCATCAATTCCCATATGTGCCTTGAACAGGCAAGCCCAGGGTTTTGAACCAGCTACCTCAGCATTCCAGGTCAATGCTTTATCCACGGTGCCATCATAGGTCAAACCAGTCTTTGTCACTTTAATGGGGAAGCTGTGTCACTGGTGCGTGTGCACACACACACACACACACCTCCAGATGTGCTTTGATTTGGGTTACTATAGAAATTGAGCCATTCAGCTAAGTTAAACTGCTGAGCGGGCAGACAACCCGTGAAATAGTACCCAGGGCAGACCCTGTGCCCAGGATGCTCAGCAGGTGAGTACACATGGCTCCTGGGATGTGGGACCATTTATGGTCCCAGGGACTGCAATGATTGTTATCATAGGAATCCCCGGCACCATATATCTCATTAATTCTAAACACCTTACGGACTTGATATATAAACAGCCAGTGCTTGAGGAAACAGTGATACTGCCTCCCAAAACTGAGCGGGTGGACTAAGAACGACCATTTTTTGCCTTGGGATTTTGAGCCTTGAAGGTGGGACATCAGGGTGGGAGAGGGACAAGCCAGGATGCAGATGGAGGGAAGGACGGGGGTTGCTACACTGACACACCAGACTACAGTCCAATGTTCTCCCTCCTGGACACTCCCTGGGGCTCCTGGTCCCCACTGCACCTTATCCCCACATTACCTTTGTTGGCCTTGTTCACCTTAATTTCAGGAAACAGAGTTGGGTTTTCTCAGCAGGAATGTCTTAGGGAACAGGAAACACAGGTTGTGAGTTGGGGAGAGCATTTCTCACAGCTTAGCTCCAGATAGGGGGCTGGTGTTACACCCCTACACACAATGCCATGGGTCCAGGCTTCTGGGATAGGTGTCACTTTTCTTGAGTCACTTCGTCCTGTCTTCCTCAGAGGCCCCTTCAAATTGCCTGCCTCTCCCTGAGGACATCTTCCCTGGTTCCCTCCAGGGACCTGTTGACATATCTGCACTCCTGTACCCGATGATGGGAGTACCCTGCACCCCATCACTGCCGATATGTGCCATGTGGTCATCCGGAAAGAAAAACTCTGCACAGAAAGGGTAGTCATGGAGAATCATCAGAGGAAAACGGTCTCCAAGCAGTCGCTGCGGGCATCACCCAGCCAGCCCTAGACAGATAGGCAACACCTGCCCACTGTCCTCTGTGTGTGGAATAAATACTAGGGACCCTCTTAAAATGTATGTGTTGTCCCTGTTTATAAGATACACCCAGCAGCCACAACAGATTCAATATAACAGAAAATACAACTTACGTTGCTTTCCTGTTGCCTCTTCGAAAATGTGCCCAGCAGGGGATTTACTCACATAGTTCTGAAACTTGCCCAATTAAAAAAATGAAAAAGAAATCTTATGTCATTCAAAGTGGTGATTTTCATCTGGTAGCTCCCTGGTCTGTCAAGTGAGATTTGCAGGGAAAACCCACCCAGCCCCTTCTTTCTTGCCAGGTCCCCCGTCCCCCCACCACCACACATACACACACTGGCTAGCTGCTCCTTCTGGTCTCTGGGCTCAGTGCAGACAGAAAGTGGACACTCAGAGTCCTCACCTGACAGACACTGTGGCAGAATGCTTTGCCCTTTCTGGGTGGCTGCCAAATGCCAGTTCTTCTCTCATGAGCACTTTCACAGTGCCCCCTGCTGGGTTCCTACTGCTGCGACTCCCCAGGGGAGGCCAGGCCCCTTTTTCCCAGACAGACGCTCGCCAGGGGGGAGGCCCACGGCCATCTCAGGTTATGTGCTCCAAGCTCCTGCACTCTTGCCCACAGCAGCCTCTGGACATTAGCCTGGATGCTTTACCTGGGCAAACCGTCCTAGTCACTATTGCTGCACGGCAAAATACCTCAAAACTGAGTGGTATAAGATAACAATCATTTTATCCTCATTACAATTTTGGAGGTTAGAAACATCCCAATTTAAAATGAGCAAAATATCAGAGCAAATACTTTGCCAAGGAAAATGTAGAAGTGGCCAATGAGCACGTAATAAGATGTTCAATATTATTCATCATTGGGAAAATGCAAAATAAAACTACAATGAGATGTCAGTTAGCACCTGTTCTAAGAGTGAGTTTGACCTGTGGTGGAGCAGCAGATAAAGTTTCAACCTGGAATGCTGAGGTCACCGGTTCAAAACCCTGGGATTGCCCAGTCAAGGCACATACAAGAAGTAACTACAGTGAGTTGATGCTTTCTGCTCCTCTCCCCTCTTTCTCTCTCTCCTTCTCTTTCTCTCCCTCTCTCTCTTTCTCTTCCTCCTCTCTCTAAATATCAATAAATAAAATCTTTTCAAAAAATTTAAAAGAAATTTAAAAAGTGAGCATACTATGTGCTGGTGAGGATGTGGAAGAACGGGAATGCTCACACACTGTTACTGGCAGGACTTCTACTTCTCAAAATAGTGTGGCATTTGATGAAGATGTTTGACATACGTATACCACAGGACCCAGAACTCCACCACTACCTATATTCCTGTGAGAGAACTGGGAGCAGACGTCCACTCCAGCTGTGTAAGAGCGGTCACACTGGCCACACGCAGCACAGAGCTGGCTGTCATTCCTAAGGTTGGTCCTTTGTGCTTGCTAATCTTTCCCTGAAGCCTGCTTGGGCTCAGTTTTCATAACTCTTTTCCAGGTGCTAAAAACGGACAACTACAGTACATTGCAGTGCAGAAGTTGGTGAACTAGATGTAAGGTGACCAGATTTTAAAATTGGTAAAGCGGGACACCATTGACGGGGGGATTCTTGATTAAAAATTTGGTCTATATGGAGCAAAAATAAATTTTCATAGAATGCAAAAATAGTATTGTGATATATAGTTTTTTTAATCGGGACTTTTTTAAAACGCCGTGGGATGTGGGACAAATTGTTAAAAATCGGGACTGTCCCACCAAAAGCAGGACATTTGGTCACCTTAATAGAGCCATCAGCCAAGTGCACTCGCCTGCTTGGTTTTTGGTAAATTCAAGTCTATTGAAACACAACCCTGCCCAGGATGTATGAATTGTCTATTTCACATAACTGCAAAACCGCCATTCTCCAGAGCATCTTCTCAATCCAGTGAGACTTTGCTTCTCGACAATTGTCATCAGTTTGGCTCAAATAAACTTATACAAATTCTCTACAGGTTTGGACATTTCTTACATCGACAACTTTAATCAGCTGTGCTGTAAAACCTTTGGAGAAAATGTGTGCTGTTTCATGATAGGCACAAAGGGAAAGAATCTCAGAATGAAAGGACCAGCTCAGATGCCTCCCCAGACTTTGGGAGTCATTACAAGAAAAACTCCCTGTGGGGAGGGTCCTACCACTTGGAGTCCATTTCAAATGAGGACCCACAGTGACTCATTGACCTGCACAGACCTTCTGAGATGATTAAGCAGATTACTTACACCTGGATTGAGCCAGGAGTAGAGATTGAAGTCACCCTTGCAGACACTTAAATCAACCTTTTTAATAAATTGATTATCAGTTGTTAAAAAAGAATGATAATAACCAGTGCTGACTAGGAATGGAGGAGGCAGAATACTCACACATTACCAGTAGGGCTGGAAAATAGTGCAGCTGCTTTGAGAAAGCATTTTAGCCCTGGCCAGTTGGCTCAGTGGATAGAGCATCATCCCAGTACATGGTTGTCCTGAGTTTGATTCCCAGTCAGGGCACAAAGGAGGAGCAACCATCTGCTTCTCTCTTCCTCCTTCTCCTCCTTCCCTCTCTCTTCCTCTCCCACAGCCAGTGGCTCAATTGGTTTGAGTGTCGGCCCCAGACAGGGGTTACCAGGTGGATCCCAGTCACATTGCATGTGGGAGTCTGTCTCTCTATTTTCCCTCCTCTCACTTAAAAAAAGAAAAAGAAAGAAAAGGAAAGGAAAGAAAGCATTTGAAAGTTCCTCCAAAGTTAAACATAAAGTCACCCTATTCCACTCTTAGTGATATATTCGAGAGAATTGAAAACATGTTTACACAGAAACTTATACATAAATGTTTGTGGTAGAATTATTCACAATAAGCAGAAAATGGGAACAAACCAGGTATCACTCTACTGATAAAAGGATAACTAAACGTGGGACATCTGCACAGGAGAAGAGCACTCGGCCATCAAAAGAAAAGAACCTCCAATATGGATGGACCCTGAAAACACTGTGTTGAGTAAAAGAAGCCAGACACAAAGGCCACACGTTTTATGATTTCATACATGTCAAACGTTCAGGATAAGCAAACCCACAGAGACAGAAACCAGATCAGTGGCCGCCCGGGGCTAGGGTAGAGAACACAGTGACTGTTAAAGGGTTTGTGGGTTCTTTTTTTTGATGATGAAAATATTTTGGAATTATGCTGGTGATGATTGCACAACCTGTGAATGTACTAGAATATTCGCTGAATTGTACATTTCAAAAGGGTAAATTCTGTGGTATACAGTGCTATCCAAAATATTTTAAGTGGCAAAAAAAGGAAAGATAAGGTTGTGCTAGCCCTACAAGACAGCGCATCACGTACTCACCTTGAAAGTTGACACATCATTTGATGACAACTCAATAGGTTTCCTGTAATTGCAAGAAAAAAGTGAACTCCTTCCTTTGAAATCCCAGACCCCAATCGCTTGCTGCTCTGACACACATGACTAAGCAATGAGGATTCACTTTTCACCACAGTACTCATGGCCCATTCAACACCTTCCAGAAAGGCCACACCAGGGAGAATCAGAGGCTGATGCCCAAAGCCCCAGCACAGAAATAGAGGCCAGATGGCCTGGAGAGACAGGACCAACTGGCCAAGGGGGTAGGCATGCTCTTGATATTGTCACGTGCCAGTTCTGATACATGGTTAGGAGGAGACAATTGTGTTCAAAGAACAGCGGCACAAGGAACAATGGAAGGACTAGGTCAAGAACCCCACCAGTCCTCGCATGAGATCTACAAGGCATTCTTGTTAAAGCCTATGTACTCACGGCAATTTCTCCCTGGCCCCAGCACTGGCACACAACTGAGGACTCCAGACATTCATTCAGAATGGCTCCCTGTGTCCTGACCACCCAGAAAGGGCTGCTTTTGCACACAGGCCTCAATCCTACGAGAATGGCAAAACCATTCTTCACCTCCTGGGCAGAGCCAGATTCTAGACTCACTCATGCCAGGCCAACCTCTAGGAGTCACCCATCTGGCAGCTCCAAACCATGGTCCCTTCCTCCCATGAAGCCCACTGCTCTATAAGACACCAATCAACCCTCATATAAAATATGCCCTTCTCCAAAATCCACATGTATGCCCAAGATCCTGCAAACTCCTGTTCTTTCAGTGCAAATCTATTCCATAAACGGAATGAGAACTCGGCAAGTCATGGCGATTTCTTAAGTAGACCAGCATGTCCTCTAGTTCTTAATCCAGAAGAAGTCTGCAAAGGCCATTCACATAGTAACACAATCATAACTAAATGTGACCAAGCAAAGTATAAAAAAGGGACAAGGCGGAATTAACAAATATATGCTAATTAAAAGAGGTGTGTATTAGTCATCTTAGCAGCCTAAACAAAATGCCAGAAATGTATTTTCTCACAGGTCTGAAAGCTGGAAGTCCAAGATCAGGGTGTCATAAGACAAAGGTCTGGTGAAAACTCTTTTGCTGATTTTGCAGGTGCCCCTTTCTCACTGTATCCTCATATGGCCTTTCCTCTGTGTGTGGAGACAGCCTATTCTCTTTCTCTTCTTATACAGACAGGTCTCAGAGCCCTCCCAGGAGAGGACCTCACCCAGTGACCCCACCAAACTATCATTACCTCTGAATGGTCCCATCTCCAGATACAGTCATATTGGGGGTTAAGAGCTTTGACATAGGAATTTGGCGGGAACATGATAACAAAGTCCATAACAAAATGACGTCATTTATTTTTCTCTGATAAAAATGAAAATAAACTGCCCTGGCTGGCTAGCTTGGTTGGTTAGAACATCTTCTGGAAGCACAGGGGTTGCCAGCTGGGTCCCTGGTTGGGCACATACAGGAACAGCTCAATGTTCCTGTCTGCCTCTCTATCTCTCTCTTATTCTCTCTCTCGCCCCCTTCCTCTCTCACTGAAGTCAATAAATAAAATTAAAACAAAATTTTTAATGAAAATAAACTTTTAATATTATTTAGTAATGGTATAAGAATGCTGAGAAACTGTCAGTCTGACGCCCCCTGATGGGAATATAAACTAGTGCAACCATGTGGATACTAATTTATCATTTGATATCAAATGCCTCATAGCTACTTTATTTTTATAAGTGTATTCTAAGGAAGAATTAGGGACATACTCAACATTTAAATTTAATAATATTTTAAAAAAACACAAAGAGACAGCCAAAATGGGGTGACAAAGAAACATGCCCCAAATGAAAGAACATGGGGGGGGGGGAGAGGAAAAAATTAAAAAGAAAAAAAAGAATATTCAGAGACTTTTTTTCAAAGTAATAATTTAGAAAGTGTAATATTCAAGAATAGAAGGTTGGTTAAATAAATGGTGGTTCATCTGTATTATTGAAGTTCCTTGTATCCATTAAAAATTATACTACACAAGACTATTTAACATTTTGAAACATTTTTAAGAGGAAACACACAATTTATAAAATAGTAGGCTTGATGTAAATGGTGAGTGTGTGTGTGTGAGAGGCGGGTATATGTGTGTTGTGTGTGCAGATGGAAGGATGGTCAGATGTAACCAACACTTAAATACAGGTAAGATTTATTTTTTATGTTTCCTTCCTTTACTTTCTGACATACTGAGATGGTCTAAATAAGAATATGGCCAACCCTGAGAACTACGCCTTTGTCTTCACTACTGTTGACCTTATAAACTATTTCAAGGTCATCAGACTGAAAGCTTCAAAACTCCCCACATGCTCAGAATCTCTCTCACCACCTACACTAACCAACTTGATATCTTGGTTAATCTTAAAGGAAGACCCTGTCCTGCACTTCTCGTCCTAGTGAACAATGTGGAGAATCATGAATCTTGATCCTCCAGGACTCCTGGCTCCTACTAGAAAAAACACTAGCTCCTCATCAGCCACAAGCCAAGGGGCTCTTCCCACATCTCACTTTCAACCTCACCAAGTCCTCGATGACCACAGGACCCAAGCCCACATCCCACCACCTACTCTACTCAGGTGGCTCTCCTGCTCCACTTCTCTTAGCTCTGACCAAGATATCCCACCTCAACTCCTTGGCCCTCACCAACCTATGAATGGGAGAACATATTTGCAAATGATACATCTGATAAGGGATTGATAATCAGAATATACAGAGAATTCCCACAATTCAGAATTAAGAAAAACTAACAACCCAATTGAGAAATCGGCAAAAGACTTGAATAGATATCTCCAAAGAAGACACACAAATGGCCAATAAGTACACAAAAAATTGCTCAACATCACTAACACTGGGGAACAAAATTTTTGTTGCATCCACAAAAACACTTGTTCTTACCTAATTCGAGTGTGTTGATCTCAAATCTGACATTAGTTTTTCTCTGTAAGCTACAGTTTCTTTTGCAATTCAAGATTTTAGGTTTTCATCTTATTGTAAAATTTTCAACATTAAGTTTAACGTAATAAAGTAGAATGTCTTCTTGGGCATCATCTTTGTGAAAATATAATAACATATAATGCAGTAAATACACTAATACACTAAAAGTATGATTGCATCAGAATTGTCTACAATTTCAAAAATAGAACATATTTAAACACTTATTTTAATCATAAAATTTGTGCAAAACTTATTTAAATTCTATTCAGTCAAAAATTTGTGTTTGTAGCTCTTGCGTTTGTGTAGTTGTTGAGGACAATTTCATTTGATGCTCCAGCAGTAGTCTGCTCATCATTAACAGCTCCAAGATTTTCAGGAAACTTATCAAGGTGACTGTTCAGGAAATGAATCTTAACACTCATGTTACATCCAATGTTGCAGAAAGCCAACAGCATCCTTTGAACCAGAAGTTCATAGTTTTCTGCGTTTTTGTTGCCAAGGAAGTTCTTTGTAAGTGCCACAAAAGACTGCCATGCTGCTTTCTCCTCCTTATTCATCTTCCTGGAAAAATTTTTCGCCACATATGACGGTTCGGATTTGACGTCCATCAAATACACCTGCTTTTATCTTCTCGAAAGACAAGGCAGGAAAAGCAGAAATAATATGTTGAAAGCATTCACTTACTCTATTCAAAGCCTGAACAAACTGCTTCATAAAGCCAAGTTTGATGTGAAGTGCAGGGAAAATAATCCTGTCTCGATTAACTACAGGTTCATTCACAAGATTTTACATCCCTACTTCCAGAGCTTCATGTTTTGGCAACTCCTTTTGCATCTAGTGTTTCTCCCGAGCTCGGCTGTTCCACTAACAGAAAGCAAGATACTTCGTGAAACCTCTCTGTTGTCCTAGCAGGAAATTTACCATTTTAAGATCCACACATATGATCCAGTTATGCTCCTTATACTTCAGAAAGTCGAGGACAATTTATATGGCATTATAATCTTCTCGCAGATGAGTTGAATAACCAATTGGAACCGCTGCATAAACATTACCGTTGTGTAGGAGAACACATTTCAGACTTTGTTTAGAGCTGTCAAGAAATAGCCGCCATTCTGTTGGACTGTAAGTGGTAACACTTAGCTAGCTGAGAAGACTACTGATATCATGACAGTAAACCAAGTGTTTGTCTTCAGAAAAAAAGTCCACAAAAATTGGTTCACACTTCCTTAAATGGGATACTTTAGCTGACTGGTGAAGTACATTCTTTTCTTGAAGCCTGGAGGCTGATAACTCAGCTGCTTTCTTTGACAGGCCCAAATCTCTTACTAAGTCATTCAATTTGGGTTAGCTAAACTGCTGAGGGGTTAATAACTGCTTGGCATCAGAAGAAGACCCTTCAGATTCTACAACCATTTCCTCATGCTTCTTATCAAAATACACTTGATCACCATGTTCACTTTCTTCGTCCTTAGAAGAAATAAAACCATTGAAAACTGGAACCGGGAGTGTCTCAGAGTGTGAGATAGGTCGTATTGCTGAAGGAATATTAGGATATGCGATCATATGCCATTTTTTCTTGCCGATGCCCTTTGTATGGGTCAGACAGAAATAACAGTCACTGCTGTGGTCCTTAGGTTCATGCCAAACCATGGGAATACCAAAAGGCATTCTTTTGCATTTTTCTTTTTTCCAGTCACGAAGCATTTTCTCACAATTATGAAACACAATATGAGGAGCCCAATTTTTGTCTTGATCGCCAAGGGGAACTTTGAAAATAGGCAATATAGGCATGTGTCACAAATGATGAAATATTGCACCTTTGACATTGAAGTGTGTAATAGCCACATATATAACAGAAGGTGTCAGGACTATTCTTACATTTATGCCTACTTGAAGAAGCCATGATTCAATCTTGAAACAAAATAAGAGGATGTTTTTATCAGATAATAATTTTTACATTTCAAAACATCTACAATTATGTCAAAGTGATGTTTGTAAAACATTAATTGCCTTGTGGTTATGTTCAATCCAAGAATCGTTGCCCTGTAACTTCAATTTAAAAAACCATTGCATGTCATTAAGTGTAACAAAAAGAAATTAAAATTGCATAAAAACTAGAGCATGCACCAAAAAAATGGATTTCAGATCTGGAATCAGCTATGCAGAAATATATAGAAACAGTTCTAAAACCTCATGCAGCAGAAAGACAAAAAAAATTGTTCCCCAGTGTAATCATTAGGGGGATGAAAATCAAAACACAATGAGAACCACTTTGCATACCCATTGGATGGCTATTATTAAAATAAATAGAGAGAGTGAGAGATTAATGCATTATCAGCAATAGTGTGGAAAGAAAAAACAGAACCCACCTGACCAGGCGGTGGCGCAGTGGATAGAGCGTCGGACTGGGATGCAGAAGACCCAGGTTCGAGACCCCGAGCTAGCCAGCTTGAGCGTGCGACCCTCTGGCTTGAGCAAAAGCTCATCAGCTTGGACCCAAGGGGTTGCTCGGTCTGCTGAAGGCCCACGGTCAAGGCACATGTGAGAAAGCAATCAATGAACAACTATGGTGTCGCAGTGGCAACGAGAAACTAATGATTGATGCTTCTCACCTCTCTCCATTCCTGTCTGTCTGTCCCTGTATATCCCTCTCTCTGACTCTCTCTCTGTCCCTGTAAAAAAAAAAAAAAAGAAGAAGAAGAAGAAAAACAGAACCCTTGAGTGCTACTGTTGGGAATGTAAAATGGTGCAAGTGCTGTGGAAATAGTATGGTGATTTCTCAAAAAATTCAGCACAGAATTAATTACCCTATGATCCCACCATTCCACTTCTATGTATGCATCCCAAAGAACTGAAAGCAAGGACTCAAACAGACACTTGTACATCCATGTTTACAGCAGCAAATTACACACAACAGCCAAAAGGTGGAAGTACCCCAAGTATCCACCAGTGGAAGAAGTGGATAAACAAAATATGGTATAATCCACCAAATGGAATATTATTCATTGATGAATATTATTATTATTCATTCTTGAAAAAAGAAAGAAATACTGACACAAGCTACAACATGGGTGAACCTTGAGGACACTAGGCTAAGTTAAGTAAGCCAGTCACAAAAGTTCAAATATTGTTTGAGTTCAGTTATATTGAAATGTAGAAAAGAAAGGCTCTTAACATGAATAATTTTTGGCAAAATCTTACTTTCTCTAAAACAAAGAGACTTTTAGCAGAACTTACTTTTTCTGAATAGACTCCCTAATCCTGGCCTTGAGGCCGGTTTTCCAAAACTGTGGCCTTGGGCTAGCTTTGCAAAGTTGTAGGTGTTCTCAGAATGTTTCTCCCTGAATTAAGCCTATAGATAAACATTGTAAGAAAGTTTGTTTCATGGCTTTGTTTTACTGCTATGCTTCCTCTCCTCCCCATTCCTCAGTCAGTATGTAATTTTCCCTTTTAAAGTCAGCCCCAAACTGCATTTGCTGCTGCATTGATTTGAATGACTTAGGTCTCTATGCGGTCCACACAGCTGGTTAATTAAAGACTCCTTAATTTCTTAATTTGGCTAATTGACTGATTGTGTGGCAAGAAGTTTGTTTTTCGCTGTTCCAGTACAACAATATGTGGTACTTAGAGTATAAAATTCATAGACTGAAATAGAAGAGTGGCCACCAGGGGATGGGGAAAGGGGAAAGGGAATTGTGTTTAATAAGCACAACTTTTCAGTTTGGGGAGATGAGAAAGTTCTGGAGTTGGAGGGCGGTGATGGTTGCACAACAGTGTGAATGTACTTAAAGCCACAGAACTGTACACTTAAAAATGGTTAAAATGGTAAACTTTATGTCATGTACATTTTACCACAACTGCAAGAACAGAAAGAATCACAGTAAACAACAAAGAATGGACAACCTTCAAGTCCTTGGTTCCAGCTAGATCCTGGCCCCAGGCTGCATGGAACGTTGGCTTCTCTAGCCAGTGTCTCTTGCTTGCAAACCAAAGGAATTCACAAGGATTTGGAGAACGTGGTGCTATCTCGCCATTGCAACGAGATGATTACTGATAAGAAACAAGTAATAAATGGAGAAGAAGGATTTTCATTTTTATAAGTGCTTCCCTGTGTCAGTCACCTTGGTCTGCCTCTGCAACTACAATTGTGCTTGGTGAGCTGGTTAAATCAGTAAGAAAGATACTAAGTTCCCAAATTAATATAGAATAGAAAAAAGAAAAGAAATGTTTTCCCTGAAACTACCGTATTCCCTATGTATAAGACGCATCTTTTTTTGAAAACTTTGGGATCTAAAAATTGGGTGCATCTTATACAGTGATTATAGATATTTTTACTTGCATTTCCCACTTTTTCGCGCTTGTTTTTGCGCCCATTGTATGTAGATATATGAAGACAGTGATTTGTCATCAGACATAGATGAGGACAAGCTAATGGATGGGAATTTTGACAGTGATGAGAAGTTGTATGAATTTTATGAAGAATAAAACTTGAGTTCAATAACTTTATGTAATACATTTTTTTTCCAAATTGAGGTGTGTCTTATATGTGAGAGTGTCTTATACATGGGGAAATACGGTAGTTACTATAATGTTGAAGTAACTGAGAGAGTGAGCCAAGGAAAATATATTAGCACATCTGCAAGTAAGCACTACCTAGACCCTTCTCAGTAACCATGGTAACTCCTGATATGTGGGTAAAAATGAAACAAGAAGACATTAACTTTTAATGCAAGTATAGCTAGTTTAATCAGTCTTTGCTTGAGCACCAGACATTTTTACAAAAAAAAAAAAAGAAGGAAGGAAGGAAGGAAGGAAGAAGGGAGGGAGGGGAGGAGGGAGGGAGGGAATAGAAGGAGGGACTGAATCATATAATTTTAATGAGGATATTATAAATTACAAGAAAATTGGGGCCCTGGCCGGTGGGCTTAGTGGTAGAGTGTCAGCCCAGCATGTGGATGTCCCAGGTTCGATTCCCAGCCAGGGCACATAGGAGAAGCACCCATTTGCTTCCCCATCCCTCCCCCTCTTGCTTCTCTCTCTCTCTCCCTCTTCTCCTCCTGCAACCATGGCTCAATTGGAGCGAGTTGGCAGTGGGTGGCCCTGGTTGCTGAGGATGGCTCCGTGGCCTCTGCCTCAGGCACTAAGAAGAGCTCAGTTGCTGAGCAACAGAACAATGTCCCAGATGGGCAGAGCATCATCCCCTAGTTGGTTTGCTGGGTGGATCCTAGTCAGGGCACATGCAGGAGTCTATCTCTGCCTCCCCTCCTCTCACTGAATAAAAACACATACTCCCACCCACCCCACCCCCACACACAAGAAAATTGGAAGCTACAGATAGTTCAAACAAAAAGGCTGCAACATAGAAACTAACCAATAATAGAGATTCTGAAGTTTACAAAAATGAAAATTTTAAGGAACTGACTCAGATAGAACATCAATTAGGATGAGGACACTATATATGAAAGCACCATGGAGAGCTATGAGTTAAAGTTATGTTTCACCATCGAAATAGGTTAAGTCTACAGACTTTGCAGTAACCAAAACAAAAGAGAAACAGTGAAATAAGAGCACCTCACTGCCCAGTGTCCTCTATCTCAGAAAATAGCTCAAGATGCACTGGGAAGTTGTAAGTACTAGTAATGTTCTAGTTCCTAAAGGAAGTATTTATTTTATTTTTCTTTCATTAATTTTGCACATACATTAAATACTGTCTTCTGCATCTAAGATTTAGTTCATGATGAAATGTTATATTTTTAAAAATAGCAGGTAGAAGAAGAAGCCCCCTTTTCAAAATATAAGGTCTGGGCCTCAGGCCAGTCTAGGGGAAGGGAGAATAATATGTGGCTTGGAGAAAATAATTTTTGGAGACTCCAGTCCTCCTCAGATTTTCCGGAGGGCTTGTTCAAACATGAATTTCTGCCCTGGTAGGATAGCTCAGTTGGTTAGAGCATTGTCCAGAAGCTCAGAGGTTGCTGGTTCAATCCCTGGTCAGGGAACATAAAGGAACGGATTGATGTTCCTGTCTCTCTAAAGTCAATACAATAAACATTTGGAAAAGAAATAAAAAAGATGAATTTCTGGGCCCATGCCACAGTTTCTCATCTAGCAAATCTGGGGTGGGCTTGAGAATGTGTGTTTCTAGCAAGTTCCGAGATGGTGCTGCTGCTGCTCTGAGCCACACCCTGGGAACCTGAGCTCTGAAACGGTCATGTGACATCAGACTGCCTCACCGTCTTTTTTGGTCCCACAGTTTTATTATTCTGGGTAACACTGATAAGTACCACACTGCTAACTTCTACTTTCAAGAGCAGTATGCTGTTCTGTGAACAATGATGTTAACAACCTTCTTTTCCTATTGCTTCAATATTCTTCCCTTCATTTTCATTCTCATTTTTAAGTTTTACATGCACCCAATTAACAGAAAAATCAAGAAATTGAAGGTTTTCCTTATACTACAATACCAAATATATGTAATATACCAGAATCAGCTATTCTATTCTTTGAAGTTCTTCTGTGGATTCAGGTGCATATTGATTGAACCACTAATGGAAAAAGTGAAATAAGCCTGATTATGACAAGTGAGAACAACATAGAATTTCCTTAGAAATTGCAGAAAGTGCCCATGATCCCGGTTTTCAGTAGTGCTTACTCCTAGCAACACTCATCCTATTTCCTGGGAGGTGAATTTTAAAAAATGTTCTTTTATTTTCTACTTCACCAGCTGTTAGTTTTATTCTTTTATTTTTTTCTATGTCATTTGCTAGTTTAAAAGGTACTAATGAGAAAAGCCCACATTTCTGAATAATGCTTTTCCGGTTATAGGCTTTTGGTCAGGTGTCTGTCTCTGAGAGTGGCCAGCCTTCTTTCAGAGCGTCCCTGTACCTTACAACCAGCCACGTGCTGGAGCTCAGCTGTCAGAAATCCTGGGTTTCTGTTGCTGAACAGTTGGAGCTTGAGATCTAGCACTGAGAGTGTTTACACCAAGGAGATGGGCAAACGATGCTAGGGTTTCCTCTATCCTCAGAGCCAGTTCACATCTCTTTAGAACACCACTGCCCATAAACCCACAGCAAAGAGAAGAGAAATTGTTCTCTGAAACCACCCCTTATACACTGGAGAAGGGAAGTGGCAAGCCCTCTCGTGGCTGTTGCCAGAATTGCAGATGAGAGAGGAGAACGCAACAAGATCAGGGCTTTGCCCAGAAAAAGACTTGAGAAGGTGAGTGTTGATAGTTTAGTTCATTGCTTCTTTCCTTGGAGCAGACTTCCCTCAAACCACCCAGTGACACTACTTCGGTGTCTCCTCAGAGTTGAATAATACCTTCTCATGAAGCATAAGCTTTTCTTCATGTTAGCGTTGAAGGACTACATAACAATTATTATTATTTTAAATAACAATGCATTTTCTGTGGATGCAATGGCATGTCTCAGGCAAGGTGAGATCCCTGAAATTGTCTATGTCCCATAGTCATCCAATGAACCCATGCAAGGACTGAGACTGGTCAACGTTGCTTAGTAAAACACAAGCCCACCAGGTCACCCCCACAGTGGTTTCCCATTTTATCTGAAATAAGCCCAAACTCTTCACCAAGTCCCACAGCCATGGGTCTGCTGGGTCCTCCAGTTCTCGGTACTACTCTGTCCTCCCTGACCTCCCTGCTCTCCAGCTGTTCCCCTTCTGTTATGCAGGTGTCTACCCAAAGCCACTCCTCAGTGGAGCCTTCTCTAGGGTTCTGCTCAAAACCAATGCCTTCTCACCTACCTGTCCACCAATTGTTTGGATTTCCTCCCACCACCTGCCTCCACCTGAATCACCCCCAATTGCTCCTGTGGTCGCCATCTGACTGCCCAGGAAATGGAAGACGGAAGCTCCGTGTGATGAAGGCCCTGGTCTGTCTCATTCACATTTCTCCATGGCATGACCCTGACTTGAATCATTAGAAAGGTGATAGACGTCCACAGATCAAGCACCCACCCAACCTCCCTCCTGGGTGTAGGTGACCAACTGAACGCAGCGCAGCTGGACCGGGGCTGTCCCTGACTTGTCACTAAAAACCTGGGAAGCCCCTCATATATTTATCTACACTTACTTCTGGAATGATTGTGAAAAGTAACCTAAATGATACTAACACATATTTTTTTTAAATACAAAAGCTTCCTCTGAAAATGGAGTAAACTTACATATTATCCTTTAACACTCTGTGAAAAGCTATTTAAATTAGCAGAATTAACCTATCCTAGCCTATCCATTTGCATTTGCAGTAGCACTTAAAATACACGTGTAACATATTGTAAAAATAAAAAATAAATAAGTAAAAGGATCATATTGCATTTTGCGGGTAGCATTTTTTATTTTATTTTTTGTTCGGTTTGGTTTTTGTTGTTTTAAAATTAGGTTTTTTGGTTTTGTTTCTCTTTTTTTTTGTTTTTCTGCCGGTAGTGTCTTTACTTTTAAATGTCATTGCAGGACAATGTGTTATAGACACTGTATGCATGACTCACTGCTTGCAGGGTAGAAACATCATAGTTGAAGTCACTTTGATTCCCAGAACAAGTGTTTTTTGCATATCATGTCATCTTGATAAAAACTCAAAATATTAGATTTTTGTGTCTTCTTTTTATAAATTTAAATTTTTTTAATTTGGGGGTAATTTATTGAGTATAGCCTGACCTGTGGTGGCGCAGTGGGTAAAGCGTCGACCTGGAATGCTGAGGTTGCCGGTTCAAAACCCTGCACTTGTCTGGTCAAGGCACATATGGGAGTTAATGCTTCCTGCTCCTCCCCCCTTCTCTCTCTCTCTCTCTCTCTCTCTCTCTCTCTCTCTCTTTCTCTCTCTCCTCTTTAAAATGAATAAATAATTTATTGAGTATAAATTTCATTTTTAAATCTTTTTTATTGAATTTATTGGGTGACATTAGTCAATAAAATTACATAGGTTTCAGGTATACACTTCTATAATACATCATCTGTATGTTGTATTGTGTGTTCACCACCCCAAGTTCACATTTTATTTTCAAAAGACATATTCTTCAGTCCTGATCAGGTAGCTCAGTTGATTAGAGCATCGTCCCAATAAGCCAAGGGTTAGGGTTCGATTCCGCATCAGGACACATATGAGAATCAGCCAATAAATGCAGAAATAAGTAGAACAACAAATGATATTTCTTTCTCTCTTTCCTTTCCTCTCTCTCTCGAATATCTATCAATCAACAAATCAATAATTTTTATATAAAAGAAGAAATATTCTTTAACATTTCTATTTCTCCTTGAAATTGGCAGGAAGAACATAGTCAGTACCTATGCTGACCTCAATGCTAAACTGTGGAAGTCATGTAGGGTGAGAAGGGGTTTGTTAGCCTTCTGTTTACATTTATTAGAATGACTTGCTAAAGGTACCAACTATTTAAAATGAGAAGTATTCAATGTCTATCTAATAGATTACAATGTAACCATTCGCAGTCGGAAACCACCCCTGAGTACCGAAGAGCTTGTGGTTGCTGTCGTGTTGCTGAAAATGCGTTGTCGTGTTGCTGAAAATGCGTTGGAGGCCAGCAAAATACTTCTGACCATTGTTTGTATTGTCTTGTCAATGACAGGAGAGGAGAAAGAGACCTGGAGGCTGGCAGGACTTCCACCTGCCCGCTGAAATCAGGACGAGCCAGCTGTGCAGAGAGGGAGCAGAGGCAGCAGGTAAGCCTCACCAGTCCACACTAACCACTGACCTTGCAGAAGGACCCAGAGCCCTCCCGCCTCCCTTCCCTACTAAAACCAAGGCTCCTTAGGGCTTTAAATTGAGTTTTAAATCCTAGCTCTAGAAACTATATCCCTCTCTATATACACATACCCTGGGTAATCTGCAACCCCCAAGGCAGCAGAAAACAGTAGGGACCTGACTAATGATCACAAGGACAGGACCTCTGGCAGGCTAAAGATAACATTTTGACCCAAAGTATGTTTGGGCTCCTGAGTCACCCTAAGGTAGAATGACCGCCAGCTAATCTCCCATGCAACCAGACAGAAGAACACCAGAACAAACCGCAGAACTTTCCTCAAGACCGGAAGAAGTGATTTATTATTACCCTTACCTCACCCCCTAATTCAGCTCCCAACATGACCCCAAACTTCTACTAACTAATGGTGTCTTGTGATTTTGCCCTATATACCATATTTTTCGCTTCATAAGATGCACAGGCATTTTTCCCTCCACTTTTTTGGGGGGGAAAGTGCATCTTATGGAGCAAAAAATACGATAATCTGTAACTTACATGCCACTGGGGAGTTCGGATTTTTTAGCATTAGCTTGCCCTTCTCCCGAGTAGCACCATTCATAATAACAGAGCCAGTATTTCTGCAATTCTCAGTGGTCAGTGTATGGTTCTGGTAGTGCCGGGTGGACAGGAGTTCTGTTTGGTAACACTAACTACAGAATTCACTGCCAAGACAACACAAGGTTTACTAGACAAGCTTTTAATACAAGTCTGTACAAGTTTGTGAAGTCACCCCTTTAGGTCACACCCAGGGCATTTCTCCCAGACCCCAAAATCACAGGGCATGCTTAAGAATGTAGGTTCCGCCTGACCAGGCGGTGGTGCAGTGAATAGAGTGTCGGACTGGGATGAGGAAGACCCGGGTTCGAGACCCCGAGGTCAGCAGCTTGAGCGTGGACCCATTGGCTTGAGCAAAAGCTCGCCAGCGTGGACCCAAGGTCACTAGCTCCATCCAGCAAGTGGTTGCTCGGTCTGCTGAAGGCCCACGGTCTTCAGCAATCAATGAGAAAGCAATCATGTGAGAAAGCAATCAATGAACAACTAAGGTGTCGCAACGGCAATGAAAAACTGATGATTGGT
The DNA here is from genome assembly GCA_037038555.1 of Rhynchonycteris naso. NCBI lineage: Eukaryota > Metazoa > Chordata > Mammalia > Chiroptera > Emballonuridae > Rhynchonycteris > Rhynchonycteris naso. Next base: position 96,099,699 of record CM072996.1, on the reverse strand, counting down.
GCTTCTCACCTCTCTCCATTCCTGTCTGTCTGTCCCTATCTATCCCTCTGTCTGACTCTCTCTCTGTCCCTGTAAAAAAAAATACCAAAAAGAATGTAGGTTCCTGGGCTTTGCTGAACCAGCACCCCCGAGGTGAACCCAGAAACCCTCATTTGGAACAAATCTTCTGTTGGCTCTGGTGTAAACAAGAGTTGTACCTTGGGGACCCTTGGTCTTCAGAGCATAACTCTTGTAATTCCCAGCCCTTTCCCCAAAAGACATCTTTCCAGGCTAACCGCCACCCTGGACATGCCAGTGGGGCAGTCTTTCCTGACATTCTTCTCGGCGGATTTGAAATTATGTGCCTCTCAGGCCTCATCTCCTGAAAAGCAAATAGCAGCCATCTGTGGGAAACATCACAAAGGAAACAGCACACACATCTATCATCCGTGCAGAACATGGGCTTTACCTGTTCTCGAGCCTGGTTTTCCCTGGAACACAGACGATGACAAGCCACTGGGCAGGTGTGGTGATCTGTGAATTGTGCACAAACTTACCTCCATGCTGACTAGTCAAGCTTGAAGCTGCCTGCCAGCAAAAATCCACCCTTCAGGACGTTTCTCATCTTGCAAATCCCAGCTAATCAGCACACTGGTAAAAACTCAGAGTCAAAGGTATCTGAACAGTGAAAATAAATTGCACTAAAGTGTTGCGCTTGACCTCATCAGTCTCTGAAATTCTTCCTCTGAGAACTCCGACTCCTCTCATTTGGTTTTCTGGGATTCTTGCTAATCACAGTGGCCTTGGAGGTACAAGGATAGATGAGGACTCTTAGCTAACAGACAAATGAAGTTTTCAGTGATCAGGCACAGTAAAAACAGGTGCCACATATTTTTAAATAAATAAAAAATATTATGTACTATTAATGTTAAAATTGCACATATGAAACCAAACTTGGTATCATTAGAAAAAAGTGTAAAGTTGGGGTTTTGCAGGGTCTTTCAGAAGTCAGTTCCCTGGGTGCGCACCCATGCGCCCGCCATTAAATCAATCTCTGGTAGTAATAATGTTCATTTTGTCCTTAGGTGAAAAAAAATTGCAAGTGAGGATGCCAATCAAGAAGTAATAAGTCATGCCTGACCAGGCGGTGGCGCAGTGGATAGAGCGTCAGACTGGGACGCAGAAGACCCAGGTTTGAGACCCCGCCCTCGCCAGCTTGAGCGCGGTCCCATCTGGCTTGAGCAAAAGCTCATCAGCTTGGACCCAAGGTCGCTGGCTCCAGCAAGGGGTGGCTAGGTCTGCTGAAGGCCTGCGGTCAAGGCACATGTGAGAAAGCAATCAATGAACAACTAAGGTGTTGCGATGGCAACGAGAAACTAACGATTGATGCTTCTCACCTCTCTCCATTCCTGTCTGTTTGTCCCTATCTATCCCTCTCTCTGACTCTCTCTCTGTCCCTGAAAAAAAAAAAAAAAAAAGTAATACAGCCTGACAGGTAGTGGCAGAGCAGATAGGGCATTGACCTGGAAATGCTGAGGTTGCCAGTTCAAAACCCTGGGTTTGCCTGGTTAAGGCACATATGGGAGTTGATGCTTCCTGCTCCTCCCCCCTTCTCTCTCTCTCTCCTCTGTAAAATGAATAAATAAAATATTTTTTTAAAAAGTAATACAGAAATATCTTAAATAACAGTTTTGTTGTCTTTTAGCAGGTATTATTTAATATTTTTCATTAATAATAAAACTTTTTATAACATAATATAGTCTTGTGTACCTCTTTTATTGTTCTTATTTAAGTATTAATTACATGAAATAATAAACTACCTTTTGGTATGTCTTTTTTTATACTTAAAACAGTCATTAGGGCAGAGAACCAGTTGTTAAATTATTTGAATCCCACCACTGGTTATACATAACCCCTGTATAAACATATAAATGATTAACCTGTGCCCCTCCACTCACACTTCTTGGGGACACTGCCACTCAACAACTTGGCTTCAGCTTCCTTCAGTCCCTTTCAACATTCAGACATCTAGAAGAGAGGACAACTGGCTCAGGTGGGGCCACCTACTCTCTAGGTGGCTGGGAGTTAGGGTCCCAGTTTCCACAACCAATACAAGTCACATGGAATCAAGTGTCCCCAAAGGAAGAGGCCCTGGGGAGCCAAAATGAAAGGTATCCATGTGTCTCAGTCAACTCTGAGATAGTGATCAGAACCAGTTATGGGCAAGGGTGCACACCACATAGTTGTACATCTACTGACTGAGTGAAGGTTCTGGCCCGCTTCAGTGAAGGGGGCAAGTATTTGGCATACTGGCAGTCAGCACAGGTTCTCCTAGCCCGGGGCTGGTCATATCACTTCTCACCTGGACACCAACCTAGGGCTCTGGTTGTCAGAGAGTTACTAAGGATCCACAGAGAGGCCCCTGAGATATAGGAAAGGAGGATTCACACCATTCTGGCCTGTGGCCTCCTCATTTCTTTAGATTTAAACTATTGTGAGACTGCAGGGAGAGTTTGTGAGCTCTACCTTAAAGTATAAAAACAGAGAAAGTGCAGCACAATTTTCAACTCCCACTGGTGAGGGAAGACAACCTGCAGCCTGCACCCATCATGGTCCACTTGCCAAGGGCTGCAGTGGTAATTCCCCCAGTCTTACTCCAGTTCTCATGCAGGGACTTCTCATGGTATCTCCACTAACTTAAATTTATAATGCCATGCTTACATTTATAAATCAATAATTTCAAATTTACAGAAACACTGCAAGCGTGAGACCAAGAACTCCTGGGTACTATTTACCCCAAATTCTCTAAGTTTTTACATTCTGCAATATTTGTTTAATCACTTTTCTCTATCTTTCTCTATACACACACAGATGCAGGTAAGATAAGATCCTCATTCTAAGGAAATAAACTCGTGTGTATATACACATACTGTATAGTGTTTTGTATGTAAAATATAGGCATAGTATATGCAAGAGTTAAAGGCTTATAGAGTAATATGTGCACATTTTTCTTTAAAGAAACTTTGTATCTTTTAAACATTTAATTTATTGATTTTTAGAGAGAGGAAGGGAGAGAACAGGAGAGAGACAGGAACATCAATCTGTTCCTGTGTGTGCCCTGACCAGGGATTAAATCAGCGACCTCTGTGCAACTTCTGTGCTTTGGGACAATGTCCTAACCAACTGAGCTAGCCAGCCAGGGAATAGGTGCACATTTCTGAACCATGTGAGAGGTGGTTGCAGACATCCCACAGCTTTACCCTGAATACTGAAGTGTGTATTTCTTAAGCAGGAGGACATTCTATTTCCCTAATCAAAGCACACTTAAAGGATTCAGAAAACTTAATGATGATACTTTCTACAATCTACCATGCTTTAAACGTCTTGAAAACGTTTTTCACAGTGATTTTTCTCTTTCCGTGGACAGGATCACACACTGCATTTAGTTGTGTCCCTCTGGCCTCCTTTCATCTGGAATCGTTCCTTAGCCTTTGCCTTGCACAATGTTGACATGGTGTTTTTTAACACCACCATCGTCTGTTTATTTTATAGACTGCCCCTTTATTTCTGTTCATGGTGTTCTCACTGGTATGGCTTTCTGTCACGCCTTTATAGTTTCAGTGGTGGTGTAACTTCAGGGTCACACGTCCCAAGGCACATGACTCTGCCTGGGCTTTACATGGTGATGGGCATTTGATCACTGGGTTAACCGGGCTGTCTACTGCCTTCTCTTCATAATTATGTGGATCCTTAGTAACCTTTTATAATTATGCAATTGATAAGTAGTTCGTGTGGGAAATTACCACACATGTTACCAAACTGTCAGAACAAAACAGAGTAAAAACTATCTGCCTATAACTCGGCATACAAAAATGACCTCCCTATAAGGGAGATGCTCCTGCATCCAAGCCATGGATTCCCGGGGCACCATTGCAGCTCTGCGCTGCGGGGGACCCTGCAAAGTTGGGATAAATGGACCTCTGTCCCTCCGAGTTCACAGGACTGCGACTGAAATCTGCTGGTCTCGCCCAGGATTACCTCATCTTTTTGAGTTTTGGAAAAGAACTTGGTCCCAAATTTCCATCCTGTTAGGCAAATCCCTGCTCTTCCCTCTGCAAGCTCCAGATGCAGGCCCGCTTTCTGCAGGACATTTACCTGGGGCGTCCCTCGCCTCTCCAGATGGTACGACTGTATTCCGCTCCCCCCATCCCCCACCCGTCCCCCTGCAAGCCACCTCCTCCCCAGTGCGTGGGTGGCCCTGCAGGAAAACTATATCCTTAAATGGGATTCGCTGCTCTGCTAAACTTAGTCAAGTTTAGCCAAACACATCTCCACGGGTTAGGACTGGAGATGAAGGTCTTCCGAGAGACGGGCGCGAGGCGGCAGTAGAGGAGCTCGCAGCCCTGGGAGCATCGCCGCTGGGGGGCGGACCGCGCTGGGCGCAGCGCCACCCTCGCCCTCGCCCAGGGATAGTCTCAGATTCGAGCCTATGCTTCCGCCTCCCCGCGTGACCACACCCCGTGTGAGCTTTACATCCATGGGGGGAGGGGGGGAGTGACGTCTACATTTTTCATCATGTTACATATATATATATACACAAATAGAATAAATCTTCTATCTTTTAAACAATTAAGAACAACAAAACTAGTAAAATTAAATACAAATGAGGGGACATGGCTGCGGGGTCTCGGGGTACAGGGCGAGGTAGCGAGGGCGTGCCCTAAGGGCCTGGGCGGGGCTTAGGGGCGGGGCTCCAGGGAGGGGTTCCGGGGAGGGGACCCGGCGCTGACGGCTCCCTGCTGGTTCTGCTCCAGCTCTTGGCACAGCGGTTGGCCCTCTACTCAGAAGGGGGTGTTTCCTAAGATTGCCCCCGATGAAATCCTCTTTTTGGAAAGTACCAACAGGACGTATAAAGACGATATTTCCAACAGCTCCTTTGTGAATGACCAGATACGGGGGTTTTCTGGGCGAATAGACTATTTTGGCCATGAGATGATCTTCCGGGAACAGGAACGTCAATACATGCACAGAATGACTCCATAGAGGCTTTAATCGTATTTCGCATTCCTGTTCATAAAGCCTTCAACGTTGACCCAGACATGAATGTTGAGGCTTATATTTACGAAGCTGATGATCACAGAATGGAAACGCAGAGGTCCATTCATCAGAGTACCGGTGATGACCTGGCAGACGCTGAGCTAGAAAAACACCTTGAGCTAATATTTGACTAGTTATCTATGACCATTCAGTTCTGAAACCTTTATTTAGTAAAGTGGTACAGAGACTCAATCCACAACTTCCGGCCTTGGAAAACCTATTACATGTTTTTATGTCAACATCAGGTATTGAAAAAGCTTTTGGCCCTGGCCACTTGATTCAGTGGATAGAGCATCACCATGGTGTGCAGATGTCCGGGGTTCAATCCCCAGTTAGGGCACACATGAAAAGCAAACATCTGTTTCTCTTCCCCTCTTCTCTCCCCCTTCTCTATCTCTCTCCCTCTGGCAGCCAGCGGCTCCATTGGTTCCAGGTCAGCTGCAGGCGCTGAGTATAGCCTGGCTGATTCAAGCATCTGCCGCAGAGAGGGTTGCAGGTAGATTGCAGTCGGGGCACATGAGGGAGTCTGTCTCTCCATTCCCTCCTTTCACTTAAAAAATGGAGGGAAAGAAGGAAGGGAGGGAGGGAGGGAGGAAAGGAGGGAGGGTGGATGGGAGGGAAGGAGGGAGAGGAAAGGGAAGAGAAGAGAGTTTTTCAATGTTAGCAAAATCTACATTGCTACGGACAGTTCTGTGGGTATGCAATCTAATAAACCCTGCAACATGATTAATGTACTTTCTGTGTCTTGTATATATGGGTTAAAGGAAGACACAATGGAAATGCTTATAACAAAGAATCTATGGCAATTATCAAACTGAATAATATAACTGTTCTTTATATAAAGGAAGTAACTAAATTTTTGGCACTGGTCTGCATTCTTAGGGAAGAAGTTTTGAACAAAATGGTTTGATAGACTACAACTTCCATTGTTTCAGAAAAACTGTTCTTGAGGTTTTGGAGGTGTCTGTGAGTTTTCCCAGGGGCTGTGGTCATCAGACCAGTGCCCCCAGTCAGAAAACATTGGTGCACATGTGGTTGGGGCTCTGTGCCAGCTTTTTAAAATTTTTTTAATGACAGAGAGAAAGGGACAGATAGAGAGGAAGGGAGAGAGATGAGAAGCATCAATTCTTTGTTGCAGCTCTTCGTTGCAGCACCTTAGTTGTTCATTGACTGCTTTCTCATATGTGCCATGATGGAGGGGGGCTACAGCAGAGTGAGTGACCCCTTGCTCAAGCCAGCGACCTTGGACTTTAAGCTAGTGACCTTTGGGCTCAAGCCAGCAACCATGGGGTCATGTCTATGATCACACACTCAAGCCAGCAACCCCGTGCTCAAGCTGGTGAGCCCATGCTCAAGTGGGATGAGACTATGTTCAAGCCAGCAACCTCAGGGTTTTGTACCTGGGTCCTCAGTGTCCCAGGTCAAAGCTCTATTCACTGTACCACTTGGTCAGGCAGTGTGAGCTATTTTTGGATGTAGAACCACTAGCGGGTTGCTGTGTCATAGGGAATACACATACTTAATTTTACTAAGTACTGTCAGATTGCTTCTAGAGGAATGTAACAGCTAGTATTCTATCAATAGATCATGAGGGTTCCTATGCCCTAATGTCCTAACACTTGATAATATCTGACTTTCTAAGTTTGGTCACCCTGATGGGTTATAAAGAAGCAGCCCACAGTTGTTTTAATTTTATTTCTCTGATTACAAGTAAGTGTGATCAGGGCCTGACCTGTGGTGGTGCAGTGGATAAAGCATCGACCTGGAATGCCGAGGTTGACAGTTCGAAACCCTGGGCTTGCCTGGTCAAGGCACATATGAAAGTTGATGCTTCCTGCTCCTCCCCCTGTTCTCTCTATCTCTTTCCTCTCTATCTCTCTGTCCTCTCTCTTTCTAATAAAAATGAATAAATAAATAAAAATCTAAAACAACAACTAATAAGTGTGATCATTTCTTTTTCTTTTTTTCAACTGAGAGGACGAAAGATAGACACACTCCTGCATGCTCCTCGACTGGGATCTACTGAGCAACCCCTATCTGGGGCCAATGCTCAAATCAACCAAGCTATCCTTAGCACCTGGGGCTGGGGCTCAAACCAACTGAGCCACTGGCTGTGAGAGCGGAAGAGAGATAATGGGGAGAAGGAGAGGAAGAGAAGTAGATGGTCACTTCTCATGTGTGCCCTGACCAGGGATCTAACCTGGGACATCCGTATACCAGGCTGACACTCTATTCACTGAGCATTTCTTCATATACTGTTAGTTAGCCTGTTAGAATTTTCCCTTCTGTGAATTACCTACTTATATAAATACATTTTTTTTTTGCCAAATTTCTTATGGATTTCTGGTTTTTCTTACTGTTTTGTAGAAGTTATTGGTAAAATATTGATATTAATTATGTGTTGCAATTATATTGCAAATATATTGTGTCACACACCTGATAGAGTTTATTGCAAGTACCATATCTTTTGTCTTCCACTTGATATGGTGGTCTATGTGATAGGGGCCTAGTGTTGTGTATGGGATCTCAGTATTGTATATAGAGAGTTGGACATAAAAAGGAATTTTATACTTACTTTTGGTAGCTTAGAGTGGAAAATCCCCAGTAGTCTGTACAAGGAAGTTAAGCATTGACCGGAGCTTGCCTGTGGCGGTAGCTTAGAGTAGAAAATTTTTACAAGCCCAACTAGTTAGACATCTTGACTTAAATCTTGCCTACAGAAGCAGGATGTAGTTTTATGCTTTTATCCTTGCAGCACTTACAGGAAGAACTATAATCAGCTTTAGAACAAAGAATGCTTTCTACCGAAATGTCAAGAATGTGGTGCATACCTATTGTGGTAGCTATGACTTTGTGATTTATCCCCTTAAATATTGCTCTCTCTGTAGGCTCAGGGCTGTTCGCTGTTAAATTTATAATCAATTTGGGCTCCTATCAATAATTACTCACGTTTGGTCCATAACAGTCTACTGCAGGTGTCCTGGTTGAACAGAAATATTTAGTTTCTTGTAGTTCAAACCATTCATTGTTTGCTTGATGGTTACATCACATATTCTGCCTCTTGTGATCCCAAGTTCACAAAAATATTCTCCAATATTTTGAACCTCAGGCCTAGGTTATTTTCTTCACATTTCCTCCATGTTCGGAAGAAATTTTCTCAATTATGTACTTTCTCCACTGAAACAAGGTACTTATATTAGTGCTTATCAAATATGCACTCCCCACCTACGCATGAATCTATTTCTACATTCCTTATTCTGTTATAATGTTTTATTTTTTTTAAACCAGGTCCCATCCTCATTTCAAAGTTAACTTAGCAGTTTGTGGGTCTCTATTCTTCTATGTAATTTTAGAATAAGTTTTTCAACTTCCTCAAAAACTGAGAATTTTTATTGGGATTGCAATAAAATTATAAATTTATTTGGGGAGCACTTGTTAGGTTGCCAAAGGAGGGACTCACAAGGCCTGGTGAGTTTTATAAGGAATTTATTTATGCATCTGCAAGCAGATGAGATGAGACCCTAGTGGCGTCAGCCCAGAGCAGCTGGGGATTCAAGCCCTTTTTTATAAGCTTATAGTGAGTAAGGCTAGCCAGGAGGCTAGCCTTCATGGGGAACCCTAGGACAGGGTGATGGTTAATCACTAAGCAACAGAATGTTTAGATAAATGGTGGGAGGTGACTAACTGGCAGATCTGAGGGTTGGAGATCAATGAACAAGTAACAGAACATTTTGATAAGTGATGGGAGGAGCACTATGGGAACTGCCCTGGTGCCAGATCCCTTGAAGTTTTATCCTGGCTAATTGAGGTTTTTTGATAAGGGGCCCTGAACCTGAACTAACAGCACTAACTTCTCACAATGTTGCATTGACAAGGTATAACCATATAGATGTTATATCTTTCCATTTGTGTCGCAGGCCAGCCGCAATAAGTATATTCAGGTCCCGAGCGGGAACAGTATGGAATTAAGAAAATAGACTTAAAGAATTAAAGAATATAAAGATGGGTTTGGGAGAGCTTTGCAATTACTGCTGGCAGAAACATCACCCTAGCAGAGAAAGCATGGCTGCCCCCAGAAACTGCATCCTCCTTTATTAAAGGGCAAAGTGGGCCATTAGCAACTCAATGACTTTTCTGATTACAGTTTCCAAGGCAACTCAAGAATTCCACCAAGTGCAAAAAAGCCCCCACCAATACTTAACATCCTAACTTTACACAAAGAAACCAGTCCTTCCAGAGAACATGGAGGTGTGGGGAAGGGCTTAGCTTTTGCCAGTAAGTTGGGGGTTTGGGCAGTAGCCAGTTCTCCACACCTCTGCCCCCTAAAAATAACTCTAAAACCCTTGTTGATTTTCGGTCCCCAACATATTTGTATAGCACTTCTTTCTTTGTCTTCATAAAGGCATTGTGCAGTCATTGTTAGGTTAAGTCTTAAATACTTTATAGCAGTGCTTGCTTTCTTTTTCACATCATGGTACGTACATGATATTTGTCTAAAGTTGCTCCATTAAATCTGTTTTCACTGTAGAATTTTGATAATGTAACTTCTGTCAGGTAAGACCATTTTTCTCTAATCTAATAATTTTTATTATAAATCAGGGTTCAACTTTATCACTTCTTTTTCCAGCACATACTGACATGCTATTTTTTTCCTTTTGTCTAGTGTATGATTACATTGATAGAGTGTACATTGCCATTAAACTCATTGCCATTGAGTTTTTGAGGCAAATTCAATGCGATTTTTAATAAAGCATTGGGTTTACTTTGCTAAATTTAAATCTACATTTAAATTGAAATGATTCTAATTTTGCCTTTCTTGTTCCTTTAATTCCCCTCTCTGATCCTGGTGTAAGTTTATGTTAGCCTCATAAATGAGCTAGCCTGTTTGTTCTCCTTTTCTAGTATCTAGACAAGGTATGGCCTACATACAGCCCACGGGCTGGATGCGGCCCATGTAATAAGTTTATGCAGCCCACGATTAAATTTTTAATATTCTCCACTACTTTAAAATCTCAGCTACTCAGAAGCGGAAGCGTCTTTGATTATTGGAAATCAAGATATTTAAGAAGATAGTGATACACGAATGTAAAGCCAGTAGCCACGGCCACCATCACAGCCACCTAGCCCGTGCAGGTTTGCATTAGATTCGGACAGAAACCTGCTTTTCCCATGGAGGGCATGGGATCAGGGAGACCCCTGTGTAAAGCCAGTAGTCGGGGTCAGGATAACAGCCTCCACAGCTGTCTGACCCGTGCAGGTTCACATTAGATTCGAACAGATGGCAATGAAACACCGGAGCCAAGAACTGGTGAGCCATCAGCTTTAATTCCAGCTTGCACCCGGCAGGCAAGCAAAAACTCACACTGGGCTCCAAAACCCATACATTCAGTGCTCACAAAGCTACTGACTTATCCGAGTTTCCTAGAATCAAAGCTTTCTAGCTCACCAGACTTATTCACCACTGTTTCCCATCTCCTCCAGCACAAACTCTTAACAAACTGCCTTCTTCCTCAGCACTCTGCCATCTTGGCTGCTTCTCTTCTCCACGTGGCCTTAATCTGCTCTGCTCTCTAATACTAACCTCAGGAACCCAGAAACTGAGAGAGAGAGAGATCAAGTACTGTTCTCTTCCACTTTATAGCAGACTCAAAACCTTTAATCCAATTATACATACAAGAAAGTCTCTGATACAAAGTCACCCATCTGAGGCATAATGGGATTCCTCCCTACATCACCACCCTACATCATCCAATCAGTCAAGGGCGTGGAGAAGCACTTACTCTTAAACTAAGCCTTAGGCTATAACGACCCGACCTGCTTATATTACAGCCATTCCCCCACATCCATTCCAAGCATAAGGCCAAATAATATCACATGGGAGACGGGCTTCCATGTGGGCAGCTCCATCTTTAACAAAGTGAGCATAATATATTTTATCTGCCGAACACCCTGCAATGGTGATAGCAGGAACCGAGAGAGCAAGCTCCCAGTCTGCCCCACTTTATAGTGCAGAAATCCATACACTTAATCCAATCTACAAACAAGAAAGTCTCCGATACTCATTTGAGGCATAATGGGATTCCTCATGAGAGTGCACCACCCTACATCAAAAAGGGTGGGGAAAGGCTTAGTCCCAAAACTAAGCCTTGGGCTATAACGACCCGGCCTGCCTACAGCCTGTCCCCCACACCCAATACAAACTATAAGTGAACAAACATATATATCATATTTACAAGCTTATTTGACCAATATTCCACCCCTTTTGCTCACTTCACAATCTAAACCACAGGTATCTTCCATGATGGTCACTGTGGAAGGAGTGGGATACAATTACATAAACAGAAAGAGTACCAACTACAGCAATAGGATTAACAAATCAAAAGCTATGGGCGAAATAAGAGAGCTGTCAACAGCACCAAGAGAGGCAAATCTTTCCCCTCTGGCAGAATACAGGCCAGAGTTTTGTCTGCAGACAGCACCGTAGCTGGTACCAGAAGCCGCCCTGAGTGGGTATACCAAACCTTATTGGCCTGTATTCACCAGAATCTTCTGGTTCTATGTGTAGTAAAATAGGAGAACTCATTACTGGCCATAAAGAAATTATAAAGGTGCCCTTCAGTATGCTGTTCCCTGAGCACTCAAGGGATAATACACTTCTACCTTAGGTGACCAGGTGCTGGTTGCCCTAGGAGTTAACTGGAGGTCCACCTTTAGCCCCTTTCCCCATGGTGCCAACAAGGCCACCCATCTCAGATGGGGGGCCTGTACAGTCCAGGGCCAAGTCCATTGAAGCCATTGGCCTTTAAGAAGGGCTGTTGGGGCAGGCAAGAGCACATTGCCCTGCTGTCCAAAACCTGACTTGAGTAAAATGTCCTTGGTGTGTATCTGCAACTGAATGGGGGCAGCTGCCCGATGCAGGAGGGCTTTCACTGGAGATGGGCTCCCACGTCGAGGTCTCTCATTCAAAATCAGAGTACTGTCCATAAGCGGCGTGTCCATCCAGTAAGGGAGCTGGTGCCCCCTCCTGTCGCAGTCCCTGCTTTAAGAGTCCATTATACCGCTCAATGATACCAGCAGCCTGGGGGTGGTAGGGAACATGGTACTTCCTGTCCACCCCCAGCTCTTGAGCCCATTGTCTCACCATTGAACCAGTGAAGTGGGTATCATTGTCACTTTCAAGGACCAGCGGTTGCCCATATGCAGCACTCAGGTGGTCCAAAGCCTGTATGACTGCCTTCTGGTCAGTGTTACGCACTGGATAAGCAGAAAGAAGACCGGTGGCAGTATCTACACAGATGACTGCATATTGGTACCTTTCTGACTTTGGTAAGGATCCAATGATGTCTATCTGCCATCGTGTCAGTGGAACATGACCCCTCTGGATCTGTCCAGGTGACACCAGTGGTCTCCGTGGGTGCTCCTTGGAACACACTGCACATTGCTCACAAGCTGCAAGTACCTCTGCATAGGACACAGGCAAGTTCCATGCCTTAACTGTAACCCACATAGTTTTCTGTCCCGCATGGAGCAGGTGCCAGTGGAGCCACTATGCCATGTCACCTGCAGGTGCAGTCTCCAACCATCGCACCTTTGCCAATGTATCTGCCTCATCATTCCAGGATGGGCTAGGGGGGCATGCCCGTGACATGATATACTGTCACCTGCTTCTGGTGTCCTATTTCCCGTAAGTCCTGCCACATGGCCTGACTCCATAGTGGATGGTTGTAAAGCCAGTAGTCGCGGCCACCATCACAGCAGCCCGACCCACACAGGTTCGCATTGGATTCGAACAGATGGCAATGAAACAATGGAGCCAAAAACTGGTGAGCCATCCAAGAGAGAGAGATCAAGCTCCCGGACTGCCCCAGTTTATAGCATAGATAATCCAAACCCTTAATCCAATTATACATACAAGAAAGTCTCTGATACAAAGCCACCCATCTGAGGCATAATGGGATTCCTCAGGAGAGGGCCCACCCTACATCATCCAATCAGTCAAGGGTGTGGGGAAGAGCTTACTCTTAAACTAAGCCTTAGGCTATAATGACCCGGACTGCCCACAGCCTGTTCCAGAACACACATTAATATCAATGAACTTCCATGTGGGCAGCGCCATCTTTAACAAAGTGAGCATATTGTATTTTATCTGCCGAACAACGGTGCATTACCATCCACTGGTTAATGTGCCAAGTAGCAATCCAAAGGGTCAGTTCACGATATACAGTCCAGTTGTCAGTACAGATCACCAGAGGTGAAGGTTCATTATGGGCAACTAGCCAAACAGCTCTCAATTCTGCCCATTGGCTGCTTTGGTCTGTATCCGTGTGTAAAGCCAGTAGTCAAGGCCACCATCACAGCTGCCTGACCCGTGCAGGTTCACATTAGATTTGAACAGTCGGTAATGAAACACACGAGCCAAAAACTGGTGAGCCATCAGCTTTAATTCTAGCTTGCACCCGGCGGGCAAGCAAAAACACACACTGGGCTCCAAAACCCACACATTCAGTGCTCACAAAGCTACTGACTTATCCGAGTTTCCTAGAATCAAAGGTTTCTAGCTCACCAGACTTATTCACCTCTGTTTCCCATCTCCTCCTGCACAAACTCTTAACAAACTGGCTTCTTCCTCAGCACTCTGCCATCTTGGCTACTTCTCCTCCACATGGCCTTAATCTGCTCTCCTCTCTGATACTAATCTCAGGAACCCAGGAACCGAGAGAGAGAGCAAACTCCCGGACTGCCCCAGTTTATAGCATAGAAAATCCAGACCCTTAATCCAATCTACAGACAAGAAAGTCTCTGATACAAAGCCACCCATCTGAGGCATAATGGGATTCCTCAGGAGAGTGCACCACCCTACATCATCCAATCAGTCAAGGGTGTGGGGAAGAGCTTACTCTTAAAACTAAGCCTTAGGCTATAATGACCCGGCCTGCCCACAGCCTGTTCCAGAACACACATTAATATCAACGAACTTCCATGTGGGCAGCGCCATCTTTAACAAAGTGAGCATAATATATTTTATCTGCCCAACACCCGTGTCCATCCAAATAGTCTCAGTGGCTGGGTGGAAGGCTATGGCCGTTCACTTGGCAGGTTGGCCCCTGATGGAACCATCAGTATACCAGGCATCCTCGGGGATGGGCACCCGCCCCTCCTGATAGGGACTGACTTCAGGTACTGCCTCCTGAACCCCAGCTGCACCTGACTCTAAGGTCACATAGGTGACTGGATCCAAGACTTCCTGCAGTTCTGCCCTCAACGGGCTGGTGCTAAGAGGACAATGTTGTTGCAGGTAGGCACCCCACTTGGCCAGGGTGGACATTTGGGCCATACCACTATGTGGTTTGGTCGCCCAATCTCTCACCCATCTTGCAATAGGGTATGTTGTCTTGACTGTAACTGGTGTTGTGGTTGTAATACTCTCAGTGGCCAGGAGGGCAGCATACACAGCTGCCAGCTGCTTCTCCTCTAATGAGTAACGAACTTCAGCACCTTTCCACAATTGGGACAAAACCCAATAGGTTGCCGTAAGCGCTCTGTTCATTGCCACAAGCCCCATCCAAACCCCTCCGAGGTTACATGAACATGCAGCTCACAGGGCCTAGCAGGATCAAACACATTCAAGGTCTGTGCCACCTTGACAGCTCTCTTAGATGCTGCAAATGAACCTTGTGCCTGCTCAGTCCAATCCCAACGAACCCCCTTCGGAATAAGGTTGTACAAGGAGCATAGTAACTGAGCCAAATGGGGTATAAACGCTTGCCAATACCCCAACAAACCTAAGAATTCCTGTAACTGTTTTACCATAGTGGGCACGGGGTATGCTTGGATCTTATCTATAACTGCGTCAGGGATAACTTTTGTCTTACCCGACCAGACAACTCCCAAGAATTTAACAGACAACCCACGTCCTTGTAATTTGTTCTCATTGACTGCCCAGCCACATGCTTTCAAATGGGATAGCAGGGTAGGGACTGCTTGCTCCAATTCTGGAAGAGAATCACTAGTTAACATAATATCATCAATATAATGGTATATGCGAACTGCCTCTGGCTGTTTCCATTTAGCTAGGTCAGCAGCCACCAGCCCACAGCACAAGGTGGAGCTATGCAAATAGCCCTGGGGTAATACTGTAAAGGTCCATTGTCTCCCTTCCCAACTGAAGTCAAATTGGTCTTGACTCTCTGCAGCTATATCAATAGAGAAAAAAGCATTGGTCAAGTCTGCCACAAAGTGGTATGTTCCTAACCCATGGCTAGCCAATCCATCCTGTTAGCTATCGAGGGAACAGCAGCATGCAAAGGTGGAACAACTTTGTTAAGTTCTCTGTAATCTACTGTCATTCTCTAGGTTCCGTCTCGTTTGCGCACAGGCCAAACTGGGGAGTTGTAAGGACTGTGTGCTGGCTGGATGATCTCCACCTTTTCTAGTTCGAGGATTGTCCCTGTGACTTCTTCATAACCACCTGGCAGGTGGTACTTCTTGGTGTTAGTCACATGCCAAGGGACGGGCAATTGCAAAGAGGAATGTGATGCGTGTCCCCGCAACACTGTCTTCACAACCCTGATCTGCAGCCAGAACTCCCTGGCTGTAGTTTACAACCATAGTCCTTGCAAGACATCTACCTCCAAAATATATTCAGGAATAGGAGATACATATACCTTATATGGCTTAGGAGGCAGTCTTCCTATCCCCAATGGAATATTTATTGGCTTCATTTGAACAGTTTGACCCCCATAGCCATCAATGGCGACTGGGGTCCCAGCAAACCGCTCTGGGTTCCTATAAAGCCTGGGGCCAAGGCCACCATCACAGCAGCCTGGCCAGTGCAGGTTCGCATTTGATTCGGACAGTCGGGAATGAAACAACGGAGCCAAGAACTGGTGAACCATCAGCTTTAATCCTAGCTTACACCCGGCAGGCAAGCAAAAACACACACTGGGCTCCAAAACTCACTCATTCAGTGCTCACAAAGCTACTGACTTATCCGAGTTTCCTAGAATCAAAGGTTTCTAGCTCACCAGACTTATCCACCTCTGTTTCCCATCTTCTTCTCTCTGAACAAATTGGCTTCTTCCTCAGCACTCCGCCATCTTGGCTGCTTCTCCTCTCCTCCACATGGCCTTAATCTGCTCTCCTCTCTAATGCTAACCTCAGGAACCCAGAGAGCAAGCTCCCAGGTCTGCCCCACTTTATAGTGTAGAAAATCCAAAACTTTAATCCAATATACAAACAAGGAAGTCTCTGATACAAAGTCACTTATCTGAGGCATAATGGGAGAATTCCTCATGAGAGTGCACCACCCTACATCATCCAATCAGTCAAGGGTGTGGGGAAAAGCTTACTCTTAAAACTAAGCCTTAGGCTATACCGACCCGGCCTGCCCACACCCTGTTCCCCATTACACATTAATATCAACGAACTTCCATGTGGCAGCGCCATCTTTAACAAAGTGAGCATAATATATTTTATCTGCCCAACAGTTCCCATAGAGGAGGGAACATTCTGCACCTGTATCCACCAAGCCCAACACCCGTTGTACATTGGAAGGGGACCAGTGGATAGCGAGTTCCACGTGTGGCCTCCGGTCCCCGCCCATCCCCGTTAGACGGGTCCCTTGGCCCTTTTCCTATTCAAACTGGAAATTCTCCTCTCCCTCAGCTGTCTCTGTCATATAATCTTGTAACCGAGCTGCCCGCGCACCAAATGTTTTATTGGTAGCTGCTGGGACCTTTCGTCTCAGTGGCTGGAACTTCTGTTCTGGTTTAAGTTGCCACCAAAGCTCCAAAAGAATTTTATTAGACTGGCCATCCAATTTCTCCTTATCTGCTCCAGCTACAATAAAATCTACCCACATCTGTGTTCGGGTACCCTTATAGGCCCATTTCCCTTGTTAGTTGGGGGGGGGCAATATGGGCTGCACCTCTCACTGCTTTATGATCCCTAGCGGCCTCCAGCTCTCCCAAATCTGCTATACTATCTGTGTAACTGCATTGATGGGCTGCCCCACATAGGGGCCCAAGATAGCCACAAGTGACCCAAAAAGGGCTGACAGGGTGCTAGCAAGGATAAAGTCCCTCATTTTTGCAGTAAACACTTCCTTGTCTGGCCCACAGGACCCAGGGTTGAAAACAGCATTCTTCATACCTAGTTCCCGAAGGACCTTTACTAACTCGCTGTAGCACTGCCACAGACTCATTGCCCCTGGCAATTCTCCAGCATCCTGCCAGACCATACAAATGACGGCCATCACCCATTCTTATAGGGTATGGTCTCCTGGGTTGCCATGGCAGTGCTGAAGACGCTGCCTCAAGGAGGAGTGTGTAGTAATGGCAGCCAATTTCTCCATCTCTGTTCCGGAGAGCATGATGCCATCCACCCCTATGTCCCATAATTGTAGTAACCAGGCTACTAGTGATTCAGTAGGTTTCTGCCTAAATTGTGCCCCCAAGTCCATCAGTTCTGTCTGGGTATAAGGCCGGACCACAGAGTATTCCATTACCTGGGCAGGAGGCTGTGGCTGCCCCTGAGGGACTCTACGCTGCTGGATTTTTACCTTCTTGCGACCACTGGTCAGGCTCTCAGTGTGCGTATGGCAGCTTCAGCCTGAGCCTTCTCGTGCTCAGAACAGGAGCTGCAAGCAACTGCTCCCACCGACTCAAAGCCAATCCACTGGCACGGGTGCTGCTGCTCCTTTGTCGACCATTTAGGTTCCTGTGGCTGCTGATTTTTAGCAGGAAGCTGAGACTGAGTTCTTGAATCCGCAGTTGTTTCTCCAACAACTGCCGGTGCAAACATTCAGCTTCCAGGGCAAACTGCAACTCGAGAACTCATAATTCCTTCTCCAGTGCTCACTCCAATTCCAGCCTTTTCTGCTGTTCAATTTGCAATTCATACTGAAGCTTTCGACTTCGGGCAGCTTCTCTCACAGAACTCTTGGTTTCCTCTTGAGTGAAAAACATGCAGCCCATGGCCCCAAAAAGGACAGCCATGGAGAGTCAGAACAGCAAGCAGTCCTCTACCCTACCCCTCAAGGGTGGTGGCCCCATACTGATCTCCAAATCCTACCAACTATGCCAGTTGTATGAGCCAGGAGAGCCGGCATCATGGCCATTCACATGCAGGTTCCCATTGGATTCGGGCAGACTGTAAAGAATGGCAGAGTCGGAGGATGGTTGGCCATTATGATTATTGGTGTCTCACCAAGACAGGCAAGCCACAAGAGAAGACAAGGGATCAGGGAGGCTCCTGCAACGGTGATAGCAGGAACCAAGAGAGCAAGCTTCCAGTCTGCCCCATTCTATGGTGCAGAAATCCAAACCCTTAATCCAATCTACAAAGAAGAAAGTCTCCAATACAAAGTCACTCATCCGAGGCATAATGGGATTCCTCATGAGAGTACACTACCCTACATCAAAAAGGGTGGGAAAGGCTTAGTCCCAAAACTAAGCCTTAGGCTATAACGACCCGGCCTGCCTATAGCCTGTCTCCTACACCCAATACAAACTATAAGCAAGCAAACATATATATCATATTTACAAACTTATTTGACCAACAGTTAGAAAATCTGTAATTCATTCACCACATTAACAGTATAAAGGAGAAAAAAAATGACTCCACAGATTCAGGAAAATACATTTAATAAGAACACCACTCATTTATAATACAAACTCTTAGTAAATCCACCACTCTCCGCCGATACCACTCTTAGTAATTAAGAATAGGAGGAAACTTGCCTGACCTGTGGTGGCGCAGTGGATAAAGCATCGATCTGGGAACACTGAGGTCGCCAGTTCAAAACCCTGCACTGGTCTGGTCAAGGCAAATACGGGAATTGATGCTTCCAGCTCCTCCCCCCTTTCTTTCTTTCTCTCTCTCTCTCTCTCTCACTCTGTGTCTCCTCTCTAAAATGAATAAATAAAAAGAAATTTTAAAAAATGTTAAAAAAAAAGAATAGGAGGAAACTTTAAGTTCACAAATATATCTATATAAAGCACATCTAACATAATTCTTATAGGGAAACAGAAGCATTCTCTTTAAAATGTCTATTACCACCAATTATATGGAAAATGCACCATAAGTCATAGCACAATAAAGAGAAGACATTTAAGGCATAATAATTGGAAAAGGAGAAATAAAAGTCATTTGCAATTATGATATATCTGGGTATAAGGTCAATGTGCAGAAGTCAAATGCATTCCTACATACCAGAAACAAATAGCTAGAAAATACACTCATAAAGAAATATTACATGAGCATCAGAATTCCATACCTAGGAATAAACCTAATAAAAGATAACACAAAGACATGGCAAGGAAAATTATAAAATTTTGAGAGACATAAAAGACTTGAATAAAGGGAGAGATAAACTATGTTTAAGCTTAGGAAGATTTCATATGGTAAAGATATAAATTCTCTTCAAATTGGTCATAGAGTTATTTAATTTTAATAAAAATACCACTTTCCTAAGGTTACTGGGTCAAAACCCTGGGTTTGCCTGGTCAAGGCACATACGTATAGATGTTGATGCTTCCTGTTTCTCACCCCCCCCCACCTCTCTAAAAAAAATGAATAAATAAAATATTTAAGAAAAAACACTTTCAAGAAACATGTTTGTAAAGACTGTAGTCACGGCCACCATCACAGCCGCCTGGCCCGTGCAGGTTCGCATGAGATTCAGACAGTCAGTAATGAAACAATGGAGCCAAGAACTGGTGGGCCATTATCTTTAATCCTAGTTTGCATCCGGCGGGCAAGTAAAAACACACTGGGCTCCAAAACCCACTCATTCAGTGCTCACAAAGCTACTGACTTATCCGAGTTTCCTATAATCAAAGGTTTGTACCTCATCAGCCTTATTCACCTCTGTTCCCCATCTCCTTCTCCCTGCACAAACTGCTCAAACTGGCTTCTCTTTCAGCACTCCACCATCTTGGCTGCTTCTCCTCTCCTCCATGTGGCCTTAATCTGCTCTTCTTCTGGCTCTCTGCCTAGAACATACTCCCTCTTCTCTCCACCAACGTGATCTCTCTTCCTTTTAAACCCTTTTGGTGCTAAAGCCCTCCCCATCACATATTCACATAATTACGCCCATCTCCAGAGCAAGAAGGGCAACCAATATCATCACCTGGGCGAGGGGTTTCCACGTGGGCACTGCCATATTTAATAATGTGAGCATAATATATTTTATCTGCCCAACAATGTTTAACAAACTAAAATGTATATGGATAAGAAAGGGCCAAGAATAGCAAAGATACTTCAATGGACTCTAACACAGATTACAATTTATTAAGAAGCAATAGCCTGACCAGGTGGTGGCTCAGTGGATAGAGCGTTGACCTGAGATACTGAGGAACTAGATTCCAAACCCGGAAGTTTCCAGCTTGAGCATGGTCTCACCAGCTTAAGCACGAGGTCTCCAGCTTGAGCATGGGATCATAGACATGATCCCATGGTCACTGGCTTAAGCCCAAGGTTGCTGGCTTGAGCAAGGGTTCCCTGACTCGGCATGTATGAGAAGCCATCAATGAACAACTGAAGTGAAGCAACTACAAGTTGGTGCTTCTTATCTCTCTCCCTTCCTGTCTCTCTGTCTCTAAAAAAAATCTATCTATCTATTTCTCTATGGTAAAAGAACTGTGGAGCCAGAGGATGTTGGGCCATTTTGTTTATTAAAGCCTCCTAACAGCAGACAAGCAAACTGGCAGGGAAGACTGCTTCCCTTTCACTCAGGGCTCCCAAAGCTCTGACTCATTCTCCAGACTCTCCTGGACTTACAAGCTCCAACCAGCCTCGGCACCCTTTCTCTCTCTCTCTCTTTCTCTTTCTCTCCACTCTGCACTCTCTGCCCAGCAATACAGACTGGGGAAGAAAGCCCTTCTCCAGCAAACAATCTCCCCTCCAAAGCAGAAAGGCAATCCGGAATTTGCAATCTGCTGCCCTGAGGGTAAGCACCCGTTTTTTTGTTTTTTTTAAGCACCCATTTGAAGCCTTCTATAGACTATATACACAAAGAAACTGCTCCAATACAAGCAAGCAAACTTAAAAAAAATTTGTTTACCCAACAAGTGCTAATTTTATAGATAAGAAAACTTTAACCATAGAGAAGTTATAATGCAATTTAAGAACATCAAAGACAAAAGACAGTTCTAAATGTTTCCAGAGAGACATTGCAGATTACACCTACAGAGCAACAAGAACAGATTGACAATGGCAATCTCCAAAACTGCACTAGGAGAGTAGGAATAAATTCAAGACATTTCGCGATACAGTCAATCCTCACTTGAAATCACCATTTGGTTCTTGGACACTATGACATGAAGTATAACAATGTATAATGAAACCAGTTTGACCTATTTCATATAATTAAGAGTTAAGTTCCTATAGCATACTTCTGGTTTACAATGAAATAACCAAATTTCTAAATAAAATTAATATTAAACATTGAAATAAATATGAGGTATACATATGTTGGGCAGATTATATTATGCTCACTTTGTTAAAGATGGCGCTGCCCACATGGAAGTCCGTTGATATTAATGTGTGTTGGGGGACAGGCTGTGGGTAGGCCAGGTTGGTATAGCCTAAGGCTTAGTTTTAAGAGTAAGCTTTTCCTCACACCCTTGACTGATTGCATGATGTAGGGTGGTGCACTCTCATGAGGAATTCTCCCATTATGCCTCAGATAAGTGACTTTGCATTAGAGACTTCCTTGTTTGTAGATTGGATTAAAGGTTTGGATTTCTACACTATAAAGTGGGGTAGACCAGGAGCTTGCTCACTATTGGTTCCTGAGATTAGCATTAGAGAGAAGAGCAGAGAAAGGCCACGTGGAGAAGGTCAGGAGAAGCAGCCAAGATGGCGGAGTGCTGAGGAAGAAGCCAGTTTGTGCAGAGTTTGTGCAGGAGGAGATGGGAAACAGAGGTGAATAAGACTGGTTGTTGGGCAGATAAAATATAATATGCTCATTTTGTTAAAGATGGTGCTGCCCACATGGAAGCCCATCACCCAGGTGATATTATTTGCCCTTAACTTGGGATGGGTGTGGGGGAAAGGCTGTAATGTAAGCAGGCCGGGTCGTTATAGCCTAAGGCTTAGTTTAAGAGTAAGCTCTTCCCCACACCCTTGACTGATTGGATGATGTAGGGTGGTGGTGCACTCTCCTGAGGAATCCCATTATACAGAGACTTCCTTGTTTGTATAATTGGATTAAAGGTTTTAATTTTACAATATAAAGTGGGGAGACCAGTAGCTTGATCTCTCTCTCTCGGTTCCTGAGGTTAGTATTAGAAGAAAGTAGAGCAGAGTAAGGCCACATGGAGGCCAGGAGAAGTAGCCAAGATGGCAGAGTGCTGAGGAAGAAGCCAGTTTGTTAAGAGTTTGTGCAGGAGGAGATGGGAAACAGAGGTGAATAAGTCTGGTGAGCTAGAAACCTTTGATTCTAGGAAACTCGAATAAGTCAGTAGCTTTGTGAGCACTGAATGTGTGGGTTTTGGAGCCCAGTGTGTGTTTTTGCTTGCCCGCCGGGTGCAAGCTAGAATTAAAGCTGATGGCTCACCAGTTCCTGGCTTTGCTGTTTCATTACCGACTGTTCGAATCTAATGCGAACCTGCATTGGCCAGGGGGCTGTGATAGCGGCCGCAACTACTGGCTTTACACTGGTGAATTAGAAACCTTTGATTCTAGGAAACTCGGATAAATCAGTGCTTTTGGAAGCCCTGAATGGAAAGGGAAATGTTTTCCCATTGTGTGTACTTCTTGCCTGCTGGGTGCAGCAAGCTAGGATTAAAGATGACGACCCACCAGTTTTGGGCTCCATTGTTTCATTACCATCTGTCCAAATCTAATGCGAACCTGGATGGACCAGGCAATATAAAGTTTGCCCACGTAGTCTGTAAGTACAACATTAACAGTGTAAGCCAAAACACTCAAGTCTCTCTCTTTTTTTTTAAGTTTTTATGGGTGTGAGCGTTGTAAACTCGAAACATCCTTTGCAGAGACTGTCATAGAGACTGTCATAACGAGAGGACCCTGTATCTCTTTTTTCTTTTACAGGGACAGAGCAAGAGTCAGAGAGAGGGATAGATAGGGACAGACAGACAGGAACGGAGAGAGATGATGTAAAGCCAGTAGTCGCGGCCGCTATCACAGCAGCCTGACCCATGCAGGTTTGCATTAGATTCGAACAGTCGGTAATGAAACACAGGAGCCAAGAACTGGTGAGCCATCAGCTTTAATTCTAGCTTGCACCCGGTGGGCAAGCAAAAACACACACTGGGCTCCAAAACCCACACATTCAGTGCTCACAAAGCTACTGACTTATCCGAGTTTCCTAGCATCAAAGGTTTCTAGCTCACTAGACTTATTCACCTCTGTTCGGCAGATAAAATATATTATGCTCACTTTGTTAAAGATGGCACTGCCCACATGGAAGTTCTTTGATATTAATGTGTGTTCTGGAACAGGCTGTGGGCAGGCCGGGTCGTTATAGACTAAGGCTTAGTTTAAGAGTAAGCTCTTCTCCACACCCTTAACTGATTGGATGATATAGGGTGGTGATGTAGGGAGGAATCCCATTATGCCTCAGATGGGTGACTTTGTATCAGAGACTTCCTTGTTTGTATAATTGGGTTAAAGGTTTTGAGTCTGCTATAAAATGGGAGAGAGCAGTAGCTTGATCTCTCTCTTGGTTCCAGAGTTCCTGAGGTTAGTATTAGAGAGGAGAGCAGATTAAGGCCATATGGAGGAGAAGTAGCCAAGATGGCAGAGTGCTGAGGAAGAAGGCAGTTTGTTAAGAGTCTGTGCTGGAGGAGATGGGGAACAGAGGTGAATAAGTCTGGTGAGCCGGAAAGCTTTGATGCTAGGAAACTCACATAAGTCAGTAGTAGCTTTGTGAGCACTGAATGTGTGGGTTTTGGAGCCCAGTGTGTGTTTTTGCTTGCCCGCCGGGTGCAAGCTAGAATTAAAGCTGATGGTTCACCAGTTCTTGGTTCCTATGTTTCATTACCGACTGTTCGAATCCAATGCGAACCTGCGTGGGTCAGGCTGCTGTGATAGTGGCCTCGACTACTGGCTTTACAACCTCTGTTTCCCATCTCCTCCTGCTCAAACTCTTAACAAACTGACTTCTTTCTCAGCACTCTGCCATCTTGGCTACTTCTCCTCCACATGGCCTTAATCTGCTCTCCTCTCTAATACCAACCTCAGGAACTCAGGAACCAAGAGAGAGAGAGAGCTCAAGCTCCCAGACTGCCCCAGTTTATAGCCTAGAAAATTCAAACCTTTAATCCAATTATACATAAAGAAAGTCTCTGATACAAAGCCACCCATCTGAGGCATAATGAGATTTCTCAAGAGAGTGCACCACCCTACACCATCCAATCAGTCAAGGGTGTGGGGAAGTGCTTACTCTTAAACTAAGCCTTAGGCTATGACGACCCGGCCTGCCCACAGCCTGTTCTAGAACACACATTAATATCAATGAACTTCCATTTGGGCAGCGCCATCTTTAACAAAGTGAGCATAATATATTTTATCTGCCCAACAGATGAGAAGCATCAATTGTTAGTTTTTCGTTGCCATTGCGACATATCATAGTTGTTCATTGATTGCTTTCTCATATGTGCCTTGACCACGGGCCTTCAGCAGACTGAGCCACCCCTTGCTGGAGCCAGCGACCTTGGGTCCAAGCTGGTGAGCTTTTGCTCAAGCCAGATGCTCAGGCTGGCAACCTCGGGGTCTCAAACCTGGGTCCTTCCACATCCCAGTCCGACGCTCTATCCACTGCGCCACTGCTGGTCAGGCGAAAGGACTCTGTATTCTGAAACTTTTTACATAGGTAGGCGTAAGATAATTATGTTTATTAACATAATAACAATGAAAGGATTTGTTGGTTCCTGCTCTGGTGGGTGGCTGCCCTAAGGGGGACAGGAAATATATTACCCTTACATTTTAAAGGGAAGTTATCAGGTACCTCATTACAGATGCAAAATACAACAGATAGGCTCCCTTAAGGTGAGCATTGACTTGTGTTAAGGGGAAAATACCCCCCTAGGACACAACAACTTGCCAAGAACTGCTTTTAGTTATAAAGTTTTTATTTCAGCCCATTGGGTGTCTAGGTCTCTGAGTTTGTAAGGCCACCATGCAGTCCTCCCTTGAGCATGCTAAGTTTAGCATGTGTCCCCTTTTCTGCCCACATGAGCAAGGGTCTCTCTGTTCTGGTACAAAGCTGCAAACAAGAGGCTTTGCTGGTATCTGGAGAGTCTGAGGCATCACAGGTGGGGCTGCAGCAAAGCCAGGACCCGGGAGGTTGTGGGGGGCCGGAACCGGAGGGGGGTCCAGCACACCCGATGAGGGAGCCACTTGGTGAGACCAAGTGAAAGGCCTATGACCCCACCTGTCCTATGCGGCAACAAACACTGCATCACGCTCAGTTTGTGACAAAAGGAACGCATGCTCATTGGAGGAAATGTGATAAATACTAAAAAGGTTACTTTTGTCACCTAAAAAGAACTACACACCTTGGCATAGTTTCTTCAAGGAACTTTATATTTACAGTTGAAAACAGAACCAAAATAAGTTTTTCAAACCACTTTTAATCCCATTGTGCGGTAGTTTTGTTTTTAGGAATCCTTTTACATTATTTCGTATAGAAACGCAGGCGTCTACACGCGCACCTCCACGGCTGTTACCAGCGTGTGCGCATGGCGTCGGGACACACGCTCGACCCAATGTCAGTTCTCCGCGGACCATGCCTCCAACACGGCGTCCACACGTCCCTACTCTCCAAACCAGGGCTTGTGCCTTCATCCTTCCCAAACGTGGACTTCCCTCGGTATAATGGGGTCATTCCACAGCTAATACATAGGGTTTCCCACACCTCCCACACTTAACACGCCCTACTATTTTACGCCTGCGCACGAGCGGCCGCTTAACGGATAGCCTCTCCCAGGTCTCGCCAAACCCCGCGATATCTTATTCGTCTCCCAGGTTCGTCTCCCTAACGGTTCCGCGAACCTCGAACGTTCTAAACGTCTACGCACGCGCTCTGCGGCCCTAACGTCCCGGCTCCGCCCTTCGACGTCACGTCCCTTACATCAGGGAACTGCCCATCTCTACGCCATGCCAATCATGCACGTCTTCCCTCGGGCAACCCCGCAACAGGCCTCTGAGTGGCTGCTCTTGGGAAATGAACTTCGCGGAGAAGTGGTGAGGATAGGTTGAGAACTAGCCCCGCCTTCCCATAGTTTACGCATAAGGTGATTGGTCGGCGTCTCCTTCCAATCAGCGGCGGGCTATCCGATTCAAACCGAGATCGTTGGGCCTGTGGGTCGGTTGCTTGCAGTCGCCTGGTTGTCTAGGTTGGCCGCGGAGCGTCGGTTCGCTGCACCTGCCCTTCTTGTGTCTCGCTCCCCCTCCGCGCCGCACGCCCCTGGCAGGATGGCTCACAAGCAGATCTACTACTCAGACAAATACTTCGACGAGCACTACGAGTACCGGTGAGTCCCGGGAACGGTCCGCTGGCAGGCTCCTCCAGCCGAAGCCGGTTCGGGTGGGACCGGATGTCGGGTCCGAGGTCCCCCGGGAGTCAGAGGGCTCCCTGTTGGGCCAAGCGCTCACCTCGCACGTGCGTGTCGCACCGGCCCTGTTCTTTGTTCGTCTGTGAGAAGGGTGCGGCCGCTTGTGTCGCCAGCCGCTGCGGGCCCGGTCCTCGGCTCCCCGGGCTGGCCTTCTAGCTCCGGCCTGGCAGTAACCACAGCCCCGACCTTCGCAGGTGGGGCGGGCAGGATGGTGCGGTTTGTTAACGTAGTTTCGGAGCCTGCGGGGCGCTTGCTGTGAGGATGGAGCGTGTGCACGTGTCTCCGGGAGCGCTGGGCGACCGGCCCGCGGCGGTGCCCGGAGCGGTGGCGGTAGCGCTCCTGGAGGTCAAATGCCAGCCTCCTGCCCGCGGGGTCGTGGGACCCGGCCCCCCACGTCCACGCCATGGTCGGGAGAGGCTGTCCTGCAGGGCGCAGGTGCACGTGGGTCCCGTGGGGCTGCGCACGACTGTGCGACGGGGCGGGGGCCGAGGTGACCGCGGCGGACAGGGAGGTAGGTCTGGGCGCGTGGGCGCTGAGCCCAGGCGGCTCCAGGTCTCGGCGGCGCCGTCACTGGTGGGCACCGGGTAAGTGGACCGCGCTGTCGGAAGTTCAGCCGGGTCTCCGCAGTGGCTGTGTGCGTTAGTGGATAGAATAGAAACTCCTGTCATACTTGCAGTGACATATTCTAACCCATCGTTAAAATTAAAGGTGATGGTATATTCTGGACCAACCACGGACTCTTTAGAGAGTCAGGATAGTGATTAATCTCCAGGGATACTTCTAAAGGCAGGTCGAGAATTGATACATCACCGAGGTGCGAGTGCAGGGCGGTTTGTGTTTGATGGTACAGCAGCGATGGGAATTTGAAAAGTGTGTGTGCCAGTGTGCAGTTAGGTATGTCTTTGTTGTATATATATTTTTGTAAATGCAAACTCAATTATCTACTCCTTTACTTAAGCTTAGACACTTCTGTAAATGACCTTAAATACATAGTTCTGTTAGGTAATATCTGGGACAAGCCTTAAAGGATTATATGGCCTCAACTTCAAAAACTGTATGTAGGTATATTACAGATATAGTCCACAACTGCTTTTATGTTCCCCCTCATGGCATCCGGCAGCGCCTTTGTGGTTTGTTGCCCCTCCCCTCCCTGACAAGCCCATAGCATTGAAAAGGCGTTGAGTTTTGGAAATACTTTTCCTTATTTGTAGGTCGAAAACTATCTCCATGCAGTGACATAGAGGTAGAATTTCCATATAAGCTTGAACTACTTATAAGTTTTTCCTTTAGAGTTGACATCTTGATGGTGAGCCTGTTTCCATGATTTCTGGAGAAGGTAGGGTTTGTGATTTCTGACCTGTTGGTACACTTATGTAGGTATATACATAATAAAGTACAAATCTGGTGAGCAGTACGTTTCTTTTTGAGACTAATAAACAATGTAATAGAAATAAGATAACAGGTTATTTGCAGAACCTTAAAAGTAGATGTTAAAGCAGTATTTCAGGAATGAATGAGGTACCTGGTAAGTGTTGCAAAGAATCAATCAACCATGTAGTTTCATGGGAATTGAAGTTTTAACCAACTATAATAGTAAGCATAATTTGACATGGCCTCACAGCATTCCAGCAACATAAGAAATTGTTCTGAGGCTCACTTTTGTTGTGCAAATATGAAATTGGTACTTAACTAACCAGCCACACACTAGGTAATTTATTTTTCCTGTGTGACAAAGTAACCAGATTAGACCTTTCTCACCCACAGCCAGCTGATTTACAGGTGTAGATAATCCTAAACTGGTGAAAAATTGGGTTGGTGGTTATGGATGACTGTATAAAACATACACTCCTAACAGGAAATTATAAAATGGGCTAGGAACTGTGATTTTATAAAGATCTTTTTATTGTAATTAAATAAGAATGGTTGGGTGCAGATTTATGTTTAAGAACTTAACAAAGCTATAATTGTATGTGCTCTTAATGTTTTGACATTGAAGAATATTGTGTGCCTTTAAAAAAAACCTGAAGTTTTGGGTATAGTTTAGTGCCTTTTTGGAAAACTAAAGGTTGTGGATACATGTATATGTGTGGTTAGTGTTTTTGTTTTTGATTCAGGGGTATAAAGTAACCTCTGGAGTATTCAAGGAGTTTGTATGTACTACATGTTGAATAATAGGAAATCCAAACTGACAAAGGAGGTATATTTTTATGTGAAAGGCCTCGTGAAGCTGTGGTGTGTGTGACAGCTGCACAGTCTGCAGTTCACATTAGGGTCTGTGGTCTGAGGTGACGCCTCCAGTTCCCTGATCAGATCAATCTTAATAATCAACAGAAAGGAGGAAAAAGAATTGGGCATGATTTAGTCGCATGACTGGAACTAGCTACAGGGAAGTCTGGATTTTTTCTTTGTTTATAATTGTGTGCACAACTTAGCTTTGAGGGGCCTATGCCTGAAGAAGATTGAGACAACTGGTAGGCCTTGTTAGGGGAAATAAGTTAATCTGAAATAAGATAACTTCTGGTTTCAGACTGCATATTCTTAACCTCCCTAATTTGATTAAAAATCAGAATAAAAGGTGGTGGAAATTATGGTCCCCAAGATTGACCCTACTTGACATAATAAGGCAGTTGGTTTAAAGAATTTTGAGGATAAAACGATCTCTGGTTTAAGTATTGAAACATGCATGTGTAAACTTATCATAATTATAGAAAAGGCATGTTTACACACAGACACAAGTAATTGGCTATCTTTCAACAGGCATGTCATGTTACCCCGAGAACTTTCCAAACAAGTACCCAAAACCCATCTGATGTCAGAAGAGGAGTGGAGGAGACTTGGTGTTCAACAGAGTCTAGGCTGGGTTCATTACATGATTCATGAGCCAGGTAAGTTTTGCTATTTGGGAAAGCATTTACTGAATTAAAATAGTAGCTGTTGTGGTTGTTGAAAATTCTTTTAGCAATAGTGACATGTAGTATAACTTAAAGTAACTGATAGGTTTGAAACTATTTTATCATAAATATATTTAGAATTCTGGTATTGCCTTTCTGAAAACTACGAACTTAATTTAAGGCAACTTAAATGTCTTTAAGTTTTATGTATAGAAATTTATTTGACTTGAAGTGATTTGTCTTTTCCTTTGGCCTACTAAAGGATAATTGGTTCAACCGTATTTAAGATTGAATGAGATAGATGTCAGTTTTCCAGGTCCAACACATTCAACTAAACTAAAACTTTGTGGGGTTAAATTCTACTTAAGGGTTATCAGTAAATCTAACATCAAGGATTTTTAATTCTTTCTGCAAAATTTGAAGGCATATAGAAGTCTGCATTAGGTGAAAGAAACTATCTTGCTTTCCACTCTTGCTAAAGCACCATCAGCAACAAAAGCTCTGAAGATTCAAAGCTTTCTTGGGGTTGGGGCACGGATCAGAGTTCAAGACCTGTTTCTCTAGATAATACAAAAGAAACCAAGGAACTTTACTGGGCTATCCTCCCTAATGAAATGGTCTATTGGGATGGGTCCCTGGGACTTGCATTTAGTTTTGAATGGTTTTTGAATGAGGTGTTAGATGTGTACCCCCCAAAAAGATAACTTTTCTCTTTTTTCCCCCTAACTTGGAATTGAGATTCTAAAATAGTTTTATTTTTGTTCAGTTGAGAATTCTTTGAATTGTGTTTGACTATTAAC
Organism: Rhynchonycteris naso; assembly: GCA_037038555.1. NCBI lineage: Eukaryota > Metazoa > Chordata > Mammalia > Chiroptera > Emballonuridae > Rhynchonycteris > Rhynchonycteris naso. Next base: position 96,069,348 of record CM072996.1, on the reverse strand, counting down.
CATGTTATATTAAAATGATATAAAAATTTTCTTTCCACAGAACCACATATTCTTCTCTTTAGACGACCTCTTCCAAAAGATCAACAAAAATGAAGTATATCTGGGGATCATCAATTAAATCTTTTTCAAATTTAATGTATATGTGTATATAAGGTAGTATTCAGTGAATACTTGAAAAATGTACAATTCATTCATCCAGACCTGTGCATGAGCTGTATTCTTCACAGCAACAGAGCTCAGTTAAATGCAACTGCAAGTAGGTTACTGTAAGGTGTTTAAGATAAAGTTTTTCTAGAGTTACTTTTTCTCTTAATATAAGTGCCTGTTTGACTTTACCTGTTACTTTTGTTATTAAAGTTTTTATGTTGCATTATCACTGTGTGGAGTTATTGAAGCTTATTTTAAGGTCAGTTCATGAGTAGAAGTGTTGGTTGGTTTAGTGGTGGGAATTTAAATGGATTTAAAATACAGTTAGTGCTTGACTTATGATCATGATTGTTTCCGACAGACCGGTCATAACACGATTTGGTCATAAGTTGAGTAGACTATATGTACAGTACTGTGAAATGATGTTATAAAAATCTGTAAGTCATATTTTATCATAACTTCCATTATTGTTATATATCATAATTTTCTTTGTTCATTTTATGCCATTTGTATCATCTCTACACCATTAGGTTTCTTATTTTTACATCGTCAGGTTTAAGTAAAACACTGCATTACCAGTACAACTGGTTTAATATTTGAAAACATACAAAATTACAAAATACATGTGCATACAAAAACTGCTCCAGACGCAGAGCAGTCGTGGCTAGAGATTATGGTCGTGCAGTTGAATGGTCGTAAGTTGCATAGGTCATAAGTCGATCAATATCAGTAGCTTTTGGTATGTTAAGGGTACCATTAATTTACTTACAAAGAAATCAAGAACCAGGGATAAATTTAATAGAGCTAAAGTAGATTTTGTAGCTCTATTATCAATGTAATTCCTAGAGAATTGTCTAGAATCTCCACTTAAACAGAAAGAAGCCCATCTTAATACTTTTGGGGCTTCTTCCACCTACTGACAACTACTGCATCTAGTGGTCTCAGGAGAAACCACTTAACCCTGTTTTTCCATTTTCCACTTTTCCATAAGTGGGGGGTATTTTCTATAAAATACTGCATTTTTAAAATTTGAAAATCACTGTAAAAAAATTCCCTTCATCCCATATGTATTTTGTGTCTATAAATGCCTGAATGCAGCCACAGGGGAAGAGTGGGGAAGAGTAAAGGAAGAAGAGGGGAATCATAACCTTAAATATAACTCTCAGTCAATTAAATATAAAGCTCCCTTTCTCCTCTGCTTTCACGTTTTCTTGTGGATTTATGAATTTTAAAACTTGGTAAATATGCATTTTATTCACACAACCTAAACCATATATACGGCTAATTTTAATGTCAATTTTGAAGGCACCTTTAATATTTTCAGCTTCAAGAGTCAACATTTCCCGCCTGACCAGGCGGTGGCGCAGTGGATAGAGCATTGGACTGGGATACGGAAGACTCAGGTTCGAGACTCCGAGCTCGCCAGCTTGAGGGTGGGCCCATCTGGCTTGAGCAAAAAGCTCGTCAGCTTGGACCCAAGGTTGCTGGCTCTAGCAGAGGGGTTTGCTCAGTCTGCTGAAGGACCGTGGTCAAGGCACATGTGAGAAAGCAATGAACAATTAAGGTGTCGTAACGGCAATGAAAAACTAATTTTTGATGCTTCTCACCTCTCTCTGTTCCTGTCTGTCTGTCCCTATCTATCCCTCTCTCTGACTCTCTCTGTCCCCGTAAAAAAAAAAGTCAACGTTTCCCAATTTCTCTCATTATAGTCTAGTCACCCTATTTTTTAATCTTTAAAATACTTAACTTACATATAGTAAAATATTTTGAACATTCCTGAGTTTTGACAAGTGCATAGTTTTATAAGCACCAGCAGGATACAAAAAATTTCATCACCCCCAAACATTCATGCTTTCTCTTTGTAGTCAATCCTCACCCATGTGCTCAGCTCTTGGAAAACGCAGATTTTTTTTTTTTTAAGATTTCATTTATGGATTTTAGAGGAGAGGTAGGGGGGTGAAACAAGAAGCATCACCTTGCTTTGGGTAAGTGCCTTGACTCTGCAAGCCCAGGGTCTTGAATGGGACGTCAGCATTCCAGGTGGAGGCTTTATCCACTGCACCACCACAGGTCAGGCCAGATCAGTTCTTTCCATGTAATTTTGCCTTTGTCAAAATGCTATATAGCATGTAGCCTTTCACTCAACTCATTTGAGATTCCTCCATGTTGAATATGTTTATGCATTCCCTTTTATTGTTCAGTAGCATTCCACTGAACGAATAATTTCATAGTGTTTTTATATATCCACCAAATAAAGGACATTTGTGTTTCCAGTTTTGCTGATTACAAATAAAACTACTGCAAGCATTCACAAAAAGTAAATCTAAACAGTCCATCGGTATACTGGAGAACCCTTTTTAATGAGCTTAGTGTAAACAATGCAGTTTGGTTGCCCTATTAACGTCAGTCTATAAAAGTGATCCCTTTACACATAATGAGCACAATACTGAAGTGGCCTAGAACTTGACTCCGGCCCTCAGCTAGAGGTCCAGGGTTAGCAAAGCAACACAAAGATGCCAGAGTTGCCAAGTAAACTTCATTACATTTAAGGTAGATCAAAGAATACTGAGAGGTAGGTCAACTTTGTCCTCTACAGCCTTCAGCATTGACTCCTAATGCCAGACTCGAGACTTCTTGGGTGTGTACGGGCACATCCGTTTAACCCAGGGGTAGTCAACATTTTTATACCTACCGCCCACTTTTGTATCTCTGTTAGTAGTAAAATTTTCTAACTGCCCATGGGTTCCACAGTAATGGTGATTTATAAAGTAGCCAAGTAACTTTATAAAATTTATAAAGCAGAGTTACAAGTTAAAGTATATAATAATTACCAAGTACTTTATGTCAGATTTTCACTAAGTTTGGCAGAATAAATAACTATAGTTAAATATATCTTTATTTGGTTGCTCCGCTAGGGCCCACCATGAAAGCTGGAACGCCCACTAGTGGGCGGTAGGGACCAGGTTGACTAACACTGGCAGTGGGACCCACACAGAAGGAAACCTAAAGAACTGGAGCTGCCTACATTTTTCCTGCCTGAAATAGTCGCCTAACCCCTCCGTGCAAGGTGCAGGTTCCCTAGAATTAACCTCCAGCCTAGGATTTTCAACCTAATCCACCCCTATGGGTCAAACAGCCTCCACTGTCAGCAAGCCTTAAATCTAATGCTTGCACCTTCTGAGCCAGTTCCTTCTGGTCTCCGCTCTGCCGTCCCGACCCCGCGGCCTCGCCCACCTCTGCGTGCCCGGCCCGATGTTCATTTCTCCCTCTAGACTCTAGTCTACCTGATCCCTTCCCTTCCAGGGCTCTGTTCCCGCCGCGAGATCCAGGCTATTCCCACCTGCACCTTTCCCAGCATCCTTCCTAGAGTCATTAGCGGATTGTTGGAAAGGATTGAGCAGTTTTGCAATCCTTTTCTGTGTTTACTTCCAAAGTGCTTTAAGTTTCAGAAACAGGACACCGAGTCTTGCTGGTTTTCCAGGTCAAAGTCCCGAAGCGGCCACACCCACCCCTTTCCAGTGCCCGCCACCCCGTGGGGACTCCTCGTACAGGTCTGGCCCGAGCGCCACCCACCACGGATGCAGAGACTGGTGGTACACGCTGAGCCGGCGTAGGCCCGGACCGGAGCCGAGGGCGCTGTCCACCGGAAGCGGGGCTAACCCGGCGCGTTTCTGTGACGCACTTCCTGGCGTCGCTCCGAAAGTGGGGGAGCCAGGAGGTGGAGCGCTTCGCGGCTGTCCCGCCAGCCGACGGGACGGCCGCTGGCCTCCGGGCCGGGCGGCCTCGGAACCGTGGGCCATGGCGTCGGAGGGGCCGCGGAAACCCGCGGGTGAGGTGAGGACAGCGGCACGGGCCCCGGGCGGTGGAGCACAGGGACGGGCGGCCCGGGACTCATCCGGCACCCACCTCACGCCGCGGCCCCGGTGAGGAGGGCGGCCCTCCGGGAACCCGCGCCGTTACGCGCTCCCTGCGGGAGGGGCTCGCTCCGGTGGCCCCAGCTCTCGAAGCGCGAGCCCCGGCCGTCGCGTCTGAGGGCTTCCTGCCGCACCGACGGGCCGCGCTGTCCGTGGACGGGAGCCTCCCACGCGGGTCCCAGAACCGGCGTTCGATACTTCACTCCCGTATCCCAGGCTCTCGCGGCGACGGGTTTTCCAGCAACACTTCTTGAGTTTTTCGGCAACACGACTCTCAGTGGTAACGGGGTGGAAAGCACATGGACTGGGTAGCTTCGTGATTACGCACGGCGCTGCAGGCTGGCTACCCTGGCTGCTGCCGATTCCGAGGGTCAGCTCAGGACGCGTCTGTGGCGGTCCTGGCTGCGCAGTGGGCTTGAGTTTTGTTTCCATGGTAATCGGTATCCTCATTTCTCACCTGTCATATTCGGTTACTAAAGGAAGCGTTGGGGCGGGGATTGTTGGCAAATGCTCGTCTTGACTGGGCAGAGGTTTTAGCATTTCCGGGACTGCTGGAGCGGAGTCACTCTGGGTTTCTCTTTCGTTTACTTTTGGTTGATGTCATAATGCGTGTGGCTAAAAACGTCCTTTTTTCTCCCCTTAGGGCGTCAAGTTGTCAGCAGATGTCAAACCGTTTATTCCCAAATTTGCTGGGCTCAGTGTGGCGTGGTTGGAGTCCTCAGAAGCACACGTATTTCCTAGCTGTGCCGCCCCCTACTATCCTTGTGTTCAGGAGCTGCCTGGGCAGGAGTACGTATCCTTTTTCTTTTTCTTTTTCTTTTTTTTTAAAGAGGGAGAGAGAGAGAGACAGAAACATTGAGCTGCTCCTGTATGTGCCCTGAACCGGGAATTGAACTGGCAACCTCTGCTCTTCAGGACAGTGTTCCAGTCAACCAAAGTATCGGGCCAGGGCTTGCTTGCTTGCTTGCTTGTTTATTTATTTAATTCAGGGGAAGGGGAAGGAAGGGAAGCATTCATTTGTTGTTCCACTTAATCTGCATTCATTGGTTGCTTCCCCTCTGTTCTATGACACAGGATCAAATCTGCAACCTTGTTGTTTCGGGAAGAAGCTCTTAACCCACTGAGCTGCTGGGGCCTAGAGTACATATTCTTATGAACGCCTTGCTTACCTGAGCACTTTGTCTTCAGTTTAATCATTTTTAGACTTTAAAATATGTTGCAGCTTATATATTACGGTTCTTGAAGTGACGAGAGAAGAGCTCCTTAGTCAGGGAGGATCAGAGCCAGTAGCACACAACTTATGTGTGTCCTGCAGCAGGGTCTGGAGCTCCAACTGTCCTTTCCTCTCTCCATAGTTACTCAAGTATTTTCAGTAAAGAATGTGTATAGGCTGCATCAAGCTTATTTTTAGAAAATGCATCTTGTAGAGTTGTTTCCTACAAATTTTGGTTATAAATTCTTCGGAATTGGAGTTGAAAGAGGGCTTATGTTATCCTTTAAGTAGTTTCTTCTCAGGATACATTCTTAAGGTGTTTGCAGAACGGTTTCCACTGTTGGCTGAATTTAGAAAAATAAGTGTTAAACCTTTCACATAATTGTGTAAATTACTCGTGGATTTATTTTTAAGGTATGAACCAGCTTTTTGCTATGTAAGAATCTTTGTCTTTGTTTTTTGATATGCATCAAACTTCTTTTCTTTTTGCTTTGTTTTTTCACACCTGCACAGTGTGACTGAATACTTTATACTTCATGTAAATTCTAGAATTATATCCACAAGAGTGACAATTGGAGTGAATAAGAAAATTGAGTTGTCTGGTATATTTAGAAAATATTATTGAAAGTTGTATTTTTTGACAAAAGTTGAAGACTCATCTGTATATGCTGAAAGTCTATTCCTATCAACCAATCTTCTCTGCCTGTCTTGTGAGGCACAGATTCCTCTTACCTTCATCTGACTCCCCCCATTGGACTTTCTGAGTATCTAAGTAAACTGGGGAGTCACAGCTAGGCGTACCCTCTGGGGAGCAGGAGGCAGCTGTGAGTCTCCCTGTTCTCTGCCAAGGTTGGCACTAGCCATTTGGTTGGTGGGGCAGAGAAAGGTCAGTCATGGGGTTTGTTTTGTTTTTTTTTATTAGGAATACTTCATTACTAGAATAAATTGCTTATAGTTAGAGATTTTACAAAATCCAAGCTTTTATCAAATATCATGAATTAACAAAGAAAAATAATCACAAATTAACAGGCAGTGATTCCAGGCAGTTTGTGGTTCGGCCCTGAGTGGAAATGAGTGCAGTGGGCAGCCCCACAGGTGTCTCCAGTCCCTTCTCCATGTGGCTCTTCTTGCAGCAGAGTAGAACTGGGACTTTCTGGTGAGGATGCTGGTGCCTGATGCAGCACAGCTGGAAGATCATGTGAGATGTCTGTCCCACTATTAGCTGTGGGTTTTCCTGCCTTTCAGCACACTTTGGGATCTCATCAATTTGCTACAAGAAAATGTTAAACTGTGGAAATTGACAGAAACATGCAGTGCTTCTCTGTGGGAATGAAAGGGTGTTGATTTGTATTTAAACTCCGCTCTTCAGCATTTTGTCAGCGTGCGAAGTGTAATGGCAGAATGGTTGCATTCTCTGGCTGCCAACTAGATTTGCTAAATGTCAGTGTTGCCTTGTGTTTTGGTTTAACCAAGCAGCTCAAGCAAACTGGAGCAATGACTGTGTTCACAGATGGTGTCCATCTGGTCAGTAGAGTGTGTAATTCCCGGACCATGGTGCACACAGCATCCCTTTCGCAGTTTTGGCCCTGCAGGTCAGCAGAGCACAGGATGTGGTGGTGGGCCTGAAGCAAGGAAAGGGCTGTAGCAGGGTGTCTCCAGGTGCCCAGAGGTGCCCTGCGGGTTGTCAGGTAGAGGTGGATTAGGGTGGTAGGGGCCGCTGCAATTGGTGGGATGGCCAGGGTTGTTGAGCAGCTTTGCCATGTATTTGACACCTTGAGGGTGGCGAGCTGCTGGAGCATCCTTAGCTCTCCTGATGATCAGGACATTGGGGTCCTGTTGAGGCTGCTCTGCTCAGCAGTGGGAATAAACTAGTCAGCATCTGTCTTTGCAGGTTCAGAAAGAAAGACTCAGAGGGTTGTTGGGTTTTTTTGGTTTTTTTTGTTTTTTTTGGTTTGTTTTTGTTTGTTTTTTTACAGGGACAGAGAGAGTCAGAGAGAGGGATAGATAGGGACAGACAGACAGGAACGGAGAGAGATGAGAAGCATCAATCATTAGTTTTTTGTTGCCGTTGTGACACCATAGTTGTTCATTGATTGCTTTCTCACATGTGCCTTGACCGCGGGCCTTGAGCAGACTGAGCCACCCCTTGCTGGAGCCAGCGACCTTGGGTCCAAGCTGGCGAGCTTTTGCTCAAGCTGGTGACCTTAGGGTCTCGAACCTGGGTCTTCCGCATCCCAGTCTGATGCTCTATCCACTGCTCCACCACCTGGTCAGGCTTTCTTTGCTTTTAATTAGAATTGTTTCCATGTAGAATGAACAACCTCAAAAATAATAAAAGTTTAAAAGTTTTTTATTACAAACTATTAAGCACCTTATCTTCTGGTATGAAATCTGTCACTAAAGTTACTCTTCTGTGTAGGCAGAAGCTCTGTCCTGAAGACGTGGCCTTCGCAGCATCAGTGTTCCCACATCAGTACTTGTCTTCCGAGATGGCTCTTCCACCGTACACCTACTCTCCTTACCCTCTGGAGTCCACACAGAGTGTTTGCACCATGCCTGGCTCCCAGCGTGATTACACCCCGCCCCACCGTCACCGTTTTCAGACACGGAGGCCACAGTATGGGCATATGTGCTCTCTCCCACCAGACACAAAAACTCTGACTAAGGTTAGTGAGTGCTGTACTTCTGCTGGTCACTGTGGCATTTAAATTGTAAAGAATTGGCTCATTCATGCATTGATTTAAGCATTGCTTGTCTTTTTTAGTGGCACTTAAAAACTGATTTTGTCTAGCTAACATTTAAAATGGTTGACTTGTCAATACTTACATATTTGCAATTTTAAACCTGTTTTATAGTGGCGCAGTTGACCCTTGAGCAACACAAGATTGAAATGTACCACTGGGTCTATTTGTATGTGGACTTTTTCAATAAATATATTGGAACATTTTTAGGAGATATGAGACAATTTGAAAAAAGTGCAGAATATAGCATATAATACACATGATATACAAAATATGTGTTAATCAACTGTGTATTTTATTCGTAAGGCTTCCGGTCAACAGTTGACTATTAAGTTTTAGAGGGTTGGAAATTATACACAGGTTGTCAATTGCTGGAGGGTGATACCCTTACCCCCCTTGCTCAAGGGTCAACTGTAGTTTTCCTAGTTCGTGTTACTTTTTAATCTTTTCTGCAGAAAAAAATGCATGATGAGCAAAAGTTTGACAGTAAGAAGGCTGATGGAACGATATCATCTGATATAAAATCAATAAAAGGCTCACATCATATGTCCATTCGTGCAGACACTAAAGGTAAAAATAACAAACTCAATACCAGCCTGCTCCACCTATCCAAGTGTTACTGTTCTCAGGACAGCTGTTTCTGTGGGTTTACTTTGAAAAGCTGAGGCCATCAGACTTCCTGTGGAGTCCTGGATTTCTTTCCTCCTGGAATGGGACCTCCTGGCTATGGGCTCTGGGACATGCCCTTAACATGTTACTACCTTGTTTTACACAAAAACTTGTCCAAAGTCACAGAGCAAGTTGGTCTTGACCACATGCCTCAAAACATGTCCTTGAATAGCCTGACCAGGCGGTAGCGCAGTGGATAGAGCATCAGACTGGGATGCGGAGGACCCAGGTTCGAGACCCCGAGGTCGCCAGCTTCAGCACAGGCTCATCTGGCTTGAGCAAAAAAAAGCTTACCAGCTTGGACCCAAGGTCGCTGGCTCGAGCAAGGGGTTACTCGGTCTGCTGAAGGCCCGCGGTCAAGGCACATATGAGAATGCAATCAATGAACAACTACAGTGCCACAACGAAAAACTGGTAATTGATGCGTCTCATCTCTCTTCATTCTTGTCTGTCTGTCCCTATCTATCCCTCTCTCTGACTCTCGCTTTGTCCCTGTAAAAAAAGACCCATGTCCTTGAATAAAAGCAGATCACAACCAATCCCTTATGCTATGTTGGGCCATGTTAATTTCTGACCAGCTTAGGATACTTCTTTATAGTTGGGGTAATTTGCCTATGACTTCAGTTCTCTTAACACCAAATCTGGGTCAGTATAGTTACTCAGAGGGTACTGATTTTATTCATGTCAAAAGTCCTGTCTGCTCTGGACTGGAAAGCTACCATTCTGATCCATGTCTGAAAGTTAGTGAGTCAACATGGTGTCTTGTTTTTTAACTCTAATTTACTTACAAGTGCAGTTTGATCACAGCCACCTCCTATTTATATAATGTCATATGACCTGTATAATAGAGTACTTACTGGGAAAGGGATATCATTTATTTACAGGTGTAATTTATGTTACTTGGTATATAAGTTTTTTCTTTGCATTGGCTTTACTTATAAACTGTTATATGGAAAGGTGAGGAAAGTTGAGCAGTAACACTAATAACTCTGATCTTGTAATTACATACGAGGACCCTGTGGCATTGCAGCCTACATTGTCGTTCATCTGCATTTGAAGGAGAAAGGACAGAGGTTTATAAGTTCAGTTCTACCTGCTCCCCTCCAGTAGTTCTAGCAAACTAAAATAGAGAACACTTCTCACTTAAAGGAAATATGTTAGTGTCTCCTTAAATTGGCAAAACTTTAAAATGTATATAAAAAATAATCAAAATGCCCAGGTGTGCAGTCAGGTTAAGGTAACTATTTCATCAGCATTATAATTTTTCCTAAAATGTGCAAACTGTTTTCCTGCTTGGTGGCCCAGCCAGAACAATTGCTCCTCTGAGCATACGTGTTTACACTGCTACACAGAAGGTAAACAACACTAGCAAAAGTTAGGATGTTTGGATAATAGCATGTTGGTGCATCAGTAGTAATAGATTTTCTACTCCACAGCTTAAGCTTGAGTACAGATCATCAAACATCTGAATTTCTCCCCTACTTTTAATTCTGTAAATGCAGATGGTTTTCATAAACGAGCAGACAGGAGATCCAGAATCATTGAGAAGTGTGGACCTGCCTCCAAGCCTGAGTTTGAATTTACCAGGTTGGATTTTCCTAAACTGCAGGGAGCAGAGGACAGTGAGATCTTAGAGATGCCAAAACAGCCCCAGTGGGGGCCTCTGCGCTCTGCCTCCATAGACTCTCCTCTCAGGAGAGAAGTGAAGCCCACTCCCACAGCAGCAGAGGTGAGTGCAGGCACCTTCCGTTGCTTCTCTCTCTCTCTCTCTCTCTCTCTCTCTCTCTCTCTCTCTCTCTCTCATGGTGTGAACTGTTGACAGCGAGTCTAAGACACCTAGTGCTCTTCTCCAAGAATCACCTAATGCCCTGTTTCTGCCTGTAGCTGACAGGTAGAGAAGAGTTGAGCGTGAACCCAGCTGCTTAGCAGCCCATTGTGAACATCTCACGTCTAAAATTGTGTTTAGACAGCACATTCTCAATACAGTACAGACAAAAAAATTTTATTTACTGAAATATACTGCTCACAAAAAATGGGATATTTAGCCTGACCATGCGGTGGCGCAGTGGATAGAGCATCGTACTGGGATGCGGAAGACCCAGGTTCGAGACCCCGAGCTCGCCAGCTTGAGCGTGGGCCCATCTGGCTTGAGCAAAAAGCTCGTCAGCTTAGACCCGAGGTCGCTGGCTCCAGCAAGGGGTGGCTCGGTCTGCTGAAGGCCCGCGGTCAAGGCACATATGAGAAAGCAATCAATGAACAACTAAGGTGTTGCGACGGCAACGAAAAACTAATGATTGATGCGTCTCACCTCTCTCCATTCCTGTCTGTCTGTCCCTATCTATCCCTCTCTCTGACTCTCTCTCTGTCCCTGTAAAAAAGAAAAATGATGTAAATTTAAAAAAGGGGATATTTAAAAGTGAATATGAAGCTATAAAATATTTTCTAATTTTTATAAGCGGTATAATAGTGTTTGAACCTAATGTGCATTCGGTTATCTCTTTGTAATTTTAAATTACACCACAGTCACCATTTGATCTCAAAGTTGTAGTCCACCAGATTGAATCATTTTCCTTTCATACAGCTTGGTTTGAGACTTCCAGGGAAAGTATGTCACCGGGTTACTAGCCCCTAAAATCACTTCTGACAGACTTCCAATAAAGGAAGGGTGGGGCCTTCCTGGTGTGAGGACCAAGGACAAAGAGGAACTGCGAAGAGAACAGTGGCCTGATTGCTTTCCTCCTGACGGGAGAGAGAGTTTCCACCTCCTGTCCTTGTCTTGGGTGCTGGGACACTGAAGCCCCACGGCTGGGAGATGGTGGCTCACAGTGTGCAGAGGGTTAGCTATTCCCACAGTGTTTTCCTGTGTGTGGGCATGACAAGTAATGTTGCTCATATAGGAGAATCTCAGTCTCATTTGGCAGACATGTGGCCTTCAGGGCTTAGTGAAGTGTGTGGACTCTGACCAGGTGAGCGGCTATGTGATTTGGTCACAGCAGGCAGTGGATAATTCAAGTGCTGCACAGAAGTCGAACAGGGAGGGAGAATGACACATCACATCATGGCCCCCTGTTAGTGGTGGGCACTGTGGATGTGGACATCGTGCTATGTGAGGCAACTTACATACATGTTACCTTGGTATAGACTCTCACTTGTGAATTGTGTGGGCAGTGTTTTCTTTTTACTTTTAAAAGAAACCTTTCTTTCTTATTATACTAGTAGTATCTGTGAACACAAAAAGAAAAGCAAAGAAAGAAATTATCTGAATTTATCTAGTAGCTAAGAGAAAACCATGTTTCTTATTTAATTTTCTGTTACTGGTACAGTGTGGGCATGGTACATGCGGAGGATATACCTATGTGTGGGCTTGTGGGAGGGGTTTTCAAAATGTTTTTGGCATTTTTTCGTGTCCTTAAATACTCTTTGAAAACATGACTTGCACTGCATCTTTAATATTGATATGAACGTAATTGATTTAACCAATTTTGAGTAGCTAAGCCACTTCTAGTGTTTCATCGGCCTTGATGAGCATACAAGTTACATTTACTAACAGAACAGGCTGTGTTTTAATTATTTTATTTTATTGTTATTTTTATTTTTTATCAAGTGAGACAGACAAGACAGGAACAGATAGGAAGAGAGAGATGAAAAGCATCGACTCTTAGTTGCGGCACCTTTAGTTCATTGATTGTTTTCTCATTCGTGCCTTGATGAGGGTGAGGGGATTCCAGCAGAGCAGGTGACCCCTTGCTCAAGCCAGCGCCCTTGGGCTCAAGCCAGCAATCATGGGGTCATGTCTATAATCCCACACTCAAGCCAGAGACCCCACGCTCAAGCCGGTGAGCCCACACTTGAGTTGGCGACCTCAGGGTTTTGAACCTGGGTCCTCAACGTCCCAGGTCGATGTGCTATCCACTATGCCACTGCCTGATCAGGCTTATTAATTTTATTTTTTATTACTGGATTCAGATATATGAAATGGCAAAATGGGTAAATTTGTGAAATATATCAGCTTTAAATTGTATTCTCAAACTATTCAAATTTGAACTTATCAGTTTCCTTTTACCTTTGGTCTGGCCATCACTCTGAGATGGCTCTTTGTGTCCCCTGTCCCCAGGGTCTTTGGGCTCACATGCATGCTCATGGCAGCTCTGTCTTTATGCAGTGGGCACTTGTGCCACGGCTCACACTTGTCATCTCTGGATGTTTCAAGGGACTAGGAGCTTGGGTGTGTGGGTTTGGTAAACGAGGCTTTAGCATTCCTACGAGCACTGGTGTTGGCACATTTGTGCTGCTGCGAGAGTCCTCTGTGACAAGCGGGTCTTCGGGGCGCGTGAGGTGTGTGGTAGGATCCCATTTTCTGGGATCTACATAAAAATGACACAAGTGTTCATCTCCTGCGCAGAGAGGTAGAGACACAAGCTAATCTCTGGGCAATAGGTAGTTGTCTTTTTTAAGGGACAGAATTTTTTTTTTTTTAATTTTTATTTATTGATTTTAGCGAGAGAGTGAGACAGGAACATCACTCTGTTCCTGCATGTGCCCTGACCAGGATCGAACCAGCAACTTATGTGCTTCGGGATGATGCTCTAACTAACCAAGCTATTCGGCCAAGGCAAAGGAGAGAGAGTTGACAGAAAGAAGTAATTTAACTTTTCACGTTATGTACCTAGGTACTTGGAATTTTTAATTAGCATATATTTTGAAGATTTTAAGAATGGCAAGGGAAGCTGTATTTAGAAATTAAATGATTACTTTCAATTTGAAATAGTAAGAAAATAACTGGTTTGCTTTTTAGGGTGGAATAGTGGTGAAAAATAATAATTCGACTGTCAGTGCTACTACCCATCCCTCTTCGTGTACAAGAGGTAAGAGTGGCTACTAAATATTACTTTAAAAAATCAGTTGTCTATTTTCTAAGTTTATTTTCAGTTCAGTGCAACTGAAATGTTTTTGTCTGAAGCCTTCTTTAAGGCAGCAGCAGGAGTGTTGATAAACCGATGTGGCTGTTAGATTAAAGCAGAAGAGCCCCCACAGGTCTATGTGGGGGTGAGACAGCAGAGACTCCAAATGAGGTGTTCAGCCAATGCAGTGGGAGCGTTTATCAACTCAACATAATGCCTTCCTTACACATTACCTGCACTAGAGGTTCTCAGAGTTCTTGATCTCAGGACCCCTTACTACCCTTTACACGGCCCCACAGAACTTATGTTTATTTAGACAACTGTCGGTATTGGGAATATTTGAAATTAAACAGATTTTTAAAATACTTATTAATTCACTTAAAAGTAATAATAAACCCATTATATATTAACATAGCAGTTTTATGAAAAAGTAACTATTTTCCAAAGTTAAGACAGTAAGGATCCCTGGCTGGGTAGGATATTTCAGTAGTGTCTTCTCAATAGACCAAGGTTGCAGGTTCAATCCCTGGTCAGGGCACGTATGAGAATCAGTCAGTGAATGGATGGATAGGTGGAACAATGGATCAGTGTTTCTCTCTCTCTCTCTCCCTCTCCCTCCCATTCTCTAAAAACAATAAATTAAAAATGAAAAACAGGAAAGCAGCCTTGTTTTACATTTTTTGCAATGCTTTAGTAGCTGGCTCAGTAGAGCTGCTTTGGCATTTGGCTGTTTCACTGTCTTACCTTTGCAGTGTCTGGAAAACAGAGAGAGAGAGAGAATAAATGGGGAAAGCAGGTAACACATTACTACTGTTGGGAAAACAGTTTTGACTTCAAGGGTCCTGGGAACCTCAGCCATACTTTCAGAACTACTGATCTGTCCTGTTCTGACCAAGAAGTAATATATATTTACAGAGAGTTCACTAGAGTCTGCTTTTGAAATGTTTATAAGTAACTTGTCTTAACAAGACCATTTTTACAAAATTATTTCAGATTTATCTACAGGTGTGTTTTCCTTTACATTTTCATGTTTGGTAGAAAGACCACATCCGAGGCTACTCTGAGGATGTGTGGTTCCACTCTATGGTGACAAGAACAGTCTGTCTCATCTGCGGTAGTCACTGGCTGCTAACATGACCTGACCACGTCCTGATGGCTGTCCTTTTGTTTTGTGTGTATGTAGAGTTTCATGGGCACCTAAGGAGTAGTGTGGCTGTGCTTATGCCTGTGTTCTAACACAGAGATAAATATCCAGTTATTGTCATAGCTGAAGTCTAGTGACCTTTGACTTCTGCTCTTAAAGATACACATCAAGGTTAGTAAGGTAAATGATCCTCAGCTCATTCATTCTGTGTGTTTGCCATGTGGGTGTAATTGAGGATTACTGTTTTTTAACTGAACGCCCCCAAGTGAAAAACAGTTTCTAGGAAGACCAGTTAATCTAACAAGTCAATTCAACATGCATGTTCCAAGGAAAACACAAGTTTAGTGAATACTGTAGTTTCCAAGAGAATGTTTTGAACAACAGCCTAAATTTCACTGTTCTGAGTAATTATCTCACGTGGTGCATGTTTGGAATTTCTAAGGACTTTCTTTTTACTGTTGAGACTGTTCCCCAATTGTGATTATCTCTGAGCAGAGTTGTCCTGGACGCCAATGGGCTATGTTGTCCGTCAGACAGAACCATCACCAACCCCTAGAAATGCCACTTCCATGGTAAACCTAAAGACAGTTGTTTCATCAGCAGATCCTAAAAATGGTAGCATATCATCTTCTCAAGTTTTGTCTTCGGATCCTTCCTGCAACAGAGAGAAATCCATTGTCTACTCACCTAAAAAGGTATGCGTGATTCCTATGTGGATACTGTGGGTCTTCTGTGCTACTATGTGTCTTGTGTTTGTTTCCCTGAGTCCTGACTGACAGTGTTTCTTTCTGTTTTGTGGTCAGTTCTCTGAGTTGTTTGTGCTCAGACCTTGAGAAAGAACGGGACCTCAGTCATAGAATCCGAGTGGTGGTGTTATATGTGTGTGATATGTGCTCTAGACCGGAGCTCCTAACATGCCTGTGGGTTATTTTAAATTTTTTACAAGAGAGACTGGCAGATGTGTGTACTCCTCTGCTGTGTTCTTCCAAACTTTGGTCTGTTGAGTTTAAATTGCTTTACCTGCGAGGGTGCTGACAGCACGGTCGGTCACTGCCACATTCTGCTTTCATTTAGTGCATATTATTGACTCTGGGTAATGACGCTTATGTCCTGTAAGATGGCCTCTCAGAGTCCATCTTCTCTCAGTTCAGGTCATTTCAGGCTGTCATTTGTGTCGATCCATAGATTATGTCTTAAAGGACCTTTCTCTAGATCTAAAGGTCTAGATCAGGGGTAGTCATTCTTTTTATATCTACCGCCCACTTTTGTATCTCTGTTAATAGTAAAATTTTCTAACTGCCCACCGGTTCCACAGTAATGGTGATTTACAAAGTAGGGAAGTAACTTTGCTTTATAAAATTTATAAAGCAGAATTACAGCAAGTTAAAGCATATAATAATAATTACTTACCAAGTACTTTATGTTTGATTTTCACTAAGTTTGGCAGAATAAATCTTTATAAAACAACTTACTATAGTTAAATCTATGTAATTGCGGCGTCGTTTGGTTGCTCCGCTACAGCCCACCATGAAAGCTAGAACACCCACTAGTGGGCGGTAGGGACCAGGTTGACTAGCACTAGTCTATATTTTGTTCTTAATTGTCAGCGTACTGATACATTCTTGTAGGCTGAGATACTGCTATGTCCCTTTAGTGCAGTGGTTTCCTGTCTTTCCGGGTAGGAGGATACTTTCTGAGGTCCCGTGTCACAGACCTCCTGTGCAAATGGACGCTGTGTGTGTATGCTGGGCTGATGAAGGGAACGTGTAGAGGCAACAGTGAGCACGAGACACATAGGTCCTGTCCTGCACAGCTTTTCACTCATTTGAAAACACAGGAGGTGCAGTGAGTCCCATCTAGGAACCCAGAGGCCGCTGGCTGTGAGACCCCACCATCCCCTGGGCACAGGCAGTAGCCATCAAGTCCTGTCCCAAGTAGTTTTCCCAATAGACAGTAACACCAAGAATTAACAGATCCTTTCTTTTCTAACGGTCTGTTGAAAAGGTGGCAGAACTAGTTTGCTTTCAGCAGGATGGTAGGGGATCCTAACGGCTTTTTCCTTTAAAAGTTCTCATGCTGTACATTTTTGTGACTGAAATGACAAAGGTGGTGTTACCAGGATCTGATTGTGGGAAAGGCCCTCTTCCCTCTCCCTTTGGTGTTCACGCCTCAGGGAAGCCTGCGTTAACAGCCTGGTGTGTACCCCACATCAGGCTCCTGAAAACATAAACAAATAGGTTTCTTTCGTTTTGTTTTTTAAGTTTTTCTTTTTTCCCTTAACAAAACTGTGGTCATTCTTATACATTAAAAATTGCCTTTTTTTACATAGCACACTATTATGGACAGCCCCTCCAGGTCAGTAGAGAAGCACTCTTTTCAATGGCTGCTGAGGTTTTAGCTGTGAGGGTTGGTCCCTGCTGGGCCTAGAGCAGGGTCCCCAACATGAAAGGCCTCACCGCCTCAAGCCTATCTGGGGCAGGGCCAGCACTGCAGGCAGGTGTAGCAGTCGTCACAGCCTTGGTTCAGTGTCAGCCTTGTATAAGTGTGAAGGCCCTGGGGCCGTGTGTATAAGACCTCACTGAGGACAGGTCAAGGGCTGAGGTCAGACTCAAGTTTCGGGTGGGTCTGACGTAGTGAGCTGAGGGCTCGATGAAGGTTTCTGATGTGCAGTCAGCTTTAGGAGGCCCAGGGCCTGTGGCAGAATTGGCACACTGGGCATATGACGAGGCCTCCGTTGGAAATAGCAGACTTACTGATGTGGCCTCCTCAGGCCAGGGTTTTGTCTGCATCGACCAGTTTCAAAGTATCGAACAGGGCAACTGTTTTCACAGGTTTTTTTCCTTCAGAATTATTCTCCCAAATGCTGGGTCTTTGGAAAATAGAGAAGGAGAACTCTGAATAAAGTTGCCACATGCTTATATGATTTGATACCTTAATTTTGGTCTGATATATGGAATTAAACATTCTATTGAATGTCCTAAAAACCCATGTTTTTGTTGTTCTAGTCCGAAGCACCACAAGGTGGTCATCCTGAGCAAAATGAAGCCTCAAGAAAGAATAAGAAAAATAAAGAAAAGTCTAAGTCAAAATATGAAGTGCTGAGAGCTCAGGAGCCCCCACGAATTGAGGTGCGTGTTGATTCCCACATGGTGTGATGTGTGGGTCTGTCTGAAAGCGCTGTGGGCTGACTGCTTTCCTAAGTCCTTTAACATTTTCTTGAGTAAGCATTCTCCCAATGCCAAAGGAAACAGCCATTGTCCATTTTCTCCACATCCTCATTGTGGTTTCTTGGCATGAGTCCTGTCTGTCAGAAACCCTCAGTGATGCTGGACAGAGCGGGTGACAGGTCTCAAAGCAACAACAACTCGTGTTGAAGTTGAGGCGTCCATGCCCTAGGACTAATGCTCACCCTTGTATCTTCACCTTCTGCTCTCTTTGCTTTGCACACTGGCTCTTCAGGGCTTCCTCTTCTGTCCAGAAACCTGACTCCAATGTTCTTCACTAGAGGGAGGTTTAGGACACCAGAGAGCCATCGTGGACCCTCGTCATGACTGTCACAGACTCGCAAAAGCGCTCTTAAATTATTGTCCTGTCATACTTCAAGAATGTCCTGCTCCAAGGAGCTATCCTGGACTCTAATCACATTTCTTGTGGGTCTGCAGTACTGGACTCAGCAGCCTAGCTTCTGGTGCCCGCACAAGGGTCAGTGGAGATCCCGAGGCTTTCCCACAAGCCTGGGCGTTCCCATGGTTCTAGGAGCAGTCCCTCAAGAATAGTGAGCTGTGTTTGAAGGCCTGTGACCTTGGCAGAGCATTTGGATTTGGGCCAATAACTCATATTTTCCCATTTCTCATGTAACCTCCAGAGCCCCTAAAATGCTCACAGAAGCACCTAAGACCCTTTTTAATGGTTCAAGTGTTGTACAGAGGCCCATTGTCCCTCTTTCTAGTTTTTAGCCTGCCACCAGCACACATGACAGAACATGGTTTCCCTAATGCAAAGCATGAGGAAGGGTGCTGCTTGGACACACTCATGTTGCCATTCCGGGCAGTTCTGTAGACTCTTTGGGGCCCCACTGCTGCTCTCTGGAGCAGGATTTTGGAACTGGGGTCTTTAATTTGGTTCTAATTTAAATGAATGGGGCCAATGAGGCAGTAACGCTGACCAGTGAGCCTCCCATACAACAGAGACTATGTTCCAGAAGGGTTCCTGTCTGCAGAAGTGCACTGTTACCCACGGTGCAGGTGGGAGACACAGTGCTTGAACATGAACCCTGTGTTGTAAAAGAATAGGAACAAGTCACTGGTGACAGTACTGGCAGGTAGCATGGGATTAATTGGGCTCTTCTCTTTAATTATATTAATTTTTCATTTTAAGATTTTTATAGTCTCTAAGTCTATTTCATTTTTATCTTTATATGATTTTTTTTATCACAAAATGAAAAGGGTAGTTTGTGAGATGTATTTCTAAACTTCCCATTTTTGAACTTTTTAGAAAAATTTTAAAAGAAGTGGAAAGAAGAGCCAGCTCCCTGTGCAGCTAGATCTGGGGGGAATGCTGACCGCGCTGGAGAGGAAGCAGCACTCCCAGGGTGCAAAGCCGTCCTCTGGGCCAGTCGTGTTTTCAGGTAAAAGCATCTTTTAATCTCAGATGTTTGAATGTCTTTCTCACATAGACTGTTCTGTGGGTGGCGGGGTTTTTTTTTTGTACTGAAATAAGGATAGCTAGACAATCATAGATGAAATGGATTTTTTCAAAATTAAAAACATTTGTGTACCAAAGGACATTATCAAGAAAGTGAAAAGACAGCTTGCAGAATGAAAGATGTTTGAAAATCATATGTGATAAGCGTTTAATATTCAGTTTATTACTCAATAATAAACTCAAAAAAATAGAAACACTAGAAAAGACATTTCTCCACAGAAGGTATACAAATAGCCATCATTAGTCATCAGAAATTAAGGTTGAAACCACAATGAGGTAGTGCTTTATACCTACTTTGCTAGTTGTAAGCAAAACCACAAACAGGTTTTTTTTTTTTTTAAGAGAGACAAGAAGGGAGAGAGATGAGAAGCATCAACTTGTAGTTGCTTCACTTTAGCTGTTCATTGATTGCTTCTCATAGTTGCCTTGACTGAGGGGCTCAAGCTAAGCCAGTGACCATGGGATCATGTCAGTGATCCCGTGCTCAGGCCAGCGACCTTGGGGTTTGTAACCAGGGACCTCCGTATTCTGGGTCAATGCTGTATCCACTGCACCACCACTGGTCCGGGAAAATTGTTTATGACAAGGGACTACTGTGTACCAAAGCTTGGGATCTCTGCCCCCCTACATGGTCTTTCCTCAGCTCATCTTTTTGGTAAAGAAAGGTCTGCAGGGGCCAATCCAGCTGTTTTGGTGCAAGTTGAACCATCTTCCTATCACTATCTGGAAGTCTCCTGTTTCTTAGTAAAGTCTATGAGTGTATGATCACTTTTTTTTGGGGGGGGGGAATCTCATTTTTTGACTAAGACCATATCTGGTAGTTTGTATTTACAATGGCCCTTCAGGCTAAGTTTCTCCCCACCACTTCCAGTGGGCACCACCTTTGCGGAAGTCAGGGGCAGACTGGAGGTGTTGAGGAGTGGTCATAACCATGTATTCACTGGAGGGACTGTTATCACTATACACTAGGAGATTTTGGAAATAGGGTTATGTGTGAAAAACGCAAGAGAATCAACTAGAAATGTTGCTAGACATATTACAAGGGCCCTCCAAGAAGACATGCATAGAGAAACCAGTAGCTGACTTCCACGAAGGTGGAGCCACTGGAAGTGGTGGGGAGAGATTTAACCAAAAGGGCCGTCATAAGTACAAACTACCAGAAATGGCCTCAGTCAAAAAATGTGCTCGCACATTAATAGACTTATTGAGAAACAGGAGCCTTCAGGATAAGGACAGGAAAAGGGTTCTTCCCAAGTTAATGGATGTTTTTGGATCTCCACCGAAAGATTCTAAGTTTCACTTAGTTATCGCCAATTAGAAGATGTTTAACGGAGTTCCATGAGGACAAGTAAGGTTGTGGGGACAGTTAAGACAGCACGGGGATCCTTCCTGAGACATTGTCCTCGCTGTGTTGCAGTCGGGGCCGTTCCCGTTCTCTCCAAAGAAGCCATGTTGGGGAAGAAGGGCCACCAATTCAGCCAGGTGAAGACCCCGCACAACCCACTGGACTCCAGTGCCCCCCTGATGAAGAAGGGGAAGCAGAGGGAGGTCCCCAAGGCCAAGAAGCCGACCTCCCTGAAGAAGGTGAGTGCTGCCCTGGACGCCAGGAGCCAGAGAGCTGCTCTCAGCTCTGCTGCTTTAGGATGGGTTTGAGGTTCTCTGAGAAATGGTCCCTCACTCCCCAAGAGACACCTGGGGTGTGCACAGTGGGATGGTTTCATCCACTAGAGAGGGATGCTGTTTTGTAAGGGACAGGGATAGGAAACAAGTAGGGGAGTGAGTTATGCTGTCTGTACTCAGCAACCTTGTCCTGCCTGCAGTGAGGCATCTGCTGCCCAGATTCAGGAGTACTGGACATGTCCTGGCAGAAATTCCCTCAGGGCTGTTGCACACACACTCCTTCATTTCACTTAGCATCCTGTGGTATGTGGCCAGGCTTGGGTGGGGAGCTAAGTGTCTTGCCCAGGGCCAGGTGACAAACTGCACTATTGCCTCAGAATCCAGGTTTTACTTGCCATTCTGCTGCATGCACCTGAGTGAGGCGCAGTGCTGCTCCTGGGCACCCCAGGCGGGGTGGGGCACATTCCTCCTGGGCGGGGTGGGGCAAGTTGTGGCTGTGAAGGCATAGATGGCCATACTGCCAGTAAACTGACCTGGGTGGTTTATTTTGCAGAAGAGCTTGTTTGTAAGTACAATATTTAGGTGCCTTAATAATTTACTCTATTTTAAAGATTATTTTGAAAGAACGAGAGGAGAGAAAGCAGCAGCGTCTCCAAGAAAATGCAGTGAGCCCAGCTTTTGTCAGTGATGATGTGCAAGATGGAGAGAGCGTTGGGGACAACCTGGCACTTGAGCAGGGTGAGCCCTCAGGTGCATGTCTCTGTTGGCTGCATCTTAACCCTTCAGGGGCAGCTGTGTGCTGCACACCACCCAGAATTCTGCCAGCCTCTGGCCACTTTGGTAAAAGCAAGTCAGTGCTGAACCACAAGAATAGTTTTCAGACTGCCAACTTGACAGTACAACATGCCCCTACAGTGGGCCTCTGATGCCGCTACTTCTGGGATCTATGAGGGGCAGGGCCCCTGGGTTGATCTGTGTGGTCTTGGATGGACCTCATGGATTGAAGTAGCTTGGAGAGTTAACCCACTAACTGCAAATCTGCTTTCCCCATGAGTGTGCAAGATGTAGTGTCATAAAGAGGACGTGTTCACTAAGGTTTTTATTGAGTAATATATTCAGAAAAGTGCACAGGTCACAAACATGGAGCATGTGGACTTCACACAGTGAACGCAACACAGACCTCAGGAACAGAGCAGCCCCGGGGCTCCCTGGTCCCAGCCCAAGGCCTGGCCCAGCCACAGCCTGCTGGTGAGCATTGGGCTTCCTTCTCAGGCAGTCTTTCCATGGGTACCTTGCTGGCCAGCAGTGTCTGTGGCCCCAAGGAGCAGTTCCTATTGTCATTGCTGCACTATGTCCAGGTGTACAGTGTGCCATGGGGCCGTTAGGTGCAGTCACTCTAGCAGTGTGATAAATGCAGAAGGGCGTCAGCATACCTTCCTGCTGGCATTACCCAGGTGGGGCACAGGCTGGGGTCCTCACAGGCTCCTGCCAAATAGGCTTCTAGTCCCACCCACCCTAGCTGTGTGATGCGTGCCTTGAATTTCTTCCTGGGTGAGGTGGCACCTCATGGCACTCTGGAAGTCTCTTGAAGGAATGTTTGGGAACCATAGTGATTACTGAATTCTGTATGATGTGTTTAACACACCCCTTGAGGCTCTCATAATTTAGATATTTGACTTTAGTTCTTATTTAAGAATTATTTGGTAAAGGAATAATTTCAAGCATTTAAGTGCAAAAATTAATTTCAAGATTAAAATACAGTGTGTCTGTAAAGTCATGGTGCACTTTTGACAATGTGACCAGTCAAAAGTGCACCATGACTTTACAGACACACTGTATAAATTGGCCACTGAACTGCACACCTAAAAAGGGTTAAAATGATAGATTTTATAAATATTTTGCTGCAATAAATATAAGTAACTAAATTGGGTCAGGAAGATAACTCTAGAATGGAAAATTTTTTTGTTTGTTTTTAATTTTATTTAGGAAATTAAATTTAACGGGGTGACATTGGTCAGTTTTTTTGTTTTGTGTTTTTAGAGAGAGAGAGAGACAGACAGGAAGGGAGAGACAGATGAGAGTATCAATTCATAGTTGCTTTCACTTTAGTTGTTCACTGATTTCTTTCTCATGTGTGCCTTGACTTGGAGGCTCCAGCTGAGCCACTGACCCTTTGCTCAAGCCAGCAACCTTGGGCTCAAGCCAGTGACCTTGGGCTCAAGCCAGCGACCTTAGGCTCAAGCCAGCGACCTTGGGCTCAAGCCAGCGACCGTGGACTCAAGCCAGTGATCTTGGCCTCAAGCCAGTGACACTGCACTTAAGCTGGTGACCTCAGGGTTTCAAACCAGGACCTCAGCCTCCTAGGTTGATGCTTTGTCCACTGCACCACCACCAGTCAGGCCAGAACGGAAAGTTGCCGGGTTCTTCTGTTGTTCCCAGACCATTCCCATCATTCTGCTGTCACTGTGGTGCTCAGTAACCGTGTTTGAATGTGTCGGGGTGTGGGTCGCTTCTGAGGCCCTGGTGACACTGCTCTGCATGGTGCCATGGGGCATGCCCTGCCTTAGCCCCTGCCACATGGATGCTGTGTCATGACTTTTCTGTGACATTCCAGGGGGTGCAGAAGTGTCCATAAGCTTCATTCCTGCTATGGAGAGCCAGTCAGAAGAGCCATTGGAAGCAGAGATCCACAAGGAGGCGGAGACCTGCTACCTGGCCCCTGAAGGTGCCAGCTGCCCCAAGATCCACAGCCGGAGATTCAGGGAGTGAGTGACCCCCTAGGGGCCTGGGGTGGGCAGTGCTTGCTCTGGCGATGGTGGGGGGGAGGGCAGAGTTCTCATTCCCTGGTGTGCTCACTGGGAAGCTGAGAGCGAGGTCTGTGTTTCTCTCCTGGTGGAGGGAGCCACATATCTAGTCATGCCACACAGCGTTCTTGAACCTGCTTCCACAAGGTCTCTCGTCCTGCTGGTGGTGGCATAGCTGCCCATAGGTCCAGGTTCTCGGGGGAATGGCCAGTGAGGGACAGTGCGCAGCATGCGGTTTGACTTCTCTGCATAATATCTTGGGACGCTGTGCTGCCTCTTTTCCCTTGGGGCACACTCCAGGTGGTTCGGTAGTGGCACACAGGGAGTGGCCATGGTGGGGGATGTTTGGCAGTCTCTAGGGGGCGGGGCACAGAGCTTCTGCCCCATGTAGGTGGCATCGGGGGAGAGTGCTTTGATTCCTACCATTCATTAAATCCAGCCATTCGGGATTTAACTAAACCGTGCCGTCGCATTTCTCCTGAGCAGCAGCCCTGCAGTGTCACAGCCAGTAGGAAGCTGGTGACATCCGATGTCTCTTTCAGTTACTGCAGCCAGGTGCTCAGCAAGGAAGTAGACGCCTGTGTGACGGATCTGCTGAAGGAGTTGGTCCGCTTCCAAGACCGAATGTACCAGAAAGACCCCGTCAAGGCCAAGACCAAACGCCGGCTTGTGCTGGGGCTGAGGGAGGTGCTCAAACACCTGCGGCTCAGGAAGCTCAAGTGCGTCATCATCTCCCCCAACTGTGAGAAGATACAGTCGAAAGGTAATGTGCCTTGTCCATGGTGCATGGCCCACCACACCCCGCCAGCAACTAAGCATGGGCAGTGTGGCTCGTTTCCTTTCGTTTTAATTGAGTGATTTGTTTCTTCGTTTTGAGTGATTTGTTTCCAGAGTTTATTTGTCCACCATGTGCCTGACCCTGCAGGGCAGCCAGGCCCCCGTGGTCTTCATGGCATGGATCTGGGTGGCCCTGCGGGCCTCTAGCAACACAAAGGACATGTCTTCATCATGCAGCATGCTGGACATGGTGTGGGTTTGCTCTGGAGCTACAGAGGGTCACTGGTCACTCACACCATAGAGGTTTTGTGAATGGCAGCTAGGCAGTGGGCTTTGTCCATTTTAACTGTCCTGCCTCCCTCTGTGACTTAACTCCTGGGCCCACTCACTCATTAAAGGTGTGGGTTTGTCCAAGCACATGGCCATCTTTCTGACAGCCGAAGGTTGGTTCCATTTCATGGGATATGAAATACTGGGTGAAGTGATTGACAATG
This sequence comes from Rhynchonycteris naso, assembly GCA_037038555.1. NCBI lineage: Eukaryota > Metazoa > Chordata > Mammalia > Chiroptera > Emballonuridae > Rhynchonycteris > Rhynchonycteris naso. Next base: position 96,044,220 of record CM072996.1, on the reverse strand, counting down.
AACTCAGTTGTGTGACCTCGCTCCAGTGGCCTCCAGCTTGTCCATTGTGTGTCCTCAGGTTTCGCAGGGCAGGGATGGCAGTCAGGAGAGGGCACCGCAAGCACCAGCCGTCCCTCTGCACTTAAGTTCAGTGGCATGGGGTTGCCCTTGCAGGTGATGAGTCCAGCTCCTACACTGAACTTTCCAGGGGCCACTTTACATCTCATACTTGAGGCTTCCAACTTTTCTGCAGTCTCCAGGGGCCCAAGAACAGAAGCTAGACCTGCCCGTGCCAGCCTGGTAGTCTCGCTGTATCCTGCTTGGGGCGGGGACTGATCCCAACTGGTAGGAGTAGACAGCACGGTGATTTCAGGGACCTCCCACTTGGTTGTGTGGTGGTAGTGCCCCTCACAGTCCTGAGGCAGGAGCTCGGCCTGATGGTCATCACTGCACACCCTCAGCCAGCTGCTGGACCCTCCTAAGACATTTGGTACATCAGGCATTCTGCAGCTTTGTCTTCTAAAATCATCTATGCTCCATGTGCTACCTGGGCCATCATCATGGGGACGACCCCCCACACCCGTTATAGGTGATGTCTTAACTCTTGTCCACTCCCTCGCCCTGGGCACACCTTGTCAGCTTGAGCATGTTGTCATCAGTGGCTGGTGTGGAAATGGTGTGGGACACATGTGAGAGATGTTGCTCGAAGTTGTCTTTCTGCTTCTTGACCGTTTTTCCTTTGTTTTCTTCATCTCTGGAAGTGTCTGAGAACTTCATTGTGTCCACGGTTCTGAAGGTGGGACAGCTTGCACCAGTGCCCTCAGGTGTGGGATGCCCTATTGGGTCTATGCTGTGAACCCCTCCAGCCGCCGCTCTGTCAGTGTGCAGAGCCCCGCTGCTCACCTGCCGGGCCTGCAGGGCCACCTGCACTGCGCCCAGTTCTTTTTTTTTCACAGGGACAGAGAGAGAGAGAGAGTCAGAGAGAGGGATAGATAGGGACAGACAGATAGGAACGGAGAGAGATGAGAAGCATCAATCAGTTTTTCGTTGCCGTTGCAACACCATAGTTGTTCATTGATTGCTTTCTCACATGTGCCTTGACCGCGGGCCTTCAGCAGACTGAGCCACCCCTTGCTGGAGCCAGCGATCTTGGGTCCAAGCTGACGGGCTTTTGCTCAAGACAGATGGGCCCGCGCTCAAGCTGGCGAGCTTGGGGTCTCGAATCGGGGTCTTCCCCATCCCAGTCCGACACTCTATCCACTGCGCCACTCCCTGGTCAGGCTGCACCCAGTTCTGACTCTTCACTTCTTTTGGTTCTGTTTTCTAAACTTTTTGTCAGATTTTTTATTTCTGCTATTTTTAAGTTCTGGGAGCTGTTTTATTTGTTTTTTGGAGATTCTGTGTGTGTGGCAATTGTGGTTGCCCCATGGGTGTGTCTCTTCTTTGGGGATTGAAGCTTCCTTATCCCCACATGGCCTCTCTGGCTGTGGCGGTTTGCCACGTGGGTCTCTGGTGGAGGCGAGCAGCTTCTCAGAGGCTGACTGGACATCTGGGGACGGGCTGCACTAGAGGGCAGTGGTTCTTAAACTAGTGAATGTGAGTCACCAGGAGCTGGGTTCTGCTTATGTGGATCCAGAGGGCCCAGGGTATGCGTTCTAGCGAGTTATTGGTGATGCTGCTGCTCCAAGGACCCAGTCTGCCCTCTGCTGTGGAACAACTGGGTAGGAAGTGCTCTGGGGGTATCCCTGACTCCTGGGGCATGTCACTGGGAAAGAAGGCTCTCCATCTCCCACCTCCTGTATGGGAAGGGCTAGGGGACTTGACGTCCCCTGGAGCTTGTCCTCCTGCTCACCAGGAGAGGTGTGGTACCTGGTATCCTGCAGACATGCCATTCACCTCACTGGAGGGCCAGTGCCCTGGTGTTGTGTTAAAGTGGGTCTGGACACAGATACACTGTCACCAGCCCTCCTGACCTGAACCCCTTGCCTCTGGAGGTACCCACCCAGTGTGGATAGTTGCTGAGCTCTAGGGAGTTAATTCTGGGGTGTAGACAGCTGGGTCTAACCTGGGTCGTCGTCCCCGCCCCCGGTTGGCTTGGGCCGGTAAGCTCAGTCAAGTGTGTACGTTTTTGCTTCTTGGTGGTTTTCTGCTCTTGTCTTGCATCTCCTGTGGTGCTGCAGCTCCAGCAGCAAATGAGTGGTACGCAGGTATAGTTGCAAGCCCTCCTCTCCATGCTGGAGAGCCGGGCTGAGATGTCACCGACAGGCAGCTTGAGGATTCAGTGTGCATTTGAAACATCATCAGTTCCTGCATGTTTTGCTGGGCGGCATCAGGAACTTGATTGTACCTCTTAACACATTTCTTAGGAAAGGTACTTATGTTTGCAGTCACTTTAAAGGTAAATTCGACATCACAAGCTGTAAGTTATGTTAAAGCACTACATTTGCTCAGTGTGGCCTTTTACTTGGTCATTCTGAACTTGAACTTATCTTCCTTATGGGATTGTCCCCCTGACGGTGTTTGGCCCATCTCAGGCTGTCTCAGTGTAGAGCTGTGACATGAGGCACTGGGGGCTGCTCTCAACTCTCACTAATGACCTTGGTGAGCAGGTTGGTTGAGTAGTCTTCGACATGGCTGCTGTGTCGGGGTTCCCAAGCCCGCGTCAGTTCAGGAATGTGCCAGGAGGACTCTCAGTACCTGAGGACACAGAACTCTCCTCATGCTGGGGTTTACTGCAGTGGAAGGAGGAGCATGTCAGACAAGGGGAAGGGGTTTGGGGTGAAGCCCGTGGGCCAGGCACACACTCCGCATCTTCTCCTGGGTGGTCACACAGGGTGCAGAGACAACACGCATTAACTGTTCTCCTCAGGGATTCTGGGTACATACTCAGCGCTCAGGGTGTTTACTGGAGTCTGGTCATGTGGGCACCCTCTGCCTGCCTGTACCAACTCTCAGTAGGAGCCTTTCTCAGCATAAACCTCAGTGTTCCCACAGCAGCAGAGGCATGTGGCCACTGTGATCAGGCAGGGAGCCCTCTCTATACCCCCTCTGTGGCCAGCCCCGGCCCCACCACAGCTGGTCTGAGGACAGCAGCTGGCCAGCTGGGTTTGCTCTGTTTTGCACATGCTGATGTAGCACTTGTGATGAGCCCCAGGGCAGAGAGACATGGTGGAGGGACGACTCAGTTGATGTCTAGGGAACTCAGTGACCCACAGTTACATATCAGAAACAGACCCTCAGCCCCACCTCTGCCATCTCCCCTTCTCCCAGTCCACCCAGAATTGCTGTTTTTCTTTGAAATTTATGTCCCCAGAGGTGGTGTCCTTGTCACCACTCCTGGTCCTCTGGTAGATCTGGAGCAGGGTGTGGGGCTTAACACTCTGCCTGGTGACTGCTGCAGAAGGTGCTTCCCGTTCCCACCGTGGTGTGCACTGGGAAAGTCTTTCGAGAGGAAAGTCAGGAATCGTCATTACAAGGCTGGGGATGCAGACCTTGTATGTTCTGTACGGAGTGGCCAGCATGCTGATGACAGCAGCATTGTGACAGGCGCTATGACCCTTCTCGGTGCTAGGTGAAGACAACTCACCACGTGGGTGGGACCCACTGTTTTACTCTTTTCTTTTGGGAAGTAAACCCTGCAGATTCCTCCAGTTGCTTAGCAGCAGCCACACTACCAGATGTCTGTGTTCTCGACTCTCCGCATGGGTGTGAACACGGTGTGCACCTGTGCCATAGCTTCAGTCACAGGGGACTTCTCTCATGCTGGCATATCACACGGCTGCTCTGGAAAGGCTGCCTTGTACATACATACGGATGGGTGTGTCAGTAGTGTTCAGACCCCAGCCTGTTGGTGACTTGCACATGGGGATGTACCTGTGTGAGCATCTCCGCAGGTTCCATGTAGAGAATGGAAGATGTGTGCCCGTGTAACAGTGTGTGCCCGCCACCTCCGAGGCCCTGCGCGCCCTCTCCTCTCCCGACCACCTCCACTGGCCCTGCTCGTCCTCCCGGCGCCCTGACCTGGGAGGGAGATTGAGCATCTTTTGACTTGCTTAAGAGCATGGTATTTTTTGTGAACTCTTGGCTCACTTTCTTTGCCCATTTGTCTTTTGGGATGATCATTTTTATATAGTTATTACCTTTTCTTTATTTACAAGAGAGTTGACCCTTTGGGTAAGAGTGGTAAATGTTTCTTGGTTTGTCAGTAGCCTGTTTTCTTTTCACCATTTTTGACCATGCAGGGAGTGTGTATTTTTTATTCCCACGTCAGTCACAGCTGGGTTTATGTCATTCAGCCCTCGGCCTTCCCTCCATGGTGATGGACGTGTTCTGTTTTTCCCTGTTCTCTGTGCTTCTGTGTCTGGGGTGGCATCTGCCGGGCTGCCCCACTGCCCTTCTCCACTGCCGTGGGTACTCTCTCACAGACCAACTCTACGCATTTGTGTCATTCTGGACCCTCTCTGTTCTGCCACTCTCATCCCCTTTACATTCTTGTAGCTTACAGCATGCTCGCACTGCCTGGTGGTGCTACTCTGGTATTTTCCTTTTTCAAAACTCTCTTTTGACCCTGACTGGTTGGCTCAGCAGTGGACCGTCGCCCAGCATGTGGAAGTTCCGGGTTTGATCCCCAGTCAGGGCATTCAGGAGAAGTGACCATCTGCTTCTCCACCCCTTTCCCCACTTTTTCCTCCCTCAATCATGGCTCAAATGGTTCAAGCCCCGGGTGCTGAGGATGGCTGCATGGCCTTCGCCTCAGTTGCTAAGAAGAGCTTGGTTGCCAAGCAACAGAACAACACCCAAGATAGGCAGAACATCGCCCCCTAGTGAGAGTGCCATGTGGATCCTAGTTGGGCACATGTAGGAGTCTTTCTCTCTGCCTCCCTGCCCCTCACCCTCTCACTTAATTATTTTTAAAAATGCTGTTTTTACTTGTGTACTTTTTTTGTTAAAAAAAAAAAAAAGTCCTATTTTGCAGTAAGTCATGGTGTTTCAAAGTTTTAGGCTAATGTATAATCGACTTGTTATAATTTTGGATCATCCTGGCCAAGACTTGAGACGTCTTTTGTGTGCTGAAGTTTCCCATTGTGTTTAGTAGCACGTGGAAGTCACTCTGAGTGTGTGTGCTGGTACGTGGATTCCTGCCTGCCGCGGTGTTTGGGTGCTGTCCTGCATGCAGCTGTTTCTCTGTCGTGCCCACTAGCTGGCTGCATGGTGTGTAGACAGCTTCTGGGTTATCTGCGCACAGACATGTGTGATGCTTTTGTTGACAGTGGTTCTCAGATGCTGCTGGGTTTCTGGCTGGCAGGTCAGGCCGTGCACATCAAGCTTCTTCACCCTGCCATCTAGAGCGCACACTGCCTGCCCTGCCCCTCCTGTGCGTGCTCTCGCCACGCAGCACTCCCATCCGCTGGGAGCGCTGATGGAGGGTGATGCTGTGGGTGGTCGTGTTGGAGGGGGCTCTCTGCTTCAGAGTCCTGTGTGGAAGTGGGATGTAGCCCCTTTTCAGTGTTTTTTTATGATAACACGTGTGAGGCAGCTGAAGCAGTGGCCTGGCATTTAGTGACTATTCAGTAAATATTTGCAAAGACTTCAACAGGTATAAGGCCGCCCTTGCATCAGCGTGGACTGTTTTGTACACAGAGGGATAGTCTTTTGGCAATGACTTATTCCACGCGCTGGGAGGAATCCTGTACTGGTGCTGCAGTGACCTGCTTTCCCCTGCACACCTGGCACAGGCTGCTGGGCTGGGGCGGGAGGTATCTGGGCAGTGTTGCTGTCTGTAGCAAGGAACCCTGGCAACCAGCACCCTGCTGTACCCTGTGACATATCTCCTGTCCTGTCCTTGTCCTCTGCAGGTGGGTTGGATGACACCTTGCACACCATCATCAACTACGCCTGCGAACAGAACATCCCCTTTGTGTTTGCGCTCAACCGCAAAGCCCTGGGGCGTAGTTTGAACAAGGCCGTTCCTGTCAGCGTGGTGGGCATCTTCAGCTATGACGGGGCCCAGGTATGCAGGGAAGAGGCCCAGTCTGGCTGCCGGCTCGGGAGGGAGGAGAAGAGGTGGAGGTCGTGGGTGGTCAGTCACACTCACCTTCAGGGGCCTTGCTGTTCTCAGCACACTGGAAGGAAGTGTGATTTCAAATTTAGCTCTAGGCTCACTGCTGCCACAGAGGTGCCTAAGGTGCCCTGTTCTCTCTTAGGGCGGCACCCTAGGCAGGTGTCACCCTTTGCTCTGTGGAGGGTACCCTTGGGGTTTGCAGGAGACCCATGTCTTCTGTGGTCCGGGGACATCACCTGTATGCACACTTCTGTCCAAGGACCAGTTCCACAGGATGGTTGAGCTGACGATGGCGGCACGGGAAGCATACAAGACCATGCTGGAGAGTGTGCAGCAGGAGCAGGCAGGACAGCCTGGATCCCAGGCCCCGGCTGGCCAGCCCACGCAGGGCCCCGGCTGCCCAGCAGAGGACAACCCCCCAGCTTCTCCAAAGACAGAAGAGCCGCATTACAGTGAGTGCCAGGGCTAGTCTGAGTCTGGGCCAAGTGTCCTTCAGGTCTTTATGGACTTGGATGAATAGTCCAGTGCCTGGCAGAGCAGTGGCCTGCCCAGCAGCACTGGCTGCTGAAAGCCGGGTAAGGGCCCAGCCGTTTTCTGAGGGTGTTCTCAGACCTGGGGGTTTGCAAGGACCTGTCAGTGAGTGTCTCACACAGAGGGTGGCTGCAAGGACAGCTCCCCAGGAGGTGTCCTTGGGAGGTTGTCAAGGTCAGCAAGCGGTCAGATGTGACTGATGCTGCTCATGGGCAGGGGTGCCCTGGGAGTGGTGGGTGGAGCCTGCAGGCCATTGGGATAGTGCTGAGAGCACGCTCCCAGCCGAGCCCCGCTGCCCGCCCACTCTCAGCCGTGCTGCTTTCTCCTTCCCAGTGGAGATCTGGAGGAAACACCTGGACGCATACGGTCAGGGGGCCCTGGAGCTAGAAGCATCGCTGGAGGCTTCCACCTCTCAGATGATGAACTTGAATTTATAAGAAGAGGTGTGTGTGTATTTGGGGTAAGGCCAGGAGGTTTGAACAACGTTGTGGCCCTTCTTAGTTCTCCACTGACCTGATGTATTTGTGATGCTGTCATTGGGGCGTTGGCAGCGTGGAGGGCATGAGGGAGGCAGCCTTTGTGGCATTAGAGCTGCGGGTCCCATGAGCAGGCGCTGGGCGTGCTGACGGAAACCTCTCCCAGGAGTACCGGGAGAAGTGAGCCTGGACAACACTGGAAACCTGACCCTTTGCGTGCCCTGCTTGGAGGACGCGTCCTGCGCATCGCAGAGGCGCCAGACCAGCTAGCAGGCTGGTCGGGTGGGAGCAGTGTGGCTGACACCGTCACCTCATGACCCAGCGCCTGCAGGAGCCAGTGCTCGCTCAGTGGGGGCAGAGCCTCCTCAGGACGCGGCCTCTCAGTGGGAAGGTTTGGGGACATGTGGAGGGTTTGCTAAAATGAGCCTTAACAGAAAATTCAGTTTCTAATCTGTGACCTTTGACAGGAATTATTTCTTTTAGTCTTTAATTTTTAAAGAAACAATGTATATTAAAGTTGCTAAATTTCAGTTTTGATAATCTACAGATCTTTCTTTTGTAAATGAACACACTCTTTGAGTATGGTTTCTGTCACAGAGGCCAGGAGACAAGAGGTTTACTTTCCTATTTTTCTGTAAGTAAGAAGGCATATTTATTTTGAATAAAGAGTGATTATTTAATTTCCCTGAAGACTCTGGTCATCTGGTCATTGGGTTTATCCTTGCTCTTTCTAGTTCCTCCTTTGATCCCATCTGTGCTTTTGGACTTTGAATGGAAGGAAGGGACTGAACGGGGAGAAGTTTGTTACACCCCAGGCCTTCGGCAGCTGGCGGCAGTGACCACCGAGGTCTCCAGCCTGAGACCTGCCATCGCCAGGCCCGGTCTCAGGCCCTCCAGTCACAGAGCACATGGCCGGGTGGAGTGTCCCTAGTTCGTGCTCGTCAGGCCGAGCATATGGTGCTGGCTGTGAGAACACTGGTGGTTGAGCCCAGTCACACCAACATGATAACTGAGAACCCGGTGGTCTGTGGTGAGCAATGAAAGTAGACTAATGAGTCAGAAGCACTGTGTAGGCGGGGCTGACACTGTGTGACAGAGGTCGTGCGCGTGTGTGTGAAGCACCTGCCTCTCCTGTCATCAGTGACATTGGTCATTCTCAGTTTGTGCCCTGTCCCTCCAAACACATACTGAGCTGTTTTAAGGAAATATAGGATTCAGTCGACCAGCTCCCAAGCCCCGAGTTCTGTCCACACATCTCTCTGGGCTCAGGAAGAGCAGCAGGAAGGTCTTTTCTGCCCTTCCCACATCAACAGGTAGCAAGTCAACTGTCCTGGGTTTGAGAGTAGGAGATTATTTGAGAATGAAGGTTCCAAATTAATTTATATAGAGAAAATGAAATAGCATTCCAGCTGCACTAAGCTGCCGAGGATAGGGAAAGTGATAGATCAAAAAGTTAAGGAACAGACTTCTGGGCCTTGGCTGGTTAGCTCGATCGGTTAGAACATCGTCCCGAAATGACAAGGCTACGGGTTTGATCCCCAGTCAGGGCACACACAAGAAGCAACCAATGAATACATGACTTAGTGAAACAAAAATGAATGCTTCCCGCCTGACCTGGGGTGGCGCAGTGGATAAAGTGTTGACCTGGAACGCTGGGGTTCCAAGTTCGAAACCCTGGCTTTCCTGGTCAAGGCACATGTGAAAGTTGATGCTTCCTGTTCCTCCCCCGCTTCTCTCTTTCTTTCAAATGAATAAAGTCTTAAAAAATACTTTTTTAAAAAATGAATGCTTCCCTTCCCCCTCCCCATTATCCTTTTCTTCTCTTTCTTTAAAAATCAGTAAGCCTGGGCTTGCATGATGGTGCAGTGGATAGAGTATCGATTTGGGACACTGAGAAAGAACCCAGGTTCAAAATCCCATGGTCGCTGGCTTGAGCCCAACCAAGGTCACTGGCTAGAGCAAGGATCACTGGCTCAGCTGGAACCCCCCAGTCAAGGCACATATGAGAAAGTAGTCAATGAACAACTCAAGTGCCGCAGCTACGAGCTGATGCTTCTCATCTCTCTCCCTTCCTGTCTGTTCTTCTCTCATACAGATAAATAAACAAAGCAAGCAGCAAGCCTTGGCCAGATAGCTCAGTTGGTTGGAACATTGTCTGGAAGCGCAGAGGTTGCTGGTTTGATTCCCAGTTAGAGCACATACAGGAGCAGTTTGATGTTCCTTTATATCTCTCTCGCTCTTTAAAAATAAATAAATAGACTTCTGGTCAAAATGGCAGAGTAGGTAGACTCTGAGATGGCCCCTCCCATGATGAAAATTACAACTAAATTATAGAACTCTCATCATTGACAATCACCAGAAGATGAGATGAATATATATGCCCTCTAACTAAAGATAGAAAGCCATGTGGAGACCAGTAGGAGGGGTGGGATGTGGACTGGGGAGGTCCCATTCTGTGTGGCAAGGAGGGCCTGACGTGTGGTGGTGCAGTGGATAAAGTGTCGACCTGGAATGCTGAGGTCACTGATTTGAAACCCCAGGCTTGCCTGGTCAAGGCACGTAGGGCAAGCGACTACTGTGAGTTGATGCTTTCCATTCCTATTTCTCTCTCTCTAAAGTCAATAAATAAGATCTTTAAAAAAACCCAGATGAATCTAGAATGGTGACATTTCCAAGACTAGGCATTTGTTAAACATCACTCCATTGTACTTTATTGTAAGTTATACCTTAGTAAAGCTGACATTTAAAAAGAGAATGAAATCTTGCCATCTGCGACAGCAGGGATGGACTGGGAGGGTATTATGCTAAAAAGGCAGAGAAAGACAAACACCATATGATTTCACTTACATGTGGAATCTAATGAACAAACCGAACTCAGATAGAAAAGCAACTGATAGTTGCTAGATGGGTTGGGGGATGGGCAGGAAAGGGGAAGGGGGTTAAGAAACACAAATTGCCAGTTATAAAGAGTCATATCGACATACAGTACAGCGTGGGGGATCCAGTCGATAATATTGTATTAACTACGTATGGTGCCGGGTGGCTGTTAGACTCATTGGGGTGATCACTTTGTAAGGTACCTAAATGTCTAATCACTGTTGTACACCTGAAATTAATATACTGTATGTTAACTGTCATTGAAAAATAAATTAGGAATATTAAGAAGACAAAATGATCTTTAAAAAAATCATTACTAACATCTCTGCTGGCGACACAGATCCCCTGCAGGATCCCCCTGGGTCTCTGGCCATGGTGTTTGCTCAGTGAATCTACTAGATGGCTAGAGCAGAGACTGGGCACCCCACTGCATCCCCTGCGTTTGTGAGCCCTGGCCCACAGGCCGTTTTCCTGGCAGGGCCACCCCTGTGCGAACAGCAGCGCCATGACCCGTGCTGGCCCATGCTGCTAGGAGAAGTGGGTGGCGCCGGGCCCCTCCCGGGCATAGACCTCACTGAGCACGTGTGGGACTGCACCTTTGTTTTCTGAACAGTGCTAAGAATTCATACTCAGCCTCAACCACATTTCCCGTGGAGCACTCCCACCCCCGTACAGTGACCGGAAGGAAGGGTTATTGTCTTGTTGAGCGTGAGCTGTGCCAAGACTTGAGGGAGAGTTTCAGAGATACAGGTACCGGACACAGCGCCAAGCACAGGCCCAGCCTCAGAGCAGCTCACTCGGCGTCAGTCATGGCTGCAGCCACTCCCCATGCAAAGACCACTGGACAGCCAGTAGCTGTCCTACAGAAACCTGCGCCATGGGGTGGACAGTCTATGAGCCCGTGGCGTCCACTGGAAGGATGGGCCAGCACCCAGGCGGGAGGGTGGAGGGAGCAAAGGGACAATCGGGCATCTGTGATCCCAAGGTGAGCCGTGCCCAGGGAGCCTTGTTTGCAGTGGACCCTGGAAGTGGCTGTTGGGAAGCATGTGCTGCTGTCTTAGAAAGGCTGCTGGAAACCTCAGCCTCAGGGCCTATCCGGATGCAGGCAGGGGGCCGAGGCAGCTTCCACTCACTAGGGTCAGAAGAGGAGTTCAGCTTTATTTTTAACAAGAGGTTCTGGTTTTGTAATAGGCTGGCATGCCATGAAGAACTGTCACTCCATGGACAATAAGGTGTTGGCATGGTCACAGGCTGAGTGAGCAGTGGTGGCCGGGCCTCACTGTCATACATGCAGGGAGCGGGGGGAGACCTTGGAGATAAATAAGGTCAGATTCCTCAGCAGCAGGTGTGACGGGGCTCTCATCAAGTCTCCCTTCTGTGCAGAGCCACACGGCACCAGGGGCGCCCCAGACAGCTCGGTGCCCACCCACGCTGTGAGTGGAGCATGGACGCACAGAGCTTTGTGAGGAGTCTGATGCCCTGAGATTAAACAAAGACAAACCTCAAGTTCAGCTGCTGTGGGCCTCAGCGGAGCCCAAGCTCAAGGCACTGTTTCCGCTATACTCTCGCCCCCTCCTCAGTGCTGCACCTGGGGGTGGAGCGGTGAGTGTGAAGGGGGGTGCCGGGGCGGCCCACTTGTGAGACCCAACAGTTCTCAAGTCCTGCAGGCCTGAGGGATCTGTGTGGGACCACAGCGCTTCTGGGAAGGGGAGCCGCACTCCCGTCTCCGCAAGTTGCCGGCTTCAGCCTCTTAACTGTCTTGGTTCCTCGCTTCTGCCAAATAGACCCTCGGTCACACACAGGCCCTAATTAAAAATAAAAGTCCTGGCTGCTGTCACACAGGTCTAGTCAGGGCCCTTTGCGGAGGCTGCCTCTGGGCGGGCAGTGTGATGGCTCTCTGCCAGGGGCCTCTCCGGGGACACAGCAGATGGGGTCGGGCAGCACTCTCTCCCGGCGGCTAGAGGGTGTCCTTGTTACAACTTTCCTGAAAGAATAGCGACTTTGAGTTCCTGGAAGAACAGCTGGCCTCGCCTCCTCTCTGTCCCTTTCCCAGCACACTATCTCAGATGGACAGACACACGTGGTCAATGGCCTCAAGTCTGCTGCCCATGTGCTGGCCCTGGGGCCTCAGAGGGGACCCTGCAGGGAGGCTAGTCATGGAAGATGAATCACAAGCAGCCTCCTGGCAGCAAGGAGGGACCTGGGACAGCCCATGTGCTCGCCACCACGGGGCAACCCCCGCAGACAGTCGTGTGCTGAGGCCACAGTACCTGCTCTCACCTGCACCCATGTACCACCTGTCTGCGCTTCCTACTCTGCCAGGAGGTGGGGATGGCCATAGGGACACAGCTACCCAGAGCTGCTGGCTCTGCCCTTTGCACCCACATCCCCCCATTCTGCCTGACCTCAGTCTCCTGTAAGGGCCCACCCACTGGCAAAATGGGCCCCGAACACCCCCAACAGAGGGGACACCCCACAGAGGGCGTTGCCGGGCCACGCACCCACGCCTCCCTCCAGCTCTGCATCACACGGCTGTGCTCCCCGACCACGGCCCTCCACGCAGCGAGCTCTCTGGTCCACTTCTCCCGGTGGGTCGCCTCTGCAAGACAGAAGTGGGGCCCGGTCTCAGCTTGGCAAGTCTCTGGGACACCTGGGGGGCCCAAGCCCACTGAGGCCATACTGCTGGGGCCCATGCTGGGCTGAGCCAAGCCCAAAGCCAAGTGGCCCTGGGCCAGGGGCTGACCCTCGACGGCCTTGCCTTCCTGTCTGTGGGGCTCCTGCAGTCCATTGTTCCCCCGCCACCCTGCTACCAGCTCTGCGGGCGCTGTTCCCGAGGTGCACGGGCCCTGTAACAAGCGGCTTGCTTCAAAAGCTGTTTAGAAGAGAAGCACACCCCCCAGGGCCCTCCCCACTGCAGGGAAGTCGCTCCCTTGCTCAGGAGAAGCGCTCTGCACAGAATGGGGTCTCGGGAAGTCTGCCAAGGGCGAGGCCTGCACTGAGAGCAGGCCAGCTCACTGGTGTTTCTATGCCCAATCTCAGGCCCCCCTGACCCGCGCTGCAATCCTGCAGGCCAGTTGCCACAGTGTGGGCTGTGGCTGGACACCCCAGGCTTCAGCACACAGAGAGGGGAGAGGTCGGACCAGTGTCCTGGACATGGGTGCACCCAGGGATCTCCAGGAGAACTCCTTAACACAAGGTGCCCCTGCCAAGGACTTCTGCGGCCGGGCCTGGCACTGCATTTCTAACAAGCTCCCCAGCGCACTCCCAGGTACGTTAACAATGCCAGTGTGGAGACCACACCTTGGGCGGAAAGGCCTCAAAAGGAGGGGTCTTTGTGCCCCTCTCTTAAATGTAAACAGAACATCAAGAGCCACGAGACTCCTGAGAAGACAGACAACACAAGAAGGAAGGGCCACTTGGAGGAAGAGGGAAACAGCCTGAGTGGACCCAGACCCTGAGGGAGTAAGGACAGAAGCCTGTATCCCTGAACAAGAGTTTAATGGGAAAAGGACAGACATGGCTCAGCGGGGAGAACAGGACAGTGAGAGGAAGACTCAGTGACAGGGCACAACAAAGCTGAGAAAGCTAGCAGAAGTCGAGGGAAAGCAGAGGGGACAGAGACATGACGAACGGACGCTGCATTGTCAGAGGCCAGCCGAGGTGTCCAGCATTGTGGAAAAGTTTCGGAAAGAGAACAGAAACCGAGATGGAGAACACTAAGCACATATTCAAGGAAACCTCCCAGAATTAAAGGGCGGGGACTTCCACATAAGCTCCCCCCCCCCCCCCATGACAACAGGAACTTGGCGGTGCTCTGGAAGACACTGATCATGTGAGGTCATAGGCAGGGTCCGGGGAGCCTGAGGGTATGGCAGCGAGTCTCCAGACACTAAGGGAAAGACTTCTAGCCAGAATCCCCGACCCAGCCAGACTCTAATCTTAAGTGTGAGGACAGAAAAAAGACTGACACCAGCTTCCTGGACACCTGCTGGAGGACACACTTCACTGGAAAACAGAAGTGCCCCGGGACACAGGACACACTGTCCACAGTCAGAAAAAGTCTGTGGCTTCCAGGCATTAGCCCAGGGCAGTGCTGGGCACCTGGCACCGAGGCTTGGGGGCAACAGGACATCTGCCCATCTGTGTGGATCAGGCCTCCAGACAACCACCGAGTCTGGTGTGGCATCAGCAACTCAGAGCAGATGAGGCTCAGCACAGTGGTGGCCACATGGGAACAGAAGTACAGGAAGGGCCATCACGTCCAACCACGGGGCCCAGCCACCCCAACAATGGCACACGCATCCTGGGAGGACAGGAACCGGGCACTGGGCACTGGGGAGCAGACAGTGAAAAGGAACTTTCATTGTTCTTAGTGGGAGCCAGGCTGAAATGACACCACAGGAGCCTGCGGCTGGGGACACAGAGTGAACAGGGAAGAACCATGGCCCCGGTCACAGAGCTGCAGCAGGGGTGGCGAGGGCACCACTTACCCGGCTTTATCACGGTGACCCGCACTTGGGAGGTCTGGCTCCCAGCCGAGGAAAGGACAGAGCAGCGGTACTCGGTGGTGTCGCGAACTGCATCCTGCAGCCAGCTCAGCACATGGGCTCTGCCGCTGGGGAGCACGTGTCTCTGCACAGGGACACACGTCTCCAGCTCCTGCCCGTTCTTCTCCCAGACAAAGTGAATGTCCGCAGGACCTGGGGACACACAGGCCAGCTGCACCTTGTGTCCAGGACCCTGAGGGCCCCACAGGAATTGCCCAGGACAGCACTCAGCCCAGGGCTGTGCTCAGTATGGTCCCCAGCGACTGGGGAAGAAACAGGGCCCTGCTCCTCAGCCTCCCTTGGATGCCTTTGTCAACATGCACGTGTAAGGCTGTGTCTCCCAGGACACGTGCTGAGGACCACACCCCTTCTCCTTTTCCCCCAGGCTATGCACCAGGGGAGCCCCTGTTGGGGGAGCCATGGGGACAGGTGTCTGGCCCACACAGGTGGTCCTGGGCCAGGGAACATCAGTCCCCTTCCCAGTCCCCCAGCCCTGTTGCCACTACCTTCAGCCAAAGGCTCTGCCTCCTCAAGGCCACTACCAGCATCCCCACTGCAATGAATGGCCAGAGCTACTGCCCTGGACAGGGCCTGGCTAGGCCTTGACAAGTGAGTTGGTGTGACCACCCCTAAGGGCTCCTGGGTGGGTCAGGGGACAGGGACAGGGCACCAAGAAGGGCTGAGAGTCCATCCTGTAGAAACAGCACCTGGAAGAGGGTGGAGAATGGACCCCAGTACCTTTCCACCAGCCCTGGCCCTGGCCCCTGGTTGGAGTCTTTGTTCTGCCAGGCCAGACATGAGCCAGGGGCACAGCACAGGCACCAGGCATCCTGCCACCTGAGTCCAGGGTTTGGTTTCCCATCCAGTGCCGGGGGAGGTGGGGGCTGGGTCATGGCGAGCAGAGCATGGAGCACCAGCAACCAGGTCTGGGCTCTGTCCTCAGCTCTGGGAGCAGTTTCCAGGCGACTCCCCACCCAGGAAGAGCGGCTGGTGAGCCCGTGGAGTTCGGAGCTCAGGATCCAGCCTGGGTGCCTGGGCTGTGCCATGACAGGCCCACCTGCTGTCCCCACTGAAGTAAAATTACTCCACCATGGTCTGCATAGAGCTGGCCTCTGCATAGGCCTGCTGAAGAAAGGTTGAGCACCACTAGGCTCCCCCAACTTCCCCTCACCCCCAATCTCTGGGGCCTGTACAGATCTGCTGGGTCGGGGCAGCAGCAATGACTGGCCAGGCACAGATGGACACAGAAGCCAGTCTGACCCAGAAGCCCAGGCCAGCGGTAGCTGATGGGAGTGGCGATGGAGGCTGGATTCTCTGAGGGCCTTCGTCCCCGTCGCTCCCCTCACTTCCACCTGGGCCAGGCAGGCACCTCAAAACCAACTCGGAAACACTCTCCAGCCTCCTTGCCCAGGCACCTGCTCACTGACACGCCCGGCGGTCCATGTGAACTCCACCCACTGCGGGCTGTGGGGACGACCAGGCTGAGAGCTGCCCCATTCCCATCATCACATCACCCGAGACCAGATTCTTCCCAGGTGCCTACCAACCTGGGAAGGATGACATAAACCACAGTGTGGTAAAGAATGGGCAGTCATAGGCTGACCTGTGGTGGCGCAGTGGATAAAGCGTCGACCTGGGAACACTGAGGTCGCCAGTTCAAAACCCTGTACTGGTCTGGTCAAGGCACATATGGGAGTTGAGCTTCCAGCTCCTCCCCCCTTTCTCTCTCTTTCTCTCTCTCTCTCTCACTCTGTGTCTCCTCTCTAAAATGAATAAAATAAAAATTAAAAAAAGAAAGAATGGGCAGTCATAGAAGAAAGGACTTTGCCTGTCCATCTATGGCTGGCGACCACAGAGAGGGAAAGCAACCCTAGAGCCAGGGCTCAGCAAACCAGCACAAACTGCAGCAGGCATGTGGCCTGGCCATGGCTGTGTGTGGGAGCGTTCACGGCCAGACATGGGGGACAGGCCCTGAGCACCGTCCTGGGAGGGGGAGGCGGCGGGCAGAGAGATCTGGCACCTGCCGAGTTTTTTAAAAACAGGAGAGACCTGGAGTAGAACTCAGATCCCTCTTGATGGGCTCCCAGCATGACCAGGTCCCCGCGTGGCACCTCACCAAGCAGTCCTGCCATCAGCGAGCCACCAGGGAAGAGCAAACCTTGAACCAGACTGTCCTGAGAATGAATCCTGAGATGACAGTCGGACCCCACAGGGAAGCACCGACGCCGTGTCTGTGCGTCCCCCAGAAACGTGACAGCCACCGTGTTGTCATTCATGAGGAATCACATTTAAGATTTAGCAACTCAGGAAAAAAAAACAAAACTAACATTCACTGAAATAGTGCACGTGTCTGCACACGTGTATACACACATGCACACAAACATGTCTCTGTGTGTGTGCATGTGTGTAGACACTCTCACAGACACGCACAGAGAAATGGCCTAAACAGGGCCACACTGGGTGCTGGTTGCCTTTGAATGGTTCCATTCTAGGTCATTTAAAATTGTGCTCTTTATACTTTCCCAGAGTTTCCGAATTCACTGTAATTGTTAAAATGCCATCTTGAAGAAATGGAAATGTGCATAGACTCTGATGGAAACTCTGAAAGTTGTTCAGAAGCGCCAGCACAGAGGCCCTGCTGTCTGGCCCGGGGATAAGCCCTCCATATCTGTTCACTTGCTGTCTGTGCAGGATTGTCATTTTTCTACACCATCACACCAACTTTCTGTAGTTTTGTGCTCTGCCCACAGATCCCTCCCTCTGTATACACATGGGTAGGCACACAATCTGAATGCACACTCACCTCCTGTGCATGTGGGCAGGTTCACAGAGAGGCACGCCAGTGGTCACCCCCAGGCAGAGGTGCGCCCCTGTGACTGCACAGTGCACTGCACCAGCCCACGCCCTGCACGGCATTCTTTGGCTGCCGGGCAGCTCGGTGCATTCTCACTTTAAAAACTGATTCCCATGAGACATCACAATCAGAATGCGCAGACACTGGAGTCAGTTCTGAAGAGACCCCGTCCCCTTCCTCATGCCCTGGCACTGCCCACTGATGACAGGCATTGGCCCAGAGCCTCTGAGATGGGTCACAGCGGCTTCTGGAAGGTTCTCATGACCAACGCTAGGATGAGAAATCCGGGTGGCTTGAGCTGAGGACCAACTCACTCCAACCACACGGGCTGGGACCTTTCGGGAGCAAAGTTCCCTCAGAACCACAGCTCCTAGGGCAGGAATGGTATGAAACATACCACGTGCGCCCATCACGAGGACATTCCTAAGCATCATTAAATTCTCTTTAAATGTGCATTTAACTGTAGTAAAACATTAAAAATGTTAAAAAGTACTTACGTTCCATTTGTTCTTTAAAAAAAAAACAACTATCCAACTCATTCTGAATGCATAGGAAATTAAAGAGAGAGAGGGAAAGTGAAGGTTAAAACTGGTCAGCAGGGTCACCACCCTGGGCCTCAGTGGGGACCCAGGCATCCCTGACCCATCTGTCCCACAGGGGCTGCTCCTCAGAAATGCAGCATGCAGGCTGTCCCCTACAGCCTTTGTGGCAGTGGGTGGGGCTGGTGGGAGTCTCTGGTCTAGCACCCACCTCAGTGTCACTGTCTGTGGAGCCCTTGGGGTCAGCTGGTTGTGCTTCCCCACCAAACCAGAAGTTCTGGGACAAGGGCCTCTCCTCAAGGAGGGAGGTCGGCCATCCTGGATGTGGGGGTTCTGAGAGCCCCGAATGGGGGCAATGTGATGAGATCCACCCCACCAGGTGCCCCCCGCCATCTGCACAGCTCCACACAGGCAAGCTTCCTCCGGGTGCCCCGGGCATGTGCTCTACCCCAGGGCCCACTGCCAGTGAGCTAGCCCACCTCCCATTCTAGGAGCCTGAGTGCAGCCCTGGCGGCCGTTCTCGGAGCCCCCAGAGGCTGCATGCACCAAGGATGTCCTCACTGAACCCCCAGGACCACGTGTTCCCCTGCCAGCCCCGGAGTCGGCATGGCACAGAAGTCGGGCAGACCCTGCTGGGAAGGGAAAGGTGCTCCCCTGGGTCTCCACCTCCCGATTTCACCGCTTTCCTTCTTGGAGTGTCTCAAGTCTGTCACAAAGCTGCCAGTGATCAGCTGAAGAGTGAACCCTCACGCATCCAGGTCCTAACTGCTGGAAATGCATCTGGCAAAAAGCGGTGTACAGACAATGCCGTGGGGGAAGGGCGTGGAGGGGCCCCCACAGTCCTCTAGTTTCCTGGCAGGGGAGTCCCTTCTATGGATGACACTCCAGAGGAAACTCCCAGAAACCACGGGCTGCACCCATCAGTTGTAAAGACATAAAGATGGTCACACAACAGAGAAGAGACGCAGCTCCCGAGAAAACCACGTCATCACACGTGCTAAGCCCTGAGACCCTAGCAAGGGGATGGGTCATCTTGCCCCAATGTGGAAGGGAGGCCCTTTCCGGCAAATGCCCAGCTCGTGAGTCAACTACCCCCACAGCTCAGCCTTGGTCTTTCAGAAGCCCCAACACACACTCACACCAGCCATCACTGCAGGAGCTTGGGCACCAGGACCCTCCTGAGACCCAGGCCTCCTTCTGCTGCCCCTCTGACCCCAGTGGCTAACGGGTTTTGTTGGCTAACATCATAGTGAACACAGACAAGGCCATTCAAACCTGAATATCCTAATGTCACCTAAAGTATAGGAGGTCCATTCTTAGCTTTAAAAATGACACAGGTTTAGCTATGACCTAGGAAGACAGTCACATCAGGGATGCGGGTAGGACCCACAGGGTAGAGAAAGACTACTTTTGTTAAAAAATTATATAGAACTCTTTCTCTGTGTGTGTAGATACCTGCATATTGCACACGCATGATGTGCAGATGCACGGCTACAGACCCATCGCTACCAAGTGCTGTCACCTGTGTGTCCGCGTTTATGTGCCAAAACAAAGCTACATGGGCTCGTGTGCGGGCAGTGGGGTGACTTGACTGCTTTTCTGTATGACCCTAATTTTGCCACAAGAAACATGGATGCGTCATTTCAGAAGAGTGGAACATGCCTGCATGCTTCCTACTTCTCTCTCTAGCTCAGGGCCCCCTTTCTTTCCTTGTCAGCATTTCCAACGCTACAGCACATGGGCATCCCTGCCAGACGGAAGGCGGCAGGCAGCCTGGGCCACCACTCCAGAACCCGGGACTCTCCTTGCCACACGGCCTCAGGCCTGCACGTGGAGGTGTGGCCACAGCACAACACTCAGGGTGCTGTGGACCAACAGAGCACATGCACACAGGCGTGCACAAGCACACTACATCGAGGAGGTCAGAGACAGAGGGAGATGCTCAGCCAGGAAACCTTCAGGCATGGGCTCTGAAGCCAGGCTGTCCTGTAAGAAGCCAACTTGGCCGTAGCTGAGCCAGGGCCTGAGCCTGTGTCATGGTTTCATGAACTCAGCACTGTGGTGACATCACAGGGAGTGACCTGGAAAGGGGGCTCTCAGCTGTACAGGTGCAACCGACACCGTACAGACCATGGCTCGAAGAAACGTGGCCTTCAATCCACCACCCTCCAGGACTCAGGAATCGGGTGGCTGGAGACGCTGCCAGGTAACACCCATCCACATGACCACCACGTGCAGTGAACCGGCGCTGGCTCGTGGGCTAGGCTCATGGGAAAAGGGCAACACAGGCCTGAACTGATGTCTTACTGATGTCACCCAGTGCTCATGGACATGTAGGACAGGCCTGGGAAGAGACCTGCACAGCAGGTCTCCTGGGGACGTAAAATCATTCATTTGAGTGGGGTCCCCAAGGGCCATCAGCCAGCTTTTGCCTACTGACAGGGCGGAGAGGAAAGGCAGCCTTTCTAGGGGTGGGGTGGGAGCCGCCCAAGTCCACATAAGGACCACGGGGCGGTCTGGGGTGAGGCCTGCCCCTCCCCCAGCCCTATCTGGTACACTCACTTCTCACTCACATACTGCCCAACAGGGTCTGCTCTTAAGGGAGTCACAGAGCACCACACCTCCTCTGGGAGGCTCCAGAATCCCACATGTGGGTGTGTGTGGAGTATGTGTGCTGTGTGTGTGGTGTTCATGACATGTGCATGTGGGCTGTGTTTGTAGTCTGCAGTGTGTGTGGCATCTACATGTGGAATGTATTTGTGTGGCTTGTGGGGTGTGTGTGTGCAGCGTGTGTGGCATGTAGGCAGGGTGTGTGTCTGACACATTTAGCCTGCAGCCCTAAGTCTGTTCTGGGCAAACACAGAGCCTTGGGTCCCTGGGAAAGGTCTTGACCACAAACAGGACCTAAATAGCACCCACCCCACTGGACGGCAGTCCGTCCTGGATCCCCACTGCCTCAGGTGGGGGCCTTGGTGGGACACAGGCAGGTCACAGGTGGGCAAACAACCAGAGAGAAACAGTGAAGCTATGAGTGGGGCTGGGGGCTGGGCTTCAGTCTCCCTGGTTCACCTGTCCTGAGCACCAGGACACACACTGCTCCTCCTGCCGTCCCCGGATAGCGCCCTCCGGCTGCTCACTGCCCTGTCTACCTTTCCTACTACGGCATGGCCACCAGCTTCCCTCTGGTCCCATCATGGGGGCCCTGGCAGGAGGTGGGAGGGGCTTCTTGCAGCCCCTCTGAGGCAGTGGGCACAATGAAGGCATGGCTGCTGAGTGACCCCTCATGCTTCCTGCCCGGTGGCCGCTGGAGGCCACCTGTGTGCATTCACTTTGAGGACCCTGACCTCCCCCACGCCCTTCGCCCTTTCGTAATCTTTGTAACGAAAGCACCGGCACAAACTTGAAAACACCCGGTGCGGCTTCTGTTCTGGTCCTGCCGCAGCCCGGTCTCCACCCTCTCCCCACTGCAGAGGCTGTGGACACGAGCACATGGGCATGCACACCTGGTGGACAGGTAACTCACCGTTGGGAGTGCACACATAAAAGCGCGGGACTCCCAACCACATGGCCTGCCTTTCCGGGTTGTGGGAACCCAGCACCCTCCTTCCCACGGAAAAGGAGAGTCCCCGTGGCCTGCACAGGTTGGGCCCAGGGGCTGCAGCAGGTCTCAGTGCTGCCCCAAGGAAATCCCTGGTGTGGCACCTGCACCCGGCGGCCCACAGAGGTCTGTCCCAGCGCAGGACAGAGGCCAGACAGACCACGTGGACCTGGCCTGACGTCTGCTTTACCACTCCCACTGCCTGTGGCTGTGCAGAGTTACCAGTGGCCATATGGGTGTTTCATAGCAGAGAAGGATGGTCAAAAGCTTGGGAGCTGATCCAACAGGGAGACAGGCAGCAGCCTGAAATTCTGAGCTTCTCATTGTTTAAAATCTCAAACTAAACAAAACAGGATTTGCCCCTCCCCCCATTAATTTTCTTCTTCCTCTTGGAGCAGAGGAAGCAGCCCCCAGGCTGCTGGCAGCATCTCTGGCGCCCGATTACTGAGTCCTAGAGGGTGGTGGATTGAAGGCCACATTTCTTCGAGCCATACGGTGTTGGTTGCACCTGTACAGCTGAGAGCCCCCTTTCCAGGTCACTCCCTGTGATGTCACCATAGTGCTGAGTTCATGAAACCATGACACAGGCTCATCCCCCTGGCTCGTTTTCTCCCTGTGGCTATGTAGATACCCACACAAGGGGTCTCCAAAGGTGGATCTGCCTGATGTCCCACCCTGACATTATCAGATGGATACCACCCAGGTCTGAGTGAGGGCCACCTAGTCTTTTCTACATTTAAACATCCCTAAGCAAGTCATTCAAACAATCCCTAGTCTGGAGGCTCTAATGTTAATTTTTGAAATATTGAAATGCCTCAAATCCAAATTGTTTTCCAACATATAAGTAATCCTACAGACCCGCGGTGTTCAACCGGGGTGTCTCAAGAATGTTTAAACCCTATAACACCTGACTATTTACTCAGGGGCACTGCCCTTTCCCCTTAAGTCATCAAATAAAGAAAGAACAACAGCCAACACAGCAAGAGCCATCTGGTGTAAATGAATCAAAATTATACTGTTTTGTCAGACCTGCAAAAAATATATAATTTGGTGTGCTTAATTTTGGTTTATGTGTGCCATGAGATGGAAAAGGTTGAAAATTGCTGCTATAGACCAAAGATTGGCAAGCCTTGGCTTTGAGCCACGTTGGCTCATGGCTGGTGGTTTGACTGACACACAGCCACACCCACTCAGGAGCTTTCAGGCCACAGGGGCCGAGCTGAGTGGCGGGGCAAAGACTGAGGCCTGCAAAGCCTGAAACAGCTAGTGTTTTGCCTCTGCAGAAAAGCTGGCTAGTCTTAGCCGTCCAGAGACAGCCACTGGCTATCAGGCTCCATGGGCATCCCTGAGAGATGCAGCCAGGAAGGCAGTGCTGGTGAAGGAGGCCTCAACCCCCCCACCTCCCACCTGGACAGGTGCCCCGCTCACCTGTGGCCTGGCAGAAGAGGTGGAAGGTCCCCAGGGCATGCACGTGCTGGGCCTGGTCGCTGAGGAGGGGCGGCAGCAGGGTGACCTGCGGGTGGCTGTCAGGCCCGGAGCCCACGGCCGGCCAGGGGCTTCGGGGAGAGGAAGATGAGTCGGGGCCCCGACAGGACAGGGAGGAGGACCCCGGAAGGGGGAAGGGCATAGGAGATGAGGCTGTGAGACAGAGGACAGAAAAGAGAGAGGACACTGAGGCAGAAGTCAGGAACAGACCACACGCAGAGAAGGCAGACAAGCTCAGGAAAAGAAGGGGACCCAGCTCTATCCTGGCCCAGCCCGGACCAGTCCGGCCCAGCCCAGCCCAGCCCGTGTGTGGAGGGGACAGAAGACCCGCCTGCCCACCACACCTTCCAGAAGGGTGGGGGGTTCGCGCCTCAGCAAATCACTGTCCACATCAAGGATATAAGCCTCTCGTTTATTTGGTTACTTTCCAAATGTATACAATTCAAAGTAGAAAAATAAAAACAAAGTAAATCTTATAAAACACAAATGTTTACACTAAAACAGTCGAACCCTATCATGCTGGAAGACGAGCTGTCCACACAGGCACACAGAGATCAGGAGTGCACAGCGCTCCACAAAGAACACATCTCCTCTCACGGGCATAGGGCAGTGGGCTGTGAGTGCGGGGTCGGCCACGTTCAACCACACCGGCCAGCACGTCTGTGCTGGGCCCGCAGGTCTGCCGTGCCGCTGTCAGTGGGGAGCCGTGGTCCTGGGCCTGCCCCGTCCTGCTGTCCAGCTCCCTTCCAGCTGCGGACGACTCAGGTCAACCAAGTGGAAAGTCTGGGTGGGTAAGAGGTGAGACATGGAAGCAAAAAAAAGGGAAAAGGAGATGTTCAGATGACCAGAGTCTGTCTGGGCAGGAGATGGTGACCAGCAGCCGTGGGCCATGGATTGTGAGACGCCTGTCCCCTCAGCTTTAGGACAGCCTGGCTCATCCCAGAAAGGCCACAGTCCCTGGCTCAACACCCTGCCCAGTTGGTGGTCAGGGGCCAGTCCTCCATGCCTTCTCTTCTTCAAGAGTTAAAAGCAAGAAAAACAAAACAAAACAAAAACATCATGAAAATGATGCTTCCCTCAAGGAATAAAATTAAAAAAAAAATTTAAGAAGAAATGAAAAGACAAGCATGTGCTCAAGAAACGGCTTTGTTCACATTTCTAGAAGCAGAAAGAACATGCTTAGCGAAAGTAAGTTCGTCCCTGAGAATCATAAGCAACATAAGCCGTATCTTATCCTAACGTACAACAAAACCTAGAAGACAGACATCTTCTAAATATTAAAACATCTGCTTTAGTAATTTAAAAAAATAAACACCTAACACTTCAATGCAATTAAAGCAAAATCCTAAAAAATAAAAATAATAATAATCACATGGAAGAAAAGCTCCGTGCCAATCTGGGCCACAGGCTATAAGTTACCAATCTGATAAACTGAAAAGTCACTTCCAATCTGGAATTAAATTATCTTTCAGTGGCTGCATTGTGAGGAGGTGTCGCTTGAGGCATGGTTCTTGCAGGCCCGTGGTGGCCCAGCCATCTCCCCGCCCCTGCAGGTGTGACTCCTGCTGCTTCACGAACTCAGGCACAGTGCTCACCGTCTCCCGGAAGGACAAAGAGAAATCCAGTCACAAGTCTGACCCAAAGAGAAATCCAGTCACAAGTCTGACCCAAAGAGAAAAGACACGAGACTGAGGTTCGCAGAGGACGGGCTACCTACACGGCACGGGGACAAGGTTACAGCATGGGGGAATACGAAGACCTCTCCATGGGCAATAACTCAGTCCCCGTCCGCATCCGAGTCGGCAAACTTCAGCTCGCACTTGACATCGAATGGCTTGTCCCTGACTGGGAGGAGGTCGTCAATCCTCTGCGAGTCCTCCCTGTCAGTGGGCCCCCGGCT
The DNA here is from genome assembly GCA_037038555.1 of Rhynchonycteris naso. Lineage (NCBI taxonomy): Eukaryota > Metazoa > Chordata > Mammalia > Chiroptera > Emballonuridae > Rhynchonycteris > Rhynchonycteris naso. The sequence goes on along the minus strand of CM072996.1, from coordinate 96,019,373 downwards.
GGCTGTGGTGTCCTGCTCGGTCTCATAGCCGGTGTCCGGGGCCGGCCTGGGCTGCCCCCCGTTCTGTTGGGAGAAACTGCCCTGCTCCACCAGCGTCTCCTTCACACTCTGCTCGCAGTCGAAGTCCGTGGCGGGCTGCTTCTTGCTCAGCAGCATGGCAGAGCGGAATTTGAGGCACTGTCCGGGCAGGTAGCCCTTGTAACAGTTGTAGGAAAAGAGGCAGAGGCAGAGGACAAAGAAGAAGAGGAAGAGGGACATGAGGAGGCGGTTGTCGCTGGACTTGAGATACACTGTCTTCTCTGACTGGACCTGGGGGACTGTGTTGATGACAATCTTTGGTTCGCAGGACGTGCTGGTAGGCGCCAGGCTGGAAGGTGTGGTCATCCGCACAGGTGGGGTCTGAGGGGAGGAGCCTTGGATGGGCCCTATCGACACTCTGGGGGTGATCCTACCACCTTCTGTCCGGGTGGCCGGCGAGGAGTAGGCTGCCGGAGTCCGTGGGGCCATCCGGACCTCTAGCACGTGCTTGGCCACCACTTGTGAGACCGTCTTGTTCCTGACTCTCTCCTCCGACAGGCACAGGTACACCCCACTGTCTCCTTCTGAGAGGTTGAAGATGAGCAGATTCTTCCTGCCCACTAGGCTGTACTTAGGGCTCTCGGCCTTCAGCACGCCATTCTGGAACTTCCACACCACCCGCGCCAGGTTGGACTTTTGGGCGCATTTGAGCTCTGCTGTGTCACCATGCTTGAGGAAACGCTGCTGGTAACTTTCCTTAATTTTATCTGGAACATCAAAATAAATGTGCACAGCGTCAACAACCTTGCTCGCGATCTAGTGTCTTTTTAACAGTAGGGCAACACGAACAAGGGGACACAAGTTTCACCCACAGGAACAACACGAAATCTTCCAGGACAACTAAGGAAACCGAGACACATGTGACCAAAAAGCAAAGATGGGCCCTGGATGGCAGCCCACAGGGACAAAGACATCGGAGGCACCTCTGAGCAGTAGAACCCCCATTTTACATCCCGGTTTCCTGGGAGAAAACATGTCAGGCCGGGAGGCTGAGCACGGGCCAGCTATGTGTCGACGGCCACACTCTGAGTCAAATGTGACATGGTTGTGCTGGTGGCAGCTGCCCGCATCACCTGGTGGTGCCCTCCTCCTAGATGTGTCTTAACTGACGACAGATGTTGCAGCAGAAACTCGAGGGCAGGATCCCATGGGCACTGCCTGCAGTTGGGACCCGTCTGCAGGCAGGGGGTCCCCCAAGGGGAGGGATTAGTCCTCCTTCCCATTCACAAGAGGAGCAGCTTTTGTTTAAGAAGCCCAAGATACAAGAAGAAGAGAGACGCATCTTAAGAGTGGACATTACTGTTTGGGACGGAGAAGTGCTTTCAGTAAACGCATTCTGTATAGCTTCAAACATCCTTTTCTGCAATAAAAGGCTCAGGGGAAAACCGCAAGGTCTGCAAAGATAGCTGACCTTGGTGCTGAGGACAGAGAAGAAAACTGTGCCAGATTCCACAGCGCCCCAGCACCAAAGCCCCATGACACGGCTATGAGACTGGCCGTTCCTGAAGGGAGTGTGGCGAGAACAAGCAACTTACCAGGGCAGGCAGATGCATCCCCGCTCATGTCCTGAACCAGAGCCCTGCAAAGCAAGCGGCACAGAGTATGCACGTGCCTCTCGTGTGGGGCAGGTGGGGCCCCATGGACTGCACGTCCCCCCGCTGGCTACCTGCTGGGGCTGTCGAGCTGGTGCAGTGCCATGCAGGCCGCCGCGGCCGGGCTCCAGGCACAGTAGGGGTCCCGGGCCAACACGCAGTCCTTGCAGGTGCCGTGCTTTCCACAGAAGGCCACGGGGGCCTGGACCACACCTGAATTGGAACCGGCATAGATGAACCTTCTGCCCTGTGGGTTTAAGCAGATGAGAATGGGTGAGTCCAGGGCAGCTGGCGACAGGACGGGTGCCAAGGGCATCTTCTCCAGCCCAAAAGGAGTGGTGACGAAGTGCTCTCTGGAGGAAGAGGAGCCCCCCTTGCTCAGACCTGGAAAGAGGAGGGGTTGTATCCCAGATGAATCTTAGTGCAGCACCGTGACGCAGAGCGGTGCACAGCTTTTGAGAAAAATCTGCACTCAAGAGTGCACGGGGCCTTGGCTGGGCCTCCCTCCATATGTCCAGGCACCCGCCACCATCCCGGCCACCAGCAGAGTGTAGCCAGACACACCTGGCCACACTACAGACCAGAGGCTGCAGGGCACAACCTCAGAGCCCACGAGAAGGGACACCAGAGCACAGAGCGTGGTGTCCTGTGTCTGAGCCCAGCATGGCCCACAGCACAGAGACGCAAATGAAGTTTGCCAGAGAGAGAAATGACATGGCACCTGTCTGTCATGTGTCTGCGTGTTGGAGGGAGGAACACAGCAGAAACTCAACTGCAGTGCTCAGAAGCAGAGCCCAAGAAGGCAAGGGAGGCCACAGTGTGCAGGTGTACACCCACCTGTCCTAGGCAACAGAACCATGCCCTAGGGCAGGGGCTCTTGTGGGGATAGGCATACCACTCACCCAGGATGCTAGGCATCCTGCATGGCCAGCCCCAACTCCAGGAGTGGCCATGTGACCAAATCCTGAACACAGGACTGACCCATGAAAACCAACAATGACCCTGTCCCCCTTTTCCAACTCCTGGATCAGCACCAATGCCCCAGGAGCTTGGGGTTCATGACAGCAGGGCAAGCCTGGGGTTCATGACGGCAGGGTGAGACTGGGTCCAAATGACATGGAGCAGAGTAGAGCTGCATGCTCACTGTATGCCTGTACTGGGCCCCACATTCGTTCTGAGGCGTATACTCAAACTTGGAGGTCTCCAGGGTGATGGCTCTTCACCTGAGCAACATGGTGGCTGCTGGAAGGGCTTCAAGGTCTCCTAATAATGCCAGGCAGCCCAGTGTTTGCAGCAGAGGGAGGAGTGGGCAGGACTGGGTCTGGGCCCACAAGCCAAGAGGAGACTGCCACCAGCAAACAGGTAGGGAGGGAGTGCTGAGGATCTGGGAGGCTCTACCCAAACTCGGAGCAGGAGGACCCCCTGGGAGTAGATGGTCAAATCCAAACAGCAACAGAGAGGACTATGAAGAGAGGCTCTCAATCGGGCTACAGGTGGGAGAGGCCAAATGATGGGTGGGCCTGAGGCCAAGGAGACCAGGACACATGGCCCACCACCTGCTTCTAGTGTGACTCTGGCACTGCCAAGGCCCCAGAGCCCATCAGCTCAGGGGGTACAGCATGGGGATGCCCACAGGAAATGATGTCCCTGGCCTAGTCAACAGGGTGCAGCGAGGCCAGGTCTCTCTTATAAATGTTCTGCTGTCGCCACTGTACAGACCAGGAAACTGAGGAAGGACTGACCTGCCCAGACTCACACACTCAGGCACCAGGGGGACAGGTTTTAAACCAGGCAACTTGGTGCCCAGGCTAAACTCAGCTCTACACAGCTCTACAATGGGCGCGCACTCCCCAGGCCACTGTGGACGGACGCTGAGAGATAGCCTGGGCCTGTGGGGCAAGCCCAGCCCCTCCGCCATTTCTATACAGCCCAACTGCTCATGATTGGTTCTGCACTTTTAATTAGTTGAAGAAAAATCAAAGGAATAGTTGTGACATGAAATGAACATGTCATGAGCTGTGAGCTCAGGGTCTCTAAGGACTTGCAGGAGTACAGACGGGCCCACCTGCTTGAAGACACTCTTGCCACAAGGCCGGAACCAAGGGGACTGTGAAGCCCTCAGAGCCTCACAACCTTGTCCCATAACAGAAAGGATCTGCCCCCCCTGATGCAGGAGGTAATATGTCATCTGAGGGGAGCGGGGGGAACCCAGAGTAAGGCTTCCATGTTGATGAGTAAGCCTCAGGCATCAACAGTGTATCCCTGACAGGGTCTCACCCTCACCAAGTTCAGGGCACAGGAAGTGTGTTCATTGCAGGCCAGCACGCCCCCCCACCCCTACGCGTGGGCCCTAACAACTCAGTGAGGTTCTGCGAACCTTCAGTAGAAAGTTACATCTCTCTAGACTGCCATCCCTCCATCCCAAACCCCCTGGAGCAAAGGTCTTTCTGTAGGAGCCCAAAGATGGGTTCCTCTGAGCTAGATGGTGAAAGGGGCCTTCCCAGCCCCAGCCCAGTGGTTCCTGAGACTCGAGGCCACAAGGCGGCCAGCCCCACCCACCCAGCCACACTGTCCCTTTACCTTCTTGGAGGACAGCAACAGGGTCTGAACCGGCTCCGAGTCCTGGAAGAGCTGCGTCTCCTCGATGATGTGGACGTCGTTCTCAAGGCTGATGGCTTTGTGTAGGGCACCCTGGTCTGCAAGGTCGGGCACAGGTGTGTGGACACCCCCAGAAGGAGAGGACAGCGCTGCACTGTTGGCCAGAGCTGTCCACGGGCACCCTTCCTCCCCTGCACTCCTTCCCTCCGTAAGAGACTCAGAAACAGATGGCATTTTTGCATTAGAAACAGGAAGGAAAAAACCACGGCAAAATGAACAATGGAAACTCAAGTGGCACTGGTTATTCCCATGTTTTATAAAAAATAATGTTTCATTGTTGACGCCGGCACCCTATCAGTGCAGCCAACACGGTGCCGCCAGATAACCCTAATGTGGTTTTGGTTTCCACCAGCCCCCGGGGGTGCCGTCCAGCAAGGTGGCCCCTGCCAGGCGGCAGGTGAGGGCAGGACTTTTCCCATTGCTCAGAGGCACGGCTGGAGAACACTCGGGGTGACCTTGGCAGCCGCCAGCTGCTACTGCGCCCGGTCACTGACGCCCATTCCAGAAACACTAGTTTCCTAATCCACAGGCGTCCCGGAAGTGGTGCCTCCCACCTCCCACAGCGGGTCACAACAGGCAAGAGGGAGGTGCTGTCTGCAATTCTCCCCTGACTCCCTCGTATGACCCAGACCTACCAGACCTGAATTTCCAGATCTGGGCCAGGACTTGCATGTCTAACCAGTGCCCCAGGGGGTCTGATGGTCACAGTGATCAGAAGAAGTGATTGGAAGATGTCCAGGTGGGAAGACTTTGCAGAAATACAAACTGCTCAGGGCACCTGGGAGAGATGCTAGATTTACCATGGCTGTGACCAAGGCCCAGGACCTACCTGTGCTGATAAACATGACATCGTAGATGGTCCCATCCAGCGCCTGGGTCCTGTCCACCACGATCTGTGTGTAGTTCACTCCGCGCTTGATCAGCCGGGGCCTGTTGTCCATCGGGGTCACGGAGTCGTCCATCAGAGGGTGGTCCTTCACAAACTGCAACGTCTTGTCTGGCAGGCTGAGTGAGCTGGAGACGTTGGCCGTCCGCGCCTCACGGTTGATGCACTGCAGGGAGCACAGCATCAACATCAAGCGCACAAGTGGACAGCCCCGCATGTGCTCTGCTCCAAGCCAGGGCTCCCGGGAGAGGTAAGTCTAGCGGCTGCACCATGCACCTCTTGAAAAGGGAGTAAAAGCAAGATGGCCGCAGGAATCTGAAGACAGTTACAAGACATGTAGGAAGAAATGCAACTGTATCCGTAAGATGTAATTATGTTTCACAATATAGAGTCACTGAGGCAACTTTTACCTATTTATAAAGGAAAGAAGTATCAAGCTTATGAAATAAAAATAAATACTTATTATCTCCTAGCTCTTTCATAAGAGAAGACTAGTAAAGAAATCACTAAAGGATGGTCCAATGCTAAATAGCAAAAAAAGCCAAGAGCATGAAGTATTCTTTTTTCTGTCCCAGCCCTTGACATGTACAACCTAAAACAGAGGTCCCCAAACTACGGCCCGCGGGCCAAATTGCGGCCCCCTGAGGCCATTTATCCGGTCCCCGCTGCACTTCCGGAAGGGGCACCTCTTTCATTGGTGGTCAGTGTATGGAGTGCTGTATGTGGCGGCCCTCCAATGGTCTGAGGGACAGTGAACTGGCCTCCTGTGTAAAACGTTTGGGGACCCCTGACCTAAAACTTCTGGGCCATGTGAATGTGTTTTACTTAGTAATGTGCACAGAAGAAATAACTGGCGTAGGGGAGGAGACAGTCCCAGAGGTGATCCAGGCACTGGGCACTCCCCCAGGTCACAGCCCCACTCCTGGGCCACACACACAGCCTAACACAGCAGTTTCAGAATGGACATGGCCAAATTGACCAAGAAACCGGTTTCTCATAAAATTCACTACTTTGAAGAGACAAAGTGTGACTCGTAACAAATGGGGAGCCCTAGTTCATCTCTCTGCCAGGAAATCGCGTGTTTCTCTACAAGAAACAGAAAATGAAACAGATTAACATTAGGCAAGGTTAATTCCACAGACTGCCCATGCCGACCAGGGAGGCTCCTGTTGGGGCGGTATGCAGCAACAGAGGTTACACAACCTGCCAACGAGAGGGATACAGGAAAGGGTGGAGTGCCTGTCGGGGTTGGGGGGGGGGAATGCCTGCTCCCTGCCAAGATGGACATAAACCCCCGGCATGGCGCAGCAGCTGCTGCCTGGCTGAACTTCCCACAGCCCAGGGCCCTAGCACTCACCGCCCCGGGCCTGGGCGTGGGCACGGCCCCGTTGTAGCGCACCCATTTGGTGTGCGACTGCTCCACGGTGGCGCTCTGCATGTACTTCCCTCGGGAGAAGACCGCTTCAACTGTGGACAGGTTGTAGGCACACACAGCCGACAGCCCCACGTTGTTCCTGGGGAGGGAGGGGGCCACGTGACTGCCTAGAGGGCAGGAATGTGGGGGAACCCCGACTGCCCTGTCTGGCACTCACAGCTGCGGGGTGAAGACCCCATAGAACACGGGCTCCTTCAGGCCCGGGGCCCTGAGGACGAAGACAGCCCGCAGCACATTGAAGACGAGGTTGCTATCTGGCTTGGCGCAGATCAGCCTGGCCTTCAGGAAGGAGGTCCACTTCTTCTGTAGGGTCCTCAGGCCACCCTGGTCCCCCTGAAATGCAAAGAGGGGTGTATTAGAACGAGGGCAACCTCCCTGTGTGAGGGCGATAAAGCCCTTGGGCCCATAGTAGCTCTGGCGGAATGAAGCCATAGCTGAAAAAGACAGCAGCCACAGACAGCCGTGTGACCCCCACACACCCTCCAGGTGGCCTGGATTGCCGATAAACACAAAACTGAACCAACAGCACCCATGGCAGCTAGAACAACTTCTCAAATCTGCCCACATTAAGATTCATAGGGTTGTCCCTGCACTTTCATGGTTCTGTTCCTTGGGCCTGTACACTCCCAAGCTCATGACCAGTCTGTGAGTGACCCATGGAGCCAGCAGCTGGTGGCTGCACTGGCTCCCCAGTCTGTTTCAGGCCAATGTTTGTAGCTCCAGTCATCCCTAAAAGATGTCCCTCACGGGAGAACAGACAGGAAGGGAGAGAGATGAGAGGCATCAACTCATAGTTGCAGCACCTTAGTTGTTCACTGATTGTTTCCTATACATGCCATGACTGGGGGGCTCCAGCTAAGCCAGTGACCCCATGCTCAAGCCAGCGACTTCAGGGTTTCAAACTTGGGTCCTGAGTATCCCAAGTTGATGCTCTATCCACTGCGCCACCGCCTGGTCAGGCAGATCTTCACTTCTTTATATCCTCCACATTTTCTGCTAAAGTGCTCTGGACCAGCCAGGTTCTCAGGAAACACTTGTTAGTGACAATCGTAAGCCACACCTGTCATGACTGGTCTGAAGAGAAACACAGAGGCTCAGAAACACGGGTGCGGCAGGATGGAAGGCTGAAGTATCCTTACCTGTTTAGGACACAATGAAAATGGATACCTCCCTGTCTTTATACCAGAATGGCAAAATCCCAATTCCAACAGAATATGGTTAATGTGGTAAATAAAAAGTATCTTTCTGTAACCTGAGGGAGGTCTCAGGAAGGTGCATCAAAAGCAGATCCCCTGGCTGCAGACACCACCACCCTAGAGCTGCCCACGCAGACAACTTTCGTGCTCTGGGCACTGGGGGGAAAGGACTTGGTTATGCAGTTCCTGTTTTCACAGAATTCTCTTTCAGGATCGATTTGCCAGGGTGGTGACTTCACATGCCTAATGGCACAGGTAGAAAGTCCATTCATGGGAAGAAATTTGATGATGAGAATTCTATCCGGAAGCATACGAATCCTGACATCTTGGCTATGGCAAATGCCGGACCCAACACTAACGTTTCTCAGTTTGTCATTCGGATTGCCAAGACTGAGTGGTTGAATGGCAAGCACATGTGTGTGGCCAGGAAAAGGACAGCATGAATATTGTGACAGCCATGGAACACTTAGGGTCCAGGAATGGCAAGCGACCAGCAAGGAGCTCCCTACTATACTGACTGTGGCCAGGTCTGATAAATCTCACCTGTTTTATCTTAACCACCAGCCCACTCCTTCAGCAGCTCAGGGGAGACCCCTTCACCCCTCTGCTCTGAATGTTCTATAACCTCCGTGCTCTCGCTGCAGTTCTTTTTTTTCCTTTTTTTTACAGGGACAGAGAGAGAGAGAGTCAGAGAGAGGGATAGATCGGGACAGACAGGAACGGAGAGAGGTGAGAAGCATCAATCATCAGTTTTTTGTTGTGACACCTTAGTTGTTCATTGATTGCTTTCTCACATGGGCCTTGACCACAGGTCTTCAGCAGACCGAGCAACCCCTTGCTGGAGCCAGTGACCTTGGGTCCAAGCTGGCGAGCTTTCGCTCAAGCCAGATGGGCCCATGCTCAAGCTGGTGACCTCGGGGTCTTGAAACTGGGTCCTCAGCATCCCAGTCCGACGCTCTATCTCCTGTGCCACCACCTGGTCATCGCCGCAGTTCTTAGGGTTCCACACTTTCCTGACCCCTTACCAGTCTGACTCTAGAGTTAAATTTGTGATTATGAAATAAACACTGAACAAACAAACAAAAAAGCAGACCCTCTGAGGACAGGAAGCCCGCTACCGGTCACTCAGGGTTGCCAAGCTCCTTCCTGATACCTGAGGAGGGAGCACTGTACACGACGGCTTCTGTGTGCTGGACAGCCTCAGGGTTGGTAAATTGACCTTTCCGGGAGGAGTGGGGCCTGGACGAGGTGGCTAGTCCTCAGACGTACTGTTCCCACAAGTAGAACCCAACAGAAATAGGGAAATGACCTTACCTTGCACACCCTCGCGACACGGGGAATCGTCAGCTTGAAGACAAACTCGTACTCCACAGACACCTCCGTGAAGAAGAAATAGACCCTGTCGTCCTCACCATCACTGCCCTCTGGCTTCCCTCGAATCACATCGGCATAGACGAAACTGGGCTCTGAAGGGAGGAGACATGGGTTATCCCCACAGACAGTGAGAAGCCCGGGCACCCCACCCCCGCACACAGAGAGCAGCCTAGGCATGACCCAAACATGCCGAGGGGCTTGGGCACGTCCTGGCACATGCCAAGGAGCCCTGCAGACATGGGAGGGAGCACATGCCAGGCCCCAAACAAACTCCAGGATCCAGGAGTGACAATGGTGCCCCTCTTTCCCTCCTCAGCCTGGAGAGGTGCCCTGGATATAGTTCTGAATCACACCCTTCTGATCTTCCCCAAGAACTCCAGGCAGGGCTGCCCACCTGGGCAGGTAATCTGGGCATCCAGGGGAGCACGATCCCCGGTCCCCAGAGACCTGCCAGTAGATGTACACTTGCTGGTTCAAACAGCACATGCCTCAAACACACTCCTGACCACCAGGTCCAGGGCCCAACACTCCAGCCGCCCAGCCACTGCGCACAGAGGAGGAACTCGCTGGCCCACAGATCAGCTGACCCTAAAAGTCCAGGAGGTTTCAAAGTCCCAGGCCCTGCTGGCTGGTGCCCTGAGCGAAGCCTTACGTGACTGGCCTCCAGCCATGTGCACCACAAACACAAATGTGGACACGTGGTAACGAGGTCACACCATCCACCGACCTGATGCGACTGAGCTATCACTGACTGTCAGGTCCTTGCTCTATCAGAGCCTCCCAAACCCATTTTCCAGGAGAGGTGACAGGGCTTTAAACTGCAACCTCGCAGTGGAAGGGGATGAGGGAGCTCTAGGAAGCCAGCTTGCAGCCCCGAGCTGTCTGAGAAGCGCCTGGTTCGCACCCACCAACCAGAGCTCCTGGGTGCCTGCATAAGGTTGAGCCAGGAGAAGGTTCTAGAAATACAGCACCCTGGGGCTCGCCTGGTGAGTCTGCCCAAGGAGAAATTCAGCCTCAGCGACACCACCTGCCTCTTACCGTTGAGCCACGGAATCGCATACTCGGTTCTCAGAGGACTGTGGGAGGAGTTTCGGGAGATGATGGGCTCACTTCCCAGGAAGTTATAGGACGTCCCAGAATAAAGTTCTCCATCTTCAGGGTCCGGGAGGAGAGAGGAGAAAGGGGTCAGCTCCATGCTGGGGATGGACACGCAACACCTCCCTTCCCTTTACACTCAACATGAAGCCGCCCGGGACACAGAGGGGTCACCGCCTGCTACTGGGACATATTTCTGTTTTGTTTCTCTGACAAGAATGATCTCATGTTCCCTGTTAGACTGTGTTGTATGAGAGTCAGGGACAGTGACTGACGGGGCAAGTAATTCCCACCTCAGAAAAGTTAACACATGGTGGTGGGTGCACAGCTCTGGACCCGCTTGCAGTGAGCAAGACCACCCCTGGCTAGCCACAAACCTGCCCGCAGTGGGTGTGTGGACTCCACCCACATGACCAAGCAACCCAAGGTGATCTCCACTCACGATGCTTATAAATCATCTCTCCCCACACGTCCAACTCATGGACCACAGTGGGGCTGACTATCCTTCTGAAAAATGAATTCAAAAGCCTGGGCCAGAGTCTAAGGCCGTGATGGTGAACCTATGACACGCGTGTCAGCACTGACACACGAAGCCATTTGCGATGACACGCGGCCGCATACCAGAGATGTATGGGGCCGCATGCAGAGAAGGACGTTTCATCCTCGGCTCCTGCACGGCCAGGTGCAGTAGCCAAGGATAAAACGTTTGCTGTAGTGTAGACACTCTGTGCCGGGGGTCTGTAGGCCAAAACAACAGAACTCTGGCAGAGAGCGTCTAGTTCTGGGACTTCCGGTTAGGCCGTTTTTCTCAAAGTGACACACCACCCGAGTTATGCTCGGTTTTTTGGCGAATTTTGACACACCAAGCTCAAAAGATTGCCCATCCTGGACTAAGGTGAGGCACAGGTACCAAGTGAGGGCGGTGACTGAGGAAGGGCAGCAGAGGGAACTACGCCGAGAGGGGAGGCACCAAGCATCCTCTGCATGAGCTGCCTACAACAGCGCAGCCCTGCCGGGGACAGAACCCCAGAGCGCCACTCACCGACCATGACAGACGTGTAGCTTTGTGCCGGGTCAAAGGGACATCTCCCTTTGCCATCTTCATTTCTCCCCAGAAACTGAAAGGACGTTAGGTTCTACGATCGAGTGAAAAGGAAGTGTCATCGATAATGTGTCTTTGTTGTTTTATTAACTTTAGACCCGCTGTTCAGGGGGCACCGAGGGAAGAGTGTGTGTGGTCCCGCGCCCCAGTACCCTGGCTCCGAACCCCTCCAGAGCCAGTCAGGATCGTGCGCCTCAGTTGACTCATCTGTGAGATGGAGATGGCCGTGCTGTGGCTCCAGGGTCCTTCCCACCCGCCTGGACCTGAGTCACAGCCAGGACCCCTCACAAAACATACAATGTGACAACGAGAAGGAGGCACAATGTGGATCACACAAGGCACATTGGTGCTTCTTCCAGTCAATGGCGTACAGCCAGCTCCACGCCAGGGGCATGTTCCCATGAGTCCCGCCCATGCCCTGCCTTCAGTTGTGATGGTTTACAGACAGGACAGGGGTCCTGAAGGGGCAGAGCATGGGCCGTGGCCTTCCAGGGCCTGAGCTGCCCGCCTCCCACGCGGCCAGACATTAGAACAGCTTCTGTTGTGCAGAGTGGAGACCCTCTGAGGCGTGAGACCCCACTCTACTTTAGCGCCAACCACAGAGGGGCCCCGGCCTTACCAGGTGGTCACAGGCCGGCTGGAAGGCATTGGTCCCACACACATACAGGGTGGTGGCACTCAGCGGCTGGAGCACTCGGATGTAGTTGAGACATTCAGTCTACAAGGAAGAGCAACACATGTCAGCCACTCCCAGCTCCCACTGTGGACGCCGTCCACAGCCACCCTGGTCATACCGCTCACCTCACAGCTCGAAGCCAGCAGAATACCTGCCGACATTGGCTCCCCGCTGAGCAGCTATGACTTCCCTGACTGTGCTCTCTCACCGCAGGCCCGTGAGGTCATCATCCAGCCCTGCCCTGCCTGCCCCTGGGCAAACCTCGATCGGCAGCTGGACCGAGCACTTTGGTCTCCACAGTGTCCACAGGCTGGTGGTCAGGTGCCAAATGGGTTCCACTGCAGTCACTAATTTATACCCAGGAGAGATGTACTGGCCCTGACAGCCATGAAGGCTGACCTTGAGTCCTATCCGCCACTGCAGGAGAAATGTCTGCGTTCACGGGACACACAAGCCACACATTGTTGCCAGGCCTATGGAGGTGCAGGGCTCCCTCAGCCCTCCTCTTCTGGGGACCCCGCCCTCCTCACCCCCATGCATGGCACCGCCAGCAGAACTTGGGATCTGCTGTGCCCCGCCCGCCCTAACGGGGGCTCCGAGCTGGCTCTACATCAGAAAGGCCCACAGGAAACCCAGATGCCATTTAAAGACCCACTCGCCTATTTTAGGTTGAAATGGACTTTGATTACATGTGCTATTGTCTGAAATGATCACCACTCAGGGAATGGTTTTGTTATTTTTCTTCTTTTACTATGATTGTTTTCAATCTGGTGGGAAGTAATTAGTGCTCCCTGACAAGAGCTGGACAGAACCCCTGTCCACTACACAGCATCATGTTGGGCCGGGCAGAGCTCTGGTCTAATTTAGCTTGAAGACAACTCCCTATGACATCTGCTATTACACCGAGATGCCTGCAATTTCCAGCATTTCCTAAAGTTACTTTGGATTTAGTGGCTTTAGTGAAAGTATTTAACATTTTGCTTAAAAGGTTTAGCAAAAAATTCATCTTCTTTTTTTTTTAAAGTTTAAATTGTTTTGAAAATAGCCAACAACTGCTGAGATTTACTGTAACTCAACTGTCTTGACCAGAACTACCAAGGCGGGTGGGGGACTCTGAGACCCCAGGACTGCGCGGTGGGCGAGGGGGTGACCCAGCGCTCCAGCGGGTAATGGACACGCAGCCTACCTCTGCACATGGCTCGCATGCTGACACTGACACTCAGCCCGGTGCTCCCTGCATGGCCACCACACTGAAGTGGCCAGTAGCTCTTTCAGATGGGGCAGATTCTCAAGGGATGATTGTCGCCAAACATCCAGAAACCCTATTGCCACCACCCCCAGGCCGCTGGGGTGCAGGAGGTGTGAACCCTGCACTTGACTCCGTGAGCCAGCAGGCACCAGAAACCACTCTCCAGAGTCAAAGTTTTAAGCCATTGAATAAATTCCTTTAACATTGTGCAGAGCGTTTCTCAAATGCCAACCACGGTCGGATTCCTACTCTGGGAGACCTGATCCCACCCTCCGGGAACAGAGGGTAGAGGAGCTGTGAGCGACTCGAACAGAATGTTCGGGACGCGTTCCCAAGTAGTGGTGTCAGAGGGCTAAAGCACCTGCAGGCTCCCGTCGCAGCCTGCAAAAGAAATTACCTACCTGTTTTGATTTCCCCTTTTCCGCGCATCTTGCTTTTTTATCTTCTGAGACCTTCCAATATGCCTGTTAGGAAAGAAAGTCCATTTCAGCACACAGTCCCCGTCTGGGCGGAGACACCAGTAGGATAACACAGTTTACAGAGCACACAGCACGGCATTGTGAGCAGGTGTCCTCCGAGACCATGAACTTGAGGCTGCAAAGCCGGGCTGAGGGCAGACACTGAGACCTGGCAAGTCTCAGACCGAGACCCTCATCTCCAAGTCAGAGCGGGGCCCGAAGGGCCCTCCCTGATCCCTGAGAGTCACTGCAAACGGCAGCAGCACCTGAACTACTGCAAGTGGGGAGGGTTGCATTTATCAAAAAGCTGAACTGGAGGTACTTTCAAACATCAAAGTAGGGTTTTCAATCCATTCACAAGTGACTCCAGAGCATAGTACAAAAGCCCCGACCCTGACCTGGACTCTCACCATCAGCAGACAGGCAGGGCTATGAGTCTGCAGGTTTAAGAGACAGTGGCCGTTGAGAGGGCTCAGCAAACACTGCCTGGTTGAGCACCTTCTGCAGAGACCAGGTGGACAGGTGAGCAGGGCCATCAGGCCAGTGGGAGGGACCTTTGCCCTCGAGGATGAAACACAACAGGCCACATGCCCAAGGGCTCCCACACCTGCCTCTCCTGAGCAGTCCCACCGGCTCACATGCTATTCCATGACTAAAGCCAACTATGTACATTTTCCACCCAGAGTCAAAGCTGCTGTCCAGCCTCAGAGGTCAGGGCACACATGAGCCTCTCAGTGGCGGGGACGTGAGTCCTCACCGGTGTGCCCTCCACATGGACCTGGCTTCCAGTCCAGGTCCGGACAGCAGGTACAGCAACCGGACATCGTGTTTCCAGAGACACGAAGTCCCTATTAAGACACACGAAACAGAATCAAATCCCTGTTCAAACAGGAAGCCGCTTCAGGAACTAAAAGGCAGATGGTTTCCTCAGCATCTACATGCAATGCACAAAGACGGGGCCCGTGAACCGGACAGGCCCCTGATCACATTCACTGGCCACAGCTTTTCGTTTTTCTTCTCTTTCACACTGAGGCCCTGAGCCTTCCCCTCATTCCGAGGGGCTGCCGTGATGTCATCAACAAAAGCGATGACCAGCTCTGCCCGAGCTCCACAAGGTCACACATGCATCTTATTTTCAAAGGGTAATGAACAGAGCTCACGTGTGTGCCAAACAGAAATTGGTACCACGCTAGCTCTGGAGATGAAGACAAAGCAAAACAAAACATAAAACATCTGTGGCAGGAAACAGACACAATGAGCCGCAACCATCTTCATGTCAGAAACAGAAAACTATGCTGACCCCTGAGGGCTCAGAAGCCAAGGAGATGCTGCCCTGGCTCAGGGAGGGGACACTCTGGGCATCAGGTGAGAGCCTGAATGCAAATGGGTCATGGGGCTTCAAACACATTTAAATCCACAACCCGTGGTCATACTAAAAAAACAACAATCAAGAAACCTCACTGCCTCCCTTTGGAAAGACATGACTAACTGTTGACAAGCACTTCCCCTTTAAAGGTGGTTTCCAGCGTACAAATGGAGAAGGAAAAATCTGGCAAGTCCCATTTCACAATCCTCCATGTTACACATGGCTCTAGACCACCATGGTCAGGGGCCAGGAGAGGAACATCTGCCTCAGGGGCGGAGGACTCCAGGAGCCAGACCAACGAGGCGGGGGCCAACCAGACCGCAGTGTGGCTCTCCCAGCAAGGGAACCCTGGCAGCTCCTAAGAATGGGGACTCAAGGACAGAGTGCCGGGCTACGTGGATGGCCTGATCGCCACCAAGACTCAAACTGAATAGTCCAACATCATTTACGAGTCTGTGACATATGAACACTAATAATTTGATGATGTTAATCTTTTGGATATGATCATGGTATTTAGGTGATTTTGAGAAAAAGAAGTCACTTCCTTTCGAAGATGCCCAGGGAAGCCCTTAGAAGACGAGGATCATGTGTTGGGGTCCGGCTTCAAAGCCACATGGAGGGGAGGGTGGGGAGGGGGATGAGGGGCCCGTTCCTGCCCACAGGAGCCGTGATGGGCAGAGGATCCATCATGTCACCCTCTCTAATCCTGTGTACCCTTGGGATTGTCCATAACAGTCACATCAAAAATCCTAGCTGGAAAGAGGGTGGCCCTGGAGGGGGGCTGTGAGGGGACACTTCGAGGGGGCCATGTGGACCGAGCAGCAAGGAATGGATGACAGGACTCCTAGCCCACTGGGAATAGAAAGGCTGCTGTTCAGACACAGGATATAGATGAGGCCGGCTATAAGCACTGTGGGGACTCAGGGGAAACCAGGCCATACCTCGTGCTGCTTCTGGGAGATGTCAAGTGCGTTCACAGCAAACACGGCTTCCCGGGCGCCCACGTACAGGGTGTCATTGTCCTCACTGAGCAGCAAGGCTGAGTAGTTGAAGATGTCCGGCTGGTGGAACTGCACCAGGTGTACCTCTGGGGAGAGATGGGCGGGCATTAGGCGTTTCTGAGCCTGGACACACCTGAATGACTGCTCTGCTGTCAGGGCACGCCATGCTGCTAGGGTCGTGGAACAGATCCGAGGCCACAGTGGCCAGCCCCCCACCGGGGCCAGAGCTCAGACACGTCTGGGTGGAACAGACCCACCGAGATAGCCACTAAGTGCATGTGAGGCCCAGAGCCACTGTGCTTGACCAGTGCTGTGGTTTGATGTCCTTTTCTGTTCTCTTCATCCCAGAATTCCTACTCTGCACTCCATGTGACCTCCTGTCAGTGTGACCCCTGGCCATGTGACCTTGTGACCTCCTGGGGATTGCCAGCCAGACACCTCAAGCTGCTGACCGTGGCAACTCCCTCCATCTCCCACCAAACTCCTGTCTACATGTGTTGAACCATCCATAGGTTGGTCCATAAAGAACTGAACTATTTAGGATTTTCTTCTTCAGGAAGGAAAAACAAAGATTTATCTTTCATAAAATCAATTTCAATGACTATACCCCTAATCCCAACATAAACTTAGAAAACAGAAAAAAGAGTGATGCTTTCCCTCACTAGGTAGTTCATTGGTCAACAGCTCTTTAGGGACAGAGGACTATAATGGTTAGCTCTTAGTGTCATATCACTGTATCAGCACTGTTTCCTAAGGAGTTGTTTCTTCTTTCTTAACCCTCCCAGCATCCACATGAGTGTTTTGAACTTGGCTCTTGGTTTACAACCAAGCTCTGGTTCCACTCAGGGGTTAGAAGTTGATGCCTCTAGCTCTTCTAAGTCCGAGCGCTGGAGATCAAGGCACAGGGGTGAGGGATCTCCCAACATGCTTCCCACCCAGAGCTCTGCACCATGGCCCAGCCCTGCACGCTTATTTTGCTCACGGCCACTAAACCTGGAAGGCTGGGTTCCCAGTCCTGGGACACAGCTTTCGAGAGAGGCAGTAAATATGAAAGAAACTAATAAACAGCAAATGGGAACAAGCGGCCACAGCTCAGCTGCCCATCATCGATGTCCTTAGGACAGGACAGTGTGTGTGTGGTTGATGCCCGAGCAGTGGGCAACAGACATCATAAGGCAAGGAGCTGGGTTTCTCTGCAGCAGACCCTGACTTAGAAACGAGACTAGCGGACCCTAACCAAGCCCTGCGAGTGTTCATTCCTGTTACCAAAGTATCTCCCACTATGTGGTAGAGCTTGCACCAGCTCACACAAGTGCCAAGCACAGAGCCCGCGACCAACAGCGCACGGGCACCTCAGCATGATGAGCAAATGCCCTCCACACCTGGCACACTCTGCCCTCACCTCTGTGCTCCCAGGTGATCCTTGGCATGGGTGCAAATGCCACTGCTGCCCCGAACACCATGGCGAGGGCACTGAGCAGCCCTCCAGCGTGGGCACACATCCTCATCAGCAGAGGCTTCCTATGAGCAGGGGAGGCCACGGTGAGAGTCCAGGTGGAATCCCTTCAGAGCTTTGGGGCTGAGACCCGCCACACTGCCTGGAGCTGATGGGCACCGGGAGCCCCGAGAGCCTGCATTTCCCAGTTCACTGCGTGGGGTCAGTTGGCTTCCGCCACTGCCAATGTCACAGGCCTCTCAGTTCTATTCCTCAATGGCGCATTTCTTTCTGACGTTCCGAGAAATTCTGGAAGAGAGAGGAAAGGAAGGGGTTACCAATCAGGATGTGTGGTAACAGCCCTACCTTCTGTTTGTTCAACATCCTCCCCCTCTGCTCCCTCCATAGCCTCTGCCCCCACTCCCCCGGAAGACTCTGTCTGCTGAGATGCAGGGGCAGGACACAGGCAGCTCTGAGGGGTCAGACCAGAGTTGCAATGGTCAGTGCTTCCCACCAAGGCCACCTGGTATGCAGGACAGATAGGGGACCAGACCAGGCACAAACGCCTGCCTGGCTTCCCCATGTCCTCCTGGTGGCCGCTCATGTCCAGATGGCCATGAGATAGGAAGGCACAGAGAGGAGCTCCGGTTTCCCTCGGAGACTCCGGCATCCCAAGCCCTGCGCTGCTCACCAAGAAAGATGGCCAGAGTGAAAGGCCAGAGGGCAGCAGAAGCCAAACTGCATGAGTGTGCATACCCATGCACACGTGTGAACGTGCAGAAGGGCTGACCTCCTGTAGGTGACAGGGCCACCACCCACAATGACCCCCTTCTTCCACCCTCCCCGGGAAGTCTGCACGCCATGGAAACAGTGGCCGAGGGCTCAGACTTGTCCCTCAGGGGAAGCACGGGCCTGTGCGACAGAGAAACAGGGCTGGAGTCCACAGGCCTCCACACCCGCACCCCACTTGCCCTGCAGAGGGTGCAGGGCAGAGGTTCCTGAGCAGGAAACCAGACAATCCACTCAGGGTTTGCCTGACCCCAGGGCCCCACCAGGACCGCCCTGAGTCTCTCCTGACTCTCAGAAAGCAGCTCAAGCTGACTCAGCAGCCGATCAGAGGCAGGACCCTTGCCCCGCACTGGGGAACCCACCCCACACTTTGCAGACACACTGTCCCCACAGAGGCTCCTTGGAGTCCACTGGTGCTCAAGCGCCTCACTGAGTTTCCTCTTCTTCAAGGTGGTCGACCCCTCCCCTGGAGGCCCCAGAAGTCAGCCATTACCACCTCTTCTTCCTCCTCCCACCATCACCTAAGCCGACCCACCTCCAGGTCTATCAGTTGAGCGGACTCCCCAGGCTCCTCGTTGGAACTGTCCCTTACCCCATCATCACCACTAGACTCCTGACTTCACCACGTCTCAGCAACACCCAGGGGCGGCCAGCTTCCTCACTACCTCCCCCACGAAGACCCCCTCCACACACACAACCTGCCATATACCAACACTAGTCTGGCTGCCTGTCCACAACCACCACTCCCCTAATCGTCAGGCCAAACCAATCCTCCCAAGAGGGTTTTGGAAGTTCTGGCTTCTTGTTCATTTAGTCAAATCACCGCCTTCAGGAAGCCCTCCAGTGCCCTCTCCTCATCCCACCAGGGGAAGTAACCTCTTGCAGCTCCTTTTCTACCCCTAGCATCCTTGTCTGGCCCCCGAAGCCCAGCAGGCAGCATGCTGGCCCTTAACAGGACCTTCCTAATTTTTATTTTCTTTACTTTTACATGTGTGCATGAGGCACAGGCACGATCCAGCTCCACTTCACGGAGGAAGAACTCTGGGGACTTTCACCACAGGCTCTTGCTCAAGCGGAGACACTGGGCACCACTGGGCCTCACGTGCTCCTGCCTTCCTCACCCGGCATCCCCTCTGCACTTTCTCTTTCGGGTCTTGAGGCCCGCCTCACCCTGCCCCGGCCACCAGGCGTCTGTTTTCTGTCCTGACCAATAATGACCGTGAAGTCAGGGAGCACCCAGTTCCTCGTTTTCTCTGAGGATAGGCGCATGCTGGGCGGAGGCAGCACCCTTTCCCACAAAGGGCCAGAAACGCATTGCTTTCTAAGTCCTACAGTGTCATCCCAGCCCCTTGGGTCCACCATGGTAACAACGCCGGGCTGCGAGCCAACACAACTATTTACAGAGACGGGCGCCACTCTGCTCGCCAAGCCCTGCTCTGGGGACCCAGAGGGACGCTGGCGCAGACACCCTGTAGCAAGGGTGTAACCCGAACTCCCAAAGCAACTCCAGTCGCACGGGGGTGACGAGAGGCTGCCTCACTGCATGGCCATGAGTGCTCGCTCCCT
This sequence comes from Rhynchonycteris naso, assembly GCA_037038555.1. Classification (NCBI taxonomy): domain Eukaryota; kingdom Metazoa; phylum Chordata; class Mammalia; order Chiroptera; family Emballonuridae; genus Rhynchonycteris; species Rhynchonycteris naso. Next base: position 95,999,417 of record CM072996.1, on the reverse strand, counting down.
GTGGAGGACCCTGAGAAGCGCTCACCATCTGGGAGAAATGTGCTGCCCTTGGCCCCTGGCCATGGATGGAGACCCTGCTCTCCTGCCTTCCAAAGGGACCTGAAGCCCAGGCCGGGTGAGGTCACTCATGCCGTGCAGCGCTACCAATGTGACCCACTCGTTAAGCAATCCCAGAGTGTCCAGCGTTGGCTAAACACTCTAGAGAAACCTCACACAGGCACAGGACCTTGAAGTCTCAGCTACTAGTTGTCTGTGCAGATGATGCTGAATGCTTGGGCAACGCTGGATGCCCACCCAGATCATTACAGGTCCGTTTGCAACACTGCCACTCCCATCTAGACAACGCTCACCTCCTGTCCTGTCCTGACCTCTCCACAGCCTCCTACCCCTTCTCCCTGCTTCTGTTTTTGCTGCCTATGGCAGAGATCCCAGCCCGAAATCCACATCCCTTCATTGTCATGAACAGAACCTTGCTTTTACCTGGGAAGGCAGTGTGGCCAGCTGACGACACCTCCCACTTTCCCTGGTGGCCCTTCTGGCCAAAACACCACAAACAGAAGTCATTCGGTAGGAATCCCAGAAAAGCTCTTTAAAGGAGGCTGACTCAGCAAGTGTCTGCATTTTTGCTTTTAGCCTTCCCTCCTTTCCTTGCCCCGAACTGACATTTGACGGCTGCCGTCTTGTTAACATGAAGACAAGGGTCTCATTTTAAGGACCAAGTGAAAATCCACAAAACCAGGGACCTTCCCCACGCCCTGGAGACTTGACCACTGCTTCCTTCTGCTTTCCCCAGAGTTGCTAATTAATCCCTTTAAATTACACTGTTTTCCAGGCATTTGTAATAAGCAGTCACATACAATTCAACAGCCTCCCTGTGATACATCTCCCAAGCGCAGCAGCAGCCGCCGAAATGACGCTTTTAATGTAAACAAGAATAGATCGTTTCCCCATGTGGAATGATTCTCATGGGGATTAATGCCATGTGGAGGGCCTGGGTCCACCATCCACCCACCCTTCTCCTATCTCATGCTCCCGCACCCCCCTGTCCTGGCTGTCCCGGGGCCTGCAGCGTTCAGCCCGTCCACAAGGCTGTGCTCCCTCTGAACATTCCCAAATGTGCCCATTCCAGAGATCACCTGGGTCAAGTCCACAGCACAGTCTTATCAGTGTACCTGAGGAGACTTCATTTTCTGTGTGATTTATCAGTGAGCTGCAGGGACTCTGCTCTGAGCTCTCACAAGTAAGGGCTCCCAATCAGGGTCAGAGGGCTAAGGCATGATCAGGGGCAGCTCAGCAGACTGCAACGCCCTGGATGGGGTTGATGCAGGGCAGCTTGTGCCTGTAGGGGGTGGGGGGGGGCACATGGAACTGCATGTACTTTATTAAAAATAATTAAAAACATTTGTTCCCATTCTTCTGAGAGAAAGAGAGAGAGAGAGAGAGAGAGAGAGAAGCATCAACTTAGTTGTTCCACTTAGCTGTGTACTCATTGACTGCTTCTTGCATGTGCCCTGACCAGGGATTAAACCTGTGACCTCAGAGAGTGTGGGGACAATGCTCTATCCACTGAACAACCCGACAAGGACCTCCATGTACTTTTTGTTCAATTTCTCTTGAATTTGAAACTTCTCTCAAATATAAAGTTTATTTGAAAACAAAACCATAACAGCTCAGAGGGTTCCTTCATGAGCACATGTGTGTGAGGCCCTGTGCCCACCTGTGCCCACAGCCCAGCACCCCCATGGCTGTAGGGCACAGGTGTGTGGCCCACCAGGATATTTCATTTCCCCTCAAACATCAATGCAGAGCTGTCCTGGCTGCAGGAAAGTGGTTTGCAAGGACCCCACAACAAGAACAAATTCCTACTTAGGTCCCTGACGGCAGGCACGCCCCTGCGGACATCCTGTGAAACGCGCTGCATCCAGGCTTGTAACTCCGACGTGGGAGATGGGACCATCCCTCTGTAGACCTGGCGCCCCCAGCACAGGGACTTATCTCAAATCTCTCCTCAAACCCAATAAAGCAACACTCTACATGGACCTAAACCATAAGGATGAGAACGGGGACAGGATGATGGCCCACTAGGATATTAACAAATCTTGGAAACTAGAGAGTAAACATGATCATAACTAGTTGTTTGCTGGCAAACCTTAAGAACCAGTTCTTTGAGGGGCAGGGGTAGAGGCAGGAGTGGGGCGAATCCTGCTTACAGTGTATGCCCATTCCTGGGGTGTAAATGCTGCTTTTCAGCTCCCGGCATGATGTCCCCAAAGAAAGAGATGGGACGAGAGGCACTGCAGGGGCTCAGTGCGCAGTACTTCCACTGCATGATTACGACAGGTGGACCCTCGAAAGCCCAGGGAACAGTGAGACACACAGGAAGTAGCGTAAGTTTACTATCACCTTTATTGTTAACAGTTCATGAACTTTACGTCATTTAGTTTCTGACCCCAGCTGTGTTTGCCACAGTTGGTAAGTCATGAACTTGTGGACCAAATGGAGCCGAAGTCAGAGCCTGTGAGAAGTCACAGAGAAACACCGACAAATATAAACGGGAGCTTAGAAATCAACACGGCATCTAAAGAGAGAAAACGCTCTGTTGAGGGATTGGAGAGTACACTGGAGAGGTTTCCTAGAAGTGGAACAATGTCACAGAAATGACAGCAGGGAGAGGAAAGGTAAGAGCCGGGGCAGGTAAGGTAAGAGAGCGGGTCAGGGACCCGCGTCTTGCTGACAGCATTCCGGAGACTGAAAAAGGAGGAGGAACTACCAGAAAAATAACAAAAACTAAACAGCTTATTTACATATAATAAAAGACATGAAAACACCCAGAACACAAGGATGCAATAGCGCCAAGCAGCGCAATGGATGAAAAAAGATCTCCATACCAGGTACATTGTAATGAAATTTGAGAACCCAGGAGACAAAGGGAGCTCCTGGGAGCTTCCAGAGACAACAGGTCCCCTACAGTTACCTCTCCAGAGCCAGGCTGACAGCTAGGAGGCAGCAAAACACCTTTAACATCCCGAAGGATGGTGCTTTCTCACCTAAAATTCTACACCGAGACCGATGATCAATCATACCGGTAGTAGCACAGAAATATGTTCCAAACACGGAAGTTCTCCAAACTCTCACCTCCCTCACATTCTTTCCTAGAAAGCTACTTCAGGATACACTCCAGCAAGACAAAAAAGCTATGTTCCAGGTCTTTCTGAGAAGGAAGAAGAGCCAGGTAACTGGGTGTACGACAAGGAGGATGGGGCAAAGGGAAGAAGATAAGAGGCCCGGAGGGTGCAGGACGGACCACCCAGAGCTTCCATGGGCTTGTGTGTTGGAACATGAACGCTATGGGTCTGGCAGAGTCTGAAGATAAATTAGTGACAGATTACACAGAGAAAAAACAAAGTGTAACCCCAGGGAAAGCAAGATGTGTGACATGGAAGGAAGTGTAATCAGCGTGCACTGACGGGGCACAGCTAGGACTGCCAGTGACACGGCTCCCATAACAGCAGCAATGCCACAGTGAGGGTGAGGACTCGGGAAGGGACCCAATCCTTGTCTTCTGTGGCAATCTATTATCCAAAAGAGAAAAGTCAGGAAATATTAGTATAAGCAGTTTGAAGGAAAATACCCCAAATGACTTAACAGTTGCAGCTCACTGTCTCAGGGACAAAGGGACAAAACCAGAGGACGCTACTTTTCCTCATAAGCTGTGTTAAGAAGTACTTCACTTTAATATCATGTGTGTTAAATGCTCTGATAAAAATAATTAAATTTTTGAAAGAAACCGATGCTTAGGTTTCTTGCAGCTGGAGACAGTAGCTCAGTGGGTGCTGATGGGGCTGAGGCCCAAGCGGGCGGCCTCCCCAGGGACAGAAGAGCTACTGTGTCCACATAGCCACAGGTGGATCGCACACTCATGAGGAAATCGGATGACTCCTCCCAGGAGGCAAGAGTGCAATGAGCAGCATCACAAGAGTTAGTGTAAAACACATTCAGAGAGCAGCCAGCAAGAGGACCTGGCCTCCTGTACTGTCCACCCTTCTACTAGGCCTCTGCACATGCTGCTTGTTCTTCCAGAAAGTTCTTGCCCCACAAGCTCCTGGGCTGGCTCCTTTTCACAAAGACCCACCCTGTAGGCCGCCCCACCCCAATCCCCCTGCTTCACCCCCTTATAGTACACTAGGGACTTGAAGGCGTCTCATGTATCAGTGCAAATGTCCCAGTGAAGGGGTCCCTCCTGGGGCAGGGGAGAATCAAGGGACACAACCATCCCATCTAGAAGACCCAGGCCAGAGCTGCAGAGAACTACCATGAGGCTCCAGAGGCAAAATGTCACACACACAAAATGTCCAGAATGAACAGGCGTTTGGAACAAAGCTCATGAGGGCATTCCCGACCTGCTACCAAGCAGAAGGAGCTGCCCTGATAAGGTCACCAGAGCACTGGGTGGAGGCACGTGGCTCCTTCTGGCTGTGCAGGCTACTCAAACTGGTTCAGGTGAGGACAGAACTTTTTCCTTAGTCACCTTTAGCCTGGACCAACCCCAACGCTACCATCCAGGGCTGGGTGGCCATCACTTTGGGGGGGGGGCGGGGAGGCAAAGAAGACTTTCTGGGAAGCACACGGCTGCCCAGCATACACGGTTTTTATCCAGCCCTGAGCCATACTGATCTCATCAGCCTACGCGGGATTCCCAGTGGCCTCAATCAGATTCTGCCTCTCATTCCCAAATGTCTTTTCAAAAACCCACATGAATAGCTGGAGGCAGGGGGGGTCCTCGCCACACAGACACCCCACCCAGCAAGAGGGCGGGGAGCTGCTCAGTCACTTGATGACTCTGGCAGGGCTGGCTGCCTTTTCCTTTCCATGTGTGCACAGTTTTGTGTAGTCTCAGCAGTAATGCTCAGCTCCACTACACAACACACTGTCACTGTGCTCTGCTCAGACAGTACTGGCCCTGCGGTCACTGAGGGACAGGGGACGTTGTGTTAGGAGTCATGGCCTGAATGTGCAAATGGGACAATGGGACAAAGTGCCCATGCTGCTGGCTTTGCGGGCACTTCTGAGAGCGGACGTATTTTGCTGGGAGCTGTGTGGCAGGAGCAGCATTTCAGCTTTTCGTGTGCAGTGCTGTCGCCCACTTTGAGACGAGGCCCATGGGGAAATCAGTCCCTTTACCCACACGTAATTGTGCCAGTCCATAAGGAGTGCCCAACCGCACCTTACAGGCCAGGAGAACAGAGCCCACAAGAGGCTCCAAGCTCATCACTCAGGGCAAGTCACATGGCAGCTTTCTCCCAGAATGATCTTGAACCTGCCAGGAGGCTGTGGCAGAGAAAACAGGTGCACCCAGCCCACAACAAGCAGCAAGGGTAAGGGCTTGTTCACAAAACTGTATATATACACGTATATGTACAAACATATGTGGGCACCTGTGTTCATTGTGCACCTGAGTGTGTACATATGCATTTGTGTGAGCATCTGTATAGGTGTGACATGTGCATATGTGAGCATCTCTGCTTGCACGCACATGTGTGCATGTGCATGTGTGTGGTGTGCACGCACTCTGTTCTGGTGAGCACAGAAATCCTGATCTGGTGCCGCACTCCCAGGTGTGCACGGTGACTGCCAGCTGGGGTCCAGTGAGCAGGGACTGAGGACCTCAGGTGGTCTGGGGTCTGTTGCACCCACCTCACACCTGCGCTTCTCTTCTGGGACCAGCTGTCTGTGGCAGCAGGAGTGGGTCACAGAGGTTACACTGTTCGCTACCACAGGAAAGGGACAGTGATCTTGTCAGCAGTAGGATACTAGCAAGTGACAAAGGTGCTCTCACCAGTATCCCCAGCGAACCTGGGAAAGGGGATCCTAGGTGACAGCAGTGGGTGATTGCTGGGCAGCCTCGGCTGGCTTCTTGTCTACGGGGTTTATACAAACACAGGGTGGCTGAAGCCTTCCTCCCTCCAGGCCATGTGGCCAGGACAGTGGGGAACATACCTGCCCACACCTTCCCCTCCCAGGTGGGAGCAGAGAGTGACATAGCTACCTAAGACCATGTCCTACCAATGTCACCCTCAGACTGTCCCTGATGCCACATCCTCCACCTCTACTCTAGGCCTTTCCTCCCCCACTAGTTCCCTCCCGAACTTGTGCCTTGGCTCCACCTCATATCTCCTTTCCCCATCCCAGTACCCTCCCCCACCCCTGGCTCTGGTGCTGATGTCACCATGATAGAAACAGCCTTGTCCCCCAGGGCTCAGGATAGATTTCAGGAGCTCTCTGAAATCCACACAGAGCTCTCTGCGTCCACACAAAGAGCTGATTATTGCAAATGTGGTTTCCCCAGAACTGAAAACACATCCCTAGGGCAACACTCCAGCTCCAGGGGGTGTGCTCAGCCCTGGACGTGGACTGGACATACTCAGCAGAGTCCTGGGACGCCTGCTTCCCCTCCAGACACTCTGCAGGGGCAAAGAGGTCGGTCAGGATGCCTGACACGGCTCAGCCTTGTTCCCTCGCCCTGACCCTGCATGTGTGTGCCATGCGGGCTGATGGGAGCTGGACCAGGACAGGGGGAGACAGGGGAGGTACACACACACACACACACACACACACCCCAATCAACCCGCAGTGACAACAGGCACGTGCTGAGAAGGGCACAGGCAGGGTGTGCACCCAGGGCCACAAGGACCATGCCTGGCCCTGTATACTGATGCTCGCAGTAAGCAAAACCCCAAGTACACAGGATCTGGGGGGAAAATAAGGAAAAAGCCCTTGGAACAGAAATGCCAGGGCTCGGAATTCCTAGTTAATGTAGCAACATACCAGTGAAGAGCCCTGGAGCCTGGCCAGCAGACCAGGCCCCTAAGAAAACATGCTTGTCTGTGACCCACCAACAGAGAGGCGGTGCCAAAATGTCCCCAAAGTAAAGGCGCACCGTGACTGCTGCCCACCTCTCTGGCACAAGTTGCACACACACGCACAGAGACGCCCAGCACTGCAACAGCGGACGGCTGACACAGCGGAGGGACGGTCACGCCAGCAGCCCATTCACAACGGGCGAGTCACAGAAGAGGGTGAGGGGTGATGGGCGCTTGCCTTCCATTTTTACAAATTAAACTGGATCTCTCCTTCCTCTAAAACCAGAACTAGATGGTCGGCCGTGTATTAACTGACCAAAATCAAAGCTAATAACAAAGCAACCTGAATCCAGGGCCTCATGACACTGAGAGCCATCTTTTTACATTGGACCTCACAGGCAACCTCCTTATCCTCCCAGAGAAGATGGAGCATTTCAGGGCTTGAGCCGGGGGCCACCAGCATGCAGAGCAGGGGTAGCAGCACAGGTGGGAATAGCAATGAGAGAGGAAGGAAAAACAGGCGGCGCAAGGTCCGGGAACCCAGCACCTACTACCCTCTGGGCTCCGGCTCATGCCAACCCAAGTGCTGGTGGCCACGTCCAGACCTTCCCCCGCCCCACAAGCCAGGAGGTTCCAACAACCAACTTTCTGCTGAATCTCACTCACCGAGGCTTCCACCAAGATGTCAACTTTGATAAACTGGGAGACAGACCGAGGAAAACAGCAATGTTACCTGTATCTTATGCCTCTGGAAGCTCCCCAGCTATCCCAGGAAGAAGCCTTCAGAAATCTATGCTCTGGAAACAAAGGGAAGCAAGAACATTTAAACACCTAAATTGTCCACCCAGTAAATTCAAGTTATCAATTTTGGAACAGCAACTAACAAGAAACCTGTAATTTTTTTTTTTTATCTCTGGACCCTCTGGCAGCTGACTCTCAGACCCAGGACCAGCATGGCTTTTGTGCATGTGTGCAAACAGCACTGAGTGTGCAACTGCTCACCCAGAAACAAAGGGCATGCAACCTGGCTGGCCACCTAGGCACAGGAGCTGGTCCCCAACCGCTGACAGCCGTCACTGCCCCGCAACCTAAGCTGTTCAGACATGACCCACAGTCATGGTCACCGATCAAAAAAGTAGCACAGTGAACTATGAACTTCACACATATCCATTAGGACTCATCTTCCTTGAAACCCAAAGGTGCGAGGCAACAAAGGAGAAAGCAGATACAGATGAAATACTGACCAGAAAATTATTTCAAGAACTGTAAGATTCCCACTCTTTCAAAGCCATACAGAAGAATTTCCACTTTGGTGTAGCAAGTTTCTGTGGTGTGTCTGAAACCCCTTCACCAGGTAAGATGGAGTCCCCGATACAGGGGTCCAAGTGCTGTGAAATCACCAACCAACCGACAGACTCAGAATGGCGAAACCACGGTTAAACAGATGCTGACCCCTCCAGGGCTGCAAATGATCCAATGTAGTTTTTAAACCTCAGAATCAAACTTTAACACTTTCTGTAGTTGGAACGTTACTTTCTTTTGCTTTAAGAGCCTACATGATTCTTGCCATTTCTCTGAAGACAACTGAGAAGTGAGAAGGGCTCCCCAGAAAACGGGCATCCCCCATAGCCCCCAAGGACTGGGACCATGCACACTCATAGCTCAGAGACCAGTGTGCTCCCTACCCTGCCATCTCCACCGATGGCACACGATTTCTAGGGTCACTCAGGGCCCCTAAGGGCCCAACTCGTCTCAAGCATCCTGAGCCAATGCCTCAAGTTAACAAATGAGACCCCAAAGTGACAGATGAAAATGGTTAGGATTCAATAGGAGCCACTTTGGCAAGGCTTCCAAAACCTGAGTTTGGGCCTGACCTGTGTTGATGCAGTGGGTAAAGTGTCAACTTGGAATGCTGAGGTCGCAGGTTCAAAACCCTGAGCTTGCAGAACAAGGCACATATAGGAGAAGCAACTACTATGAGTTGATGCTTCCTGCTCCTCCTCCTTCCATTCTCTCCTTTCTCTAAAATCAATAAATAAAATCTTAAAAAGAAACCCCACCCAAGTCTGGGTCTTTCCTGCAGCAGTGGCTGCCTACGACAGCCACATGTTAGCGAAAAAACTTCAGCTCTGAGCAAGCAGGGACGTGTCCTCTCAGTACACAGACCCGATGTCTTCTATGCAAATGATGGGGGAGACACTGGCCTTGTTGATGGACACATGATGGCAAACCTGACAAACTGTGGGGTTTTCCCATCACACAGGCAGACAAGGGACAGCAGCTGCCCAGAGACGGCCAAAAACACTTCTGGGAAAGAGGGTGATTCACGCTGTAATAGGGGGTGCGGGTAAACGACATGCACACCAAGAACCAAAAACAGAAGAACACCTCTTTTCTGGAAACTCAATAAGCCTTTGCTGTTTCAATAAAGGAAAGCTCAGAGCTGCTGGTTCCGTGGTTGGACAAGCAGGTGCCCCACTCACCCTCGCCTTGGGGAGATGAACTCTGACAGCAGGTTCGGGTCGTGTGTCTGTGCCCCTGACAACCTCACACAGGGCCTGGGCCCTGCTGGTCCCATTTCCCCCTTCAAGCCAAGTTTCCATAGTGCACCGCTGCCACGCAGCTTCTGGCCTCCACAGTTTCTGAGTAAAAATACACACTTCCTGCCTCAACCACAGAGGCCTCGGCCCCCAGCTGTCTGCACCCTTCATCGCGGCATTTTTCTCTTTCTTAAGGCAAAATCCACAAGACAAAATTAGTTATCACCACACTAAAGAGCGTAAGATACATATTACTAACCGGATAGTTTTCACTAACTTCTTATAACAGTACCTAAAAAGACAGCAAGGGTCCCTTTGCAAAATAAAGGAATGAAATTAAATCAGAAAAGAAATGTTTCCTTCTCTCTCATGAGAAATGTGGCTGAATCCCAGGCCTTCCGCAGTGTAGGGGAGTGTGGGAGCCTCAGTGCCCACGCCCACCCAGATGGCAGCTCCTGACAACAGCACAGGGCCAGGGAGGAGCGGGCCTTTGCCTCATGTGCGGACGTCACATCCCTCAAGAGCTCTGCAGCTGTGGCCTCCCGTTTGAAGGTCCCCCACCCCAGCAGGTGCCAGGTCTTCTCATGAGCAGGTGGGGAAGACAGAGGTGGGATGGGGCCAGAGCATGGGGCTCCACAGTGAGAATGACTCAGATCGTGGGCCTGACTTCTCTACTTACCAGCTGTGTGTCCTTGGGCCTCGGTGCCTGTTTCCTTATCTAGAAAGTGGGCACAACAGCAGTGCCCACAACACTTGCTGTTCTGAGGACCCATGCGTGACCCTGTGAAAAGCTTTAAGCAGAGCCCAATGCACCTGGAAAGCGCTGCGTCAGTACCCGCTGGGACCTTCTGGCTGGGAACCCTTGCTAAGATGTCTCTGAGGGAGAGGAAAGCAGGATTTGGCTGCCAGCACAGCTAACCCCCTCCTGCAATAATGTCTCAGGGCTTCTCCAGCCTCCTGTTGGCCACAGAGCCTCAGGCTCAGTGCTCAGGTGTCCCTGAACCTACGGCCACACTCCATCCACACTCCGCAGTCAGGGACTGGGAGGAGGCCTCACATACCTGCTGTTCAACCTCCTCACCCAGCCCAGAACATCCTCTGGAGGCTTCCAGGCCAGTGAAATGGACACCATCAACAGCAACTGACACTACCTCCACTGGTCCTGTGTGAGGTGGGTTTGTACTTTACAGCCAGATGCCCCCTCCCACCTCTGGGAAGGGTAGCCGCAAGACAGCTGGTGACAGAGTGGCCAGGGCAGTGCTGCAAGAACGCCCGATGCAGCGAGGGAGAAGGACACCCCCACGTGCATAAGATGTGCATGTGCAAAGCTATTCAAAGGAAAACTGGAAACCCCTAGAAGTCCATCGGTGTTTGTGTGCGCACACACACACATGTATATTATACATAGGCATATTTACTTGTCTATAAATCGTGGCCCATCGCTGGGTTGGAAAACTATGTGGCTACTAAAGAGAAGAAAGCAGCAGTACTAGAGTGTGGTGGTTACGGGGTGGGGGAAGGGAGGAGAGAGAGAAAGAGGGGGGAGGGGAGGGGCACAAAGAAAACCAGATAGAAGGTGACAAAGGACAATTTAACCTTGGGTGATGGGTATGCAACATAATTGAATGATAAGATAACCTGGAGATGTTTTCTTTGAACATATGCACCCTGATTTATTAATGTCACCCCATTAAAATTAATAAAAAAAAAAGAAGAAAGCAGCCACTGAGGTAGCAGGATGTCCAAGGTACTCAGTTCAGTAAAAATGAAGGTTCTCTCACTGCTCTTGCACGTTCGCACTGTGCAGACCTGTGGTATGTGGCCACCTGCTCATGTGTACAGTTTCATCAAAAAGGATTTACGTCAGGACCTGATGGCAGTGAGTGGCAAGAGTGCCATTGGTCTGGAGTGAGCATGTGTTTCATTTTTTTTATGACTTGTATTTTTAGTACTACCTGAATTCTTACCTTAATGGTGTGGTTTCCTAATTGAGATATTTTTAAAGTGGTACTAAGGTAAGATGTTAAATGTAAAAAATTTGGAAAACACCCAGAACACATTTCTGACAATTTCAAAAAGAAAAGGGCTGTAATAATGTTAATAATAACTATAAACATAACTTTTTTTTTTTCTAAGCAAGAGAGAGATAGACAGGAAGGGAGAGGGATGAGAAGCATCAACTCATAGTTGTGGCACCTTAGTTCACTGATTGTTTTCTCTTATGTGCCTTGCCTGGGAGGCTCCAGCTGAGCCAGTGCCCCTTGCTTAGGCCAGTGACCTTGGCTTCAAGCCAGCGACTTTTAGGTTCAAGCCAGTGACCATGGTATCATGTCTATGATCCATGAGCCTGCAAGCTAGATCAGCCCGCACTCAAGCTCATGACCTTGATGTTTTGAATCTGGGTCCTCAGTGTCTGAGGGCGACACTCTATCCACTGTGCCACCACCTGATCAGGATATAAATATAATTCTTATTTTGAAGTTTACTACGTGGATTTCATCAAAATGGACATTTTTAAGAACAGCAAACAGACTCAGTTATCATTTCTGAGTTGGAACTCAGAATCCTTTTGTTGGAACTCCTTGTAAGTAACTGCCACAGAAGAGGGTGCCCACACATGACTTCGGGAGGGTGAGGCTGACATGTATGGGTGCACAAAGCCTGGAGGGGGTGGGCTGCGATGACCCCACAGCCCCAGTGGGGGGGAGAAGCAGGCCTGCAGCCACAAAGCAGCAGAGACAGACCTGGATGCCCACCCACAAAAGCAGCAGCACCTGGAGCCTACGGCTCACAGGGGATGGGCGGGACCCTGTGTGAACTGTGCAGAGCTCCCTGCGGGTCACATGTGGCGTCCTCCCGGGTATGTCCAACGCTCCCAAGTGTGATTTCATGGCTATGTGATGTTCCAATTAAATTTGATCATGTCGGAATTTAAATTATTGCCAATTTCTAACTTAAAATTTATTTTTTAAGACCGATGTTAACCACCAGCAGAACTTGACTGAGAAGCTCTTCTATCTAGAATGCAAAACCTACGTTCAGAGGTGTGGGTGTCACACAGAGGACACCGTGAGAGGGTCACAAGGCAAAGTTGGTTGGGTCAGGGAACAGGCTCAAGACTCTGACTCACCACACTGGTAGGTTTGCTTCTGTCTCCTGAGTTTCACCCCACACAATTTCCATGACTTACGTTCATTCAACCTTCTAAGTTTTTCCAATGACCTGGGCTATTTTTGAAAGGGCGTACACATCCACTGTCTGCTGTAAAACACAATCAAGTCGTGTAGCACATACACTTTCTACACTTCTTCCAAGTCAATTCGATGCTTTCAGTCTACATTTATTGTCCTCCAATAGGGAAGGCAGCAAAGTCCCCTGGCCAGATGTGGACTCTGAGGCCAGCCTTCCCAGGTTTGGATCAGGTGTGGCCCATTCCCAGCTGTGGGACCTGGAATAGGTCATCGTCCTGCCACCTCCCCCAGGTACTCCCTCAGCCCCTCCATCTCACCTGGTATTCTATCTCCCCAGCTGCTCTCTTAACACTGCCCCCACCTTTCCCAGCTTTCCCTCAGGGGAGGATATAATGTAGCCACCCCTGGCCCCCATAAAGCTGTGTGAACGAGGACTTATGAAGCACACACACAAGCTACAGGAGTAGAGTTGAATAAAACAGTAATACAGCCCCACAAAATGGCACTGTGCCCTCACAATACAGATGGGAGACTCCGTAGCACAGAAAAGGGTCTGACCAGAATCTCCTGGCCACACGGTCACATCCTAACAGACACAGGTGGAGGAGGGGAGAAATAGAATTCCTCAGGTGCCCCGGCTCCCTCGGAGCCCTGGTGAGACAGGTTTCAGAAACTGCAGTCAAGTAGGAGACTCACAGAATACAGGAAGCAACCCAGTGCCAGTCACAGCGGCGATTCCTCTCCAGGATATGGCAATCACCCGCCGGCCATCCGGCTCTGGACGACTCCAGGACAGTCCGTGACTCCGGGGACAGGCACGTCACAGTGAGCAGGGCTAGGGTCACTCCGCACAGCTCTCTCTACAGCTCTGCCAGCGGACGCACCTGGGGCCCCAGGAGCTTGAGGAACAAACGGTGTCCCGGCCCCACACCAGGCACTTCAGAAACAGCGGCTCCTGTTCTCTTTGCTATTTAAGGTGGTGAGGGCGTCACAGAATCTGCCCCAAACCATCTGGGATCTAGGGCTGGCTCTGGACTGCACTCTGGGCCACCTGTGGCAGCGTCCTGCACCCTCAGCTGCCCGCAGACCCTCTAGATGTCCACGGCTGTGGGCTGGGGCGAGTGTGTGTGGTTTCACCAGGGAATGAGACCAAGCTGCCCCCTGCTCGGCCCGCACACCAGCCCAGCTGCAGATGGAGGAGGAAACCAACTGTCACAGTGACAGGGATGAGCCTCAGAGCCCTGACAAGTCCAGGCCTGAGATAGGATTTTTTTAAGTCTCAAAACCACAAAACACCATTCTCTGTGCCTTCATCTTTAGTAATTCCTTAAAACCACACAGCAGAGCTATAGAGCAGGCCAGCTCGACCGCCGGCTGATACCAAGCTCCAGTCAGCACAGTCCAAGCCAACAGAAAGCCTAGCCTTTGAGTCCGGCCTCCCCAGGGACGTAGCCATTAGAGAACCCACACTCTCTGTCAAAGTTCCACAGACACCCCAGGTCACCTCCCTCCTGCCAAGACAAAAAGAATGTTCACCAGTCCATCACCTCGGGCTGCCAAGCTCCACTCAGTACAATCCTGGACTTCTGACTATTCACTATTCTGTCTACATACTGTCCACACAGACCCTCTATTCTGACTCGACAGTGTTCATACCCTCCAAAGGGACTTCCAGGGATACCAGCTCTGCCCCTGCTGTCGGTGAGCAACTTGCAGCCGAGGCCCTGCTGTCTCTGAGCCGCAGCCAAACCACAGTAGCCCATACCTGTCAACAGAGGGCCGAGTGGCCACTGGGAGAGCTGGAGTGGCCTCCCAGAGCACTCACGACAGGCCAGAGTCTGCCCGACCCACACCAAGCTGAGAGGGGAAGGGAGCAAGCACCTGGGGCCCCACCTCTGCCTAGAGAGGCTCCCACTCTTCTGACCTGGGAAACACCAGCCTCTGTTGCTAAGACACTTCCTGTCCGACCGTCTACCTGCACATCACGGCCAGAATTTCAGCCATTTCCACGTACCCAGCAGAGGTGCATCCCCAAGCAAGCAGCCCCTCTGAGGAACCTCGAGAGGACACCACCCGAGTCAGTCACCCCAAGAGTTACCCAAGAGGCTCCTCCCTGGAGTTTGTGAGTGACAAGAAAGGGGACGACCTGATATGATGTCATCCCAATTTCGAGGGGCCTCGGTCTAAGCCCAAGGTGGTGCAGACGCCCCTCGGAAGGTCGGCCTCAGGAGGGCGTGTACTCTGGGGCCAGACTGCCGTACTGGAAAAACAAACACCCGCACCCTCACAGGGCAGGAAGGTGTGGGAGCAGCCTTGCTGCAGTCCCTGTGTGCAGGAAGCTGGGCTATCGCCACAGATGCCACCAAGCACCCAGGCTCCAGGGTATTGCTCTGCAGCCTCCAACCAGGGAGGTCTCCCCATATCTCTCTCACAAGCCTTGCGAGATGGACCCCATCCTGCTAACCTGCAACCTGCTCCCTGAGTCAAGCCAGTGCTCCCCGGGTCCCTGGGGGCCTGTCCTTCCAACACAGGGGGCGGGGGCGTGTCCCCTTTTGGAGCCCCAGGCCATCTTCCAGAGGATTCCAAAGGAGTGAGAGATGGAACAGCAGCAGCCGTGCACCACCAGGTCGCCCTCTAGGTGGGAGAAGTCCCTCTGAGGGGCTCACACGTTCTGTCTCCTGCCACCCCCAGGAGGCGCCCTGCTCTGGGGACCACAGCTGGGCAGTAGTCTAGGAACAGAGGTGGGGTGGTCACCCCAGTTCCCGCCAGGAATGTCGACTCTCACTACTCCCAGGAACCAAAACAGACTGAAAGACCTAAAAGGTTCTAGAACATTCTTGCACCACGATAAGCAAGGCCGCCCCCTCCATACTAGGTCCCTGTCACCTGTCCCTGCAGAGCTGGCCCGGAGACAACTCAGCTCGCACCTGGGACGGGGCAGAGGCAAGATGCCGTGCTCTACATGGGATGTGGCTACACCAGGTGTGCAGCCAGGAACGGACCTCAGGGACATACTTGCCACCTTGTGCCTGCTGGGCACCCTTATCCAGGGACGGGGGATGTGAGGAGAAGATTCAGAAACAGAACACAGGGGACCCCAGAGAAAAGGGCTTCATGTTCCCAGACTTCAGGACCCTTCTTGGTGGGACACGTGCTTTTTTAAGGAAGTGTGGATCATTATTACCCTTTACAGAGCCATTCCCTAGCCACTGGCGTTATGGAGCTGACGGAAAGCAGGTGCGTGTGGATTCCTGTCGGACCGCATCATGCTACGGGAGGTGACACAGCTTGGAAGCCTCATTTCCCCCCAAACTGAACCTGGAACGTCGCCCGCTACCTCTGCTACCCAGCCAGGTGGGGCCTGAGGCCACCCCCTTGCACAACTCACTCCTTCAGTTCCTGGCACCCTATCTTTGCTGAGTGTCAGTGGGGTGTCACAGAAGCATAAATAAACCACTCCCTTCATTACCCACCCACGTGCCAGCCAGGTGCCTGGGCCTTCCTGAGGGCATAGGTGCCTGAGAAATCCAAGTGTGGGCCTCTGCGTCCAGCGGACTCCAGATGACCCCCACCTCCAGGGAGAGCTCCTGCCTACCCTGCGCTGAGGAACCTGAGGCGGGGACTCCTCGGGGCAAATGGTCACCTGTGTGTTATCTGGTAAGCACAGCAGTCAGCTCCCTTGGCTGTTCACTGCCCTGTGTGGACAATGGGTGTCCCATGGGCTGACCTCAGATAAAGTCGGCCTGGACCCAGTCCTGGGTCTCTGGTCCTGGGAACAGGCCCTTCTGCCTGCAAGCCTGCCACTAGCCATGCCTCTCCAGGTACTTCTGCTTTCCTTATGACTGCATGACAGGATGTGGTCCAGACTGAACGGGGGCAGTGCAGGTGCCATTTCCTGCAAGGGCATGTCCTTATTCTCCTAGCGGTCATGGGTTCAGGATGGGGGCACCCCCACTGCCATGGCTTTCCTCTGGGCTCCACACTCAGTGCCCACAATGCTGCCCACTCACGTCCCTACCGAGGACACTTGAGCCTCTGCGTGAAGAAACGGAGAGGGACATGCACCAGGTCTACAAGTGCCCACGGAGGGCCTAGTGTGGGCACGGCCATACTTGTGAATGTCCAAGTGGGTGCTGGGCTGTGCAGGAGAGGCAGGGCAAACCTGATCAGGCACAGGACTCGTGCATCCTGAAAACCCCTACAGCCCTGCCCTTCATTTCAGTCAGAAAGAAGCGAGGCAGAGTCCTCTGCCCTATCGGACCTCTGCTCCACCAGGACCCGCTCTCCCCAGCACTGGGACCTAGGGACAATGCTCACACCAGGCATACCTCCAGGTACGGGGCAGTGGGTGTCCCCAGAAAGGAAGTGCCTTCCGGAAGAGCAGACGACGAGCTTGGACCCAGGCCGCAGCAGGTGACCAGGAAAAGCAGGATGCTCCTCTTTATATATGACCTTGTCCATAGCCTGGGCCATCCCTTTGGGGCTGGCTGGGTCCGCCCTGCCATCTCCACCCACCCATCCACACCCTCACCTGGTCACCAGAAGCTGATGTGCATGCAGTCCATGGAGATTGGGGAGGGGACATGCAGGGGACCCTGGGTGTGGGTGTCCCTGTCCTAGGCTCAGGAAGCACTGCAGCCAGGGCAGCTGCAGCTGCTACAGAGACAGATCACCACCCAGGGCCTAGAGGCCGTCTCTCCGCCCACTGGGGAAGGACGGCCTCTCCAGTGAAACCACACCCCTATCAACCTGGTCCGGGGCCACCAGGTACCCTCTGGTTTGTTCTGTTTAGCCTTGCCTGCCCCAGGCGAGCCAAGGGACACATATGGGGAGCACAGACTTCTCATCACCACAACAAGCACCTTCTGCGGCAAGAAGATGAGTGAGTCAGGTCACCAGAGGGCACAGGGGACCAGTTGCCTCCTCACAGAGACTCTTGCAGCAATCAGGTGAACCAGGAACCATGAAATCATCATCCCCATTTCCCAGATAAGAACACCAAGGCCTGGCAACTTCTGGAGCCACACCAGCAGAGGGCCAGTGTTCAGAACCAATGTCTGACCCAGCACCACCTCATGGCTCCTCGGGGCCAGAAGGCTGTGTGCCCTCCCATGTGGGAGACCCTGCCAAGTCAGTTTGGGCCTCAATGGGCTACTGGCATCCAGTTTCTTATTAAATCCAAATCTCCAACTTGCTTCAAGTAAGCAGTCCAGCAGACACTTCCCATAGGATGAACACATCTCCCCAGGAAGTCTGGGAGGGTCACCTTGCCAAATTAACAGATCATTGCCAATCAGGCCAGACAAGAATGCACATTAACCACTTTATCTTGCCAGCTTAAAACAAAACAAAAGCATTCAAATAAAATAACTGGCATGAAATGAAGTCTGCATAGTGAATGAAAAGCAACTAGTTTTCATGGTCAGAATCATGAGCCTTACAGGTTCCTACTCACGGCCAAGCTGTCATAGACAGGATGTTTTGAAAACATAAATGACAATGAAACCTCATTAATAAAACCTCTTAACTGAGAAACCTGTCTGGACATTTCCCAAGTTGCTGCTTCACCCTGATCTGTGATCAGCACAGGTGCCATGCAGCGGCTCTGCAGAAGACGGTGTGCACACCTGGCTGCCCAGGGCAGACTCCACAGGTGGCAGAAGGCTGTAGACCAATGGTTCTTAACCTTTTTTGAGGTACCGAACCCATCAGTTTCATATGTGCATTCACTGAACCCTTCTTTAGTGATAAATAAAATATGATTTCTTTTTCCAAATTCTAGACATAGGTATATGTGTTTTTACTGGTGCACAAAATGAGCCGTGCATGAACGTCACCTTGCTCAAAGAACAAAACCAACAAAGTGCATGAACTCACAACAAATTACGGTATTACTTTATTCTGGCCTCCACGGCAGAGGCTTCTCTGAACCCCTGAGACCGACTCATTGCACCCCTAGGGTTCGATAGAACCCAGGTTAAGAACCACTGCTGTAGAAACACTGAAGCCACAGGGAGGGGGCACTACTCAGAGGCAAGGACATACATGACAAAATCCCAGAACTGGTACTGTTTTGCAACAGTCTCTCTACTTGCAAACCAGAACTGGAAGCGCCGGCTCTGGCTTGCCCCACCCAGCCCACCCCACTCCCAGAGATCCCTGGGGACATTGCTCTTGTACAACACACACCAGTGTGAACGCCACCATTGGGGGAAGCAGGTCCTCAATCTTCTCTTCAGTGGGAAACAATTAACTGTCCCCTGAGGGATGAAAACCACATGGCTGCAAGCCCCCGCCCAGGGCCACAGCCCACAGCTGCCCAATGGCAGGACTTCTGCGCACATCATCCCATACCAAGAAAAGGACTCACAAAAGTTTCTGGTCCCGGGGGAGCAAGATGGCGACGGAGTAGGCGGACGTACGAACTTCCAACTCCCAGAACCAAAGTGGATTACAACTCAATTTTAAGAACCATCACCGGGATAAACCAACTTTGAACAAAACTAAGTGGACTCTTCAACCAAGGAACACAGAAGAAGCCACACTGAGACTGGAATATACCCTAAGAACACCATAGCACTGTTCGAAAAGAAGAAATGCGCCCCCATGTTCGTGGCAGCATTGTTCACAATAGCGAAGATCTGGAACCAGCCCAAGTGTCCGTCAGAAGACGAGTGGATTAAAAAGCTATGGTACATATATACTATGGAATACTACTCAGCCATAAGAAACGATGACATCGGATCATTTATAACAAAATGGATGTACCTTGATAACATTATACGGAGTGAAATAAGTAAATCAGAAAAAAGGAAAAACTGAGAACAGCACGATTACATACATAGGTGGGACATGAAAGTGAGGGTATGAGACATGGACAAGAGAGTGGTGGTTGTGGGATGGGGGAGGGAGGGAAGAGTGGGATAGGGAGGAGGGGAGGGACGCAGGGAAAACCAGATTGAAGGTGACAGAGGACAATTTGACTTTCGGTGATGGGTATGCAACACAATTGAATGATAGGATAACCTGGAGATGTTTTCATTGTACATATGTACCCTGATTTATTGATGTCACCCCATTAGAATTAATAATAATAAAATATATATATATTAAAAAAAAAAAAAAGTTTCTGGTCCCAGGTGAGGGTGGAGACAGACAGGCCTTTCAGAAGGGTCTGCCAAGCTCTGTCCCATGGGTCTCCTCGGCCTCAGCACCTCACAGGCTCAAAAGGAAGCCAAGCTCTCCAGGAATGCTTACCTCAATGTCACTTAACAGTAAAGACACTGCTCAGGCAGCACAGGCCACCAAATTCATGCTTACTGACAGGTACAGGTGAATACAACACATTACTAAATTCAGGGAGACGATAAGACAGCACTTAAATGTGAGCTCATTCAGAAGGGCCGAGGATGGCACACACCCCAAGCACCCGGCACGCATCCTCAACTCCCAGATCCTGGCCGGACGGCACTACCTGCTTTGACAAGTGAGCTCATTGGGGCACCTGACCTCAGAGTTGTAACCAGCCACCTGTCAGAGACAGAATGGGGACATTGGGAGCGTGCAGCCCTCTCTGCTGGGCGGGAACTTCAGGGGCATGTCTAAATATCTCCTCTGGACTTTCCTGCATCTTCTAATTTCTTTACATCAGAAAATTCACTTTTCAGTATTTTCCTTACAAATCAATCATGTTCCCAAATAATAGCAGTTCCTCCAGACTCTCTTTTGCAGTCTTTTTGGACCACTCCACGCCCAGGCCACCCCTCCAAAGAAGGGGAAGGTGGCCTGAGGCCCTGAGGACACATTTCAGTCCTTCCGTTCCTCCGCCAGACCAGGCCCCACACCTTCAGGTCCTCAGCATGGTCCGGTCTCATGTCTTAACACCTGTGGGGTCCACCTCATCCACCCCACACCTGTGCTGACCTATCTTTCCAAATCTGACCTGTCATTTAGCCTTGAGAGAGACAAATCAGACCAGGCACCAGGTCCAGACACCTGGCCTCGAGCTCTGGGTGCTACCAGCTGTGTGACCTGGGCTGACTTCGCAACTCCTCCGCCCACGGCCATTGAGCTATATGACAGAGCCGACCTCAAAGCGTGTGCCTGGTTTTTAACAACACCTCGCCATTGCCAAGGTTAGCAACATCACTAATATCTACCATAGAACAGCCCGAACAGCAAAGAGCCTTTAACTAGGTCCATCGGTAGCCTTCCAAACCTGCTAAGAGCCATAGCCATGACAAGTTTCACATTTTGCCTTTTCTACAATGACTTTTCCCAAAGAAACTGATCAGAGAGGGTACAAGCTTGTTCTGGGTACCTGGTGAACTCCACCTGGTCTCTGCATCTCTGGCCTTGCCCTCCGACTCTTATTTCCTGTCCTAAACATCGTCACCCTGCAGGATGGTACCTGCTAACCCTTGGCCACCTAAGGACAACATCTAAGGTGTTGCTGATGTGAATGAACACTGACTTGTGCAGCAACCTAACACCCTTATTTGAAGCATAAGAACCAAGAAGACCATGGAGGGTCGGAGGACAGGAGCATTGTCAATTGTACAAAGACAGCCTATGAAAGCCAAGGTCAGGATAGGTGTTCCCTATTCTTTGCGGTAGCCCCAGGTACACTTGGGGAACTGCGCTGCCCTCCCCAGGGCTCGCCCATGGCCCCCGACAGACAGTCTGCATCCCAAGCCCCCTTATCACCTCTAATGCCTGGGGAGTGAGCCCACAACTCCCTGTGAGCAAAAGCAAAGTCCAAAGTGACCCGCCACTCCTGACCAGCATTCAATCAGGACTCACTTTATTGATTTAACGCTGAACCACGTAGGCCATGAGATTCTGTACCTTGGAGAGTAAAGCTCACAGCCCTCCCCTTCCCCATCTTGGATGCCACAGGGTTACCCAGTGTCTGCGTGCCCGGGGACGAGCTCTGAAGGGGTGAAGTCATCACCGTCCACAAAGCAGGAGGGATGGTGCCAAGCCGACCCTACAGCCTGCCGCAGGCACAATTGATGAGCCTTGCTTTCCCCAACCCTCCGCCCGACACTGGAGGCCCACACCGTGTCCGTATGAGGCAGAGTTGACCCCACAGCCCCCACTCCTGGGACACTTGCTGTTGAGGGGGGAAGGAAGCTCTAAGGGACGGTCACACAGGGCCCTCAGGCTCTGTGCAGACACAGCAGCAGGGTGCTCCCAGCAGAGAACAGTTAGCCAAAAGGCTGCTCTTGTTGCTCTGGGCCGGCACTTCCTGTGTCTGGAGAAACCGGGACAACACCCCCTCCTCCCCACTGGCTCTGGAAAGCCAAGATCTGACGGGAGAGGCTGCTAATAGGGATGAAATCAGACTGCCTGAGAGAGGGCATGAACACACTGAGGCACGGGATGTGGATGTCCCTCCAGCGTTCTTTCCTAATGACAAAAATAAGAGTAACAGATGAAAAGAAAGGCAGGTA
This sequence comes from Rhynchonycteris naso, assembly GCA_037038555.1. Taxonomy (NCBI): domain Eukaryota; kingdom Metazoa; phylum Chordata; class Mammalia; order Chiroptera; family Emballonuridae; genus Rhynchonycteris; species Rhynchonycteris naso. The sequence continues at coordinate 95,977,371 of CM072996.1, read as the reverse complement.
GCATTGAGCAAGGTATCCCACAGCAGGCAAACCTGTAAGTGCATAGCCCATGAATCGCACATCCTAAGCCACACCAACTGCACCCCTAAAACCATGGCCCCTGAGGCATCCTGGCCATGGGACCTGCCACAACTGGGTGCAGCAGCACACATCCCTCCGGGACAAGGCACAGTGAGGGCCGGCTGGGCTCCGTGTGCCATGCCTGGCACCACCTCTGAGCACAGCAAGGCCGCCCTCCCACTCCTTCCCGTTCCCTGCCCGCAAGCTCCCCAGGGCCCCAGTCTCTATGGCTCACCGCTCAGATCTCCCCTCTACAGTCCTTTCATTTCCCAGGGACAGGCCCTTCCCAGTGGGAGGTCTGGTGCCAGGCTAAGTGGTGAGTGAAGGACCCCAGGGAATGATGGAGCCGGTCCATCTCTCCTAGATCCTCTTACAGTTTTCAGGGCCCACATCCCTTCCCAGGGGGCCCCAAGCTGCCTCCTAGCCAGGAGATGGAAAATACCCTCCACAGAGCTCACAACAAGCCACTGCTGACACACACTGGGAGGGCCAGACCCATAGATGCAAATACAGAGGACTTTACACATGTGCACACATGAACACATCACACATGCACACACACAGCACACATGCACACAACTATGCACAAAACCAATACATATGCACACATACACCACATGCATGTACATTACATGTGCACAATGTAACAAACATGCACACATATGTATATCACATGCACACAAACACCCCACATGTGCATTGTACACCACATGCACACAAACACCCCACATGTGCATTGTATACCACATGCACACACACACCACATGTATGCACACAAACACCACATGCATGCTCAATAGACATCACATGCATGTGTACATACATCAGATATGCACGAACACACCTCACATGCGCACCTATATCACAATGCACATGCATGTGCATGCATGTTAAATACATGCACACATAAACACACCATACATGCCCATAAACACATATACTGTGCTCTCACACCCACACATATACATACATAGAGCACACATGCACATGCACAGAGGCCCAGGAACTGGGTAAAACTGGAGGCAGGGGTGGGCCAGGCTCCTTTGGGCCACAAGCCTGTCTCACATGGGTCCTGCTGAAAGCAATACACAGGAAATGAGGACTGAGGTCCAGGGTGGAGACCAAGAGGGAAGCCACACATGTGGCCCCGACTCCTTCTCAGCCTGAATGGTCCCAGAGGGTCATGAACCTCCCTTCAACTAAGTCCTCAAGCAGCACGCACAGCAAGGTGGTGGCTGGGACTGACCTAGAGCAGCGTGAGAGGTCATGGGCCAAGGCCACACCAGTTATACACCCATGGCCGTGAGCTGGGCACCTGGCTCCATGTCTTTTATGCACTGCCCTGCAAGCTGGTCACTGACACAGCATGGGATGCTCTCCCAGGACACACAGATCTGAAAACACAGATGTGCCTGTTGCAGAAAGATACTTAGTAACCACGTGGACCTTAGGTGAGATTCCAAACAGGCTTTACACATGGAAACAGCCACCTTGCACTCTTAGGATGGCCACTATGGAAACAACAGAGTGCCAGCATTGGTGAGGATGACAAGGACAAAGACGAGGATGAGGACATGGAGAAAGTGAGGCCAGGAGCACCGTTGGTGGGAGTGCACAGGGGCGCCGCCACTACAGGACGCAGTCTAGCGGCTCCTCAGAAAGTGCAGCGTAGGACTGGCACATAATCCACCAACTCCACTTCAGGCACCCCACCGAGAGAATGGGGGGGCTGGGAGGTGGGATGCAGACACTGCACAGACACCGTCCACACAGCCACAGAAGGAAGCAGCCACGTCCACAGATGATGGATGGATAAATAAAATGGAGTGGAGACACACAATGCGATGTTATTCCATTCCTGACGGGAAAGGGGGCATTTGGTCACCATGTCTCAGATGCCCGGCCTGCCACCCCTCCCAGGGGGCCCAGACAGCTCTACTACCTCCACTTGCCCCTGCTGACTTGGGTCTTCTGCCAGGGTCAGCCCCACCAGGTGGACCTCTGCAATTTGGGGCAAGAACCCACACATCACTGCCCCGCAGAAGCACAGGTGACATCTGTCTTTGGGTATCTGAGCTACAGGATGTGACAGACCTTGGCCAGGGAAGGCGATTATGTCTGAAAAGGGGACTCTGGTTGCCTGCACGGCCAGCTAAGCCTGTCCTATGTCTACCTGGCTCCTGCTCCATGACTGTCCCACCCCCACCATGCATCAGGAAGCCAAGTGGAGGGCAGGGTCAGGAGTCAAGGTCCCGGTGTGAGCCAGACTCCGGGAAACTTCAAGTGAGGATGTCAGCAGTAGGACGCAGGATGCAACTAGGCAAAGGCTCACTCTTCCCACCAAGATCCCCCAGCCACACAGGCTGGACCCCAGGCTGACATGCAAAAGAGACCCAAGGTCGGTGAGGACGTGTGTGCGTGTGTGTATGTGTGTGTAAAGTAAAGTGAGAGAAGAAAACTCTGGAGAGACCAGGGTAGGAGCCGACACTGACCAGACGGCGGTTTCCGTAGCTTGTTGGAAAGAGGTCTTCCCTCAGTTCAGGATCTGGAAAAGTGTCTGATATGGTCCTGACGGGACAAAGTGCGTCCACGGACATCCTCAGCAGCACCTCTGGTGGCAAGTGTAACCGTTCCTCCATATAGTCCCCGCCCCCCAGACCCCCTCACAGAGACGCCCTGCCACCAACAGCAAGCTCAGAGCTCAGGGAGCCACAGAACAGGTGGGGAGAGGGAGTGTGGGCGTCACACTCAGACCACTGAACCTTCAGGAAATGTTACAAAACAAGCCAAGACCTAGAAATAAACCTGCCGGCCATGCGGACACAAAGCTGCCCTGCAGCCACATAGACGTGTCGTGAAACCCATACGCCACTCGGGGCTGAGGCGACAGACCTGTGGAGACATATGTGCCAGAACAGACATGCTCAAGACCGGAGGAAGGACCTCACGTCTCAGACCCTGCTGGGAAGTTTGCTAAATTAAAGGGTTGGTTGGCGATGCACAAGATAAACTGTGTCACAGGAAAGGACAGATGGTCGGCCTTGGAAAGGGAGCATGAGAGGCGAGACTAGGACAAGAGGTCGGGCAGAGTGGTGGCCAGGGCTGGGGAGGCTGCGGGCCTCTGAGCAGGACCAGTTGTGGGTCCCTTACACTTCCTGCTGGACACCTGGGCAGGTGGTCTCTCAGGCCCCACTCATATTGGCCTCTCCTTGTGCACTGGGGCCTACAGTCACTCCCCTGCCCCCAAAGCACAGACATGCTCTCCTCCAACACACAGGGCACAGGGCGGGAAGGGCAGGCCTTGTCAGGCTGCGTGCTCTCTCCCAGTGATGCTGAGGCCAGGGCTGGCCCAACACACTTCCTGCTCCCACCCCATGTGACTGAAGACGCCTCACCCTCCTCTTTCCATCGTTGAATCCCACTTGTCCTTGGTGAGCCAGAGACCTCCAGGCCTGCTGAACAGAGGGTGCGATGACAAGCCCCGCCCCAGACTGGCGGCAGCGGCAATGTCCGTGAGCCCCCTCTCGGCCCACAGCCCTTCGGAGTCTGCACATGACACTGGGGGGTGCCCACACAGCTCACGCATGAACAGCCTACATGACACCTCACCCTCTGCTGCCCTCCTGGCCTCACTTGTCCTGTCTCTCTGAGCGGTTGAGACGCTCCTCTATGCACGACCACGGTGTGAAGTGCCGGACAGGTCTCCTCAGTTACAAACTCAATGGCTGAGAACAACACATGTTTATCATCTGAACAGTCCTGGGGGCCGAAAGTCTAGCCTAGGACTCACTGGGCTAACATCCCAGAGATGGCCCAGCTCCTTCAAGAGGCTCTGAGGAGGGTCTGTTTCCTCGCTACCCCCATCATCCAGAGGCCGCTGGCATTCCTTGGCTCATGGCCCCTCCCTCTACCTTCAGAGCCAGTGGAGAGGACCAGGACAGCCACTCCTAACAGGCTGCTTGGGCACAAGGTTAACTGTGACCTGCAGGCAGCTGAGGTACAAAAAGAGACCCCTGCCTCCCCAAAACCCCCAGCCCAATCTGAGGAAGAGCAGGCTTGATGTTTCTCTTGTAAAGGTATGCCCGAGACACAGCGGGGAGTCTGTATGACAAACCTAGTCCAAGTCCCTCCTCTGCCAGGTCTCCTGGCACCATCCCACAATTTACAGTCTCTGAGGCCCGACCACCTTTCCTTTGTCTGGTCACTTCATGATTTCTCATTCTTCCTTAAAATGTTATATAAACCCCTCAAGATGTTAGATTTTTACTTCTTTTCTGCACAACTCCTGTGCCCCTAATGATATTAAAATCTCTCTGCCTTTTCTCCTGTTACCCTGTCCCTTGTCCGTTTCATTCCCAGGCCCCCCTGGCAGAACCTAAGAGAGCAGGGGGACTGCCCCCCCCCAGACACTCTCACTGTAGTCCTGTGCTTCGCTTCAGGCCCACCCAATAATCCAGACGCCCCCTCATCTCAAGGTCCCTGATCACACCTGCCAAGTCCCTTGACCATGTACACTAACATATTCAAAGGTTTGAGAGACTCAGACCTGGGCATCTGTAGGGGGTCATTCTGCCTCCTGCCTTTAGTGATGGGATTCAGTGTGGGCACAACTCAGGTGGTCTCCCAGCTCCTCGATGGTGAGAAGCAATTAATAGATAATTTTTAACCCTGGGAAGTCCAAACAAAACCTGTCGGCTGCCGCGGGAGTGGTGGGGGCAGGGGTGGCAGAAGGCCAGTGCTGCAAGACCCCCAGGAGACGGTGCAGCCGCTGCCAACGCCGGAATCCACTGCTACGGAGAGGAAGGGATAAAGGCAAACATACGGTAGTATTATTTTTAAGAACGCAAGCTGAATAAAAATGCAAATGACTCTTAACAGAAACTGGAAGACAACAAGAAAACCAGAACATTCCATGGCAATCTCGATTAGATTAGCCATTCAGATGCAAATTTTACCCCAGTTCTGGAAGGACCACAAGCACCCCCATTCAGAGCCCGGTCCACAGCGCAACACTTTCCGGCCACAGTTTCTTTTCATGAGCTCCTGAGACACTGGTGGCGGCCCCGTCAAGCAGGTGTGGTGGAGTTTCTGGGGTATTTTTTGCCCCGCGTGTCCTTCCTCCTGGCTCTGTTCTCTGGGGACGGTGCTCGCCCCAGTTCTCTGACATCAACACACAGGGGCGACAAGGGACACGGTCCCCAGCGCGCCCCTCGCCACCAGAGCTCCGTTGAAAAGGAGATGGTGGACGGCAGCCACACCTGCTTCTTTATGTGGAGCAGGGAGGGTCCTCAACCAGTCCCACAGGTCCTACTCACAGCCACCCTGCTGGCCACCAGCCCCAGGAAGGCCTGGCCTGAGTGTTGCCCCATGGCCACCACCCTGGTGGCAGGTGGGTCGGTGCCCATTGCCTCCATTGTTTCCTTCTAGAGCGGATGCGGGCGACACAGAGAAACCAAAAGATGCAAGAACCCAAACAAGAGAAGAAGACAGCCAACACTCAGAACCCCTTCCCCGTCGCTGTGATGTGTCTGCAGGGACCTGTACCAGCTGCCCAGGGAAGGACCAGGACCAGCCCAGGCCAGCGGAACACCTGCCCAGAGACACAGATTCAACCCTGGATGCTCGCTGACCAGCTGCACGAACAGACAAGATTCTCAGGGACATATCTCTGGTTCTCGAGAAGAGTGGCTGGTCCTTTGGGCCTGGTCACTCTGGGCAGGGATGGAAGGATGCCTGCTTGTTTACTCACGCAACCCTCCTCCACTGGGCCCTGAGAACTGGGGGAATGGAAGCCCGTCCATGGGAGTAATAAGGAAAGTCTTCTTCCTTCTCAGTAACACGCTGGGCGCTCAGAGTCCTCATCAGGAAATGCACTGACCACACGCAACCCCAATCACTTAGGGATTAAATGAGATCGCCCACATCGAGCACTCAGCACAGAAATCACACCTGGACTTTCATATGTCCTGTGTTCACTGGTCTGCAGACCCTCCGGGGCTTATCTAGTAAAGAAAAAACAGCACCTTGTATAATCTGTAAAGAACAAACAGAAAACAAGAAACACCCAGTCCAGCAGCCTCACCTTCCAACACCCACGCTGGCCACAGGGACAATGGTGCTCAGGATAGACCAGTCTGGCCTGGCTGTCCCATCCCGACAGGGACCTCTGCTGCCTCATGTGTTTGTCCTGACCCTTTGGGCAGCCTGGGTGGGGCCTTGGAGACTGGCGGTGGGCAGCTGGGCCCACTCGGCCATGACAAGGCTCCCTTCAGCAGGGGACAAGGCGCTGCAGTGAGCTTCCCCTCGGGCCGCAGGACGGGCTGGCCCCATTCTCACCCCTTTGAATGGATGGCTGTGCAAGATGTGGGCCTGATTGTCCTCCTGTGTGGGCTCATTCAGGGAGCAGGGCAAGGCCCAGCCAGGCTGGGGAAGGGGGAAGGCATTCCAGACCTGGGAGAAAGACATCTTAGAGCTCTGTGGGGAGAAGGGGTCCTGCATGGGGGCCAAACTCAGGGCCCACGTCACGGTGTCTGTGAGGGGTGGGTGGGGCGCACTGCTATCCCCATCACCCAGAGGGGCCTAGGAGGAGGCACAGCATGCAGATGGGTGCCCACACTTGGTGGTGAACAAACATGAGGCAGTGGGTAGTAGGCAGGGAGGCTTGTCTGGGTCTCGAGACCACAGGCTCAGCCCCCAGAACCAGCCTGTAAAGTGCACAAATCCCTTCCACACGGAGCACGGCACTGGCCACACATCTCGCCGCTGCTGCGTCAGGGGAGGGCCTGGCTTGGACCACCACAGTGCTCAGCGACAACAGGCACCTGCCCACGTGTGCCATCTGTGACGAGCTCCTGGTGCCCACCTCAGGTCACCAGGGTCACCAGAACGGAGGTCTGCTGATGTGTACAGTGCCACAGGACACAGGACTGTGACCTGGGTGCACACAGGTAACTGTCATGACACACTGTGTGAGCCTCCATTCTCAGCAAGACAGACAGGCCATACCTATGTGACAGGGGGCGCTGCCCTCGAGGTGCTCGTTCCCAGATTCCAAGTCTAAAGTTCCTTAAACCAGCATTGAAGGTCCCGGTGAACCTACCCACTAGAACCAGTAGTGCCAGGCGGCTGCACACAGGGCAGACCCCCGCCCTTCTCACAGGACGCTTTCTTCTGACCCTGAGACCATGGGAGCAGGCCATTCTGAGAGACACGGTCGATGTGACAAGAAGGAGTAATGGATGCAGATGCCACAAGGATGAGCCCGCTAGAACCGAGCGACCTCTAGCACCAGGCTTCCTTACAGCCCCTGATGACAGCGCCCAGAGTGTCAGGCCTTGAGACAAGACGCAGGAGAGGCCGGTGTCAGTGTGGCTTAGTGGGAATACCACACCCAGTCTGGTTTGGGGACAACTTCCAGGGCTTCCCAGGGCCCTGGGGATTTGTACCAGCACAAATCCAAAACGTTGTACTGGACATCTGACCTGGGAGCCAGGTGACTGTGACCCCTGCTACTAACAGAGCATAAAACTTGGAGAAAACGCTAACCCATCCAACCTTGAGCGAGAGGAAAGCTGCCCCAGTCACACCAGCCTCATAAAAACGCCCGTTCTCTCATCCACAGGAGACAAAGACAGTGCCTGACTTCAGAAACATTTTGAGGGAACGAACTCAAGTGCTCTTTACAGTCTTTGACTAGAATTATATCCATGTATTTTTGATCCGTGGCTGGGAATTGGAGGACCAACATTAGCTATCTGCGGGTTTTCAACTGCGTGGGTGGGTGGTCAGCGCCCCAAACCCCACCCTGCTCAACTGTAAAAACTTTTCTGAAGGCTGCAACATACTTGACAAGACAAGTATTTCCATTGACTTGTAACCTGTGAACTATCTATTTTAAAGAACAGGGCGTTCTAACCCTCTGTACTTTTCAGACCTGTCTGCTCAAACCCCCACGGTCTGCAGCCCGCCTACGAAGCCCCCGGCTCGGCAGGCCCTTCCCTACAGGGCTGCCAGAACGAAAGGGACACCTGTACTCGGGGAGCACACTTCTGCTATGACTAAAGATTTCACAAAACAAAGTGCCTGAGAAAGGCTAAGGATGTCAAACAGTGGCCCTCATCTGATGCAAAACTTGATCCCCTGTCCCTTTGAAGGTGCTTCTCATGCGCGAGCTCAGTGGGCAAGGAGAGCTCGAGACCACAGGCAGCCGATCAGCTGGAGCACCACCACTGGTCAACTGGGGTTATGGGAAAAGGTGAGAGAAATGTCTATTTTTAAAAACATATTTGAAAGTGCTGTACTTTCCCTTTTAAAAAAAAGTTAGCAATCAACTGTACAAATGGTGGTCAAATGACCAACCCACCCATGTTCAAGTTCACCACATTTTAGTATAATTTCAGCCCCTTCTCGTCCAAGAATGCACTGGACAACAATCCCATGGCCGGAACACAGTCCTGGTCAAGAGTACACAAGAGCTGGGGAGGAGACATGCCAGGGACTCAGATTGCCCACCTTCAGTTTCACCAGGAATAGTCCGGTGGTTCACCAACCGCCGCCTGAACCAGGACCTGAGGCTTCCCTGTGGTTCTCTGCCTCTGATCCCTTACCTGCACACACCGTAGGCACCACCATCCCTGGCCCCAGACCCCCTTGGCACTGCCCTCTGCCTGGGCACCTTCCATACATCAGCCTCCCACCCCGTGCCACCCTCCTTACCCTTCAAGTGCAGCCCAGGTCCCTTGGGGCAAGTGCCTCTGACCTCCCTGAAGGAGGCTCTCAAGCGGGCCCTCTTGGTGAACAGGGCATTGTGAGGGGGTCTCTGAGGGCCTGTGTGGTATGCAGGCCATTGTCCTGTTGGGGGAAATACAAGTTCCCAGGCAGGGAACCCAGAGGCCCTAAGAGAGAGGGCTAGGGTGCTAGGGCTCAGCTAGAAGAGCACTGATGTCAGAGGGGTGGCCCTGCTGTGTCAGGACACCGTGGCTATGAAGGGGGCTAGGGAGCCAGAAGAGGCACCAACCCCAGCTCTGAGGCTCCTCCTTGGGGCTGTAGGGTTCTGAATGCCCAACCCCTCCTCTGCCCACAGGCTCCCCACAGTCCTCTCGCATTTTGGCCCCCACAGAAGTCCCATGCTCTCTGCTTCCAGCTCTCCTCACTGAGCCCACACTAAAACCCCACTAAACTGTGGCATCCATCAGCAACATGACCTCGGGCTCCCCTGCAAGGACTACATGCTACGGGCTGGCCAGTCGGGCAGCTGTGACCACCTTGTGCAGGAGACCACCGCCGGGGAGGCTGGGGAGGTGCCAGATGTGGGGGACACTCTCAGTGAGACCAGAAGAGTCTCCTCCAGTCCCACAGCTGTGTTTAAATGCCTCTCACCCAGTGCACACATGGCTCTGTGCACACGTGTCCAAATCATGAGGGCTGTGGGCACGCAGACTATCCCAGGCAAGGCTGGCAGGCTGCTGTGTTAGTATCAACCTGCTTCTGGCCAGGGCACCAGAGTGACCTTGTGTCCTTCCCTCTCCTGCTGGCTATATAATAGCCTTTGGCCCTCGACTTGGTCCACATCCCTCATGTGGCCTGGATCACAGTGAGTGGGACAGAGCCCAGGGCTGCTGGTGCCCACCCACAGCCCCACTGATGTGAAAGGAGGGCCTTAGATTTCAGTCTGTGCCACTGTGCCGTGTGGACACGCCTCTGCAAGTGTGTGAGCTCTGTGCTGGGGGCAGCAGCACGGGGGGTTACAGGAGACAGGCATCTGCAGGGTCTCGGAGCAGTCCGGGGCTCTCAGCAAGAAGGGGGAGGGCAGGAACCCACCTGGGCGGTCACCCCCTCTGCTGGCTGCAAGTACACAGCCCAAGGTAAAATTTGGAAAGAAATGAGTTTCCTTTCAGCAGGCACCACAGCAAATCAGGACAGCCCCCCGCCCCCCTACTGAAGGGACCAGAGCTAGACCCTACCCATCCTCACCCCCTTCTCCTAGGAAGATAAAGATCAGACCACCGGGCACATGGTCAGTGATGGGAGCTGGTTCACATGCACCAGCAAATGTCACCGCTGTGCCAGGGACATCACATCCTTGAGGGCAGCCTTGACACATGGCCACTTCCCACGTCTAGATGGACTGAGACACCCACGAAAACACACGTAAGAGCAGTCGGACACCAGTCCGGCACCAGCACAGCTGCTCCCCGTCCTCCTGCCTCTTCCCCAGGGGGTCAGCTCCCTGTCCCCCTCTCACAGGGAGGATCCCTCTCGGTTTACCTTGCCCTGACTTCGGAGTAGATGTGCCACATCTGATTGTCGCTGAAGAGCCTCCGGTCACACAGGTGTCTGTGAGACAAATGAGCCAACTCTACAAGCTGCATCCTGGACCCGCCTGTCCATGGCCGCCACCTGTGGAGCAGGCTGGGCCACCAGAAGCTGCCAAACGAGGACCTGCTCGGGATGCAGAATGACTGGACAGCCCTACGCCTGCAGGGCCTACACCTACCCACCCAACCCCACGTCCGCCCTGCTGAACCTGGCTTCCCTAGGTGTCTGTCAGCTGTTAGTCCTGGGTGGGGCTGAGGGTGTGAACCTCAAGGCAGACCTCCACTTGCAGGACAGGTAGGGCCAGGGCCACAACAGGGTAAGCCCTGACCTCACCAGGCTCCCATGTGGGTGGGGCCAGTCGTGCTTGGGCAGCACAGCGGGAACTCAGGCATAAAGGGCATCTGGGGGACACAGGAGGCATTCAGGCATGGGCATCTGCACACATGGGGGCTGCCCCCCAGAGAGCCTGAGTCAGTGCCAGGCGTGAGATCCCGAGGGCAGCCCAAGTCAGACACGGTGTACCTGGAACAGCCACATTTGCACATGCCAAGGGTACACGCACCCTGCTTATCCATGTGTGCCCCACTGTGCACAGGGTAAAAGCACCGTGCCCAGAGGAGACTCAGACCGTGGCACGACCCTCACACAGCAGTGGGGCTGAGCAATGTGTGACTTTTCTCTCCCCCATGATGAGCTTGCTCTCTCTTTGGTGCCTTAGTCCTTAGACACGACTATTTCACTTGTTTAATACTCTTTCAAAAAAGAAGGAAACCTTACCTTTTGTGATAGCACGGGTGGACCTGGAGATTATTATGCTAAGTGAAATAAGCCAGGCAGAGAAAGACAAATATCACATGATCTGACTTATATGTGGAATCTAACCAACAAGGTGAACTGAGGAACGGAATAGAGGCAGAGACGGGGTCACAGGGAGCAGAGGGACAGCTGTCAGAGGGAAGGGGGATGAGGGGATGAGATCAGAGAAGGTGAAGGGATTAGTGAAACTATATATACATAACACAGAGATACAGATAACAGGACAGTAAGTCCCAGAAGGAAGGGGGAGGGAGGGAGGGGGAGGGGGGCAAAGGAGGTTAATGGGCAGCACATTGTTGGAGGGTAAGGGTGTTACACTGAGTGGAACGCTTGAATCTATGTTAACACAATAAATTGAAAATTTTAATTTAAAAAATGAAAAAAAAATTTTTAATTAAAAAAATAATGTCTTTCAAAAGTCTGTGTGCAGAGGGCTAATTTTACTCTGTGCCCTGTTCCACCTGGCCGTCCTTTCACTGCTACCCCACCTTCCTCCCTCACGCCAAAGGCAGCGCAGCCATCGTGGGTCTGTCCAAATCTCCCCCCGCCGGGAGCCATGAGACCCGCGTAAACACGCACATGGAGCCTGGGGCGCACATACAGGGGCGTGCTGGTGACACTCGTGGAGCACAGATCCTGGCCAGGGAGCCCCAGCCACACTCCCAGCGGGATGTGGGCTTGCAGACGACAGCCAGTGGGATGGCACAGAGGAGCCCCAGGGACAGCCAGTGGACGTGAGACCATAACACACCACAAAGTTGAAGTTCAATTCCCTGGTCAAAGAATGAATCACTGAATAGTGATGGCTGGCACCCAGGAAGAAAATCAGATTGGAATTCCCTCCCCAAACATCTCGTTCTTATGCAAAAGTATTCCAGATGTGCTCAAGGGCTGAAGTCAAGTACACAGAACCATAATCACCTGTTGGGGAATCAAGAGACAGCTGTGTCACCTTCCTAACCAGCACAGACTATCAGATGACAGAATTGGGAACAGTATTTCCCAGGCAGAAGGGAACCACTCATTTCTACAACAAACAGCCACCGCAAATGGGTGACAGCAGAGACATTCTGAGAACAAGGGCTCAGGACACAAGCAGGAGAGTCACAAATGGTGGTGTGAGCTTCTAAGGTCTTCAAGCAAAGGCCCTAAGCTTCCTGACTCAGGGAGACACACGTCTGGCAACAAAGGTGTCCCCCCCCCACCCGACCCCCCGCCAGCAGGACAAAGTGGAAAGATCCCTCCCTCCCGCTGCTGAGGGAGCATGCTGGGGATCAGGGCCCACGGACAAAAGGATGAGCAGTTTGTTCTTTTCCAAAACTGATCTGGCAAGATCTATAAAACACAGTTACACAGGCTGGCCCAGCAGTGAAACGCACTAAGTTACAGCCTCATATGTGTGACCGGGGTATCACAGTAGTACTGTGCATGCCAGCTGTGTCCTCCTCCTGCTCTAACAACTGACCACACAATGGGCAGCTCAGGGCAACAGGAACATATCCTCTCACAGTTCTGCAGGTAGGAAGTCTGCGGTCAGTGTCGCTGGGCTGAAATCAAGCTGTCAGCAGGGCCGTTCTCTCCAGAGGTTCTGAGGGAACCTGCCTCTCCTGGCTTCTGGTGGCTGCTGGCTGTCCTTGGTTTTTGGCAGCTGTGTTAGGGAGGATCCCTGCAGCTGTGTTAGGGAGGATCCCCGGGGAAACAGAATCAATAGGAGGTGGATGCACAAAGGAAGATTTATTGTAATGCATCAGCTCACATGGTCTTGGAGGCTGACTGGCCCTCAGTTCTGCAGTCAGCAAGCTGGAGACCCAGGGGAGCACATGGTGAAGATGCCAGTCCAAGTCCAGAGCAGAAGGCAGGAGAGGACAGACCAGCTCAGAGGCAGCAGGACACAGGGACACTCCCACCTCTGTCCTCCCCTGCACGGAGGAGGCCCACCATGGTGGGAGGGAACCCACTTTTCTCCATAGACAGACTCCAACGCTAACGGCATCAGAAACTCCCTCCCAGACTCACCCAGAGTCATATCTGAAAGAGTACGTGGGCAACCCTGTGCCCAGGCAAGCTGATGCATAAAATCAGCCACCAGCCCACATCACGCTTATGTCTTCACACCAGCTTCCCCCGACTTTCCCGTCTCCTCCTGGCCTCCTTCTGAGAGCACCTGCGGTGGGCTTTATAAAGGGTCCAGCACGTAACCCAGCATCACTGCCCAACTCAAGAATCACTTCTGCAGAGACCCTACTTCTAGAGGAGGTGACACTGAGAAGAGCCAGGGATTAGAACCCACCTTCTTTGGGGCTACTCTTCAGCCTCCCACCAGGGACCAAACATCCAGTCCTGCAGCCCAAGTGAGTGGCTCCAAAGAGGAAGCAGGTCCAAGTTCATAATGAAGCATAGCCTGGCTGGTGTTCAACTCCTGTCCCCGAGACGGCCAAGGAGACAGGAGGCCTGGTCTTGTCTCTGTAATGAACACAGCCAGGCCTCTCGGGTTAGAATGAGAACAGTGGGCAATCCTCAACTAGGGTCACCATGCATTTCCAATGAAGCAGCAAAAGGAAGTAACAGAGGCGTGAAGACTGTCTTTATGAGGTCTGAATGGGAGGAGGGAGGCCCCGCCTTCTGAAACCCACTTCCTGGTTCCCATACCCTACTGTGCTGAGTTCTGAAGCCCAGCTGTGTTCTGGTATGGGTGGGTTTTTTTTGTTGTTTTTTTTTAATTTTATTCATTTTAGAGAGGAGACAGAGTGAGAGAGAGAAAGAGAAAGAGAGAAAGGGGGGAGGAGCTGGAAGCATCAACTCCCATATATGCCTTGACCAGACCAGTGCAGGGTTTTAAACTGGCGACCTCAGTGTTCCCAGGTCGTCGCTTTATCCACTGCGCCACCACAGGTCAGGCAAGCTATGGGTGGGTTTTGTCCACACTCAGACGCCCACCTCCTGCATCCTCAGCATCCAGACACTCAACTCAGAGCACCCTGTAGGCCTTGGCTGGGATGCACCCCAAGTCTTGTGCCCCTGAATGCCGCAATGTTCTCTCTTTTTCATGTAGCCACCTGTCCACATTTTCCACCTGTCAAACGCCACTGGAACCCCTGAGCAGCCCGGCAGCCACTGGGAACCTCACCCCTCCCCACACTTTTATGCCTTCATCCTTGCCCCCCAGTCTCAATGGAGGCTCCCCAAGGGCCGAGCCCACTCTGTGTCCGCATGGCCAGCCTAGCTCACCTAATGGATACCTCAGTGAGGCCTGTTCCTAGGCAAGGTGGCCCATCCCCTGCCCTCTGCAGCACTCAGTGCTCCGGCAGGGACCCACCATGGGCTGGTCTTTGGATGCCTCCCTAATGGCAGGGTCTCCTCCCTGCCACACTCACCTTGTCACCAGGCCACGCTGCCCACTTCCCAAGGGTCAATGTTACCAAGACAGCCCGGGCAGGGGGAGGGGAGGAATTGGTCTGTACATAGACCCTCCATCCTTCCAGGTGCTCAGCCCAAACCTAGGGGCATCCCTGATCCCCACTCCAACTCAGGTCCTACATGGCAGCAAGTTCCCTGGGATCCAACGCCCGATAAACATAAAACTGAGACTCCCTCCCATCCCCACTACTGCACCCTGGCCCACACCAAGCCCCTCTCCAAGACCGCCTCACTGTCTAATGGGGATCCCTGTACCCCTCCATGTTCCATTCTCCCCAGAAGCCTGCAGTCCTGCCCAAACCCTAGGCTCCCGGGGTTTATGTTCCCCAGCGTCAAGAGACTCATATGCACCCCTCACCAGGGTCCCCAACACCGAAGGCCTGCTCCTGCCTCCAGGCCTTTGCACCTGAATTCCCTCTACCTGGAATGCTCCTCTCCAAACCAGGCCCAGCTCCTCTTTCTTCAGTCACCTGCCCCTTCTCAGCAGGGCCTCCTGCTGCCCTTTCCCCTCCTGAGTTCTCTCCTTTGCACATGTCACACCTCACTCCTCACATGTGACTTACTGATCCTGTAGGCTGTCCGTCTTCCCAGCCACTACAGTGCTTCTTCCATGCAGAGGCCCCAGTGCCCAGAGCACATGAGGTGCAGGGGCAAGTTCAGCACACTGAAGAGATGGGCCTGAAGAAACCTGTCCCTCTCCCAGTGCTGGGAAAGCTGGCCACACTGGGGACGGCCGCACCCAGCTCCACAAGTGCCGTGGGACAGCAGCGGGGCAGGTCTGAGGCCCGAAGCCTGGGCACTGGGACGAGCTCGAGCCGGCTGTACCAGAAAGTTTAGTAAAAGGCTCGTTTCTGTGGGCACGACAGCACTGCCACAGGCCCACTCTTCTCATAGAAAAATGGGCCTTTGTGGGCTATAAATAGCCTGGCCAGATGTGGGAGCGCCTGCGGGTCTCTTCCCAGGACTCCGTGTGGGCCCCACAGCTGCACCAAAGCAGGACCCAGGGGAAGGCACCGCACGTCGTCGTTGGCCAGCAGAGGGGTAATGGGTGGGGCCTCCTCCCCCAGGGACATGCTCCGTCCACCACCACATGCAGGACAAGGCTGAAGGGAAAGTTAAGCTAAGCACACACACGTGTCTCGTGCACAGAAAACGGGGATACAGACACCTGGAGAATGCAGAACCATTCACAGAAACTGGGGTTCCCTGTGTAGGAGAAACCCATCTGAATAGGGCACCCATGTCTCTGTGAGGCCCAGTAGTCTAGTGACCATGTGCGGAATGCAAAAGCAAGAGCCCTCGCCACGGGTTTGAAGGTGCTCTCAAATCTGGCGTGCCTGTTAATAATCCGTGGCTTCTGCCCAGGGCAGGGCCCGGAGGGAAGGGGCGCTCCAATGCAGCGTGAGCCACGGAACCATCCAGCCCGGAGCTTCCAACAGACACGGCAGGTGAGCCGCACCTGTGTTCCGGGATGTCATGCTCAGAGTAAAAACAAAGGAGAAGCCCCAATATCACATTTTATTTAACCCAATAAAAATCCAAAGCTCGGTCGCTCTGACGCTAATTAACAGTCATAAATGGCTACTCCACAGTCCCGAGTCTGGCCCTGGCATCCTGCCTCCTCTGCGTTCACACTGGAAGAGCCGCCAGGCTCTGACCAGCCCATCCGTGGGTGGTGGCAGCCACGGCACTGGACAGGACACGTGTAAAGTATGTACCCACTGCTACCGTGTGTGGCATTGCCATGTGTGGTTCTGATGCAGGAAGCCAGTACGGGTCCTGGTGTCCCTTCCAATCACTATAAATCAGAGGTCCCCAAACTACGGCCTGTGGGCCAAATTGCAGCCACCTGAGGCCATTTATCCAGCCCCCTGCACTTCTAGAAGGGGCACCTCTTTCATTGGTGGTCAGTGTATGGAGTATTGTATGTGGTGGCCCTCCAATGGTCTGAGGGACAGTGAACTGGCCCCCTGTGTAATAAGTTTGGGGACCCCTGCTATAAATGAACCCAGCAAGGTCGGAGTTGAGCGACTGCTATGGGCAGAGGTCCTGGATGGCAGCCCACTACCCGTCTGGGTCCTGGCTGCTTGGAGCCCTGTCTTCAGCGGGAGTAGTTATCTGTCATGAGGGATGGCCAGGGCCAGCTGCTGGGTTGCTGGACGGTGCCTCAGACACCCTGTCTGGTCACAGCAGCTTTTGGACAACCCGCCTCCTCCTCAGCGACCTGCCATACCTGTAATATAATCCGAACCGAAGGCCTTGAGATGATGTCTGGCTCCTTACCTTGCACAGACTGGGGCACTAAAATTACTGTGTGTTTTTTCACATCAGTGAATCATGAACTTTCAGTGCCCCTCCCCAGTCTCCACAGACTACCAGCTCAGGACACGCACCATGGGTCAGAGCCATGCCCACAGGACCCTGACCCCGTCGGAGGGTGGTCCTGGTGACGACCTACAGGGCTGCATCAGGCCTGTTGACACAGGCAGGAGTAATTAATTAACTCCTTTCCCAGTGCCCTTCCAGTGATCTCGTCATCCTAGTCTCAGCTCTGCAAGCCAGTGAAGGCCACTTGCAGAAGCAGATTAAGGTCGATTGAGGCCCCAGGCACAGAAGAAATGTTGGGCCCCTTACATTAGAAAAAAAGTGTAAATTTGGGGTTTTGCAGGGCCCTTCAGAAGTCAGGGTCCAGGGCGCGCGCCCAGTGCGCGCAGCGTTAAATCCACCTCTGGCCACTTGCTAAAAATAAAGCGTGCTACCCATGGCTGGGCTCCTGCTTCACACTCGTGCGCCCCGTCATGGAGGAAGTATGCAGGGGCACACTCGGTAAGACAAAGCCTTGGACGTTAGAGGCCAGGCAGCACCACAACCCTGCACTCACAGGAGTGCTCACTCTCGCGTTCTCAGCATAAGCATGTCTGGGCTTTAAGTTTGGGTCTGAGAGAAAAAGTCACAGATGAGACAGACATCTATGTGGAACCCCACCCTAGAAGACCACAGAGCCCCTCATGGCTCCTCCCTGTTTCGTGCATCAGGAAAGCTCCCGGCAGGTGGTGGCCCTATAGTGGGCACCCCCAGCATCCCAACTATACCATGGCACGAGGCCAGGCCTCCCTGACCACCGGGCCCCTGCTCTCATGGGAGGACACACAACCGAAGCAGTCAGCTGCTTACAGAGTCAATCCTTGGTTCAGGCAGTGTCCCTAGGACCCCGACACGGATGCCCACAGTGGCAACAGAAACACAAAACTGCTTTATCCCCACAGAGAACTCAGCGACATGATGCTTCCCGAAGAACCGCTTCACGCCAGAAAAGGCGATCCCGTAAATGAGTTGGTTTTCCACTTCAGGGAGAGTTCTAGAAGGTATTTTAATCTTCTTAACAAGCATTTCATTTTACATTGCCTTTTGTAAGCACATTATCTATATCGTGAAAGGTAGAACCATAGGTAACTCTGAACACAGGAAGGTGGGGGTGCTCCCAGGGCCAGGGGTCCTGGACCAAACAGTGAATGCCCTCTCCCTCAAAACAATTCAGCCGCATGACGGACTTTCTGGGGGAGAAGGCAGTCGCTTAAATATCCTACACACCAAAAACAAAAGTGCCTCCTGAGAACTCCTTCTAGTGCAGGCACGTCGGCACAAACCTTAATCCAGGTCCCTGGGACAGGCTGCATGGGGCTGTGGTAGGAGTAGCCATGGTTCCTCCCAGCTCTGGGTGTGACCCGCAGGCACACGCCCACCGGCAGCCCCTCACTGACACTTCCACCATCCTCCTCACTGCCAGTCACCACCAGGAGGTCCTGCCCACTCTCTTGTTCTCTAGACGCAGATTCTCAGGCTGCCAGCTCCCAACCCAGACAGACTGCTCCCTTAGCAGCCCTCTTCTCTTCTGGCGCAGTCAGAGCACACGAACTCCACGGAAACTCAAGACGGTCCCTCTAGGCTGCAGAGGACACCTGGGAGCTCCAGCTTAAGTCTGACCACCTCTGTAAGGTACAGCAGCTGCAGGGTATGGAGCCTAAGGGCTTGACCCAAAGACGGGCTAAGTTCTCAAGACCCACACGCCACGGGCAGACGCAGCCCATACCTGACAACCAGTGTCATGAATGCGGCCCCTTTGTACATCTGGTGACGGCAGAGTCTGAGACAGAGTGGGAAAAGCGTATTAGTCAGCTAGGCAAACTGAGCCACACACCCTTACCCAGTCTCTCCCAACCCTCCACAGCCCCAAGACAAATGGCTCAGCCACTTAACAGGCGAAGTCACGGTGTGGAGCTCACCTGGCCAGGTTAAGACCAGGGGCTGCATCAGTATGAACTGGGAGCAGAGGACATCGTCTGCACCCTGATCACATCCGCACCCCCTCCTAGGCCCAGTCGCTGTGACACATGGATGCTAAGCGTGAGCTCCTGGGGGCGGGAGTGAGTTGGGAGGGAACAGGCCTCCCCAGCAAGGCCAGAGAACAGAATGAGCTTTTCATACAGAGCTTCCATATTGGTCCCTAATTCAGTCATGTAGCAGGAAGATGCTGGTGGTTGAGCTTAGTATTTCAACACTTCACTTTTAAAACAAAGGGGGACTTAAAAGTCAACATCAGAAGAGGAAGAGGGGGAGGAGCAGGGTCAAAGAGAAAAAAGAACAGAACGAAACCACAAATGTACTGGAATTCGTGAGGGTTTTAATGACCTAAGAGCAGGAAGAGTCCATTAAACCCTGCTTGGCTTAGGGCCCCAGAGAAGTGGCAACTTCAAGCTGAGGGAGCCCTTTGCCAGGGCTGCTTCCTTGCTTCCACAGATCCCTGACCTCGGTGAGGAGGCAGCCAGCATCCCAGCCCCCCAGCCCCCCAAACAGCAGCTCATGCACAACCCTTCAGGGGTCCCCAACTGTCCCCAGAATGGTTCCTGTGTGCAGTCAGTCCTTCCCATCTGTCAGAGCCCAGCTCAAATGTGACCTCCTTAGAAGTGGGGGCCCTACAAGGGGGACCTTAAGCAGTGAGGGCCCCATGGGCAAGGCCTGGCCAGGGCTGTCCAGCTGAGGTTTCAGGACCAAGGTGGCTGGAGCATGAGGACCACCCAGGGCAGTGACAAGTCAACCTCCAAGGCAGACCTGCAGGCTTATGCCTCCACTCCCCGAGTATCTGCTGAGCAGCCTTGACTACATCTGTTCCTGTGGGCAGCAGTAGGATATACCACTTCCTGCATTCCAGGAAAGGCTCTCTGCATGTAACTTAGACTCCCAAGGACCCTGGCACCCTGTTCACCTAGGGTAAGACCAGACACAGACCTACCTGTGAGATCCTCCCTGGCCTCCTCAGTGATGAGCTGAAGGACACGTCCCCACAGATCCATCGGAACAAAATGCTAGTTACTCAAACTCTGGTGCAGCTTCCCTCTTTCCCCAGGACCCCTGGACCCAGCGCCAGGCTGAGCCCACCATGCCCTTAAAGAGAGACTGGCCTTGGACACATCCGCTGATCAACAACCTCCTCCTCCCCACTCTACCTTTTATCCCACTCCCCACCAGGGTCCTCATCTGCACCTCCCTATGTGCCTGACCCTCCACGTGTTGGCTAATCCCATGGTCACACAGAAGTGCTCATCCCCACAGATGCCCAATAGTACGAATGCCCCCAGAGAGAAGATGAAATAAATGGGGGTACATAAAGGACCGCACTGTGGGGATGAGTGTCTCTGCACACAGGGCCGTGAGCCGACCGCTGTAGTTCTGAGTCACCTATCAGCCAACCAAGGAGGCAGAGGTGACATCCACTACCCTGCAGGGGTTGGTCGCATCAGCACACAAGGCACCATCAAAGTGAAAGCTGCATCCATCCATCCGAGTTTCCTCCTACCCCAGAAGGCAGCATATGGAGAGGAATCATGGCGCCCTGAGCATCCACGACCCTGGAGTCTAAGGCAGCCCAGGCATCAACTAATACAATAAACAGTGGTCGGCAAACTCATTAGTCAGCAGAGTCAAATATCAACAGTACAACAATTGAAATTTTGAGAGTCAAATTTTTTAAACTTAAACTATATAGGTAGTTATATTGTTATTAACTTAATTAGAATACTCCTAAACTGGCTTTTGCACCCCTCACTCAAGGGGCCAAAGAGCTGTGGTTGCAGTTTGCCGACCACTGCAGTCACAGATGAACTAACAGATTGGATTTAAGAGAAGGGCAGGATGAGTTTGAACAAAGTGCTTTTCCAGCAGCTGACTAAACTTGATTTGGGTTAGAGAGGGCCACTCACGGGCCTCGCTAAGACCCAGACTACAGCCTGACCAGGCGGTGGTGCAGTGGATAGAGTGTTGGACTGGGATGTGGAAGACCCAGGTTCGAGACCCTGAGGTCGCCAGCTTGAGCGCAGGCCCATCTGGTTTGAGCAAAAAAAAGCTCATCAGCTTGGACCCAAGGTCGCTGGCTCCAGCAAGGGGTTACTCGGTCTGCTAAAGGCCTGCAGTCAAGGCACATGTGAGAAAGCAATCAAGGAACAACTAAGGTGTCGCAATGGCAACAAAAAACTGATGACTGATGCTTCTCATCTCTCTCTGTTCCTGTCTGTCTGTCCCTATCTATCCCTCTCTCTGTCTCTGAAAAAAAAAAAAAAAAAGACCCAGACTACAGAGTGAGGAGCTGACATCGCTGACAAGCAACCTTAAGACACCCTCTGCAGAGCCATCATCTTCAAACAGTGAAACCTGACTTCTCAGGGTCACAGATGTTGGGACATTTCACTAACTTCACTCCAAAAGTCAATACAGGTCACGATGTCTCACAGAAATTAGGCTTGTTAGCCCATATTATTTACCACAAGAAAATGCAAATAGTGGGTTTCCACAGATGGCGGGGTCCTCAGAGGAAGGGGTGCCCATGCTTTTCCCTTATAACAACACTGTCAGCCTGGCCAGGTGGTAGCGCAGTTGATAGAGTGTCGGACTGGGATGCGGAAGGACCCAGGTTCGAGACCCCGAGGTCGCCAGCTTGAGTGTGGGCCCATCTGGCTTGAGCATAAGCTCACCAGCTTGGACCCAAGGTCGCTGGCTCCAGCAAGGGGTTGCTCGGTCTGCTGAAGGCCCATGGTCAAGGCCCATGTGAGAAAGCAATCAATGAACTAAGGTGTCGCGATGAAAAACTAATGATTGATGCTTTTCATCTCTCTCCATTCCTGTCTGTCTGTCCCTGTCTATCCCTCTCTCTGACTCTCTCTCCGTCCCTGGGGGGGGGGGGACACTGTCAGCAGCAACAAGCAGCTATCTGATAAGATGTAGGGGTGTTTTTTCTTTGTGGATGCCTATGTGATACAAAAGTCCTGTTTTTTTACAAAACAGACTTATTTGTAATAAGATTAAATGTATTAAATTTGAAGGAGTAATAAATGCCCCCAAAATACCCATCTCAGGAAACAACAAATGCCTATCACTCAAAACTAGGAGTCAATGGGGGGAGCTGTCCACAAGCAACTGAGAAGCACCCCAGCCTGGTCTGAGTTGAGTTTCATGGGAAGCTCACACCAGCCATCTCTCTGCAAATCACCCAGTCCCCTTCACAGACAACGGTTAGTCTCTGTTCAATAGGGCCTCCTGGGAGCTTTCTGTGATCTACCACTCTTGACTTTTCTCTTTCAGCTCAAGGTCACAACCACCGCTTTGCTGCTGAAGGCCTTGGAGAGCAGGGAGGAATCCTCCCTTGCGCAGCAATGGGAGTGGGAAAAGCCAGGGTCACTGAAGGGCAGGGTTCATAGCTGCTGGCCCCATGCTGGTCAGTAGGAGATTGACCAGGGTTCAGGCTGGTTATGAGTTCAATCTTCATAAAGTGGAGGCTTGAAACAAATTCACACCTCCCTCTTTAGGTGCCGGGTGGGGGGTCCTAAACCCTCTGGGGACAGGGCAGGCTAAGTCCAAGTTATCACCATTGGGACGGAGCTTGTCATTTGAGTGAGGGGCCTGCTCCCTGCTAAGCTAACGTAAGTCTGTTTGCTGAAAATTGAATGGGATTTCTGTCTTTATTCCATGTATTTCTGTCCTTGGCACTACGCCCGCTCCACAGCTGCACACACATGGGCATTACTCAGAGCCCAGAGTGCCAGCCCAGAAGATGACCTGTTTTCAATGTAGCCCCCATTCTGGCATGGACACAACTGGGGGTGTCCATGTGTGAAAGGCTCACCCCGCCTTCTGGGGCCGGCTTCCCACTCTACAAAGAAAGTCAGCCCATCGCCTCCCGTGGAGGACAGACAGGAGGGGCACAAGGCTCCACAACCGGGCACTGTCCAGCAGGAGGGCTGGGAGTCCAGAAAAGAGTGAGACAGCAGTCAGAAGGTCAACTGAAAAAATGGCCACGTGTTTAAAACTGTTATTTAATTCGTTATTCGTGAGGAACCAACGAGAGGTTACAAGCCCATCAAAAGAGAAGTCGAAGAACCAAAAAATGACAAGTGCACCCAAGGGTGGGGAGAATGGGGGTGACTTGCCTAACAGACAGGGGTTTTCACCTGGGGTGATGACCATGTCTTGGAACTAGATAGAGGTGGTGGTTGCACAGTACCGAGAGTGCTACTAAACTGTCACTGTAACCTGGTTAACTCTGCTACATGAACTTTCAGCTCAATTTAAAAAATATATGGTCCCCCCCCCCCCAGTGGACAAAACTCATTTGAATGTCTACAGACACAACTGTCGATGATGACAACCTGCAGAGCTCTAGGGAGACAGACACACTCCAAAGACTCTAACAGTCCATTCAAAGGTCACTCACTCCAAAGGCCAGGTGGGAAGAGGAGCGGGGGAACTCTGAGATTTGGAAGGAGAGGGGCTGGGACCAGGTGACGGTGCAGAGTGTGATGGAGAGTAAGGTGGTGTCCAGAGGGGCCCCGTGTTCCAGAGGGAAGAAGGACAGTGGGGGAACTGAGGTGTGGGGAGCAAGGCCGTGTGGCCCTGAGGTCCCCAGGCATTGCTGTCCAGCAGGAGGCCAGGTGGTGTCTCAGCAACCCCCCTGCAGCTGCCTGAGGCATGCACTGAGGGACCCAACATGTAAAATTCTAGCTGACATGGTGACAAGAGGATGCCCCCTCATTCAAACAAAATCACAGAGATGGTGCAGATCTGAGAAATGCCTTCTCTGTAGGTCAATCTGGAAGTCTTTCCAGGCTCCTCTCACATTTCTCAGAAGCCCTAACGTGGGGTGGTGGGGGGTTGCCTAGGGCCTTCTCTTCCTCCAGGGTCACTCCGCCCTAGGAAGCCTGGGGGTTCCACATGCATGAGACCCCTTCTGGGGCATGGTTATCCGCTCAGAGTCTGGCCCCATGCAGATTGTTCTTCAGAGATGGGAGGTGAGACATAGTCCCGAGGACCATGCTCAGCCAAGAGGCCGCCAGGGGACTCGTGAGGTCCTTTCTGCCCAGAGCACAGTGTCACGTGGAGAGCACGGCCATGCTCAAGATACACCTCCCTCAAGGCCCAAGCCAGTCACATACATGACAATTCCTCAAAGACAGCCAAACCGTACCCTCGCCCTGCCATTGGATTGACTAATCAACACCTGAGTGGTCGGGGCCCCCACGGCACACAGGACTGCTGCTTGCAGGCCCAACGGTCAGCTGACTTCTGTTCCTGTGGGAAGTCGAGGATGATCACTGCCCAGCCACAAGGATTCCTCGCTGGGTTCTTGTGACGGTGACAAACGTGAGACCCATTTAATGACTGTAACCTTTTGCAAGGACGCCTCTCCTCTCAGGGAAGCCCTCTCATTACTATGTAACCATTAGGGTGTAAGCCTTGAGCCCTAGAAAGCACGTTGGAAGCTGTTGTGACTCTGTGACAAGCAACCAGGACAGAGACTAAAATATCAACCATCTCCTAGAAAGAAACTGAATGACTCATCTCAGTCGTCCAACAGGCTCTGCCCGTGTCCCACGCTTGCCTCCCTCTGGGTGACCACGCGAGGTCATGGCCACAGAAAGCCCTTCCTGGGTGAGCAACTCCATGCACTCCCGCCCCCCCGCCCTGGCATGGCTGCTGGTCTTCTGACACTTCAGAGCCAGGTGACCTGTGGTCCTATACCAGCATCTGCTTGCTAGAATTGAGCGCTGAAGGACATGCGGCCTATGACCCCCAAACTCGCTGATGGAGAGGCTGACTAGACTTCCCCTCCTTTCTGCACTTGCAACAGTAAATACACACAACTTCTAAAATAGGGAGCAATCCATTTAGAAAGGTCACAAGTCGTATCAATTGCTGCAAGGATATGACTGCAGGGGGTCCATCCCCTCCCCACCCCATGTTTGGAAACAAACCTTCTGGCACCTGAGCTGTCCCAGCCCTGGTGTTGAAGCCGCCACACCTGACCTGAAGTGTCCTGACCAGTTATGTAACTCACAGGCTGCTGTAGGCGGGCGACGCACATACAGGCTGGGCTGCCACGGGACCGTGAGATAGGTAGCAGTCAAACCAAGCAGCTGGGCACTCACCAGTCTTGATCATGCAAAGAACTTGCAATCGTGTGGGAAGAATCACATGGGAAGCACCACGCGGCACCATTGTCCTAAGGTCCGCACAGGACTGTGCATCGCTCTACGGGGAAACCCTCTGTATCTGCAAAAACCTTTCTCCTTCTATTGCTGATAAATCCCTCCCCTATTCCAAAGCCCAGAGTGACACAGAATTTTTTTTAATTAAAGAGAGTCAAATTAACCTTACTTGAGCACTTACTAAACAACAGTGCCTTTTCCCCTCATAGCGGAAGATGCCACAGTATCAGAGCAGGACCTGCTGCGGTCTGAATGTCTCTGCCCTTCTCCCAAATTCACGTGCTGCAACCCTGACCCTAATGCGATGAGTTTAGAGGTGGGGCCTTTGGGCGGTGATGAGGACAGGACTGGGGCCATGGGAATGGGGTCGGCACCTTAGAAAAGCAAACTCAGAGAGCCTGCCATTCCGCCCACCTCATGAGGACACACTGAGAAGTCTGGGACCCGGAACAGGGCCCCAGCTGACGGTCTTGCACCCTGACCCTGGATTCCCAGCCACAGGACGGAGAGAACAAATATGCGTTATCTATCAGCCACACCGCCTATAGTTATTTTGTTACCACACCAGGGATAAAGACAGGAACAAGAACCCACAGTTTCTGCCATTCTAGAAACATCTACTTTAGGGTTCACCGTGAAGGAAGACAATGTATCACACAGAAGGACATACTGCCTACTCTCACCAGGTATACAAATACCTATCAACCTCTGCTTAACCCTGGGCTTGCCATGTAAGCCGACCTGGGACCTGCACTGGGAATAGATGATACATAACTAAGTCAGCACTACATACCTGTAAACATCCTCAGTGAGGGGCAGACTCTCTGTATCCCTTTAAGGAAGATTTTCTCGTGCAAAACTGCTCCTGGTGGCAACCTGACACTTCTGGGAGCACGTGAGGACGTGCAGGTCACTGGGTGCGTATTTACTTCCCATGCTTGGGCACCCAATGCTGCCCCAGCAAGTTAAAAACCTTAATGTTGCTCTAACACATCTCATTTGTGACTCCCTGGGGACACTTTGTGAACCCAGGGAATCCAGCCTAGAAAGATGGGGTGATGCCCTGGGCTGTGCCGATGACTCCCACCCCCAAGGCGGAGGGAGAACTGTAACCACTGCAGACCCTTCAACGCCCATGGGTCAGGGAGTGCTGCAAACAGTTCTGTGCACAGTCAACAGCTTTGAGGGGGTGATCCAATTTCTCAGAAGCACCAACTGCCAAACTCACAAGGAAGAAACAGACAACCTGAGCAAATGCTACAGTTGTTAAAGAATTGAATTCATCACTAAACACCTCCTGAAATAGGTATCTGCAAGCCCAGATGGTTTTACCAGCAAATTCTACTGAACACTTAAGAAGTAAGAATTCTACACACCATCCTCCAGAAAACAGACGAGGAAAAAATGTTTCCCAGCGCCAAGGTGACCAGCATCAGCCTGACAGCAAAGCCAGATGGAGACCGCACACGAAGACTGCGCACTCCTAAACACAGAAGCAAGGACCCTTCAGTGAAAACCAGCAGATTGGACCCCATGATATATAATAGAGAGTACCCCACAACTACATGGAGTTTATCCCAGAATGCAAGGCAGATGCGCAATTTGCAAAAATCAATATGTGTGATCCACATGAACGATCTGAAGAAGAAAAACACACGAGTGTGTCAATTTATGTAGAAAAAGCATTTGAAAAATTCAGCGTTTACTCAGGGAAAAAAAAGAACTCTCGGCAAATTAGGGACAGAAGGAACTCCCACATCTGATAAAGGAGATCGGTGAGGACATCCACAGCTGATGTGACCCGCTTTGGTGAGGACTGAATGGTATCCTCTGAAAGCAGGCACAAGCCAGGTGTCCCCACTCACTGCTTCTGCACTGGAGGCCCGGCTGATGAGTGAGGAAAGAGAAAGCTATAAAAGGAATACAGGTTAGCAAGGAAGAAATAAAACAGCCTTTTCAACAGACAACATGATTGCTTGTGTAAAAACTCTGTAAGAATTTTTTTTTTATTCATTTTAGAGAGGAGACACAGAGTGAGTGAGAGAGAGAGAGAGAGAGACAGAAAGGGGTGAGGAGCTGGAAGCATCAACTCCCATATGTGCCTTGACCAGACCAGTGCAGGGTTTTGAACTGGCGACCTCAGTGTTCCCAGGTCGACGCTTTATCCACTGCGCCACCACAGGTCAGGCTGTAAGAAATTTTTAAGGAGCCTGACCAGGCAGTGGTCAGTGGATAGAGCGTTGGCCTGGGATGCTAAGGTCCTAGGTTTGAAACCCCAAGGTCACCAGCTTGAGCACAGGCTCATCTGGCTTGTGTGCGGGCTCACCAGTGTGAACCTGGGATTGCTGGCTTGAGTGTAGAATTATAGATATGACCCAGGGTCCATGACTTGGGCAAGGGGTCACTGGCTCAGCTTGAGCCCTCCCAGTCCACAAACATATGAGAAAGCAATTAATGAACAACTGAAGTGAAGCAACTATGAGTTGATACTTTTTACTCTACCCCCTCCTCCTGTCTCTGTAAAATCAATAAATGAAACCTTAGAAAGAACTTGTATTCAGGACATACTAAAAACTCTTAAAATTCAACAGTAAAAAATAAACCACCCGATTAAAATGCTAGAAAAAGACTTGGGCAGATATTTCAACAAAGTAGACATACAGATGGCATGTGAGAAGACATTGAACATCATTAGCCACTAGGAAATGCAAATTAAAACCATAACGAGACACTGTACACACATGAGAATAGCTAGGAAATAAACAACCTAATTAATATCAAGTGTAGGTGTCAACGTGGAGCAAACGGAACTCCCACGCCGATGGTGACAATGCGAGACGGGACAGCCGTTCCAGGGAGCACTGTGGCAGTTTCTCATAAAGTTAAGCACACACGCAGCATCCCACAGGGCCCTGCAACCCCACTCCTGGGCACCTGCCCTGAGGAAGCGATACCATGTGTTCACAGAAGAGCCCGCACTGGAACGTCTACGATGGCTCTCTTCAAGCATTCAGTGAAATACTACACAGCCACAAGAACCACAGACAGCTTGAGCCTCGAAGGTGGTGCGCAGACTGAGAGGTCAACCTCGAACAACTACCCACTGTTTGACTCCACTTATGGGACATTCCTGAAAAGGTCAATGCCGGGGACAGAAAGTGACCAGTCATGGTACAGGGTGGGCCAAAGTAGGTTCACAGCTGTGAGCACACAAAACAGAGGTGATTCATGTATTATTATTTATTAATTACTGTGTTATTTTCCATGCAAACGACTATAAACCTATCTTGCCCCACCCTGTATGTGGTGAAGGGTGAGGGGAGGGTATAAACAGGCAGGACAGGACAGAGATTTGGGGCGATGGGACTGTTCTGTATCCTGATTTGTGGAGGTGGCTACACAGACCTATACATCTACCACAGCTCGCAGAACAGCACAGCCAAATCATCACTTTTCTGCCTATAAATGTAAATGGAAAGGAGAAAAAAGTAAGAGAACTATGCCTAATGGACTGCAGTGTTTAAAAAGATCTATCTTTACTTTTGGCCAGTCACAAAAGGACAAATTCTGTGACTCCACTTCCATAGGGTCCCTAGAGGGGTTAGATTCCTCGATATCACAAGCAGCATGGTGGGTGCCAGGGACGGGGCGTGGGGGTTTGTGTTCAATGGGGACAGAGTTCTAGTGTGAATGGTAGAAAACTCTGGAGATGGAGGGCGGGGACAGCTGTGAGCAACAAGAGAGGGCTGATGCCGC
The DNA here is from genome assembly GCA_037038555.1 of Rhynchonycteris naso. NCBI lineage: Eukaryota > Metazoa > Chordata > Mammalia > Chiroptera > Emballonuridae > Rhynchonycteris > Rhynchonycteris naso. The sequence continues at coordinate 95,948,473 of CM072996.1, read as the reverse complement.
CAAACAGGGCACTTAAAATGGTTAATTTTATGTTCCATATATTTTACCAGAATAAACACCTTCATTCATCAGAAAAGTAGATTTACAAAACTGTATTTGCGTAATAATAAAACAGGAAGGTGGACTTTTAAAAGCAAGAGACTAAAGACTTGGAACTGCAAGTAGATTGTACTCTGTAGCTAAACTGCTGTCCAGTCGAGCATGAGTCACCCCAGATGCTCCCTCAGCACTCCCTGCACATGGGCATCGTCACACACAGGGCAGGGCCTGCTCAAACTGTGGCCAGGAACGAAAGAGAGCCTGTGGGACTCAATCTGTCCAATCTCCTGGGCTTTCATACAAGCATGCTTTCACCTCCCAGAAGAGGCAATCACCACGTCAGTAAGACATCCACAGTCAGAAGCAACAGCTTGCTTTCTTCGCCATACTTGCGCCAACCAGAACCTCAAACAGATACCCATGTAGACAGAGGGCTGCGGAGACTCTGGGCCAATAGGTCAGTAACACGAGCTTGGGCGCGCTTCCTCCTCCTCTCCATGAGGGCCATGCAGGGCAGGAGAGTCACACCCCAGCAATGTGTGGATCCCCGGCACTGCACTGGCCACGTGTCCACCCAGAGAAATTTCAGCTACTTGGTGGACTTACGGGAACCAGCTTCGTCCTCCCACCTCCCTCCACTGGCTGCCCACCCCAATGATGCCCAAAGGCCAAGTGCAGCTTCTAGACACCTGGCACCAACAGACACCAAAGGTAAACACAATCTGACTCATGCACCCCATTCTGTGCATCCCAACCATTTCAGTAGGAGTTAACCTCATTTAAACTTTGTGTTACTTGTGGAGTCGAGAAATCACTGGCATTTTAACTCCAATAAGAACATCACAACCTGACGAAGCAGTGCTGTAGTGGATGGAGTGTCGGACTGGGATACTGAAGACCCAGGTTCAAAATCCCGAGGTCACTGACCTGAGTGCTCAGGCTCATCTGGCTTGAGCGTGGGCTCACCAGCTTGAGCACAGGGTTGCTGGCTGGAGCATGGGATCATAGACATGACGCCATGGTTGCTGGCTTGAGCCCAAGGGTCACTGGCTTGAAGCCCATGGTCAGTCACTAGCTTGAGCAAGGGGTCACTGGTTCCGCTGGAGCTCCCCCACCCCCCGTCAAGGCACATAATGAGAAAAAAAAAAAAAAAAGAACATCACAAACACTGTGTTAGACAAATAAAATACAAACCAACCTGTATGTCTCCCTGTTCTTAGCATTCTGACATTCCCTTGTACGCACAGATGAAAGGACCGAGGAAAGTCTCCGTAAACTCAGTTACACTGGCTTCCCCTTATTCCGGCGGTTGGGCCTCAGGGCACTCCAGTTCCCGGCAGAACCCACGCTTGAGAACATGTGCACCACTTAAAAAAAAATAGTGTAGACTTCATTATCTCAAGTTTTGTGATTCTAAGAGCATCCTGGCCAAAGACTGGGCTGAAAACATGGAAAATTATCAACCTGCCATTTCCCAAGCCTCTTCCTGAGAGACACGTGTTCTTTAAACAAAAGGGGATGTCAAAGAATTGCTACTTCCCGCACAGGTTCCTCATGGCCAAACCTCTCCATAATGAATACTGAACCAGCATTATTGTCCTGTCTCCGTGGAGACCTCTGCAAAGGCCCTGGATGCCCGACCGACCGGGCCGCACGACAAGTTCTGGTGGTACTACTGAGAGGGGCGGGCCGGGAGCTGCCACACAGCTCAGCGCTCCTCGTCAGCGGGCCGTCCGCCAGGGCCAGACCACCACCCACAGCCGCTCTGGCATTCCCACTGACCCCTCTGCCTGTCAGGCTCAGGGAAGCCACAGAGGCTTGTCAGCCCCTACAGAAGGAGCCAGGACCAGACGGTCAGGTGGTGAACACCAGGGCAGCTGTAAACTCAGACAGGTCCCGAAGGTTGTGCTTTTCTTAGAAAGAATGAGACCCAAGGCCTCACAGGAAGCCTGAGGCCTGGGGGCAGGTGGAACCCCACACCGTGCCAGTATTCGGACAGCAGGGCAGGCTACACTCCCAGACTCCTAGCAATAGTACTGAATGCCACCAGCCAGGAAGCACAGGACACACTGAGCTCCAGGCCCAGAAAATTTACATCCACCCGGGGTCGCAGCCCTGGCACTTGTGTACCCACTCATCTAGCACCCTGCTGTCCAGCCTCTGGGACCAGCTCACACACCCATCTAAGAACATGGTCCTGCATGCATGCATGCACGTGCTCACTCACCTCAAACACACCTGATGGAAAAAAAACACCTTCCTCTCTTGAGTTTTGGGACCTCCGTGCTCCTCTTGCTTCTGCCCATTTACCCCCCGAGAACCTCACTTCCAAATCCACGCACATGGGAGGTGAGCCCACTGGGCACCAGGGCACACTTCTTCTGTTTCTCCATGATTATTTATCACCCTGTTAACAGGACGGCCAAGAGGCCCGGTAAGTACGGGCCAGGTGGACAGGAGGCCAATGTTGGTGGCTCCAAGGCAGAAACAGGATGGCAAGACTGGGACTGAGGAAAGTTTTTTTTTTTTTTCCAGGAAAAAGAAAATAGGGAGGCAGAGCAGTAGGCTTCCCATTCATAAACACCTATGGCATGTTCAAGTCAGGAAATGAAGAGTTTTCTGAAGGTAGGACAATAGGAATCATCCCAGAGGCACCTGGGGGGTCACTCAGGCCTAGACGTGGGGTCCGAGGTAAGAGGAACAAAGCAGCTGTCCTGAGGAGGTCCAGGCCAGCGCACATGGGGTCAGCTGGCACAAGGCTGTGGCCACCTCCCAAGCACCCTCTGAATGCAAGAAACTCTGGCTTCCTCCATGCCGACATCGGCCCTGTGGCCTCTGGGATGAGCTGGGAACAGGACCCACCCATCCTCACTCAGCCCAGCAAGTTCATGTGGCTTCCTTGCAGCCCAGCACAAGTCTAGGCACTTGGAGTACTGATCAACACACTGGTTAACTTTACCTGTCATCTTGGCTGGGCTATGTGCCCAGATATGTGGTCAAACATCACTTTTGAGGCTTCTGTGATGGTGTTTCTGAAGGACATTAACATGTGAATCAGCAGACAGGAAGTCTCCAGGTGGCCTGGGTCCCTCTGCACTTCAGGCTTCAGCCTGGCCTGCAGATTTTGGACTTGCCGACCTCCTGTCATGTGAGCAAATTTCTTAAAATGCCTTCTACACACACACACACACACACACACACACACACACACACACACACACACGGTCGCTCTTTCCCGGTAGAACCCTAACACAATCAGGGACATGACTTCCAAGAAGCCACCCAGCCCAGGTATCGAAGCAGAGCTCACTGTGAGGAGAAGGTGCCCGTGAGCACATGGCACCCCATCGAGCGTTCTGATGAAAAGCCACATGTGCCAGTGACTGGGGGCACAGCACCCAGTGTCTGGCTGGTATGCACAGCTGACCCCAAGGAAAACATGTAGACTCACAGCAGCAGAAAGAACTGTCACCCACCCGTTATCTTAGACAAGCGAGAGGCAAGGAAGTCAGGGGTGAATGTTATTATTGGGCTAAAAACCAGTTCAGACTTATGGAGAACAGTTCTATAAACCTCCCTGCAGACGGAAACACTCAAATCCACGTGAGCCCATGGCACTGCAGAACTCGAGCTGTGCTATGCACTGCTTCTCAGGAGCATGCATGCATACATGTGTGTACCTGAAATGCACAGCGGAGACCTGAGAAACAGCCATCGGGGCACACACCTGGGGCACGGGGCTGCTCCTCTTGGTTCTCTTCCTTCGTTTTCTCAACAATAAAAATTCCATTAAAATAAAGGAAAGTTCATAAGCACATCTGACTTCCTTTTCACTCTGGAGAGTCAACCAGCATTTCTGTAGGAACACCCCCAAAAGAAACGGCCCCACCCACAGAGATAACAGCTCACATAACAAGATAGAAGGCCCTTTCCTGTTTCCCCTCTGAGTCAACACTAAATAATCTCACAAAGCAGCAAGTTTCCACTGGGCTCTTTCTTCAACTTCCCACGAGCACCAAAAACAGCCATGGTGTCCACCTTCCTGCAGATACAGCTTTGCTGGGCTATATCCTGGTGATGGTGTGTGCCCGCCTGCCCGCCTGCCCACTGAGCTTCCCCCGGACTGCTCTTCTGCCTCTCGTGTGCAACAGCAGGTTGCACAGTGTCTGCCCGGGGCCCGTGGGCAAGGCCAGATTTGGAAAAGGCATCTTTGCAGGTGTAATTAACTTAAGGTTGTTTATTCAGGAAGAGATCAATCATCTCGGGTCATCCAAGTGGGCCCTAAATCCAATGACAAGTGTTTTATGAGACACAGAGAGTCAAAGAAAAAGGCCATATGACCACAGAGCAGAGACTGGAGTGATATGGCCACAGGCCAAGGGACACCAGGAGCCAGGTGTCCCGAAGCCTTTGGAGAAAGCACAACCCTGTCCACACCCTGATTTTGGACTTCTGGCCTCCAGAACTCGGGGAGCAGAAATTTCCGTTGCTCTAAGCCTCCCATTTGTGCTATCTTGTCACAGAAGCCCCGGGACACACGTATGCACTGGAATTCGACCAGGTGGGAGCATGTGTCCAAGAAGGCAGGAAGGCCTCCCTGTTACCTAGACCACAAAACATGCTCATTCATCTGGGTCGCACTGTCTGAGTCCTTCTCCACCTTTCGACTCAGCGTTCATGCCCTAGGCTGTCCCCACCTGCTCTAAGGGACTGCCCTCTTCCCAGGGTAGCATGGCTTGTCCCAGACACTCCTGCCATGTCACACGGTATCCCGAATCCAGCGGCCTGCACACGTCAACAGGCCCATGGTCCTGGGGCTGGGAGTCCCAACAGGCCACGGCAGGGACTCTCGTTTCTGCTGCAAAGTCTGAGACCCCAGCTACAGAACCCAATGGCTATGGAAACCGGTGGCCATGTGAAGGCCCATCCCCCACACATTGGGATTGGAGCCCTGGACCACCCACTGTGGTGCCCACATGGCTAGCCTCTCAAGTGCTCAGGTTTCTTCAGAGAACAGTGGCCACAGGGCTGTTTACCCCAATTTAGCATCTCAGGGACCCAAGACCAGAGAGTTTAGAGGCCACCCCTCCCACGAAGGAGGGGCGGAGCAGACACCACACCCCAGACAGCAGTGCTGCTGGGTCTGCAGCTAGGACTTTAAAATCGCCACAGACAACCCTCTCCCCACCCAGCTTCCCACTCCCTTCTCACTCTTCAGCTCTGACCCAGCGTTCCAGACTCTGAGCCCCCAGCCCGTCCTGCTGCTCGGCACTCACACTCGAGGTTCCCTCCCTGACAGCACATGTCTCCCATTAGCGCCCACACACCGTGGTCCCACTGAAGCCCCTTGTCTGGTCCACTCTCCTACCCAGGACCCCTGGATCTCGACCCTCACCGTGCACACAGTGCCTGGGACATGCCAGGCATGCCACACGGAGTGAATGATGGCATGTCTAAGTGGCTGACAGGGGTCAATGCAGCAAGAGACAAAACAGGGCACAGAAGGCCCACGTGTGTTGTACTGACCAGGGAGGTTCCACCCGGCCTTACTGTGCCTGTAGGTGGGGACATGCAAAGGGTGATAGGGAGCGAGGTACAGCCAGCGAGACCCCTGAGGGGCCAGCATGGGGTGGAGGAGGAGCGGGCTCAGGGCAGATCCTGGCGGAGGGACAGGCTGCAGAGTGGGTCAGAGAGAGGATGCTCATGAAGAGGCTTGGGGCCTGAACTCTAGAAGGCCAGCTACAACAGCCAAACTGTCTGTCCTGGGACGTGAGCTGTAACCACCAAAGACCCCACGTCCTGAATGGAGGATAAAAGTACAAAAGTTTTCACAAGCCACATTCCTAATGGCCCAAGCCAGACACCAAGCTAACGGAACCTGTGGCGTGTGCTCACGATGTCCCAAACAGAGGGGCCAAGGAGGGCACCCAGTGAGCAGCCTAGCCTGATGCCAACTGCAGGAATCTACAGTGTGGAGAAACCTGGCCAGGATGCACCTCTGTGGAGACTGGGTGGATGTAGTAACCCAGGCTAAGTGCACATGGCCCCAGCAGGCTCTCCCGGAGCCGAGCACAAGAAAGAAGAGCCTGCATCCCCGGCCAGCCCCGTGGGCACCTCTGGGGCACCCACACAGCAACCACACACCCTGCTGCAGCAGCTGGCCCTTACCCCATCTGGGAGAGGCCAACGCAGCTGTTCTGCTTCCCACGGTATCTTTTCCACTAAAAAGTACAACAAACAGTAAAACATCCGCCTGCTTTTGTAAACAAGGCAAGAACAGTGCGTCCCCAAGTTACAAACATCTGACTTACGTACAACTCGGACTTATGAATGGAGCACCATAAGGGCTATTGGTAATCAACTGCAGTTAGACATAAGTGAAAATGACATCATAGAGTTACCCAACTCCCATGACAAAGAACTGACCCAGTGAAGACATTATGGAACTAGAGCAGCAGATGATAGCATTTAGGGAAGAAAACAGGGACCTAGAAACTCCAGAACCGAAAATATTTTCTACAAAAGAGTTAGCTGATGCTTTTCATCTCATTGAAGCAGGAATGGCAAAGTTAGAGGAGCAAGATCCTGATACAGAGAGGTTCACCAAAGTTTACCATGCAGTTACTGAAGGCCTGAGATGCTACAGGGCTATTTATGATGAGGAAAAGAAAGCTCTGTACAACCTCCCTTGATGCCTACTTCAGGAAACTAATTCAGCAGCAGAATCAAACCCTGATTCTCTAACACCAGTCTCACCCTCTCCAACAAGTCTATTATGTCTGCATCATCCAAGATAGCTCAAGGTTGTATTTGAACATATTTAAGTATTTATATACACAGAAAGGTAAAAATGAATACTATGTTAAGAAAAACCTGTGTAAGTTGCATTTAATAGGTAAATGTGTTAAAACTCACGTACAAATGTAACCAACATACAGAACCTATCTTCTCCATAACTGGGACAACCTGTATAACAAGAGAAGTGTCAGGCTCTTGGGATATACTGTGTGTGTGTGTGTGTGTGTGTGTGTGTGTGTGTGTGTGTGTGTGTGTGAGAGAGAGAGAGAGAGAGAGAGAGCTGTATTTTCTATTTTCTCTCTGTTTTTCCTTTGTTGTGACATACTCTGTGTGTATGTGTGTGTGTGTGTGTGTGTGTGTGATCAAGAGCTGTGTTTTCTATTTTCTCTCTCTGTTTTTCCTTTGTTGCAACATACCGTGTGTGTGTGTGTGTGTGTGTGTGTGTGTGTGTATGTGATTGAGAGCTGTGTTTTCTATTTTCTCTTTCTGTTTCTCCTTTGTTGGGACATACCGTGTGTGTGTGTGTGTGTGTGTGAGAGAGAGAGAGAGAGAGAGAGAGAGAGAGAGAGAGAGAGAGCGCACGCTGTGTTTTCTATTTTCTCTCTCTGTTTCTCCTTTCTTGGGACATACCGTGTGTGTGTGTGTGTGTGTGTGTGTGTGTGTGTGTATAATCGAGAGCTGTGTTTTCTATTTTCTCTCTCTGTTTTTCCTTTATGATTCCCATAAGTATTCCTGCAGAACACCAGAGACAGGCAGAAAAGCCCCAGGAGGAGACATCATCAGCATGCTATCAATCACTCTTGTGACCAGCACCCTGGAAGCATCTCTAGAAATCTTTTGGAAATTAGAGGTCCTTGCCATCCACCCTGCTTCAGGACCGGGTTTAGCATTTGATGTGCTACATAAATTCCCCATGCATTAGTCTTATTTCACACTATTATTTTTAGAGACTGGCTCTCTGGCTGCACCTCCTCTCTCTGGCCGTCTGTCAGGGCCTTGAGCTTGAATCTAGGTTTCTATTTATAAACCTCAGGAGATGTCCTTTCCAATAAATGCTCCTTTACATCGTGATTCCTTAGGATAAATTCTAACGTTGAACCTCAAATGACCAACTAGTATATGCATCTTTAAAACCTTTTAAACACCCCAGCCCTGGCCACCCCTCGGCATGCCCATTAGATGTCGCATGCTGGCGAGTGGGCTACTTACTCTGCAGGCTTCGAGTCACGGCTCTGGGCTCACACCTGCAGCGTGCGTTGCCCCTTCCCGGCTCAGTGACCCACAAACAAGGGTCTTATTCTCTCTGTTCTCAACATCCTCACCACAGAGATGAGGACCAGGCTATCCCAATCTGAGAGGACTGGAGTCAGGATTTCACAAGACAGCCAGAGAAGGTACCTGGCACGCCCCTGACTACCAGGTCGCCATGACCAGCAACACACCATTCTTTCCCACGACAACCACTGGTCACTGTGCCTGCCTTCCAGCTCAGCAATCAGAGGCACCAAAGTCACCCCTAAACCTAAACTGTTTCTGATCATGCTGGTTACTGCTCACACACTTGCACAATGAGGCTGACAGAAGAAGTCAGACTCAAAGGCCACATACAGTATTATTCCACTATGTGACATTCTGGAAACATCTATAAGGTTAGAAATCCGATTCTCTGTTGCTGGGGAAGTGGGGGAAGGGTCTCACTCTAAAGGGGCACAGGGGAATTTGTGGCAGTATGCTAATTTTCCATATCTTGTTTGGGTGGTGGTTATGTAACCATGTACCAAAATTCACAAAACAGGACATTAAAAAGGATGGATTCTGCAGTACACAGATTACACCTTGGAAAGTCTGACTTAAAAACAACCCTGCAGAGAAGGAAGTCTATAGAAGCTGTGTGGTGTAGAGTTCCAGGCCCAGTCACCCAAACCGCCGCTATCCTTCCGTCTCCTGTTCACACTGGGGTCAAGCACTAACTCAACACACACACAAGCCCAGCCACGACCTATGTGAGTGCAACACTCCAGCCAGAGTCACACTAGCTGGTGCTCTCTGCACAGAACTTGTGCTCATTCTGGGGCTCTCCATCCTCCCCGGCTCTCTCATCTGCCTCCCCTCTGGAGGGTCCCACCAGGTCCACCAAGGACTAAGCATTCTCTTACCTCCACCTCCAAGGTTCTCAACGGGTGGCTGCACATTCGAATTCCCCAAGCTGCTTGTCAGCCCCCACCCCATGCATAGCCCGGGAGGCTCTGATGTTCCTGGGAAAGCAAGCATGACGAGACACCAAGATTTTGTTTTTGTTTTTGTTTTTTTAAAGGACCCAAGATCAAGAATAAAAAAGGGAACGTCACAGCCTGACCTGTGGTGGCGCAGTGGATAAAGCGTCGACCTGGGAACACTGAGGTCGCCAGTTCAAATCCCTGCACTGGTCTGGTCAAGGCACATATGGGAGTTGATGCTTCCAGCTCCTCCCCCCTTTCTCTCTTTCTCTCTCTCTCTCTCACTCTGTGTCTCCACTCTAAAATGAATAAAATAAAATAAATTAAAAAAGGGAACGTCACAAAGACCCTACAGACATTAAAAGGATCACAAGGAAATACTACAAACAACCTCATGCTAACCATTTTGACAACTCATATGACATGGACATATCCCTGGAAACACACAAACCACCAGCACTGACTCGAGATATAGAAAATCTTCAGAGCCCTACATCAAGAAAGTCAATTCCGCCTGACCTGTGGTGGCGCAGTGGATAAAGCGTCGACCTGGGAACACTGAGGTCGCCAGTTCAAATCCCTGCACTGGTCTGGTCAAGGCACATGTGGGAGTTGATGCTTCCAGCTCCTCCCCCCTTTCTCTCTCTCTCTGTCTCTCTGTGTGTCTCCTCTCTAAAATGAATAAAATAAAATAAAATAATTGTAAAAAGAAAAGAAAGTAAGTCAATTCCTAAGTAAATGCCTCCCCACAAAGAAAACCCCACATGGCTTCACTAGTAATTCTATCGAACATTTAAGGAATAAACAATACTGGACCTGCACAAACTCTTTAAAATAAATAAATGAAGAGGGAACACTTCCTAAGTCATGGTGTGGGGCCAACATTACCCAGATACTGACAGCAGAAGTAGCAGGAGGAAAGAACACAGTATCCCTTGAGAGTATAGTTACAGGTATACCTAACAAGGTCAGTTGAATCCAGCAATACATAAAAAGAATAATATGTACATCAAGACCAACTGTGTTGGTGCCAGGTGCCAGGAATGCAAGGTTGTCTAACAGTCAAAAATCAATCACTGTAATTCATTGTCAAAAATCAATCACTGTTAATCATTGTCAAAAACCAATCACTGCAATTCATTGTATTTACGGAAAAAGAAAAGAAGAACTCTATTATTATTTCAATAGATACAGAATAAACACATGACAAAATTCAACTTCCATTAATGATAAAAAACTTTTGGAGAACTAGAAAAGTTCTTCCTCAACCTCATCAAAGGCATTTACATAAAATCGTCACCTAACAGGAACAAAAACATCAAGTTTTTTCTTCCTAAGGGAACAGGTAAGAATGTCGACTTTCACCACGCCTGTTAAACAGTTTATGGGAAGTCCTGGGACAATGAATGGGATGAAAGAAGAAAAAGCAATGAAAAGCACTAGAATGGGAAAGAAAGAAGTAAAATGGTCCCCATTCATAACTTTCAGGATTACAATTGTGTAAAATCTTAAGGGACCGCCAAAAGCTACTCAAACAAGTGAATCTAGAAAGGTCACATAAACAATATTAAAAACCAATTATATTTCTAAACAAAATTGGAAATTAAAACATTTTAAATCCATTTATAACATTCAAACAGGAAGTACAGTGTGTCCGTAAAGTCATGGTGCACTTTTGACCTGTGACAGGTCAAAAGTGCACCATGACTTTACGGACACTGTACTAAAAATTTGATAAGTAAGACTGTACACTCCCCACCTCTAATCACTAGAAAAATGAAGGAGAGATACACAGAGACAGTCCGGCTCACTGGCTCAGTACGGTGTAGAAGTCAATTTTCCCCAAATTGATCTAAAGAATTAACACAATGCCAGGCAAAACCCAAGTAGGCGTTTTTATTGTGGGATCTGACAAGCTGGTTTTAAATTTGTACGGAGTGCAAAGGACCCAGAATAGACAAAATAACGGAAAACAGCAGAGTCAGAAGGCTCACACTGCCTTGCGTCAAGTGTTATCATGAACCAGCAGTTATAAAGACAGTGCAGTTTGGGGGCCTATGGGGTATAAGCTATAATGGTCCAGAACTGAGTTCAGGAACAAAACCCACAGATACAATTATTTCTCAAACGTGCCAAGAGAAATCAATAAGAAAAAGGATAGTCTCTTCAAAAAATGGTGCTGGATACTATATGCTGATGCTTCCCGCCCCTCCCCATTTCTCTAAAATCAATAAATAAAATCTTTAAAAAAAAAGTGTGTCTGAGAGTGAAGCCAACCCATAGCCAAGAGATGGCGAGAGAGAGATTCCTAGTGAGTTGCTTGACTACTTAGACCAGTGGTTCTTAACCTTTTTTTGAGGTACCAAACCCACCAGTTTCATATGCGCATTCACCGAACCCTTCTTTAGTGATAAATAACATGATTTCTTTTTCCAAATTCAAGACATAGGTATATGTTTTTTTACGGTGCACAAAATGAGCCGTGCATGAACATCACCTTGCTCAAAGAACAAAACCAACAAAGTGCATGAACTCACAACAAATTACGGTATTACTTTATTCTGGCCTCCGCGGCAGAGGCTTCTCCGAATCTGAGACCGACTCATCGAACCCCTAGGGTTCGACAGAACCCAGGTTAAGAACCACTGACTTAGACCTAACCAGGCCTGAAGGCCGATACCCTTAGTTTTTTGGTTAGACGTGGACTGAAACATTTTTTTTGTCACTTTGAATTGGAATTTTTATTTGCAACTGAAAAACTTCTGATTAGTAAAGGCAATAATAATAAAAAAAATTGGTGCTGGGACAACTGGAGATCCTCATGCAAAACACGAGCCTTAACTCAACACAGGCATCAGATCCAAACATAAAAGGTAAACGCACACATTTTCAGAAGACAACATAGGAGAAAATCTTTAGGACGATGGGTTAGGCAAGGATTTCATAAATGGGACACAAAAATCACAAACCATGAAAAACAATTGGTAAAACTGGATTTAGTCAGAAGTAACTTGCCTGCCCTTAAAAAATATCATTAATAAAAGCAAAAAGCAAGCCAGAGACTAAGAGGAAAGGTTTGCCATAAAAATACCTGACAAAATATTTGAATCTGGAATACGTGAGAACCTCTCACAACTCAAATATAAGAGGACAGCCCAGTTCAAAAGAGCAGTAAATTTGAAGAGACTTACAAGAATAGATACAAATAATGGATACTTCGAAGAATAGATACAAATAGCTAACAAACCCACACAAGAAAAGATGCCCAACTAAATAAACCTTAGTGATACCACACTACAACACACCCACCAGAACACCTAAAATTAAAGACTGACAATGGCCAGTGTTGGCAAAGGCGTGAACAACCGCACTTGCCCGTGAACAGCGGCGGGGGGGAGGGGGGGATGACATGCTCAAGTTGGACAACAACCTGAAGTTTCCTATGGTTTTTATATACACTCCCCATAAAACCCGCTCATCGGGAGATGCTCAAGAGAAAATATATGTCCACACTAAGGTTTACACACAAATGTACAAATCATTTTCTTATTGTGATAACACATTAAGATGTACCATGTCAACCATTTAACAGTGCACACTCAGTATCGCTGAGTACATCCACAATGTTCCGCAACCATCACCACCATCGATTTCCAGAACGCTTCATCGTGTCCAAAGGAAACCTTGTACATAGGAAGCACCCCATTCTTCCCTCCTTCAAACCCTGGCAACCACTAATCTGCTTTCTGTCTCTATGAATTTGTCCATTCTGGACATTTCCTATTTACATCAAATCATAAATATGTGTTCTTCCGTGTCTATGTTTACCAAGCATGTTGGCAAGGGTCATCCACGCTGTAGCATGAGTCAGTGCTCCATTCCTTTATAGCCAAGTAATATGCCGTTGTCTGGGTGGACCACACTTGGTTATCCATTCACCTAGTGATGGACATGTGGGTTGGTTCCATCGTCTTGTGTACAGTGCTTGTTTGAAAATATGTTTTCAATTCTTTTGCATATATGCCCATCAGTGGAATTGCTGGGGCCCGTGGTGATTCCGTGCTTAACTCTTTGAGGAATCTCTAAACTGTTTCCCAAAGTTGCTGCACCATTTTAACGTTCAGACCGGCGATGTGGGAGGGTTCTCATTTCCCCGTGTGTTCGCCAACACTCATTTTCCATTTTCTTGATAAAAGTCACTCCAGTAAGTGAGAAGTGGTCTCTCACTGTGGTTTTGAGTTGCATGTCCTTAGTGACTAATGACGTTAAGCATCTTTTCACGTGCTTATTCGTCGTTTGCATGTTTTCTCTCGAGGTACGTCTGTTCCTGTTTTAAGTGGGTGTTTATTCTGTTGTGTTGAATTGTGGTTCACAGCACCTACATTCATGACAATCCTAAACAGGAAGCCATCCAAACATCCACCAACAGGTGAACAAATCAATACACCATGGCACACCCACATGAGACAGGACGCAGCAATAAAAAGACAGGATATGCACAGCAACACATATGAACCGCAGAAATAGCGTGCTGAGTGTAAGAAGCTGAACACAGAGTCCACAGCATGTGTTTCCACTGTGTAACTCCTGAACAAACAGATTTTATCTATAATAATCTAATCTCAACAGATCAGTGACTACCTGGGCAGGCAGGGGCCATGGCGGAGCCAGAGTTGAATGCAAAGAAAGGGGCAAGAGGAAAATTTGGGAGGGTTCACAGGACAATCTCTGTCTCCAATGCTCAACTCTGGTGCAACAGCACCAACGTGTCCCAGGACCGTACCTGATGGGGTAAGCGGGCATGGCACAGCTGACCTGCAGGCTGGAGTTGCTCAACCTTGGCCTCTGTCATGATTATCGTGGCCGGTCGCAACGGTATACACTTGTCAAAACTCCCTGAACAGTGCAGCACTTAAAACAAGTGCCTTTTATTGTAAGTCACACCTCAATACATTTGGCTAATGGAACACTGTATCTACAGACAAGCACCAGGTCTAATGTGCACTGAGAGCAGGCACCACGCCCGGCCCCTGCCTTCCTGACCACCCCAGGAATGCACCCAGCAAGGCAGCCCGCGTTTAACTCAGCAGCTCTTCAACTCCCAGGTACTGTAAGGCTGAGCGAGTCCCCTGGTGGCCTGTGAAAACAGTTTCTGATTCCGGGGCTGGAGTGCTGCTGGGAACCTGCACTTCCAACCAGGTCTGAGGATGCGATGGGGACCATGCCTTGGGGAGGGTGCCCTCGTCCTCCTAGTGCTCAGTGGTCGTGGAGTTGAGTCCATGTTGTAGACAAACCCCTGGTCCTTGTTCATAGCTGGAGCCTTTACCATAGGAAATGACAAACTAATTCAAGAGGGAACACTCACAGCCCCACTGGTAACAGGCCAAGCACAAGGTCAAGGGCTCACTTTTGGCCTGTTTCCCAACCCCACCCCACAGTGAACCTGGCCCCCTTCTCCTGCCCTGCACAGCTGTGCTCCTTTATGCAAGGGCATCACCCCTGCCCAGAGTTCTCCAGGCCTCCTGAACCCACCACCCCTGAGCACCTACTGCTGTGCTCGGGACTCGGCCATCCTGAGCTTCCATAACCATTCTCTGCCACACTGGCCTTCTGCCCGGCCTCCAGACCCCAGGGCCTGGCAGAGGTGCCCTGTACACCCCAGGCCAATCACAGTTTGCAAGGGGCAGCTGGCCTGACCCAGAAACCTCCGCCCCGCTCCCCTCCCCCTCTCCCCCCCCCCCCCCCGCATCTGCCCAATCCATGTTCTAGGACCAGGACCCTGGCGGGAGCCACCCTCTCTCTCACCTCCTTCCATTCAGAACACAGTCCTAAGCCCGAGGCTGTCTCAACACCTCTGCCCCAGATCATTTCTCAGGTCATCAGCAACATCCATATTATAAGGTCAATGCTCAGTCCTTGCCTCACTGGACCCCTGGCCGGGCAGTCCTTCCTCACTGTGCTCCTCCTGCTGTGCCCCCCACCCCCCCACACCCACGGCTTTCTTCTGCCTCTCAGCCATCTGACTCACAGCTTTAACATCACTCTGTACCGGCCTCACCCAGCCCAGGCCTCTTCCCCACCCAGTTTCCTTCGTGGGGTGAGCCCCTCACAGCTCAGCCTGGATGGCAAGGGAACTTACAAGTCTCTCTCTGGAAAGCTGGCCATCCTCCCCAACTCTCCATCTCAGGGGGATGCTGACCCCAACCCTCTGACTGGCTAAGCCAAGAATCTCAGGGTCACCTGAGCTCCTCTATTGTACCAACCATCCTGTTAGCTCCTTTTTCACGGCACACCCCAAACCTAGACAGATGTGCTGCCTGCACAGGGTGGCTCCTGCCCCTCCCAGTAGCCAGTCTGCACGCTGGCCTTGCTCACATGTGCCTGGACATCTGCCCCTTCATTTTGTACCATAGGCTCAGGGACGCCCACTGGTCACCTGATTTTAAATCCCACACCCCCCAACTGCTGGCTCCCCCAAGTACACGGACCCCACACTTTCTTTCTCCAGAGCAGACAACACAATCTGACACACTCCTCTCTGCAATCATCCGTCTCCATCAACCTGACCATCAGCTCTCAGCAGGCAGCCTTCTGTCTCTTGGTTTCCTGCAGTAATTGGTGCTCAGTCAACCTCTGTGGAGGATGCAATGAGACTCCGTGAAGTGGGCAGACTGTGAGTGGAGAGGCCAGAAGGTCCAGCTCCTCCACCTCAACAAAGATGAGTGATGGGTCACCACCTACGAAGGCCACAGTCCCGCCGGTTCCCTGAGCGCCCGGGAGGCACAGCTCTGCTTCGACGGGACCTCCAAGCCCAGGGACAAGCAGGGAAGCAGACTGCACGCGAGGTGAAGGGGAAAGGGGGCATCACACCCCAGGCTCAGGGCCACACAGACACGAGCCCGGGCTCAGGGCAGAGCCCAGCGGTGCCCTCCCTAGGCCACAGAAAGGACTAGTCAATAACAACAACGAAAACTCCTAAACACAAGGTGAGAACAAAGAGACCCAGCTTCAGGCTCTTATTTTGGGCAGCCTCCCCCCACCCCACCCCACCCCCTGACCGCCGAACATAGTGTTCCTTCAAACAAAATCATAATACACACCCAGCAGAGCCAAACAACACCACCCAAACACAGGGATCAGAGCAAATGGTATTCTGGTGTTAAAAGCAACTCAAATTTCTTGCAACAGGGCAAGGGGGAAAAGAAAAAACAAACTCTAGAATTCAGACAACTTGTACTTTTTTACTTTGTGGATACCATTTTTATCCTTTTTCTGTCAGTGTAGATTAAGGTTACTTCACACACCCTCTACTGAATGAAAGGGAAAACAGATGAAACCACGTCTGAAAATGAGTGCCATAGCCCACAGCAGCAGGTCCCACGCAGCTGTGGAACTCACCCGCGAGGCTCTGGACATGTCTGCTTTTAGTTCTGGAGGGGACATGCTTTGCCGCTAGAACTGGGACTGTTGTGGGTCTGAGCCAAGAGCCTCTACCCATGGCCTGGGGCCCGGGACCCACAACCCGGGGCACAGGACAGCAGACTGCCTCCTGCTCGCTCCCCCCACAGCTGGGTGACATGTGGCTGTTGAATTTCCAGGTTTTCGGTCTTGTCCACCTGCTGCTGATGGCCGCGTATCTATCCATGTCTGTGTTTCATGGCTCACAGGGTTATTATTCAGAGGACCAGTGATTCCTAACTCACTTAGTGCCCTGTTTAGGTTGCTCCATCTCTCATTAAGGTGTACAGGAAGGATTTTTACAAATCAAATGACATTTAAAATACGCATAAGTAGAAACATAGAAGTTCAGACTATTTAAAATAGGATAGTATACTACCTAACGAAGACCTCTTCTTAAAAATGAATTTTAAAATTACAAGAATGATTCCACTGTAAAAGAAACAAACGGAACAGAAGTATACAAACAGGAAATAAATACAGGCTTCCCTCTTGCCCCCTCTGTCCCCCTCCACACGTCTTTCCCCAACACACACGCACACGCACGTACACACCTTTGCCTCCCAACCACACCGAACTGTGGACGCTTCTGCTCAGAGCTATGTCCCTACAGCCTGAACAGTGCCCGCCCCACTAGCCAATGGCGGGCACCCCGTAATTATCTATTCCATAAACAGCGTGTGACCCTCCAGATAGGTTTCCATAATGAGCACCTACACACATAAATAGGATCATTTCATACATGTGGGACCGAAGAGGGACATTTTCACTTAACATACTGGCACTTCTTTTAAAGTAAACCTTTGAACTCTTCCATGAAGTGAAGGATCCAACAGCGTTTGCAGGTGGTGGGTAGGGGGAAATGCGGTTCTTAGATTATTATTAACTTTTTATTATGGAGAGTTTTGGGAATACACAGACATGGACAGAAAAGCATAACGAACCCTCAAGCACCCTCACCCAGACCCAACAACCGTCCCCACATGGACGGATCTGAGCTCAGCATCACTTCCTCTGTAAATGCTCCACTACTTGCTGCTAAAGGGTAAAGGTCATTTTAACATAACCACAGTGCTGTTATTAAGGCCTATGATCATCCCTGAAAATCATCATTCACTCAACAAATGTCCAATTGTCTCATAAATACCATCATTTTTGAAAGGAGTGATTCTTGGATCAATTGCCAGTTTGCCTGCCTTTCGTTCAAAGCCTGCCGTCCTAGGGTGGCGCTAAGAAGCAATCGGGGACGTGCAGCCTCTGCTCTCATGAACAGCATTAAAGATCTTTCAGCCAAATAATGGAGCCTGTCCCACTGAATGGAGACTCACACAGGCATGTAGGTGGGTGCACGCACCTAGGCGGCTGGAGTGCCCAGGGGCAGCCGCAGGGAGTGGGCCTGGGCCTGCATGCAGGAGGGTCAGGCAAGCTGGAAAGTGACTGATATCAGCCAGGTTGCTGGCCCCTAGGAGGACCTTCTCTGGCGTGTTGGCATCGCCACCCTAACTCAAGGCAAGGCCAGACTGTAGGCAGGCTGAACATGGCTGTGAGCTGTACCATCTCCCATGCAGAGGAGCCGGCTTGACCTGCCCTCTCTCTACGATGCCGAGACCCACCCAAAGGCAGCCAGGGCAAACAGACACAGAGGGGAGAGGACTTCCACCATGCCTCTGCCACTTTTTGGATCACTTTCCTTCTTACCTTCTACTCTTCCTTCTGGAATATGGCAAAAGGTCAAAGGAGAAACAGCTGTCCGCAGCAGAGACTTTCAAGGACTAAAGCCTTTCTCTCAGGCACAACCCTCAACAGTCAGCCAATGACAGATTCATTGGTACATCTTCACAAAGCCCGCCTTGCCCCACAACCAGCCTGCATGCCTGGACAGTTAGCAGGTCACCGCTATTGCTCCAAGAAGAGCCTGGGGTAGGGCACAGGGGTCACTGCCTGCCACCTCATACCCCCCAGTTCTCCTATCCAAGCAGCTTCTTAGCACAAAGTGGGATGTTGCTATAAATTATGACACAACCAGGAAGCCAATACACTTGCTCCAGGGACCTCACCCACGGACACAGGGGACGCCCAAGAGACATAGATAGGTCCCATGAGTTCTGGCCCCGGGCTCACCACACAAGACATCAAAACTCGGTCAGGAGGAGGCTCTGCTTCCCCCCTCCTCTAGAAAGGGACACAGGGAGAGGAGCAGGAGGCCCAAACCTGTCTATGCCAGCTGTAGGAGAGGTGGACTCCCTCCAGAAGCAGAAACAAGCATTGATTCTTGCAATGCATTATTGATTTTGCTGTGTGCTGGTAATGGTGCACGAGCCTCCCCCTCACTCAGAGCCGGCCATTAGTGAGCACTACCGGGCACTGGCCCAACCGTTCCTGCCTGGTGTGGGCAAGGCCCTTTTGAGAGGAAACTGGCCTCAGACTACCCACATGGTGGAGGGTCATCTCTCTTCCCTCAGACACACTGTATGGCACAGCTCTGCACCAGGCTGAGGCATGGGACTTCGGGCAAGGCCACCAGAGCACTCTAGTCACCAGAGGAGAGGTCTGTGCAAGGCTCCATTTTCCAAAAGATATGTGTGCTGGTCAGGAGGGTGGACAGAGGAACTCAATGGCATTATTGCAGAGGGCACAGACCAACAGTGGAAAAGCCCATCGTGGCAGCCAGTCTCCCTCCCATGTCAGCTGGGGTAACTCCCTGCAAGGGAGGCACCCCAAAGGGGAGGGGCCCAGCGCTAGCCATTGGATTTTATTTCTTGATTTGATTTACCTGCTGGGTGTACTATGGGATAGTTACCAACCAGCCTGAGGGTTTTGCCCCCCCAGGGGCACAACCTTGCCCACAGAAATGCCCAATGGCGTGTTTCCCACTCCTGAAGTTTCTATCCCTGGTAGCACACAGCGCCTGGGGTACTCCTCTGAGCAGGCCTGCTTTATTCTTCTTCAGTCTTGCAGACGATGTGCACAGACAACAACCGTTACAATGACAATTGGGGCATTATCTCCTCCAGAATACTGGCCCTGCTGCTGTCTGAGCTGGCCTATTTCTGGGACACAGTAATCATTCCCAAATAACGGCATCAGGACAGCCAGTCCTAGGGCAGATATGAGGTGACAGGCAGGCGGTGTCACTTCACCCCCTGGGAATTTCCACTCAGTGGCACCTAGTGGATTTGACTAGACTTGGAATAGGAGGGCCAGCTGCTTGGCCAAGGGCCTCAGGTCCAGCCTGGCCACCAGGGTCTGGGACCTGCATATTCTGTGTAAGGGAAGGTTTACAAAACAAAAGCAGAGCCACTTTGTGGGGCACACACGCCAGAAAGTAAGGCCCAGCCCTCAAATACAGGCCTTGTTTTCAGTGAACGACCCACCTACAGGCTCCCCACCGCCCAATGCTAAGTCAAATAAATGAATGGTATGACCACGAACCAACTCCCCCTTCCAAGTCTGCACCGGCAGGCAATTGCCCGGCGGGCTCAGCCCCCCGTAGCTCACCGGGCGCTGCAACAGGTGCAGCCAAGCAGAGGCTGGTGAGTCCCCTCGGCGGTTCCAGAACCTGGCAGCCAAAGCCCTAAAGGAGACAAGGCCTGCAGCACCGGCCACCAGGGCCGACCTGCCCCACCTGTCTGAGTGCGCGGCTCCGAGTCCAGCGCAGCGGGCAGCGGTCTCTGGGACAGAAATAGAAGCGGCGGGGCCCCGCCAGGTCGCGGTGGCCGGAGTGGGGCCGCCCTGGCTGCAGACGGGCAAGGCGGGCGGCCAGGACCCAGCGCGCCAGCCCCGCGCCCAGCCCGGCCAGCGGCACGCCCCGCGTCCGGCGGAGCCACCTGCGCACTGGGCCCGGGGAACCGGGAGAGGAGGAGCCTTGGGGCCGGGGAGGGACCCCCGCCCGTGCACCTGCCGGCCCGGCGCTGCACATGCCCTCCGCCCTTACCTGTCGGGCGCGTCCCCGCGGTGCCCGACCCAGCGCGGCGCAGGAATGGCGGCGGCGGCTCCGGAGAAGGAGGCGGAGGCCCGTGGCCGAGGTCGGCGTGCAGGCGGCGCAAGGATGCTGCGGAGGGCGAGCGCGGGGCGGCGCGGGGCGGCGCGGGAGGCAGCGCAGGGTCGACGTGCAGGCCCCTCCTTCGCTGCCCGCCTCCCCTTCCCGCCTCCTAGTCTTCCCTCCCCCGCCTCTCCTCCCTCCACCCCTCCCGCGGGCTCACCTTCCTCCACCTCCTCTTCCCCCTCTTTTTCCCTCCCCTTCCTCCACTCCTCACCCCTCCTGCTCTTTCCCACCCCCTCTTCCCTTACCCCTTCTCCACCTTCCTCTACTCCCCCTCTCCTACTCTCCCTGAAGTCCCCAGAGGCTGCCCTCCTATGCTCTGGGCCTGTGCTGGGTCCAGCAGGAATTCTGATGAAGTGCACAGCTGCCCCTCCTTACCACCTGCTAATGGACCAACATGCCCTTTCTGGGAGCCAGCCCGACCCCACTCTTTCCAGGGGACCTCCTGCACAATGAGTGAGCAAAGCATGAGGCATCCTGGACACTTGCACTTCTGCTTCTAAGCAAATCTGACTGAGTGACAACATTTCAAACCAGGCCCCTTGCTGTTTTCTCAAGTGAGGTGGGCAGGGGCTTCCCCCAAACTTGTTTTCTTCCCTGGCCCTTCTGTGCCCCTGTGCCAACTGTTATCTCTACACCTGACGGCAAAGGGTTCTGCAGTGCAGTTCCTGGTGACACACCGTGGTGCTGACCCACTGCTCACTTCCACCCAGAGGGAGAAGTGATGGGTCTGGGAGTATGGCTGGCCTGGTGAGCAGGCCACTTGAGGGACACTGGCCCAAGAAAGGGACACAGCTTCCAAGTCAGGAAGCAGGATTCAAACTCACCAGGCTTGGCCTGCACTCCTTGTCCTGATGCCCACTGGCTGCTGAGAGCCAAACAAGAGTTTTAAAATGAAGCTGTGCCTAAGTGATCAGTTACATCCCAGAGCCTCTGTTCCTGTAAGGGGACTCCTGCCTTTTCGATCTGGGACACTACCACCTAAGGGCTCAGAACCTCAGACCAGTGAACCAACAATGGCCAGCAAGCTGGTGATGCAAGTGTACCAGGTGCAGACAGGGTCGGTGGGAGTCATTCCTCCCTCTGTGGGTGAAATTTGTGACCTGTAATCTGATAGACTACAGTTTGTCATGGCTCTGATGCCTCCAAGGTAGAGCTGGGAGCCCAGTTCCGACCTCACCAAAATAAAGAGAGGGTGGCCAACTCCAGGGTCAGCTGTACATCAGGGAAGAACTGCCTGAGAGCCCATAGCACCGTGTGCTCCGCATTCAGGGCAGGAAGTGGGGGTGCTGTCCTTCCCAAAGTCCCTTCCAGCTGGGGAGTCTGGGGATTCTGTGAATCTGCATTCCCTCCCATCTGAATTAATGCTTGATGAGAAGGAATGAGGGCAGCACTGTTTTAACAGCATCCCATGCCCCCAATAGGGACCCACTCTTATGATCGATAAATGCAAGCATTGCAGAGAGGGGGTGGGGGCTCTCCTGTATTCTTTACTAGTTGGACATAGCTAGAACACGGTACACTAGCTTATTATGTAAGGACAGCCACCAACAGGCTGTAGCAGGGTCACTGACTGCCAGAGCCCTCACTCTGGAAAATGGATGTGTGGAGCGAAGGAGAGTGAAATCCAAATATTTGCAAAACTCTCCTGGAAGAAGGATGACCCTGTGGGGTGAGGAAGGGTGGAAGGAAGACAGATGGAGAGAAATTAGGTGAGAAAGTAGATTTCTGCTCCCTGTGAGTGCTTTCCGTCAGATCTGCCTCTGCCAGGGGACCCGGTGCCCCTGGAGAAGTGTGTCCTTCAGGCTCAGCGTCTAGACAGGCTCTCTCTGGGGCTGCCCAGGAGCCTGCTGGAGGGCCCTGCAACTGGGGCAGTGAGGCTGGGACCCCTGCTGGCCGTTAGACCCATGCCATTCTTTCTCAAAACCACACATATGGGAGGTCCTGTACCCCTTCCCACTCCCTCTGCAGAACAAGTATGCAGGAGAGTAAGAGGCGTACTCAGCATACCTGACCCGTGGCCAATGCTCCAGCTTCAGGACCTTCAGTTTCAAACCTCTCCTAGCCTGTTTCCTCATTTGTGTAAGGGAGACCAGGGAGATGATAGCAGTTCCCACCACTCAGCACCTGGGGTGTCTTTCCTTCCTGTGGCCTCGCCCTGTCACACAGAGGGATCCAGTTTGTCTTTTCATTCTTGTGGTAACTGTTCCACATTCTACAATGGGACTGTTTTTAAAGTTGAGTTTATCAGGGAAACACTGGTTAACAAAATTATAGAGGTTTCAGGTGCCCAATTCCACAACACATCTCTGTAGCTTGTGTAGTGTGTTCAACTGCCTCTACTATGAGATACTGTATTTTAAACATGTACATAAGACTAGCCAGGTGACCCCTACATCCTTGCATGGGGTGGTAATCGTATGTACCCGCTCCCCATTCTCCCAGTGTTAATATCAAAGACCAATGGGACTCTATTTGTCTTTCAGCTTCCCTAGAAACGCTGAGGGTTTGGACACTTAGGGTATCTGCATTTTCCACATGGTGGACACTAACCATGTGCAGATGAGCATGGCGACAGCCGCTACTTAAACTCCATGTGAAGAGACACTCCAGGTGGCAGCCACACCGCTTTCGCCTTGGCCCAAGTAGATGTGGGCAGAGGCACCATTTCTTGGCCTCTGCTCCTCCATGTGTGCTGGAGTGTGTCTGTGGTGGGCTGGGAGCAATTTCAAGGCCGTCCACGTGGAGATACTTGAGCAAGGGAGGAAACGTTTTTGAGAATAGCTGTCCTGTTGCGTTTCACCTTCAGCTACCAGAGTAGTCCCAGCCCTGGCTCAGGCAGTGACCAGGGCTTAGCACTTGGGCTGCCAGGCACAGGGGGTAAGCACCTCTGGAGAAGTGGGCTCTGAGGGCAGAGGCAACTGTCTGGGGAGTATGTGTAGCCTCCAGATCCAAGGAAATGTCTTCAAGCATGACCACAAAGTACTCTTCGGATGTTTGGGGCCAGGCCTCTGTTGTGAGTACTGCTGAAGCTACTGATGGAATGGCTGCCACCCCACCCCTCACTGTCCCCCAACCCCAGAGAAGGCCCCCGTCCTGCAGTTCTCAGGGTCACCCCCCACCCCGCCGCCGCCCGCACACCTGGTGGTCAGAGCAGCCTCTTCAGCTAAAGAGAGAAGCATCTGGCTGCCCCCAGTGCCCTCCTAGGCCACCACCTTCCCGGGACCCCAGTGGATATGAGGGCCCTCTCATGGAAAGCCTTGTTCTGGCAGATAAATGATGTGACTGAGCCATTGTCATTATTCTGTGTGCCTACGCAGCATTCTAGCTGCCACACCAGTAAGTGCTACTCCCTGCGGCAAAGGGGTGTAACCCAGTCTCCGGCATACTCACCCAAACCCTTCCCTGTCGCTGAGTACACACCATGGCTTACCAGGACTGCCTTTGTCATATTCAGGAGTGAGGTTCCAGGCAGCAGGGCTAGAAACAGCGGCTGAACCCCACCCCAGCTGGAGCAGAGAAGGTGGAAATCAGTGTAGCAAAACAGCTGCTGGTGTGCTGCCCAGGCTGACCATTAGCTTAACCAAAACTTGCGTCCTCTTTGATCTGCACCAGCAATGCCTTCCTAACCCTCCAAAGACCATCCGTGCCTCCTGCTACAGGGCCACCAAACTTTCCTGTGCCCTCCGCCTTTGCAAATGCCAGCAGGTGTTACTGACCTATTTACCCCTAAAGACATTTCACCAGCCTAGGCACACATCCCAGCCCAGCAGAGCATTCGTGCACTGTGATGTCACCTCCAACGTCCCTCGGTTACAGCCTGCACCAGGGCCCACTGCCATTGTTTGTCCAGATCTTTATTTTTTGCGTGGCTTTCATTCGGCCTTCTAGAGCTGGGTGACTTCTATTGACCTCTTCAGAATAATGCATTTAAAATTTAAATAGTGCTTTTAAGTGCATAATGTAAAATACAGGATTAGAAAGGAAGCCTATTGTACAGAAATTCACTTATCGGAATATTTAAAGCTACGATCCATTTGTTTTACTCACACATTGAATAACATAGTCTGGAGCAGGTCTGAGAACTAGTCATTTTTGAAGTTGTGATAAGCTGCCTGGTATTTTAAGGTGTGATGTGGAAAAAGCTATGTGTTCTATGGGGGCACATTTGGCTAATATGACTGACTACATTCTGTCACCTGTATCAGTACTCAAAGGAAATGATTAATCTCAAAGGTTACTTGTGTGTAGGGGGGATGTAATTTCCCCCTCAATCCATTCTACCTGGATGGACTGTCCAAAGTCTATCCTGATTAAGAATTAGTATTTTGGCTCTGGCTGGGTGGCTTAATGGATAAAGCATTGACGTGGAACACCAGAGGTCGCAGGTTCGACCCCCTGTCAGGGCATGTATGAGAAGCAATTGCTGAGTGCACAACTAAATGGAACAACTGAGTGAAACAACGAGTTGATGCTTCTCTCTTTCTCCCCACATCAATGGAAAATTTTTTTAAAAAATAATTATTATTTTGAAGGGAAGAGACTTGGACTGTCAGTCCCCAGCACAATGGTTGTGTACAATCACACTCAAGCAGATTTATTGTGAGACGGGGCTCAGCTTAGACTCTTGGCTCACTCTCATCTAAGTGGCTGCAGGTATAGTTTGATCCAGAAACTGGACTGCTGTTGTCAAGTCTTTCTCTTGCTGATGTCTTGGCTTCTTTCTCTCTGATTGGCCCTAGTTCTACTTGTCTATTGCTTTCACTGTTTCCTACCAGGAAGCTGTTGGCAGCCTCAGTCCAAACTGATGATAAAGACTCTTTTTGGCCATAGTGTGGTTCCTGTGGGAAGACTCTGGATGGTTCAGTTGGGCCTTTTGCCATCCCAATAACTTATAACCTTCGACAAGGATGGGGAGCCACAACTGGTCATACCTGGGCCACATGCCCATGCCCACAGCAGGGTGTGGCTGATCACCGCGCAGAACCCCTGAGTTGGACAAGGAGCCCTTCCCGAGTGGGCAGAGGTGCTGAGTAGACAAAAGCAACACCGTTCAGCTGTGTCAGGGCCAGAGGGTGAGTAATCACAATGCATTCTTTGCAGGGCAGGGTTTTCTGCTGCAATAAAGAAACCTAAAAGACAATGGTTTAACCAAGATATAGGTTTACTTATGTCTTATATAACACTGCCAGAGACAGACAGACAGACCAGGCCTGGAGACAGCTGTGTATCCTCCAAGTGGATGTTGCCACCCACCCAATTGGAGGGAGAAAGGACATACTCACATGTCCAAAGGCAAGAGCAGGAAGTGGCACGCATCACCCCTGTCCCATCCCAGTGACTAGGACTTACTCATGGGGCTGCATGTAGTTTCCAGGAGGCATGGACATGTAGTTGCTCGCAAAGTGACTATGTGCCCAGTTAAAAGTCTACTATATGAAGGAAGGGGAAAATATGTCTGGGTGTACACTTAGGAACTGCCGTATACATGCCAGTGTAATTAAACCTATAATAAGAAGTGCATTGAGGTTAGTTGAAGCTCCAGGTGCAGAAGAAAATATTGGGCCCCTTAAAAAAAAAGAGAGAGAGAGACAGGGAAAATAAAAATACATGTTAACCATATTTTTAAATAAATAAAAAATGTTATGTAAACTGACCAGGCAGTGGCACAGTGGATAGAGCATTGGACTGGGATGCAGAGGACCCAGGTTTGAAACTCCAAGGTCGCCAGCTTGAGCGTGGGCTCATCTGATTTGAGCAAGGCTCCCTAGCTTGGACCCAAGGTCACTGGCTTGAGTAAGGTGTCACTCACTCTGCTGTTGCCCCCTGGTCAAGGCACATATGAGAGAGAAATCAATCAATGAACAACTAAGGTGCCGCAACGAAGAATTGATGTTTCTCATCTCTCTCCTTTCTTATCTGTCTGTCCCTATCTGTCCCTCTCTCTGTCTCTGTCACACACACACACACACAAAAATGTACTATTAATGTTAAAATTGCATATATGAAACCAAACTTGATGTCATTAGAAAAAAGTGTAAAGTTGGGATTTTGCATGGCCCTTCAGAAGTTGGGGTCTAGAGCACGTGCCCGGTGTACCCACCATTAAATCCACTTCTGCCGTAATAAATGTACATGGCACACTGTTCACCCACTAGAATATCTAAAATTGAAAAGACCATGTGTCAGTGAGAATGTGAAGCAACTAGAAGTTGCATTGGTGCTGGCAAGAGTGTAACATGGTGCAGCTGCTTTGGGAAACCATTTAGTAGCACCGTGAAAGCTGAAATACATATGCCCTATAACCTAGCGGTGCCTCTCTTGGTATATATCTGACAAAATTAAGTGTGTTTGTTTGCCAGAAGACATGTAAAAGAATGCTCATAGAAATTTTATTGCTATAATTAAAATCAGGAGCCATCCAAGTAGATATCAATAGCAGAGAGGCAAAGAGTCATATTCTGAATGGAATACTACCCAGCAATGAAGAAGGAGAAATCCATGCAACAGAATAAAGGGTCTTTCAGACATCCATCTGGGTGGCATCTGTCAGCCACAAAGAGCCCATACTGCATGTTCTGTCTACAGGAATCCCTAAAGTAGGCAAATATAATCAGCGCTCCTCTCTTGCACATTCTTTTAAGTGAGAGGACAGAAGACAAAGAGACAGACCCCACATCCGCCCTGACCCAGATCCACCCAGCAACCACCATCTGGGGCGAGTCAACCAAGCTATCCTCAGTGCCTAAGGCTGATACTAGGACCAATAAAGCCACTGGCTATGGAAGGGGAAGAGGGAGGAGAAGAGAAGCAGATGATTTCTTTTCATGTGTGCTCTGACCAGGAATAGAATCCAGGACATCCATTCTCTGGGCTGACGCTGTATTCATGAGCCAACTGGCCAAGAACTATTGGGCACGTCCTGATGAGAGAAGGCACTGTGGACGCTGTCGACATTTGCTGTTGACTTGCATGGTGGTTAGCCCAGAGGAGACATATGCTAGAATTAACAGAGTATAAAATCTAGAAATCCTCTAGCACTGAGGATGTCTGTATTTTTGTGTTTGTGAGTTACAGTTCAATAAAATAATACCAACATGCAAAAAAGGAAAGGAAGTATTATGTTGTGAAAAACAGTCATGTGCTCAACTCCCTAGAGGGCCTTCTCAGAGTTAGGAGAACCCTCCCCCACCCTACCGGGGCATTCCTGGGGGGCAGAGGCTGCCAGCAGGCACAGCTGGGTCCCAGACACCCAGGACATGAGCTTCTCAATACCAACAGGAGGACATGCTGGCCTCATTTTCCAGGCAGGAAACAGAGTCAGGTTGGTCATGCTTACTCTTCACCCTTGTGTCTTTCTGAGGAAGGATGTAGACACTGGTAGGGACTTCTGGTGGTGGTCTCTACACGTAGCCATGCCAGAAGGTTTTGTGCAAACACGGACAATGATTAGACCATGTGTGGGTAAGCCATGTGTAGCAGCAACCACAGCCCTCAACTACCTGCCCGCCTCAGCTGCCAGTTTACCTGCTGGCTGGACTCGGGACAGGGAACTCCGTGATTCAGACTCCCTTCTTATTCATCGTGGATTTGGAGACTGTCAAGAATTGGATTCTTCAGAGAGAAAAGTTGAAGGCCTCATTGCCCTTGTGGCTGTCCTGTGGTTTTGTCTCTGACCATGACTTTAGTTACTCAGGCCCACCAGCAATGAGACAACTTCCTTTTTAGAGCATCATCGAGAGTCTCTGCACCTGCCTTTCCCTTTGTTGAAGACCCTTTGTCACATGGGATGGAGGCACTGGGTGAACCCTGAGTGCATTGTGTTGTTTGTTTCCTGGCAGGACAGAAGAAACAGTCAGAGGCTTTGAATATGGCCGCAGATGGCACCACATGGCCGCAGATGGCATAACCTACCTCTTGTGGTCCAATTTGGAGAGCAGAAAGATTCTTCTCTAAGAGTTCTGCAGTGGCTAGCAGAAATAAAAAGGTATTTTCAAATCAGGCCATTGTCTAAGCATAGTAAAACCACGAGACCCACCACCTCTGGCTCACCCACAGGCTGTCTCCATCTCTGCGGGAAGAAGGACCACCCCCGCACCCCCCCCCACCTCCACCAATGCCAACAGTCCATGCCGGCTTGCTAAGTACATAACTGGTATTTTATTCCACAGAACCAAAATCATTTTGAGGGAGTATGTTGTAAAGATTGAGTTTTAACCAAAAGTACGGTGATTTTTTTTTTTTTTTATCATTGAGGCAAAATACAAGAGTAAGTAAAACATTTAGAAGGAGATACTGGTGGAAACCTTGGTGTCAGCAGTAAGTCCTCAATCATGCAGAGCTACATCTGTAGTGTTTTAAAATTATTATGCAATAATATCAAAAGTAGGTCATGCATAAAGGAGTTGGTGTGATGGCGCCACTTTTTGCAAGGCTTCCAACAGCACAATGTTGGGACAGCATTCAGAGGTTCCCAGCCTCTGTGGTCCGTAGGAGCCACTATGAGGAGGGCCCAGGGAGGGATTTGCCATTTTCAGTGGAAAGTAAGTGGCGGTTACTAGCCATGATGACACTGTTCTTTGGGTCTGGATTTGCTGCAGCTTTCTTCATAGTAGGACACCAACTGCTTAAAAAATAAGGATGTTTTCGTTAATTCGTGAAACAGTTAAGAAGAGGATCATTTTAAGAGGTGCAGTCTCTTTGAAAAATGAATTAAACTGTTGAACTCAAGATACTAGATGTGCTTGTAAATAAATTAATAGCATGAAAAAAAAGAATATCAAAAGTAGTCAAACTAGCCCTGACCATTGGTCTGGCATGTGGATGTCCTGGGTTCAATTCCCAGTCAGTGCACACAGGAAAAGCACCCATCTGCTTCTCCACCCCTTTTCCTCTCACTTCTCTCTCTCTCTCTCTTTCTCTCTCCCCCTCCTGTGGCCAGGGCTCGATTGGAGCAAGTTGGCCCCAGGCACTGAAGAAGGTTCCAAGGCCTCTGCCTCAGGCACTAAATAGAGCTTGGTTGCTGAGCAACAGAGCAACACCCCAAATGGGCAAAATATCATCCCCTAGTGGGCTTTTCGGATGGATCCCTGTTAGGATGCATGTGGGAGTCTGTCTGCCTTCCCTCCTCTCTCTGAATTAAAAAATAGAAAATATTGTCAAACTAAACAGAAGTACAAAAGTAAACAAAATAAGAAATGACAACCCTCTTTCCTCCCCCACTTTTTTGGACAATATTAATGTTCTTTCTTCTAGGCTTTGCTTCCTGCAAACAAACAGGCAAGTGTGCATGTTCTCTTATAAAAGGTCTGTTATCAATTTCTCTCTCTACACACACACACACACACACACACACACACACACACATATACATTTCTTTGGTTTTTAAAATATTTTTATTTAGAAATTAAATTTAATGCAGTGACATTGAATCTATAAGAATACATAGATTTCAGGTAAACATCTCTATAGCATTCGAACTATTGATTGTATTGTGTGCCCATCACCCAAAGTCAAATCACTTCTTGCCACCATATATTTGTCCTTCTTTACTCCCCTCCCTTAACTTCCTTCAAAAAGCAGGTGTAGCCATACTTATATTTGACACCACTGATTTCAAGACAACAAGGGTAACGAGACAAAGATGAACATTTCATAATGGTTAAGGGGACACTATATGAAGAAAATATAATACTCAATATATATGCATTGAATCAGGGAGCACCAAAATATATAACACATCTGCTAACAGAACTAAAACAAGAAAAACACAGAAACACAGTCATAGTTGGACATCTCAGCATACCATTGACAGCTTTAGACAGACCATCCAAACAGAAAGTCAATAAAGAGAGATCAGCCTAAATGACACATTAGACCAAATAGACATACAGTAATTGACATTTACAGAACATTTCATCCCAGACATCAGATTATGCATTCTTTTCAAGAGCACATGGAAGATTCTCAAGATAGACCATATTTTGAATCACAAGGATAGCCTCAACAAATTCAAGAAAGTTTAAACCATATTTTTTTAAGGTAGGGTTGGGAATTAAATTTCATTCTGTAACCCATTCAGGGCCTCCCTTCAGTGGAGGCTACTTCACTCTTTTAAAAATCATTGTAAACTACTATACAAAGTAGCATGTGCACAAAGTAAGAAACAATTTAACCAACAATACAGAAGTACATTAACAAAAAACAAATCTCACCCTGCCTCTTATTCCAAGCCCCAGAGAAACCATTTTAGGATTCTAATTACCTTCATAGCTCTAATGGAAGCTTCTGTTTCCTGGTTTATCAGCATTGGATGGTAGGTAACGGGTACTTGGGATAAGCGATGACTTAACACCCACCTACCCAACACTTCTCTTGTTCCCTGCTATATTTCAAAGCTAGGAAAATCAGAGAATTATTTTATGATAACCAACATTGGAATAACAGGAGTTACAGAAGAAAAATCAGAGGAAAGGAAATTATTATTTGTTTTTCTTAAAAGTTTTTTTATTTATTCATTTTAGAGAAGAGAGAGAGAGGGAGAAATAGAGGAGAGAATGAGAGAGAGAAAGAGAGAGAAAGAGAGAGAGAGAGAGAAGGGGGAGGAGCAGGAAGCATCAACTCCCATATGTGCCTCGACTAGGCAAGACCAGGGTTTCAAACCAGCGACCCCAGCGTTTCCAGGTCGACGCTTTATCCACTGTGCCACCACAGGTCAGGCAGGAAATTATTAAAGAAAGTATCCATGAAGTTTTCCTAGAGTAAAACAAGAAGAAGAAGAAGAAAACCACACTTAGGCATAAACAGGGAAGACAGAAGATCCCAACCCGTTCCAGAGAGAAAACAGTTAATGGGTCAAGTCTTGAGAACCAGATGGCCACCAATGAAGCTACCAGAGAAGGAAGCAAGCAAGGCCTTTCAGATATCCAACCTCATGTTCTGCTCTGACCACATGTTTTTTATCAGGGTCCATTGTGCGTGTGTGTTCCGGGGGGCGGGGGTGCTCCATCAAAACGAGAGAATCGGCTAAGTAAAGGGGATCCAACCCAGGAGAGCAAGGCTGGACAGGAGGACAGCAGGGTGGAAAGCAGCAGCTCTGAGGAGCAGGGAGAAATGGGGTCACGAGTAAGGAGGTGCAGCACTGAACCAATGAAAAAAAATCTTCACTCCAGTGGAGGCATGTGCTCAGAAGGAAAAAGTGATAGACATTCCAGGAAATCAAAAGAAAAATAGCAAAGCCACAGTGGAACTGTGAGGGAGGCATCGATGAAGCAACATAGAGGCACGAGTGAAGGTCAAGGACAGAGTGTGTCCCAGCCTTGAGGATGTGTTCTCCTGACCCGAGTAGGTGGCCCAGGATGATATTTCCTACCCCTAGAGGGTCCCGTCTGTCACTCATTCTGTGGGGAAAGACCGATTTATGATCATGAACATGTTCTTTCCAGCTGTTCTGTTTTTTTAGATGGATGCGTTATAATATGGAAAAGTAAAAATGTGAGTAATAGCCCAGGGTCAAGTGGCTGGGAGAAAAAAAGAAGGTGGAGTAGTGGGAGCCAAGGGGCAGGATATCCGAGGGAGTTTGTTTCTTGTCTCATTCACAGTCAACCTTCTACAGTGACTGGGAAAGTTAACACTCAGGCTCGGTGTTTGACACCATGTAGGCAACCATTACGATAATTCATAATGGATGGGAGATACCAACTGATAAAAATATCATGACGACACCTTTCAGCAACTGTCATCTCCTCTCCCCTTTCCCTGATTTCTCATTTCTTCCCTCCAATATGTTCACATGAAAACTTTCATACAGAAGAGCTACAAGAATTGAACAGTGAGCACGGGAACACTGTCACAGGTTCCCCATTCACACATTGCTACGCTTGCTTTATCACGTGTCCATCCACCAGCCATGAATGCAGCTCATTTAAAAATGCATGTCTAATTGCAGGCACCACTATACTTCGCCTACATAATTAGTCTTTCCAATATCAGTGTGTTCTTGTGTGTGTGTGTGTGTGTGTGTGTGTGTGTGTGTGTGTGTGTGTGTGGTTTCAATACCTTCTTCAGTGTCTGGGAAAGCTAGTAAGAATTTATGACATTCCCTACTGTTTCTCGAGTTGTCAGGATTTCTCCATGGTTGGCTAGCTTCCCATTTTGGGGGTGGGGTTTCCTAAGTGTCCAGAAAGTCTTGGTTGTCTGTTCATTTGTAAGAATGAAACCTGGGCTAACTGATTTGGGTGGTCAGCCCGGCCTTGCTTTTCCTTTGTGCGTAACGTCTGTTTTTCCCATGGGGAGAGCCTCCCGAAGCTAATGCATGTGGGGGAATCTTATAGGTCTGGGCTATAGGCGTGGTGTTAAGCATGGGGACTGGCTCTTTGGCTGGGCTCCAGTAGACTGTGGGATGAGGTGACATGGGGATGGTATGGAGTTCCCTAGCTAAGTGTATCCATGTTGTGGGGGGTTAGCATGGGCCACGCTATTTTGAAGACAGAGTGAAGCACAGAGAGGTTACATGCTTGCAGGGGTGGGGGCAGGGCCAGTAGACACTGTGGCAGCTCACTGGTCCTTGCTGGTTTCACCTCCCAGGGGTAGTGACCAGGTCTATAGCTGCTCCAGCCTTGGTACGAGCCCCTCTCAGCTTCTCCATCCCTTGGGCCAGGTGCATAATTCACTCTGTTATGACCCACCTCATGGAGCCTGGCTAGTTGGAGGTGAGTGGGCAGGATGTGGGTCAGTCCCTCTCTGGGTTTCAGCTTGTCCCCACTTCGCTCCTGCTCTGTCACACCCATCTGCACTTCCCAGGGCTTGTCTCCTGGCTTGCATTAGTGGGAGGGAGATCATGGACCTCACTATACATGGTTCCATGTCCAAAATGGGACCACGCTGGTCCCAACAATGGTCCCCAAACCAGAGCAATTCAGTCACTCAACAGGGTTAAAGTCATGTTTACAGAGATACTTCCATTTATGTTCCTGGTTTCCATGTCTTCTTTAGACATAATATAAATGGTCTCATGCCTGTTGTGTTTATAATTAAGTAAATTAAATGTAACTAACAGTCCTTAATGACTCAAGGTATTTACCTGCCAGGTGAAACTGCACTTTGTTGATTTAGTTGCAACTTTCCACCATACTTTGAAAACAGGAGTCTGGGCTCCAAGCTCTTACAAGTTCAGAGAAGCATCGCTCTCCCCAGGCCTCAGTCACACGTGGCCCTGGGCACAGCAGGCTCTTTTCCTTCTCCTCTGGGTTCTGTCTCCGCTCCTTCCACTAGGATTCTGGATCTACAAGCTTTCTGAAGATTCTGCAAGATTTTAGGAGGCTCCTCCCATTTGTTTATTTACATCACCAGGACCATCACTTAAACGTAGACAGCTAATGATAGCAAGTTGTTGCTGGTAGAAATGGCACTCTTTCATGGAGTCATGAGAAAAGCATTTCAGGGGGCTCATGTATGGGGGACAGTAGCTTGAGCAGGTTTTAATGGAGTTGAGACGAAGGTTGCTAGCAGGTTCCCATGATCTCATCTTGGTCTTTTCTGCCATGAAGGATGTCTAGTCTCGTCTCATCAGGCCAATATGAAGACCAGTGTCCAAAAATTCTGTGTCATGGTTCAGTTCATATCAAAGCTCAGTTCAGTCCAGCTCTTGTCCTTGTCTGGCAGGCATAGTCTGTGTTCCTGGCTGTGCTCTGGTCGGCACTGCGTTGCTGTACCCCACCCCCCACTCAGAGCCTGTACTTGGGAGACCATGTGGTTGCTGGCCTGAGCGGCTCTTAGAGCTGCATGGCTACTTGGAGAAGACATGGAGAGAGCTTGTGTTACCAAACGAGACAGAGAGAAAGAGAGACAGACAGAGAGCTAACTCTTTGTTAGGGTGATCACATTGCTTTGTGAAGGACTAGGCATCCTTCAAACTAACCAATCAAGTTCCCAATCTCTTGTGGGCTTCTGCTGGTCCTCCCCTTAACCAATCCATTTCGTAGATTTTCCGGGTTCTGTGTCCCTCATCCAATCAGACCCTTTTCCCAGGCCAGACTGACAGGCCTCTGTGGCTGCCGTCTTGGTTCATACTGTCCATGTCTCATAGCGGAAACACCTCCCCCAGTACCATCTTGGCTTCTACTGGGTGAGTGTCCAGCAGAGAACTCTGTCCTGTTGTTTGTTCCTCTCCCCATAGTCTGGACAAATGGACCGGTTATATCCTGGGGAGATTGAAAACCTGGAAGTTGGCCCTTCCTCCTTACGCGGATGGGGGCAATTCTCTTGGCGGGCAATGCTAAGAAACCCTGGGGTGTTTGAAGCTGTAACTTCCTATTGAAGCAAGATTATGCTCCCTAGTTGATTATGCTGTAATAATGCCTGATTCCCTTTGCTCCTTCCTTTTATTAATATCTAGCTACCCATGCTAACATGGTGACACTATCTGTTTTTCAATTACAGTTGATATTCAATATTATTTTGTATTAGGTTCAGGTGTCTAGCATAGTGATTAGATAATCCTATATTTTATAAAGTGTTTCCATTGGCATTTCCAGTACCCACGTGGCACCCTACATGGTTATTTCAGTATTACTGACTATATTCCCTATGCTGTATTTTAGGTCCCTGTGACTATTCTGTAACAACCAATCTATACTTCTCAATCCCTTCACCTTTCTCACCCAGCCCCCAAGCCCACTCCCACTGGTAACTATTAGTCTGTGCTCTGTGTGACTCTATTGTTTTAACTGAACACTTAGATGGACCACATGCCGGGATAAAATCCATGCAAAAAACATTTACATATTGCCATGAAATATATAAAGCATACAAAAGTATTGGAAAAGGATATAATGAGTTACCCACTCGAAGGACCAAGGCAGTCAGCACAGTGAAGTCCCTTCTGTGGTCCCTGTTGGTCAAATAAGTTTGTAAATATGATGTATACGTTTGCTCACTTATAGTTTGCATTGGGAGCTGGGCAACGCCAGATATAGTGGTCTGTGAGGTTGCAGGTCACCTTCCTGATTCGAAGGGGCCATTGTCTCGCTAATGTTTACAGGGAAGGGAGATTCTGCCCCCCCCCCCCCCACTGAGAGGTGCAGGAGATTTCTTTTTTCTCTCCTCCCTGATCCCTTGCCCTCCATGGGAAAAGCGGGTTTTCTGCTTTTCCTTTGGCTTCTCTTGTGGCTTGCTTTTCTTGGTGAGACACCAATAAACAGAATGGCCCACCATCCTCCACTCCAGTGTTTCTTTACCATCTGCCTGAATTTAATGCAAACTTGCATGTGAATGGCCACAGTGGCGGCCCCTGGCCATACAGTCCCCTTTCCAGCCTGGGCCCACCTTCCTTTCTCAGAACTAACTGTAGCATGGATTTTGGTGTTTAATTGTTCCCTGCATTGAGATACCGTTGTAATGTCGTTGTGGCAGATTTGTGTGCCCTGAGGCACTTTACGCATTCTCCAGGTCAGTTTTAAACGTCATGGACATGGTTGATAGGCCCAGCTCTGGCTCTCTGGAAAACTTGGGTGATATTAGGACGTGAAAGGCTGGCGATTAGCACACAACTTCCTAGAGAGGCAGCACGCCTGGAAATAGTTCCTTTTTCTATTTTGGAATTCCTTTCCTGTGCCCGTTCACGGTCTCCCTCATTCTGTGGTGAAGCGTCTCCTGGCCTGTGTGAACCTGTTTCCATACGGCCTTCTCTGGCTGTATGTGGCTTCTCGAATGATTCTTCATCAAGTCTATTTCTTGCATCACATCAAGATCAGATGGTGATTTTTTCCCCCCATCTGTTGCTGCAATCTGTTCAAACCATCACATTCTGGGAGCTCGCTATAAATCATGTAGCCCAAAAAAGGAAAACATGCATGCTTCTGCCAGGTCTAATGTGCTCAGGAT
Organism: Rhynchonycteris naso; assembly: GCA_037038555.1. Taxonomy (NCBI): domain Eukaryota; kingdom Metazoa; phylum Chordata; class Mammalia; order Chiroptera; family Emballonuridae; genus Rhynchonycteris; species Rhynchonycteris naso. Next base: position 95,912,038 of record CM072996.1, on the reverse strand, counting down.
TCTGGTGTATGGTTGGTTCTGTATGGGGACTCTTCACGGAGAGCGGAGAGCTAGGAAAATCACTGTTTTCTCTGATACCTGTAGTACCACGGAAGCGACTGGCGAGACACGAGCAGGATTAAATTCTACACCCTCTAAACGTTCTTTCCCTCTAATGTAATAACATTTCATAAAGAACCTTCCTATCCGCAGCCCTTTTCTCTTCAAGTACAAATATTCTTAGCTCAGAGAGAAAATTGAAGTATACCGTATGACCTTTCAAAGTCTTCAAAGGCGACAGATGCCTGTGCACCTGAAATGCCGAGGAAAACCCTGCTCTTGAGAAAGAACATGAGAATGGGCAGCGTTGAGCTGCTCCTGAGTGGCAGGAAGCTGTTTTCTTTCTCCTTAAGTGGTTTGCAAAGCACCCCATGGGTATACTAATAGCCTTAGGCTGGAGGGGCTGCCCCATCATCCAGGAAGAGAGAAGCTGAGCAGGAAGTGGCAGTGGCCAAGCACACCCATGGTCTTTCCTGAGGGTGCTGTAGCAGCTGTATTCATTACAGAGACATGGAATGTGGCTGTGCGGCTGAGGTTGCTCTGGAACAAATCCAGCTCAGGGCAGAGACCGGGAGCAGTGATTTCAATGCATGCCCAGGGCAGACAGTGGGTGGTCTTCCTTGTGCACCTGTCCCAGGGACCCTCATCCTGCCCAGGAGAGGGATCCCTGCTGACCCCCACCCCCACTAGTACTGGCAGCAAAGAAGGTCCCTGTGCTGCGGCCACACACAGTGTTGTTCCTTTGCTAATGTCCACGTGCCGTGATGCACTGCTTCTGCTTCCAAGCAGAAAGTGAATTCATCTGCGGTGTGTGAAAAGCACATGGGGGGGGGGTGCTAACTCATTTGAATGTTTTACATGTTTATTTTCATTGTGTAATGACCAGCTCTGGTTTTCATTTAGTTGTGTGGAACAGCAGCCAACCCGAGTTAGAATTCTGTCCCTTCTGCTTCCTGCCCTGCCTCATCCTCATAGCCAAAGGCACATGCTGTTTGGGAACCAGTGTCTGAAGGGCACCCATGAGGAGCCCAAGGCCGGGCTGCCTTCTGGAGGTTCCGCTACCTGTGCCTCTGGGACCTGTTCTTCCTGGTTTCACCGGGCAAGATCCCCTCACCTGGGATGTTTCTCCTTGTCCTCCTCCACTCAGCACTGAGGGGCTGAGAAACCCTGGTTAGAACCTGCCCAGGAAGTAGCCCTGGGTCTCACTAGGGGCTTCAGCTTTATGGCAGCAGGGGGTATAGGGTGATCTGGGGAGGGCTGCCACAACCCCACTGCAAGAAGCTTACACCCTGGGGCTCAGGCTTCTTTTCAATGGGTGCCTGTGCTGGAATCTCACCACTTGTCTCTTCAGCAGCAGGTTTATGGCACGTCTGAGAAGGGTGTTTTAGGGGTGCCTGGAGAAGGGGACACCTGGACAGAGAGAAGAGGACCTGTCTCTTCTCTCCTGTTTTCCATCTGTGGCCTCTCTCCTGTCCCTGTCAGCAGACTCTGGGTCTTTATTTCAACCATGCTTTCATCCCAGCCCTCAGGCTGCTCAGTCCCCATGCCTGTTTCTCCCTGGGCCAAGTGCCCTAAGGACTTAATTTGTTTGGGGGTGAATGAGAGAGTAGAGTAAAGCAATGAGGAGAGACGCTGCCACAGAGGGAGGGCTGCAGAGCTGGCCACATGGGAGTCTGGGTAGCAGCATCACACCCAAGCCCAGTATGGGGAGGTGCAGCCATGGAGGCTGGAGGCCAGGCTTGGCCGGGAACTGTGGTTCCAGGGAGGTCTCTACTGACAGGCACCCTGGTTATCTGGGGCCTGTCTAAACCTTTTTTCAGCCAGCTCTGCCTGTGAAGAGGAACATAAGTCTTGCCACCCCAAAATGTACCTATGGAGACATTGATTTTAAGCTGGTTATTGAGAAACAAAAGGCTCAGAAAGACTCTCTGACCCTCCCTCTTCCTGCCTTAGGGACGCCTGTTGGGCAAATGAGTTTGGAAAATTTGTATTTTTTTTTTTAATTTTTATTTTATTCATTTTAGAGAGAAGACACAGAGTGTGAGAGAGAGAGAGAGAGAGAGAGAGAGAGAGAGAGAGAGAGAGAAAGTGGGGAGGAGCTGGAAGCATCAACTCCCACATGTGCCTTGACCAGACCAGTGTAGGGTTTTGAACTGGCGACCTCAGTGTTCCCAGGTCGACGCTTTATCCACTGCGCCACCACAGGTCAGGCGGAAAATTTGTATTTTTTGAGGTTGTTCACTTTTATTGTTACAAAATGGCTCTGGGCAGCTTCTAGGTATATGTGGACTGTGAAATTGCAAATTACCTTCCTGCTTGGGAAGGGCCATTGTTTTGCTAATGTTTCCTGGAGGAAAGGTTTTTGAGCCAGAAAGTTTTGAAAAGAGAAAGAAGAGGAAGAGGCAGAAAGAAGCCACATTTGCAGAGTGAGAGAGAAGAGAATGCATAGTGCTGAGGAAGAAGCCAGTTTGTGCAGAGAGGAGAAAGTGTGCAGGTGGGGAACCAGAGCTGAGGGGCTTTTGCGAGCTCCACTGAGACTGGTGAGGCCTTTGATTCTAAAAGGAACCAGGGAATGCGTCAGAGCTTTGGGAGCCATTGGGCAAATGAGTTTGTAAACTCGGTATTTTCCAGGTTTGCTCACTTTAATTGTTAAAATTGACCGCTGCCCACATAAATGGCGCTTTCAGGTGAAAGTGCTAATTACCTTCCTGCTTGGGAAGGGAATTTGTTATGCTAATGTGTGCTGGAAGGGGGTGGGGGGGTTGGGCCAAAAGGTTTTAAGAGAAAGGAGAAGGAGGAAGGAGGAGGTCATTTTTGCAGAGAAGGCAGTCTAGATGGCAGGGTGCTGAAGGAGAAGACAGGTTTTTGCAGTTTGTGCAGAGATGAGGAGGGAGAAGATGTGCAGATAGGGAACCAGAGGTGACTTAGACTGGTGGGGGGCCTTTGATTCTAGGAAAAACCAGAAAAGATTCTCCTGGTTGTGGAACCAGAGAACATGTGAGTGGGTTTGGTACCCTGTGTGTTTTTACTCTCTGGCTGGTTGTGAGGCTAGAATAAAGGAATGGCCCACCAGTTTTTGGCTCCGCTGTTTCTTTACCATCTGTCTGAATCTAATGTGAACCTGCACGTGCCTGGCTGTGATGGCCATGACTACTGGGCCTACAGGAGCTCTGTGTGTTTGCTCATCACCAGTGAGAGACTTTAATAAAGGAACAACCCACCATTCTTTGGCTCTACTGTTTCTTTACCGTCTGCCCAAATCTAATGAGAACCTGCATGCGCATGGCCGCGACTACCGGCCTTACAGATACCTATGGAAAACCTGCTCTAGAAAGGGAGTTGGCATAGCCACCTAGGATTTTTTACCACCACCTAACTTAAGGTCAGGGAGGAAGGCTCCAAGCAGGGGCCTGTTAACTAGGTCCCCTCATCCTGTGTTCCATGGTGGCTGGGTTGCCTAGCAGCCATTTGTTTTCCCATAAAAAGGGGAGAGAGAGAGTCAAAAGACAAGGACAGGAAGACAGACAGACAGAAAGAAAGAGAGAGAGAGAGAGAGAGACAAAGACGGGAAGACAGAGACACAGAAAGCATGCCCAGAGGATGCCCACGCTGCTGTCCAGTTGTCCACCTTTCTGTCCAGCTCAGCCAGGGGCCGACATGTGAGGGCAAGGTCATTGAGAAATCCTGCTGCAGCTGCCCCAGACTGGGTCATGACTGTCCTGAACGACAGGCCCTGGGCTGGAGACCAAGCTGAGGAACAGAGACCAGCCTGCTGACTGAGCAGCTGTTTGGGAAGTTTTCAGCGAGCGCCTTCCCTGGCCAGTGTTCTCGGGATGCCCAGAGCCCTTGGGAAGTTGCAGCAGAGGAATGGAAGGCTGTGGGATGAGGCAGGGGTGTGATGGGGCTAATGGGCTGCTTCATTGCAGAGAAGATCTAAGGCTGTCCAGGAGCCTCTGGACCTAACTGAGCGGAGAGAACAGACCGTTGGACACTGGGGCCCCCAGACCCCTCCCCCCGCCTGACTGCCACATCTAGAAGCTGCTGAGAGAGCAGGTCTGCTTGAGAGACCTGGAAAGGCCAGCTGAGCTCAGACCCCTAACTGTGCTTCCCTTGTTGTGTGACAAGCAGGCCCAGACACCTGACGAACCCAGCAGCCATTTATTATTTTTCATGACCCTGATGATTTCACTTGGGCCCAGACGTGCCCTGTGTGGCTGTCTCAGAGCTCCCCTAGCCCACACGCTCACCCCATATCAGGAAGTCCCTGGGGCCCTTGCTCCATGGGCCGTTATTTCCCCTGCCCCGAGGTAGAGCGTGTGGCCATGTTTGGTCCCTCTGGGAGGGGGTATCTCTCCTGGATTGTATGAACTTGAGTTGCCTTGTTCCTCCCACTGCCCTCACCCTGCCCATGGGGGCAGAGGCCCAGATGTGTGGCATCACTTCTAAGAGATAAAGAGCCTACTCTTCCTGTTTACCTACATCTTCCTGTGACCTGGGGTCCCTGCAGGGCAGATAATAACACTATCTGTGTAGTTTTAATTAATTTATTTATATATTTATTAGAGAGAGACAGAAAGACAGGAGCATCGAGCTGTTACTGTATGTGCCCTGACCTGGGATTGAACTAGCAATCTCTGTGCCTCCAGACAATTCTCTAACCAACCAAGCTATCTGGCTAGGGCTTGATTTTTTACATATTGATTGATTTCCAGAGGCAGAGAAGAAGGAGAGCAGGGGGAGGAGGAAGGGAAGCATTCCTTGTTCGATTCAGTCGTGCATTCATTGGTTGCTTACCGTGTGTGCCTTGACGGGGGATCAAACCCGTAACCTTGTCGTTTCAGGATGATGCTCTGACTCAGCTAAACTAGCCAGGGCCTCATCTGTGCAGATGTAATTAATCTCTGGGATATGTTAGGTGACATTCTCATCTTACATTTGGACCTTCTACCCATGTCCCTGAAATCTTCACATAAGCTACTGTTGTTTTATTATATTTTATTTTTGAAATTTAAACTTTTTTTTTTTATTTGATATGATTTGTATAATAGTCTTTTATATATATATATATATATATATATATATATATATATATATTTTATTATTATTAATTCTAATGGGGTGACATCAATAAATCAGGGTACATATGTACAATGAAAACATCTCCAGGTTATCTTATCATTCAATTGTGTTGCATACCCATCACCAAAAGTCAAATTGTCCTCTGTCACCTTCAATCTGGTTTTCCCTGCGTCCCTCCCCTCCTCCCTATCCCATTCTTCCCTCCCTCCCCCCATCCCATAACCACCACTCTCTTGTCCATGTCTCATACCCTCACTTTCATGTCCCACCTATGTATGTAATCGTGCTGTTCTCAGTTTTTCTTTTTTTCTGATTTACTTATTTCACTCCGTATAATGTTATCAAGGTACATCCATTTTGTTATAAATGATCCGATGTCATCGTTTCTTATGGCTGAGTAGTATTCCATAGTATATATGTACCATAGCTTTTTAATCCACTCGTCTTCTGACGGACACTTGGGCTGGTTCCAGATCTTCGCTATTGTGAACAATGCTGCCACGAACATGGGGGCGCATTTCTTCTTTTCGAACAGTGCTATGGTGTTCTTAGGGTATATTCCTAAAAGTGAAATAGCTGGGTCAAAAGGCAGTTCGATTTTTAATTTTCTGAGGAATCTCCAAACTGTTTTCCACAGTGGCTGCACCAGTCTGCATTCCCACCAGCAGTGCAGAAGGGTTCCCTTTTCTCCACATCCTCGCCAGCACTTATTCTGTGTTGTTTTGCTGATAAGTGCCATTCTGACTGGTGTGAGGTGATATCTCATTGTGGTTTTAATTTGCATTTCTCTAATGATTAGTGATGTTGAGCATTTTTTCATATGCCTATTGGCCATCTGTATGTCCTCTTTGGAGAAATTTCTATTCATTTCTTTTGCCCATTTTTTGATTGGGTTGTTTGTCTTCCTGGTGTTGCTTTTTATAAGTTCTTTATAAATTTTAGTTATTAACCCCTTATCAGATGTGCTGTCAAATATGTTCTCCCATTGTGTGGTTTGTCTTTTTATTCTGTTCCTATTGTCTTTAGCTGTGCAAAAACTTTTTAGTTTGATATAGTCCCATTTGTTTATCTTGCCTTTTATTTCAGTTGCCCATGAAGATAAATCGGCAAATATACCGCTGCTACAGATGTCGGAGAGCTTGCTGCCTATGTTTTCTTCTAAGATGTTTATGGTTTCACGGCTTACATTTAAGTCTTTTATCCATTTTGAGTTTGTTTTTGTGAATGGTGTAAGTTGATGGTCTAGTTTCATTTTTTTGCAGGTAGATGTCCAATTTTCCCAACACCATTTGTTAAAGAGGCTGTCTTTACTCCATTGTATGTTCTTTCCTCCTTTGTCAAATATCAGTTGTCCATAAAGCTGTGGGTTTATTTCTGGGTTCTCTGTTCTGTTCCATTGATCTATGTGCCTGTTCTTATGCCAGTACCAGGCTGTCTTGAGTATAATGGCCTTGTAGTAAACCTTGATATCAGGAAGAGTGATACCTCCTGCTTTATTTTTTCTTTTTAAGATTGCTGAGGCTATTCGTGTTCTTTTTTGGTTCCATATAAATTTTTGGAATATGTGTTCTATATCTTTGAAGTATGTCATTGGTATTTTAATTGGTACTGCATTGAATTTATAAATTGCTTTGGGTAATATAGACATTTTAATGATGTTTATTCTTCCTAGCCATGAGCACGGTATGTGCTTCCACTTGTTTGTATCTTCCTTGATTTCTTTTATCAATGTTATATAATTTTCTGAGTACAAGTCCTTAACCTCCTTGGTTAAATTTACTCCTAGGTACTTTATTTTTTTGGCTGCAATAGTGAAGGGGATTGTTTCCTTAATTTCTTTTGCTGATATTTCATTGTTGGTGTATAGAAATGCCTCTGATTTCTGAGTATTAATTTTATATCCTGCCACCTTGCTGAATTCATTTATCAGGTCCAGTAGTTTTTTGACTGAGACTTTAGGGTTTTCAATATACAATATCATATCATCTGCAAATAATGACAGTTTTACTTCTTCTTTTCCAATTTGTATGCCTTTTATTTCTTCTTCTTGTCTGATTGCTGTAGCTAGGACTTCCAGAACTATGTTGAATAAGAGTGGTGAAAGTGGGCAACCCTGCCTGGTTCCTGATCTTAAGGGGATTGCTTTTAATCTTTGTCCATTTAGTATGATGTTTGCTGTCGGTTTATCATAGATGGCCTTTATCATGTTAAGGAATGATCCCTGTATTCCCACTTTACTGAGAGTTTTGAGCATGAATGGGTGCTGGATTTTATCAAATGCCTTTTCTGCATCTATTGAAATTATCATGTGATTTTTGTCCTTCCTTTTGTTTATGTGGTGAATCACATTGATTGATTTGCGAATATTGAACCAGCCTTGCCGCTCCAGAATAAATCCCACTTGATCGTGGTGTATGATTTTTTTCATATATTGCTGGATCCGGTTGGCTAATATTTTGTTGAGAATTTTAGCGTCTAAATTCATCAGGGATATAGGCCTATAATTTTCTTTCTTTGTGTTGTCTTTGCCCGGTTTTGGGATCAGAATTATGCTCGCCTCATAAAAGGAGTTTGGAATTCTTCCTTCCTCTTGAATTTTTTGAAATAGCTTCAGGAGAATAGGAGTTAGTTCTTCTTTGAATTTTTGATAGAATTCACTTGTGAAGCCATCAGGCCCAGGACTTTTCTTTTTTGGGAGTTTTTTGATAACTGTTTCGATCTCATTTGCTGTAATTGGTCTGTTTAGGTGTTCTGATTCTTCCAGATTGATTTTTGGAAGGTTATATGATTCAAGAAATTTGTCCATTTCACCAAGATTGTCTAATTTTTTGGCATATAGTTCTTCATAGTATTTTCTTACAATGCTTTGTATTTCTGTTGTGTCAGTTGTTATTTCTCCACTGTCCTTTCTAATTTTATTTATTTGAGTCCTCTCTCTTTTTTTCTTGGTGAGTCTAGTTAAAGGTTCATCAATCTTGTTTACCTTTTCAAAGAACCAGCTTCTTGTTTCATTGATCCTCTGTATTGTTTCCTTAGCCTCTATGTCATTTATTTCTGCTCTGACCTTTATTATTTCCTTTCTTCTACTTGTCTTGGGTTTTATTTGTTGTTGTTTTTCTAGTTCTTTTAGATGCAGGGTCAAGTTGCTTATTTGAGCTTTTTCTAGCTTCTTATGATATGCCTGTAGTGCAATAAACTTCCCTCTCAGAACTGCTTTTGCTGTGTCTCATAAATTTTGAGTTGATGTATGCTCATTATCATTTGTTTCTAGAAACTTTTTTATTTCTTCTTTGATCTCATTGTTAATCCATTCATTATTTAATAACAAGCTATTTAGTTTCCAAGTGTTTGAGTATTTTTCAGTTTTTCTTTTGTGGTTAATTTCTAGTTTCATGGCATTGTGATCAGAGAAAATGCTTGATATGATTTCAATCTTCTTAAATTTATTGAGACCATTTTTGTGTCCTAACATGTGGTCTATCCTAGAAAACGTACCATGAGCGCTTGAGAAGAATGTATATTCTACTGCTTTAGGGTGAAAAGTTCTGAAGATATCTATTAAATCAAGTTGATCTAGTGTCTCCTTTAAGTCTGCTGTTTCTTTATTAATTTTCTTTCTTGAGGATCTATCCAGTGTTGTTAGAGGGGTATTGAAATCCCCTACTATGATAGTATTGCTGTTAATCTCGCCCTTTATATCCATCAAAGTATGCTTTATGTATGTCGGGGCTCCTATATTTGGTGCATAGATATTTACAATAGTTATATCTTCCTGTTGAATTGTTCCCTTTATCATTATGTAGTGTCCTCTTTTATCTCTTACTACAGCCTTTGTTTTAAAGTCCATTTTGTCTGATATAAGTATTGCTACCCCTGCTTTTTTTTCATTTCCATTTGCATGAAATATTTTTTTCCATCCTTTTACCTTCAGTCTATGAACATCTTTTATTTTAAGGTGTGTCTCTTGTAGACAGCATATGTATGGGTCCTGTTTCTTTATCCATGCAGCTACCCTATGTCTTTTGATTGGATCATTTAATCCATTTACATTTAAGGTTAGTATTGATATGTAGTTGTTTATTGCCATTTTATTCTTTAAAGCTGTATTCTTCTTTTGCTCTATTCTTTCCTCCCTTTAAACTGTTCACAAGAGGCCCCTTAGTATCTCTTGCAGAATTGGTTTGGTTTTTATGAATTCCTTGAGGCTTTCTTTTTCTGGGAAGCTCTTTATTTCTCCTTCAATTTTAAACGTTAGCCTTGCTGGATAAAGTAGTCTTGGTTGTAGGTTCTTGTTCTGCATTACTTTGATTATTTCTTGCCATTCCCTTCTGGCCTCAAGTGTTTCTGTTGAGAAGTCCGATGTCATCCTTATGGGGGCTCCTTTGTAGGTGATAGTCTTTTTTTCTCTAGCAGCTTTTAAAATTTTTTCTTTATCCATTAGCTTTGGTATTTTAACTATGATGTGTCTTGGTGTAGATTTTTTTGGGTTTCTCCTTAATGGAGTTCTGTGTGCTTCTTGAATGTGTGGAGTGTTTCCCAGCCTTAATTTAGGAAAGTTTTCTGCTATAATTTGATTGAACAAAGTTTCCATTTCCTGTCCTCTCTCCTCTTCTTCAGGCACCCCTATGATGCGAATGTTGTTTCTCTTCATGTTGTCACAAAGCTCCCTTAGAGTTTCCTCACATTTTTTAAGTCTCTTTTCCTTTTTCTTCTCTGCTTCTGTGCCTTTGTTTATTGTGTCCTCTAACTCGCTTATTCGATCCTCAGCGTCATCCATCCTGCTTTTAATTCCTTCCATTGTGGTCTTCAGTTCTGATACTGTATTTGTCATTTCTGTCTGATTCTTTTTTATTATTTCAATTTCATTTTTTATACTTGTTATCTCTTTATTTAGGTGTTCATAATGACTATCCATTGTTGCTCTAATTTCTTTGAACATCCTAACTATCATTATTCTAAATTCTGCTTCTGGTAATTTGGTTATATCTGGTTCATTCAGGTCCTTCTCTGGGGATTTCTCTTGATTCATTTGGTTTGCATTCCTCTGCCTGCCCATTTTTTCTGTGTATAAGCAAGTTGTCGCCACTGGAGTCCAGTAGGTGTTGCCTTTGTGTTCTCTAGGTGTGGTCTATCTGCAGGCCCCCCACCCCCTCTGCCGGCGCCTAGGGTGGTTGGGTATGAGCGTTGCCAGCGCCGGCCCACTGTGGCTTTTGCTGTGATTTCTGCCTCTCCTCCATGGGAGGGGCTGTCACTGAAGCCACAAGATTAGCACCAAGGGTAGAGGCGAGCACCTTTCCTCACCTGCGGACCCAGCCTATTTCCGGACTTCCGCCCAGAACCAGCAGTTGGAGCCTGCTCGCTACAGTTCTGCGGGTTAGGCGGGGCTTTTGACGTGCTCTCAGCTGTAAGCTTTTGCCCGTCAGGAGCTTTAGCCCCGCCCTCGAGGCCAGGGCCCTTTGCGCAGGGTCGGAAACCAAGATTTATTGGGGCGGGCGTGTTTGCTGGCTTCCGCCGAGCTGCGTACTTCCGCTGGTCCCGGACTCTACCCCGCCCCCGCGTTCGGAGCCCGCTCGTGCACGTATTAACGCTATCCGGGGTTTCTCCGGCCGGATGGGGATAGCAGCCGTGGGCTCAGCTGCGAGCCTCCGCCTGTCTCGGGGTCCACCCCGTTCCCGCGCTCGGAGCCCGCTCGCGCACGTATACTGGCCAACCGCGGTTTCTCCGGCGGGCGGCGGTGGGGGGGCGGACTGGTAGCGTCAGCTCAGCCACGAGCCCCTGCCCGTCCCTGGTCCTAGCCCGGTCCCCGCGGTCAGGGCCGGCTTGCGCAGGGCCTGCCTGTTCCTGGCCTCCCGCTTTGTCCCCGTAAGTGGGATTAAAGGCGGGCCCGCAGCTTCCGGACCGCTCTCGCACTTACCCTCCGACCCTCTGGGCTAGACCGATCTCCCACCGGCTTGGCCTCTGCCCACGCCGACAGAACCGCCTTTCAGCGTCCTGCCGCCCCAAAACCTTAAGCAGCCCTCAGCAGAGTAGGAAGGGACCTAATACTCCACACTGTAGGCCTGGGAGCTCCCTCACTTGTTTCACGGCTCAAAACTGTCCAAACGCCTCTTCTTGGCTCTGGGACTGCAGGCTGGGGCTTGGTTCCTGGGACCCAGGTCCCTCCCTCTCCGCCAAAATCTCCTCCCGCCACACGGGTCTCTCCGGGCTGCCGTTTGCTCCGGGGAGCTGGGCAGCCCTCTTCGCGTTTTCGCTATTCCTACCTGTCTCAATGTGGCTTCTTCTGTGTTCCTTGGTTGAAGAGTCCACTTAGTTTTGTTCAAAGTTGGTTTATCCAGGTGATGGTTCTTAAAATTGAGTTGTAATCCACTTTGGTTCTGGGAGTTGGAAGTTGGTACGTCCGCCTACTCCGTCGCCATCTTGCTCCCCCCCTGAAATTTAAACTTTTTTTAAATAAAAAGTTGCATATATTTCAGGTATACTACATAATGATTTGATGACCATATATACCTGTGAAATGATTATGACAATTGAGCTAATGAGTGTATCTCCTCACATAGTTGCCACTTCCCGTGTGTGTCATGAGCACCTAGAACTCTTTTAGCAAACATCCTGCGTTCACTACAGTGTTGTTTACTATGGTCATCATGCTGTGCGTTGGATCTGTGGGCTTGCCCAGCCTGCCTGACTGCACCTGCGTCCCTTCCGACCAGCGTCTCCCCTCCCCCACCTCCCAGCCCAGGGTGAACTCTGCTCTACTCACTGCTTCTGGCTCACTTTCCTTAGCGTGATGTCCTCCAGGTCCATCCGTGTTGTTGCAAATGACAGAACTTTTTTTTATGGCCGAATAATATTTCATTTCTATATATCACATATAGATGCTCTCTCTCTCTCTCTTTCTCTATCTCTCTCTCTCTCTCTCTCTCTCTCACACACACACACACACTTCGGTTGTTTCCATGTCTGGACATTGCAAACAATGCTGCAATGAACATGGGGGTGCAGATATCTCTCCCAGATAATGTTTTTGTTTCCTCTGGATAGATGCCCAGAAGTGGAGTGGCTGGATCCTATGGCAGCTTTATTTTTACATTTTGAGGACCTTTCACACTTTTTTCCACAGTGTTTGCATCAACCTCCATTCCCACCAACCAGCACAGGAGGGTTCCAGTTTCTCCACATTCCCAGTATTTGTACTTTTAAAATAATGAAGATGTAAACAGTCTCCTCAGTGTCAGCAGGAAGTCAGGGTGACTCTAGGGAGCTAGACAATCATTTTGTCTGGGGGTGGTAGGGGGGGGGATGCCTGCATTTTCTGAAGTTCAGTGGGTGCCATGTGCCTCTCTGTGGCAGACACATGCATCTGGCTAGGGTATTACTGCCCCAGGAACATGCAAAGGAAAGTTAAGGACACGGGAAAGGGAAGTGAGAGAGGAAGGACTGAGATGCACGGTGAAATGAAAGGCTTTGGAACGGCAGGCGTTGGGATGAGAGGGGACATTGCCAGAAGCATGTGACGGATGGGTCACTGTGGTTTGGAAAAGGCATTCCCATTCCTCCATTGGTTCTCTTCGGGGCCTGGTGTGCTCTGAAGACGGCCTCCAGGGTTGGAGAAGCATTGCCACCGACCATCCAGGGGGTAGTACCTCCCAAGCCGTGTGTGAACACCGACGAGCATGTTGGTTTGTTTCAGGGGACCTGGCTCCAGACCTTGGGAAACTCCAGACACTGATTCTTATTAACAGTTCATGCCAAAAGCCTGTCAGATCTCATGTAGGGAGCTTCTTTGACCAACTCGTTCACACTGGTGATTTATTAGAGGTAATTTCTGAGACTGAAGATATAAATGGAGGAAAAGTTTTACCACTTCTTCCTGCTCAGCTTTTGGTATTTCACAAATGATAAGAGAAGGGAGAAGTGAAGAAGGAGCAGTGATAGTAGTTTAGAGCCAGGAGGAAGGAGCATATGGGGAGACATCCCACCAGCACAGTGCCCGGAAACTGCCTCCAGCCACTCACCCCCGCCCCCCCCCAAGGACAGTAGCAGAGTGATCCTAATTCTGAGTCTGTCTGCCTTATGTCTCGAGGTCCTCCGGCTGACTTTGCTCAGGTAGCATCAGAAAGGTTCGACCAGGTAAAGAAGTCTGGAATTTTGCTGCTCCAAAAGCCTTCCAGGAAATTTCTGAAAATATCTGACCTGTTGTGGCGCAGTGGACAAAGCACTTACCTGGGATGCTGAGGTGGCCATTTTGAAATGGCCTGGGATTGCCTGGTCAAGGCACATATGGGAGTTGATGCTTCTTGCTCCTCCCCCCTCTTCTTTCTCTTGCTCTCTAAAATGTAAAATAACAAAATATTTAAAATATATATATCTGTATGTATATACAGTTATGCCTTGAACAACACAGGGAGTGGAGGGGGCCAACCCCTTTTACCATTGAAAATCTGTGTATAACTTCTGATTCCCCCAAACCTTAACTGCTGACAGCCTACTCTTCACTGGAAGTCTTACCAATAACATAAATCGTCAATTAACACCTATTTTGTATGTTAAGGCTGTCTCAGTTAGGAGAGGTACCATTCAGGGATCTGTGGTGCAAGGAGACAAGTTTCCATCTTATAGTACAAGCTGTGGATGCCTCCATCCAAGGGTTGATAGGTCCTTTGGGAAGTTCTTGTCATGATCTTAAGGTATTTGCTTGGGCCAGAGTCTCCTGAGTCAGTGAAGGGTGCTAACAAAGATGGAGGGAAAGCACGGCTCTGCTCATGTCGACAGTAATGCTGGGTGCATGGGTGCATGTGTGGTGTGCATGTTAGTGTGTATACATGCATGTGTGCATGCTTATGCATATGTCTAGTTCTGTTCTCATAGGATGTAAGTGAACAGATGCTAACATCGTAATTTTTCACATGCTTCCACAGACTGTGATTTATGACAGTTCATGTGGAAACCACCAAATGCAACTTTGAAGATCCAAAGCATTGCCTTCTTCTTGGCCTATTCTGCTCAAACACTTGCAGGACTCCGTCCCATTCAGCCCTCTGTCTGCAGTGGGCGCTCAGGCTCTAGGGTCCCCAGCTGTGGCCCCTCCATTAGGCCAATGTCTAACACTGTTCCCAGGGCCAGTATCCTCTCTTATCAGCACCTGGTGGCTCCCTCTACTCCCCCTACCCAAGGCCAACCCCATCTCCTCCTCCAGGAAGCCTCTAGTTCCTTCTCTCCAAGTTATCATCTTGTGGAGTGTGTCAGTGGTGCTTACCCCACCCCCGGAGTTATTTCCTGAGACTCAGGGTTGTGCTCGAGATTGGGGTGCCCGCACACCACATGAGGCACATTCCCGTGGGACTGGGAATGAGGGCCATGGCTTTGGAGGACGATGTGTCTGAGTGTGCATGTGTGTGTGTGTGCACACGTGCATATGTGCATATGTAGAACCCTGTATATACCTGAGTTTTATAGGGTGGGGTAGAAATAAGTGCAGATTACTTAACCAAGATGGGAATGTTTAATGTTCTTTTGAGATAAAAAATTGCTGTCTTCACACTTGTCCGATGAATAAAACCATGATGGGCTTTACTACATGTATAGAACTTTGACACATTGCTGACCGTTCTTATGTTTCCAACCGGCACAGTTTTGTTCCTAGGGAACTGCACTGGCACCGTGCCAGGCCCACCTTGCCCTTGGGTGAGGCGAGGGGGGAAAACATGCTCTCCTGGTGCCCTTGAGCCCCCCAGGGACCCCACATTCTTCATCTGCAGAATGAGGTGTATGCAAATCTGAGATCACCTATGTCCACAGGCCCAGGAAGCCCCAAATGGCCGCCCAATCAGAAAAGGTACCAGTTGTCTCTCAGAACACCAGGAGGGACATCCTGACAGCCCTCAGTGGAGGTCATAAATTTTTACTTCAAAGAGTTGTAGGCTTATACAAGCTTCTGAGGAGGTCTGAGATCCCAGGGGACAGGGAGGGCTGGGGGGGTGGGAGAAGAGAGAGACCTGGGAAGGGTTCCAAGAGGGACAGTGGGGGCCAGAGAGATGCCCTGACAGGCCTTGGTGAATGTGCAGTAAGAAGGATGTGGCCACGTGGCTTAGGTATTGGAGGAACTCATCGATATTTACTTACCTAATGTGATGTTATCGATCTAATTTTGATATTGTCATTTCAGAAGAATGAACAAAAAATAAGCAAAACAAAGCAATCGACTCTGGATAAAAGCAAATAGGGCAGAGTTTGGTTTCATTAGTGAGAGGATGGTTTAAAGGATTGTTTCAGTGTGAACAAATGGGGAAGAGGTCAGGGTTCCAAAATTGGGGTTTACTAAACAGATTAGGTGATGTGCAAATATCCAAATTAAGGGGCATTACACAGGCATTTAAACTAACATCAGAAAATGTAATGTATTGGTGTCAAAAGATATCCATAGCCTAATATCAATCCTAGTATGGGAAAGTGGAGAAGGTAACACGTACGCACACACACACATGCACACACGTGCGCGTGCACACACCACACACACACACACACACACACACACACCGAGGGACGTCTCTGTAGAGGAAGATGTCAAGGAAGTGGATCATGTTAGCCATGGCGAGATGCGGGACAAGAGAAGACAGTTTTCTTTTTTGTTTCTTCTTTTGTTTTCTTTTTCTCTTTTTTCATTTTCATTTTTGCTTATCTGTATTTAGGTTTAGTTTTTAAGTAAGTAATGTGACTTAAGGAAAGCAGTTTGGAGACACCTCCTGCCTGCTGCCCGACACCAGGGGCAGTCCTAGGCTGCCTCCGACTTTTTGTTCACTGGTCCAACAATTCCCTGGAGTATCTATGACTCTTCTCACAGTGATGGGCTCTGTTTCAGACACCTGCTGTTCCAGGGCAGCCAGCTCCCTGTGGCCTGGTGGGCTCTGCAGGGGTCCTGACCCTGGGGATAGGGGGACATACACCCTGCAGGCTGTGCCTGACCTACCAGCTTCAGGAAGACTCAGGAATCTTGGCAGAGACAATTCTTGCAATGCAGGAAACCAAGGTGATTGGGTACAGAGCTTGGCTTTGGCCCCAGGAAAGCCACTGCACCCCCTTGCCTTGGTCTGGTGTGCTCTTTAGGTGCTGTTCAGTGACTCTTAGTGGTGAGGTCCCAAACCAAGAAAAGCTTTTGAAGAGACTTCATGGATAGCACACACTTCCACTCGGCATTGAGCTATTATTCAGATGTTCCTCTCGCGTCCTGTCCTCAGAGCAAAATAACCCAGTTCCTTCTCTTGTAAACAGACATCATGTGTGATGAGGATGAGAAAGACCGTGGTGTTGGGTGATTGGTGACCAAACCGCCCCGGGGCTAGTCCCTGGGCCGTTTCCTTTTTTTTTTTTTTATTGCATTCATCATTTTGAGGAGGAAACATGCAATTTCTGGTCTTCCGAAAGCACACAGTGGGCTTTTATGCCCTCACGTCCTTCATAATCCACGAGAAGAGAGGAGGTGCTGACGTGTTTTCACCTGGTGCTTAGAACAGTGGGTGCTGTGTCTGAAGGACAAACTGACTCGTGTGCCGAGAGCATTGCAGGCAAACACCTATTTTCCCCTTGCACTGTAAATTCCACAGTTACCCGTCACGTCTCGGAGCCCTCTGAAGAGTGGTCATTAAGAGGGAGGGCTCTTTGCCGCAAGATTAAGACCTTCTTGTAAATTCCGCAACAGTGAGCATCAGGACAAGTGGAATCTTGTGCAAATAGTTGCGGGGACCCCCACAGGAGTGACCTGCTCCCCTGGGCTGTTGCCGTCCCCAAGGAGGCGAGGCAACCAGGTAACTAACTGTGCTGCTCTGTTTGGGCAGTGAGACACGTGGCTTCCATAGTCTTCCTGCAGTTAGACTCTGCCTGCGCTCTCCTTCTAGACTCCAACCTTCAAGGAAGCAGGAGTCTTATGTTTTCCTGTCTCACCCACGGAGCCCCAAGCGTTCCATCGTAGCTGCACAGGAATAGTCTTAGCCCTGTGGACAACCCTCTGATTTCAGCTGCTCCCTCTCTGCACTGCCCTGACACCCTGGATGTGCTCGCGGTGGGGTCCTCGAGTCAGTAAGGATGGGTGGAGACCAGTGCTCTGGGGATGGCTGAGAGGCCCTGCAGGAGATGATTATGGTCTTGGCTCCACCAACTGGAGGTGCTCCTGTGCAGGTCTGTGGGGGAGCTGGAGCCTGAAGCCTGGGTGTTTGGAGGTGGGTTTGAGGGTGTGGAAGGGGTGGGGCAGGGTTTCTGTGAGTGAGCTGGGGAGGTGTGGGGACCATCTGTGCCTGCAGGTCATAGGCAGAGGGTGGGGCTCAGTAGCAACAAACTCTTCTCCTTGGCAGGCCTGGCCTTCATGCTTCTCAGGAAAGCTGGGGTGCAAAAGGGAGGAGGACTCCCTGGGGAATGATGGCTAGGTGGATGAGGTCGGACAACATGGGGATGGGGGGGCTGCACACCCTCATCCCATCCCCTCCCTCTGAGGCTTCACTGACTCCCAAGTCTTCCTGCTGCCTCTCCTTGCATCGTGGGCTGCAGGGGTGGCCGAGGCCGGGTAGATAGCATGTGTGGGCAAAGGAAAAGGCTGTGCTGGTGTCTCACCCCTCAGGGCTGTTGGACTTGAGCAGGTTACTTCCAGGGGCCTTGGTTGGACCATCAATGAACCAGGATGAATGGTGTCTTTGAAGGAAGGTCAGTGCGACAGGCTACCCCACCAGTGGGCTATGCCCTGCTCCTACCTCTGCCACTTGTCACTGTCACTACTTACCACCACATTGCCCATTAGGGGCACGCATGGGTGCAGCTTGTGTGCATGCTTGTGTATGTGTCTATGTGTGTGTACTCTGCACACACGTGTGCCTGTGTGTGCACACATGCAGGTATGTGTTACCTGTGTGCGTGCCCTGTGCTCGTGTGTTGCATATGTGCACGTGTGTGCCTGTCTGTGAACTCTTGCATGTGCAAGAGTGTGCACAAGAGTTGAGGAGAGCCCAGTGCTCCTTTATCTCTCGTGTGAACATCCACCTGTGTCCTCAAACCCCAGGTGTCACCTTTGTTGACACATATCTCTTCATATGTCATAGGCACGCACATGCGGTGTTTGTAGTGAGGCTGAGTGGACAGGTGAGCAGCACTCCTCGTGGTGGGTGGTGAACAGCACCCACGGTGTGCCAACACCACCCGGGGAGGATATGTCCTCCCAGTGCCCGGCCACCATGCCGCCTTTCCCTTGGCCTCTAGGGACCCACCAGCCACTTGATGTGCCTGTTCTGGCATCCTGCACTTGGTGTTGACTCCCTGAGTTGACTTGTTTAGAGGTATTTTTAAAAATTAATGTTTATTTTTTACCAAGGTGAGAGATGCACAGAGTTTTAAAAGCCACAGACTTGGAAGGAGAACCAGCAGACCCCTGCCCCTTTCCTCCCATTTTATTTTTCCTGAGAATGAGCCTTAAGGTCACTTTTTCTTTCAGCTTTAAAATGCAGGATGAAGTCACTGACCTCACAGCTGTTTCCTCTCCAGCCTGGAACTGGGCTTTGTGCTGAGGGCAGGCAGGGTCCGGACTGGCACGCTCGCCAGGGTTAGTTTCCCTTGTCCCCTGTTTATTTCCCTCGCCCTGCTCTATGCCCGTCACCAAGTCCTGATGTTACCTTAGACCAGTGGTTCTTAAACTGGGTTCTATCGAACCCTAGGGGTTCCATGAGTCGGTGTCAGGGGTTCAGAGAAGCCTCTGCCGTGGAGGCCAGAATAAAGTAATACCGTAATTTGTTGTGAGTTCATGCACTTTGTTGGTTTTGTTCTTTGAGCAAGGTGATGTTCATGCACGGCTCATTTTGTGCACCAGTAAAAAAACATATGCCTATGTCTTGAATTTTGAAAAAATAATCATATTTTATTTATCACTAAAGAAGGGTTCGGTGAATGCGCATATGAAACTGGTGGGTTTGGTACCTCAAGAAAGGTTAAGAACCACTGCCGTAGACCTTCGCAGAGGGGAGGGCTCGCCCTACTGGCTCAGGGGTTTATTGTGGTGTGTGTGCGCAGTGTGGTGCCTGTGCAAGAGTGTGGAGTGTGTCATAGGTGATGTGTGTGGTGTGTGTGTGATATGTGTGGTCTGCATGAGGTGTGTGAGGTATGTGTGGTGTATAGTGTGTGTGTGAGGTGTGTGTGGTGTTTGTGGTATGTGTGTGAGGTGTGTGTCTGTGTTGTAAATCCTGCCTTTGTGAAGGGTGTGGAGCTGGGAGTTCTGATGGGAGAAGGGGGTACAGGAGAGGAGAGGGCCAGGAGGGTTGGGACCACAAGTCCCTGTAGACACATGCCTCATGTCCTGGCCTCCTGCAGAGTGGCGAGGTCCCTGAGGGGTGGCATGGTAGCCCAGGCTGACATGGCTCTTGCCCTCACCAGAGGATGCTGGCTGTGCCTGAGGGAGCCCCACCAGGCTGGGTGGGGGCTGGGAAAGGGCATGGCCTGGGCCTGAGAGCTCCTAAGACCTAGACACACCGCATGTCAGGTGGGGGGGAGGATTTCATGTCACAGCTCAGGGGATGCTCGTCCAGAGCCAGAGGAGGCGGATCTGGAGAGCCAGAGAGAATGTGCTTCCTGCACATCAGTGCGTGTGACTGCAGTCTTCCTTCAGGATGGCCCCACTTCTCAGGCCCGTCGCGTCTCCTCAGCTGTGCGTTCTCATCCTCGAATGGCTCCCCGGGTGACCTTCCAAGGTGCATACCCAGCATGCCGTGTCTCTCTCTTCCCTTTTGTCCCCTGTCTTCAGACGGACTATCATGGAATTCAAGCTAACGGGAAAACACTGGTAACTAACCGCTTGAAGACTGACTCTTTCTCTGGAAGGTTTCCTGCCTGCTGGTGGGACAGAGATCCCTCAACTCCCAGGGTGCAGCGTCTCCAGGGACTGCATGAGCACCACACCAGCCAAGTCAGGGCCCCCTGACTCACCCAGAAGTCAGCTTAGTCAGCGCCTGAGTGACCGAGAGCTCTGTGTTCTTGTGAGGCTGATGCAGAACAGATGTTTGGTCAGGAGGTTTGTGTGACAGGCCCAAGATGAAACACAGTGACAGCACCTGCTGGGCTGAGGACGTGTGCCCATGACTCTGGGACACTTTTCTCTCTGAACGGTCAGTGCTGGTCTTGCCATTATTGATTTCTATATTTATATATCAGAGAAAAGAATCCTGTCATATTTGTAGCAAAAATATTTTTGGTTTGTCCTTTGTCCTCTAGTTTTATTTGATATATCTGGGTGCATGTGTAAGTACAAACTCTTCCCACAAAGATAACATTTCTCTTCCTTCGTGGATTTTTCCATTGCTTTTGTGCTTGGAGAGCCTTTCCCCACGTTGAAATGAGTTACCTATTAACTGCTTATTTTTGTTGAATAGTTTTTCTAGTTTGGCTAATATAAAACTAGGTTTATTTTGGTGCACGCAATAGTCAGAATTTAAGTTGGTTTCTTTCCCCTGAATATTTAGCTACGACTTGTACACTATTTGTTGACTTATCCATTTATTTATTCGTTGTTTTTATTGGTTGTTTTTTTCACCCAAAGTGTCCCTTATATCCACTTGTGGTCAAGCCCCGTGATCACCTGCACCCTTCAGTGACCGCTGGTGTGCCTTCTGTGTCTGCCGTCTGTCTGTTCTGGCATTTCCTGTCAACGCAGTCATACAACATGGAACCTTTAACCCCGGCTTCAGCCATGTGCCGTGACTTTTTAAGGTCTGTGTTGTAGCACATGTCAGTTGCATGTCCTCTGTAATTGTGGAATCATATTACATTGTGTGTCTATACCAGGTCTTCTTTATTCATTCATGCATTGGTGGACACTTGGGTTGCTTCCGCCTTTGGGCAGTTGTGAACATTCACGTACACATCTTTGCATCCACGGATGCTTTTATACCTCTGGGGTAGATGCCTGGAAGCCAAGTTGCTGGGTTGTGTGATAAACTCATGTTTAACTTTTTGAAGAAACTGCCAAACCATTTTCCTAAGTGTCTATGCCATTTTCCATTCCCGTAAGTGGGGTATAGGGAGTCCGGGTGCCCATACCCTCGCCCGTGGTTGTCACTATGCGCTGATACTTTAAAGTACTTGTCGGTGTTAGTCTCTTTCAGGTAACGCTTTAAAAGAAACTGTGTTTTCAATTCTTCCCGTAGCAAGGGGAACGTTAACTGCCGATTACCTGCTCAATAGATTCTTATTTCAGGTCATAGTAAACACCATGGAAGTTTATTTCCCCTGAGGAAAAATTAAGTATTTTTCATCTCTGCCCAACCTCTAAAATAATCATTTGAATTCAAAGGTAAATACAGTTTGACTTTGATCTCTGAGCTTAATTCACTGGGCTTTGGAGACAATGAAAGTATTTGAGTCCTTGAGACCCCTTAGTATGAAGGCCACCCAGTCCCCCAGACATCAGGGCCGAGCAAGGCCTATCTCTTTGTTAATCATTCCGGGGCCTTTTGAGTATTTTGCTCTGTGACTGTGGCATTGGGGCTGCCTCCAAGGACATCTGGGCTGTTTCAGATAGGACTGGCCTCCTGGGGCTGATGCAGTGATCTGGGCACCCTGCCTGTCTGCTGACCTGGCCACACGCAGCTCCCAGATGGCCCTGTGCATCCGAGGGGCACGCCTTTTCCATGCACTGTCACAGCATCCCTGAAAACATGGGGTTTTTCCAGTGCGAAATGGAACTTCCTATTCCACATTGCTCCTCCTCCACAGACCAGGTGCCACCTGACTGGAGGAATTAGACACTGGCGTCAAGTATCCGCTGCTTGGACGACTGTACCTGGGTCACAGTTCCTTGCTGAGGGCCATCTGAGGTCCACTGAGGCATCTTACTGAGTCTTGCAGAGTGCAGCCCGGAGTGGGCTTGTCTTACTACCTTCGTAATCTGATCTTTATTTCCTCAAAGTCCTTGTGGAGAGCAGGCACATGGATGTAAACGGGGCATAAGTTGTGCAACTGCAGGTGCCCAGTCTCACCTGGCCTGGCGCTGCATCCCTGAGCACTTTTGGACGGTGCGAGAAGGGGTGATGGCACCTTCTTGTTCCAGAGCTTCTCCAAGGGCTTCAGGGATGCGGTCCAGTGAGGGAGAATTTTATAGATTAGGAAGAACCTCTGCTTCTTCTAAAACCACAGCTCACATGTGATACCATCTATTAAAATAAATAAATAAAAAAGAAGCACTTCATCTTGTGCAACATAAAAAGTAGTGAAGTGTTAGGTGAGTGTTTTTGCATCTGTCTGCCAGGAAACATGGTGCCATTCAGAAAAGTTCAGCAAACTTATGAGCCGTGCCTTCCTGACTTATTATAAATCAGACCCCACATAACGTCACCCAGGTCAGGAATCTTCACACGCCTAAGCCTGCCCCGAGGCCCTCCCTCCCGTGCTCTCTGCCCTTCTTGGGCTCCTCTTGCCCTGCGGCTGCTCAGCGGCTCCCCTGCTCATGATAATTACGCCTTACTGCTCTTACCCTCTCAGCACCCGCTCCTAATGCTATAATTTTGTTTCATCTGTTTTTGCTTACTTAATGGTCGCTTTTGATGAACAGAAATCCTAAATTTCAATGCAGTGTGGTTTCTCAGTTATTTTCTTTGACGGTTAGTGTTTTTTATGTTCAGTTTACAAAGTTCCTGCTGATTAGAGGACTTGAAGGTTGCCCCTATTGGTTCTAAAACCTCCAAAGCTTGACCTCTCACACGGATGTTCAGTCGCCCCTCCCTCACACTGTGAGGTAGAGACCTAGGCTCCCAGTTGGTCCTAATGCCTTTGTATGACCCATTGGAAAGACCTTGCACTCTGCAGCGCCTCCGGCCTCAGACATCAAGGGTTATGTTTGTGTGACATCATTCTGAGTCTCCTAGTTTGTTTCACTGGTCTGTGCTTTTTTCTTTTTAATTCTTGTGTTAGTATCATACTGGCTTAATTCCTGAATAACAACTTTTACCGTATCTCCCCATGTATAAGGCGCACCTTAATTTTGGGGCTTGAAATTTGAAAAATATATATATTACATAAAGTTATTGAACTCAAGTTTTATTCATCATAAAATTTATACAACTCCTCATCACTGTCAAAACTCCCATCCATTAGCTTGTCCTTATCTGTGTCTAATGACAAATCACTGTCTTCGACAATGAATGCAAAACACAGGCGCAGAAAAGCAGGAAATGCAAGTTAAAAAATATACAACCACTGTATAAGACGCATCCAGTTTTTAGATTCCACATTTTTTGTAAAAGGGTGCGTCTTATACATGGGAAATACGGTATAATGCCATGAATCTTGGTGTCTGGTAGAATAAGTCCTTCTACCCTCAGGGTCATGAATTCTCCCTTTCCATAAATTTTAGAATCAGCTTCTCAAGTTCCACACACATGCAAATGCTGGACATTTGATTGGAATCACACTGCCTTTACAGATACATTTTTAGAGAATTGACATCTTTATGATATTGTACATTTCAATCCAAAACAAGGTATATCCCTCCATCTACTTAGTCAGGTTTCCCTTACATGTCTTCATTTTTGAGCAAACTTTGTGGTGTGGGTATTGTAGCGCTGGCTGGGACCGCCCTGTTTCCCTGAGGCTGAGTACTGGCCTAGACACCCTGCTCTTGTCAGGGGCCCCTGTCCAGTTTCCTTCTTCCCTTTGTGTCCTAATCTGGGTTTGAACCTTGACTAAACAGCTGGAGGAGGGGGAAGCATTTCTCTCTTAACCGGGCCTCAGTTTCCACATCTATAAAATAAGGACTGCCATGCTCATGTGGCAGGTGCGGAAAGGTTAAACCAGAAGATACACCTGAAAAATTTGGTTTGAGTCTGGGACAGAAGGATCCTTAGTTAATGTTAGATAAAGTAAAACAAACCAGAACCAAGGAGACAAGCCACCTGCAGGATAAATGCTGTTTAAGAGGAGCCAGGGCCCTGGTCGGTAGCTCAGTGGATAGAGCATTGGTCTGGCATACAGACCTCCTGGGTTCAATTCCCAGTCAGAGCACACAGGAGAAGTGACCATTTGCTTCTCTCTCCCTCCCTCTCCCCCTTCTTTCCCTCTTCTCCTCCCACAGCCAGTGTGCTCGATTAGTTCGAACATCGAACATCGGTCCAGGTGCTAAGGATAGCTCTGTCAGAGCATGACAGCCTCAGGTGCTAAAAATAGCTCGGTACTGGAGCATCAGCCCCAGACAGAGGTTGCTGGGTGGATTTCGGTCTGGGCACATGCAGGAGTTTGCCTCACTATCTCCCCTCCTCTCACCAAAAAAGAAAAAAAGAGGAACCAGTCTACCCTGTGGACAAGCCCCATAGAGGTGGCCTGAGATCCCTTCCTGGAGGAGGTGGTCCTGGAAGCACAGATAGATTTGCTCATGGGACCAAGGGGAGAGCAGTGCCTGACCAAGGTTTCACAGCTGGCACCCCAGTTCCTAAGAAAGCCTATTGAAGGAAGGTCTACAGCCTACCTGCTGGTGAGTGGAGGTGAGCAGAGGCAGGCTGTTGGGGGGTGTGTAGTAAATCTGTGTGCAGGGACAGTTGGCCACGCATGTGTGTGCCAGTCCAGCTCCTGACCAGCCCTTTGTCCTCCAGCAAAGGCAAGTTGGGGCACAATCTGGGTTGTACCGGCTGCAGGGACTATAGTCACAGGCTGTTCTGGACACTGACTAACAGGACCGAGGTGGCAACTAAACCCCAGGGGAGAACCCAGAAGGGCCTGGCCTTACGGCATGCCCCAGCATACCAGGGAATTTTACAGGTAACACCTTGAAATCATGGTCATAATTATGCTGCTGAAACGACAGAGTATATCAAAACAGGAAAAGCGCGTCCAGGATTACATGGGAGTCCACTGAGCTATCCTTGGTGTGGGAGATAACTTGTCTTGCTTAGTTCCCTGTTAGCGTGACCGAGAGCAAACCCAGTGGGTCCTTAGCCTCCCAGGCCACACACCAGACCTGGGAGGGACAGGCGGGCCCTCCCAGTAGCCACAGCACCCTGGACAGAGTCTCGCTGCCCTGCACTCTGCATCCTGCACTCTGCATCCCGCTCCCCGCACCCCACACTCCACACCCCGCACCCCACACTCCTCACCCCGCACTCTGCACTCTGCACTCCACACTTCGAGGAGCTGGTCCTTTGCAGTCTCTGTCCTAGGGGCCTCCTGCCTGTGTCTGACCCTGAGAGCTCCTTCCCTGGTGGCTTCCTACACAGAACATGCTAGTACTTCTCATGGCTCGATTGGTCCTGGTGTTCCCTGGCATTTGTTCCAGGGAACATTTTCTTCAGAATTAAAGTTTCTGTGTGGACACAGCCTAGCGGTTCTCTGGTATAACTTCTTTGGTCTCTTGATGAGGAAATTCAGACTCAGGGGCTATGTGACTCACCTGAGGTGGAGTGCCAACTTGCATCACAGTTGGTCAAGAGAATTCTGTTCTGAAGGAACACAGGCAAGTCACAGGAACAGTGGCTTCCCAAATAGGCAGAGGGGAAGGAGGCCGTCTTAATATACTTATGCATCCCCTAAGCTGACCCAGTGCAAGAAGCACAATTTAGAAACACTAACTAGTTTAGAGAGCACCCTGCCAGTGTGATAGCTGGCCTCAGGAGTCCTCCACGTGACTTGTAGTTCATGGGTACTTCCTGTGCCAGGCAACCTTCTGAGCGTTGGGACACAGCCCAGAGCCAGCCAGGCAGATGGCTGTCCTGCAAGTCCTGCATTCTCTCAGAGGCAGGTGGGGACAATATACAACATGTAGGCATGTGTTAGACAGTGACAGAGGGGACAGGGGCCAAGGAGGAAAACAGCAAAAAGAGGAGGTACAGGCGTGGGGAGGGAATGCTTTAAATGTCCTGCAGAGGGACAAGGTATGGGATAAATGCACACTTGAAAACAGACACCAGTGTTTTGTCTTTTCCTTCTTGTAAAACCTGGCTGTGGGCTGTTTCTCACAGGTGAGGCATCAACCTCCAGCTGAGCGGTGTCTGTGGGTGGGGCTTGGGGATGGGGAGCAGGCAGGGCCCACCCATAGCCCTGAACTCTGTGTGGCAGGGTCCATGTGCCCGGCAAACCATTTTCATCTACAAATAATGACTTATTTTTCCCCATTGAGTATGATGTTAACTGTGAGTTTGTCACATATGGTCTTTGTTATGTTGAGGTATGTCCTATTATCACTTTGCTGGGGAATTTTTCTCAGAAACGGTGGATTTGGTCAAAAGCTTTTTCTGTATTTGTTGATATGATTATATGACTTTTATTCATCATTTTGTTTATGTGGCTTATCACAGTAATTAACTTGTGTATATTGTACCAACCTTGTATCCCGGGAATAAATCCCACTTGATCGTGATGTGTGAGCTTTTTAATGTATTGACAATTTGGTTTGCTGATATTCTGTTGAGGATTTTTGTGTTAATGTTCATCAAGGCTATATTGGCTTATAACTTTCTTTGTTTGTAGTGGCTATATATGACTTTGTAATTAAGATAATGCTGTACTCATAAAATGAGCTTGGAACTCTTTGTCCTCTTGAATTGTTTTGGAAAAGTTTGAGAAGGATAAGTGTAAGTTCTTCTTTGAATGTTTGGTAGAATTTATCTGTGAAGCCATTCAGTCCAGCACTTTTGTTTGCTGGGAGTTTTTTGATAACTCTTTCAATTTCACTAGTTGTATTCTGTTTGTTCTGATTCTTCCTGATTCAGTTTTGGAAGGTTGTATGTTTCTTGGAATTTATCCATTTCATCCAGATTGTTCAATTTGTTGGCGTATAGCTGTTCATAATATTTTCTTACAATTTTTTGTATTTCTTTGGTGTTAGTTGTTAATTCTCTTATTTTATTTCTACTTTTATTAATTTGGGTCCACTCTCTTTGTTTCTTGATGAGGCTGGTTAAAGGTTTATCAATCTTGTTTATCTTTTCAAAAATCAGCTCCTGGTTTTGTTGATCATATATGTATGGACTTTTTTTTTTTTTTTTACAGGGACAGAGAGAGTCAGAGAGAGGGATAGATAGGGACAGACAGACAGGAGCGGAGAGAGGTGAGAAGCATCAATCATTAGTTTTTCGTTGCCGTCGCAACACCTTCGTTGTTCATTGATTGCTTTCTCACATGTGCCTTGACCGCGGGCCTTCAGCAGACCAAGCCACCCCTTGCTCGAGCTAGCGACCTTGGGTCCAAGCTGATGAGCTTTTGCTCAAGCCAAATGGGCCTTCGCTCAGGCTGGCGACCTTGGGGTCTCAAACCTGGGTCTTCCGCATCCCAGTCCAATGCTCTATCCCCTGCGCCACCTACTGGTCAGGCTATTTTGTTTATTTCTGCTCTAATCTTTATTATATCTCTCCTCCTGCTCACTTTGTGCTTTGTTTGCTATTCTTTTTCCAGTTCCTTTAAGTGTGAAATTCAATTGTCCATTTGAGATTTTTCTTGTTTCTCTTTTTCATTTATTTATTTATTTATTTATTTATTATTTTTTGTATTTTTCTGAAGTGAGAAGTGGGAAGGCAGAGAGACAGACTCCTGCACGTGCCTGACCGGGATCCACCCGGCAAGTCCACTATGGGGTGATGCTCTGCCCATCTGGGCTGTTGCACTGCTGCAACTGGAGCTATTCTAGTGCCTGAGGTGGAGGCCATGGAGCCGTACTCAGTGCCCGGGCCAACCCTACTTCAATGGAGCCTTGGCTTCAGGAGAGGAAGAGAGAGACAGAGAGAAAGAAGAGGAAGAAGGGTTGAGGAACAGATGGGTATCTCTCCTGTCTGCCCTGACCTGGAATCGAACCCGGAACTTCCACATGCCAGGCCAATGCTCTACCACTGAGCCAACTGGCCAGGACTGAGATTTTTCTTGTTTCTTGAGGTAAACCTGTAATACTATGAATTTTTCTCTTAGGGCTGTCCTATATATTTTGGGTTGTTGTGTTCTCTTTTTTATTTGTTTCAAGGTATCTTTTAATTTGCTCCTTGATCTCATTGTTAATCCATTCATAGTTTACTTATAGTAATTTAGCTTCCATGTTTTTGTGTGTTTCTTTGTTTTTTTCCCCCCTGATTGATTTCTAGTTTCATACCATTATGTTCACAGAAGATGCTTGATATAATTTCAATCTTCTTAAAAATATTGAGACTTGTTTTGTGTCCTAAGATATGGACTATCTTAGAAAATGTTTCATGTGCACTTGAAAAGAATGCATATTTTGCTGCTTTGGGCTAATACTCTAAAGATATCAATTAAGTCAGCTGACCAACTGTGTCATTTAAAGCCACCATTTCCCTGTTGATTTCCTATCTGGAAGATATATCCATTGATGTCAAAATCCCCTACTATGACTGTATTACTGTTGGTCTCCTTCTTTATATTCATCAAGATTTTCTTTATTTAGGTGTGCCTATATTGGATGCATACCTGTTAAAAAGAGTTATATCTTCTTGTTAGATTGCTCCCTTTATCATTATGTAGTATCCTTCTTTGTCTCTTACTATATAGCCTTTGTTTTAAAGTCTATCTTGTCACATATAAATATTGCTACCCTGCTTTTCTTTTATTTCCATTTTCATGAAGTATCTTTTTTTTTTTTCTACAGAGACAGAGAAAGAGAGTCAGAGAGAGGGATAGATAAGAACAGACAGATAGGAACGAAGAGAGATGAGAAGCATCAATCATCAGTTTTTCGTTTTGACACCTTAGGTGTTCATTGATTGCTCTCTCATATGTGCCTTGAGCGTGGATCTTCAGCAGACCAAGTAACCCCTTGCTCAAGGCAGCAACCTTGGACTCAAGCTGATGACCTTTTGCTCAAACCAGATGAGCCCGTGCTCAAGCTGGTGACCTCAGGGTCTCGAACCTGGGCCCCTCCTCATCCCAGTCCGATGCTCTATCCACTGCGCCACTGCCTGGTCAGGCCATGAAGTATCTTTTTTAATTCATATACTTTTAGACTGTGATATTTTTTATTCTGAGGTGGGTATCTTGTAAATAGCATATATACGGGTCTTGTTTTCATATTCATTCAGCTACCCTATGTTTTTTGATTGGAGTATTTAAGTTATTTACATTAAAATGATTATTGTTAGGTAGTTATTGCAATTTTATTCTTTCAACTATGTTCCTTTTGTTTCCTTCTTCTTTTTCTTTTTTTAATTTTTAAATTTTATTTAAAAAATTAACTCTAACAGGGTGACATTGATCAATAAAACTAGTTGGGTTTCAGGTAAATATTTCTATAACATTTGAACTGTTAATTATGTTGTATGCCCATTACCCAAAGTGATATCATTTTCTGTCACCTCATATTTGTCCCTCTTAAAACCCTTCCCCATCACCCCTCTCCATTTACTCAAGTTCCCTTCTCCCTTCTCATTCTTATTATTCTTAAAACAGGTCCTTTAACATTTCTTATAATGCCGGTTTGATGCTAACAAACTCATTTAGCTTTTTCTTATCTAGGAAGCTCTTTATTTCTCCTTCAATTCTAAATAATATCCTTGCTGGGTAGAATAATCTTGGTTGTAGTTCTTTGCTTTTCATCATTTTGACTATTTCATGCCAATCCCTTCTGGCCTGAAATATTTCTGTTGAGAAACCAGCTGACAGTCTTATGGGAGCTCCCTTGTAAGTAACCAACTGCTTTTATTTATTCATTTTATTTTTATTTTGCCACTTTTCAGATGGTCTCTTTGTCTTTAACCTTTACCATTTTAACTATGATGGGTCTTGGTGTGGATCTCTTTGGGTCCATCTTGTTTGAGACTCTATGAGCTTTCTGGACTTGTATGTCTTTTTCTTTCACCATGTTAGGGAAGTTTTCACTCATTATTTCTTCAAATAGGTTCTGGATCCTTTGCTCTCTTTCTTTTCTTTCTGGTACCCCTGTGATACAGATGTTGTTACACTTCATGTTGTTCCAAAGGTCCCTTAAACTACCCTCATTCTTTTTAATTCTTTTTCTTTTTGCTGCTCTGATTGGATGTGTTTTTTCTACCTTGTCTTCCAAATTGCTGATTAAATTTTTTGTTTCATCCAACTTACTGTTTATTCCTTCCAGTGTATTATTGATGTCAGATATTACATTCCTTATTTCTGTTTTTTTAAATGACTTTTATGCCATTTTTCATGCTTGCTATCTCTTTGTTGAGGTTCTCACTAAGTTCTTTGAGCATTCTTATAACCATTTTTTTGAACTCCATATCTGAGACATCACTTGCTTCCATTTCATTCAGCTCTTTTTCTGAAGATTTCTCTTCTTCATTTGGGGCCTGTTTCTTTAGAGTCTCCTCATTTTGGCTGCTTCTTTGTGTCTGTTTCTATGTGTTAGATATATTTGCTATGACTCTCAGTCTTCATGGGGTTACCTTATGTTGTAGGTGTCCTATAGGACATAGTGGTGTTGTTTCCTTATTCACCTGAGCAGGGTGCTCTAGGAATGTCCCTGTGTGGGTTATGTGGGCCCTTCTATTGTAATTAGGTTCTGATGGCTATTTGTCCTTTTGTGTTTGGGATTGACCCTCAAGCTGGCTGACTGTAAGGCTCAACCTTCATGAGGGCATGCAAAATGTTATGCAGGTACTGACCACAAACAGTGGAATTTGCCCAGTTGGGTTTGGTGCCTGCCAAGCTCTCTTTTTGAATATGCTGCTGGTGAAGCTTATTGTATCTTGCTCTGATATTGTCTGAATCTGGCCACTGGGTGTATTGGTTCTGGTCCTCTTGGTAGGAACTCTGGTGCAGGCTAATGTCAGATGCTCTCTGTTCCTGGACTTGGCAACCGGTTTGGGGTTACAAGTGATCCACAGTTTGTAGCTGTCTTTGTTGTGCTTCGGTGCATGATAAAGACCAAACTGTCTTTTGTCATCCCAAGCTGGCTTTTGTTAGCACTAGGTCCAGGGGAAGGTCAGCAAGGTTCCATGAAACCCCTAGATTTGCTTCCAGCTGCCAGCTGCCTGTCAGTCTTTAGGGAAGGTGATAGGTGAGGCCCCCAACCCAGAGCCATTCAACTCATTCTGATCTCAATGTTTCCCTGACCTCAGCAGGGCCTAGCAACTAGAAGTTTGGGAAGTGGGGACCTCTGGAGCCAGGAGGATGGGTCTGTGGGAAGCCACGAGGTTAGCTCTATAGTTCTCCTGTGAGGAAGAAGTGCTGGTCAGATTCACAGGAAAGTGGAAAGAATAGCCCGTTTCAAAACCACGCATTTTAGTCACTGACACTGCTGAGACTGTCAGATCTCTATACCCTGGCCAAGGCTGCTGACTCCTCACGGGGTATAAGCTCTGCAAGGTGGGGTGAAAGGGAGTCTAGAAGGTGAGGCAAGTCTTTTCCCCCAAGCTCATGCCACATGGAGGGGGATATTCTTCCCAAGAAAGATAGCATCTGTGGTATTGCAGAAGGTATATCAGCTTTGGGTTCCTGGTGACTGTCATCTCATTCTCCCTAGAGCCACAATCCTCAGACTCTCCTCACCTGACTATACTCCACTCTGCTCTTCCTCTGCCAGAGCTCAGGGTGAGTTTCCATGCATAAAATTTTGTGTGTTGGCCCTTTAAGAGGGTTCCTGTGTCTCTAACTGGCTCTCTCTCGTGGACAGAAACCCTGTTGCTTTTCACAGCTGAATGTCAGTGAGCTCTTCTTCTAAGTTTTAGTGCTTTGGGCTGGGGAGCCCGGCTAGGGGTTTAGGCTCCACACTTCTCAGGGGTTACCCTGGACCTGAATATCCTCTGGAGCCTCCTTCTGCTGCCTGTAGGAGAGGTTCCAGCCCATTTCACATCTCCACCCTTCCTACCAGTCTCCATATGGCTTCTGTGAATCCTTGGTTAAAACACTCCTCTTCAACTAGTCTTCAGTTGGTTATTCAAGATAATTAATCTTTAATTTAGCTGTAATTCCAGTTTAGTCCTGGAAGGAGGTGAGTATAGCTGTCACCTAAGTCAGTCATCATCCTGATTACCCTCCAAAGATTATTTCACTAAGTATAATCACGATTTTGTCATTCATTCATGTGTTTTCTCGATATTACTGAGCAGTATTCCATTTTGGATGTACACCACAATTAGTTATTGACCTATTGATGGACACACAGGCTGTTTCCAGTTGTGGTCTGCTGTGAATGAAGCTGCTATAAATTGTGTGTGTGTGTGTGTGTGTGTGTGTGCGAGCGTGCACACGCGCATACTTTCATTTCTCTTGGGTAAATACCTAAGAGTAGGATTGCTCCATCAGAGAAAGGGTAATGTTTAGTGCATAAGAAACTTCCAGAACTGTTGCATAGAGAAACATGCCAGTTCACACTCCCACTAATGGAGTCCAAGAGTTCTAGTTACCCAATATAGGAGCTGGTGGGTGTGTGCCATACCTCAGTGTGCTTTAAGCTTCTGTTTCCCAAAGGTTAATGATGACGAGCACTCACTTGTGCTTATTGGCATGTGTGTACCTTCCCTTCGGAAGAGCCTGTTCAAATTTTTTGCTTATTAAAATTTGGGGGGTTGTTTGTCTTTTTTATTATTTAGTTGTAGACTAAATACATGTTCTTGATTCCAGTTCTTTGTCTTCATTTTTTGTGAATTCTGTATTTGAGAACTCACCTACTCACTGAAATGTATTTGTAACCCCCAAGTTGCCACAGCAGTCTCATGGTCATTCATGGACATGCAGAATGGGGAAAAACTTGGGTCGCCAACACCCTTGTGCCCCAACTGAGGCTGAACAAGGTGATGCCCTGCCTAATTATTTCAGCTCATATACTGTAGTAAGTGCCCTTCTCTATTTAGCGCCCATTATTTTAGTACATTTTTTGTAATTTAAAAAACTTATAATGGCCCATATGTAGCTCTGAAGTGCTGTCTGGTGTTCCTAAGTGAAGAAGGTTGTGATGTTCCTCACGGAGAAAGCATGTGTGTTAGATGAGCTTCCTTTGGGCAAGAGTTATAGTGTTGTTGGCTGTGAGTACAGTGTTAATAAATCAATAGTATAAACCACGTTCGGCATCTTTAAACAGAATCACATATGAAATGAGGTTATGTGTTGAATGACTGATGAAAACATTGTGACAGAAGCTCTCAGGAACCTGGTCCTAGGTTCCCCCTGGGAGTGATGGTTCAGTGTTCCCTAGTTCAATGTTTAGGTGACGTTGTGGAATATAACTACCACAAATAACGAGATCACCTGTACATGTTTTGCAGATATTTTCTCCCAGTACATGGCTTGCCTATCCATCTTCTTACTGATGTCTCTTGGTGAATGGTAGTTTTGTATTCTGATGGAGGGTCATTGGCCAATTTTTTTCTTTTATGGTTTTGCTTTGTGTCCTGACTGGGAAGCCTCTGTCTAACACCTAAGACATGAAGACATTCTATATTCACTTCTATAAACCTTATAGGTTTAGTTTTTATTTTGGGTTTATAATCCATCCCACACGTATTATTGTGTGTATGTGAAGCTCAGGTTTCCTCGTGGATATTCATTCACATTAAAGCAGACCCCAGCCATCCTATCATTTTCCCTGTGTATCTCTAACATAGAAGGACACAGGACTCAATTGTATGCAGTGCCTATTAACAGACTTCTGTGACCGTGGTCTGCCCTCGGCTCTGACTTTTAGTACTAACAGTCAAATGCCGTGCACCATGCAGGCTTTGGAAAAGAGTTGGGCTATTGTCTTCAAACAGTAAGTTTTCCCTGTCTGAATTTATACATGACCTTTCCCCTGTTCTTGGAGTAAATGCCCCATGAAATGGGCACCAGATAGTGTAAGCATTTAATTCACAGGTTTGGCTACTCTGAGTTATCATTGAGGAGTACCCCTTTTCTCAGATGTTAATACTCTTCTAATATTTACACATGTTTGAATCATGCTTTAAGCTCATTTATTTATTCAACAAATATTTATGTATCTCCTCCTATGTGCCAGGTACTGCACTGATTCTGGGTGTCATCCAAGGCAGGTTAGTACCTGTCATGTGGCTATCCAGAAACTTCTGTTTTCTAAGGGGAAAGAGACAATAGACAATGGGTGATACAATTCATTATTTAATTTATAATGGTGATAAGTGTTTGGAGAGAGGTACAGAGAGTCATCGGATTGTCCTGAAAAGGGATTTGACCCCATCTGGGAAGATAGGAGAATCTCTGAGCCAGTGACACCAAACTGGGTTCTAAAAGGAAGGGAAGAATTAGATAGAGGTGAAGCAGAGCATGTGCAAAGGCCCTGAGTTGGAAAGGAACCTGGGGCACTAAGGTTTGGAGTGATAGAAGGGTGATGAGTGCAGAGGCACACTGAAGCAGCTAAGATTGAGAAGCAGGTGGGTCTTGAGGGTCAGTTGAAGATGTTGCTCTATCTTTAGAAGCGCCACTGTATGTAACAGAATTTCCTGTAATAAGAGAAAAGTTCTAAATCTATGATGTTCAATATGGTAGCTGTCAGCCACATGTAGCTATCGAGTCCTTGAAATGTGGCCATATAACTGAGACACTGAGTTTTTAATTTTAATTAACTAAAATTTAAGTAGCACCTATGGCCCTGGCTGTTTGGCTCAGTGGTAGAGTGTTGGCCCAGCATGTGGATGCCCTGGGTTTGATTTCCAATCAGGGCACACAGGAGAAACAACCATCTGCTTCTTCACCTCTCCCTCTCTTCCGTCTCTTTCTCTATCCTTCTCTTCCCCTCTTATAGCCATGGCTTGGTTAGAGTAAGTTGGCCCCAGGTGCTGAGGATGCCTCCATGACCTCACCTGAGGTACCAAAATAGCTTAGTTGCCAAGCAATAGAGCAATGGCCCAAGATGGGTAGAGCATCACCCCAAAATGGGCTTACCAGGTGGATCTTGGTTGGGGCGCATGTGGGTATCTGTCTCTCTACCTACCTGCTTCTCACTTAAGAAAAAAAAATAGCACCTATGACTTTGGCCGCCAAATTGGACAACAATGGTTTGCTTTTGAGTAATGGCAAACCATCAAGAATTAAGAGCATACTGCTGACACAATCTGATGTGCATCTGTTATTTGTTATTTGTCACTGGCTCCAATGTGAGCAGTGTAAGGACCAGTGGAAATGTCACCATCGTTGCCCAGGGAACAAAGAATGGCTTCCTGACTTTGGGTGTGCAGTGCGGTTGGAGAAAAATGGGCAGAGTCAGGATTTTTGGGGGGTCAGAGAAGACATGGCCTGCTGGCTGAATGCAGGAGGAGAGGCTGCCCAGGCTCCCTGCCAGCTTCTGACCACAAGGAGGACGAACGGGGGGCAATCTACCCCTTGCTGAGTGGGCACCTGGTGCCCCAAAGGAGCAGACTTTGCAGGCACGCAGAGATGTGGCTCCCAGGAAAGGTCTGGCTGCTGAAATTTCTAAGAAGGTTGAGAGGAGGCTCAGGTGTGATGCCTCAAGGTGGCAATGTCATGTGAACATAAAGGAGTGCTCAGGAAAATCTAAACTTCTTGTCCCCTACTCACACACTGTCACCCTCGCCAGTAGTCTTGCTCAAGTGGGGGTTCTACCTGACTCTCTTTAACAAGAAAACACATTAAGAACCCTGACTTGCTAACGGGCACATTTTTACCCACCAGTGTTCTTTCTGTAGGTTCCCAGTGTTTGGACATGGCCCCACCGGATATTGTGTGGCTGTTTCTCCATTGTGGGCATTTGATTGTCATCTAATGTCACATTCCCAGCTTGGCCAGGACAGTTGGCAGGGCAGTCTGCAGGCCTGTGACCCAGAGCTATGGAAACCATTTGTGGTGTTGGACCCAATAATGCAGTGCCTGGGAAGCTATCCCAAGGAAACAACTGAATGGGAAAAAATATAAGTGCAGGAAGGTACTCATTGTGGCATAAACTCTGATAGGGAAACAAGCTCAAATGGCTGGCGAGTTCAACAGCAGGGCACAGCCCGAGTGCATTGGAGGACGGGGCGAAGACGGCCATTGTGAGGGCCAAGTAATCATACTGCCAAATGCCCTCATATTTCAAATGTAAAGATAAGCACATTGTGATCAGAGCATGAAAAATGGACATAAAAACCTAAAGAGAACACCACTGGTACCAAGGTGGGGATGTCGCAGCAGTTTAATTATTTTGAGTGAAAAGCTTGATTTTTATGATACTTAGCTGGCTGTTACAATACACAGAATTCAGGAAAATAATAGCAAACAACATTTTGTAAATTATTTAGTTTGGGGGGGGCACAGTTATTTCACTTGGACACATTCAAGTTAACTGCAGTTTTTTAAGACAAAACTAGTTTGAAACGTTATCTGTTGAGTTTTGTGTATGTGATAGTATTTAACTGTTTTAAATATATCAAAATGAAGCATGTAACATCATTATTTGGGGGGATGAGAAATAACATTTAGCAACAAACAGACACAGGCATCCCAGAAAAAAGCATAGGGATGTTCATTATTTTCTGGGGAAAAAAAGAGCAAATTATGCTTGTAGTAGTATACATGGAAAAGAGAGAAAAGCATAGAAAGCAAAAATAATTTATAGTCACACCATTTACATTTAACCACCAGGATATTTTGCTATTTTTCTTCCAAAGTCGTTTAATGCATATCTATGTATATAAAATTGTCAGAATTGGTATCATACAGCGAATGTAATTTTGGTTCTTGCCTTTTATAATGAACACCGGTGTATTAGTCTGGGTTTTCTAGATAATCTATCTGTATGTTTATCTATCTAATTTATTATATGATATTGGCTCATGCATTATAGAGGCTGAGCAGTTCCAAGATCTGCTGTTGGCAAGAGAACCAGGAGAACTGATGATGTAGCTCCACTCTGAATCCACATTTGAAGGCAAGAGACCAATGTGCCCTCTCAGAGAAGATGTACAGAGAGAATGAATGACTCCTGGGTAGGGGCAGTTTGCGTATTCAGGCCCTCAGCAGATGGGGCGAGGCCCAACCCACCGGAGAAGACATCCGCTTACTCAGGCTACCAAATCATATGTAAATCCCACCCAGACACATGCTCATAGTCACACTGAGAATCATGTGTGATTCAGTATATGGGCACCTGTAATCCAGTCAGGCTGACACATAAAATTGGCCCTCACAACAAGATGTCTTCCCCATGGTCAGACTTCTGTGGAAATGTTTTTAACGCTCACTTTTTTTCATCAGTGCTGTGTCTGGGATTCTCACGGTTTCAAAAGCTTTACTCAGGAATGTTCCAATTCCATGCCATTGTAAGTGCCCAGTCTTTCATTAAGCTCCACCATGCAGGGATCCCTCTTTGGTCAGGAGTGAAGCTCAAAGTAGGAGCACACAGCTGGATTCAGGAATGCAGGATTCAGGCCTGGATTACCCCCATCCAGCTGTGTGCCTTCCCACCTGCTCTGTGCTGTCCACACATGTGGTTGGGAGGAAGTCTGCCCCATTAACTTCTCCCAATCGGCTCGCTGACTGCTCCTTTCCCTGGGTTCGCAGGCCTCCTTCTTCCTGATGAACTTCCTGGTGAACTCCCACATCCAAGGCTTTGAGTTCTTCAGTCTCAAATGCTGACATACCCTAACATACAGTACCTTCCAACTGTATGTTCTGCAGTGGGAACACCAGTATATATTGCTGGACTGTTTGGAGAGTTAATGAGCAATTTGTACAGGGCTTCAAGTGCCAGGCTGAGCAGGACATGCACATTGAAGTTGCAGAATTCCTTAAGGTCAGAATTATTAATTTAGCAAACTGTCTTTTCCACTACATTAAATCCTATTTTCTTCCCTTGAAAGGAGGCTGGGTTAATGATTAACCACATTGTGGTCGGTCTGTGATCTTTAAATTCCAGAATAACCTCCTCATTTTTTCACTGTCTCCTCCAGGACCGTTTCTTTCCACCGAAGTCACTTGTTTAGGCAATATATACCCACGTCACGGTTTCAAAAGAATGAAAATATTAATTATAAATCTAAACAGAACAACCAGAGAAACTGCCACCCCTCCAAACAAACCCTATCATGTATCAGCTCCTGTTTTACATTATTGATGATCTGTTTGCCTTTCTTTTCTAAATTTATTTTTTATTTTTTGTATTTTTCTGAAGTGAGAAGTGAGGAGGCAGAGAGACAGACTCCTGCATGCACCCAACTGAGATCCACCGGCATGCCCACTAGAGGGTGATGATCTGCCCATCCGGGGCATTGCTTCATTGTAACCAGAGTCATTGTAGCACCTGAGGCTGAGGCTATGCAGCCATCCTCAGCGCCCCAGCCAACTTTGCTCCAATGGAGCATTGACTGCTGGAGGGGAAGAGAGAGAGAGAGAGAAAGGAGAGACCCCTCCCCCCCCCACTTTCCTTGCTCCTGAAGTCCCAGGTATGTCATTCTGCATGCATGATAATTCCAGACCCACATTCAGAGGCTCTTGTATGTCTTATAGCAGGGGTCCTCTGAACGTTTCTTCAATACCCCCTATAAGAATTTTAAAAAGTCTGCCTGACCAGGCAGTAGCACAATGGATAGATCATCAAACTGGGATGCTAAGGACCCAGATTTGAAACCCCGAGGTTGCTGGTTTGAGTGTGGGCTCATCCGGCTTGAACATGGGCTCATCAGCTTGAGCGTGGGGTCGCTGGCTTGAGCGTGGAATCATAAACATGACCCCATGGTTGCTGACTTGAGCCCAGGGTCTCTGGCTTGAGCAAGGGGTCACTGGCTCAGATGGAGCCTCCCAGTCAAGGCACATATGAGAAGGCAATCAATGAACAACTAAGGTGCTGCAATGAAGAATTGATGCTTCTCATCACTCTTTCTTCCTGTCTGTCTGCCTCTCCCTCTCCCTCTCTCTCAAAGAAAAGAAAAAATTAAAAATTAAGTACACTTTTGTATATTATAAAATAAATAACCAAAAAGTTTTTATCAGAAACTTAAACAGTTATAGAGAATATAATTTCCAATGTATAGGAAATGTTAACATCTTACATTTTGATCTTCAAACTCATCTACTTAGAAATCCATAAACTTGATAGTCAGAAACCTTTATATCATTAATGTTTTCTTCATAGTTATATTCTGATTTCTTTACAAAATTGTGTCCTAATGATTTTGTTTAATGTTTGGAAGCTGTTGTGGGTGAATTGTTCACATAAGACGTTTAAGTCCTAACTCCCATACCTGTGAGTATGACCTCACTTGGAAATAGGGTCTTTGCAGGTGAGACTAAGTTATGAATTACAGTGGTACCTTGAGATGCGAGTTTAATTCGTTCTGTAACTGAGCTCATAAGTTGGTCAACTAGTATATCAAACAAATTTCTCCCATTTAAAAGAACTGAAATAGATTTAATCTGTTCCAGCCCTGTGAAACATCCCCAAGCCATCCTAAATTATGAAAAAAGACATGTTTTTAATTAAGAAACACACATGTATACTTTACCAATGCATAACAAAATATATAAAATAAAATAAAAAAGTGTTATTTAGTACTGTATTCTTACCTTGGAGACAAATGAGTGTGGCTAACGAAGGTGAATGGTGGAGGAGGGGGGAGGGAGGAAGGGATGCAGGCACTCTAGACACATAAACTGAAACTGTACTTTCTTAACACTGAATGTAAACTAAAACTACATTTTCTTTACTTTAAACAAAACTAAAACTGCACTTTCTTTACTTAAAATGAAACCACAAAAATTTAATTGTAAAAAAAATGCACTTTCTTAACTTTAAATT
Source organism: Rhynchonycteris naso (assembly GCA_037038555.1). Classification (NCBI taxonomy): domain Eukaryota; kingdom Metazoa; phylum Chordata; class Mammalia; order Chiroptera; family Emballonuridae; genus Rhynchonycteris; species Rhynchonycteris naso. The sequence goes on along the minus strand of CM072996.1, from coordinate 95,872,260 downwards.
TAACCAAAGCTTAACATTACATATTTTTCATTTAATCATCACCTGTTTTTGCCTCTTTGGCTACACTTTCGGCACTTTCACTGCAGCACTTTTGAATAAAAATCCATCCAAAGAGGTTTGCTGTTGCCTGCCTTTTAAAATGTTACGGAAATGTGACAAACAAGTGTCATTAAAAAGTGCTGAAGCATGACCAGTTGAAACTTTTTCTGGGTGTTTCTTTTCAGTGAAACTTTAAAGCTTCTCCCACATTGCCAGCATGTCTTTAATTTCACTTGTAGAAATCACTTGCTCCGACTCTACCTCCTCCTCACTACTAATCTCTTGCAGAAGCTCCGTATGTTGCATCATCTGTAGCTCCTTCAACTCCTCAGTTGAGAGTTCCTCCTCATGTTCCTTGACGAGCTCATTTACGTCACCCTCATCTACCTCCAGACCCATCGACTTTCCGAGGGACACAACTCCTCCAACGCTCGATCTCTGGTTTGAATCCTTCAAAGTCCCTGTCTGCAACAACATCAGGCCATAACTTTTTCCATGCTGAGTTCAAGGTTCTTCTTGTTACCTCTTGCCATGCCAAGTCAATAATGCGTAAACATATCACAATGTTGTAGTAATCTTTCCGAAGCTCTCGAAAGGTTAGAATTGTATTATCAGTCACCTCAAAGCAGTGACGGAACAAGTGCTTTGTGTAAAGCTTTTTAAAGTTGGAAATGACCTGCTGATCCATAGGTTGCAAGATTAAAGTCGTGTTGACTGGGAGGTAGAGGACTTTCATGAATTTGAACTCATCAAGAATGTCATCTTCAAGACCAGGTGGGTGGGTTGGAGCCTTATCAAGGATTAGTAATGCTTTCATTGGGAGTGTATTTTCTTGAAGATATTTCTTCACTGCAGGACCAAAGACGAGATTTACCCATTCAATAAAAAACTGCCAGGTGACCCATGCCCTAGCATTGGCGCGCCACATAACTTGCAGTTTTTCTTTAAGAATTTTGTGAGTCTTAAGGCTCAAGGATTTTCAGAATAATACAATAGCAGTGGCTTTACTTTACAGTCACCGCTAGCATTTGCATGCAATGCAAGGGTCAGACGGTCCTTCATGAGTTTATGGCCTGGCAGTTTCTTCTCCTCTGCGGTGAAGAAAGTCCTCCGGGGCATTTTTTTTTTCCCAAAACAATCCTGTTTCATCACAGTTGAACACTTGTTGGGGGATGTAGCCTTCCTTTGTGATAAGCGCAGCAAAATGTGCGATGTATTCCTCAGCTGCCTTAACGCCGGCACTCGCAGCTTCACCATGCCTCACCACCGAGTGGATGCCAGATCTCTTCTTGAAATTTTCAAACCAGCCATGACTTGCCTTAAACATATCTTCTGCTGCCTCTTTTGAGGTTGATGGTTCTTTCTTCTTAAAGTCACCATAAATAATACGTGCCTTTTCGCATATTACAGTCTCCATCACTGTATCTCCTGCCAGCTCTTTCTCTTTCACCCACAGCAGCGGACGCTTCTCCATTTCTTCATGGATATTTGTCCTTAATTGGGACAGAACTGTTGTTCCTTTTGCTAGATTTGTGCTTTTGATGGCATCCTTTTGTTTAAGGATGGTACAAATTGTAGATGTATTGCGGTCGTACAGCCTTGCAGGTTCAATCACTCGTACCCCATGCTCATGTTTTTCTACTTCTACTGACATCATTCTCTTCTTCTCACCACTGTCCTTTACACTCACTTTCTTCGGCCCCATGATAGCACACAAAAGAAGTTAGTAAAAAATGCAAAGATGATGCAAGAACGAGTACAGTGCACGAGATTCGACTTGATTCTGTGGGTAACACGTGAGAAAGAACGAGATGCTGGTGTTGTGCTGCCAATACTGGACCTGTGCATCAACTAGCGGCAGCTTCCTGAATCATGACTTGTATCTCTGAACTTCACTTGGATCGCGAACAAAAATACGGACCAAGTCGCAGCTTGTATCTTAAAAAAAAATTTGTATGTTGGTCTGCTCGTATCTCAAGGTACCACTGTATTCTGAATTGGGGGGGGGGGTCCTAAACCCAATGATTTGCATCCTTAGCAGAGAAATGAAAGGAGATATGAGAAACAAACAGGTAATTTATGCAGAAGAAAGATGCCCATGGTGATGGAGGCAGAGGTGGGAGTGACGTAGCCACAAGCCAAGGGACACTTGGACCCCACGGAGCTGGAAGAGGCAGAGAGGGTTCTCCCAGAGCCTCTGGAGGGAGCACAGCCCGGCTGACACCTTGGTTTTAGACTTTTGGCCTCCAGAACTTTTGCTGTAGATAAAATTCCTAAGTTAGAAAGAACATATGTTTCCTTTAGATTGGGTTGGTAGTAAATGATTGGAACAGACAGCAAAAAGGTATTACAAATTTTGATAAGTAATTTTAAACACAGAAAGTTAAGTTTTATTGAAAATGAGCAGTGGTGGAGTTCAGCCAGTTCGCACCAGTTTGGCAGAACCGATACCTAATTTTTTTTGTTGAGTTTGGAGAACCAGTTGTTAAAGTGGCACTTTTAATCAGGGTTTTCTCTAAGGTGGGCACCTGGGCAGCCGCCCAATGTGGACATCACAAATTTACATTCCTTACTCGTTTTTAATGTCCATCTGTGCATCAGCGTATTCTAAGCCCCTATAGTAATGTTCATTCTGTTCATAGGTGAAAACAATTGCAAGTGAGGACACCAATCAAGAAGCAACATGGAAATATCTTAAATAACAGTTTAATTATTTTTTGTCAGGTATTGTTGAATATTTTTTCATTAATAGCTAAAAATTCTTATAACATAATCTAGTTTTGTGTACCTCTTTTACTGTTCTTATTTAAGTATTAAATGCAGGAAATAATAAATTAGCTTTTGGTATATCACTTTTTTATACTAAAAAAGGTCATTAGGGCAGAGAACTAGTTGTTAAATTACTTGAATTCTGCCATTGGTTATATTCTATTAAGTTTCTCCATCAAGACATAATAGGCTTCATTATATAAACTTTTTGTACTTCACTTAATACATTTTGAGTGTCTTTCCTTGGGCACTAGACATTGCTGCTAAGACTGCTTATAAGCACTTTATGTATTTTTGTTGCTGCTACTTTTGCTTCTAAACCCTTCCCTGTTATAGCTTATATTCTGTAGTTGTTAAGCTATAGAAAAGCTATTAACTTTTCATAGTTTAATGTTATATCTGATAACTTGATACGTTATAAGGATTTTATGATTTTCTCCTATTTTGTTAAGTACTTAACTCCATTTTCTTCCAATTGCAATAATTTTAGTTTCTCCTTTTAAGTTGTAATGCTTTGTTTTTGCTTTATTTATTTATTTGACAGAGACAGAGAGTCAGAGAAAGGGACAGATAAGGACTGACAGGCAGGAAGGGAGAGAGATGAGAAGCATTAGTTCTTCATTGCAGCTCCTTAGTTGTTCATTGATTGCTTTCTCATATGTACCTTGACTAGGGTGCTCCCGCAAAGTGAAAGACCCCTTGCTTCAGCCAGCGACCTTGGGCTTCAAGCCAGCAACCTTTGGGCTCAAGCCAGTGACCATAGGGTCATGTCTATGATGTCATGCTCAAGCCAGTGACCCAGCACTCAAGCTGGATGAGCCCGCACTCAAACTGGCGAACTTGGGGTTTTGAACCTGGGTCCTCTGCGTCCCAGTCCAATGCTCGCTCTATCCACTGTACAACCGCTTGGTCAGGCTATTTATTTTTTAACATATTGTGTTAGCCAAGACTTCCAGAGAAATGTATATAATAGTGAAAACAGATGAGTTTGTTTTCTTTCTCATTAAAATGAGAATATTACTAAAGTATGATTTTCATTATTGCTCAAAATTAAATATTACTCTCTTCTCTTTAGGTTTCTCAACTTTTTATTATTAAAAGGTATTAACTGTAAAAAGTCTACTTTTGTGGATTAAGGAAAACACATGTTTTTACCGGACCTTTTAATGTTCAGATATAACATTAACATTTCTGAGGTCAATCTAGTTTATTTTAAGTGCAAAATTGTACCACTAGATGGTGCTGTGTCTCCATTTTTGATGTTCAGGCATAAATAAACTTGGCTGCATTGTTCAAGTTTCAGCCTTAAAAATTTTACAAGATCTTCAAACTATTGCCTAATTTTCAACTTTCCCCAAAATGGACCTAAGTTAAGAATATGCTTTACAGAGAACACATTTTCTCCTCTTTTATTTTGTAATTTTTATGGAAGTAAAAATAACAAAATTCACCATTTTTTTAAATTTTAAAAATATTTTATTTATTGATTTTAGAAGGGGGAGGGAGAGAGAGGGAGAGAGAAAGAAACATCAACTTGTAGCTGCTTCACTTTAGTTGTTCATTGATGGTGTTTTGTTTGTGCCTTGATCAGGCAAGCCCGGGGTTTTGAACCAGGGACCTCAGCATTCCAGGTCAACACTCTACCTACTGCACCACCACAGGTCAGGCAAAATTCACCATTTTAAGCAAACAACCCAGATAATTCTAACACACAGTCCTGTGACCACAATAAATTATAATATAAAACACTTCGATCACCCTGAGGAGCTCCCACTGGGGTCTGCCCTTCTGACGCCGTCTGCCTGCTCTGTCTTCACCCGCTCTGTCCCCACAGGCAGGTGACAGTTCTGGCCAGAGAAGACCCCACGATCAGTGTAATTGAAGCCACAGGAAACGAATTGATCCTGACCTCTAAGGATGGTGCCCAGCAGTGGGATCAGTGAAGAGGCGGATTTAATAGTGGGTACACCAGGTGCACTCCCTGGGCCCCAACTTCTGAAGGGCCCTGCAAAACCCCAATTTTATACTTTTTTCTAATGGCACCAAGTTTGGTTTCATATGTGCAATTTTAACATTAAAAGTACATAATACTTTTTATTTATTCAAAAATATGGTATTTTTAATTTTCCTGTCTCTTTTTTTAAGGGGCCCAATATTCTCTTCTGTGTCCGGGGCCTCAACCCACCTTAATCCGCCTCCGGGTCAGTGCTGTCCGCTCAGGGCTGTTTCTACGTCAGCGCTGCCAGTCAGCGCTGCCACCTCTGTGGGGAGGCAGAGGGGACGTCCTTTCTCCTCGCACAGGGCAGGCAGCAACGACCCCGCATCTGCACACTTGGAAGACCATTGTCTTCCTGGTCTGACAGGAGACATGGTTCTGCCCTGGGCCCTGGTGCTCATCAGTGGGTCCTCCTGATGCTGCCAATAACTCTGCTGCCCAGAACAGCCTGGGCGGCTCCTTCCCGCCCTGGGATAATGCAGCCTACATACATTATGTAAAATTTTGAGAAGAGGCTTCATTTGGAACAGTCTAAATATCAGTCAGGAATTGGTACCTTTTGAAAAGGCGTGTATAAGAAAGGCTAGCCGTGGCCCATATACCCAGGCTGTCATTGTGGGGTGAGACTTAGCTTCTGACTTCAGTCATTGTGTCCTGGAGGTCTTTTTACATGATTAATTTTGACAAACCTGCAGAAATAGGAAAGTTGCAAGAGCAGCATGTACCCTGAATAATTCTGAGCATAATTTTAGAAGCTCTGGCCTCCCTTTGGTGCCAGGTGCTAAGGTGTGCCGTCAAATTCAGTTGAAGGTCGTACAGTGTCACCCCATTTTACTTAGGAAGGGTAATGGGTACCTTTTGTGAGATAAGCTGGGGTGAGCTGATTCCACTGCACATGACATGAATTTCTCTCCTCCCCTTCCAGAATTCATTCCATTCATCAGTTTACTTACTAGGGAGCTGCCTTGCATCTGCAGAGAGCCTGGCCTTGAGGTGGGAGTGTCAGGGCCCCCACCTTTCTGTCACCTTTTGGGTCCCTCATCTCACTCATTCCTTCTTGAACATTCCCTCCTCCTCTCTCTTGGGGTGTTCAGTGTCACCACGGTGGTTCCTGAGCTAGTGGAGCAGGGATCCTGCCTTTGTGCAGGGAGGGACCTCCTTTTGCACCTGGAGGGAAGGGAAGCAGACACGTTCCTTCCTCAATCCAGTTTCTCTTTCATGGGGACATGGTGTGGGGACATGATAAGTGGTGGGATTTAGCTGGTTTCCACTGGTTTGTCAGAACTGATATCTAATTTTTGTTGAGTTCCGTGAACTGGTTGTTAAGATGGCACTAGTATGTAATCAGAGTTCTCTCTAAGGTAGAGTTTCTCAGAGATGAACAAAATGTGTTCAGAGAAGAGGAGTTACCGAACTCTTTCTAACATATCCAACACAAGGACTATTAGTGTAATCAGCCTACCTCTAAAGGAATGGGTTCTTGCTCCCACAGTGAAATGATCATTAAGGATAAATCACACAGCCGATGATGCTCAGATAAAAGAGAAGAAACTTGCAAGTGAGGACGCCAATCAAGAAGCAATATGGAAATATCTTAAATAACAGTTTTATTGTTTTTTTGTCAAGTATTATTTAATATATTCTCATTAATATTTTAAAACTTTCTTATAATCTAGTTTTTTTTGTACCTCTTTCACTGTTCTTATTTAAGTATTAAATGCATGAAATAATAAACTATGTTTTGGTTTATCATTTTCTTTTTATACTTAAAATGGTCATTAGGGCAGAGAACCGGTTGTTAAATTATTTGAATCCCACCACTGGACATGACCCATGGCTGTGTGGGGGTCAAAGGGTCAAGCAGGTTGTTCTGGTGATGGAGGCATCACCCCCTCTCTCCCTGGGGCAGAGCACCCTAGGGAGGAAAAGGGGGAGGGTGACAGCAGGAGCAGAGGCTGTGCTAGAGCACGCTGAGAGACGGGGACAGTACTGTCCTGGGGATAGTAGAGGTGACTGGAGCTGCATAGGGAGAGGATGGTGGAGCAGTGTGGGCTGTACCCCGGCTGTAAAGCCAGTAGTCGAGGCCACCATCACAGCAGCCCGACCCACACAGGTTCACATTAGATTCGAATAGTCAGTAATGAAACACAGGAGCCAAGAACTGGTGATCTATCAGCTTTAATTCTAGCTTGCACCCGGAGGGCAAGTAAAAACACACACTGGGCTCCAAAACCCACACATTCAGTGCTCACAAAGCTACTGACTTATCCGAGTTTCCTAGAATCAAAGGTTTCTAGCTCACCAGACTTATTCACCTCTGTTTCCCATCTCCTCCTGCTCAAACTCTTAACAAACTGGCTTCTTTCTCAGCACTCTGCCATCTTGGCTACTTCCCCTCCACATGGCCTTAATCTGCTCTCCTCTCTAATACCAACCTCAGGAACTCAGGACCAAGAGAGAGCTAGCTCCTGGACTGCCCCAGTTTATAGCATAGAAAATCCAAACCTTTAATCCAATTATACATAAAGAAAGTCTCTGATACAAAGCCACCCATCTGAGGCATAATGGGATTCCTCCCTACATCACCACCCTATATAATCCAATCAGTCAAGGGTGTGGGGAAGAGCTTACTCTTAAACTAAGCCTTAGGTTATAACAACCCGGCCTGCCCACAGCCTGTTCCAGAACACACATTAATATCAACGAACTTCCATGTGGGCAGCGCCATCTTTAACAAAGTGAGCATAATATATTTTATCTGCCCAACACCGGCCCAGGGCATGCAAGTGGCCTCTATCCACCTGCTACCATAGAGTCACCACTGATAGGACAGGGTCATCACTGGCTCCCTCACTTGTCCTCACCTCCTAGGTCAGCACACATGGTCCTTCTGTGGGGGACTGAGACTCTGGGAGGGCAGTGGTAGGCAAGTACTGGTTAAATAGATTCTCCTGAGGAAAAAATAGTTTCCCTGACTTGGATCCAGGACAAAGGGAGGGGATGGGCAGGTCACCAGTCCCAGAAACTGAAAGCATCCTAATGACCAGAATCCATGCACTTCCTACTGTGGACTTCTCTGGCGAAATGGAAATAAACCCTTCAGGCTCACTTCTGGGGTATATTTTAAAAACCAATACTTAAGTTTAAGGTGTCACAGGGAATCTAATCATTTCCTGACTATCGCGACTCCCAGGGGAGGGATGTGAGTATAATATCCTCAACAGCTGGATGAGGTCAGGAGCTTAGGTTTTCTCTAACTGTTCTCCAGTCAAAACTCAGCATTATCTTCAATGCCATGTGAGCTAATCTGCTGAGATGGCCCCAACAGCTCACCGCAGAGCACCTGTTCACTGGGGAGAGTACAATAGCAACTCCATGTTAGAGAAACTGGGCAGGCTTCACCTTGATCTGATGGCTTCAAGTATGGGACCAGAAATAAGGACTGACCTTACAGCAGAGCTGTGCCAACATCTGCCCTGTGAGGGTGCAACATTGCCACTGAGCCACCAGCACCCCTGGAATGGAATCGTGAGGGAACATCATACAAATTCGAGCCTCAGAAGGGTCTGCAATACAAGGAGGACTGTACTCTTAAGGTGTGGATGTTATAAAAGAGAGTCAGGAACGGTTTCAGGTGAAAGGAGACGGGAAGAGACGTGATGAGTGGGTGTGCCACCACCCCAGGCTTCCTGTGCTATCACGGACACCATTGGAACAAATAACAGAATTGTGATATGGTCTGTAGCGTAGATAGTCGCTACAGCTCTATCCATGTCAATTTCCTGGTTTTGATTATATTACTAGGGTTTATGGATTTATGAAAACATACTTGTGTTTTGGAAATACATGTTAAAGTATATAAGAGCCAGCATGCCTGAGGCTCACTGTTAAATGGTTCAGGAAAAAAAAATCTATCTATCTATCTATATATATATATATTAGAGGAAGAAAGGAAAAGCTAAAAACAAATATCGTGAAACGAGAGATCTGAATGAAGGGTACATGCTGTTTTTGCAACTTTCCTATGTCTAAAGTTTTGTCAAAATTAAACACTTAAAAAGATCCCCTGGAACACAGTGACTAAAGCCAGAAGCTACGCCTCACCCCATTATGACAGTCTCAGTGTCCAGGCCACCAGGGCGGCTCCACAGTCAGGTGGGCACTCGGGCCTTCTCTAAGGCTGCCCTTCTTTTCCTTGTGTGGGTCAGCACCACAGCCACAAAGGGGGCACAAAATGGAAGTTGGTAGATGGCAACTCCTGACTGAGCAAGTGAGGTGGAAGTTCGCACTAGCTGGAGCTGGGCCTGGTGACGGGGGATGGGGGGGGGGTAGGGGGGAGGCGCGTGGGCGGGAGGGCAGCGTGCTGCCTGCAGACGCTGTGCAGTAGGGAGAGTGGGCCAGCAATCTGCCACAGCGCCCTCTCTCAAGTCCAGAGGTAATTTGGCAAATGGCATCTAGTCCCGATGTCCCACATCTTCTACTGCTCACGAGTGACTCCCCCATGGTGCCTTGGACGTCACAAACCTGTCTTGTGGGGTACTGGAAGTACTTTGAAGAATGTTGCCTTGTGGGTCCCTGCGAGTTAAGTTTGCCCCGATGAGTTTGTAGGAAGAAGTTATTGTAAACTTCCCATCATGTGGCTGATGAGTGAGGTCAGAGCACTAGAGGACCTGGGGAGACTCAGAACATCCTTAGTTTGAAAGAAAAGCAGATGTATAAGTCAACCGGGTCCCCCCACGTATGGCTGACGGCTTGGGAGTTGCATCTCGGGGCAGCTGTGTAGAGGTGAACCCGGGTCGTGCCCACAGTGTGGTGTGGAGGCAGAACGTGAGGTTTGCATGGGTTTTGGCAGAGGGTGGCCAGGACCCCAGCTCTGTCATCAGCTGTGCGACCAGTTTTCCTATCTATAAAGTGGCAAGTGTTACAGCTGACACATAATGTTCCTGGGGTTGGCAGCTCACAGCAAGTGTCCCTGCAGGTGGCAAACCCTACAAGAGCACACTCTGACTGCCTGACTTCTCAAACGCTGCCCACTGTTGCCAGGGGCTCTGCTTCTGCGTTAAGGGTAGCGCGGGATCACAGCCTGTGGGTTCCCTAGAAACACGGAGCTACTTTTCAGAGCACGAAGCTGTATTCTCATTGACCACAAGATGGCACCCTGCAACCATGATGTCCGGGACAGGTACTATTCAGGGATCCCAAGGAGAGTCAACATTTTTTAAAAAATCTTTGCACTTAGATGATCTACTTCCCCATTGTGGACAAAACCATCTGCCCCAATGGCTCTAGAAAAGGTTTTACAGAGGTTTTATCACGTTTCTGGGCAGTGAGCGGGAGCTCCAGTGCCAGCAGGTTTGGGTTGAAATTCCACCTTTTGGCTGTGTCGTTGGGCAAGTTACTTCACCGCTTTGTGCTCAACTTCCCTCATCTTGCAGTGGTGACTGGAGTCCTTATCTATCAGGGTCATTATGAGGATTAGCTGCTGTTTTAAAAGTGCTTGGAATAGTGCCTGCGGCGTACCAATCCTTACAAAAGTCTGGGAAATAAAAGGATAATGCCATTTTAACTAATAACTGTACTAAAGACTTGCCCCAGTCTTTTTAAATGGGTGAAATTCAATACTGGGAAATTGAATCGCACTTAACAAAAGTCTCAAAAAATGGATTGAGTGTACTTAAAGATTTAACATTTTTAGAATTCCTGATGTATTATGTAAACAATGGAAACAATTTTCCTAATGTATTGCCATAACTCATTTCTGAAAAGTAGACAAGTTCACCAAAAAGGGAGTGACAGAGTTTTATCCATTGTCACCTGTTACAATGTGCATCTTGGTGAGCTGCATCCGCAGACATGTTCCAATTGTCTGGCTGCTCACCCCTCGTTCATGCCTCTGGTGTGTCCCCTGAGGTTCTATCCCAGTCATTTCAGGGTTCCCCTCTGAGTGCAGCACACCCGTTCTCACTCAGCTGACAACAGACCAGGGTCACAGCAAGGTGAACAGTTCAGGAGTTGAAGGTCACACTCTGGCCTCTCCTCCCCACCCAGAGGCACAGCCCTGTTGATGTCTGGTTTCTTGATCTGTGACCACATGGTCAAAAATTGCTTCGCACATCATGTCTGAGGCAGGAGTCAGGCTGATGAGGTCTGGCACTAAGATTGCGTTGTCCATGAGAAGTTTGAATTTGTACTATATAAAATCAATTGCCAAAAAATGTGGTAAAGAAAACAAAAAAATCATCTAACATCTCACCACTTCGAGATGAAGCCATTGTTTCTATCTTTTTTTAAAAAAATTTTATTTAGACAATTAATTTTAACGGGGTGACATTGATCAACTAGAGTACATAGATTCAGAGAAAACATCTCCAGATCATTTTGACATTTGATTATGTTGTATACCCATCACCCAAAGTCAAATCGTCCTCTGTCACCTTTTATTTGGTTTTCTTTAAGCCCCTCCCTCCCCCACCCCCTCCCTCTCCTCCCTTCTCTTGGTAACCACTGCACTCTTGTCCATGTCCATGAGTCTCAATTTTGTGTCCCACCCATGTATGGAATCATACAGTTCTTTGTTTTTTTCTGATTTACTTATTTCACTCCGTATAATGTTATCAAGGTCTATCCATGTTGTTGTAAATGATCCAATGTCATCATTTCTTATGGCTGAGTAGTATTCCATAGTATATATGTACCACATCGTCTTTATCCGGTCATCTATTGCAGGGCTTTTTGGTTGTTTCCATGTCTTGGACACTGTGAACAATGCTGCAATGAACATGGGGCTGCGTGTGTCTTTACGTACCAGTGTTTTTGAGTTATGGGGGTATATTCCCAGTAGAGGGATTGCTGGGCCATATGGTAGTTCTATTCTTAATTTTTTGAGGAAGCACCATACTTTCTTCCATAATGGTTGTACTACTTTACATTCCCACCAACAGTGGTTGAGGGTTCCTTTTTCTCCACAGCCTCTCCAACACTTGTTATTACCTGTCTTGATAATAGTCCAGCAGGTGTGAGGTGGTATCTCATTGTAGTTTTGATTTGCATTTCTCTAATAGCTAGTGAAGATGAGCATCTTTTCATATATCTATTGGCCATTTGTATTTCTTCCTGGGAGAAGTGTCTGTTCATGTCCTCTTCCCATTATTTTATTGGATTGTTTGCTTGTTTGTTGTTGAGTTTTGTAAGTTCTTTGTATATTTTGGATATTAGGCCCTTATCTGAGCTGTTGTTTGAAAATATCATCTCTCATTTAGTTGGCTATCTGTTTGTTTTGTTGTCAGTTTCTCTTGTTGTGTAAAAGCTTCTTAGTCTGATGTAGTTCCATTCATTTATCTTTGCCTTCACTTCCCTTGCCTTTGGAGTCAAATTCATAAAATGCTCTTTATGGCCAAGGTTCATGAGTTTAGAACCTATGTTTTCTTCTATGTAATTTATTGTTTTAGGTCTTATATTTAGGTCTTTGATCCATTTTGAATTAATTTTGGTACAAGAGGACAAACTGTAGTCAAGTTTCATTCTTTTGCATGTGGCTTTCCAGTTTTCCCAGCACCATTTATTGAAGAGGCTTTCTTTTCTCCATTGTGTGTTTTTGGCTCCTTTATCAAAGATGATTCGACCATATATATGTGGTTTTATTTCTGGGCTCTCTATTCTTTTCCATTGGTCTGATTGTCTATTTTTCTGCCAATACCATGCTGTTTTGATTATTGTGGCTCTATAATATAATTTGAAGTCAGGTATTGCAATGCCTCCAGCTTTGTTCTTTTTCCTTAGGATTACTTTGGGTATTCAGGGTTTTTTTATAGTTCCACATAAATCTGATGACTTTTTGTTCCATTTCTTTAAAAATGACATTGAAATTTTAATGGAAATTGCATTAAATTTGTATATTGCTTTGGGTAATATGGTCATTTTAACTATATTATTCTTCCTATCCAAGAACAAGGAATATTTTTCCATTTCATTGTATCTTTTTCAATTTCCCTTAACAATGCTTTGTAGTTTTCATTATATAGGTCCTTTACATTCTTTGTTATGTTTATTTCTAGGTATTTTATTTTATTTTTTTGCAACCATGAGAAGGATTATTTTTTTGAGTTCATTTTTTGAAGTTTCATTGTTGGCATATGAGAAGGCAACAGACTTCTGTATATTAATTTTGTATCCTGCGACCTTACTGCATTGGTATATTGTTTTAAATAGTCTTTTTGTGGAGACTTTGGGGTTTTCTATGTACAGGATCATATCATCTGCAAAAAGTAAAACCAATACTTCTTTCCCAATATGAATGCCTTTTATTTCTTTCTCTTGTCTGATTGCTCTGGCTAGAACTTCTGGCTAGAACTTCCTGCACTACATTGAATAAGAGTGGGGAGAGTGGGCTTGTTCCTGATTTTAAAGGAAAAGTCTTCAGTTTTTTGCCATTTAACATGAGGTTAGCTGATGGTTTGTCATAAATGGCCTTTATTATGTTGAGATATTTTCCTTCTATACCCATTTTTTGAGTGTTTTAAACATAAAATGATGTTGTATTTTGTCGAATGCCTTTTCTCCATCTATTGATAGGACATATGGTTTTTGTTCTTTGTTTTGTTGATATGGTATGTTACATTAACTGTTTTACATATGTTGAACCATCCTTGTGATTCCGGGATGAATCCCACTTGATTATGATAAATTATTTTTTAATGTGTTGGTGTATTCAATTTGCTAGTATTTTGTTTAGGATTTTAGCATCTGTATTCATTAGAGATATTGGTCTGTAGTTTTCTTTTTTTGTGTTGTCCTTGCCAGGTTTTGGTATGAGGTTTATGCTGGCCTCATAAAATGTGCTTGGAAGTATTGCTTCTTCTTCAATTTTTTGGAAGAGTTTGAGTAGAATAGAAACCAAATCTTCCTTGAATGTTTGGTAGAATTCACTAGTATAGCCGTCTGGCCCTGGACTTTTATTTTTTGGGAGGTTTTGGATAGTTGTTTCTATTTCCTCCCTGCTTATGGGTCTGTTTAAGCTATCTACTTTTTCATGACTCAGTTGAGGAAGATTGTATTGTTCTAGGAGTTTATCCATTTCTTTTAGATTGTTAAATTTGGTGTCATATAGTTTTTCATAGTATTCTATGATAATTCTTTGTGTATCTATGGTAATTTCTCATTTTTCATTTTGGATTTTATTTATATGAGTCTTTTCTCTTTTTTCCTTAGTGAGTCTTGCCAAGGGTTTGTTGGTTTTGTTGATCTTTTCAAAGAACCAGCTTCTTGTTTTATTAATTTTTTCTATAGTTTTTTTTGTTCACTATTTCATTTATTTCTGCTCTGATTTTTACTATTTTCTTTCTTCTGCTGGTTTTGGGTTGCCTTTGTTCTTCTTTTTCTAGTTCCTTAAGATGTAAGTTGTTTACTTGGGCTCTCTCTTGTTCGTTCATATAAGCTTGTAGTGATATGAACTTCCCTCTTATTACTGCTTTTGCTGCATCCCAGAGATTCTGATGTGTCGTATTGTCATTTTCATTTGTCTGTATGTATCTTTTAATCTCTGCTTTTATTTCTTCTTTGACCTACTCATTTTTTAGAAGTATGTTGTTTAATTTCCACATTTTTGTGGGTTTGTTTACTTCTTTTTGCAGTTGAATTCTAGTTTCAAAGTTTTATGTTCAGAGACTATGCTTGGTATAATTTCAATCTTTCTGAATTTGTTGATGTTAGTTTTGTGGCCCAACATATGGTCAATTCTTCAGAATGTTACATGTACACTGGAGAAAAATGTATACTCTGGCATTTTGGGATGAAATGTTCTGTAGATGTCAATCATATCCAATTGTTCTGGTGTTTCGTTCAAGGCTCATATTTCTTTATTGATTTTCTGTTTGGATGAACAATCTAGAGCCGTCAGCATTGTATTGAGGTCTCCAAGTATGATTGTATTTTTGTCAATTTTTATTTTCAGGTCAGTTAGTAGATATCTTATATACTTTGGTGCTCCTTGGTTTGATGCATATATATTAAGAAGTGTTATGTCTTCTTGATTCAATGTCTCCTTTATCATTATGAAATGACCATCTTTGTCTCTGATTAACTTAGCTGTCTTGTAATCAGCATTGTTAGATATGAGTATGGCTACACCTGCTTTTCTTTGAATGTTATTTTCTTGGAGAATCGTTTTCCAACTTTTCACTTTGAATTTGTTTTTATCCTTGTAGCTTAGATGTGTTTCTTGAAGGCAGCATACAGTTGGATTTTCTTTTTTGATTTACTCTGCTACTCTGTGTCGTTTTATTGATGAATTCAATCTGTTTACATTTAATGTAATTATTGACACTTGAGGGTTTCCTATTGCCATTTTATATATTGCTTTCTGATAGCTCTGTATCTTGTTTGTTTCTTCCCTTTTGTTTTTCTATCATTTCTTTTTGTTTGGTTGTATTCCATACTTCTTTCCTCTGTTTCTTCTTTTTTTAAGCCATGTGTTTCTGTAGTGGTTTTTACAGGGGTGGTTACCATTAGGTAATAAAAAGGATATATATCATATTCATTGTAGTCCATTATCTCATGAGTGCTTCTGCACTCCATCCTCCTTTGCTACTGTGAATCTTTGTCCTCTCCCCTTTTTTGTTTTTGTTGTCACAGATTAATCTTGTTTTTATTGTGATCTTGTTGGAGCTTTTGTGTATATATTTCAGATGCTCCTGAGATTTTTTATGTCTTTAGTTGTTGAATTTGTTGAAATTTTAAGGGGAGATATTGGGAGCACCCCTCATGGCACCATTTCTCTGACATCACTCCATCGTTCCTATCTTGATGGCTGTTCAGAGCTCATCATGGGCACAACGAGGATCACACAATTTAGTTCCTTGTCCTCCACTTTACATCCGAGGCTTCACCAGGCCGTGAAGCACTGCTCACACTTTGTTTAATGGCTACACCTAGTTGAACACTTGTCCTCTATTATGGCTTCTAGTTTTCACTGTTACAAGAAGTATTGCAGTAAACATTGCCTTGTAACATATATTTTGAAATGTACTTCTTTAGGAAAATAATTCAAGTAGATTTAATATATCGACAAGTATGGACTCTTACTTTACACTTTATGATTTTTCTTTTTAAAATGTTATATTTCAATTACAGTTTACATGCAGTATTATTTTGTATGAGTTTCAGGTATACAACATGGTTAGACCGTCATATACTTTACAAAGTGATATCCTGATGTTTCAAGTACCCACCTGGCACCAAACCTAGTTATTACAATATTGTTAACTATATTCCCTATGCTGTACTTTCCATCCTGGTGATTATTCTGTAACTGACAATTTGTACTTTTTAATCCCTTCACATTTTTCACCCAGCTCTCCCAACCTCCCCCTTCTCTGGCAACCTTCAGTCTGTTCTCTGTATCTTTTTTATTTTGTTCTTCAGATTCCACATATAAGTGAAATCATATATACTTATCTTTCTCGATTTGATTTATTTTGCTCAGCATAATACCCTCCCGGTCCATCCCTGCTGTTGCCAATAAGATTTCATTTGTTATTTTCTGTACGAGTAGTATTCTATTGTGTAAATGTACTGCTACTTTTTTATCCACTCATCTACTGATGGGCACTTGGGCTGCTTCTAGATCTTGGCTATTGTAAATAATGCTGCAATGAGCATAGGGATGCATATATTTTTTTGAATTATTTTTGGGGTTTGTGCAGACATATTCACAGAAGTAGAATCACTGGATCATAAGGCAGCTTTATTTTAAATTTTTTGAGGATACTCCCTACTCTTTTTCACAGTGGCTGCAGCAATTTTCAATCCCACCAACAGTGCATGAAGGTTCCCTTTTCTCCACACTCTTGCCAATACTTGTTTCTCTTTCTTTCTTTCTTTCTTTCTTTCTTTCTTTCTTTCTTTCTTTCTTTCTTTCTTCTGAGAGAGAGAGAGAGAGAGAGAGAGAAATAGAAAGGGAGAGAGATGAGAAACATCAACTCATAGTTGTATCGCTTTAGTTGTTCATTGATTGCTTCTCATATGTGCTTTGACTTGGGGGCTCCAGCTGAGCCAGTGACCTCTTGCTCAAGACAGCAACCTCGCGCTTCAAGCCAGTGACCATAAGGTTGTGTCTATGATCTCATGCTCAAGCTGGCAACCCCACGTTCAAGCCGAATGTGACTGTGCTAAACCCGGCCACCTTGGGTTTTGAACCTGGATCCTTAGCATCCCAGGTTGACAGTCTATCCACTGTGCCACCACCTGGTCAGCCAATAATTGTTTCTTAATTTATTGGTGATAGTCATTTTGACAGGTGTGAAATGATATCTCATTGTGGTTCTAATTTGCATTTCTCTTGATGATCAGTGATATTAATTAAGCTTTTCACATGTCTATTGGCAATCTGTATGTACTTGTTAAGAAAAGTCTATTCAGGTTTCCCACCCACTTTTTAATCTTTTTAATTGGATTTTTGTTGTTGTTGAGTTGTCTGAGTTCTTCTGTATAAATTTTGGATAGTAACCCCTCATAGAATGTGTCCTTGATGAATATCTTCTTCCATTCAGTAAGTTGTATTTTTGTTTTGTTGATGGTTTCCTTTGCTGTGAAAATCTTTTTAATGTGATGTAGTCCCATTTGTTTATTATTATTATTATTATTATTATTATTTGTTTCCCTTGCCTGAGGAGAGATACAGAAAAAATATTTCTAAGAGAAATATCAGAGAATTTACTGCCTCTGTTTTCTTTTAGGAATTTTATGGTTTTGAGTCTTACATTTAAGTCTTTAATCCAGTAAGTTTATCTTGTATATGGTGTAATATGGTGGTCTAGTTTCATTTTTCTTTTTAACAGGGACAGAGAGAGGGATAGGTAGGGACAGACAGACAGGAATGGAGAGAGATGAGAAGCATCAATCATCAGTTTTTTGTTGTGACACCTTAGTTGTTCATTGATTGTTTTCTCATATGTGCCTTGACCGTGGGACTTCAGCAGACCGAGTAACCCCTTGCTCAAGCCAGTGACCTTGGGTCCAAGTTGGCGAGCTTTTGCTCAAGCCGATGGGCCCGCGCTTAAGCTGGCAACCTAGGGGTCTCGAACCTGGGTCCTCTGCATCCCAGTCCGACGATCTATCCACTGCGCCACCGCCTGGTCAGGCTAGTTTCATTTTTTTTTTCATGTATCTGTTTAATTTTCCCAGCACCATTTATTAAATAGACTGTCTTTAACCCAACGTATGCTTTCGCCTTCTTTGTCACATATTAACTGACCGTTGATGTATGGGTTTATTTCTGAGCTGTCTATTCTGTTCCACTAATCTATATTTGTTTTTTTATGCTGGGACCATGCTGTTTTTATTACTATAGCCGTGTAATATAGTTTGATATCAGTCAGGTAGTATAACACTTCCAACTTTCTTCTTTTTTTATTAAGATTGCTGTGGCTATATGGGGGTCTTTTGTGGTTTCATATAAGTTTTTGGATTATTTGTTCTAGTTCTGTGAAAAACATCATTGGTATTTTTATAGAAATTACATTAAATCTATAGGTCACTTAGGGTAATATGGGCATTTTAACAATGCTAATTCTTCTATCTATGAACACAGTATATGCTTCCACTAATTTGTATCTTCCTCAATATCTTTCTTCAGTATCTTATAATTCCCAAGATAGGTCTTACACCTCGTCTTACCTTAAGTTTTAAATCATGCACTAGCTTTTTGCTGAAGGTTAAAGTTAAATAAGCAGCAAAACTCAGCTTTGAACCCTGTTCTGCTAACTGCAACCTCCAATGCCACACTGCCATTTCTGGGTGTTCGTAGTCTTAACTTATCTTTCAGAACATAAAGTAGAGTTTTCTGTTAGAAAGTTCTGTTAATTTAGTATATGCTATATGTTAATGTTTTCTGAAAGATGACCACAGTTTCTCAGCTTACTGTATGCTGTTAGAAAAGAAAGTTTATCCCAAAGTCAAATGACTGCAGGGGCCAGGCTGAGGCTAACTGTGTCAGCAGGCCTAATGTGACATTTGGGACTTGCTTAGGTTGACATGGAAACTGCGTGCCACCCACTCCCACTTACACAGACAAACAAGACTTGACCAGGTGTAATCTTTAGAAACTCCCTGTGAGGTTCGTGAGGGGCAAAGGGCAGCTTTTTATTTCCTACAGGGGAAACTGAGGCTCAGAAGACAGGCACGTGGGCAAGCTGTGAAGGTCAGCACATCTGTGTCTTTTCAGGGGATGCCTGTGACAAGGAAAGTACCCAGTGCATAAATGACTTGTCCCCCATCCCATTTCAAAAATGTCACTGAGCTGACAGCATCCTCTCATATGTTAAGCCATTACTCCTTCCAGAAATCCCTGTCGGTGTGGACTGACCACGGATATCTGGGTTCTGTGAGGTGGAGATGTCCCTTTCCAGTTAGTTTCCTGTTTCCTGTCACCTGAAGCATCCCCATCTACAGACCTCACATTTCACAGGGTGGGTGCGTGGCGGTGGGTGGGGGTACTATACGGTGGTACTTGGTAGATTCTGGCACACAGCTGAGGTGACACTGCTGGATTTTCAGTATTAAGTGTGTATCTTACTCAAACATTTGGTTTCCTTTTTGAGTTAATGTGGTATGGTCGTTGATTCATTGTTACCCAACCCCATCCATGAGTATTTTTGGAAAAAAACAAAACAAAATAAAACACTCTTTGAAAACCAAGGAGGCCTGTCCTGCCTGAGAAGGGGCCAATGAAAGGAAGGGATGAGGGACTGAGAGCAATGTCCTCACTGTTTAGAAAGGGGCCAACACAGACTGCTCCCAGAACCCTGGGCGGGTGAGGTGAGAGACCCGTGTATTCTGCAGAATCTGGGACACAAATAATGCTTGCCCTATTTGAGCTCATCTCTTAAGCACCTGGCTCCTTTATTTTGCTTTTCAAACTCCAGTTCCTTTTCAAAGATTGCAAATGCAAAGACCTGCAGGAGACAAGCAGGTCATGTAAATGAACGACATGGTGGTGGGTGATCACAAGGGTGCCTGCTGCGATGATGGTGGTGAACTTGAGAACACTGCCCACGCTGGGGCCCTTGTGCCTCCCTTTTAGCTGATGGCTACCGTGGGGTGTGTGGGCCATGGTGACGGTAGGTGCATGGTGATCAAGTCTTATTTCCCAAGTGAAGCTGGAAATCCAGAGTTTTATCTAAAGTTGCCAGTTTTGAAAGGCGGCAATGACTTGGACTTTTCCTAAGAGACCCCATAGTCCAGAGGCATGCCTCCTACAGACAGCAGGGGTCTTTGAGCAGCTGGCTGTGCCCTGCAGCCTCAAGGGGGAGGGGGGCTGTGGGCGTTGTGGCAGGGGTGGAGCTGCTATTTATTGCCATTTTGACACCTGAGTTGTCCATTGATTGCTTTCTCACATGTGCCTTGACCGCGGGCCCTCAGCAGACCGAGCCACCTCTTGCTGGAGCCAGCAACCCTGGGTCCAAGCTGGCGAGCTTTTGCTTAAGCCTGATGGGCCCGCGCTCAAGTAGGCAAGCTTGGCGGGGTCTCGAACCTGGTTCTTCCACATCCCAGTCCGACGCTCTATCCACTGCGCCACCGCCTGGTCAGGCGGACCTGCTATTTAATACTACTCGTGCACGCTCTAAAGGCAAATAATTTGGTAAATTGCAACAGGGACTGTCTCATAAAGTTGACTACTTACTTACCGTACAAAAATCAACAGACTCTGTGTCAGTATTTCAGTCAGGCCCTGAGAGCAACCAAGAAGTACATTTCCAAGAATGTGTTAACCAAAGAGTTAAAATTGTGACATTTCAAAAGTCTTTTTAAAAACAGAGCATTTCAAAGAAAACAAAAAGCAAAAACAGACCACCTTGAAGGGTGTCTGTAATAAAGTCACCATCACCTGCATCATTAAGGTTCAGGGAAATTTTAGGAGTGCAATCACGGGGCGCTCAGGGTAACAACATGGCCCGCAGCAAGCTGAGACACTGGCTGAGCACTGCTTGGGAATGTGGAAGTGTCACAGTTGCCTTCTATCTCGGGTAGGCTGAAGGTAACCGGAGCGATGCAGCCTATCCCACCCCCTCCTGCAGTCTGAGGGAAGACTGGCAGCTTCTGCATTTGTCTGAACTGAAGGATGGGGGTTGGACGGTTCTGGTGGAGGCCCAATTTTGCCTCAGGATAAAATGTTTCTTCCCTAATTGAGATGAGGGCTTTGGGCTGTTTGGACTGACCTAATAACCATGTGAAGTCATATCCTATGTCAGAGAGGCAGTTTTCCTGAAACGGAATACCCTTAAAAATGTGAGCAAAGAAGAACAGCCCCTGGAGGGTGGGGGTTTTAGTCAATCAGCCCTTTTCCCCAGGGCTGGCTCAGTGCCAACTGAAATAGTGCCCCTGTCCCCCACCCCAGTCAAGCCCATCCAGTGACTTACTCTGGGAGGAGCGGCTGAGGTCTGGTGTGCAGGCCGATTTCTAGTGTTATAAATGGTGATGGGGGTGTGCTAAGATGTCAAGTAAGTCTTATTTGCAACACTTCCTGGAAACCTGGAACGAATATACTTAAAAAGAACAATACCTACGTCTCAATCACTTAAAAGTAAACTTATTCTATCCAATCTAGGAATACCATCATTTTATATACCACTGAGAAAGAAAGGAAATAAGAGCAGACAGACGCAGCATGGTGCCGCCCGGCTTCCACGACGGTAAGACACATCAAGTTTCGGGAACGTTAGGTCAGCAAACACCAGTTTCTTGGAATCAAGGAGGTGACCTGATTTTTCAGTTATACTCTCCCGGTAAGCCACCGGGGGGCGCCCGCCGCCAGCTCACTCGGTTACTTTTCTTTGCCATTATCTCTGTCTTTCAACAGAGCCTGCCTGGGCTTCCAGGAATGCCTCCACCCGCCCACTGTCTAGCCCAGTCTCCAAGGCCTTGGCCGGCTAGAAAAGGAGGGGTCAGTGAAGTGCACCCCTCAGCGCGCGTTTCAACGTAGCATGGAGAGCTGCAGACCCCAATAAGTGAGTGGACATCCTGAAATGCTGTGGGTCCAAAGTAGTCACATCCCAGCAAAGTCTCAAACTCTCTCAACAAGCTTTTTATAAAGATGCATATTTAAATAATTAAAAATATTCAAATTAGCACGAGAAATATGGTTCTTACTCCAGGTTTCGTGCCCACCTCCTACCTAAGTGGGTTCTACAGTCCTTACTCTGATTTTCATCAATGGGTACCTTGCACGGGTCTCAGCGGACCCTGTCAAGGCCACCCTGCAACCTTAGGGCCACAGGGCAAGACCCCAGAGCCCAATGTAAATGAGGAGTCAGGAGGGGGTGGTGAGATCTTTGCGGCGGCCTGTAGATGGCGCCCCGGGAAAGGGATTCCAAGTCTTGTTTTCCAAGCTCTTGGGGACAGGAACCTCTGGGTCCTGGTGGAGCGCACCTGGTGTTCCGCCAGCCTGCGAGGACCCGGTGGGGCGGAATTACAAGCAAACTAGCCGCGGGTGCCGAGTGACGCGTGCAGTGGGCGCGCATCCAAGGGCTCGGGAGCTGCACGAGGCCCAGACCCCCACGCACTGGGCAGCTCCGCGACCTCCACGGGCGGCGCTGCCCTGCCCACCCCACTAGGCGGCAGGTGGACAGTGTCGCTATGAAGAGAAAGCCTCGATTGTCCCTCCCGCAAACCGACACACGCCAGACCTCCGCTATTGTGCTCCCTCCATAGAAATGCAAACGAGCCGCGTGCGCCGGCCACAATCTGCTCGAGCGCCGGGCGTCCCGCAGCAGTCCACCGGGGCGCGGGGAGCTTGGATGAGACCTTACTGCGCTGTCGGGTCGGGACTTTAAGCATGGACCGAGATCTCGCTAGCGCGCTCTGGGGCTTAAGTGTCAGCTGGAGGGGATTGCGCCCGGACGATTGCAAATTAAAAACCAGCGCCGCGTGATTTTACTAAGTTTCTGTTTCAAAGCAACAGTCTCATAAACTCCAAATTAAAAGTAAAGACAACAATAGAACGTAGTTACAAAATTAATGCAAGATAAGTCTTTTGAGTCTCCAAAGGTGCATTTCAAAAAATTGCTGTCCTATTCACATACACACACACACACACACACACACACACACACACACACACACACACACGGGTTTTCAAATATAACTTTTCCTTTTAAGGACTTTAAAAAAAAGCGAGATGAAATCTGCAGGCTCCAGTCTGCCTAGTAACACCCCAACAAAAGAGGCAGATTTGAGGCATTGTCATCCCCCGCAGCCCTCCCCACGTGGCCTTCTGGCAGGAGCCGCCGGCCGCCGCCTCATTTGCATCAGAAAGCGGGAGCCGGCCAATGGGCTTGCAGCTTTGCGCCAGCTGGCGGCGCCTGGGGCCCGGCCTATATAAGTGCGCGCGGCGGCACCGAGGCGCACTGGTTAGTGGAGGGCGCTTCTAGGATTGTTCTGGATTTACCTGTCTTCGCTCCGCCAGCTCCTGTTGTGGATATCTAGCCGCTTGCCGACTGCACCATGACTCTGGAAGAAGTCCGCGGCCAGGACACGGTTCCTGAGAGCACGGCCAGGTTGGTCCTACGTTCTGGAGCGCGGGGAGTCTCGACCTGCCCTGGCTGTTGCTGGTCATACGGGAGTCCGTTGAGTGGTTGGTGAGCCGGGCGGGGAGTATACGTCGGCGGGGCTCTTAGGTGCGTCCTTGAGCTAGGGCGCCCTGGGAGCGTTTCCGCGGTTGGGGAACCCTGCCGCGGTTCGGCCGGTCCCCGCTCACGGCGCTGGCTTGTTCGCAGGATGCAAGGCGCCGGGAAAGCGCTGCACGAGCTGCTGCTGTCGGCCCAGCGCCAGGGCTGCCTCACCGCCGGCGTTTACGAATCCGCCAAAGTCCTGAATGTGTGAGTATCATCAGCGCGACCCGCGCGGGGTAACTGGGGGCGTGAACCGCGGCGGGGGGCGCATGGGGTACCCGGGCGCGCTGCCCCAGCCTCACTACTCCCTACTTGCCCGCACAGGGACCCAGACAACGTAACTTTCTGTGTACTGGCGGCGGACGAGGAGGACGAAGGTGACATCGCGCTACAGATACACTTCACGCTGATCCAGGCGTTCTGCTGCGAGAACGACATCGACATCGTCCGTGTGGGCGACGTGCAGCGACTGGCAGCCATCGTGGGCGCCGGCGACGAGGCCGGCACGCCGGGAGACCTGCACTGCATCCTCATTTCGGTGAGTGTACTCCTCTGGTGCCCTCTTCCCCCTCCCGGGCCTGTGCCCAGTGGCCAGCCCCGCTGACCTCTGCGCGTTCCCCTTAGAACCCCAATGAGGACGCATGGAAGGATCCCGCCTTGGAGAAGCTCAGCCTGTTCTGCGAAGAGAGCCGCAGTGTCAATGACTGGGTTCCCAGTATCACCCTCCCCGAGTGACATCCCAGCTAGGGTCCTGGTGTGATCGATGTGGAGACGCCCCGGGGCGCCTAGCGCGGGGCTGGCTCTGTGGACGCGCCCTCGGAGG
Source organism: Rhynchonycteris naso (assembly GCA_037038555.1). NCBI lineage: Eukaryota > Metazoa > Chordata > Mammalia > Chiroptera > Emballonuridae > Rhynchonycteris > Rhynchonycteris naso. The sequence continues at coordinate 95,847,971 of CM072996.1, read as the reverse complement.
GCGCCGGAGTTCGGCGTGGAGACTGGCAGACGGGGGGCGTGTGGAGAGCCAAGAGGAGGCATGGCTCCCTTCCGGGAGGGGGCCCGGCAGCGGCAAGAGCAGGCTGGCCCTGAGCTGAGGACTCTACAAGTGTGGGGAGGCGGCTGCTCGCCCAGGAAGGCCAGAGGCGGGACGTGGCCGCGGTGCTGGGAAGCTGGGAAGGACAGACTGGCCGCAGGCGTGACTCAGCATCCTGCACTGTGGGCAGGAAGCAGGGGAAAGGCCAGGCCAGGCGGCCTGGACTCACACAGTTACTGGAGCTCTGACGGACCTGGCAGTCGGTACTACTGTTTCAAAACGGATCCGGGCAACGCTTCAGTTTCTCAAGGATTATGCTGCTGCAGCTTTGAGTTTTACAATAAATTTACTGAAACAGACCTTTTCTCTTTATTGAGGGTAGGGGGTCTTTTCTAAGGGGGAGATGGTTAGCAGGCTTGCAGATGATTGCTGGAACTCAAGGAGCTGAATTATCACCTGTTCCCTCCTGTCTGGGTTGGATTGCAGGCTCCCCGGGAGCTGCAAGTGGGGGAGGGGCCGCTGCCCGAGAGTCGGGGCAGGACTTGACCCCTGCTCCGGTTTTTCTCCTTTTAGGAAGATTTTTAAAATTTGCAAGACAGGAGCGTACTTGAGATAAGACATCAGTAACAGCGCTAAGGACTGGCGATTTACCCTGATAGCAGACAGCTTAACTCTCCCTTCTTTTCCCCCCACTTGTCCCCGCCCTCTCCCCTTCGACAGCTGCTTATCAGAACAGCTTGCAGAAGGCAGGCAGCCTTCCTACACAATAAGCATTGCCTTGTGCAGAGGCTGCCCTTTATGGTCCTCCAGGGCAGACGGCTCCCTCTGGGGAACCTTTTCCTCTTAAAGGAATGGTGCTTCCAGCCCTGTCACCAAGGTACTGTATTAACATCGCAGAGGACAGGGTGACAGCATTTAAGCATGAGTCATCACTTTGTCATGGTTGTGATAGAAAAAAATATCTGAGCGGAAAACCTGGGAAGGCATCTCCACACAGGTGAGAGCAAGCAAGTCTCATCTGCTGTCTACTATTCTGAGTATTCTCTTCCCACATTCTGGGAGGGCTTGCTGCCGCTCCCGTTTAAATAAGCCCTTTTTAAAACACTAGGGGAAGGAAAAAAAATCTTTCCAGCAAAGGCTTACTTTAAAAAGAACCTAGAGGAAATGTCCCCAGTGAACCAATCTTTCTGTTAGATGGACATGAGTGGATTTCAGCCTTGCCTGACTGATGTTAGCCACTCAGCAGGGGAAATACAGGGCTGGTGTCCTGTTAACAGGCCTGGGCAGGGGTGGTGTGCTGTTTCTCTTAAAATTTCCTGATTTAGTTCCAGGTGGCGGCTTTGCCTTAGTGGGTGCCGCTTTTTAAATTTTCTCCAAATCGTGGAAGCATTCTTGGGGCGACAGGATTTTATGGGTTTATAATTATTCTTCCTGGAATGAAAGAATCCTGTCTCACATTTATCAGCTCATGAAACCCATTCCCTCCTTAATTAGAAACCCAGTGAGATAATTCAGCTGTTTGTGCCCAAGTTTTATTAATATTTCACCTACTTGCTGCTTAAAACCCCGAGTTTTCCCTGTTGAGGCAGAGCCTTTCCAGAGGTGTCACTCCGCCAATCTGCATTCTATAGCCACACATGGTATAGTAAACACCTATGGGGCCTAATGACTCTAAATGGACCCATCAGTGACTATATTTAGAAGAACATTGCCCAGAACAGGTGGATAGACCCTCCTGCTGACCCAGCCTGACCCTTGTAGAAAGTTCAGTTGGCAGCCCTTACAAAATTTGGCTTTCTCAAGATTAGAATTTACAGCAAGGGCACCAGATAAAAATGCATGCAGGGACACAGTGCCAGCCCCACGCCCCCCCCCCCAAGGTTGTGCTTAATTAATTAATTAATTTGGACGAGTGGGTCTTTAATGCTATTAAAATGAAATACCTCAGAGGATAGGCACTAAAATGCACAATGCTTATAAGTGTATTATTGCATTCATACTCTGACAACCCTAAGTGGTAATGCATACATCAGATGATTATCATAGGTGGTCATGTAGACTGTTGGCCCAGTTCTCTGCATCCAGAAAATGCTGAAGAGACATTGATGACAATACTAAAAGTTAATGAAGGTATTTACTCAACATCACAGAACCTGAAGTGGACTGGTGGCTTTGGGACCAGGCTGTCTGGTTCCAGGGCCCAACACTTTACCTGCTGCCACACCTATCCAAGCGCCAGCCTGCTGACATTGAGATAACTTTGTAAATGTATCAAGGTGTTCTGTATTGATTGTAGACATTCATTGAGTTGTACTCAGTCATTCATGTTGTGTTTTGTAAAATGCAAAAAAAAAGGGAGAAGACAAAGTAAAGGGGCCTGGATAGGCCATTGCCACATTTCGTTGTGTCCCTCTTCCCTTCTCTCTTCCCTTGGAGGTGCTGTACTTACTACACACACCCAATGCTGAAACAGCTCAACTCACCTGCATTTGGTCACCTCCTGCTTCTTTTCCTTAACATTCTATTGTGTGCCCACCATGTCACTCAATGACCATGGAGGCAGGGCTGCAGCACAGTGGGCCCCTGTACCCTGAGGGCACGCCACTTGGTTGGGCAGACTTCCTCCCCACTCTCTGTGAAGGTCCCACTGTTCTACAGTCCTGAAGCAAACCTGTTGCTGTCCCAGAGTAACGTAGAGTAGGTGTAATGCCAGTAGTCCCAGCCACCATCATAGCCACCTGGCCCATGCAGGTTCCCATTAGATTCGGACAGTCGGTAATGAAACAATGGAGCCAAGAGCTGGTGAGCCATCAGCTTCAATTCTAGCTTGGACCTGGCGGGCAAGCAAAACACACACTGGGCTCCAAAACCCACTCTTTCAGTGCTCACAAAGCTACTGACTTATCCCAGTTTCCTAGAATCAAAGGTTTCTAGCTCACCAGACTTATTCACCTCTGTTCCCCATCTCCTCCTGCACAAATGGGCTTCTCCCTCAGCACTCCACCATCTGGGCTGCTTCTCCTCTCCTCCATGTGGCCTTTCTCTGCTCTCCTCTCTAATGCTAATCCCAGGAACTGAGAGAGAGCAAGCTCCTGGTCTGCCCCACTTTATAGTATAGAAATCCAAACCTTTGATCCAATCTACAAACAAGGAAGTCTCTGATACAAAGTCACTTATCTGAGGCATAATGGGAGAATTCCTCATGAGAATGCACCACCCCACATCATCCAATCAGTCAAGGGTGTGGGGAAAAACCTACTCTCAAAACTAAGCCTTAGGCTATAACAGGGGTCCTTAACCTGGATTCTATCAATGAGTCGGTCTCAGGGGTTCTGAGAAGCCTTTGCCGTAGAGGCCAGAATAAAGTAATACCGTAATTTGTTGTGAGTTCATGCACTTTGTTGGTTTTGTTCTTTGTGCAAGGTGATGTTCATGCATGGCTCATTTTGTGCACCAGTAAAAAAACATATACCTATGTCTTGAATTTGGAAAAAAAAAATCATATTTTATTTATCACTAAAGAAGGATTCAGTGAATGCACATATGAAACTGGTGGGTTCGGTACCTCAAAAAAGGTTAAGAACCACTGGGCTATAACGACCCGGCCTGCCCACAGCCTGTCCCCCCCCCCCACATTAATACAATCACGCCCATTCCCAAGCAGGAAGGGCAACCAATATCATCACCTGGACAAGGGTTTCCACATGGGCAGCGCCATCTTTAACAAAGTGAGCATAATATATTTTATCTACCCAACACTTCTCCTCCCCTCATTCCTGTTTTCCTCTTTCCTTTTCCCTTCCCTCCACCCTGAATCATTGAGCCCCTGCCCTGACTCGGCCCTGAAGACATATCCATGGTCTCCCATATGCCCCACCCCCCACCCCCATGGTGTGGCAGCTCCCTAGTAAACCCCCACCCTGCCTCTTTACTATCCTGTCCCCTTTCACCGCTCAGGCAGACAGTTTGGAGGTTAAGCTCCCACACCCTCCTGACCAAGCCTAAATCCACCTCTGCCCTAGGGCCTGGCCCAGAGCCCAGTAAAGGAGTGACAGCATCCTTCTACGGGTCAAGGTTCTAATCTTTGATGTGAACTCATCACACAGGGATAAGGCTCTGATGACCAGAAAGGGGCTGGTATGTCGCTGTCCTGGGCAAATGTGGGTTCCAGGAGTGAGGTCTCCCTAACACAGAACCCTGTCTTCATGACACTCTCAGGGCCCCATGAAGACTCCTTGACTCCTGGGGCTCATCCTTTCTTCAGTCCAGTCCACCTGACTCCTCCTGCCTGGGCCATGAGTGACTTGGGTCCTCCCATATGTGCAGGAATGTCCTCTGGTCGATGAAGCCCCTACAGAAGTGGGAAGGATGACTGAGCTCTGGCCTTGACTTCACCAGGCCCACCCCTCACATAATGGTTTCCTCTTCTACCCTCTGCCTTTGCCTGAGTCCCTGAGCAAGATTGGTCATCTTGGGAAGAGGGGACTGAATGCTCAGGACTAACTTGGGGCAGGGTGTGGGGGCCTGCTGGCCACTCCCTTCAGGTAGGCATCAGGCATGAGGTGCAAAGGGAAAGCCACTGGGCGACAGCTCAACAGGTCACAGTCTGTAAGGCGATTTCCCCTGTGAGGCCACTCAGCTTTGCAATGGAGCACAGTGATTCTGGGAGCACGTGGGCCATGTCTCCTTGTGGCTCTTTCTCACATGGAGGAAAGTACATTAGAATATCTCAGAAGATGCATTATCAAGGGAACGCAGCCTGACCAGGAATGATGGCGGACCACGTTGATGACTCGTTGTGGAACCCAGGGCCTCATCATTTCTTGGCCTCCCGGGAGGGGAGGTGCATGGGCAGAGCTGTCTTCTCAGCAGAAAGGAGTGGTGTTTGGGCAGATATGAAGACATGATCCTTTGCAACTGAACTGAGAGTCAGGCTGCAAATCTGTAAAGATTACAGGAATCTTTTCTCTCTGTCCGGGAGGACGAGGATCTCATAAAGTCCTCTCTGAGATGAACAGCTTATGGTGGTAAGAATCCTGCAAATATCTCGGAGGACCACAAAAACCCCTGTGCCTCCTTCCCCATCCTGGCCCAGGACAGGCGGCTCCCTCTGAACAGGACAGATGAACCACTGGTTGGCTCTGCCCCATGTGTGATTCACTGGGCAGCTCACTGGGAAGCCGAGACGTGGCACGCTCGTCATAGTGGCTTCCAAAGAGCTGATGTCTCCTTCAGCATGTCCCGTCTCCGCTTACTTGCCTCCACCGTGAAAGGCAGAATTCCATCCTTAATCCTATTAATTAATTAAGGCTACTAATCAGTTGGTCTGAAAATAAGGAGAGACGGTGCATAGGCCAAGCCAAATTGCATGAGCTCATGAAAAGCAGAGCTTTCTCTGGCTAATTGTGGAACAGAAAGTGAGTTGTGCCTCCAACTCCCCAAACTGGGTGCTTTTCCCACACCAGTTCTACAACTCTCCAGCGCTTATCTGATATCCCACAATTCAGTTCCATTCTGACTCTGGAGTTAGAGTCAGACCCCACATGTTAAGGTCTTAGTCCCACAAGACTGCCCTCACAAACACAGTGCCCAGACTACCCACTCTTCTGTCCTGGCCAACTACACATTTGGTGGTCCCCACAACCTCTCTCGTGCTTGATGTTGGGCAGATAAAATATATTATGCTCACTTTGTTAAAGATGGCACTGCCCATGTGCAAGTTTTAAGAGTAAGCTTTTCCCCACACCCTTGACTGATTGGATGATGTAGGGTGGTGCACTCTCATGAGGAATCCTCCCATTATGCCTCAGATAAGTGACTTTGTATCAGAGACTTCCTTGTTTGTAGATTGGATTAAAGGTTTGGATTTCTACACTATAAAGTGGGGCATACCGGGAGCTTGCTCTCTCTTGGTTCCTGAGGTTGGCATTAGAGAGGAAGCAGAGTAAGGCCACGTGGAGGCCAGGAGAAGCAGCCAAGATGTGGAGTGCTGAGGGAGAAGCCAGTTTGTGCAGAGTTTGTGCAGAGAGAAGGAGATGGGAACAGAGGTGAATAAGTCTGGTGACCTAGAAACCTTTGATTCTAGGAAACTCGGATAAGTCAGTAGCTTTGTGAGCACTGAACGAGTGGGTTTTGGAGCCCAGTGTGTGTTTTTACTTGCCCGCCGGGTGCAAGCTAGAATTAAAGCTGATGGCTCACCAGTTCTTGGCTCCATTGATTCATTACCGACTGTCCGAATCTAATGCGAATTTGCACTGGCCAGGCTGCTGTGATGGTGGCCACGAATACTGGCTTTACATTTGGCATAGTCTTTGGCAGGATTCAATACAGATCGGTATGAAGCCGGCACCGTTGAGGTGCATGGTAGAGGACTGGCTGCTGTTATGGTTCCCCATGGCTATCCTATTGAGGACTGTAAGCTGGCTGACTTTTACAGCCATGTGAGAGGAAACCGAGAGCTCTATGGAGGAGGCTGCCTGGGACCTGCAAACTGAGCAGTGGAAGGAGCTGGAGGAAATGTGGGAGAAAGAGATGCTGACCCTAGAGCTGGAGCAATCACCGGAGGAGGCCGACCAGGTTCGCGAGATTCGCTTGAAAATGGAGCAGCCACTGGAGAAGGGATCACAGGTTCATGAGTTGCAGATTGCCCTGGATGTTGTGGAGAGCCAGCAGTGGCAGGGGGCTGAGGCTGAGACCGGAGCTGGAGCTGCAAGGCCTGCTGAGCAGAAGGCTGTGGTGGTCCGGAGCTCGAGCCCAGCAGCAGGAGCTGATGTTTTCAGTTCCTCTTTGGAGGATGAGGAGAATCGGGCTGGAGTTGCAATCCGCAGTCTCCAGAAGGTGAGAACCCAGCAGCAAGGAGCTTCTACTATACTGCTGGTAGGTCTGTGATTTTGGGACATAGGGGTGGATGCCATCATGCTCCCCAGAGCAGAGATGGAAATGTTGACTGCCATTGCCACATGCTTCTCTTTAGAACACTGTGAGACCTGCCATGATGGCAGAAATGAGGGGGGAGGCTAACACTCCATGTGTGTGGACTGATTTCCTAGACTACGACTGACCAGAGTGGGCACTGGCTCCTTTGTTGAATGGACTTATGGATTTTGGATAATGTGAAATACCCTGATGGGGGTGGGGGATGGCTTTGATGGAGGCCCTCCCCCTGCCCCGGGAAGCCTTTCAAATGGCAAGAGAAGGCCAAGGACATTTTGCACTTTTGGCAAAGTGCTCAGAGACTGGTGAAGTGTACCTTTGTAATTGTTGAAACTGTATGATTTGTGCTGTTGCTGTAATTTGTGTAATGTGCCTAATTTCCTTGTACAGGGATGCTGGTGGTGTATATTGTGAGTAGTAAAGTGAGCATAGGGGTGGATTCTTGGGCAGATGAAATATATTATGCTCACTTTGTTAAAGATGGCGCTGACCATGTGCAAGTTTTAAGAGTAAGCTTTTCCCCACACCCTTGACTGATTGGATGATGTAGGGTGGTACACTCTCATGAGGAATCCTCCCATTATGCTTCAGATAAGTGACTTTGTATCAGAGACTTCCTTGTTTGTAGATTGGATTAAAGGTTTGGATTCTACACTATAAAGTGGGGCATACCGGGAGCTTGCTCTCTCTTGGTTTCTGAGGTTGGCATTAGAGAGGAGAGCAGAGTAAGGCCACGTGGAGGCCAGGAGAAGCAGCCAAGATATGGAGTGCTGAGGAAGAAGCCAGTTTGTGCAGAGTTTGTGTAGAGAGAAGGAGATGGGAACAGGTGAATTAGTCTGGTGAGCTAGAAACCTTTTATTCTAGGAAAATCGGGTAAGTCAGTAGCTTTGTGAGCACTGAATGAGTGGGTTTTGGAGCCCAGTGTGTGTTTTTACTTGCCCGCCGGGTGCAAGCTAGAATTAAAGCTGATGGCTCACCAATTCTTGGCTCCATTGTTTCATTACCTACTATCTGAATCTAATACGAACCTGCATGGGCCAGGCGGCTCTGATGGTGGCCTTGGCTACTGGATTTACACTTGATTATTAGCTGGACTAACTTATAGAACTCAGGAAAACCGTTTACTTAGCCGATCATCGTTTTATTACAAAGGAAGCAACCCAAGAACAGCCAGAGGGAAGCAGTGCAAGAGCAGGTGTGAGGAGGACACGGGTTTCCATATGGTGTCTGGGTGTGTCACTTTCCCAGCACCTTGGTGTGTTCACCAACCAGAAGCCCTCCAAACACCATTAGGGTTTTTTTCTAGAGGTGCCGAGACTTAGGCATGACTGATTAGATCATTGGCCATTGGCCATCGGTGACTGGTGACCGGTGACCTAGCTCCATCTCCAGCCCTTTTCCCTCCTCCCTGGAGGTTGGGAGTGGGGCTGAAAATTCCAGTCATCTAATCCCCTGGTTGTCCCTCTGGGGACCAGCCCAGTCCTGTAGCTATATAGGGGTCCTACAAGAGTATTCTCATTATTGGCATAGACTCAGCAATGGTCTGAGGAGGCTTGCTATAAGAACAGGAGATCTCTCATCCTTATCACTTAGGATCTCACAAGCATTTTGAAAGCTCTCTGCCAAGAACTGGCCCTTGGGGCTGCTCCCAGGGTGCGGGCCACTAGGCCAGCTGTGTGCAGACACAGACAGTGGGCCAGAGGGCACAGACCTCTCCAGAGGGAAGAAACAACTGGGAGAATGTGACTGAGAATACAGATTGGAATGGGGTCAACCTGCCAGTGATGTTTGGGACTGGCATATTATCCGGTAGTGTGGCATTTTAGCCAAAACCAAGCTCTTTTTCTTATGGCTGCTTGTGGCTTCCTGTTACCCAGAGGAAACCCATCTCCCTCTCTCTCTCTGACCTCAGGACATGGGGACAGCAGATCAATGGAGTGCAGGGAAGTGCTCATCTTGTGGTCTAAAAGCTGTGTCTGGGAGAGCAAAGCCAGTTATGGGAACGTTGTTAAAGGGATGTAGAGGCTTTTATTCTTTTTTCCCCCCAAAGTGGGCTCTGATCCTACAACCACTGCCTGTTTCTTTATCTCATACCAAGTGCTTGATGTGGTCTTACTTCATAACCCCAAAGGGACGAGGGGTCCATGACTCACACTTTCAGCGTTTGGGGTTTGCTCGGCCTGGCGGTCTGTGGCCAGGCGGTTGGACTGATTTGGCTTTCTGACATGGTCTCTGCAGGTACCCACACCTCTGTGACGGTGGCTCGGGTGACACTCACTTGATTTGGTCTTTCCTGAGTGGGAATATTGCAGGAGGATGACTGTAAATTTTTTTTTAAATGATAAATAGGATTCTAAGTGCCTACATCACTACAGCAGTAAAAAGCACTCCTGAAAGACAAGAAACAGGCTGGAGGAAGCTCCCTCTTTCTCAGCAACATCAAAGTTCCCTGGGCTGACTCAGGGCAGCAGAGTGGTTCCTGGAACTCCCTGCCCCAGGAGGAATTGGACGCTAAAACATTCCAGGAAGGAAGACGCTGATGGAGGGTTAGGCAGAGCTGTCGGGAGACTCATTGAAAACCAGTGTACCCTCATGTTCCACCCTTTGGCTTCTGCAAATCACTCACTGGTTATATGGGGGCCAAAGAGTGACAAGGTAAAGCCTAGGGAACAGGGGTGAGGTGTGGGGGGTTGGCCCTCGTCATTGGATGCTCGGCTTGGGCTGGTCAGGGCTCTGGGATATCTGAGGGTGGCCTCAGATCCCAGGCTGCAGTCCCCCTGCAAGTCAGGGTCAGAGATAGCAGCGCTTTCCCCGCAGGGGGACTGGAGCCAAGGGTCAGGGGTGGTAGGGGGTGGCTGCAACCTCTCCACAGGCACAGGGGAGACTGAGACTGAGGAGACACATGGCAAGACAGGTGAGGCTGAAATAGTGGAAGGCAAATGCTGGCCTGGGGAAGCCTTACACCTTCTCTCCACCAGTCTTTGGCAACCTGGAGCTTGTCCATCCATGCGAAGCCCCTGCTCAGGATCCTGATGATCTAGATGGAGAAGCTCTCACCCAAGGCCCTCATTCCAGCACAAGGAACCACCCCCCGATCGTCCAGTGCTGGGGTGAGGCCTGGACTAGACCCTGTGCTCCCTCTCCTGTCACCAGCCGTCAGTAGTGCCCTATGGTTGGGCCTGCCCTTTCTCCTGCAGAAACCTCTCTTTTGTCCACACCTGTCTCTCTCCTTCACACCTGTTTCTCTTTTATACCTACCTGTCTCTCTTTTCACATATTTCTCCTGCAGAAACCCCTCTCTCCTCCACACCTGTCTCTCCCCATATCTGTCTCTCCTCCACACCTGCCTGTTCTCCATGTCTTTCACGACAGTTGTTTCTCTCCTCTGCACCTGTCTCTCCATACCTGTCTCTTTCCTCCACACCATTGGGGCAGGCTTTTCTCTTCTCAGATGTAGGCTCTCCAACCCCTTCTCTTCCAGCCTGGGGCTTGCTGTCTGCCCACTATTGTTGTCCTACCTTCCACACCTCTGGTTGACAGTTGCCTTCCTATCACACTGGTATCACCATGTTACCCCTTTCCCTTTGGACAGCTGGGACCCACAGGCCCCGTTGCCCTCCTGCCTTGCTCCAGTTGCCACATAGGTCTCCTCCACTTCTCCACAGGTCTTCTCCTCTCCCCTTTCCAATCTCCTCTCACATGCTACAGAGACACGTTTACAAGCTTGAGCATTGCTCTTAGAGAGGAATGGAGTTTCCACTTGAAACACTTCAAATCCAACGTGATGCCGGGGACAGCTCGCTGTGCTCCCCGACCGGGTGGAAGCAGGCCGTGCTCTTTGACACACGTATGCACATTCTGCTTACTTCCTGCCGTATCATCTATACAAAGTGCACTTCCCGTGTGCCACGCGAGAAGGAGGAGTGGACCATTTAAGCAGGAACGTTGGTTTGATACCTGTGGTAGGAGTTGGGATGGACTGTCTCAGTCGCTGTCGTCATTTTCATTGTTCTCATCATCACGACCATCACCGTCGCCATTACCATCTAGCACATTTGCCGAATACCCATCTGGTAATAAAATGCAGATGCTGGACAATATGAAGATCGCGCATTTTACAAGAAGCAACACACATTTTATTTTAATTAGTAGGAAGACAAACCGCGAGAAGCATGAACGCCGAGAAGGAAGGAGGAAGGCGGTAGGGAGGCAGACCGTGGCACTGTGATATAGGTGTGCATGGAAGGTCTTGTCTCTCTCTTGCAAGAAGCAGGAAATGGGTGTGTCCCACGTAGAAGTGAGACAGGGCCCTCACAGTGAGGGGTTGGCGGCCGGTTACTGAGGACAGGCAAGAACGGTCCACCTAAAAGCAGGTGGTCCCAAAGAGGCAGGTTGGCTTCTGAGGGTCCCAGCATGTTTAGGATTCCTAGGCCCTAAGCAGACATGGCAGCAAGAATTGGATTTGGGGCCAGTGATCCCTCAGCTGCTGGAGGGACTTTGTCACTTGTCTCAGTTCCCCTGCAGAACAGTGTCCCAAGCCCTCATTCTTGATTGGCTGGTCTATGCTCTGCTGTCCTTCTATTCCATCTGGTGCTGCTGGAGGCTGCTCATCTAGAGGTTTCTGATGGTGTCCTGGAGGGCAGGGCAGGAGGCAGGGCTCAGCTAGAGTGCTAGATGCGGATGTCCGAGTGACTCTCCCTCCCCATGCTGCCTCCCTGCAGCATCCGGATGGCAGGGTGCCTCTCCCCCTGCATTCTGTTGGTTACTGGAGGGGCAGGCCTGCACTCAGGTGGGAGGGGCTGTCTTTGAAGAGTAGCTGGGACTCACGTTACTGTATCAGGTTTGAGCTGGTGAGGCCCTTGGAGGGGTATTTGGGGAGCTTACAGTCCACTCCGAAAGTACAAAAGGTGATTGTCTGGGAGGCTGTGGTCGGTGGAGAACTGTGGCTGCCGCTTTCCACTGTGAAAGGGCTCCCTGAGGGGATGTCCACAGCGTAGGGACTGATGAGGTCATTCCATAGCAGACATGTCCACTCCTCTGCTCCATACGTGGGTTAACCCAATGGTAGTCTGCAAGGCATGCTGTTGTCCACACATTGTGTACTGCCCATCTGCCCTGTCACTGGGTCTGCACGGTCACCTGTCTCACAGTTGTGGCCTCAGTGTCTCCCTGACCCAGCTTTCTCCAGCCAGACCCTGCTCTTTAGAAGCACATCCCGTGGGACCTGACTTTCTTGGGCCCCCAGGCTGCACCCGGCTTCCTTCAGGAATACCTCACTGAGCATGTGGGTTTACATTCTGTGCAGACAAATGCTCTATTGGAAACATCTGGGTGGTCTGAGCATCTGTTGAACAAATGGTGAGCGGGTTTGTTGATGGGAGGTGGTTAGATTGTGCCAAGAGGAGGCCTTCCACGCTGCCAAGAGACCCTCAGTCCCCTGAGACCAGTGGCTGAGTGGGGCAGGCCCAGCCAGGGCAGACAGGGCTTTTCCCTCACTCCCTGCTCTCCCCTTTTAACTGAGAAAAATGTTATAAAGTCATATGATGAATTAGGTGTGAGTAATAAAAATACAGCTAAAATATTAAAATCTGGAATCTAGTCAAGGTCCAGTTGAGCTCGACATTGTCCAGCATGCTACTCTTGCCCCTCTCAAGTCCCCTGGCTTCTTGTGGGCCTGTCTGTGCCCCGAGGACCACCTCTTTCATCAAGGAGGACACTGCGCTGGCCCCTGCCTGTGGGCTTCTCCCTGAAGTTGGCCAACGGGAAGGTCAGGGAGAGAGGCATAATTTCTCTCCTCTCCCTTCTGCCCCCTTCCATGTGCCTGGGGTGACCTCCTTCTCCCCACACCTCGGCAGTCCCGGAGCTGGCTTATTCGTGGGTAGAGCACCTGGCTTCCAGTGGACCTGTCCAGTGATGGGATTCAGCCGGTTCTCACCGGTTCAGCAGAGCCGATATCTAATTTTTAGTTGAGTTCAACGAACTGGTTGTTAAAATGGCACTTGTAATAAGGATTCTCTCTAACGTGGGCACCTGGGCAGCTGCCCAATGTGGAAATCACAAATTTACATTCCTTACCGTTCTTTAGCATTTATCTGTACAACAGCGTATTCTAAACTTCTGTAGTCATGTTCATTCCGTTCATAGGTGAAAAAAATTGCAGTGAGAACGCCAATCCAGAAGCAATATAGAAATATCTTAAATAACAATTTCATTGTTTTTGTCAGGTCTTATTTAATATTTTTTCATTAATAGTTTAAAACTCTTTCTTATAACATAATCCAGTTTTGTGTATCTCTTTAATTGTTCTTAAGTATTAAATGCATGAAATAATAAACTACCTTTCGGTATATCCTTTTTTTTATACTTAAGCCAGTCATTAGGCAGGTAACCGGTTGTTTAATTATTTGAATCCCACCACTGGACCTGTTTCTTTCCTGTGGTCAAAGCAAGGCATGTGGCTATGTTCAAATCATAGGACAGAGCAGCACAACCTGGCACAAGGCTAAAGGAGGGAGCCCATGCTGAGGCCAGGTTCTCCCGTGGTGCCCACTCGGACTCCTTTGCCAGCTGGTACATCCACCACCCTTCTCTGTGGAACTGCCCTCAGCGACGGAGCCTTCAGCTGGGGAGGGATACATCCCTGCAGCCAAAGGGAGGCAATGAAGGTCACCCCACTGCCTGCAGGGAGCTACTCTAGGTGCTCCTGGAGAGTCAGGCAGAACTGTGCCCGACCTCTCAGCCCCCTCATGCCCTCTCCTGGGAGTACCCGGCCAGTCACTTGAACCAAGACCATGTCTCAGACACCGGAGTTGGACCGGAGACAGGAATTTTCCTCTGAGTCTGGGGAGGAACTCCATTGCTCACTGGCCTTGGAACTTGGGTCAAGTGAGTCCACCTGGAAGGCAGGACTTGCCCCACCAGCTGGTGCAAGGACCCAGTGGGATGAATTAGTTAAAAGCACCTCCTCTCCCTTCCGTGCCAAGAGGAGGCCTTCTAGAACCACGCCCACACCGTGAGGCCTGTGGGGAGAGCTGGCCTGTGTCCCTGTGGTTTGTTTGATGTTTTTTTAAGGGCAGGACTTATCCCTTTTTGCAGAAGAACAGGACTAGAGACTTTGGGCAGCTGCTCCTGTGTATTCCACTTTATTGACAAGAAGGAAGTTGGGTCCTAAACCATAAGCTTGAAAAGCCACACGGCCCCACGCCTCAGGTCACCTTCAGGGAGTGGCTCCAGGTGCCGTCCATGGCAGCATGGGATGCCCACCCAGTGTAGCTGAGGACAGACTTTGGAAGGGAGGCAGAGGGAGCGGGGTGTGGTGGGGGAAGACTGGGGTCTGTGAGGGCTGCACCTGGGAGCAGGGGTGGAGCGTGTCCCCGAGGAGAAAGAACAGGGCACCCTGCAATCAGGTGGGTGGACTCCAGGGCCAGACTTGCCTGCTCCTCCTGGCTCTGGCTGGCGTGCCCTGGGAGGGGGAGCACCTGGTATCGTCTCTAAGTGCCTGCCCATCTGGGTCTGTGCAGATTTGGAGGTCTGGGGCACTGGGGGTGTTTTGTTTTCCACAAGCCCCAGCAAGGCTACTACTGCTGTCCCAGGAGCACTTGAGCCCTGAGGCACAGGACCCCTGCACCCACAGGGCGGGGGCTGACCCTGAAGTTACCCAGGTTGGGAGTTACTGCTGTCGTCCAACACACACCGGCCCATAGCCTCAGTCCTGACAGGACAGGGTTCTGTCCTCCCCTGAGGACTAATTGAACCCTGTGGAGGGGGCTGTTAAGGAAAGGGAGGGTCCCAGCCCACAAAGAGACAGGAGCTTGTCCCTGCCCCCTGGCATGGTATCAGGCTGGGTCAGAGAGCTCTGGGTGGGAAGCCAGGGGGCCACATTTTGAATTCCTGACTCTTGACTACTTCCCGGCTATAGCCGCAGGACTCCTGGTACCTGTCCTGAGACCTCACACAATGCCTGTGGGAGATGTTCAGTGTGACCATTGACTCTGGGCCTGAGTTTGGGGTTGGGTTTTGGCAGTTCCTGCCTAAGCTACTCAGCGCCTCTAGAAACAGACCAGAGCCAGAGGCCTTTCACTTGTAAATAAAGGGTTGAGCAATGGGCTCTTGAAGTTACTCAATTACTGGATCCCAGTTTCCTATGGTCCCCTAATAACCTGCCTGTTCTGTTAGTAGCTTTCTTCAACTCAAACACAATGTGTGTACACATGCACTCTCAGGCACACACACACACACACGTATGCTTACAAATGGTGCAGGTGCACAGGCGCATGCACACACACGTTTCCACAGTCATCTATTGTTGAAAGGTGCAATCTCTCCATCTTGCTGGGGCCCTCAGCTTTTAATTAGGTCGGCAGGGTTTGCTTCACTGACCTCAGATGGCCAAGGAAGAGTGAAAAGAGCAGGGACCTGCTTCAGCCTTTCAGAGAGTGGGCAGGTGCCCTGAGAGCGGTGAGAATCCCAGCCCTATCTTGTCACAACCTTCCAAACATGCCTGCCCGTTTGTTTTTAGAACAGTGAGCAGAAGATAAGAAACCGACAGTGCTTTTCCTGATTTTGTTCGTCCCTTCCCTGGCTGCGCTTTCTGAGACAGCCTGGTGGTGCCCAGCTGTGCTTCTGCACACTCTTCTTCCTCTGACCTTGTCACCATTCAGCCACATGCTCAACAAAATCCCAGGTGCTCTCTGCCCTTGATCTCTGCTTCTGTTCCTTTCCAGGAAGGCTGACATCTTTCCTATAAAAACACAAGGAGACTATCCTTTTCCAAAGCTGTAAAAGCGTTAAGATCTTTCTTTTTCCACAGGGAAACCATTAAAGAAACTGTTCTCCCTAGAAGCATTCTTTGTCCTCACACTTGCTTATTATTATTATTTTTTCACATCTGCAAATTACTTCAAATAAACAAGCTGGCACAAGAAAAGTAATGGCTAGAACACTTGGTTTCTGATAAACGATTATATTTTGGGAACATTGCACCTTCTGGATTCCTGGGGTAAGGTGATGGGTGGCCATCCAGGTCACAGTACATTCTGTTCCGAGCTGCAAGTTGGTGGTTTTCATTCTGCTCAGTCTTACTCAGGTTAGCAATGAGTGCAGGAGAACTTGAGAGCTCAGGAGGCTTGGGGAGCTGGCCTCATTTGCCTCAGGCTGGGACCCGGCTCAGAGAGCAGATTCCAGACCCGATGCTGCCCGTGCACCTGGCTAACAGCACTGGCCTTCACAAGGCCGGCAGCATCGTCCAACATCTGTGCAAAGCAGAGTAGGCTCTCCCGAGTTCGCGGGGCAGGAAGATGTCTCTCTGGCTGGCTCGCGGAGAAGGGACCTGGCACTCCAGGTCAAGCCTTCTGGGAAGCAGATCTTTGGCACATGAGCCCACTCTCCGCCCTGGCCCAAGGCTGACCCCACTAACGGATCCTGGTTCCCAGCCTCATCAGGTCTCCTCTTCCTTTCATTGAACCTATGCAGATGATGCTAGCAGGGCTGCTGCAGGGGGAGACCGAGCAGAGCCATGAGGGGCACACACCACAGCTTCCATAGTGGATTCCCAAGAAGGGCTGGCTCTCTGTCCCTGTCCTGGGATGTGAGTGATGCTGACTCTCTGCACCTTGAGCTTGCACCTGCAGCTTCACCCCAGAGTTCCCCCACCCCGTGGGAGTCATGTCTGTGAGGCTGTCAGGCTGACACCATTGTGGCAGCCCCACCCTGATCCACTTTTGCCTGTGCATTCTGACCACCCCAGATGCCTGCTTTTTGGGGGCGTAGCTCTGGGAACAGCTGCTCTGTAAGACTGTCTGGTCTCATCATTTGCTGTCAGCGGGTTGTGCCACCATGAGCGATTTTGTGGAAGGAGGGTTTGCTGAGTCTACAGGAAAACAGCAAGTGCTCCGGGGGGTGAGGGGACAGCCACCGTCAGCCGTAGCCCCACTGAGCACAAGGGAAAAGCTTCTGAGGAACTGAACCTCTTTGGTACATGCAGAGACAGCATTTTTTGTTTTTTATTGGAAAACAAAAGGAGAGAGGGTTTCCAGGTGGTCAGGGGGCTTCCCACCTTCTTTCTGACAAAGGCTGAAAGGCCAGCCAGACACAGGTTGAGTTACCCTGCATTGATGAGAGGCTTGCAAAGCCATCGTGTCATAAGCCAGAAAGGAACCAAAGTTTCATATTTGTCCGTTTTATTTTTGAAACACAAAGCGAACCTCTGCTCATCCTTCGAATACAATATGTCTTCCTGGGCTCAGCACCACCTCCAGGCAGCCAACCAGGCTCTAGGATTACATTCACCCTAGATGCTCCTAGTGTCCCTGGGGTGGGGGGCATTCTGGACAGTGCAGATGGGCTGTGACCCAGGGCCTCACACCCCATGCTCCTAGGTGAGCAAAGCACTTCCTCCTAATCAGAGTTCCTGGCTGTGACTCCAGAGGTTGGTATGCTCACTCATTTTAGGATGGGGAAGCCATCAAGGTACTGGTTAGGCAGTGCCTAGCCTCCGTCGCGTTGCTGGTGGGCAGCCCTGGTGTCAGGGCGATTCCTGGAGCATGGTGGCCTTTCTAACGCTGCTCTGGGAATTGTTTACAAGGCCTGGTTTGCACTTGCCAGGGGTTGTGTATTGCAGCTGGACTTCTCGGATGTCTGCAGGATCCCAGGAGTCAGACGGGAGGGAGAGAAATGATCCGATAGAGACTAAAGCCAGAGTGGGAGGCAACTCCCTTGGCGACTTGGGGTGACCTGCCCGTGTCCTCACGCTGCCTGGGCCCTGGCCCTGGGCTGAGTGGCGATTAGGCTCTGAGGGCACAGCCTTCTGCTGGCAGTACCCCCTGTACCAGGCTTATTTTTATCTCTGTGCTGAGTGGAGTTTACCTTTATTGTTCTGGTTTGCCACAAACACAGCTTGCAGCCTTCCCTGCCGGCCTTTCTCCTTGGCACTTAAGACACACACACCTGCCGGCATTTCTAGTCTTCCTGGTGCAACCAGGGCTCTAGAAGGAGGGCAGGAGGTGTCCAGGGGGTTCTCTCTCTCCATCGAAAGAAGCGTGTGGATAGCAGGCGAGGAGACTCCTACCGCCATCAGTCTGTCCCTCCTCGGTGACTGGACCCTGAACTGGCCAGTCTGCTCCATACAGGGCACATGCACACAGTCCTCGCACAGACAGCCCGGGAGGGAAAGGGCAGAAGGTCCCGGGGGATGAGGGGAGCGGCTGCCCATGTGAGAGGCCCCCCGGCACCCCTCGGGCCAGCTGGTCAGCGGCCAGGCTGCACTGAGTGCCCTTTGTTTCTCCACGGCAGTGACTTCTCTCTGTGGGTCAATCATGCCGCGTAACTGCTGTTGTTAGTTCTGAACAGAGTGTGCTGCGGCAGCCAGCGGCAGCTCCGGGGGTGGCCTTGCCTGCCCACTCACCTCTCTCCCAGTGCCCTGCCACCTTCCAGCAACAGGGCGAGAGGGCATCCCCCAGCAGGCAGCGGCTGGTCTGCAGCTCGGCTTGGGGGATAGAAGTTGTCAGAAGGCACTCACTCGTTTGGGAGAAGCAGGTAGGAGGAGCTGAAGGTAGGAGGCTCAGAGGGTCTCCATCTGGATTTCCATGACCTCCCAGGGGCACTTAGAGAGAGAGTGACCCAGCAGGTGTGCGTTGTGGCATAGCTCCTGGTGGCCCCATCACCCTGTCTTCCTCCAGGGTCTTTAGCCCTGCGGGCAGGGGCTGTGCATGCTCTGTGGGGGCTTGTCCAGAGCTCAGCTCAGATGCACTGGCTCCAAACACTTGTAGAGACAAATCACAGAACCCAAGGGGACAGTGCAGAAATCTCATTCTATCCTTTTGTTTCATGGACTGTTCTGGAATGTTTCACTGGCTAGAAGGGATGGCTCTGAGCTCTAGCACCCTTCGTGTAGCTGGCGGGGTGGGGTGGGGGTTAGGAGGGGTCCAAAGGAAGGCTGTGGAAGAGGGAGGTGGCATGAGCGGGCCCTGCTGGTTCTGCCAGACCCAAGGGCACTGGCCAGCTGGCTGTGCGAGTTTACAGTTGGTTACAGTGTTCGCAGGCTGAGCTTGCTGTCCCCTTAGCTTCCCGCAGAGTGACCAGAAGCGGCCCTGCTGCCTGGCTGCAGCCCTCCTTGGGGGTATGGCTTCTCTCAAGGATGACTCAGGCTTCTTTCCTGGCATCCTACTTACACACACAGAGGCTCCTGGGGTCCGTCTCACATGCACAGAGGTAGGTTTGGTCTTTCAGCACAGGTTTCATGTGAGAGGCTGGGCTAGACAAGGTGAGGCTTTGAGTTCAGTCAGCCGGGTCCTGCCTTCAGGGGATGAGGGTCTGTTTCATCTGCCAGTAGCTATGGTCCAGGCTGCAGGGGACAGATGTGAGACATGGACACTGCAGGAAGAGCAATCAGGTGCCTCCACCAGGCAACCAGGGGCGCAGAGAAGAAGCACTTGTTCAAATTGGACAGCAACATGCCTGCTTCAAAATCAATGCCTCTGTCATTGTCGCTGAGAAGGAAAAGTGGCCATGACAGCAGACAGGCCTGCAGATAAAGGCACCCTGAACAGGAGGTGGTCCTGGGGCTGCCCAGGCCATGGAAGCTGGGATAAGGCAGTCAGCTAGATGGGCACCTTCACTCTTGGTGCCCAGCATTGGCTCAGAGATTCCTAAGAGGAGGCCCCCCACCCCCCAGCCAGGGGAGCCCTGAGTGCTATGGGGTTTATGCCACTTTTTCCCATTACAGGGCATTTCCACAGTTGTTAAAACTGGGCACGTAGAAAAGAGATGATAAATTGACCTTCTCCAGGGTTATCAATAACGAGTGTCGTTTTCACTTAAGGCATGATGTTAGCTTTTCTGTCTCCTCGTCGGGTCTTTATTCATCATGGGGCAGTTCAAGCCTTTTTCTAGCATATGTCTCTTACCTGCTTGGTGGCAGCCCTTGTTAGTGTGATGCAAAGCTGGGCTCTGTTCAGTGCCAGGCCCCCTCCCTGACGATGTGCTAGGCTGCCTTGTCACGGGAGCCACTCCCTTTCAGACTCTCTCCTGTGCCACTGAGAGCCGTGGGTTCTCTGGGAGGCTCAGTAAACAGCCACAGTACTGTCTTCTGAGCTCACACAAGTGTCCTTCTAGGCCCATCACAGTTTATCTCAGAGCAACACAAAAGGTCAATTTCTGAGGACAGATTTCTCCTTCTTTTCTAAACACTGTAGACCCTCTAGATGGGAAGAACCGGAAGTGAGTAGGGTAAGGAGAGCCCAAGGTCCCAGATGGAAGGTATCCTGGGGAGGGGCTGAAGAGGGAGCACTGGGGCTGGACGGTCCCTGTGGGTCCCTTTCTTCCACATTCTTGACAACACTTCCTTATCCACAAGAGATTCAAGGGAGGCTCCGAAATGGCCAGCCAACACGTAGGAAACTGACGCTCCCAGACCAGGATTCTTTATGGAGTGACTTGTGTCCAGGGCAGTACACTGGCCTGCAGACTGTGCATGGGGTCTGATGGTCATCCTTTACCTGAGCAGGGCCCCCCTTCTCATTCTGCACTGGGTCCCATCTGTGTGTGTGTGTGTGTGTGTGTGTGTGTTCATGTGTGACTGAGAGAGAGAGAAAGTGAAAGAGGAGTCCACTCAGGGGCCTGTGGTCTCCCAGTGTGCAGGTCTAGTTTGCTGATGACCACATGGGGACATGTCAGGCACTGTGCCCTCCTCCAGGGTACATGCAGTCGAGGAAGGTGACTTTCTTTGAAGCAGGACGCTGCTCCTGAGATGGTCTTCCTGGCCTTGTGCCGGTCTCTCTGGTGCTGAGTAAGCCCACATGGCTTGCAGCCTGGACTCTCCCAGTGCCTGTCAGTCAAGGGTGATTTTTCCTGTAGCATCTGCGTGGCTCCTCCAATGGCAGAACCAGCCCCGCTCCCTGCTGTCCCTAGCGGCCGGCTGGTGGCTGGCAGCCAGTGTTCAGCAAATGTTGGCTGATAATCACACTGGCCCATCGGTCTCAGAGGGAGGGATATGGTGCTGGGCAGCTCCAGGCTCAGTCCAGAGTCAGTCCTATGGTTCAAGAGGACTCGAGACACCAGGAGGTGGAGACCCCAAAGGCTTTGTCCACCTGAAGTCACCTTGTCTCTCCCACTACACAGTTTTGCAGAGCCCACCTGCTCAGGTGTGTGGCAGGGTAATTTCAGCAGCCCATCCGATGGGCCTGGGTGCTCACTGGGAACAGAGCGACACTGAATTCCCAAGAGACTCCATGGGTGAACATAAATGGGGCTTCCGCTGCCAGTCAGGTCTCAGCTTTATCATATTTTTCCTGAAAATCAAGGAACACTCTGCACTCAGGCAGGTGTGGAAATGCCCGTGGTGAAAGGGTGTGACTTAGGGTCAACAGAACCTCTGTGAGAAATAGTGTCTTTTCATTGCAGCTCTGGCCTGGGGGCTGAGGAGACTTCCTGATGTTGGAACTTCCCGGGGGAAGTAGAGGAAACTGTGGCAAGGTTGAATTCAGACCACAGGATCCTGCAGGGAAACTGCCCTCCTTCCCATCATCTCTTGGAGTGAACAGGAGACCCCCCGAGGGGTCAGGACGCTGTGCAGTCTGTCCTGTGGTGTAGACAGAGAATGCCTGGAATTATGTTATTCATCTACTGCATTTCGGGCACTGTGCTAGGCGTCACAGACATGTGGTCCTCAGGGGGACGAACTTAGCGGTGGAGCATCACACATATGTTAGAAATTACAGATGATGTCATGTGTGACAAGTCCATGTAATGCAAAATCACACGTCCTTATGAAGGGACATTGCACTGAGAGCTGAATGACAATTGAGAGAGCTCTAGGTGACTTGTGTGTGGGGTTATTGCCGCAAAATATCATGTGCAAAGGTCCTGGGGCAGGAGGTTGTCAGTCTCCCCAGGAATGATAGGCTATTGGATCTGAGGTGAAGATAGCCTGGTATTAGCAAGATGAATTTATTTTAAAGAAAGAGTCCCTTGAACAAATTGCGAGGGTGTGTGTGTGTGTGTGTGTGTGTGTGTGTGTAAGTGGCGAAGCAAAGGAGGAGGGAACAGTACCTGTGGGGAAGAGGGAATCAGGTAGCCCCCGCTGCACCACAAACAGCATCTGCAGAAGAAGGGGGCCTGCTTTCATGGACCTCATGTCAGGAACCTGGCCATGAAGGTGAGCGGAGCCCAACCTGCCGCAAACCCCTGAGATCTCATGCAATGCCCTCAGGAGGCTTGTCCCCAGCAGACACCTTAGGGGAGGGTTGCAGGCCACTGGGGCTGGGACAGGGCAAGGCTGGGCATGGTTTTTTTCCCCCAAAGGAGGAGCCTGCTCCTTCCCAGCATTTCCAAAGGGTTAATTGCTAAGATCAGAAGAAAGTGCAGTGCAGTGGGTCTCTGTGGTCCTTTTTTGCTGAAATGGGAGTGGAGGTGACAGTATATAGCACCGCATGTGCCAGGCACAGTCCCCTTGCTCTATCGCAGCAACCTTGTGAGCCAAAGTCTTTTAATTCTTTGCCAATGACACTGGAATGAGGTGGGCAGTGGCTTAGTGTCCTCCTCAGGGCTCTGATCCCAGGGTATGCCCTCCCACCAGAGTCTGTTGGTTGAGGGTGTGAAGACATGGGGGGGTATGGGATGGGTTGGGGGCATTTGGGGGTCTGGGGGTAGGAGGCCTGGTGTGGGAGGGTGTAGGGTCTGCGGGTTGGGGTATAAGACATTGGAGTCTGAGGTATGGGTCCTGGGGGCAATGGGGTATGGAATGTGGGGATCTGGGGAGGTAAGGATATGGGGCCTGGGGATATGGGGCCTGAGGATGCGGGGCCTGGGGGTATAGGGCCCTGAGGATGTGGGTCCGGAGGTTTGCAGGGTCTGGGATGTGAGGTCTGTGGGGACAGGCAAGAGGAGGGTTGGTGGCCAGGACTTTGGTGTCAGGGGAGACTTGGGTTCTCTGTGGCCTCGTTCACCTGTGGGGTGAACTCAAAAACCCAGCTTTTCCACTGGTACACCAGAGACCTGTGCTGGGTTACCTCAGAGCTGCATAGGTGAGCCTCTGTCAGGTTTGGCATAGGTGAGCTCCATCAGGATGAAGATCCTTTCTGGTCCTGCTTTACCACATGTACCTCCAGCTGCTGCCCCAGAGAGTGAAGTTGTCCTTGGGGTCCGCAGGAATCCAGGGTAGGGCTGGTCCCACTCAGCGACAGCGTGTGGGCTGATCCATCCTGCCGCTGCGAGGTCTCAGTGGTTTTCCTCCTCTGCAGAGTGCTCCCCAGCCAGGCTTGTCCCTTTCAGGCAGTTTCCTTCTAGAAAACTAGGAAATTTGCCAGAAGTCGGGGAGGCCTCCTTGGGAATCTGGACTCAATTGCTGGTAATGACGACTCACCGACTCACCCGGGGAGGGGAAAGCCCCACTGTGGGCGCCTGAACAGAACCTGCTGACGGAATCGGGGAGGGGCAGGCCCCCTGTGGGCAGCTCACCGTTTTCTTACTGTGGATTCTTTTTCTCTTTTGAAAATGAGGCCTGGGGGCCACCTCTTCTGTGCCTCTCTGGGTGTGGCCCACTCTGTCCTGTCCCCTCCCTGCATGCAGTTCTGGAGAAACCACCCACCAACTAGTAAATATAAAAGGTTTCCTTCTGGAAAGACCTCTTTTGAAGTTTTAATGCCCATTCGGAAGGAGCTGCATGCCTACTAGGCAGATAAAACGCAGTAGAAACTTTTGAGCCTCCCCTCCCCATTTTTTATTTTTTTTCGAAACAAAACTTTTCAAAGCTTGTATGTGGAAGACAAACATGTCTGCCCTCTGGGATAGGAGAACCTGTCCTCTTCCGCGGGTGACATTGACCATTTCTCCTATGACAGTATAGGCACAGACAACAGTCAGATGTGTCACTGCACATATGCCCAGCTGCGGTCCCACAGCTCCTAGGGCTGTGGGTGGGGTCCCAAGGCTAATATTCTCACTTTCCTCTTGATAAACGAACAGTAACATTGTGATTTATATTAAACGGATAGTCTAGTCTGGTTGTTGTCCGGGTTCCTCATTCAGGGCTCCCCCAAACCTTAGAATTTCTTGAATGATAAGAATTATGGGGGAATCTCTTGTGACAGTATGTCAGTTTTTGAAGTCGCTTCAGAACCAAAATTGTAAAATGGGTTGTTTGTTATCCTTAACAAGCCCCCTTCCACCATGACTGAATTTATGTTAATAAGGCAGTTTTCAGATACCGAGGATGGGGCGAGGGCTGGTTGCCTGTAGAACCAGCCACGAATAGAGCGTTGGAACTTTGTTCCCACCCTCCAATTTCCAGGGAGGTTAATCAATGGGCACTGGCCAATGATTTAATCAACAGTGCCTGTGCAACAAAGCCTCTGTAAAAAGCCAAAAGAACCGGGATGGTCCCCGTGCCTGTCACGGTGCCCAGAGCCACACGCCAGGAGTCCAGGAGCTCTGTCATTCAAGCCCTTCCCCTGAGGGCCTCTTCATCTGGCTGTCCATTCACCTCCTTTAGTACCTGTAAAGCCAGTAGTCGTGGCCATTATCACAGCTGCCTGGACCGTGCAGGTTCGCATTAGATTCGGACAGTCAGTAATGAAACAACGGAGCCAAGAACTGGTGAGCCATCAGCTTTAATTCTAGCTTGCACCCGGTGGGCAAGCAAAAACACACACTGGGCTCCAAAACCCACTCATTCAGTGCTCACAAAGCTACTGACTTATCCGAGTTTCCTAGAATCAAAGGTTTCTAGCTGTTGGGCAGATAAAATATACTATGCTCACTTTGTTAAAGATGGCGCTGCCCACGTGCAAGTTTTAAGAGTAAGCTTTTTCCCACACCCTTGATGTGGGGTGGTGCACTCTCATGAGGAATCCTCCCATTATACCTCAGATAAGTGACTTCCTTGTATGTAGATTGGATTAAAGGTTTGGATTTCTACACTATAATGTGGGGTAGACTGAGAGCTTGTTCACTCTCTTGGTTCCTGAGGTTAGCATTAGAAAGGAGATCAGAGAAATGCCACGTGGAGGAGGCCAGGAGAAGCAACCAAGATGGCAGAATGCTGAGGAAGAAGCCAGTTTATGCAGAGTTTGTGCAGAGAGAAGGAGATGGGAAACAGAGGTGAAAAAGTCTGGTGAGCTAGAAACCTTTGATTCTAGGAAACTCGGATAAGTCAGTAGCTTTGTGAGCACTGAATGAGTGGGGTTTGGAGCCCAGTGTGTGTTTTTGCTTGCCCGCCGGGTACAAGCTAGAATTAAAGCTGATGGCTCACCAATTCTTGGCTCCGTTGTTTCATTACCAACTGTCCGAATCAAATGCGAACCTGCACTGGCCAGGCGGCTGTGATCCTTACCTTGGCTTCTGGCTTGACACTAGCTCACCAGACTTATTCGAAACAAAACTTTTCAAAGCTTGTATAATGACTCAGCCTGCCCACAGCCTGTCCCCAACACACTTTAATATCAACAGACTTGCACGTGGGCATTGCCATCTTTAACAAAGTGAGCATAATATATTTTATCTGCCCAACAGTACCCCATGTAAGAAACCAGTAACCTAGTTGAGCAAGGGGTTTTCCGTGCTCTGCGAGCTACTGTAACGAATAAATCACACCTGAGGAGGAGTCACGGGAGCCTCTGGGTTACAGCCTATTGGTGACCACTTGGATTTGGCATCTGAAATGGACAGTGGCCTTGTGGGACGGAACCCTCTGTCTTTATTTCCAGGTATTGAGTCTGTCAGAGTTGAATTATACCGTAGGATGTGGGTCTATGCCCGCTGGGACCTGGGTTGCTTGATGTTGATAAAAGCCCCCCTGGCCAGGGGACCACAGTCAGGTAAAGTTTAATGTGAAGAGAGGGACTCAGGACAAATGCTCTCCTGAGGCCAAACACCTGGGGCAGTCTGGGAGGTGGCTGGAACAGCTGGAAGTTTTGGTGAGGAAGGCATGGTCTTCTGGTGATTTCCTATCAACCATGCAGGGCAGTTGTGAGGCATGTACCTGTGTGTTACTATTTGGTTTATCCTTTGCATGCACAGAGTGTTTGTTGGGTGAGCAGGCTGTGTGGCTCCCTTCAAAGAAGCTCTAACTTGCTGGTTCCTGGGCCTGGTTGGCAGCAGTGGCTACTTGCTGGGTAGCACTGTCCCAAACTACAGGCATGGTGTCTTGCTGGAAAGATCTCTAAAAAAATGGCAGACTTTAAACTATTGAAAATGTGGCTCTGAGTGTGTCCTGTGGAGGGAGTCTCAACCAATGAGTGACAGAGACAGGGTCACTCTGGCTCACTAGGAACCACTGCTCTCCCAAGCTGACCTGAGGACCTAGCATCCGGCCCCCTGCAGAGGGTATGAAGGAGCTGCTTGGCCAAGAGTTTGTGCCCCTCACTGCGTTCCCAGGTCTCTGTGTGACCTGGGAACACTCTGTGTGCCTCTTGAATCTTGGAAATGCACCACCGAACACTGGGCTGGGGGAGGCAGAGCTGCTCATTCTGGGTGCTGGGGACTCTGCTCGGCTGTCCGGGTGATGCCAGGCTAGGTGAGGGCAATGTTGTCCTTGCCAAAGGCACATTGGGCCATGTGAACTGTCCCATGTAGCTGCCTTTTCACTCTCAAAATTTGAAAATTTTAACATCTTTATAAGTTTAGGGAACATTCACTTGAAACTAGATAAATTAGAATTGCAAACTTTGGCCCTGGCTGGCTGCTGGTGCAGCGGTAGAGTCAGCCCAGCGTGTTGATGTCCCAGGTTCGATTCCTAGTCAGGGCACACATGAGAAGCAACCATCTGCATCCCCCCCCCCCCCCCGCTCTCTCTTCTCCTCCTGTAGTCAGTGGCTGAATTGGTTCAAGTATCGGCCACATGGGGTTGCTGGACGGATCCAGGTTGGGGCACATGCAGGAATCTGTTTTACTGTCTCCCCTCTTGTCACTTAGAGAATTGCAAACTTACCGCATGGGCAGGAGTGGGGCAGACCTCTCCCTGGCTTGGATGCACTCTTCCTGCGTGCTCCTTCTCTTTCCTTTACAAAACCAGCAGGGTTTCAAACCTGGAACTCATGGGAAAGGTTTGGGAACGCCCTGCAGAGATGCTTGAAATAAGGGAATAGGAGCCGTTCTATCTGTCACTCTGTCTATCACTGCCCGCTTCCACTGGCATAGCTGTCAGTGCTGCTTCCCTGCTTGACTGGCCCCTGGTCACTGTCCTCCTGAGGGGCGGAACACAGTTAATGTGCCAGAATCTTCCACGTACCCGAGAGGCTGTCAGGCTGAGCAGCAGTGTTCTGGGGGCTTCCTGGGCCTTCAGGAGTGTCTTCTCGGCATATCCTCATCCCGTGCCCTGAATGGCACCAAGGAGTCTGGGATGGGCACTAACTGGACACCCAGTCTTGGACTCTGGACTCCTCAATCATTGAGAGTGTCAGCTCTGGTTTATAACCGGCAGCATTGGCATTTCCTTGTAAGGTCTTTGTGAATCTGAGCTTGGAAACCACACAGAGTTTCAAAGGGCCAGCTCAGCGGGGACTTCAGAGCACATGTGTCTGCTGTTTACTTGAGTTAACGGGGTTAACGTGACGGCTGCATGTACTTATTAGCAGCTTGTAGGAAGGGAAATCTTTCTGTTTTATAAGAAAATGTGACGTTTTCGCTACAGCTGTTTGGCGTTGACAAGCCCAACACTGGCAAATGTTAAAAGAACATAGTCCATGTTGATGCTGTGCAATGTGTGAGGGAAGGTTTGGTAAACTCCCGTCTCAGGCAGAGCTGGGGGAATGCGGGTGGGTCCAAAGTCAGCTCTTATCACAGATCACGAGGAGCAAATACTTGACAAATACTCTGGCTCAGGGAGAACAGAACACTGCGGTACTCACAGGTCACATCCTGCAAAGACCTGCTCCAATGGGACTTCCCTGGGGTGCTCTTGGACTGAATGCCAGTAGGAAGGAATAGGGGGGCAGAAGTGCTGGTGGAAAGAAGGCCTGGGAACTGAAGGCAAGACCCCCAAGGCCTTGGTTGACCCTTCTGGGCACTGGGAGAAGGTGCAGCAGAGCTCACCTCAGTGTGGTGGCCCCAGAGGGGCTCTCTGCTGAGCAGTGGGGACATGAATCGTACCATCCCAGGTAGAAGGCCGAGCACAGGTTGATTTGAGGTGCATGTGGATCAGACATTCTGCTGTGGTACCTGAGCCTTCACCTGCATCCTCGATGGCCCCTTCTCTCCACTAGGAAGTACCCTAGTGGTATCTGGCCAAGCAGGGCCTCACAACCCGAGAGCCACCTTAAGTTAATGGAGCTTGGTGTTGGTGGGTAAACAACCTCTTCTCCTGACCCTTGCACAGATCCCCCCCCCCCCCCCCAGGCTGTGTACCTCCTGCAGAATGGGCTCCAGCTGCCCTCAGGGTGATGTGCTGATGAACCCTCACTGGCTTCCTCCCTCCCTGCCTCACCTGCCCCTCCTGGTTTCCCTGCACATGCTCAGTGGGCTTTGGTGCTAGCCTCCAAGTTGGCTGCTGGAGGATGCATGTGAAGAGAGGCACTGTCTTGGCTTGGTCTGAGCAGGGTCCTGAGGACAAGGACAGTGCATCCACTCCTGAGCGTGGCCCCTACTCCTGTGATGAAAATATCCTGGTGTAGGGTTTCTGGAACCCGGCACCCACCTCCTGTCCAGACACTCAGCAACACCCAGGCCTCTCTGCCCACTGACTAGTGGTCTCTGGATATCCACCTGACTTGGGAGTGGAGGTGCCAGGAAGGCCTAGGGGTCTCCAGGCTAATCTACCCAGGGGCCCACAGGGGTATTTTCATCTAATGGCAGCTGCACCATGGCCACCACTGGAGAGACCCTTTGAGGGTCTCCTCTCCTCTCCCCCTTTGTTTTAGGGGCTGATGCAGACTCCTCACCCATGGGAGGGTTTTAGAAGCCTCATGTATGGTCAGAACAAGTGTGCTCCTGCTCTTATGAGTTGAATTACGCCTTCACCTGCCCTCCCTCACAAAAAAGACATGGTGATGTCTCAGCTCTCCCATACCTGTGAATGCGGCTTTATCTGGAAATAGGATCTTAGCAAATGCAATCAAGTTAAGACAAAGTCATCAGGATTAGTGCTCTAATCCAATGTGACCAGAGTCCTTATAAAAGGAAAGAGAAAGACGCCTAGGGAAGACAGCAGTGTGAGTGGAGAGGCAAGGGCAGGGTGACACTTCTACATGCCAAGGAACGGCAGGGACCAGCACAGCATCAGAAGGTTGACAGAGGCAAGGAGGCATTGCACCCAGAGTCTGGGAGGAAGTCCAGCCGACACCTGGTTCTCTGACCTCTGACCCTCAGAGCTGTGAGACATTTTCGCTGTTGAAGTGACTGGGCAGTGGTGTTTTATCATGGCAGCCCCAGGAAACAGGCACCTGGGATGTGTCGTGTCTTTGTGTTGTGAGCCATGAGGCCACCTGGTGTCATGGTCATCCAGGCTTCTCTTCCTGAGCTCAGTGAGTCACCAGAACACAGGTGAGCACACCGACTGGGAGCTTCAATCCGTGCAGCATGGCCATTTGCACCACGCATGAGAACCCAACCAGCTAAACGTCACCATACTCACTGTGTAGGAGGCACTGAGGCTCAGAGACCACTCAGTTACAGATGGATACCACTGCTCAAGACTGCACAGGCAGGAGGGAGATGGGCCACAGTGGGACTCCAGGCTTTTTGCTAACAAATCATGGCTTCTTCACTCCAGGCCCATGGGCCTCCAGATCGGAAAGCAAGAGGGGCAAGACGTTCCCATTAAGGAGCAGCAAGCATCTCATGGTGCAGAGATTGTGACTCTTGGAGTCACTGCTGTCTGGTGTTAGTTGCTGGAGTTGGCTGTGTGCATTTGGCCTTAGGGTCCATTAGCCCACCTCTAAAACTGGTACAAAAATGAGAAACTCCATTAAGTGACGAACCCAACTCAGGTGGTCACGGAGGCTGAGTGCTTGCACTTGTACTCCTGGTCTCTGCATGGAGGGCACAGTGGTGGTCCTTGGGTGTTTCCAATAGAGAACACACCGAGAGTGACAACCAATGATGGGGACAGTGACAGGGGACAGTGATGGAACACCAATTAGAGTGACATCCTTCTGCAGCACTAGCACTGGAAGTGTTCATGCAGTGTGTGCCCACTGCACGACTTCTCTGAGTGCCCATTAGTAAATGAGGGGCTTCCAGTCAGTTCATCCGGGACCTTGCAGCTTCAGGGAGCTGAGGGGGTATTTGTGGCTCTTACAGGATCTCATGTTGCCAGCCCCTCTAGTCCACCCATCCTGGGGAGACCCCTAACACATCCTGTCCCCTTGCTTAGCTCACAGCTCCTAACCCTCGGTGCTGGGGAAGAGAAGAGATTCATGGGACCCTGACTCAGGAGGAGTTTAGTACATGCTGACTGTGACGACAGTGAGGACTGTGAGGACAGTGACTCTGGGGGTGATGACAGGCCACTCCTGCCTCTCGTCCTTCCTGCCCAAGCTGCGGGACCATGCCCTGGTCATGGAAACCTTTCCTAACTCCTTTACTCCGGCATGGACCCAGGAGGCTTTCAAATCCTCTTAAACAGAGTGATATGCTAATTTCTCTTATATTTCTCCTCTACTTTTTCCCACTGTGGGCACAATAATTAAAAAACAAAAATCTCTACGACACAATTAAATCCTGTTGCTTTCCAGAAAAAAAAGGTGGGTGGAGTTATAAGATAAAATGTACCAGCAACAAAATATCTTTAATTTATTTTTATTTATTTATTTTAGAGAGGAGACAGAGAGAGAGAGAGAGAGAGGGAGAGAGAGAGAGAGAGAGAGAAAGGGGGGAGGAGCTAGAAGCATCAACTCCCATATGTGCCTTGACCAGACCAGTGCAGGGTTTTGAACTGGCGACCTCAGTGTTCCCAGGTCGACGCTTTATCCACTGCGCCACCACAGGTCAGGCTCCCAGCAACAAAATAATAACAGTACATCTATCTATCTATCTATCTATCTATCTATCTATCTATCTATCTATCTATCTATCTCTGTACATATAGATGAAATGTGCAAACATTTGACCAGTATGCACTTCACAGAGATCGAAGCTATAATCTGAGCAGGACATCAACAGTGGGTTTTAAACTCGACGGCTAAGCTTACTTTGGACGAAAGCTAAAGAACAGGAGGACTCAGCCCGGATTATTCTTGGGCAAACCTTGCGAAAATATTCACACCTGGTACTCTTGTGAAGGCCAGGCCATGGGGCCACTCACCTGCCTCATTTTCTCTAAAAGCTGTAAAATATCCAAATCAGCCATTTCCAGTTGAGGAACCCACCCTCATGGCTCATGAAAGCTGTGCCCGTCTGCCCTTGCCTTCAATCCCACGGCGTGTTCTAAACAGAATAAAGTCAGTTGATTCACCCAAGCTCAGGAGGTGGAGTCTCCCCTATCCATTCCCAGCCAGAAGTGCTGCGGTCATTTTCAGGTGGCACCATGTTGAAAACAAACATAGCGATATTAGTCATGGTTTCCCAGAAACACGGATCCAGCAGGATAGAGAGCAGAGGAGATGTATTATAGGAGTTGGCTCACA
This sequence comes from Rhynchonycteris naso, assembly GCA_037038555.1. Classification (NCBI taxonomy): domain Eukaryota; kingdom Metazoa; phylum Chordata; class Mammalia; order Chiroptera; family Emballonuridae; genus Rhynchonycteris; species Rhynchonycteris naso. Next base: position 95,816,427 of record CM072996.1, on the reverse strand, counting down.
TGTTCATGGAGGCTAAGAAGTGCCACCACCTGCCATCTGCAAGCCGGAGACCCAGGAAAGCCAGAGGTATCATTCAGTCCAAGTCCAAAGGCCCGGAAACCAGGAGCTCAGATGCCTCAGGGAAGGAGATGGATGTCCCAGCTCAGGAGACAGAACTCACCCTTCCTCTACCTTTCACTCCATTTGGGCCCCAATGGACCTGATGAGGCCTTCCCACACCAGTGAGGGTGGCTCTTCCTGCTCAAGCCACCAAATCAAGTGCTAATCTTCCCTGCAACACCCTTGCAGACACACCCAGAAGTCACGTGTTGCCAGCTATCTGGGCATACCTTCTGTCAGGCAGACACCTAGGGCCCACTGAGCAGCAATCTCTCCTTACATCATGGAGAGGAGCGGTCCATGGGCGTGTTTGTTCTCTGAGGGGTCCACAAACATCGACAGGCTTGCGCCCTCTCAGCGCACAGAGGGCGCACGGTGGTGCAGTATCTCTTGTCACCTGGCTTTTCTTCTTGCAGCACCTGCAGCCCCTCTCTATCATTATGAACTCTGCACCCGAGTCTGCCCAGAGGCTCTCCGGTGCATCCTGCAGCAGCACAGCCACCAAGGGAGCGACGTTTCCTCCGTGCTGGGCGTGCACTCTGCTCCTGCTCCTTGTTTCCCGCCACTCAGGATCCCTTCCCCTGCAGCGCCGGGCCCTTGGGTGCTGCTCGCAGAACAGTCCCTGCACTGCGACTCCAGGATCTCCCACTTTCCTCCCGGGGCAGGAGGACCACACCCTGTCCCTGGGAGCAGGCAGCGAGGAGGATTTCAGAAGAAAGGGTGAGGACATGGCTGCAGCTGGCTCTTTTGGCCCAGAACACCTCCCAGTGGCCCCTCTGCCTCCAGTATGCCTGCGGCTCCCCCAGGAGCTCTCTGGCTAACCATCACCTCCACCCTCCACCTCATGGCTAGTTTTCCCCCAGCCACAGGAAGGTCTTGCTCCACAGGCTTTGTTTGTTCTCTCGAGTGCAGGGTTCCTGTCCTTCCCTGGGGAACCTGCTCTCCAAGCGGCCTTGGAGCCAGCAGCTGCAGTCTTTTTTTAGGGACAACGGCCGGCAGCCCCAGTGTTGGTACTGAATGTTCTGAGTCGCCTGGACCGTGCAGGGTGCACCAGTGGGAACCAGCTAATGGGAAAGTAAACTGATTCTCAGCCCTGGGCAGTGGGCATTCCAGCCAGCAGCCTCACATGCTTCCTCCTCGGGCCCTATCCACACAGCAGCTTCAGCTTGCTGTCTGGACCTCAGTTCCCCACTCTGTCTTTCCTCCTTGCCTGCCAGCCCTGCTCTTCTGCCGGTCCCGATCCCAGCTCTAGCTCTGGGGAAGGGGCCGCTTCAGCTGCTGGGGCTCTGGGCTGCCTGTCTTCCCCAGGTGTTGTTCAAGTTGATGCCAGGACCCCGCACTCCCTTGGGGGGAGGGGACTTGCGTCTCCAGGACCCAGGGTAAGATGTTCTCCAGTCTGTTGTCCTTGCATCCAACAACACACAGGCTGGCTTTTATGGGGGAGGAGAGAGGCAGTCTGGGTCAGAAGGAACTTCTCCATGCTGAGGGCAAGGGAGGGCAGTGGAAACCACCCTGGGGGAAGAGGAGAGCTCTGTCCCAGGCCCAGCACTCTTGCCATAGCCCCTGTGGCCGCCCCCCTCTCTTCTCTGTACCCCTCTGCACCCCTCAGGGCACAGCCCCATCCAGTTGGGGACTCGGCCTTATGCAGCCTCATTTCTGGGGACTTCTGGGGATGGTTACCACCCCGAGTTCTTGGGAGGGGACAAAGGCCTATTGTGAGCCCTGGAAATGACAGTGCCTCAGGGGTCACCTGCCTTCCTAGAGAGCAAAGAATGTGCAGTGTGGACCTGTGACCTCCATCTGCTTCTGCTTGACAGCTGCTCTCCATGGAAGGTGATGGGGGCAACTGGGATTCTGGGTGGCATTGCCCTTCACTGGGAGGAGTGAGGTTTGCAGCCACAGGTGGACCCTGACTTCATATGGGGGAGTGGGTTTCTGCAGGGCATTGAGGGCAAGTAGTGACTGGTCACTGAGCGTCAGACATCTTTTCTAAGAACCCACTGCAGCCAGCAGTTTCAAAAGCAGGCCTGTAGCCCGTGGCTCTGGGTGGTGTCAGCACATGGCCCCTGGCCAAGAGCAGGACTGTCTGGCTGCTGCCTATCCTGCCTCCCCAGCCAGTCCGCAGGCTCAGGAACTGGAATGAGTCCTGAAATTTAAAAAAAAGAAAAATAATCAACGGTTGCCCCAAGCCTCCAAGAATTACAAGTGGAAGAGATGGTAAACTAGGCTTTCCTCAGGGTCCTCCAGTTCACCTCACATTTATGACAAACCCCTCCCTCCTAACTGCATCTCACTGCTGGGGGAGCTGAGAACAGATCCTTCTGTCCAATTTTATGATTTTCATGACAGTTACCCTGACAGTCCACAATATTTTAAAAAGTCCACTAGAGTGAGGGAGAGAGAGAGAGGGAGGGAGAGAGGTCTGTTGACAGCATCTCTGGTGTCATTCAAGCCCACAGAAAGGCTCCTGGAATTCCTGCAGGGGAGCCGCTCCCCATCCCAGGGGTACTGGGTGGGCTCCTGGCCACCATATTCCTTAGGCCGAGCCTTATTGTCCCACACGTCCCTGTAGACCTGAGGACAGCATCTATTTCCAGCATAATTTTCCTACCACCTCTTCCAACCTCTTCCAGACAGTCTCCCCTATGAGGTAAGTACTGGTGGTGTCTGAGGGCTGAGGACAAGTGCCTGTCACAGATCAGAAAGGCTGTCACTAGGATCTCAGTGCCAACTGAAATTCATACTCGCCTCCAACCTGCCCTGGACTTTTGTAGAAGTCTTCCACATTCATCTTTTCTATCTTTAAAGAGGCTCCGCGTTTTGCCTCATGCCTTCCCTTGGCTGCAGGCTGCACTGAAAGTGAGCCATGGACTCTTGGAAGGGAGAGGGGTCCCCTGTTGCAGGCTCATCACTGCTATGTGCGGCACAGACCTATAGTTTCTCTCACTTCTTGTCCCTGTGACCTATTGGCCAGGCCAGGTGCCTTGCCCCTTGGTAGGGTTCACACTGAGTGCTTACAGGGCGCAATACTCAGAACCCCTCCCCCGTGGCTGAGTATGGGCACTTCTAGCAGAATGCTGGGCGTGGGGTTCTGGAGCCAGACTGCGTCTGACCAGGTCTGAATCCTCCACCTCCCAGCTTATGTGAACTTGGTCAGTTTATGTCACCGTTTCAAGCCTCCTCTCTTACTTTAGGCTTAAGTAAGATTCAGGAACCCAGATTGCCTGCTAATGCTAGTCCCTGGGTGGGTGGGGCAGACTGTGTTTTCTAAATGGTTTACATCAACATATCTCCTCCCCTCCTCCAAGCTTATTTTACAATATGACCTTGAGACCTTGACTCTCCTACCCTGAAAGACTGTACTCTTGTTCCCTCCCCTGGACCTGCTCCTTTTAGACTGCTTGTGAGGATCTGTGAAGATGCCCTTGGCCTCTCTCTGGGCTTGCTTGCTCTGGGGACCAGCAGGGCTGTGAGCCAGAAGGGCCCAGGTGAGCCACCCGGCATACCTGCCCTACAGAAACCAGGCGAGGTGATACAGATTGCTGCCATGTTCCAGCCACGACCTGCCAAGGTCTTGTTACTAAACCATGGCGCAGGCCCACAATAATAATAGGAGACTGTTGGGCAGATAAAATGTATTATGCTCACTTTGTTAAAGATGGTGCTGCCCACATGGAAACCCTTCACCCAGGTGATATTATTTGCCCTTATGCTTGGGATGGGTGTGGGGGACAGGCTGTAAGCAGGCCGGGTCGTTATAGCCTAAGGCTTAGTTTTAAGAGTAAGCTTTTCCCCACACCCTTGACTGATTGGATGATGTAGGGTGGTGCGCTCTCCTGAGGAATCCCATTATGCCTTAGATGGGTGACTTTTTATCAGAGACTTTCTTGTTTGTAGATTGGATTAAGGGTTTGGATTTCTACACTATAAAGTGAGACAGACCAGTAGCTTGCTGTCTCATGGTTCCTGAGGTATTAGAGAGGAGAGCAGATTAAGGCCATGTGGAGGCCAAGAGAAGCAGTCAAGATGGCAGAGTGCTGAGGTAGAAGCCAGTTTGTGCAGAGTTTGTGCTGGAGAAGGAGCTGGAGGAGATGGGGAACAGAGGTGAATAAGTCTGGTGAGCTAGAAACCTTTGATTCTAGGAAACTCGGGTAAGTCAGTAGTTTTGTGAGCACTGAATAGTGGGTTTTGGAGCCCAGTGTGTGTTTTTACTTGCCCGCCGGGTGCAAGCTAGAATTAAAGCTGATGGCTCACTAGTTCTTGGCTCCGGTGTTTCATTACTGGTGTTCGAATCTAATGAGAACCTGCATGGGCCAGGCAGCTGTGATCCTGACCCTGGCCACTGGCCTTACAGAGACCATTCCTATGTTACTGGATCTCAGATTGCAGGCAGACAGAACCTTGTAGCTCAATGGAATTTCTTCCAAAACATATGTGCCATGTGCTGTCTTTTATGAATAAAATAACTGTTGTACCCACTGTTGGGCAGATAAAATATAATATGCTCACTTTGTTAAAGATGGTGCTGCCCACATGGAAGCCCGTCACCCAGGTGATATTATTTGCCCTTATGTAGGGTGGTGATGTAGGGAGGAATCCCATTATGCCTCAGATGGGTGGCTTTGTATCAGAGACTTTCTTGTCTGTAGATTGGATTAAGGGTTTGGATTTTCTGTGCTATAAACTGGGGCAGTCCGGGAGCTTGCTCTCGCTCTTGGTTCCTGAGGTATTAGAGAGCAGAGCAGATTAAGGCCATGTGGAGGAGAAGTGGCAAGCCAAGATGGCAGAATGCTGAGGAAGAAGCCAGTTTGTTAAGAGTTTGTGCAGGAGGAGATGGGAAACAGGTGAATAAGTCTGGTGAGCTAGAAACCTTTGATTCTAGGAAACTCGGATAAGTCAGTAGCTTTGTGAGCACTGAATGTGTGGGTTTTGGAGCCCAGTGTGTGTTTTTGCTTGCCCGCCGGGTGCAAGCTAGAATTAAAGCTGATGGCTCACCAGTTTTGGGCTCCTGTGTTTCATTACCGACTGTTCGAATCCAATGCGAACCTGCATGGGTCAGGCTGCTGTGATAGTGGCCTTGGCCACTGGCTTTACACCCACTGACCGTTTAGGTATGGATTTATAAGATTTGGGGGATGTACCTATTTTGTCTCCGGTCAAGCTGAAAGCAAAACCGAGATACCTGCTCTGGGCATTCCCTCCCTCTGGGCTTCTTGTGGCACCTCACCTGCATGCAGCACACAGGGGCACCTGGGCTCCTAACTTTTTTTTCTGACAGAAAAGCACTGGGAATAAGAAGAAAGAGGATGCTGACCTACAAGTCTGCCTGAACATTTGGAAAATACTTTAAAATATTTACATTCGATTTGCAGGAGATGACACATTTGCCTTTGAGAGTTTTGATAATTAGGTGATTTACAGGAAGGAAAACACTGGCTCTGTCAAGGAAGTATTTTATTTTTTTATGAGAGAAGGGGAGATAGAAAGACAGACTCCCACATGTGCCCCAACCGGGACCCACCTGTCCACCCCATCTGGGGCCCATGCTCAAGTACTGAGCTATCCTTAGAACCCAGGGGCCAACATTTGGACCAATTGAGCCACTGGCTGCAAGAGGGGAAGAGGGAAGGAGAGAGAAGCAGATGGTCACTTCTTTGTGTCCTGACCAGGAATCAAACCTGGGATGTGTGCACGCTGGGCTGACGCTTTATCTATTGAGCCAACTGGTTAGGGCCTCGAGGAAATATTTCATACAGGGGTGGGCAAAAGTAGGCTTACGGTTGTGAGTACACAAAATACAGTTTATCCTTGTATTATTATGTATTGGACTATTTTCTATACAACTATAAACCTACTTTTGCTCACCCTGTATTCCTGTTTGTAACTTTGTTCCATTCTGCTTAAAGTGTTCAGAAGAAACTTTGTTCTGACAGAAGAAAGTCATTGAAGAGCAGCTCAGTTGATGACGTGGGAAGATGCCCTTGGATTTGGAGTTCTAATGAAAACACACAAGCCTGACCAGACGGTGGCACAGTGGATAGAATGTTGACCTGGGACTCTGAGGACCCCAGTTTGAAACCCCGAGGTTGTTGGCCTGAATACAGGCTTATCTGGCTTGAACACAGACTCACCAGTTTGAGTGTAGTGTTGCCGGCTTGAGCGTGAAATCATAGATGTGACCCCCTTGGTCTCTGGCTTGAGCCCAAGGTCACTGGCTTTAGCCCAAGGTCACTGGCTCAGTTGGAACCCCCTGGTCAATGCACATATGAGAAAGCAATCAATGAACAACTAACTAGTTGATGCTTCTCATCTCTCTCCTTGCCTGTTTGTGTTATCTCTGTCTCTCTCACTAAAAACAAATAATAATAAAATAAAATAAATAAAATAAAGAAAGCACACAAACTCTGGCCATGAGCATCCAGCTGCATGCAGATGTCTCATCAGATCCATTGAGAGCAGGTTTGAAGCTTAGAGCAACTTCCAGTGGACAGTGATCAAGGCTTCCTGGCTGGGGCCAGCTAGACTCTAGCGACAAGGACAGTGTCTACCCCTTTCCTGTCCCCTTCTTGACATTAGCTCCCACTGAGAGTTAAGTGGCCTTGGGTCCTTGCTGTGCTCTATGATCCCTTCCTCCTCGGCATCTTTCTTTATGTTCTCCTCTCCCACGTCTGCTGGTCACATGTAGAGGGCCTGGGCTCTCTGGGGCCCTGTGGTGACAGGTGCTTTGGAGAGGAAAATCCTGGGTCTCAGAATGACTGTGTGGAGCGACACTCTCCTTCCCACCTGCCTTAGACAGAGGTGGAGACAAAACACTCGTATCCCATTAAGTCACAGTCACAACTTCCTATAGCTGGCCACGGGGGACAGGTACACTTCTGATTTTGCCTTGTCTTTGCTGAGTCTGACTGTCCTGATATCCACAGAGCGGGAGGAGGGGTGTGAGGGGATGGGGGTGGGGAGGCTGGCAGTGTGTGTGTGGGGGGCAGAGTGAGCCTTTCACAGAGGGCATGTAGCTCTGTGTTTGTTTCCACGAGATGAAGGAGGAAAAATCAAACAGAGAAAAACTCTACGACTTGTCAGAAAGGGTCGGCCTTCTGCAAGGGTGGGCAGTGGAATGGGACACACGGTCGGAGCATTGCCTTTCTTTGAATTGATTTGCGCAGCATCCTGGCTGGGCAGCATCACCTGAACAATTCGGCCTTACTTGTTTCCATCAGTAACCACAGCTGTCAGGAAAAGAAGGAGTGAGTGAGGATGATATCTATAATGTGAGTCTTTTACTTGACAGGGTCTTTATTGGGAACTGGAGACAAACTTCAGGATGTCCCTGGAAAGAACCAAGATCAAAATGGCCTCTCACATTAGCATTGCACTTGCAAACCTGATGTGAAACAGACACGTTATTGACTATTTTTTTTTTTTTGTGTGTGTGTGTGTGTGTGTGTGTGTTTGTAGCCTCACCTATAAAGGTTCTAAATTTTCCCTCTTCCCTGCATGTAAAAAGGTAATTCCAAGTACCTTCACCGGGAGCCACACAAGCCTGGCCAGAATTGGATCGCCTGTGAGTTCCCAGTATTTCAGAATTAATGGACACAGACAGCTGTCAGTCACCAGGTTTTAGTCGGGGAAACTAGGGGAAGAGAAACAGGTAGAATATCACGTGTAAGCATTGACTGAAAACTGCTGGTAGAAGCTGGCATATTTGGACACCAGTTAGATTTCTGGCACCTTGAGAGATTTTATCATGGCTCTCCTGTCACAGGGGAAATGTTTTCTTTTCTTCTTTTTAGGTGAGAGTAGAGAAAATAGTGAGACAGACTCTCACATGCCCCCCGACTGGGATTTACCCGGCAACCCCACCTGGGACTGATGCTCGAGTACCTAGCTATCTTTATCCCCTGAGGCCGTTGGGCTCTGACAGAGATATTCTCAGCGCCTGGGACCATGCTTGCACCAATGAGTGACTAACTGTAGGAGGGGAAGAAGGAAAGATGGGGGAGAGAGGGAGGGGAGAAGCAGATGGTTGCTTCTCCTGTGTGCCTTGACTGGTAATTGAACCCAGGATTTCCACACACTGGGCTGACACTCTATCCATTAAGCCACTGGTCAGGGCCCACAGGGGAAATTTTAAAGAGAGACATGGAGAGGTACAGCTATGCGACATGCAGTGACAGTTTGCTTCAGTGCAAGCTGGGCATGGTATGTGGTCAGCCTATTTTTGTCCCTGTCTACACTCATTTGAATTTTTGCTGGAATCAGTGGCTAGACATGCCACTGAGAGTTCAGAGACACTTTGAAAAATGGGGCTCAAATCCTCTACAGATGGAATCCAAAAGCTGCCCGTGCCTTCCTTTGGAGTGTCAGGAATGATTCTGACCTCCCTTTCTGTCTTCTCAGTGCACAGGGTCTGATGCAGAGTGTATGGCACAGACTCTGCCATGAATGCTTGAGTCTGCAACCAGCAGGCAGGGTCCAAGCCACAGCGAGGGACATCGCACAGCTGAGCATTTCAGAGGCTCAACTTCAAGTGGCTCAAAGGAGGTAAGGTTCTCTTCAGAACTCTTGACAGGTTGTGGGACAGTGCATTCCAAATTCATGACCACATTTACTCCCCTGACCCTGGGAGCCAAATTTTGTCCAGAGCCACGGCTGGCTGGCCTGTGGGATATCACTCTGCTCCTTTTAGTGGACAGGCTTGTTTTTCTGAAGCTTTTGGAGGCAGAGGTTGTGGCAATGGTCTGGGGAGGTTGCAGCGCCCTGACTCTCCCTCCTCCCCAAGAGGGGGAGTTATAAAACTTCAGCTAACTGAGTAAACATGCCAAACTCCCAGCTCAGGCCACGGTGACCAGGAGCAGAAGGCCTGAGGAGTCCCTGGAGTAGGCAGCCACATGAACTGTGATGTCAGGTATCCCAAATACTTTGATATTCCTCCAAGTGAGATTGAGTCTGATCCCCGTGGGTTTGTGTCTACTGTACCCAACAGCCTAGAGTGATGGGGTAGAGGAGTCATTGACCTCAAGGCCTGCAAACCGTCTGGCCTTCTGAAATACTGTCTGGCAAAAAGCTTTCCCCAACCCAGTGACACACTGAGGAAGCTCAGAGATACCCCCACAGCCTCATTCTTGGCATCATCCCACCCCTACCCCCTGCTGTCCTGGTGACTCCAGCTGGGATGCCAACCCTGGACAGCAGAACCAGCCTCCCTGTTCTACCTAGCTCAAATCCTGACCAACAACACCTGGAGTGTGGCTGCTGTTTTCAGTTGAAGTGGTCAGTTGCATAGTCAGGAACACATGCATGGTTTTTCAGAGAGCCCCTAGAGGTTCATAGGGGTCCCGGGGTACTTATTCTGCCTCTTCTTTCTTACCCCCAAACACTCTTCATGTGTATCTCATTTTTCAACTACCTTAATATATATTTTTTTAAGTTAAAGGAGGGGAGATAGTAAGACAGACTCCCGCATGCACCCTGACCTGGGTCCATCTGGCAACCCCGTCTGGGGACAATGCTTGAATCAACCAAGCTATTTTTAGTGCTTGAGGATGATGCACTTGGATCAATGAGCTATCCTCAATGCCCAGGGTGACACTTGAACAAAACGAGACACTGCTGCAGGAGGGGAAGAGGGAGAGAAGCAGATAGTCACTTCTAATGTGTGCCCTGATGGGGAATTGAACTTGGAATGTCCACATACTGGGCTAACGCTCTGTCCCCTGAGCCAACCTGCCAAGGCCTACCTTAATATTTTTTATTCTTATTCTTTTATGATAAGCAAAACATAATGCCTGAAAATACCATCAAAGAGAAAGTCCTAATTTGCCCGCTTCCCATGGGTAACCTCCTCCTTCAGGTATTAGTAATTCTGGTCTGGCATAGACTCCTCCAGCTGTTTCTAATACCGTTAAAATTATGAGTGTGCTTGTGTGGGTGAGATCATGAGAGCATACCTATACACACATTAGCAATCACATGTTTACACTGTAGTTTTTTTAAAAGCACATTGTTAAATCATAACATACCTTTTTTGCAATTTGGTTTTGTCATGTGATAAATCATTACCATCTCCTGTTGTTAAATCAACCAGATTGCCCACATTGATTTTGTCAGTTTCACCATCTTCCTTAGGATGGGTGTACTTTAATGTAAATAATGCCTTATTGATGACCATTTAGGTTGTTTCAGTTATTGTTGTTTATACACACAATGCTTCAATAAAAAAATTACATATGGGAGGACTGTATATATTTTATACAGTAGCAATATCTATCTATCTATCTATCTATCTATCTATCTATCTATCTATCTATCTATCATCTATCTCAGTAGGAATATGTCTGTAAAATTGACTCCTAGAAGTTGAATTGCTAAATCAAAGTCATGCATATTTAAGTTTTTATAGTTATTGTCAAATTATTCTCCAACAAGACTGTACTAATTTATTTTTATTTTTTAGGTGAGAGAAGAAGAGATTGTGTGGCAGACTCCTGCATATGCCCTGACTGGGATCCACCCAGCAACCCCATCTGGGGCTGATGCTTGAATACCGAGCTATTTTTAGAACCTGAGGCTGTCATGAACTAACGGAGCTATTCCCAGCACCTGGGGCCATATTTGACCCAATTAAGTCACTGGCTGTAGGAGGGGAAGAGAGAGAGAGAAGGGGGAGAGGAGAAGGGAGAGGAACAGATGGTTGCTTCTCCTGTGTACCCTGATTGGGGATCAAACCTGGGACATCTGTATGTCAGGACCAATGCTTTATACACTGAGCCATTGGCCAGGGCCAAGACTGTACTAATTTACGTGTCTACCAGTGGAGTCTCAGAGTGCTTGTTTTCCCATGTCCTCTCCTATGCTGGGTATCAACAATATTTTTAAACTATTGCAGATGGACCAAAGAGAGATCAAGTTTGCTTTACATTTAACACTCATGATCACTAGTGGGTTGAACATTTTTTTTCATGTTATTATGGTCACTTTATTATTTTTTCCCATAGGACTTGCCACTTTCTTTCTCTATGAATCAGGCAAACTAACACGAACTGCCATAATAGACAGACTCTAAGGTTCAGGGGCCTCACAGGACCCGGCTTATTTCCTGCTTACTCTAAGCCTCGCCCATCCTGAAGCCAGGTTGTGAGAGTGGGGACAATGACTCCGGAGGGGCGGGGAGTGGCATGGTGGCTGTAGCTGGGAAGCCACCTGGGCCTGAGCCACCCAGCCAGGAAGCCAGCCTGCACATGTGATGTCCATGGTCAGACTGGAGGTCTGTCCCTTGCAGGGAGGCTGTGAATGCTGGGAACAGTCTGTCTTTGTTGTGCAAGGCTGGCTTGGCCCAAGTTTTACCGGGATTTTTATTTTTCTTGTAAAAACTTTTGATGCAGAATATAAATGAACTCTTCCTTTGTCACAGACGCTATCAATGTTTCCTACCAGCTCCCAGTTTTCTTTGCTGGCTGTTTGAGTTCTCATTCACCCCACAAATGCCTTCAGGTGTATGGGCTCCTGGGTCTGTCTTCCCCTGAGGGCCTCCAGGTCTCAGGTTTTGCTTAGTAAGTTCATTTCTGTGACAAGTTTGTAACTATTGCCTCCCACATTTTATTAAATTCATAGTTTTAAAAGCATATTGATATACTGACTCCAACAGGTGCTTGTGTGTGTGAGCGCGTGTTGTGAGGGACTTGGTTTCTTTTCCTACTTTGCTTAACGGGCTGAAAGTGAGGGCACCTGGCTTCCCAGGCCCCCTCAGGACCATTTCCAGTCTCCCGTTCTTTCACCCGATGGTGTCTGGCGCCCTCCACTCCTTCCTCACATGTCCCAGGCTCCTTCCTCCTTCCCTGATGGTTCCTCCCCAGAGTCCTCTCCTGGCTCCTCTGCCCACCCTGAAAAACCGGGCTCACCTGGCCCACACAAGTATCTGCGAGGCCCACTCTCCCCTCTCTCCTCTCTTAGTGCCACTGGGCAACAAAGGCCCCCCAACCTTTACCCCTGGTGTCCCAGCGTCCCCTCCATCCTGCCTCCTCCTGCCTGTTGCCACATAGATGTCCACAGGCCTTCCTTCCCCATAACCTGCCTCTTCTGTATCCTGGAGAGCTCCTGCGTCTTCACATGCCAACATGACAAGTGCCTTTGATCCTGACCTTGCTGGGTGTGACCTTCCAGCTTGTCTCTACTGCTCCCCCCAGACCCCAGAAAGCAGCCACCCCCACCTTGTTCCTTTGCAGAGATGTTCTTTCTGCCCAGAACCCCCTTGCTCTGTACCCCCCCCCCATGATTCCTTCCAAGCCTAGTGTAGCTCCACCCCCTTGCAGGTGTTCCCTGAGCTGCCTGAGCACCAGACTGTCCTCTCTGTCCATGCCATAGCCAGTCAGAGCCCCTACACGACAGGCCTGGTCCTCCTGCCCTGTGACACCATTTGTCCTCCAGAGAGTAAGCCCTTTGGTCCTGGGGCCCCAGTGCCCGGAACTCGCATTGCCAGGACCTTGATGAGAACACAACTGTGGAGCAGACAATCTTTGCAGGTGCGCAGAACAGGCACTTTGCCTGCAGTAGGACAGGTGAGAATTGGGCCCCAAGAGAGGTGCCATACCTGTGTAACCAGCCCCAGGACTCTAGTCAGTGGCTGGCTGGTCTGCCCACTGGGACTTTGCTGTGACCGGGCAGAGGTCAGGCTGTCTTGGCACAGCCCTTTTCAGTTCAGCTCAAGGGCTTCAACAAGGAAACTGTGGTGGGATGCCCTGCCACCCTGAATGCCGCTCTTTCTTTCTTTCTTTTTTTTTTTAAATATATTCCAATTGTCTAATTGGCAAATCCAAACTGATAATTATATTTTCAGAAACCAAAAGCCGCTCCTTCTTAAAAAAGAACACACTTTGTTCTTCAGATTCCAAAAAATCCCTGAAAAAATGACAGATGCCATGCTGCCTGGCCATAGTGGGCTGCCCAGCACCCCTTGAATGGTGGGAGGGGCCTAGCCAATGACCACTGCACACTCACAGGGCCTGCCACCCGGACTCCAGCAAACAGAGCAGTGGCTCCGGCTCTCTCGCAGGTGGTTCTGATTTCCTGGTTCTCCGGATGGGGGAGTCACCAAGGGCCCGGCTGCTCAGCAAGCCCACGCCCTGGCCTGGAGTGAGCATAGGTCTGGGGCAGGCAGGGTCACCGTGGTCCCTTGTCCTCTTAGGGCAGAGTAACTGAGGGGGACCAGCTGCTTCCCAGCCTCAGGCACTGGCCAGAGCTGAGGCAAGGTACTGCTTGCCCTGCGGGGATGTTTCTGTACTGTCTCTGCCACTTGGTTGGAAGTCCTGCCCCGCCCTGACTCTCTATAAATCTGGGGTGGCTAAGGGCCAGCCACTATGGCTTCTTCCCTTCTCCTCGGCACGTGCCACCAAGTAACTATGAGTGGTGTTTGATGCACATGCCCAGAACGGCTGTTTCACATGAACATTCCAGACCATTTGTGTGGCTGGGGTCCTGAGGTTTGTCTGAGGTGTTGCGTGCTCACCTGCTGAGCCTACCACCTTCCTCACCACTCCCTTGTCCCCTTCCTTCCAACCCCAACCCCATAACCTGTGATCTCAGTGACACCAGATGCTGGAGGACACAGGCTGGGTAGTATTTTGAAATGACCTGGGGTCAAGGTCTAACATCCCCCAGAGCCTTGAGAAGATGGAGTGAGTGTGACCCTGGGCAACCCTTCCTCCTCGAGTCTTGGGAGCTCAGGTGGACTGGACCACATGTCTGCCCCTCCAGCTGTCCTACCCACAGAGCCTGCCATGGCCATCCAGCTGCACCTGCCATGGTGAGCCGCCCACTGGGCTTCCTCAGCGCCAGCACCAAGGTCTCCTGGAACTATCTATGCTGCCGTCTGATAACCAGCCATGTCTGGAGGTGCAGGGAGGGGGAATAGAGCCAGGGCCGCTGGGTCCAGTTACGACTTAAAGGAGCAGTAACGCTTCTCTGTGGTGGAAGCAGACATGGCCATTTCCCTAGCACCCTCGAGTGTCCTTCTCAGTGGCAATGAACTGGAGGCACTGAGGCTGTTCATCAGTGCTGGTCCAGGCTTTAGTCCACCTGGAGGGCAGCCTTCTCTTGTGAATGTTCTGTGCCTTGGCCACATGGCCAGGGAGCCAGGGTGATGCTGGTTGCTTCTGCTGCGTCTGTGTGAGAGTCTCCTGAGCTCTGGCCATGGCACCTGAGTCTTTGTCCCTGTTTTAGCACATGTGGCTCTACTTCCGTGTCTCCAAATATCTGACAGACAGAGCTCCACCCTTTGCGCCAGGACCCCAGGCAGCTGGGTGTGCAACTCAGCCTGGCTGTGTAAAACTCAGAGAAGGCAGGGACTCGTGTAACATGGTGACCCTGACACTAGCCCACATCTTGGGTCATCTGGGTCTGAGTCAGGGCTTTCCACATGCTGGACACAGAAGCCGTATGCCTACTCAGGGCTCTTCTGCTTCTGACCTGCTACCAGCATGTGGACAACTACCCCTCTATGGGCTGCCATGTTCTCCTTGTGAAGGGTTCCCAGCAGGTCCCTGCTCAGTCCCCAGTCCTGTCGGCACCGTGTCCCTACTGCCCTAGTCCCCATCAGCTGCCCCTCTTCCAAGCCCTCTGGGGTCCCCATGGGCAGGGTGGGGGTGGAAGGCAGCCTCCCCTACCCCCTCCACTGCTACAGCTGGTGTTGGGAGATGAAAGGTCCCCCTGTGTCCCCTCAGTGGGTGGCCTCCAGGAGAGAGGCACCTGCAAGGGCTGTGTTAAGAGGGAAAGGAGAGGCATCTCGAAGACAAGGACCTGAAGGGAACATCGACAGAATTTTAATGCATCATGCACATTCCCCTTCTGAAAAGACTCGCGGGAGGTTCCTTAACTCGTCTGTGTGTTGCGTGGACTGCAGGTAAACTACATTGGTTACTCTTTCATGAAATTATCCTTCAAACGGGATATTACTTAGGTGGCACTGCGTATCCTCAGAGCCCCATTTGCTTTATAAAGATGGTTCATTTTTGGTAGGACCACTCTTGCCTTTCACAGAAAAGTAAAGACAGGAGTGCCTGTGGGTCAGAGCCACAGCCCGAGAGGAGTGTGGCTGACTGGGGACATTTTCTCGGTATGTTTTCCTTTTTTTTTTTGGACGCTCTCTGCAGTGTTCAGTGATGATGCTTGGGTTCAAAATACACGGTTAGTCTGATTGTGCTGTAAGGGATGCCTCTGAGAGGTTGCACCTTCTGCCCTTAGCAAGAACAGCCTGCCCAGCCTGGCACCAAGAGGCGCCAAGGGGAAGGTTGCTTTCTTGGGGACAAGCCCCCTCCAGGGCACAGGGAGAACACCTTGCATGCGTTTTGTCATCTGCAAGCAGCTGTCAGTGCAAGTGCTGAGAACACCGGATGCTCTCACCTCAGTGCCCGGGAGCTTCGCACACCCATTCCACAGACCGGAGATTGGAACTGGGACTAGAAGAACACCCAGGTGGATGTGTGAGGGACAGAGATCTGCAGGGGAAGGATGTCAGAGGACAGCACGGGCCACCTCTCTGGGAGGTGTCCTCCTCTGTCCTCCCCGGGTTTCCTTTTCGGTGGCTCTCTGGCCCTCTGCAGGGGGAGGGGGAGGCTGCTCCTGCTCCTCTGCCTCTCCCTGCCTTGAATGGGCCAGCCAGCAAGCTGCGTCTGTCCCTGCCCTCGCTGGCAGAACACCGTGTAAGGACCTGCACACCCTGAGGGGTCTCTTCCTGTGAGGATCCCTGTCTATCAGCTTCTGTGCTGAGCAAGCCTGATGTTGACCGTTCAGCAATGGCTCTCAAAGCACGTTGCACATCTGTCTCAGCAGCCTGCACACGAAGGTCTGTCTTTCCCGTTTAGCTGGGAGCCATCTCTACTGGGTTCTTGGACAATCCCTGAGCACCTCTGGACTCCTGCCCTGGGTGGACTGGGCCACAGTCTGGCGGACAGCCGGGAAGGCCCAAGCTCTCTGGGGAGGGACTGTGCTTGTCTGTGGAGTGGCTCCTTCCTAGGACAGAGATCAGGAACAGCACTGACAGCTGAGGGACAGCAGCGTCCCCTCCACCTGGCCCTCCCTTGGGCGATCACCTCCTCGGTTAATTGCAAAATCAGGTCCTGAGCCATTGTGAGGTACTCACTGAGTTTATGGATAAATGGTCAGTGCTGCTGTCAGCTCGGCCTGGAGGGGTCCAGCAGAAGATAGCCATCCCAAGAGGAAGGGAAGCCAGGAGCAACTGCCCTTCACCACCTGCTGGCCCACCTGCTGGCCATCCCCTGAGGGCTAAG
Source organism: Rhynchonycteris naso (assembly GCA_037038555.1). NCBI lineage: Eukaryota > Metazoa > Chordata > Mammalia > Chiroptera > Emballonuridae > Rhynchonycteris > Rhynchonycteris naso. The sequence goes on along the minus strand of CM072996.1, from coordinate 95,800,048 downwards.
CACCTGCAGCATGTAATCTAACCGTGAAGACACCGTCTGAGTACCTCACCCACAACCGCCAGCCTCAGTTTTCCCATCTGCAGGAGGTGCATCGGAGCGGGCCCAGTGTGGGAAAACAGTGGGCTGTGTCCATCTCACCCACCTCTCAAGGCCTGCCCTGCCCTGTGGCTGGTCTGGGATAGGGGAAGGGCAGAGCTCTGCAGGCGGGGCCGTGTCCACTCTGTGGGAAGTTGAGAAATGTGTCCAGTGGGTCGTGTGGAGGGTACTCGGGCACCTACTCCTGCTCCACTCAGCTCCTTTCAGCCCCCCGGGGACATGTGCAGTTGGCCAGTTATGACACCAGGTCCCTGGGACCCTGTCCTCACAGCAAAGGAACACCTTTTAGCTCTGTGGGTGGCACATTGCCTGGTGGGAGGTCATGGCTTGGGGCTCTACATCTGTTAAAGTGCTGATGTCACCAAGAGAACTGCCACATGCTTGTACCCCAGGGGGGTGGGAAGAGGGACGAAACTTGTACAGGATTCCTGAGGCAAAGGGAGACTTTTGAGAGGGCCTGACAGTGACAAAGATGTGAGTACAAAGGACGACTCCCCGTCAACTGTACCAAGTTAGTGGGTCCAAGAATCCCCAGAGTAACGGGACTTTGAAGCCACATTCTCTGACTGCCAGGTCACCCAGTAGTCACCGCGACTCACTCTCCTGGGGCTCCTGTGGGCCATGTGGGCACCCCTGTATCCCCATCACTGCCAACCAGAGGATTTTGAACTGCTGGTTATCGGGGCGGGGTTGGAGGGAAAGTAGGGTGAGTAGGTTCCTTTGGGGTCCCCAAGGCTGGCGAGGGGTGGCCTCTGTGTGTGCTCTGCCTCTCCTGGTGTATGACCTGGCCTTGTCCCACCTAGGACTCCTTGAGTGAGATGGGTGAGCCTGGCCCTGTTCTCCTGCCCCTCAGCTCATGGCCCTGTAGAGAGGTTAATTTATTCATCCCCTGAATAAGGGTCCACCTCTTTCTGGGCAGGCTGGAGCCCTAATCCCCACTGTGTGGCTGTCTGCGTGAGCTGGGCAAGCCAGCTTCTCCCTGAGATGAGAGTGTCACCTCTTTCCCAGGGTGTCCTGAGGCATGTGGGAGGGCACATATGCAGGCCCTTAACACCGTGATTCTTTCCTCCTTCTTGAGGAAGGGAGACCTGTCGGAGTGGCTTTCAGGGACAGTACTGAAGAAAGAGTCTCCAGGGGCTGCGTCAGAAGGTAAGGCTGCTGCAGTGTGTGACATGGTCTGGGGGGGTGACGATGAGCAAATAAGGTGCCCCAGTACCCTCGAGTGCCGTGATGCGCTCAAACACCAAGGCTAGAGCCCCGTCCCCAGAAGCCTGCTCTCTAGATGGGGGGTGACACATGGCTGGCTTCAGGGAAGCTTTGGTGATGGGTGCTGGTGTCCCAGACGGGGCCTGGGAGTGGGGCATGCTGGCCAGCCTACAGGGACACAGTAAACTCAACAGTCAGTGACCAGTGCCTGGGGAAGAAGTAGCAAGTCTGCTTCATTGAATTTTGCTCCAGGACTTGGTTAAATTTTAATGGTAAATGGCAAAGGGTAAAATTCACTGGGCGGTTGGGAATGAAAGGTAAACTTCTCAGGCTTTGTTATGCAATGGTGTGGAGTGAGTGGGCCTGCAGTCCCAGGGCCCGCAAGAGTGTCGGATCAACACAGATTCCCGGGACCAGTGCCTGGCATCTGCATTAAAGTCCCCTCTTTTATGCAGTGGAACTCAGCCACTGCATTAAAGTTCCAAATCCCTGAGTGGAGCAGGGATTTGCAACCACTGCTTTAGAAAATTAAGAAAAAGAATGAGTCCAGGAGATCTTCTCCACAGTCTAATTATTGGAGGCCCTGGTCGGGGGGTGCCCTGTTCGATCTGCACAGTCCTCCTCATGCGGGGGGAGTCCTGGCCTCTAGGTGCTGCCCTTCTAAGACTCGGTGCAAAGAGACCCTCTCAGCCTCTGCTCCCCGCTCTTGTTTAACCTCCACAGGGACCGATTCTCCTTGTCAGGATATTGCTGGTCAGACTCCGGCGGTGCAGGCAGCCAGCCAGGATGCAGGGACTAAGCGTTCTGTGTTTGCCTGCACCCAGTTGCCCCCTGAAGAACCCGTTTGACCACTCTCAGCCAGGAAGGAGTCGGAGGGAGCTGCTGCAGGCTGCTCTCTGCTGCACACAGGGGACCCGCCCTACACAGGTGAGCTCAGGTGAGCCTCAAAGCAGCACTGGCGATGTGTGCCCATGGGAGTCTTCCTGCCTGAGTTGGCCATGGGCCACAGAGCTTCCTCCCAGCTGGGTCACCTGGCTCTTCCTCTTTCCAGCCTCCCATCCCCCTCGGTGGGTGGGCACCATTCTTAGACTTTAAAGTCTGATAAATTAGGTCCAGAAGAGGCCAAGCCAGAATTTCACTTGCTCAAATTCAGAGTTTCATCAGAAGGGATTGGATCAGGCAGTGAGCCCAAAAGCCTGGACACAAGCTTCAGCCACTGGACTAGAGAACAAGCCAGTGGGGTATCGTAGCCCGTGTGATTGGCCTTGTTTTCTGTAAGAGTGCAACTAGAGTCTCCCCTAATGCCTGGTGCTCCTGCTGCAAGTGTTCCTGTTACTAGCAAATGGGAAAGGGTTGGTTTCTTGGATTTGCAGGTCTATCTGGTGTTGCATCGGAAACCCTGTTATCCCAGAACACGGGGTTCCTTGCATGCGCTGAACTCAGCAGAGAAGGAACCTAAAGAAAGGTTAGAGAAGGTGGCACACCCAGTTTTGAGCCCTCCACCGCAAAGACACTGTTTTATTTGCTCACGGCCACAGGTGTGGGTGCGAGCTGTGCTCTCTCCGTATGAGATGCTGCCTTCCCCTGCTGGACATGGGGGCAACGCAGCCCTGGTTTCTCCACGACTGGCTGTGTCGGGTTGCAGAGGCCACTGGCACGTGAGGATTGGTCTATTTATTTACTTATTTTGAAAGCTAAGTTGTTTTTTTTTTTAAAGATTTTATTTATGGATTTTAGAGAGAGGCAGAAAGTTAAGGGGATATTGAGTAGCGAGAAGTCTCAACACATAGTAGTTGCTTCTCGTACGTGCCTTGACTGGGCAAGCCTGAGGTTTAGAACTGGTGACCTCAGCAATCCAGGCAGACTCTCTATCCTCTGTGCCACCGCAGGTCAGTCCTGTGAGGACTGGTTTATTCCCAAAGGGCTGGGAGACCTTATCCTGTCTCTGTTATTAAATTTGGGAACTCAAGGGCACCTCGAAGAGGAAGGTACTCAGTGCTGAGCCCCGCGGGCAGGGGACTGAGGAAGGTCAGCGGTATCTGGCTAGTAGTCCTGGGGACAGGCCTGACCCTGGCTGGTGGGGCTGATGGAGGAGCTGTAGCACAGCTACAGAAGGTCAAGCAGAGGCTTGTTCCTTGTCCCACGTGCTGTCACCCATGGACAGCAGATGTAGGAGGCCTGGAAAGGAGTGGACCCACCTCTAGCAGGCCTGCCCCTATGCCTGGGTTTAGTGCAGCCTGTAGGACACAGGTGGACTTTGGAAATCACAGCACAAGGGAATGTGAAGAGCAGGAGACAGACTTCCACATGACCCTGACTGGACATGCAACTGCCTGTTGGACCCGGCACAAGCCAGCTCCAGCTGTGTCCCTGTTAGTCCTATTGGGGTGCATGTGTAAGGGTTACTGCTGACACTGCCTGTGAGGAAGGTGCCACCAGCTCCTGCTGCTGGGGGCTTTGCTGCCCACTGGGCTGGGTGCTCTGCCCCCACAGCAGCCCCCAGCTGGGTTGGCCCCTCCTCTCTTTCTCATGCAAAGGACTTGCCTGTTTCTCATGGAGGTTAAAAGGTTGTCCACTCCCCACAGCTGGACCATGGCAGCATGGTCTGCCTCGTCCTCAGGCTGGCTCCACTCCCTGACTGTGAAGACTCATCCACACCTGGTTCTGGTGTATGGAGCACAGGTGACTGGGGACTGACGTGAAGTCCATGGGCAGCCTTGGGCGGTCAGGGGCGGGAGGAAGCTTCCTGGTTCAGAGCCCTGTCATCAATGTATAAATCTTTGGAATCTAACACATGAGGACTCAGGACTAATGTGTAATTTTCATATTCTTTGCCAATGTGTGAGGGACCCCTGTGAATCTGAGCTGGCCTGGCTCACAGAGCTGGCTGCCAGAAGGCCATTGTGTTGGAGGCAGAGACTGAAAGGTGACCCTGTTGGATATCCTGTCTTTGTGTCCATCCATCCATCCATCCATCCATCCATCCATCCATCCATCCATCCATCCATCCAATGTCTATCTATCATGTTGTTGGAGATACGTATTTTATTTAAGAATTTCACTTCAGGGTAGTAAAGGGATTATTAACACTAATTGTCATGAAAGGGGCTGTTTGATCTGACCGTCACAACACAGAAATTTACTGATGGAAACGGACCCTCAGCCTGCCTCCTCCTCCAAGCCTCCCTCTTGGAACAGTGACCTGCAGAAGCCCACCTGCAGGGACCTCAACCCGACCCCCAGGCCAGCTCTGGCTGTGTCCCTGTTAGTCCTATTGGGGTGCATGTGTAAGGGTTACTGCTGACACTCAGGGGATCTCAGGGGGAACCCATCCTGGGCAATGGTTGTTCTGCCTTAAAGCCCTACGTCCGGCAAGTTTCCGGAGGTGGCAGCATGTTTCCTTCCAGAACTTTCCAGTGGTGTTGGGACGTGTGCTGATGGAGGGCGATAAGATGGGGAGGGAGATACCTCCGGCAGGCGGCCAGAAGGGCTGCTGAATGCTTGGGTCCTTCCAGGTTTTCTAGGAAGACATCAGAGCTGCTTCCTGCATGGTCCTGGCCCCTCTCTCAGAGGCGAGGGCTTCACGTGAGACAGGGAGCAGCTGGTCTTCACCCCTCAGCTGGGGGCCCCATGCTGGTTTCTCCCGGCAGCAGGTGTGGCCGGGAGGGTTTCCACGTTGACTCCACACCAGCTGGTGAGGACAGTTCTAGGAGAGGCTTCCAAGGACATTCGGAATAAAATCCTGCAGGTGGATGTAGGGGCCTCTGCACAGGGACTGGGGTCAGAGGCCCCATGGGGGTTACAAGTGTCCAGGAGACCCTTGTACTAGATATCCTGACGTTGGTTGTGTAAGTTCTGGTGGGCTTGGTGAATGATGGGGAAATGGGAAGACTCCTTCACTAAAAGTCACACCATGGTCACCTTCTGGATGATTCCAAGCTGAGCAGTGTGAGTGTATGCTCTTTCTGGTTACCACAAAGTCCACCAGACTGTTCATTGTCCCAGGGAATATCTGATTCCAGGGGTGTGTGTGTGCCATTTGTGCATGGGTGAGTGTGAGCCCTGATGCATGCATATATATGTGTGAGCTCATACGTGTGTGGCTGTATACGAGAGTGAGCATGGGTGTCCAGAGATCGTTAGAGGATTAGGATGGTTGGGTCTCTTGGGATTCACTGGCCTGGCTCTAACCCTGAGGGGCATGTGAGAGCCTCCATTTGTGTCTTCTAGAGCCTTCCATCAAGGCTGTGGATGCATCTGCTTCTCCTGTTTGCAAGATAGGTTAGAGCACATGTGAGTGGACCTGTGCCTGGAGCCTGAGTCTTGGGTCTTCGCACCAACCAGGGACAAGCATGCTGGCTACAGCGGCTAGGCTGAGACCACCCGAAGACCGCCTGCTCTGTGCGTGCTGGCTGGGGTTCAGGACCAGAGTGTTTCATATACCATGGCATGCACAGCATCCCAGTGAAGGGGTGGCAGCACCCCCACAGGCAAATGTGGTCCTATTTTGTAGTTAACACAAGCCTGCGTCCAGCAGAACTGCACCTGCAGACATGTTATGAAACAGCACTCGGTTTGCAGTACTTTTTGGGTTTGGAATGACTGATAGGAAGTTACATACCTGAAAAAATAAACAGACCCAGCTGACACAGCCGGACTTGAAAGTCAGACCCTGGGCTTTCCCAGCATACAGTCTGGTGTGTGTATGAGTTTGCTCCAGGCCTTAGGATGGTGATGAGGTCAAAAGTCACTCCTTGATTAGCCCCCTCCTTGGGCCCTTGCTTAAAGTGGCCCAGCTGCCACCATGGCTCCCTGGAAGCAGCAGATGGCTTCTTGCCCTGGGTTGGGCTGGGTCGGGGGCAGGGAGGCTGGTGCATGCAGCTCCCAGGCTGCAGCCCTTTACCACCTCCCCGCTCATCCCCTTGACACAGAAAGAGAGAGAGAGAGAGAGAGAGAGAGAGAGAGGGAGAGAGAGAGAGGGAAATGGTCAGTAGCTACTGAGAGGTTGGAGGCACCTATGTGGGAGGTCAGGTGGAGACAGGGGACCTGCTGCAGCTGCTGTCAAGGAAGGGGAGCAAGGTGGGAGCGTTGTGGGCCAGTGGGCAGGTGCATTATCCCTTCGATTACCTGAAGGCAGGGCAAGAACAGGATGGGGATGTGGAGGATGTTAGTGACCCTGTGAAGATGGCAAAGGGCTTTGGTCAGAGATGCCTTGCATCTGGTGCATTTAACAAAGCAGCGTCCAACTAGGCACTCTGGGATTGGTGCAAACACATGTGCATGGGAGTGGGCAGTGTCTAGGGGTCAGAGAGGGGTGTCTCATTTGTCACAGTGTCATCCTGTTCTTTTTCCTCTGCAGCCTGCAGACGGCCTTACCCTCTCTGTGGCCAGGTCAGCCCTCCTGTGTGCTCACGAAAGCCCAGCTCAGTTATGGGGGCAACCTTGGGGAGGGCAGCCCTCCACACAGGGCCTGGGGTTGGAGACTCTGGACGGGGGGGCTATAAGATGTCACCCAGGACACTGACCTACACAGTAGCTTAGTGGTCCTGTGTCCTGAGCATGGGGTGTGGGGTCTGAGACATCTTGTGCAACACCCATGGCCCTGCTGGGAGGGGCCACCCAGGTCTGGGGCTTGATGGGGTCCAGATTGGTTTTCTGTGTCCTCAGAGAGGCAGGGCCAGGAGTTAGCGCTAAGTTAATTTCAACAAAAACCATGAGTGGTGATATTTTTGCACAGAGTGAGTACCACTTTGTAGATCATTTAACCTGTTCAGAGAAGGAGACAGGTACAGGGCTCAGAAAGTCATCTTGGGAGCTGGACATGCAGGAAGAATTCTGGGGTTAGGACTCCTTTGGGAGCGTGGAAGACATTCTGGGGGGGGGTAAAGAGGTTTGCTACAGTAAAGATTTACTGGCCGAGGTCAAGTCTCTAAACTCCTTATCATTCCTTCCTCACTATTTGGAGATCAAAACACACTTTTCAAATACTTCTGTAATATGCTGCTCACAAAAATTAGGGAATATTTCAAAATGAATATGAAGTGATAAAATATCTCCTAATTTTTGTAAGAAGTATACATTATACATGCAAAAGAGCATAGGCAATGTATACGTACATGAGAGAGAACACTATAAACAATGATACTCGTGCGTCTCCAGCAGGTAACACGAGACATCACACATACATCCCAGAGATCCCTGCACGCCTTCCTCCTTTCCATGTTCACTTCAGTGAGCGTTCATCTTATTCTACAGGTGAGCTCATCCTGTTCGAAGCTTTAAGATATACGAGCATTTGCCAAGCTATAGGTCGCTGAATTTTGCCAGTTTTTGAACTTGCACAAACAAAATAATATTGTATAAATTCTGACTTGCTTTTCTCCACTCATGAGATTTATGCCTATTGAAGCATAGACTTGCCATTGTCACTGCTGCGTGGAACCCCACTGCAGAAATTATTCGGGTTGTTTCCAGGCTTTTGGGATGGCAAACCATGCCCATCTGAATATCCCTTAAGGACACAGATCCCAGCATGTGTGACGGCTTTGGTCTCTCACAAAGCAGGCTACCCAGTTCCTGCTTGTGTGACCTTGAACAAACTAATGTACCTGCTGTGCTCCAGGGTCTGCACCTGTGAAATGCACACGACAATCTCACATGCATCGGAAGGCTGGAAGGAGAAGTCAGTGAGCGAATTTAGATCGAACATTTAAAATGACACCTGGCATGGGGTCAATTTAAAGAACAGATATGACGATGATAGGGGTGATGATGGTGGTAATAATGGTGGTGGTGATGCTGGTGATGATGGTGGTGATGATAGTGATGATGATGTAGTTACAGTGCTAATTTTAGTGGTGATTGTCTGAAAGGGATGGTGATGGTGACAACTCCTTGGTCACTTGTGCAGAAAGTCCCTTTATACAATGCCCTTAGTCTTCTCTTCTATTGAAACTCTCTCTGAGTCTCTTTCTCTGAGCAATATTAGCTTGTGAGTTCTTTCTTACCCCCTTTCTCCTCCTAGTATCTAGTCCTACCCCAGGGCTGCTCCAAGTGAGGGCTCCCCATGCTGGCATCTTTGGCTGGGCCAAGCTGAGACTCAGGAGGGCCTGGGCGGTACGTTCCACACAAGATGTTCTCAGCACAATGTGCAGCATGTGCGGTGAGACTGTGCCTACGTCACCAACAACATCACCTTTGAGGATGAGAACCCCAGAGTAGCAGCTCAGCCAAGGACAGCTCGTAGGAAGAAGACAGGCCACTCTGAGCTGGAGCCTGGAAGTAGGTTCTTTTGTAAATAGGAAGTTCCAGAGAGACACATGTCAGAAGAATGGGGCATGTGATGGTCTGGTAAGACTTAGGACCTTCGCAAGTTTGTGAGGTAGAGAAGGAAGGTAGGAAGAGGGGCTGGGGCAACCCCTGTGTCCTTTCCTTTAGTCACCTTGCTAGCCCCTGCTGGGCACCACCCTAGACCCCAGGGGTAATGCCACAAGAAGGTCCCACATCCTCTGCCCTCTGGAAGCTGCCTGGTGAAGTCGAAGTCCATAGACGATGAATGCGCTGGGAAGGTAGTGCAGGGTGAGGGGTGGGCAGTAGCGGATGGATGGGTCAGGTGGAGGCCAGAGAAGGCTATTTAAGAAACTGATATTAGCTGGTCCTGAGAAAGGAGGAAGCATCCCCTTTCTGGGATGTGCAGGGCCTAGAAAATGACTGGGTCTTCAGGAGGTGTAAAGACCAGGATGCTAATGAAATCCAAGGAGATCTTTAAAAGGGCGGACAGGTAAGGCAGGAGATGGCTGCAGGTGGGGTATCTGGGAAATGGCCAGGTGTTGTGCAAGAATCAGAGCCACAAGAGTCTCCTGGGTTTGGAGGGGCCAGCCATGCTCTTCCCCATGGTGGAGAGTGGTTGAAGAATGAGGCTACCTCTGCCCTTGTGGGGAGGGAGGCAGCTCCTGGGACATCATGAGGAGGTCAGCTCTACAAAGAACTCCTTGGCATCAAGGTGATCATACGTATTCCTGTTTGAATCCATGCATCACTCACCTCTAGAAGCAGTCACAGGAGGAGACTGATGGGGAATAGTGGTCCAAATTGTGTCCTTCACAAATTCATAGCTTGGAATCCTGGCATGTCATACCTAGCATGTGACCTTATTTGGAGATAAGGTCTTTAGTAGATGTAGTCAAGTTAACATGAGGCTGTCAGGGTAGTCCCTAATCCAGTGTGACTAGGGAATGTGGAGACAGACAGAGACACGGGGAAGGACCCTGTGAAGATGGAGGCAGAGACTGGAGGTGCATCTATAACCCAAGGAACTCCGAAGGTGGCCGGCAGCCACCAAGGGTGAGAAGAGAGGCCTGGAACCATCTCCCTCACAGCCTGAGAAAGAGTCAGACCTGCCCACACCTTGATTTCGGACTTCAGGCTGTAGAAATTTAATAACATAGATTCCACTTGTTGCAGCCTCCAATGTGTGGAGTATGTTGTCATAGCAACACTAGGAAGCTAACACAGGTAGGAAAGGTTTGTACCTTTTTCAAGAGGTTGTTTTTTTTTTTAAAGGAAACAACTCTTTGGTGCCTGTTAAATTTTTTTTTTCTTAAAGAATCTCTGCTACGTTAATACTCAGTGTTGAAAGGGGGAAAACGAGACTGAAGCCATTGTAGGCAGAATTCGGGGGAGCCGGCATAGCAGCAATTCCCGGGGGGCCCGTCTGCTGTATGCACGGGCTCCTGCAATCTCTGCAATACAGGTGGGAACTACACAGAGCACGGTGTTCCCTGTGGCCTCATGAAGCGGCCAAGCTAGGCACTTCCCAGCACTGCATTCACCCCAAAGCCATCCCCTGTGCCCCCCGCATTAGTGAGTGCATTATTGTGAGCATGTGATGGCAAGTTTCACAAGATGAAAGATAGTAAGGATCTTCCTGGAAAAAAACTGGTTGTCTAACCATAATGTAGAACAACTGTCCATTCTCCCCACACTCCTTACAGCAGACCGCAGGGTGTGCTTCACGCAGGTGTTTATTTTGTACCACTACTTGTCAAGCAACAGGTCAAATTAAAATGAGAAAGTTCATAGTGATGTTTTATAGAAATAATGTATTTTTTGATAACAGAGACTATGGAGGCTGATGAGGCAGCCAGGCTGGAGACTTGCCTGCTTGAGAACACATGCAAAATGTGTGGGGATTTGGGTTCTACGGACTGGGCTGAGCAGACAGACTACTGGGTTTTGGCTGGAGAGACTGAAGAACAGAAACTGATGGGTGGCAACCAAACTACTGCAATTTTAAGAAGTAAGAGATTATGTTAAGGCCATCTGGCAGCAGGGGCTAAACAGAGGATTAAGATGTGGGGCAGGCAAGTAAGGAAGAGAGAGCATCCCTGCCTTCTGCACTGTCCCCCCAGAACCACCTCCTAAATGAGGGGCTGTCCTTAATGCAGGTGAAAGGTGTGCGCCTCGTGGGAAGCGTGCGGGAGGGCACCTGGTGCCCATGCCGGCAGGTGTCCCTGGACCTGGAGATGCTAAGCCAGGGAGCGCACTTCCAGTGTGCTTATTTCCCAGTGTGCACGTCTTCTGCATGCTTTTTGCCAACATTCCCCGGGGTCTCTGCAGGCTCTGCCTCTATGCCAGCATATATGCAACTCAGTGAGTTGAAAGTGCGTATGTGAAGGTGAGAACAGAGCATGGGTGCACGCCCTTCTCAAGCACCGGGTCCCTGTGCTCAGAGTGCTCTGTGCTGGGAATCCCCAGAGGGCCAGTGTCGGGGGTCTTCACTGAGTCAAGATACCCACAGCGGTGGAGGCTCCTGGGGCAGGCGTGGGGCACACGGATCTACCTTAAAACCAACATGCTGAGGACTCAGCATTGTCCTCCACAGCCAGTGCTTTGGGAAGATGGGCAGTCGCTGATGATGGAGGGGTCCTCAGTGCCCACCGGTAGCTCCTGCCACCCCTGCCAGAGAGCTGGGAGTTCTGCCCAGCAACCAGGCCACCCTCCATCTGCCGTCTGAAATAATGAGCCCCCCTCCCACTTGGGCTGGCACAAGCCAACTTTCCTTCTTCTATTCACTGGATTACCCTTTCAGCCTCCCATTGTTCTCTGCTAATGGCCTTTCCCTGTGCCTGCCTGTTACCTCCTCCCTGCCGGCAGCCAGGGGGAGAGCCTTGCCATCTCCAGCTCGAAGGGCTGGGCCTATGGTGGCAAGAATGCAGACCCGCTGATGCAGTCGCCTCTCCAGGCCTTCACGGCAGCCTGGCCTCAGTGTCACAATATTTTATGGGACGTCTCCTCCCCCCAGATGGGTCGACACATGGCTGTCTTCTGTGTCCTTTCAGGCCCCACCTCAGTTCAGCGCCTGGCTGTCCCCGTCTGTGACAGATGGTCCCGGTGCCTGCCGGGGGGTGGGGGGGTGGAGCAGGGGGGGATGGAGGCTGTGCTGGGTTCTCAGTTCACCCTTGGTTTCCTGTCCGTTGCCCCACAGAGGAGACAACAGCAGTGCTGTGTGACTGAAGTGTCCACTGGAGGGTTTAACTTTTAGCCCTTTCTGGGTTGAGGGCCAGGTCCTGCAGGGACAGGAGCCATCACATTAGCCCTGTCTTTCTGCCCTTCTTACTGGCTTGTGCAGCTCAGGACAAAAAGAGCAAGAAAGAGAGCAAAGCCCCCATGGAGTGGAGAGAGCACCAGCTTCTTCTGGGGACTTTTGGAGGCTCAGCTGTGGTGAGCATTGCCACCATCAGAAACAAGCGACATATGGTGATGGTATCAATTTGTGGCCACTGTCCTTATAGCTTAGCCAAAGAGATGGACCCAAAATGCGGGAATTGTTTATTTGAGGAGGTGATGTCGAAGCACAGAAACTGCTGGGACCCCATCCTGAGTTATGGAAATGTTGCTGTGTCCAGTCTTTCCAGGGGAATTCTGCAGGACCTGCACAGGTTCTTAAAGCACGGCACACAATCTGCGGGCGGCGGCTGGCTCCCTTTGGAGCCTGTGTGAGCACGTGTCTGTGCCTGCCCCGTGAAGGCTGGAGCACGTGTCCCAGGCGGCTGCTGGCTTTGTTTTCTGAGCACACAGCTTTCTTCAGATGTGCTGATCTTAGAAGCAATAACATGCGAGCACGTCAGAGCTGCCCCATAGTCCAGGCACGTGGCCCAGTAGAGTATGCAAATGAGTCGTACGCTTGCCCATGGCCTGGGGCACCCGAGCCCACTGGTTCAACACCCTTGAGAGGCCCAGCAGGTGCCTCACAAGGCAGGTGTGCAGCACACCATATGCTCTGGCAGGGGTTGGGTTTCTGCCTGCGGGCTTTCCATTCCCCACCAGGTGAGAGGGGATGAACAGGGGCTCACACAGCTTGTGGCTGCGCAGGTCACCTCTGGGTGTCCGTTGGCTGTGCAGAGACAGGGTTTTTTGTTGGTTTTTTTTTGTAACTTTGTGGTCAGGACAGCCTTGCAACTTGGGCCATAACAGGTAGGGAAAGGACAAAAGTCGAGGGCAGGAGCTGCCTCCGACTGTCAGGAGCCTCTAAACTGCAATTCTCTCTAATCCTCTGCATATTAAAGATCTCTGCTTGTGGTTGAATGAGGCACGTGCCTTCCAAATGCACCCTTCATCTCTGCAGACTCAGTTGCAAGCCCAGCCAAGGCAGGTCCCCCACCACCCTCAGAACCCCCTGGGAGCTTTAAAGATCCCCCCAATACAAAGATTGCACAGAGAACAAAATCGCCCCTCTAGGGAGCAGGACCCAGGCATCTGTCTTCTCTGTTTCTCAAGGGATATCATGTTTGAGAGCCCCACAGCTCTGCTGTCCAACACAGTAGCCATTGGCCACTCATGTTCACTTACATTCAAGGTAATAGAAGTACAATTTAAAAGTTACCGTAGTTTCCTGGTGCTCAGTGGCTCTCTGACAGTGCAGAGAGAACATCTCATTATTGCAGGTTTGATCAGAATGTACTGCTGTTGAGACACCCCCTACCCCGCCCCCCCATGCCTGTTTTCACAGTGACCCCCCACCCCCAGGTGGAGGACCTGCTAGCTCAGAGCATCAGCAGCTCTCCTGAACCCTCCATCCTCAGAGCCTCAGGTTGCAGGGGCACAGGTGTGTCCAGAGAAGGGCCTTTAGACAGTCGCATGTGCAGAGGCAAGGGTACATTTGTGGGGCCCCTTCAGAGTGTAGGACTGGCCATGGTGGGCGCCCGTGCAGCGTTTCCAGTGGACGCTCTCGCCCTCTGGTCACACTCGTGTGGTGGTGGTGGGGGTCGTGGCCCCATTTCAGACTTATTGCCGTGACTCCCTGAAAGCGTGGACGCCTTGGACCCACTGCCTGCCCGCTGGAGTACGAGGGCCTGGGGCACGCACAGAGCCTGCAGCCTGTGTCTGTAACCGGCCTCTAGCCCTGTAATTCACTGGGTGACCATTTTCTTTTTTCCAGCAAAGGGACAATGACCCGGGCTCTCCGGAATGGAAGGCTCGCTCCTGCTTCTCCAGGGAGCCCAAGTGCAAACCCAAGGGTGAGGGGGCCTTGTGCAGGCTGGGACAAAGGCGGAGCGGGGAAGCTCTTCCAGGAGGGCAGCATTTCCCAGCACGTGCTGCCAACTGTTGCAGACAGAAAACCCACCACCCCCGGGCAGAAGAAAGAGAGGAGCTATGTGCGTCTCCCCGCGGGCCGCGGCCTCCCTCCTTCCCAGTCATTGTTCCCCTTGCGGCAGCAGGCCCCGCGACAGCTGGGTATCACTAACAGCTGCTTTTTCCTGGGGTGAAATTAAAAGATTAGAGGCTGTGGGCACGTGCTGGCCTCAGGAGCCCAAACAATGCTTGATTTAGGGTGAAACTTGTCTGGGGATGCGGACAAAAAGTGGAGACTCAGAGTTGGCCAGGGGTCAGAAGGGAGGGCTGGCTCAGCCGGAGACAAAAGGGCCCAGGAGGGGGAGGGGCGGAGGGCTGGGGGGGCTGGGGGGGCGAGTGAAAGGAGGCCTCGGCAGCAGCTGCTCCGGCTCCAGAAATTTGAGACGGGTCTTTTCACAAACACAAATGCGGGAGAAGAATGGGGGCCCGTGCTCAGCTGAAACGGCTCGTTTGCAAATGAAAGGGAGATTGAGGGCCCTTACATTTTCCAAGTTTTCACCTAAGAGGATGGAAAATGATTAGTGCCCCGAGAGCACGCGGCAGGCAAGGAGTGTGCCTGGGAGCAGATGGGGAGCCGCTTGGCGCGGTGCCTCTGTGTTTACATAACAATCGTGGGCCCACCGGTGAGTGCAGGAGCCCTGGCCCCCAGAAATGCTTAGTGAGGACACGAGGCCTGCTGGCCGCTGGACTTCCACAGGGGCAGGTCCAGCTGCGGTCTTTACGGCAGCATTAGCGGGTGCAAGTGTATGCACCAGGCTAAATTAAATACATTTATGGCCAAAAAGCCACAGATGACTGCCACCAGGAAGGCAGACCCGTGGGTCATAGTCCCCAGGAGGCACCTCTGACTTCCTGTTTCATCTTAGTGACTGGTGATGGCAAGGTTAACCATCACCAGAGGGGGCCCTGGCCAATCCTGAATGGTGAGAAGGGTTTAGCCCAGAAGCAGGACCATGGGAAAGGCTCAGCCACGGGTGCCCACCCCCGACAAATAATGCAATAGGTGCAACCTCTGGGCATCTCATATGCCCCCGGGGGTCTGAGGACAGGGCCCTTGGGTTTGCATTCCTGCCTCACTTCTAGAATATTCCTCCCAAGAAGGAACAGCATAGACTCAGCAGGGAACAAGAGGGAGGCAGCCCATCCGGAGGTGTCTGGTGCACGCCAGGTGTTCTTGGAAAGCCTGTCCCAACTCTTGCTCAGGGAGGGGCCCGTAGAGCTTCCCCTGTGAGGGGCAAGGTGTGAAAACACATATTCTCAGACGCTGGCAGTAGGAAGACTGGGCGTCTGTGTAGCGCATGGGTCCTGATGGAGCAAAACCCAGGTTTTCCCCACCAGTCCCACTGCCCAGGGCCCCGCGGTTAGTGTTAGTGCAGAGCAAGAACCTGTAAGAAGTCTTCATGAGCCTTTTCCTATCAATTTACAGGATTTACTGGCCCTGGCTGGTTAGCGCAGTCGGTTAAGAAAGTTCACCTGAAATGACAAGGTTGTGGATCGATCCCCGGTCAGGGCACACAGAGGAGGTAACCAATGAATGCACAACTGTGTGAAACAACAAATGAATGCTTCTCTTCCCCTGTCGCTTTCTCTGTTTCTAAAAAAAAAATAATAATAATTTAAGCCCAGGGTGGGTAGCTCAGTTGGTTAGAGCATCATCCCAGGGCGCAGTAGGTTGCTGGTTTGATTCCCCAGCCAGGGCACATACAGCAGCAGCTCAGTGTTCTTGTCTCTCTCTCTCTCTTTCTCTCTCAAAAAGAAATTACTAAACTGATTTCAGCAAATGTTAACCATTTCTCCTTTTCAGGATTTCTGGGGCATACTCATGCTACCTTTGCTTTCTGTTCAGAATGCACCATTGGCTGCAGGTTTTTACACAGAGTCAGATGCAGTAAGATTGTTTTCACAACACAGAATGGAACCCGGGGAACTGAGCTGGCTTGCCAATGACCCTGCCCATGGTAATGAGCACAAGAGGCGGCCGGCTGTGCCAGGCTCCGTGGATGGTGGAGGGGACATCCTGTCCAGAGGCTCTGCCTCCAAGTGAGTTATTTAGAGATGGTCACCTCCGAAGGCACCTGCATGGGCCCTCTCCTGCTGTGTAATGCGGCTCTGAGCTGCATCCCACCATCCGCAGGAGGGCCACACCAGCTCTGAGATGGCCGGGGGCAGATGCAAGAGGGTAGAATGAGGCCCCTTGCCTGGGCCTCTGGTCTCAGAGAGCTAACAGGCATGTTACCAAATGTTCCCCTCTGACATGGCACACAGAGATAAGAAATGCCCCGGAGGTGCAGAAAGGTCTCTTCCATTTCAGAGTGGTTCCTGCATGTCACTGCTGACACTGGGATACAGAGCTGGAAAAGCTTTGGTTTTTGTTCCGGGCCTCGAGTTCTGGGCAGAGCTGGGAGCAGCCAGCATGGGCAAGGCTGGCTGGCTCCAGAGGGGGGAGGGACTGCTTCCTGTGTGGCTTGGCTTCCAAGGTCTCCTCCGTAATGGGTCTTGGAGGCTGAGGGAAGGGCCCTAGGGATGTCTGGGATAGATGGAAGCTGAAGCAGAAGACCTGCATAGCCCCGAAGGAGGGTACAGAGCCCGGCAGCCTGCGCCCAGGCTCTTGAGGAAGTGTGGGCTCCTCTCAGCAGAGTGCCATCTCTGTGGCCCATGCAGCCTGGCTTATCTCCCCCCCCCCGCCCCCCCGCCAGCGGTAGCAGCAGTATGCCCTCACACACCAGTGCAGCCTCTAAAGGTATCATTCCCCGCTGATCAGCACAAGGCTGGGCTCTGAGAGCTGGAACTTAGCACCTATTTTTCTTTTAAATGATAAAGCACATGCTGTGCTGTCCTCTTGGCCTCAGAGTGGGATTAATTATACTCCAGGTTCCCGTTGTTCTCAGGACGGCCAAAACTAAACAGGCTCTTGGCAGAGGCGGGACCGCAGTGCCCATGGGCAATCCCCTTCTCTCTGGTGCAGTGGTCTAGCCAGCAGCAGCCTGGCAGATGTGTGACCTGTGGGAAGGTGGGGGGGACAACTGAGCAGAGGTCTTCATGGCCGTCTTTCATCCCCCAGCACTGCCTCTTCACAGTGGCCAGCTCTGCTGGGCAGCAGACGCTCCCTGGATAGCAGAAGAAATCCGCCCATTGAGTGCATGTCTACTTTCCAGACCTGGTGGGGGTGAGCACACCTGCGCAGGCCGGGGGGCAGCTGTAGCAGCTCTAACATATGTCCATCTGTTCTGCACCACCCCTCCTATCGAGTGGTGGGTGGTCTCTGTCCACATTCTCCCCTGGTCTCGAACTCTGGCCCCCTTGAGGCCTGGTGCTCTCTGGAACGCTGTGGCCATGGCGATAGGAAGCAGAGACTAGACACTGGGGCGAGGGCAAGGAGAGTGCCCGGAGACGCTACTGACACCCTGCACCAGACCCACCCAGCTGAGCCCTCCCCGAAACTGTGAGCACCAGAAAGTGACTGTGGTTGATGTCAGACACTAAGTTTTAGGGGAGCTTTGTTTGGGGCGCTCACAGCCACAGAGAGCAGAAACCCCTGTGCTTCCTGTCAGGACCCCTTTCCGCTCCGACCCAGAGACCAAACACTCCCCTGGATGGCCAGGGATGCTTAGACTCTGCCCGCGGGCCCTCTCTGCCCCTCTGCCATCTCTCGTTCTGGGCCCCACACTGCTTATTCACAGGCCTCTTTGCAGATCCACTGCCATCCCTCCTGCGTTTGGAGCTCCAGCTGGCGCCTTGGCAGCTTACACAAGACGCTAGACGAAATCAAGGAATTGGGCAACCTCGGTAGTAAAGTGGGGGGAGGAGCCCGAGATGAAGTGGAAGCTGGAACTGAGTTAACATTTAACTCCGATTTCTCGGCAGCTGAGAGTCTGTCTCTACAAGTGTTGGCTCTTAATTAAAAAAAATAAATAAGTAACAAATCCAAGCAGCTCCTCAGGAGACACTAGTCACTTTCCTGGCACCTGTGTTCAGGAAGATCACGTGTGAACACAGGGCCGAGAAAATAACATCACATTCAGTGCTTCCCCTCAGCGGTTTGTTTTAAACAAGAGAAGTCTTTTCCACGTGGAAATCGTTAGTGCCCTTGCGTCATACAGTCTTGGGCAAGACGAATGTCAGTCCTCCACAGGACAGCATGGCTATTGGCAACAGGACAGGCCCAGGAAGCCTGATAGATAAATCCACCCGGGTAGGCAGGTCCCTGATCGGCACTGACGCTGCACATTTGGCAAGGACAGGATGGTGTCCAGAGGATGCCAAGGGCATATTCTCTGAGTTCTTCTTCTTCTTTTTCTTTTTTTCAGGGACAGAGAGATAGTCAGAGAGAGGGATAGAGGGATAGATAGAAATGGAGAGAGATGAGAAACATCAATCATCAGTTTTTCATTGTGACACCTTAGTTATTCATTGATTGCTTTCTCATATGTGCCTTGACCGCGGGACTTCAGCAGACGGAGCCACCCCTTGTTTGAGCCAGCAACCTTGGGTCCAAGCTGGTGAGCTTTTGCTCAAGCCAGATGGGCCCGTGCTCAAGCTGGCGACCTCGGGGTCTCGAACCTGGGTCCTCCACATCCCAGTTCGACACTCTATCCACTGTGCCACAGCCTGGTCAGGCTTCTCTGAGTTCTTGATGAAGACCAGGTCCTCGTGCGTTAGAGCAGTCCAGACTAAGTGAAAAGCTGACAACTGATCCAAACATCCCATAAGGGCTTTGAGTCCGGCCAGGAGTGGAGGGAGAAAGGGACGCTTGAGGGCAATGCTCAGCCCTGTTCCTTCTCCCTTAGAAGATCTGCTTAGGCTCTGTATGACACCAGGCCCCAGCCTAGGGTCCACCAGGGGCCTGGATCTGTAGTCCCTGAGGAGGAGACAGCTTGGGCTGTTCCTGTCCTTCTGTAGGAACTGAGCCAGTCCTCCCTTCCTTAACACCAAGGAATGGGCTGGACCTCCACCGCAGCCAGGATGCATCCACTTTGTGCAAGATGCAGGCATGCACCGTGCACATGCTTTTTTTTTTTTTTTTTTTACAGAGAAAGAGAGAGTCAGAGAGAGGGATAGACAGGGACAGACAGACAGGAACAGAGAGAGATGAGAAGCATCAATCATCAGTTTTTCGTTGCAACACCTTAGTTGTTCATTGATTGCTTTCTCATATGTGCCTTGACCGTGGGCCTTCAGCAGACCGAGCAACCCCTTGCTGGAGCCAGCGACCTTGGACTCAAGCTAGTGAGCTTTTGCTCAAACCAGATGAGCCTGCACTCAAACTGGCGATTTCAGGGTCTCGAACCTGGGCCCTTCTGCATCCCAGTCCTATGCTCTATCCACTGCGCCACTACCTGGTCAGGCCGCGTGCATGCTTTGATGCGTGATTTTCCTGACCTGACCTGGGGATTCCATTGTGGAATTAGACACATCCCTGCCTTGGTGGATTCCCTCCCCTCACCTGCCCATGCCCACAGAGAGAAAGTGGCAGGCAAGGAGGCTTCTCCTGGACACTGGGCATCTGGAAAGCCTTGTGTCCCTAATCAGCTCTGTGCCCTATCCCTCTGTGGTGCCAGGGGCCTGGGGGGCATGGGGTATGGAGGCTACACGTTGGGCCTTCTGTGTCCTCAGAGGGGTTGTGTCCAACTGGGTAGAGCATTGGGCCTGGCAAGGGGGCTTGGGGCCGTGTGCGTGCAGGGCCGTGGCACCCTGTGGTACTCTCAGGGGTTTCTCTGATGGCTTGGCCCTTCATGAAGCTCAGGAACTCAGTGAAACTCTGGGGTGGGGTGGGGAAAGTTCCCGGATCATGGAAGGGGGTTTCCCAGCTACCTGGTGTGCTGCGTCTAGCCCCTGACTTGCGGGGAAAGGGAGAGGGCACCCTGTTCTGCTCAATGGGGATGAGTGGAGTTGTTCTGAGGTCTCGTCCCTACTCTGTGAAGACTGATACTCACTTGGAATTCTTATTTGTGCCACATTGGGGGTGGCGGGCTTCTGGTGCTGCTGACTCTGTGGCCCAGGCTTCCCGTGTGCTGGAGCTGGGATGCTGAGGCTGATTCTGACCACCGAGGGCATTGGTGCATGTCCCCAGAGCGACTCCTGGACAGCACCTTTTCCTTATACCTCTCCTCCATGTCCACGACAGTGTCACTCTCTGGGTGAGAGTGTTGTGAACCAATCACCGTGTTTCTCTGGGCCCTGTTCTCACCTGGCTAAACGTGAGCACCAGCTGCAGATAACCTGGGACCTGCTGTCAGGGGAGGACAGGGAGCAGCCATAACTCTGGGCTGTGCCCCAGGCCACCCACCCTCCCCAATGAGGGACTTGCTGTCACAGCTGCAGGGAAGGTGGCCAGGCACCTATGTCTGTAACCACCGCCCCCATGCCTGTAGCCATCCCATTCTGGGTGGTCACCTGTGGTGACTAGTAGAGACAGGGGCACAAAGTGTGACAGGGCAGGGTGGCAGGATGCCCCCACAGCCAGCGCTGGGCCACCTCTGTGGGAGGAGCCAGATGGAGAGGGGGTGCGCTTGTGTTGCCAGGACCGTGGTGCCCACCCTCCACAGCTCCTGGTGTCACCAAGAAAGGACTTGGAGGCAAAGGCAGGGCAAGTGCCACTGGAGCCTGCGATGTCCTCAAGAGGGAGGTGGCTCCTTTGTAGAGAGAAGTCCTGTGTGCAGATCCCAGGCCTTTTCCCTCCCTCCCAAGCCCCCATGGAGAGGAGTCGCCGTTCCCACCCAGGATCTTGGAGAAGGAGATCTCCCCGGGGGAACTCAGTGGAACTTTATTCTGTAGGACTCTGGAATGACAGGGTATGGGACAGAGATGCCAGGAAAAAAGAAGAGCCCAGTGGAGGAGCCATCAGGATTCAGAGCCCAGAACAATTCTGAGACTGTGCTCAGGGCCTGTGTTGTGAGGAGAGAGAGAGAGAGGGTGGTAACTAAAAACAGAGAACAACACGTTCCCCGAAAGCTGATAAAACAAGAACAGACATTTAAGATTATGTGCTATTCTGGTTTTCAGATTCTCAGGTGATGTGCTACCTTAATAAAAATTTTAAAAAAGAAATAAATTTGTCTTTTTAGAAGACTTCCAAATACAGAAAAGTATAAAAGGAAAAGTAAAAATTATTCTAATTCTACAAAGAGATAGCCATTATTATTCTTATTGTTGGTATGTTTTGTTGTTCATCACGGTGATTCTTCTTTTCTTTTCTTTTTTTTTTTTATCAAGTGAAAGATGGGGAGGTAGAGACAGACTCCCACATGCACCATGACCAGAATCTACACGGCAAGTTCTTCTGGGGCTGATGTTCTGCCCATATGGGGCCACTGTTCTGATGCTTGGCAACCAAGGTATTTTAGTGCCTGAGGTGAGTCCATGGAGTCATCCTCAGGGCCTAGGGCCAACTCGCTCATTTAACCATGTCTGCAGGAGAGGAAGAGAGAGGGGCACAGGGGTGGGGGCAACGGGACGGAGAAACAGATGGTCCCTTCTCCTGTGTACCCTGACTGGGAATCAAACCTGGGACTTCCACATGCTGGGCTAATGCTCTATCACTGAGCCAACTGGAGAGATCTGGTAATTTTTCTTAGATAATTATTATATGCATTTTTGATGTCTTTTAAATGTTGGTTATATTATAAACAATTACTAATGACATCAGAATCTTTTGTAAACAAGATTCTTAGTCACTGTGTTATAGGCTATTCTTTTATGTACCATAATTTATATAATAATTCCCTATTATTAACTATTTGGATTATTTCTAATATATGTTACCATGACAAATTCTGAGGTGACCTTGTTAAAATATGTCTTAGTATTCCTGATTATTTTCTTGAGATATATTCCTAAAAAGGGGATTATAAGGTCATCACATATAAGCATCTTTAAAGCTCTGTGTTGTAAAATGGCTTTCAAGTACGATTCCACTTAATTTTTTTTCCTTTGAAATCCAATTGGTCCACCCCTTTTCCATCATTTGCATTGTTCGAACATGCAGGCTATCCTCCGAGTTAGTCATCTATTTATTTACCTGGGATTTGAGATTGGCTAGGAGAAATTCCATGAGTGTATGGCTTTGTTAGCATACAGTAAATATTGACCTCTGTAGCTAGGTGTAAAACCACAGGATTTGTGAATTCAAACCACTAATGAGTTCTGAAAATAGCAGCTCTCAGAACTGAGTTCAGGGTTGGCTTTATTGTGCTGATGGAGGAAAATATTGCTGACTGCATGGGGACGGTATAGGCAGGGATGGGCCAGTGAACTGAGACAGATGAAGATTAAGGGTGAACATTGCCAGCTTGTGTTATTTTCTTTCCTCTTCCCTCCCCTCCCCTCCCCTCCCCTCTTATCCATTCTCCACCGCTCCCCTCCCCTTCTCTTCTCTCCTCTTTTCTTTCATTTCTCCTTGCCTTTCTCTCCCTTCCCCATGCACCCCATCCACTAACCCAATTATCTATCCACCCATCCAACCACCCATCCAGCCACCTACTCAGTCATCTACCTATTCTTCCATCCATCCATCCATCCATCCATCCATCCATCCATCCATCCATCCATCCATCCATCCATCCTTCCTTCCTTTCTTCCTTCCCACCAAGATTTTTAAAAGCTTCCTCAGATTACAGCAGCAAAAAATCTCTTTCACTGCTTCAAAAGATCAGAAAATTTTCACCACTGAACCCAGTGAACAAGCCCTTGACCACTAGGCATGGAAAGCAGTTGTAGAAACCTGCCTTAGGTAAACCAGGATACAGACGATGTTAGTGGGGAGTCTAAGAAACACTCCGCTACTCCCGAGAAAATGGAGATATGGTTATGTACAGTGAAGAAAGCAGAAAATGACAAAGGATAACATCAGATCCTGGGGGGTTATGAAGTCCATGGGGATCAAACCCACCATTTGTGGAGAGACAAAGGCCTGCAGACCTTCCTGTTGCTGTGTAGGCAAAGGGAGGATGACTGCAAGGAAACGACCTTAATCCACCATTGCTTCCAATGCTTTTCTGGTTTTGGCCTTTCTGTTGCCCGGATGACAGGTTTGCTGAGGCAGCTTCCTTCCTATCCAGGGAGGGGAGTCTCAGCACCCTGATTGTTCTTCTGCACCATTTGTTTCTCTCTGGTTTTGTGGTACTATCGACCAAACGAAACGTTGTAGGAGGATGCTGCCAGGGTCTGGCTTTGTGGTCACGTTACAAATCCTCAAGGGTCATTCTCTGAAGTTGGCCCAGGTTCGTTGAAGATTTATAAACCCTGCACCTGATTCACCAGACCCCTGGCACCTTTACTGCGCACTCCGCACCAAGCAGGATGAGCTGTCAATGAGGGTCTGAATCCAGATGCCGGGAACGTCACGCTCATTGGAGTGACAAGATGTGCTTAGAAAAGACCCTAGTAAAAATACCAAGTAATTGTACTATTAGTCGGTTATCACTTATCCAACCTCTTCTTTGGGGCTAGTGGGTCACACTTAGCAGGAAGTGGCCCGTTGACCTGAGGCCAAGGGGGTCTGAAACATCATCCTGGGTCACATGGACATCATGGGGGCCTTTGAGATGAAGACTAAAATAGAATTTGTGTCTAAAGCTAGATGGAGAGTCACTTTTTTTCTAGGTGCCAGAGATGAGAGGTCAAGACATAATCCCTGTCACGCTTCCTGGAGAGTAACAGGTTTTCATCCCAGCTGACCTAGTTATGGAGGCAGCCACATTGGTCATTAAAACAAGGAAGATACAGACCTGCCAGTGGCGAAGCTGACAGGTCAGCTCTGTCCATCACAAAGCCACTAGAAAACTAGCCAAGGAATCTGCATTATTTCACATGGAGTTGGTCAGTTTCTTGGGCAGAAATTTGTAGTCAAAATACCTGGAAAAAAATAGTGGCATCAAATGGGCTGTGGGACCATGATGGCTGGACAGCGAGGCACAGGGGCTGCCCTGGAAAGCTGCAGAGTGAACAGGGAGGAGGGGAAATAGAGCCAGAGACAAAAAGGGATGAGAGTGAGTGGGGAAGAGGGAGCAGGGCCAGCTTCCTCGTCGTTCAGGGAATTAAGGCAGCGAAAGGCCAAGAGCTGAACTTCAGAGATTCAGGGAGAACTCAGACAGGAGGAGGGTGGTGTGGAGAGACAGAGTTAGGGGGAGGAAAGAAGGGAAGGAGAGAATGGGCACAGGACCCGTGAGAAGCAGGCTCTCTCTCACCACCCCATGCTGTGACTCATGGGAGTTCTCACTGAGCCCATTGTGGGGAAAACTTCACAGCAGCTTCTGCAGGAAGAGCCATCCCTGCCATCCCATGAAGTGCCTGGATAATTGTGAACAGCCTCCTCGGTGGCTGCACGCCATAAGGGAGCACAGCACGACGGCCCTGTGACAGGTGCAGCTGGACCAGCCTTGGGCTCGGGTCCCGGCTGGTGCTTGGCCAGGTGGCACTGCATTTACACACTACACTCTTGAGCTGCAGGGTTCTAGTCTAGCCACTCTTAATACAAGCAAAAAGCAACCTGTAAATTTTGAGTGCCCATTGGAATAGGAAAGCTCCTCAATGTTCTCTAACTTTCATTGGCATGATTCCCCCTCCCCCACGGCAGATTTCTTATTATCACCGGCAGCCAGCCGTATATGCAAAAATGTCAGAGAGAAGTCAATTAATGACCGATGGAATGGATGAGATCAGAGATGTCTCATGTAAACACTTGTCCCTGTAGGGCAGGCTTTACCATTGGGTAAGCCGGGAGGTCAGTTTTTCCATGGGCATCCCCCAAGAGACTTCCCGCTTTCTCCCAGGATGAGCTCTGGGTTCTTGGGACAGCGGCTGCCCAGGAAGGGTCCCCTGTGCTGTGCTCCTCAGACCTGCCCCTCAGGTGCTCCCCACACCTGTGCTGAGTTTGTCACAGACACACTCCATAGCATCTTCTCCAAAGCTGCCATGTGCTTCAGTCCCTCCGTCCTGACAGAGGGTCATGTTCTCACATCTACACTGTCTTCCCCTATCCACCGTCTCTTCTCCACGAACCTCCTCGTTTTGCAGGATGGTGGTGTCCAGCCGCTGAGACACAAGTAATGTGAGGAGTAGATTTTTCCTGCTTTTGACACCCACCCTTGTGCTTTAAGATGTGATTGGCACCACTCTACCCACTGTGACCCGAAACATAGACTTACCCACTTACAGGATCCACCTGTCCTCCATGCAGTACTTTGAAGTTCGCTTTGTGACCTAATTACCTCTAGCACCCTCCATTCCAGACTTCTCTTCCAGTGCCATTCAAGCTCTATGCAATCTTTCCAGGTGGCCTGCGGCTCTGCAGGGACACTCCCACCCCCACCCCCACGCCTTCCTCTGCCAGAGCTGCCTGGCCACTTTGCATGTATTGTGCTGTCCCTGCCATTTCTGAGCACTGCCTCTCCCTGTTTCCCTTTCAGTGGGAAGGTCCTGGGGTGTGCAGTCACTCACTGCTGCGGGGCAGGATCTCACAGATGCTCTGCGTGCTCACCTCCAGCTCTGTCTCCACCTGAGGCCACCTGGCTGCTCTTACTTACTCTCAGCACCAGAAGTGATCCCTGTTTTGGCCCCTGTTGTGTCGCAATGTGCAAAAGGGCACAATTACTCTACCATGTGCACATGAAATGGACAAGGAAACATTCTAAAGTGTAAGTTCATCAGCTATGTCTCCAGTTAGAAGACAGAGAGCTACTACTTTGTCAGAAAAGGGACCTTCTGCAAATGACTCGGGACTAACTGAGCAACAATGTTTAGCGTTTGCATTTTACATGGACTGTTAACTTGAGGGACTCTGCAATGGTGTGAGGACTTTGTGTCATTTAGAAGGGATTACAGAAGGTTTAGGATTCTTGAGTTTCCCTAGTAAATCCCTAAGGAGGCACCAAGCATGTTTCTGTCTCCCGCAGTGGGGGCCCTGGGGTGTTCTGATGGGTGACTGTTACAGGACCTGAACTGCGTCTGAACAATGTCTACCTCTGTTTGCACAGGGGGGTTGGAACGAAGGGCGCCATCTGAGAGTGCTGGGTGGCCACAGCCTGGGGTCCTGCTTTCTCTCTTCGTGCTGGAGCCAGAGCTGAAATAAAAGAAGCATTTTCCGTGCTACTGGAGAGAGCAGGAAGCGGTGAGGCGCGTGTGGCGAGCAGTCAGGGGCGGAAAATGCACAGTCAGCGCCGGCAGAGGCTGCTCTGCGATTTCCCCAGTCGAGGCCCTACGGCTTTTCTTGGAAGACCCCTGAGAATATCACTGTGCTCAGGCTTTACTCTGATGGTGGGACTGTCCCCATGAGGTTGTGTGGGTCTGGGCGGCTGGCTGGGCAGCTCAGCCCCGAGGTCCCCATGGAGGTGGCAGCTGCTGAGGTACTTGGTGTGGGCGAGCCTAAGGACCCTGCATGTGCAAGCATTCAGGCCTGATCACCCGTGAGCTGGGGGAGGCCATCCGGCTGGATTTACCTCTTGGAGGTCCAGCTCATATCCCTGTACCTGGTGTGCATTGGAGACCTGGGAGGCCTTTGATGGGGTGGCCTGGCCTTACCCCCAGGGTGGTCACTCAGTGCATTGCCTAAGTCTGGGATGACTGCATATGAGCTAAAACCGGGCCTACTTCTCTACAGACTTCCATTCCCTGCCTTTGTTGCATGCTGCAGAAATGGTTTGGGTTCTGGACCTCTATACACAGTGACACGCATGTGAGCTGTGGTGAGAGTTTGGTACCAGTACTAGATATGATTGGCTTCTTCTTGGATAGAAAAAGTGAGTGAGTCCAGGCTCTGTGGGCCTGATGCCTATGCAATTTGTGGGGCCCACTGCAAACAAGAATACTAACACAAATTGCCTATAGCAGTGGGCAGGAGGGAGTTGGTATGTGAAAGTCGGTGGGCACAGCCCGTGGCAGCTTGTCACACTGAAGAGAAAGCATCAGGACACTTGTTCATGGCTGATGTTCCTCTCACATGCAGCGGCCTGTGCGGGGGGAAAGGCCTCGGTCTTAATTTCACTTACATCATGTGATGTCTGTATCACTACCAGTGATGCAGGCCTGGAACCTTTCAGAAGCACTGACAACATGCTCTGACCATTACATCTTTTTAAAAATTATATTGCCCTATGTGATTGCATATGGCAATGTTAAAGGAGATATATGGTAGAAGAAATATTCACAATTCCATTATTCTAACACAAGACTTGTTCTCTTCTCAGTATAAATGCAAGCTTTCAAAGAGTAGTAACGATAATCTTGGAGGGAGGGAGGCCTTTCTAAGGAGACATAACACTGAAAACCATAAGTAAAATAACAACAACAAAAACAACTCCCTCCCAAAACAAACAAACAAAAAACTGATACACGTGAAAATAAACAGGAGGGCAATACACAGAATGAGCCAGATCTCAAAACAAGTCTGGGAAGAACCTTTGCCACTCTAGTTGTAGATAGAGGATGAATCTTCCTAATGCAGTGATGGGCAATCTTTTGAGTTTGGTGTGTCAAAATTCACCAAAAAACTGAGCATAACTCAGGTGATGTGTCACTTTGAGAAAAATGGCCTAACCGGAAGTCTCAGAACTAGACGCTCTGTGCCAGAGTTCTGTTGTTTTGGCCTACAGACCTCCGGCACAGAGTGTCTACTCTTCAGCCAATGTTTTATCTTTGGCTACTGCACCTGGTTGTGCAGGAGCAGAAGATGAAACGTCCTTCTCGGCATGCGGCCCCATACTTCTCTGGTATGCGGCCACATGTGGCCCCGTGTCATTGAAAATGGCTACGCGTGTCAGTGCTGACACGCGTGTCATAGTTTCGCCATCACGGTCCTAATGTAGAAAGACCTCCTACACATCAAAAGCAAGAAGGCCGATATAGTCCCAAAGGGAAAGGAGTAAACATATTGATAGAGAGTTCTTAGATGAGGAGGACAAACAGATTGTAAGCACAGGACCCCACCTCACTCAAAAACAAGACACACGGCCAGAGTTATATTGATGTTGTAAAAAAAAAGCAGAATTTTTGCCTTTTGTGGTAGAAGTTGACCGACTGATTCTTGTTTATTTTTCCCCATCTTTTCCAAGTGAGAGGAGGGGAGATAGAGAGACAGACTCCCACATGCAGTCCAACCAGGATCCACCTGGCAATCCCGCTCTGGGGCCATGCTCACAACAAAGGTATTTTTGGTTCCTAAGGTAGAGGCCCCAAGGAACAATTCTCAGTGCCCAGGACCAATGTGCTCGAACCAATTGAGGCATGGCTGTGGGAGAGGAAAAGAGAAAGAGAGAGAGAGAGAGAGAGAGAGAGAGAGAAGCGAGAGGGGGAGGGGTAGAAAAGCAGGTGGTCACTTTTTCTGTGTGCCCTGACCGAGAATTGAACCTGTGACATCCGCATGCTGGGCTGATGTGCTACCACTGAGCAACAAACTGATTTTAAGCTGCAGGAAAGTCAAAAGCCGAAAGCAAAGGCCACTGTGATCCCTAAGAACAAAATCAAAGCAGTCACACCACCAGAGAAAAGGACCCATGAGAGAGCGGGGTGGGGGGGGGGGAGGAAAGAGGACCCTCTGGTGTCTGCACAGAGACAGCTGATCAATGCAACAGAATGAAAAGTCTCAGGACAGATTTGTGCAACGACAGACAGCACAGCACAAACGCCTGTCTTTCCTACCACGTGGGACACACACAGAAAAGAGTTTACCCTGACTCTTCCCTCATTTCATCTTCACAGGGGATTGCAGTTGTAAAAGGGGAAAGCAAGAACAAGGCTTTAAAAAAGCATAGGAGAGCATCTTCGTGACCTTTGCAAGGAGACATTTCTCAGACAGGACACAACAGCTGCACAAAAGAGAAATGTTCATAAATAAGACTCAGGAGCAAGCATTTCCGTCTGCCCCTGAAAGGATAACAATATGAGGGTGAAAAACCTACCCACGCTAACGGGAGGAGACACTGGCAGTGTGTACATCTGACAAAGGACTTGTATCCAAAGTGGGTAAAGAGCTCTTACAATTCGATAAGACAAAAAAATCAATAGAGAAATGGGCATTCACCTAAATAGGAAACCCAGATGTCCACAAGCACATAGAAAGGTGTTCAGCTGCATTAGTCACAGACACTGAATGAGCAATGTGGAAAAAAACCCACTGACAAAGCCAAGTGTTGGTGCGTGTGCGTGTGGAGTAGCCAGACTGCCATGCCCTGCTGCTGGGGCGTGTGCTGGGACAAGCCAATGGGGGGACCATTCAGCAGAATCTCCTAAAGCTCAGCAGGTGCCCACCCTGTGATCAGGGCAGGTCAGCATGGGCAGGGGGAGGAAGGCGGGGCAGTACCTGGAAGGGAGCAGCCATGTCACACTCTGAGGATTCACTTTGGGCTCACTTCAGCATGGGTGACTCTGCTAAAAATAGTTCAAAGAACGAGCAACATTAAAAATTAAACTACACTGGCCCTACCCCGTTAGATCAGTTGTAGAGCATCGACCTGACGTGTGGATGTTGCAGATTCGATTCCTGGTCAGGGCACACAGGAGAAGTGACCATCTGCTTTTCCACCCCTTCCCCTCCCTCTTCTCTCTCTCTCTCTCTCTCTCTCTCTTCCTCTGCAGCCATGAATTGATTGGTTTGAGTACATTGGCCCCAGGCGCTGGGGATGGCTCCATGGTGCCTCTGCCTCAGGCACTAAAAATAGCTCAGTTGCAATCATGGCCCCAGTTGGCCAAAGCATCGGTCCCAGATGGGGTCGCTGTGTGGATCCTGGTTGGGATGCATGTTGGAGTCTGCCTCTGTATCTTCCCTCCTTTCACTTAGAAAAAAAAATTAAACTACATGGAAGTGATCACATTGATGGAGAGTGAGACATTCTCATATATTGCTGGTGGGGAGGCGATGTCTAAATTGGTGACCATTTCAGAAGTGATATTGGTGTTGTCCATAAAAATAACAAGTGCAATCTACCTCTAGTTGCTACAGATAGACGTGTGCAAAATTATGTTCCATTCTGTGTAAAGTGAAATTACGGAGACAACTTTAATGCCCATTAGGTGATGAAGCATGTGGGTGAGCTTGTGGGCATGCAGACTGAGCAGGACATGCCCAGGAAACATCCTTTGAAGAAGTTTTCTGTGCAGGCCACATGTGTCCCTGCATGTCTTTTGCATTTTGAACCACAGGAATCTATCACCGATTGAAATATCAAGAAAATTAAAATAAATAACATTCACAATCATAGAATAATATAACTTGGTACAAATTTTACTTTATTCTGTCTGCCTTTCTAAGTTCATAGTCTTTCTGCTGGTGTGGCATTATGGCTCCTTGTAATTGTTATCACCACACAAAGATGGCATACTTTTAGTCATCCAACTTTTCTACTGCCCATGGACACGATTTTTCACCTTTACCATTTACTTCACCTCTGGTTTTATTTTCTGGAGACTGTCTTCTCTTTAGTATTGCCTGAGTTGAGTTGCCTGATTCAGCTGTCTCTGGGTTCAGGACAAACTGCCCCGTGGCCTCCTCCGGCCCTCCCTTGCTGACACGTGGGGCAGGATAAGCATACGGGGTTTCAGCAAACACAGGCTGGTGGACTTTCACAGCTCTGCCTTCTGGGGTGGAGGACAGGATCAGAAGGGGGCGGGGGTAAGATGCTGAATGGTCGTTGCTCAGACAAAATTCGTGGGAAGACCAGAGGAGGGTTCTGGATCTTGTCATGCTTACAAGAGCCTGGGACGGGGTCTCCCTCCAGGGACCCTGCTATGAGCTTCCGTCCGCAATGGCTTGCACACCAGAAAATTTTTTTAAGTAAGAGGAGGGGAGCTAGTGAAACAGATTTTCACATATGCCCTGACTGGGATCCACCTGGAAACGCCTGTCAGGGGATGATGCTCTAATCAACCGAGTTATTTTTAGTGCCTGAGGCCGATGCTCTGACCAGTCAAGTCACTGGCTGCAGGAGAGGAAGAGAGAGAGAAGGTGGAGCAGGATGAGGCGGGGGGGAGAGAAGCAGATGGTCGCTTCTTATGTGTGCCCTGACCAGGGATTAAATCCAGGATGACCATAGACTGGGCTGATGCTCTATCCGCTGAGCCAGGCGGCCAAAGACCAGATTTTTGTTGTTATTGTTGTTGGCTAGTCTTTTTTGGACCAAAGTCATCAATAAGAACTTGACTGAGATACTGTTAGGACAATTCCTAACTCATACCATGGATGGCAGTTGAACATGGCAACTCTGTACTTGACGGGGCAGGCCTGGTCCTTCTCGTCCACATGTGGTTGTTGAGGCCAGTGGAGTTGACCGTTTATCTATACATTTGGTCCCCTCTGGGAAGGAGTGGCTGAGTTAGAAAAGGGAACAACCCCACTGTGGTACAGTGAGCATCTCAGGTGTGGCACCTGCATCACCTGGTCCCCCCGTATCCCTCTGTTTCCAACCCTCCCCCCCCCCGAGCTCCCCTGCTGCGTTGCCAGCATTGCCCCTACCCAGGTGCCTGCTCTTCCAGGACCTACTGTGGGAAGCAGGGGATTTACTCAGCAACTCTTTGTTTTGTCTGTCGGGGGGAGGAGGGCCTGGGTGCAGGTGTGTGTTTATATGCTTTTGAGAGGTATCTTTTCATCTCAACTGTCTTGATTCTCTGAGTCCATCTTTTTTAGAGTCTACAGTAATTCAGTGAAATAAGAGTTGACAGCTGTTTTACATTGAAACCCCTGTTATGCTAAGGACTGTGAAACGAGGTCCATTTTCAAAAGGAAAATATACAAGCTGAACAATTAGAAAAGAGGTGTTTGTGAAAGCGTGTATGTAGGTACGTGACTAAAAATTCCCCTGCCCCATTTTTATTGTCAAATGAAATAAAGTTTTCAATGATATAAATTTTTCCTTTTGAAATGAAAAAAAATATTATTCTTGTATATGTTTGGATAGCAAGATATCCACTGATTTTATTTTGCATTTTTGAAAAAGTGATCTGGGAGCATCAGGACCTTAAATATTGCAGAAGGAGACCCAGGAAGCATTTAGCTGATGCGTGTTTGCCAAGTGGCCCCCGGAGAAGGTTCTGTGAGGAGACTCTGCCTGTGAATCGAGGTGGCAGTTAGTTTTTGCTGAGTTTAGCTCTAATTGCCACACAGGAAATGTATCTTCAGTGTCCCCCTGTGATTTGTAAGGGGACACTGTTAATTGACATGCTCATTTCTCACAAGAGTCCCCTAGGAAAGGTGACATCACAAAATGCAGAGCTGAGAGAAGTGTGGCTCCTGATCCCCAGGAAGGTTGCTGGTCCTGGCTCTGGGTGAGGTCCAGCGTGCGAGGTGGTGCTGGCCCCAGAGAAGCCCACGCTTGCTGCTTCTCCTCTTTGATTGGAGCACACGAGGTTGGTCACTGGAGGAGGAACATAGCTATCTTCCCACTCTGCCAGGGGTCAGAACAGAGGTGACCTTTGTCCCACCAGACAGTGGCCAGAAGGTCAGGACTCTACATCCGGGAGGGGTCCCAGCTGCCACCAAGAGGTTGGAGCTCCCTTCTCAGCTTTTGTCTCTGTCACAGGAGCTTCTGGAACAGGCTCTGTGAACCCGGCAGAGAGACCTGAGTGGTCGTGACCAGTGTCATGTTGTTGCAGTGTGTGGAAGAGCCTGGCGGGGCTGCACGCTCCGCGAGACCTCTGCCTTTCAGTGGACTCACGTATCTGTACACGGGCCATCTCTCATAACACGTGTCTCTCTGGGGTCACAGAGGAGTTTGGAAGTCACTATGCTAGAAAGAGGCCTACGAAGCATTTTGTTAAAGGAGATAAGCTCTTGTTGAGTTTGCAACATGTTTGCAACCTCCTCCAGCTGCGCAGACCCCAATGTCAGCACGCGCAGCTGGGGACGTGGTCAGGCCCGCGGAGAGGGCTCAGGCTGCGTGTTCCTGAGACGTCTGTGTTTCCCGTCTTCCACGGAAGGACTTCACTGGCCAGTGACTCCATCTCTCTTAAAATATGCCAGAACTACATTCTGTGTGGTCTTTCCTTCCAGGACGTGATGGTCACAGGGCCTGGTGAAGGTTGGTGAGGTTACCCCACCTTCCCGTGCAGGGCTACTGCACAGAGGCTGTCCCGAGAGAGGTGGGCTGGGGAGGAGCCAACATCAGGGGTGATTGTGCCTGAGGGGAAAAGGAGCCACAGGCTGCTCACCATCCCACAGCCCTGCCCCATCTTCCTTTCCCATCCCCATGCCAATCCCCCTGCTTTCAAGGACCGCCCTGCCAGAGAAGATGACCCTGGACAGAACCACATCACGTCCTGCTTCAAACATTGCAGTTAGAATACCTTTACAGAATCTGCCTTCTGTGGGCCCTCTGTTCTGTCCACTCTCCCCACCAGCTCCCCTGTGTCCAGCTTGTCCCCTGACCTGTGCGTGCCTTGCTTCCTGTCACCACATTGCAGCTCACATGTTGCCTCTTTAGGGACTCACTCCTTCCTTCCACAAGGCCTGACTTGCTCTGTCCTCATTGTCTCTTCCTCCTGCTGGTTGCCTTCTCCTCTGTTCTGCTTGTCCAGTGCTGCCTAAATAAGTGTCTGTAGTAAAGCTTCATGACATAGAACAGGATACCTTTATCCTCTTCCGTAACACGGGGATGGTGGGGTGGGGCCCAGCCGTCCTCACCTGCAATCAGATGGCGCCGGGGCCTAGAGACCTTCAAGGGCTGCATGGAGCGGTCGACTGGGATGGTGCCTTTTTCTACATGTCTGACAAAGATGTTGGCAGTTGGCTGTCAGCGTGCAGGGGTTATCTGCTGGAGCATCCCCACGTGACCTCTCCATGTGGTTTGGGCTTCTCATAGCTGGCAGCTGGGTCCCAAGGACCACTGTTCTGAAACTCATGGGCAGCTGCAAACCTGCTATGACTTGCCTTGGAAGGGATTTGAGAGCAAGTCACTGAGGCTGGTCCTGATGCCCGTGAAGGATCTTAGGCCCCTGGATGGGGCCTGGCAAGGTCTCGTTGTGGAGGAGCCAGTAGGATGTAGATGTTCTTCACCCACCTTTGGAAAGTACGACCTGTCATTGCAGGCTCACTTGGGATCGTTGTTTTCATTTACTTATTTTCCTGCCCATTTCCTGGGTCAAAAGCTCCCAGAAAGCAGGGCATCCTCTGATATCTCAGAGTAGGCTCCCTGCACCGACCTCCATGCTGAATGAAGCAAACGAAACGGTTCTTGTTGCTTGTTGACAGAATAAAACTTAAAAATTCAACAGATATTAAAAAGACATTTCTGCCACATGCCAGGAATAGCAATAGGTTCTAGAGATTGACAGACACACAAAGGTCATACCCACTGTGCCCTTGGTGGTGAATTTCCATGTGACCTCCCAGTAGAAAGTTAGTTCCCTTTTATTGAACATGTGCTCCATGTCAGGCATGGTCACAAGACATCTGCATGCCCTGCCTTACTGAATTCTTACAAAAACCATGGCAAGAGGTCATCAGTGGTGCCACTTTGCAAACGTGTACTCAGGCTTGGAGAGGTTGGGTCGCATGCCCATGATTCTATTGAAGAGGAACGATATAGTCTGCTATATGGTCTGGCCCGATCACCCTGCATGATCATATAATTGGGCTGTGATCAGCCTACATGCATGTATGATTCGGCTGTGATCACCCTGTAATATCCCATGATTGGGTCCTGCCTAGGTCACATGTCCTGTGCCACTGTTCTGGATCATGCAGGCCACATCACCAGGGCCGGGAGGAAGGAAGTGAGCAGGGCCCGGAGGCTGGCTGGCAGGGGTCCGGATGGTGGGTGGCTCGAGGGAAGCTCATCTTGGTTTAGCAGGGGCGTCTGAAAATGAAGCTGGCCCTAGACTATGAAGTCAGCAGGCTGTCAAGGGATTTGTGAAGGAGCAAACCTGCACGGTGCCAAGTTTGCTTCTTCTTGGCTACAAATGACTTCCTTTTTCTGGGAAAAGAGGCCCATGGTGGTCATAAAACATTTCTTACGAACAAGTTTGTGCTGAGCTCAGGCCCAGTGACTCCAGGTCATTTGAATTATGTTTCTTTTAAAGTGCTCCCCGGGCGAAATTTCAAGGGGACAGTGTTGGACAGAAAGATTTTAGAAGTGGGGTGTCCCCAGTGTAGAGAGGCCATTTTTTCATACTCCTTCCTGCGGAGAGGGAACTCAGGCAGAGAGGTGGCTTGGTGGGCGGGATGGGAGGTAAAGCCATCCTTCTGCTCAGGGCCCATCGTTGGCACGGTTGGAGGGCTTAGCTGCTGCTCCTTGAAGCACATTTGTTACTTGCTGGCCTTGTCAGGGTTCCAGAGCACCACAGACCGTGTGGCTTAGACAGCAATAAGACTTACACTGCAAGAGGCTGGAAGCCCAGGTCACGGTGAGAGCAGGGCTGGGCCCTTCCAGGCTGTGGCATGCCAGTTTCTCCCCCAGCTCCTGGGGTGAGCTGGCGATCTGTGACACCCCTTGGCTTGTAGACACACCCCTCTGGTCTCTGCCTTCATGTTCACATTCTATCTCTCTATGTGGGTGTCTGCCTCTGTTTTTGGTTTCACAAAGATAGTCATTCTGAATTTGGGCCCACCCTAATGACTTCATCTTAACTTGACCATCTCCAAAGACGCTATTTCCAAATAAGTACTGGGGGTTAGGACTTTCACTTCTTTTTTTTGGGGGGGGGCATCATTCGACCCATAATAGCAGTTATTTTGAAGGGTTTTCTCTCTACTCAATCCCTTCCTGTCTCCTCTCCCCCCACTGACAACCATAACCACGTGTGTAAGTCAGGATACAGGCCGAGCTGCCCTCACAAAGGACTAGTCCGCCCCCCACCTCTTGCCCCCACCAGTACCTCCAACCAGTACAGCTTTCTTTCTCTTGCATGTAGCAGCGTAGAAGCAGCGACCCGGGTCAGCAGGGATGTTTGCTGGCATTTACTTGTCACCCTTTAAGGACACCTGTCTTAACCTGCAGCATGCCTAAATGTCTCCAGGAGCCTTCCCTAAAACAGACTGTTGGACTCCCTCGAGGCTGATACTGAGCATCTCACCCATGCTCCTTTTCAGACAGCCAGAGGTTGTCGTCCTGGTGCTGCCTGGAACCCTCAGGTCAAAGGCCAGGGAAGGAGCTGGCCTTGGGCTTTCTCTCCTGGCCCTTCTTGGTTCCTCTTTTGCTCTTAACTGTCTTGAACGAAGCCCATTGTGACTAGAGCTTGGCCCTGGGACTCCTGCTCAAGCTCATGTGTGACAGATACTGTGCTCAGCTCATGTGTGTGCTCAGCTCCTCAGTGTCCATGACATGCAGAAGGCAGACAGGCCAGGCTTGGTTACTGCAGCTGACCCCTGTGTGTCTCTCACTCATGGTCATTCCAGTGTGCTATTGCTTAAGGATTCATCATGTGCTTAGAAAGTAGCTTCAACCATGTCTTGGGAATGAAGGGCCTTGGTCCCTGGTAAGGGCATTTTAGGAGCCCGAGAGAGGGCAGAGACTCCTTGGCAGCCTCTTCGCCCTCCCGATTAAAGTCTGGTCTGAAATCCCATCTGGCCTTTTAAAGGTGCCCTTTTAATCTCAGAAACACAGCCTGATCCCAAAGCTCTCAGGAAGTACAAGCCAGGGAAGTGGGATGAGGGGAGGGGCAGGAAGCAGGTAGGACAGAGAACAAACGTGAGATGGGAAACACACTGGCCACATCTTCAACACAATCATGTGGTTGCACAACCAGGTGATGGGGACCACCGGGAGCCATTCAGAAGCTGCCTGCCGCAGTGATTAATGTTCCTCCTACAAAGTCCTCAATGGTCTTATCACGTTACTACACCAGCACAAAGTAAAAAATCTGGTTGTCTGAGATCCGGGGTGGGTGAAGTTGCTTGGATATAGTCATTTAAGTCCAACTCCTCTAGGTCTGCAGACCTGTGAACATACAAGTTATCTTGCCCCTACCCACCTTGCACACAACGAAGGTACAGACATGGGGTTATGGCATAGCAATTCCTGTTTAAGCAAAAGGAAAATGGGAGGTATTGGTTCATGACTTCTGAAATCTAGCTGGGCAAATATTAGAAGTTCTTTAATTAAGCCTCAGGGCTGGAGAAAAATTTTCTCTCATGTCCATCTTATCATCTCTTGGTTCTGTCCTCTTGGTCATCCTTACTTTCTCATCAGAGATTGAAGGTGTTCACCTTTGAGCATCTCTCAGTCTGCTTCCTGCCAGTAGGACTGTGGGGGTCTGACGGCCTCTTTTCATTGGGTACTGCCAGTGTCCCTGTCAACTCAAGCTGACAGGGTTTTCACTGGTACAGTTTTCTCAGACACTTCGTGGTCTCCTGTGAATCTCATTGGGGCACTCTTCATTAGACAGAGACGGCATCATAGGTCTTTTTGAGGTAAGCCCTTTTTATCTGGAGGTTCTCTGATGCAGGTAAAGGACAATGCCCTTCAGCTGCCTAGAGGCCCCACTGTTCATACTTCATCTCTTGACAAGCTTCTTTGTGGTTGTAGATAGTCCATCCCCTGATGCTTTGGTGATTCTGAAGTCTTCACAAAAGATTGTTCAGCCAAGCTGTTGGCTTTATTTCTATCTCTCTCCTCTCACGTTTGACTATAAGCAGCAAGAAGATTCTAGGGAAAACCTTTAACATTTTGCTAGAAAATCTCCTGAGCCAGACCCACATTCATGAGGCGTAAGCCCTGCCTTCCCTGTAACTACAGGTGACTGCATTGCAAAGGTTTCTGCTGTCATGTAACAAGGACCCCTCCTTGCTCCAACCTCCCACAGTGTGTCCTCAGCTGCCTTTGAACTCTCACTGGTCGTGTCCTCAAAACCCAGATTCCCGCTGACAGTCTGTTCAAGGCCGTGTAGGTTTTCTCCACCCAGTGCCTGCACGTGTGTCCTGCACTCACCCACGGCCCAGGTTCCACCCACCTCCATGTTTTTGGGCGTCCCTTGTAGCAGCGTTACACAGAAACTAAAATTTTTCTTAATTATCTATTGGTATATAATACATTAATTCAAAACTTTGTGTCTTAACACAATAACACTCATTAGCTCCATTTCTGAGGTCAGGAGTCTGGGCAAAGCATACAAGGGTCCCTGCCTCAGGGTTTCCCACAGACTAGAAGGCCGGGGTGAGCCGGGTCGGGTGAGCCGGGCCGGGTGAGCCGGGCCGGGTCAGCTGGAGCTCCAGCCGGGAAGGACGGCCTCTGGCTCACTCGCACAGCTGTGGGTGACCCGGTTCCTCCCAGCTGCTGGGCTGAGGCCTTGGTCCTTGTCAGGACAGCTTGTTCACTCTCTTTAGAGTGAGAGCAAGACTGACGGCACAGCCTTCACAGCTCGGTCTTGGAAATGGCGTCCTATCGTCTTCGTCACATCTGACTCATTAGAAATAGGTCATGCATGTACATATACACATAGTACAAAAACACCTATGTGTGCACAGACACATGCACACACACACTCATACATACTGTGTACGCGCACACATACATTTGCACATACACAAGTAGGCACATGCACACATACTCACAAACTCACTCATACATAAGCACAAGCGCACAGCTTACACATATACACACCCATACCCACGTACACACACACACACTAAAAACCCATGACATTCACACGTGCATCTGACACACACATACGTAGATACCTGCACACACATACACACATATCTGGACATGTACAGATATACACATTTGTGCACACACATGTGCCCATGGGGAAAGGTACAACTCCAGCATGTGGAAATCACTGGGAGCCATCTTTTTTTTTTTTTACAGAGACAGAGAGAGAGTCAGAGAGAGGGATAGATAGGGACAGACAGACAGGAACGGAGAGAGATGAGAAGCATTCATCAGTTTTTCATTGCCATTGCGACACCTTAGTTGTTCATTGATTGCTTTCTCCCATGTGCCTTGACCGTGGGCCTTCAGCAGTCCGAGCAACCCCTTGCTGGAACCAGCGACCTTGGGTCCAAGCTGACAAGCTTTTGCTCAAGCCAGATGGGCCCGCACTCAAGCTGGCGAGCTCGGGGTCTCGAACCTGGGTCTTCTGCATCCCAGTCCGACGCTCTATCCACTGCGCCATTGCCTGGTCAGGCGGGAGCCATCTTTAGTAGCTGCTTAGGACAGGGCCAAGGCCGGGAGGAGGCCCCGCTGGACCCCTCTTTAGAGTCTCTGAGGCAGGAAACCTTGGTTCCTTCAGCCCTTTTTATTCCAAGTAACAGAGCTTCCCTGGGCCAATCATAGCAGCTGGGGAACTTTACCTCTCAGATGGCCAGGAGCTGGGCTCCCAGCCATGGTTGTGGCACAGAAGCTCCTCCCTGTCCCTCTTATGCCCTGAGCTTCCTCATAGGGGGGTGGCTGTGTCCTTAGAGCATTCATGAGCCAGTGAGCCCAGAGAGGCCTCGGAGCCTGGGTGGCAGTGTGGCAGCTGAGCTCATGTGGAAGAGGGCCTGGAGGTCTGCCCTGGGTAGGAGAAGGGCATGACCTCGGAGGGTTAGGTGGTGAGATCACAGTAGGAAGAGTTCTGGGAGGGGATACTGTGTGTGGAGACCCTCTGTGAAAGGACCTTCCCCACCACACAGCTGAACAGTTTAAATCTGCCCAGAGAGCAAACTGCTAACTCTTTCTTCCTCCTCACAGAACCTGAGAGATGGGTTCCAGACCTGGACTTACAACAGCCTCCAGGGGCAGGGCAGTGCCCCAGGGAAGTGTCATGGGAACGCTTTGTGGGACATGTAAGTTTTTTCACACGGAAAAGTCAGAAGAGCTTGTTCGCCACCCAGCCAGGCTTGCCCCACTTTGCTTCAGGTGACTGGCCCCTCTCCAACATTCGCTTTCAGCCAAGGTGACGGTTCAGTGACTGACAAGGGGAGAGGTATCTCAGGGACACTGGGACCTTGGGGATAAGTCACCAGGTAGTGCTACCAGGGGGCAACCCTGACCTCCCAAACCCAGAGGGGCAAGGCTGTGTTCCTGCTAGAGGTGGGTCCCGAGCCTGCCCCTGAGGCCCCACCCTGGAGCACTGGGCAGGCAGGTCTCCTCTCAGGTGTGTCTGGAACACGGTCCTATGCTGCCTTTCTGTGTTTTCCTGAGGACAGGGTGGTAGCCATGCTGTAGGCTTGCAGACTATATTGCAAGCAAAAAGCTGTGCCCGGTGATCCCCAAAGTAACCCCTTCCTGGCCTGTGAGAAGCAATGTTGGCATTGTGATGACAGAGGGGCAGAGAGATAGCCTGAGCTGAAGTGCCCGGACCAGGGCTGGCTTCTGTCCTAGATCCCTGGTTTGTACATTAAGGGCTGCAGCTCACTCTCTTGCTCTCCCCAAATTTTCATGGGCTGGGGGGGCATTGTCTGTGTGCAAATCATTGACAAGACCTTCTAGGTTGGAAAAAGTTGATTCCTTCCCAGAGTCCTTGTTCTTTGGCTCTGTCTGTGTTTCCCAATGTCTTCCAGCAGACTTCCTGCCTCCTTCCCTCCCCTCAGGGGTTACAGCCTGGCTCCCCCCAGCTTCACAGCCTCTTGCCCCTGGGGTTCCTCTTGGCAACGGTTCCCTTGACATAAACAACCAAGCCTTTGTTTGCTTTCAGGGAAGTTCAGGAAACTCCTTAAAGTGGGTTAAGAGACTATTTTCTGGTTGGCTCCTTTCCCTTAATTAGCTTAGTGGACTCAAAGGGCTCTCAGAATCTGTTTTGCAATAGAACAGTATTAACCATCCTCTCTCACTCCAGAGTTGCATGATCAATAATAAATATCCACCAATAGGTAAGCTTTGTGCTAGGAGGTTCACCCAGGTGACGCATGCAATCCTCACAACGGGGAAACAGAGGTAGAGAGACTACTAGCTCAGGGTGGGTTCTGAGAGACTGTGCAATTGTGCAAGTTTTCTCAACCTGCTGGCAAACCCTGGGACACCCTTGCCATCTGGAGTAGTGTACTGTTCCTCCTCACAAATGTGGCCAGCTTTCGTGATGGAAAGGACAGGGTGAACTGAGGCTCTGAGGCTGGGCTAGAAATGGCAACACCTTCTCCCCAACCCTCAAGGCCACCCCAGGAGATGCCTCCGCAGCAGCGGTCCCAGCTGATGGTTGGCAACAACTGCCCCGTGCCAACCAGTGATCGTCCAGATGCCCTGGCCTCCCGGTCGACCCAAGCTGTTGCCATGGAGTCCTTCCCAAGTGGCAGATTTGTGAGCAAAGTCAATGTGGTGGTAGTATTCAGATGTATTTTGAGGGGGTTTGTTGACCAAATAGAATACCACAGCACCAGGCTGGCCCGTCTGCAAGGTCCCTGCAGAGAAAAATAGTGAGGAGGAGGCTGATTATGTCCCTCTTCCTCTAGACCTGCTGCCCTGTTCTCACCTGGCAGCTACTGCAGCCGCTTGGTTTGGGGGGCTTGACTCACCTCTTCATTTATTTATATATTTATTTATTCCTTCACCTTATTGACTCGCTGCTTTAGCGGAAGGAGGTGACTATTGGCCTCTTGCCACGTCTTAGGGCCACTAGAATGAGTGACTGGATATAGAATTTGGTGTTGTCTCCTCTGCCTTTGGTGGCATCCATCAGAAGCCTCAACCTTCCTACAAGTATTACTGTCATGTCCCTGTGAAAGATGGGGCACAGAGGGACCTTAGTAATATGTTGCTCCAGCCCTGTCCTGTGAGGGTGCAGCGGCAGAGACCTGGGTTGTGTGCTGAAGGTCCACAACCCATCTGGGCCAAGCTGGCGGGCACCCTGGCCCCTCACCTGTGCTGTGGGACCACCACCTGGGAGTTCAGGGACAGAGACTCCTACACAGCAGCAGAACAGTATTTCGGGGTACCTGCATTTACCAAGGGATTCTGAGAGAAGGCAGTTTTAATTCTGAGATCCAGTGAACCCCAATCATTGTTGAAGGCAAACATATATGCAGTCAACCAGCAATGCCTACTTATAACAAAATTTATCATTTCAACCATGTTTAAACACACAGTTTGGTTGTGTTGAGTACATTCACAGTGTTGTGAAATACATCTCCAAAACTTTTTATCTTGTAAAGCCAAAACTGTCTCCATTAAACAATAACCCCCATTTTCTGGCTTCCCAGCCCCTAGCACCTGACAATCTTTTATTTTCTATATCAATGAACTTTACCAGTCTAGCGACTTCACTTAAGTGTAATCATACAGCGTGTGTCCTTGTGTGTCTGGCTTATTTCATTTAGCATGATGTCCTCAAGGTTAATCTGTGCTGTGGCACGGGTCAGCATTTCTTTCTGTTTTAAAGCTGAATATGATTCCGTTGCATTGTTGACCACATTCTGTTGATTCCTTCATCCACAGGTGCATATTGGGTGGCTCCCACCTCTTGGCTATTGTGAACAGTATTGCTATGAACACTGTTGGGGCATAAATGAAAATGGAATTATTGTGTCCCTCAGGTCTTTGGTGGTAAATCCTTTCCCCCTGGGCATCGTTGACCCCCAGCAATCACGGTGCCCAGGCTGCTGCCTGCCCTGTGAGCTCCCGACAGGACAGACACATTATGTGGCCTGGCCTCCGTGGGATGGCGTGTTGCAGCAACCTGGGCCGAAACTGATGCCAGCAGCTGTCAGATGTCCTCACATTAAAAGGTCCAGGTGCCACCAGATGCAGCTCATGAATTACTCGTAATGAGTTTCCTGACAGCCATAGTTGTCATTCCACCTGTTGCAAAAAAAAAAAAAAAAAAGTCTTTAGTTTCTCTGGCCGGCTCGGATCTGAGGGTTCCAGTGCCAGTTATGCAAATGCTATTGCAGGGCCCATGGTGCTGGGCCTCCTGCTCGGCTGTCTGCTGACACTGCAGGGCTGACCCAGAAAGTTTGAGAAACCCGAATGGAGCGACCCAAGAGAACAATGAATGAAGCCAAGTTTCTTGCACATGGATAGGAAGCTGCCGGCTGCTGGTCTGGCGGCACAGCTGTGTAAAATTGCTCAGCAGCCTGGGCCAACAGATACTGAGTAGAGTGAAAAACAGCCTGTAAAATCTGATAGGCTGTTAGGGCTTGCGAGACAGATGGGGTGTGGAGGGGGCAGTGGGTGGGAACTGGGCCCAAAGGTTATGCTCTGGGTGGCTTTCAGACCTACAGGGCAGTCTGGGCATTAAGACATACGAAGGCCACCCAGGAGT
Organism: Rhynchonycteris naso; assembly: GCA_037038555.1. Taxonomy (NCBI): domain Eukaryota; kingdom Metazoa; phylum Chordata; class Mammalia; order Chiroptera; family Emballonuridae; genus Rhynchonycteris; species Rhynchonycteris naso. Next base: position 95,757,019 of record CM072996.1, on the reverse strand, counting down.
CCCCTCCAGAGTGAAACTGAAGAAAGGGCTAATGGCAGGCTGACCTCTGTGATCAACGGGAGAGATGATGGGGAGAGGGTCATAAATTGTGGAGTGTAGGAGGCGTCAGGCTGCAAAGACCAGTGGGCATGGGAGAGAAGTCAGTCTGATTGTGTTTCTCATAAAACATTGGTTAGTGCCTAGATCCACCGTGCATTGCCTGTGCCGGTAGCAGCCTGTGAATTCTAGGTTCTGGGCAGTGCTCTGGGAAGGGTCAGCAGCCCAGAACAACAGAGAACAGCTCAGAACCCATGACAGTGCTATCAGGACCAGAGCATATGTCATGAGGCCAGGAGACCAGGTGACCAGGCATGGTTCCACCTGGCCTGCGAAGGTGGGAGGCTGTGCTTGCAGAGACAGCCACCCCACACCCAGCTCTCTCCACCCTCCTTGCCCTTGCATGTCTCTTAGGGCCCTGTGACAGCCCCACAGATGCAGATCCAGCTGTCCACTGAGGTCTGGGAGCCATTGTCAGGGCTGCTGGGCCCAACCTGGTGCATCTCGGAACTGGGCATCATAATGGCCCAGCCCCGGCCCCAGGCTGATGACTCTGTGATCATCATTTCCTCTTGTGCAGAGTGTTGGTTTGGATTTAAACTTATTTTAGCAAGAGAAGAACCATGGCTTCATTTTTCCCCAAAGGATTGCGACTTCAAAGCTAAATTCAGGATGTCCAGAAGTGAAAAGAAAAGCAGAACTGTACAGCCAGGCTGACCACACGGAGCCAGAGTGGCATGGGGATGGAAATGTAGATCCTACAATGAATAAGTAAGAAACACGTGCAATTTCAGAGAACTTGGACCAAATCTAACCCATGAAGCCAGAAAGAGGCCAGCAAAGTGACCCTGAAGGAAATGTTGAAGGGACGACAAACAAATGCAGTTGTTTTGGAAACATTAAATAAATGAGAGACAGACCCAGGAGATATGATCTAGGAAATCAAAGTTCAGATCTTGAAAAATAACCCATCCCTGCCCCTGAACGACAAATGCACTCGCAAATATGCACGTTCCACCAAGTCTGGAAGAGAGCAGACACAGCAGAAGAGGGAGAAAGGATTCAATATGAGAGGCTCCTGCGTAAATTTTACATCAACTAATTTGGAAATTCAGATAGAATTGATAATTTTCTCAGAAAATAAAACCAATCAAATTGCCTCCAGACTCAGAAGACTTCTTCTTTTTCTTCTTTTTTTCAGTGAGGAAGAGAGAGAGAGAGCAAGAGACAGAGACAGATAGACAAGAGTGAGAGAAAGATAGAGACAGACAGAAAAGAAAGATGAGAAGCATGAACTCATAGTTGCGTCATATTAGTTGTTCATTAATTGCTTCTCATACATGCCTTGACTGGGGGTGGGGGTGGGGGGCTCCAGCTGAGCCAGTGGCCTTCTGCTCAAGCCAGTGACTTTGGGCTTCAAGCCAGTGACCTTGGGCTTCAAGCCAGCGATCATGGGATCATGTCTGCGATCTCACATTCAAGCTGGTAACTGCACTCAAGCTGGATGAGCCTGTGCCCAAGCCTGTGACCTTGAGGTTTCAAACCTGGGTCCTCGGTGTCCCAGGTCGATGCTCTACCCACTGCACACCACCTAGTCAGGCTAGGAGACTTCTGAATACACCAAAAATTACAGAAGTAATAGAAGATATTGTCATAGTTCCACTCCATAAAAGGTTTTGTAGTTGCATGGTTTGAGAGACTTGTGCAACCTTAGAGGGACCATCCAGCCCCACACAATTTAATATACTTTTCAGGGGATTATAAAAAGAGAGACAGATTTGGCTCTGGCCAGTTGGCTCAGCAGTAGAGCATCGGCCCTGCATGTGGAAGTCCCAGGTTCGATTCCCGGACAGGGGCACACTGGAGAAGCAACCATCTGCTTCTCCCTACTTCCCCTTCTTCTACCTCTCTGTCTCTCTCTTCCCCTCCCGCAGCCAAGGCTCCATTGGAACAGAGTTGGCCTGGGCACTGAGGATGGCTCCAGGGCCTCCGCCTCAGGCACTAGAATGGCTCTGGCAGAAACGGAGCAACGCCCTGGACGGGTAGAGCATTGCCCCCTGGTGGGCATGCCGGGTGGATCCCAGTAGGGCGCATGTGGTAGTCTGTCTGCTTCCCCGCTTCTAACTTCGGAAAAATACAAAAAAGAAAAAAAGAAAAAGAGAGGCAGCTTTGCATGTAATTCTATAAAGGTAGAAACACACTTGATAGTTGAACTGGCTAGAATAACAAGGTACATAAAGTAGACATATAATATGCTTAATGATGCTGGTTTGGAAGCACTTCCTCTATTGTCAGAAAGAAATATTTGTATGGCTACCACACAAATACAGACATTCAACATCATTTATAAGATCCTAGCATAACGGGAAAATAGGCATATAAAAATTTAAAAGCTAGAGATGTAATTTTAATTATTTGCACATGAAAAAAAATCCACATAATACATTGCACTGATTTGAACTAAGTTAAATTAGCTGGATCCAAGACAAATTTACAAGCCATAATTATTTTCAAAATGCCAGCATCTTGCTAATATAATTTTTTTAAAGAAAAGGTCCTATTTATATGATTATTGAAAACTGACAATATCATAATATTGTATAAAAAAAACCCAAAAAAGACCTGTGATTCCTATTGTTATTAATTGAATATGCTCTCCCCGATACAGATATGAAGTCTTACCCCTACCCCCCAGTATCTCAAAATGTGACTGCATTTGGGAGTATAGTTATTGCAGGTCAGTTGTCACTAGTAAAGACAAGATAAAATTAGAGAAGGTGGGCCCCAATTTAACATGACTGGTAACCTTATAAGAAGGAGGGATGTAGAGATGAACCCAGGCACAGGGAGACACCATGTGAACGTGAGAGCAGAGGTCAGGGTGCCGCTTCCACAGGCCAAGAAGCTCTAGACATCACCTGCCAACCACTGGACACTAGGGAACAGGTCCGAACAGATCTGCTCTCTCAGCCTCGGAAGAAACCATCTCTGCTGACACCATGACTTTGGACTCCCAGTGTCCAGAACCGTGAGGCAACGCACTGTTGGGTAAGCCACCCAGCCTGTGGGGCTTGTTAAGGCTGTGGTTTCCGGGAGGATGGCTGGAGGGTGTGAATCACACCTGGATCCCTGCAGCATTTGTGGAAACGGCCCCATGATTCCTGGACCAGGGCAGAGCTGGCTGCTGTTCACCACTCTGGGCCCCCACTTTACTCACACCAAGCCTTCTCCCTGCAAAGGGGGTTGGGGGCACTTCCATTCGGTATGAAGCTCTCAGCTCATTCCCAGGAGCTGAGAATGACCTGAGACTCTGGTGTGATGAATAGACCTGTTGAGGCACCAGGTAGAGGGACAGTCTTGGGGAGTTTTATTACCTCACCCGCACTATCAGTCTCGCCCTTGACATAGGGTGTTTGTCTGGTGGGAAGGGGGTCACGCAGGGCTGGAGAGGGTGCCGAGGGCTGTCCCAACATGCCTGTAATCCCTACAGAGCCTTGGCTTGTGCCCAACACTGGGGAGCTCACCACAGAAGGTTTCTAACCTCATTACTGCCTGGCATGTTCCTGAATTTCTGAATCGCCAAGGTTAGCTACGTTTTATTTTCTCATTAGGAACAATGTGCATTACCTGTGTGAGGACCTGCACTATTAGAGGCTCACAGTGAAGATTCTCCCATGAGCCACCTCACGGGTCCTTGAAAGAGTGCAAGGGATGCCGGGCCCATGGGGGACCTGTGCACATGCTCCTATTGTGACTGTCAGAAGGTGCGCCCACCTCTACCCCTGATCCAAAGAGTTTAAAGGTTTGAAGCCTGACTCATCTGGAAGCAGCAAGTCTCACATCTCAGGGGTGGTTGTTACAATGCGTGTCCCCAGGTCCTACCCCCTAACAATTCTAATACACAGTGTGTGTCTGTGTACATTTGTGTGTATGTTTGTGTGTGTGTGTGTGGTGTTCATATGGTGTTTTCATTTGTGTTATGTGCATGTGTGGTGTGTGTGTTTATGTGGCATATGTATGTTATATGTGCGTGGTGTGCGTTTGTGTGTGATATGTGCATGTGATGTATATGTATGTGTGTGTGGTATGTGTATATTGTATACGTGTGGTATTTATGGTGTGTGTATGTTGTATGGTATGTGGCGTGTGTATGTTATGTATGTGTGTGGGGAGTGTCTATAGTGTGTGTGTATACTGTGTGTGTGGTGTGGCATATGAGGTGTGCACAAAGGCGGGAGGAGGTGGGCACTTCACTCATGACCTGTGACCCCATCGCAGATGCTCTGGAAACCATTCTTCCTTGGAACCCTGGGTCAGGGCTCAGCCAACATGAATTTTCATTTCCATGTTATATACTAACTATGGTCAAAATGTGGGGCCCGTGCGAAACAGCCTGGGTAGTCTTTACAAAGAAGTAAGTGCCAGGCTGGGTGAGCTATAGGGCTGGTAGCGTGGACAGTTTTGTGAGAAGGCTGGGGAGGCTCAGGCTCCAGCCTCGTGTGTTGATCCAGCACCAGGGTTCACACAGTTTGGTCCTGCAGTGGGGGTCCGCATTCACACCCACCCACTTGGTCAGGGGCCTACCGTGTGTCTGACTGCATGACAATGTTTACCCTGAACTGGCCTTTCTGTCAACACTGGACATTTGCCTCCATCGCCCCCTGGGAGCTGTTTATGTGAAGCCTTCCATGTTCGTCTTGGAGCAACACCCCTCCCGCTGGTGTCCTGGGCAGAGTCGAGGCCCCTCACCTCCATGTGGTTCTGCTCCTGGCTTCACTCATGATGTCTAGCCTACTTAGGGTCAAAGGATATCTCTAGTTAATTTAGGAAATAAAAGACTTGTAGCTGAATTAGTTTAGCTAAGAAAATTCCAGTAGTAGTGTGTTAAATAATTTGGTCTTTGAAAATTTATCTTTATTATGCAATATATGAGTTTGTTGCATTTGGGTCCTAGTTCAAGACATTCGTATGAAAGTTTCTCTTTTGATACGATATCCACAGATGCCCCTCTTTTTCTATCTCTCTCCATCGACCTTTATCATATACACTGTTTCACCCAGTGAGATGTCACTGGAATAAGCTATTCTTTCTTTTTCTGTCTGTCTCTCTTTTCTTCTCCATCTCCATCTCCTTCTCCATGTATCCTGCATCAGGCACACCATGTTACCTAGAGGCACATGATGGAATAAGCTATTCTCCATCCATTTTGTTTTCTGATGATGACGTTGTCTTCACATCACATGTGACGTGGTTCTCAGTTGCCTTTCCAACCCCTCAATGAGGGCTCACCGTCCCCAGCTCCCGGTCCCTGAGTCTGCAGTTGTCTGGTTGGCATTCCTCTTGCCTTTTGGTGCCCACATCCCAGCCATGTTCTTTATGCCCACTCAGTCCCCAGTGGGTTCCTGAGATCAAGGTCTGTCCAGCAGCCATCAGACTCTGCCTCCTGAGGCTTTGCTGTTCATCCTCTGTGTTCACCCACCAGGGGTGGCTTTTCCAGGACGCAGCACCCTCATGGCCACACTGTGCCCCTTGTTGCTACCTCTCTAGGCTGCCTCTCACTCCAGCATAGACCCCAACTCTTTAGTGAAGGAACTGTTGGCTCTTCCTTGGCTCCTTCTGCCTCTAGGCTAGGTTTCCCTGGAGGCTGATGGCAGACCCTCCTCTGCAAATAGGGTAGGGTTGAAGCCTGTTCACTGCAGTAGGCTGTCCTGTTGCTGCTGCTTTCCCAGGAGACAGACAGGGAACTAGCCATGCGTGCCTCTGAGAGCCTAGAGAGCCCCTTTGACCTCTCAGTTCTGTGGCCTTCAAACTCCTGCATCTCAGAAGGAGTGGCTCTTGCCCTGTTGTCCAATGTGCACAGCAGAACGCAAAGCCTGCACAGCTGTGGAGTGCGCTCTGTGAGTCTGCACCCCCAGTGCCACTGGCAGGCTTGGGGAACCTGGGGTCTCAGGGACAAAAACATGCAAAGTCAGGGACCTTGTCTCTCCTATTTATACAAAGAGTTCCAAAATTGTTTTCCTTTGGGGACTTAAGAAAGCAGTGTTTGGGTAATTTTTAAAAAAATTTTAGGTGAGAGGAGGGAAGATAGTGAGGCAGACTTCCTTGACTGGGATCCACCCGGCAACCCTGTCTGGGGACGATACTCAAGTACTGAGCTATTTTTAGCACCTGAGGCTCTTGTGCTCCAATGAAGCCCTCCTTATTGCCCAGGGCCATGCTTGAACCAATGGACCTACTGGCTGTGGGAGGGGAAGAGAGAGAGGAGGGGGAGGGGGAGAAGTAGATGGTGGTTTCTTTTGTGTGCCTTGACTGGGAATCAAACCTGGGATGTCCATACACAGGGCTGACATTCTGTCCACTAAGCCAGCAGCCGGGACCTGTTTAGGTAAGTTCTTAGTCAGAAAGGAAAGGAACTTTTAGTGAAAATGTCTTTTGTGTTCACCCTCCCCTCTTTGTGCTTTCAGGAAGAGTTGAAAAGGAAGATGTGAGTCCACTGTTTGATGAGCAGTTTCTGCTGTGCAGGTGGAGGAAGGACAGGGCCCAAGGGACAGGAATAGGACTTACATCGTCTCCCGGGAAGCACTCACTGGCATCTCAGAGGCTTACAAATCTCATTATGGTCCTGGAAACTGCAAAAGCAGCTTGTTAACCTTCTCCTGCTTTCCTATATGGCCTTTCGAGAGACAGTGAGAGGGACTTCCTTGGAGGACGGACCCCAGCCCACCTCACTGCTGAAAGGATCGACACGGTGCCTGGCTGCTCTGGGAAGACAGACATGGAGGGATGAAGTTCTGTCTCTTGCCAGCAGTCTGGGCAGCTCGGAGGTCACACATGAGTGGTGACTTTATCAGGCTCCAGTATATAAAAAATAATGCACGGGCGTCCACACTAGCAGCTGCACAGTGGGGCGTGTGTGGGCTGATGTGCTTACAATGGCAGATCAATAATCCTCCATTTTGAGACCGGTGATTATTGGCCCTGGCTGGTTAGCTCAGTTGGTTAAGAGTGTAGTCCTGAAATTAAAACGTTGCAGGTTCAATCCCTGATCAGACCGGGCATACATGGGAAGCAACCAAGAAATGCATAACTGAGTAGAATAAATGCTTCTCTTCCCCTTCTCCTCAGTTTCCCTTCCTTTCTTTGTCTCTCTAAAAATTGATAAAAATTAAACCCTGGACTGATAATTCGGTTGGTTGGAGCATTGTCCTGGAGCATGGAGGTTGCCGGTTCGATTCCCTGCTCAGGGCACATACAGGAGCAGCCTGATGTTCCCGTCTCACTCAAAACAAAGCAACACAGACAAAAATACCCCAAAACTGATTATTTATGGGGAAAGTGTACTGTGTGGCTGCCATGTGTACCTGTCTAGAAAGTTTAGGTTGAAGGCAGAAGCATGAGAAAATCTTCTCCCACCCTATCCTGTTCATGAGAATCTGTTTCCCAGGTAAATCTGCCATCTCTGAGCTTTTGGAGCAGGGGTGCCCACACTTTTTCAGCTTGCGAGCTACTTATAAGATGACCAAGTCCAAATAATCTACCTACAATAAAAATGCCAAACATAAATTTATTTCTTCTATATTATCATTATTTAAGTTACTATTATTACTATTTAATATTGTGTATTCTTCTTTCACCTTTCTCCTTCTCAGCTCTCTTTTTGGAGGAAAGTCAATGTCATAGTTTTTATGAACAGTCCGATAAAGCCGCTCCACATTTCCCTTCTTTGAAATAGCAATGGCACACAGACAGATGAGGCAAACGCACTTAGAATATGACATAGTGAAAACAATCCCTCCCATTCTGTAGGAAAGTGGTAGGTTTTAGGCTTCTTACTCGGACCAGCTACAGCACTCATTTTTATACCCTTTGTTGTATTTAGTTTAAATAAGTTGAAGGCTAACTATGCAGCAATGTAACTGAACAAGTTAGCACTGTTTAACGCGCATGCGTAGGGTGTCAAAAGTTCAGACGTCAGATTGGCTACCCTGTATGCCAATCAAAAGACAAATGTCTTTTTAATGTCATGCGATCTACCCACACTTTCTTTGCAATCGACCAGTAGATTGCGATTGAGGTATTGAGCACCCCTCTTTTGGAGCAAGGAGAGTGACTGAATGCCTTCCAGAGACTCCGTTCCTTCCCTGGCCCTTGACCAGACTGTGGCCAGGTCTCCCTTCTCTGGGTCTATGCAGATAGGAAGGGGGGGGTGGGGAGGTGAGCCACAGAGCAGCCCGGTGCCTTAATTGTCATGACTGCCGGAGACGAACTTGGGAAATGACACAGATCCTTGTTCTGTGGCCCCAGATGTGGTGGGAATCCTGTGAATTTTCCCTCTGATGGTGCCATGAGGGTTGGGTTCGTCAGAAAGACTTGTCGCACAGCCTGGCAGTTGAAAGGTCGCATTGAACTTTCCTAATCCTGAGTCCGCAGGTTTTTAGGGAACCCACAGTAACATTCAGGCGCTGTGAGCACGGAGGAGGAAATGCCTCACTAACTCTGACTGTACTTGAGCATTCCTGCAGCTGTGCAGACAGTCCTGGGGACACCCATGAATTATGGCTAATGTCCACGGAAATGTCCACTGATGCTACCACTGCCTCAGTATGGCAGTTCCTAGACCAACCACTGACTTGTCATTTAGTGTCTTCAGGAAAGAGAACATTAAAAACAAAAAAAATTTTTTTTTTTTGGTAGCTTTAGTTCACTCTGATTTTCTCTGTACTCTTACACATTTTATTGATTTAAAAACATTGTTATGGGAAGGGGATCACAGGCCTTGCCAGATTGCCCCAAGTATGCACACACCGAAGTTGTTCCACTTCAGCGGGAGGGATGTGCCTGTAGACAGGAGAGGGCGAGACTTTTGGTGCCTTCCAAACCAGAGTGAGGGAGTGGGATGGGAGCCTAGCTTGTCATTAGAATTGTGTTCCTTTGTGTACGGAACAATGACATGGTTACATGTGGAGCGTGGACACAGAATTTAACTTGAAGGCCATGACCTTTCAGAGCAGTTCTATGACCACTCACAAACAAAAAGGTGAGTTTCTTATGCTCAGGAAGCCTGGAGGTAGTGGAGACGGGTAGAAAGACAAACTCGAGTACAGAATAAGCTTCAAAAGTTCTTTTTTGGGGCCTGCTTTTTGGTGGCAGTGAAACATGTAGTAATTCTTGGCTTTTGGTCACTTTTGGAGCAGTTGCTACTATTGTTCAATTGATAACATCACCAGAGAATTCCAAAGCTCATCTCACACGCATGAGTGCACGTGCGGGAGGCGCTGGGGTTCACCGTGGAGGTCCCCTCGAGCAGCTCCCGGGGAGCCCGAGGATACGTTCCCCCCTCTCCTATGAGTGCAGCTGGCTGCTCGCCAGAGGACGGGGCTTCGGCTCCCATGGGCCCCATTTTAGCAACAGCTGCAACTTCAGTTTTCATGAGAAATAACACCTCTCAGTGTTATTTTTAGCATTATTCTTAGATATAGATGATGGCACTCCAGATGTCTTATACCCAGAGTGCAGAGTGCCAGAAATACCTGCGTTTTCCTGGAAACAGGGAGAGCAGAAAGCCGTCCTGCCTGCCTGTTCCACCCCCAACAGTTCCAAAAAGAAATGGACGTTTTCACTTTTTTTCAGTTTCCTCTCCTCTCCTCAGCTCCTTTTGTGATTGTTCTGAGCCAGACAGCTTCTTAGGAGGCACAACAAACAGGTGAGCGTTTTGTGGTCTGTGCCTGCCTGACAGATGGCTGCACCGTTGCAAGTGAGTGTGGGACCCTGAGCCCCTCCCGCCCTATCCAGGCCGGGGAGACGCACACGTGCTCAGGGTCCCATGCCTTCCTCACTCTGGTTTTTGAAGACAGTCTTGTCTTGGGTACTAATTGGACAACTCTGGCGAGCAACGGAGCCCACGCCGCTGGGGCAAGCACTCACGGGTCATCAGTCCTCGGCAAGGTGGGGAACTGAGAGCGCAGGATCTTCCTGGGCCTCTGCTCAGAAAAGAACAAGACGCCAACTCTTACCTGGTTTCGTGGACATTCTTTTTCCCTTTGTGTATCTTGCTGGTCGGATGTTGATGACTACGATGAGGGGACGTGAAGACTGCAGGGACGGGGCAGTTCTTTATACCGCAAGTGGCAAGGGCAGGAGAGGGCTAGAAGTCTGCCCCCAGGGCCCCGGCCACTCTCTCAGGTGTGGGCGGGGGAAGGTGTGGTTGTAACATCCAGGAAGGCCCAGGGACACAGGAATTTTCATGCTGCCTCTCTGCTTCCTAGTGCACAGAGCCGTGAGCCTGGGGCTATTCAGGGAAACCCAGATGCAACAGGGGCCACTTCGGAAGTGATTGTGCACAGGGCTGGCCAAGGTGGGCTGGGCAGGTTGGTCTCAGGGCATGTGAAGAGAGTGCCATCTCTGCTGGGACCACAGTCTCTGCAGGTTGCATGGACAAGGGACCCAGGTGTGACACTCAGGCTGTGTCAGCCTAGTCAGGTGGCACCTGTACTTCCCACCCCCAGTGTGCCCCCAGGCATTAGTCATCAGTTCCTGAGTAATAGGTGAGTCTCACACACTAGCCCCCTTTTGTTACCTCGCAGCCTCTGAGGCTCAGGAGTCTGGGAGATGTTTCACCTGGGTCCTCTGCTCAGCATCTCAAGGTGTCAGCTAGGCTACCTGCACATCTGGAGTCTGGAGGTCACTCATGTTGGTGGCAGCCTGCCTCTCTGTGGCCTTAAAGACTGAGGTTCCTATGTTTTTGAGGGCTGCTGGGTCTTTGTCCTGAGGCCCTGCCATCGCAGGGCAGCTTCTTTGCAAGACAGAGAGGACCTCAGATGTCAGAGAGGGTCCTCGTCCTTCTCTTAAGGGCCTTCACCGAATTAGCTCAAGCCCTCCGAGAGCCGTCCTCCTGATTATTCTGACGTTTTGACTTGGGGCCTTCATAACGTCTGAGTACTTCCATACCTCTGCCTCCTCTTCTTGGTTAGAAGCAGTTTCAGGTCCTGTGACTTGCAAAGCAAGGGATCCATGGGTGTGGACCTGGGGGGCAGGGCTTATGGAGGGAGTTCTGGTTTGTGTGCTACACCCTCCCTGGGAGGTGCCAGGATCGAGTTGTCACCAGTGATGCTGGGGCCACTTAGCCCCCGTCAGTGTGGGTATCAGTGGTCATGAAGCTCCAGGTCCCTTGTACCGTGAGTTGGAGGAGTTGAGGCAGCATGGTCTTCACATCCCGCAGGCTGGTTGGCCGACACCAGAGGCAGCCTCTACCTCCCCAGCCCGCCCGTGTGGGCCCCCTCCCTCTGTGCCTCATTTCCTCATCTGCCTCACTCTCTGTGGGCCTGCCTCCTGTGGAGTCGCCATTGTGCCCAGAGTCAGTGCACGTGGCCAGGGTCCAGGGTGGCCAGGCCAGGTGCTGTGACCTCATCAGGCCACTGTGCTGTGGACATCCCTGCTTGATCCTGCCTGTCACAGGAGCTGGTTCTTGGTGTCACTTTTTTAAGCAAGGGACGGCAGTAAGACTGTGCATCACGCATAATGAAGCCTGATTGTAGGGACAAGCAGGATGATTGCGGTTTGGACTCAAAGGCTGTGTCAGAACTGTCTGATGTCCATAATGTGCAGCCCCCAGAAGCACCAAAGTGCGAGGAGGTGCACCCCAGACCTTCACGCATGTGGCTGTGACCTCATAGCCTCCCTCCTGTCCCCACTCCTGCATCACACTGAGGCCGGGATCCTCCAGGCCTCTGTGTGATGCACTGCTGTCTCCCCATAGACGTGTGTCCCCCTTCCCCTTGACCCACAGTGCCTCACATAGATGTTGATAAACATCCTCTGTAGCCCTCACACACTGGATTATAATCACAGGTTTGCACGCCTCTCTCCTGGTTAACAGTGAGCTCTTGGAAGATAAGCAGCCACATCTTTGCATGTGTGGCCCTCAGCACCCAGTCCTGGGTTCTGCAAGTATTTGTTGAGTGACTGAATAAAGAAGACAGACACTGAGGTGCGAGTAACAGAGATGGAATAACACTGGGCCTCACTGTTGACCAGACAAGTACAAACTTTGTCACTTGGTCACCTCTCAAAGAAGAGGAAGCTTTGCCAGCACCAAATGATGAGCATGACCACCTCCCTGAGTCCCTTCCTAAACCTATGGCCCCTCTCAAGGTGTAGTCGAGGTGTTTGACAAAGACACGAGAGATTCTTTGAGCCCAAGGCACATAGACTGTGGGCTTAGCAGACCTGAGTCTACATTCTTTTTTTTTTCTTTGTCACCAGTTAACCAGATGTGTGGGCCATAGTGTCTCTGTCAACATGGAGATGTGGATAATCCTAGAGTTCAGGGTGGCCATGGGCTCCAGCTCCCGGAGGACTGATGAGGGGTGGTGTTCTGTGACTCACTCAGCAAACACTCATTGCATCCTAGCATGCACCTTGCTCCAGGACAGGCCCCGACTCCCAGGATGCAGGCCTGTGAGTGCTCAGTTGTGTGAGCAGGCCAGATGCTGAACAGAAGGTTGGGACCTCGGCCACAATCCTGCTGTGTCAGTGTGGCGTGGGCCGAGGACCCAGGCAGGGATGGGAGTGATGGACAATCAAAGAAGGTTTTAGTAAAAGACAACAGAAGAGCTGAGCTGTAGGTGGAGTAGTAAAGGTGGAGGCAGGGGTAGGGCTTCCATATACACTAGGTTCTCTCCACTCATTGTCATTCATTTATTTATAATCGGGTACAGCTAATCCTTCACTTATGCAACTGTTCCATTCTACAAGGTCTTTCTCAACTTGAACTTTGCAGATTGCTTTGGATTTAAAGACACAGAATCCTTTATACACACATGGTCCAAAGTACTTCTCGACGTAGAAGCAACGTGAATTTGTGTGCAGGGGAGAGGCAGGTTCGATCACGCTCACACATCAATCTGCTCATTTTCTCATCTCGTCTGTGAGCAGGTCCTGCATTTCCCAGCTCTGTCTTTCGTGGAGACTGAGCTGGGAACAGAAAAAGAAGACCCTGAGAGGGGTGGGCCAGCTCCCCTGGGGGGAGGGGTTTTGCCTGTCGCCTTGCTCACTGGCCCATGGATGGTTCATCCCTGAGACCGTTTTGTGCTGCTGAGGTCCCTGCAGGTCCCGCTCTCTGTGCCCATTGCAGAACGGGGGTGGACTCTGCAGACTGCTTTTGCCTCCTCTGCTTTGGCAGCAGAGAAAGGTCAGGTTCTTGTGGGTGGTGGTGACCTGGGAGCTGCAGCCCCCACTCTCTGCTAGCTCCAGCTCCAGCACCGATGCCCTGCTTCCCTTCGGGCCCAGGAGAGACAACGGCCCATCTTTCCTTCACGTGCTAGACCCCAGCACATGTGGTGAGGAAGAACCTGTGCGTCCTCCTCGGTAGGACAGTCACTGTGCCCGCTGGCTGAGCCCTGCCCTTGGGCGGCTCCACCGGCTCTGCACTCTGCTGGGTACCTGCTGTGCTCCCTACCACCCACAGGCTCTGATCTCCTCTCGATTGCTCAGAAGCCATGTTTCTTTTGTAATGAACAGAACACATGCGAAGCCCTGACCACCGGGTGGTGGTACCTGGAGGTAGAGCCAATGGGAGGTCCCTGGGTTGATGAAGCCAAGAGGGTGGGGCTCTTGCAATGGCGCTAATGCCCTTCTTGTGTGAAGAGCCCAGAGCTTGCTATGAGTACGCCAGGAAAAACCCTCATCAGAGCCACCTGTGCTGACACACCCAGGTGCCCTTCGCCCAGCAAGACTCGCTACGCATGCATGGCTCCTCCTTTGTTCAGGATCCTGCTCAGGACCACCGTGACCGCCTCTCAGCCCCTCTCCACTCAGGAACCTCACAGGGATGATGCCTGCATGTGCTCGTGGATGGTGCGCTGCGGCATGGGCCACACGGTCACCCGGGGGTCCTGCCTCCCCCTCACACGCGGCCCCTGGCTTCAATCTTCTCTGAATTGCAGGTCGTGTCTCTCCCTGCAGTCTGTCACACAGCCTTGCTCCTGATCCCTGGCAGGTAGGTGTGACAGAAGAAGGGCCTTTCGTCTTGTTCACAGATATCTTCACTGCCAGGGACAGTGTTTAGTCTGCGGTGGGTGCTTCACAAGTATCATCCGGGTGGTCAGCCGATGTTCTATTTTGCTCCTCAGTGTCAGGTATTAGATGGCAGAGAGCAAGCAAGTGGACATGTACATGAGTGTGTGTGAGTTCAGTTTCTCTGATGATGAGAGGTCCCACACACCTGCCCTCTGTTTCCTAGTCTTGGTGACAAGCTCTGAGAAAAGGGGTAAAGTCCCTTCCAGTGAACTACTGGAGGGTGGTTGAGGGGCAGAGAGAAAGAGCAAGGCAGATGACTCCCAGTAGTGCTGCTGGGCCATGCAGGACTGCAGGCCCCTGTGGTAGTCCCCTCGCTCCCACTCCACAGGACAGCCTTCTGTGGGGCTGTAGAAATGGCTGGTCGCTTCCAGTTCATGCACTCCACTTTCCTCGATAGTCTGCAAAGCAGAGACCACATCCTTTCTTTATCTGGGCCGCCTGAGACGTTCCTGGTGACTGGTCTGCGTGGGCGGTCAGAACCCAGAGGAAGGGCTTCCTGCTGACCTGTGCCCTGCACTGTGTTGCGACTTGCGTGTGTCGGCCGCTGGGTGTGCAGACTCTGAGTCAGATGTGGCTTCCCGCCTCGACTTAGCAGACAGCTACCATGTGCGCCCTGCACAGCGAGCCCTGCCTCCTTATTCACGTGGTCTGAAAGGGGACGCTGCGCAGAGTCCGGCCATAAAAATGACTCGGGTGGCGTGTTCTCACGTAAAAGAGCTGATGGTTAATTCCTGTGATCCCGGCTTGTGTTAATGCAGCATCATTAAAGGAGTCACGGACCCAGGGCAGGTAACTGGCACTTGCCTTGGAAGAAAGCCTATGTGATGAGGTTTCTGGAGCAGCCATGCAGGGGTTCAGAGAGGGGATCTTTCAGAGAATGATATACACAGACCTGGATTTGAGATGCACCAGTAGTGCACAGACCCCTCATTCAGTCCTGGGTGTTGCTCCTCCAGTGGTGTCCCTGGACCACAGCATTGGTGGGGCCCGTCCTAAGTGCAGAGTCTCCAGCCTCAGCCTGGGTGTTGTCTCCAATCGCAAGGCAAGTGCAGTGCAATGTCCACCGTCCTCCTTGCAGCGGCTCCTCCCTTCCCTGAGGGAAACTGAGGCTGGAGACCAGCTGGAGGAGCACAGGTTCATGGCAGCGCCTCCGGCAGTGCCCTCATCCCACACTTCTGCACGAAGGGTTCTTTCTGTTGGGACCCCTGCTGCTTGCCATGTGACAAGCACCCAGCAGCAACGAGCTTCATGCTTTGTTCCCCAGGTTGGTGGTAGAGTGGCTTAAAGGTCCTGTGGTCACACCGCTCCCTAGGTCATCTGTGTCTAAGTCATCCCTCTCAGAAACCCTTCAGGTGTTTCCCATGGCAACATGGTCACTGGCTGCCTAAATATTTGTTGTCATCGGTCGGCTAAATCTTTTGTAACTTAAAATTTTAAGCCTGACGATATTGGCAGACTCCATCACACATGCCTTCGAAGCTGGTTATAGTCCCTGGGAAAACAGCACCTGTTTTCACCGCTGGCTGGCAGCCAGGGCTGCTGCATCCTTCCAGGCTATTTCTGGGTTTGAATTAGACACACAGGCAGTGTGCCCACCCCAGGCCTGATGTACAACAGACTCACAGTGTGTGCTTTATATAATTGTTGTGGGATGCTTATTTTAATGATCACAGTGTGCCTTCAAATATAGGGACACACTTTGTAACCAACGTGTGGAGGTCTCCCCAGTCCAGCCAGCCCTGTCCCCAGCACAGGTGCCCAGACTCCTCCACAAGGCCCACAATGGCTCACTGCGTGGGGCTCCTGATGGGTTTTGCCCAACGTGCTCATGACAGGGGGGAGCAGTTTGTTGTGGACTTGATCTGAAAAGTGTGGCTGTTAAGCCCCAACCTAGACTGACAGACCTTACCAAGGTACCAGTACCGTGAGGTCTTCCTAGGGGTGCCATCTGTCCTCAGGTAAGGACAGGAACAAGCTCTTTTCAAGTAGGAAGCCCCTTCCTCAACTTCTCAGAGACACAGAGCTGGGGAAGCCGGAGGGGCAGGCTGAGTCTCCCTGCGTCCCTTCCCTCCTCAGTGTCTGACACCATCTGTCTTTAGGGGGCAAGCGAAGTGTTAGTGGATATTGTAGACATCAAGAATGATATAAAGTTGGCCTTCAAAGGGACATTTTGTCTGGGATCATTCCAACATCACCGTGAAGGAAGACACAGATTTTACGTGCTGAGGCCAGCTACTTGCTCTCCTTGCCACCAAGGACTGTGGCTGAGAGGGAGGCTTAGGATGGACAGAATGAGGCTCTCAGACGGGGTTTTGCTGCACATGGTGCGGGCATGGGTGGTCCAGCTCAGTCTGGGCTGCAGTCACGAGTGTGACCCAGGCACCCACCTGGGACCCTGAGGTTCTAATGTTTTATGTTTTGGGCTTTTGAAAATTTTTCTATGTTGGCAAAGGACTGTTAGGCACCCAGTGGCCATGGTCATCACTGTCCCGAAGCAGAGCTGTGCCACTGGACTGGGTCATTTTCTGCTATAAGAAAGAGAAGATGTCAGAGTGTGGCTCCCAAATAAAAACAGGCTTCATGCCTCTCTGGTCAGTAGCCCTGGGGATACAGGGCTGTGGGAAGATGGCCTGAATGTATCTATCTCATTGAGATGAGACAAATCCTGATTTTGGTGCCACCGCCCTCCTCATTTCTGAAGAAAAACAAGTTTTAGGTTCTAACTGTACTTTAAACAATATTTAGGCTTCCTGGGATGCTGCTGGGCAGATAAAATATATTATGCTCATTTTTTTAAAGATGGAACTGCCCACATGGAAGCCCATCACCCAGGTGATATTAGTTGTCCTTATGCTTGGGATGGGCATAATTATATTATTGGGTGTGGGGCACAGGCTGTAAGCAGGCAGAGTCCTTATAGCCCAAGGTTAGTTTTAAGAGTAAGCTTTTCCCCACACCCTTGACTGATTGGATGATGTGCGGTGGTGCACTCTCATGAGGAATCCTCTTATTATGCCTCAGATAAGTGACTTTGTATCAGAGACTTCCTTGTTTGTAGATTGGATTAAAGGTTTGGATTTCTACACTATAAAGTGGGGCAGACTGGGAGCTTGCTCGCTCTCGGTTCCTGAGGTTAGTATTAGAGAGGAGAGCAGCCAAGATGGTGGAGTGCTGAGGGAGAAGCCAGTTTGTGCAGAGTTTGTGCAGAGATGGGAAACAGAGGTGAATAAGTCTGTTGAGCTAGAAGTCTTTGATGCTAGGAAACTCAGATAAGTCAGTAGCTTTGTGAGCACTGAATGAGTAGGTTTTGGAGCCCAGTGTGTGTTTTTGCTTGCCTGCCGGGTGCAAGCTAGAATTAAAGCTGATGGTTCATCAGTTCTTGTCTCCGTTGTTTCATTACCGACTCTCCAAATCTAATGCGAACTTGCATGGGCCAGGCGGCTGTGATGGTGGCCTTGGCCACTGGCTCTACAGACGCCAACGCTTGTGTGTTAGAGTTCATAGCAGCAGTGTATGCAAGAGCCCAGAGATGGAGACAACCCCCATCTGTGGACAAACAAAATGAGGTCTATATGTGGCTACTGACCATGTTTTTTTTTTTTTCAGAGTCCTGATCTTTTGACATCTGGGGCCTTGCTGACCCTGGAGGGACTGTCCCACTCAGGATAACTAACTTCTCGAGATAGTAAATGACATCTTCATGAGCCCGCCTTTCACATGCAGACCAGCCAATCCAAAGCCCACTCTCCAACCACCTCCTCTGTCAGCTCTCACACCCTGGTGACTGTCTTCCTGCCCTTGTCACCCCTGGGCCTGATATCAGACTGTAAGGGACAGTGCCTATACCCCAGGGCTTGTTGAAATTATTTAACCTAGCCAATCTTGAACTGCTCACCTTGCCTCGCTCCCTCAATCTCATGGAAACCCTCAGAAAGAAGCTTGCCCATGTTCTCCCCACCCCTCGGCCTCCTGTCTGTCCCTGCTTCTCCCCTGTGTGGCCCTGCATGGCATGCCCTGCCTGCTCTTCCTGAGGGTCGGTGAGGATAAGAACTTTCTTCATATTAGTCGATTCCATGTCCATGGGCTTACTATATCTGATTAAAGCAAATTCTAGATACGTTGGAAAGCAATTTGCAATGAAATATTATTCAGCCTTGAAAAGGAAAAAAATCAGTCCTGGCCAGTTGGCTCAGTGGTAGAATATCAGCCTGGCAGGTGGAAGTCCTGGGTTTGATTCCCAGTCAGGGCACACAAGAAAAGCGACCATCAGCATCTCCACCTTTTTCTTACTTCCTTCTCTCTCTCTCTCTTCTCCTCCTACAGTCATGGCTTGATTGGTTTGAGCTCATCAGCCCTGGTGTACTCAGAATGGCTCAGTGGGACCTTTGCCTCAGGCACTAAAAGTAGTTCAGTTGTAAGCATGGCGCTAGATGGGCAGGGTATCAGTGCCTGATGGGGGTTGCTGGATGGATCTCTGTCGGGGTATATGTGGGAATCTGTCTATTTCCCCTCCTCTCACTTAGGAAAGAAGAAAAGAAAAAAAAAGAAAATAAATACTAGCCCAGGCCACAATGTTGATGATCCTTAAAATCATTATGCTGTGTGACATAAGCCAGTCACAGAAGGACAAATACTGTGTGGTTCCATGATATGAAGTCCTTGGAACAGTCAAAGTTATAGGGACAGAATGTAGAATGTTGGATGCTGTAAAGCCAGTGGCCAAGGTCACCATCACAGCTGCCTGGCCAGTGCAGGTTCACACTAGATTTGTACAGTTGGCAATGAAACAACGGAGCCAAGAACTGGTGAGCCATCAGCTTTAATTCTAGCTTGCACCTGGTGGGCCAGCAAAAACACACACTGGGCTCCAAACCCCACTCATTCAGTGCTCACAAAGCTACTGACTTATCCTAGTTTTCTAGCATCAAAGGTTTCTAGCTCAACAGACTTATTCACCTCTGTTTCCCATCTCCTTCTCTCTGCACAAACTGGCTTCTTCCTCAGCATTCTGCCATCTTGGCTGCTTCCCTTTTCCTCCATGTGGCCTTAATCTGCTCTCCTCTCTAATACTAACCTCAGTAATCAAGAGTGAGCAAGCTCCCAGTCTGCCCCACTTTATAGTGTAGAAATCCAAACCTTTAATCCAATCTACAAACAAGGAAGTCTCTGATACAAAGTCACTTATCTGAGGTATAATGGGAGGATTCCTTATGAGCGTGCACCACCCTACATCATCCAATCAGTCAAGGGTGTGGGGAAAAGCTTACTCTTAAAACTTGCACGTGGGCAGCACCATCTTTAACAAAGTGAGCATAATATATTTTATCTGCCCAACAGGTGCCATACTCTGGGGCAGGGGGACGGCCAGCTAGTGCTTAATGGGGACAGAGGTTCAGTTTGGGAAGATGACAAAGATCTGGAGATAGATGGTGGTGATGGTTCCATGACGATGTGAATGCACTTACTGCTTCTTAATTGCACATCTAAAAGGATTAAAGTGGTAAATTTTATTTTATGTATAACTAGCTGTACTTGGCCATGCATTACTGTGGCTCAGTCTGGTTAAATGGAAAAGAAAGAAAAGAGGAAGCGCACGTTTCTAATATGTTTAATTTCACATTGCTTGTGGGTATACAATATTTTTTGTTGTTCCATTGTCTGTGCAGATATAGAGAGTGTCTGGTTTGCCGACTCTAGAACATGCAACATATAATTGTCCATGTGAGAAGCAGTCCATGTCTAGATCGAGGAATCACAGGTAACGTTTGCCTGAAATCTCCTGCAAACAATATTAATGCATCTAGATCTAAACCACACATTTCTAAAGATTGGCCCTGAGCTTTGTTGATGGTGATTGCAAACGCCAATCAAATTAAGAATTGCAATCTCTTAAATTGAAATGGCATATCCCTTGGAATCATAGGAATGCGAGGAATGAGGACATCTTCACCTTTGAAAGGTCCTGTCAAGATTGTTGCTTCTATGATGTCGCTTATTAATTTTTTTACTGCAAGCCGTGTACCGTTGCAAAGTTTTGGCTGGTTGATATTTCACAACATGATAATTAGCATGCCAATTTTCAATTGCAGTACGTGCAGTGGCATCCCTGGCAGATTGAGTGAATTCAAAAATTCTATTGGATAATTAACTGCTTCATCTGCTTCCACAACCGTGTCAACAGACTTGTGACTGCCTCACTTTGAACGTTAGACTGAATAATATTGTTAAGTTTGTAGACATCTTTGTTCTTGGCCGCAAGAATAGATCGCTCACTCAGCCAATCATGATTCGTATAATTGGTTTGAATATTGGGAAATACTTTTTTAACCAATTCTTCTTTTGACGTCACTAAATTGCAGAAGTTATGAGACAATAAAATTCGTCCTGAGGTCAGATCAACCGGCACCTTTCCATTCCCAATTTCCAGCAATTGATGTGAGAATATCTGCTGATTGACTGTTTTGCAGCTGGACATGCATATTTGTAGTTAATTTTAACGTCTTTACATGTTGCCACAGAGTAGAGTATTTTAGGTAAACATTTATTTCATCTGCTGGTGTCGATCGAGGAATTACAGGTAATGTTTTCCTGAAATCTCCTGCAAGCAATATTAATGTGTTCCCAAATGGTCTGATGTTTCCATGCAAATCTTGCAATAATCCATCAAGAGCCTCGAGCGATTCTTTTGTGCGCCATTGTGCCTTCATCCCAAACAATAAGTTTGCATTTCTGCAATACTTTTCCCATGCTGGATGCTTTGAAAATGTTGCATGTGGGAGTTTAAATGAATTGCATGTTCAATAGCAATTTCAAAGCAGAATGAGCAGTTCTTCCACCTGGTAACAATGTCACAGCTATTCCAGACTATGCAAGAGATAAGCCTATGGCATTGTGGGATAAAAACACACACATATTCAAATGTAATGTTGTGTCAAAATTTCAAAGCAATCAGTGAAAAACTTTCAGAGATTTAAGATTTTGAACAAATGAACATTTACATTTTTATTTATATAAATTCATCAAAAGTAAAATGTATTTAGGTTGCTGGTAAAAGTGTTCTTTAGGGCCCATGGGTCTGAGCTCTCTGAGGGCAGGACATGTGGTGCTGCATCTCCCTCGCACCTAGTAGGTGCCTGGCCGCAGGGTGGCGAGGTGTGAGTGTCACAGCAAGGCTTATCCTCCAGCTCCCTGTAGTCTTCACCTCTAGTGGGCTTCAGGAGGCCTGGAGCCCGTTGCCCCAGGGCCTTTGCAAACTTCTGTGGCTGCTGACAGGGTCTCCCACTTAACAAACTGGAGCAGAAAGTCAGCTTCTCAGCAAACTACCTGGAGCAGCAGCAGGTTCTGTGAGCACAGGACCCAGAGGGGTGGATTCCATCCAAGAAACAGACTGAGGTGGGTGTGCAGGCCCTGCTCACTGGAGGTGACCAGGTTCTGCCGGGGTTTACTGATGCCCAACTTGCTGCCCCTTTTGCATTTTCGTTTTTCTTGGGGGAGCCCTGCTTCTCCAGGAGCTCCCTGGATGGAGGGTAATGCTCAGGGTGACAGGTGGCCGTCACCTGTGATTTTATGCAACGCTAGAACACCTACCCTTTGGTTTTGATGATTTGATTTTTAATAGAATTCAAATGACACCATGACCCAACCCCCCAGGAAATGCCCCAGTGCTCTGTCAACGCTGTGCTGAGGCTGAGCACCAGGGTTTTACCAGGACACCCCCACTCCCCCCGCTGGGGCTGCAAGGCTTGTGGGCCAGGGCGGCTGCAGACATGGGCTTGCTCCCTTCCAAGGCTGCAGGCTGCTTTGTGGCCCCTCCCCGGCCCTGCAGGTTCTTTTGAAAACCGCAGACTCCTGCTTTCAACTCTTTCTTCTGGTCTCTGATAAAAGGGAAATTTAGAATCACTTTTAACAGTCTGACTGAGAGCTCAGAAGGTTTGTCTGCAAAAACAGGACATCAAAGCTTAGAGTTCCTTGGGGACTTAGTTCGAGACAACGGGAGGAGGAAAGGTCTGTAGCACCCTGGGTCCTGGCTTCCCCTCTGCCTTGGTTTCATGCCCCAGCTGCATGGTCAGCGTGCCTGTGCCTGGACACCTGACAGGTCTCTTAAATGCGACCACAGGCCAATCTGACAAACCCTGCGAATAGCTCAGATTCCTGGAGACATGCCGTAATTGCTCTGGGAAGAGCAGTTTGGCTTGGGTCCTACTCTGTTGGTTTGAATTTCAGAAAGATTCTGCTTGCTCCATGATGTTTATAGCAGCTCCAAGATAATTTTGGAGTCCATGAAGAGGCAGGCTGAGCAGGGCTCCTGCCTGCACGCTGGTCTTGGAACCCAGGACAGCCCACTAGCAGACAGCCTTCTTCTGTCCCAGGCCTGCGCCAGCTCCCGCTAACATGTCTGTGGTCCCATTTCCTGCAGGACCAAGGCATTGACCATGAGGCTGGGACTGCAGGACTCCCTCACTGGCCCGAGGTGATCGGGGCCCATGCCTGGCCATGGGCTGTGGGAGTACTGCAGTGAGTGTGTGTTTCTTGTTGAGCTCAGGGCTGGGTTCTAAGGTGACAGGTTATTTGTGGGGTTGTTCCTTTCTTTTCCACACCAACATCCTTGAAAGGAGGGGTGTGGCCTCATGCCTTCTTCCTGCTGTTAGCCGGCTGTTCCTTACATATCAAGTGCTGGGTTTCAGCTGCTGAGCAGGGGGGAGGGTGTGCAGTACCCCCTGGGGGTGAGACAGTCATGGCTCCTGTGACCTGATGCTGAATCACCATGTACCTGATGCTTACTGACACCAACAAACCCCATGTCACTGCGCTCCAGGACTGGGGTGTCAGGAATTCAGGCACAACACTCAGATCTGGGCCCTGGCGGGGGTGCGGGGGTACTGATGGGAGCATGTTGGACGGTGTGGGCTTCTTCCTGGCATGGCGACTGCAGGGCACCACCGTCTGGGTGGCCTGGCATTGCAGAAGTTGTCCATGTACATGTGGAAGCTGTGTGGCCACTGCGATGCAGCACAGGTCCAGGAAAGCAGGAGAACCTCGGGTGACCCAGGTACTCCCCCCACAAGGAGGACGTTTCTATGTGAAAAGGCTTGCGTTGTGGGGACCTGGGGGAGGGGGTGTGGCAGGTCACAGGTATTCCAGGCGCAGTCTCCTGACCCTGTAGCCAGGGTGAGTGCATATCCACACCAAGCCCTCTCCCCCCGGACCCTGCCCTTGCATTTGCCCTTCACACCCACCCCTGGCTCATGTGGGAGGCAGGACAACTCTTGATCTGGGTGTGAGGAATGCCCCGAGGCAGAGAGGCAGGGTGAGGCCACAGGGAAAACAGCTGCAGAGACAGCCAGCCAGCCCTGGAGCTCTGTCAATTATGACAAGAATGCCAGCCTGTGCAATGGGCGAAACACCATTTTTAACAGCCGTGTGGTCCCAGCCTAGCATCTGCCAAGACGAGGGGCTGGGTGTCTCTGGAATGTGCCTGGTCAACTCAGGCTTCGTACGGAGGCAGGTGAGCGGTGGCTTAGGCTCTGCACAACCCTGAGCAGAGAACGTGCTCCAAAGCCTG
Source organism: Rhynchonycteris naso (assembly GCA_037038555.1). Classification (NCBI taxonomy): domain Eukaryota; kingdom Metazoa; phylum Chordata; class Mammalia; order Chiroptera; family Emballonuridae; genus Rhynchonycteris; species Rhynchonycteris naso. The sequence goes on along the minus strand of CM072996.1, from coordinate 95,733,345 downwards.
GACTCCCTTTCTGCCACAGGGCAGGGTGGCGGATGGGTGCTTGTTTTGCAGCCATGTCAGGCCTGTTCAGAGAACCTGAGGTCTGCAGAGCATGGGTTGGGGTCCCCACACTGCACAGGGAGGGCCTGCCACCCTGCCTCCCTCACATGACCACTGTCAGCAGCCCCACCAGGTGTTCGCAGGTTCTGCCTGATGAACACAGTGTCACAGAAACAGCAGGAGAGGATTTTAAATGTGCAGTCAGATGTCTGGCCCCATTTCCAGTGCTCACATTTTGCTTGGGAATGGGCTGAGGGGACCCAGTGTGCTGGGAGAGGCAGCTCAGTGAAACAGCAGGGCCAGCACGTGTTGGCCACCTGGCAGTGACCCTCAGACTCTTCACCTGTGAACTAAGAGGGGGAAATCTTTCAAAGGGGCCCTGACCAGAAGTAAACTGGGTCCTCTGGACAGTCAAGCGCCTTTGAGAGCCCGACAGGAGCCGCACTCTCCTTCCCAGCGAGGTGCACACACGTGTGCACACGCACTTGGTGCTGTTTCCAAGGGTGTTGGTACCTAGGGGTGCTCTGGTGTCTCCAGACTTAAGAGGTCCTGTTTGAAAAGGAAAAGGGTGGGGAATAAAAGTTGTATCTAGAAAAAGGAGACCACATGGAGGGAACACACCAACACACAAAGATGCTCTCACATTAATATAATAGAAGCCTGTTCCAGGCGCTTAATTTGCAGACTTGAGTGGCTGGTGACAGCCGCACCCATCAGGATGGCACACGCGGGCTGAAAGGAGCTCCCCACCCTTGCTTCTCTTCTGCTTGTGCAGCAAGCAGCTGAGAATCTGAACCGCAAGCAACCCAGATTTAGAGAGCACGCCCCAAACTTTGGCACAACGACAGATTCGCTCTCTTTACCATGGAGCAGGCCCTCAAGAAAACTCACCCAATCCACCCCACCCTGGGCTGGAGAGACCCCAGTCTGCCGCAGAGAGACAGGCTCACAGTGCCGCAGAGAGAAGTTCAAATTTATCTCCCGTCACACCCTTCAGGCAAGGGGACGTTGAGAGTTGGAGGGTACCTGCTCTGTGCTGGAAGCTTCTTAGTACAGTCCTTGGGTGTCTGAACTGGGACACAAAACCTCTGGAAGGTTCTGGGGCCAGGACCAGGTTCTGGGCCCCCAGGCCACTGCTGCTACTGCACAGCCCTCCTGTCTGTCTGGGGAGGTCAAGAGGGCCTCTGGGAAATGCCTTCAAGTTGGGGGTCATCAAAAGCACCTATCTCACCAGCGGGCCAGGGATCCTCCTGGGCACAGGGCGTGGGCACGAGAAGGTGGAGTGAGCCAGTATCTGTCAGCAGCCTGGGCAATGCCTGCTTTGGGGACGTCAGCACTGCACCTCTCGGGGACTGGGAAGGAGGCTGGCTCCATGTCATCCAAGGCAAGCCATGCCACACAAACTGTTTCTGGAATCTTAAAGCAGCTTGGGGATGTCTAGAGTCCAGACCAGATAGTCAGCCATCTCCCCATGGACCTGCCCACCTCTCTCTGTCACTCCCTTGTGACTGCCTAGCCCCTAAGTGCTGAGGTTTGAAGGATATGGGCTGGACAAAGCTGTGCGGTGCTCAGGGCCATCTGAGTTTTTGTGGGCTTTGCTTTGAGACCCAGAGCCCAGAGGAGGCTGTGCTGTAGGGCTGAACCATCCTAGACTGGTTTTGGAAAGGACAGCTGTCCTCTAATCATCTAGTCAGTGAAGGTGACCAGGTCCAAGTTGCAGAAAGCTGTGTCAAGGGAGGTCCTTGGATGAGCTTCATGGAGTGAGGCATCATAGCCAATGGCTCAGAAACAGCTGCTCTGGGCAGGAACCTGTGGGCCACAGGGAGGGCCTGGCAGCAGAGGGTCATTCAAGGAATTGGTCCAGCAATGAAGACCATGGTGAAGCTGCGAGCCCAGTGGCTAGGCTTCAGCTGGAGGATGGTGACCATTGGTAGCTGCCTGGCATCTCTGGGTCTCTTTCGTTGGTTTGAGGAGAGTTGTGTGTAGCTTTTAAGGTGGTTATGAGAACTCGTGTTAGCACAGCAATTAGGAGTGACAAAAGAGCTGGGATTTTCAGAATGACTGCCTAAAATTTGCCTGAATTTCACATGGTATTCAATGCTAGTCAGTTGGCATCAAAATAGGGTCTTTCAAGCTTTAGGATGCTACCTTTCTGCTACCACTCTTGTGTGAGCAAGAGATCTTAGTCACTGGGTTGATAATGAACTACCTGGAAACTCCATTGTTATGCACATATGTTTGTGAATCCGGAAATTGCTGTTGGCCCAGTAAGGTCAGCTTGTCTCTGATCATGGATGGTTTCTAGGCCTCAGTTGAGAGACTTGAAAGCTGCAGGTTAGACAATCTGAATGGTCATTCACTAGTAAGTCTGACATTCAATGTGGGCTGCTGGGTGGGGATGTCAGCACTTACCACATGGGCTAGTTGGGTTTCCACAGAGCATGGCAGCTGAATGAGTCTTCAGGGAGCCCGAGGAAGCCATGGGCTATCAATGACCTCACCTTGGCCATCCTATTGCTTCTGCCATATTCTCCTTTTATATACTTCCCAGGGTCAGGTTTAGGGAACCAAGACACCCTTCAGTAGGATGGGCACCTGTGGGATGGGACAGGCACAAATCTCATTTTTGTACACACACAGGAAGGCTGTCTCTGTATGAAACTTGCCTGTGCAATCTTTCTGGTAGGGTTTTGGAGAGGCCAGAGCCCTGTCCAGACTTATTGCTGCAGCTCTTGTGCTAAAGGTTGTTTAAACCCACTTCAAGGGAGAGCAGGACCCTGGAACTGGGAGTCTCCTTTAATCCAGTCTCAAGGACTTGCAAGCAGGTTAGGGGAGGCCACATAAACGTAAATCAACATGACAAAACATGCCCATAACATGGTAAGACCATGAAAGAACCATGTTAATATAAAATGCACAAACTCATGAAAATATGCAGGGCCTGATCTCTTCCTTGAATAGCCTTTTCTAGATCCAAGAGAGCAGTTTTGAGCTCATTGTCTGGAAATGGTGGGGAGGGAGGGGGACTGGTTAATTCTAGAGAGTCATTTAGATTGATTTATTACTATTGAGTTAAAAAATATATCAGTATTGTGTATAGAATTTATTTTTTCTTAAGTGAGAAGTGGGGAGACAGAGAGACAGACTCCTGCATGCACCCTACTGAGATCCACCCAGCAAGCCCACTAGGGGGCAATGCTTTGCCCATCTGGGGCCATTGCTCCATTGCAACCTCAGCCATTTTAGTGCCTGAGGCGAGGCCATGGTGCCATCCTCAGTGCCTGGAGCCAACTTACTCCAATGGAGCCATAGCTACAAGAGGAGAAAAGAGAGAGAGAGAGAGAGAGAGAGAGAGAGAGAGAGAGAGAGAAAGGGAGGTGGAGGGGTGGAGAAGCAGATGAGTGCTTCTTTTGTGTGCCCTGACCGGGAATCTGACCTGGGACATCTACATGGCAGGCCAATGCTCTGCCACTGAGCCAATTGGCCAGGGCCCTGTATTGTGTATATAATTTAAAATAATGATTTATGTCTTTAATTAGAAAAATTAAGCAAAACTAGACACAACAGTTAAAACTAGTTTTTTATTCCTTTTATTTATTTAAAAATAGAAATTAAAAAATTAAAAATAATTAATTTATTCAATACATTTAACTTCCTTCAGGAACAACAGAGCAGGAGTAGATGAAAGTAGCATGGACCATTGTGAAACCAGAAATACCACTGGCTTGGATATTTCCAAGGACGTGCGATCCTTTAAGAGTCCCTGCCTTTCTTTGCTGCATAGTCACCAGCAGCAGTGACCGGCATTTGCTGAGGGTTCCCATGAGCAGAGCTGTTCAATACACCATTATGTGCACTGTCTGCTATGCTCTCACACCACCCACGTCATCGTCACTCGCCACAGAAGCTAATGAAGGCTCGCACATAGTCAGTTAAGTGGGAGTTACTGAAATCTAGACTGAAGTGTCTGACGTCAGGGGCCAAGCATCCACATTCTAGGCTGTCTTTTTCCTTGGAGGACAATGGGAACATCATGGGGCTCTAAGCCGCAGTCATCTTCCAACAGAGCCCCTGGGAAGGGGAGATTTGTGGGTGTGGTCTCTCTTTTTGAAGGTGAGAATTTCCTAAACCCCTTCTTTACTCAGTCTTCAGGTTCAAGTTGTTCTGTGGGCTGGGCTGATGGCTCCTTCCAAAGCATTCTCCTGTTAACCAGGAATGTGGACAGGGTGTGGGTCTGTCAGAATCATCCCCATCCAGGAGACACTTTGCCAGGACATGCGTGGGGCAGTGCCATGGTCGTGGGAGCAGGTGCACTCCACACAGAGATCCAGAAAGGCACCTTTCTTTAAAGAAGAGAAAATACCACCCATCACACCAGCATACAAGCTCTTAAATGCTGGTTGTCTTCTAAGTGGGTTTGTTCTGCCCATGGGTCCTTCTTTGGGGGTGCTTCCTTACATTTTAGAATTTATTCACACATTCTCAACTTTGCCAGTGAAGAGGAGAAATCTTACTAGGAGTGCAGAATGGCTGAAACCACACTCACTATCCTGAGGACACTTTTATCTGCCAACGACAGGTTGATTTTCCATTCTCTTTCTCCCACTGAGCTGGGCTTGGATTCTAGCCCGTCCACATTCTGGTCCACATTCACTCCTCTGAAATAGTTGTGTCTGGCTCAGGACAGACAGCTTTTCACCCACATGAGATCACCACCAAGAGGATAGAGAGAAGAGACATGCTGCTTGTGGAGTCAGGAGCATTGTAGGAGGCTCCTGGATGGAGAGTTCAGGGCAACGGGCAACCAGGACAGCTCTCATCTTCCTAGCTCTCCTTCTCGTGCCTGGCCTTACAAGGAAAAGACATCTGATAGACTCTCAGCATTAGCTGTTACATTTTTGAGTGTTCTTCCCTTCTTATCTCCCATTGGATAACCACTAAGAAATGAGGGGGCCCAGGACAGGCCACCTGTCATGTGACACCTAGAGCCATCATGTCAACAGCTCAGAAGCTTGGTTCATACTCACCAGAAACCAGGGTCACCCTCACTCCCTGCCCCCTATCTCCTGGGGCACTTGCCACAGGCGTTCTATGTCTCTGGAAGCCATATCCACCTTCCTCAATTCAGGGTATCCCTGGAGCCCGGCGATAGTTTGCTTCTTGCTGTGTTCTCAACTGTTCTGCACGATGCCAGTCGGGTTCCTTATCAACCTTTCCCAGCCTCAGTGTGATCAAGTCTTTCCATCTTTTGACCCTTCAGTGCTTCTGTTGCGGTGTGCCATGTTCTGATCCTGGGATGGCACCACAGGTCCTTTCCTCCCCAACGTTTCCATGTGATAACTCTCAAACATGCAGGGCAGTGGACACAGTTGCATGTACACACCCGCCTCCCACCTGCATAGCTCATGGTTCCCTCTGTCCTTCCTCCGTCCATCTCATATTCCACGCGCTGCCCTGGAAGTTCCTGTCATCAGTGGAGACTTCAGCATCACATCACTAACTAGAGTTCAATATTTGTTCATCGTTCTATTTTGGGGTAAGGTTTATATTCAGTAAGATGTGCAGGCCTTAACAGCGCAATTTGATGATCCCAATGTGTAATCCAAACCCTGTCAAGATACAGGATTTTGTGTCACCCTAGACATTCCCTCAGGCCCCTTCCTAGTCAATCCCCGCCCCCACCTCCACGAAGGCAACGCTTGTCTGGTCTCACCATTTATTGCCTCTTCCAGAACAGCATTGAATGGACCTGTGTAGCACACACTCTGCTTCTGTGATTCCTTCACGTGATTGTTGTGTGTGTTGGTAGCGGAGGCAAATTTAACGGCAGGCGCACTGGGCGTGTATCCTGAGCCCTGACTTCTGAAGGGCCCCACAAAACTCCAACTTTCTCCTTTTTTTCTAATGACACCAAGTGTGGTTTCATATGTGCAATTTTAACATGAATAGTACATAATATTTTTTATTTATTTAAAAATACAGTTCACATGTATTTTTATTTTCCCTGTCTCTCTTTTTTCTAAGGGGCCCAATATTTTCTTCTGCACCCAAGGCTTCAACTGACCTTAATCCACCTCTGGTTGGTAGTTGGTTACTTTTTATTGCTCATTTGTGTCCCAGCATATGGGTGTACCACTGTGCTCCAGCCAATGGACACCTGGACTTTGTCAGTCTAGGAGATAATGACCAACCAACACAGAACTATATGTGACTTCCCATGCATGTTGTGGGCCAGACACAGGCTTTTGTGATGCCCAGATGGGACCACAGGGTGCGCTCCACTGTCTTTGTGACAAGACCCAGCCAGCTGAGGAAACGGGCAGGGTCAAGTTCTTGAATTTGGGCTGCTGTGCCACACTCAGGGACTGTGTGCAGGGGTCCATGACATGGCTGACACTTGCTCTTCTTTTGGGCATAGCCTGCTGGGAAATCTGGTCCCCAAGAGCAGGACTCGAGTGCAGGGTTTCTTTTTGGGGGTTGGTCCTGACAGCACTGGTTGAGGTGGGACAAGGTTGTCCCACTGCAGGCACCTGAGACTCAGCCACTAGGGATGTCAGGGACAACTGTGCCCTCTGGGAGGTGAGGGCATGGGGAATGGAGTGGAGTGCTTACCCATGATGTCCCTGCTGTCCCCTTCACTGTCTGAGCTTTGGTCCCCAGGCAGTTGGACAGTCAGCTCTGAGCCCTGGCTTGCCCCAGGGACAGACTGAAAGAGCCTCGGCCCTCCTCCAGCAGTGGACATGGGCACAGGCACTGCACAGGTGGCTGCAGCGTGTTTTGGGACTCGGCATTCCAGGACAACCAGTGCGTGTGCTTCGCCTCTTGAAAAGCCTCCCCTGGCCACCTGCAGGCAGATGTAGGTGTGCTCTTTTCTCTCTGCTCTGATTGCACAGGCACACATGCCTAACATGCTAGGTCACATCTCATTGCAATAGTCTGTTCATGGAGTCCCCTCTCAATGGCAGGAGGGCCCAAGACCCAGAATGGCCTGCACACAAGGATGCTCAAGACTTCCCTGTAATGACTCCCATCAGTCCGACTCTTGGATGGACACAACCTGTTCTATCCCAGGTATCACTTCCATAATGCCAAGTCACAGCAGGTTAGCTGGGACAGCTAGCACCCCGGCTCTTTTCCCCTCTTCCCTGCACAGCCAGGACTGTGTGCTGTTGTGTAAACTCTCACTAAGTTTGCTGTCTAAAGGTTAGGCTGGAGCTGAGGTGAGGTGAGGACACTGAGTTGGTGCCAGTGGAGTTTTGCCAACTAGAGCAAGCTTAGTTAGGTCAACACAGCGGCTGAGCCAGGCTCTGTGAGGAGACCCTCCTGACATGGAGCTGCCTGGAAGTGCCTTGCGGGCGGGGCCCTCACCAGACAGCAGGTGCATCGAGCCTTCCTCAGTGCACCTACCTGAGATGGTGGGGAATCTGCACAGAACTGGGCTCATCCTTCCAGACCCCTTATCCTGCTTGCTGAGGGCTGGCACCTCCTCCAGGTCTCTGTGCAGACTCAGTGCTAGTGGGTCCTGCTGGTACTGTCCCTGGATGTCTTGGCTACCCAATCAGCTACAAAAAGTGGACTCGATATTTGAAACTTTTAATTAATATCAGTTACCCACATGGACCAATAGATGTGGCAGAGGTCATTTAGTTCTTCATTGTCTTGGGGACTTTATTCACTCAACACAGGTCCTTTGGGGTCTTCAGGTAAAGGTAGAGGTCAGGATGTATCAGTAATCAGGGGTGGCTTTCACCAACAACCGGGAAAGTCTTGCTCATATCCCTTTCCCCTGAGGGGGCACTGAGGGCTGGGCAAGGATGCCATGCCCACACAGTCACCGGAGACCCATGCTCCTTTCACCAGATGGTGCTGCCACCTTTGAGGGCCTTGGGGTTCTTGGCCAGAGTCTTTGAATGCAAGAGTCAGAGGAGGAGAGTGATGGAGGGTTGAGGACCCTGTGGAGGTGTCAGGCTTGAGAGAGGAACACACGTTGCTTCTGCCAGTGCTCCATTTTCCAGAATGCCCAGGCAGCCCTATCTAACTGTTGAAGGGGCTGGGAGTTAGAGTCTAGCAAAGCGCCAAGGAAAAAGGGGTTGATGGACACATGGCGGGAGGTCTTGGCCACACGTAGGAAGAAAGGTGGTTAGAGAAGCACGCCAGGTAGCTCGTGAGGTAGTTAAGACGGCCAACCCAGCATGATCACACCACCTTAGGCACTGGTGCTTGCAGTATGACAGCCCCAACTCTGATTCCCAAGTTGGGAGACACAGTAGGGACAATGCTTTTACAATGTAAAAATTTTCAGAAAAGTTCTAAAATCCAAATACACTTAGTTTTATGTGTGAAGTGTTTCCTTCGAGTGGTTCCCCACAAGCTGTAGTTGCACTTGGAGAGCTTCCTGGAGTGTTCCCAGCAGAGCTGTTGAGCGGCCAGATCAGTCTGGGGCACTTGGAGCTGACCAGCTAGCCAGGGCTCTGTGCTGTGTCCTATGCAGCTTTACAGGGAGGACTGTAAGAAGCCATGTCTCTGTGTTTATAGGACAATAAGACATTCAATAAAAGGAGATTATACATGCAATGTCCCTTAGTGTGGCTTGCAAAAAATACAGTGACAAATCATCTTTAGTGAAATTGTATTAAGTTAGGTCTGTCACTGGAAAGCTGAGACTTGAGCTTTCTGTCCCTATAACAGGCAAACAGAAGAGGAACATGGGGAAGAAGATGTAGGGCCACTTTACAGGAAGACACACTGAGGGTAGGGAGAGAAGGAGTTTGCAGGAAGAGGTAGCACGTTTGCAAGACTGCCTAGGACAAGAGCAAGCTCTGAGTCAATCCTGGAGGCCAAGGGCAGAGGCTGATGAGTCCTCCTGTGTTCACAACATCTCTGTTTCTCAGAGGATGCACTTGGCCTTTTCATACCCAAAGCATTTATGCCCGCAAGGCTCTCCCTTGTTTTATGGAAGCCCTAAGGGGAAGTTTTATTGACCAACATCGTTCATTTATCCAACATGACAAATAACAAAAAAGAGCAGAAATGAGGGACATCAGTGTACACAGAAGCGTTTTACAGTGGGGGAAAAGGATATCAACAAGTTCAGGCTGAACTACTGTGCTTAACACTGCAAGGAATTACAGAGGCCTGTTAGGGACATGCGTTTAGCCGCAGCTCCCATTCTAGGCTAATCTCTTGAATAATTCATTTCATTTGACGGACACTTGCAGCGGTTAGAGGGACAGGCAAAGGGCCCCTTGGCTTGCTTTCTGGGCTCCTGATCTTTCTGGAATTCCCTTGCCTTGAAATCTGGCCCAAGATCACACACGATTTTTGAAAAGCCTGGTCAGTCTCCACTTGAGGCTGATGCTTGTGCTTAGTAAAAAAATCATACTCTGGACTTGAGAGTCCTTGGGTTTCCAGATGTTGGAGCCGCTAGGATGGGGGTTGGGGACTTTCTTTGGGTGCTAGTTGCTGTTGTTTTTCTGTTAGTCACTCTCTCCAACCAGGTCTGCACAAGTACCCCAAAACAGATCTGTCACAAAACAGTGCAATGCTGGGCCAAGCAGACGACGTAGCTCCATGTTCTCAAGGCGGTGTGGTAATTGGTATTAATCCTTCCTGTGTTCAAGAGGCCATGATGCCATTTGATAAGAGATGTAAAGCCACATCTCTTATTCCGGCTTCTACATGAGTGGGTCGCTGGACTGAGTGAGCGGGCCGAAATCGAGGCCAAGCTGCTGTGAATGATAGCAGACACAAGACTGTAAATATTTCTGTTCCCGTGGAGCCTTCAGGAAACAAGGCCTTGTTTATACTGAAATATGCTTGGTTCTATAGACATGCTGTAGTTTTATGTTATCCACAAACACTGAGAGTTGAAAGAGACTAAATATCTTCAGACACAGGGTCAAGGATGAGGAATGTTGGGCAGTGACATCTGAGGTTCAATGAACTGACGACCAGGTTCGTCCTGGGCTCAGGAGCCGGAGGAGGGTTCCGGGGGGACTCTGACAGGCTGTGGATAAGCAGGAGTGGAATTGATTGGCTAATGGCAAACTTCTTCATTGTTCACTATTATCTCTGAGGCCATGACGACAACAAGCCTGCCAGGCTGATAAGGTCATGTAGAGCTAGGTAATACTGCAGCCTGTATTGATTTGGAATCAGCCCACATCCAGGTTAATGAGTGTTTTGTTTTCTTCCAAAGCAGCTGTCTTCATGCTTACAAAACAAAAATGACACGCAACTCTTATGTCCACAGGCCCTGGCAGATGCTGGCCGGAAAGGGGTCACCATGACATTAGTTCCAGAATTCTATAGACCCTTCCCTGCTGCCCTGCTCTCCGGAGTTCTTTGTGAAATTAAGACCTCTGAGCTGCTGCTGTTCAGTGTCTGTCGGCTCACGTTATCTCCGGTGCCTGGGGCTAGGAGTGCATCTTCAGCAGCTGCCTCCCAGGCGAAGCGAACTTTTCAGATCCCAAGTGCCCTACAAATCAGTGTTGAGCAACTCTGACAGACAAGGGCCTGGGGGGGTGGTCGTGTCTTTTTTATTAAAAAAAATTTTTTTTAGCACACTTGTTCCTGTCTTTCTTTTGACTCTGCAACAGAGAAAACGGACGTCTTACAGAATCCAGCCTTCAGAGGCACCCAGCAGTGAGCTACCGGACCACACTGCGGGCTGTAGCTCTTCCCCGACCCTGTGTTTAGGAACAGGGCGGCTCATGCTTCACCCAGTAAAACCAGTAAGGGCTTCAGAAGTCATGGTTAGGATTTCAAGGGACTGAAGTGACAGACACTTGTTGTGAAGCCCCTTCTCCTCTTCCTCCAGGTAATAAGCAAGATCCCGTGTGCACAGAAACCTGTCCCTTATCACCCCCCCTCCATGGCCAGAGGGCAATCCCATTGTCTCTTGATGGCAGGCACAGCATTTCCAGTGAGGACTTTCCACATAGTTATCTGATCTTTTCATCACAATAAGCCTATGAGAACAGTTTTGTTTTGTCTCCAGTGCTCTCTCCGCCCCCACCACAGCTGAGACAAAGGTGACCCGAGGAGTTTGGAGCCCAGGATCACACAGCTCGGACCCAGGTGAAGGCTGGGTTTTCTCACACTCTGGCACCTTCTTTTCCTCTCTAGTTTTTTAATAAGCGACCACAAACAGCTCTTCCATAGAAGCCTTATGTGAGGAAAATACCTATTTCGCAGAAGAGGAAGTCTTATGCAATGAGAAGACCTACTTCCTGGAGGCATTGCCATCCAGGTCTCCCTTTACATACGCTCCATCATTGTCCTGGGAGACGGCCCAGGGCCTCCAGGGCTCAAGCAAGTTGTCAGCTTCTTTGACCCAAGCATGTTTGGTGGCGTTAAATTTGTACTTTTTGAAAATAGCAGAAAACAGTTGACCTGTCTGCTGACCCTCCCCCTGCCTCTGACATTCTAGATGTAGAACTGAGGCCGTTGGAAGATTTGGAGGTCAGGCCATATCTCTTCACACTGCTGCTCCCAGAAGCTCAGATGGCTGCCCTATGTTTCTCAGAGGCTTGTGATGCCTTCCAAGTTTGATAAGAGCCAAGGCCAAAGCCCCTACCTGGTGTCCAAGGAGGGAGCGAAGTGTTTCTTAGTTCTTGTCCATGTAGGGTCTCTGGCCCATGCATTCCATCCAACAAATGCTGAGTGCCCACTGAATTCCAGGGACCAGGCCAACACTGGGGCTACCGTTGTTATTTGTGTAGACACATTGATGGGCTCCCTAGCGGACCACAGGGAGGACATGTGAAGAAGATATGTTAGAAGAAATAATATCAAAAATAACAATATTACAATGTAACAAGTATAACGGGCCTTTGGAGGACATGGATTTGAACTGCACTAGTCCACTTGTACACAGTGTTGTATTTTTTTCTTTAGTAAATACCTGTACTATTTTTGATGCATAGTTGGGAGTCTGTGGCTGCAGAGGGCTGACTGTGTGAGTAGATCTACGCTATTTTCTGTAGGGGACTTGAGCATCTGTGAATTTTCATATCAGAGGGGTGGGAGTGGAGTGAGGCAGGAACTAATCCCCTGTGGACACCAAGGGAAACCTGTGTAGTTACATGTTTAGGGATTTTCAACTACATGGGGGTCGGTGCTCCTAACCTCAGCACTGTTCAAGTGTTCGCTATTTTGAAATAAAGATCCAAGGATTGAACATGTCATAATGATGAATGATGGTGGGCTTCTTATTGCTGCATGGAGTTAGGGGAGACCTGTCTGAGGAGGGGCATTGAACCTGAGTGGTAACCGTGTGAGGAGAAGTGGGATGGACATACTAAGCAGAAGGAACAGACGAGGTAGAAGGAGGGACATGAAGGAAGGGGTCCGTGGGACAAGGTGAGATTGGAGGTTCAGGAGTGGCTCCACCATGTAGAGACTTATCATGAGGCCATGATAAAAATCTTGGTTTATATTGAAGGCCAAGAAAAAAACCATTGAAGAAGTTCAAGAAGGAATGACCAGGTATGATTTAAATTTTAAGAAAATCACTAGCTGTTGGATGGAGAATTGATTAGGAGAGGGAGAGAATAGGAGGGGAGGGAGACTAAGAGGCTCTTACTCTTTCAGGGGAGGTGATGGTGTCTTGGGCCAGGCATATCTTGCAGATATATCTTGAGAATGTATGTTTGTGTGGGAGTGGAGATAAAGAATTCAAGAGAGGAAGAACAACGGTGTGATTGACTGAGATGGGGATGATGGGGTTGGAAGACCAGGAGGCCTGGTGTGGATGTCCTTTTAGTTATTTTTTGCTGCATAAAGAAAGCACACCCAAACTTACTGGCTGTTCCCATGGGGTCTTTCATGTGGTCACAGGCTGCTGGCAGCTGGGGCTGGGATGTCCAAGATGGCTTCAGTCACATGTCTGATGCTTTTGTGGGGACAACTGGAGGCTGAGCTCAGGTGGGATGTGGGGTGGCTGGGCCTGTCTTTCTCCATTGAGTCTCAGGGTTGTTCTATATCACCTCTCCAGGAGGGGAGTTAGATTTCTTATGTGGTAACTCAGGGCTCCCCAAAGTGCCCGGGTTGGTGTTCCAACTTTACTCCTACATGTTGTACTGGTCTTAGCCACACTCTGCTGCAGCTCAAACTCAGTGAAGGATGGGGTCACACAGGGCCACTTTTGAGAACTGGCTCCCTGGGTGCAGATATCCAGCTGGCATTTGAGTGTGTAACTCTGGAGCTCAGAGGGAAGTCTGGACAGAAGATATAAATTTGAGGTTGTCAGTGTGCAGATGGTATTTCAAGTTCTAGAAATTATAATGGATGTGACTCCAGTAGAGAGAAAGTCTTAATGGAATGGGACTTCCAGGGAACATTATCATTTAGGGGCCATCAAGAGCTGAGCTAGTTCAAAGGTGCGTTGGACATCCTGCAGTGGGTGTTGAGGAAGGATACCTAGAAGGAGGACAATGCAAGAGCATAGAGTTAAAATCCCAAAGAGGAGAGTCTTCAAGGAGGGTGGGGCTGGCCCTATCTACTGCAGGCAAGGGTCAATAAGATGAGACAGATGAGACCAGCTCTGCCAGTAGGAGTTCAGAGCAGGAGCAGCTTTGGATGTACAGTGGTCGTGTACCCCCAGGTGATCTGGATGACAGAAGGAGTGCTGGACAGGAGGCAGCTCTTCCCAGAAGTCTGGCTGCGTGTGAGTCCAGGAGTGGCATTTCCTAGAACACCCCGGGGAATGCAGGGGCCATGGCGCTTCTGTCAGCTGCTCTTACGGCTGCTCCCCTCTCACATCCCTCTTCTCCTTGGTTATTTAGAAGCATTTGAAACTTGACCGATGGAACCCTTTGCTGTTATTTCTCTTGTCAGAGACTGGCTCAAGTCCACAGTACTGCCTTAGTCACCAGTTGACCACGTGTACCTGGGCTGGCAGCTTCCTCAAGGAGGAGGTCAGGATATGATTTTGAGTTCAACCTGGTCTGACATATTGGCTGCTTGGTCCAGGTGGATGGAGGGGAAGGAGAGGGGATAGTGACACTGGAGTGACTATAGAAGCAGGAGGTGGCTGGATCACCAGGAACCTGTATTCCATATATTACACTTTTCCAGGTGGACTGTAACTCTTTTTATAGTGGTGATTTTTAATTTTTATTAATAGAACCATTTCTTTAAGCAAAATTTCAAAACAAAGCCCCATGATACAGCAGGCGTGAGCTGCCCACTCTATTGCCTGGTGGGTGGCGCTGGCCCTGGGAGGGCTGCCGACAGGCTCTCTGGGATTCTAAAACTACTCAGAAACCCCTCAGACCCCCCACCCCGTCAACTGGCACCTCCAGGTTCTGGGCAGCCACCCTGGCATATGAGCGAAGAACCTTCTTCTTTCTTTATGCTTTCTAAAGAGAAACACCTCACAATAGAATGGCTTTCATTTCTTTAATGAATTCTTAATCTTCAAAGTCAGGAAGGCATCTCCTCTCTGTCTGGATGGAGAGATGGAGCCTTCCCAGCATGCACTTGCTTCATTCCAGGTATCCAAAGCTAACCACTGCTACGCCTGGTGTAATCATGTTCATATCATAACTGTCTAGTGATGGTAAATGTCCATCAGCGATTGTGGCAGAAGCTATGTTTCAGATATCCAAAAAAATTGGGCATTTTTCAAAACTAAAAATTTATATATACTTAAATACTAAACTAAAAAAGAGAACAAATCCCATGACAAGGAGCAAAGTGGAATTATTTTTCACTTCTTTGGACTTCTTTCAGTGGCCCCATTAAAATCAGCTCTGAATGTTCTGGCAAGAAATTTGTTGACTTTTATATCAGGGGTGAATCTATCAGACCTCTTATCTAATGAATGAAGAATAGAACTTTGTGTACAAAAGAGAATGTCAAGTCTAGGTGGAATTTACTTAAAGCAACTGGGTAACAAAATGTCTTCAACTATAAACTTGTAAAGGACATAGAAACACTCAGTCTTAACAAAAATTAATGAACCTTAAAAATAAATGATTCTCATGACATCACCCCATAAAAGCAAAAAAAAAAATTAGGTAAATTCATTTTTGGGGTTCCAAGATAATAGGGCAGTATGGCCCAGATGTATAGCTCTCTGTAGATGTGATCTCATATAAAGGCAGTTAACCTGTTCCCTGGACTATCCTCTGAGAGCCCTGAGTTTGGAGACACCTTTCAGCAGCATGACCCCTCATTGGAGAGCCTGAAGCCCTGGTACCAAAGGCAGATGACAAGGAGGGACCCACGGCGTTAGAGGACAGGCAGGCACAGAATGTGCATCCTTGGGGCCCATTTAAGAATCTGGCTTGTGTTCTCACCAAGAGAGACCATTTATTCACTGCTGACTGTGTACATATCTATCTATGTATTATCTGTCTATCTATCTATCTATCTATCTATCTATCTATCTATCTATCTATCTAATTTCTTTAATATGTAGAAAACAGATTTATTGAGGTCTAATTTACATATCATCAAGTTCCCACATTTTAAGCGTGTGATACAATGAGTTTTAGTAAATTTACAGAGTTGGGCAAGCATCCCAACAATCCTGTTTTGGAAGGTGTCTGTCCCTCTGAAAAGACCTCTCATGACCTTTCTCAGGCAGTTTCTGCTCTCTCCTTTCCCCGCCACAGGCTCCCCCACCCCCTACTTCGTGTCACCATGGATGTTCTCTCTCTGGACATTTTCTGTGACCAGAACGTATGCACACTATGCACACTGTGTGGCCTTTTGTGTCTGGATCCTTTCTCTCAGTATACTCTCAAGGTCTATCCGTGTTGCACACATGTAGGTATTTTACAGCTTTTTGTTGCTGAATGCTATTCCATCTCACCTATGTGTGGCGTTTTGTTTGCCCGGTCACACTCTGATGGACACTTGGGTTGCTTCCACTTTTAGGCTATTGTGAATCATGTTGAGCTGAGTTGGGTTTATATTTATGATTTCAGCTTCATGGTTCATTTGCTTATCGGTGCTTGCTGAAAACCCCAGCACCAGACAACAGAACTGGAAATACCGGCACTCAGCCTGTGTTTGCTCTCCTGGCCCTGGGGCTAATCTGGCATCTCCTTGCAGGTGTTTCACAAAGAGTAGCAGCGTAAGTGACAGTTCCTGCATTGGTTAGGCTGGATTTTATATTTTCCCCCTTAACTGAAGAGAGATAAATTTTAGCTTGGTAAAACACACATAGCATAAAACTTACTACCTTAACCCCTTGTAAGTGCACGGTTTTTAAGTACATTCCCATTGTCATGTGACCATCGCCACCTTCTACCTCCAGAAAACTTTTCACCTTGCAAGTCTGAAACCCTGTCCTAATTAAACATAAACTCCCTTTCTCCCGGCCCCCAGCACCCACCCTTAGGCTCTCTGTGTCTGAGAATCCGGTGACTCTAGGTCCCTCATGTGAGGGGTGCCACAGTACCTTTCCTTTGGTGTCTGCCTTACTTCACTCCGTGGCATGTCCGTGTTGTAGCATGTGTCAGAATCACCTTCCTTTAAGCTGAATAATATTCCAAAGCATGTATAGACCATGTGTTATTTAGCCACTTATCTGGTCAGTGGATTAAGGTGAACAGACGTCCCGCTTTTGGTGGGACAGTCCTGAATTTTAACAGTTTGTCCTGCGTCCTGCGGAGTTTTATAAAAGTCCCGATTTTTGGAAAGAATGCAAGAAAAGCTAGGGCATGGCAGAAGAACGAGAAGGGAATATATGGTTTTCGGTGGGGAGACCCGGTGTCAACCTGGAAGCACCCGCACTGCCGCAAGAGCTGGCTGCCCCGTGCAGGGCCTGAAATAAAGACTTTGGGTGGGTCATACCTGCTGTGGCAGCGGCTGTCAAGTCCCCTAACTACCCATAGGCCCGCGTGCAGCTCCAGCATCGGTTTAGGGACCATGTATCCCGATCCCTCTGACTCACTCAAAATTTCCCATATAGTAATATTTCCAAAAATGATCTTTTTAATGAGGTATCATTATTAAAAATATAGATTGATAAGGAAAAGGTTAAATCTTGGGCATCAGCAAAAATCACAATAGAGAATAAATGCTTAGAAATATTTCATCATTTTGAAACAAACCATGTTCCATACAATAATGCACTAAAAATTGTGGAATACGCGCTGTCTTTACCAGGAACTAATGCTGCGACTGAACGCGTTTTTTCTACAGTAAATAAAGTGTGGACATCAGAAAAATCACAATTAAGTGTTGAGACTTTGAAAGCCATTTTATGTGTGAAATATAATTTAACAAATTTTTGTCAAAAATTTCATGACCTTTTAAACAACGAGAGCAATCTACTAAAAAGAATTCACTCAAATGAGAAATATGCCAAAGAATAAAATAATACATAATTTTTTAAATGTATTATATTTGTAAATTATACTTATGTTGAAATTAAAAAATATATATTACAGTACTATTTTTGCATTCTATGAAATTTTTTTTTGCTACATATAGACCAAATTTTTAATCAAGACCCCACCCCGTCCCGGTCAATGGTGTCCCGCTTTACCAATTTTAAAATCTGGCCACCTTATGGTAGGGGCCTGTGAGTCCGGGTTATGAGTCCGGAGGGTGTCGGGGCTTGGGAGTCCTGAGAGATAGGGAAGCAATTTTCCCTGCCTGTTGGCTTGTCCGCCTGTATGAGACTTTAATAAACGGAATGGTCCACTGTCCTCTGGCTCCACTGTTTCTTTACTATCTGCCCGAATCCTGTGTGAACCTACATCTGCATGGTCATGGCGGTGGCCTCTGGCCTTACATATGGTAATCCCAGTTTTAACTTTTTGAGGAACCTAAATTAGGATGGCTTTTAAGTGATGTTTCAGTTTTTATTGTATTTTTTTTTCTACTGTGTGCTTCCTTCCTACAGTGTGTGTTCATCAGTATACATATTCAAATTCAGTATTTTAAGGGGAAAGGGATATTTTGACTATCTTTTTTTTGTACTGAAAAAAGTTTTGGCAACAATGATTGTCATGATAATTCAGGGTGCCTGGTCCTCTATTTTATAACAGGACTGCATTAAGAAATCTCCTTCTTTTGGGGTTAAGAAAGCATGCGATTCTCATCAATTGCTCATGATGTCTGCCCTGTGGAATCCACTTGGGCCTTGGCCTCAGATTCTCTGGAAATCTCTTAGGTTCTCAGGCCCAGCACACAGAGGAGGGGGACACACTTGGTATCTTGGTGTTTGTTTAGGGAGATTGCAATGATGAGACTTGGGTTTATATAGCCTCAGAAACACTTCTTGGAGAAGGAAATTTAGTAGGATGACGAGGTGTAGGTGTTCTGCTTAGGAACAGGGATGGAGGAGTTACAGATGGGCTGTTGCTAGGTCTCAGGCAGTCAGTGTAAGCTTACAAGAATGGTTCCTTCCTTCCTTCCTTCCTTCCTTCCTTCCTTCCTTCCTTCCTTCCTTCCGTCCTTCACTGAGAGGAGGGGAGGCAGAGAGACAGACTCCTGCATGTGCCCTGAATGGGATCCACCCAGCAAGCCCCCTCCTGGGAGATGCTTTGCCTATCAATACATTGTTCTATTGCAACCAGAGCCATGTGCCTGAGGCGGAAGGCCAAGGAGCCATCCTCAGCACCCAAAGCCAACTTGCATGAGCCAATTGAGCCATGGCTGCAGGAGGAGAAGAGAGAGAGAGAAAGGGGAAGGATGGAGAAGCAGGTGGTTGACTCTCCTGTGTGCCCTGAATGGGAATCAAACATCCACATGCTGGGCCGACGCTCTACTACTGAGCCAACCAGTCAAGGCCAGAAATGATTTCTTAAACTGTTCTCAGGAAGTTAAGCAATAGTAACTGGTAACATCTTTTCTGCTTTGATGGTGGGAAGAAGCCCAAGATGGTCATGCTGAGGAAAGATGAGGTGACTGACTGTCAGGCTGGCAGAGGCTGACTGCACACCCACCCTGACTCCATGTGCAGATGTGAACATCTTCAGTGTAGCCAGAGCTTGGCCGTGTATGTGGCTGTGCATGTGGGCTACTTGTGTCCAGTGCTCTGAGGGGTGGAGGCCATGTGTGCTGTTTAAGGAGCAGGCCAGTATCTTGTGCTCTTGACAGCCCCTTCCTGGGTTGCTGTGAGAAGGCAGTGAGGTGAGGTGTGTGAAATATTTAAAAAGGTGCCTAGGACATGGTGTTTGTTCCAGACACGGCAGCAGACATTCTCTGTATGGAAAAGCTCTCAGGTGACTGAGGTTGGTGGGGTGGATAGGAGCCAATGGGAGGGGCTGGTGGTCACTTTTAGTGACTGCTTGTCCTCTTTTAACGATGGTGGGTCCAAAGAGGACCAGCATCATAGAGAAAGGACAGGGCAGAGCTGTTTTGAGCAGGTGCACGGCTCTGTGGCAGTCTGCAGGACCGAGGGCAATCCCTGTTCAGGCATGTGTGTTGTTACACGTTACACATGAATTTGTCTGCACAGTGCCTGTGTGTTAGTGTGTATGGGGTATCTCTGTGAGGGCTGGCTGGGGTGCAGGGGTAGCAGAGGCCACAGGTTCCCCAGGTCCCTGGTCACAGCAGGCCTTGTGGGGAGTCATGGGCCCCTGTGTTGAGGTCATATGGAGGATGGGGGCAGGATGTCTGGTGGTCAGGCTGTGGGCAGAAGATGGGGAAATACGGACTAGAGAGGGCTGGTGTGCAGGATTGGACCTTGCTCCAGGTCTTCCAATGCTGGGGTAGGGGTGGCGCAGGGCGCGGAGGGCCTGAGGGAGACAGACATTGACAAGGGCCCAGCCCACAGTACATGTGACTGCCACAGAGCTCTCTGGTCAGCATTACCTGGGAGTGGCCACCCGAGGTGAATGGCTTTGGGCTTGACTCTGAAGGTCCCTCCCTCTATACTTTGGTGCAGTGGATACCGTGCTGAGGAGCATGCCATTCACTGTGGGGAGGATGCAGCCATGCAGGGGAGAATTCTGAGTCCAGACAGCCCAATCGGTCACCCTTCTGCAAAGCTCGCTGCAGGCAACTTCATTGCACACGGTGTGTCTCAGAGACCCCACCATCCCATTGAAAAGCTCAGATTGTTACTGTACCTGAAGTCAGAGACCCATGCCCACCTCCCTTTCCCTGCTGCAGGTGCAGCTGGGTGCTGTTCTCCCCAGGCAGCCTGCACTGCTGTCCCAGGCCCTCGGCCATGTGCCCGAGCAGCTCAGCCTGGCAAGGCTGGTCCTTTTTAGTGACTGCTTTGCTTGTCCTCTCTTAATGGTGGTTGGTCTAAAGAGGACCAGCATCATAGAGAAAAGACAGGGCAGAGCTGTTTTGAGCAGGTGCACGGCTCTGTGGCTGGCTGCAGGGCCGAGGGTGATCCCCGTTCAGATGTGTGTGTTGTTACATGTCACACATGAATTTGTCTGCATGGTGACTGTGTGTTAGTGTGTATGGGGTTATCTCGGTGAGGACTGGCTGGGGTGCAAGGGTAAGCAGAGGCCACAGGTTCCCCAGGTCCCTGAACACAGCAGGCCTTGTGGGGAGTCGAGGACCACCTGTGCAGCCAACGTGACACCCTGTGTTCTCTGGGCTAAGCCTGAGGGGTCTCTGAGGTGTAAGTCTTTGCCCCTGGGGTGCTGCCCTGCTGGTGGGAAAGGTAACGGAGGGAGAACTGAGAAGTTCCAAGGACCAGAAGCAAAGTGTGGCCACTTGGATTCTCCAACCGTTGCCGAGCAGCCCCTGCTGGGCCCACGCGGAGCAGGTGCAGCCATTCCACCAAATCCCAGCAGGCCCTGCACCACAGCACGGGGGCCAAGGTGCGGTATTCTGGGGTGACTAGAGACAACTGAAGCAGCAGGGAGAAGAATCCGCACTCAACCCCAGACATCTGGTGCCATCTAAGCCTGGAGCCATCTGTGCAGACTGCTCACGGGGCAGCTGGTGAGTGACAGCCAGGCATCTCTGGCAAAGCAGGCATCGTTAGTTCTACTAGAGCTGACACCAGCTCCCAGAGTTAGCGTTTGCCTGTCTCTGCCCTTCGAGGTTATCAAAGACACCTTCTAACAAGTAAAACATCTCAAAAGTACGTTGCGATATGTCCGCTGTTTGGTGTGTTCTGTTGAGTCTAGGTCAGAGGTAAGAATAGCCGCTGTGCTGGGAAAAGCATGTGACTCTGGAAGAGCCCATGGTCAGTACCTCCTGTTCTTCCCACTTTGCAGATGAGATAATAGACCTCCTAGGTCAAAGCGGTTGTGCTCAAGTTTACACAGCTGGGAAGAGCGCGGGGAGCTGTACCCATACTGTAACTCTCAAGTTCCAGCATACATTTCTTCTCCACATTGAGGGCCTTCCAGTGGGCCTGCAAACAGTTCTTTCTGTTCAAAAGAACCTATTATTCTACTGCCTTAAATTATTCTCTAAAACTTACCCAAGTGTTATTGAGTAGATTTCTCCTTGATTCAAATTCATGGTCTTTTTCTTTTTGTTATTGGTTTAAAACAACAAAATTTTATTGTTTTCCTCACTGCACATATCCAGGATGGGTTGAATGGGTTAGCATGGAGATATCAATGTTTCTCAGAGTTCCCAGCTGATGAAGGCTCTGTTTTCTCATGAGGCCACCCTCCCCACGTGCAGCCACAGAGTGCCTCCATGGTCACCATGTCAGGGGAGCAAAGCACGGGACGGTTAGTTCAACAGGTGCATATGTGGGTTTAGAACTGACATCCATTTTGCTCACATTTCAGTGGCCAATGCCAATTCTGTGGCCTTACCTAATGCTGAGGGTATAGAAGTGCCGTTCTGCAAGAAATTGTAGAACTGAGATTGTTGCTGAATTTCACTGATTCTAAGATGCACTTTTTAATTTTTTTTCCATTTTAGTATCTCCTGAAATTGGGATGCATTGAAAAATCAGCATCATTTTATAATATACAGAAGCCATTCTTTCAAATTTTATCTCTGAAACCAGGATGCATTTTATAATTAGTGATGGAAGTGTGTGGTCTCCAGGAATTAATTCTATTTTATTATGAGGTTTTTTTTTTCCTTGGTTTGTTGAGGGGTTTCCATGCTGAGGAGACTGTGGTCCCAGCTTTGTGGAGCAGAGATCTGTTTCATGGGATTCTCACTGTGGATTAAGGGAGGGTCACTAACGTTGCCGATTGGAACAGACATCTGAGTCTTGGTTCTGGAGTTCCACACAGGATTTCCCAGGGAAGAAAGCATCCTTTCAACTGAATACGAGGGCACAAAGAGTGCTCAATCTTGGAGACACAGGTCCTCACCCAAGTACCTCCAACCCTGATTCCCAACTGGCAGGACCCAAATATCATGTGCCCGGATGTCTGTGTCACACTAACAGTACTCGTCTCTTTCCTGTTACGCCAGTCCAGATGGCTCTGGTCAAGTGGGGACCTTTCATTTTCGTTTCAACTTTAACTTTAACCCATTTTCAAAAGACATGGCAGGGTAGACCAGATGGTTCATTCATCTCTACCGTGATCCTTTTCTGGATGTCAGGGTGCCAATGGGTTTAGGGGAGCAGCGGTAGGTGGGGCATAATTAAAATTTGTGCTCAAACCTGTATTGGTTGAAATAAACATAGATACGTGGGGCTTTGTTCTGGAAGACGTGGGAGTCACAGGGGAGACTCAAGAGTGGCTGCCTACCTGGAAGCCAAGGAGGGGAATAGGCACTGATACGGCTCAGGCTGTGACAAATAAGCCTTGTGACAAATAAGCTTTCAAGATCCCATTTTGAAAACCAGTGTGGCAGGTAGGAAGAGATGTAAATCCTGTTTGCTGGTTCGTTATTCACCAGAGGCAGATGGAGTCCCCAGGTAGACGGCTGGAAGATGCCACACAACAGTGCGGAGCTTGGTAACTGTGAGGTCGATCACTCCAAGAACCAAGGAGCCGAGGCTTAGCTTTGCTACCCTGGCAGGAAAGTGGTTGTGGTAAAGATGCATGTGGCTTCCTGCTCATCTTCTTGGTGGGTCCTGGAGGTTGGGCTCCGGAACCCTGCTCTTGGGTTCCCCCTAGCTCTTGGAGATCAGATCTGATTTCCTTCCTCCGTTCACAATGCCTGGACCCTTGTCCTTCCTCAAGAGGCTGCCTTCCACCTGAGGCTCTTACACCACCCCTCTGATATGACCCTCACCTTTTCTCCAATGGTCCTTGTAGGTGCACCTACAGGAGAGAGCATCCAGGTACCAGGGGCCCCTCCATGTCTGAATTCTCAGCAACAACACCCATCCAGGCTGAGCCACTGGCTGGGGTTGTTGGAGCTGGTCAGCAGAAGGGCTTCTCCGAGGAGGTGTGGGAAAAGGTTAGGATCCTGGGTACTGGGTTTAAGTCCTGGGTCTTCTTAGCCTCTTTAACACTGAGTCTGATCATGGGCACAAAAGAATAATAGTAGTCTCTTCTCGTGGGTCCTTAAAGGTGCAGCACACTTCCCAGGATTGGGGGGGTCTTCACAATGCTCAGGCTCCTGACCACAATGTTAGGCATCTGTCAGGTTAAGACTGTAAGGCTCCCGTCTCCCTCTGCCCCAATCCAGCACAGGCACCCTCTTAGAATGCAATCCCTTACACTCAGCTAATTATAACTCACTCTTACTATCATTGTTGTCTTAGTTTTGTGGTTTTGTGGGATTCAGCTGTTCCTCAGCAAAGCAGGCCGGCATGTCCCCATCCTTCAAAGGCTGTGTGCTTGAGGTCTCACAGTTCTAAGAGCTGACCCTGTACCGATCATAATAGCCCAGGACCGACCATGGCCCTTGTGGGACCCACACCGTATACTAAACAGTGTGGCGGCCTCTCTAGCATTCCTGACAACATCTTGGTCTCTCTCAGATGATATCCCCTGATGGCCTCAGCTTTCGTGGGTTTTCTGAAGCTGATCCCGTCATCGACCTGTGGAAGAAGCAGAGGGAGTTGCCAGTCTCTGCAAGCCCCTTGAAAACACATTGTGTCCTCTACCTGGGGATGATTCTATCCCGGACCAGGTTCTCCCTGTTCCCAGGAATGCAGTGGGCAGGTGGTTAGTAACCCAGCTGGCACACGCCCTAGACAGAAGCCTTCTTCCAGCCCGCACGAAGCATAGGAACGGGCTGCATAATGTTTAGCTGGAACACCAGTGCTCAGCTCTGGGTAGGAGGATGGGGCAGCAATTTCTCCAAAACTCTGTCTATTCCCCAACCCCGGCTGATTCTGAGTCTCTCAGGAAGCTGCTGGCTCTAGACATTGGCTCCTTCTTCAACAAAACATGTGGCCAAACCAGAGAGCGCCTCTGTGGGCCTGATGGGCTGACTGACACCTGACTTCTGCTCTCTTACAGGCAGTTCCTGGAGCTGAGTTGACCTCAGCACCTGCACGCAGAGGTGAGCTCTGCAGAATGTATTGAGCCAACTGCGAGCCTTCGCGCCCACATTCCCCCCACCCCTGCCCTTCTCTTCTCAGTCTCACAGAGACAGAAGGGAGCACAGGGATGACTGGCCCAGTCTGTGTTCCATGTGCAGGCAGTCAGCATTGTGTACCTTTCTCTTTGCAAGGTTGGAATCAGCCGATGGATGAAGCGTGGAAGGCCCACCCTGGTTCCCAGCAGAACGTGATGTCACCAGTCATGACTATGGGAGAGGTGGGAGAGGGCAGGGCAGAGGGTCTGGGAAGCATATCTGGGCCACTCCTCATTTCACAAAGTGAAGGACAAGGGATGTGCGGACAAAGACTGAGAGGGAAATTTCAGCATAATATATACTTAAAAAATAACAAAACCCATTAATACTTTTTTCTTTTTTAATAATTTTTTATTTTTCAATGATACTTTCAGGTGTACCATATGGTAGTTAGACATTTACATAACTTATGACATGATCACTTTGGTACATCCAGCACTAACAGACAGTTCTATAATATTATTGACTCTATTCCCTGTGCTGGACTTTATGTCCTGTGATCATTCTGTAACTACTAAGGTGTACTTTTCAATTCCTTCCCCTCCTTCAGCCATCTCCCCAAAGCCCCTCCTGTCTGGCAACCTTCAAAATATTCTCTGTATCTATGAGTTTGTTTCTGCATTGTTTGCTTGTTTATTTTGTTGTTTCGATGTCACATATATGTGAGCTCATATGGCATTTGTCTTTCTCTGTCTAACTTATTTCATTCAGCACAATACTTGTTAGGCTCATCCAAGTTGTTGCAGGTGGCAAGATTTTCTTCTTTATTTTTTTTTTAGGGTTGAGTCATATTCCATTGTATATATGTACCACTGCTTTATTCACTCAGCTAATGATGGACACTTAGGTTGCTTCCCTATCTTGGCTATTGTAAATAATGCTACAATGAACATATGGATGTATATGTCTTTTCTAATTAATGTTTTGGGTCTCTTCAGATACATACCCAAAAGTAGAATTGCTGGGTTCTTTTTGTTTCTTATTTTAAAGTCTATTTTGCTTGGTATAATTATTGCTACCCCAGCCTTTTTCTTTCCATTTTCATGAACTATCTTTATTCACATCTCTGTAAGTCTTTTAATCTGAAGTAGGTTTCTTATAAGCAGCATATGTAAGCATCTTGTTTTGTTTTCCATTTATTATCTTTTGATTGGAGCATTTATTCCATTTACATTTGGCCCAATTGATAGATAAGTAGTTATTTTTATTTTATTATTCGTATTTTTAACCTCCCTCCAATTTTTTTCTCTAAAGTGAGAAGTGGGGAGGCAGAGAGACAGATTCCTGAATGCGCCTCAACCAGGATCCACCCGGCAAGCCTCCTACTGGGTGATGCTTTTGCTCATGTGGAGACATTGATCCGTTGCTCGGCAACTGAGACATCTCAATGCCTGGGATAAGCCATGGAGTCATCCTCAGCACCTGGGGTCAACTTGCTCCAACCTAGCCATGGCTGCCGGAGGGAAAGAGAGAAGGAGAGAGAGAAAGAGAAGTGAGAAGGGAAGACGTGGAGAAGCAGATGGTCATTTCTACTATGTGCCCTGACAGGGAATCAAACCCAGGACATCCACACTCCAGGCTGACACTTTACTACTGAGCCTACTGGCCAGGACCTCTCTTCTACTTTTTAAAGAAATCCCTTTAATATTTCTTGTAATACTGGTTTGGTGGTGATGAACTCCTTTAGCTTTTTCTTGTCTGGGAAGCTCTTTATCTGTCCTTCAATTCTAAATGATAGCCTTGCTGGGTAGTATAGTCTTGGTTGTAGGTTATTGTATTTCATCACTGAATATTTCATGCCAGTCTCTTCTGGCCTGCAAAGTTTCTGTTGAGAAATCAGCCAACAGTGTTTTTCTTTCTCTCTTTCTTTCTTTCTTTCTTTCTCTCTCTCTCTCTTTCTTTCTTTCTCTTTCTCCCTCTCTTTCTTTCTTTCTCTCTCTCTCTCTTTCTTTCTTTCTTTCTTTCTTTCTTTCTCTTTCTCCCTCTCTTTCTTTCTTTCTTTCTTTCTTTCTTTCTTTCTTTCTTTCTTTCTTTCTTTTTCTTTCTTTCTTTCTCTCTCTTTCTTTCTCTCTCTTTCTCTTTCTCTCTCTCTCCCTTTCTTTCTCTCTCTCTCTCTTTCTTTTCTTTTTTCTTTTTAGAGACAGGCAGACAGACAGGAAGTGAGAGAGATAGGAAGCATCAACTCAGAGTCGTGGTCATCAGTTGCTCATTGATTGCTTCTCATATGTGCCTTGATGGGGCTCCAGCAAAGCCAGTGATCCCTTACTTAAGTCAGCAACATTGGGCTTCACACCAGCAACCCCTGGGCTTAAGCCAGAGAACAAGGTGTCATATTGATGATCCCACATTCAAGCTAGTGAGCCTGTGCTCAAGCTGGTGACCTCAGGATTTTGAACCTGTGATATCAGCATCTCAGGTCCACACTATCAATTATACCATCATCAATCAGGCCAGCTAGCAGTCTTATGGGAGCTCCTTGTAGGTAACTAACTTCTTTCCTCTTTCTGCTTTTAAGATTCTTTCTTTGTCTTTAACCTTTGCCATTTTAATTATGATGTGTCTTGGTTTAGGCTTCTTTGAGTTTATCTTCTTTGGGATTCTCTAAGCATCTTGAGCTTATATGTCTATTTCCTTCAGGTTAGGAAAGTTTGACATCATAATTTTTTCAATTTCTTGCTCACTCTCTTTTTCCTCTGGTACCCTTATGATATAAATGTTGGTACCCTTGATGTCCCAGAGACTCCTTAAACTATCCTCATTTTTTTGGATTTTAAAATATTTTTCTGTTCTGATTGGGTGTTTTCTACTACTTAATCTTCCAAATTGCTAATTCAGTTCTCTGCTTTATTTATGTTGATTCCCTCTAATGTTTTACATTTCCTTTTTTTTTTTTTTGACAGAGAGAGCGATGTAGAGAGGAACAGATAGGGACAGACAGACTGGAAGGGAGAGAGATGAGAGACACCAATTCTTTGCTGCGGCTCATTAGTTGTTCATTGATTGCTTTCTCATATGTGCCTTGACCGGAGGGCTACAGCAGAGTGAGTGACCCCTTGCACAAGCCAGTGACCTTCGGTCTCAAGCTAGAAACCTTTGTTTTCAAGCCAGTGACCATGAGATCATGTCTATGACACAAACTTAAGCCAGCAACCTCACACTCAAGCTGGTGACCTCAGGGTTTCAAACCTGGGTTCTCTGCATCCCAGTCTGATGCTCTATCCACTGTGCCATCAGCTGGGTCAGACTCATTTCAGTTTTTGTATTCTACATTTCTGACTGGTTCTTTTTGTGTTTTGTATTTCCATTTTTATGTTTCCTATCTCTTTGTTAAATTTCTCACTAAAATCATTTAACATCCTATAACCATTATTTTGAACTCAGAATCTGGTAGATGGCTCATCTTTATTTTGTTTAGTTATATATCTGGAATTTTGTTCTGTTCCTTCATTTGGGACATGTTTCTTTGTCTCCTCAGTTTGGCTGCCTCCCTGAGTGTATTTCTATGTGTTAGTTAGAGCTGCTTTGTCTTCCCGTCTTAGTAGAGGGGTCTTATTTTGTAGGTGTACTGTGTGGCCTAGTGGCACAGTCTCCCTGGCCACCTGACCCAGGTGCTCCAGGTGTGTTCTTTGTGTGGGTTGTGTGTGCACTCCTGTTGTAGTTGAGCCTTGATTATTCTTGGCACATCAATAGGAGGGATTAACCCGCAGGCACATTGGTTGTGAGGACTGGCTGTAACTACAGTGGAGGAGTTGTGCAGGCTGACCCTACAGAGCAGGATTCACTTTAGTGGGGCTCTGGTTTCTGCCAAGTCTGTGCTTTGAGTGTGTCCTTTGTGAAGGTGATTTGGTGGTGCCCTTGTGTGGTCTGAAGCTGGCCCCTGAGTGTGTTTGTTCTAGGGCTGCTTAGCAAGAAAGTTGATTAATACTTAAGAATAAAGGTTGTGAGTTACATCATCACCACTCAGAGTGTCACACTATCGCGACTGATAATGCGTATCAGGTTTTGCATGTATGCTATCTTAATAGATGCTAAATAAATATACTCAGTAAATACATAAATAATATAACAGTAACAACAATGATAGAGAGAAAATGTGTCTTGCCTCATGGGAGCAGGAGCTAAGTGATTTTGCATTCATCCTTCCCTCCTGGTCTTCTGTTATGTGCCCTTGGTTCTAGCCATCAGCTCCACCTGGAGCCTTTCTTTCCTCATCATTGCATGGCTGACTCCCTCTCTCCTGCCACGTTTTATCTGCCCACTCTCAGCTACACTCTGTTCTAAATTCTGTTCATCACCTATTGAAAGCTGGATATGTTTTTTGTCGGTCACTATGCTGCCCACTGTCACTTGCCTGGGAATGCTGGATGCTTTGTGAATGCAGATCTACCTGCCTCTTCTCTTCTGAACCTCCAAAACCTGGCACCTGGTCAGGATGACTCAAAACCCTTCCCACGGCTCCATTTATGTCCCTGCATTTGTCTAAGGCCTTGCATTTCTCCATCTTCTCCTCCCTGGAATGTTCCCTGAGCTCAACTAGTTCACGGTCCCTGGCAATCCAGTCCTGGTCCCTGTCCACGCCTGCCAGCCTGGGGTGGTCTCACCTGGCCTCTTCCCTACCTTACATAATGAGCTCCTACTCAGCCTCATGGTTTTAGCACAGACAACACTGCTTCTAACCTGGGCAGGATGGGACACACCCTGGAATTTCAGACACAGTGCTAGAGGACATCAAGGTGGACACACAGCTCCCTTCCTCCTGGCTCCCGAGACACACTGTGCCCGGACCAGGTGTTGCTGGATACCCTGGGTCCACTGTCCAGGACAGCTAACCAGCCTCCATCGATGGCTCTCCTGGCTTAGAAGGCCAGTGTGAAAGTAGTTTTGTCGGGAGAGCAAGAAGAACTTGAGTTTCTGTGCTCAATGTTCTGTGCATAGGTGTTGGTTCTTCTAGGGAAGGTTGAGGATACCAAGAGGTCTTACCTCCAGGCCTGTTGGGGAGGGCTTCTGGTGCAATTTTCATCAGGTACCCTGCTTGGTGTTACCCTTCTCTCAGATATCATTGTCCTGCATCAACATGGGGTGTTTACCTGCCTTTCCAGCCAGCCTGAGAGATTTCTAGGCCTGGGAGCTCCGTCATATTGGCTGGAATGTCTCCAGCAGTAGTTAGGCTTTAGGTACATTGAAGCCCATGAATGAACCCAGGAATGAACCCAAGAAGGAATGATATGTCCTCTGACATTACAGGGGAAGGAGCTGCCCCTCGACCTCGCTTAACAGGCTCCTCCTGTTTACATGGGTTGACTGTCCAGTCCTGTAAAGGAATATCCTGGTGGTCTGAAAAACCTCCCCACAAGCTCAGAGAGACAATCTCCATGTTGGCGGAACTCCTCGGTACTGTCAGGGCAGAGAATCATTTTTCTCTCTCTCCTTAATTTCTACACATATGAATGTGCCTGTGTGTACATGTGCTTGTGTGTGTGTGTGTGTGAGATTCTGCATAGGCTTGATCATGTCATAGATGCGGGGAAAGCACACATGTTGGAAATCAAAGAGAAAAAGGAGGCAGAGGTGGCTCACCTCGATGCCTTGTCTGCAAAGTTGTAAACATTGTTGAGAACAATGGCCTGTGCAGCACAACAAAACTCTGCTTGAGAATGAGCTAAAACTCTTCTGAGCCTTCACGTTTTGGGGAACATGCTTCTGCCTCTCAGGTTGCTTGCTGGATGAGTGGTATCCATGGCAACAAGGACACTGTTTTTTTCAAAAGCAGCAGCGCCAAGGTTCTGAATGGTCCCTTCCTTATTGTTCTGAAAGTGCCAGCCAGAGCTGTGTCCCTTTCTTCTGGGCAGAGCAGAACAATGAACCCTGGAGCGATGTGGGACAAGGTGCTCTGACCTCCTTCTTGTGCTTCTCTCCCAGAGCTGCTGTAAACCCAAGACTCCCCAAGTCAGTTAACAGACATTGCAAGGGAGGACGGAGCCCTTGGAACCTCAATGATGAGGACACCAGGGTGTTTCTCATTTGGGCAGGGGTGAATTCAAGGCCCACTGGGAAGAAAGGAACACTGCCTACTTCCTCTGGAGACAGGACCTAAAAGGGAGTGTTTGATTTTGTTCTCTATAGAGAGAGAGAGAGAAAAAAAAAAGAATTAGATGTACTTTAAAGTATGTTTCGTGAGAAAAATACTAAGTTTAAAACAAATCATTAAATTTCAGTTGAATTAAAAAAGAGTATATAATTGTTTCATGAACTTGTCTGTTTTTGCACTGAAAACTCAGTAACGTCATTGTTCTTGAACCCTAGAGGAGGTGTTTTCCTCACTGCGCAGTCCCACCTTCATTGCTTAGCCGGGCCTCCTCCCGTGAGCTTGCTGACTTCCGCGATGTGCATCCTCACATAAACCTACTGGAACCACCTGACATGCATCATTATTTTTGTGAAAGATACGTGGTGTCCATTACAAACACATGGATGAGATCAGGTTGCCAAGTAATGAGCACCCTGTGCATGAGGGACTCTACTCAGAGGGTGATGACTCAAAGTTCTGCTGTGTGTGATTGATTGAATGTCTACAAAGCTAACGGAGAGGCAAGGGGCACATCCAGAAGCTGTCAGCATACATAATGCCTGTGTGTGTGTGAAGGCCCCACTAACGCACATCTCCCACCGAGCAGAAGGTGCAGAGACTGGTTTGCTCAGGAAGGTGCTCTTTGCCCCAGATATTTGAAAGGAAAGGTAACTTGGGAGTTACTTCCTCGCCAAATCCTGAGAGATTAGTCACGCTTTGTCAAGCAAGGTCTTTGTGAAAAATACCCTCCAGGAAGACTGGCATATCAGTTAAACCACACAAGAATGATTGATGGCCTGGGCACAGGAGTCAGACTATCTGCGTGTCCTCTGAATTTGCTGTGGTTGGGGATGGCGAGGTGCAGGGAGAGGAGATGGATTCCGCAGTCTCACACTGAGAACTGCAACTGTTACCCTCTCCTTATGTCTCCTGGGTATACTTTCCTTGGATACCCTGGGTCTTCCTCTTCTATGTGGCCATCAGGAGTCAGAGAAGCTGAGGGCAAGATCTGGTCCTGTGCAGGGCACATGTGCCTTTTATTTCCAAACTCAGCCTTTGGTTGGCTAACGCCACTTCTCCAGCCATGTAGGAACCCTAGAAGCCAACACTGCACACTCCCTTGGGATGTCTCTGGTCCACCTCTTAGATTGATGGTGGGTACAGTGACCCTGAGCAGTCTCACATATACAGTTACCACATTGAGAAGCGGAAGTGAGATATTGATCATCCCGAGAGTGGATCATATAAGTGTCACTGCTTTTGGCAAATTCAAGAGTAATTTACCCTAAAAAAAATTATCTGCAGATTTTCAAAGTCCCATAGAATCAAATAGACAGGTCTTGGGTAGGATTACTTTTTTGAGATCTATTTAATGTTTCTATTTCTGCTTGTGGGATCCCTTGCTAAAAGAGTGAACGTGTTGTCTGTCTTTCCCACGAGAGGGCAGGGGGTTTTGTGCCCTGCACATGGGTCTTGAGGCACAATGACTAGCTTACTGTGCTTTAGGACTGAGCAGGAAGGGAGGTTGCCAGAAACCAGGGAAAGGACCCCAAGCAGGATTTGTTTAAGAGAGCACTGAGAGGCAGCCACTCAGATCAGCAAACTGTTTTGCGCCGGGACTGAGTGGTGCAGTTGTGTTAAGGGGAGATGGGGTGTGCTTTCCCTCCCCGTTTTCCTGAACAGTGTTACACCGATACAACAACACAGGGGATAGGAACGGAGCCATAGATGGGATTTATGCTGGCCTCCTACTAGGTCCGTGTGAGCTTCAAGCCAGATTTGATTTTCTTTAACAACAATAATGTATTTTCTTCATGTGGACTGGCCCCGTACCTTATTTGGGGTTTCATCCAACGAATGCATTAAAATGCATCCTATAGCTAATTGGAAATCACCTAAATTCTCCAGATGACAGGTAAAAGAGGGAGGGGGTTCACACCACTATATCTGTGGTTTCCTTCTTTCCCAAGGCAGACTCAGAGTTATGCCATGTGGCCAGGGTCCACCAAGACGTTGTTTCTGAGCTGTCCACACTTTGTGGGCCCACAAGGAAGATGACTCAGAGGTGGGCTCCTTTTCTTATCCTTCCTTCCATCTTTCTGATGGGAGAACAGCTTCATGGCTGATGCTGTAGCAGCCCCCGTAAGAACATGAGGTAAGGATAGCAGCTTTCACTTTCAGGGGAGTGAAGCTGAGGTCAGCAGTCTGGATTCTTGATGGCTGTGGCATTGCCTCAACAGAGACCCTTGGTACGGGGACACAGCTGAGCCTGGGACCGCCATGAGACAAGCATGGCTGATGCTAGAATGAGCCTAGGGATGACGGAGCCAAAGTGTAACCAGTACGCCCTGACTGCAGACGTGGCTCGGTCAACATGAAATAAACATGCCCTTGCCAAGCTCACAGAGAAGCCCTATATTGCCTTGATTCACTGTTCACCCCTCTCCCACCTCTGAGCATGGCGTTCCTGAGAAGAGGATTCACAGCCAATGGGGACAGTAACAGACACTAGCATTTGGGCTTCAAAAAGCTGTTGGCCCTAACAAGCCTGGCACTCCCTGGGACTGAGTGGACACTGAATCTTCCCTACCTTCCCCACCCCCGGTGTAAAGGTATCTGAATGCCATGCAAAGTGAGGTGCTCATTTCTGTGTGGGTCACCTGCAATTTTCCTGAGTGAGGCTTGCCTTCCAAGAGGCAACAGGATGCAGCCCATTCAGGCTGCGATTTATAAGATTGGTCCCTGAAGGAGATGGCTCTCTCCTTGGCCTCCCCATTCCCCACCCCCATGCTCACTGTTTTACTCTACGACCTTCCTCAGGCCTCCACCAGTCTGACGAGGCTGTGGTCACGGGGCTGAGTGAGACACTTGACCTCTCTGACTTCGTCTCATTCAGGCCTGCATTGTTCCCACAGCCTTTGGGCCAGTCGCTCCTGCTCAGTCTTGCACCTAGACACATGATCATTAGAGGAATTCTGCTCGGGGCTTCAGTTTTATGAAAACAGCCCTTGCCTGAAGGTGCTTCTCCATGACGATGGGGAAATGTGTGCAAAAATAATAATTGTTTATAAAAGATGTGCAGAAACCTCAGGACTGGATTCAGATCAGCGGGGGTTAATGGACGGGAACAAAGAGATTCAAGGTCTTCCCTGAGCCCCTGCTGGTGCCCAGATGTCTGAGGTTATCCATCACTGCTTGCTCCTCCCATTCCTCCTTCCCCTGACATAAAAGAAGCCTGAACTCTGTACTTTAAAAAAAATGGATTTGAGGCACCACAAGGGCTCCCGTCTTTTTGGTTGGAGCCTTCTCCATCAATCAACCTTTCCTTACTGATGTTTTTGAGTTTGGCTCTTCCATGCCTTGGGCACACAGACTTTGGACTCCTAACGATCTCACCTAACAGTGACCTTGGGCTCCACACCCCTGCCTCAGGCTCTTCTTGGCTGCCTCCCAAGTGTGCTGGGAAGGGCTGTGGTCATCAGGTGGCCCTGGTCTGTTTCTTCTCTCCAGCTCCCTGGCCACGTGCATGATGCATTAAAGTTTGTATCATTCATCTTGTAATTGAAACTCCCTTGGTTACATTCACAGTCCCTGAGTCTCCCTGAACAGGGCATTCTTTCAGAGCCTTTGAAAGAACAGGTGAGTCTCCTTGATCTTTGAGTCTTGTATCATTCCAGAACCTCTTTGATCCTCAAAGCCGCTTTCAGACCCAGCAGCTGGGGATGGGAGACAGGAGGGCAGATGGGAGGGCCTCAGATACCTCCCCAGGACAGCTGGGAGGAGGCATGGCTCCAAGTGGTAGGTCACGGTAACAATGTCTGCGACGTTATAACACTTGATCAAATAGGATTGGAATAGTCACACTAGCAGCAGCATGTGACAAGGTCTGCACTGCCACCTTGGCTCCAGGTCTACCTGGCGACCCCTTAAATGAACAGGAGCCCTTAAAGCAAGGACAGGAGAAGTCTTTCTGGTAGGAAAGGGTTGCTGCCTCCTCCTCCCCTGTCTCTCCTCCCCTTGGGAGAGTAACATATTAACACATCAAAGTGAAGCCCTAAGAGCAGCCAGCATTCCAAGAGAGAATTGCTTGCTTTTCAGATAGATAGCCCAGAGCCCAAAACACCAACCTAGAAATGAACTTCCGGTGGGGTGGGGCGCTCAGGGTGAAAGTGGGGGTGGTAGGCACAAGACTGAGGAGGTATTTTGGAAGTAGAGGAGCGAGGAGGCTGAGGGAGGAGGGACATTGTTACGTACAGCTGCTTCTCTCAGTTCAGAATTCCTCTCACATGCTAGCAATTCCTTCTCCCCTCTCCATCCTCCTAGAAACATTTTCTTCAAGATTTGCCCTGTTTTATCAGAGCTAGACAACACTTCCCTCTAGCTTGGTGCTCTACTGGCAAGATAGAGGCTCTTGGTCAGCCCAACGCCCTCAAACACAGTCCCAGAAACTCTCTCCTGAGGGTTTGTCTCACCTTACCGGCTTTTCAAAGTCCTTGTTCAGGAATGGCGGTCCCTGCTTATTAAATGTATTTTATACATCACCTCATTGGAGTAGCCACTATTGATTGTCTCATGTAATTGTCCCAATGGCCCTGTGAAGTTGACACAGACGAGAAAGCTGAGGGGCAGAGGAATGAATGAATGTATCCAAAGTCACACAGTTGAACACGGCAGAGCCAGGCGGGACAGACACATCTGGGTGCAACCACCTCGTTCCCAGGTTTACCTCTCAGAGGACACAATGGGCCTCCCTCTGTCTGTCTGTGTGCAGGGTACACTTTGTACTTAGCATTTTCTGGCTATGAGTGCTCTAGGGTTCCATTCAGAATTATACCCGCTGAAAAGAAAAATTATTTGTGCCACGCACAGAATGTTACTTAAGACAGAGTTTTACCAATACAATGCTATAGACGGATGAGGACTTTGAGCTGCAAAATAACCTGATTCAATCGGGGAAAAATATTGAATAGTGTTTTTAAACTCCACTGTTCATCTCGGCCCAGAAGCAAATATGTTCGGGAGAACCAACACTGCTGTGATCCTGGTAATCACTCCACCGCCCCCCACTCTTTTAGTGCTTTAAAGTTAGTTTTAGCAGTGCTTTCATTTGTATGATTTCAAGTGGGTCTTGCATCTCGCAACAACCCCAGGGTGTAGGAAAGTCTGGTGCTGCCGGGCCCGTGTCTGCCACTGACACTCAGACCTGTTCAGAAGCCTGCTCAGCGTCCTTGTTGTGAAGAATGCGACTTAGATCTATGAGGTATGATTGTCCTGTACTAATGGACAAGTCCTTAAAGGTTTATTACTCTTTAACATATCATTAACATAAAGCAAAGATTCTCGGTGATATTATTGAAAAACAAAGCTAACCCGATGCCACGTGTTTCTGTCCATTTTTAGTCATTCAGTTAGAATTAAACAGCTTTGCCACAAACATTTAAATACATGTCTTCAACATGATGTTGGTTTTATAGTTTTGTTGGTGTTAGTGATAAGTTGGATTTGTTTTATCCTTAAATAAGAGTCCAAGAATGGTGTGCTTACATGGAATTTTGTGTTTGAATGTGGGCGCTAAAAATAACACTTTTCCTTCCACCTTCTAGTTTGTTGAGATGGGCCAATAATCAAATCAGAGACAGCTTATCAGGAGAAAAATCAAGTGTGAATACGTGCGCGTGAGGAATTCGTATAAGCATGGAAATCCCACGGGCACTGAGGCAGGATTGCACATCAGTTACATTTTGACAAAGGGAGAAAGGGGGGATGGAGTCTTGGATTTTGAAAATGAGATGGTGATTCAGGGGTAGCTGGGGAGGAGGGGAAGGCACACGGCAGGTGAATGTTGCTAGCTGACTCAGAAACAGTGGCACAGGGTGCATCTGGAACACAGGCTCCTGGTAGATACTTAATTGCAATTAGGCCAACACCCTGATTCCCATTCTGAAGGCTGGTCTCTCGTCAGACTCTCGTAGCTAGAAAGGAGGGCAGGTGGGAAGTTCCCTCTGAGTCCAGTTTTCCGACAACCAGCTTAAAATACAACATCCCCACAAAAGTAGGCTTAGGATGTTCAAACTTGGGTCTCCTTCAGTGCTTATTTAAGTACATAAAATAAGAACAAGAGTGATACAGTATAATGTGAGACAATAATAAAGAGGCAAGAACATTTTTTTTTCTTGGAAATAATGTTTCTGTGCCCTGGCCAGATTGTTCAGTTGGTTAGAGCATCGTCCCAAAGTGCAGATATTGCTGGTTCAATCCCTGGTCAGGGCACATACAAGAACAAATTGATGTCTCTCTCTCTCTCTCCCTTTCTCTTTTGCTAAAATCAATCAATAAAAAACAATTTCTGAGATTTGAACGAGCAAGGGAAAAACAGAGGTTTACGGTTGGAAGTGTTTTACTACATAACAGTATCTGGGTTAGAAGTGTAGAGGTGATGACAGTGTGGGCAGCCCATGGGGCAGAAGCCATGCAGGGGCGGAACTGAGAGGCGTGGCAGCATTGGGGTGGGAGACCTGCCATTCACGGGCACATCCGACAGAACAGAACACATTTGTGCTGGGTGAGTGGGTGTGTGGGCAACGCTGAGTGGGAAGCCTTCAGTATAGTGGCGATTTTAGGCTCTTGTAACTCTCTAGATAATACAGTTTACGGGGATTGAGAACTGAAAAGATAGCACATGTTGGATAAAGTTTTGTCCAAAAAAGATGGCTTTGTACATCTGCTAATCTTGTTTTTGCAGTAAGACACACGCGCGCGCACGCGCGCACACACACACACACACGCCCCACCTGGTGAGAAGGGAGGCAGGTAAAGAAGGAAACAGTGGGTGCTCCTAAGTCCTCTCAGCTGTGACATTTCTTGTCTAATTCTGTGCGGCTCGTTCCCCTTTGATTTGTTTGCATGAGGAGCATTGCTGTTGGATCTTCACTTAAACTAGCACTTGAATAAGTTCTGGTCAAATGTTAGCCATGGGGCTGGCCGAGATGAAGAAAGCTCACTTCACTTTTCCTTCCCCATTGCCTGGGACTCTGGGACTCAGAGTCAGGTAGAGCAGACGAAGAAGCTCTCCGAGGATTCTGAAAGCCGGTGTTGGCAAGCATGCAAGGATGGGATCTGGGAAGCTCTAAATGCCACTAACCAGGTGGTGTGTTTCCTGGTTTCCTTTCTTTTTCTCCTGTATCGACCAGTTTGGACCTCAAGGCAGCAAGGATCCTGGAGCACATGCACTGGCAGAAAGCTCCAGGGAAGCTGTCACTCTGGTCTGAAGGGAGGGAAGGAGCAGAGACTAGGACAGATTCCCTGTACCCCTGCAGGTCCCACCCCTGCAGCCACAGATCTGTGACAGAGGTGGAATGGGGACTGGGAGGGAGGAAGCCTTTCTCTTGCATAAGGGGACCATGTCTGAAGTGGTGGGCAGGCTCTCTGTTATGGTTTTTTCCTACCCTTCCACGGACAGACAGACAGGCACTCTTGCAGCAAGTACGTGGCAGAGCAAGACCACAGCAGCATGCAGACTTGTGCCCCCAGGTAGAGGATGGGGCTTGGAGGCCATCTTGCTGGAGTCCAGCAGGCCTCCCGGGTAAGTGGCTGGAAACGGAGCCCACAGACTCTGCAGGAGGTTTGCTCTAGTTTCAGGTCACGTGCTTGTCCACTTGGATCAGGGCAGGTTTGCTTTGACATGTGGGGACCACAAGTGGCAGATTTCCATGATGTGGAGGAGGAGAAAATCCTGGTAAAGAGAGGCAGCTGAGGCCTAGTGTCCTGGTGGGTCTGAAGTCAGGGTCATTGGACTCCTGGGAATGCTCAGGGGGTGTCATAGAGTGACATGGTTTTACACCTCCTGGTGTTTTGGGGGGGCTCAAGACTTTTAGCAGGTAGGTAAACCTGACTTTCCCTAAGGGAATGCTATGTTCCCTAGGGCCATATGCAAGCTTATTTCATTCTGGGGATGTGGGCTGATGCCCACCAGGCTGGGCTCAAGTCTGTGGGCTCTCCACTAGCATACTTCCATCCCTTCCCCCAAATAAACCCTGCAATTGTTATTATTATTATTATTTTTAGAGAGAGAGACAGGGACAGAGAGACAGGATCATTGATCTGCTCCTGCATGTGCCCTGACTGGGGAATTGAACCAGCAACCTCTGTATCCCAGGATGACGCTCCAACCAACTGAGCTATCGGCCATGGTTTTTTATTTTTAAAATTTTTTTATTCTTTAGAGACAGAGAGAAGAATGGAGAGAGAGGGGAGGGGGAAGGGAAGCATTCATTGTTGTTCCACTCAGTCGTGCATTCATTGGCTGCTTCCTCTGTGTGCCTTGACTGGGTATTAAACTGGCAATCTTGTCATTTCCAGACAATGCTCTAACCTAGTGGTCGGCAAACTGCAGCTCACGAGCCACATGCGGCTCTTTGGCCAGCTTAGGAGGACCCTAATTAAGTTAATAACAATATACCTACCTATATAGTTTAAGTTTAAAAAATTTGGCCTCAAAAGAAATTTCAATTGTTGTACTGTTGATATTTGGCTCTGTTGACTAATGAGTTTGCTGACCACTGATCTAACCAACTGAGCTAACTGGCCATGGCCTATGAGTTCTATATTTTGAAGAGGAAAAAGTCACCCAGCCCAAGCTAGGCAGACTGGGGGTTGAGTTAGCGAGGCGTGAAGAGTGAGCAGTGTGCTGGTGTGATGTGGCTCTGAGGCCCCAGGAGATGGGGTCTGAGAAGCTGGAACCTGGCACCTGCCCTGAGAGGGGTTGTGGGCTCCCCCAGTACAAGGCTGCAGGCAGGCCCTCTGGCTTCCCATGTGTCCCCAGAGCTGAGAGCTGGGGTGCCCTGCAGGAAACCCCAGAACTCTGAAGCTCTTCTTAGGACAGCTGCAAAGGAGCAGTTGAGGCCAGGAGGTCAGACAGCTTCTCCAAGTGTGGGCCCTGGACCCACTGCCCGTTTTGCTGTGAACTGGTTAGAAGTGCAGGGTCATTGTGTGTGTTAAGAAGCCTTCTGTGCTGGCTTTGGAGTTGCTGCCATTTGAGCATCACTTGGTTTGACTTTAGGGGGTGATTTGGGCTCGGCCCCTCTTCTGACAGACAAGCTGGGAGGTATAGGAGACCCGAGTTCCCTGGCAATTCGAGCCCATCTCCTCTGCTCCCCACCAGTGCCAGCTGGCGTGGCCATGAGCTGCCTGATCCACTCCACCATGTATGCCTACTGCACAGCCTTCTTCAGCCTCCTGAGACTGCCCATCGAAGGAGACACAGGTCATCATCTGGGGTCTGGTGAAAACTCCTAACAGGACAACCACAGCAGAAACCTTCTTTATGTTTTAAAGTTTTGGTCCTCTTCAAATGTGGGCACATTTTCAACACTCTTGTCCCTTACATGGGTCTGTGTATTTTTTGTATGAAAATGACTCTTGCCTTGATTTGCAGTCTTGGGATAGCACTTGGCTGTTGTGTTGCCCTCTTGGCATAACGGTAGCCTTCAGAGGGGGGTCCCCTTGGCCAAGCTGACATCTCTTCCACTTCCACAGAGCCCATTCAGTCTCAGGGACGTCAGCATCCAGCTGCGGTCTGAGCATCTGTGAGAAGCAGATTGTTTCTTTTCTTTTCTTTTCTTTTTTAATGAGAGGAAGGGAGACAGAGAGACAGACTTCTACATGTGCCCGACCAGGATCCACATGGCAACCCCTGTCTGGGGCCTATGCTCAGACCAACCAAGCTATACTTAGTACTTGGGGCCAATGTTTGAATCAATTGAGCTAAGAGCTGTGAGAGGGAAAAAGGGAAAGAAGGGGAAGGAGGAGGGGGAGAGAGGCAGATTGTCGCTTCTCATGTGTGCCCTGACCGGAATTGAACCTGGGGAATCTGCATGCCGGGCCAATGCTCACTGAGCCAACTGACCAGGGGTGGGTCATTTCTAAAGACTCTTACTTTATTCAGTTCTTAAAATAACCCTGGAAGGTTTCCCCAGTTTACTTGCAGGAACTGTGAGGAACGAAGGTGATGTCCCATCCAAGATTCCAGCAAAAGATTCACGCTTGGTGGGGGACTGAAATCCAGTGTGCAGTCTTCATGCTGAGAGTCTTTGGGCTGACCTTGACCTGTGGTCCTCAGGCTGAGGTGCTGGGAAGAGTTAGTCCCCTCCCTTAATGACTGAAGACATCCAGGTAGAGAACTTTAATGCTCGCTTTGACCTGACACCAACAGTACAGACATGTGGCCCTGGCCCTCTCCTCTGGGAACAGTCCTGTGGGGTTTCGCGTGGACTTCCTGATTCATTCAGAAACAGTCTCTTAATAATGAGGCCATTTCCAGTCTGGGAGCTCATGGTCAGGACTGGCTTTGAGAAACTGGGAATGAAATGCAGCATAAAGTGAGTGCAAGAGACAGAGGTGGAGAGCACTGGGAAGACCGCCCTGGGAAAGTGTTCCCATGGCACACATCCTGATGAGCTGGTCTTGGGCAGCAGAAGGACTGAGAACAAGGCACAACATGGAAACCTCAGCTGAGGTGGCCCTCCAGGTCGGTTCCCAATACATCTGTCAGTGCTCCCTGAACTGATGTGGCTGCTTCGGCCTGCTGAGTGACTGTGTGTACCACACACACACACACACACACACACACGAAGCACACACACACAGATACACACATAGATGCATGTAGACAAATATGTGGATAGACATACAGACAAACAAAAACATGCATGCACAGACACTGACATAGACACACACGCACAGGTATGCACATATGCACACTCATGTGCACACACACAGACACACACACTAACAAGTGAGCGGGGACTGGCTTTGGGCTGCCTTTCTGACTCAGCTGAGCTGCCTTTGATGGAAAGAGTGCTCTGTTTCTCTTGTCCTTTGGTCCCTGCCCAAGTTCTGCCACCACACAGGCAACCTAGACTTGGGGTTTTTAAGGGACAGAGTGGGCCACTGTGTCCTGTGTCTGCCATGGGCTTGGTGGCCACTCTGTGCACAGGTACATGGCAGCAGCCAGCTGCTCTTAGGACATGGGAGATGGTAGGAAAGGCTCCCGGTGAGGGATGGAGCAACTGAGTCTGTCCTCAGGGAGCAAGAAATCTCACTCTGGAAACTCTGGGCCTCCACACAGATTTCCAGGGGAACCAAAGTCACATGGCTTGCGCTAAAACACATGGTTTAGAGGTGGAAGCTGTGTGTAGGGACCCTCCGTCACTCCTGGGGGTCTTGCTCCTTAGACCTTTGTGGGGAGTACCTTGAGGGGGCCAGGCAGATGGGATCCTGAGGCTGTCCCTCCCTGGGTGGGTTAGGATTGCTGGAGACCTGCCTGAGATGGCTGCCGGTTAGCACTCACAGCAAGGCCAGGATTTGGGGGCTGAGGGGTTTGCTTCTTACTGAAGTGCAGACTTGGGAGGAGTTCCACATGTGGACAATAAAATTTTTTGCATCTTCTTAAGCCAAAAAATATGGCTGAAGAGTCAAGTTGTTTGATTAAGGGGATCTTGGTTCTCAGAAACCTGGGGTCTCAGCGTGGCCGCCGCCATACTGCTACATCTCTGAGACAGCTTCCAGTGTCTTCCATGAACACCGGTGTCCCCTGGAGCCAGCGGTCTCCACACTGTCCAAACCCCAGGCCGCTCTGTGTACTCTCCAGGGCTGGACTACATGACAATGGGCCCTGGGCAGTCGAAAGGAGACCACCAGATCTTATTCTAAATCCCCTTTTCAGATGACTGTGTGAAGAGTCAGGAGTAAGGGCCCTGAAGTGTCCTAAATGTTGGCTTTTCACCCTCGTGAGGAAGGCTCCAGCCTCACTCCACTGTTGAGGCGTAGACAGAGACTTGCTGGAGTCCCTACCTCCCTGGCTGCAGCCCTCCAGCTCCACATGATGAGCGACAGGAGAACGTAGCATGCAGACTTCAGAGTCCAAGGCAGAATTTGGTGTCTGAGAGCTGTGCTGAGGAGTGGGTGTCCTGAACTCCGCCGGTCTCAGTGAAAGGTGGGGCAGAGTGTGGGCACCCCTTTGTAGGCATCAGTGAAGAGTTTGGGGGGGCATGCCCAGCAACGCATGGAAACACTGTGTGGGTGTCCCCAGGCTGGGCTTTGAAAACTGAGAAACTTTCAGGTTTCTCTCTTCCTGCCAGATGTGGGCTGTCACCCTGGAGTTCTTCCTGGGCCAAGCTGGGTCATAACAAAGTACCACAGATCTCAACGACAGAAATGTATTTTCTCACAGTCCGGACAGCTGGAGGTCTGAGGTCAAGGTGTTAGTGGGGCTGGTTTCTCCTGAGGTGTCTCTCCTCGGCTTGCGGTTGGTCCTCTTCTCTCCCTGTCCTCACCTGGGTGTCCATCGTGCATGTGTGTCCTAATCTATTCTTGTAAGGACACCAGTCAGACTGGATTAG
Organism: Rhynchonycteris naso; assembly: GCA_037038555.1. Lineage (NCBI taxonomy): Eukaryota > Metazoa > Chordata > Mammalia > Chiroptera > Emballonuridae > Rhynchonycteris > Rhynchonycteris naso. Next base: position 95,690,451 of record CM072996.1, on the reverse strand, counting down.
GACTCACCTTAATGACCTCATTTTATATTAATTTCCATTTTAAAGGTCTTATCTCTAAATACAGTCACATTCTGGGGTCCTGAAGATTGGTACTGCAACATACAAATTTGCAGTGGTGGGGGAGGGCCTTATTCAGCCCCTAAATAATGAGAGGAGCTGCCTGAGATGGCCTTGCCTCTTCCTCCTCTGTACCCGGCTCTGCCTTCCTGGACCCGCCCAAATTTCTCCTATTCTCAGAAGGTGCTTGCTGCTCATGTCCCCAGAGACACACAGAGACAGAGGCCCCCAGTGTCCACTGTCTCATACTCAGTCAGGGATGCTGCTCACAGGAGGCAGAGGCTCCCTGACCTCCGGAGCCAAAAGAGCCTGTGTAATAGGACTGACCTCGGCTTTGTAGCAGCCGGTGCTGTGCACACCCACCTCAGCTACCTGGCCAGATGGAGGCTCCTGCCACCCTGATGGTCTCTCAGAGGCTCCCTGTTGTTGTGGCTCTGATCTGCTCCCCAAACCATCCTCAGCTTTTGTCCCTGCTCACATTCCTCCCCTCTGTCATTCCCTTCCAAAAATTCACCGGTGCCCTCGATCCTCAGAGGAAGCCAAGCACATTTGGGCTCTAAACCAGACACTGATTCCATTACACGTTTGCAGCATTTATGCAGTTACAAACCCAAAACAAATCAACAAATTTATGGCAAACTTGAAAACCAGTGAGACTCTAATTGATAGCATTAATGCTTGTGACATGAGTCACCAGTTGACATTCAGCGGTGGGCAGCAGGGAGGCCATGCTGCCCACTGCTGTGCTGTCGCGAGCTGACGGGGCGGGACCATAGATGGCTCATGTCCCCCACCCTTCGGCTTTCAGCCATGGGGAAATGTATGTCCCCCACTGTACCAGTCTTTGCCTGTGCTTGACCCTGACTTGTATCTCCATGCCAACTGTGCCTTTCCATCAAGGGTGGTGACAGTGGGCCTACTGGTACCAATGTTGTAGTAATATAATGTTACAGTAATTAAATTAAATATATAGAAATAGCCTGATCAGGCGGTGGCACAGTGGATGGAGTGTCGGACTGAGATGCGGAGGACCCAGGTTCAAGATCCTGAGGTTGCCAGCTTGAGCGTGGGCCCATCTGGCTTGAGCAAAAGCTTGGCAGCTTGGACCCAGGGTTGCTGGCTCCAGCAAGGAGTCGCGGTCTGCTGAAGCCCCGCGGTCAAGGCCTTCATGTGAGAAAGTAATCAATGAACAACTAAGGTGTTGCAGTGAAAAACTGATGATTGATGCTTCTCATCTCTCTTTGTTTCTGTCTGTCTGTCCCTATCTGTTCCTCTCTCTGACTCTCTCTCCTATAAAAAAAAAAAAAAAAATATATATATATATATATAAATACAAAAAATATGGAATATATATAAAAGTAATTAAGATATAATATTAAAATTAATTAAAGAAATTAAATAAAGTTATGCTGTTTGCACAGGAATTAATATAGTGTGTGCAGATGTGATAAACAGACTCTGGCTTTCACGCAGGGCCTAGTTAGTATATATGTGAAGTTATACATAGATAATAAGTGGCTTGATGTTATAACTCTGTAAGTTAACATAAAACAAGAAGTTTCCCTAGGAACATCTTAAAAGTGGCTTATGTAACTGTTGGGCAGATAAAATATATTATGCTCACTTTGTTAAAGATGGCGCTGCCCACATGCAAGTTTTAAGAGTAAGCTTTTCCCCACACCCTTGACTGATTGGATGATGTGGGGTGGTGCACTCTCATGAGGAATCCTCCCATTATGCCTCAGATAAGTGACTTTGCATTAGAGACTTCCTTGTTTGTAGATTGGATTAAAGGTTTGAATTTCTACACTGTAAAGTGGGAGAGACTGGTAGCTTGCTCGCTCTCGGTTCCTGAGGTTAGTATTAGAGGGGAGAGCAGATTAAGGCCACGTGGAGAAGGCCAGGAGAAGCAGCCAAGATGGTGGAGTGCTGAGGGAGAAACCAGTTTGTGCAGAGTTTGTGCAGAGAGAAGGAGATGGGAAACAGACGTGAATAAGTCTGGTGAGCTAGAAACCTTTGATTCTAGGAAACTCGGATAAGTCAGTAGCTTTGTGAGCACTGAATGAGTGGGTTTTGGAGCCCAGTGTGTGTTTTTGCTTGCCCGCTGGGTGCAAGCCAGAATTAAAGCTGATGGCTCACCAGTTTTTGGCTCCATTGTTTCATTACCGTCTATTTGAATCGAATGTGAATCTGCATTGGCCAGAGGGCTGTGATGCTGGCCCTGACTACTGGCTTTACAGTAACATTTCAGTAGATTAACATAAAAAGGGCTCCCTACGAGGAACTCCCAAAAAGGGGGTTTGAGGTGATAATCCTGTAGATGACACCTGTTAGAAGGCCAGAAAAGGTACTAGAGCTGAGGGGCTCCTGCTGAGGTAGTTCCCCAGACTCCAACGTTGATGTGGACTGTCTTCATGCTGCTCTGAGCTCTGACCAAAGATAGCCAACAGGAGCACGCTGATGGGGCCCCCTTAAGCTGTACCCAGGCACACCGAAAGGATTTGTGAGTAATAAATTGCCTGTGTGATTCTTGCAACTAACTTTGTGTGTCCGTCTCGTGCTTTTCCTCTGGTGGCAGTTAGTGTCGGCATTCATAAGTAGAATCCTCATAGCTGCCTCAAGAGTAGCCCTGCTGATATAGCATCAGGAGTGTCCTATTGCATGGGGAAGTCGAATCAGGGATGCCTGATTGACGTAGAGCATGAGCTCTACTGGGACAACCAGCTAGAGTGCCAATTCAAATGTGATTGCTAAATCCAGTTTGGGAGAACGGGGCAGAGGGGGCCCCTCACAATAGATGATCCAGATGTACTGTGTCTTGTTTTTTTCCTAGTTTCTTTCTTTTTTTCCTTTTTTTTTTAGTTGTGGTATAATACACATGACATAGATTTACCATCTTAACCACTTTTAAGCATCCAGTTCAGTGGTGTTGAGTACACTCACACTGTTGTGCAACCATCACCAGCTCTTTTCTATTTTTTTTTTGCAAACCTGAATCTCTGTCCCCATTTAACACGAATGCCCTGTTCTCCCTCCCCCAGGCCTTGGCACCACCATTCTCTCTTCTGTCTCTGGGAGTCTGACTGCTCTAGGAACCTTGTGTAAACAGGATCACACAGTGTTTGTCCTTTTGTGACTTGCTAAGGCTTAGCCCGATGTCCTCAGGTTCATCCATGCTGTAGCTGGTGGCAGAGGCCGTGGTTGTGCAGGTTCCCACTGGATTCAGGCCAACGGTAAAGGAACTGTGCAGCCAGAACACGGTGGGCCATTCATTCTGTTTATTAGAGTCTTGTAACGGTGGACGAGCAAACAGGCAGGGAAGGCTACTTCCCTCTCAATCAGGGCTCCCAAAGCCCCGACTCACTGTCTGGTTTTACTGGAGTCATAGCCCTCCCTCCCCCCAGCCTCAGCAGGGTTCCCAAGCCCCTTAATACCCCTTCTCTCCCTCTGGATTCTCCCTCTTTCTGCTCTTCCAGACAGAACTGGCTTGGGGGAAAAAACCTTCTCCAGCAAACAATAGCAAACAATAGTCTCTCCTAAGCAGGAAGGCAATCTGCAATTTGCAATCTGCTGCCCTGAGGGCAAGCACCCAGCCTTCCCCAGACTATACACACAGGGCGCTGCCCTGTTCTAATGCACCAATTTAGGCAAAATATCAGCAAGCAAACCTAAAAACATTTGTTTACCCAACACATGATATTCAACCTTGTGCATAGAGAACATTTTCTTGATCCATTTGTCCACTGACAAACATTTAGGCTGCTTTCACCTGTTGGCCCTTGAGAGTAAGGCTGCCATGAATTGGGGCACACAAATACCTCTTTGAGCCCCTGCTTTCAACTCTTTTGGATGAATACGCAGGGATGGAATTGCTGGGTCATGTAGCAGAACATGCTCTTATTATTTTTTTTTAAAGAAGATCATAAGGGAAAGCACATATCAGTGTGAACTGTTCTTGCCGGTCTTCGTGACACATCTTCATACCAAAAGGCCTTTGGACATCAGTCCAAGAAGGCCACTGTCTCAACTTGACTTTCCCACAGGGGCATACCACGATGGTGGCTTGGGTGCACAGCGTCATTTGGGATGTGGCCCTGAAAAGCACTTTGAGACATAGACACTGAGCTTCTTAGAGAAGGCCAAGGAGGCAGAGTGGGGTGCCCATAGCCTGGCTCCCCTGCTGGGTCAGTCTTGGCCCTGCTCCATGTCCTGGTGACCTGGGACAGTGACCTCCTACTCCCCACAGGCAATGTGGATGCTCCTTCTCTTCAGAGAATCTCAAACAAGACCAACCAGTCTGTGAGCTATGTATTGTCACTGCACACAGTATGGTGATAAAATACTGCTCCAGGAAAAAAATGTTTGCTCCAAACAATGGCTCCAGTTACTGCCGAATTGTAATATCTATGTAAGCTTCAAATTGATGTTACAATACTTACATTTTAATAATATTATATTTTACATAGATGTTAATTTGAAGAACTCTCATTCACATGGATATACCAACACATATTTGTTCCAAGAGGGACCCTTATGATGTCTCAGAATCATTTCTGTTCCCTTCCCACATGGCCCACGACCCCCATGGTCATACGTGTCCCTGTGTTTAAACGCTTGTTTTGAAATAAACCATGACAACTTGGTGGTAAAAAGGACAAAAAAAACCCCAGAACTTGTGTGATCACAGCTCTTTCCTTCTATAGATACTTGGAGTACCAGTAAAATCTCAGGTCTGAGTGCAAATTTCAGTGGATTTGTCACGTCATGATAGTTTTCATTTATTTTTGTTATAGAGGACAGAGTTGTAAGTACATTGTGCCTAATTCCCTGACCCATGTCCTCACTGTAAGACAGGTTTTGGCTGGGTCTCCCTCTGAGGCTGGAGTACAGTGTCTGATGGTCCACGGGAAGGCTGAACCCAGAGCCCAAGGCTCCTGGAGCCCAACAGAGGAAGCCTATCAATTACGGCTGTTAATGTTATTACTATTTTTTACCATGGGGAAGATGATGCCTGGCTGCTTTGCAAAGGTGTTGGGCAAACAAGTGCGTTACAAGTGTGTTAGGCTTGCTGACCTTGCACTTTGCCTGATTGGAGCATGAGCACGGGGCAGCGCCACGTGTGTACAGTCTGTGTGAGGTTGCGGGTGCTAGCACTCAGGGTGGCAGACTATAGATTGTGGACTGCCTGCCGCCATTGGGAGGGGACATTTCTTGCTACTGTTTGCTAGGGAGTCTGGAGAGAGAGAGAGAGAGAAGCAGTTTTCCCTGCCTGCTTGCTTGTCCGCTGTTGTGAGACTTTAATAAATGGAATGGCCCACCATCCTCCGGCTCCACAGTTCCTTTCCAGTCTGCCCGAATCCAATGTAAGCCTGCATCTGCATGGCCATGGTGGTACTGGGCCACATAAAGGGAATTGTGTCTGAGTGTGAGGGAAGATAACAAGGTTGTCCCCGTGTGAAGGGACCAGGGGACCAGGCGGTCAGACCCACAGAACTTGGTCTGTGGGCTGGTATTTTGTGCACGCCCTCACCTAGGTGGTTTGTGTTCACGTGAATACACTTGTCCTTGCAGCAAACAGTGAGCTTTACCTGTGAGCAGCACGTGGTCTGGTTGCTGTGCCTAAAATGAATTAGACTTCTTTGTCAAACCGATGGTGTGAAGCCACTGCCTTGCGCTTATGGAAGGGCAGCCTCTGGTGGAAGGAGACGTGGCTGCCTCTGGACCTGCCTGCACCCTCTCAGGTTATGAACGATCCTCAGGCACTTCAGACCACAAGAACAAAGTCTGGAACTCAGCATGCCTGGTCCGTGATTGTCCAGCTGTGAACGTGAGGTGAATGTCCCCTCTGCTTCCTGCTGGCTGGGCTGTTTTGGGGTGAGTACGGCAGGCGAGCCTCCCTCCTCTCGCTCGCCAGAGAGGGTAAAGATGGCTGGAGGGAGAAGGTGAACAGGAACAGGGTCTTTCTGGGCTGTCTGTGCTCCCATCTCCTGGTCTTCCTGGAGGGGCTTGGGTGGAAACTGGCTCTCTGTTGGTACCGCTGGCAACTCCCCGTACGGCCCTGCAGTGCAGCTGACCTGTTGAAGGCCCCTTGGTCCAGTGGGAAGACAGCCCCGCTATGTTCCCCTGGGAGTTTCCCTTGGCTCATCAGACTTAGGCCACAGTGTCCTGACTATAGGGAACACTTGTCATACTCTCAGAGGGGACCCTCTCTGCTTGGGGTCGGGCAGCATCAAGCCTCTGTGACAATCGACACCTCCATAGGCCTTCATGGGGCCTGGCTAAGGCTTGCCAGACCAGATGGCTCCCGGCTCGAAGGCAATGAGAAGGAGTAATGGCCACATCCTGGAAAATCTGGTGGAGGTGATGGCCTGTCTCCCAGAGGGAGGCTCCATACCTATGACAACATACCTTGATGTCCAGATTCAGTACTTAGGTTTTAATATACCCTCCTTTTTGGAGGGACACGAGGCTGCCTATGGATGATGTGAATGAATTTGATACAGGGTGGACAGTGGCTGATGCCCTGAAGGTAGGAGGACGGAAGCAAGAACACCTGGCCCTGGAGGAGGCGAGCCCTGGGGTCACTGCAGCACACAAGGGCTGGCAGACAGAAGGGCCACAGGCCTATCCACAAGCTGGGCGGGTTGTGGCAGAGGTTGGAGAGTGACTCAGTGTTGACAGCCCCACACTGACCAGGGCCCTCTCTGTGCCAGTTCTGAGCTGTACTGTTTCCCGATGGAATGACACTCACCACCCCAGCTCTCATTCTTTAACAAGTCCCCAAATGTTCACAGCTCCTTGGAGTAAAGAGGTCACAGAAACCATAAATATGAAATGCCTTGCTTTTATTACATAAGTAAAATAGGTTGGACACACTCATCACAATGCACATTGGATCTAACATGTCAATAAGGTGAAGCATTTTGGAAAACTAACAAAAGAACTTTTTCCCTGATTTCCCCTCCCCCCCACCTCTTTACATTTCCTTCCCTCCTTCCCTCCCTCCCTCCCTCCCTTCTCCCTCCCTTTCTTCCATCCCATTCTTTCCTTTCTTTCCGTTTTCTTCTCTCTCTCTTTTTCTTTCTTTCTTTTGAAAATGGCTTTGAAGTGTCCTACAGCTTGGAGTTGGGAAGGGGGTAGAATTCCTCCCTTGGAGGAGCAACAGGCCTCTGATGAATGCAGAATGCAGATGGACTTGCATCCCCCCACCCCCAAATAATAGTAACAAATGTAGCAAGTCCCTTCCTTTGATGTGTGAAGATTAAACATCATGTCAAGTGAGCACCAGGAGCTTGACTGAAATGTGATAATATGGAAGCCTGATCCCTTCCAGGCCAAAGCCCCTATAAAGATAAAGATCAGATTATTAATGACAGTTTCCAGTTTTTTAAAAAAAACCTTAAGATGTGTTTGATCAGCAAGTCCCCAGCAGACACCTCAGCCTGCAAACACATGCAGACCACATGCTTGCAAGCAGAAAGGCTTGTTCGCTACATAAGAGCAAGTGCTGGAGGGCAGGGGAGAGCCCTGTCCTCACAGCCTCAGCAGGAGGCTCTGCATGAAGCCGGTCCCATCCCTCTGGGCTTCCCGTGGTGTTTCCATCTGGGGAGGCATCCACATGTGAAGTCCTCGGTCTGGTTGCAGCTCCTGCCATGGAAGCAGTGGGGGAGGGGAAGGACTTGTCTTCAGAGAGAAGGGGCCGTGCACAGGAAGCTCTCCTTGCATTGGGGCAGAAGGCTGGGAAGGGGGGCACGCTAGCAGATTTGTTTGGGGGCTAAATGAGGCATTGAGATTTAAGGCATACCCCCTCCCTCAAGGGTTTCCTGTGGCTGCCCTCTTGTCTGAGATACATTCTTGAGAGGGCCTGGGTTTTTCTTCACAAACAGATGGCTTTAGCTGGATAATATTGTAGGCATGTAGAGAAACATCACTAAAGCTTTCGTGGGTAGGGTGGATTCTAGGCTGGGTGAGGCTCTGAGCTGTAACTGCGGAGGGTGGACCCATGTGACGACTGTAGTCTTCCCCAGCTGTGATCCTCCCCAGCTGTGCCCCCCGCTACCAGTCACTAACATCTTGGCATAAAGCAGTCTATCAGACAGATCACTTTCAGGGGATGGTACTCAGCACAGACACTCAAATTAAAGAAAGGGATGGAAAGGGAAGTTTTCAGGAACCCTGGTCAGGGAGCTGAAGGCCATTGGCACAGGGCAGAGAGGTGCTAGGAGAAAAGCACACGAGTGTGTGTGGGTCTTATGTGTCAGGGTCCCCACCAGCTTCTATGGGGTGTTTCCTCTTCACAGCCTCTCCAGAGTCTCAGGGACACTCGGACCTGCATCGTTTGTCTTGCATGAGTTAGTTGAGGCTCACAAAGGCAGGGTATCCTGAATCAGGATTCGAACTGCAGCCTTTGGACTCCAAGCTAGTTCTCCTGACCACGGAGCATGTAATCTATCACTCGGGTGGATCCAATGGCAGAACCCACCCCTGGTGTTGGCCACTGGCAGCCTCTCTCACACTTAGCCACATGCAAAGGCAGCCCAACCAGACGAGGGACTCTCCAGGCTCCTGACCAAGCTGTTCACTTAGATGAGATGGCACAGGCCTTGTGTTGGGGCCTCCTGTCTCATGTTAGGGCCTATGGTGCCAGCTGAGAATAGGACAGAATGCTGGTGTTGGTGTCAGTGGACCAGATTTAGAGTCCAACACCTGGGGCTCACACAGGTCACCACTCCTTTGTCCCTTCTCTGCTGATGAGTGGAAGGTGGGGCCATACCTTTCCCGGCATCTCTGGAAGGCTTGAGCTCATGTGTGAACACTGCATCTTGTCCTTGTACTCAGAATGTGCTCAGCTGAGTGGTGCATTTGTGTGTGGGCTTCCTGAAGCACAGAGCAGAGCTGTGGGTATTTGATTACACACTTCCTGAGCACGGGGGCAGAGCCAAGCCCTTGAACTTGGTTTGTACAGCGTGGAATTGCTCTCAGGTGTCTGATGATGACAAAGGGCAGTGGGTGAAGGTTGTGCCCACATAGGGTCCTCCATGAAAGTAGAGTAGAGTAGATTTGGGCGGAAGTGGTCCCCGTGCTCAAGCATCACAGGAGGATGGTCCTCTGAGGATGTGAGAGGGCGTGTGGGGAACGGAGTGCCACTACTAGACAATGGTGACTCATCTGAAGAATAAAAGCTCTGGGAATGTGCGGGCAGGACACACCAGTCATCAGCTTCCTCTTGGTTGTGAGGTCTATGATGAGTAGTCAGTCTGTTCATGTGTCCCAAGTCCTGCTCTGTAAGCTCACCCAGCATGTCAGAAGACAGATATTCATGCCCCACTGGGTGATCCTGTGAGTGAGCTGAGACCCTCTGCTCCAAGCTTGGTATTCCAAGTCATGAAGAAATAAATATTGACCCATTCTGATGGTCATCTGTCATGTCGTGTCCCCTCATGTTCCTCTGCAACTACTACCCTCAAGGACTTCTACCCACCCATGTACTTGAACCTACGGTTTTGCAAAGTCCATCTTTTCAAAAGGCCAGGGATCCCCACAGTGCATGGTGGGGCTTCCTGGCTCCTGCCCCAGTGCCTGTTTCAGGTCCTCAACCTGCTTCCTTAGGCTATGTTGCCCATTTCTGACCAGTGATGAAAGCCCACATTTCTGCTTAAGCAGTGCACTGCCCGGCACTTCATGTTAAAGTGTGACTCTGGCTCTGGGTGAGACAAGCTTTGTCACCATGCTATGCTAACTTGTAGGGAGTCCTGTGTCTCTCTTCAAAGTGCATTAGGGCTGCTCGAAACTGTATTTGATGATGATTTATCCAGGAACACACACACACACACACACACACACACACACACACACACACACACACTGTTTGATGATGATTTATCCAGGAAAACACACACACACACACATTGTTTGAGATGATTTATCCAGGAAACACACACACACACACACTGTTTGATGATGATTTATCCAGGACACACACACACTATAACCTGTGTAGTCATCCCCATTGATGCTTTCATGAGGATGAGAAGGGAGAGGGGAGGTGCCTGGCTCTCAGCTCTTTCTGCCTCTGGTTCTTCACATTGAAATCTCTTTGTGTGTCAAAACACAAAACAAAACAGAAAACACCACAAAATGACAGGCACATAATCATGTTTTCTGCAGATGTAGGTCGCGCCGTGGAGATGGGCGCAGGCACTATGGCGCAGCAGCTGGCTCTGGCTGACGTGCACCTGCTGAGACTGACCTCACCACCCACCCCACACCTCAGAGCTGTCCACGAGGACACTCTCCTCCCATCCAGTTGCTTCTTGTCAGTCTTGTTCTTGCCTTTGAAAAACTATGCATGAATTGCCCCATCTGTAAAAGTAAGTTCCAAAAATGCAGGTCTAATCAGAGACATTTTGGACTCAGACATCATCTAAAAACATGTCTAAGGATGTGTAAAACTCCATGTTTCTTGACTCTCAATTGCCACCTGCCAAATCCCTGTAGGTCATTCTAAAAGCAGAGGGTGTTTCATGGGCCAGACCTACTCCGAGCCCTCTGCAGACACTCTGCCCCCAAGATGGTCATCTCTTCCCTTCTCTTACATGAATTGTGTGGGTTAGTCGTGCGACTGATACTGGTCACACAATCCCCACTTGTCCCTAAACTGAAAAAAACATGCCTGCCTCCAATTGGATGAAGTCGAGTGGGTATCACGTAATTGCTACCACCCTAATTTTCGTTTAGAATCTTCTAGCTTTGACATTCAATAGTATTTGACATCAGCTATGTAAACATAATACCAAAGGTAGGCTCTCTTACAAAAATAACACCCATGAATTTTAAAATAGTAGCTTTTTTTTTAAACCTGTGTTTCTGGCCAAACATGGAGAGAGACAGACAGAGAGAGAATTCATGTTGCCAAAGCCGGTTTGGATCTTGGATAAGGCACCGTCCTGTAGTGAGCCTGGGGGAGAACTCGTTCTGCTGCCCAACTGTGAGCCCTATTTCGTGTGCACTCAGATCGTCTGTCTCCAAAGTCTTTGAAGCACTTGTCCAGCGTCCTCGCGGCTGTAGTTCCAGTAGCGCTCCCCGATGAAGAAGAGAGGAATGGCTGCCTGGTAGCCAGGGGTGCTGGGCCCCGGATGGAAGGCAACAGTGAGGTCAGAGGCTGAACTCTGGAGAACTGGTGAGACATGAGGGCAGTGGAAGTTAACACCCAGTGGTCTGCAAAGCGTGGATGGGCACTGAGTGTCTCTCTCTCTCTCTCTATCTCTGCTGGGCCAAGCTATACTTCCTTTTGACAGCTCGTTAGAGATATCCTTCCTGAGAAAAGCAAAGAGACCTTCCTGTGCCATTTTCCATCTTCCCAGGAGACACTTTGCCTGTGAGATCAGTGGTGTCTCCCGGACCACCAGCCATTGTGGGGACAATATCTCATGGAGTTTGGGGCAGGGGAAATGGGCAGGAGTGGATGACAGGGCACTGTTTTCAATTCTCAGCTGGCCCCTGCATCCACATGCATGTGGTGCACACCCTGCCCTGGCAGAAGCAGGAAGGTCCTTTTCAGTACTTTGATGTTGCTTTTTAAAAACGGGGAAATCAAACACAGACCCGCCAACAATGCGGTTTGCCCAGAGAGAAGTGAATCCCACCAGTACTGAAACTAGACATGGCACAGAGCAAGTCACTGACTGTGAATGTGCTTAGCTGAAACCCCGTTGGCCTCACTCTGGGAGCTCAGGGGATCTGAAGCTGCTAGGCTGGGCCTTGCCGTCTCCTGCCCTGGCCCCTGGATGACTTCTCTGTCACTAAGCTGGTTGGTGATTTCCTGACACAATAACCACAGGGAGCTCCTGTTCCTTTGAGCTGTTGTCCCAAGTCCCTTTAAAGAGCGAAGTATGTTGGCCTTATCTCCAAAATCCACATACCCCCTGCTTTCTGTGTCTGCTCCTGGTCAGCATCCTGCAGAAGTAGACCGCTCAGGAAGGGAACCGATTCTATGGAAGTGTGCTTTCTGCAAATGCCACCCTGGGACTGTGCATGAGTGACCTTGGCCAGATGACCTCCCTTCTTTTGCTGCTGATTGTTCCCCCTATCAGATGTTTCCCCAGCTGTGGCAGCTGGGGTTTAGAGCTGTACTCTGTAACAGAGAGTGTCCTTGGGGACTTCCTGGAGAGCTGACGACACCCAGTACAGTGTGGCTCCTCCAGGCTGCAGCCCTGCGCTGAATCCTTCAAGGTAAACAGGTATCTGCCAGAAAGTGACACATCTTTCCTGGTACTGACCCTTGGCCTTGGGCCTCAGAGACTTGCTTCCACAGAATGGGAGAGTCAAATACTGTGGTATGAGTGTCTGTGCGTCGGTGATGGCTGGGCCGAGCGCCACGTGCAGCCTGCACCACTGGATGAAAGGCAGCAGGCCTGTAGCTCGGCCTCTGACCTCATATTGAAACTGGGGGACACGGCATAGCTGTCAGAATGGATTTGGAATTGTGGCCGCATGTAGCCAACAGAAAAGTCTCATCATCTGGAGCTGTGCTCTTCCAGGATCAGCTGGGCTGGGTCCAGCACACATTTGAATATCACAGAAGGTGGGCCCGGAGCCTTCCATCACACCAGCCCACCCTCCTGACTCATGCTGTGGGGATGAACGGTGGGTGACCATCCGAGCCTCTGGCTGATGGGTTGGTGGCTGGATGTAACGGCAGAGCCCAGAGCCAGCTCCTGCCCTGTAGGACAGGCTGCTGTGGCCAGTGACCACTGGCCATACTACTAGAGACCAGTTCCTTGGTGACTATCTCCCCTGAGCGGAAGCGGACCTGAGCCTGGTGAAGCCACATGTGAGCAGTTACTCACTAAGGCCCCTGCCGAGTGCTCGCAAAAATGCCAATTCACAGTTAGCCGTCATTGACTGAGAGAGTATTGGTGACAATTTGGACAGGCCACCTGAAAGGCCTGGTTATTTTTTTTTTTCCTTTAAAAAAATTTTTTTTTTCTGTATCTGAATCTTAGAGAAAACACAGATGTTGTTCTGGGAGGGCCTGGGAGAAGCACTCTTAATTGAAAGATATAGAAAGTTTTCATGACTTAGAGCTGGGCTCCCTAGCTGGACTATGGGGAAACACTGAGAAGGGCCAACAGGTTCTGGGGCACGTGGTGTTGACCACAGGGGACGGCACCCTCATTAGGTGCCTGCTTGTTCATCCCGGTGCTAGGCTGTAGCCTCCAGAGATGCTCACTCCTGTACCTCCTGCCCTCCACACTCTTCCTTCTGTAGGACACTGGGCTCTGCCACCCACAGGAGGTACGCTGTGTTCCCTCCCTCTGGATCTGAATGTGAAACTCATGGCAGTCTCAGCCTCTGTCTTTGGTTCCCGTGGTCTTGGACCCTTACTTTATAAATCTACCCACCAACTTGGGAGGAGGCCAAGGCCATGTGCAGAGGCCACGTGGCGGTATACCAGGTGACAGCCCAGATGGAACTATGGCTGATGGCCTGCACAGACCACTGGACCCATGCGAAAACCCTCTTGGGGGGAGGGGTGTCCCACCCCATGCTGACTCCCCAGCAGGGGCCTCAGATCACATCGGGCAATAGCAGCTGCCCCAAAGCTCCCTGTGTTGGGTAATTTGTTACAATAATCCCACATCTTAACCAAACAATGGGTGCTGACTGGCCACAGATCCTAGTGTGACCCATTGTCCTTTGCTTCTTGAGGCTCATGAATGTAAGTCCAGGGCACGGTGGGGACTCTGGGAGTGGGGATTGAGTAATCATCACCAAGGCCAGCAAGCTCCTTTTCTGGGTGCAGCTTCTCCCACTGGTCTTAGCTCTACAGGGACTTGTCAAAACCCTTTAAACCAGTCGTCCTCCAGAAATAACAAAGGGAAAGTGAAGAGGGGGGGGGGATCTTTGGGGAAATACAGACCTAGGAGTTGGTAGGAAGTCAAAGAAATAAAGAGAGCAGCAGAAACCCCACCTCTCAAGTGAGTTGTTAGCCCCAAGTACTTCCATCTCCACCACCACATTTCCACCCCCCCACCCCCCAACCCCCACCTTCCCCCATAATGATTGAATGCTTCCGCTTTCCAGGACAGGGCTTGGCTGCCTGTTCTGGGAGCAGTACGCCAGGGCCTCCTGGGAGTGTGTCCTGGAAACCTGAGCTAGCTCATAAGGCATCTGACCTGGACCCAAACGAGTGTCCTGACGACTTTCTTCCCAGAGGTGCCTTTTACATAATCGTGTGCACAGACAGCATGCAGGTTCAAAGACACCACGCTTTCCTCCCCACCCAGCGGCTGAGGAGCGCCGCCCAGCACAAGCGTGGTGGATAGAATTACCAGCCACAAAGAGTGCTGAAAACCTGTCTTTTTACTTTACTTTTTAAATAAGTAGCTCAAAGCATCAGCCCCACATTGGGGCAGGATGGTCGGTGTCTGCAAGCCAGGTTCTATACAGGGTGCCACTGGGCTGATCTGGGAGAGGGAGTCTGTCTAGTCAGCCACATTAGCATCTCCAGCCAGGGGAGGCATCCCTCACCCCCAGAATTGGAGATATGAGTTTGAGTCCTCAGCAGAGATCAGTTGCATTGTGGGGGAGTCACAGAAGGCACCTGAAGTGAGAGAGTGGAGCAGGGTGCTGTGTGCCCCCATGTGCGGGGCCTCGAGCACACAGTGCCTGGTCTGGCCCTGGTTCTCCTCTGAGGCTGCTCTGTGAGGCTGGAGCAGATGCACTTTTCAGTTGGGGACTGCCACCTGAAAAATCCTATGTACTTCCTGTGGACCAGGGTGGGGACTGGGATTTACCCCTGGAGGGAGGGGCCTTCCAGAGCTGCAGGGTGACATTGGGGGTGGCTGGTGGGCCTGGCCTCTGGGAAGCAGGGCTCTGTGGGCATGTGGCCTTGCACTGGGATCATGGCCAGGAGCTGGGCAGGAGCTGTACCAGGAGGGATGTCCAGGCTGGCTGCGGGTATGAGGGCCAGTTCCAGGCTTTGGGGGAGGGCAATATGGAGAAGCAGGCCTTGTGTCTGAGGCTACCACAGAGGTCATGTGTCCCTCTCACCAGAGTCCTTGCCTGCAGAGCACATGAGTCCTGGCCACGGAGATGAGTCTCTGGGATGTGGGCACCGAGTGGACTTGACTCACTGGCAGTTCTGCCTCATGATTGTAGGGGCAAATAGTGTGTGGTGGGGTGAAGGAGGTGGGGTGGAGAAGGTTCAGGTGTGGAAGGTCGATGGAGGAGGGGCAAGAATGGAAATGGGGGAGGCGACGAGATGGATGAGGAAGGGGGAGGGAAGGGAAGGTAAGATGAGGAAGGAGACAGGGAGGTGGTGAGGGAGGGAGAAGTAGATGGAAAGAGGGTGGTGGGGAAAGTGATGGGGAGGAGAAGGTAGGATGGGGCAGGTGGCGGTGGGAGGGGTGAGGAAGGAGGGCAGGAAAGCGCTGGGACAGGCCTCATGGTCTCTACCTCCTCCCGCCCAAATGTTCTGTGACTAAGACACCAAGTGGGAAAGTAGCAGCCAGCCCTCAGTATAGCACAGAAGGAAGCAGATTCCACGTTTGCTGCAGCTGAAGGCTGAGGCATGGGTGAGGATGGCGGCCCCTTGCAGATGGGGCTCCTAAAGCCCACATGCTTTGGCCCACATGCCCCCACTGCTGCACACGCAAGGGGGTCTTGGGACACGTGGCTCGAACATTCAGTGTTCCCCCTAACTGAGAATCACAGCCCTCTGGCCTCCCCCCTGCTAGGATGTGGGGTAAAGATGCCAAGCTGTCCTTGTGCTCAGGTATTAGGGCAGGACAGGCTCAGCTTTATGTGGGCACACAGCACTGAGCCAATCAGAGGGGGCGAGATGGACCTTACCCCAGCGGGGTGGGGATGGGGATGAAGAGGAAGCCCCACACATTTCCTGTGCCCCAGGCCAGGCCTGTGGCTTTGCCCTTGTCCTCAGTGCTCCATCTCATCCTCCTGGGGGGCGCTTAGTGCACTTTCATGGACTGAGAGCTGAAATGCCCCCCTTCCCTGAAATTCAATGGAAGGGAAGCATGACCTGGCCTTCGCCACGCCCTTCCGCTGCCTCCTCTAATCACCAGCACAGCTTCCATTCCCGTGGCTGACAGCTCCTGCTGCCAGCTGAGCCCACTAAATAGTTTATGAGGAATTACTACTTTTATGTGAGGAGAAGAGGCGGGGCCCTGGGAAGCTGGGGCAGCCCTTTGTGTCCAGGCAGATGAAACAATTTGTCAGAGGTTCCTGCTCTCTTGGGGCCAGTCCTGCCACTTGTCCTCCTGTGTCCACTGAAGCACTGGACTTACCACTGTTTGTGTTCGCATTCTGTGTTGGCCTCATTTATTCTCACTATGAAGCTCATTGGCTTGGGGGCAGCAGGGCTGTGCCTCTCAGTCATCAGATATATATAAAGTGAGAGGAGGGGAGATAGTGAGACAGAATCCTGCATGCGCTTTGACCAGGATCCACTCAGCAGCCCCTTCCCCCTCTCCATGGCTGATGCTTAAATCAACTGAACTATTTTTAGTGCCTAGCCCAGGGGTCCCCAAACTTTTTACACAGGGGGCCAGTTTACTGTCCCTCAGACCATTGAAGGGCCGGACTATAAAAAAAACTATGAAAAAATTCCTATGCACACTGCACATATCTTATTTTAAAGTAAAAAAAAAAAAAAAAACACAAAACAAAACGGGAACAAATACAATATTTAAAATAAAGAACAAGTAAATTTAAATCAACAAACTGACCAGTATTTCAATGGGAACTATGGGTGCGGATGCATCCTGTGCTCTTCTCACTGACCACCAATGAAAGAGGTGCCCCTTCTGGAAGTGCAGCGGGGGGCGGATAAATGGCCTCAGGGGGCCGCATGTGGCCTGCGGGCCGTAGTTTGGGGACCCCTGGCCTAGGCTAACACTTGGACCAACTGAACTATCCTCAGCTCCCCAGGCCAACACTTGAACCAATCAAGCCACAGGCTATAAGAGGGGAAGAGTGAGAGAAGAGGGAGAGGGATGGGGAGAGAAGCAGATCGCCACTTCTCCTGTGTGCCCTGACAGGGATCGAACCTAGGATGTCTGCGTGCCAGGCTGATCCTTTATCCACTGAGTAAACTAGCCAGGGTCAATATACTTTTGGAATATGAATTCATTCATGAACTTTCTTAGTTTCTCAGTCACAATTTCAACATAGAGTTTGCTTCAGAGATCTGTGGTAAGGATGTTGGGGCAGTAAGTCACTCGGTTACAGTCATGGCCTATTAGAGATCTCTAAGTGCTGGTGACCTAATTCACCACACAGGCATGAACAAAAGCAGCATGATCAGGGGAAGACTGTATCCCTCAGGCTCTGGTTATTCTCACCCCATTCTCAGGGAACTGCAGATAAAAACTTTTGTTTATCATGAAGCTGCTGGGTTCACAAGCTCAGAGACTGAAGTTTGGGTCCTTAACCCACAGCTATCAAGGTGGCCCCTTGGGTGAACTACTCTGAATCTGAAGAACTCTGTGAACTACTCAGTGAACTACTCTGACTCTGCCTTGTCTTCTGCAAATCAGGGCAATAAAAACGTCGCGCTCCCTTAGTTGTGAAACATGAGCAACATGTGTTGAAGCTTCGGCACATCCTGTTTGTCTCCAGATCAGGCGCTGTGCAGTGAAGCAGCCAGGACTGCAGAGCAGGGAGACCTTGAGGCTGACATCCACTCCACGCCTTGAAGGTCAAGGAGGGTTTAGTTGGGTGGGAGGTGGGCAGTGAGGAAGAACCTACACAACACATAATGGAGGAGCAGCTTGTATAAAGCCAGAATTTGGGCAAAGGTGTGCTATTGGCAGAGATTGGACAACAGAGGCACTGGCCTTCTGGGGTACCGGGCATGTGTCGGGGGTGCTGGGGGGACACAGCTCCCAGAGGGACACCTAGTGCTCTGCTTGTTGGAGACACAGCAGAGGTCTCAAAAAGTCCAGCGAAGGGCTCCAAGGTGATGTGGGCCCTTGTGGTTGCGGGTGGGGTGAAGGAGGGAACATGCCAGGGTAAGCTTTGAGGGGAATTCAGTCTGGCAGGCTTGCTTTTGGTGAAACAGGCACTGTGAATATCGAGAGACAGTCATCAGAGAGGCCTTTCAGAGCAACAAAGGACAGACATTACTGTGTGTGTGTAAAGCCAGTATTCGAGGTCAGGATCACAGCCGCCTGACCCATGCAGGTTCACATTGGATTCAAACAGTCGGTAATGAAACACAGGAGCCAAGAACTGGTGAGCCATCAGCTTTAATTCTAGCTTGCACCCAGTGGGCAAGCAAAAACACACACTGGGCTCCAAAACCCACACATTCAGTGCTCACAAAGCTACTGACTTATCCGAGTTTCCTAGAATCAAAGCTTTCTAGCTCACCAGACTTATTCACCTCTGTTTCCCATCTCCTCCAGCACAAACTCTTAACAAACTGGCTTCTCCCTCAGCACTGTGCCATCTTGGCTGCTTCTCCTGGCCTCCATGTGGCCTTACTCTGCTCTCCTTTCTAAACTCAGGAACCAAGAGCGAGATCAAGCTACTGGTCTCTCCCACTTTATACCATAGAATCAAAACCTTTAATCCAATTATACAAACAAGGAAGTCTCTGTATAATGGGATTCCTCAGAAGAGTGCACCACCCTACATCATCCAATCAGTCAAGGGTGTGGGGAAGAACTTACTCTTAAAACTAAGTCTTAGGCCATAATGACCCGGCCTGCCCACAGCCTTTCCCCCTCATCCATCCCAAGCATAAGGGCAAATAATATCACCTGGGTGACAGGCTTCCATGTGGGCAGAGCCATCTTTAACAAAGTGAGCATATTATATTTTATCTGCCCAACAGTGTGGATGCAGGAGGAGTAGGGAGGGCTTCAGAGATGCTGGGGGCTTCCCAGAACGAAGACCCCAGAGGGAGCTGGAGCTGCTGACGGGGGTGGTGCAAAACCTGTGCTGGGGTCCAGGGGGGCTCTGCCCCTGTCAGCTGCCCTGTGACCACTGGAAATTTGAGTTTGAATTACAACAAGAAGTCACACTCATGCTTGTTTTGTTATTTATCTTCCTGTAGTTTCTGAGTTGAGGTTTTTTTAAAAATTAATTTTAATGGGGTGGCATTAATAAATCAGGGTACATATGTTCAAAGAAAACATCTCCAGGTTATCTTGTCATTCAATTATGTTGCATACCCATCACCCAAAGTCAAATTGTTCTCTGTCACCTTCTATCTGGTTTTCTTTGTGCCCCTCCCCTCCTCTCTCCCTCCCTCTCCTCCCTCCCCCCTCCCCCGAGTTGCATTTTTAAAGTAAGATATATTTCTCAGCAGAGTGCAGTTCCTGATTTTCACAAGGCTGTCAATCGTTCTAACAAATGGGCTTCTTTCTTCCTGAAGCATCTTCAGGAGCTCAGGGGCTAGGAGAGAGGGGAGTGAATTGGGAGCTGGCATGTGGGACCCTGAATAGAGGGGTGTGGCATCTTTTATGAAGAAAAACGTATTAACCCCCTCCCCAATAAATAAAATAATATCTTCATACTGACTTTGTCAGGTTGTTGAAAGATTAAAATAGGACAATATACAAGAGTCCTCCAGCACAGTGATGGACACAAAGTTGAGATGAGCGGTTTGTAAGTTATGACGTCTATGATTTACCAAGGTAATTATCCTGGGATTCAGCTGTTGAGATGCAATCCTTTTGAAGTTTACATTTTCTAATTTTTCTCATTGTCTGTTTTTGAAAATAGGATGCATATTTTAATTTCTGACCATAATAAATGCAGCATATTTTAAAAAATAAATAAATAAAATAAGAAGAGAACTGTCTTCCCTGAGGCAAGGACCTGTTCTGGGCTGGCTGTCTCCTGCTTGGAGTCTTTCTTCCTTATGAGTGAAGTGACTTTGGTTTCCTTTTCTTATTCATCTTGTGGTTCAATTCCTCTGAGTAGGATGACCTACCTGAGATGAGAAGCCCAGGTGTTTCCCGGAGACAGGCCATTTCTTGTCAGGATCGGGAACCTGAGGAATCTGTCTTCCTGCAGCAACTCTGAATGCCCCACATGAGCTCAGAGTGATGTGCCCCCCCCCCCCATGTCCCCTCACCGTTGAGAATACCAACCTTTCAGGATATGGCTGTGTGTGGATCTGTCTACCAGGTTCAAAAAGATACATAAAGGAATTCCATGAACTTTATAAACTGCAAAATAGCAATGATTTCCATGAAGGATACATGAGTGTCCTTGTCACTCCTTAAAGTCAAGTATGCCACTTCCAGAGGGAGTCACTTAGCAGCTCAGTGTGTAGCAGTGGGAGTGTCCTCTGCAGGGCTTTGTGTGTGTGGTGGCTCTGTGTCCTTACACCGATGGATGCAATGGTGTACACATACCACATACTCTTCTGTGCTCTGCCACTTTTTTGCATCACCATAGATTTTGGACACGGTTCCACACCAGCATGCACAGATTTGCCTGGTTGTGAGAATGACTACCATGTGTCCCACACATGGCTCACGGTTCACCCACCCAGTCTTCTGAGGTTGGACATCAGCTCGCCTCTAGCAGACACGTGACACATTTGACAATACGAGCACAAAGTTTGGCGGAAGTAAGGAAAGGTCTCGGCTGGTAACTCAGATACATAGCAACAAATAAAAAAACCAGAAATGGGAGATGGAATGTTAAGAAAATAAACTCCACTAATATACACATGCTCCCCATCTTTATCATAGTTTCTCTAAATAACATTAAACAACCAATCAACAAATGAGAAGGGTCTGACTAAATATTTCTCTAATGAAGATATAAAAATGGTCAATAAATAGATGAGAGGACACTCAACATCACTGGCTGACAGGGGAATGCAAATCAAAACCACAACGTGATATTAATTTACACTAACTTGAGTGGCTATAACCAAAAAGACAGCTGACACTAATGTTGGTGTGGGTGTGGAGAAATTGGGCTACTCACATTCAGCTGGTGAGGACATAAAATTGGTCGGTTATTGCAACTTTGGAAAACAGTCTGGTGGTTACTCAAGGGGTTAAACGTGGAGTTACCATGGGACAATCTTACTTCTAGATCATACCCAAGAGAAATGAAAACATGTGTCCACACAAAAAATGCATACACCCATGTTCCTAGGAGCATTATTCAAAATAGCCCAAAAAGTAGAAATGACCCAGATGTCCATCAACTTATGATGGACAAGTAACATACAGTATCTTCATATGATAGAATATTATTTGGCAATAAAAATTAATAAATTACTGACTCATGGTACAACATGAATGGACCTCATGGTACATGAAAGAGGTCAGTTCAGAAAGGATTGATATTGAAAACTTCAATTTATGCAAAATCTCTAGGATAGGAGACTAAAGAGACAGAAAACAGTGAAAGTTGTCTAGCGCTGGGATGGGAGAGTTTGGGGGCAAAATGGGGAGGGCCAGCTGCTGATGGATATAGCAGGGTGACGAACGTGTTCTTCCTGGATGTGATAAAAATTTTGTAAAAGCAATTATGCTTATGTTTGCACAAATCTGTGAATGCTAATAACCATTGACTTGTGGCACTGGTTGGTTGGCACAGTGATAGAGTGTAGGCCTGCAGTATGGACGTCCTAGGTTCAATCCCCCATGAGGGCATACATGAGAAGCAACCACCTGCTTCTTTCCCTCTCCCTTTTCTCTCCCTCTTCCCCTCTCATAGCCAGTGGCTAGATTGGTTTGAACACTGGCCCAGGCACTGAAGATAGCTCTGTTGATTTGAGCTTTGGCCCCAGATGGGGGTTGCCGGGTATATCCTGGTTGGGGGCCTTGCAAGAGTTTGTCTCTCTGTCTCCATTCCTCTCACTTAAAACAAACAAAAAATAAACATTGTATTGTTCAGTTAACATCTGTAAATTACTTGGTATGTAAATCATACCTCAATAAACCATTATACATATACGTATAACAATAAATACTAGTAAACTGACCTAGGTATAAGCTATCATCTATCTATTTTTATATGTATCTCTCTCTCTCTCTCCCTCTCTCTATTCATCTCATGTCAAAATTGGCCTCATGACTAGTTGCTGAAATTAAGACTGTTTCCCATGCATATTTTCTCCTTTTTTGGTTGGTGTATATATACGTAAGTTAACCAGTTTTCCTTCTGTTTCTGCCGTTTTACTGAGGCTGTGGTTAACAGTATGATTTAGCTCTTAGATTAGAAGTGACTGAGCCTAGATTTTTATGGAACTATATGAGGAGTGACAGATGAGAGGACAGATGGGGCTGGGGGTGTGTTTCCTTTGATGCAGGGAGAGTTGTCTTCAACAGAGGAGCTGATGGTGCTGTTGTTTGGAGGGTGGTCTCTGTTGGAAACGGCAGGTGAGGAAGCTGAGAAGCCAAGGGTGCTGGGAGGGGAGAGAATGACCTGGTGTTCTGAAGGGATGCCTCCTTCTACATGGCTCTCCTGCACAGCAGAGGGGAGGCTCACACACACACGTCAGAGACTGCCTTCCCGTCTGGTCTGTATTCAATTGGTCGTAAATGTTGATGCCTTGCCTTGTGTGGTGAGGGCCGGGGGCCTTCTGTGTCTGCTGTGTCGTCTACCCACAAAGATGCTGTGGATGCTGACTCGCTGGGCAGGGGTGAGCAGGGCAGGTCCAGTCCCGGGATCCTGAACACTGACAGCAAGGACTCAGGACGCCCCTTTGATGCGGACTTCAGGGTGGTGTGACCCTGGAGATAGCAGCAGTGTCTTGGGAGTCAGAACACCACCTCCAAACCACTGAGCTTTCTGATGGAGGTGGCCCCTGGTCACAGTGTGCCCTGTCCGGGCAGTGCCAGTGTGGAGCTGGAGCACTGCTGGAGGCAGGCAGTCTCAGGTCCCAGGGGCCCGCGAGGGTTGCTGCTATGGGAGCTCTTACCCCAACTGGCCCTCTCTGCTCCCAGCCAACCCAGCGGAGAGAAGGTCTGACTGCCTACTGACTCACCTGAGATGCTTTCTGAACACTCAACTGTTTTTCCATTTCTGGAATGAACGCAAGTCGGTTGGAGTGTGTTCTACTTTTAAGACACCACTAAATTATATTTGCTGTTGCTTTATTGAGATTTTGACATTGTCTTATGTAAGGCTGGTCTATTTATGCTTCATAGTAGTCAAATTTAAGTCAAGTATTTTGTTGGCTTTGAAAAAAGGGAATCGGGAAGCTTTCTTTGTTATATTTTAGAAAAGGTGATATTATGCTTCATAGTAGTCAAATTTAAGTCACAGTATTTTGTTGGCTTTGAGAAAAGAGAATCTGGAAGCTTTCTTTCTTTGTTATATTTTAGAAAAGGTGATGGGTGTGTGGAATTATTTTTTCTTTGAAAATGTTCGAGATTTTTTTCACGTAAAACAATCTGAATAAGGCAAATTGTTGGGTCAGGGAAACTTTCAGTTAGCTTCTTTAACTTCTTTCATGGTTGTTGATTTATTAGGATTTCTATATCTTGTGAAGTTAATTTTGCACACATATGTTTACCTAAGTAATATTTTATTCTAAAATAGAATGATTGATTCATCTTATAAAAATTATTTCTTGCCTGACCAGGCGGTGGCGCAGTGGATAGGGTGTCAGACTGGGATGCAGAAGACCCAGGTTCGAGACTCAAAGGTCGCCAGCTTGAGTGCGGGCCCATCTGGCTTGAGCAAAAGCTCGCCTGCTTGGATCCAAGGTCACTGGCTCGAGCAAGGGGTTGCTTGGTCTGCTGAAGGCCCGCAGTCAAGGCACATATGAGAAAGCAATCAATGAACAACTAAGGTGTCACAACGAAAAACTGATGACTGATGCTT
Organism: Rhynchonycteris naso; assembly: GCA_037038555.1. NCBI lineage: Eukaryota > Metazoa > Chordata > Mammalia > Chiroptera > Emballonuridae > Rhynchonycteris > Rhynchonycteris naso. Next base: position 95,666,565 of record CM072996.1, on the reverse strand, counting down.
CTCATCTCTCTCTGTTCCTGTCTGTCCCTATCTATCCCTCTCTCTGACTCTCTCTCTGACCCTGTAAAAAAAAAAAAAAAAAAATTGTTTGATAATATGCTTGTGAATGACAAATACATTTCCCCCTGAATATTGTTTCTTTTTGTAGCATGTAGTTGGCTTTTGTTTATTAGTCTATTCTGAGCTTATTTTTATTTTAAGCAAATGAGTTTATCTGACATTTATTGATGTAGTTAAATTTGATCTCAATTTTATCTTACCTTCATTGTTCATTTAAAAAGTAATAGCTCCAGAACAGTATTAGGGCCTATTTATACTGATTTGGGATTGTGCCCCATGTAGCTAGGTGGCTAATTAATAAACTCCACAAAAATAATAAAAAAAAGTAATAGCTTGCTTTGTTTTCTGCCTTTTGTTATTTACTCTTGTTGCTTTTATTTTTATTTGCTTTTGCAATTTAAAATCCTTTAAAAATTCGGTTATCTTTACATATTTAAACAACGTTAAAATGTCTCAATATTGAATTTTTATTGTCAGCAGCAACAATAAGAACTATAGTATTTATCGACCCCTTACTAAAAATAAAAAAATGGAGAAATTAGTTCACCTTTGCTCCCTCTCATCCTTTATTTCTCTTCATGTGTCGGCTTTTGTCCCTGTCCAGCATGGCTGTGTATAATGTGGATACATTTTGAAAATATGAATGACATATTTTATTCCTACTATCAATTATGTTCTCTTATAGCTTGTACTGTCAGCCTTACTCACCAGGGAGGGAAAGAGAAATTCAAGGTTGTTCATTGCACACAAATGTTTCCAGTTGCCAGAAAGGAGAACCAGATAGACCTGATTCCAGGAGAACGGGCCGCGGGAGAAGAGTGGCAGAACGTGGTCAGATGTGTGTTCTCTGGCTCTGTTCTCTTTGGATAAAGACAGTGGTGGAATTCAGCCAGTTCTCACTGGTTCAGCAGAACTAATGAATGTCTAATTTTTTGTGGAGGTCGGTGAACCAGTTGTTAAAATGGCACTTATAATCAGAGTTTTCTCTAAGGTGGGCACCTGGGCAGCGCCCAATATGAAAATTACAAATTTACATTCCTTACTCTGTTTTAACATTCATCTGCACAACAGTGTGTTCTAAGCACCTGTAATAATGTTCATTCTGTTCATAGGTGAAAATATTGCAAGTGAGGACTCCAATCAAGAAGTAATATGGAAATAAGCTTAATTAACAGTTTTATTGTTTGTCAGGTATTATTTAATATTTATTCATTAATAGTTTAAATCTCTTTCTTATAACATATCTAGTTTTGTATACCTCTTTTATTGTTCTTATTTAAATATTAAATGCATGAAATAATAAACTACCTTTCAGTATATCTTTCATTTTTTTTTTTTTTATGCTTTAAATGGTCATTATGGCAGAGCACTGGTTGTTAAATTATTCAAATCCCACCACTGGATAGAGGTGCTACAAGTGAGGGACTCCCAAAGAGTAGAACCCAATTATCTTGGGTCTCTGGGAGGAGATGTCCCAAGGAGGGCCTTGCACGAAGCGGGGGTGGGGGGCAGCCTTGGCAGAGGGGAATGTCACTGTTGCATGCTGACCCCCCAGGATGGCATGGGGTGCAGCACAGCCCGCCTGCCCTGCCCCTTCCCTTCTGCCCTTGTCCCAGCCTCTCCAGTGAGCTGCAAGATTTCCCCATGTGTCTCAACAGGAGGAAAGAGGGGAACGTAGAGCTGAAAGTCAGCAGGCCAGTGGAAGCTGCCATGGCAAAGGGGCAAGGTCACCTGGCGATACTGTTACGTTTCCAGACACAAGGCATGTTTTGGTTATTTATTGTCATTGATTCCTGATTTCATTGTGGTCTGGGCAGAGAATATGGTCTACATGTAAGTGTGGGTTGAGACTCCTTTGTGTCCCAGTGGCTGGTCTCTTAGGAAACATTCCAAGTGCACTTGATGCTCGAGTGTACCCTCCGCTTGTTATATGCAGGGCTCTGCATATGTCTGCTGGATTCAATGGCATTCAGATAGGAATTCTAACCATTGTTTTGTCTGTTTCATTTTGCATTTTCTGAGAGATGTAATATAATCTTTTAATCAGGTTATGTTTCTCACTTTCTATTCGAAATTATATTAATTTTGGTTTTAGTTCTTTGCAGGCTATGCTGTTAGCTATTCAGGAGGATAGTAACGCTATACATTCCTAGGAAATGTTCTTTTTATCCTTGAGTTGTGCTTTTGCTTTGATGTCAGTTGTGTCTGACAGTAGAATTCCCCCCCCAGCTTTGATTTGGAGAGTAGTGGCCAGCATGGGGGACACTGGTAGGCCTCCAGGTCCCCCTCCCTTTGTCTGTCGGAGGCATTTCCCATCCTGTGACTCTCAGTGAAGGCATATTTTACCACCCCGTGTGAACTGACAAGTGCAATCAGTCTTACCCATGTCACTTGCTGTTGGTCAAATCATCTTGTTTTGGCCAAACAAAAGCTATTCTTCCAGACTTCCAGACTGTGAATTGGGAGCTGGTGGACCTAAGAAGCAGGGAAAGTGGAGCATCCTCTTGACAACAAGGATACCAAGTTCCTGTTTCCAGAGACAGCACTGACAGAGGTAGGAGGACCAAAAGCAGTGTTCAAGTCTGGTGGTGGTAGCAACTGTATTCTCCCAGGATAGATGTCCTGAATTTCTTTTGGCTGTGACTCCCGTTCTTTTTTTTTTTTTTTTTTCTTGCTAATTTAGTTCATTCACCTGAGTTCTCCTGATTTCTCAGGGATGCTGTGAGCTACCAACAGACCTTAAAAAGTTGTTGGAGTTTTTTTGGGGGGTGGAGGGTGTGGGGAGTGAGGGAGGGGTTTGTTGGTTTATATCAGCAAAAACTGGTCTCTGGTACTTGCCACTAGGAGCCTGCTTGTTCCTGAAATCAAGCTGAGGTCTCCATCTCTGACACGTGAATCCACGGACAGGTCCAACTTTGTGTCTCCCTTTGCTTAGATGTAAATGACCTCCCCAGCACTGAGACTTTAGTATAGATAAACTCATCACCTTACCTAAAGTCGCCTGAAATTTCTCCTATCTTTTTTTCTAGGTATTTCACAGTCTTACATTCAGGTTTTTGGTCTATTTTTTGATAATTTTGTAAAAGATGTTAGGTTCATCTTTTTGTGTTAGGTTTCATTTATTTTGTTTTTAAATTTTTATTTTTTAGTTACCTTTGGCATTCAATACATATATTTTTTTATTATTAAATGAGAGGTGGGAAGCAGAGAGACAGATTCCTGCATGTGCCTCTACTAGGATCCACCCGGCAAGCCCACTAGGGGCCGATGCTCTGCCCATCTGGAGCTGTTGCTCTGTTGCTTGGCAATTGAGCTATTTTAGTGCCTGAGGTGAGGCCATGGTACCATCCTCAGCGCCTGGGGCCAACTTGCTCAAATAAGCTATGGCTGTGGGAGAGGGAGGAGAGAGAGAGAAAGAGAGAGAGAGAGAGAGAAGTGGAGAAGGAGGGATGGAGAAGCAGATGGGTGCTTCTCCTGTGTGCTCTGACCAGGAATCGAACCCAGGACTTCCACACGCTGGGTTGATGCTCTACTGCTGAGCCAACCAGTCAGGGACTCAATATTGTTTTGTATTAGTTTCAGGTGTGCAGCATAGTTGTTAGACAATCTTATATTTTATAAAGATATCTCCAGATATTTCAAGTACCATGCTAGTTCTTACAATATTATTGACTATCTCTCCTCTGCTGTGCTTTACATCCCCAAGATAATCTTCTAATTGCCAATTTGTACTTAACTCTGTCCTCCCTCACCCTTTTCACCCATTCACCCAAACCCACTCACCTGTGGCAACCATCATTCTGTTCTTTGCATCTATGAGTTTATTTCAATTTTGTTTGTTTATTTATTTTGTTATTTAGAGTCCACATATAAGTGAAGTCATACGGTATTTGTCTTTCTCTGTCTGGTTTATTTCACTTAGCATAATAAATTCTAGGTCCATCCATGCTGTCATTCTTTTTTTTTGGTCAAGTAATATCTATTGAATATATGTGCTACTACAATTTTGTTCACTTGTTTACTGATGGGCACATGGGTTGCTTTCATATATTGGCTACTGTAAATAACTGCAATGAGTGTAGGGATAGATATATTCTTTTGAATTAGTGTTTGGGTGTTTTTGGATATATACTCAGAAGTGGAATCTCAGGGTCATAAGGCAGCTCCAATTTTAATTTTTTGAGAAAGCTCCATACTGTTTTCCATAGGGGGTACACCAGGGTTCCTTTTTCTTCACATCCTTCCCAATGCTTGCTTGTTGATTTATTGATATAGCCATTCTGATAGGTATGAGCTGATATCTCATCTCATTGTGGTTTTAATTTGCATTTCTCTGATGATTAGTGACACTTAGCATCTCTTCACGTGTTTATTGCCATCTAAATATTATTTTTGGAGAAGTATCTATTTAGGTTCTCTGCCCCCCTTTTAATATGATTGCTTACATTTTTATTGTTGAGTTGTCTGAGTTCTTTATAAACTTGGATAGTAGCCCCTTATTAGATTTATCATTGGTGAGTGTCTTTTCCTATTCAGTAGGTTGTTTTTGCATTTTTTTGACTATTTCCTCTGCTGTGCAAAAACTTTTTGGTTTGATGTAGTCTCATTTATTTATTTTTTATTTTGTTTCTCTTGCCCAAGGAGATATGTCAGAAAAAATATGGCTAAGAGTAATGTCAGAGGGTTTACTACCTATGTTTTCTTCTAGTAGTTATGTTGTTTTGAATCTTACATTTAAGTATTTAATCCAGTTACGTTTATTTCTGTATATGGTGAAAAACTGTGGTCTAGTTTCACTTTTTTGAGTATGTTCAGTTTTTCCAACACCACTTATTAAATAGACTGTCTTTACACTGTTGTATATTCTTACCTTCTTTGTCATATATTAATTGATCATATATATATATATATATATATATATATATATATATATATATATATGTGCGTGTGTGTGTGTGGGTTTATTTCTGGGCTCTTTATTTTTTCCATTGGCCTATGTGTTTGTTTTTATACCAGTACCATGCTATCTCTTTGCAGTACCATGCTGTTTTCTTATCCATTCAGTTATCTTTTATCTTCTGATTGAAACATTTAATTAATTATATTTAAAGTTATCAATAGGTATGTGATTATTGCCATTTTATTATTCAAATTTATATTCCTCTTTCTCTTTTTCTTCTTAAAGAAGTCCCTTTAACATTTTTTTTTTTTCTTTCTTTCCTTTTTTTATACAGGGACAGAGAGAGGGATAGATAGGGACAGACAGACAGGAACGGAGAGAGATGAGAAGCATCAATCATCAGTTTTTCGTTGCGACACTTTAGTTGTTCATTGATTGCTTTCTCATATGTGCCTTGACTGCAGGCCTTCAGCAGACCGAGTAAGCCCTTGCTGGAGCCAGCGACCTTGGGTCCAAGCTGGTGAGCTTTTGCTCAAGCCTGATGAGCCCGCGCTCAAGCTGGAGAGCTCGGGGTCTCGAACCTGGGTCTTCTGCATTCCAGTCTGACGCTCTATCTACTGTACCACCGCCTGGTCAGGCGACATTTCTTATTATACTGGTTTGATGATAATAACTCCTTTAGCTTTTTCTTGTCTGGGAAGCTCTTAATGTATTTAAGGATTTAAACATCTTGTTGTGTTTTAATCTATTGCCCTTATAATCTTTGTTATTGCTTTTACTGTCTCTTCTATGGCCAAGGATAGACCATTCTAGGTGGCTCTTAATTCCTTTTGACTTGACCTTAATAGTTTTAATAATGTCCTTGCTTAGACATGGTCCATCATTCCAATGGTTCTAGTATACTTGCTGCCCAGACCTGGAGTCAGCCATACCTCAGGGAGCCTTGGTCCTTCTTAGTAGTAAATGTAGAGATTGAACTCTGTATGCTTAGCAGAGTTTTAACAAGAAAATGGAAGTGGCATGCAGAGAGCCAACCTGCGTGGTCCCAAAGACTTGCAACACCTGAGGGAGGCCTGTGTCACATATGGCCTGGGTTGCAAAAGTGTTCCCACAGAGTGGTTTTATTTTCCTTTTGCTGGGGGCCCAAGGTTTTGCTCACCCAAGACAGGTTTTTACATCTTTTTCTTGGCTCAGGATTTCCTGGACTGCGTTCACAGTGTGAGTTTGGAATCCTTACATGCATGTGGTACGATCTGAGGTTTTGATTTCTCATGGGAAAACTTCTCCCTCCCATTCAGAGCCCCAGGCAGATGGCAGTCTTGCTGACACATCCCTGGACTGGCAGCTGAAATTTCTCCACTTTCCTTTTATCACAGGGTGGGTGGTATCTATGGACAGCCCTTATAGTGTCCCAGCTAGATGATGGGGTCTTGGTTCTCTAGGTAGACGCATGTCTCATGTCCCGCCCAGAATGGGGGTAAAAATGCCAGACTGTCATTGGGCTTATACCCATGTGAGGCTTCAGGAGCGTGGTTTTGTACCAATTGAATCTGTGCTTCATATCAGCCACCTAAGGCCCCTCCCTTCTCTCTTCTGAGCTTGCTAGAGGTTCTTAAGGAATAGTCATATTTAGCATTTTTTAGTATGCTTGCTCTTCTTCTGCCTTCATATCATCCAGGGAACCATAAAACCGTATGTCCTCATAGCATTCTCCTTTGCTGTTGGGGTCACTACTTGCCTATGGGAGAGGGGAGTGGGAAGCATGTCTTTCTCCTGGCTTCTTCCCAAATGCACTCCTGCCACACTGAGTGTTGGGAAGATGCCCACTGTTTAAATGTTTGATTTCCATGACCTTTAAACACATCCCATGCATTTGACTACCTCCTGTTTCTGGAAGGTTGGGTGAGTACCATGTGTCTGTGACTCTGAGAGTGATGTGGGCTCCTGCTGGGTGGCATAACCTTCAGAGGGTGGTGCTGTGCCCCCTTCTGGCCCTTGTAAAGTGGCGTGGCCCCTGTTTCCTCTGCCGTCTCCCCATTCTTTACCAGATCACTGTAAAAAAAAAAGATGTCTTTAGGAGCATTCATTACCGCTAAGTACCTCATGTTTCCTTATCAACACACTTATTTCCCTGGGAAGGAAACATGGGCGCTGTCTTCAGAGGTCTCAGTGCCAAGCGATGCCTGCGGCATTTGGAGTGACACTGGAGCCACCTGTGGGCTGGGGGGAGGGGGGGGGATGAGGCAATGGCTCTTCCTGGGACTCCTTCCAGGACCTGAACACAAAGGCCTACATTCTTTCCCTTTCAGCGGGAGCTGTTGCTTCTGACATGATTTAGTCCTTTGTTCCTAACTCAAAGTGACTGTGTGTAAACGTCCCACCTTTCTAATCTACTCTCCTTAAACTGAAAAGGGCAGAGGCTCTAAAGGACTGACTCAGAGGCTTGTCACAGGTTCTCGCATCCTCCTGCGGGTGAGGCCCACTGATGTGGGACTTTGGTCCATCTCACTTTCCTCTAATTTTAATAGTACAATGATTTGTCACAAGGAAGTAGGAGGCCGGTATATGGCAGCCATGGCACATGCACACCTAACACCTGCGGAGGATGCCCGCACTCCCTGTGGCCTCACACAGTGTACCATTTCTAAGGAGCCAGTGGGCGACATGCACATCACAGGTTTGCCTAAGTGGTGCCTTTGCAAGAAAAAAGAGAGCAATTTTCTGACCTAGTAACTGTTGCTTAGAGACTGTTCACAAGGGCATCGGTGAAATGGAACAAACACAAGACCTGGACACAAAAGACGTGGGTGGAAGTCCCAGTCCCAGCAGTGGGTGTGGTCTTGGTAAATTTGTTTTAATTTCTCACCACTTTGCCTTCTCATTGGGCCAGCCCAGGAAACAGGGAGAACTACTTTCTGAGAGTGCACTGAGGACCAATGACCCATAGGAAGGAGAGATGGGGTGTGCTCAGCACACAGCCTTGGGGCCTTTGTTGAATGGGACAGCAGGTGGACTCCCTGGATGGCCGTGGAGGAGACACGTGGTCCTGGCATTCCGGACTCTGGGCCACCAGCCCCTCCCTGCTGGCTCTGTCATACCCATCTCTGCTTCCCGAATGTCCAGCATCCTGTGTAGATCCTGCTAGGTTCTCAACAAAAGCTTGTTCATGAAAGAACAAGAGATCTGATGCAAAATAAGACAGCCACTGCCTCAACTCCGTCACTGTCTGTTTCATCTAAGAACCATGCTACGTTGAAGCTGAAGATGTATTATCAATAAAGGCGAGCAAGCAGACATCTCTGTGGATTGAACTCTCTTTTCAGCGTCTACACCTGTGCCTTCCACAGACAGATGCTTCCCCCAGTGGCCAATCATAGGTACCTGGTTCCTGTGTCAATGCTGACGTTTGCATAGTGAGGGACACCCTGTGCTGACTACTGGACACTTGTAGGGGTACTGAAAGTGGGGAGGTGGACACCAGAAGAGGTCTCAATCTCCCCTTCTCCCAGAGCTAGAGCTTAAAGTTTTTTAGCTCTGGGACCCCACAGGGATATGAGAATGGCAGTTTGCTTTGGAAAGGGATGCACACAGATTATTTTGCGGCCAGTTAGATTTTAGGCCACAGTGGAAAGAATGTTGGATTCGAACTCCAAGTGACCAAACAGCAAATCTGTATTAACCGTGCGGCCAGGCCAGGCAAGCCTCTTGAGCTGTCTGAGCCTCAGTTTCCTCATCTGTGAATTGGGAATGGGAATGTGTCCCTGACAGGGCTGCTTTCTCGGTTTACTGGGATGATAGAATGTGATGAGAGGTGTCCCCCACCCCCACAACAGCACTTTCCACTGGGGATGGGGAGCAGCACACCTGCCACTGCTGTGTCAAGACTCTCCTCAGTCTCCCTGACGTGCCATTTCTATGGAGCATGGGGCTCGGACATCTCCCCTATTTTTTCTCTGCAGTTTTGGTCTAGGATACTTAAAGTCATTTCATGCAGTTCACCTTTCATGGGCTCCAAGCTTTTGATTTTTAAAAATTTTTATTCAGAAAATTAGATTTAATGGGGTGACACTGATCAATCAGAGTACATAGGTTTCAGGTGAACATCTCTATAGCATTTGAACTGTTGACTGTGTTGTGTGCCCCTCACCCAAAGTCCAATCATTTTCTGTCATTGTATATCTGTCCCTCTTTACTCCCCTCTTGCCACCCCCTCTTCCACAGGCCTGTCCCCCTAGCTTCAAGTTTTATGTTACTGGAGACTTTCTATTTATTATATTTGACCAGAAAACTCCCAATTCCCAAATCAAGGGCTTGTAGTGAAAACTGTCATGAAATTTCAGCTTCCCATCCAGAAGTAGTTAAATCAGCAAGTTCAATACTGGGAGCTCTGTATCCCAGAAGATGGCAGGCCATAGGCTTCAGAGCTTGTCATATGAATGATATGGAATTAAGTCTGCGAGAAGGCATGCAAGTGCCCGTTAGTTGCTTGTCTTTTTTTCTCTTTCCTTCCTCTAAGTGTATGTTAATCGGCTGTTTCCAGGAGCCACCTCGCCCCTCGGAGCCTGGCTGTCTCAGGTGTTGCTGTGGTGCCCTGCGTGTCTGTGGCACATGCAGAGCCTGGGAGCACCACACGCTCCCCTTCCTCTCAGCCCAGCAGGAGTGCTTTCCCTGCAGAGAAGATGGGTCTGCGTGTGCTTGAACGGCCCGTGCATGTGGGAAACTCAGGCCTTCCTTGGAAGCACCCTTCCTGCTACTGCATGAGGATGCGCTGCTGACAGGCCTCCCCTCCCTAGTGATTCTCCCAGAAAGCACCTGGGCCACCCTGCCATCCCCTGGACGGGTTGCTGATCAGTTTAGCCCTGCTTTATCAGGACAGTTCGGATTTAAATTCTGGTTATGTGCTTGCTGGTTTGAGTTCATTGTCTCCTTATGTGTGTATTGTCCCACCTAGGCTTTTCTTAAAACTTTCGGCGAGGCAGCCTGACTCACTGAATGTGTGCCTCGCTGACTGGTGGCACCTGAGCCCCAGCCTGGGGGTTCCCTGTGCCCCCGCACCCATCCTCTCCTCCTCCATAACAGCGGCCCCAGGCTTAGCCAGGCTCAGGAGGGCCACGTTTCCCCTGCTCTTGGCAGCAGGGCTGGCTGTGTGCCTGCGTCCCTCCACAGGAGGTAGTCCACAGCTTTGTGTGGACTCTGGAAGGGGCCCCTGTTAGCCCAGATTCCCCAGGAGATAGCCAGCAGAGCGGAAGTACTGGGGCTTCATTGAGAAATATCCTCCCAGGGCAGCTAGAGTGACGGAGAGGGAGGCTGTGGCGGGGCCGGATGCAGACACGGGAGGCAGAGCCCGCACGGAGCTGGCCACAGAGTCTCTGGAAATACAGCAGCTGTCGGTCAGATGGTCAGATGGAGCACCTCTGCAACAGCGCTGTCCACCGGGGGAGGGGACAGTGGCACATCTGACCTTTTTCTTGTCCAGACTCTTGTTGCTCAAATTCAGACCCCTGGGATACAGACTCTCCCCTGCCTCAGCTGTGTCACTTGGCCCCTGGGGTAGCCTTGGGGAAGGCCAGGTCTACTCCCTATGGTACCAGGCTTCCTCTGAGTCAGAAGCAAGAGAAGCCTGCAGGGGTCCCAGTGTTGCTACCATCCTCTGTGGTGGGAACAATAGAGGTTGGGGGGCAGCCTGGCCTTCTTCATTCAGGCACGGCTGAGATAGCCAGTCTGTGAGGAGAGGTGATAGTATAGCTGCCAAGCTCTAGCAAATCTGGGAAACAGGAAAAGTTCTATTTAGTATGTCAAGGGTGTGCCTTGGGATACAGATGCAATGGTTGGAGCTCTGGTAGCCACTTTGAAGCCCAAGGAAGAGGGAAAAATGCTAATAGTAGTGGAGTGGAATCTAGAATGAAGTGTGTGTTCTTGGTCATGGTTTGAAGTTGCCACACTGGTTAAAACTACTAATTGCCAAACTTCTTTTCCGAGTGCTGCTTCTGTCTTTTATATGAAAGAGACACAGACTTCTATTTTGTTTCAGCTCATGTTATATTTATTCGTTATAAAGCCAAAGTTAATTTTAACTACACAACAATTCTTTTTTGGGTGAATAAAACAATATCCTGTTTCCCTAAAACTTGTTTTATATTCAAAACAGTAGATCTAATGCAATCTGTTTGACAGTAATGCTTGTCCTCTGCACCTGAGTGGATCCTGCTTGTCCACGGGACGGCAGATGTTCTTGTCTCTGTGCTCCTGGCCCAGTGCCTCTGATCTTGCCCGTCCCTGCACAACAGCATGGTTGTTCCTTTCCATTTCTATGTCTCCACACCCACTTCACTCAAGATCAGCACTCCATCTTCCCGCCTCTACTCAGCAAGGTCCTCCTCTTCTTTCAAGAGCTCTTGTAAATGTGTCCTCATTGTGAAGTCCTCCTGTAGCTTCACCAGGAAGAAAGTTCTGGCCTCACGTGTGTTCTTACAACACTTGGTGGTTACTGTCCTGCAGTGTAACAGAAGTCTCTGCTCCGCGCTGCCACCTGCCCCCATAGGGCCCCAGCACACAGGACACAGTCCCTTGGGACACACGAGGCTGCTTGTGATGCCCTCTGCTACCCCACCTCATTCACCCTTCTCTCTCCTCACACCTGCCACCCTCTCTTCCCCTCCTCACTCCACTGAAGAAAGGTCTTACAACTTCCATGGAAGAGACACAGGCCTCTGAACGAGAGACTGAGCCAGCTTCCCTGCCATGTCAGCCAGACTCCAGTGACAGCTGTGGGTGCTGCCCTCTCTGCTGGCCAAGGTTCTGGCCTTTCTTGGGGTGAGGGTGGGCTTTGTCATTGGAGCGTAACATCAGTGCTCCTACATAGAGGCCGGGGTCTCTGTCACCTTTTCTTTCTTTCTCCTTGATTTTGCTGTTACGACGTCCTATTTTCTTTTCCGTCGTCAGTTTCCCCGTCCCTGCAGAATCATTTCATTAGCGTATAAACATGCCGTGATAGTCTCCTGTCTTACAGAACACCTTCCTTTGCCCCTCCCAGCCGGTGCCTCGCTTGTCTGCTTCCCGCACAGCGAAACTCCCTGAATGGTCTCCCGTCTGAACTGCTCGCTCTGCCTTGGCTCCGTTGAAGGGAGAGTTATCTTTCCCCCTCTGAGGTCATTGTTGTCCTCAACACAGCTTAATCCAGAGGTCGATCTTCAGCCCTCGTTTCTGCTATAGATTGCTGCCTGACAAGGTGCCCACATTTGAACAACAATATATTGCAATATATAATGATTTCATTGGTTGACTGGGCACAGCTCGATGGCTTGAGGAGGGTTTTCCCTGTAGTTGTAGGCAGGTGGGAGGTAGGGGCTAGTGTCTTCTGGAAGCTCTATTGGGCTGTGCACACAGAATGGTGCACTCACAGGCAGAGGCGGATTTAATGGCGGGTGCACTGGGCACATGCCCTGAGCCCTGACTTCTGAAGGGTCCTACAAAACCCCAACTTTACACTTTTTTCTCTCTCTTTTTATAAGGGCTCACCAGCTTAAATGTGGGGTCACTGGCTGGATCGTGGGATCATCGACATGACCCCATGGTCGCTGGCTTGAGCCCAAGTTCACTTGCTCGAGCAAAGGGTCACTCGCTCTGCTGGAGCCCCCCAGTCAAGGCACATATGAGAAAGCAATCAATCAATGAACAACTAAGGAGCTGCAACAAAGAATTGATGCTTCTCATCTCTCTCCCTTCCTGTCTGTCTGTCCCTCTCTCTGTCTCTCTTTCTGTCTCTGTCACAAGAAAAAGAAGCCCTAATTTAGGCAGGAGCCCAAATGTTCCTGTCGGGAGACAAAGGCAAGGGAGTTTGTGTGAAAGGAAAAGGGAACACTGACGTCAGCAGAAGAAAGACATTGCTATGGGTGCAGATATCATAAGACAGTGATGACAATTTTAAACGATGTTTTTAATTTTCAGTTCGTTGACATCAACCCAGTAGTCATAATGCCTGCTTTCTTGTCATCTCTGTAAAGAGTTCTTTGAGACATGATGTTCCTTCAGGCCCTGTCCAAAGGTAGTTTGGCCCTGTTTTAACATCCTGAAGGTTCGAGGCATAAGGCGTGAAGGCAGCAGGATCTCGGACGGCAGTTCTGGCTTAATTTCAGAGGAGCTCAGGTTATGCCTTTTTATAGCGTGTGTGGGTATGACGGAGACACTGAGGTGCCTCCAGATGCCGCCCCGTATGCCTCGGGTCACCTGAGACCCTGGTGGGTGTGACGATGGACAAATGCTTCCTGTGCTACACCGCTGAGATTTGAGCTGGGTGGCTTTTACAGCTTCACCATTCCACCATGCCTGGTCTAACCCTTAATAGCACTTTTTGGAAAATAGGGAAAATTTCTTTTATTCCCCCAAACCTATGTGCAAAGGACATTCCTACACCCCCACAGCTCAGCTCCACAACCATGGAATGACAGAAAATTAAGATTCTGAGCTCTTGACAATACTGTATTCACCTTGTAAAGCACTAAGGATTAAGAACATCTGTGCGTGTGTCCACAAGTGCCCATCATGCATCCGATGTGTCCTAGGCGTGAGGTGGAGGGTGGAGATCCGAGGCTGGACCAACTTGCCTCTGGCTAAGATAAGAAGAACCAACTTGGAGTGGTCACATGTGTAGTTAGATCAGCTCTGCTCATGTGTGTGCTCATCCAGCTGGGCCAGTGGTGGGATTCAAATAATTTAACAACTAGTTCTCTGCCCTAATGACTATTTAAGTATAAAAAAATGATATACCAAAAAGGAGTTTATTATTTCATGCATTTAATACTTAAATAAGAACAATTAAAGAGGTACACAAAACTAGATTGTTATAAGAAAGAGTTTTGAACTATTAATGAAAAAATATTAAAGAATACCTGACAAAAAAATAATAAAACTTATTTAAGATATTTCCATATTGCTTCTTGATTGGCATCTTCACTTGCAATTTTTTTCACCTATGGACAAAATGAACATGACTATGGGCACTTAGAATACGCTGTTGTGCAAATGAACATTAACAAAAAGTAAGGAATGTAAATTTGTGATTTCCACATTGGGCTGCTGCCCAGGTGCCCACTTTAGAGAGAACCCTGATGACAAGTGCCATTTTAACAACTGGTTCACCAAGCTCAACAAAAAATTAGGTATCGGTTCTGCCAAACTGGTGTAAACCAGCTGATTCTCACCACTGAACTGGGCACATGGGGCGGTGCTGGTCTCCCAGAGCTTGTGCCATGATGGCTGTGTACCATGCTCTGTCCTTCATTCACTGAGTGGTGGTGAGCTGGCGCTGTGCTGGGCACCTGGGAGAGAGCAGGCTATAGAACCCGCAGAACAAAGCCCCCAACCTGCACCCCTGTGTCCTAGGTGGGGAAGGACACAGCATACTGTGGGGCAGCTGTGTTAGGCATGCTTGCAGGGTTACCAGCTGCAAGCACTTTGCCTGACTGGCGCGTGGGTGCATAGCAGCACCACCTGTGTATGGCCTATATAGGGCTATGGGTGCTTGTGCTCGAGATAGATGGGAGGTGGCATATGCGTGGATTGCCTGCCTGCTCCTGTGAGGGGCCATTTTGTTTCTTTGAGAGGCCATTTCCCTTGCTTGTGTGCTTGTCCATCATTGTGAGACTTTAGTAAATGGAATGGCCCAACATTTTCCAGCTTCACAGTTTTTCTGCCTGAATCCAATGTGAACCTGCCTGACCTCGGCCACTGGCATTACATCTGGTGTAGTGGGCAAGATTCAGAACAGATGGGTATGGAGCCACAGCTACCTTTGAGGAGTGGGGTAGAGGACTGGTCCTTGTTATGGCTCCCTATGGTTATCCTTTTGGGGACCATAGGTTGGCTATTTTTTTACAGTTCTATGAGAGGAAACCAAGAGCTCTGTGCAAGAGGTGGCCTGAGGTTGAGAGCTCCTGGGTAAGTTGCAGACCCAGCGGCAGCCATGGCTTGAACTGTAGTGAGCATGGGAAAAGGAGGCTGAATGGGTTCGTGACTTGCAGTTTGCCCTGAAAGTTGAACGCTGGCAGGAGCAGTTGTTAGAGGAACAACTGGCAGGTTGAGCCTCAGGCTGAGAGCCAGCAGCTGCAAGAGCCAAAGATGGAGCTGTGCCAGTGGACCGACTCTGAGTTGGCAGGAGTAGGTGTTTCAGCTCCTCTTCTGAGGGTGAGGAGGCTTGGGCTGAAGCTGCTGTCCACACACTCAGAGCTTGGCCAGTGCTTGTCCAGAAGGTAAAAACTCAGAAGCAAAGAATGCCGACTGAGCCCTTGGTAGGCTTGCTGTGATTGTATGGCTAAGGGGTGAATGGCATCATGCTTTCTGGAGCAGAGGTAGAGAGGTTGGCCACTGTTGCTATGTGTTCCTCCTTGGGGCAGTGTATTCAGAGCTGCCGTGATGACAGGGATGAGGGGGGAGGTCTGAGGCCCTGTGTGCACCTAGATGCCTGTAATGGACCTTTACCTTGGTGATTTGCACAGCCACCTGGGCTATCTATCGTGGACTGACTCTTGGACTGCAACCACAGGAGGGCACCAGTTCCCTTGTTGGATGGACATGTCGCCTTTGGACAGTATGGGGCAGGGGCAGCTCCAGTGGATGCCCTCCTTCACCGGGAAGCTGCTCTCACCCAGTTGCAGAGACACACCAAGGATATTTTTGGTTTCAATGGACATGGCACTGGACTGTACAGGCTCCCACCTATGATGGGTGGCCTTGTTGGCATTGTGGGGTGAGGAATTGGAGGTGGGCCTCCAGTTAACTCCCTGGGAAGAGTGCTCAGGGAGACATTGTGAAGGGCACCTTTGTCGTTGTCATTTTTTTGAATGTATGTAATGTACCTATTGTGAGGAGAGCAACCCTAAAGGGGTGGAATGTGAGCAGCTGTTTTAGGCTTGCTCATGGGGTTATTGGCTGTAAGCACTTTGCCTTATTGGTGCGTGGGTGCATGGCTGTGCCATGTGTGTGTGGTCTATGTAAGGTTATGGGTGCTTATGCTGAGGGGGATTGTGGATGATGGATTGCCTGCCCGCCACAGTGAGGGGCCATTTTGCTGTTTGTTTGCCTGAGAGGCTATTTCCCCTGCCTGTGTGCTAGTCCACCATTGTGAAACTTTATTAAATGGAATGGCCTAACCTTTTCTGACTCTGCAGTTTTTCTGCCTGAATCTAATGTGGACCTGCCTGGCCTAGGCCACGCCACTGGCATTACACATATGCTGGTAGTGACAGTTATGAGAAAGAGCAGGCGGCAAGTGGAAGAGAGGCAGAATGTGGTCACAGCTGCTCATGACAGGGTGACGTGTGAGCAGGCACCAGAGTTAAAGAGAATGAGATGGCCACGTGGGCTGCCGGGAAGGGAGGTGTCTAGGGGAGGGTAGCAACTCACTTGGTATATTGGAGAAACCTCATTTTCTCGGGGACTCTGGAAGGGGGCATCAAGAGTTTGGGGCCACCTGACCAGGCGGTGGCGCAGTGGATAGAGCATCGAACTGGGACGTGGAAGACCCAGGTTCGAAACCCCAAGCTCGCCAGCTTGAGCGCGGGCCCATCTGGCTTGAGCAAAAGCTCGTCAGCTTGGCCCCAAGGTCACTGACTCCAGCAAGGGGTGGCTCGGTCTGCTGAAGGCCCACGGTCAAGGCACGTGTGAGAAAGCAATCAATGAACAACTAAGGTGTTGCGATGGCAACGAAAAACTAGATTGGTGCTTCTCACCTCTCTCCGTTCCTGTCTGTCTGTCCCTATCTATCCCTCTCTCTGACTCTCTCTCTGTCCCTGTAAAAAAAATTAAAGATTAAAAATAAAAAGAGTTTGGGGCCACTATACAGACTTAGGGAGACAGCCCGACTCATGTGCGTGGCTCTGTGCCTGCCCTCTCAGGGGTCACTTGCACTAGTGCACACTACCTGATCTGGAAGTGCAGGAGGCAGCCTGCAGCAAGCACTCTGGTGAAAAGTGTTTAACCAGTTCTTTAAATGTATCAGTAATGCAAACATCAGCAGAGTACTGGGTGAAAATGAAGAAAAGCTTCGTTGTTTTTAATTGTCTCAAAAATCACACAACATTATTTCATTTCCTTAAATATTTAAACAAAGGTAGGAGATTTAAATGTACTTCTTCTGGGAGCATCCAGGATCTGCTATTTCCTGCTCTGCCCCAGATGGGTGGAGCTGTTCTTTAGAAATGTTATTGTGTTTTTTTCCTTCTCTGACTTCCTGGAATGAGTTTGCTTGAGGGAATTGGTTTGGAGAGTTTAACCTTAGCCCCAGCCTTCTTGTGGGAACCTCAGGGGGGTGGTGACGTCTTAGGAGCAGCAATGCTGCAGGGCTGCTGTCTTGACCCTAGGACCACTGGCATGGACGCCTGGCCCTGGCTTGGAAGTGTTCCTGATTTTGTTTTTAAAACAGTCACCAATAACTGTAAGTATGCAAGGTTTAAGAGCAAAATAATTTGAAAAGACGTGTGAACTGCCTCGGCCAGTTAGCTCCATTTGTTAGAGCATTGTTCTGATACACCAAGGTTGTAGATTTGAGCCCTGGTAAGGGCACATGCAGGAATCAACCAATAATGCATAAATGGGTGGAACAACAAATTAATGTTTCTCTCTCTATCTCCCTTCCTCTCTCTCAAATCAATAAAAAAATGAATTAATTTTACTTTTTTAAATTAAATGAGAGGAGGGGAGATACAGACAGATTTCTACATGTGCCCTGACTGGGATCCACCTGGCAACCTCTATGGGGCACTGCTCTGCCCATGTGGGGCATTGCTCTATTGCTTGGCAACTGAGCTATTTTTAGCACCTGAGGTGGGGGCCGCAGGGCCAACTCCCTTGAATCAATGGAGCCATGCTGCAGGAGAGAGGGAGAGAGAGAGAGAGAGAGAGAGAGAGAGAGAGAGAGAGAGAGTAAGAGAGAAAAGGGGGAGACGGGGAGGAGTGGAGAAGCAAATGGGCACTTCTTGTGTGTGCCCTGACCAGGAATCAAACCAGGGACATCCACATGCTGGGTTACGTTCTTCAATTGAACCAACCAGCCATGGCCAGAATTAATTTTTTTTTCTTTTGTATTTTTCTGAAGTGAGAAGCAGGGAGGCAGAGAGACATACTCCCAAATGCACCTGACTGGGATCCACCTGACATACATAGGGGGTGATGCTCTGCCCATCTGGACCATTGCTCCGTTGAAACCAGAGCCATTCTAGTACCTGAGGCAGAGGCCATGAAGCCATCCTCAGCACCCAGGCCAACTTTGCTCCAATGGAGCCTTGGTTCTGGGAGGGGAAGAGAGAGATAAAGGAGAGGGGGAAGGATGGAGAAGCAGATGGGCACTTCTCATGTGTGCCCTGGTTGGACATTAAACCCGGGACTTCCACGTGCTGGGCTAATGCTCTATCACTGAGCCAACTGGCTAGAGTGACTGAATTAATTTAAAAAAATTTGAAATAAATACATGTGACCCAGAGACCAGTTCCTAATTCCTGAGGCCATGGCTATCACTTTAAATTGGATTGTTCTTTAAGGATGTATATTTAAGATCAAATTGCCACCCATGCAGTTTTCTATGGAAGTTCCTGGATCCTCCTGTGAAATTAGGTCACATGAAGAAACAGAGGGAGGAGCAGATGGGCCCATTTTCCAATTTGGGTTCAAGTGGGTCTCAGGGAAAAGTACAAGGACAATGAAATAAAACCTAAAATGTCATCTTCAGAGTGTGTCCTGGCCCCCATGGCAGTGCTTTCTCTGCTCTGTCCTGGGGCAGCTTGGAGCTGTAGAAGGGCCTGTTCAGCGCCCTGGGTGAGAAGGTCCTGGAGACATCTCAGGTGGGGCTGAGGATGAGATTGTGTTCCCTCCCCATTCATATACTGGAGCCCTAATTTGATTGTATTTAGAGATGGGGCCTCTGAAGAGGCAATTGGGGTTAAGTAAAATCATGAAGGTGGGGCCCTGGCCCAATAGAACTGGTGATATGATTAGAAGAGTTCAGAGAGCTGGCTCTCCCCTATGCCCACATCCCTAGAAACAGCTGTGTGAGGCAGGGAGCTCTGCCAGAAACTCGCTCTGCAGACTACACATGACTGGGAACTCCTGCTTCTGGAACTGTGAGAAGCAGACACAGGCTGGTTTAGCCCGTGCTCTGTAGTGTTTTGTCCTGGAAGCCTGCAGGCTTGAGCGTGGTTCAGAGGCTGAGCCGGTAGGCTTTGCTGATCCACCCTGCCCGTGTAAAAGGACAAGGTAATAGCCAGGGAGACTGTGGCACGGGGTTCCACGTGTTGGTTCTGGGAGCCATACTTACGAACAATCCACCCCATCTCAAGGATGATGATAACTGGGGCCCAGAAGGGTTGCAATCCGGAGAGTCTGAAACTGCACGCTTTTAATTTTCTGGAGTGGAGGATAGGGACGAGGAGCTGGGAAGGTCAAATCGAAGGGTCCTGAATGGTGCCTCAGTTTCGGTTCCATCTTTCCGGTGTCCCCACTCATGGCTCTGCCTGGATTCCAGGAGTGATTCCTGCCATTATAAAATATGAATAGAAATGCCCTATCTTTTTTTTTTTTTTTCATTTTTCTGGAAATATCTATTCTAAGAAGGGCTTGAGAGGCGTCCAAGCCCAAGGAAACCTAGTCATTCCTTAATCCACTGAGCAGGTGTCTTCCAAACAGCTGCAGAAGAAGGGTTTCCGTGGTGCCTGCCTTCTGGTCAGCTGCCCTGGGGACATCAGCGCTTGGGGGACCTGCTGGAGCCTTTCTCTAGCCCTTTTTGCCCTTTATCCCCCATGTAAGACATTAAATGCCAGGAGATTAAAGTGCTTTCTGTTTTCTCTTAGCAAGAGTTCCTGAAGGCTTTTAAGGAAAATAGTGATTTCCCCCCAAAATATGCAGGTTGATCCAAACCACTATTTATTTGGTATCTGTCTAGTATGGTTGGTTGAATAATAGCTCTCCCACTCTACCCCCTTGTCCCCCCCACCAAGATGAGCACAATCTAATACAGTGATGGGCAATATTTTGAGCTTGGTGTGTCAAAATTCGCCAAAAAACCGAGCCTAACTCGGGTGCTGTGTCACTTTGAGAAAAACGGCCTAACCGGAAGTCCCAGAACTAGACACTCTGTGCCAGAGTTCTGTTGTTTTGGCCTACAGACCTCCGGCACAGAGTGTCTACACTACAGCAAACGTTTTATCCCCGGCTACTGCACCTGGCCGTGCAGGAGCCGAGGATGAAACGTCCTTCTCGTCATGTGACCCCATACTTCTCTGGTATGAGGCCGTTTGTCATCAAAAATGGCTACGCATGTCAACGCGTGTCATAGGTTCGCCATCTTGGATCTAATACCAGGAGCCTGTGAATATGTTATATTACTTAGCGAAAATTCCCTTGAAGATGGAAATAATATAAGAATCCCAAGATGGAGAGACTTCCCTGGATTATAGCCAGGATTGTTATTAGAGAGAAGCAGTAGAGTCTGAGCTGGAGCTGGAGAGGAAAGACGTGAGGGTAGAAGCAGAGGCTGGAGTGACGCACTTTTGAGATGGAGCAAGGGGCCATGAGCCAAGGAATCACAGGCACCTCTAGAAGCTGAGAGAAGAGGGAAACGGGTCTTTCCCAGGAGCCTCCGAAAGAATACAGGCCTGCCAGCACCTCAGTGTTAGACCTGTGAAATGGATTTAAGGTTCTTCTTCTTCCTCCTCTTCTTCCTTCCTTCCTTTCTCCTCCTCCTCCTCTTCCTCCTCCTCCTCCTCTTCTTCTTCTTCTTCTTCTTCTTCTTCTTCTTCTTCTTCGAGAGAGAGAGAGAGAGAGAGAGAGAGAGAGAGAAAGAGAGAGGCAGGGAGAGAGATACAGGAATATCAAGCTGCTCCTGTATGTGTGCTGACCAGGGAATTGAACCCGCAACCTCTGTGCTTCAGGACAACATTCCAACCAACTGAGCTATCCGGCCAGGGCTGATTTAGGACTTCTGACTTCCAGAATGATAAGATATTTTGTTGCTGCAGCAAAAATAACACTGGGGAACAATTTTTTTACATTTTCTGTTACATGAGGTTTTAGAACTGTTTCTATATATTTCTGCATTGCTGATTACATATCTGAAATTTGTTTTTTGGTGCATGCTCTACTTTAATGCAATTTTAATTTCTTTTTGTTACAGTTAATGGCATGCATTGGTTTTTAAATTGGAGTTAAAGGGCAACGACTCTTGGATTGAACATAGCCACAAGGCAATTAATGTTTTACAAACATCAGTTTTACATAATTATAGTTGTTTTGAAATGTAAAAAATTATCTGATAAAGACATCCTCTTATTTTGTTTTAAGGTCGGATCATGACTTCTTCGAGTAAGCATAAATGTAAGAATAGTCCTGACACCTTCTGTTATATATGTGGCTGTTACACATTTCAACGTCAAAGGCGCAATATTTTATCATTTGTGACACGTGCATATATTGCCTATTTTCAAGTTCCCCTTTGCAATCAAGACAAGAATTGGGCTCCCCATATTGTGTGTCATAATTGTGAGGAATGCTTCGTGACTGGACAAAAAGAAAACGCAAAGGAATGCCTTTTGGTATTCCCATGGTTTGGCGTGAACCTAAGGACCACAGCAGTGACTGTTATTTCTGTCTTATCCATACAAAGGGCATCGGCAAGAAAAAATGGCATATGATCGCATATCCTAATATTCCTTCAGCAATATGACCTATTCCACACTCTGAGACACTCCTGGTTCCAGTTTTCAATGGTTTTATTTCTTCTAAGGACGAAGAAAGTGAACACGGTGATCAAGTGTATTTTGATAAGATGCTTGAGGAAATGGTTGTAGAATCTGAAGGTTCTTCTTTTGATGCCAAGCAGTTATTAACCCTTCAGCAATTTAGCCAATCCAAACTGAAAGACTTAGTAAGAGATTTGGGCCTATCAAAGAAAGCAGGTGAGTTATTAGCCTCCAAGCTTCAAGAAAAGAATGTATTTTACTGGTCAGCTAAAGTGTCCCATTTCAGGAAGCGTGAACAAATTTTTGTAGACTATTTTTTCCGAAGACAAACACTTTGTTTACTGTCATGATATCAGTAGTCTTCTCAGCCAGCTAGGTGTTACCACTTACAGTCCAAGAGAATGGCGGCTATTTCTTGACAGCTCTAAACAGAGTCTGAAATGTGTTCTCCTACACAATGGTAATGTTTATGCAGTGGTTCCAATTGGTTATTCAACTCATCTTCAAGAAGATTATAATGACATAAAAATTGTCCTCGACTTTATGAAGTATGAGGAGCATAACTGGATCATTTGTGTGGATCTTAAAATAATAAATTTCCTGCTAGGACAGCAGGGAGGTTTCAAGAAGTATCCTTGCTTTCTGTGTTTGTGGGACAGCTGAGCTCAGGAGAAACACTGGATACAGAAGGAGTGGCCAAAACATGAAGCTCTGGAAGTAGGGATGTAAAATCTTGTGAATGAACCTGTAGTTAATCAAGACAGGATCATTTTCCCCCCACTTCACATCAAACTTGGCTTACTAAAGTAGTTTGTTCAGGCTTTGAAGAGAGAAAATGAATGCTTTCAACATATTATTTCTGCTTTTTCTGCCTTATCTTTCGAGAAGATAAAAGCAGGTGTATTCGATGGACCTCAAATTAGAACCCTCATACGTGATGAAGAATTTTCCAGGAAGATGAATAAGGAGGAGAAAGCAGCATGGCAGTCTTTTGTGGCAGTTACAAAGAACTTCCTTGGCAACAAAAACTCAGAAAACTATGAATTTCGGTTCAAAGGATGCTGTTGGCTTTCCACGACATTGGATGGAACATGAGCATTAAGATTCACTTCCTGAACAGTCACCTTGATAAGTTTCCTGAAAATCTTGGAGCTGTTAGTGACGAGCAGACTACTGCTGGAGCATCAAACAAGATTGTCCTCAACAAACACACAAATGCAAGAGCTACAAATGCAAATTTTTGCCTGAATAGAATTTAAATGAGTTTTGCAAAGATTTTATGATTAAAATAAGTGTTCTATTTTGAAATTAACATGTTCTATTTTGAAATTGTAGACAAATTCTGATGCAATCATATCTTTTAGCATATTAGTGTATTTACTGCTTTATATAAATTATTATATTTTCACAAAGATGATGCCCAAGAAGACATTCTACTTCATTATGTTAAACTAAATGTTGAAAATCTTACAATAAGATAAAAACATAAAATCTTGAATTGCAAAAATCTGTAGCTTACAGAGAAAAACTAATGTCAGATTTGAGATCAGCACACTCGAATTAGGTAAGAACAAGTATTTTTGTGGATGCAACAAGAATTTTGTTCCCCAGTGTAATCTAAGAGGCCTCACACATTTGATCTGCAGTCTTTAATTTAATTGTACAGTGTAAACATGGAACCATGTCTCACAGAATTCCCTACTCTGTGTCATCCTGAGTCTCTCTTTGTAGTTCATGTGGGCTGTTTTGGATGCTGGTCAGATGGATGTCCTTTCTCCCAACAGAACGGGAAGATCTCTGCTGATTTGTGTTGTTTGGAAAGGGTGTAAGATTAGCTTCTAACATTACTTTGTTACCCGGATACCTACAGGATAATCACACCGTCTCTAGAAGTAATGATGATAACCCTGCTATGTTCCTAGAGGTGGTGGCCACCTTGTGAAACTGGTCCCAGGGACTGCTTTACCACAGGCTTGCACACAGGACTAAAGACTACTGATGGATTTTATCTATCTGCCAAACTAGCAAGTTATATTTATTTGTCACAAGGTATTCATCAGACACCTGTGGCTTCATTGCTTTTGTGAACTGAACTGATAACCTATATGAAATTCATTTATTCCTTTCACTCCCATATACAGAGTGTCTCATATGTGCCAAGCAAGGTATCTGGATATTGGGGAACTGAGAATGAGCAAGGAGACACAGCTCCTGATCTCATTAGGCTTCTAGTCGGATGGCAGGATTCAGCCGGTTTGTACCACTTCAGCAGATGGATACCTAACTTTTGTTGAGTTTGGTGGACCACTTGTTAAAATGGCACTTGTAATCAGGGTTCTCTCTAAGGTGGGTGCCTAGGCAACTGCCCAATGTGAAAATGACAAGTTTAAATCCCTTACTTTTTGTTAACGTTCACCTGCGCAACAGCGTACGTAGTCTATGTGCTCGTAGTCATGTTCATTCCGTCCGTAGGTGAAAAAAATTGCAAGTGAGGATGCCAATCAAGAAGCAATATGGAAATATCTTAAATAACAGTTTATTATTTTTTTGTCAGGTCTTATTTAATATTTTTTCATTATTGTTCTTATTTAAGTATTAAATGCATGAAATAATGAACTACCTTTTGGTATATATTTTTTTATACTTAAAACGCTCATTAGGACAGAGAACCAGTCGTTAAATTACTTGAATCCCACCACTGTTGTTGTCTAATGGTGAGTCCCACACACAGAGCACCCAGCACCTGGGAGGAGTGGCAAGAAGGAGGGAGGAGCTAGGCCAGAGAAGCCTGAGCAGGGCGGTCATGGGGCAATTGACAGCAGGTGGGGTCAGAAAGAAAAAAGGCAGGGTTTGAAAACCCAGTGAAGTCTTTTGAAAACTGTAAGCACGTGGCGTTGCTGCCTTAATTATAGTTTGCTAAGCATGAGATTTGGGGTGTTGTAAAGCCAGTAGCCAGGGTCAGGATCACAGCTGCCTGACCCACGCAGGTTCACATTAGATTCGAACAGTCGGTAATGAAACACAGGAGCCCAAAACTGGTGAGCCATCAGCTTTAATTCTAGCTTGCACCCGGCGGGCAAGCAAAAACACACACTGGGCTCCAAAACCCACACATTCAGTGCTCACAAAGCTAATGACTTATCCGAGTTTCCTAGAATCAAAGGTTTCTAGCTCACCAGACTTATTCACCTCTGTTTCCCATCTCCTCCTGCACAAACTCTTAACAATCTTGGCTACTTCTCCTCCACATGGCCTTAATCTGCTCTCCTCTCTAATACCAATCTCAGGAACTCAGGAACCAAGAGAGAGATCAAGCTACTGTTCTCTCCCACTTTATAGCAGACTCAAAACCTTTAATCTAATTATACAAACAAGGAAGTCTCTGATACAAAGTCACCCATCTGAGGCATAATGGGATTCCTCCCTACATCACCACCCTACATCATCCAATCAGTCAAGGGTGTGGAGAAGAGCTTACTCTTAAAACTAAGCCTTAGGCTATATTGACCCGGCCTGCCCACAGCCTGTTCCAGAACACACATTAATATCAACGAACTTCCATGTGGGCAGCGCCATCTTTAACAAAGTGAGCATAATATATTTTATCTGCCCAACAGGTGTTTATCTGTTATAGCAACTTTTGTTACCTAAACTGATATTTCAAGCCAATGAATAAAGACAAAACTTAGCAGAGAGTTCCGCTTGCTGAGAGCTTGGCGGAGTGCCTGGCAGCCCCTTCTGGGGGGCAGCACAAAGCTGACACAAGGAGATAACACTGGCTTGCCTGAGCTAGGACAGGAGCTTGTACCAGCCCAGGCGTGTGCAGAGCATGGCATTTTGAGAAGCAGAAAGCAGCCCAGGGCTGTGTAGGTGTTGGCCAAGGTTGGTGGAGCCCACACAGAGATGCTAAGGAAGTGGATAGTGGCCAGACCCTGGGTTGGGTAGGACAAAGGAAAAAAATGAACTTTCTTTGGAATTCATCGAGAATCCTATAGACGCCGCAGTGCAGTGGAGTTTGGTTTACATGTGTGAAGGATCACTTGGTGTTGAGTGGGCAGTGGTGGCAAACAGATGTGTGGGAGGCTGGAGGTAAATAAGGTGACGGGACTGTGGCCAGGGAAGGCAGGGAACAGACATGAAGCGGGTGGGGTGTGCTTTGGAAAGAGCGTGGATGGGACTTGCTGAGGATTAAAGGAGGTGTAAAGAGGAATTGAGGTGCCATATGGACTGTTGACTGAAGACCTAAAAGGACATGTTTCCAGGGAGGGGTCAAGTTCATGGTGAGGGATGGGCCAGCCTGAGCCTGCACATAGACCCTTGCAGTTATTAATGCCCTGGGAGCAGCATCCCTGTGGGATAGGCATTCTGTGTGTTTGTTGTACTGAAATTAAAATCCAGAAACATTGTCTATGAAGGACCCCTGAGGCAACAGCTTCCTGCTCTGAGCCCAACATCGGCAGATTAGTTTCTGGGAAACAACATCCCCTGTCCCGTTAAATTAATGCAGCCTATTTGCATTTTATTGGGCCTGCAGTTTTATGGCACTTGATTTGAAAATTATTTTTGTTTATAGTCATATAAAAGCTGTTAAAGTGCAGAGAATTTAGACCGACTTTTATGTTGCTACATATTTAAGTCACATTACAAGTAATTAAGTGAAGACAGGCGATCCATGATAAATTTATTTTTCTTTTAAAGGGAATGAGAGTTCTATTTGGGTTTGGTTCTGTTGTGGGTACATGGAGATGGCCGTGTTGGTCTCTGCATGTGGAGAGCATAGCTCTTGCTGAGTGACATAGGTTTCCTCTCCTGTTCCTATGGGGCTCAGTGTAATCATCTGTAGGGTGTGGCCATCCCTGAGAAAGAGATGCCACTCCCGTGCGTGTCTGCACACAGTGATCACCTGGGGAGTTGGTGGGATGGATGCTAACCCTGCAGATTCAGATTTAATTCACTGGGCTGAGGTCTGGGCATTGGAGGTTTAAAAACCAACTCCATGTGCCGGTGAACCAGCGCAGCTAGTAATTCCAGGTCCTGAGTGGGAACAGCACGGAATTAAGAAAAACAGACTCAAAGAGAAAAAAGATGGGCTCAGGCTGTATCTTTGGAATGCAAGAGATAGCTTGCAAAAAGCGAGCATCCACCCCCCTACCTGCTCTATTTATAGGGCAAAGTGAGGCCATTAGCAAATCAAAGAGATCTCTAATCACATTTCCAAAGCAACACAAGAATTCTACTAAGTGCAGAAAACCTCCACCATATATAACATCTTAACTTCACAAGACAAAGGATTGTCTCCAGTCTTTCTGAGTGACATGGGGGATAGGACCAGTATACACCACAGCTAACATGAAGGTGTGGAAAAAAATAACCTTTAGCAACTTCACAGAACAAGTAAGGTGGCAGGTTGGGCAGACTGTCAGCTTACTGCCAGTTTCCCACACCTCTGTCCCCCAAAAATCTAAACTGCAAAGACCCTGTTGGCTTTTGGTCCCCAACATCCAGGAACTGGAATGTGTAGCCAGGTTGAGACAGAGGTGGACAGAGAAACACTGCCCTGGCTTGATCCAGCTGATGGCTATGTCTCATTAACACCAATTGGTCACTTTGGGAGAGACAGGAGAGGTGAAGTTTTCAGTAGGAGGCCTCTTCCTGGGAGGGAAGCTGGATACCCCGTAGTCACACGGGGAGACCTCAGTCTCTCCACGGCACGTTCTCATGGAGGAAAGCAAGGGGAAATGCAACAGAAAGGGTTTTAAAACAGACAAGAACTAGGAAAGTCACCTTCCTGGCTTTAAAAAATATTTTTATTAAAACCCTAGGATAAGAGGCCACCTCAGAACAAAGGAAACAGGCAGTTGCTGTCCCTCTAGGTCTGCAGCCAGACCACAGGTGACAGGAGTTACAGGGGACGGTCTGAGCTGGCGGTGGGGCTCCAGGCGTCTATTTGACCAGCGTTACCGCACCTCTGCAACTGCTCCAGGCTGGAAGTCAGGGTGCCTTCCTCTCTGTGGAGCCCAGTAACTTTCTGTTCCTGGGGTTTTACCTGATGTTGGGTAAACATTTTTTTTTTTTTTTTTTTTTTAAGTTTGCTTGCTTGTATTGGGGCAGCACCATGTGTGTAGTCTCCAGAAGGCTGCTGGTGCTTGCCCTCAGGGCAGCAGATTGCAAATTGCGGATTGCCTTCCTGCTTGGTAGGGGGATTGTTTGCCAGAGAAGCTTTTTTTTCCCCCAGCCTGTTTTTCTGGGCAAAGGAGTGTAGAGAGGAGGGAGAGAGAGAGAGAGAGAGAGAGAGAGAGAGAGAGAGAGAGAGAGGAGGGGGTGCTGAGTTTGGTGGGGACCCTTGAGTCCCGGAGAGTCCAGAGAATGAGTTGGGACTTTGGGAGCCCTGAGTGAGAGGGAAGTGGTCTTCCCTGCCTGTTTGCTCATGTGCCTTTATGAGACTCTAATAAATGGAATGGCTCACCATCCTCTGGCTCCATACTTCCTTTATTATCTGTCTGTATCTAATGTGAACCTGCATGTCCACGGCGGCGGCCACTGGCCTTACACCTGCATTGTCCCCTCTGATTGTCCCCTCTGTGCTTATCCTGTTCTCCTGTCCTTTCCTTCTTGTGAACTGGAGGTCCTCAGGTCATTACAACCCTCTCTAGGCCCTGAATCCTTGGTCCAGTGTTTGTGGACAGCTGACTCCCAGCTAGTGTCAGTGAGTCACACATCATACCCATTCAGGTCTCCTTGTATCTAACTAAGGCAGTAGAGAGCTCTGCTCTATTCTTCCATTGTTAGCATGGCAGTGGCCCACCTCCCTAGAGGACAGTTGTTAAGAACCAGCCATAGATGCTCAGTGTTGAGAGGGACCATCTTTTACAAGGAGACCCTGAGCTTTTCAGAACTGGACAAAGTGGAGCAGCTAAAATTGAAGGTGAGTGTCAGGAAGTGGCTCAGGGTTTTAAGAAGGTTTCTTGTTGTTTCATACCCTCTACTTCAGCATCTATCCTATGAATGGTTTGGAACAGACAGTCCTCTAAAAGGGACTCTCAAAATGGGTAGGTAGGAATAGCTGCTGATATGGCCCTGAAGGACCTATTGAACCAGAATCTGCTTTTTCAACAAAGTCCTGATGGGATTTTGGTGCACGCTCAAGTCTGAGAACCATTGACCTAGAATCTCATCCATTTTTGTCCTTTTGTTCTTCTGTGTTCAATCCTTGGGTGCGTATTTTTCAAGCATCCTCCACGAGAGCTGCTCTGTGCTGTTCACAACTTAGCACTTCAGTGTGGAAGCCATGCAGCTGTCTTTGGAGGAGGGAAGGGGGTGCTGAGCAGGGCTTTGGAGGATGAGGAGAAGCTGCCCTGGAGTTCTGGGGCAGGGCCAGGATGAAGAGCATGGGGGTGGGCCCGGAATTGTGAGTCATATGAGGCTGCCTAGAGGAGGATGGTTTAGAAACAAACCCCAAGGGACTCTGCATTTAATAAATGGGTGAAGAGCACCCAAAAACACAGAGCTAAGAGAAACCAGAGAAGCACACAGTTAGAAAACAATCAAGAACTCTCCAGAGAAGCCTGTGGTCAACAGTGCCAAATGCTGCATCAGGAGAAGAGGGAGAACTTAACACTGGCCCTTGGTTTACATGTAAGAGGGTCCCATGGGAACATGTTGGGGAACAGCTGGGCGTATCTGAAATGCAGGTGATTGATACCCTTTTGGATGTCATGCTGTCTTGGTGATGTCCTCAAGTAGTTAAGCACGGAGAGTGTAGCTATGAAGAGTGACAGCAGCCTCGGCAACCAGGCAAAGAGCACAGAGACCCACAACCAGAGCTCAGATCAGGCCCCACAACTGACTTAAGGTGCTGACCAGATGTGGCACCTCTGGGGATATTGCTGAAACTTCTTTTTCTTTTTCCAAGTGAGAGAAAGGGAGATAGAGAGACAGACTCCCACATGTACCCTGATCAGGATCCACCTGGCAACCCCCGTCTGGGGCAGATGCTCTGCCCATCAGAGGCCATGCTCACAACCAAGCTATTTTTAGCATCTGAAGCGGAGGCTCCGTGGAGCCATCCTCAGCACCTGGAGCCGATGTGCTCAAATCAATCTAGCCATGACTGTAGGAAGGGAAGAGAGAAAGAGAGAGAGAGAGAGAGAGAGAGAGAGAGAGAGAGAAAGAGAGAAAGAGAAAGAGAAGGGGGAGGGGGATGGTGGAGAAACAAATGGTTGCTCCTTTTGTGTGCCCTGACCGGGAATCGAACCTGGGACATCGACATGCTGGGCTAACACTCTGCCACTGAGCAACCGGCCAGGGCCAGAAACTTTTCATACCTCAGTTTCCTCATCTATAAAATGGAGCACTAATCATAAGAGCAATCTCACAGGTAACTGAAGGATTTTATGAGTGGATATATATATGTATATATATCATGCATAGAACAGTGTGTGGCATGCAGTAAGCAGGAAAAGATGTTAGACAGGACTCTTTTATTTAGTAGAATGTTATTAAATATGGGAGATTCTAGCATTATCACAGCAAGCTTCTGCATCTTGAAAACTCCAGGGGCAGCTCATATTCACAGTGGCCTGTGCCACATTATTTTCCAAAGCCACCTGATTAAAGGCCACCGAGGGTACTAGTTAAAGATAGAAATGCCTGAGTCCCATTAAGCAGTCTGACCCAGATGTGGAAGTAGATAGTGCTGGAAATCTGTTTATAGAATGTTCTGAGGGATTCTCATACTCATACGAACAAGATGATTCTTCTGAAACTAAACGGAACGTGTGTTATAAAACAGACATGGGCCCAGGGTGCTAGGGGCAAGACAGAGCAGGCCAAATCCCAAGGGGAGAGACAAGGCAATGTTTGATTTAGTAAAACTAGAGGGGTCCTGTAGGAATTGTGTCAGCAAGATGGCAGACCAGGAAGCTCCAGGTCCTGGCTCTTCTATGGAAATACCAAGTAAACAACAGCATGCAAACCAAAACAGCTTTGTGGGAACTCTAGAAACAAGTTGAGGGTCTGCAGTAACCAAACAAACTCCTGATCAAGAATGAGCCACACTCACAATAGTGAGAAATTGTATGCTATTTTTAGCTTATCTTTGTACCACCTGCTCCCTTGTACAGCACAATACAGTTGGAAAGAAGCTGTCCGATTTCCTGTTTCTCCCTGAAAAAGGGAGGGAGAGGTCTACATATTTGCAAAGTCATGGCTTCTCTGGGGGTTCATTGGGTTCTGTCTGACATGACTTGGAGCATTGATGAAAATGGGGGCATGGTTTGGAAATCATTTTGGATGCTACTGACAGCAGTGACAAGTGCCATGACCCATTAGAGATGTACGGGGTCAGATACATGAACCCCTGGGGACAAGAGAGTATGGGAAAGACATACTAGAAAGCAATACAACCAGAGATCAGAAAATCATCAATGTCCTGAGAGGCAACCCACATGAGGAAGAAATAAAGACATTTCCAAATAAACAAAAGTTGAGAGAGGTCATTACCACTAGACCTATCCTGCAAGAAATACTAAAGAGAGTCAAGAGATTCACTTTGGATTTAAGGATATGCATAGGTGGGAAGTAAAAGAATAGAAAAAGGCATTTATGTAAATAATAACTAAGTGAGAGCAAGGTGGCTATACTAATACCAGGCAAAATAGTTTTTAAGTCAAAAACTGTTATAAGAGACCAAGGACATTGCATAGTGATAAATGGGTCAACTCATCAAAAGATATAACAATTGTAAATGTACATATGCACCACACAACAGAATTGCTAAGTATATAAAGCAACTATTGACAGAATTGAATGGAGAAACAGCTCTACAATTTTAGTGGGAGACTTCAATAGCCCATTTTCAGTAATAAATAGAACCAGTGATAATATCAATAAGGAAGCAGAGGACTTGATAACACAGTAAAACAATTGGACATATATACAACCTTCATTGACAACAGTGGTGCACTGTTGTATGTATCTCTTAAATGCATGTGGAACATTCTCTAGGATAGACTATATGTCAGAACGCAATGGACTCATGTAGACATTAGTAGCAGAAGGAAAACTGGATAAGAGAAATTAAGCAACACACTCTGAAACAACCAATACATTGAAGAAGAAATCACAGGAGAAATTAGAAAATATCTTGAGCCAACTAAAAATGAAAACATATGTACCACAACTTAAAGGATGCAAATAAAATGGTGCAAACAGGGAAATTTATAACTGTAAATGCTTATATTTTAAAAGAAGAAAGATCTCAAATCAACAACCTAAGTTTACATCTTGAGGAACTAAAAAAAAAAAAAAAAAAAAAAAAAAGACAAACTAAAGTTAAAGCTAACAGAAGGAAGGAAATAAAGATCAAAGTGGAGCTAGAATGCAAAATGGAAAAATAGAGAAAAAGCAATGAAATCAAGAATCAGTTATTCAAAAGATAAACAAAGTTGACAAACCTTTAGCTAGAGAAAAAAAGAAGACTCCATATAACTAAAAATGGAAATAGACATAAGGACATTACAATTAATTGTACAGAAAGGGCTTGGAAGAGAAAGTTGCAAACAATTGTAAATAACCTAGATGAAATAAACAAATTCTTAGAGGCACATAACCTACCGAGACTGAATCATAAAGAGATGGAAAATCTGAATAGATCGATAACTAGTAAGGAGATTAAATTAGTTATTGACCCTCCAATAAAGAAAGCACAGGATCAAATGGCTTCGCTGGTAAAATTGGCCAAACATTTTTTAAAAAAGAATTAGCACCAATTATTTTCAAATTCTTCCCAAAAAAATCAAGAGGAAAGAACATTCTCAAACTTTTTCTGTGAAGTCAGAATTACCCTCATATCAAAGCCAGACAAAAATACTAGAAGAAATCTATAAACCATTGTCCTTTATAGCTATCGATGCAAAAATCCTTAACAAAATACTAGCAAACAAAACTTAAAAGTGCATTAAAAGGATTATAGAGCATGGCCATGTGGGACTTAACGTTGGAATGCAAGAATGAGTTAGCTATGAAAATCACTCAGTATAATAAACGGCAAGACAAGAGTTCTGGAGAGGATGGTGCCCACAGTTGCATAGCAATATGAATGGGTTTAATGCAACCAGACTGTACCCTTAACAATGATTAGAATGGTAAATTTTGTTATTTGTATTTTACCACAATTTTAAAACAGGAAAGTGCCATGACAACCTTGAGATTGAGGGAATTTATCAAGGCAGTGATGGCGGGGCCTCAGGGAGTGGAGGGGTGATTCCTCCTGTGTAAAAAGCATGGGTTGGAGGAAGGGGTCTCTGGGGACGAGGAATCAATTAGGAGCTAGCCTAGAGGCCCCTGGCTCTCCAGCACCCAGGTTTGTCAGAATGGCTGGGAGCTGATAGGGTGCAGATGCTGGGGGTCCCCATAGGCTTGCATTAAGTGGGTTTAGGGAGGACCTGGGAATTTGCATTTCTAACAAGGTCACTGGTGACGTCCATGCTGCTGGTTTAGGACCCCACCTCCAGCACCACTGTTCCAGGGAAAAGGCTTATCAAGAGGACTGGGCACACAGTGGGTCATCCTTCTATGGTGAAAAGGGTGATGCCCGTGTCTGTCCCGGGGTCTGGACACCTGGTTGGTCTGTTTACACTTGCTTTACGTGGTTTACAGAAACTACCTGAGGTGGACTTACTGCCAACTACAAGAGCAGCATCATTGCGCAAACAACCTGAATGACCCATTTCCTGATGTTCCCTCCCCTTCTGCCCAAGTTCAGCAAAATGAAAGCACCTGCCTCTAGAGAAAGGCTTCCTATGCTTTATTACCCACTTTTATGGCCCTAATGAAACAGATTCTGACCTTGCTGGCTGCGCTCTCATCTGTTGCAGGGCTGGTGGGACAGCAGGCTGAGCACTGTATACTCCGTGCTTTGATGCTTCTTAGAAGTGAATGCAAGCGGCTGCTTTAAAAAAAAATACGGAGTTAATAATTCTCCCAAGATGGAGCCAGGATCTGCAGCCTGGGGAAGGTCAACTTGGTGTTGGGAAGTCTGCTGCGACATCTGGCCCCTGACGGGGTTTCCAGGAGATGCAGGCAGCTAACTGCTTCCTTTTCCCTCCCTGGAAAATGCTACAGTTCTGGCAAGCTCCACAGCTGCTGGGAAGACAGCAGGCTGAGTCTGGGGTCATCTATCCTCAGAGCACACTCTGGACAAGATATTGGTGCTGGGGTTCTGGAGCCAGCCCCAGCCCACCTCCGATTTGGTAACCTGGACACGTTGGTCCCCTTCTCTGGGCATCTATCAATGTTAGGTGAGGGTTCTGACTCACAGGTGTGTGTAGCAGATCTTTTTGGCCCTGGGTATTGGGGAGTTTGCAGATACAACCCATCTCACGAAATGAAACCATCTTGTCAGTAACTCATGAGCCCTGGGCGTCCAGACAGCAGTGTAAATGGCCTCTTGACTCTGGCCACCAGATGTCTCCTGCTCCCTGGAGACTTGGCCTGGAGCTTCTGGGGAACTGATGTCCCCTCCTCCCAATTTTTTTCTTGTTCTCCACTCTGTTCAGGTCCTCATGACCCTTGCCCCTTGTGCCACCGCTGGGGGGCATCTTCCTATTCCTTGTGGCAGCTTCTCAGTCTGATAGCTGTGTCTCCCAGTGGTCCTCTGTTGGGTGTGGACTCCAGAGAGGCGGGAGAGTGACACTGAGAGCATGTGCTCTGGGTGAGGTAGCGTGTGAGTGAACCCATCTTCAGGAAGCATCTTGGACACAAGACTCTCCTCCTCTGAACAGCATCTCCCCCGTACGGAAGAACATCCAGTGCCTGGCCTACCGTTGGTGGTTTAGAAATGTCTATTGTGATCACCATCATGACACTAAGACCTCTGTGAGCTCACTGGTCCTTCCCGTGTTCCTCCCAGCTCATGTGGGGCCAGGAGACACCACCGTGCCAATGTAGAGATCAGCAGGAGAAAGAACCGCCTTGGTTCCTCCTAGCACACAGCAGGATGCTCCT
This sequence comes from Rhynchonycteris naso, assembly GCA_037038555.1. Taxonomy (NCBI): domain Eukaryota; kingdom Metazoa; phylum Chordata; class Mammalia; order Chiroptera; family Emballonuridae; genus Rhynchonycteris; species Rhynchonycteris naso. The sequence goes on along the minus strand of CM072996.1, from coordinate 95,631,876 downwards.
CCTGTGGGATCATTATGGGACTGGAGTTTGGGGTTAGGAGGAGAGAAGGGTGGCTTTGCTTCCAGAGCAGTTTGCCACTCCCTGACAGCACCAGGAAAACGGTATTAATACTTCTTGGCAAGAAACAAATAACTTTTAGCCTTGGAAGAGCTGGCTTGAAGCAAGGGTGCCTGCTGCAGCTATTGCTAGTTGAAATGAACAGGCTTTCTTAGGCAACACCACTCAAAAGCAGTGAAATATGACACTTCTGGCACAGTCTCCCGCCTCTTCTCTGCATGGAAAGTGCGCTGCTTCTGGGGAGATGGAAAATGGATGACAAAGCTTTGGAAAGAGGGCTCAGGGGTCCTAGATTCCAAACTCTGTTTCCAAACACACAGACCTCCATGTGGACAAGGTGTGCCGTGTGGAGCATGGCCTCGGGCGCCGTGACAAACTGCATACCACTGCCAAGTGCCTCCATCCAAGGTATCTTCGAAGCAAACATCCTGGGAGGGGCACTAAGGGCAGTGGTGGTAGTGGTGGGGGGAGAGGTTGGGCCCTGCAAGAGTTGCCATGGTGATTGAGGTGGGTGCTCTGTGTCAGGAAGCAGCACACCCTGCCCCTTGCCCCCTCTTTCTATCCATTGCCCAGGTGCCTGGATGTGGGAAGGACTGTGGGAGGCCGTGTAAGGCTGTATATGAGGCACCTAGTGAGGAGAGTTGCATGATATTGATAATGGCAAATTCAGTCTTCTGTCTTCCATAGGATGGAAACTCCTCAAGTGTCTACTTGAAATATAAAAATACACGCTTGAATCTGTTTTGTATTTATGAAAAGCAACTGGGGATGATGTTTTAATGCTTACATGTCTAACTGTTCAAATAATGTGTAAAAAGGTATTTTCAATAAGCATGTAGCTTAGAAGTGCTTTATATCTGAATACTGAATGCAGGAAATGAACTTTTTACTAAATTTATTGGGGTCAACTGACATTGATTAATAGGATCATATAGATTTAAAGTATACATTTCTATGATACATGATCTGTAAATTGCATTGTGTGCCCACCACTTAAAGTCAAACCATCTCTGACACCAAATATTTTGCCCCTTTAATACCCCTCCACCCATTTCTCTCTGGTAACCACCATACTGTGTCTGTGTATATGAGTTTCAGCTTGATATCTCACATATGAATGAAATCATATAGTTCTCAGCTTTTTCTGATTTACTTATTTCACTCAGTATGATGTTCTCAAGGTCCATCCCTGTTGTTGTAATTGGCATTATTTCATCATTTCTTATGGCTGAGTAGTATTCCATTATATATATATGTGCCACATCTTCTTTATCCAATCATCTAACAAGGTACACTTTGGTTGTCTCCATGTCTTGGCCACCATGAATAGTGCTGCAATGAACAAGGGGGTGCATGTGTCTTTATGAAGAAATGTTTTCGAGTTTTTCACGTAGATAACCCAGTAAAGGGACTATTGGATCACAGAAATTTACTTTCATTTCTGGAGAATGTAATCAATATTGTAAACCAAACCATGACAAATTCTTTTGATGATCTTAGGTTATGGAACAAGGAGCCATTTTTAGCTGAAATTTTGCAGTTTATGATGAATCATTTTACGTTCCCTTTGTAAGTAAATTTCAGGATTTGAAATCACCTCTGTATTTATCAATGAAGGAGGAATAACTAACCTTGGACTGAAAGATGCAGGCATGGTCTCATGAGTGTGTACATCTCTGGAGAACTACCTGTTTAGAAATCCATGGCACTGTCAACCAACGGTCAATGCGGACTCAACACCAACAGGAATTCCCATTTTGGTTGCAGTGAGGAAAGAAACATTATTCAGTGCAAACAGCTCAACTGTGATACAGCATGACTTCTGGGCTGTGAGGAGGCCCTGGGGCCAGGTGTCCGACAGCTCTGCTCTGCTCCACTTGCTGGATGTTTCAGGTGCAGACAGGGAAACACAACTGTCTGTCATTTGTGGACACAAAAAGTATACTTTCTGAGCCCAACAGAAGCTTATATAGACAGAAGTCCCACCCCTGGTCTCTGATTGGTCTGTCCTCATGCAAATGAGAACTTTAAATTCTTGCAGTTTGGTCCAAAAAGCACTGTCTTAACTGGTCAAAATGAAACTGCTGTGATTGGTCAGTGAAGATGCTGGTTGGTTAAAGCTGCACAGTTTAGATTGGACAAGGCAAGCCTCAGTCCTATTGGTTGAAATACAATTCCAGGAGCTTCTTTATAAGGGCTGAATCAGAGGGCAGGAGCACAGTGCAGGTGAGCAATTCAATGCTGGCTTCTCCCTGAAGTGCGGTTTGTGTGAGACCACTGTGTAGAAATGGCTACTAGGCTCTGTTTTCTTTCTTTTCTTCTTTCTTTCTTTCTTTCTTTCTTTCTTTCTTTCTTTCTTTCTTTCTTTCTTTCTTTCTTTCTTTCTTTCTTTCTTTCTTTCTCTCTTTCTTTTTTTTTCATTCTTTCTTTCTCTTTCTCCCCTTCCTTCCTTCCTTCCTTCCTTCCTTCCTTCCTTCCTTCCTTCCTTCCTTCCTTCCTTCCTTCCTTCTTTCCCTCCCTCCCTCCCTCCCTCCCTCCCTCCCTCCCTCCCTCCCTCCCTCCCTCCCTTCTTTCCTTTCATTCTTTCTTCTTTCTTTCCTCCTTTCTCTTCCCTCTTTAATTTAAGCCCAGTTAGCTATCAGGAGCCCTTCTTACTATAGGTATAGGTGTCTTCTTTCTCAGGGTCCACCACACCATGTCACATGTAAGATAACAATCAACAAGAATTCTTCTTAAATCGCATCCCCAAGTCAGGAATCAAGTTCTGTGCAGAGAATGGCAGATAAGGGAAATTTAGATAAACACACAGGCCAAGAGGAAATGGCCCCAAAGTTCCACCAGGAGAATGCAGTCTGGCTCTTAAGAGCTTTGTGACAATGATGTGTGAAGACTGGCTGATAAGAAGCCCCTGCATGACAGAGGCTTTGGTGGCTTTCCCTCATCTGGAACACTGGCAAGGAGGAAGTGTCTGCTTTGGCCAGCCACTTGCACAGCCCTGAAGAATGTGGTCTGACTGCCATTTCTCAAGTCTCCCCTGACTCTGTGGACCAGGCCAGCGAGCCTGTTCACACTCGGTTACTCGTCCATGGAGCCCTACAGCACTGTGACTTCCTTTTGATGTCCTCCGCCCATGGAACACAGACTGGCTCCTCCCATCTCCTGGGTCCCGGAGCCCAGCCCAGTGAGGTGCCTCTGGCAGCTCCTCCCAGTCAGCACATTCTGTGAGTGCAAAGGGGCGAGCGCTCTCCTTCCAGCTGGAGTTGGCCACGCTGCTCTGCTTGGGTACTGAGTACCAGATGGAGAAGAAATCCTGATGCAAAAGGTGTTCCTAAGTTTTTTTTTTCACTGTACAGAGGCTGTGGAGCACAGTAAGGCTGTTGGGTGGGGCAGAGCTTCTGGGCTCCATCGTCTTGTCTGCAGGGGTGGCTGGGCCCCACAAAGGGGCAGTCGAGATGGCACCATGACCTTGGACCTGAGGCTAGTTCTGGAAGGAGTATGAGTACCCTGCAGGGCAGCTCCTGGCTAGGCTGTCCTTCCTTCCTTCCTTCCTTTCTTCCTTCCATCCATCCATCTCCACAGGTCTTCCTTTTCCATTGTCCCTCCTTCACCACACACCAGGGTATCCTTCCCATCACCACCCAGTCTTTCCCACCTTTTAAAATGTGATCAGGAGTCTCCTTTTAAAATGAAACAAGCCCCCTTCTCACCCTGCCTGCCCACATCTACTCCCTCATCTTCTCTCTTGTTCTCTTTGATCCCTGAAGAAGGCCCTTTTTCAGCATCCCCCCTCTGCCCACCCACTGACCCCCCAAACCCCCCAGTGAGTGCTCACTTGTCTCAAGCTCAGGCCAACGGGACTTCAGCAGCTGCCTTCAAATTCGCACCTTCAGGGCAGTTCCCATTTCTTCAAGGCATACTTTTTCGTAGGAACTTTTGGGCACCTCCATAGTGGTTAAATATTTGCCAATCAATCCAGTCATCTTCAGGGCCAACACGTGTTTCTTCTGTGGCAGGGAGGACACAGATTTGCGCAACTCATGTCTACCCAGGATGGGGTGGGACAATTGTTGCCGACACATATCTGATCTGTGTGAACAGGGCCTCATGTATATGCCATTTTCTGTTTCTCCTTCCGAGGAAGGTTGGCACCAGGCAGGGACTTGCTGGGAGAGAAGGGCCCAGCTCTATCCCACCATGAGAAGCAGCGTCCCTAGAAGCAGCGAGCCTGCAGAGCAGCCTGGGTTTCGGTGGCAGGAGGCTTGCACACCTGAGTGGGGGCACTGGTTTTGGTCATGTTCTTCCCCCTGTATCTGTGTCCTCACTCACAGCTCAAAGGTGTAGGCAGAGAGGGGAGGGGCCCGCCGTGGGTGAGCGCAGGGCACCTCCCTACCCGGGCTGCACCCTGAGGGAAGGAGGTCACCAGGAAGATCACACAGAGAAGGGAAGTTGGTATCAGTTGGGTAGATGTTTCCCAAGGCTAAATCAGAAGGAGTAAACTGTGAAATCAGCTTGCTGGCCAAGGCAGGGTGGATGGTGGGCGGTATAGGGGGCTTCCTTCTGGCAAAGCCAAACACTGGACAGCACAATCCTCAGACAGAGGCAGTGTTGCCTCCAGGAGACATTTAGCATGTGTGAAGACTCAATTGGTTGCCACAGCTGGTACATGCTGCCAAACATCCTACAGTGCACAAGGTGCCCCACCATAGTCCCAGGCCCCAGAGGCCTGTGGTCCTGGTTGGGAAACTCTGTCTTGAGCCCCCAGCCATAGGACTGGTTCTCTAGTGGACTGGGTGAAATTCTACATGGCCAAGACCCAAGGCAAAGGATCTCAAGAGGACAGGAGGGAAAGAGGAGAGGAAAGGAGAGGAGAGCTCTCAGGGTCCCACCATGGGGCACAGCCACACCCTGCCCCTTGCAGCTCCTGAAGTCTCCAAGCTTCAGGCAGTCTGAGTGTGCACGTCTGCACCAGGAGGGGGGCTCTGTTCTAGACTTGGACTTCTTGGTTGGTTTGATGTGAGCTGGAACATTTTTTAGGAAGCTATCCGCATGAAGCACCAGAGTCTCTCCTGCTTCGGCTGGTTCTCTGACGGATGCTATCATAAGGGTGCTTTGGGATTCCTGGAGAGGGTCCCATGAGGTGGGAATAGAACACACCATTTCCTGGACACAGAACCTGACATCATTATTGGCCAAAGTAGACCCAGAACCATCCAGATTTAAGGGGGAGGGGAGCAACCCCCGCCTGTCAGTGGGGATGTGAGTTGAAGAATCTGCAGCCGTCTCCAGTCCCCACACTCCAGCTTTGTTCCACAGTGATGGTACAGTCTGCCGGGGCAGTGTGCCTGGGCTGCACCATGTGTGGTGCTCTCCTATTCGGGGTGGCCGAGCTCCCAGAACAGCAGTGCCGGGGCACCCACAGGGTAGGAGGAACCTGGTGATGAGCAAGTCCCATGCACGTGGCCCCACTCAGCAGCAGACGCATCGCCATGGTTTGGGTCACCTCTCCCTCTCCCCACATTAGAGCACCATGTTCTGACTTTCAGAAGAGTGAAACAGAACCAGAGCTGCTCCTCACTTTCCCCCCAGGAATGGGGCTTCCAGGCTCAAACTGTACCTCCCCAGTGGCGATATAGTACAAATGTCTGCCTGAGCACCTGCTGTAGCACATGGAGGGAGAGCCGGTCAAGAACCAGTGAGCCTGGCCCCTGCAGTGCCTGCTTCTTCGTGCTAGGGTGTTTCTTAGCCAACAGGACTGTTTAGAGGACTCACAGGGGCTTTGTAAGGACCCAGGGGGAGAGCCAGCTGTGAGGGGGAGGGGTTGAGGAGGGAGCGGGTAGATATCATTCTCACCAACATTTTGGTGTAAACATAGGCTTGAAGGTCCATGGTTTCTGTTTAAGTCTGAATGCTAAATGTGCAGCAGAGTTTGAAGTGTGTTGAATGCCCCTTTGAGGAGTCAGCGGCCCTCCTGTTTCTCCCACACCTGAGGGGTCCTTAGGACTCTGCTGGTCACATGGGTCTCTGCACGGTGCCTTCTTTCCCTTCTCTCCTCCTCCCTTGCCAGCCTGGCTCCTGTATAACTGCTGGTCTCCCTATAGACCCATCCTGGTGTGAACATATATCTGGCCATTTAACTTGCTACTGATGGCAGCCGCTGGACACCTGCTTGCATGGCAATTACAGGAAAGGGGAAATCACCCAGAAATGTTGACACCGGCAGAGCTAGCTATAGCTTCCAGAATTGTCCAGTCATTGAGGAGACGCTGAGATGGGTCGGGGTAGCTGGAGAAAGGCGTCCTGTTTCAAGTTATCTCAAATGTGATGGTGGTAAAACGCTGCACATAGAAAATAGTCAATAAATTCCTGCTATTAAAAGAAAAAAAAGAGAAGATACTGTAAGGGTGCTTTTTCTTTGATGATTGTGTCTTGTAAATTTCTCTCTCCATAGTCTAACTTCCAGTGACTTTTGGTTCAGACTCCTGCATGGCACGGGTGATCCTTGTAGATATGCTCCTGCCCTGGTAAGCAGGTAATGGGTCGGGAGGTTGTCTGTGGTGGAAAGCCCACAATTAATGTTAGTTGGTGCCCAGGCGGCATGCATCTGCATTGAAAACAAACCTAGCATGGTCCTTTAGATCATTAACGACTCACAGATACATGACTGTTTCCTTTGGCTTGGGTTTGCTTTAGAGGGAAGGGCGTGGGGTGCTGGTGCCCTGGACTTGCGCTGCCCTCTGTGTGTCAGCCAGGAGCTCAAGAACTGTGTTTCTGTCATGAGCAGGCGCTGGTGATGTCGACCCGGGATCACCCACTTCTGTCCAAGCCTGTGCCTTCCATGGATGGCAAACTGGCCCGTGGGGAGCCCGCTGCAGTTGGTCTGTTTGCAGGGCGTGCAAGGATGGACCTGCATGGATCAAACACCAAGGAAGGAGGGGACAACGGCTGTCTCACTGCTGTAACCCCCCCACCATGTATTGTTGATTTTATATACCAGGCACACAAGCCCACTTTGTGTTTTCCAAACTGCAGCATTCTAGGGAGTCTGATATGCTACTGGCTTGGCAGAAGGTGGTGCCGGACACGCCTGCCTCAGCCCTGCATGTGCGTCCTGTGGCAGGGGCTATACTTACCCAGCACCTTCCCCCCACCCCCCACCACCAGGGGAGAGCATACCTGAGGCTGCTAGCTTATTTGCTTAAGTGCTACCAAAGAACTGTGCAGAAAACACCCTGCATTGTCCATGGTCTCGTGTTTGCTATATCTGTTTCCTGGGAATATTTGTTCTACTGAGAAGGAAAGCTGAGACCTGGGCCTTCAGGGTTCTGGGGAAATGGAAGTAGTGCATTTTCTCAGAGGCAGAGTCACTCTGTCACTGTGAGACTTGCTTGTAAGGGTCTCCTTGGAAGTGCCCCTTACCTGGGCAGCAGGTGCCAGCTTTTGTTGATTCAGGGCATCACTGCATTCATCACATGGGCTCACAATGTGGGTGTCCACTGGCCATCTCAGATCACCCAGAAAGCTACACACAGCCTGGGAAAGGCAATGGGATGTGGGGGAACCTGTCTGGCCCTCCAGGGCCACCTTTGAGTCACCTTTCCCTGGGCACAGCCTCCGGCTACAAGCTGCTGTGCTAAAGGACTGAGAATTGGACACTGGGCTGAAGTGTTGATTTTCCAAGACTCCAGTGACCCTGAGGTTAGCAATGACCTTTCTGTCACCAGGCTTACTCATAGGGGTAAGGCCAACAGTTTGTTGAAAATATTAGTAAAGGGTGCCAGCAGGCCAGAACCAGGGGGGAGTCTGGTGACCACACTAAATTTAATCCCAACCTCGGAGCTGGACCTAGGTGTCACTGTCCACATTTTCAGGGTGATGTTTAAGTGCCGTGAGGCATAAGGATCCTGCCTGCCGGCCACCAGGATGGAGGTGGTGCACATGAACCCATGGGGTGAGGCTGGCCCATGGGAAACCCCTGCTTGGCCACCTTGGGTTGGGGAAGTCTTGATCTGACTGTCTGCTAGGGACACCCATGGGTGACAATGTGGTGGGATGGTGGGTGCATATGTTAATTTGTACTTTGTTCTCATTCTCCCTTCCCATGTAAAATGCAACATATCACAACATAGCACAGCACAGCACACCAGGGCACAGCACAACACCATTAAATAAGCCTGGAGATCGGACCAGGCCTTTGCATCCCTCTGTCTCCCTGAGTATGCGTTACTGAGCCCCAGAACAGCCATGCCCTACGTTTTATCAGGAAAAGTCTGAGCTCCTATTCATCTATCCTGAAGGAGTGGGCAGACCAGGGAGGGCAGACTGAACATGGAGAGAGCTCAGGTCTGGGAGGGAAGGGTTAATTTGGGTTTTTTTTTGTAAGTTTCAGGGACTATACCCCAAGACTTCCAAGGTGTCTCAGAAGAGGCAGGGCTTCAGGAAATCATGGTCTCTGAGGTTCAGGAGGTTTAGAAGTTTGGACTACAGGCTCCCTGCCTGGGCCCACAGCTGTTCCCCACACATGTTTGAATAATAAAGCAGGATGTCCACACTGACCACTAGGGCTGACTGTCAATCACAGGGTCCGCCCTTATGTTCCCAATTGCTTAGCACCCCAGGAGCTGTTCACTCCCAGGGTGAAGCTGTCTGGTTACATCTAAGGGTAATCAACACCCATGCAAACACCCTGTGACTCGACCATCGGGTTCCTTGTTACACAATTCAGGAGAAATGAGTGCACGTGTCCATCAAGACCAGGAGCAAAGTGCCAGTTGCAAAACAAGCTGTGGTCCACCTACATGATGGAATAGCGTTTGGCCATGGGAAGGAGCAAAGCGCTGACACACGCTGCAACAAGGTTCTCAGTGAAAGGAGCCAGACACCTAAAACTACATAGTCTGTAATTCCATTGGTGTGAACTATGAACGATGGGCAAAGTCACAGAGACAGACTCAGACTGGTCATTGCCAGGAGTAGTGGGGGAGGCGGTTCCGGGAAGGGGATGGTAAGGAACCACTCGGTGCTTCGGGACTTTTATCTGGTGTGATGGCAGCATCATGGACAGAGGCGGTTGTGCAACATTGTGAATGTGCTAAATGCCTTTTAGTTTTTCATTTAAAAATTGGCCCTATTATGTAAATTTCACCTCGTAAATTAAAAAAAGAAACTTTTTTTTAAAGGAAAAAAAACCTTACCCATAGCAGCTTCACTTATAATAGTCCAAACCTGGAAGGGCTTCAGTGTCCGCCCGTCTCAGAATAAAGTGTTGGTCCATGTGCTGACATTCTATGGAGCGGGGACCACAGATGTCTGCGCCACACAACGAGGCCTCACACGCCTTGCACTGGGTTACAGCACACCCACACCACGTGAGTCTGTGTCAATGAAGGCAAAGATGCGATACTGGCCTGCGACAGTGTGAGTCAGACGAATGGCTGTCTCCGGGGGGCATTTCTGGGGTGGAGAAATGTTCCTTATAGATGATGTGGTAGATGGGATGTGTGTGTATAGAGCTGTCAAAGCCAGTCAACCCCAGTCTTTTGTTTTTGGGTAAGAGAAAGGGAGACAGAGATACAGAGTCATGTGTGTATCCTGACTGGGATCCACCAGGCAACCCTGTCGGGGGACGACAGTTGAGTACTGAGCTATTTTTAACACCTGAGGCTGTCATGCTCCAATGAGCTATCCTCTAGCCATAGTTGCGGGAGAGGAAGAGGGAGAGAAGAGGGAGGGGATAGAATGGGGGAGAAGCAGATGGTCGCTACTCCTGCGTGCCCTAACCGAGAATTGAATCTGGGATGTCCACACGCCAGACTGATGCTCTCTCTGCTGAGCCACCGGCCAGGGCTAACCCCATTCTTAAGACTAGTGCTCTTCACTGTATGTGAATGATGCTTCAATAAAAATATTAATCCCAAAGAAGGGAAAAGATAGATTTAGAGAAATAAGAACACTAACAATTGCATATGGACTCAACTCTAGGCTGGCCAGATGCCCACAAGGGGCTGGTCACCTGGCAGGTCCTCCTCTGTGGGCTGGTTACACCTGAGTCCAGCATGGCCCTTGTCTGAAAGCCTTTGTAGGCAGGGCGGTGTCTCTCTCCCTATGGGGTCCCTGGCCTGGTTCATAGTCAGAATGTTATAAAGTGCAGAGGAGGGACCCATAGAGTTGGGAGTCTCTCTGGGAGTATAGGGCAGGGATGCAGAAGGGCCCTGTGGCATGTGACCTCAGGTGTCATAGACAGTGATGGTAAGTCCACAGCACTACTTGTCACCTGCCCGCATGCTGACAGGAGCCCCAAGCTGTTGTCTGGGTAAGACTCCCAGTGTCCTCTGCACAGGGGTGGCAACTTCCAGGTTTCACTCAGATAGCAGCCATCACTCTTTGTCCTGCATGGCCCCAGAAAGACCCCTCACCTACAGCTGCCCCATATGCTGAGATGTTGACCGCAGGAGAACTCCCATAGGACCCTCAGACTTTATTTGGACATCAAGGCAGCCAGGACCCTGGGACATGCAGATTCGAACTCAGAGTCTGAGGGTAGTGATGCTGGTGCTCTGGGGAGTCTGAGAGTCTGGCGGGAAAGAATCCACCTGATAAAAAATGTGAATGTGTATGTTTATATATGTGGTGAATTAGCTTGTGTATGCAGGAGCATCCTTAAACCTGACTGTCTACTTTAAAGGACAATGAGGCCCTGGCTGGTTCACTCAATGGATAGAGTGTCGGCCCGGTTTGTGGACATCCCAGGTTCAATTCCCAGTCAGAGCACACACACATGAGTAGTGACCATCTGTTTCTCTTCCCTTCCTTCTTCCCCTTCTATCTCTCTTCCCCTTCTTGCAGCCAGTGACTTAATTGGTTTGAGCGTCATCCTAAGGTGCTAAAAATAGCTCAGTTGATTCTAGCATTGGCCCCAGACAGAGGTTGCCAGGTTGATCTCGATTGGAGCCCATGTGGGAGTCTGTTTCTCTCTTCCCTCCTCTCAGTTAAAAAAATAATAATAATAAAGGCCAAGGAGACAGTGAGCCCTGGGGTAACAGATGAGGCAGGCTCCTACCTGAAGCCCAGAGCACTGTGCCCACTGCTGCCCCTCCCCTGGACTTTCTGCAGCCCTCTGCTTCCGGAGGTCTGCTGGGGCTCAGATGCAGCCACTCTCCCCTCTGGTGTGTAGGCTGCATGGGAACCTGCCCGCCTAGCCAGGCCAGAAACTTTCCCTTGCAGCTCCCCACAGTTTCCACAGGGCTATTTTTAGAATGCTCTTTTTGCCCTGTTTGAAGTTCACGCTGACTTTACTGCCTAATTAAAAAGGGCAACTCCCTGGGATTGTCTGTTTGGTGCTCCACCTGTGGACCATCCAGGGCAGAGCAGATCAAATGTCCGCCAGCTGGGACCACGTGTGCAAAGTCTGCCCCTCCAGGCGGGTGTGCATGGGGGCTGGTTCTCGGTTCACAGTCTCACCTGTGTGGACCTGCCCAGCCATCGGGTTCTCCCGCAGCCCAGGGCCAGGCTGGGGACGGAGTCTCTGCTGGGCCTGGGCTGGCTGGGCCGTCCTGCTTTGGGAGTGTTCTGCACCAGCCGTGGGTTGAGTTGACTGTCCCTCTGGAGCTGATGTCCTTCTCACCCAGAGAGGTGACATAGCCACTGCAGGGCTTGAGACCCCACACAGTCTGAGTTTAGTAGGTCTGGGGTCAAGCCTGGGTTTTATGTGTCTCCCCTGATGCTGCAGGATTAGGAGCCCCTCTTCCTGGACCATCGGTCTGTCAAAGGACCTTAGGGGTCATGGGAATGCCAGGTGTTGCAGCAGCCGCAGAGCCCTCTGCGTCCTGTGGGAGGGCCAAGTGTGAGCTGCAGTCCCAGGAAGGCCTGGACTTCATTCAGTCTTCCATTCACCCTTTCCTGTGTGACGACAGCAGGTTGTTTATTTCCACGCAAAAAATGGGTTACTATTTTCTGTGTCATAAGAACATGGCTATGTAGGAACCAGTGGACCCCCCACTGTGCTTGCTAAAGCTCCTTCCTGATTCCTGTGGGCTGAGAGTGCTCCCTTGGGTGAGGGACCCCAAACCTCGCTCGCCTGCCCTGAGCCTGGTATCCGTCGTGAAATGGGGAACCTGCTCAGTGCTGTGCCGCTCAGAGGCTCCTGCAGGTGGTAAACTGAGCCAGTGTGTATGAGGGCATTTCTAGGACCCAGGGGCTCCACCCTGTGAAAGCGCATGAGGTCTGGTGTCACCAGCCCCCCCCCCCTTCTGCCAAGGCACCAGCTGGAATGAACCCAAAGCAGGGGACTCAGGTCGCCGGGTCTAGCCTGAGCACTCTCTACACCTCTATGAATTAATTCTACAGACTGGTCCCCCGCTGGCCTGCAGGTGACCCATTTGGGAACAGCCTGAGTTTGTCTTGGCATGTGGGACCGTGTGGGTTGGCTTTGCCTCTTTGGACTCCTGTGGCTGACGCCCGGTTTCTCAGGAACATGACATTTCCTGCCTGGCTCTGCTCTTCTCTCCCCTCCCGCTCCCTGCAAACAGCAGGCCATGTGGGACCTGACTTGGACGGCCTCTGTCATTCCCACACCTGTCCTTCACTGAGTCATTGGCTACAATTAACCAGCGCAGGAGGGACAGGTGCCTGCCGCACAAGGGGCAAGGTCCATGTCACGTGCCTGCCCGATCCCCTGCCTGCCTAGGGCTTTCCTGGAACTCACCACCCCCTCCGCCCCCCGCCCCTCTCCTGCCATCTGGGAAGCCCTGGCCTGGGAAAGCCATACCTGAAGTCATCTGACTCTGGGCCCCTGGCTAGTGAGGGCCAAGGGCCGAGAACACAGAAGCTGCTGCCCACAGCAAGGGGACTGGGGAGAAAGCACAGTCAGGAAGGGCATGGTGTCCTCTCCTGTAGCATGAGCCTGCCAAGGGAGGTGGGCGTCTGGGGTGAACCCTCAGTTCTAAAATCGACCAAGTCCACAAAAAGTCAAGCCACACAACCTCGTCCAGGCACATCCCATTCGCTGTTGTATAAATCCCAGGGTCTGTGTGCCCAGGTCCAGAGCGCTGACTTCTGACTATCGAGTCTCTGTAGGGACATGGATATGACCCCTTCACTCCAGACTTGCTTGGCTCTCCCTTGATGTTGGAGGGCAAGGGACAGTGCAAGCGAGGTCTCCTGGAGGAGGCCCATTCTCAGACAGAGCATCTAGGCAGCTGCGCCTCTCCACCGCCTGCACCCGGGCCTGGCTCCATACCTGTGCTCAGCTGTGCCTGTGCCCTCAGGGACTGAGAGGTCCTTCCCTGTGCCGTTTCTGATGGAAACTCTTTCCCTTTCTACCTTCTGTATGCACAAAGAGACATTTCCTGCTGACCCCTCCCTGAGCCTCACATGGCCTGCAAAGCCCCCTACCTCTGGTAGGCATTGAAGATTTTCGTTTAAGAACCATGGCCGCCTGTATTTTCGTTTGGCTATGTCCACCCTCGTGGAGGATAAGGAAGTTTTGCCCAGCCTAGAAGAAGCTAGAGGGGACATCTACTGTGGATTCTGTCACCAAGCCAAGGTGTCTCCGCCTGGCAGCCTAGTGCACAGGCTGGGTGCCTGGTGTCTTCCCCCTGACCCCAATAGGCAGGTCAGCGGGGAGCTGCAGCGCCTGTGTCTAGGTCCTCCAGGGCCGATGGCCTTTCACAGCAGCACCAATTGGCCTCTTGGTGGCTGCTTGCACGTGTCAGACCACCTTCCTTGCAGGTCCTTATTCCCCTAGCTGGCCCCAGGAAGAGAGAAAACGGGAGTTATTATGAAACATTCATTAGGACAGGGAAGAGAATCACTGGATGAGAGGGACTGGAAATAGTTCTGATCACAGAATGGTTTCCAAGCGTGCGTGTTTACCCTGGACAAGAGATTAGAAGGAAAGACGGTAGGGGTAGGGGTAGGAAGGCTGTCGGCCGTCAGACATCAAAGCCAGAGCTGACCCTTCATTGCAACAACCCTACTCAGCCACGTCCACAGCAGCATTACTCATGCCAGCCCCCTGGGAGCATCCTAAATGTCCAGCCCCAGATGATGGAGAGAAAACATCGCCATGTGCCAGAACATGCAGGAATAGCAGTAATGAAGCCCTGACACAACTTCCACAAGAAAGATCCCTGAGAATTCCATGCTGTTGGGAGGAAGCCCGTCCCAGGACAGCCGTGCCACGCTTCTGTTCACAGGGAATGTGCGGACCAAGTGACTCCACGGGGTAGGAAGCAGATTAGTGGTTGCCCGGGGCTGGGGGTGAGTATGAAGGATGATGGCTAGGACATATGGGGTTTCTTTATGGGTTGATGAAAATTTTCTAACATGGGAGAGTGGTGAGGAATTCACATGTCTGTGAGTATACTCAAAACCACAGCACTGTGTATTTTTAAAAGGTGAAAGATTTATTCACTCTGAAGAGAAACAAGAGTATGCACTGTGTATTTTTTAAAAGTGAGTGTACAGCATGTGAATTATATCTGGATACCAGCTGTTATGTAAAAGGAAGAAGGGGTGAGACTAGATAAGCATTTGTCACCGGTGAGAGTCTGAGAAGCTAACCCAGGAAGGACTCGTCCCAAATGGGTGTGTCTGTGGTTGTGTAGCTTCAGGCTGCCGAACCTAGGCCACCCCTTTCATGCACGAGAGTATAAAAAGTCCTGAGATGGCCCTGGCTGGTTGGCTCAGTGGGAGTGTTGGCTCAGCATATGGATGTCCTGGGTTTGATTGTCAATCAAGGCTCACAGGAGATGCGACCATCTGCTTCTCCAACCCACCCCTCCCCTTTCTCTCTCTCTTCTCTCCCTGCAGCCATGGCTCAATTGGTTTGAGTGCATTGGCCCCAGGCACTGAGGATGGCTCTGTGGAGCCTTTGCCTCAGGTGCTAAGAATAGCTTGGTTGTGAGCATGACCCTAGATGGGCAGATCATCAGCCCCAGACAGGGGTTGCAGGGTGGATCCTGGTCAGGACGCATGTCAGTCTGTCTCTCCATCTCCCCTCCTCTTGGAAAAGAAATTTAAAAAAAAGAAAGAAAGAAAAGAAAAGTCCAGAGGTATTGTGATTAGAGGAAACTGGCTCACTTTTGTTTAAACCAGCATTCCCAAAATTTTAAAGACCTTTATTAGCCCAACACCTAGAAACACCTAGCTGAGGTCTAAGCCCCTTGCCACCTGCCCCGAATTCTAGGAGAACTTGAGCCCTTGCTGAATTGCCCTGGTTCTACAATGCCACATGCCCACAGTCAGGGGATGGGGTCTGCTGCGTGTATCTGGGGGCAGTTCACAGGGAAGAAGCCCATGAGACTGTCCAAGACCCAAGGTTCCTGGGACTTTCTCCTTGCACGGCCTCCCCGTGTCCACGTGGTTTGTTTCAGGTCATGCTTTGTGGCAGCTGTGTGCTTGGGTGGCCATCATGGAAGCAGGTGGCTCTCAGGTTCCAGAAACAGATAGGCCTCTTCCTCGGTAGGACAGCTCTGCAACCTGGACAGGTGTACATGCCACCTTGCTTGCTTCCGCCCTGCTGGTCTGGGGTGCAGGCCCCAAGGTCCTGGCTGCAGAGGGGAAGGCTCAGTCGCACCGACTACAAAGTTGGTCAGGGGGAACCTTGGTTTTCTTGCCACACAGGGAAAACCCAACTCATCCTTGCTGCGTCCCTCCCCCATGAGTCTCCTTTACGTTCGCAAGCAATGTGTCATTTTGACATTTCTGGTCATCAAGTGTGTGGAGATTCTGCCCACATCAACCAATTCCGACTCAGCTGGGTGTCCCGCAGTTCACCTCGATTCTGACACTCTACCTGGAGACAGCATCAGACACCGCAGGGCAAGCGCTCCGTCCCACAGGACTGTTCCCAGCCCCTTATTACATAGGCTATAACTCAGGGACAGCTTGATGAAGAGACGCAGAAGGCAATGCATGTGCAAAGGGCACAGGGCTTCCATGTCTTCTCCAAGCTCACTGCTCCCCCACACCTCAGTGAGCTCACCAACCCAAAAGCTTCCTAAACCCCATCCTTTGGGGTTTAATAGAGACTTCTTCACATAGACATTGTTAACTCCAGTTTCAGCCCTTCTCTCTTTTTGGGGGAGTGGGGGGTGGGCCTGGAAATTACCAGGGTTTCAGGAGCTTTTGTGCCGGAACAAGGACAGACAGACAGACAGACAGGCAGACACACACACAGATATTTATTTTTACTCTCTCATAAAAGTGTAAAAGTGGAAACCCTGGACAGACCCATTCATTGTGAAGTCCCTTTGCCTGGGACTCATTCTGGATCTGGGGAGTCCCCCCTAGCTTTCTTTTAGCATCTTATAGCCAAATCCAGAATGATATCGTTGAACAGTGTGGTCTGCTCAACCCCCGGAGCACGGTCTAGGTGGCCCTGTCTCAGGGCCAGCCGTGGTGGCTGCACCCGTCACAGTCTCACAGTCAAGAGCAGGAAGCCTCCCGCTTGTCTGGCTCCACGTGTGGAAACCCACACAGCTTTAAGAGTGGTGGTCGTAGGAGGATATGTGGCCTTTCTCTCCTGGGTTGGAAGTTAAATTATGTGGTCCCTGGGGCCCCTCCCACACCTGGGATGGAAAGGGCAGGAATGCACAACCAGTCACCATCACAAGCCGTCCTAAGTCCATCTACAGAGCTGCACAGGACCACAGCCTGCTCATGGGAGACCCCCTGCTTCTAATACTCGGTTTTACCTCCAGGGCTTCTCTCCCCATGTTTTGAAGACCCTCTCCCCTCCACAGACCCCTCTGCTTCTACCCTCTCCCCGGTTTCTTCCCACGTTGTCTCTCACAGCTTTGCAGTCTGAGCTGTCAGTTACTCCACCATGGCTTTTTTTTATTTAGGCTACTTTTTTCTCTTTAAAGCAGTGGTTCTTAACCTTTCTTGAGGTACCAAACCCACCAGTTTCATATGCGCATTCACCGAACCCTTCTTTAGTGATAAATAAAATATGATTTTTTTCCCAAATTCAAGACATAGGTATATGTTTTTTTACTGGTGCACAAAATGAGCCGTGCATGAACATCACCTTGCTCAAAGAACAAAACCAACAAAGTGCATGAACTCACAACAAATTACGGTATTACTTCGTTCTGGCCTCCACGGCAGAGGCTTCTCCGAACCCCTGAGACCGACTCATTGAACCCCTAGGGTTCGATAGAACCCAGGTTAAGAACCACTGCTTTAAAGAGAGCTGCAGAAGGCTTCAGGAACACACATGTAACAAAAGACACAACAGGAAAAGGAAGGCTACCTTCCCTGGTCAGGCCACGCCCCAGAGCCCACCAATCTCTTTTGCATCTGAATGAGACCTCAGCATCAGTTTAGGGGTTCTTAGGCCTAATGACTCTGCCTAAGCTCCAGCTTGGATGTGCCTAGAAGATGGTGCACAGCAGGGAGAACCCCAAAGGGACAGGGGCCACCTCAGCAGGCTGAGCACGGCAAGTGGGGTCTGCAGGAAACGCCCCACCTGAACCAGCATGTCCTACCTTTCAGCCTCCCCCGATATCATCACATAGCTGTCTTTGCCTTTCTCCTTTGTCCTTGTCAGGGGCCAAGAGCATGGAGTAGCATTCAGAACCTCTCAGTGCTTTGCTAAGTTACAGACAGGCCCACCCAGGCTGGGCTTCTGCTTGTCCTCCTAACTACTTAAGCTGTCACACACCTGGATGCGTGGTGACCTGGTGGCCAGAGAGACAGATTACCCTGACACTGCAGGTGGGGAATGGTGTTACGGGTTCAACGCCGCCTTTCCAAAATTCACAGGTTGAAGTCCTAACCCCCAGGACCCCAGAACGTGACTATTGTAGGAGGCAAGGTCTTCACAGAGGGGATTAGGGTTACATAGGCCGTTAGACTGGGCCTTACTCCAGTGTGACTGGCATCCTCCTAAGAAAAGAAGATTAGGATGCAGAGATGCATAAAGGGACACTACGTGAGGACACAGTGAGGAAGTGGTCACCTGCAGTCCAAGGAGAGAGGCTCAGGAGAAACCAGCCCTGCTGACACCTTGACCTCAGACTGGCAGGTTCAGAACGTTGAGGAAATGCATCTTTGTTAGGTCCCCCGTGCTCGCTTACCGAGATCAGTCCTAGCCACCAGTGCAGATGGACCATCCCTCCCTGGGGCGATGTCTCTGTTTCTGCTTCAACCCACGCTGGGAAGATAGGAACTGAGCAGGATGCTCCCCTCTGGGGTGTGAGCACCCATGCAGGGCGCACTGGGGCCCCCTTCAGAGCCTGCTCTGACTGGAGGGGAGCCTTCTCATGTGTCCATTAAAAACCCCCCAGGAGAAGGCCCCTCACTGGGCTTGGCCCTCCCCCTCAGGTCCTACCTCGGCTTCTGAGTTGGGTTGTTGATTCGTCTATTCCTTCCTTAAAAATAAACTATTTGAAAGAGCCAGAGAAAGTTTCACATGCACGTGCATAGAGGGGTCTGAGCAAAGCTGCCCTGCTGGGATTGGGGGCTGTGCTCTCACACGGCCACTTCGCTGTGCCCTGATGTCATTGTCACCTGTGTCCAGTGTGTCACTGGGCAAGTGTGTGTCATGCCCTGGATAACCACAGGAGGAGGAAGAAGATACACGGTGGTCACAAAAAAAATTTAAGAGAAGAGTAGCATCTCCACAGGGTGTGTCTCCATAGCAGACAGGAAGTGGGTTTGGAGAGTTTTACTGCCATTGCGAGGCAAAGCCAGGATTCCCAGAACAAGAATTAGCTCCCTTTCCGCTGTACGCATGTGCCAAGTCTTGTCCTGAAACCCAGCCATTTGACAGTTTGTGGAGCAGAAGAGATGATTTGGGAGGGACAGGGACTCCAAGGAGAGCAAAGCTGCTGGGAGCGGGGAGGACCCCAGCCCAGGAAGGAGGCCCACGTGTTGGTGGTCAATTAAGGGGTATGTGTCAGAGCTGTTACAGATCGTGGGGCCAAGTGGGCATAGAGAGATGGAGAGGACTAGAGGAGCGTGGTTATATTAAACCAGTCAGCAAAAACAGAACAGTGCTGAGGGTGGAGACGGCGTGTGCGTGCGGGAGGGGGTGGGGACGGACGCTATGTGTGGGGGGTGGATAATGTGTGCAGGGGGACAGTGTGTGGGGGAAGGTGTGCAGGGGAACACAGCATGTACAGGGGGGTGGCATGTGTAGGGGCACATAGTCATTCATGCAGGGTTGGCACACCCTGGGAGCCCACTGGGGGCACTGCCTGTCCTGGTGCCATCTGAGCTGTGGGAATTGGGGGATTTATCTTATGGGGACCCTCTGGGATGGGCATGGCCTGTCCTTGGCTGTGATGCCTCTTTGCCTTCCCTGTGACATGGTTGTGGGCTGTGGTAGTTGCTGATGCCCGCAGGCAGAGCACAGGGTCTACAGAGAGGAGCCTGAGGCCACACAGAGGTATGACTATGCACTCTTGGGTCCTCCAGCATCCTGGACCCAAAGATATTGTAAGCTGCACAATCTGGGGTGTGTATATGTCACGAGGCACCATGCATTTGCCAGAGGTCCCAGGGGTTATCCGGGGATACTGGTCACAAAGGGCAGAGGGGCCACTTTAGACTCATCCTCTGGCCTCTATTCTCCTGTCTCCTTGATATTCTCCTCCCACAAAGGTACTCCAAAGTGTGCAGGTGTCAGAATTCCCAGGAGGGCTTGTTAAAAGACAGAAGGTTGGTCCCACCCCCCAAATTTCCAGTGTCATAGGTTTGAGTGGGCCAGGCTTTTGTTTGTCCATCAGAGGCCCTGGTGATGTTGATGGTGCTGGGACCAGAGCTGTGAGAACCTCTGTTGTACAGCAGGACAAATCACCTGAGATGGAGGAGCAGCTTGCGCATGTGAGCTGGCTGAGGGCCACCATAACAAAGTGCCAGTAAGTGGGTGACAGAACAACAGAAATGCATTCTGCCCCAGTTCTGAAGGCGCGGTACCTGGAATCATAGCTGTGCTCCCATTGACACTCCTTGGAAAGAGCCTTCCTTGGGTCTCCTGCTTCCGGTGCTGCTGACAGTCCTTGGCGTCCCTTGGCTGATAGATGCGTCACTCCAGGCCCATGGCCATCTCCTGCCTAAGTCTTCACATCGTTTTGGCTTTGTGCATTCCTGCCTGGGTGTCCATGTCTCCTCTTTTAGTGAGGACGCTCTTGTAGTGAGTCATACTGGATTAGGGCCACCCCAGTGACCTCATTTTAACTCCTTTAAATCTGTGAAGGTGCAGTACCTAAATAAGGTCACGTTTTGAGGCCCTATCGGTTAGGACTCCAACATGTCTTTTTTGGAAACACACACAATTCAACCTGTCACAGTCAGGCTGCAGTTCTGGAGCAGCGATGGGCTCCATCCCCATGGACTGCCAGGACTGAGGGATTGAACTGGGCTCGCACCCAAACCCGGCAAATCCCCTGGTTAGGCAGCACCACGGCCAGATGCTCCAGCCTCTCACCCCTTGGAAGGTGAGGAAAAGTCTGTCTTTGCACTCCTCTGGAGCCTCAGCCGATGCTACGTGACCCTAACTGTGGCTGGGCTCCCCATACCCAGCGCAGGCTGTCGCTGTCTGCAAACACACAGGTAAGAGACACTCGCTGCTCCACCACCTGGGCAGTCACAGTGGAGACAGTCTGGTGCCCTAGGGAATTGGTGGGCTGAGAAGAAGGGGCAAGAGCAGAAGCTGTTGAGGAGCCTGGGGGCGAGGAGGGTGTGGCCAGCAGGTTGTCCTGAGCACTCACAGGCCCGGGCACGAGCAGAGAGGGGTCTCCCGCTACACCGAGGGTCTGAAACTGACACCAGTATCCCAGTCTGCCGCACACGGCGGCTTTTGTCTTCCACCTTGATCTGGGCGGACTAAACCACAGACATTTAGTTTTCAAAGTTTTGGAGGCTGGAAGTCTGAGATCAAGATGCAGTGACTCTGATCCTGTCAGCACTCACTTTCCAACTTGAAGATGGCTTCCCCCCCACCCCATCCCCCGTGTCCTCACACAGCAGAGCGAGAGATTGAGCTCTAGACTCTTCCTTTTGGTATAAGGGCACTAATCCTATCATCACATCTTCTCACCCTCACATCTTCACCTAAATCTAATCACCCCAAAGGCTTCACCTTCACATATCACCACATTGTAGTTTAAACCTCCAACATGTAGATTTTGGGGAAATATAGACATTCAATCTATAACAACAACAAAGTCTTACAATGACCTGGAAGCTTGTGGAGCCCTCAGACCCCTTGGTTGTCCTGCTGGGCCATGGTGGCATGGGGCCTCCTGGTCTCTAGATCATGGCCATGACCTGCCCTCTGCCCTCTCTCTCTAGCTCCATCCCCTCACCTGGGGGGTCTTGGGGGCACTGCAAGCTTAGTCCAGTCTTAGAAACAGTTGCCTTTTAACCACCGAGTGGGCCTCCAGTTGTGCATGGTCAAGGCATATCTGAGCGGAGAAAAGGCTTGAACAGGCCAGGAAGTCGCATGTATGCAAAGAATGGTGGGGTTCTTGTGGAAGGACAGGGTGTGGGCTCCAAGAATGGGGTCCTCCGAGGCTGCTCTGGCTCAGTTTTAAGGAGAGTGAGAAACAGTGCTCCCCCACCCCTTCTCCGCATTTCTGCATTTACCGAGCTTCTTTGGGATGGCTGAATTGCGCCTCTGGCCAGGTGGAGGACCCTGAGCTCGAGCAGCTGCTGTAAGAACCCACCTAGAGCTTGTTAAAGCTCAGAACAGGGCCTGGCCTTCAGAGATTCTCTGATTTAGAAGTGGCCAGGGGTTAGGGCAAGGTCACTTGGACCAGAACCCTGGCGATGCTATTGCCTATGGTCAGAAGACTGCGGTGGTGAGGGGGGGCAGTGTGGAGCAGAGCACCCTCAAAGATCCTGGTTACACATGATAGGTTCTGACGTCACTAAATTGCACAGGGAGCACAGATGTGTTCAGAGGCACAGGTCGTTCTGGGAGGGTCTGAGCTCTCAATTGTCCACACTTTGGAAGCAGAGTGAGTCCTCTGCATCCCAAGGCCCAGGGTTTGCAGGGAGTGACCAAAGAGCTCTGAGAAGGCAGCTGTGATGACTGCAAGGATGGGGGCCTGGCCTGATGGAGAACCTGGCATCTCGGGCAGACGATGAGAACAATCTGAGGGTGGGCAGGAGGTACTGACCACACTTACCCAGTCTTGAACTTACTTTTCTCAACTCAAGGGGCCTCTGGGTCACCCAATGTGTTCAGAAAAGAGGCCTAGTAATTACTTACCAACATGCACACACAGACATACAGACACACATACCTCCCCACAGACTCTGATATGTGAGTGAGTGTGCATGACACATTTTTTCTTGCATTTCACGTGCATATGACCGTGTGGGTATTAAAATGTTCCCTGGGTGATTAGATTGGCCCAAAAGGTAGGCACTTCCTTACTTATAATGGCTCTAAGAACTTTGGCCATAAACAACATCTTTGCTGCCCAACAAATTGTCCGTGAGGCGATCTCCCTGTAAAAGAGAAAACAACGGGTTCCCAGTTTGGTTTATATGTAGCAGACAATTGATTTAAGCGAGTCTGTCAGTTTGGTTTTATTTCTCCCTTGATAAAGTCGTGGCAGTTACTCTCGTGTTTATAGTCCATAAATCCCAGCCCTCGTTACAGTCTTTACTGTGACGGGTGTGCGTGCCGGTCTTGCGTGCCCGTCTTGCCACAGGGACTAGAAACAAGGACCTATGAAGCAGATCGAAAAACTGTGTGTGAAGCCAGCCTGCATCCTGGACTAGAAAGTGATCACATGTGGTTCAGTGAGCGATCACCCCTCCCACACATCACAACCGAGGTTCACAAGCTGTGCAAACACAAAAGACATAGCTGCTGACTCACAATAGTCTTTGAGAGTGTTAATTATTGATTTGTTGTTGATTTTATGTCTTCTTAATTAGTTTTTCATGTTTCATTATGTCCTTTTTAATAGCTCTTCTTTCATTTTTGTTTACCTTATATTTTATGGGGAAGTTGCCTTATGACCCATTGGTTGTGCGGTGAAGATGCTCTCGGCAAAGGTGATTATGGCAAAAATGCTTATGGTGAAAATACTGAAGACGGTTTATAACACATACCACATAGACCCTTGGAAATTTAGTTCACGCCACTCATGTTACATGTACATTTTGGAGTCTGATTGAGAAACTGAATAGCTGAGTGACCACAATGAATTGGCTGACTAAATTAGCAGTGGATAAATTAAAAAAACTCAGAAGGATTTCTTCAAAGAGAACCTCATAGGCCTGAACACATCACCAAAAAACAGCAGGCGCAAAGGTTGCGGATGCGTGAATGTGAGAGCGGCCATCCCTGTGCCCTGGTCCGTGGCCCTGCGGCCCTGTGGTCTCCTGTCTACTGCACCCTCCGCTATAACAGGTGGGCAATGTGGGCCTGTGGGCCTTTACAATCCTCATTGACAGTGTGCTCTTTGTTTTGTGGTCACCGTGTCCTTACGTGGCTGATTCAGTTGGGAAATTTCAGTGGGCAGAACCTGATGAAGTCAGGTCACTGTCCCTCTGCCATAGTCCTCCGGGAAGCCATCTGTGGTGAAGGGCTTGGGAGGGGTGCTGACTCCAAGTCAGATCCACAAGGCTAAGACGTACACGGGACATTTTGTTCCGTGTGAATGATGAGGACACAGACTCACAAGGAGATGAGTGGACAGGAGCTCGGAAACACAGTGTATTCTGGGAGCCGGCTGATAGAAGCAGACCTATATCCACAGAAGGGCTAACGGACAGGTGCAGAGGACCTGAGGGAAGTCGTGTCTGGAAGCACCGAGGTGGACACGTTCCCGTGGCCATGTTAAGGCCACTGGCCTCTCTGCCTGATGTAGCAACAGCTAAGGAACCTGAAGAAGAGACCATCCAGTCAGCACCTGCACCCTGGCTTTTTCCGAGTGCTGGACATTTTCCAGGACAAGGGTGATCGGTTGGTGACAACATGAAGCTGACACTCAGGCCCCAGGCAGGCTCTGGGGAGGACAGGCTGAGGGAGATGGGTAAGGTCAACTTGAGCCTTTTGGTTGGGAGCCACAGGTTTCTTGGCAGAAGCTGAAAGCCTCCATAATGCTCATGAAGACATGAGGACCATGTTGTTTTGGAAAGGGGATGATGGTAGTTGGTGATGGCCTGGTTTCAAAAGTAGGCGTGGACCTAGTAGGAAGTGGCATGACCAGCTTCCATTTCTAAAAAGGATTTTATGACAGGGCGAGAGATGGGACACGCATTCTTGACGGGTGCTTAGGATCCTATCAGGAGATCCATGCCTATTTATGTCTGTTTTGAGAGTTTGCTCATGATCCTAGGCAGCTGCCTGAGGACCCAGGATGTGACTTCTCATGGTAGTTTGATTCCCAGGAATCTTGTGCGTGAATGCCAGCTTGAGATAAGGGCCGCCACAACCTAGACTGCAGAGTGGGAGCTGCAGGACTCATGCCGAAGAGCAAGCAAGTCCTGTGCCCAGCCGTGGCCCTGGTCCACAGCTAAGACTGCAGAGAGGGAGCTGCAGGACTCATGCCGAAGAGCAAGCAAGTCCTGTGCCCAGCCGTGGCCCTGGTCCACAGCTAAGACTGCAGAGAGGGAGCTGCAGGACTCATGCCGAAGAGCATGCAAGTCCTGTGCCCAGCCGTGGCCCTGGTCCACAGCTAAGACTGCAGAGAGGGAGCTGCAGGACTCATGCCGAAGAGCATGCAAGTCCTGTGCCCAGCCGTGGCCCTGGTCCACAGCTAAGACTGCAGAATGGGAGCTGCAAGACTCATATTGGAAGAGCATCGTGCATCTAGGTGCCTCTGCCCTGCTGTGGCCAGTCGGGGCCAGCAAGTGCCCGCATTGGGATATGGAGCTAAATGAGAGTGGGGGCCCTCAAGGGCGGGAGCTCCACAGGCAGCAGCCAACCTTGGGTGATAGGCAGGTGGAGCTGATAGCTCGTGGCTTCTTGGGGGAACCTGATGGCTCTGCATTGCCATTCAAGGCTCTGTGGCCATTTTGGCTTCTTTAGTTTTAAAACAGCACATAGACAAGGTAAAACACAGAAGGGTGATCATTTAATTTCATTTTTAAAATCACTTTGAAGCTAATTCTTCTGACAGCATAGATAGGACAGTCAAACTTACTAGATCTCTTTATCTTTTTTTGCGGCGGGGGGGGAGATTTTAAAATTAAGATACAACTGACATACAACATTATATTAGTTTCTGATGTATAACAACATAATTATTTATTTATTTATTTATTTATTTATTTATTTATTTATTTATTTATTTATTTATTTATATTCAGTGAGAGGAAGGGAGGCAGAGAGACAGACTCCTGCATGTACCCTGCCTGGGATCCACCTGGCAAGCCCACTAGGGGTCAGTGCTCTGCTCATTTTGGGGCGTTGCTTCATTGCTCAGCAACTGAGCTCTTCTTAGCACCTGAGGTGGAGACCATGGAGCCATCCTTAACACCCGGGGCCAACTCCCTCCTATTGAGCCATGGCTGCAGGAGGGGAAGAGAGAGAGAGTGAGAGAGATCAAAAGAGAGAGAAGCAAGACGGGAAGGGATGGAGAAGCACATGGTTGCCTCTCCTGTGTGCCCTGACCAGGAACCAAACCTGGGACTTCCACACGCCTGGCCGATGCTCTATCACTGAGTCAACCAGCCAGGGCTATAACAACATAATTGAATTAATGTATATATTGTGAAATAATCGCATAGTAAGTCCAGTTAACATCCATCAAAACACCTACTTACTCATTTTTTTTTCTGTGACAATAAACTCTTTTTTAACGTCTATATTTTGATAAGTATAACTCAGAAGCAATGGCTACCCACCAAAGTGTATCTTTCACTGTATGGGTATAAGTGTATTAGTGGGTTGTGAAATCAATTTAGTGGAGTGTGATTCGTATTTTTCTAAAGTGAAATGGAATGAATAGAAACTACCAGAGTACCCTCCACTTGTTCCCCATTCAACTTAAAACCCAACATGCTCGGCACTCTCACCTGATCCTGATGCTCATACCTGCCTACCTTTCTGACCTCAGCGTGCCCCATCCTCTTGTGAGCCCCGTGCTCGCCTCCCACGGGAGGTCTTACATCCCGACTGGCTGCCCTCCCTTCGCTCAGATGTCACTGCATCTTAGAAGTGACTCTTGACCCTGTTCCCTTCATGTGGTCCTCTGATCCCTGATTCATTTCTCTTTGAGATACTGATCACTCTCTGACGCAAGCTGAAGCTGCACTGCTTCTGCAGTCTGCTCCCCTTGTTAGTTAGAGCATCGGCTCCCCCTGGGAAGGGATGTCTGCTCTCTGCCACCTGCCTCCCATCCTGAATGATGTCTGGTTCACAGAAGGTGTCCAATAAATACTTGTTATTATTGAAAGAATGAATGAAAACCAATGTTGTAGGTTTGATCCCCAGTCAGGGCACATATGTGAATCAACCAATGAAGGCATAAATGAGTAGAACAACAGATTGATGTCTCTCTTTCTCTCTCTTTAACATAAATGAATAATAAAAAAAAGAAAAATGAAATTGGTAACCATCTTTATGTCGTTGAGTTGCGGTGAGATAAAATAAAATAATTTAAACCCAATGCCTAAAATATAGTTAGACTCAGTAAAATTTAGTATGGCACTGTGTAAAACTTCTATGAAATTTAAGTCATTTACTAATTTTGAAATTTTAAAACATCTTCCTGGGAAAGAAATATATCCCGTGTTCCCCAGTGAGCTAAAGTTTCTGAGTGGGGACTGAGGTGTTTTTAAAGCTGAGGCTGGCCATGTCAGTGCCCAGACAAGCTGTGAGTGGGCTTAAACCCAGAGGGTTTCAGTGCTGCTGGCACTCACCACTTCCCGTGGTCCTGAGCGCTTCACATTTCAGAGTCTAGAGTTCTTTTTGCATACCAAAGGCAGGAAGTATTTCTAGTATGTGTGAATATTTTTGAATCCACAGATTCTCCAGGGTACCTTGGTCCAGTTTCAGAGTGCTGCATGTGCCCTATTTGGAAAGGACTTTGGAGGATGGGGGAAGGCATCTTTGGATGCCAGGAACTGTGAGATGTCACCAGAGAAATATCTCTCTCTCTGACTCAGCTTCCTAATAGGAGCACTGAACATCCACACATCCATGCTCAATGTAACTGTGCAGTCTTGGAAGATGAGTTTTACCTGGAAATGAGTCAGGTAGACACCGAGGTATCTGCGGAATGCATTTGAGGTGACCCAGCTCACTCCTGGAAGGAACATTTGGTCCCATTGGTGGTCGGGCTAAACTGTGTCTTAAAAGAAGCTTACCGAGCAGGTGTTTGGCTAAGGTGAGGCCAAGCCGAGCAGTTGAGAAAGAAACTACCTCTTTGGTTGATGTCTTGGATGTGTGTGATGGAGACACTCTATGACTGAGTACTGAGGCAAAATGCATCTCCCCGGGGTATTATCTGTATCCCAGTACTTTACACATGTGTGTGTGTGAGCCTGGGGAACAGAACTCAGCTATTAGCTTCCACTTAATGCATCTAAAACTTTGGGAAAAAAATACTTCTAAGACATTTAGAAAATATGCTTCCTTTACACGATACACCCAAAACTAATACAAAATAATATTGAATATAAACTGTAATTGAAAGAAATATTTAAAACAATAAAAAAAGAAAATACTTTTTCTTTCTCTTCCCTTTACTCTTGTGTGTTTGACATCCTATTTCTCCGGTTTCACGTATATTCTATAATGATTGCTCTCCTGTGTGCCCAACGGCAGTGCTGGGTGCTTAGATTGATAATTGCTACCAATTATCTTAGAAGGTCTTTTATGATGATGATGATGATGACGTGAGGGGCAAGGAAGCAGAGAGACAGACTTCCACATGCACTGTGTCTAGTATCCACCTGGCAAACCCCCTACCAGGTGATGCTCTGCCCATCTGAGCTGTTGCTCCATTGCTCGGCAACTGAGCTGTTTCAGTGCTTGAGGTAAGGCCATGGTGCCATACTCAGCACCTGGGGCCAACTTGCTCGAATGAGCTGTGGCTGCAGGAAGCTGTGAGAAGGGGGGAGAGAAGAGAGAGAGAGAGAGAGAGAGAGAGAGAGAGAGAGAGAGAGAAGGGAGGGGTGGAGAAACAGATGGTTACTTCTCTTGTGTGCCTTCACTGGGAATCGAACCTGGGACTTGCACATGCTGGGTAAATGTTCTACCGCTGAGTTAACCAGCCAGGGACTCTTAGAAGTTCTGTGGAGCAGAATGATTATGTTTATTTTACCCATGTGGAAAGTGAGGCATTCCCATGGCTCCACACCCAGGAAGAGTGAGAACTGGTGTTCCCACCCAGCCTCTGTTGCTGGAAGGCCTGCTCACAGCCTGCGGGGGCCCCGGTGGACCATGTGGGCCACTGCTGCATCCCCTTCCTAGAGACTGAACGTTGGCACTCAAGGAGAACTGTTTCTTCCTCCTCTCCTCTCACCCCTCTTATCTGTTGAGTTCAAGAGTGTGTGCAAAGGTTCTGGGAAGCAGGAACCTGGGGGGTTATTTTAGAATCACACCTTGGGGAATTGTGGGATGCCCAAGGCTATTTTGGAGAGTTGATTTGCATCTGTGCATCTGTGCATCTGTGCATTTGTACCTGTGAGCAGACTTGTGCGGGGGACTTGAGAGTTTCCAAGGGGTTCCTGAGAAATGAAGGACATCTTTAGGAACCTCAAGTCCACCTGGGGTCAAGAAGGTCAGAACCAGTTCAACCTACGGTAGCTGTCGATCAGTGGGAGAGGAGCACTGGGTGTCTCAGGCCCTGGGTTTCCTTGTGGTGGTGACGAGTCCGAGGACACTGTGAGACTAAAATTTTAGGGAGAAAGAAGGGTGATCTGCTCCTTAGTGTTCAAGCATGGATATTTGGTTGAAGAAAATTTAGTCAGGCCCCTTGCTGCAAGTGCTCCTTTTGGCTAATGGTATAAACTGCATCTTACAACATAAGTATAGTCACCTTCATTGTGTTGTGGAGCGGGAAGGCAGACCGAGTGCTTATAGCTGTGGGGGTAGTGGGCTTTCTACTTGATGGGACAGAGAGTTTCAACACCAGGCTCTGTGGGCCGAAGCTCCTGAGAGAGGGAAGGAAGGAAGGAAGGAAAGGAAGGAAAGAAGGAAGGAAGGAAGGAAGGAAGGAGGGAGGGAGGGAGGGAGGGAGGGAGGGAGGGAGGGGCAGGCCCTTCCCAGCAGGGATCAGCTCACGCTTGCTCTGGTCTTGTTGGGGACGCAGGATGGACGTCAGTTGCGTAATGCTTTCATTGGTTCTTCCCAAGAGTTTCCTGGCAGCACCTCACTACACCTGCAGTTCTGCGTGCACAATTCACCCGTCCACTCACTGAGTGTTACCTGAGCCCCTGCTATGTGCCAGGTATACAGCTGCGAGCAGACGGCCAAGTCCCTGCCACAGGGAGTGACCCCTGGTGTGAAGTTGGCGCAAGTTCTCCATAAATATTTTAGGCTTTGGGAAATGTGTGGTCTCAGTCGCAGCTACCAAAGTCTGCAGAAGCTGCCACAGACACGGGCTACACATGAGGGTGTGGCCACGCCTCCCACCTAGAGTTGGCCTAGGCCATAGTGTATTGATCCCTGGGCCTGTGAACAAGATGGGAAAAGCCTTTCTACGCTCTAGTTCTGCCGATTATGTTTTTGAATGCCTTTTCAGCACCTCTCTACTCTTGAAGCTGGTTTGAGAGCACCCTGCCCTCGCCTTTGTCATCTTGTCATCTAGCAGGAGAGGTCAGACAGCAGGGTGTGGGGCTGGAGGACTCCCTCTATCATGGGCTGAGCTGTACTGTCACAAATCCATATGTTGGAGTCCCAGCCCCCAGAACCTCAGAATGTGACTGTATTTGGAGACAGGGTCTTGAAGGAGGTTAACTAAGATACAGTAAGGTTGTTAAGGTGGGTCCTGATTTAAAGTGACTGGTGTTTTATAAGAAGAGGAGATTAGGATGCAGAATCACACAGAGAAAATGCCGTGTGCGGACACAGGGAGGCGATGGCTGTCCCTACAAGCCAAGGAGACACATCGCCCAAGAAACCAGCCGCACAGAGGCCATGACCTCAGACTTCCAGCCTCCTGGACGGTGAGATGGTGAATGCCTGTTGGTCAAGCCACTTGACCTGTGGTGTTTGTTACAGCAGCCCTGCAAACTATAGACCTGCCCATGCCAAGTGTAGGGGACTCCACACAGTCAGGGCAGCGTGAGAGGCTGGCCCTCCTCCACCGGCCAGTGCTGTGAAAGGCTCCTTGTTCTTCCCATGTCCTCTGAGCCCCCAGATGGGCAGCAGTTCTACCTGCTTCTAGGGGGTGATGAGGTGTTGGGGTGGATAAGCTGAGAATCAGGGATCCCTGAGAGGCGCCATTCCAACCCTTGGTAGTTCTTCTGAGTGTCTACTCTGAGGATCCTAGGCCCCAGCCTGGAGTTCCTGTCATATCCAGTGTTGGGAGCCCTGCCAGCCCTTCCTATACCTGGGCCCTGACAGGCTTGGGCCAACCTATTGACCATGTCCAGGCAGGGTGGTGGGAATGCCCTCCCCCATCCCACCTGACTCTGTGACTAGAAAAGGCAAGTTCACCATCCTTGATTGCTGCTCTCAAACTTGTTCCACCTGGTGTTGTCACACCTCCCGATGCCCCGGAGGCCACATGGCTCCAGGGTCAGTCCCTCGGCTGGGGCGCCTGGGCATCAGTGGGTCCCACAGCTCCAGGAGGAGCAGGACAGTGAAGTGGCATGCACAGGTGTGAGGGAGTGGTGCCCACAGTCCAGGAGGAAGCTCTGTTGGAGGCGTGACCTATGTGATAGGGAAGGGCCTTGCTGGTTATAAGGGAAGGGGGTGACTGCTGAACCCCATGACCCTTTAAAATGCTATTAAAATACCTCATCTGGAACTGAAGTACAACCTTTTTTAATTTAAATTTTAGCATTTTAAGGGAAATTGATCAGTGGGACTCAATAATAATTTCATTTATTTGTCTTACCACAGTAGCAGGACTGTCTCAGTACCAATTACTCACTGTGGTCCACTGTGCTAGGGGCCAGAAGGGACAAGGAGGTGGGGAAGGCAGCCTGCAGGTCTGGCAGGAATGGGCAAGCCTTGCCTTTTGCCCTCACCCCATCACCAGGCTGGCCTGGAGGAGGCAGGAATGGCCTATTTGATTCCTCCTACCCCCATTCTCAGAGCCTTGTGGCGGCCGTGGATGTCAGATCAGTTCTGGAGTGGGTTGGCGATGATGGCTGGGTGGGGCTGCCAAGGCCACAGCGATCTCTGGAGAAGGCCTGAGGTTGTAGAGGGCATGTGCAGGACCCACTGGCCCCATGGTTTCATTACGATCTCTGGCTCTTGGGGAAAAGCAAACTGAGTAGGCAGCGGGACACCAAGGTTTGACGGGCTTGGGGCAAAGGAGGGCTCCAAAGCTCAATGACCTAGTGGCTTGTACTTGTCTGTCCCCCTGTCCCTCCTGTGACCCCTTTAGCTGAGCACGCATCCCTGTACTTAGCTAAGAACTCTGCAAGGGAGACTGAAGATGGCACATTTTAAAAAAATTTATTCATTTTAGAGAGGAGAGAGAGAGAGAGAGAGAAGGGGTGGGGGAGTAGGAAGCATCAACTCAAGAAGGGGTATATTTTTTTGCAGCTTTCACCTTCAGGGTTCTGTAGAAATAACTTTCTGCAGACCGGCCCGGCCAGGGACAGCATGTGTTTCATGTAGAACAATAGTTGCATTTTCCTTGGGAGACAGCATCAGGTTCCCAGACAGCTTTGCCCCGGCAAGGCCTCCCCTGGGGCAGACGCCAACCTGCGCCGGGGCTGTCTCTCCAGCACCCTGTCCATTAGTAAGAGAAACACTTGACCGAATTGAGAGCTTCCTCTTGAAAGGAGCAGGCTCGCAAGGAAGCCCTGGTGTGTGTGTGGGGGATCCCAAGCACAGGGGCAGCCAGGCAGAGGCCGCCTGAGCCTGTGATGCTGCTAGCTTTCAATCTTGTGCGCATGCACCAGAGCTTTTGTTCCTCCTTCCTTTAACTGTTTATACCAAAGTCTACATGCTCAGGGGGTCAGGGGGAAAGGAAAGAAAAGAGGATCTTCCTGGTAGACCAGCCCTTTCTTGCCTCACCTTCCCCCTCTGTTCTGCCCAGAGGCGACTTCCTGGAGAGGTTCCGGTTTATCCCTCCCACCACCCTACCTCAACATCACAGTCTTG
Source organism: Rhynchonycteris naso (assembly GCA_037038555.1). Lineage (NCBI taxonomy): Eukaryota > Metazoa > Chordata > Mammalia > Chiroptera > Emballonuridae > Rhynchonycteris > Rhynchonycteris naso. The sequence goes on along the minus strand of CM072996.1, from coordinate 95,599,616 downwards.
TGTTATTTCCTCTTTATTTGTACTCTAAGGCACTATCGTGCTTCTCCCAAGTCCATGCAGAAGATGCTACTGCTTCTACTTTTACCCCGTTTATCTCTAACTTCCTGCCCCTGTTTTAATCCCACCTCCAGAGGTCCAGGTTTTTGCATGCACCTGTCTTCAAGACATATGTGCTCTTGTACAATGTTGTTTTGTGCCTTTGTTTGTTTTGAAAGCATGCAGAGTGTGTGGGCTAGAACCTCATTCTGTCTCTCGTTGTGCAGGTGATCAGTGTCCCTCTAAGCTCCCCTCTGGCTTCTCCACACATTGGCTCGTTGCTTCTAACTTCTACAGGCATCTTCTGGTCTGACGCCCAACATTTCCCCAGACACAGTGGCCATGGCACTCCTCAACAACCTTCCCGGGTAGACCTGATGGTGAAGTCTCTGGAGTATCGCCCCCATAGGGAATTTCTGGCCCATCAGTAATCAACACGCTGGCTTTACTGAGCTGTGCCTAGTTGTGCAAGTTCACATGTGGGCTTGGCGCACAAGCGTGGTTCCTTTATGCCTTTTTGTTAGTATCAATCAGTTTGCTAGTTTTGCCAGTCCAAGGTAAAAATAGATATAAATCATATATAGTCATAGGAAGAGAGAGGAAGAGAGAGAGAGAGAGAGAGAGAGAGAGAGAGAGAGAGAGAATGCACTGCTTCTGTAATTTGCATATCTCTGATTTATAGAAATTTTGAGCATCTCTTCATATACTTCTTGGCCATGTGTTCTCTATTTATAAATTTCCTTCTGTTATCATTTGTAGAATCCCCTTGTATATTCCAGGTTCACACGGTCAGTTTTCCATGTTACCAATACCTGCTGCCATCTGTTAAGCACAGATAGACAATTAGAGTTACTAACGAATTCTGGATATGACTAGATAAAAAGGAATGGAAAAAAACATCTCTTTTGTTGTGGTTGATAGTGTACATGCTACATGTAACTATTAGCTTGAACTTCATCATATTATTCAATTTATGTATCTTTGCTCATTTTATGAATCTTTATTCAGTCTGTTTTGAGAAGGGCATTTTGTTAATTTAAATATATAGCCACATAGCTTCAGGCTATATCATTCAGTGTCCATATACTCATTTTTTAGAAGACATTTTTATTTTGAGATTGTAGGCTGACACACTGTTGTAAGTACTAATAGGAACCCCATACAGCCTTTACTCAATTTTTCATAGTAGTAACATCTAGTATAACTAGAACATCACAACTAGGAAATTTATACTGAAGATATCCTCTGCCCTTATTTAGATTTCACCAGTTTTACAAGTTGGACACGTGTGTGTGCACCCGCACCACTGCTGGTGAAGGAATGAGAGCATCCCCTGCTTCTGCCTGGTGGGGGTGAAGGGTTAGCTGTCCACTCAGTCCTGATGATGCCGCCCTCCAGGGAGACAGAGTGTCACCATGTGCTTGTTCTGTGCAGGAAGCCTGGGTAGCCTCATGTTTTGTGTTGCAGGTGAGGTGAGGTGAGGTGAGGTGGGGTTCAGCTCCCAGCCTGGCCCACTGGAGCCACGGCAGCGGGATTGTGGCTGTTTATGGTGAATACCTAGAACCTATCAAGTATCTCTCCATTTTAGTCCTTGTTGATTAGAGGTAACCCTTTCTGTGTACCCAGTTTCCTAGGAACAGCAATTTCATTGCTCTTTACGCAATGTTACTTCTCTTGATCACCTAATTCAGTGGTCGGCAAACTCATTAGTCAACAGAACCAAATATCAACAGTACAAAGATTGAAATTTGTTTTGAGAGCCAAATTTTTAAACTTAAACTATATTGGTAGGTATATTGTTATTAACTTAATTAGGGTACTCCTGAGCTGGCCTTTGCACCCGCACTCAAGGGGTCAAAGAGCCTCATGTGGCTCGCAAGCCATGGTTTGCCGACCACTGGACTATTTTCTTCTGGCTGTAGGACCTCTTTCTAGACTTTCCAGAGAGGTCCCTTCAGCACTGAAGAAGTCTGAGGTCACATACTTCCAAGACAATCTTTCTTTGCCTTTTCGTTTAAACTAGAATGTAGCTATACATAAACTTTTGTGTTGAAGTTCTTTTCTTTCAGTGATTTGCATGTGAGTGTGACTCTATTGTCATCTTCTTCTCCATGCTGTTGTTAAAAGACCGATGGCACTCAGTTCTAATTATTTTCTGGTTTGGAAATCAGTGATCCTTCTCACTGAACACATTTGAAATTTTTCTTTGTCTCTGATATTGTTAATATTTCTATAAGGTTCTTACTGTAGACTTTTTCCCTTATCTATCGTTTGGTACATGGTTAGGCCTTTCAACTTGAAGACTTTTATCCTTCTTTAATTTAGTAAAATTTGGTCTTAGTTCATTGGCTCAGTGGTAGCGTGTCTGCCTGGTGTGTGAATGTCCTGGGATTGATTCCCAGTCAGGGCACACTAAAGAAGTGACCATATGCTTCTCCATTCCTCTCCTTCCCCCTTCTCTTTTCTTCTCTTTCATACCCTCCCACAACCATGACTCAATTGGTTTGAGTGCATCATCCCTGGGTGTTGAGGATGGCTCCATAGAGCCTCCACCTCAGGAGCTAAAAATAGCTCAGTTGCGAGCATGGCCCCAGATGGGCAGAATATTGGCCCCAAACTGATGACCCAGGTGGAGCCCAGTTTGGGCACATGCGGTAGTCTCTCTATTTCCCCTCCCCTGATCTGGAAAAGAAAAATAATAATAATTTAGTAAAATTTAACTTTTATTTTCTTTCAGTAATTCTTCCTCTCTGTATGTACTTTCTGTTTGTTAGACTTGCAGTATATAAATATTTATTGCTTGGTATATCAATCACACTTACTAACTTTCCATGTGGATTTTCTGTCTTTGCTTCTCCTTGGTCCCTGCTGGGAAAGGCTCTGTACCTGTCATTAAGCTCACACATTTCCCCTTCCTGCTATATCCATTCAACAAGCCATCCCATGCTTTGAGTTTTCTTTAACTCGTGTTTTTCATGTTTAATATTTCTCCTTGTTTCTTCTTCAAAACTTCTGCTGTCTTTATTTCATGTGAAGAATATCTTTTTTCTTCCCCTCAAGAATATTTATTATATTTAAGGTCTTTGTCCGTCTTAGTCTCTCAATTCCTCTTGACCTGATGTAGATCAATTTATTACGTGTTATTACTGCGTTTTCTCCTCAGCTGTCTCCTTCCCCCACCTTGTGAACTCAGCTCTCAAGGGGCCAGCTACCCTGACTGAGGGTACACAGAGGGGCGACAGTTTTACAGGTGTGGGCACACAAAATAGAGTTAATTCTTGTATTATTATTTATTAATTATTGTGTATCATTTCCCACACAAACAACTATAAACCTACATTTGCCCACCCTGTATTTGACTAGGAGAATGGGCTAAAGTCAAGTTCTTATTTTCACTCATTCTTGTGATTTTTAAAAAGGAGCTAACATGCTCTAGAGAGAAGCCTCGGTATCTAAGTGTGGGCTTGAGTTTTAGGTAACCCTTCCTATCTAGGACACCTGTCTCTACCCATTCCCTGAGATCTGATTTTTTTTTTCCCTAGAGATTGTCTTTGTATATTGAGTGTGATCCTATAACTCTTGGAGTCAACTAGTTGAGATGTTGAAAAGAAAGTATCTATGGACCATCTGGTCAACCTGTGCTTTGTAGCTATAAACTTTTCCTGCATAGCAGTCTGATGTTCCTTAAAGTTAGCTTCTACCCTTCAAAGCTATTGCTTTCGTGATCACAGCAGGGTCAAGGCAAGGTTCAGTTCACTCTGGACAGGGAGGCAAGTATGTCACCCAGGTTATTCTCTGCCCACAGTGCCTGGTTCTCTGCCATGGATGTCCTGTTCTCACACACCAGGGCTCTGTTGCCTTCTGAATGCCCAGGAATTCCTCACAGCTTTTACCTTGGTATAGCTCGTTCTCCAAACACTATATCCACAGAGCCTAGAACACGAGGGGTTCCAAACAACACTGCAAAAATTTGGAGGACAATAATGAAGGAAAAACGATCTTTGTTCATTTAGGCTGTTTGCATCATAATTAGCCACATTGCTTCAATCGGCTGCGGTTGGACAGTGGTCATTGCTCTTGAGAATACTGTGTCAGAGTTGCTCTCTGAGGATAAGCAGCACATGGTAGTCAGCACTCTGGAATCCCAGTTACACATGGTTTACCCATCTGAGTGTTGGGGTGCCCAGAGAGCTGTCTGGTGGTTGGCCAATGTCAACACTAATACAAATGCTTTGATGATGGGAGAGTGAATTTGCATCAAACAGAAGAGACGCAGCAGGGTTCTGTCCTGACCCCCCGTCTACTGATATTTTCCCCTCTGCTTTTGGAATGCTTTTGAATTTTTCTTCCCTGAAGAACTGAGTCCCTTCCAGATCAGGACAGAAGCATACTGGCAGGAGGTGAAGCCCTTCCTCTGCCCCCTGGTCTGTCATATGACAGCTGCCGGCTTCCTCCGGCACATACCGCAGATGCCAGAGATCACTCAAAGTGACGGACTGTTCAGCTCTGGTGGTCCTGGGAGGCCTGAGCATGCATTCAGAAATGGTGCCATCATGCGTCCAGTGTCTGTACCGACGGCTAGCAAGGAGGCAGTGGGGGGTCAGGCACACTTGGCAAGGCAGGCAGCTTCTCTGGAGTTCATCTAAGTTTAAACTACAAAAGCTTAGATTACAACAGGGACTTCATCTCACAGAAGCAGTGAGATATACTTGTGTAAAACTCGGAGAACATTCTGGAGGTTCATTCATTTATCCAGCAAAGATTCAATCATCACAGGGACCTTGTGTGACCCTTCCTGGGACACAGCAGTGGTGAAAACAAACAATGAGGTTTACTTTCTAGTGGAGAGAGATTGATGCATAACATTGAAATGCATTAACAAAGATGACTATTTCAGATAGTCATAAATGCAGTGGGGTGGGAATAAAATAGTGTGAGAGAAGGGGTGCAAACTTGGGGTTGGCCACTTGTCTAAACTAGTAACAAGGAACATCTCTGTTAGCAAATGATGCATGCTCCAAGCTTTGCCATAAAAATGCCCGAGGGGAACATTCCTGGCAGTGGGAACAGCAGGCACTGAGCTCCTGACCTGTGATCAGCTTTAATCTGTGAGAAAGGGGTCCGTGCGTCCGTGCTTTGGAACTCTGTGATCAAAAGAGCAAGGAAGGAGATCTAAGAAGTGAGCAGCAACAAGTCATGAAAGATATGTCCATTCGGTTTCCATGTGCAATGCAAACCCATTGCAAGGATGTAACCAGGTGTTTTTCCTGCTTTAATTTTAAGATCTCTCTAGGTTGTGTGCAAATCATAGACTATACACTGAGGAATAAAAGCGAGGAGAGTGGATAGAAAGGTACTGTAGACAAGAGATGATGTTGGAAGGGACTCTGGTAGTAGCAATGGAGGTGGAGGAAAATGGGAGAATTTAAGAAATATTTTGGAGCCATGGTTGACGAGACTCCGCTCTGAGGAATGAGCTGGATACCTTAAGGGTGTGGGGATGAGCTAAGTAAAGAACGGTACCATTTCGGAAGATAGAGAAGGCCAGGGAAGTAACAGAGTTGGTGGGTGGAAACCTGAAATTTCCATTCTGTTCTATTTGATGTGTCCCTTATACTTGCAAATGGTAGCGGATGCTTAGTAAAGAACAGACATCAGTACAGGTGGTGGGATGGTTTGGGAGGACACTGACCAGAGCAAAGTGGATAAAGCAGACCTTGGACTCTGACCATGGTGGTCTGGGACAGAGAAACGGCATGGGGTTGCACTTGGGGTGGGAAGGAAAGGAATGTACTGGCGGGAGGTGAGAACAGACGGGGATAAAGATAAGAAATATTTTAGAATACCAACTTTGCCAAAGATGCGACGTTAGAGAAGGGACAGTAGGACGTTTAACTTGTTTCACTCAATAGTAGAGGAATTGGCACAAAACTAGAGGAGAACTGAGGAGGGCCAAGTTTGGAAGAGAAACAAACTCAGGTTTGAGTTTGGACAAGTTGACTTAAAAGCATGTGTTCTGGCACTTTTGGTAATCCTACATTATTGTGGTTCTAAGCCCAAACTCAGGGTGAGGTCTTTTTCTACCAAGTTAAACATTCCTCTGTTTCTTTTACAAAATAGCATTTATTATTATTATTTTTTCTAATTAGAGAAACAACCCATACTTATAGCAAAACATTTTAAAAAATCTAAAAAGGAAAAAAAAATGTCAAAATCTGACTGCCCAGAAATAATAAATGGTAATATTTGATGTTTTACAAACACATGCACATTGTGACCTTTATTTATAATTTTTTTTAGTATTTTTGTTGTGTTTTTAAAACTAGGTATATGGTGTGTATTTTCCCATGCTGTTCGACATGCCTCCATATAGTACTGATTAATGGTGTTATCATCTTTCAGGCTTAGCAAGTAGACACTCAGAATTGGTCCCCACCCCCTTTCTGAGACTGCTCCATGCTGGTCCCGATCCATTCTATCTTTTATGTGGTGACATTTCCCACTTGGGAAGGATAGGGGCCTACGCAAGTAGGGTCACATGACCAAAGCTACACTTCAAGGAATCTGACAGTCTGAGAAAATTTTCTTGGAAATAAGTGAGGTCTGCAGGCTGGTGGCATTTGATTAATGATCACCGACCAGCAATTTCCTCACGCTGACGTTGACCTCTCTCCCTGCTTGTCCTTCCTCTTCATGTTTTTTTTTTTTCACAGACTGTTTACAGGCCTAAAAATAAATGGGAAAAAGGAAGGAGAGCACAGAATAGAAGTTGGTGTTGCCCAGAAAAAAACCAGGCTGTTTTAGCAGCCCCTGAGATAAATCCTCTTCAGAGCAAGGCTGGCCCATCAGTGTTCCCTGCTCACCTGGGGATGGGGAGCACTCTTGTGGGTTCCAGGTGATGGGGAGAAGCAGGAAGGAGGCAAAGGGCATCCCCACTGAGAGCAGTGGGGTCACAGGGGGACCTGAAAGGATGAGAGAGCACAGCAGGGGGCTCACTCCTCCCCACTCCCCAATCCTCCGCTCTGGGAGGTGCTCAGGTAGGCCCTTTGAAGTGTGAAGTCACCCAACTTCACAGCTCGGTGGCTGGAGAAGAAAACTGGTGTTTGCATGGTTCTTGTGACTAAGAGTGTCCCCCATTCAGAACACAAGCAGGAAGGCACCACGAGAGAAGAGATAGGCAGAGCTTTCTGGTTTAATTGATGCATTGTATAATCGATGGTATTTTTTAGGTTTGAGATGGGAATAGAACTGCTTGGAGTGACATGGAATGAGGGATTTCGTGTGTGCATGTGTGTGTGCGTGCGTGTGTGTGTATGTGTGGCTGCACTGGACTTTACACAATCGCATGAGTAGCTGGGAAACAGTAATAGTCTGGGAGAGTCCAGTTGGTGAGTCAGGCAGGCAGGGACCCTGGAGAAGAAGTCTGTGCACCTGTGCCCGGTGCCGCCTCCATTTGCCTGAAGGCATCGCAGGTCTATTGATGGAACAGCTGCACACACATGGTGGGGGGAACAAGACACCTAGGAGCCCAGGACGGAAGCTCAGGGACCCCTCAGGACAGGTTGGGACCCCCAGGGCGACATGGACACCCCTGCTTCTCGTTCACTGCCTTTTAGTTGCGGCACCTTAGTTGTTCAGAGGAAGGTGACTTTCATCTGTAACACGTTTGACAGTATCAGGGAAGACACAGAACTTGGGAGACCTCTCACTAACAGCTGTGGGACAGTTTGCTTCACAAAGGCCCGTGACATTTGTTGTTGAAGATAGCAGACTGACTATGCTCACGTGCCCTGCTCCTCTCTCTTAACCCTACTAAGATGTAGAACAGGAATGAGCACCCCATTGAGTCCTACAGACAAAGAAAGCATATGCTGACCAGGGACTCAGCCGAGGGATAATGACAAGAAGAGGTCCTCTCTTCAACCATCCTGCTGGGAGGGGCAGAGCACTCGGGAGGCCAGCTGGGTACATGGCCTACAGCAGGGCAAGAGGCAGGTTTGGGGGGAGAGCCTCGGGCTGCATGGTGCCTCTGACATTCTGTGCAGTAGTGACTGCTATGGCTGCCACCACCCACCCTGCCACGGAGGTAGGAGTTAGTTTCCTGAAGTCACCATTCCAAAGAACTACAGAGTTGGTACTGAGAACAATCGAAACTTATTATCTCACAGGGCTGGAGTCTGGAAGTCTGAGATCTAGGTGTTGGCCAGACCACACTCCCTCTGAAGGTGACAAGGAAAGATCTGTCCCAGGCCTCTTTCCTGCTGGTAATTCCTCGGCTGTGGCTGGCTAATGTTCCTCACATGCATGTCTCTGTCCAAATTTTTACCAGTTATATTGGATTAAGGTCCACCCTAATGACCTCATCTTAGTTTAACTACATCTATAACAACATGTCTCCAAACAGTGTTACATCCACAAGTCGACCTACAATGGAGTGGAGAGTTTACTGGCAGGACGAATAAGGACTCCCCACGTTAGAGACGGTAGAACCAGAAGAAGGCTGGTGCCAGAGGCACTGAAAAGGTGAGTGAAGTGGGCATCAGCCTGAGTGGCCCTGCCCTGAGCCCTCCCTCCCTCCTCTGTCACAGGGAGAGCCATGCGGCCCACCTGCACTCCCCTGAGGAGAAAGTTCAACATTCTCAGAGCAAAGATCATTGGGTATTGAAATTGGGTGGTTTCTCAATTGAGTGTGGGTCATCTGCTCATGGTGTCCAACTGTGGCCATCGCCCATCCCACCTACCCAGATTCCTATTAGCACATTAACGCTTCCTCCTCTGAAACACTAGTGGACAGCCAGACACTGGACAGAGAGTCTCATGAGACACTGAGACTCACAGGAACAAGAGCAGAGAGCAGGCGGGCAGAAGACACAATGGCAGAGGGGTCGGCTACAAGGAAGTGGAAGGGAACTAGACTTTGGGTGGTGAGCACACAATAGTATATTCAGATGCAGCACACCGCAAAGTTATATAATGTTTTTAAGCAACACTATGCCAATCAATTCAACTTAAAAACCCAGAAATGACAGAGAGCTAAAAAGAACTAAAAAGTGCAGGAGTTGCCCTCCCCCCAACCTTGGGGTTGAGTTCTTAGACCCCCCAGTGAACGTCTTAAAGGCCAAGGATAGTGTTAAAACCTATAAATACTGTGGTTTTCCCTGTACATACACACCTATGCTACTGTTTAATTTATAAATCAGGCGTAGTAAGAGATTAACCATAGTAACTAATAATAAAATAGAACGATTACAATACTGCGCCGTAATAAAAGGGGTGTGAGTGTGGTTTCTCTCTCCCAGAATATCTCATTGTAACCACCTCTCACTTGCAGTGATGGTCTTGGTGTCCCTCGGGTCAGGGTTCTCTTACTGACTTTGCACAAGCTCCGTGATTTCTGGAGCAGCACCTTGCCGTCAGTCACAACATGCTTCTGTTCATGTCTCCGACTCTAAAATGTTATGCCTTTTCCACATCAAGTAGGTATTTATCATGCGCTGTGGCTGTAACTCTTGCCATTTGAGGTACAACCATAAAGCTGTCATGAACTTATTTTCCTTTTTTTTTTTTTTTTTAACAGTTTCACAGATAGAAGATTTGTTCTTACCATAGATCTTGGCAACTCAGCATCCATTTTCTTCTCTTTTATTAAGTCGAGACTTTTTACCTTTTCACTTAAAGGTCCTCCCACCCACCCCTGCCCACATAGTCAAATTGCCATCATTCCTCCTCTTGTGCTTTGGGGACATTCTTAAGTAAAGTGAGTGTGAATTGAACATCAGCGCTGTGATATCACGACAGTTGATCTGCTCCAATGGGTGGGAGGGTATACAGTGTGGAGACGATGGACAAAAACGGGATGGCTTAAAATGTCACCAAGCTACTCAGAACATTGCACTATGTAAAACATACCAATTATTTATTTCTGGAACTTTCCATTTGATATTATTGTGCCTTGGCTTACCAAGGGTAATTGAAACTGACCATTGACTATGGATAAGGATTATTAGTTAATGTTCTCAGGGTTCAAAGAAGGGGTTGCATCCATAGAAAAAGAAAACTATGGTATGAAAAGAGAATTACTAACTACTGGTCAACAGAGAAGATAGAACGTAGATATTTCAGACATGAAAGCATCTATCTATCTATTTATCTATCTACCTACCTACCCATTCATCCATTAACATCTGTATCTATCCATTCATTATCTATTGATCTATTTACCTATCTGTAACCAATTATCTATCTAAACTTCTATCTTTCTCCTGAACCCTTTCTTTAAAAACTACTGAAGAATGCATTTAGCAAATTAAGGAGAGAAAGGCCAGGTAAGGTGGCATCTGGGAACAGAAGAGCCAACCCAGAAGGGAAGTAGGAAAGGCCCAAAAGTTTCTAGGGAAAAAACCAAGTTCTTTGAATGTGGGAAAGTGTTGAGATATTTAACAGATGTGTTATAGTTTTACCAGTGTTACTAGAAAGTACAGAATAAATTGAGCCAATAAAAACAGAAGGCAGTTTTAACTTCAGAAAAACCTTACCAAAATTGTGTGAGATAGGAGGCACAGTCCGTCCCTGCATCAGGGGATGCTCCGTACCCCAACTGCTGGGAAGGGGAGAGGTAGAGAGGCATGCACAGCATGAGAGGAGAGAATCAGTTCTTCAGAACCTGCCTTAACAGAAAGTCAGTACAGAAGCCCCGGGTTCGAATATGGCCAGGGCACACAGGATAAGCACCCATTTGCTTCTCCAACCTTCCCCCTCTCCTTTCTCTCTATCTCTTTCTTCCCTGCCCGCAGCCAAGGCTCCATTATAGCAAAGTTGGCCTGGGCGTTGAGGATGACTCCATGGCCTCTGCCTCAGGCACTAGAATGGCTCCAGGTGCAACGGAGCAACTGCCCAGATGGGCAGAGCATCACCCCCTAGTGGGCATGCTGGGTAGATCCCAGTCTGGTGCATGTAGGAGTCTGTCTCTCTGCCTCCCCACTTCTCACTTCATAAAAATACAAAAACAAAAAAAGTCAGTATGGCCTGACCTGTGGTGGTGCAGTGGATAAAGTGTCAACCTGGGAACACTGAGGTCGCCAGTTCAAAACCCTGCACTGGTCTGGTTAAGGCACATATGAGAGTTGATGCTTCCAGCTCTCTTTCTCTCTCTCTCTCTCTCTCTCTCTCTCACTCTGTGTCTACTCTCTAAAGTGAATAAAATAAAAAAAAAAAGAAAAAAAGAATAATTAAAAAAAAAAAGTCAGTATGGTATTCCAGATTCATTCTCAATGAATCAAGACATAGCAGAACAGTATATAAGGTGTCCTCGGGTTACGACACAGTTTCATTCCTATGACAATGACATAACCTGAATTTTGGTGTAAGTTGAAACATACTTTAGCCTAAGTCACTTACCTATTCTAATACAGTGGTAAACTCATAATCTAGACCATAAAAACACAGCTAAAGCACACAAAAAGGAAAAGGACATAAATATACTGTACTGTACTGTACTGTATGTACACTGTACTGCAGAAACAGAAAAAATGACAAAAAATTAGTGTAAAAAATGCCTTACCTTTATTCCTGTGGTTGGCTTGCACACTGGAAGGGGCATTGCAAGGTGGGAGAGAGTGACCTATTGGGAGGAGGAAGCTGGAGAGGCAGGAGAACCTGCAGAAGGTGCTGGAGATACTGGGTCAGGTGAATCAGGGTTGCCTAAGGAACATGCAGGAGACGCTGGAGATGATTCTGCCTGCACTACAGGTGTTTCATCTCAAGAAGCAGCTGATGTAGAGGGTACAGGATCTGTTGCAGGTCTCTCTACTTTCTTAAAGAATTTTTCCAGGCTAGTCTGGAAGGTTGATGACCTCTCTTCCAAATTTGCAAGGCTTCCATAACAACTGAAACATTCATGTCTCAGTTTAAAGTATTTATGGGAGTGAGTGTCGCGAACTCCAAACGTTGTATGTTGAGACTTTCATAACCAAAGGACCCCCCTGTATTACAGATACATACAGAAGTAAATATTAAAACAAAAAAGAACATTCAGAAGTTGAAAATACTTTCCTAAAAGAAGTAGGGGTAATTTAGGCACAAAGCCCAACACTTTTAAAGTAGAATCTACTTAGAACTCTGAACTCACTGTGTCGATAGACTGAGTTAAAAATCGGAAGACAACTTTACAGCAGAAAGGCAAGCCAAAGACTGGGCACATGCTACTATCGGAGGGTTCAAGGAATGAAGGGTTTCCAGCAGGAGTTGGTGTTGACCTTCATGAGGGAGCCTGGCGCATGGAGTTCTGCATTTACGCTGTCACACATGAAAGGAAACTCTTCTAGTTCCTTGGGACCATATCCACCCCCCACCCACATTCCACCCCCTGCCTCAGCCCCATCTGTCACCCTTTCTTCAACAATGCTTTTGTGGCAGGATGCTTATAGGACTGACGTGAGTGACAGACAACTGTTGCTACCCCCAGCAGGGCTGGTCAGGTCAGAAGGCTCTGAGAGCCCTTGTCAGTGGTGGGAAGGGCAACGTCCTTCTCGGCTGGTTCTGACAAGCTGCCACTCTCCCCCGAGGGACTTACCGTAATTGCTAACAGATAGCTGCTGTCATAAACCCAAACTCTTATGTAACTGACAGCTGACCATTATTTCCTGTATCTACCAGGGGTCTCATGGTTTGATCCCCCTCCTCTCTTACCCCCACACTGCCTGTCTGCATGTCTGCACCCCCACATTTCCCTCCTCCTGTGGGCTTCTTGGGATGGCTCTCTTCAAGTCCTTCCTCCTGGTGTTCTCAGTCAAGATCTTGGAAACCGTGGGAGTGTGGGGAGAGGGGCCGTACAGGAACATTGTTTCTCCAGCTGCTAGCTCAACACTGCCCCCAGCCAAGCCGCTGCAAGCAGTAGGGCAGCCATGGACTGGAGTTAGCTGGAGAGAAGGGGTAGGGAGAACACGAATGCTAGTGCTGGCTGATGGGAGTGGCAACAATGGACCCTGAGCCTCAGTGTGAGGACCTAGGGTGTGTCCTGAGCCAATGCTGGTGCTCACCAGGTGAAGATTCATGAGGAATGCGGCCCCTCTGGTATGAGCAGTGAGTGTGTCTCACAGGTTGTGTGTGCTGTCATCTCCCGAGCGTGGGCACTGTGGGTCCTGGCTACTTCTCCTCCCTCTCAGACCTCACTGACCAGGGTCATACTTTGTTCCCACCTGGGTAACTTTGCAGCATTTGGTGGCTAGGCAAAGGAAGGGGCAGAACCTCAGAATGACATTAGATGAAACAAACTTTAGGCACTTTTGTGCACAGACTTGGTCATATTGAATGAAGGCATTCGGAAAACTCCACATTGTTCAAATTCAAGCTTATTTTTGAAATATTATAAAGAAAAACTCTTTAAAAACTGCGAGGAGACTAAAGAGGCTGGTTGCTCCAGTGGGGTGTGGGAGAGGGTGTGCATGAGAGGCATGGTGTCCTGAGGTGGGAGCTGGCAGGAGGCCCAGGGGCTGCGTGTGGGCAGGTGGATGTCTCAGGGCCTCCCATAGATGACTGGTGTGGGCAGCTCTTTGCCTGACATCTCTGGCCTTGGCAATATAAAGGTCTCTAGGCCATCTCTCCAGTCAGCTGTGCTTTACACATTCTGATGTAGGAATGTGGCCATGTGACTAGAGATGCCTGAATCAGGGGGCCACCACTGCAAGCAGCTTGAGATTTGGGAACCTGCTTTGGAGTGGGTGAAGCAGAGAGTGGGGCAATGGTGGAGAGTGCCCATTGGGAGGATATTCTGGGATGATCTACACAATCCAAAATGAGAGGCTTCTCTGTCTGTGGTAAATCAGCAGCTACCTGATGTCACTCTGATGACTTTAGGTACAACTAGGTGCATATTATGGAGTCCCTGTTCAGATAGAGGGATCGTGGAGTTGGGGCTTATAGAGTAGGCTCTGTAGAACTGGCCATACATTGACATTGACCTACTGCAATGGGCTGTTGTAAGTCATTCATTTATTTCTTCCTTCCTTCATTTTTCTTGCCTCTCTAATATATGTCAGGGGAGAGTTTAAGTGCTCTAAAAATATCAATAAAATCTTTCTCGTTTGATTTGTAATTTAAGGCCACTGTTTCCTTGTTGATTTTCTGTCTGGATAATCTATTCACTGATGTCAATGGGGTGTTAAAGTCCCCAATGATTACTGTATTTTGCTTTATATATTTAGGTGCTCCTACATTCAGGGCATAAATGTTTACAAGGGTTATCTACTTTATATATTGTTCCCTTTATCATTATGAAATGCCCTTCCTTGTCTCATGATAACCTTTTTGAAGTCTATTTTGTCTGATATAAATATTGGTACCCCAGCTTTTTGCGGGGAGTTTCTATTTGCATGAAATATCATTTTCCATCCCTTTACTTTCAGTTTGTGTGTGTCTTTTCATCTGAAGTCTCTTGTAGACAGCATATATAAGGATCTTGTTTTCTGATTCATTCAGCCACCCTACTTCTTTTGATGGAACATTTAAACCATTTACATTTAAAGGGATTATTGAGCCTGACCTGTGATGGCTCAGTGGGTAAAGCGTTGACCTGGAAAGGTGAGGTCACCGGTTCAAAACTTTGCCCTTGTCTGGTCAAGGCACATATGGAAGTTGATGCTTCCTGCTCCTCCCCCTTCTCTCTCTCTCTCTCTCTCTCTCTCTGTCTCACTCACTCTCACACTCCTCTCTAAAATGAATAAATACAAAATTAAAAAAAGATAGAAAATAAAGGGATTATTGATACATATGTAGTTATTGTCGCTGTATTATTCATATTCATGATTCCCCCCCCTCTTATTCTTAAAAAAATCCTTTTAACATTTCTTGTAATACTGGTGTGGTGGTGATGAACTCCTTTAGGTTTTTCTTGTCTGGAAAGCTCTTTATCTTTTGATTCTAAATAATAGCCTTGCTGGGTAATATAATCTTGGTAGAGCTGAGGATTTCTAAGCATTGCTAATCTACTGCTTCTGGGGCACAGAATAAAGAGAGAGAAATTTTATGAAGGCAAGAACTGATTCCAGTTTATTCTATAAAACTGGTTAATGGTCCAGAGAACTGAGAGTCTCAAAAGAAGCTCCCCATGCCTAGAAGGAGTAGGGGTAATGGGCAGGGTCCCTGGAGATTAAAGAATGGTTTCTCCTAGGAGCAATTGGAAGGGGTTTCTCTCAATCTGGACAGAGGTAATTGAAGGGTCACCTGTGAATTCATAGCACCCGTGACCTCCCACAGTCTTGCTACTTCTCAGGTTCTTTCTCCTTGAAGCAGCTCACAGCCAAGTACAGAGACAGTGGCTACCAGAGCATTTCTTAATAAAACCCTCTTAATTCATAATTTACCCACAGTGGCCTTAAGGTGCTGCTCCTACTCCACCCCCCAAAACCCACCCACCACCCTAACTATCCTGCCCTCCCTCCTGGTCACCCATCTTCCCATGTCAGTAGAACAACCAGGATCAGTCCTAGGCTGAGGAGGATCCCTTGGCTCCTCTGGGGACAGCCAGGCAGGTCCCATCTACTCTGGGCCCTCTGGGGGGCTGGCACAGTCTCCATACTGGCTGCAGTGCCGCTTCCTCCAACTCCCTGTGACAGACGGATCACACTTTCTCTTCTGAGGCTGTGAGGAGTGAACCAGCCCCAGAGCCAAGGCTGGTTTCACGGAGACCCTGAGGTTGGCCCCTGGGAGTGGGGTCTCCTCGCCGTGGGCTGGGTCTCCACCCAGAGCATGCTTCCTGGACTTGGAGGCTGCAGAGGCAGCTCGGCTGAGGCTTAGTGTCTGAAAGAACTGGTACTGGGCAGCTCCACAGGGTCCCCGACCCACAGGGCAGGCAAGGCCCGAGGCAGGGACAGGACTCAGAGAGAGCCCACAGGGCAGCAGGTTGTTAGGAGAGCCCAAGAGGAAGGCCAAGCTGGGGAGGTCCTCCTCATCCTCACTGGACTTGTCCACTGACCCGCGAGTTTTCCCAACGAGAGTGGTCCCTCTGGGAATGGAGTCACCCCTGGGTCCCAGTCCAGAGTAAGTGTGCCTGTGACCCTGGGGAGCAGAAGTCAGGCATCGAGCTCGGTGTGGTGGGAAGTCCTCATGTCCTGAAGGGACAGCAAAGGCTTTGGGCCTGGATGGGTGGGTGTCTGCCTGACCGTGCCTTTTACAATCTTTGAAGTCAACCTCTGGTGAGCAGGCTTTGTCATTGATCCCCAGTAGGGGGTCATGGTCATGTGTCTGGGCATCTTGTTCATCTGCAGCCTCGGGAGGACTTGGGTCCAATTGGGGTGCCCTGTGACTTCGGGGTGCCTGCACATCTTCCTCCTCCTTCAAGGCCTGGAGTCGCTTCTCTATCAGCTGGGAGAAGAGGGGACAGTGACTGACTCTGCACATGCGTGTGACAGGAACAGGAATGTGGCTAATGGGACAGTGGCATTGGGGGGAGGTGGGCAGGGGATGACACACACACATGCCCCTCCTGCCATTCTTCGTACTATATTCCCAGCTTTCTGTCTTTCCCGCCCCCTCTGGGCTCCCACCCTCTCCTATCACCTTCTTCCTGCTATAGTCCTCTCCTTGTCATCCTGCACTGCACCCACCGCAGAGCTGGCCCCTCAGCATGCCGTGCCTACAGCCACGGTGGGTGGCCAGAGTCATGTGGACCCTTGTCCTGGGTTTGCACTGCTCTGGTTTACCTGGGTGCTCTCTCCCATGGCTCACCAGTGGTCCCCCAATCCCTGATCTACCTGAAGTCCCTCCATCCAACTCATTTGAGGCCCTTTCTTCCTTAGGTTCACCTGGCATCCCCCTCCCATCTTCCTAAGGTCCCTCCGTCCCCTAGCTCACCTGGGCAAGACTGAGTTCTTCTTCCTGCTCCAACTCCTCTTCTAGGGCCAAGAGATCCAGCTGTGCTCCTGGGGAATTGAGTTGTGCCAGGAACTGGGGGTGAATGACCGCCTCCACCTGGGACAGAAGGAAGGGCTGTGAGCAGCCTCAGCAGGGAGTCACCTGTGAGTCAGCAGGACTTGGAAGAAAAGTGGGACAGCAAGGATCCACACCATCCTCTTGCACAAGGTGGGTGTTTTATACCATTATGGTCATCAAGCTACAAGCACACATACACGCACACAAAGCAATACATAAGGGCACACCCATGTGCACACAGATAGCACACACCATTCACTACACCCCTGCACAGTATACACACATGCACACAGACACTCACACCCACACACGCACCCAGCTCAGGAACAAAGAATGGAGCTTAATTCCATTGGTTTGGACAGAACCCAGGTCTAGGAGCTCAAGTGCCACCCTCTGGAATCCTGCAGACCGTGGGGCTCTGAGCCAGCCCACCTTGGTGAGGAAGTCTTCTTGGGAACACAGCTTTTCCATGTAGCTCCAGAGACCTGGGTCTGAGTAGGTCCCATCCTCTTCCTGCTGCGACTCCCTTCTGTCCTCATCCCACTCTCCACCTGGCTCCCCGGTGGCTGAGTGGGCCGGCCCCCCCAGCTCGTCCATGATGTCCATGTACTCTTTCACAGCCTCAGGGGGAATCTCCTTGGGTGCCCTGGTCTCCCGGGGTTGCTGGTGTCTTTGGGCGGGCTGGGCCTTGGGTACGGCCTTCCTGGGCATGGACGCTGGAGCGGAGAGGGAAGAGAAGGGAGTGAGAGAGGTTTACGCTTCTACCTCCTGAGCATGTGACAGTGAGGGCAGTGTTTGGGGGGCATTAACGTGGGTGCAGTCAGGTCAGGACCAGTGAAGCTGTGTGACCATGTGAGGGGAGAGGAAAGAGGGGAGCACCAAAGACACTCATGAGGAAGGGTGTGTAGAGCCACCAGTTCTCCAAGGGGCCCTTCCAGCCTGCTGCTTAGCAGACTTTCTGTGAGGCCTTTGACAGGATGCTGGGAGAGGGGTTATGAGAGTTGATCAGGTCCAGACCCCATGGTGACAAGGGGTAGCTGAGACCCTGGCTCTCATGGATGTTCTAGATCAGAGGTCCACAAACTATGGCCCGTGGGCCAAGTTGCGACCACCTGATACCATTTATCTGGCCCCCGCCACACTTCCGGAAGGGGCACCTCTTTCATTGGTGCTCAGTGTATGGAGTACTGTATGTGGTGACCCTCCAACAGTAGGAGGGACAGTGAACTGGACCCCTGTGTAAAAAGTTTGGGGACCCCTGTTCTAGATGAAAGACCAAAGCCCCTTGAAGGAAAAGGACCAATGAAGGAACAGTGGCCTGCTCTAAGCCCTTGTCCTTGGCCATGGGCTCCTGTGGGAGTATCCTGTCATACCTGGCTGTGGGCCCACCACTGGGGCTGGGGGCCCCCTAGGATCAGGTCTCGGTGGGGTTGCAGGAGGTGGGCCTTGTGCCCCCTTCATCCACTGCAACTTCTGAATCTGCATCTCCTCTTCTGCCTCAAACTCCATGAACCTGGGGGTGAGGGAGTCACAGGCTGTGCTGAGAAGGAGGCTGCCCAGAGCCCAGCACTGGCAGCAGCTGATGGAGGGACGGGAGAGCAAGTGCCTTGCGGCCATCAGGGTCTGGACCCCTGGGGACAGAGGCTGGCTGGGGGAGCTCATTTCCTGCACAGCCCCACTGGCTGTAGTCAGACCCCACTGGGCTGGGCACATTCACTTCAGCCTGTCCTGAGCCTTCCGGTCCAGCCAAGGATGAGTCAACATCAGGAGAGGGTGGAGCTCCCAGGGGAGGCAGGACAGAAGAACCCACACTCTGAAGGTGAGGGAGAGGCTTCTGGTGGGGAGAAGGGCCTCTGGGTCTGTGGGGACCTGGTGCTGACCAACACCCCTCCTTGCTACATCCTGTCCGATGAGCCCCGCCACAGCTGTACCCTGCCCTGCAGTTAGCCCTCTCTCCACACTGTGGTCAGTTCCCCTCCCCTCTCCACATACATGCAGCTCTCAGGCTCTGAAACCTGACTCACTTTTCTGCCATCTCGTAATAGATCATCCGGTCAAAGTTGCTTTTACTCTGCCATTCCTGCATGGCCCGCCCTAGTCCCTCCTTCAACGTCATGGTGGGCTTCCGGCGGGACAGGGACCGGAGCACTGGGCTGTAATACCTCAGAGTCAGTCATGGTCTGCAGCCTGGCCTCCACCCCCTGGCCCACCCATTTCAGTGGAGCACATGTACCTCCCTCCCCCCACAGCATGACTGAGTGCTGCAGGTGAGGGACGGGGCATCTGTGTGTGCAGGACAAGCCTTCCTACCTACTGTAGTCACTCCCGCACAATCTCACCAGCCCATGAACCTGGACTTCAGGCTGACCGTCTACTCAAACCCTGCAACTGGGACACCATCCTCAGACCTTCCTGCCAGTATCCCAGGACACGCCAGCCTGTGTGTCCATCCCATGTCCCTCTTTTGTGTGAAAGGCCAAGGTGAGCCCCGGTGCCCTGCCCGGTGCACTCACATCAGGAAGCAGGACAGAGCCTCTGCATCAGGACTCTGGGGAAGGTGCCTCCGGGCCAGGGCCTTGAAGCGCTGCCAACGTCGGAAGTTTTTGTATACACTATTGTCGTTACCGGAGTCATCCGCTGTGGCCTTGGCTAGGGAGGTGGCCAGGCCACCCTCCCTGGAAGCCCCATGTGGCCGTGGCCCAGTGTTCACCAGGGAGCTGGTGGGGGCCAGCTGGGCGGCTGGTGGTGGAGCTTGAGGAGGAAGGCCAGGACACGAGCTGCCCTTGCCGGCTGGGGTGGCCCCAAACGCTGAGGTGGGCATAATCGTCTCCACTGCAGAAGCTTCCAAGAAGAGGGGTGCAGGACACGCAGCACCCCCACTGAGGACCCCTGGGGCACTCCAGTTGAGGGGGGTCTGAGTCAGGACAAAGGCCTGAAACTGGGGGAGCTGTGGTCGTGCATCTTCTGACCCGACCTGGAGAACGATGTTGTGAGCCCCAGTCCCGATGGGGCCATGACCAGCCTCTCCTGACACCAGGGAAGTCCCGGGCAAAGCCGGCAGCACCAGGGGGCCACCAGGAGAGAATGATGGGATCGAGAGGGATGGCAAGTGCTGTTCCCGAGGTGGCTGGTATGCAGGACCACTCACCTGCAGGGGAAAGGGCAGTGCCACGAAAGTGGTCATGGAGGCACCGGGGCTCCTGGTCACATCCGCTTCCAGCACTGCAGATGCTGTTGAGACAATGGAAAGTGGGGGGTGGAGTAGGAGAATCTGCAAACAGGACTGAGAGCTCTGGGTCCCTGTAGCCACTGAGAATCAGAGTGGTGAGTCTCAACAGGTCAGGGCCATTTGGATGGGGACACTGTGGAGTTCGCAAATATCCTCAAGTCATTGTCACACTCTTGATCTCGGGTTGAGAATCAGTCCACTGGAGAGCTTGCTGCTCCTTCACTAAGGCTCGCTGAGCGCTGTCTGCCAGGAATAAGCAGCCCAGCCAGCGCTGACTCTGAGAGCCTCCCGAAGGGTTCCCTGGCACCCGACCCTGCCAGCCTCAGAGGCTGTCACCCATGACATGGCTCTGTGGGAAACGACCCTGGGCGGACACACTAGGGTTCATGACCTTCCCCAAGGAAAGTTCTAGGCACCCCAAAGGCCTCTGTGAACAGTGTCTGAAATGCTAGGGCCCCTTCTCCTCCTCATTCTTCCTTTTGTGTTGTGGTCTCGCACAAGAACAAAAAAGCACTGGAGTGTATCTCTCCACTAGAAGGCAGAATCCCGATACAGCCTCTTCACACACCACCCAGCATGCACATGCGTGTCCGAACCAACAACAGCAAACACTTAACATGGACCAGGTTCTGCAACTCCGACCCCAGTGCTCAGACTAATGGCCACCTCAGGGGTTCTGCTCACAGGAGAGGGGTCTGTGAAGTCGGTGTTGTGTCCCTTAGATTCTGCCATTTCACAGCCAGCATGGCAGCAGGGAATTAGAAAGGGGCTGGTGAATGAAGAGCAGTGGGGCTGTCAGAGGAGGTTTCCAGAAAGTTCCATAGCTGCTGTTGTGTTAGATTGGTCATGGGACTGCAGAGTCTCCGTAGTCTGTTCCCACCCAGCTCCCAGCAATGGAAAGTGAAGGTGCAGTAAGAACCAGGTGTGAACCCGGTGTCAGTGGGACAAAGTTGTCTGGAATTCACCCCTGCTCAGAGGGCTCATGCAGACCCTAGTCCAGGAGACAAGCTACACACCACGTGCCCCTAATCACTCAGGACAGGTGTCCTTGGGCGTGTGCTAATGAGACAGAAGATCATCTCCCTGCTTCTGTGCCGCTCCCCTGCCCCCCTTTGAAGAGGAATGCTTCACAGCGTTGCAAGGGAAAACCAGCCCTGCCGGGCCGCACATATGTTCTGCCTGTGAAGCAGTGACAGAGAATGTGGCAAACCTTCATCTCCAGGGTGAGAGGCAGGGCAGGGGGACACCCTGAGATACAGGACGAGAGGAAGTAGGTCTGAGAACTGAGTTGCCAGAGGAGAACAATTCAGGACAAGTCAGGGAATCAGCAGAGCCCTGTTCTGGTGGAAGTTACCCAACTGCCTTGCCCGTGTGGCATCCAAGACAAGCAGCTCCTTGGACCTAGAAGGAATGAGCTCTGGGCTGGGAGCAGTGGAGAAGCTCTGGTGGCAGCAGCTGGAGTTCTGTCTAACCTCCCCTCAGGGAGGACATTTCATTGTAGCCTTGGCCACAGACAGCCCCCTGGACAACTTTCTGGCTAAGACCACCCTTCCCCACTTCCCCCATTAGCTCTAGCATACTCAGTTCAGATCCCACAGGAGGATATTGTGGACAGCTGCAGGTGCCTGAAGAGCAGGATAAAGCACTAGGCTCTCCCGTGACCCTCCCTGTGCCACCACGTGACATAACCCTCTATTCCCAACACACATATGTCCACGTGGCTAGTGTCCCCTCTAGAAAGAATCCACATGTCTGCTGACATTCTTTCTCCACACCCAGGCATTTCCCGAGTCATCCTGATCCTCCTCTTAGGAGCCCTTCTGTTCAGTGTGGTCACAGGTATCCATTGCCTCCCAGCCTTCCCAGGGGACAGGTCCCTGGAGATCCAGTCCTCTCCTTCCTCTACTTCAGTCCTAACTGTTTCTCCAGTGGAAGTGCCACATATTAACCCCAGGTTTGAGGGACAGCTCAGTCTCTAAAACACACCCCACTTCCAGCTATGGGCTTACCTCCTTCTAAAGCCATCCTGCAGGCTCAGGCGCTGACCACAGCTGCCTAGTAGCCTCCACAATGAGAAAATTCAGGTCCAGAACCCAGGGAGTGACCTGCTCCAACAGATGCTCAGTATCCAGTGAGGGAGGGAAGAGTTTGAATTTAAACAGCGGAATGTAGGACTCCAGACATTCTGCAGCGGGGGAGGGGCAGAGGGTGGGTGAGGTGGGGACATCACATGGAGGGCTCTGGCAGGTAGGCAAGAACCAGTAGTTCCTTTCAGGTATTAAGTGGCAGCACGATTGGTGTGTGCCTCTTTAGTCAATTTATGCATTGGTTTTCTGGATTCACAGCTCAAACGCTTTACTTGATGTTCCCTTTATTTCAGTTCTTGGTACATCAACCTATGTTTGGTCCCTCAGCCAGCTTCCTATTGGGCTCTTGGCTTGTACTTCAACACAGGTTACACTTTCTGAACAAAACTCAGAACATACAGCCTGAAAAATAATGGGTGCTTATAGCCACATGGAGCCCAGTGTTTGAAATTGGGATTGACTCAACAGACGCAGCATATTCATTGCTGAGTGCACATCACTCCTTAGCAAACAGTCCTGTGGTCCCTGCTGGAGGCTGTGCCATCTGCAGCCAGCCCAGCCTTAGGGATGATCCCCTTTGCTCCAGTCCATCAGGGGCAGGCCCTGCAGTCCATATGGCCAAGACCAGAAATCACTACTTTTTGTTTCTGATTACTATGTTCAATGTTTAATTTTTTTAAACCTTTTGAGTGATTTTAATGTAATATTTTAGATAAGAAATGCCTTTGCTTAGTTCACAAATTGTACTAAATGGGAAATGCAAACTGTGGTGATGAGTCTCTCTCCTGCCCCCTTCCCGCGGCAGCACAGTTTCCTTAGCCCCAGGATGCGGTGTTAGCTGTTTCCTTTGAAATTATCCAGAGCTGTACTGTGCAACGAAAGCAAAGGCACACTACTTTTATCTTTAGAAAATGTTTTCAGCTTTTTCCTCTGGTTATAAATTAGTATTTATCCCAATATATTTATTTTATGTGTAATATTATTTATATATACTATAATATAATGATTGTCTTTGCATTGGGAACATGGCTTCTGTCTTTATTTCTGGAGGCTAGATCCTAGACAAGAAGTCCTACAGTCCCTTAAAATTCATGAAGTACATGAAAAGACAGGTAGCCAGATTTAGCAATTAATGGATGCCCAACAGAATTTGAATTTCAGATACAAAGTGAATTAGTTTTATTTATTTATTTATTATTTTTTTAGGTGAGAGGAGAGGAGATAGTGGGGTAGACTCCTGCCTGGTCCCTGACTAGGATCCACCGGGCAACCCCATCTTGAGCTGACACTAAAATCAATCGAGTTATTTTTAGTGCCTGAGGCTGATGTGCTCCTACCAACTGAGCCATCCTTGGCGCCACAGGTCATGCTAGAACCAGTGGAGCCGCTGGCTGCATGAGGAGAAGAGAGGGAGAAGGGGGAAAGGGAGGGAGAGAGAAGCATATGGTCACTTCTCCTGTGTGCCCTGTCCGGGGATCAAATCTAGAATGTTCACATGCTGGGCCAATGCTCTATCCACTAATCCACTGGCTAGGGTCCACAGTGAATTAGTTTTACTCTTGCGAGTGACCAGAAAGAGGATCTGATGATCTCAGTTTCTTTGGAAAGTATAACAAACTCAAGTCAGTAAGCTGAGTCTGCTAATTACCTATATATTACAATAATTACATATATTAAAATATATATTACAACATATATATTACAACATATATATATATATATATATATATATATATATATATATATATATATACTTGTGGAGGGTGAAATTGTTCCCACATTACCTGCTATGCCAATGGAAACTGGCCCAGTCAACTCTTGATCAATGTTATAAAATAACTTTGCAAAAGAAACATATACGAATCAAGAGTTATTGAAAAATCTCTACATACAAAAAAAATCCACTAAGAAAAATATTCTAGTACAGTAGTGTGTTTGGGAAAACTCTAGTCAGGAATAAGTATCGCTTGCAGTATTTATCCATTGCTGGCCTGCCAAAAATTTTGCGCTGGTCTGTGAAAGAGGTAACCACCCTGATGTATGAAGATTATAATCACTGGCTTCAAGTGTTTCTCAGGTCTAAAGTTCTTTGCCAGAATTGTTTAATGGGACACCCAAACTCTGTAGGAGGAAGGATATACTATTTTTAGAAACCAGGGAAATGCATCCAAAGGGCATGAGGAACCTGCCCCAATATGAGGACATGTGCTACTTACTGTAGGTAGATCTCCCCAAACTCTTGCACTAGGGTGGTATCTAAGTGCAGGGATTGCAGGCCTGCAAGTGCTCGTATCACGGGCGCTGGTCTGAAGGAGGGACGAGGGCCGGTGGTGGGGGTTCCTGAGGAGGAGGATGCCTGGCATGTTCACAGGTTCGCACCCTCCACCTCCTCCCTCTCCTGCAAAGACATCCTGGTGATAGCGATCTCGCGCTAGGATGCACGCGCACCCCCTGGGGGTGGGGCTCTGTCTTGAAGCGGTTCCCAGCGTCTGATGAGCAGTCGTTTGGCCCAGGCAATGCGCATGCGCTGCTGGGGAGCAGGGTGCTCACTGGGCATCCTGGCTGGGCACGGTCCTGGCATGGCTGCCTCCAGGGTCCGCTACGTGAACCGGGAGGTGAGGGAAACACGCGGATTTCTCACTCCTCAGGCGGTCCCACTCTTCACTGTTGTTCCACTCTGACTGTTCCGCCCAGGTCTGTGTTCAGGTCCTTGCAGCTCACTTCCGGTGGTGTTTACACCAGGCAATGGGTGGCGCTGGATGGGGATAGTTGGGAAGGGGCAGGGCTGACTCGCTGCCAGCCACGTCTTCGCAGTGGGGTGGGGTCTCTGTGCCCACATGCAGGTAGGAGGGTTTTGGGTGTTTGCGAGCAAGGGGAAGTAGTGCCCGTGGTTTGTGCAGGGTACGGATCGTGTTGTATTTGGAGGGTATTGTGCTGCATTGCATGCACACTCCAGGATTTGCCATCGGTATTTGGGGGTATTTTCCTGTACCTCTACCCCTCCCTGAATGTGGGGGTTTTGCTGATGGCCGGTTTGGAAGGATGAACTGCAAGTGCACAGGGCACTGTTAGGAGAGGTGCTTGTACTACTGCTTGGGTGTGTGATGCATTTGCTTGGTATTTGGGGAATGTAGGAGGATCACCGTGTGTTCAGGGCGTGGTGTAGAGTTATGTGTATTTTTTTCTGTGATTGTTCAGGGGTGGTCTGTGCCAGTGTTACAGGACTGGTGAGTGTTGTATACCCAGGGGAGATGTGGTGTTCGTGTGGTTTGATGTGGTGTTTGTGTGATGGTGTATGTATTCTGCGAGATGGAAAAATTAATACTGTATAAGAATTCGGGAGTGTGGTGTTGTGTAGCTGCAGGTAGTGCAGCATTATGTGTGTATGTATATGGGATATTAGGCATAGAGCGATGTGTTGGCAAATTTATAGTGTACTGGGTAATTGTGGGTATTTAGGGAGCTTGTGGAGAGTTGTGTGTGTATTGACTTGGTGTGTATATTCAAGAGAAATGGCTGTATGGGGGAATATTTGCTGGAGCTAAGTGTCTATATATTTCATAAGGGGGCTATTAGGCTTATGTATTTTGGGAAGTGAATGTATGTACATCTGGTGGAGAGATGGATTTCTATGTTTGTACAAGGGAGTGGGAAACTTGTATTTGTATGTATCAGAGGTGTGTTATGTGGTGATCTGTTAGTGTTTCTGGAGGTGAACATTGACTCATCAGCTAGGGACAATTTGGTATTTGGAAGTTGTTTCATATATGGTGTTCTGGAGATATTTCTATGTATCTTGTGCATGTATACTGGTTTGTGTGTATATCTACCACAGGTGCACGGATTATCAAAGTTTGTTCATAGGATATGGGGCTATGAGTATTAAAAATGTGTTTCTTTGGAGAATTCTAAAGAATTTCTACTTGTATTTGGTAGTAGGTAGTAAGAAGTAGTCTATCTGCATATTCAGAGTGAGACTAGAATATATATATATATATATATTCTAGTGTCCTTTTGTTATATATTGGAGAGGAGAGGTGACGAGGTTGTATTCTGGAGAGGTGGCCTAAGGTATAGTGTTTGAGGGACCTCTATATTCAGGGATTGGGAATATTTGCGAGTATGTGTGTGTATAGGTGTATGAGATTTGTGCACATATTAAAGTTAAGGGATTGTGAGTGTTTTGTGTTTTGCATGTATCTGAGCATGTGGGCTATATATTCATGAGTGGTTTGTGGGTATGTGCATTTGGGATTTGTGTGTGTATCAGGAGGCTTAGGGTTTTCTTTGTGTCTGTTCCAGAATGGAATGCTTGCCGAGTTTGGTGGTTTTCCTTGTATGTGTCTTCTCAGTGTTTGTGCGGTGGATGTATATATATTTGGTAAGTATAGGTTTTGTGGCTTTGTATGCATTTGAGTTCCTGGAGCTTCTGGCGTGTGTGTTCTAGGGGATGTGAGAGTTCGCTATGTGGAAACCAAGGCTGTAGGTTGTGTGTATATGTTTGTTCAGGAATTATGGAGTGTGTGTATTTTAGGGCTGTGGATCTCACATGGATCTTTTTGTAGGTGGCACATGAGACATTTGTGTAGTTGGTGGTTTTAGAGAGCCTTTGTGTGTAGGTATTCATTGTGTACACCTGGATGGCGCACTGGTTGCACGTGTGTATTCAGGCCCATGTTGTTTGTGTATATATAGTTGTAGATGAAGCATCTAAAATTTCAGAGTAATTAGGGTTTTGTCTGTAAAAATTTAGGTAGTAAGAGGTATTCTATCAGCCTATTCATTGAGGGTGAGGGTTGAAATGTTTATGCGTGCTCATATACATACATTCTTTTTAGTTTTAATATATGGGGAGGGGTTGAGGGACCTACCCAGCATGTAAACGCATTGTCTGCACATAATCATATGAAAGGGGTAGATGCACTGGAACTGGCTCATGCTAGCTTGCAGTAGTCAATGGTACCTCTCTCTCCTGGGTTCTGTGTTCAGTGCCATGGGTAAGTAGCTCAAAATTAGTCATGCTGGGAATATTTATACCAGGTACACACCACAAATGATGTTTTTCCTGCATTCCCTGAGAATGTTATTTAGTATTCACTGGTACACCATTAGTGCAAGAATATTCAGGCATCAGGAGGTACATGTATGGGAAGCTCTACGTGAATTGTGAGTGGGGCAACTGGGGCTGTGGGCTCTCATTTGTCTGCATGAACCCTGGTCATTCTGAATCATTACATTACTCTGAATCAGGTTGGCCCATTCTCTAGGGCCAAAGAATTCCCACAGATGTTGGTGATTTCTGAACCCTCTTCATGCAGATGGGTTCAGGGTGTCTGTACCTTAGGAAGGAGGTAACTTCTTAATCACTTGAATGGTTCTGACATTGGGTCCCTAGAAGGGTGGGCCTGGTAGACAGAGAGGTGTGCAGAGCAGAACTGTCAGGTATATTATTGGTGTGACAGGCAGCAGTCGGGCAGTCCCGGGGCTTCCTGGATAGGATGTCAGATGGCCAAGTATTCTCCCAGGCAAACTCCCTAAGAATTAGTTGGGGAGCTATAGGTGTTGCTGACTTTTCTGGGGTAGGGTGAGGGGACAAGGATACCCTTCCAGTGGGGTCAAGGTGGTGAAAGTCTACAGAGCCTTGTGTCCCTCAGACGAACTGCCCCTGGGTGGTGGAGTGTGTTGGTTGTCAGGCTGGTCAGTGGTGTCACTAGTTCTCAACTGATCTCCATGGAAACCTGGATCCTTTGGGATATGAAGGACTTTAGGGATCAGTAAAGTGAGAGGAATGGATGTTGGGAGATTTGACCCTGAGAAAGGCAGATGACTGAGACCTGGAGAGACGGGAGTCCCACTCTGAGGAAACACATGGCTCTGATGTTCCCGAAACCTGTACACATGCTGTCCTTTGTTTTCTGAAGGCTCAGATGCTTCCAGCCCTGAGATGAAGCTCTTCTCAGCCTCATGTTCCACTGAAAGGATGACTGGTCCCTCTTTTCTCTATGCCATGTTGATCTGCAGTCCAACCAGAGGAAACCACATGATCAGTATAGCTACCAGCTGACCCCACAGATGCCTCCGGCCTTCCTTAGTCCTTCCCAAGAATTTCTCTGCATTCCTTCTTTATATTGAGTCTCCTGGTCTTCTGACTCTCTCAGGGGTGAGTCCTTCTGCCAACAAAATGTGCCAACTCACTTGCTTGAATACCCTAGTAACTGTTTCTTTAAGAACTAAAGGCTCCCATGACCCCTTCATCCCTGTCACGTGGTGGTGACAGCGTGTTGTACCTGTCACACTGTGTGCTGCTGGCATCATGCACCTCTGCTTGCTTTTACATTTTAAAGAATTTTATGTTTTAAATAAAAGTAGGATAATGTTTATATAAGGTATATGTTTTGGGTTTGTTATTTTGATTTGTTTTTGAAATAGGAGGTCATGGATGCTGGGCTTTAGGGGGGAGGAACAGGAGTATCTCAGTATCTTGAATCAGCACTGAAAGTCCCTCTTCAGGTGGAATGAATGGAAATTGCTGGAATAGCTGAGGCTAGACAGAGCTGGTTGCTCTGGGTCTAATTTTTTGAAGTACTTATATATATATCATTCCCCATCTCTCCATGGTTAGAAGAAATCCTCTACTCTGTCTTGTTAAAATAGTTGGAAAATGTTTTCAATTACAGTGACATTCAATATTATATTAGTTTCAGGTGTACAGCATAGTGATTAGACATTTATATAATCTGACATCATACATAGTTCTTATTATCGATTGTATTCATTTTGCTGGACTTTATATCCCTGTGATTGTTTTTATAACAGGCAGTTTGAACTTCTTAATCCCTTTCCCTTTTCCACTCTTCCCCTCAGCCCCCCTCTATCTGGCAACCACCAAAATGTTCTCTGTATCTATGAGTTTGTTTATTTTGTTTTCTGGTCTACATATAAGTGAAATCATATGGTATTTGTCTTTCACAGTCTGACATGTATTACTTAACATACATGTCATTGTTTTTTATTGGGAGGGTGAGTAATATTAATATTCCACTGTATATAGTAAAACATCTTCTTTATCCATTTGTCTGTTGACAGACACTAAGGTTGCTTCCATATCTTGGCTACTGTAAATAATGCTGTGATGAAGATAGAGGTGTCTTTTTGAATTAGTGTTTCGGGTTTCTTCAGATAAATACCCAGAAGTGGAATTGCTAGGTCCTTCTTGGTCTGTTGGAGTAGACTTTGTTTTAAAGTGTATTTCATCTGATTTAACTATTGCTACCCTACTTTTCTTTCCCTTATTTCATTTGTAGGAAATACCTTTTTTCATCCCTTTACTTTAAATCTGTGTCTGTCTTTCTATCTGAGGTGGGACTCTTGTAGACAGCATATGCAAGGGTATTGTTTTCTTATCCATTCAGCCACCCCATGTTTTTTAATCAGAGCTTTCAATTTATTTACATTTAAAGTAACTATTGCTAATTATGTAGTTATTGCTATTTTATTATTTATAGTTATTCTCCTTTTCTTTTTCCTCCTTCTCCTTCTTCTTGAAAAATTCCCTTGAACATTTCTCATCCCGCTGATGTGACAGTGATTCAGTCCTTCACGTATGCCATTTGTGAAGCTAAGTGGGTGGTGCTCTGCTGTGGTCTGAAGCCGACCACTGGATGTGTTTGTTCTGGGGCCTCTTAGGCTGGGCTTTGCTGTTGACGAAGGTCAGCTGCTGTCTGTGCCTGGCCTTTGGCCACCTGGTAGGAGCTACAGAGTGATTTGTAATTGATAGTTGCCCGTGCTAGGCGTGTGGCAGGGGCCCTACTGCAAACTGATGCTGGCTGCCACCGGTACTGGGCCTGGGGCTGCTCAGTAAGGGGCACAGGGCACACTGAGGCCAGTCCTTGCCTGCCTGGTCTGGCAGACCTTCTGGGAGTCCTCAGGAAAGTGTAGCATGTCGGGGCGGGCTGCTGCTGAAAGAGGTCCGGCAGTGCGTGAGTAGGTGTGCCAGTCTCAGGGCCGCCAGCTCAGGGGGTGCAGTGTTTGCCAGTGGAATGCAGATTCAGGTTTGGCGCCTGCCTGTGCCTATAGGTGGTGAGGGAGTAGGCTCAATTCGAGCAGTCCTGGCTGCCTCTCCCGCGCTCTTGCGCTGAAGCCACGTAATTTAGTTTCTCCCCAGGTGTGCCTTTGATCTGCTGCCCCTTCTCTGGAGCTTAGGGCAAGTGTTTGGGAGAGTCTTTGTACAGGCCCTTTATGAGGACGTCTGGCTTCCCAGCAGCCCTGGTCTCATCAGGAAGGAATTCTGACTGATTTTTGCAGCCAGGTGTTGTGGGGATGCCTCCTCCTGACTCCGGTGCTCTGGGATAGGGAGCCTGTTGTGGGGCTGGGCCCTTGCTCCTCAGGGATCTCTGCAGCAGAGCTAGCCCTCCTGTTTCCTAGTCGACGCCCCTCGGTGCCTGTTTCCTGTCTCCACTCCTCTCACCAGCCTCCACGTGGCGCTTCTGTCTGACCTTACATGTGGGAGCTTCACTCAGCTGGTGTTCAGGTGGTTCCCCAGAGTGACTGTTCTGTACTTTAGTGTAATTTTGACATGATTGTGGGAGGAAGCGAGCACAGCATTCACCTGCTTTACCATTCTGACCGAAAGTCTTCTTTCCGGTTTCTCATACAAAACAGAAACTTGAGCAGGTATATAAAACTCTCCAGCTACTGTTTCTCCCTTTGTACCAACAGGAATTTCTCTCAAGAGTTGCCTATATTTTGTCTCCATTTTTTAACCCCCAGTCAGTTCGCAGCCCCCCCCAACTGGGCTCCCCATCCCCCCCCCCCGCCACTGCAACATCTCTGGCGGGGCAGCTCACGCCCATGGCCTCGCGACCTCTCAGCAGCGTCCTGCACAGATGCGCAGCCTCCTGTATGCCCACCGGGCTCCGTCACGCCTTCTCCTGGTTCCTCCTTGCTCTTTAGCCACCTTCATACCTTTGCAGGCTCACCCCTCAGGTCCTATCATCAAATATGAGTGTTTCTTACATTTCCGTGGATATTTTTATGGTCAGCATCATTTTAAGTGAGGTTTTGGTTACTTGCAGCTATTTGTACACTGTTCTGGCTTCATTTAACATTGAGTTACCAAGCATACACTCATCAGTATCACTGTGCTAGACTAATCCTCAGAGTTTCAGATTCATAAAGTTAGAGACTGACTTGGAATCATACATAGTTACCTCGAATGCCTGAAGGCCACACTGTAATTGTCCCCTTACACCCAGCAGTCTCCTCCACCCTGTACTTCAGCAGGGGGTGTCCATGTTTAATGAGTTGTGCAGATGGAGACCTTGTCGCCACCCTTGTTACCTCCTTTTCCTTTGCCATCTTAGCTGGTCCTTCATTATGATGCCAGGCACGCAGACACAGAGATCTCCAGGCCTGGTGTTCACCCTCCTGGTACTCCCTTCCCCTTGAGTGTGGGTGGGACTGTCTTGTGTCTAACAAGTAGAATCCAGCAGAAGTCACTTCTGAGAGTAAGTCACAGAGACGCAGAGACTTCCACTTCTTCCCTTCTCAGTCTTCACAGGCTGTTTGCTACATTGAAGCACATGACCCTGTTGTGAGCAGCCTGTGTGGCCAGGATGTCTCTTGTCACCAGCCAGAAAGTCCATGAGGATCTGCCAGCAACCACATGAGGGACCTGCGAAGCTGACCCTTCCTGAAGCATGCCTGAGATGATGGCAGCCCTGGCTGCCACCTGGACTGCTGCTTGTGACAGGCAGTGAGTTGGAGACCCCAGCAGAGCCACACCTAGCTCCTGACCCATAGGCACCTCAAGATTGTCACTGGTGGCTATAAGTCACTCAGTTTGGGGGGGGACATTTTATATAGTACAAGTAATATGGACCTTTACTGACTTTTTCTACCACTTCCTGTAAGCACATTATAGTTGTCTTGGGGTGGGAGCTTGTTTAAAATATACACATTTGAGCCTGGCCTCATGTGTATATTAAAATATACACATCTGGTGCAGTGGTTAAAGTATTGACCTGGAATGCTGAGGTTGCCAGTTTGAAACCCTGGGCTTGCCTGGTCAAGGCAATATGGGACTTGATGCTTTCTGCCCCTCACCCCTTCTCTCTCTTTCTCCCCGGTCTCTAAAATGAATAAATAAAATCTTTAAAAAATAGGTAAAATACACACAGACACACACACATACACACACACACACACATTTGATGCCATCCTCTGGCTCCAATTGTTGAGCCTAGAACGGGGCACTGGGATCTATCTCTCTTGTAACAAGCATTCTGGAGCTGCTGATGGTGGTTCAAGGCGCAAGCACTGAGACATTCCATGCAGACACCCCGGGACTTGTCTACACAGTTCTCAGTCGTTGTCACAGGGTGCTGAAGGTAGAGGTCAGCTTTAGGCATGGCCCTTCAGTTTATGTCTGGAGTAATTCCACAGAGACAGTGCTGTGCCACTTGTTGTGGCTTTCAAAGGAAGCTGCAACAGTATCTATCTCCGGTCCCAGGTGCTCTTCAGCAAGGTAAAGTTCATACTCCCACGTTCAGAGGTTCAGCCTAATTACCCCCCTTGAATCTGGGCTGGCCTCATAACTCACTTTGTGACCGGCAGAGAGTGTGGTGAAAGGAAAACTGACTTCCGTGGTGAGGCCACCAAAGCTCTGCCTGTTGTCAGTTCTTTGGGATCCTAGCTCTACGGGAAGGCAGTCCCCACATGGGAAGCTTGATTATCCCCAGACCACCGTGTTGGGGAGCATGACTGTAGACTCTAGGTGACAGTCCCTGCTCAGCCGTCACAACAGTCATGGGAGTGAGCCGTCACGAATGGCCAGCCCATCCAGCTCCTGGGGAATATACTCTGACCTTGTCAGAAGCTCTCTGCTCCCAAATCCCTGAATTACACATTCTGAGTAAAAATGTTCTAAGCAGCCAGGTTGACATGCTGTATACCCAGCCATGGAACATGCTCACCCTGGAAGTGCAGGCCCCAAACCACGTCCCCCGCCCTCAGCATAATGAGTAAAACCATGGAGAGGAGGAATTATCATCAAATAATAAAATGATCCTGACTTTCTGGGGACCATGTACAAGGAGCTAAGGCATAGAGGGAGCTGAGCCTGGAAGAGTAAGGCTCTGCCCAGCGTCTGAGCTGGGGTTCCGCAGGGAGGGCGAAGCTCTACCTTCCCAGCCGCGGGCAGTGCACCTAGCGCAGCAGCTAAGCCCGAGAACGGCAGCGACACATCCAGGGATAGAGTTCAGGGGAGGGTGACGGACTGATGAAAAAGGGTGGTCTGTCATTGATGAGGTAGCCACTGCATGGGGAACCTATCCCAGCAGGCAGACTGGCATTGATTGTGACCTGGTGCCACTGAGTGAGCACTGAAGACCCTGAAACATGCCCGCCTGGGTGGTGTAAACACCCATTTGTTGGTGAAACAATAAAGCAGGATCTCTTTGCCGGTGAACCCAGTGGGAAAGAACTGAGCTGCAACTCGGGCAGTTTCTATTTAAAGTCCTTGTGACCCACCTTACAACGGTGCGTTGACTGCCCAAGGCCGGTGACTGGCCAAGGCCAGCACCCTCCCTGTGGACACCTGTCACTCCCTTGGTGTGCGAAGATGTAGGGAGGTTCATGAGGTCACGTGTGGATGAATGTGAGCTTCTAAGAAAGAGAAACCAGAGACAGTCAAGGTACTGTTACATGACCCTAATAGTCAGAAAGTCAACTTTCTAGCAAACTATGGGATCAGAACCTGAAACTATCAAATAAAAGAAAAAAATAAAGATATGTGGCCCTAGAGAAAGCAGGATGTAGAGGTGGAACGGACTTGAGACGACAACACACAACAGTATGATATTGCTGGTTGTTAAGGAAAGCCTCGCAGTCCTTGGAGGGATGACCATAGGAGCCCAGACTTTGTGCACAGATACCCAGAGTGAGGGGTGCCGTGGGGGAGGGGTGATCAGGAAAGGGAGGAAAGAGATCAGGCTGAGGGGAAGGAGCCAAGGTCAGAGGGTTGGGGCAGGCAGCTGGGGCGGGGGGAGAGTGAGCTGGCTGTGGAGAACTGGAAGTAATGAGGAAGGTGTGGAAGGCAGGCACAGCAAGCCCCTCCCAGGCTCAACAGTGGAAAAGCTTTGCGGTATGCCCCTTAGGTTAAGGGTGGACCTTCATTGACAACAAGGATGCAGATGTTTCTAAGCAGTGGTGTGACAAAACCAGATGTTCTAGGAGGAACCCATGGTGTGAATGTGCCGCAATAGACTTCACTGTGTGTGCAAAGAGGGGCCAAGGGGACAATGTAGGAGCAGATGGAACAGGCCCATGAGACTGATGGACACCTAGCTAAGAGAGCAGCTGCCTGGAGAGCTCTATAAGTGTTCTTGTCATAACCTGGTTTTAATGCCTGCTGGACATAAGATAGCACTCACCCCTGAGACCTCCTGAATCAGGCTACCCTCCTCTGCAAAACATAACCCCCCAAGGAATACCAAGATGTCCGTGCATACCCCTGCACTCTCCTGCAAGCCCCAGATCTGGAGAAGGGGAAAAGGGGCACATTCTCCGAGGGGATCATCCTAGCTCACAATGGTTATGACATTGCAAGAGCCCATGAACTCTTTCTGTGGTTTCCTACCTGCATTCCTGATCCCAGAACTCTCTCTGTGCCTTTAGAAAGTGCTTATGATCATATCACCTTTCCCTGTCCCAAGTGAGGAAACAGCCTTCTGTTCTTCATCCCCGAGGCCCTGCATCCTCCCTCCTTCACCCATCCTGGTGACTATTCCCTTCCTCCAGCCAGGACAGGGCTGCCTAGCCCACATCTCACTCACATCTATGTCTGGATCCTGGGGTGGGGCCTGGGCCTGAATTCATTTTCAGTGCCCCCGGGGGTCTGAAGAAAGCACAGCCCTGATGGCGCTTGGCTCAGTGCCTGCTGTAGGGTACAGTGTTGGTATAGTGCTGTCCCTGTCTCCCACTCGAGCTCACCCCCAACACACGAGGTCACACCCCCCCCCACACACACAGGCTAGTAGGGAAGAAGATTTCTCCAGATCTTGATACTTATCTTGTATGCAACTTTACATTTATTTGCATAAATTACCTGGTGAATTGATATTCCCCGCTGTGGACCATTAACTGTGGGAGGGTGAGGACTGAGCTAGTTCCTGATCCCTGTTGTGTCCTTGGTACCTGTCAGTGTCTGGCACACAGTAGGCAGCCCGTAAATACTGGAGGAGGAACACACAGGTAAATGGAAGAATACCTGGTTTTCTACGATAATGTCTCTTCTCCTGAACATCTCTGCAGACCTTTTCCTTTGTGGTCCTGACAGTCAAATGTAGAGAGAGGCACAGGGAATGGCTGCTGTTGTCTTTTCACAAAGAGCTGAATGTATGACTTTCCTTATCAGTTCCTATTCAAGGGCGTTTGCTACCCAAGGAAGGCTGTGAAGAGAATGGAAGGATGGGGTCTTTTGCCCCTTTGAGGGTCAGCCCATGTGACTTTTTCTTTTGGTTCAACTCTCATGACTGTGTGTTTTGCCGGCAGGGTTAGGCACGTCCCCTTTCTGGTCTGCACGTCTTCCCCTGTGAGATGCACAGACTGGGCTGGGCCTCGAGGGGGTCCCTGTGGTCTACTCAAGGGCTCTTTGTGTCCTGGGAGCCCACATGTCGGTGATTTAGCCCCATCCTGTTGGTGGGATGTACTTTGTGCCTGACTCCCGTTCCCCTTGGAGACCACTGAAGAACAAACCTATTCCGTTTCCTGGAGGGTTTCAGGTGATGTTTTGGGAGTGTGACAGTTGCAGAATCAGCAACAGATTTTAACATTTTAATTTAATTTTATTACTCTTTGCTTTTATTTAATATTTGATGTGTGCCACAAACTGATACTTATTTTTTTACCGTACTTTTTGTTGACTGGATAGAAGTCTTCTGAACATGAGAGTGTTGAAATATTGTACACTCATTTGATTTGTTACATTTTTTAAAACCACATTGGGCAAAAAGGATTCACCTTATGATTTCAGTTCCTTCTTCTTGAATCAGCCCATCACCCTGAGCCCATGGAGCTTGTAAACACCCTTTCTCCCAGACTCTGGTCACAAACAGGCCCGTTTTGGTCACTTTTCCTGTTCCTAAGTAGAAGGCCACCCCCTTCACTGGGAGAGCCTCTGTTACTGCCCACTGAGGTCCAGGCTGTCACGTTGTGCCAGCGCCTGGGCTTGCCAGGACGGGGAAGCAGTGGTGCACGCTCCCCCTCCCCACTGTGAAGCCTTCACACACAGAGTGATGGCTGCAGACCACAGCGATTGAGGCTACAGAATGCTGGGACCCTCACCGTGGCCTGGAGTCAAAAGGGGCACAGAGCAGAAGCGCAAGGGCAGGGGTTGGGGGCCGCTTTGCGATGCCCAGGAGGAGGACTTGGGTTTGCCCTGCAGGCCAGGTACTTCCAACTACATTTTTAAGTTACTAATGCAACTTTGTTTCAAATGAAAACACTTGTAGAGGTCCAGTGTATAAACTGAGGAAGGGTGGCTCAGATCGGAAGACTGGGTGAGGACTCTGAGCCTCTCTTTTCCCCACTCAGCCTCTCCCAGGTTGGGGGTCGCTCCACTCTGCAGAGCGTGGCTGCAAACCCATGAGAGTGCAACCACAGTCGTTGTGTGTCTGACCGTGGCTGGAGCGGCAGCCTTCGCCACTCCCTGCCACGCTGCCTGGTGCCGTAGGTCCTCCCCAGGCCTCACTGGGCAGTGCTCCCTCCCCCTCTCCTGCACTGTGACGCAAGAAGCTGCCGCTCCTCACAGCGCTCCTGTGAGGACACAGGGAAACAGTGGGCAGTCGCTGCTGCAGGACGTGCTGCAGTAGCCTTCACTTATAGGTCGCCAGGTGATCCCACGCTCATGGAACACACCTTTCGTGGAAACCTTTCTGGAGCACCTGCACCTGCACACCAGCAAAATAGCAGGTGGTCACAACGAAGTCCAGTCTTCCACTTTTCCTCTTCCTTTTCCTGATGACATGGGTCCAGCGGCCTCCTTGAGGAGTCCCCACTTTATCCAGTCACCCCACCCCTGTGCACCTGCCCCCCTGGGGCCCGATGGAGCCATTGTTTGAAAAGGTAGAGCAGTGCTGAGAGGTCAGTACAGATGTGTAGATGAAATCATTTCACAAATGGAGAATCAAGACCTAATGCTAAGCACTGCATTTTTGTCCTAAGAGGAAGCAGGTAGCAAAGGTGCGTGCTGGGATCCACTCTTCAGGACGCCAGGAATGTGTCCTATTTCTTGTATATGCAAACAGGATACTAAGGGAGGTCATGCTGGGTGTCTTGCTAGGAAGCTGGGGTGTCCGTGGAAATGGCCCCCCAGAGGTAGTTACACAGCAGGATGCTACACAAAACGGAACGAAAGGAGACTGCTCTGCGTCACCGCAGGATGGTGAGAGTTCTGCATCAGGAGAAACAGACACACACCCAGGGCGCAGGCACCTGGGAGCGTCCAACAACCTGTCAAGGCTTTGCTAGGAGACTGGGTCTCATGTTCTTCCTGGGGGCTGGACAGGGCAGCGGTGAGGAGAAGAGGGGAGCAGTGGCCTCCTACTGCTCCAGCTCACACCACGTGTCTCTGCCTGGCGTCCCATCCGAGGAGACAACTGTGTTTTACCCCCCACCCCTGCCTGGGCTAAGACGATAGTTTTATTACAAGTTATGCTGTTTGTAAAAGTGGCGTTCATAGCTATGCCCACCACATTCAAAAGTGTCACTTCCCAGACATCAAGGTGCCATTTGTTTCGCTTTACTCTGGGCTCGTCTGGCACTGTCCCAGATGCTGGAGCAGGGACAGGAGAGAGCACCGGCCACTGGGGGTGCTCAGGTGTGACCTTTCCCACTCAGAGCCATGTGGCTGCCCGACACCTGAGTGGTGCTTTCAGAGTGCCTGAGCAGAGGGTGAGGTCAGCGAGGACAAAGCTGCTGTGTCTTCTGCAGCCTCTTTCTGTGCACACCACAGAGCATTTTCGTGACAACTCAGACATATTCTCAGAGTCTAATGAGACTCAGACTTCTCTGCAGCACACAGGAGGTACTGCTGTTGTTCAACCGCGGTTCTTGAATCCAGGGATCACGGAGGACCTGAGGGACAGGGTGTAGGTCCTGTTCTGGCTGTGCAGAGAGCTCTGCTCTGTACAGCCTGCAGCTGGTGCACGAGCCGATCCACGCTTCCGGCTCTGACAAATTCTCACTCGCTGTGTTTACGGGGTTTGGCTATTGAACCTTCGTTATTGGATGTGAGGTTAAAAACAAAAGTGAAGACAGGTTTGAAGAATGTATTCTTGAAAAAATGTCACTGTTAATAAAATTGTTGTCATTTGACAGAATGGGTGAGGGGCAGAGGTTCATTAACCTCCTTAAAGCTCAGTTAGCACCTCGCGTGGAGGCCAGTGTTCCCCAGCTGAGAACAGGTGCTTCCTTAGGTAACGGAAGTGGCTCAGGCTGGCGTTCCTTACTTTGTTTGCGGAAAAGGAATTGCAGTTATAGGTGTTTTACCAAGATCATTGCTTTTCAGTTATGATTTCAAATATTTTAGGTCAGGCTGTTCTGATTTTGACATGTATTTGAGTCTTTGGGAATGTGGTTAAGAGTCAGGCTCTTGTTCCCTGGGCCCAAGATTCTGCATTTCTGACAAGCCTCCAGGATCCGTGGACACATGCACCTCAGTTATCCTTATACCAGAACTAAGGATTAAATACTGTTACCCTCTTAATTTACAGATGTGGAAACTGAGACACAGAGACTTTAAGAGACTTGTCTATGGTTTTGAAGGCATAGGCCACAGGGCTGGATCCAAAACCAGCTGGTCTGCCTGCATGGTAACCTCTGCTCCCCTGGGCATGCATGGATGGTGAGCCAGGAGGGACTGGCCAGTGTACTGCCCGCCCTTCCCCTACGCCAGGGCAGCCACATCCTACGGGGGCTGCACCCTCACTGGCTCCCACACACTCAGAAAATGTGTTGGTAGGGCAGAGAGGGAGTTAAATTCCCCCGCCCACCACTGCCCCCCGCCATCCGTCCGTCTGTCCGTGTGCCCACAGAAGGCCAGGGCGGCAGGCAGCTGCAGCCCACACCTCCACCCCTAGTGGCACCTCAGCAGGGCACTGCCTGCAGTGGGGGAGTAAAAGGTCTCCGGAGAACTCACATGTCCAGTGTCAGGGTGTTTTCCCCCAACTTAACTGAAACATAACTTTATTAAGTAACTGTGAACCTCAGAAAAAGTAAACTCTTATAATTCTCTTTACAACAGATACATAATATTAGTGATTTGGCCATCTTAAACTAAAGGCCCTTTATCATGACATATGTGGTTTTAAACTTGTCTCAATTTGAATTTTAATCTCTGTGACTTGCTTGCATCTGTATAACAAAGGAGTGTAGTAAAATTAGCCAATATTAAACTGTATTTATAATTTATCTTTCTTAGTTTGTGGATTTTAGAAACAGTCTGTTTCGGTTCCTTTGCATATTAGTTGCAGTGTACAAGCGACACTATACAGAGCGCAGTTAGAACATTTGCTCATACCTACAGGACGGCAGTGAAAGTTAGCTTTCAGTACCGACATTTTCACTATGAGCAATTAGCATTATATCATAATTTGTCATCAAGGCAATTTTTATACTGAAAAATCAAAGTAAAAGCATTACAGTAGCTCCCTACCCCACTCTTATCCACAGGGGATATGTTCCAAGAACTCCCAGCGGATTTCTGATACCATAGGTGGTACAGAAGCCTGTGTAGACTGTGCCTTTTTCTATACCTACATACCATTTTATTTAAAAGTGGCACTTCTTCTCTCTGTCATATTCAGGTTGCCAGCACCCCTACCTTTCCTTGTACTTTGAGGCCACTGTAAATAGAATAAGGATGACTGGTGATACCACTATGGTGGATCTGGTCATCAAGGTAGCCGCTAAGTGATTGACAAGCTGGGAGTACACACAATGTGCAGACCCTGGACAAAGGGATGATTCATGCTCCTGGCAGGACAGAGCAGGATGGTGTAGGAGTTCATCACGCCTCCCACAATGGTGTGCAGTTGGAAACTTGTGAATTATTTCCGGATTTTTCCATGCAGTGGCTTTGGACCACCATTGACTACAAGTAACTGAAACCATGGAAAGGAAAAGCCCAGGTAAGGGGAGGAGGACTACTATATTTGCAAACTTTTATACTAAATGTAACTATTCAAGTATAAATAAATAAAATTGGTCTATTCAATGCACATGGGCTTTCAATTTTTATACAGTGAGAAAGTTCTTTTGGTTTGGGAAAGCACACCTGAAAGCACCTGTCACACCAAGGACCAGGAAAGCACACTGTGTGTGGGAAACGCTGATCAGCACAGCACTGAACTGCAGTGGAGGCTGGGTCACCCCACAGGGATTTGAAAGCAGCTGTCAGAAAGCTGCTCCATCAAGCAGCTGTGAATTCTCCTGAAATAAACTAAAAAATGTCAGCAAAGGAACAGATGATATAAAAATCATATAAGCCTGACCATATCCGTGGTGGTGCAGTGGATAGAGTGTCAGTCTGGGATGCAGAAGACCCTGGTTCGAAACCCCAAGGTCAGTGGCTTGAGCACGGGCTCACAAGGTTGAGTGCATGGTCACTGGCTTGAGTGTGGGATCATAGACATGACCCTATGGCCACTGGCTGGAGCCAGAGATCGTTGGCTTGAAGCTTAAGGTCGCTGGCTTGAGCCCAAGGTCATTGGCTTGAGCAAGGGGTCACTTGCTCTGTAGTAGTCCCCCGGTCAAGGCACATGTGAGAAAGCAATCAATGAATAACTAAGGTGCCACAACAAAGAATTGATGCTTCTCATCTCTCTCCCTTCCTGTCTGTCTCTATCTGTCCCTCTCTCTGTGTCTCTCAATGTCTCTGTCACAAAAAAATAAAAAATAAAAATCATATGAAAATCATAGAACTATATTATAGTCTCAAAAATAAATCTAAACCAAAAAACCCCTGATGGGTTTTTTGGTTTAGATTTACTGATGGGTTCAGTAACAGAAGGGAGATGAACTTACTGATGGGTTCAGTAACAGAAGGGAGATGACAAGGATAAGCTCAGTGAACTTGACAGTCATAGAACCTACCAAGCAGAACAGTGAAGAGCAGATACAGGAGGAAGAAGAAGAGATAAATGCAGTGTCAGGGCCTGTGTGACAACAACCTGAGAGCTGACAGTGGCATCATGGGAGTTCCAGGGGAGAGAGAGAGGAGACTGAACAAGTATTCAAAGAAATAACCTCTGAAAACTTCCCAAATTTGGCAGATAGGATAAAGACAAAGAAGTTAAGGCGGGATATGTTGTAATTAAGCACATGTAGTATCATTCTCGTGCCAGAGTGTGGCAGAGTGACTTCCTCAATGGGACATCCTGGAAAGCCATGTGACCAACAGTAGGGGCATGGCCTGTGCATGGACACAGTGTCCCAGGGGCTCCTCCCAATTTCCTTCTGCTGTTGTTGGCTGTAAGAGTGGGTGTGGATGGCCCTTGCCCAGGAAGGCCACAGGTTAGCTGGGGAGCTGACATTGCCAGTCTGCCACGGTGAGCATATGATGATTGTTTAGCTCCTGGTTGCTTGCATTGGACCTGCCTTGATTTTGAGAAAGCTGTCTTACTCTACACATCTGTAAAATAGGTGTACAAACCCCTGTGCTCTCTGAGTT
This sequence comes from Rhynchonycteris naso, assembly GCA_037038555.1. Classification (NCBI taxonomy): domain Eukaryota; kingdom Metazoa; phylum Chordata; class Mammalia; order Chiroptera; family Emballonuridae; genus Rhynchonycteris; species Rhynchonycteris naso. The sequence goes on along the minus strand of CM072996.1, from coordinate 95,557,609 downwards.
CAGGACACAGTTAACACATAGAAGAAAGGAGTTCAAAGTACTTTTACTTTCTTTCATTTCTTTCCTCCCTCCCCCTTCCTTTCTTTCTTTCACAGCATTTAAAAATAGAGTCAGGCTGTACCTAATTTTGTGAAGCTCTGACTGCTGACTCCTGGTGATGATCTGCTTGTTGGGTGGTCCTTCTTCCCTAGCATGACAACTCCATGCTGTAAATGCAAGAGATGCTTCAAGAAAATAATTCTTCCCTGGCTGGTTTGCTCAGTGGTAGAGCATCAGCGTGGTGTGTGGATGTCTTGGATTTGATTCCTGGTCAGGGCATGCAGGATGGCTCCATGGTCTCCACCTCAGGCACTAAGAAGAACTCTGTTGCTGAGCAATGGAGCAATGACCTAGATGAGCAAAGCATCGTTCCCTAGTGGGCTTGCCAGGTAGATCCCAGTCAGGGTGCATGGGGAGTCTGCCTTTGCCTCCTTTCCTCTCACTGAATAATAATAAAAAAAGATTCTCTGCTTCTATAGCTGGACACATGCAGGAAAGCCACAGCTCTGGAGTGCACTCTGGGTTTCTCAGCATATCTGAGAGTATTTAGCAATCTTGTGAAATTCTCTCCTGAAGGTAGGATTCTTTCTCTGAGAAGAATTCTAGAACAGTGGTTCTTAACCTGGGGTCAATCGAACCCTAGGGGTTCGATGAGTTGGTCTCAGGGGTTCGGAGAAGCCTCAGCCGTGGAGGTCAGAATAAAGTAATACTGTAATTTGTTGTGAGTTCATGCACTTTGTTGGTTTTGTTCTTTGAGCAAGGTGATGTTTATGCACGGCTCATTTTGTGCACCAGTAAAAAAAAACATATACCTATGTCTTGAATTTGGAAAAAATAATCATATTTTATTTATCACTAAAGAAAGGTTTGGTGAATGCACATATGAAACTGGTGGGTTCGGTACCTCAAAAAAGGTTAAGAACCACTGCTCTAGAATAATGCAAAACCCAGGAAGTTGCCATAACAGCCAGTAGACATTGCGGCGAACTGTGTAGGTTAGTGTAAGGATGTGGTCCTGGGAGCTGTGGGCACCGACGTGTTCCTGCCTTTCCTGAGCAGAGTCCAAGGTGACAAGAAATAATGGTGGAACTGCAGTTTTCCTGGGAAAATGGGGATTTTTCATGGGAGGCTGCTTGTGGTTTGAGGCTCTGTTAGGTCCTAGTGAACAGCTTCCCCAGAAAGCCTGTTCCCTGGAAGGGAAGGTGCTGTTTTGTACAAATTGGGTGTTGTTATCAGCACTCAGTCCAGAGCATGGGTATATCTGAACTGTGCTGACAGGTAGACACATACCCAGGTTACAAATGTTGAGGCAGGAAGTAAAGAGTGGGGGAGCCCATTCACTTTAGAAACATACACAAAAGTGTACCCCACATCATGCCCTCTTCTAGGGACTGGGGTACAATGGTGACAGACACACGCACAGGTCATTATCCACAGTGGCCTTCCCACTCATGATGCACCCAACTTTGGAGCCACACTGGTTCTCTAGAGGAGGGGATAGCTGGATATCTAGAGGTCAACTGGGGAGGGATTATGATGGAAAGGGGGATGGAAAGAGGGAGATGGGGAGATAGATGTTCCTAAATCGGAGCCACAGATTAGAGTGAGATACAGGGCGTGCCACGTTCAGATGCTGGAGCAGAAAGTGTGTGTGTGTGTGTGTGTGTGTGTGTGTGGTTCCGAGTTTATTCTAATTCCTGCTTAAATCACACACTTAGGAGGTGTGAGTTTACGAGGCACAAAGAGAGTAAGATTGGGCCGTGTGAGGAGGGTTCTGCACCACGCGAGCGAGCGTGTGAGAGAAAAGTTCCCCCATCCTAGAATCACTCAGTCCATCCTGGATTCTGCCAGGGGCCTGAGCTCAGCAGGATGGGGTCTCCAGGAGCTGGGGAAGGGGAACCACCATTTCAGGCTCGTGGGAAGGTTGGGGAGTGCCCCCTCCCCTCAGGCCATAGAGCCACACACTTTAGTCAGTCCTGGATTCTGCCTAGATCTCAAGGGCGCAGACACCAGGAGTAAGAAGGGTGTGGCTTCTGGGAGCCCAGAGTATGGTTCTAGTGGATCTCAGAGGAGGACATGCCAGGCAGGTTCACAGGAAAGTGGGAGGAACGGCCCCCACCCAAAGCCACACAACCCAGTCACTGACACCTCCTGAGTCTCCCCAGATCTTTACCCCCGAGGCGCAGGCAGCTGAATCCTGCACAGGGTACAGGCTCTGCAGGGTGAGGCAACAGAGAGTCCAGAGGGCGGGGCTACTGATCCCCCCCCCCCTGGCTGATGCCTCACAGAGGAGTGTGCCCCACCCAAGGAAGGTGGCAGCTGTGGTGTAGGAGTGGGACCCAGCACAGGGATCTTGGCGGCTGTCCCTCTAGGTCTCTTCCCAGAGCTACAAACCCCAGTCTTTCCTTACACTTCTCAAGTCCACTCTGCCCTCCCTTTGCCAGAGTCCAGGGTGAATGGCTGGGAATGAGATTTTCTGTGCTGGCCCTTTAAAACAGAACCTATGTCTCTAGTCTACTCTTGTCTCTCTTGGCATTCAGAATCCCTGCTGATGGTTACAGCTAGACTTTATGTGGGTACCTTTCCCAGCCTGCTGCTGTGCTGGGAAGCTTGCACTTCATGGGGAACCTTTTGCAGCTGAGCTATCCCTCCAGGACCTAAGCCATGGTCCATAGGAGCGAGGCCAGCCCTGTGCACATTCCTGCACTTCCTAACAGCTTCCATGTGGCTTCAGGTGGTTATTTAAGATGTTGACTCTATATTATCGAAAAACAGCCATGTCACTAGTACTGAGGTCAAGGAAAGGAGCATTCTAGCATTCCAGAAGTTCCTGAATTGTCTCTTTTGGGAAAGATCCCCTTTTTCCCCCTAGGGGCAACCAACTAGACTGATTTTAGGAGTGTTACTCTGCTTTTCTAAGCAATGGACGCTTGCAACTATAAGTAGTGCAGTTGCAACCTACCTGTTCTGTGAATGGTGTGGGTTCTTCTAGTCAGTGTTGGGCAGATAAAATATATTATGCTCACTTTGTTAAAGACGGTGCTGCCCACGTGAAAGTCCATCGCCCAGTGTTAGTCAAATAAGTTTGTAAATATGATATATATATATATATATATATATATATATATATATATATATATATATATATATATATATATATATGTTTACTCGCTTATAGTTTGCATTGCGTGTGGGGGACAGGCTATAAGCAGGCAGGATCCTTATAGCCTAAGGCTTAGTTTTAAGACTTAGCCTTTCCCACCCTTTTTGATAAAGGGTGATGCACTCTCATGAGGAATCCTCCCATTATGCCTCAGATAAGTGACTTTGGATCAGAGACTTCCTTGTTTGTAGATTGGATTAAAGGTTGGGATTTCTACACTATAAAGTGGGGCAGACCGGGAGCTGGCTCTCTCTTGGTTTCTGAAATTAGCATTAGAGAGGAGAGTAGAGAAAGGCCACATGGAGGAGAGGAGAAGCAGCCAAGATGGTGGAGTGCTGAGGGAGAAGCCAGTTTGAGCAGAGTTTGTGCTGGAGAAGAATTCTTGATGGGGAACAGGTGAATAAATCTGGTGAGCTAGAAACCTTTGATTCTAGGAAACTTGGATAAGTCAGTAGCTTTGTGAGCACTGAATGAGTGGGTTTTGGAGCCCAGTGTGTGTTTTTGCTTGCCTGCCAGATGCAAGCTAGGGTTAAAGCTGATGGCTCACCAGTTCTTGGCTCCGTTGTTTCATTACCGTCTGTCTGAATCTAATGCGAACCTGCACGGGCCAGATGGCTGATGGTGGCCGTGGCCACTGGCTTTACAGTCTGTCACTTTCGTTTTCTTTTACTTTTCTATTAACCCATGTGCATTTGAGACTCTCTCTCGCTGTCAATGACATTCAATGCTGTGCAGTGTTCCACGACAGAAATGCATGTGCGTTTTCCCATCACTCCCATGGTGGGTACTCAACGAGCCCTGATTTTGCACTGATCTTGGTGGCACCCTGCAGACTTGCTCAGTGTGAACGGACCCCTTGCTGTGCATGTCTAAGAGTTCCAGCCTGCATTCCCATGACCTAGCCCATCATCACCTAGAGTGGGGAATACATACATTTTGAAGTGATTTTTGCAATATCTTATTCATCTCACTGTCTTTCTAAATGAATGTCTCCCTTTTGCCTTTTACACCAAAGGAACTTTCCAAGAAACAGACCTGATGATGTTCCTCATCTGCCTTGCATCTTTTCCATAGCTCCTCTTGGCCTTGGGCAACATCTGCATTGCCTAGCAACGGCAGCTTGGACCTGCTGTTGTCAGATCTCTGCTCAGCTCTCCAGACTCCATTTCTGCCACTTGTCTGTTGCAACCCCATTTATGACCCACAGAAGTGTTTGCAACTACTGATTCACAACAGGTGCTTGCTAGGATCGGGCCTTTTACACTTAATTTTCTTCTAAATCAAATCTATGAGATCATTTCCTATCCCTAGCCCAAGTCCCATGCAAGTCCCCAGTGTTCTGAAATCACCTTGGGTGGACCTTATAATGATGGCTGTGTAGCTGTGTTGGAAGTGTCTGCTTACAATCTATTTATCACTATCTTGCCTTCTTATAAAAAGTTTTGACTAGATAAAACACAATGGAGATGGAGCCACATACGTAGATAAAAAGCAGAGTAAAGCAAAGTGTGACTAGAATCCATGATAAAGAGAGGAACATTAAACATCAGATGCACAAGCTATGGGATTCCACACGGTCATTAAAATTGTGCTCCAGGTTGACCCTGAGAACTGGAGACCATGCAGTGGGTGAGTGTCATTTCCACCACACAGCAAGAATGGAGGCTGCAGGTGTGCCCTGCATTCTCAGTGCCTGGGACTGCCTGAGCACAGTAGGACCAGGTGGTTGTTGAAGTGGACACCCAAGGTAAGAGTCACCCTTAGACATTGCATCTTCACCACTGAGCTGTCTGGAAGGTGCGTGTTACCTGCGCGCCGTAGTGGCTAGCTCAGCTGTCCACAGGGGCAGTCTGCTAACAGACTGATAAGACCGACCAGGGCAGGAGCTGTGAGGTCCTAGCAGGCATCTTGTGATGGGGAGATGGGTCCCCACATTGCCAAGTGACACAGCGTTCCAAGAGGAAACAGATGCTTGGATATTTCATTAGTGATATTTTCTGGCTCTTAAATGTTGGAAACAAATTTTGTAACTCAGCAATTTCCATCCCTTTTCCTCCTGACACACATAAATTAATTACTAAAATTCTGCGGCACACCCCCCCAAAATTTTTTTTTTGCTAATCTGACAAAAATTAGGTATGATTTTGATTCATTCACATGAAATGGCTATTGTGTTGGCTGTAGTCATTTTATTTTTAATTTGACAGCCTATGGGAAAAGTAGCCAGAGCCCTTGGCTAAATGGTCAGGTGTTGCATATTTTAAACATTCTTACTGTACACCAGTGTGCCGGTCGCGGCATGCAAGTTGATAATTTCTGTTGTAGCTTATATTTTTTAAATGCCATACATGTCCTCACTGATGGGCTAGACAGATCTCAAAGCCATTCTTCCTGGAGTTGGCTGAATGTGAAGACAATGATAGAGGAAGGGCTTTTTAATTGAATAAATATAAAGAGGTTAGCTAAAAATGTATTAAACTTAAATATTCACATTTTCCAGTTTTTATGAAAAAAAATCAGTTGTCAGAAGAATAATTAGGGTTTAAGAACTTGTGGATAATAAATATATATTTGGTTCATGTCCCTGGCTCTTAGTGCACATCTCCTAAAGCCTGGGGCCATTAGAGTGGTGAGTGTCCCATTTGTCAATGAGGTGAGTGGTAGAAAGCTTTAATTGGGGTCTGGCCCCTAGAAGGGGAGGGCCACACCTTTATCATAGGGTTGGAACTTTTAGCCCATGTCTCTGGCCTCCCTAGAATTGAGGGGAGGGAAGCTTAAGAATAAAATGAGTGGGTAACTCATGGTTAATGACTTAGTCATGCTTATGTAATGAGACCTCGATTAAAACCCCTCAACGATGGGATTTGGGGAGCTCCTGGATTGGGCAACACAAGTCCTGGGACAGTGGCAATTCCAGCCAAGGTGTGGGACTGTGCACCACTCTTCCATGCCTCACCCTGTGCCTCTTTGTACTGGGCTGTACTCAACTGGGTTTTAATAAACTGGTAATCTAGTAAATGAACTCTTTTTCTGGGTATGCGGGCCACTCTAGCAAATTATCAAAACTGGAAAGAAGGCAATTCGGGGAACCCCTGAGTCTGTGGCTGAGTCGGACACAAGTGTGGGTACTCTGGACACCCAATTCTTATGACTGGAACCTGGAATGAAGACAGTCTTCTGAGACTGAGCCCTTGACCCTACAGGGTCTATGCTAACACTGGGCTAGTGTCAGGATTGAGTAGACTTGTAGGACACCAGGTGCTGACCACAGAGCTGGAAAACTGGTTGTTGATGTAAAAAGCTCCACACATTTGGTGTCAGATGCTTAAACACAGACCATGGAAGTATGGAAGCTGTCAATAGCTGTTCTCAATGATCCGGAGAAGAAGGCGGGTAGAAGGATCCAGTGGGTGGGAAGCGATTTGTTTTGAAGCCAACACGGATGGGGTGTGAACTGGGTTCCTTCCTGGTCACTGTCTGAGATGTTGCCACAGACACAGGCTAAACCTCAGGGAGAGGGTCTTACACCCACCTTCTAAGAATTGCACCCTTCTCCTTCCAACTATACCAAGTCCTAGTCACCTTATATGGACAGCAGAATGCATTCTGTGTCTCTTAAACTTGAACTGAGAAGTCAGGGAAATTTTACCTGTAGCCAGAAACAGAAGGTTCTAACCTAATTTCTCTAGATGAGATGGAGGTATTGGTGTTCCTATTTACTGTGCAATTCGAGGTGTCAAACTCAACAATTACCCTTCCCATAGTGTTGTTATGCCTAAGAATAATGTAAAAGTTCCTCAGAACACTTGTGTATTCAGTAAACCTGACAATTGTCATCCTGTAAGCTTATTTAAATTATATCTTTTTGGTTAAATTGTTGTAATTTTTAATTTTAAGCTTCCCTACCCCCAATTCTAGGAAAATAAATCTTGAGAGAAAGGAGAACATGCGTACAAAGTCACTTATTTAACTTTAGAATAAAATAAGCCCAGGAGGTGAACTGGAACCTGAAACATTTCCCTTGAATGTAAAGAAAAACGCCAGGTGGAGAGACAACACTGACCATGTGGGGTTGTTTTGAAGCACATTGTTGGGACCCTTCACGGCACCTGTGAGCTCCTCTGCTGGGTGCTGACTCCCACACCTGTCTTTTCCTCACTTGGTCCCTCTTTAGTGTGATGAGTTATAATGAGTGGCCTATGACTGTGCTCAGCTTGTATTTTATTTTATTTTTTATTCTTTTTACTTTTTAAAAAAATAATGTGAGGCAGACTCTCACACCGCTCAAACTGGGATCCACCCAGCAACCATTTAAGCATCTGCTGATGCTTAAATACCGAGCTATTTTTAGCACCTGAGGCTGAGCTTGAACCAACTGAGGCACTGGCTTTGAGAGGAGAAGAAGGAGAAAAGAGGGAGCTCTTTAGTGCCCTGACCAAGAATTGAGCTTGGGCCATCCATATGCCAAGCTGATGCTCCACTGAGCCACCAGCCAGGGCCTGAGCTCAGCTTTTAAATGGATTGATCCCATCTTTTACCCATCACCCCTCATCCCTCCTAACATTCATCACTGAAAGACATCCAAGGATCCTTCACCCACCCCTCCCAGGACCTTTGTAAGTACTAATGTGACCCTATGGCACATACTCCACTCCTACCACTCTGTTTGTTAGGCCCTGCTCTCTTAGCTCTCCTTTGGTCTTTGCTTTCACCTTTGGACACCTGCTTGTCCTTCAGGTACATAATCTTTACTACAGACATCTCAAGAAGATGCTAGCTTTTTTCCCTTATGTGCTACTTTCCTTAGGACCAGGAAGTGAAGTTTATATCTCTTTTTTCTGATTGCTCATTCCAAACTTTTCCTCTCCCTTTTTTCTAATCAGAACTCCCTGGTCCTTAAGGATGTGCCCTGTCTGTCTCTGCTACTCATCATTGCTTATGGTCACTGTCTCCTCAGTCTTAAAGACAATTGATTCAGCCACAGCTTTGTGTCCTACTCTATTCCAGTCACATTCACAGTGGTGTCACCAACCTCATGGGTAACTGGGGTGGTCATATCATGGCTTCTCTGGAATAGCTTCAGTTTAGATCTACTGTCCTAGAGTAATCATTACTAACACTTTGTTTATTCTCAAAAGCATTCCAGTTTAGACATCTGTCACCTTCTGGATGGCCCATCCATCAGCCTTATGTCACTTTTTAATTTTTATTCATTTTCTTCTCTATAGCCAGTCACTTCTTCATATCCCAACTGTGTGCTACCAGTATATAAAATATCAACACTGAGCATCCCCAAACACAAATACTGACTTGCATTCTTTCAGCTGTGAAACAGCTTCAAGTCCACTGAGAAGTCCCACTCAGTGATCTCTCTATCTCCCTTCACAGACTCTTGACTATAGTGAACTCACTTGTCACCTTGTCCCCCATTATAGTTTTTTCCCAAAACTCTAAACTGCTTCATCTAAAGTATTGTTTTTCTTTCTGTTTGTATCCAAGCAGCACTTGACTATAGAACTATTACTCAACTGGACTGACTAGTTTTATTTTAAATCATGACCACAGACCTCACATAGACACTAACCTATGAATCAATCCTTTTTAGTTTTATTCAGCAGCAGTTTGCTAGTGTGTCAGGCAACCAACTTGAAGACAGCTCACTAGAATTTACCCCATCTGAACAACAGAAAGAAAATAGGAAAAAAATATGAACAGAGCTTCATGGACCTGTAAGATTACATAACAGATCCAATATTATCCTCAGCTCCCAGAAGGAGAGGAGAGCTCAGAGGTGAAAGAGTATGTGTAAAAATAATGGCTAAAGCCTCCCTAAATTTGGCAAAAAAGACACATATCTATAGATTCAAGAAGCTGAACAAATACCATATAGGATAAACTCAAAAGAACCCATGCCAAGACATGACAATTAAGCTTTTGAAATCTAAACACACACTCACACACATGCACACATGCACACATGCGCACACACACACAGAGTAAAGCAGACAGAGATGAATGAATGAGTATTGAATACATTGATTTGAGGTGGTAACAACAATTCACATGACAGTGGACTTCCCATCAGAAACCATGGAGGCCAGAAAGAAGTAGTGCATCATTTTTCAGGGGTCAAGAGAAAGAACTCTCAACCAGGAAGTCTAAATGCAGTTCTTCCAATGGAAGGGAGAAGCTAAAAGAAGCCAAGTTAGAGCATTGGGAGGGAGGAAGGAACAAGGGAAAGGTCAGAAATATGGGCACACACACCAGACTCTACTTTGTCTCATGAACTTTAAAAATCATAGTTAATGAGTGGAACAAGCATTATAACACTATCTGACCCTCAAGACAAAGATATTTAAAAATGGGGAAAGTAAAACGACCCAAATCAAAGTTAGGCTTTTACATTCCACTGACTTGGTAAGACAGAACGTGTCACATTACACATTTGGAAATGTCCCTCCTCAACACCTCTTCCCCTTCACTGCCTCTCCATTGCTCTGTGATATCATAGCAAAGCTTCCCGAGAGACTTTCTCTTATCAACCCACTACCATGCTTTTTTTCCCTTCCAACCACTCCACCAGAATTGGTGTTTTCAAGGTCATTTGTAATTCTGTCAAAAGCACACAACCATTGCCACTTTCCCAAAGAGTCTCAGGTAATCAAGGGCATTTTCCTACAGGTGGTCTCTGATGTCAAGATTACTCAAAACTTCAATTTTCTGAGTCACCGTCCCTCGCTGCCTTTGGCATCTTGACAATAGAGCTCTAATAGTGTTACACATTAAAGCACAAGCTCTCTAACATCTCAGACTCCGGCTTGTCTTTCATTATCTGGAGCTGTGCGTTGAAACAGGTAAAGCACTTGAAGTTAAAATCTCCTTATGTTTACTGAGGTTTTAGCTATGATACACCAGCAGACCCAACAAGAGCACAAAGTCTCAGGTCACGCTGAATGAAGACTTAACAAGAGTTAATCTACGTCCTAATTTCACTCTCCAATTTTGATGTTATAAAAAATAACAGCGATTCTTGATGCATGGTAGAATTTAGTCTGTGCATTCATTTTGAGGTGGACAGCACATTGAACAGAACTTTAAGTATTCTGAGACTAGAACCACCTCATGTAGGATGGGTTTTACCAAGCACTCATTTTTTTTAAGAGTTGGCCAAAGGGAGGGAGTGGGAAAGAGGTTGTGTGTGTGTGAAATATATGTGAGAGGGACACAGAGAGAGGGCATGTCAAACAGGCAAATGAGAGCAGAAGACACACTTTGGAGTCCATTTGGCCTGAATTCAGATCTTCAGAGTGGGACCCCTGGCAAGTCACGCTGCTGCAAGCCTTACCTGTGAGGAGCGGGGACAGTGCAAGTACAGGGTTCTGGGCATGGGACAGTCTCCAGTGCTGATCACCACATCATGCTGCCCTCTGGCCTCCACATGGGAGTTGAAGAATAGCTTGTATTGGCTCCCCTGGGTTTGGGTGCACCATGAGTGAGGGGCAGAGTGACCCCTGTCATCTCCACGCTGAACATGTGATTTTTTCACTGAGATGTCTGCAGAGCTCTTTGATCTCCCATATGGCATCTGGCAGCTCTGAAGATGGCACTTTGATATGACCTCAAAGCAGAGACCCTTGCTTCTGTGAGTTGTCCGTGTCCCCTGGGCTGGAACTAAACCTAGGCTGTTTGAGCACCAAGCTTTGCAGATATGCGTTGCTGCGACATAGCCTTGTCTCTGCAGTCAGGGGTCAGCGGTCAAAGGGCTTTTCGGGGCCAAGGTCACAAATGCTGAGGTTGCTTTTGCTCCCTTGCCTCGTAGAGAGTGTTGCAAACTCTATCATTTTATTGCTACCTGTCCTGATATGTCCTTTCCTCCTGAAGTCTCTGCTGGACCCCGGCTTAATGAGGACAAGGGACAACACTGACTGCCAGTGGTTGCTGGGAGTCAACACAAGAGACTTGGTTATTGGATGGAGACAGGTAAAAAGCCCCATGATCATCCTGTGACAATGCAAGTTGTTCCACAATTATTTTCTGGTAAAACATGATTGTGGGCAGGTCCCTCCTCTTTTACATCCTGTTCCCACTTCACAAACCTCGCAGTAAAGTAGCCCCAAATTCTGTGCTATTAAAAGCATGGAACCTTCTATTGAAGACATGAGACCCTAGGGGCTTGGTGGCTGGCACTCCTTAGCATCAGATCTACAGTGAGGGTGATGTGTAGGCTAAGAGGACAGATGGTTGTCATGGTCGTGGTGCAATGAGTCACTCTGCCATGTGAACCTTCTCATGCCCACTACATAGTCACCTGTGCCAGTTCTGTCCTTGTCTGGGGTGCTCACAGTCCTGTGTGGCCAGTGCTGGCATGCACATCCAGCAGCCTGCAGGGGTCTGTGCATCTGCTACAGCTGAGGCTAAGAAAGCAGCCAGCAGCCATTGGCAATACCAACCACATTCCCTCCATCACCTGCCATGTTTCACACCTGCCTCACTAATTTTCCCAGACCACAGCCTTGCTCATTTACCTCCTTGCTTCAAAGTCTCCCATGCTTCTCCACCCTCTTCAGAGCACAGACAAGTTCACTGCATGGGCTTGCTGAGGCTATTGTAACAAGGCATCACACATGAGGGGCTTAAATGACAATGGTTAATTGTCTCTCTATTCTGGAGGTAGGGAGTCCAAGATCAAGGTGTCAGTAGGGCTGGTTCCTTCTGAGGCTGAATGTGTTCCAAACCTCTTCCCCAGCATCAGGTAGTTTGCTGACAATTTTTGGTGTCTTTGGCTTGTAGAAGCAGCACCTCATTTTATGCCTTTAGCATCACATGGACTCTCTGAACGTCCATCTCTTTGTCCAAATTTCTTCTTTCTGTAAGGACACCAGTCATATTGGATCAGGACCCCCTAATGACCTCATCTTAACTTGACTACAATAGCAAAAACTCTATTTCCAAATAAGGTCACATTCTGAATAATGGGGTATTGATTTCAATGTATCTTTCTTTTTGGGGGACACAAGCCAACTCTTAGCACTCCCCTAGTTGAATAATCAAGACTGTTCAGAACCTCTTCCAAACTTCCTGTTCCATCTGTACTCCAAATTCCAATTCTCTTCCCTACTGTGCCTGGTCCAGCCAGCCTGCTTGAAGGCTGTCTTGCCTGAGCCTCCTTCTCAGGTCTATACACCTTGTGAGACCTGGCTAAGTCACTCTCATGAAGATCATTCTGTATCTCACCAACCTTTGGTGCTATATGTGGGCATTCTAAATTTGCTTTTGACAAATGCCACAGATCAGGCACAGACATTCCAGCAATTCTGTCTTGCAGGTCATCATCCCTCCTAGACTGAGAAGAAGAAAATTTTGCTCTGGGTCCTCATGGGGTAAGGTATCCCTGGAGCCCAGGGATCAGGACTGTCAAGAGACCATATCACTTCTAGACTATTGTCCCTGACCAAATGGCGATTAGTCTGCTCATGACTTGTACCTGGAATTATCCTCCTCAGGTGAACCTCACCACCAGGGGCTCCACCCCAGGCCTGGAGGAGGTTAAGGAGTGCTGGAGGGGCGGAGGGAGTATGGATGTGCAGGTTGTGCAGCCACGAACTTGCACAGGAGGCTTCCCAGCCACTGGGGAAGGAGGGCCCTGACCACATTGCAGGGTCAGGGGCTAGATCTTTCTGTGTAAAACCCCCAAGCAGAAAAAGAATCCTAGATTTCAGTCTGGCTTTCCAGATAATTACATAGCTATATTTGTCAAGGTGGAGGAATAGAACATATTCTATTTAGCAGACTATAAGCTTGATTCATGACTTTAAAATATTTAACCCTATTAGATGTGGACTTCATTTGAGCTTTTGCTTTGAGCCCACCAAAGTTTGGGGTGGCCTCGCTCCAGATGAACCCCTTCCACCCTGTATCTACCTGTGGATTCCAAACCTGTTCATTTTAAGTAGAGTGCAGTTGAAGGTGGTCCTCCTTGACCCTCCATTTGTTTTAGGAGATCTTGGTTAGTTGTGGTAGCATCCTCCTGCTCTCCTCTTTTGTTATGACGACAACAAAATGTTTCCCGAGAGTGGATAGTCATCCTGATAAAAGACAGAGAATAAATCACTGGAACAAGGATGATGGATCTCTAAACACACCGTCAGGTCATAAACATCTCCGAAAAGGCACGAGGAAGCGTGTTTTTAAGTGAAGAAGCAGACAGGGTGAGACCCAATGGTCTCTCTCCAGGAGGAGGCTTTGATATCCTCATATGGACCAGCTTGTCCTCAGTGAGGGAATAAATCTGCCAGCCTTCCAACAAATGGCCTTGGGCCACCTGGAGATCTGATGGGATTGGTAGGGTATGCCCCACTTGGGCCCAGGGACAGAGTAACTCTTGCCACTCTCATGTGAGGAGAAGAGGGGATGCCCAATGGGCAGAAACAGATCACTATGAGTCTATTTGGGAATTTTCAAAGGTAGATAAGATGCCTAAAAATTACTGCAAAAGTCATGTGTTGACAGAAGTCATCTGGCCAGATATAAACACACCTAGAATTATGCTTTCTGCACATAGAAAGAAAACTCCTTTCTCCTGTCCTGCCAATACCTTGTCACTTAGGAGAGCAGCCCAGACTCCCTGGTGGTCAATGCCAACTTCCGGTTCTCCTGGGCACCCTCTGTCTGGTGGCAGTCTCCCCCTCCCCCACACTCTCTTCCCCCTCAGAGACATAGTGAACGAGTCTCTCTCTTTCTCTGTGGTGTATTCTTCATCCAATTATCCTAGACAAAGTAAGTTCACTCCTCAAAATTTTTAAAAGATTTTATTTATTTATTTTAGAGAAAGGGAGAGAGAGAGAGAGAGAGAGATAAGGAGAGAGAGAGAAGGGGGAAAGAACAAGTAGCATCAACTCCCATATGTGCCTTGATCAGGCAAGGCTAGGGTTTCGAACCTGTGACCTCAGGGTTCCAGGTTGATGCTTTATCCACTGCGCCACCACAGGTCAGGCCCTAAAATTTAATCCTAGTTAAATTAACTTTACTTCCTAAAATTCACTGGGGTGAAAACCTCCTCTTTTCTCCTTTTCTTCCTTCTTGTTTTCCCTCAAACACTTCAGTGAAACCTCTCCTCTTTTTCTCCCTCTATTTCATTGGTGAATCAAAATATTATTCCTATTATGATTTAAGTGGAAAACCAACATACCTATTCAAAGAATGACCTCCTGTATGTTTGGTACAAAATATGTCTTGATTTAGTTCTTCATGACTGGCTCTGTGCTGCTTAACAACTTGATGTTGCTGGCTGAACAGCGAGTCCTTGACTGTTTAAGATGAGCAGTGTGTCCACCCCACTAGTCAATTGCTGAGTGAACATTATGGTTCTCTTTTTTATAACACAACCTTCATTTACGGAGCTTTGAAATAAAAATACAAGCAGGCAAACAGGCTTTGGGATATCTGAGGAATTGTACACCAAAGGGTAGGTGCACAATTAATTATTAATTCTACTTCATGTGGCAGAGATTATAAACTGCCTGTCCAGTACACATTTCTTTTCCTTCTTTAGCCACAGAGACTTATTTTATTGGAAATAACAGCAAGTCCAGCTACCAAATCCAAATTTTTTAGCCTTCACTGAAAACAGGTGGGGCTGTGCCTGAATTCAGGTCACTGAGATTCAAACAGCAGATGTTTCTGGGACTTCCAGAAAAGCACCTTAAGAGAAGGAAGGAGAACAGACACACATTTTTTTCCCACCCTTTTACCTTTATCTTTCTTCCTGCCTGGAACACAGGCATGATGGTTGTGCTCCAGGAGTCATTTTGGGCTGGAAGGTAGCCTTGCAGTTGGAAGTCACTCACCAAAAATAGCAAAATGGAACTTTAGAAGGAGCCTGGGACTGTCTTCTTTGGATTTGCTTATGCAAACCAAAAATAATTCCTACCTTTTTCAAACTGCTGACATATGATTTCTATTTTATGTACTTGAATCTGATATTGGCCAATACACTCTGCCACCCGCAAGAGCAAGAAACGTTCCATTATTTTTCTAAATCAGTGAAAATGTATTTCAAGTCCCACTAACTGACTGGTGAGAACTATGACCTCAGCAGTGTTTGGGGGATGTTCTTGAATGTCTCTGGTCTTGTTATGCCCAGAAAATGTGGGGAAGGCATCTGACATTTGGCTTATCAGGATAGCCACTATGATGCCCATCCAGAGGAAGGCAGAAATGACCCCAAGGCTTGGTGTGGGCACTGAAATCTTGGGCACATATGCAGCCTGGCAACCCAGTCCAGTCTCCATGGGTGCCCTGAGTAGACATGCCTGTCTTTTCCTGCCAGTCCCTTTGGGTTCCGAAGGGCTTTAGTGTTCCAGTGACCTCCACAGCCCTGACAATGCCCTGACTGACAGCCCTTTCTAAATTCAGGAGATTCCCCTACCCAGGGCAGCCGTCTCCCTCCACTCTGGGAAGACCCACATTGATACCCTTGGGAGACAGAAGTTCTTGAATTTTTAACAGTCCTGAGGGTGGGGTGAGCCAGGGGAAGGAGACGCTCATCCTAAAAGAAGGGCTTTCTTACTTTGTCCTGTCTGCGTGCACGTGAGCCCCTCCCGGGAGAAGGCAGCATTTCCCTGGGCTCACAAACAAAAGGCAGAGCATGCGGAATGTGCTCTGAGACCTTGTGCAGAATCTCCATGTATTTCCACACCAACATCCTAGGGTTAAACCTGTTCTTTTATTAACATAACATAGTTATAAGAGCTAAAATTTTAAGAAATTGAAAAACAAGACAAGCACTAAATGGAAGTTAATGCAGAAAACGGCAAGGTTTAAAATGGAAGGAATTTGATGTTACTGTAGAGAAAACAGGGAACCAGTACTGTGGGCAGGGGCAGGGGCAGTGCATACCTGCTGGACAGCAGGAGCCTGGCTCGGGGAGTAGTGGGGTGAGTCAAGGTCACCTACGCTAGTGACTATTGGCCCTCTACATCAATAAGTTTGGCTTATTATAGATTTCACTGTATCCTTTTTATTAAAAATGTAGACATCACACGCAATTTTTTGACCTTTTACAAACTGAAATCCGGATGAAGTGGAGTTTGATGTAATATGTGTCTGTCCCTCCTTTTGAAAATCTAGCACTTGGCCTCTCTCTTGGAATGACAAAAGATTATTTCTCCCCAAATAAGGGTACATGACCATGGAGCTTAGGTATGTGGTGAATCAGTCACAGTTTCTAATCGTTCCAACACAGGAGAAACTCTGCCTCTGTTTCCCCCTCTGCAACGGGTCATGCTAACCTTGGCCCCACCCACAAAGGAATCGATGTCGGAGGTTTAATGCATGTCTCGCATGTGAGAACAGGGAGCGCCCAGAGGCAGGCTTGTTGTGGTGCTGTTACAGTTAGGATGCCGTCTGGGTGTGTGTGAACCCGCCAAAATCACCCTTCACACAGGCCTGCCTACTCCCAGGCACTTGCGCCTGCCAGGGAAAAGGTGACAGAGTTTGGGCCTGTTTGGGTTTGCCGCCTATAGGGGTGGTTCCACCGCAGCTCCTGCTGAATCTGGAGCTAGGTTCTGGGCGTTCACCGTCTTATTAATGTGCCCTTCTGACTCACTTCCCTGCCCAGAGAGCTGAGAATCAAGTCTGAAAAACAAGAACCTTGAAACACTGTCCCCTCCCCCCACCAAACCCAGCCCGGGCAAATCTATCCAAAGGCCTTATTTTCTTGTAGGTTCTAGACCTGAGTCAGCTTGTTCCTTCATTTCTTCCCGAGCTACTGTATTTCTTTACAAAAAAGAACACGAGTCCATGGAATGAACTCGACACAGTATACTGGGAGGTACAAGAAAATCGGCGATGAGTTAGCACATTATTTTGAAGATTCATGGAGAACCCATGATCTCTGCAAACTGAGTCGGAGTTGTCAGACCAGGTGAGTGGCTGTGGCATGGTCCCTGTGTCCTGGGGCATCATGAGCAGGTGCAGGGCAGGTAGGAAGGGCAGGGCTGCCAGGGGATACCCCCTCCCGTGTCCACACAGCCTTCCTTCTTGGTGCTGCCCGCCGGTCAGACTGTGACAGTGTGCTGTGTCATCGACTACTGTGACATGAAAGGTACCAAAAGCTGATTAAAAAAAAAGAGTTGGCTTCTTTGGGCTCAGGTCTACTGTGATTGGAAACTACTCGGTGAATTTGAGCTTAGTTCTTCCCATCCCACCTGCGCAACGTGACACCTGCTTTTTCTGGGACCCATAGGCACACATTGCCCTCAGTGAACAGGCTGTACTGCTTGCTGTCCGCTAGGAGGGGCCCGGGCAAGTGGCCAACAGATGTCAAGGTGTGAATTGGAGCTAAGTGCACGTGGTGATGCTGTGGCGAGTAGGCAAAACACACGTGTTTACCACACCAGGTGGCAGGAGGAATGCTTTTTACCGAAGCCACCACTGCCCTAGTTTTTGTCTCCCGGAGTTCCTCTGGATGATGTGTCCTGCAGAAGGTTTGATGGGTGCCAGGGGGTTAGCACCTGTTAGCATGGGTAGAGAGGTATTAATAAGGGGAGGGGGCAAAGGGAATCAGACATAAAAGGGCCTGCTTGTCTCTGGGAAATTAAAGCTTCGGACATCCCAGGGTTTCCTAGCAATGCCTACCAAGAGAATCAGCGTCCGTCTCTTCCAGTGTAGGGAGGAAGGTCAAGCTTTTCAATCTCCCTACGATACAACCGGTTCATTTGCCCAGGTTATGGGGAGAGGAACAAAGATCCGGATAGACTTCCACTGGGCGCATGCACAGTAGAAGCTAAGCCGGAGGTCTGTCAGTCTGGCCTAGAAGAAACTTATGATTGGTTAGTGGGAGGGACCAATGCAAGCCCATGAAAGATTAAAAACCTAGTTGGTTAGTTTGGAAAAAGCTTCATCTTAGCTCTGGGTATTTTATAGCTAGGATGGTTGGAGCATGGTCCTGAAGCACAGAAGTTGAGGATTCGATCCCTGGTGAGGGCACATATAGGAGCAGCTCAACGTCTCTCTCTTTCTCTTTCTCTCTCTCAAAAGAAAAAAAAAGGCTTCATCCTCCCCAAATTTCAAGAAGCTTCCTCTCTTCTGTCCTTTGGAAACACTCACCTCATGTGTTTGCTAGTTCTCCAAGCAGCCATGTGGTCCTAAATGCTGCAAGGGTTGGTGGACTGCTGACCGTGCAGACCCCAGGCCTGGACACAGGCCAACCAGGGTGCAGCCTGGAGCACAGGGCTGATAAAGACCAAGCTGACTTTTTCTATGGTGGGACGAGCGGAGATGAGATGAGGCGTATGTTCCAACTCCATTAAAGCTGCCCAAGCCACAGTCCCCTACACAAGTCCCCTGGCATGCCCTCCCTGCAACTCCAGAAAAGAATGCCATTCTCCCTTGCGACATACCCACAGAGCCCTGAAGACCAGCTTCAGGAGAGCGGAATGGGCAAACGCCCTGATTCAGAGACACATTCTAGAGGGTTACCCAGTGGGTCTGCATCCCAGGTACCCTCCCAGGAAACCTGCCCCATGGCATAACTTCCAACCAGGTGTGTGCTAATAGAGGTCTAACAACTGGCTCTTCAAACGCCCAGACGCCGATTTATAGCATTTGCTTGTTTCCATGGTGCAAATACGCTCGCTCTGGCTGCATTCCAGATGGCAGGGTCGGGTCACCACTGCTGCGCTGGGCCAGCTGCTCAGTGTCAGTGCCACGCAGGGCATCTGTGACCTCGGGCAGTGCAGCTGTAAGATACAGCCAAGGAGCCAGCAGTCTTCGTGGTGACTTTGTTTGATATTTACTTAATTTTATGTGAGTAAAATTTAATTTCTAATAGGAGCTGGACTTGACCAGGTCGCAAAGCCCTGACAATTTAACAAGCTGCTCCCACCACCTCCCCATCCTGGTCTCGGTCCCTCCTCTCCACTGGTCTGCCTCAAGTCAGAGCTCACTTTCAGGCCCTGTTCCAGGGTTTGCTTCCCTGGGGAGCCGATCTCAGACGATCCCCTCCAGAAAACAGGGATGCTTCATTCATCCCCAGGCCCGCGGGCAGTCACCTGTGTGCCTCTCTGGTCTCCCGAGACAGAGAAGATGGCACTCCTCCATACTCTTGTCTGTTAGTAGGCATGTCACCCTGGGGGCTACTGAGCTGCCAGTACAAGACAGGGTGACAAGCTTCCTGTAGTCAGCACTGCCACACAATCTGGCATCTGGGTGGTCTCAGAGTGTGTATGCAAGTGTATACGTACATATAAGTGTGCGTGAGAGTACGTGTGTGCGGCATGCATGTGAGGATACCTGTGAATATGTGTATTGTATGTGAGTGCATGGATCTGTGCATATGACTGTGTGCATTGTATGTGAGTGCGTGAATGTGTGTGACTGTGTGTGCATTGTATGTGAGTGCGTGACTGTGTGTGCATTGTATGTGAGTGTGTGACTGTGTGTGCATTGTATGTGAGTTTGTATATATGGATCAGTGTATTGTATGTGAGTGTGTGTATCTGTGTGTATGACTGTGTGTGCATTATATGTGAGTTTGTGTATATGGATCAGTGTATTGTATGTGAGTGTGTGTATCTGTGTGTATGACTGTGTGTGCATTATATGTGAGTGCGTGTATATGGATCAGTGTATTGTATGTGAGTGTATGAATTGTGTGTATTGTACGTAGTGTGTGTAAATGTGTGCTTATGAAAGTGTGTGCATTGTGTGTATGTGAATGCGTATATATGAACACGTGTACTCTATATGAGCGTGTGTGAATGCATATGTATGAATGTGTGTGTATTGTGTGTAAATGTGTGTGTGAATATATATGTGTGGTGTCAGCACCCTCCTCCTCACTCTAGCAGCAGTACCCCCTGTGCACTGGGTGCCACCCTCACCCCTGACATAGCCCCATGGAGCTGCCCATGGAGGTGGTGGGCCTCCTAGGGGCAGAGAAGGGACACCAGGACTGGGCTGGCTTCTCAGTGCCTCTGGCCAGTGGCTGCAAGGGGGGCCCATGACAAGAGCAGAGTTCTGCCCTAACTGATTGGGAGTCTTCAAGGGCGCTCTGTAAGAACAGTGTCCACGCACGACGGCTGCTGCTCAGGAGGGGGAGAAGTAGAACAGAGGAGGTCACTTTTCTCTCCCAGGGAAACAACTGTGTGTGCTGTCTGTACCTGACTTGCAGGTGTGCTGACTGCCGGGATCCTGTTCGACCCTTCCTGCCTGCAGCACCTGGGGCCCTCTGGGGCCTTCTTCTAACTTTGCAGGCTCTGTTGTTGGAATATTTGTGTCACACAGGCTTAGGGTGGAGGGAACGCCTTTATGAAATCAACATGCCCTTGAACATGTGATCAATGTCCAGAATCAATTACGCGAGCCCCGGGGAGCAGTGAGCGCCACTCTGTTTGGACCCAGCACCAGAGCACTCTGCAGAAAATGGTCAACAGGTGATCACACCGTTTGTTTTGTTCCCAAAGTGAAAGGAACAGAACATACAGGGGGACAGGCCTGTCAGGGCAGCTATGCCGTTTCAGACGAAAACAAGCTGTTTCTGAAACATGCAAAGGTTAGGTGACTGTGACTTCCAGGGATTGTTTTGCTCTATTTTTGTCTGCAAACATCCCTGTTTTCTGGGTTGAAAACACGTCTTTATGTCCTCCTGCCCCCTGAACAAAGAGAATAACTGGCCGGGGAGAAAACACAATTTAAATGTGTTTTATTCCCACTTTGGAGACATCTCAACTTCTTCAGTGCTGCGGCCCCTCTCTGGACTAAGGCCCCCACTTCAGCAAGGGCCGGATGTCTTCTTAGATACGCACCCTCCATTCCATTTGCTTCATTCTAAATGTTTTGTTTGGTTTTATTTCCAGTTTTTGCCTCCAGCTCCCTCCAGTCACCCCCTGACCCAGCATCCTGACTGCTCTAGGGCCCACATGTAAGGGCAGGCTCGCTAGGGTCCTGTGGGGTCCCAGGGACATCGTGGGGAGGTCTCAGCCTCCCCTATAATGTGTGCTCATCGCATCCACCAGGGGCTCTCGAGTATTCCTTCTTCTCTCATCCCAGGAAAGGTTATTCTGTGTCATCTCTGAGTTGATGAGGATCCAAGAAACCCAGTGACTTGCCTGTGGTTACACAACCACTCAGCCACGGTTCTGCCTCCGCCTTGATTGCGTGGGCTGGGAACCCATTGGCATTTTGTCTTGCTGTTATCTCTTTCCCTACAACCCCTTTGGTGTTATCTTTTCCCAGGTGACCATTCCCGCTTCTTCCACAAGCTGAGGACCCTGCCATAGGCTGGTGACAGGAGGTTGGGGAGAGACAGATGCACACAGTAATATCCAGAAGCACTCTGGGTGCAAGGTCTGATTCTCCAAAGGGTGCTGTGCGATTTTTCTGGTGGTTGGGGGGTAGTCTCTCCCTCACGCCTGCCGGAACCTGCTACAGCTGGTTCCTTTTGGCTCTCACCACAGGCCAGCTTTAGGCCTTTAGGCTTGGGTTTTCATTTCTGCTCTGGACCTACCACCATGTTGTCCATTCCTGTGGTCGAACAGACTTGGTGAGGATTGCCCCGGGGCAGAGATGGAAGGGAGGGCTGCTGGGGTGAAGTTGCAGAATAGGGTGCAGTAAGGACAAACTCCATCCTGGGTCAGAACTATGGCCTGAGACCTGGAAATGAGGTGGGCTGCAGCCCTGGGGACCCTCTTTGCCCTTCTGTTGTGACAAATGAAAGGGAAAGTTCCCAGCCCTGCCAGGCAATGGAGCGGGAACAGGGAATGCCTTCTAGAGTCAGGTAGAAGATGTGGGCTCCCTTGAATGCAGGCTTGAAGAATAACAGTGAACATTGGCATTCATAGTGAGGACATGGCACTTTCAATTCCTTTGTGCTCTGTTGGTGTCATTCTAGACAATAGTTCTCAATTTTCCAACATCCCCTGTGCGTCCAGTGACTCGATTCCATTCTGACACTAATTGGAGACAGTCTAGACTCTACAGGGCAAGGGCTTGGTACTGCAAGACTGCTCACCTCAGGTGCTGGATGAGCCTCAGGGACCACCCTTCTTCTGACGAACCAGCCATAAATTTAGAGGCTCTCAAGACTGTTACTCAGGTTCAGTAGTTCACACGGACTACTCACAAAATGCAGGAAAGTGCTTTCCTTATGATGACTGGTTTATTACAAAGGCTGTACCTTGGGATGCTCCAGGTGGGAGGACGGCTGTTTAGGGCATGGTGCTAGGGGAGGGCGAGTGGAACCCCACACCCTATCCAGGGCAGTGCCCGTCTATAACATTGATGAGTTCACCAACCCATAGGCTCTCTGAACCCTGTGGTTTGGGGTTTTTCTGGTTTTATCATGTAGACATGGCTGACTAAATCATTGGCTATTGTTGCATAACTCGATATCTAGCCTCTCTCATTCTTATTTCTTATCATACTGCAATACTACATCCAAGAGAGATTGTGCAACCAATATGCATGAGTAAGTCCTGATGTTAGTTTCAGCCCTGGTACCAGGTAGGACCTTCTTGTCCCCAGAAGGCTGGAGCCTGAATGATCCCTAGACCACAGTGTAACCAAGGCAGACATGTGGCCCGTTGAGAGCCTTGGTGTCTGGGAAGACCCATCCTCAATTCCAGGACAAGTAGACCTTGTAAGGAGCAGCAGTTTCCAAGAGAGCCTGGAGGTGAACAGCCACCTCCCTGGCCCTCTCAGAGGGTGCCTCGGCCCCACACTGGCCATCAAGTAGGCCTGGCCATGTCTTGGCCTCCGCTGGCTTGTGTCCAGCTCTGGGCCTGCCCACTGCTTTCTCCTCTCTGGAGTCCAGGGTGAGATGCACTAAAGTAGGTGGCCACCCAAGGTCCTAAGTTGGGAAGGCTCCCTAGAGAAATACTTAGGTTTTGGTTCTCAGTATTTGGGGGACAAAGCGGTGGTGCGTGTGTATTGAGGGAGGCACCTAGTTCGAGGCATTTACCAGTTTCCATGGTGTAAATTATCCATCGTGCTGAGTTCCTGCTACCAATATGAAGCTACACACACGAAGTTAGGAAGAGGCCCACAGCAGTCACCACCATAAAGTGCTTCCACCAGACAGACACCACAGACACACATAACCCAAGAATTACGGACAATAACATGGCACGTGAAACAGGAGGTGATGTGATATGAGTATTTGTCACCTTGAATTTTAACATAATTTATTTCATGGTAAATGCATACATTTAATTTTTAATAATGGCCATGCCTAGCAACTGGTCCTCAAATTCACGAACCTTTGGTAATCGGTTCCCATGAATGGATACCAGCCAACCGGAGCTGCCCTGGAGGCTCTGGCTGGTTGTGCTCAGTGTTATCCCAGGGGCCTCTGTCCCTGAGGGACAGGAGTGGCTGCTGGGAGATAAGACCACTTCCCCTGGGGTCCCTAGGTGACATGTGCCCCGTGAAGCAGACCACGTGGACATCCACTGGCTTCGGGGATGGCCAAATGCTTATTCGGGGAACTGTTCTCAGGGGTTTATGTTGGAGCGTCCGTGTGCAGTTTTATTTTTCTTTATTATGGTATCAGTTTATGTTTGTGCGCTGTTTATTCCATTAATGGCCTCAAGCAGTGCAGCGCACCGACGGGATGGGAAGGGAGAAGGCCTTTGCAAGCCTGCTCTGTGTGCCCCTGTGTGGTGATGCATGTGCATCTATGTCAGGTGTGGGAGCTACCAAAAACAAAAGTCAAAACTAAATTCCACTGTGTAGGAATATGCATGGGTCATGATATGACAAAGAAAGGTAAAGAAAGAAAAGAAGAAGAAAAAAAAGAAAAGTAAAGAAGTGACAACCGTAAAAGCCAGCCTGTGGCTTCTCTAGGAGGGTGGGGTGACTTGGAAGCAGGCCCGTGCGCTGTCTAGGCAGTCATGGTGGGGGTTACAAGCATGTTTATCTCACAGAACTTTGTTAAGCTTCACGTTTGCTCTGTGCAGCTTTGTTTTTCTTTTAAATTTTTTTACTTTATTGATTTTAGAGAGAGAGGAAGGAAGAGAGAGAGAGAGACAGGATCACTGGTTGGTTCCTGTATATTTCCTGATTGGGGATCAAACCAGCAAATTTTGTGCTTCGGCCAAAGCTCTAACTAACTGAACTATCCAGCCAGGGCAGGTGTTCAGCTGTCTGTACTTGTGGTATTTTTAACAATAAAAAGCGAACCATATATTCATATGTATGAATATATGTTTATATCCATATATAAACATCTGTATGTATGTATATATGTGGGTACATGTACATATATTTACATATGCGTGCCTGTTTTTGTATGTACACACATTTTAAATGTACACTATCTCTTTTTCATCTGCATCGTTAAAAGGTTTTGCTCTTGGGCCACTCTGGGGAAACGAGTTTGTCCAGGGCCTCTGTGGCCTTGGCCTTGCCAGGTTGTGTTTTGCTGGCATCTTTCACTGGAGGCCCTGTGGGGCCTGGCGGGGTACTGCCAGGACAAGAGCGGGAAGCGGTGCTCGCCTGTCACAGGGGCCGTGCTGCTGAGCAGAGCCCGGGTGGGCTTCCCAGGACGATGGGCTCAGAGCTGCTGTGTGCCTCTCTCCTGCTGTCCCCAAGCCTGGCTCTGACCAGGTTTCCAACCTCCTGAACCTGAGGGTGCACTGCCCTCCCAAAAGCAGGTCCCAGCTCTCACCTGCATAGGGAAGCGGGCTGGGGGCTGTCATAGCAGCTCCCACAGGTGGCTGAGGTTTCATCCCCCCTGCCCGCGCCTGTCCTAGCCTATCCTCATGTCTGCGGCACTTTCCAGTGGGGGCCCTTCTTGCAGGCAACAACCTTCTCAGAAGCACGCTTTCTCTTCCCAGGCCCGGCAGCCGCACGGGGTTTGCGGGCTGAGAAAAGGTTCCTGCTCTCATGCTCAGAAGTGGACATGACTGAGAACAGGCTGGGAGTCACTGAGGAAGCAAAGGAAGACCAGCTCCAGCAGTCCTGTCAGGTCCCCAGAACAAGGGCATTGGGAGCGCATCTGGGCAGCCTGGTGGTCCCAGGAGGCCCCGTCCAGGGCCCGGCACCATTGTCACCCAGTGTCCCAGGGCTGCTTAGCCCTTTGGAAAGGCAGTTGCATGCAGCTGCCCCTGGATGGTCTTGGGAAGCCGCCATCTACTTTAAGTATAAACTTACCATCTCCCTCTGGCTGCTTGTTCCTTAAAGGGGGACTGTCATTTGTGTCCCCAGCTCCTCAGGTTCTTGTTAAGGGTAGTAAAGTGTCGTTCCAACTTTGAAAGCTCGGTGAATTCCATCTTTGTTGTTCTAATAAAGCCACAACATTTACAAGTTTATTTCTTTGATTTTTTTTGTTTTGTCTGGTTTATTTCATCTGTAATTCTGAAGGTAAATAATTTTCTGCTATTTCATTGTCATTTTGGCAAATTTTTTTTTTGTTATTGTTCATTTGTTTTTGAGAGAGGCAGGGAGAGAGAGAGAGAGAGAGAGAGAGAGAGAGAGACATCAAACTACTCTTGTTTGTGCCCTGACTGGGAACTTGAACTGGCAATCTTTGCACTCCATCCAGGATGACGACCCAACTGACCAAGCTATCCAGCCAGGGCTTAATTTTTTCTTTAGAGACAGAGAGAAGAAGGGAGAAAGAGGGGAGGGGGAAGGGAAGCATTCATTTGTTGTTTCATTCATTTGTGCATTCATTGGTTGCTTCCCATGTGTGCCCTGACCAGATCAGGGATCAGACCCACCACCTTGTTGTTTTGGAATGATGCTCTAAACCGACTGAGCTAACCTGCCACTGCCCTTTTCTGTAAAAGTAAGAAGAAGGGAGATAGTGAAACAGACTCCTACATGCACCCTGACCAGAATCTGACTGGCAACCCCTGTCTGGAGCCGATGGTTGAAACAACTGAGCTATCCTCAGCACCTGGGGCTGATGGTTGGACCAACTAAGCCACTGGCCGAGAGAAGGGAAGATAGAGAGAAGGGGGAGAGGGACGGCGTGAGAAGAAAATGGTTGTTTCTTCTGTGTGCCCTGACTGGGAATCGAACCCAGGAGTGTACATGTCGGGTCAACGCTCTACTACTGATCTAAACAGCCAGGACCAGGTTTGGTTTTTAAAAGCAATATAAGGGAACTGTGTTTTATGGAGTGCCTCCCATGACCCTGCTGTCCTGGGTGTTATGCCTGCGTTACCTTCTCTAATCAGTTTTCATAAAAATTTATGTATAAATAATGGAGAATGAATAATGGTTCTTAATTTTCTTTTGCAGGAGAAAGTGATTTCTTACTTGATGCATGGTTACAGGATGTACCAGACTATTACAGTGAATTAGAACTTATGGGTCATCTCTAAGCACAGTAGCTGCCACCTGTTCTGATGCCCAGAACTTTAAGTATGTTACACAGAAGGAAAATGCAGACAGCAAATGCCTATGCATGGATTCAAAGAATTGTCATGAAAAACAGACTATTCTCCCTCGCCTTCAATCCCATACGTATTATTTGCCGTCATTCAACTCCTCTGGGTTGAAATTCACTTTCGCACATTACACCTTTAGTCAATATTTGAAGGCCTATTTATGTAAACATCAGTAACTGTTAGGACTCCCTGCACCAGAAAACCTGACTCTCCTCCCCCCGGGTGACATGATCAAGTCACTAGTCAGAGGAACAGCCAGCTTCCCGGAACATGCTTGCTCAGACCCAGTGAGGTGAGCTCAGGAGCGCCAACTTGACCTCTGCTCCCAGGGTGCACAGTCTGGCCTTCCAAGGTCAGATGTGGTACCAGATACATCCTTCCTCTCATTTTCTCCTGCGCCCCATTATCACCAGCACCCTGAGCTGACTCAAAGTTATGTCAGCGGGAGGGGTTGGGGAGCAACCCCTGGCTATCCTACCCTGGCCACGTGGGTTTGCAACCCCAAATGTGCTGGCAGAGTGGCCTGCTGAGGTTGGCCTTGAGTGTGACTTTGCCAAAGTAAACGGAAATCAGGGCTTAGACACATCATAAAAGGTCTCATTTTTCTCTACAGAAGTAAAGGTACACAGGGAGGAGGGAACAACTTGACTGAAAGGACAGGACCCTTTTATTGTCACCGTTGATGAACAAGTAAGAACATGGACAGGACTGTGAGAATGGCCAGCTGCGTCACGACCTGGCTGGTGACGCTGCTCTGACGGCGTAGACACTGGTGGAGCCGGCCCCTGTCAACAGGCTGCCAGGCAGCCCAGCCAAGCCTCTCCCACTCTGCATATTGGGGTGTCTTCATTGTTCTGCATTAACCATGGAGCATTCCCATGGTTCTCCAGCCCGAGGCCTCTCTGTGTTTGGTAGCAGACTAGACACTTGCTATTGCATGCTGCGTCCTTTGCATAAGCCCATGGTCTGTCGACAGCCCTGCCCTGCACTGGTTTGCAGCATGCTTAGAAGTGGCTCTAAGACTCTTATAAAAGGAAGACTTTACTGAAACTTTTCACTGGGGAAAGTGATCTAATCGAAATTCCAATAAGGGTGGAAAGGATGAAAATATCACCCTGGATTCTGAGACAAGCTGAACATCTGGATTTTCCCGTTGAATTGAGTCCAACATCAAACCCTCCCTCCTCCCCAGTGGCCCTGGCTGCCTGCCTCTTTCCATATCCTTGGCTTCTCCAAGGACTGCAGTTGCCAAGTGCCTAAACGCTTGGCTATTGCTTGCAGGGTACGTTCCTCTGCTGTGGTCACTGAAGTCACAGGAAAGTGGGAATGGTGGGATGGCAGCATCTCCAGAGGCTGAACTGCTAACTGTTCTGCACTTACAATGCACGCTGTTACCATAGAGACCCAATAGAAAGACGCCTGAGAATCTGGTTGACCCGGGCCAATGAAAGTTTCCCTCCTGTTTCTCTTGTTACTTACCACTCGATCCTGTTAAATTTCACTGGGTTTTATTCTGTTGCGGTAGCAGACGCTGCCACAGAATTCATTTATCACCCTGTCCCCACGTGTCAGGCTGACAAGGCCCCTGTGTTTGTTGGCACAAGGTAGCCACATGAGAAGCGAGGCCACAGCTGCAGGCCCAGAGCATCTGCCTGTGTGCAACAGGTGCTGTGTTTTAAGACCTGAACCCGAGGACCTGGATAATAGGGGGCCAGCTGCTTACTTTGAGATTGACTGGTTTTCATCTGTGGGGGGTCACCCCTCTAGAGAGATTGGAGTATTGGAAAACTTATCCTCATCTGGAGACACTGTCAGAATTTCTCTTTGCTGTGGGCCTCATATGCCAGAGAGAAGGATCAGAAAGGATTTGGGCCACTTGCCTCAGCTTTGAGACCAACACGTCAAAGTCACCAGGCCAGCAGCGTGTGTGAGCTGCCGGCATTTCAGGAATGCGCAAGTTACAGAGTCCACGTGCCTGGTGCGTTTGCCTGGTAAGTGCATGTTTATCCCAGTTGGTGGACTTTGGATAGCACAGTCTGAGTGGCAAACAGAAACTTGCTTTCTCTGCTAAACTTTGCACAACAGGGAGTGTTGGCTTAAAAAAAATACAACACTTCACCTTAAATGTCGGCAGGCTAATGTACTCCCCAAGAAAAATACAGGTGGCAGTTTCTGTCCTGGGAGGAACTTACAGGGAACAAAAGCCTCATCCCCGGTGCTCCTCATTACAATATTTACATCTAGGGGGAATGTTCCAATAGCAAGAAGGCAGCACCCGATGAACTTTCCACCCACCCCAAGACCAGATTGTCCGACAGGGTGTCAGATATCGCTGGTGACCTGGGCTTCCTGTGCCTGTTCACAGGGATTCATACACTTGGATGATATCAAAATATATGTTTTTCTCCTCTAAATGTCACAATGCCACGTTTTCATAGAAAACCAGGAAAATATAGAAAGTAATTAAGGAAATGCATAATTGATATGTAATCTACAAATAATGATTCTGTGAATTTTTGAGGTGTCAGTGCCACTCAAGGGGCGACAGGGGTCACGAAGAACGTACTGGCCGGGCTGTGGAGCAGCGAGGGGAGAGGACAGCTTAGCTAGGCGTCTCACAGGCAGTGGACGAAGGCCATGGTAAGGCTGCAAGAGGCTGCTTAGATTACACTAGTGTCAATCAAAACTTAGTGCTTCTCTGGAAACAGGTGTCCCAGGGCACTGAGGAGCAAACACAAAGGGACAGTGAACTGTGGCCATAGCGCCTCCCTCCTCCTGGAGTCCAGTCAAGGCACGTGGAGCTCAAAAGTTTCCAGAGGTCCAGTGGAAACATGGGGATCCCTTCACCATCCTTCCACATTTTGTGGGGGTAGAGATAGTAAGGCAGGAGGACCTGTGAGACGGAACAGTGACTACTCTCATCACCTCATGGGCAACTTACTGGCAAGACAGCTCCAGCTGAGCTCCTGGCCCGCCAGCTATGGGAGCTGGTTACCTTGGCCAGCCAGTCCCAGTGAGCCCCAGACACTCTTGGCACCAGGGGAGGAAGGTGGAGAAGAGCTGCCTGAGCCTAGGGGACCCACTGAATAATCACGAGTACTGACAATACTGCTTTTATAAGCCACCGAGGTTGGAGTGTTTGCACACATCAAAAGGTATACCTCAATGTGGTTACAATGCAATTTATGAATACATTATTGCTGTGTATCATTCCTTCATTCCGCCCAGAGCTAGAATGTATCTCTATGGGGCAGAGGGCTTGGTTCTGCTGGGTACCTATTTTTAAGTGATGATCCCTAGGAACATAATTTACTCTTTTATTTATTTATTTTTAGTGAGCAAGAGAGAAAGGGGTGGGGGGACAGACAGGGACAGACATATAGGAAGGGAGAGAGATGAGAAGCATCAATTCTTCATTGCAGCACCTTAGCTGTTCATTGATTGCTTTCTCATATGTGTCTTGACCAGGGGCTCCAGCAGAGTCAATGATCCATGATTCCTTGTTCAAGCCAGAGACTTTGGACTCAAGCCAGTGACCTTGGGGTCATGTCTATGATCCAACATTCAAGCCAATGACTCTGCACTCAAGCCGGATGAGCCTGTGCTCAAACTGGCGACCTTGGATTTCGAACCTGGGTCCTCAGCATTCCAGGCCAATGCTCTTTCCACGGCACCACTGCCTGGTCGGCATAATTTACTCATTTTTTAAAAAGTGGGATTAAGCCTGACCTGTGGTGGTGCAGTGGATAAAGCGTCGACCTGGCAACACTGAGGTCGCCAGTTCAAAACCCTGCACTGGTCTGGTCAAGGCACATATGGGAGTTGATGCTTCCAGCTCCTCCCCCCTTTCTCTCTTTCTCTCTCTCTCTCACTCTGTGTCTCCTCTCTAAAATGAATAAAATAAAAATAAAATTTTTTTAAAAGTGGGATTAAATATTTAATTTTATTTTTTTTCAGAATTTATTATGATATTGCCATGTCATTGTACTTATTGATGTGGGCTGTTATATTAATGCATTTTTCTAATCTTGTATATCTATATATACCTGACTTCATCTTAAGGGTTACTCTTATATTCAGCTACATAATTTAACTTCCTTTTTTTCTGTAGGGTTTTTACACACAAGGTTTGTTTGTTTTTAAATAAAAGGGGACTATGTTTATCTTTCTATTTTTGAAAACTAGTTTGGTTTCCGAGGTTTGCATGTTTCATAAAATGAAGTCAGTAGATTTCTTTTATTTGACAGTGGAAGACATATCCACATAGTTTTGAAGTAGTAATAATAGTACAAAGACTAGGAAAAGGAATAGCAGACCCACGCGGCATGCCTGGAGTCCTGCTGCCTATAAGTGGCAGAGCCGCAGCCCTGATATTTCCTTAAATGGGCTGTTCAAGGAAGGAGGTTTCTCCTGAAGATGATTTCTAAGAAATTTCAAAGATATTCTAGCTGCTATAAAAATTACTGAATAAAACCCACTTCATTCAAAGAATCGTGCAGAAATAGCACCAACCAGAATATAGAAGAAAGATTCTGCCTGGCGGTGGCTCATCTTGCCCCTGTGTTTCAGGGTCAGGAGCCACTGACTGACAGGCCACAAGGAGGGGCTCCCATCACCCCCCTTCAGGTTTGAAAATTCTCTAGAAATCAATAAATATCAGCCTTAAATGAAACACTAGAGCAAATGGACATAATAGACATTGACAGGACATTTCATCCCAAAAAGTCAGAGTATACATTTTTCTCCAGTGTACATGGAACATTCTCAAGAATAGACCACATGCCTGGCCACAAAACTAACATCAATAAATTCAGAAAGATTGAAATTATACCAAGCATATTCTCTGATCATAAGACCTTGAAACTAGAATTCAACTGCAAAAAAGAAGTAAACACACATACAAAAATGTGGAAACTAAATGACATACTTATAAAAAAATGACCGGGTCAAAGAAGAAATAAAAGAAGAGATCAAAAGATATATACAGACAAACAAAAATGACAACACGACATATCAAAATTTCTGGGATGCAAAAAAAGCATTAACAAGAGGCAAGTTCATATTATTACAGGCTTATATAAAAAGACAAGAGAGAGCCCAAGTCAATAATCTAATATCACATCTTAAGGAACTAGAAGAAAAAAAAACAAAGGCAACCCAAAACCAGCAGAAGAAAGGAAATAATAAAAATTAGAGCAGACATAAACGAAATAAAGAACAGAAAAACTATAGAAAAAATTAATACAACAAAGAGCTGGTTCCTTGAAATGATCAACAAAATTGACAACCCCCTAGCAAGACTCACTAAGGAAAAATAAAAAGACTCATATGAATAAAATCCAAAATGAAAGAGGAGAAATTACCACAGATATTATAGATATACAAAAAATTATTGCCGAATACTATGAAAAACTATATGCCACCAAATTCAACAATCTAGGAGAAGTGGATAAACTCCTAGAACAATACAATCTTCCTTGACTGAGTCATGATGAAGTAAAAGCCTAAACTGACCCATAAGCAGGGAGGAAATACAAACAACTATCAAAAACCTCCCAAAAAATAAAATCCGGGGCCAGATAGCTATACAAGTGAATTCTACCAAACATTCAAAGAAGATTTGGTTCCTATCCTTCTCAAATATTTCAAAAAATTGAAGAAGAAGCAATACTTCCAACCACATTTTATGAGGCCAGCATAAACCTCATACCAAAAACAACACACAAAAAGAAAACTACAGACCAATATCTCTAATGAATACAGATGCAAAAATCCTAAACAAAATACTGGCAAATTGAATACAACAACACATTAAAAAAATAATTCATCACGATCAAGTGGGATCCATTCCAGAAACAAGGATAGTTCAACATATGTAAAACAATTAACGTAATACACCAGATCAACAAAACAAAGAACAAAAACTATATGATCCTATCAATAGATGCAGAAAAGGCATTTGATAACATACAATATCCTTTCATGTTTAAAACACTCAACAAAATGGGTATAGAAGGAAAATACCTAAACATAATAAAGGCCATTTACAACAAACCATCAGCTAACATCATAGTAAATGGTATAAACCTGAAAACTTTTTCTCTAAAATCAAGAACAAGACAGACAAGGCTGCCTGCTCTTTTCACTCCTATTTAACATAGTGCTGGAAGTTCTAGCCAGAGTAATTACACAAGAGAAAGAAATAAAAGGCATTCATGTTGGGAAAAAAGAAGTTTCACTTTTTGCAGATAATGTGATCCTGTATATAGAAACCCCCAAAGACTCCACAGAAAGGCTATTAGAAACAATAAACCAATACAGTAAGGTCGCAGGATATAAAATTAATATACAGAAGTCTATTGCTTTCTTATATGCCAACAATGAAACCGGAAAAAGAACTAAAAAAATAATCTTTTTTACAGTTGCAACAGAAAAATAAAATACCTAGGAATAAACATAACAAAGAATGTAAAAGACCTATATACTGAAAACTACAAAGCATTATTAAAGAAAATTGAAAAAGACACAATGAAATAGAAAAATATTCCTTGTTCATGGATAAGAAGAATAAATATAGTTAAAATGGCCATATTACCCGAAGCAATATACAAATTTAATGCAATTCCCATCAAAATTCCAATGTTATTTTTTAAAGAAATGGAACAAAGAATCATCAGGTTTATATGGAACCATAAAAAACCTCAAATAAGCAAAGTAATCATAAGGGAGAAAAACGAAGCTGGAGGCATTATAATACCTGACTTCAAAATATACTACAGAGCCACGATAATCAAAACAGCATGGTACTGGTAGAAAGATATACACGCAGACCAATGGAACAGAATAGAGAGCCCAGAAATAAAACTACATACAACTAGTGCTCGACTTACGACCACAGTTGGTTCTGACAGAGCAGTCATAACATGTTTTAGTCATAAGTTGAGTAGGCTATATGTACAGTACTGTGAAATGATGTTATAAAAATCTTTACGTCATATTTTATCATAATTTTCTTTCATTATTGTTATATCTCATAATTTTCTTTGTTCATTTTATGCCATTTGTATAATCTCCACACCATTTTGTTTCTCATTTTTACATTTGTCAGGTTTAAGTAAAACACTGCATTACCAGTACAACTCATTTAATATTTGCAAAACATACAAAATTACAAAATATAGGTGCATACAAAAACTGCTCCAGACGTGGAGCAGTCGTGGCTAGCGATTGTGGTCATAAAGTCAAATGGTCGTAAATTGCATGGGTCGTAAGTCGATCAATACCTGTATATATGGTCAAATCATCTTTGATAAGGAACCAAAAGCACACAATGGAGAAATAAATGGAATAAATGGTGCTGGGAAAATTGGAAAGCCACATTCAAAAGAATGAAATTGACTACAGTCTGTCTCCTTGAACAAAAATAAATTAAAATGGATTAAAGACCTAAATATAAGACCTGAAACAATAAATTACATAGAAGAAAACATAGGTACTAAACTCATGGACCTTGGCAATAAAGAATATTTTATGAATTTGACACCAAAGGCAAAGGAAGTAAAGGCAAAGATAAATGAATGGGACTACATCAGACTAAGAAGCTTCTGCACAGCAAGAGAAACTGACAACAAAACAAATAGGGGGCAAGATGGCGATGGATTAGGAGGACGTACCAACTTCCAACTCCCAGAACCAAAGTGGATTATAACTTGATTTTAAGAACCATCATCTGGATAAACCAATGTTGAACTGGACTGAGAGGGCTCTTCAACCGGGTAACACTGAAGAAGCCACATTGAGACTGGTAGGAAAAGCGAAAACGTGGAAAGGGCTGCCCTGCTCCCTGGAGTGAAAGGCAGCCCGGAGAGACTCGTGAGGCGGGAAGAGAGGCTAGTGGAAGGGTAGGACCTTGGTCCCAGGAACAAAGCCCCAGCCGACAGCCCCAGAGCCTAGAAGAGGCGTATGGACAGTATTTAGCTGTGAAACAGGTTAGGATACTGTTTGTGAGAAAGAAGACAGTTGTCTCAGACCCAGGATTCTTCTTAAAGGGACGGCACAGAAAACTTCTCTCACAACCACTCACCCGGGACTCCAGGGGACAGGAAGAGAGGAGAGGACCGGAGCTGCGGGAAGAGAGTGCGGTCTGGAAGGCACAGGGAGAAAAGATTTGAGGGACAGCCACTCTAAAACCTGGGCTGAGTCACTCCACAAATCTGACACAATATTTCCCCTGGAACCAGCAAGGGGAAGCAGTACACCAGCCAAACATGCTCCTCAGTGGCAATTAGAGCATAGTCGCTTAGAAGGAGGGAGCTTTCAGGATTACAGTATGGAGTGTTAGGGTCTGAGCTGCAGCAACCCCACCCACACTGCTAAGGGCTTGCTAGAGGGTGGGCAGTGGTGGGACGAGGAAGCGTGGTTTCATCGGTGGGGGCAGAGGCTGAGCCGAATGACGTTAGCTCAGTCTAGCCCAGTGGGGGCAAAGGGGATGTGTGAAAGGGGTCTGGCGGCTGTGGGCCCGCCTGCAACCCCACCTGTGGGGGAAAAGCGGGAGACTGGAATGGGCAGAGATCAGCTGCTGGGCAGGGGCAAGTGGGCATGCAGCCTCACCAGGCCTCCGAGACTTGAAGCCCTGCACATACCGGCTTTGCCCGTGAAGGCAGGGAGAAAGCTCAGGCTCACAGCTGAGCACACACCAGCAGCTCCTCCCGGCCGCAGGAACCAGCTGACAGGAACCCGCAGCTGAACAAAGGTGCTCACCCCTGTCCTTGGTGCCCAGGCTTGTGGCCCGTGTGTGGTGTGCAATTCCACCCGTGGGAGAGGGGCAAAGGTTGAGACTAGCTGAGGCTTGTAGAACTGGGCATGAGAACATAGCTCCTCCTGTGGAGGCCAGGCGGAAACTGCAACAGCAGTTGCAGGGGGCCGGTACTGGCAATACCCATACCCAACAGCCCTAGGCAGCGGCAGAAGGGGTGGTGGGCCTATAGACAGACCACACCTAGGGAACACAGAGGAAGCACCCATTAGACTCCAGTAGCCAAACCCTTTCTATACACAGACAAAATGGGCAGGCAGAGAAATGCAACTCAAATGAATCAAGAGAAATCTCCAGAGAAAGACCTGAATGAATCAGATATAACCAAATTACTGGATGCAGAATTTAAAACAATGATTGTTAGGATGTTCAAAGAGCTTAGAGCAACAATGGATGGTCATTACGAACACCTAAATAAAGGGATAGCAAGTATAAAAAAGAAAATTGAAATAATAAAAAAGAATCAGACAGAAATGACAAATACAATATCAGAATTGAAGACCACAATGGAAGGAATTAAAAGCAGGATGGATGAAGCTGAGGATCAAATCAGCGAGTTAGAGGACAAAATAAACAAAGGAACAGAAGCAGAGCAGAAAAAAAAAGAGACTCAAAAAATATGAGGAAACTCTAAGGGAGCTCTGTGACAACATGAAGAGAAATAACATTTGCATCATAGGGGTTCCTGAAGAAGAAGAGAAAGAACAAGGGATAGAAACTTTGTTCAATCAAATCATAGCTGAAAACTTCCCTAAATTAAGGCTGGAAAACATTTCACACATTCAAGAGGCACAGAGAACTCCATTAAAGAGAAACCCAAAGAAATCTACACCAAGACGCATCAAAGTTAAAATACCAAAGCTAAGTGATAAAGAGAAAATTTTAAAAGCTGCTAGAGAAAAAAAAGCTATCACCTACAAAGGAGCCCCCATAAGGATGACATCCAACTTCTCAACAGAAACACTTGAGGCCAGAAGGGAATGGCAAGATATAATCAAAGTAATGCAGAACAAGAACATACAACCAAGACTACTCTATCCAGCAAGGCTAACATTTAAAATTGAAAGAGAAATAAAGAGCTTCCTAGACAAAGAAACCTCAAGGAATTCATTAAAACCAAACCAATTCTGCAAGACTTGCTAAGGGGCCTGTTGTGAACAAATAAAAGGGGGACAAGAATATAGCAAAAGAGGAATACAGCTTTAAAGAATAAAATTGCAATAAACAACTACATATCAATAATAACCTTAAATATAAATGGATTAAATGATCCAATCAAAAGACATGGGTAGCTGCGTGGATAAAGAAACAGGACCCATATATATACTGTCTACAAGAGACACACCTTAAAACAAAAGATGCACATAGACTGAAGGTAAAAGGATGGAAAAAAATATTTCATGCAAATAGAAATGAAAAAAAAGCAGGGTAGCAATATTTATATCAGACAAAATGGACTTTAAAACAAAGGCTGTAGTAAGAGATAAAGAAGGACACTACATAATGATAAAGGAAACAATTCAACAGGAAGATATAACTATTATAAATATCTATGCACTGAACATAGTAGCCCCGACATACATAAAGCAGACTTTGATGGATATAAAGGGCGAGATTAACAGCAATACTATAATAGTAGGGGATTTCAATACCCCACTAACATCACTGGATAGATCCTCAAGAAAAAAAATTAACAAAGAAACAGCAGATTTAAAGGATACACTAGATCAACTCGATTTAATAGATATCTTCAGAACTTTTCACCCTAAAGCAGTAGAATATACATTCTTTTCAAGCACTCATAGTACATTCTCTAGGATAGACCACATGTTAGGACACAAAAGTGGTCTCAACAAATTTAAGAAGATTGAAATCATATCAAGCATTTTCTCTGATCACAATGGCATGAAACTAGGAATTAACCACAAATGGAAAAATAAAAAAATACTCCAACACTTGGAAACTAAATAGCATGTTATTAAATAATGAATGGATTAACAATGAGATCAAAGAAGAAATAAAAATGTTCCTAGAAACGAATGATATTGATCATACATCAACTCAAAATTTATGGGACAGCAAAAGCAGTCCTGAGAGGAAAGTTCATAGCACTACAGGCACACCATAAGAAGCTAGAAAAAGCTCAAATAAGCAACTTGACTTTGCATCTAAAAGAACTAGAAAAACAACAGCAAGTAAAGTCCAATAGTAGTAGAAGGAAGGAATTAATAAAGATCAGAGTGGAAATAAATGACACAGAGGCTAAAGAAACAATACAGAGGATCAATGAAACCAGGAGCTGGTTCTTTGAAAAGGTAAACAAGATTG
Source organism: Rhynchonycteris naso (assembly GCA_037038555.1). NCBI lineage: Eukaryota > Metazoa > Chordata > Mammalia > Chiroptera > Emballonuridae > Rhynchonycteris > Rhynchonycteris naso. The sequence goes on along the minus strand of CM072996.1, from coordinate 95,519,868 downwards.
ATGAACCTCTAACTAGACTCACCAAGAAAAAAAGAGAGAGGACTCAAATAAATAAAATTAGAAATGAGAGTGGAGAAATAACAACTGACACAACAGAAATACAAAGTATTGTAAGAATATACTATGAAGAACTCTATGCCAAAAAATTAGACAACCTAGGTGAAATGGACAAATTTCTTGAAACATATAATTTTCCAAAAATCAATCTGGAAGAATCAAAACACCTAAACAGACCAATTACAACAAATGAGATTGAAACAGTTATCAAAAAACTCCCAAAAAAGAAAAGTCCTGGGCCTGATGGCTTCACAAATGAATTCTACCAAAAATTTAAAGAAGAACTAACCTTCTCAAGCTATTTGAAAAAATTCAAGAGAAAGAAAGACTTCCAAACTTTTTTAATGAGGTGAACATAATTCTGATTCCAAAACCGGGCAAAGACAACACAAAGAAAGAAAATTATAGGCCAATATCCCTGATGAAATTAGACGCTAAAATTCTCAACAAAATATTAGCCAACCGGATTCAGCAATATATGAAAAAAATCATACACCATGATCAAGAGATATTTATTCTGGAGAGGCAAGGCTGGTTCAATATTCGCAAATCAATTAATGTGATTCATCACATAAACAAAAGGAAGGACAAAAATTGCATGATAATTTCAATAGAGGCAGAAAAAGCATTTGATAAAATCCAGCACCCATTCATGCTCAAAACTCTCAGCAAAGTGGGAATACAGGGAACATACCTTAACATGATAAAGGCCATCTATGACAAACCCACAGCAAACATCATACTAAAATGGGCAAAAATTAAAAGCAATCCCCTTAAGATCAGGAACCTGGCAAAGGTGCCCCCTTTCACCATTCTTATTCAATATAGTTGTGGAAGTCCTAGCCACAGCAATAAGACAAGAAGAAGAAATAAAAGGCTTCCAAATTGGAAAAGAAGAAGTAAAACTGTCATTATTTGCAGATGATACGATATTGTATATAGAAAACCCTAAAGTCTCAGTCAAAAAACTACTGGATCTGATAAATGAATTCAGCAAGGTGGCAGGATATAAAATTAATACACAGAAATCAGAGACATTTTTATATACCAACAATGAACTGTCAGAAAGAGAAATTAAGGAAAAAATCCCCTTCACTATTGCAGCCAAAAAAAATAAAGTACCTAGGAGTAAATTTAACAAAGGAGGTTAAAGACTTTTACTCAGAAAATTATAAAACATTGATAAAAGAAATCAAGGAAGATACAAACAAGTGGAAGCATATACCGTGCTCATGGTTAGAAAGAATAAACATCATTAAATTGTCTATATTACCCAAAGCAATTTATAAATTAAATGCAATACCAATTAAAATACCAATGACATACATCAAAGATATTGAACACATATTCCAAAAATTTATGTGGAACCGGAAAAAAACACGAATAGCTTCAGCAATCTTAAAAAGGAAAAATAAAGCAAGAGGTATCAAGGTATACTACAAGGTCATTGTACTCAAGACAGCCTCGTACTGGCATAAGAACAGGCACATAGATCAATGGAACAGAACAGAGAACCCAGAAATAAACCCACACCTTTATGGAAAACTGATATTTGATAAAGGAGGAAAGAACATACAATGGAGTAAATACAGCCTCTTTAACAAATGGTGTTGGGAAAATTGGACATCTACCTGCAAAAAAATGAAACTAGACCACCAACTTATACCATTCACAAAAACAAACTCAAAATGGATAAAAGACTTAAATGTAAGCCGTGAAACCATAAGCATCTTAGAAGAAAACATAGGCAGTAAGCTCTCCGACATCTCTCGCAGCAATATATTTGCCTATTTTTCTCCAAGGGCAAGTGAAATAAAAGGCAGGATAAACAAATGGAACTATATCAAACTAAAAAGTTTTTGCACAGCTAAAGATAATAAGAACAGAATAAAAAGACAAACCACACAATGGGAGAACATATTCGACAATATGTCTGATAAGGGGTTAATAACCAAAATTTATAAAGAACTTATAAAACTCAACACCTGGAAGACAAACAATCCAATCAAAAAATGGGCAAAAGAAATGAATAGAAATTTCTCCAAAGAGGACATACAGATGGCCCATAGGCATATGAAAAAATGCTCAACGTCACTAATAATTAGAGAAATGCAGATAAAAACCACAATGAGATATCACCTCACACCAGTCAGAATCGTGCTCATCAGCAAAACAACACAGAATAAGTGCTGGCGAGGATGTGGAGAAAAGGGAACCCTTCTGCACTGCTGGTGGGAATGCAGACTGGTGCAGCCACTGTGGAAAACAGTTTGGAGATTCCTCAAAAAATTAAAAATCAAACTGCCTTTTGACCCAGCTATCCCACTTTTAAGATTATACCCTAAGAACACCATAGCACTGTTCGAAAGGAAGAAATGCACCCCCATGTTCGTGGCAGCATTGTTCACAATAGCGAAGATCTGGAAACAGCCCAAGTGTCCGTCAGAGGATGAGTGGATTAAAAAGCTTTGGTACATATATACCATGGAATACTACTCAGCCATAGGAAATAATGACATTGGATCATTTGTAACAACATGGATGGACCTTGATAACATTATACTGAGTGAAGGAAATAAATCTGAAAAAACTAAGGACTATATGAAACCATACATAGATGGGACATAAAAATGAGACTCAGAGACATGAACAAGAGTGTGCTGGCTACCTGGGGGGGGGGGGAGAGGGGAGGGAGGAGGTTGGGAGAGGGGAGGGGCACAAATAAAACCAGATAGAAGGTGACGGAGGACAATTTGACTTTGGGTGATGGGTACACAATATAATCAAATGTCAAAATAACTAGGAAATATTTTCTCTGAACATATGTACCCTGATTTATCAATGCCACCCCATTAAAATTAATAAAACAATAGACAGCCAACTAAATGGGAGATGATATGTTCAAACAATAGCTCAGATATGGTGTTAATATCCAAAATATATAGAGAACTCACAAAACTCAGCAACAAACAAGCAAACAATCCAATAAAAAAATGGGAAGAGGACATGAACAGACACTTTTCCCAAGAAGAAATAGAAATGGCCAACAAATATATGAAGAAATGCTCATCTTTACTAGCTATTAGAGAAATGCAAATCAAAAGTACAAGGAGATACCGCCTCACACCTGTTAGATTAGCTATTATCAACAAGACAGGTAATAACAAGTGCTGAAGAGGCTGTGCAGAAAAAGGAACCCTCATTCACTGTTGGTTGGAATGTAAATTAGTACAACCATTATGGAAGGAAGTATGGTGGTTTAGCAAAAAATTAAGAATAAAACTACTATATAAACTGGCAATTCCTCTACTGGGTATATACCCCCAAAACTTGAAAACATGGGTACATAAAGTCACATGCACCCCATGTTTATTGCAGCATTGTTCATGGTGGTCAAGACATGGAAACAACCAAAAAGCTCTTCAATAGAGGATTGGATAAAGAAGATGTGGTACATATATACTACAGAATAATACTCAGCCATAAGAAATGATGACATAGTATCATTTACAACAACATGGATGGACCTTGATAACATTATACTGAGTGAAATAAGTAAATCAGAAAAAACTAAGTTGTGTATGATTCCATACATATGTGAGACACAAAATTGAGACTTATGGACATAGACAAAAGTGCAGTGGTCACCAGGGCAAGGGGAAGAGAGGAGGGGGAAGGAGGTGGGAGGAAGGGGAGGGACTTAAAGAGAAACAAATTATAGGGTGACAGAGGATGATTTGACTTTGAGTGATGGGTATACAGCATAGTCAACTGTCCAAATGATGTGGAGATGTTTTCTTTGAATCTATATACTCTGGTTGACCAATGTCACCCTGTTGAATTTGTCTAAATAAAAAAAACAAAATGGCTCCCAGAACTCAGAAACTTGCTCTACTTACAGTGAGTGCCTTCTTATAAAGAATGCAAATCAGGGAGAGCCAGATGGAAGAGACCTGCAGGGCACACCTTGGGCGCTTGCTTGCCCTCTCTGGGAGCACCATCGCCCTACACGTCCATGTGTTCACCAACCTGGGAGCTTTCCAAACCCTTTTGTTTATTTATTTATGAAACTTTCTATTTATTTATTTTCTGGCAGCTTCATTTTATAGGCATGTTAATTGAGTAATTGGCCACTGGTGATGAACTCAATCCCCGCCTTCACTCACCTCCATGGAAGTAGGTCAGGGGGTGGGGCTGAGCCTCCTAACCCTCTGAGCACATCCTGGTCTTTTGGGCAAGCAGACCTCATGCTGAAACTACCAATGGGCCCTGGACCCCAGTCATTTCATCAGCAAAGAAATGACACCGTTATTGCTCTAGCGATCACCCAAAACTTTGAAATCAGTGTGCCAGGAGCTTAGGACAACAAACAAATATATATATTTCTACTGTCTCACTGTGGCTGTCTATGGAAATATTGAATTCCTCAAGGTCTCTGATATGTAAATACCCCTTGTTAAGTTAACAGGACAGTGGGGATGGGCCCATACTTCTGCCACCATGACTTTCAGGAAGGTTTTGGAAGCTAATATTGGGTCTACTGATGTGGTGGCTGTGAGTTGGCAGGAGGCTAATGGATGACTGTGTGTTGCTGGTACGTGCCTACCTGTGCTTTTACTATATAACTGACCTGAATACTGCAGGATAGTTGCATGTCACTGCTTTCTCTGTCTGGAATGTTCTCTCCCTCCTTCACTCCTTGGCATAGATTGGATCATTGCACACAGATATCCCATCCTGCTGCATACTTTGTTCAGACATTCCTAGCTCAAGGACTTTAGGACTGGCATGCCAATGAACTGCGGGCTGAGTGACAATGTGCCCATTCTGAGCCACCTGAGTAAGCACTGCCCTTTTGGGTACTGCACTGTTTTTTTCTCAGTGAACATGCCTCATTAAGTCACTCACTGACCCAAGGAGCATGAGAGCCACACTCCTGGACTCAAGCCATGGCCTCTAGCCCAGGTCAGCAAACCCCAGCCTACTTCCCCATGAGCGAGAAAGCAAATGCTCATCAGCCCTGGACACTGAATCTGTATGATTATTTGCAGTGTCGCTATGGAAACAGTGACTGACTGGCATCTCTGCTTCCTCAACCATGGTTTAAGTCCCAATGGGAAGGCCTCTTTCATGGCTGTGCACCCTCATCAGCACACCTGTTGAGTGGTATCGAATTCATAGTGAATGCCTGACCTGTGGTGGCACAGTGGATAAAGCGTCGACCTGGGAACACTGAGGTCGCCAGTTCAAAACCCTGCACTGGTCTGGTCAAGGCACATATGGGAGTTGATGCTTCTAGCTCCTCCCCCCACCCCCTCTCTCTCATTCTGTGTCTCCTCTCTAAAATGAATAAAATAAAAAAAAGAAAAAAGAAAAAAAAATTCATAGTGAATGTTGGCACCTATTTAAGGAGGAGAGCATTTGTGACAAGGTAGCTCTTTGATAAGTGACGGTGTACCGCGTAATTCCATTATGCATCAATGACCTTCAACACATTCACTTTTCTTCTCTACTTTGTTTAGGTGTTTTGAGATTGGACATCTTGTTGGCACCTTTCCCAGAGGCGATGAGAAAAAGTAAGGGGAGATAAGCTCAAACGACTTTATTCAGAAGACAGCAATAGGAAGAAGACTGGAACTCCTGTTTTGACATGCTTGTGGAACATCTGCATGTTCTAATCTCGTGCTATTCCGGAGCACCCCAAGTTCGCCTGTGAAATTTCTTGCACCCAATTTTAACAGACTCAACATTTGCTGCCCAAATGATTGATGCTTCCAGGATACCAAAATTTGCTCTAAGTGAGGCCACCATTAAAATGCTGTGGAAACTTGCTTTCATCATGTTGGGTGTGCAAAGCCAACGCTGCTACTTGGTTTAATAGAGCATCTTATATCTTCCTGGGATCTTGTCTCACCAGGTGAAGGAGAAGTGGGTTTCAATTATCTTTGTTTAAGTTCCCTAGAAGAACACTTGGAAACGAAAATGGGAGAGTTCCAGTCGTAGTTTGAGAGGTGACCCCAGGAAGCTGAGAAGGTAAGGCTGTTAGTGAGTGTGTGTTACAAGCACTTGAACCATAGTGGGTGCTAGAGTTTAGCTCCACCGTATTGCTCAAAGACCCCATGCAGGATGCTTGCTAAGAACTAGCCCGCCCGAAGGAGGGCCGGAGCATTAACACACGGACTCCCCACTGTCCTTGTGAAGGACTGCCCCCCGGAGCTGTAGGTTGCCTGATGCTTCCCATCTGTGTAATAGGTGCTCACAGTCCCCTCCTTCCATGGAAATGCCCACAGACTACACATATGGCTTGGATGTTACAATGAAAATTTAAAACATCACTGCCTCTTTAGACTTCAATTGTGTCCTTTTGATGGTAGAGTCTCTTTTGAGAAAGCTCTTTACCTTCTCCCTTCTCCCTTTTGCTCTCCAGAATAACAGTGAGACACATGGATTTTTGAGGCCTCTTAGAAGTAGGGGAAATAAGGCTTTAGATATAAGGTCCTTGAACTCTCATCTGGTTTCCTCTTCTAATTGGCTCATCCATGGGCTCTGGCTCCATCTGGCTTCCTGGGCTGTTTAATCCACATCTCCCATCAGGCCCTGGTACCCTAGACTGGTTAAGCTCTGGGGTCTGTGGCCCACAACCTCTTTTCTGTAGCACGTAGAAATTTTGGGTCCTTTATTTTTTAAATTTATTTTATTTTATTCATTTTAGAGAGAAGACACAGAGAGAGAGAGAGAGAGAGAGAGAGAGAGAGAGAGAGAGAGAGAGAGAGAGAAAGAGAGAAAGTGGGGAGGAGCTGGAAGCATCAACTCCCATATGTGCCTTGACCAAACCAGTGCAGGGTTTTGAACTGGCGACCTCAGTGTTCCCAGGTCGACACTTTATCCACTGCGCCACCACAGGTCAGGCGAAATTTTGGATCCTTTTGACAACAACTGTAGTGAGGCAGAAGCACTATTTTAGGGCTCACTCATATACCCATAATCTTCTACCAATATGGTGCTACTCAGTGGTGGGATTCAAATAATTTAACAACTGCTTCTCTTCCCTAAGGACCATTTTAAGTATATAAAAAAATATATATACCAAAAGGTAATTTATCATTTCACGCATTTTATACTTAAATAAGAACAATAAAAGAGGTACACAAAACTAGATTGTATTATAAGAAAGTTTTAAAATAATAATGAAAAAATATTAAATAATGTCTAACAAAAAACAATAGGACTATTATTTAAGATATTTCCATATTGCTTCTTGATAGGCATCCACACTCGCAATTTTCTTCACCTATAGGTGGAATGAACATTAGAATGCGTTCTTAGGCAGATGAACCTTAAAGAAGAGTAAGGAATGTAAATTTGTGATTTCCACTTTGGGCAGCTGCCAGGTACCCACCTTAGAGAGAGAATCCTGATTACATGTGCCATTTTAACAATGAGTTTGCTGAACTCAACATAAAATTAGATATCGATTCTGTGAACCGGCTGAATCCATCACTGGTGCTACTTCTCTGCCCCAGCGCACAGCGGAGTGAGCAGTGGCCTGGAATTCCCAAGGGGGAGGTGTTTCTTTGAGTTTTCTCTTTCGGTTTTGTCCCTAGCTCCCACAGCCTGAGTGTTTCTGGCGGAAGGACACTTTCTCTTTCTGTCCTAACTGTCTACACAGAGCCCTCAAGGAGTAGATTTTACTTTATACTGTATCTGATGCTCTCCAACCCTGGCTAATGCAAAACTTGAATGTCACATTGCCCAGGTCTGGCTCTAAATGGAAACTTAAAAAAAAAAAAAAAGAAAGAAAGAAATTGAAAATCCTTGGCTCACAAAACAGATGTCATGCTGCAGATTTGGAAATCCTTCTCTGCATGTCAGAATGGCATCTTGATCATTCCACCTCTTTGTGTGGTACTGCGCCTACATATCCCTGGAGGAAATGAGTGCCTTTGACAGAGTAAGGGCAAGGTCAGTACAAACATGCAGAAGAAAAAGAACACTAATACAGTTCAACAATATTGCAACATTGTTCCCCATTCCATAGATTCTTTTTATTTTTTATTTTGAAAGCAAAACATGGTCAGAAAAATATTCAATCAATCTTACTTATTTCCTCCTTTTTCATTTCCTCTACCCGTCACTTGAACTTTCCATGGATTCACCTTTGAACCTGGGTAAGTAGTTACAGTGTGAGCCTCCATAAAAAAACAGAAAACTAGTTTAGGCCCTGGCCGGTTGGCTTAGCAGTAGAGCGCTGGCCCAGAGTATGGATGTCCTGGGTTTGATTCCCAGTCAGAACACACAGGAGAAGTGACCATCTGCTTTTCCACTCCTCCCATTCTCCCTTCTCTTTCTCTCTCTCTCTTCTCCCCTCCTGCAGCCATGGCTCAATTGGTTTGAGTGCATTGGCTCTGGGTGCTAAAGATGGCTCTGTGGAGCCTTTGCCTCAGGCACTAAAAATAGCTTGGTTGCAAGCATGGTTCCAGACAGGTAGAACATTAGCCTTAGATGGAGTTGCCTGGTAGATCCTGGTCAGGGCACATGCGAGAGTCTGTCTCTCTACCTCCCCTCCTCTCACTTGGAAAAAAAGAAAAGGTAAAAGAAAGCTGGTTCACACTAAGTGACCAGGCCCTTCCAGCCTCCACAGGGCTGAGTAGCTAGGACACAGGCCTCTAAGGGACATCTTTTACAAAGTCAGTGCCACATCCCAGGGTCCTGGGCCAAGGTGGTTGATCCTAGAACTAAGAAGAGTATTTTTTACATCAATATCAACACCAGCTTTACCCAACTTTACAGCCTTTTAAATTAAAAAAAATTTTTTTGAGTCTGCATTCCCAGGCTTCACTCTAGTGCAGACACTCTAGTTCTCTGACGGCACACACGGGTGAGATCCCTGTTCCCGCAGCTCACGGCTTCTTCCCTCCTCTGCAACCCGGAACTCCCCCAGCCACGGCACATGATGACTTAACACTTGTGGTCTGGTGGCTGGGAGGAAAGCAGGGGGAGATCCCGAGAAAGGCACATTCTTATCTGCATCCTCTTCCTCTGGGAACCCCCTCTACAACGTACTGGTAATAGGGCCACCAGCCCTCTGGAGGGTAGTCTGTATTCAAAATACCAACATATCATGTGAAAGCCATCTTTTTCAGGGTCACTCTTCCCAGGGGCTTTTTCAGCGTGGGTCCTCTCGGGGAGGGGTGCTGCAGCCCAGCTTGTCCACAGGAGACTCACCTGTGAAGAAGAAGGGAAACAGAGGGGAAGAGTGGGAATTTGACTCCCCGAGGTCACAACACAGACAGCAGCCTGTCTTGTGGGAAGCTGGGACCTATTACTGCATGCAGGAGGCCCAGGTTTGGGCCCTAAGGAGGGGCATAGCCTTGGGAAGGACACAGACACTTGTAATCCTGGGACGGCCTTTGTAGTGAGAGGACATTGGTCACCAACTTCTAGGACAGAAAGGTGAGTGTCCATCCTGAAGGGGACTGTCTGGGTGGCCCTCCTCTGTCTGCCATGAAATCTTCACTCTTCAGAGGAAGTTGAGCTGAGAAGTTTTGTCCCCTCCCCTGAAATGGCTGTGTCTGGATATGGCACCTAGTATGACCCGGCCCGCACTGCCTCTGTGAATGGAGCCGAGGGGCAGAGATGGAGGGAACAGGGGATTGCCCGTGCCGAGAGAAGTGGAGAAGCCAGACCCACTATGGCAGGGACAGGAAGAAGGGACCAAGAGCCTTGGAGGAGTAATCACACTAGGTGAATATAAGGATGGCTAGGAAAGCCACCAGTCAAATATGTCCCATAGAAAAGTCCAGAAGGAAGTCCAGTTCAAAACTTGTAGGAAATGCCCTGGTGAGAGGGCGCTGCGGAGAAGTGCCTGGGACGCCACCCAGGCTGTCTGGGACTCAGAGAGGAGCTGCTTTCAAGGGCTGAGCCCTCTGATAGAAACAGAAATGATAGGGTCCTGACGTGACAGAGGCCTGCTAGAGGTGCTCCACTACCCAAGTCGGGGGGCTGGAGTTATCATGAGGAACAAGGCCTGACCTTCAGAGAGCCGTGGAAATGACCCATAACACAGTGTTCCTAGTAACAAGGTAGAAGGGCAGCTGATGACACGTTGCCCAATTAAGACAAAAGAGATCAAGGATGAATAAGGCCATGGCTAATAATAGCAGCTGACCAATAGAAAGTCACAATTCCTTGTATAGTTTCTGGAGCTGAGTTAGATCATAGCCCTAGATCTGTTCTGAAGGAGAGGCCAAACCTCCATGAGGAGGGGCCTCATGGCACTGCAGCAAGTATACGGAATAGTCATTCTTTGAGTCCAGATCTGTAAACTAAGGCCTGTCATACAAATCCTACTCACTGTCTGCTTTAGTAATAACCCTGGTGCATAACCACACCCATCACTTACCTGCAGCCCCTGTCTGCTTTGTGCTGACGGCAGATGTAAATTAGCTGCTACAATGACCACACGGCCTGCAAAACCAAAATATGTACCCCTAGACCTTTACAAAGTCTGCTGATTAGGTCTGAAAGGCCAGGTTCAGTGACCATGCAGGTTCACATTGGATTCAGGCAGACAGTAAAGGAACTGTGGAGCCAGAAAATGGTGGGCCTTTCCATTTATTACTCTCAACGGCGGACTAGCAAGCAGGCAGGGGAAAGCCCTTCTCTCTATCTCTCTCAAGATTCACAAGCAAAAACAGGCCCGGGGTGTGGGCAGTGGGGTTTCTCGGGCAAACAGCAGCAACAAGTGGCTACTTCCAAATAGCAGTAGACAATCTGTAATTTACATTCTGCCACCCTGACGGCTAACACCTGCAGCCTTACATAGACCATACGCATGTGGTACTGCCCCATGCTCATGCACTAGTCAGGCAAAGTACAAGTGAGCAAGCCTAACACACTTGCTTGCCCGACATTCTACCCCTTTAGGGTTACTCATTTTACAATCTATGCAACAGGTATTTTTTGTGATGGTCCCTATGTAAGTAGTGGGGTATATTATATAAACAAATAGCCTACAGCAACAGCATAAGTTATACAATTACAAAAATAACAAGGGTGTCCTTTACAATGTCTTTTTGAGTATTTTGTCCAAGGCTCTAAGTGGAGGTCATCGCTAGCCCCCTATCCCAGGCGCCACCTGGGAGGGCCTGTATATATAGTCCAGGGCTGTGTCCATAGAAACCATAAAGTATCCTTGGTGTCTCTGCAACTGGTTGAGAGCAGCTTCATGGTGCAGAAGGGCCTCCACCAGAGCTGTCCCCTACCCCATCAGGGTCTCTCATACTGTCCAAAAGCGGCATGTCCATCCAACAAGGGAGCCAGTGTTCCCCTCTGGTTGCAGTCTAAGAGTTTATTACACCACTCAATGATCAGTCAATGATAGACAGCCCAGCAGTCTGTGCAGATTACCAAGGTAAAGATTTATTCTTTTTTAACTGAAGGCAAATTGATCTTGACCTTTTGCAGCTATATTAATAGAGGAAAAGGTGATAGCCAAATCTTTCATAAAGTGGTATGTACCCAACTCATGGCTTAGCTGATCCATGAGGTTAGTTATTGAGGGAATAGTAGTATGTAAAGGCGGAACAACTTTATTAGGTTTTCTGTAATTTACTGTCATATTTTAGGTTTTCTTTGGTTTGCGCACAGGCCATATTGGGGAGCTGTAAGAGCTGTACGCAGGTTGGATGATCTTTACCTTTTTTAGTTTGAGGATTGTCCCTGTGATTATTTTATAACTGCCTGGCAGGCAGTACTGTTTTGTATTAGTTATGTACCAGGGAACAGGTAATGGTAAGGGGGATGTGCTGGTGCTGGAACTCCCCGGCTGTGGTTTCCACAGTCCTTGTAAAACATTTATTCTCAAAATATATTTAGGAATAGTGTATATATATATATATATATATATATATATATATATATATATATATATATATATATATACATATATATATATATATATTTTTTTTATAAATTTATTTTTATTTTATTCATTTTATAGAGGTAACACAGAGTGAGAGAGAGAGAGAGAAAGAGAGAGAGAGAAAGGGGGGAGGAGCTGGAAGCATCAACTCCCATATGTGCCTTGACCAGAACAGTGCAGGGTTTTGAACTGGCGACCTCGGTGTTCCCAGGTTGACGCTTTATCCACTGCGCCACCACAGGTCAGGCGCATATATATATATATCTTATATGGCTTAAGAGGCAGTTTTATTTTTATCCCCAAAGAAATAGTTATTGTCTTTACTTGAACATTTTGACCCCCATAACCGTTAATGGCCACTGGGGACAGTGAGAAGGGAACATTTTTACCTGCATCCACCAAGGCCAACATTTGTACATTAGAAGGAGACCAGTGAAATGTCAGTTTCATGTGGGGCCTCTGGTCTCTGCCCAGCCCTATAGGGTTGTAAAAACCATCCAGCCCACGGCTCCCAAAAGGACAGCCAAGGGGAATCATATACTGGAGAACAATATCTATCTATCTATCTATCTATCTATCTATCTATCTATCTATCTATCTATTCTATCTATTGTACCCCTCAAGGGTGGCGACAGCTACATACCTATCTGATTCAAATCCTGCCCTCCATGCCAGATCACCAGCATATGAACCTCTGTCACTACATTCTTTACCAGGGAACCCCAGTGAAAGCCTTAAATCTCACCCAGAAACTCGCCCCAAGGTAACATCTCCCCCATCTGACTGGAAAGAATTGGGTCATGTACCTATTTCTCACTCAATGATCAATTGGAATAATGGCCTTGCCTGGTTAAGGGGGAATGGAATAGATGTAGGGAAACATCTGAATGGTCACTCTGTGAGATATTTGGGAGTGGGTGATGAGCACGCTGACCTCACCGACGCTCCTGGAGCCGTGTTCTCACAGAACCAGCTGAACAGCAGCTGCATGGACCCTTCGTGGCACCAAGCAGGGGCTGTGCTGCCTACCCTCCCAACACCTGCCCTAGGGGGGCTGAGCAGCTGCTGCAGTGGCTAGTGGCTAATAAACGCCTGTGTCAGCCAGACCTTCTGTTATGTACCCAAACATATGTGGGTGAAATATTTAAGTTTTTAAGTGCTATAGTCACCCTCTATAAAAATAAACCTCAAATGTTCAGTGCTTCCCTTTAAAAAAAATTTAACAAGTTAAAAATAATACCACAGGTGAATTCCAGACTCATTCGTGCCTGACTGCTCACTAAGAACTTGACTATGTTAGTTAGAGTTTCAAAGGTATGAGGCTGCAAGTCTCATGTGTGTTTCTGGGGACCCTAGTTTAGAGGCAGCAACAGGAGATTTTAAAAATAAAGCAAAAATCTATGGCCAAATACGTCCCATCATGCTAGATAACAGGGAGCCATAGGGGCCCCTGAGCACACTCCCCACACCTCACAGCAGCTGTGGGAGCATTGCCAGTGACCTCAGGCACCTCTCGCGGGGACACTGGCTGGGGACGCTGGCTTTCCTCCCAAGGGTGCCAGTCTGCTGGGTCAGCAGACCCACACACGCAGCCTGCTCGAATCAGGCTCACGCCGTGCTTGGTGGCTGCCGGAGTTTGCAGCTCTGAGGTTTGTTCCTCCTTCCCAGTCAGGAAGTCAGAGCTAAAAGGTTTTTGTGAATACGCCTGGTGGTATTCTCTGCAAGGGGAAGGATAAATGTGACTAAGTCACGCCCAGGCATCCAGACCTCTGTCCACTTGCTCATCGTGACCTCTGAGACTGGTCTGTGCCAGGGCACTAGCACACACTGCCCAGGGAGTTTGCCACAACCTCTACAAACAAGACAAGGCGTGTCTTTTTCCTGTTTCTTGGCACTGCACGCGATTATAAATAGTCACAGTAATCTGTTAAGTGATTAAAAAAATTAACAACAGGGCATCTTGGCAAATTGTTAAAGATCTGCTGTTAATGCGTTTATTCAATACATAGACCCAAATCATGAGAGAGGCATGCCGAACTGGGCACGTGTTTATATCTAAACAAAATGAAAACTGATTTATGCAGTTTTGTGAAAGCTTTGATTCTCTTCATTACCTTCTGTGGATTTATGTGCATGTTTTTTTAATGCTTCTATGAATCTTTGCTGGTTTTAGCAGCGTAGGTGGACAAAGGGACGGAGCGGCGAAGGGTCAGGGGAGCCACCCGGTGGTGGGGCTTTGGGAGGGACATCGGGAAGAACAACAAAGCAGGCTTTTGCCATGGGCATGGTGGTCAAGATCATCTGGAGGCAAAAATGACTTTGCAGAAAATGAAATCCCCACACTCCCTCAGAGCTGTTCACTGCATGCCTCCTCAGCCCATGGAGGCAGCTCTCCAAACACATAAGGCAGCCCATGACCCAGAATGCACGTGCTGGAGGGTGTGCTGCAGGCCCCTCTTGGGTTGCATCCCAGGACGTGATTCCAGGAAGGTGTAAACACTCTCATTACTCTTCTCCGTAAACTCCTCTCCGGGTACCCTCTTCATGCTCAGGGAACACACTGTGGCTGGCACAGTGTGAGGCAGCAGGGCCACACGGTGAGGGACGCAGTGTACTAAGGTCCGGCACAGCGGCTACTTACAGTGCGAAACAAAGGAACAAAACAAGTTAAAGGACAGAATGTCTCTCTCTCCCGGTATCCACTTTCAGAAAAATATAATCTTGATGGAAATGACCAAGAAGCAAGGGTCAAATATTTTCAAGTGGACAGGCATGAGGGCCTGAAGATATATTTATAGAAAGAGGCAACACAGTTCTTGTCCAGCCTGCCTGGCCTGGGAAAGTTTCAGTCACAGTGACCGAGTGGAGGACATGGGGCCTGGATGACCAGGTACTGAGTGTCACAAGGCCCAGGGCTTAGATGTGTGGACAGACACTCCCCATAGGCCTGCCTCCCTCAAGGCCACCAACAGGTAGAGCAGAGTCACGTTCACAATCCATGCCCTCTAACCTGGGTCTCCAAACGATGCCATGAGTTCATTTAAATATTTTTTCCCATGTATTTTTCTCTATTGCCTTTCATGGGTTAAAAAAATGGCCTGGAATCAAATATCTAGTTGTTAATCTTCCAAGAAACCCATCATCGTATCTTAAGATTTTACTAAACAAGACAGATTTTCTTTGACACTACATGCTTAGCTGGCCTTGAGTACCAGGGATACGTTGTGAATACGATGTCACTGTGGAGATGTCCACCATCAGATAACGTCAAGCATGACTCCAGGATTGTGCCTGTGCATATGCACTGAATGTTCCTGTCCCCATCCAGGGACTTCCACATCCGTAGGTGGGAGCCCAACCCCCACCATGACCATGTCCAGATGTGGGTCTCTACAGATGTAATTAAGGTTAAAGGAAGTCATATGGTGGGGTCTTGATCCAATAGTGTAGGTGTCCTCATAAGGGACATAGCAGGGAGTCCCTCCTCTTTCTCTCCATCTGCATAGAAAAGAGGTCATGAGTGACACAGAGAGAGGCCACCTCCCACAGGTCAATAGAAAAGGCTGCAGGGCGACACCTGCCTTGTCAGCACCTCAATCTTGGACTTCCAGCCTCCACAACTGTGATCAGTGAGTTTTTGTTGTTCAAGTTGCTGAGTCTGCAGTAGCTTGTTACAGCAGCCTGGGCTCACTAAATGTGTGACACCTTTCCATGGGGTACCCAGAGTGCTAATGGCCAGTGTGATAATTCTAGCAATAGATTTACCCTTTAGTGGTCACTTGTTATGATGTACCTGACATTGATAGTCACCTTTAATTGTTACTCATTTCTCTTTTCATTGAGGGTGCCTACACCTTCACGCTTTTGGTGAGCCCTGGGCCATAATGGGTAGGGAACTTGTCTGTCTTCATGAGGACAGCCTGCAGCATGCACACTGGTTGACGTGATGTCACTCAGTTGAGGCCCATGACAGAAACCTGGGCTGCAGCCTTGGTTCTATACACTGTATTGCCCTTTAGATTTCTGTAAATTTAACTAATTATATTTCTATCTTATTTTAGTATGGAGGGGGCGGTGCTTGTGAAAGTCCTTTGGGTAGAATCTGAGCAATAAAGTCTTTTGGGTTCATGCGTCTAAGCACACTGTGTTTGTACAGGGTTGTCCCAGGGGGAATTTGTGTCACATGGTCACTTACGTCACTGAAGCTGAGGGAACAGAAGGAAAAAAGTCCTGTCTGGAAACCTTTTCCTGCTGCGATGACGCTTTTCTCTTTAACTACTTCATTCACTTGAGCCGGGAAGATTCTAAATGATTCAGCCTTGAGCAGATGACACCTGGCCTCTTCCACTACCTGCTTTATCCCACTGGGGAGCTGAATGGGATAAAGGGAACAGGTTGTTGCCACATGGGCCACGAGACCAGTGCCCAGACAGAAACAGGATGCCAGGGGCTGGGTCAGAGGGGAGGGGAGCAGAAGGGAGAGGTGAGCATGCCAGGGCCTTGCCCCATCAGCTCTTAGAGCAAGATGCAGATTGGATCGTGCCCTTTGTTCCCCTTTCCAAATGGCCCTCATACAAGACTCTCCCTCTCTCTGCTCTAAGCCCACGCCACTCTACCTCCCTCATCGCTCCTTTGCATCAGTTCCTTTTGGCTATTTATGTGGCTACTGGGCTGATGGTGAACAAGGGAGATAGAACCCCCACATTGTGCCATAGGGATTCTGTAAAATTTTTATTTATTAATTTTAGAGAGAGAGAAAGAGAGAGAGAGAGAGAGGAAGAGAGAAATGTCGATTTGTTGTTCCATTTATTTATGCCATCACTGTTTGCTCCCTCTTTGTGCCCTGACTGGGAATGGAACTTGCAACCTTGGCATTCAGTATGATGCTCTAACCAACTGAGCTACCTGGCCAGGGCCACATCATGGGGTTTTATCAGTACAGGTCACCAAGACAATCTTGCTGAACCATATTTATGCCTCCATGGTCACAGGGGATATATTTCATGTTGCTGTGTACCTGGCCTGTTAGGACTACTCAGTACAGGACCACCTTGCTGTCACAGTCAACCTCGCTGCCCAAAATGTGAATCTACAGCCACTCAGGAGGTTGTTTTCTTGGGCGGATGCCAGAACCACTGAAAATTTTTTAGATGTAGCCTGATCATTGAAGTGGAGACCTGATTGTTTTCAGGAATGAACCCCAAGTCCTTGAACACAAGACACTGAGTTTCTTTCTTCTCTAAACATAGTCTCACTGAGGCTGTGATTATCTGACAATCCTGAGGCAGGTCACCATCATTTCATTTAAAAAGCCAAGTACAAGAGCCAATCCTAAGTTAATTCTACCAACCTTAAAGCGGTTCTAAGACTAAGGAGATCTGCGTTCCTTTCTAGAATCTATGGCTCATCTGTTTGTTAAATTGAGTCAGCGATTGAACTAGGAGCCTTCCTTGCCTTGGTTGGCATCTAGTAAGAACTGGGGGCCTCAGTCATTGGGTCTAGAACATATCAGAAGAATGGTTCTAAAATCTATTGTTAGGGACAACAAAAATCTGTCAGCTTAGGGTACCAAACTAGCATTTTCTTCCCATTCTTATGCCATCTGTCATTTTTTTTTGTATCTCTATGCTCCTCTCCTCATCCCTTCTTCCCTCTCTCACTCCCTTTCTCCTTTCTTTCTGTCCTTTCTTCCTTCTTTCTTTCTCCCAATTCTTTTTATCTCCTTCCTTCCTTTAATCAACCAACATGTCTTATAGGCCACTACATGGTAAGCCTCAGAGAAACACAGATGAAAAGTCACATATTCTGTCTTCACCAACCTCCTTGTCCCCTCAGGGGATCTCCGTTTGATACGTGAACTACGATGACGGCAGTGATGGATGTCTACACAGGAAGTGGCAGATGCGTCTGTGAAGGTTGACCAGGGCGGGCTTGTCCTTGTCCTAATGGCTTCCTTGGAGTTTAATTAGTCAGAAGATGAGGATGAGGTCAGGGTGCTACAAGACTACAGAACACGATGCACAGCGATGTGGGTCAAAGCCTAATGTGCTCAGGTGACACAGCAGGTCCTCAGGATGGAGCTGGAGCCCAGCTGGAGTGCAGGGAGGAGGGCTGCAGACACAGGCAGAGCCAGTCTTGGACGGGCTGGCTTCCTCCATACAGAGTCTGGATTGTATTGTAATGGGGGCCCCAGAAGGACTGAGCCCCTCAGTGCTGTCATGGTTGGCTGAACCTTGCATGAGATGTGGTTGCAATAGAGGGAGTGCACAGCACTGCTTTCCTTAGTGCCTCACTGTGGGCTGCTGCCCTGGTGCACAGCCTGTCCTGTGACCTGTGCCTACGTGGCCTGTCCTGCATGGCCAGCACCCCTCCCACCCATGGCACGTCTGACTGTAAGCTTAACCCTTGATATAAGTTAGAAAAGGATAAAGTTGGTCTTTGGTGAAACTCACATCTGACATTTCTGGGCTCTTTTTCTCTCCCAAGATGCTCCTTATATTTTAGCCTTCTGTCACCCAGAACCGTTGAGATTTCTCCCTCTTTTCAATGTTAAAGTGCCTAATATTATTTATTACTCAGTCTCATTTGAAATCAGGATTTACTTCTCAGAGAAATGTCTATTTTAAGTTACATCTCAAACTGGAACATGAGCCTCTTTCAAGCATCGTCACCAGCAGGTGGACACTTTAGGGGAACAAGGAGCCTTCTAGCTGACTTGTGGTCATCACAACACTAGGCAGTAGAGGATGGCTTTGTGTAGGAAACTGGCAAGGATGATGAAGCACTCTGATCTCTCTCAGGATCCCCCTGGAACCTATGAGTATCCACTAGTTGTCCCCCGAGGGTCAGGGGTCCTGTGAGACTGCCCAGCGCACTGCTTGGAGTGACATAAAACTCAAGGCAACAATGGTCTCCTACACGCATCAACCCCACCTGTCACACGGTTTTGCTCTTGCCACTGTGTCTTGCTGTGACCTCTCAATGACCCCAGTCCTGGTCTTTAGAAGGCCACTGATGTGTTGAGCCTCAGGCTTCCTGGGAAACCTGGAGTGTAAACCATGTCAGGACCGCGTGTGTCAGAGCTCCTGAGTGGCGGGAACCTGGACCACAAGCTGTGTGCTTGGTTTGTGACCCTAGAAGTTCCTGCTTTTCCTACTTCTTTTCCTGTGCCAGCCACCATGGGGGTGTCTTCCCCAGGCCAGCTGTCCTCTCAGCGTGGAGATCACATCCTTGTACGAGGGGAATAGCTTGCCCTAGAGCAGTGCTGGGATTCAAACAATTTAACAACCGATTTTCTGTTCTAATGACCATTTTAAGTATAAAAAACCCAGATATACTGAAAGGTAGCTTATTATTTCATGCATTTAATACATAAATAAGAATAATAAAAGAGGTCCACAAAACTAGATTATGTTATAAGGAAGAGTTTTAAAATATAAATGAAAAAATATTAAATAATACCTGACAAAAAAACAATAAAATTGTTATTTAAGATATCTCCAATGACAGCTCGTCATCCCCTTATTGTTTGGCATTTTTTCTCTTTACGTTATATGTTTGTTTACTGAAGCACAGTGGTACCTGGAGATACAAATTTAATTCATTCTGTAACTGATCTCTTAAGTCAGTCAACTCGTATATCAAACTGCCAATACTGGACCCATGCACCAGCACACCAGCTAGTGGCAGCTTCCCGAATCATGACTCGTATCTCGGAATTTTGCTCGGATCTCGAACAAAAATATGGACCGAGTCGCAGCTCATATCTTAAAAAATTTGAATGTTGGTCTGTTCATATCTCAAGGTACCATTTTAATAAAAGCAAGAGAATTAAAATGTAATATTTCATCAAAGGTATAATGAGTTTTATGAAACAAATAAGTAAATATCGCAAGCATAGTTCCATCAAATTTTTTTCACCTATGGATAGAATGGATATTACTACTAGAGCTTAGAATACACTGTTGTTCAGATGAAAGCTAAAAATGAGTGAGGAATGTAAATTTGTGATTTCCACATTAGGCGGCTGCCCAAGCACCACCTTAGAGAGAACCTTGATGACAAGTACCATTTTAACAACCAGTTTAAAAAGTTAAGAATCAGTTCTGTCGAATGGTGCGAACTGGCTGAATCCCATGACTGCCCTAGAGAAAGTTGCACACAAATTAACCTATAGGCCACTCCCTGTTGGTCTTAAAAGGTCAGGACTGCGTACTTGAACTGTGTGGTCCATTAAAATTTTTGAAGTTCCTATTTAGAAAGTCCTTTGTTGTGGTTAAATATGAGCTTTCAGTGGGTGAAATGAATTTCCTGATGGTTTCAACAACCCTGGGTACCCTGCCAAGATCTCCTGTGACATTTAATACTCCACACTAATTTGTCTTCTTATTCAGGTACTGGAAAAAGGACAGTGCACCTTGGTTCTCAGAAGCATTAGTCAAATATTATTACCCAGGGTCAGAAGCAACTGCTTTCATTTGTTATTCAGAGAAGAGAGAAATAAAAGGTTTAGCTAAATTCAGAGTCGTCTTGTTTCAAAACAGAGCATAAAATAATGTAGAATTAAGAGAAACATCAAATTTCTTTTTATTTTTTTAAAGATTTTATTAATTTTAGAAAAGAGAGAGAGAGAAAGAGAGAGAAGAGGGAGGAGGAGGAAGCATCAACTCCCATATGTGCTTTGACCAGGCAAGCCCAGGGTTTTGAACCAGCGACCTCAGTGTTCCAGGTCAACACTTTATCTACTGCGCCTCCACAGGTCAGGCGGAACATCAGATATTTACACCCAAGTTTGTAGCACCATTCTTCACAATAACCAAAAGGTAGGAGTACCTCAAATGTCTGTCAGCAGCTGGGTCAATAAACAAAATGTCATCTCCCTGTACAATAGAATATGATTCAGCCTTGGAAAGGAAGGTTGTTCTGACATACGCTACAACATGAATGAATTTGGGGACAGTGTGCTGACTGAAATAAACCAGACACAAAAGGACAAACATTGATGATTCTATCTACATGAGACCTCTGGAGTAATCAGAAAGTAGGGTGTGGTTCACAGGGGCTGGGGGTGGGAAATGGGGGGTTAGTGTTTAATTGGGATAGAGTTTCTGTTTTGCAAGGGGAAAAAGTTCTGGAGATGGAGGCTGGCATGTCTGGTTTAACAATTAAAGATTGATTTAATCCATTAAATCACCAGGCTTAAAAATAATCCCATTATTACATCAATAGATGCAGGAAGAGCATTTGACAAAATTTAACACCTATTCCTGATGAAAACTCTTGGTAAAATAAAAATGGAGGTAACTTTCTTAACTCAATGAGTATCTACAAAAAACCTACACCTAACACCATATGCAATGCTGAGCAATTCAATCCTTTTTTGCTAAGATCAGAAACAAGGCGAAGATGGTGTTCCTTTTTCTCCACCCATTTTCAGTATTAAGCTGGACGTTCTACCTAATGAAAGATAAGGAAAGGAAAGGAAAGGAAAGGTGTACAGACTAAGGAGGAAAAAAACAAAACTGATTTTGTTCACTGATTACATAATTTATGTAGAAAATCTAAAAGAGTTGTAAAAAAAACAACCAACCAAACAAAAAATCGTCCCGGAACTAAAATTTACATATAACAAGGTTTTAAGATACAAGGTTAATACACAAAATCAATTTGATTTTCTACATGCCAGAAGGTACCTAAAATTTTAAATTAAAAACACATTAACCATTTACTTTGGTACCCTCCGAAAATGGAATACAGAAGGGTAAATCTAACACAAATATGCACAAGATCTATATAAAAAAACTACACATCTCTGATAAGTAAAAAAACTAAGCATAGAGAGCTATTCCATGTTCATGAATAGGAAGACTTAAAATTGTCAAGATGTTGGTTCTTTCCAACTTGATCCATAGATTCAACTGAATCTCAGTCAAAATCCCAGTAAGTTATTTTTTGTGGTTGTCAACAAACTATTTCTAAAGTTTATATAGAAAGGTACAGACACAGAATGGCTAATTCAATATTGAAGGAAGGACAAGAACAAAATTGTATAACCAATGCTACCTGATTTCAGGACTTCCTACAATGTCTACAGTAATTAAGACAGCATGTACTGGTGAAAGGACAGAACAGTAGAGCAGTGGAACAGAATGGAGAGTCCAAACATAGATCCTCACAAAATATAGTTAACTGATTATTCACAAAGTAGTACAGGCAGTACAACAGAGAAACATTTGTCTTTTCCACAAATGGTGATGGAATAACTGGACACCTATGTGTAAAAAAATAAATCTGGACATAAATCATACTCTTTTTATAAATATTAACATAAAATAGAATGTAAACTTAAATACAAAAATTCAAAACTATAAAATTTCTAGAAGATAACAGAAGAAATTGTAGATGTCCTTGGGTATGACACTGTAGGTACAACACGAGAAGTACAAGACATAAAAAGAAACTAGATAAGCTTGACTCCGTTAAATTAAGACTTCTATTCTGCAAGTGACTTTGTCAAGAGAATGAGATCACAAGTCACAAACTGAGGAAAGTTTGTCTTCTGATAAAAGACTGTGATCCAAAATATACAAAGAAGCCTTAACACTGCAAAAAAAAACCCCCCCAAAAAACACAAAAAACCTAAATAAAAAATGAGCAAAAGACCGAAATATACTTCATCAGAAAAAGATATACAAATGGCAAGTAAGCATATAAAAACATGTTCAACATCTTATGTCATTAGGAAATTGTAAATTAAAACAATGCAATACTGTTACACCTATTTAAAATATCCAAAACACAAAACACTGAAAATACCAAATGCTGGCAAGGATATGAAACCACAGATATGGCCGTTCCTGGCTGGTGGGAAGATTAAATAGTACAACCACTTTGGAAGATAGTTTGACAACTTCTCACAAAGCTATATACACTTGTAACATACAATTCAGCAATTACATTCCTGGGCATTTACCTAAATGAGTGAAAACTCACATCCACATGAAGATCTGCACGCGTTATTTTAAAGATGCTTTATTTATAACTACAAAAACTTGGAAGCACTCACACCCAAGATGTCATTCAGTAGGTGCTATAGACTGAATTATACCCCCCGAAATTAGAACGGTGCAGCTCTCACCCCCAATTTGACTGCATGTGGAGCTAGCATGATTAAGGAGGTAATGAAGGTTAAGTGGGTTTATACTCTGATAAGGCTGGTGTTTTTACAAGAAGACGAAGAGACACTGGAGATCTCTTTTTCTGGGTGAGCGCAGAATATAAAGGCCAAGGGAGGGCACAGAGATGAGGGGGCAGGAAGAAAGGCTTCTCTCGAAACCACCCCTCCTAAGACCTTTATCTTGGACTAAAAGCCCCTACAACTATGAGAAAATAAGTTTCTGATGTTTAAGCCACTCAGATTATAATATTCTTTTATGGCAGCTCTAGACTAAAACAGTGAATGAATGAGCAGGTAAACCATGGTACAATGGAAAATAGCTCTAAAAAGAAATGGGCAATCAACAAAAAATGGAGAAATTTTTTAAAAAGCAATAAAATATCGAGGAATAAATTTAACTAAGTGGGCAAAAGATTTATATATTAAAAACTATAAGACATTGATAAAAGAACGTGAAGACACAAATAAAAAATATTCTGTAATTATGGATTAGAAGAATTAATATTGGTAAAATGTCAATATTTCCTAAAGCAATCTGTAGGGTCAATGTAATCCCTATCAAAATTCCAATGGGATTTTTGTCACAGAAGTGGCATAAATAATCCTAAAATTTGTATGGAACCAAAAAGACTCTAAATAACTAAAGCAATCTTTACAAAGAACAAAGCTGAGGCATCACAATTCGTGATTTCAAACTATATTAGAAAGCTATAGTAATCAAAACAGTATGGTATTGCCATAAAACCAGACACATAGCTAAATGGAAGAGAATCGAGAATCCAGGAATAAACCCATATGTGTACATGGTCAATTGATTTATGACAAAAGAGCCAAGAATATACAATGGGGAAAAGTCAGTTTCTTCAATAAGTGGTGCTGGAAAACTGGCCACCCATATGCAAAAATAATAAAAGTGGACGCTTATCTTAAGCTATTCACTAAAAGCAACTCAAAATGAACCAAAGACTTGGATATAAGACCTGAAAGTATAAAATTCCTAAAAGAAGAAAGCATGGGTGGTAAGTTCTTTGACATCAGTCTTGGCAATTATGCTTTGGATTTGACACCAACAGCGAAGGCAACAAAAACAAATAATCAATAAGTGAGACTCCAAAAAAAACCAAACAAACCACTAACAATTGAAAAAAATAGTGGGACTTTATTACACTAAAATTTTGCCATGGAAGCGGTCCACAAAATGAAAAGATGGCCTGTGAAACGGGGGAAATTATTTGCAAACCATGTATCTCACTAGGGGTAAATATTCAAAATATAAAAGAAATGCGTTCAATTCATAGCAATAAATAAATAAATAAGCAATAAATAAATTAATAATCCAATTAAAAATGTGTAATAAATTTGAATAGACATTTCCCCCAAGAAGACATAAAAATGGTGATGGGTACGTGAAAGGGTTCTCAATGTCACTGTTCATCAGTCTGTCAGTCATAAGATGAATAAGGTCTGAGAAACTAACCCATGACATAGTGACCCTAGGTGATAAGTGTCAAAATTTGCTAAGAGAGTAGAACTGGAATATTCTCACACTCCCCCCCAAAAAGTGTAACTATGTGATATGAGGTTATGGATATTTTAATTAATTCTGTGGAGAGGAGAGCTTTTTTCCAAATGCATACCTATAGCAAATCATTATGTTGTAAACTTTAAATATCTGACACTTCTATTTGTCAGTAGAACTCAATTAAAAAGCTGAAAAAGAAGGAACAAAAAGAAGGAGAAAAAAGGTCTATCCAACAGTAAAAAGACAGAGAGGAAACAATTGCGTATTACTAAGTGAAACAAACCCATCTGAGAGACTGTCTACTGCATGATTACAACTTTGATATTCCGGAAAAGGAAAGACTATGGAGATAGTAAAGGATCAGTGGTTGCCAGGGGTTGGGAGGGGAGGAGGATGGATTGGTGAAGCCCAGGGGATTTTTAGGAGACTGAATCAATTGTGTGTGATGCTGCAATAGATGGATGCAGGTCATTTTACATTTGTCAAACCACACAGAATGTACACAAAAGGTGAACCCTCATGGAAACTGAAGACTTTGGGTGATAATGTGTCAATATAAGAAGGCATTTCTGAGAGCTCTTTTGCAAGTTATTGATAATCAGACATCAGGTCAACCTGCAGATAAGAAAATGTGTTTTAGTTTTCTTTTGCTGCACAACAAATTACTACAAAAGCATTAGCTCAGAGCTACATATACTCCTCCTCACTTTCTGGGGTCAGGAGCCCAGGCAGAATCATCTGCTTACATCTATTGTGATTGCTCTCAAGGTGTCAGTTGGCCTGGGTTCCTCTCTCGAGGTCCAGGTCCCCTTTTATACCTCAGAAGTTGTAGACAGAATTCAGCTTCTCTTTGATTTAGGACTGAGGTCCTTGTTCTCTGGCTGGCTGTCAGCTCGGGGTCCTCTCTGCTCCCACTGGATGTGTTCAGGTCCTTGCTATGTGGTTCCTTCCACAGGTCTTTTCCCACTTAGACTACCTCTTTTTTTAGGATGGGCCCAGCCCTTGTGAGTCCTTGTCTGACTCACCTGTTCAGGTCAGGAACACCTGGATAATCTGCTTTTTGGTCCACTTAACTGGTCAGCTAATCATGAGGGATGCTCCATCATGCTCACAGGTTCAACCTTCACTTCTGGGAAGGGGTTTATTCAAAGAGTGCACACAAAAGGCTGGGGATATTGGGGGCCACTACAGAATTCTTCTTATCACAGTATGTCTTTCCAACAGCCACACAAGACAAGGAATCCAGCACATCCAAACGAAGGAGGCTGTCTAGTGCAGTAGTTTAAAGTTTCGTCCCTGGAATCAGAAGTATTGGCAAGTATTACTGAGTATTGAATTACTGAGTACCAAACCAGATTATTACTCTCCCCAGTTACCCTGGCTGTATGATTCAGAGATTGACACATCATGGGATTGTAGAAAAGAAGACTTGCTGAGCTCATGCATACAAAGCATTTGGCACTCTGGTCGGCATTTATTGAATCAAAGTGAGTGAGCATCTCACAGATGTTATACCTACAGTTAGTTACTGTAGGGCAAAGGCAGCATGCCTGAGAAAGTTACCATATCTTATGCATGCAAATATCACCATGCTGTTGTCAAAACTGACTACAGGGATCTTAGGGTTACGACAGTCTCGACATATGATGTTTTGAGTTTACGATGTTTTCTCTCATAAAAACTTTAAAAAATTGAGACATGAGTGTTTCAGTTTATGCCATTAGCATTGTACTTATGGAGTATGTCATACTTACAGACTAGCCTGGAACAATCTTTTAAGAAATAGAGAGGCCTGCAACAGATCCTATACCTTCTACATCAGCTGCTTCCGGAGATGAAACACCTGTAGTACAGGTAGGATCATCTCCAGCATCTATCTCCTGCATGTTCCTTAGGCAGTCCTGATTCACCTGACCCAGTATCTCCAGCACCTTCCACAAATTCTCCTGCCTCTCCAGCTTCCTCCTCCCAATAGGTCACTCTCTCCCACCTTGCAATGCCCCTTGCAGTGTGCAAGCCAACCACAGGAATAAAGGTAAGGAATATTTTTATACTTATTTTTTGTCATTTTTCTATTACTACAGTACAGTGTACAATACAGTATATTTATGTTCTTTTTCTTTTTCTGTAGCTTAATTGTGTTTTTATGTTCTAGATTATGATTTTACAACTGTGTTTGGATAGGTAAGTGACTTAGGCTAAGGTGTATTTTGACTTACACCAAAATTTGGGTTACATCACTGTCATAGGAACAAAACTGTGTCATAACTTGAGGACTCCCTGTATTGGAAATGAACCCAAGATATCAGAGAGCTTGGGGTAGAAACTTTTCAAGCCAGGAAGAAGCTTGCACAAGGGCTTGAAGGGGTAATCTGTGGAAAATATCGAGGGACCTAACAGACCCTTGGCTATGGCCAGCTGCTCAATCACACTCATGTGTCCTAAATTTGTTAAAGCTATGTGTCACAGGATGGGGCCAATATGGCAGGCCAACCCACCCACGCTCACTGACTGCTTTATGCTTTTCAAAAGGATGACTAGGGTCCCTCTGGAGGTCGTAGGCACTGAAACTTGGCTATCAATTTTCTGTGCTCTAGTCCTGTGTCTAATAACAATTTTTCTTGTGTCCCCAACATGAAACATTTAAACTGCTTTCATTCTAGGAAGCAAGTTATCTAAACCCAACTCCCTGCAAGGTCTCATCCAGTTACTTAAAAGCTTTGCTCAAAGTCAATCAAAGAGGCCCGCCTGGGGCAGGAGGGGGTGAGATATTCATTAGCAAGTACTGGCCCAGCACCTCCATTGTCAATTATTATTATGAGAGGCCTCATTAGCAATGTTGAGAGCCATTTTGCAAGAGACAGTGTTAATTAAAATGCAGACTGTCCCATGCCACCCTCTCCCTCTCAAGCTTTGGAAATCAAAAAGGATGATGTTTACTTTAAGACTTTTCCCACCAGCCTTGTTCCAATGCTGAAAGTAGAAGTCCTGAAGTGCTCTACACCTTTGGACCATGGAAACTTTCACTTTGACCTACCTTTTGGAAAAGGGATATCACCAGGTGTGGCATTTAGATCAATTACAGCCAGAGTAGGGAATATGTTCTCTGATGCATAATGGAAAGTACAGACAGACCTGTGCTGACCCCCAGGTGGACTCCGGCAAGGTGGCTACTGGGCACCGAAATGCGGCTGGTCCGCAGTGAGGTGCGCGGTCTGTGTGCTGTTTACACCGAGTTCTGAATATTTAGTACAGGGAAAAAAACATCTAAAATACTAATGAATGTTCTGTATTGATCCCATGTTGTAACAATAATATTTTGGCTATACTGCTTAAAATAAAAACTAATTTCACCTGTTTCTTTTTGTTCTTTTTTATTTTTCAAATTTAAATTATTTTTATTTTTACTTTTAATTAAATTTAATAGAGTGACATTGGTTCAGAAAATTGTGGAAGTGTCCACTGTACGTTTCTGATACATGATCAGTACATTGCTTTGTGTGCCCACCACCCAAAGTCAACCATCTTCCCTCACTGCATCTTTGGCCCCTTTATCTTTCTAGGACTTTACAATTATAGATGTGTTTTGTGTATTCCTCCCATCTGTCAGGGTTGTGTGTAAAATGAGGACTCTAGTTTGTACCTTTGCCTTCCTGTTGGAATAATCACCTTTCTGTGTGCTCTGCCACCTGGCAAACTGCCCACAACCTTTCTAGCCCTAGACCAGGGTGCTCTGACTGGTGCTGGTACTGTCTGCTCAAAGTCTTCGCATCAGTGTTCATCATAGGGTTCAAACCCACTTGCCTGATGCACTTTCCCACCATCCAGCTGCCTTTGTGTGCTTACTTCTGAAAACGGGCCTGGCCTGTGTTTCCACAATTACTGATCCTGTGACCCCCGTCCCTCCTTACAATCATGTCTCCTGGCACGTCCCCTGTGCAGCTTTCCCTGACACCCCTACCCATAGGGAGACTAGGACTTCCCCCTGCTTTCTTACTGTGCCCGTCTGTGGGCGTGTTGATGACAACCCATGCACACTGTGTCGAAATGGTCTGTTCCATGTCTGGCTCCTCATAAACTGCGCGTTCCTCAGGGGATGGACACCCCCTCATTGTGTTTATGTATCTGTGTGGCACACAGTAAATATTTGTTTAAAGCATGGAGAGTGCAGAGCCAGGAGCAATAATGCTGGTCTCCACATGGCCCGGCTGTCTGTAACCCCAGTGGAGGCAACGTGAGACTTGTTTTCATTTTCATTTTAATCATTATTATTTTTAATAACAAAGAAAGCCACTGTAAGGAGTAACCTCCTCTGGGTCACCCACACCCTGGCCATGCGTGGGACACTGGTATTATTGTGGGTTGAACACTGAGACTTGCCACCAAGTGCCAATTAGCCACCTGCTGGGACAAGGATCTTGCTAACATACATCTCAGCTGGGGATTGGCTGTTTGCCTGTTTTTATAGGAGATAAAAATCTCCTTTCTGCCATGCAAATCAGTGTTTGTGTAGTTTAGTTGCAAGTCTGTTTGGGGTTGTTGAGGCCATGTTAATTCATATCACCACCACCTCTTCAGCCTCCCCCCACCCCCCCATTCAGGCTCCTGGAAGAAGCTTTGACCCCATTTGCCCTTCCTTCCCTGGACCAGCAGTCAGGGCTCCCTGTGCTGCCATTGGGCGGGGGCTTCACATTCAAGGGTATTCTTCTTTAGGCAAACTCAACATACGGGAGGCTAACCAGGTAATAATACTAAATAGGACCCATTCTCTCATTAACTAAGATGCTTTCTGGGAATTTACTCCAAGTCTTTCTCAGGAGTCAACCAATCGTTACTCAATTAAAAATAATCTTTGCTTGATAATGTGATTTTAGCTTTTTAGGAATACACCTTTTGGTATATGAAGACTCAACCTTTCTTTGGTCAGAAAAGAAAGTTTTTTTCTGTTCACAACAGAAAAACCAAAACCCAACTTACAAACAAAAATGACAAGGGTGGGGTAGGGTCTGTAGAAATCTGCAGAATAAAAAAGAGGAGAAGCGGTCGGGTCGCATGCAATGGCCATGGGTCAGCGATGCACCACGGGCTGTGGTCCTCACACTGGCTAGCCCTGCTCCGCTGCCGTCACGCTGGCCTGTGGGGCCTCCCCGTGGCTCACAGCTAGGGTTGCCAAACGCCATCACGCAATTCTCCATAGTGGAGCCACTCCCTCAGGACCAATGAGACGCAGCTTTTGCTCAGTTACGCCAGATTCGAAACTTCAAAATACGCAGTATTTCCCCTTGAGGGATGCAGGTTGTTGTCAGACTGCAAGTTCGTCCATTTGGCAGAAGATTACAAGTTACCAGCCCATCTCGCTTTCCATGGCCGCAGGCACAGCTGCCCATATTCTCCCCACAAGGTCCCAGGCAGTGGCATGGGGACCCCAGCTGTCCTGGCAGCCAGGAGCCCAGCTTTGCACCCGACTCTTTGGGTGAGGTGCCGACGTTGGGGGGATACAGCCATCTGAATGTCAGCGATGGTCCTCTGCCCTCTGGCTTGCTCCAGAAAGACATGACCTCATCGGCCCCATATTTTTTGTCACACCTGCCACTTCCTTTGTGAATCAATATAACTCAGGTCTTCTAAGGTTTTCTTTTCACTCCTTTAGAATTTAAATGGTGACTTTGGCTTGACTGAGCATTGACTATGTGCAGCCAGGGACTCAGAATGGAGAAAGTCTGGGCTAACAGTTGGTGAATGGATTCTGGAACCTTCTTGCCCTCAAGTTACCAAGTCACATGACCCCAGGCCTCAGTTTAGTTACCTATAAAATGTGGACATGACCCGATATAATCTGTAACACCCGCATCTAGAGCAATCTATAAGACCTATGCACATATGAAATTACCAAGATGAATCAATCGTCAACACACAGACCATCAGCCCTGCGGGGTGGAGGAGCCGGAGCAGAGCAGACACCCCCCAACCCTGTCTCAGTTCGCACCTGCCATCCCAAATTGCGTGCCCTGTCTTCACAATTCAAAGCATCACGTCCTCAGAACAGCACAGTTATGTCTATAACATTTTGATTGTTTTGAAAAAATTTTCTTTAAACAGAAAGACTTTTCTTTTCAGATTTGTACCCTTGGGGCATCCAAGTACCCTATTGATGAGAGTGCTGTCAGACCTGTGACCTGCCTGGTGCTCCAGGTGCCATCCATGACCTCAGAGAAAAATGCAAGCTTTATTTTGTTCCCACTTCAGGACTAGTAGGGTGGACACCTTGGCGTGTCTGTGGTTACCGTTGTTGTCAGGAGTTTTGATGGTAGTTAAATATAACATTTTTAAAATATAATTATTAATATTGCCATGACTAATAATAGCCACAACACATAATATTTTTACACATGCCTTATCTCACAGGATCACCCTGGAAACTTGATGGAGTAGGGCAGTGTTTTTGTTTACTGATAAGTATTCTAATACTGTGAAGCAGAGGCATTTCTCAAGGTCACACATGCTCAAGGTCACAAGGCTTTCAGGCTCATAACCTTTAAATG
The DNA here is from genome assembly GCA_037038555.1 of Rhynchonycteris naso. NCBI lineage: Eukaryota > Metazoa > Chordata > Mammalia > Chiroptera > Emballonuridae > Rhynchonycteris > Rhynchonycteris naso. The sequence continues at coordinate 95,488,648 of CM072996.1, read as the reverse complement.
CACAACTGTGAGAGTGTTAAATGGCAGACCAAACGTGTAGGTTGAAATAAAGAATTCAGCTGTCAGAGTATTTGAAGCTAGCAAGTTTATAATACAGCTATTAAAACATTTTTACATTAAACTATGACTTGAATAAAGATGGCTAGTGTTCCACAATTGCTCAGCCCTTGTCTTCATTTCCTTTATTTTCGTAGATTACTGAAGGCCATCTATGGCCATTTATGTATTGAGAGTGATCTCTGCATGTTAACAAAATTTCTTCTGAGAGCTGTGGCACTTTTTTGGACATACACAATTAATCATAAAGATTCCAGTCTCCTGGACTCATCTTCAATAACTGTACATTACAAAGAAGAGCCTTCACATGTCCTTCTTTTTTTTTTAAAAAAAGAAAGTCCCTATCAGTTGCTTTAATAGTCAACTAATGTCCCCTCAATGCCTCCTGATTTTGATGGGAGTTGACTTCCACCTACAAGGTTTAATGCTGCTTCTGCAATACCAAATGGCATTGGTTAGAAAAGACTCCGTCAGTCTCCTAAAACTGGTTGGTATAGAGTGCCACCCGATTCCCAAATACAATTGCCATTCTTTCATTGCAGTGCTGACGGCTGTGACGAGGGTGCTGTCCTCAAGCTGCTGAACCTGATTGTCACAGGAGACCTCTCACCCATGACCTTCAGGTCAGGGTTCTGAGTTGGGCTTTATTGAAAGACAGGAGGTCAGAGTGGAAGCTCTTATCCAGGCTAGGCCCCCTTTTTATTTACCATAGCTGCAACCCCAGAATGAAGTGGCATGGGCAGGACACAAATCACAGCAGGCTGACTGATGGGCAGTATTTGTGGACAACCAATCTCTTGTGAAACCTCCAGTAATACTGCCAGAGTATGCTCACCTGCTTGAGGATGCTCACCTGCCTGAGTATGCTCACCTGCTTGAGGATGCTCACCTGCCTGAGGATGCTCACCTGCCTGAGGATGTCATCTGTACTACATGAAGGAGAGACAACAGAGGCAGCTGGGAGCTTTCTGCTGGGGTGTCAAAATTCTACACATCTTGCTGAACTAAGTCAGCATCTTCAATGTAAAGTGTACTCTTGCATAGAGCTCAGTAAACACCATTTAAAAAATCTACTGGAGTTATCATTTTAATGATTCAAATCTCTCAAGAATAGATAAAGATTTGTGTGTTTTATTTCAGTTTTACTGTTCCTTTCTATTTTTTTTTAGTCTCTATATATTATTTCCTTTCTATTTATTTCCCTCTTTCTATGAACTCTGGGCTGAGTTTGTTCTTCTCTCCTAGTTCCTTGTGCTCCATTGATGGGAACATAAACTGGTGCAGCCACTATGGGAAACAGCATGGCAGTCCCTCAAGAAAATAAGAATGCAATTACCATACGGCCCAGCAGTCCCACTTCCGGTATTTATCTCAAGGGAATGGAAACAGAATGCCGAAGAGATACCTGCCCTCCTCTGCTCACTGCAGCATTATTCACGATAGCCAAGATATGGGGACAACCTAAGGGTCCATGGATTGATGAATGGATAAAGGAGATGTGGTTTATGAATGCCACGGAGTATTATTCACTAGTTAGAAAGTAGGGCATTCTGCTGTTTGTAACAAGGTGAACAGAACTTGAGGGCAGTGTGCTAAGTGAGATAAGTCAGAAAGAGAAAGATGTATGATTAAAAAAAAAATTAAACTCATAATAACAGACAGCAGAAAAGTGGTTGCTGGGAGCTGGAGAAATAGGAAAAGCTGGTAATGGGTCTAAATTTTTAGTTCTAGGATAAATAAGGTCTGATGACCTAATGTAAAACATAACAATTACAGTTGGAAACCTAATTGTATAATTGACATTTGCTAAGAGAGTAAAACTTGAATGCTCTCACCAATAGAAAAAGAGTTTATATTTCTTTTATTTATTTTTTTTACAGAGACAGAGAGAGAGTCAGAGAGTGGGATAGATAGGGACAGACAGACAGGGATGAAGAGAGGTGAGAAGCATCAATCATTAGTTTTTCATTGCCGTTGCCACACCTTAGTTGTTCATTGATTGCTTTCTCACATGTGCCTTGACCGCGGGCCTTCAGCAGCCACCCCTTGCTGGAGCCAGCGACCTTGGGTCCAAGCTGGCAAGTTTTTGCTCAAGCCAGATGGACCCACGCTCAAGCTGGCAAGCTCAGGGGCTCGAACCTGGGCCTTCCGTATCCCAGTCCAACGCTCTATCCACTGCACCACCGCTTGGTCAGGTTATATTTCTTATATGTATATAACATGATGTAATTATGTGATGTGGTAGGTGTGTTGATTAATTAGATGGGGGAAATCCTTTCACAGTGTATACATGTATCAGGTCATCATGATGTCACTTAAAGTATTTTATAATTTTATTTGTCAGTTATACTTCAATAAAGCTGAACAAGTAAAATAAAATAAAATTTTTATATACATTTTGAGAATAGGAATCAGGTGTCAAGGGATGACTTGGAAGGCTGTGCTTGACGTGGATCAGTCAGGAGACCAAGGAGAGTGTGCTAGAAATGAGCACTGCTAGAGGAAGCACTCTCACTCACATTTGCACACAGACACAATTACACAGAGATACGCATATCCACATCAACACATACACATGTGTGTACACGCACATACATGTGCACACTCACACACATGCACATTCAATTAGTTTCTCTTATTTCAACCCTAGAACCAATAGAGAGAAAGTGAATTTTCTGGTTTTGTTTTTAAACTTGTTAACCAGAAGTTTATTTCTGTAAAAGGCGAAAGTAAGTATGAAGAGAGAAAAAGATCTGTGGTTTCCAGGAGTTGTGGGTGGGTGAGGGGATGACTAGGTAGAGTACAGAGGACTTTTAAGACAGTGATAATACTTTGTGTGGTCCTATAATGGTGGGTACGTGTCATAATACATTTGTCCAAACCCACAGAATATACAAAACACAGGGAAGGCCACAAGTAAACTGTGGACTCTGGGTGATGAGGATGTGTGAAGCTAGGCTTACTAATTGTACCAGATGTCTTGCCCTGGTGGGATGTTGATAATGGGAGGCCTGGGGGCGGGGGGTGGGGATACAGGAGCTTTCTGTGCCTTTCCTTTATAATTGCTGTGAATCTAGAATAATATTTTTAAATAAACTTTTTGTTTATTTATTTATTTTTAAGTGAGAAGAGGGTAGGTAGAGAGACATACTTCCGCATGTACCCCGACCGGGACCCACCCAGCATGCTTGAATCAACCAAATTATCCTGAGGCCGAAGCCAACACTTGGACCGACTGAGCCACCGGCTGTGAGAGGGTAAGAGGGAGAAAAGGGAGAGAAGGAGGGGAACAGATACAGATGGTCACTTCTCCTGTGTGCCCTGACCAGGATCGAACCTGGGTCATCTGCATCCTGGGCCAATACTCTATCCACTGAGCCAACCAGCCAGCAATGTGAGGGGCAAAATCATCAGAGGACTTGATCATCTTGCTAATGTCAGAGTGTCCCACATCGAACTGATAGTGGAGATGAGGTTCAAGTCTAGGGGTTGGGGACGACCGAGAGAGGGTCCAAGCAGAGCGAGGAGTGTGACTGGAGGGTTTGAGGACACATCACAGAAGGCACAGTCAGGTGGGCAGTTCCAGGCTTTCCCAAGACAGCAACCTGTGGACTTTAGTTATGGCTTGTGTGACTAGGAACTATGGCGGGCGAGGTCATCCTCTGTGTTGTCCCTTTCCCTGCTGGCCTGTCAGGAGGCAGCGAAACATGGGGCATTGCCTGCAGAAGGAGGCCTGCTGGCTGTCGGGCCAGGACCACTCGTTGTAGCACCCCGGCAGGCCATGCAGCCCTGCCATGTTCCACAGATCTGAAGTAGTGTGTGGGGCCCACGATGGCTTTCTGCTGGAGAGTGACAAAACTATTCCCCGCCTAGTCAAAAATCCTGTTTCTTTTAGGCTTTTTTTCTTCTTTATTTCAGTGATGCCTGATACATGCGAAGGAAACCTGAGTGTGCTCCTCTCAGTGGAACACTGCTATGTGTTTAATCTGAGCATGTGGGACATACAAAATATATGAGTTTTGTGGGGCCAGTAAAACTGAGGAGTTGGGATCGGGTGGGGACCAGTGAAGCAGACACGTTTACATGAGCTTCTGTGATGAGGACAACTCAAGCGGCTTCCTGTCGGAGACAGTAGCAGGTCAGCCCTGCGCAGACAGACAGACACGCATACATATACCCAAACCTAGATGAATGCACACATTATTGTTATTATCATTACTACTACTGAAGACAGCTGCAGGTGAGATTTTCCACTGTGCAAGTTGACCAGGGTGACTGGGCTATGGCGTGCCACTGAGCACTCTGCTCCGTGGCCAGGCTCGTGGTAGACATGGTTGGCAAGTACCCAGGTGTCAACACAGCACTGCCTCACGTATATAATCATTGTGGTCAGGGGCCAGCATGCAGCTCACATGTCCTCAGTGACAAGAAGACCTGCCTTAGCTCAACTCTCTCAATGGCCTGGTGTTTTAAAGGGGCCTAGTGCAGTCAGTTTGGGAAACCCCAAACCCAGACACCACACCAAACTTGGAGCAGGTGCACAGTGCTGGACACGATCCTCGTGCTCTGCTTGCCAGAAAGACCGTCCCTGGCAGGACCTACTCTTCCCGATTTATCTGTTTCCTCCAAGGCAGGCAATGACTGTACCTCCCACGTCCTCCTAATTGGCTTTTCCAAGATTGCAGGACTGACAGTTGAGTTAGAGAATTATTTTTGAAGAAATATTGGATAACGATCTTCTGGAATGTAGTTGGGAAATTCCCGGGAGCCCTGCTGTTTCTCATCTGGATTGTTTTTTTTTTTTTTTTGCAATGGCCTCCTGGCCACCTCCGTGTCTGCCCTCTGTGCACTGCCCGGTCACCATGACACCCAGCATCAGCCCTCCCCCCACTGCACAGAGGATATCTGGGACATGTGCTAAAGAAAAAAATTACTCCTGGCATTTGTAAAAGGATAGGAACGGTGACACAGGCTCCAAGTCGGTCAACCTTGAGGACATCGTGTGGAGGGGGATAAACCAGTTTCATAAGGACAGATGCCGTGTGATGTACATCAAGTAATCAGATTCATGGGGAAAATAAAAAGATGGTGGCCAGGAGGATGGGAGGAGAAATGGAGAAATGGGTAGTTAGCGTTTCACGGGGATAGAGCTTCAGTTTGGGAAGTTGAAGGAGTTCTAGATGGAGGGTGGTGATGGCTGAACAAAATGTGAATGTAATTAACGCTACTGAACTATGCGATTAAATACTATTAAATGGCACATTTTATGTTGTGTATACTCTACCCCAGTTTAAAAAAGAAAAAAGAAAGATAAAGTGTCTGAAAATAATCCTTGGACATCGGTCTACAAAGTGACTGAGCATCCTCCTCTTGCCCTCCTTTGCGATTGAAAACCGAAAACCAATCACTTACTATGTTAGGTGGGGACCTCCAGGTGGTAGAAGACACAAAAGGATCCTGGTGACTGGTGCATTTCCATTTGTGTTGTGACAACAAGGAAGAAGTGACAGAAAGGACAACCAACAATGGGATAACAAAACTGTCTCGGAAAGGGTAAACTGGAGCAGCTGGGCCTGGGCGGACGACAATGAAAAACCCTGGCTATTTCCCTGTGCCCAGTCCCTGGAGACCACACAGTCTCTTTCTGCCCTCCTCCTGGCAGCCGGAGGATGTGTTCAGTCACTGCCCAGCTGGCACAGTGGTCTGGGAGGCCTCAGAGAAAGGCGATGGGAGGGATTCACCCAGGAGCTGTACAGCATCCCGTGGGTACGCTCTCTTAAGCGTGCTGGTGCCGGGACTGCGCATTTAACCCTAAGTTTCTGACAGCTGGCAATGTTACACGAGGTGCCGCTCAATTTCTTTTCCTCAAAGCCTAGCCCCATGGAAAAAGGAAAGTAGATTAAACACACGGTAGGATGCCTCAGGGCTTTGAACAAAATGAAAGCAGTGACGGTTTCATCCCCAAGGTACAACGGAGGCACTAGCTCACGGTCAATGTTCAGTCACCGCAGCTGCCCGTCAACTTCTCACAAGCTATTTATTTGTGTTAATGAAAGTGTTTTGATGTGAATAAAAGATTAACTTGAGGAGGTTTTTAGGATGGCTTAAGACCAGACACAATGGCATGGGTTGTCTACTGCAGCACAACAAATCTTAGTGGCTTCAAACAACAAAGTTTTGTTATTTCACAGTTTCTGCAGGTCAGGGGTCCAGGTGCACTTCTGCTGGGTGGTTCTGGTTCAGGGTCTCGGAACTGCTGCCTGGGTGTTGGCGCATCTGCAGTTCTCTCAAGACTGGAGGGAGAGGGAAGGGTCTTCCAAGCAAACTCTTGGGGCTGTGGGCAGGATTTGGTCTCTGTAGGTGTTGGGTTGGAGGCCTCTGTGCTTGGCTGGTCATCCGCTGGAGCCAGGGGGCCTCCCCAGGGGCCGCGCACAGCGAAGCAGCTGGCGTCCTGCAGAGTGAGCCAACACAGAGCACGGGCAGCCCGTATTTCATCAGCAGACCCTTCTAGGAGGAACAGGGACCTGCTGTCCCTGCTCTTGCCAGCACCAGTGCACCATGTAAATAAACATTACTCAGGATGGAGGCCTGGGCCTCTTCTCAAAGTCCACTGATGGAACACTTGGTAGACACCTTTCTCCTTGGCGCTTGGTGATTCAATTCTGCATCTCAGTCTCTTCCTTGGAAGACAGACCAAATCCCACTCCAAGTGATTTACTGCATTAGTTCACTTCCCAACAGGCCAGCTGGTCTGGACACAGGCTGTTTCTTCCCACAGGCGGTTCTCAGGCAGTGGGGCCGTTCCGTGGCTTACCTATCCTTTGTCCTAGGTCTCACCTTCTCCCAATGCCCTGTCTTACCTAGGGTTACAACTAGACAGAGGCATGCATGAATTTATACCCATACATGTACACACATGGACACACATGATAAGGTGACCAGACGTCCCGCTTTTGGCGGGACAGTCCCGATTTTTAAAAATTTGTCCCATGTCCCGCGAGGTTTTATAAAAGTCCCGATTTAAAAAAATATATTACAATACTATTTTTGCATTCTATGAAAATTTTTTTTTGCACACACAGAGATCTGTATACAGACATGCACATGCACACACATACACACAAACATTTACAGCTGATTAGAAGACACAGATGCACAGGAAGGAGATGGTAATGTGGAGGCAGGTGAAGATTGGAGTGATGCTGTCACAGGAACGGATCACAGGGCCACCAGCCTGGAAGAGGCAGGAAGGACCCTCCCCCACAGCCTGCAGAGTGGGCATGGCCCCGCCGACAGCCCTGTTTCAGACTTCTGGCCTCCAGAATGGTGAGACAATGCATTCCTGTCCTTTTAAGCCACCCCATTTGTGGCACTTTGTCATTGCAGCCCTTGGAAGCTAATAATAGGCCCTCAGAAACAAAGTGCTAACGATTGAGCGATAAATGAGGTCTATTATTGAGCTGACCCAGATACGTACAGCAGGGCTAAAGTTGGCAAATCTGATAACAGGCACCTGGGAACTAAGCTCTTATTTAACACATTAAACCAGGCGGGTGCTGAACCACAAGCTGGACAGAAGACAGCAAGAACTGTCTGGATCACACAACAGAAAACTCTTCTGGGTTCTAAAAAACATAGGGTCCCTTAGTGGTTTGAGAAGACTCTTCAGTGGCTTTGCTGGAACAACGCTCTTGGTAGCGCGTGTTGTGGTACCGCGGGAGCTGGCTCTGGGACAGTCTCCGGCAGGAGTGCTGGGCGTGGACAGGAAGTTGGGTGGGCGGGGCTGGAGCAGCTTTTGGTATGAGGGCGTTGAAACATCAGGGAGCAAGGTGATGTCAAGGGCAACCATGCTGCAGAGCTGTTTGTAGGCTGATATTATAAAACGCTATAGATACAGCCATTCATTTTTTATTCTGAAGTGCGTACTCTGACTTAACATAGTTCATCTGAAGAAAGAGCCTTTGGTTTACATTGTCCCCGCTCAGTGTTTAGCGCTCCTCCTCTACGTGGGCACCTCGTGGTTGTCAATGCCAATGCGCAGAGCATGGGGTCACAGGACACCTTTGATTGCCTTTGCCTGTGTGTCTTACTGGCGGTTCATCCCCGGGAAGGAGCTCCTACGTAACCCATAATGACAACAGAGTGGTTCTGCCCGGCACCCCTGGAAAGAAAAAAAGAGGGCCACCTGGTCTCGACCTGTCAGGACTACCTGGAGAAAACTCGGTGGCGTCTGCAGGGTGATCAGTGACCTCAGCCCAGACAAGTGCCCTGGGTTGCTTGGTATGCTGTCAGCCAAATTCCTCAAGCGGACCCTCTGCCGCTGGTTCCTGTCTCCATCTGGGATCTTGTGTGGAGAGGCAGGAAATAACCAAGGCTTCATTCATTCCTGCCCACCAACAACTCTACACTCCTGCCATTTTGCATGAACTCCCATCAAATCTCCTTTCCCATTTGCTCCCAATCTTCTCTCAAATGTAGTCCACTAGAGTTCATGGAAAATTTTGATCCCGACCTTGTTGTAAAGATAAAGAAAAAAAGAGTTAATCCCCACATTTATAGAAATTATGTGTTCTGTACTAGATTCCATCCTGGTAAAAATTATCCATGCTATTAATAACTTCTGTAGTTAAACGAGCTTCTGGCTATTTCAGGAGAAGCTTTTAAGATCGTTTAAACAACATGTAAAGATTTTGAGGCCAGATTAGAAGGGACCTGCAGTGTTTCTAAAACATCACAGGTGCTTGTCATTATAGTAAGTGCGTGTGGCGGCTACCCGAGCTTTGCCACGGGCTCCATCACTGAGGGCTGCGTGACTATAAATAACTTCTACTTCAACCTTTTGGGCTTCCATTGCTTCACAATTAAATTGTGACTAGCAACAATAACAATAATTGCAGATCACCAGTCTGGGCAGCTCAATCAGTGACCAGTTAACTAGCAACATTCCTGTACACCAGTAATGTCTTTGTTCTCAAACATCAGAAATATTGCTTCCTTTGTTATCTTGAGTAAAAAACTGGCATCCTCTCTTGCGTTGTGAGACATGCAGATCTGAGCTTACAAACTTGCGTGGCAACCTGGAGCTCTGGAGTGGGCTTCCCTGCCATGTGGTAGGCTCACCGGTCCATTCTGTTGCTGACTCTCCTTTGAGGCAGCCCTGTCCTGGGCAGTTTCCCTTCTAGTTTAGCATCCTCAAATCAGTGGTCATTCCATAACGCTTTCTAAGACTTCCCTATTCTTTCATATTTTCACCACCTGGGTCCTCACTTACTTGTGCTATTTTGTTTTTGATGTATTTTCTTTATTTTATTTTCTCTCTCATCCATCTTATGTCTTACTGACATGGTGAACTTTTAAAACGATCATGCTTGTGGCTCTGCCTCAGCCCTTCACGTCAGTATGTCCTGGTCAGATGTTACCAGCCCAGGACTGGTTTCTATTACCTGCCACCCTCTGCCGTCATTCATGGACTTCATACTGTCCACTCCAGATGTCAGAGAACCAACTGAACAGACTGTGTCGTAGGCAAGATGACACCTCACCAGGTCAGGAATCTGTAACTCAGGTCTCAAACTGGACCTTCCCAAATCCCACTCACGCCTCCTGGCCACAATCGTGCAAGGTACTGCTGTAGGTCCCCCAGCACCTGTCCTGGACCTCCAGACCCATCCTTGCTGTCATCCCTCTCAAAGATCAGCCCTTTGTGCCTTCATTTGACTTAGGATATTCTATCTCTACACAGCCTCCTTCCTCCTCCTTCAAGGTCAAATGAGCCTCCCAATATTTGCAATATTTCAAAATTTTCTGTATTTCTGATGTTTTAGCATCTGGGGCCTTGTAGGTCAGGGAAAGATGGCTCCTCCCTGAGTGAGTTCATCCTGGACATAGCAAACAACTCACCTAGGAGTGTGCCTCTCATATGCAAACTCACCACTGCAGGCCACGTCTTCTCTCACAGGCCTCTATCCTAACCAGCCCAGGGCCAGGTACCACACCAGAGCTCTATGACATTATTCACACAGGCCAGTCACCTGCTCACCCTGCTTAGTCTACTCCACCCCTGTCCCTTCTGATGAAAGTCACAATAATGGCTGTTATCAATGCTCTCCCCTCACTCTCTCTGCCTCCTGGCCAACCCTAGCTCTTCCCAGTGTGTCCGCTACTCAGCCCCCACTGCATGGCATGCCCCATCCTCTTTTCCTTATTTTTATTTAGTGATAAGAGGGGAAGTAGAGATAGACTCCCACATGGGCCGCCATCATGATCCACCCAGCAAGCCCACTAGTGAGCAATGATCTGCCCATCTTGGGTGTTGCTCCATTACTCAGCAACTGAGCTCTTATTAGCACATGAGGTGGAAGCCATGAGCTATCCTCAACACCCTGGGGCAAACTTGCTTCAATCAAGTCATGGCTGCAGGATGAAAAGAGAGAGAGAGAGAGAGAGAAGAGAGAGAGAGGGAAGGGTTGAGAAGCAGATGGGCATATCTTCTGTGTGCCCTGACTAAGAATCAAACCCAGGATATTCACACACTGGGCTGATGCTCTACCACTGAGCCAGCTGGCCAGGGCCACACCCCATCCTCTTGGATCTGTAACAAAGTTGGATCTGCTGGCCTTACCATACCTGAATAATAATAGAGCCTACACTTTAAAATACTTCCCAAGCTGGTTTTGACATTTAATGGGAACCAGTGGGCTTTCTCCTTTCCAGCATGCATGTCTTATGAAACTCTGTATTCAAAAGAGGAAAAGGAGCAAGGAGCTGATGGGAAGGCAAGATGGCAGACAGTGGGAGACACCCTAGAAGGCCTGGAGAAAGGAGAGAAAATGAGCAAGAAACTTACTCTAATCTGATAGCCTCAAAACGTGGTTCCAAAAGCAATAGCTCAACCTTAGGAATTGGATTTCTCAGATTCATGGTGCCTGGAGGAGCGACTTGTTGACTAAAAGGGAGTGAAGTATTAAATCTGCTGGTCAGATATTTCCCAAACCAGACTGTTGGTAAGGGTGGTGCAATCCTTCAATTAAAGATTTGGGCAGAAGCTAATGACTTCCCCATTCCCAACACAGACTTCATCTGCTGGTGGCACAAGCTCCGGTTTCTTGTCTCTGGTCCAGTTCTTTACCTTACTATGTCTTGCTCCTTTACATCCCAAGAGCTTGAATATGCACGTTGCCACTTCCATTTGTTGCCGCACTCAGACCTGACCCCAAAAGGGCAAAGGCAGTTAGGGTTGGGCTCAGCTGACAGTAAGAATGGCCCAAATCATATGAACTTCACCCAACACTTCTCAAACTTGAATGTACATAGGAATCACCCAATGACTGTGTTAAGTGCATATTTTATTCATTCGCAGATCCACAGATTTGAGGGAGAACAAGATTCTGAACTTTTGGCATGGTCTACTGGTTCAAGGATGCACTGTGAGGTAGGAGGGTGACAATCACACAGACACTCACCACTCTCTTGGGGAAGGACTGTCATGGAGACTGCTCCACAGAATCCTTGAAAACCCAGGCAATTTCATGGTGTGAAGGTGACATTCCCAAATTCACCTCAGGGCTCAAAACAGCTGCTGTAGATCCTACCATCATGTCACATCAAGGCAACAGAGAGGGGAAGGGTGAAGAAGCAGAGGCAAGGTGGCCATCAGCTGCCTTTTAGGAAGGCTATAAACAGATGTCCCATGACACCGAGCTTCTCAAAACATTGCTCAGAACTGCCAAAGAAAACTGAGGAGCGTCCTCTTTGTTAGAGGGGTTCTGTGCCCAGCTAGCAAGCATTTACTTTATAACTATGTAGATTGGGTGAATGGATACCAGGGTAAAGCTGGGATTTGAGTTATCTTTCTGAGGGTTTAGGAAGATGTCAAGCATTTATGTGGGAAGTGGGTATTGTTATTATTACTTAAAAGTACAACCAACTCCAATAATGAATAAAAACTACACAGGAGGTACTATTTATTAGGTAATATTCTAAGTGCTTTACATTTTTTATTCATTTAATTCTTAAAATAACCACAGAAGAAAAGTGAGCCAGGAGATGAAGTAACTGCTTAGGTCACACAGCTGGGTAGTGACTGTGCGAGGACTCCAAGAGGCACGTGCCTTTGACTAACTGGTATGCTGGTAAAAATTTAACAACCTGCTCTCCTAAGAAAAATGTCCTGTTTTGAAGCACTTGCCAAACCCTGTGGTATAAATACTTCCAACTAGCTACATGACATCACTGGACTTTGACATCACTGGGCTTTTCATCAGGAAGGGTTCACTGTGGTCAGTTACTCCGTGGTCCTTTATTATGATATCATGCAGTAATGACACCACACATATGCCATCAGCGTAGGCAACCTCAGAACCATAGGCATACAGTGAGGATAAAATAATTGCAAAGTGGTATGCTTTGAGTATTTGTTACCTTTGTTTTTAATATGTTCTATTTTACTGTGAGTTTCTGCTCACAATAAGATAATTGCTAAGTTTATTAACTGGCTTGTAAAATTCTGGACAACTTCACAGTTGGCTCTTGTGACCTAGTACACGCCGACTTCGGCCACCGTTGCCTGCACCAGTATGCTTTACAAACAACTTGGGCTAGATGTTACACATCTGTGCTCCTTAAACATATTTTCTCTTTGCCATCTCTGACTTCTCTGTCCCCCGCATCCCAGGAATAATAATAAAAAAAATTAAATATGTTTTAAAAGCCTCACATTCTGAAGGAGAATAAGAAAGCAAGTTTTGCTCTATTTCTAACAACTCGTTCTCCCTCTGATGCATGAGCTGGCATGGGAGTTATCAAGGTGATTTGTTTGGCCCCTGCAGAAGGGCACCTTGGTGTCAACTCCCAAGGTTCCTTCAGCCATGTTCTAGAATGGCCCATCTCACGAGAGTCAGCAGCAGGAATGATATCCTTTAACTTACGGAGCTGTGTCTGTGTCGCGTGAACTCATAGTGAGGTGTGTCCATCAGCGTGTCACTGCACTGTGGGTCACCCCTCTGTGGAGTTGCCTGGGTCTGGGAAGGAGGCAGTGCTTTCCAAGTTGGCAGAAAATATGTCTGGAATGGTGTCACTGAGCTGTGCTCCTTAGAATCCTAGAGCTACTCTGCATCCCAAGAAGATTCTCTTTATAGAAAGTATTCTTTCTTCTTCAAATAATTCTTTGAAAACCATGGACCTAGCGGATGAGATGGGATTATTTGCAAATACTGCTCTGTCTGCTTGACAAACCCTGTCCTTTTGGCTAGTAGAGCTGGATTGTCCCTTTCAAGATCCAGAATAGGGACCACTTCCTTTCAGGAGGCCTCCTGGTTGTGTGGACAGGGACCAGTGTTCTACTTGTGAGCTGGCACGCCACTCTACTCTCCTTGCACAGCCTTTATCACATGCATCAGAACCACTGCTTTTGTCTATATTCTGCCAGACTGTAAACTTTATGCTGATATGGATTATGGACTTTTTATATCTCCTAAAATACCTGACACCTAGTAGACGTTGAGTCACTCATTTAATTAATTTGATAAATGAATACGGTGATGTATATACCATTTCATTAGCTGGTCATTGAGTCTTAGAGGGGAATTACTCCATTAAAAAAAAACTTGTCTCGAAATCCAAAGTAATTGTCCTCCATTGAATTATGGAATTATATTTCTCCTGGACCTGCTGTGGAGGGCAAGTTTAGGATTAGTGCATCGAAAATTCAAAAGGCTGCTCTGGACAGATACCTTGGTTGGTTAGAGCATTGTCCAGAAGTTCAGATGTTGCCGGTTTGATCCCCGGTCAGGGCATATACAAGAATGGATCTTTCTCTCTCTCTCTCAAAAAAAAAAAAAGGTCCAGATTTAGAGATGTCACAAAGTAGGAGTACTGCTCTGGTATCAATGAAGGCTGTATATTGTATTTTCTTGTAAAAATACAAAGTTACAGGTCAAACGTTTACATTCAACTTGCTGATGAATAAAAAAAAAAAGAAGAAGAAATCTCCAGGTTCTGGGATTGTGTTGAATTCAGGAGGAAACTTGGTTTGGGTTTCCCCAAAAGCAAACCTGAGAACAGATTTTAATGCAGTTCATTTGCATTATGATCTTTAGGTTGAAATATTAAAAGTGCAATAAATTTATAGCAATACTGAGAATAGGGCATGGGTCATCAAAGGTTTTCCCAGTCTCTTCCCCAGAGCCTGTGTTTACACCCAGACCCTAGGAAGGAATATACTGTTTAGGAACGGGGCTCTTAAAACAGTGGATGCCTGAGATAAGGTTCTTTTTCCAGAATATGAAGGTTGGGAATGTTGCCGAATGCCCCCAACCCCATTATTTATATCCTTAAAGTAACCTGTCAGGTGGCATGTCTCACCTATACTCAAGCCTGCCAGAATTCTCAATCCTGGCAAGAGGCCAACAATGAATAATGTAGAGAAAATCCTTGTGACTGTCTAAATTAACAAACTTTATATTTTATGTATAAGTGTACACACCAAGAAAAATATCATAGAAGGAAAGAAAGGAAGAAAAAGAGGGAGGACAGCTGAACAAACAGAATTGACTCCAAAGGAACAAAGATACTCCAGAGGAAACAAGAGGTATTTCAACATCTCTAGTCAGAGTGAGGGAAAATAAATGACATATATGAATTAAAAATAAATTACTGTTCAGATGGGGGAAAAGTTAGAAAATAGAATCAATCCATGAAATGAATAACATAGCACCTGACTAAAAAAAAACAATGGCACTGAATAAAAGAAATTAATAGAATTCCCCAGGACAAAGGGATGAGAAATATGAGAGAAGAAGAAGAAGAAAAAAGAGCAATTTCAGAAAACTTAGAAAAAGACAAAGATGTTAAATGCTTCTAAAAACACAAAGCATCTTAACTGCAATGGAAGGTAACCAAGGTTGGTAGGACAGTTTTCATCAGCAAGCCTAGTTTTTAGAAGACAATGGAACAATGCTTAAATATTCTTGGAAAACGTATTTAGAACTTAAAAGTCTATTACCAAATAAGCTACTGATTAAACGTTGAGTGCAAAATCGACACTTTCAGACATACAAGCAAGGATTTGAGAGTTATATTTTTCATTCATGTACTTTTCTGAAAATAAGATTTGAGGGAGGATAAATTGTAGGAAAACAAACAAAAAGGATTTCGACAAAGAAGAATGTAAAGTATTTAAGAGGTGGTGGCTGTAATCCCAGGGCACGGGAAGAGCCTCTGCAGAAGGACAACTGAGCACCGGGTCTGGAAAGAAGATGGAAAAAGAGAATGTTTTTTGTTTCTTTTTCCCTTTCAATGACTACAAAATTAGGCATTTCCCCCAATATTATGTTTATGCAAATACTCTGAACTCACAAAAGAAAATAGATTGTAAATGGAAGGGATACACACACGCAGAAGAAATGTATAAAATCTTGCATGGAAAAGTACACTGCCATCTTGCTGGAGTTGTTTCTGGAAATGACATGGGGGAGGAAGAAGAGGAAAGGGGTTGGGAGGTAGGGATGTTTCTGAAGTATGTTTGTTTCTTTTACAGAAAGATGATAGCGGAATGTTCAGTGACATGATCTTGGCTAATATGGACATTTTAAGAAAACAGTTCTATAGAAGTATAATTGGCATACAATAAATAGCACATAGTTAAAGTGTACAACTGGATAAGTCATGACATATGTTTACACTGGTGAATTCATTGCCACAATCAAAATCATGAACATAGCTACCACCTCCAGAAGACTCCTTGTGTTCCTTGTACTTCTCCTCCCATCCCAGGCAAACATTAACATGCTTTCAGCATGTTCATGAGGAAATTTTATATTTCCCAGAATTTTTTTTAAGCAAGAGAGAGAGAGAGAGAGAGAGAGAGAGAGAGAGAGAGAGACAAACAGACAGGAAGGGAGAGAGATGAGAAGCATCAACTCATAGTTGTAGCACTTTACTTGTTCATTGATTGCTTCTTATATGTGCCTTGACTTGGGGGTCCAAGCCGAGTCAGTGACGCTTTGCTCAAACAACCTTGGGCTCAAACCAGTGACCCTGGGATTAAAGCCAACAACCTTTAGGCTCAAGTCAGCGACCTTTGGGCTCAAGCCAGTGACCATGAGATCATTCATGTCTATGATCCCACGCTCAAGCCAATGCCAGTGACCCTGCACTTAAGCTGGTGAGCCCACACTCAAACCGGTGACTTAGGGGGGTTTGAACCTGGGTATTCAGCATCCCAGGCCAATGTTCAATCCACTGCGCCACCACCTGGTCAGGTGAACATTATTTTTCATATCTAGGTTTGTTCTTGATACAGGGAAACTGTCATAAAATAATTAAGTTACAGGTAGTTGCAAACTTAAATTTCCATTGAGCTTTAGCTAACTTGGAATGTCAGAAGGGGTGATCAGACTAGCTGAGGGAAAATACCAGTGTCCCTGATGCCAGCGTGTTTGACTTTTTCCACTCCGCTACCTGAGACATCCTTCTGGAATGAATCTATGAATTTGCTATTAACTAGGGTCAAATGGATGAAGAGTGATGATTTCTTGATGTAATTACTCTGTGCAAATAATTGATAAAATAGCATATGTCTTGAATGAGACTGGGAAAAAAAGTCCTCTGAATTTTATTTTCAGAATGGCTGAAATATTGATGAAAGGCAGGAAGCCCCTATAAGTGATTCTTAAGTTAGAAATGAAAACATTATAAACATGGGCCCATGCTTAACAAAGCCAGCAAGATTTCACAAGATGTATAACTGAAGAGTGAACTGCAAATCCAGGAATTCCCCTCTATTTTTCCCATGTCAGGCTGAAGTGGATGGGACCCTTCTGTTTGCTGTCTGAGTGGAAAGCCAATAGGAACGCAGCCAACACAAATATTTGGCAGGTGTGCTGGCTGTAAAAATCTGTGAGTGGTGCATTTGAGCGCTCCGTGTGCGGCGTGCTGTGTTTCCAGAAGGTATCTTGCACATCTGTGGCAGCCTGGGTCCTGGCTTCCCTTCAATAAATAGATGGACCACGTATAGTGCCATGTGTGGGACTCACTGCCATTGGCCAGCCATGTAAGGCTGAGATAAGAGATCTCATGACAGGGCTGGGTGATCTGACCCTGGTGCTTTTGTCCCAAATATCTCAAACAGTGTTTGCCTGGGTTATGTTGACAAACTCCAAGTTTATTTTGCCCAGATAGTTTTTCTCTTAATGTTTTCAACGCATCTGTGTTTTATGAGCAATTAAACCCCTGGGTGGTTCTAACTTGTTTCTCCTTAAATTTTACAAAACGTAATTCTGCTATCTGAGCAGCATGTGATACGAGAGACTGCCCTTGGGCTCCTTGCTGACAACAGGAGCTCATGTGCTGAGGAAGGGAATCAGGTCACGGAGGGTCTTCTGAGTCTGCACTGGGCTCAGCTGAGTGGCCCGGCCGCCTTGTGAAGAGCAACTTCCAGCTCGACAACCATGTGGGCTGCCACGCACACTAGCTGGGTGCCTGGGCTTCACATCTGTCCACCCCCGTGGAGTGCCAGACCATATGCTATTGGGTGACAGCGTGACCCTGCAGGACATGCCCGTGGGGCCTTGTTTCCCTGAGGGGCGGGGGCGGCACCAGAAAGCAGATCTTTTCACTGCCTGTCTTGGGAGGAAAGAGGTAATTAATTTTCTACCAAATTAATTATGCAAGTTTTCTTACTGTGGGCCTCTATAATTAGAGGACTAATTCTTGCTTTGGCAAAAAAAGAAGACCACACCTGATCTGTTCGATTTGGATCAACATTGTTTTAAATCAGAGGGTTCAACATTGCTTAGTGAAGTCAGACTTGGGATATTGTAAGACAGGAATAAACTGACCTACTGAATCAACACAAACACTCATGCACACACATTTCTGTTTTATGAAAGGAATGGCTGTTGACATTATCTAGAAACATTTTGAAAATGTTCAGTCAACTTTTATTTAGAGCTTTTTGAGGAATTTTAAATCGAGAGACCACTTGAAGTAATCTCATTTCCACTTTGTGTTTGAGCAAGTTTTGCTAGTCAGACTTTGTAATACTCAGTAATATTCTACTTCCCACATTACAGAGTCTTGTCACTATCCCCAAATTGTACCTGAAATAATAAAATAAAAGCCCTTGGAAGTTATTGTTATTGTCCAACTCCCGTGGCTCATGATGAGGAAATGAGGCTGGAAATGTGTTTGTCTAGACACAACTAATAGTAAAGCTCGCACCGGAACACGGTCTCCTGGGTGTGGGTTCTGGGTTCTTTCTGTTATAGTAGTGTTTATGTCTATACTCCACATGTGCATGCATAAACACACACACACACACACACACACACACACACACACACACACACACACACAAAGTCACATACACATTAGAAGGAAGAGGGAATGTTGCTAAATGCTAGAATCTCCAGGGGATCTCTTTGAAGGTCAGAAAAATCCTACCCCCACCACCAACCTTATCTACCCTCCCGGCTGCCTAGTATTCTACAACGTCATTTCTACATGGAATGTATGTAGCTAAAACTGTTGGTCATTCTTAAAAGTGGGCATGCCAAGACTTTGGCATGAGCTAGCAGAGGTCCTATGTGCAGTTCTATTTTCCATTTTGATGGGAAAGGGACTTCTCTACAGAAGACAACATGCATCTTGGTACATCTTTGCTGTTGAAAAATTTCTCTGACTGATATGTGGAGACTGAGTCATGGGGAAATAAAAACGAGGATACCATGATCTAGTAAAAAACCCCCACAACAACAGGTTCAAGAGTCCAGAACCAGCTAGTTCTATCTGTAATTGGCTTGATTTAGTAAGTGCCTGTCGTCTGACCTAGTTCTTCGCCAGGTGAAGAAATAATCTATATATTGGCTTTGGTCTTTAGGAATTCACCAACAAAATCACAATTCAGCCATAATTCGACTTAGAGGCATGAAAGAAATCTCCTCAGCCTCCATTTTTAGGCTGATACTGGTCAGCCTTTGCCACTAAAAGCCACCAAGGTGTGGTCAGGCTGGCCTGGGTCTCACTGAAAACCATCTGGGGTCAAGCCTTGGTATTCTCATTTGTGGAAGGTCTGGGCAAAGTTGAGGCAATTACTTGCTAATGTTAAACTGGAGTCCAGAAGGCCAGTGGCTATTTTTTTTTTTTGGTTTAACTTTTTATTTTGAAATAATTTTAAATTTAAAGAAGAATTGGAAAGTTAACCAAGAACTCCTGGCCCCACAGAACCATATTGCATCTATCATGAGTTTAATTACAAACACAAAACACCACACAATTAACTAAACTATAGACTTTTCCTATTTTACCAGGTTTCCCATCAATGGCTTTTCTTCTACTAGGATCCTATGTATAATAGGATATCACGTTGCATTCAGTGTCCTACCTCTTTAGTCTTATTTAATCTGTGACAGTTCCTCAGTGTTTTTCATGACCTTGACACTGTTGAATAATGTTAGTCAAGTATTCGTAGAATTCCCCTTAAATTAGGCTTGTCTTTTCTTGTGATTACACTAAAGTTATGAATTGGGGGGTGGGAGAAAACCACAGAGGTGATGTGCCTCTGTCATGCCATCATATGAAGGGGGTACATGATGTCTCCACCACTTGTCAACTGTGAGGATCATCTTGGTCACCTGCCAGGTCTCTCCATTGTAAAGTCACTACCTCTTCCTTTTCTTAGTGGTAGGCAATTCAGCTCCACTTCCTCAAAGGAGGAATGCTGAAGAATTTATGGACAGATGTTCAGACTAACACAGCAATTAGTAAATATTCAGGAGTAGATGACTTTGAAGCTGTGTCAATGTCTTGCTTCTCCTCAAAGCTGGTCTCAGCACATGCATTGAGCAAAGTCAGTACCAGTAGTGGGGTAACCATGTGACACCAGATGTCTGTTGAATATAAGTGGACTTTGAAGAAGATCGCAATACTTCTGCAAGCTATGTCGAAAGGCAGAAGTTTGAGTTTCCCTACTTCCCATATTGTTAGCACATGAGGTTCCTCAAGATGAGCATCCACCACTGCATTGAACTCTTATAACAATCCACTAATGTTTATAACATTGGAATCATTGAAACCACCAGCTCAAACTGGGCTGCCCATTGGAGTTAGTGCTTGGGGTTTGCTTCCAGCAACACTGATTGTATGGAACTGGTCATAGAGGGTCTAAACACTGAAATTTTTAAAAATTCTGGTAAAATATACATAACATAAAGTTTAACACCTCAGTCATCTTTAAGTGTACACTTAAGTGGCACTTAGATTCACATTGCTGTGCAAGCATCACCACTATTCATCTGTAGAACTTTTTTATCTTGAAAAACTGAAACTCTGTTCCCGTTAAGTAACTTCTCTTTTTCTCCTGCTCTAACCCCTGGAAATGACCATTCTGTTGTCCATCACTATGACTTTAATGACTCTAGGTGCCTCATATAAATGGAATCATAGAGTAATTTTGTTTGTTTTTATGACTAGTTATTTCACTTAGCAGATTGCCCCCAAGATTCATCCATACCGTAGCATGTGTCAAGATTTTCTTTCGTTTTAAAACTGAATAGTACTCCATTGTATATATAGACCATATTTTGTTTTCACAATTATCTGTCAATGGACATTTGGGTTGTTCCTACCTTTGGGTTATTGTGAATAGTGTTACTATGAACACGGATGTGCAAATACCTAGTAGAATCCCTGCTTTCAATTATTTTGGGAAAAAGTGCAGAAGTGGGATTGCCTAAACTTTGAGGTTATTGTGTGGTTTTCCAGATAGTGTGGATGTGCAGCCAAGGTTGTAAACCCATGTTCTACAAGCTTCATTATTTTGCTACTAGGAGAGGCTGGCTGAGTTTCCAGGGGTCAAAGGCACTCCATTCATGTTTGTTACATAGATGAATTCACAATGAAGAGATCTTGGATGTCACACAAGAATATTCATGTCTCTGGGGAAAAACTGGAGTTATTCGACAACAGGTTTGCTGAAGTAGACATGCTATCAATGTGCCACTTGCAGCCCTAAAAGCCAAGCTTCCTTCAGGCTTATCATCCGTCCTAAAATCTGAGTCTTCAGTCCACACATGTGCTGATGGAGGTGAGGAAAAGAAAAATATAAGTTGAAAAGTGTAAATCTAACTCATTCAGATAGTTATTTTAAATAAATTCTTAATCTAAATCTATTATAGTTTGATGCTTTCTTTCTTCCTAAAAATACTTCTCAGAATGCCTTTGTAAAGGAAATACATTGAGTAAGAACTTTGTCTTCAGATGAACAGCTAATGTATTTCTGCTAAACCCCAGCTGTCCAAAAACAACAAGAGAGGGGGGAAAAGAAAGGAAATAGGAGGTGCAGCTCTTTCATCTGCTGAGACAGCCTGCTTCTCCAAGGTTTTTGTGGCCACTCTAGGGAGTGACAGAACCTCTGAAAGTGCCCCCTCCTTCAGAGAGACCAAGCAGGAACTTTCTGGCCACTTCCCACCACCTCCTTTCCAGAGTGCCCACGATCTTGCAGCATGGCTTGCCCTGAGGTCAGAAGGCAGGCTCTTAACTGTCAGAGGCATCTGCCTGGCTGCTCATACCCTGTCACTGCCTTTCCTGTCCCTCTAGGAGTTGCGCCTGCCCCCCCCACATCTCAGGGCAGACCTTCTAGTTCTCAGGGAAAAAGGCCTGAGGAAAGGCAGCAGGGGCTGCAGACGTTGAGCTGGGGATGCATCTCCTGACCTGCTGTTCTGAGCTTCTTTCTGAATTGATAAACTTGTGGAAATTTTGGGAAAGTGGTGTCTGGACAGAGCCCTAGACCCCTCCCCTATACCTGGCCCTATGCATCTGCTCCTGAGTTATATCTGAGTTATCTCCTTGATTAATAAACTGGTGAGCCAATGAGTAAAATGTGTCTCTGAGTCCTATGAGCTGCTCTAATAAATTAGTGGAGCCCAAAGGAAGAGGTTGTGGGAATGTCTATCGACAGCCAACTGTTGGCCAGAGCAGAGGGGACAACTGGAACCTGTGATTGGCACCGGGAGTGTGTGTGTGGGGGGGCAGTCTTGTGGGACTGTGTCCCTATGCTGAGTGATCTGATGTGTCTCTGTGTAGACAGTGACAGAACTGAGTTGCTTGGTGGTGTGGGAACGCCCCCCCCCCCCACACCACACACCACACACCTAAACAAATCAGAATTGGGTGGAGAACCATTTTAGTTACCCAGAGGGATAAAGTTGACCCCTCTTTTTCTGAGTGACAGATGGAGGGACGAAGGAGAGAGGAAAGTAACTAATTTCCACATTTTTGTATACAGTTCTGAGTAAGAAATAAACTGTAGCTCCCTACCCCCATCTTCAGTTTCAGTTATCCACGACCAACAGATTCATTCCACCCAGGACGTGAATCACCCCTTTGTCTAGTACAGAAGTCGGCAAACTCATCAGTCAGCAGAGCCAAATATCAACAGTGCAACGATTGAAATTTCTTTAGAGAGCCACATTTTTTAAACTTAAACTATATAGGTAGGTACATTCCTTATCGAGGTAGCGCCCGCACGTGGTATTTTGTGGAAAAGCCACAGGCAAGGGGCCGAAGAGGCGCATGTGGTTCACGAGCTGCGGTTTGCCACCAGGGGCTAGTACATCCATGGTGCACGTGGTCACTTTGTAGCTGTCTTGGTTACCAGGTTGACTGTTGAGGTATCATAGTGTCTGTCATCCAGTAACCCATTTTTACTTAATAACTGCCCCCAAACACAAGAGTAGCGATGCTGGCAATTTGGATATGCAGAGGAGGAGCCATAAAGAGCTTCCTTTAAGTGGGAAGGTGTGTGTGTAGAGGAATACACATAGCATATGAAGGGCTCAGTACCATCTTTGGTTTCAGGGGTTCTTGGAACACATTTCCCTGGACAAGGCGGGGATGACTGTATTTCACTTTGCAAACCATTTGATACATCTGGTCGACAACGACTGAAAACAAAGGTTCCATGACAAAGTGTACTTTTATTATGTAGTATAAAGAAAAAAACCAAGCAAGGTAATACCAAATATGACTTTGAGTCAGTTTCCCAGGAAATGAGTTAGCATCAACAACTTAAATCTTTTGGAAGCACAGGCCTACCCGGGTTGGTTTTCCTGTCCTCTGGCAGGCGGCGACCATGTCTCTAGACCTCTGGCACGCTCCTGTGCAGCTGTGAGCTGCCACCCCATGTCACTCAGCACCTACACAGCTCTATGAGGAAGATACTAAAAGCATTCTTTTGCTGATCCAGGGACTCCAAGCTCCAAGCTCGGACAGTGTCAGTGACTTGGAGAAACCCTGATGAAAGCCTACTTTTATTCTTCTCTCAGCATGATGGCAGGTGTGCACACCGGCCTGCTGGGGGTGGAGGTCTCTGGAGCAGAACCCATGCAGGGTCTCTGCTTCGGTTTTTTATTGGCAATACCCATTGCATGGCAGGCTTAGTCTCATTTCCAGTGGAATACAGATGGGCCTAGACTTAGGAGACTTTGACTTAGAATTTGTTGACGTTGCAATGGTGTTAAAGCTATGGACATTCCATGGAGTCCTGTTTTCAGCTGTGATGTTCAGTAGGGGAGGCATATTAAATGCAGTCTTTATTTTTGTTTTTATTTTAAGTGAGAAGAAAGGAGATAGACAGACTCCCGCATGCGCCCTGACCAGGACCTGCCCAGCAACCCCTGTCTTGGGCCAATGCTCGAATCAATCAAGCTATTTTTAGCACCAAGGCTGATGCTCAGACCAACTGAGCTATCCTCAACACCTGAGGCCAACACTTGGACCAACCAAGCCACTGGCTGCAAGAGGGGAAGAGAGAGAAAAGGGAGAGACTGAGGGGAAGAGAAAAAGATGGTTGCTTCTCCTGTGTGCCCTGACTGGGAATCAAACCCACGACCTCTGCACGCTGGGCTGATGTTCTATCCACCGAGCCAACCAGCCAAGGCTATAAATGAATTCTTGAGTTATGACATTTTCAACTACTATAGGTTATTCAGCTAACTCTATTGTAATTTGAGGAGTATCTATATCCCAAACTCAAGGTAGAGCTGTTGTTAGTCCTTCATTGCTCTCTACTATTAGCTCTTCCAGGGGGCAGCCATCCCTTCCACTGCCTCTTGCCCAGAGGAGTGTGTCATAACTGCTGTCTGATGGCAATCTTTCTCGGATTTCAGCTTTTCAATTTGATACCAAGTTTAAGGAGAGAAGTTGAAATCATATAAATCCCTTCCTTTTTCTCTTCCCTTCAGAAATATCTAGTGCCGTGATGGCGAACCTATGACACGCGTGTCAGCACTGACACGTGTAGCCATTTTCGATGACATGCGGCCATATACCAGAGAGGTATGGGGCCGCATGTCGAGAAGGACGTTTCATCCTCGGCTCCTGCATGGCCAGGTGCAGTAGCCGAGGATAAAACATTTGCTGTAGTGTAGACACTGTGTGCTGGAGGTCTGTAGGCCAAAACAACAGAACTCCGGCACAGAGTGTCTAGTTCTGGGACTTCCGGTTAGGCCGTTTTTCTTGAAGTGACTCGCTGCAGAGTTATGCTCGGTTTTTTGGTGAATTTTGACACACCAAGCTCAAAAGATTGCCCATCACTGATCTAGTGGATCCCACTTTGTGTCCATTTTTGAACTGGACTTAAGAAAGAAGGGTACAAAGAGTAATTAATAGAAATTACTTAAGTAGGTGAGGAGCTAGTTCATTGGTTCTCAAATGTTGGCTTGTTGCAGGAGGCTTGTTACAGCACAGGCTGAGAGCTGCCAATCCAGCAGTTGTAGGGTGGGCTGGAATTTACATCTGTAAGAAGTTTCTAGGTGTCACTGCTACTGCTGGTCCAGGAACCCACTTTGAGAATCACAGACCTTGCTAGAGAGTGGAACATCTCCAGACTGATCTGAAGCTTCACTGGGCAATTTGAGTTCTTGGAGGCAGGAGGGGCAGCAGTGGAAAGATCACTGAAGTCAAGGTCACCTATACTGAATGTGTGTGAAGCTGCTGTAAGATGCCTGTCTCCTTTTTCTTTCCAGGAGCTGGGTGCCAGTGATTGGCAGATCTCCTGCTGACACGTATTTTTCGTCATATGCTCTGAGACCCACAGACCTCCCACCAGGAGCTCCTTATTCACAAGTCACTGAGTCAGCAGCCAAGGCCTCCTTGTGGCCGCCTGCTGCTCCGTCTCTGTGGGCAATGCCAGTGTGACAGGTGTCACCTAGCACCTTCTTTTCCTGGCTCCACCCCTCTACTTGTGGATGCTCACAGAGATTTCTACACGGAAAGGTTCTGTTGGTCTTATGAGTCAACTCTTGGGAGATTTCCAAACACATACCTCTCCCTGTGGCAATTGTGAGTTACAGCCACACCTCGTGCTAAGTCAATTTTCTCTTTTAGTGTTGAATATTGAACAGAAATGTCTTCAATTTGACCAAATCTACAAGGTAATTTTGTGTCATATGCTTCTCAGTGGGTCCCCATGGCGTCTGTATATATCAGCCAGGACTCTGCAGGGTCCCAAGGCAGAGGTGTCCTGGTGCATTAGGGTGTTCGGGGTGCAGCTTGGCCACCCTTTCCACTTTCACTCAGATGGATTTTCTGTAGTTTGGTCACACGAACACTTCTATTGTCAACACATCATCATTATTTGAATGGGAAGAAAACAAATTGAACAAGAGGGAAGGACACAATTGCTCTTGTTCAGAGTTTCAATAAAGATGCTGTGATTTGTCTGAAAGAGTGTACCCACACTTAACACACTGCCTGTGTGCAGCATGGAGATCTGCAGGACTGCCCGCCTCTTGTCAGGTCCTGATCGGGGTGGAGGGGCTGAATGAGCGGGGTCTGCGGACATGTCTGTCTGAAAGGCACCCTCATGCTGACCTGCATGCACCGCAGCTCCCTTGGCAGCTGGGGAGGGGCAGGGTGCAAGAAGCCAGGAGTTCCCTTTCTGCGGTAACAGTTCCTCTTCTACTAAAAAGTAAGTAGTTTCACAAGGATTCTTCAGTCTACATGTCTGTGTCTGAACTGGAGGATCTCACCTGCAGCCTGAGCCTGGGGCGGGGGAGGGGAGGAAATTAGATTCATATAGAGTATGACACATAGTTAAGGGCCAAGGTCATGTTCACTGGGAACAGCCTGGGGTGTTTGAGAATCACGGCAACCCCTTTTTCTAGCCCTGGCTCTAGGTCCAGCAGGGAAGTGGAGAAAGCTGCATCCACAGGGCTGGGAAGCCGGTATCTTTCAAAGCTGAAGGGCACTGGCCCCAGGAGGCCTGTTCCGAGGTGAAAGGGCAGCGTGGTGCAGCAGCCAGGGCCCAGAACCCGCGTGAGCAAGCACAGTACTGCCTCCCAGGCTTGAAATAAACAAAAGCAGCAAGGAGGGATGGAACACAAGGCCACCCCGGGGCAAGTTCCTCCGTGTTCCCAGCAAAGCACGTCTGGTGCTGACACCCAGCTCTGATGTATGGGTTGCCCTCGGGGAACACACAGCCCCAGCAGCTGGGAGAAGGCAGGACACACCGGGCAGGCAGGGGCTGCAAGGTTGGGAGTCTTACACTTGCTCTCCCTCCATTTCACTAGGTCATGTGTGCTGCGGTGGGCACAGCAGGAGTCTCTGGGGTACCAGCTGAGCTCCTACGGGGCTATTGGAGGGTGAGGAGGAAGAGGAGGGAGGATGTTAGCCAGCCTGAGGGGCCTGGGCTGTGTTCCCACAGATCATTAGATGTCCAAGTGGAAACATTGTCATTGTCGTCTATGCATCTAGAAACTGTACTTGTGGCTTTAGTTCACAAAGCTTTTCCTCACATTGTTTTATTTAACTCATACCACTGCAGGGGCAGGCGAGGTCTCATGGCCCCTGTTGGGCAGATAAAATATAATATGCTCACTTTGTTAAAGATGGTGCTGCCCACATGCAAGTCTGTTGATATTAATGTGTTTTGGGGGACAGGCTGTGGGCAGGCTGGGTCTTTATATAGCCTACGCCTTAGTTTTAAGAGTAAGCTTTTCTCCACACCCTTGACTGATATTGGATAATGTAGGGTGGTGCACTCTCATGAGGAATCCCATTGTGCCTCAGATGAGTGACTTTGTATCAGAGACTTTCTTGTTTGTAGATTGGATTAAGGGTTTGGATTTCTACAGTATAAAGTGGGGCAGGCCGGGAGCTTGCTCTCTCTTGGTTCCTGAGGTATTAGAGAGGAGAGCAGCTTAAGGCCACATGGAGGCCAGGAGAAGCAGCCAAGGTGGCGGAGTGCTGAGGGAGAAGCCGTTTGTGCAGAGTTTGTGCAGAGAGAAGGAGATGGGGGACAGAGGAGAATAAGTCTGGTGAGCTAGAAACCTTTGATGCTAGGAAACTCAGATAAGTCAGTAGCTTTGTGAGCACTGAATGTGTGTGTGGGTTTTGGAGCCCAGTGTGTGTTTTTACTTGCCTGCCGGGTGCAAGCTAGAATTAAAGCTGATGGCCCACCAGTTCTTGGTTCCGTTGTTTCATTACCGAATGTCCGAATCTAATGCAAACCTGCATGGTTCAGGCGGCTGTGATGGTGGCCGCGACTACTGGCCTTACAGCCCCATACAGATGGGGGACAAGCTGGGTTAGGGGATCCTCAATGGAGCTCCATGCCCTCTATCCACCATGGGGTCTGTGTGTGTCTGTGCCCTCCCATCTTGCCATGCCGTCTTTGTCTGCAAGACAAATCATATTTCAATCTGAAAGCAATTATCAACACCATGTTTACAACTTTTAATTTTTTTTATCACACACCCTAAGCAAAGAAAAATTAAGGCTGGACTTTTCCATTGTCACTTCAGAAGAGGAGTGGCAAAGGATAATGGAACCCCACCCCTGCTCCTAGGCTAGACGGCACGTGGCTGAGGGCCACTACCACAGGGATGAGAGAGCAGCAGCCTTCATGGGCCACACTGCAGAGGTAGGAGGGCCTGCTGCCACACGCAATGGCCTTCAGTCCCAACAGCAAAGCCACAGGACAGATTAGAAGGCAAGGTGTACTGTACCTTGTCTGTGTGGCGACAACAACAGAGGAGCCTACTGGGGAGGAGCAGACAGCTTCCACCCGGCTTCACAGCAAACAGGGACGCTCTAGCAAGTGTTAACCTCACACAGTGCCCAGGGGGAGTGGCGTGGGGGGTAGCGCTGTTGTCTCTAAGTGCATTGTCCTCCTCGCGCTGCTGTTGTGATGCAGCCAACACTGCTCAGTGGGCAGCAAGGACTATGTGATCATTCTCTCTGCTAGAGGGGGAAGCTCAGACCCCAACATGTTTCCCCCCCAACAGTCTTCCTTAAAGTGGCATTCCTGAGGGTTGGTCTTCTAAAGTAACAGTGCTTCACACACACAGAGACAGACAGACACACACACACAAACACGCGTGCACGTACACTCCTTTACACTTGTACATATGTACCACACACGCACAAAGACACACCAAATATCTGCACACCACACACACACCATATACCCACTCACCCCAAACACACAGTACACATAAAAGACACACACATACACACGTCCATGCACCCAACACAAACATGCCCTCGTCACTGACTTCCACGCAGACACAGCTGACGCAGACACACAATCACTGACCGAGAAACTTTTCAGCTGTGAGCTTCTGCTGCCCCCTAAAGGGACAACTGTGGAAGAAGCAGGTGAAAGAACGAAAACACCTTGAGATCTTAAAATAAGATCCTTAAATCCCAGAGCAACGGTTTATTTTTCAAAAAGAAAAGCCAGAGAGGTTTCAGTTAGAGAAAGGAGATGTGTTATCTTGTAGTTTTACTTGGTAGAATCCACTTTTCACTCTTTTGAGCTCTGAATATCTCATTGTGTTTATGTGTGTGCACAGGTGTACATGTGTGTCTGTGTGCGCACATGTGTGCAAAAGAGTACAAGTGTTTTGGGTGTGCACATGAAAGACCTGTATGTTGCGTATGTACATATAAGCGTGTGTGTGGTTTCTGGGAAGGCGCCTTGTAGAAAGAGAGAGGCAGTGCCATGGAAGGCCTTGGAGAGGAGGGGAGGGAGGAGGCTGGCAGCTCAGAGCTGTAAGGTCAGAATGAGGTAGTGCCCCCTGAAAGCTCAGGAACCCACCTGACTCAGGCTTCCAGATCAATCAGTTTGTAAGCCCTGCCCACTTAGTGTAAATGAACTCTCTCTGAAAGGACTTGGCATTGGTTCTTTAAACACTCAGCATGATTTTATTGCCCCTTTGAAGTTGGCGACCATGGTCCACAGCAGGGTCAGCAAACTCTTTCCTGTGAAGGGCTACACCTATTATTTTCAGCTTTGTGGGTCATATGGCCTCTGTCACAACCCCTAAGCTCTGACCGCGGAGCCTGGGAAAAACCACAGACAACCAGTCATGGACAAACGGCTGAGTTGGAAGAAGCTTGACTAAAGGACACTGATGTTAGAATTTCATATATTTTGTGTTCTTTACGACATATAATTTTTCTTTTAAAATGTTTTTTATTGATTTATATATATTAAAAAAAACCCACAGAACTCCTCCAAGCTCACAGGCCACGCACTATCATGCTGAAGTAGATTTGGCCTGAGCGCTGTGGTTTACAACCCTGATTTCTGTTCCCACTTCTGGGATGGAGTCCAACATCTCCTGCAAGGTGACACCAGGTTACTAACCATGATGGGACATCAGTACCCTGTAATATTATCAACAAGGTTGTTGATTTTTAAATAGCAATATTTTTATGTACCCACATGATCCAGTTTTCATCCTTGATAGCATATCTAATAGGCTACTCTTTCTTTTGCCACCAAGGGAAATATTGAAGTTAAAATCTCAGCTTTCTTGATACCTTACCCATTGCTTGAAGCCATAGACCATGGAGACAGCAGATCCTTTAAGGTTTAGAAAAGGGATCAGAGTTACAGTTCAGAGGTGCGTTACTTGGGGTCTTTTATTTTTTTCCTTTGCAGTCGAAGATTGTTACTTTGAAGATTTTACTGTGGAGAATGTTGTAGAGACATATTTGTGTTGTTGTTTGTCTCTGAAGTGCAGAGTGCTGGTCATGTAAGACGGATGTTTGGAAATGTTTCCCATGGTTAGTGAATGAGGTGGGTAAGTGAATGCTTGCTCAAAGTTGGGATATCAGTAGTGTTTGTTTGTTTTTTTCTTTATGTATTTTATTCAGTGAGAGATGAGGAGGCAGAGACAGACTCTCGCATGTGCCCCAATGGTGATTCACCTGGCAATGTCACCATCTGGGGCAGTGGTCAGCAAACTCATTAGTCAACAGGGCCAAATATCAACAGTACAACGATTAAAATTTCTTTTGAGAGCAAAAATTTTTTAACTTAAACTATATAGGTAGGTACATTGTTATTAACTTAATTAGGGTCCTCCTAAGCTGGCCTTTGCTAAAAATATCCTCAATCTGACTGAGTCGCATGCGGGGCTTGTAAAATAATACTTTTTATTAAACTAAATTCTAATTTTTAAAAGGATAAGCACATTTTTTTGGCTCTTTGTTTGTAATACTCTGCTTAGTTAGTTTGCACCTCCTCATTGATCTTCATGGGTCAAGGGGTAAGTTTCCACTTCAGATGGAAGGAGAGACGTCTGAGGAAGGAACCAC
Source organism: Rhynchonycteris naso (assembly GCA_037038555.1). Taxonomy (NCBI): domain Eukaryota; kingdom Metazoa; phylum Chordata; class Mammalia; order Chiroptera; family Emballonuridae; genus Rhynchonycteris; species Rhynchonycteris naso. The sequence continues at coordinate 95,457,985 of CM072996.1, read as the reverse complement.
CACGTAGCCCGTGATCTGGTTGCTTTTTTTACTAGACAATGTCAGTTTCCTCTGTCTCTAAATATTTTTAAATTTCAGAGTTCTTAAAATATGATACTGAATTCTTTCAAAAAGAAGATGGCTCTCAGGTTATGCCTTAAGTGTGCATTATTGTAATAACCAGAGGCAGTTCCTATCAACTAACTTTCCCTTTAACAGCACTAATCACATGTGCTGACATCATTTCTAGCTGGATTAGGGAGGATCCTAGTGAGTCTTCACAGTCTAGTCCTGAGGACACAATACTGCCTCCCAACCCTCACCCCTTGATCTGCTGCTGTGCAGGTGCTGACCACATCAAATGAAATTTGTTTCATCAGGTCTGGAGTCTGTCACAGTTGTCCTCTGAATATGCCACTTGTGAAGCTAATTTGGATCTGTTAAAGACAAATGACACCAGATATTAGACCTTGGTCCTTGAGTTTTGGCTAAGAAATAATTTAGATCCAAAACTCAAATACAAGCACATTTTATTTAGAAAGTCCAGAGGTAAAAGTGAGCCATCTGGGCTGTGTGGGCTCAGAAACAAGTTATAGAGGCAGAAGAGGAGCCCTTGAACTGACTGGTGGTGGTGCAATGGATAGAGCATCGACCTAAGGTGCTGAGATCCCAGGTTCAAAACCCCAAGGTCGCTGGCTTGAACACTGACTCACCAGCTTGAGCACGGGGTTGCCAGCTTAGCATGGGATCATAAATACAACGCCATGGTCAGTGGCTTGAGCCCAGAGGTCACTGGTTTGAAGTCCAAGGTTGTTGGCTTGAGCCCAAGGATGCTGGCTTGAGCAAGGGGTCACTGGCTCAGCTGGAGCCCCCTGTACGAGCATATAACAAGCAATCACAGAACCACTAAAGTGACACAACTATGAGTTGATGCTTCTCATTTCTCTTCCTTTCTGTCTCTCTCTTGCTAAAACAAACAAAAAAACAAATTAACGAAGAATGCTTGGAGCTTAGGAAAAAGAAAGTGAAGAAAACACTCCTGGGGGAAGGAAAGAGGAAAGGCACAGGTGTGCACTAGAAGGAATGAGTGCACCAGCAAATCTCCATCTTTGAAGGCTCTGTGTCTTTTCCCAAGTGTCAAATATTTGCTGACTTCCTGTTATAGACTGAATTGTGCCCCCTCCAATTCATATTGAAGCCTAACCCCATGTGACTATTACTGGAGGTAAGACCTTTAAGAAGGTAATTAAGGTTAAATGAGATTATAAGTCTGGGGTTGTAATCCAGTGGGACTGGGGTCCTTATAAGAAGAAACAAGAGATGTCTCTCTTTGAACACACCGAGAATATGCCATGTGAGGTGGTCATCTGCAAACCAAAGAGAGAAACCTCATGAGAAACTAACCTTGCCAGCACCTTGATTTCAAACTTCCAGTCTCTAGAACTGTGAGAAAATAAATGTCTGTGGTTTAAGCCATCCAGTTGGTGATATTGTATTATGGCAGCCCTAGTGCACCTCCAGAGTCTTCTCTGCTGTGTCTCAATTTGCATTAAAAAATTATTTCCAGCCTGACCTGTGGTGGCGCAGTGGATAAAGTGTTGACCTGGAAAAGCTGAGGTTGCCAGTTCGAAACCCTGGGCTTGCCTGGTCAAGGCACATATGGGAGTTGATGCTTCCTGCTCCTCCCTACCTCTTTCTCTCTTTTCTCTTCTCTCTTCTCTCTTCTCTCTTCTCTCTCTCTCTCTAAAAATGAATAATAATAATAATAATAAAAATTAAAAAAAATTATTTCCATTTTTCAAGAACTCAACCCTGAACAAAGTCCTTACACATGTACTCTGTTTCCTTGGCAACACTTGTCAGTTCTGCAGAAAGGGAGCCTCATCCGCAGCTATTGTTGCTGCTTTCCACCTCCAGACACTGCGCCACCCTCCACAGGGGGGTGGCTACACATTCCCACGAACATCAAAATTACTTGAGAAGTTATGCCAAAAAGAACTGAGAGATTCCATGTACAGTTCTGGTTAGCACCCTGGCCTCTGAATGTTACCAAGTGTCCCAGGAATTCTAGAGGCTTCTCTAGAGACTACACTGTGTAGTGCCTGGGGCCGTGATAATATCTAATGACTCCACGCAGATGGTTCACTACCTGAGGAGAACATAGAATCACTTGGGAACATGATCCTGGGTGACATGGTGGACCTGATGTAATCACAAGGGTCCTCCTTAGAGCGGGGTAGGAAAGTCAGAGTCAGAGGAGACGTAAAAACTGAAGCAGTGGTCAGAGTGATGGAGGTCCATGTGTCAAAGAGTGGGAGAAGCCTCTAGAAACTGGTAAAAGCAAAGAAATGGATTCCTCCTTAGAACCCTTGGCAGGAACACCGCCTGCTGACACCTTGATTTTAGCCTGATGAAACTAATTTTGAACTTCTGACTTCCATAACTATATAATAGATTTGTGTTGTTTAGAGTCCCATGTTTAGGATAATTTGCAAGAGCGGCAATAGGAAACTAATATACCTGGGATACCGCTACTGCCCCTTTAAACCAGAACTTTTGTCTCAAACTCTTTGCGCCCTGCTTCCCCTTTCGAGGAACATCTCCATTTATAGCCTCTAGTTTGTATCATTATCAACTTACTTTCAGTAGTATATAAGCATTTTGCTCCTTGTATATCTTTGTTCCTCCTCCGAACATTTTTATGTTATTGCTACAGATGAATCTTTATATATTGTGTTTCTATCCACCCCTTTATGATTATTGTGTTCTTTTAAATCCGATGGAAAAAAGGAATTTACAAATAGAAAGTATAGTGATGTTGTCTTTTGTTTTTACCAATGTAGTTGCCTTCCTCAAAAAAACATATACTTTTTTCTTAGTATGCATTACAGTTACTGTCTAGTTTTCTCTCATTTCAGCCTGATGTGCAAGAGCTCTTTTAGAGAGAGTCTATTAGAGAAAATTCCTGAAGGTTTTTTTTTTCTTATTTCAGTACACTTTAATTTCTCTTTTATTTTGAAGGAGAGTTTTGCTGGATATAGAATTCTTCCTTGATAGTTTTTTTCCTCCTTTCAGCACTTTGAATATGTCATTTCACTGTTTTCAGATCTCTATTGTTCTGGATGAGAAATCAGCCTTGAGTTTTACTGTGGCACATTTGTCCATGATGAATAAATTCTTTCAAGATTCTCTCTTTGTCTTTGACTTTTGTTAGTTTGATTATGATGTGTCTAGATGCAGATATCTTTGAGTTTATTTAAAGTTCTTGAGCTGCTTGGGTGTTTAACATTCATCAAATTTGGAAAGTCTTAATCCTTATTTCTTCAAGTATTTTGTCTGTCTCTTCCTCTCTTTTCACTTTGACTCTCATTAGGTATGTAGGGTAAGGTGACCAGATTTTAAAATTGGTAAAGCGGGACACCATTGACGGAGGGGTTTTTGATTAAAAATTTGGTCTATATGGAGCAAAAAAAAAATTTTTCATAGAATGCAAAAATAGTATTGTAATATATTTTTTTAAATCGGGACTTTTTAAAAACGCTGCGGGACGCAGGACAAATTGTTAAAAATCGGGATTGTCCCACCAAAAGTGAGACATCTGGTCACCTTAATAGGGGTGCACTTAAGGGCCCCCCACAGATCTCTGAGGCTCTGTTCATGTTTATTATATTCTTTCTCAAAGAACGGATAAGCTCAATAAACCTATTTTCAGGTATGTATGCTCTTTCTCCTGCCTTCTAAAATATGTTGTTGAAAACTCCTGTAGTGAGCTTTTTATTTTTGGTACTGTATTTTTTAACTCTGGAATTTCTATTTGGCTCTTTTCAATCATTTTTTTTTTTTTATTAATGTTCTCTACCAGATGAGACATCATTCCTACACTCTCCCTTAGTTCTTCCAATACAGTTTCCTTTAATTCTTCCTATACATTTAAAATAGATCATTTGAAGATTTTGACTGGGATCCCTCATAGACCACTTCTATTAACAACATCTTTTCCCTGTATGATTCATACTTTCTTGTTTCTTTGCCTCTATCATACTTTTTTAAAATTGAAAATTAAACACTTTAAGCACTCATTGTAGCAGTTCTGGGAATCAGATTTGTTTTTCTCCCCAGGATCTGTTGTGCTGTTTGTTGCTTTGTTGTTGTTTGTTTAGTGACTTTTATGAACTAATCATGTAAATTCACATTTTTTTTTTCCGTGTTTGGTCACTGATTCTCTATTCAATTAGTTTTATGGTCAACTAATGAGGAACAGAGATTTTTATTAAGTGCCTGGAACCAGTAAGTGTCCCAATCTTTTTCAAGGGGGCTCTGTGTGTAAGTTGGATAATTCTTTTAACACTCAGCCAACTAGTTGGCAACTGTGCTCTAGCTTTCACTTCCTGTGGGCACAGAACCACATGGTCACTCAGAGGTAAGAACTTAGGGCTTTCTAAGGACTTTGCCGGGCTGACCTACAACCCTGTGTATGTGCATGTTCTTCTAGATTCCTAGAAATACCTCAGCTTTTGAAAACATTCTATAGATATTTCATTCTTCAGTTTTTATCTTTAAGCTTTTTAGTTAGCCTAATTGGTTTCCATTGCTTAGGCAGCTGAGATACTCAACAATTGCCTCTGATTATTTTATACAAATACTCCCGGGGAAAAGGTTCCTGGTACTGAATAATCTCTGAGTCAAGTAAAATAAAAAGAAACCTTATGAATGAAGTCTTCAAGAAAATACCATACAGACGTCAAGTCTGCCTCCTCCAGTGATGGCTAAGTTACTGGTGTCCACCATACTCACTGGCCAATAATTTCCAGGTAAGGCACTGGGGAGGGGACAGATGGAATGAAGCAAGTTATAATGTCAGAAAGTTTATTGTTCTTGCTAGGACTTGATCATTCTTTTAAGTGGCTACCTAAATTATATAAACTATTGGATTACTTTCAGAGTTCTAAAAAAAGTTAATTTTAACAACTTTTGCCAGTGGTCTTTTTTCTTTTATAGAGAGGGCTCTCAGAGGTTCTAACTTGTCATTCTCCCTGACATCATTAGGTAAAGTCCATTTTAACACTATACTTTATTTAACCCAGCATACCCAAAATGTTTTATTTCAACTTATAACCAATGTACAAGTTATTAATGATTTATTTTACATTTTTATATATAGTTTTCAAAATCCAGTGTCGTTTTTTTTTTAATACTAACAAAGCATCTCATTTTGGATTAGCCACATTTCAAATGCTCAATGCGTATATGAGGCTCATGGTACAATATTGACAGCACAGATTCATTTTATAGTCTTAAATGTGCTGTTCAATATAGTCTATTCTGCTTGCTCAGCATTAAGTAGATAACAAAGAGACTGGTCATTGCATTAGGTCACAGGTGGTCAAATTACATAAGTGGTCAGTGGTGGAGTACTATGTAGGCAGCCTGTATATGGGCTGTGACTTGCGTGTTGTTAGTATATTTTCTTTGATCTGGAAATGGAAGGGGAAAGCAGAACACAAAAGAAAAACCAGTCAACCTCAGTAAAATATTACGACTAAATAGAGTAGCAAATTAGATTATTTTCAGAACAATTTAGTTCTTCCCCTGTACCTTCAAAGTGGGTTCTACCGGATCCATTGATGTCAAGTTAATTAGGGGATGTTAGCATTCACAGCACAAGCTGAGGCTTGTAAATCACTTGCCCCTCTGGGCTTCCCTGCCTGGGATAACCTGCTGGTCCGGAAGCTCTATGTCAAGTACACGGTACAGAGCTACCCCTGCCCACTCACCCCGTCAAGCCCAGCTTGTGTTTATCTACTCCAGTCACTGGGCCTGTGAATGAGATGTCAATGCATGCATTGTATGCTACTGCAACTCTGTGGTTGTCTCTCCTGCAGCATTGTTGTGGCAACAGCCAGTTGATACAAAGTAAAAAGTATATTCTGGAAGGATTCTAAGTCAGTGAGCAAAGAGGTAAGTGTATCAGACAGCTTTAGCTGCATCAAAGCAACTCCCTTTCTCAGGGACTTATACCAGATGTGTTTCTTTATTCCTTAGTCCTGGTCTTACCAGTAATCTGTGGCAGTCCCACTGTAGGCTGCAGGCAGGCACAGATGGATTTCTGTGCATTTCCAGGCCGAAGAAAGAGCCACGATCCAGGACACATGGCACCCACATAGACAATAAGCTTTCACAGTGCTCAAAGCATGCGTATTTGTGTGTTTGCTCAGGCAGAAGCATCTATGCCCACTCATGCCCCAGTAAACTAGGACAAGTCACCCAGCCCTTCATTTGTGGGACAAGGTTGTATATTTCCCTGGGGATGGCTGGGAGTGTGGCAAGGGAAATAAATACTTCTTGAGCAACAAAACAATCTCTCATCAAAAAATCATGTTAGCTGTTCAGTTAAGTTTTCATGAACAGCTTGATTACTCTAAGTGATACATGTTTATGCACATGATTTCACAATAAAAACAGATTTAACGTTTAGCACCGTTTATTCTGGGAGCTTCACTGAGGTCCATTTATTCTCAGAAATTCTCTCTCAGGTGAAATTCATTTGTAGGAAAAGGATGAGTGAGAGGAATGGTCACACAGCCAGGAGAGCCGGGAATTAGGGGGATGAATCATCATCCGGTTCTCTATACTTGGTTCATCGAAAGGAACAGGTTGCTTTCTGACCTATGGCTGGGACATGTGGTCAGGGCAAGCTGTGTGTCATGGTAGCCCGTAAACATGCTGTCACCTCACTGGGTCTCTGTTGGCTTCTTGTGCGGGTTCCCGGAAGGATGACATCAGCTCTGCTGTTTCCCACAGTGACCTGTGCTGGGCTGGCTCTGACGCAGCCCAGCAGTCGGCCTCCTTCCCTTCACGGTGAGAACAGCTGCTGGTGAGGGGCCGGTGGCCCAGCAGCCGCACCTACCACAGGCAAAACGCATGGCAGAGATTTGGGGAAAGGAGTGATTGGGGGTGGAGCAGGAGAGACCCGGAGAGCCATGTTTGTGCCCCTCTGCATGTGAAGCTGCATATGTGTTTCAGGTTCCAGTTCAGGTCCACCCAGCCGGGCTCTTCACTGTGCTGTCACTTCTAGTTTCAGTTTCCCAGCTGCCTAGTGGTCATTAAGAAAAATGTACCCCATTTATGCTTAGCATTTAAATAGGAGTGCAATGATGTCAAAAGCCTAGTTCAGCTACAGAATAAAACTTTAAGAAAGAGTTTGTGATTGATATAATAGTTGTTTTAAAAGCTTATATTATAGTAAAAGCACATACCATAAGATCTACCCTCTTAACAGATTTTTAAGGGTACAGTTCAGTATCATTGAGAGGAGACAGGGTGCTGTCTAGAATTTACTTGTCTTGCACACCAAACTGTAATCCCAGCTCCCCATTTTTCCCTCCTCCAGGACCCTGACAACCATAATTCTCCTCTCAGCTTCAATGACTTCTACTAATTTAGGTCCCTTGTACACGTGGAATCATGTACGTTTGTTTTTCTGTGACTGGCTTATATCACATAGCATAATGTTCTAAAGTTCATTCCTTCTGTCCCATGTGGTAGGGTTCCTTCCTTTTTGAAGGCTGAATAAATAGTCCGTTGCATGTATTACTCCCCCTGCCCCATTTTCTTTTATCCACAGCCAAGATGTGGAAACAACCTGGATGCCTATTAACAGATGAGTGGATAATAACGTATCCATGTATGAATGCAGAAAATCTCTGGAACCCTGGGTGGGGCTGTTGCTTTCAGCAGTAATAAAAAACAGTAAGTAAACCGATCAGAATCCTGAAACTCTGAATAACTGTGATTCCGAAATCCTGGCCTTCCTCTTATTTCGCTGGTTTGATTCCATTGGTGCCTCTGTGGCCCTGCACAGTCCTGGTTGGCGGCTAACCGTGTAACTCACCCGGGGAGCACACCTGCTCCTCCGGGTCTGTATTTATAGGAAACAGAAGTTGTGAAAGCGAAACTATCGATTACCAACATAACAAGGGTCTCTTAGAAAACAGATTCACAAGCAGTGTTCCCAGGCCTCTCCTGCTCTCAAGGTGGGAAGCGGTCGTATCCCATCCCTACAGCAAGCATTCCGTGATTTATTTATTTTAATATTTTTTAAAAATTTCTTTTTATGTATTTATTTTAGAGAGGAGACACAGAGTGAGAGAGAGAGAGAGAGAGAGAGAGAGAGAGAGAGAGAGAGAGAAAGGGGGGAGGAGCTAGAAGCATCAACTCCCACACGTGCCTTGACCAGACCAGTGCAGGGTTTTGAACTGGCGACCTCAGTGTTCCCAGGTCAACGCTCTACCCACTGCGCCACCACAGGTCAGGCGCATTCCGTGATTTAGAGCAGAGACAACGGCATCAATCCAGTTCTGTTGTGTTCTCTGGTGAATACGTGTGTCTCTCCACCCAGCCCAGAGCCCAGTCAGGGTTTCTACAGAGACTCAGAGACATTCCCTGGTCCTGCAGAGCCTTTGCTGCCTGTAGGAGGCAGACTTTTAGACTATTTCATGCATATTCAGCAACTGGCTGACCCCAGGTGCTAAGAGCAGGAGGGGCCTCCTGCTCTTCTAGGCCTATACGGAGAATTTCAACAAGGGCTGCCAGTGCGAAAGGCTTCCCAGCTTTGATGAAACAGTTTTTAACAATATTTTCATCTCGTGTTTTCCCTACTGATCCTCATAAACAATGAAAATTAAAACTCTAAGTTTTCTATTTTTCTAAAAGTAAAAATGCAATGCCATGTCCTTACCTTGTTCCCTTGTGCCTGAATAGATTATCAGTTTAAGATTGCGAATCATGCCTGAACAGGCAGTGGTGCAGTGGATAGAGCATTGAACTGGGACACAGAGGACCCTGGTTCGAAACCCTGAGGTCACCAGCTTGTGTGCAGGCTCATCTGGTTTGAGCACAGCTCACCAGCTTGAATCCAAAGTCACTGGCTTGAGCAAGGGTCACTCAGTCTGCTGTAGACCCTTGGTCAAGGCACATATAAGAGAGCAATCAATGAACAACTAAGGTGCTGCAACAAAGAATTGATGCTTCTCATCTGTCTGCCTTCCTGTCTGTCCCTATCTGTCCTTCTCTCTGTCTCTGTCACAAAAAACAAACAAACAAACAAACAAAAAAAACAGACTGGGAACGATCCAACGGTCCATGCTGGGTGCGACGTTGTTTGTTTGGCATGTGGGACAGGCAGGGCTCTGAGGGGTATGGGCTGCCCACCCACTTCAGTCTGAGGACTCCTCAATTCGGGGAGAGTTCCAGGGTCTCAGTCGTGTCTGCAAGGGGTCTGATGGAAAAGGATGATTGCGCACCCAGAGCTCCGGGGGACCACCCTCTGTGCACAGAATTCCTGATAACCCGAGTGTTATTTCATCTGGCTGCACCGTACAGCCTAAGATTCTCGGCTGGAGGGCAGTCCTATGGCAAGGAACTAACCAATACAGCAGAACATGGTTCCTGAGCAGAGGGAGTGCGCTGGTGTTAGCTCTGTTACGGCAAATCCCTTCCTCTCTCTGGGAGGGCTAGGAGGCTCTCCTGGCCCCTGGCTCCCTGTAAGGCGTGACCAGGGGACCCGGGGAAGGGACTGTATAAAGCTGGATGGCTGGGTCCTCACTGCTGCGTCACGGCAGGCTGGCCGTGTGCCACTCCTGCAGGACACAAGCCGGGTCAGGCAGCCTTCTCCAATCCACCCTCATTGGGCTACAAGCTGATGTGAGTTCCGCTCTTCTGCTGCCTCTTCCGGCTGAAACTGCCCGAAGAGTTTCAGCCCGAACATAGGGCTGGACATAGGCTCACACATTTGTTGAAAGTTCTTCCATAAATTTTCTTTATGTACTCTTTGGGAATGCAATCTCTTTTCTGGCTAGACCAGAAATAGAAAACACCTTTGTTTTTTCATCACTCTCTCAATTGTTTCCTTCATGGTTGGTGCAAGAGGAGACTGGCGTAGTTTCTGGCATGACCACTTATTGCCAAGAAAATGCCCACACTTCTGTTAGTTTGGATGCATGTGTACAAGCATGTGTATATGTTAGAGAGAAAAAGGGAGGCGGTGAAGAGTGGAGACAGAGACAGACAGAGAGACTTTAATATCCATCTTCACTGTACCCGACCCACAACTGCAGCTGAGGGGTCACAATGTTGACAGATCAATGAGAAATTTTAACACTTTACAAAATCTGCATCCCACAAGACAATTATTAGCCAAATAATTGACACTTCCCTAAATACAGTGAAAATGTTAAACAAGACAATAGAAAAGCTGTGCAGTGGTGATGAGAAAACTAGGAATAAGAAGGCTACATACATCTTTTTGGATAAAAGTGTCAACTGTAGGAAGAATAAATGAAGCATCCTAACTGATTGGATCTGCACCTATCATCTTTTTAGGGAATGAGCAAAATGACAAGCTGAAAATTATTGAGCAGAATATCTGCTTCATGTTGCATTGTTGAGAGAATCACCAGAACTCCGGCTGGGCCAGCAGGCATTCCCGGAGGGTTCCAGAAATTTGGATGTGCTCTCTGTAACATGCAGGGCTCAGGAAGTATGAGTGTTAAAAGATTTTTTTTTTTTTCCTACATCATTAGTGAGCATAAAGAAAATAAGAAAATACTTGAGACGGTCCCTGTTCTCTGGTGCAGCCTGGCCTGGGAGAGGCAGCCTGGAAAATGAACAGTGAACATTGATTTACTGTCTCCAACCAAGCAGTCATCAGATTATTCACACCTTGTTTCCACAGATCACTGCAAAGGCTCTGACACACTTCTCTGCAGCTCCGAAGAAGAGATTGGACAACTGGTCCCCTTACTTGACTGTAAGCAACTTGAAGGCATGCCCTATGATCTTCCCATTGTCTGACTTACGAGTTTCCTGGAACAGAAAAGACAGATGTGGAGAGGTGTCACACTGATAAATGCATTCATGATTTCTTGTGCCAGGGCAGTTCACATCAGTGGTCTGAGCTGTAATTGTGGTCTGGAGTGTTCTGCAAATGCGTTCCTCACAGCTTGGACGGCTGAAGTATGGTGGAGTCTACTGCTTGTCCATTCCATAAATTGGTTGTTTGTTAGCCTTGAGGCTTGGTGGCACACCTATGGACTCAGCCAGGGCTGTTTTTGGGCTCCTATTCATCCCAGCCATCTGTCACATTCCAGTAGTGATGGAGAGGGAAGTAAGTGGCCATAACTTCTGTGAGAGCGACTGAGAGAAAGGTAGCTTTGGGGCTGGGCATGATTCATACCTGTGGTGATCCACTTCAAAGGGGGATTTAGGACAGAGATGTCAGGACTAGTCATGGCTCCCAGTAGAAAGAAAGACTGCTACATCCCAAATGTCAAACATTTGACCTAACACTTAACACTCTACTAGACTCTGAGGAATATACGTCAGAGAGAACATGCCGGAGAAGGGCTGCCTTGTATCACAGGCTGGTCACTGCTCACAAGTCAGTGGGGCTGGCATTTTGTGGCCTTCCAGGCCTCTGCTGAGCCCTTTAGCTAAGGACAGTCTAGAGGCCTTGCCACCTCTCTGCCTTTGCCTCTGCAAGGGGGCTCCACTTGTTCCTGCTCACACATTGTAGCCCATCCCTGGCCACCATGTGGCTCACAGTACAGCCCTTGTTCTACAAGAAGGCAGCTTCATACAGCCGCTGACCCTCTCACTCTAACAGATTAGTAGTACAAACTCCATAGTGCTCTACAGCCCTGGGTACTTCAGGCCTCGCCTCAGTTCTGACCTTGTGGTGGTTGGAGGCCTCGCCAACTCCCTGAGCTCTCCCGGGGGTGCCCCACGGACACCATGGCCAGGGTCACATCCTCAGCAGCTCATCTCATTGGGTCTTTTACTTTCATGCTGCCCTGAAAATGGTTTCTTCCTTAAGGGACACTGTTTTTCTTTGGCGTCTCAAATGTGGCCATTACCCTACACTCGCTTACCCCCAGGCCGCAGAGTGGAAAAATGCTTGTTCCTCATTGTGATTTCCACCCTCCTTCCTCACTAACCATCCCAAGCTTCGGAGCCCGTGCCCTAAGACCGCAGCCCCTCCTGCCCTTCCTGCTGTCATGCGCACAGTGCTCCCCGTTGTACTTAGAGAGCATCTGCTTTTGGTCTTGTCTCTATAACTCCATCATTGTATTTGGTGGCTTCCACACTTATGTAGACCACAGCACCCAGTGATCACCCCCTTTAGATAATCTCAGTGTTCTTACCCCCTACTTCTTTTATACATTTGTCCTTGAAACCCTCAGCGTCAGTTAAACAACCTGCTTCATCTGTGAAAATAGAGAAAGGAAAAACCTCCTTCAGATGGAGTCCTTGAGGGAGCGCTCTCATGCATGTATCCGACGTTACCGCATATTTTACAAACTAGGGCAAGAAAAAACTTACTGTATCTACCCTGGCAGGAGGAAGGAAGATATTTTTTCCTTGCCCAGCAACAACCCAGTCAATGAGAAGTCACAGCAACTCAGCCAGTAAGAAGCCACCATAACCTTGAACTCTTGCATCTTACAGTAGATTTTGCTCATAACTGCCCTTCCCAACTTCCTCCTTTCTCTTTATAAAATAATGCTCCTCTCCTTTCTTTTGTTCTTCAACTATGTTTTTTTCTTATTTGTTTCTTTTTTTGTTGTTTGTTTTTTTTAAGTGAGAGGAGGGAAACAGAGATACAAACTTCCACATGCACCCTGACAGGGATCCACCCAGCAACCCCGGTCTTGGGCCAGTGCTTGAATCAACCAAGGTATTTTTAATGCCTGAGGCTGATGCACTTGGACTAACTGAGCTATCCTCAGTGCCTGGTGTAGATGCTCAAACAAATTGAGCCACTGGCTGCAGGAAGGAAGGAGGGAAAGAAGGGGGAGAGTTGGGGAAGCATATGGTTGCTTCTTCTTTGTGCCCTGACTGGGAATCGAACTCAGGATGCCCATATGCCGGGCTGACGCCCTATCCATTGACTCAGCTGACCAGGGCTTCAACTATGTTCTTAAACTATGTCTTTTATTCTTAAACTATGGTCTGTGAATCACCATAGTTTGCATGTCCTAAATTGCAATGTCTCTTCTGGTAAAGTAACTGGCTGTTTTTTTAAGATTGGCGGACACAAGCAATGGAACATCACTGGAGCAAAACACATGGCCGTGACTTTCAGGCATATTTTAACTCTGTCTCTTTCAACATCAAGTGGAGCCCTAAACCTGCCTGGTCAGGTGCCAGGAACCCTTCATCCATCTTCTCCCTTCTTTCCGAGACAGCTCATTCTTCTTGCTCTCCAAACCCTCCAAGTTCCCTCCCTACCCTCTCTCAGTGGGCTTCTTTTATCTCTAAAAAGTAAGTACATTAATGAATGTAGATGCCTGGGAACCCTGATATTCTTTCTACTCTTCTGGTTTCTTCTCTATTTATCAATATCTAATTATGAAAGAATAAGCTGAGAAAGTGGTCCTTTCTTGAACTCAGTGCAAGACTTTTTTTAAAAAATCACCTTTGCACAAGAATTGTCCTTGTTAAGTTCACAAACACTTTTACCACCACATTGTGAACTCCTGAACAAAAGTGGTTTCATGATGCTTTTGACACTCTCTAAATCTGTTACAGCCATCTTCCTTACCATTGCAGAGTATTTAATTTCACATTTTATTTAGAAGAAACAAAATTTTAGTTATTTATTTTAACTGTAAGAGCTAATCTGATTTATAAGCAGGCTTACAATTTATTTATTTATTTTTTGTTTGTTTTCTTATTTATTTTGCTTTCTGGTATTATCTTTTACCCATCTTTCTGGATAAATTTTGCCCTATTTTAAGGACAGATTAGGGAATAGGATATTAGTTTTTAATTTTATGTTTGAAAATGTCTGTTTTCCCCTCATTATTGAATGGTAGTATGGCTGGGTATAAGTTTGACTCTGCTGATTTCTAGGTGGTTCCTGATCCTGGGAAAGAAATCCAAACAGCAGCTCCTTGTATTTTTCTGAATTCCATGCTGAGCCTCTGAGAGGGGAGTTGGATTTTCCTAGACCTGAGCCCTAAATTTTTTTTCCAGATGTGAAACAGGTGGGCAAGTTCGCCTTTTTACAAGCAATGAGAATTAAATTTTTGGCTCTACACATCATATTATTTTTCTATGATTTCATTCTAGCAGGATGAAATTCTAGAATTTCATGTCAAATTCTTTTAAATTTCACTCTGGACCTTCCTTTAGAGTGGAGCTTAACTTCTAATTATTGTTAGGTCCATATGCATGTGGATTTGCTTATTAGAATGCCTTTATACTAAGGAGGGGGGTCTCTCATTTTACCAGGTCAATGTCAAAGAGAAGTAAATATATAATGAAGGTTTGTCAGTGACTGTTCAGTGTGGAGGGGGCATCACTGCTATGCTTAAGAGAATGCCACACACTCCCCAGTTCTGCCCATCTTTTCTCCTTGTTTCCCCCATCCTTTTCAAATTAGTTTCTCTTGAATTTATATATCTTAGCTATCCATTTCTCTTGTCTTACTCAGTCCATTTATCTTTCTCTCATTCAGCAAGCTCCTCTCCGATCAGTACTTCCTACTCAACAAACAGGGTCCAAGATTGGAAGTATGAATTTAATATTGAAGTATTGCATTGTCTTCTGGGATCTATTGCGACTAATTTTCATTAGTCTAATGCCTGGTAACGATCAGCCTTTTGTGGGTCTGTCTTCTCTGGTAGGAAATTTTATAATTTCTTTTTTATCTATGATATTCTTTAGTTTCATCCCAGAATGACTAAGCCTATTTTTTTTCTTTATTTGTCTGTCCAGTTTTCTCTCCAATCTAGAAAATTGTTCAGTGAGTTTTGTAACCACAAGTAATACCTTCAATTGTTTTATCTCTCCGTACTCTGTTCTAAGCAGGGATTACTCAGTTTTCTCTTCTGATTCACACCAGTTTCTTTCTTTCAAAGAGGAAAAGGTAGGGTAACGCTTATCTTATGTTTCAAGAGCTCTTTAAAATTCCAATAACTGAATTCGCCATTTTGTGTGTGTGTGTGTGTGTGTGTGTGTGTGTGTGTGTTTGACAGAGACAGAAAGAGACAGATAGGAACAGACAGACAGGAAGGGAGAGAGATGAGAAGCATAAATTCTTTATTGCGACACCTTAGTTGTTCATTGATTGCTTTCTCACATGTGCCTTGACCAGGGGACTACAGCAGAGTGAGTGACCCTTTGTTCAAGCGAGGGACCTTGGGTTCAAGCTGGTGGGCTCTGTTCAAACCAGATGAGCCCATGCTCAGGCTGGCAACCTCGGGGTTTCGAACCTGGGTCCTCTGTGTCTCAGTCTGACGCTCTACCAACTGCACCACCACCTGGTCAGGCACTGGATTTGCTATTTCTAATACTTCAAACTAGTTATTTTTGTGAGTGTGTGCATGCTCTCAGGACTTTTCTTCATAACTACATATTCTGTAGAGCAGACCCACACTTCCTTTGTCTTCCTGGAAATATAAACATACCTACATCCCAGCCATTTCCGTATGTTGTACTGTTTCATTAGTCAGAAGAGAGAATTCTAAATGCTGGGTTTTCTTGTCTTGTCTTCCTTTGGGCTTTGTACTCAGAATATTAGTTCTGACCAAGTTTATACTGTGAGCCAGACTCCCACCCCCCGACACAGTCAGAGGGACTTTATCCCTACATTTCAGGGTGTCAGAAAACACCAAGTCAGTTTCTACTTCTGAAGCCAAAAGACTATAACTGCAACATCCAGTCTTGCCACAAACTTCCAACTGAGTTTTGACCCATTTCTGATCCGTGAAGCTATGCAGGATTGTTTTCACCTGATTTTTAAAAATGTTTGTGTCACCTATTATTTCTGGGGTGGGAATGAAGTTTAAAACTTGATGGCACAGTTATTCTGAGTTGTGCTGGGTCTTCTATCCTGCTTGGATAAGAACCCTTTCCACTTATGAGAGGAGGGCCTTCCAGGGTTGCTGGGGTTGTCAATACCAAGGAATTGAGTTTGATAGACAGCATTATGGAGTCTTTCAGGTACAGGCCTGGAAAGGACACGAGGATGCCCAAGTTCAATGGGAGTTGTCCTGATGCATTGAGAACAAGTTTCAGTCACCATGCTGCCACAATGGGTGAAGAGGGTCATTGGCTGCGACGTGAGGGTCTGTTCTTCCAGGATGGGTGTCCTTCCTGTTCCTGGTGTGGACCACTCTTTTTAACGCCCAAATATCCAACCCAGCACGCTGAATGCTATAAAATGCAGTCTGTATAAAAGGTGACTGCACTGCCTGTCGAGCCTGAGGATTCCTGCTGATTATTGTGAACGCTTGTTCCGATGGTGGCTAGGTGTAGGGGTTCAAAAATAGAACAGATTTGGTTTTGCATTGTTCAGAATAAAATCTTTTTAAAAGTGTCTTCAGATGGGCATTTTGGACCAAACAATACAGCAAATAAAAGGTAATGTTTTTTATTTTTTTTCTAGAAAAATCAAAGTTGTCATCCTCATTATCACTTGCTATTTATGTCAGGTTAGAAATACATATGTTGCTCTTTATGTGTGATTACATAACACCCCACAATCCGGCCATTCTCTCACTATGACCTAATTTCAGAGGACTGTCTCAGAAATGTCCCTCCTGCTGACCATGGCCCAGCTGCCTTGATCCATGTGGCCTTCTCATGTAACTGAGGCCACACCAGGCCACGAGCACCTGTCCTTGTTCATCCCTTAGGATTGATTGCCTGGAAATGTTAAGGCTTTTCAAACCCACTCTTACAAATTACATAGAACCTGTGCTGAGTTCTTGTTGTGATAATAGCTGGCAATCATGCAGAAGTGAGCTGTATGCAAATCGAGATAATATGTGCTCATACATATGCTAATGATGTACTGGTTGCTAACATACATCAAAGGATGCCGAGACCATTCACCTCTGGGTCAGGCATTTAAACTGAATGTCTCTCTCTCTCACTCTCTCTCTCTTTTTTTTTTTACAGGGACAGAGAGAGTCAGAGAGAGGGATGGATAGGGACAGACAGACAGGAACGGAGAGAGATGAGAAGCATCAATCATCAGTTTTTTGTTGCAACACCTTAATTGTTCATTGATTGCTTTCTCATATGTGCCTTCACCGCAGGCCTTGAGCAGACCGAGCGACCCCTTGCTTGAGCCAGTGACCTTGGGTCCAAGCTGGTGAGCTTTCTTTTTTTTTTTTTTTTTCTCAAGCCAGATGGGCCCGTGCTCAAGCTGGTGACCTCGGGGTCTCAAACCTGGGTCCTCCGCATCCCAGTCCGAAGCTCTATCCACTGCGCTACCCCCTGGTCAGGCTGAATGTCTCTGCAGCTCCTGCCAACTGCCCATGATACCTATACCTGTGTGCCTGGAGCGCCCAGAAAAAAAAACAGAACTCTGATTTTCACCTGCCTGCACCTTTTCCTTCTCCAGCTTTTCCAATTCTGCCTTCTCCTACACCCCATCAGACACTGACTTCACCAGATGAGAAACCTGGCATCCTTCTCGATGCCTACATTTGTCTTACTCCTCAGTTCAACAATTCAGCAAGTCTTCTCAGTTCTGTCTCTAAATGATGGCTGTCTATGTAAGAAACGTCCAAGATTATAAAGAATTTTTAAAGATTTTATTTGAGCCCAAACTGACCACAATCTCCAGGAAGCAAGATCTCAAATGTGTCAGAGAAAAATGATCTTGCATGCATTTGAGATTAAGGAGGGAAAGTAAGGAAAGCTACATGGAGGTGGGAGAAGGTGAGGAGGGGTTAGACGACAGGATACTTAATAAGGTAATGAGCTTTCTTGAAAGTAGTTTTGCTTATTTCAAGGGTGCGTTAACCTTGATGTGCAATCACTATGGATAGGGCTTTCTTAAGACAAAGACAAACCTTTTATATGCCTGAGTGGTGACTGCCCACCATGACCAGCCCAGTTAAGAATTTATGATCAGATCCCCCTGTGAGGTTACTTTCCGTTAGATTTATTATAGCACCTTTCTTTTAAAATCCACAATTTCCCCTTTTGGTCATATATTAATTTGAAGAATGCGTTGATGATCAATCTTTTCGTCAGTTAGTGTGGTCTTACAGTGTTAGAGAGGTTCATTCGTTGGGAGTCTCCATATCAAAGTCGTCTTGTTAAAATGGTAGACCATAAGGAACAGAGCAATGTTGTAACCATGGGACATGAATTGAGGATAAATTTTCCCAAAAAGAAAAAGGCAGGTATATGGAAAGCAGCCAGGTCCTATGGCCTTCTTTGTTAAAAACACTTGGGGTCTAAAGTACCTAGGAGTAAATTTAACCAAGGAGGTTAAGAACTTGTACTCAGAAAATTATAAAACATTGATAAAAGAAATCAAGAAAGATACAAACAAGTGGAAGCATATACCGTGCTCATGGCTAGGAAAAATAAACATCATTAAAATGTCTGTATTACCCAAAGAAATTTATAAATTCAATGCAATACCAATTAAAATACCAATGACATACTTCAAAGATATAGAATACATATACCAAAAATTTATATGGAACCAAAAAAGAACACGAATAGCCTCAGCAATCTTAAAGAGAAAAAATAAAGCAGGAGGTATCACTCTCCCAGATATCAAGGTTTACTACAAGGCCATTATACTCAAGACAGTCTGGTACTGGCATAAGAACAGGCACATAGATCAATGTAACAGAACAGAGAACCCAGAAATAAACCCACAGCTTTATGGACAACTGATATTTGACAAAGGAGGAAAGAACATACAATGGAGTAAATACAGCCTCTTTAACAAATGGTGTTGGGAAAATTGGACATCTACCTGCAAAAAAATGAAACTAGACCATCAACTTACACCATTCACAAAAACAAACTCAAAATGGATAAAAGACTTAAACGTAAGCCATGAAACCATAAGCAACTTAGAAAAAAACATAGGCAGCAAGCTCTCTGACATCTGTAGCAGCAATATTTTTGCCGATTTATCTCCATAGGCAAATGAAATAAAGGCAAGATAAACAAATGGGACTATATCAAACTAAAAAGTTTTTGCACAGCTAAAGACAATAAGAACAGAATAAAAAGACAAACCACACAATGGGAGAACATATTTGACAGCACGTCTGATAAGGGCTTAATAACCAAAATTTATAAAGAACTTATAAAACTCAACACCAGGAAGACAAACAATCCAATCAAAAAATGGGCAAAAGAAATGAATAGAAATTTTTCCAAAGAGGACATACAGATGGCCAATAGGCATATGAAAAAATGCTCAACATCACTAATCATTGAGAAATGCAAATTCAAACCACAATGAGATATCACCTCACACCAGTCAGAATGGCGCTCATCAGCAGAACAACACAGAATAAGTGCTGGCGAGGATGTGGAGAAAGGGAACCCTCCTGCACTGCTGGTGGGAATGCAGACTGGTGCAGCCACTGTGGAAAACAGTATGGAGATTCCTCAAAAAATTAAAAATCGAACTGCCTTTTGACCCAGCTATCCCACTTATAGGAATATACCCTAAGAACACCATAACACTGTTCGAAAAGAAGAAATGCGCCCCCATGTTCGTGGCAGCATTGTTCACAATAGAGAAGATCTGGAAACAGCCCAAGTGTCCGTCAGAGGACGAGTGGATCAAAAAGCTTTGGTACATATATACTATGGAATACTACTCAGCCATAAGAAATGATGACATCGGATCATTTACAACAAAATGAATGGACTTTGATAACATTATATGGAGTGAAATAAGTAAAACAGAAAAAAACTGAGAACAGCATGATTTCATACATAGGTGGGACATAAAAGTGAGACTATGAGACATGGACAAGAGAGTGGTGGTTACGGGGTGGGGGGAGGGAGGAGAGGGTGGGATAGGGAGGAGGGGAGGAGCACAGGGAAAACCAGATAGAAGGTGACAGAGGACAATATGACTTTGGGTGATGAGTATGCAACATAATTGAATGATAAGATAACCTGGAGATGTTTTCTTTGAACATATGTACCCTGATTTATTGGTGTCACCCCATTAAAATTAATAAAAAAAAATAATAAAATACTTGGGGTCATTTCTATCCTATGAACTATCTTGATACAAGTTTTGCCTTCCATCTCACTTTTCTGTATTTTGCATCTAGTATAACATTCACACGAGCCATAAAAAAACAGTACTAACAGTTATCTTATGCACCTTCCATGATCATAGACAGTTGGACTATATAGAAAAGCCCAAACAATATGTAAAACTATTATTATGACTAATGTCATTAGTAGACAGGTAGAGACAAGCAAACAAGATGGTTTCTGTATTTGACATTAATTCCTAGGTATACACTTCCTGTCAATTTCTTGGAATTGTTATCTACCTCTGATGTCAGCAGCTTCTTATCTAGAGGAGATTTTAGTGTCTGTTTTCAGAGATGGGGTAAATGTCCATCTCTGGTTAGGCTCCTGATAGGGTTCCTCACATCGAGTTTGGATAGTGTCTTTTATTTGATGTTCTTTACAAAAAATAAGATCTAAAGTCTTTGTTTCCTGGAAACTTGCTGTGAAAGGAACCCGTTACCTGTTCTGCATTTTCTTGATGTAACGTTTTCAAACGTTGGCCATAGTGTGAGAAGTCTTCTTTAAATAATGTCACTCATAAGTGCTTTTATTTGCATCCAACTTAAATGCGCTATGATGCATGAAGGAATGTAAAAACAAAGACCAACATCCAAACGGTGGTGCTCTCAGGGAGCTGTGAAGAACCAGGCAGTTGTCTGGCATTGCTCACAGCCACAACAATTTGTCTAATTTACAACCATTGTTTATTCTCACAATGTAGACAGTATTTTGTACTTATTTTACAATGTTTTCAATACAATATAACATAAATACAAATATTTTGAAGTGTTCCAAGGGGCCTTCAAGAATACCACAAAATTATTCCCAGAAGTTTTAATGACATATATTGAGATTTTAACTCTTAAAGCCATCACCTGAGAGGTTACTTTCCATAGGACTTCCTTTTTATCCTAAACTCCCAGCTCTCCCCTCTTCTCTCCATTCTCACATTCACGTCCAAGCCCCCAGCGCCTCTTGCCTGGACTATTAGTCGCCACGTGTCTCTCTGCTTTCTCTGTTGCTTTTATAGATTAAAAAGGGGAGGTTTTTAATAAGTCTGACAAATCCAGTTACTGAAGTGGGCAGGTCATAATGGGTAGGCACACCCTGGGCCTATCACTTTTTCATGAAAGGTTTTTAAGCCAGCTCTGACCACTGTTCTTGTTCATCTAAGTTAACACATCTTTGATATGCCAGTAGCAATTCTTTTTTTTTTCTTTTATTCATTTTAGAGATGAGAGAGAGAGAGAGAGAGAAAGAGAGAAAGGGGGGGAGGAGCTGGAAGCATCAACTCCCATATGTGCCTTGACCAGACCAGTGCAGGGTTTTGAACTGGCGACCTCAGTGTTCCCAGGTCGACGCTTTATCCACTGCGCCACCACAGGTCAGGCCAGTAGCAATTCTTTTCTCTAGACCTCTCAAGGGCATAATCACTCTCGAGAAGAGCACATGATCTTGATAAGTACACTGCTCTCTCCTGTCTCCATGAGACTTCTGTACGTTCCTCCTTAATCCAAGCGCTTGATTACATGAATCTGTTGTAGTTTTTTTATATTATTTCTTCTCCAATCTGTTTAAAGGCCTTTTTTTCTTCCTTCAACTCACTTTGGTTTTTGTGTGTTCTTTTCTTAGGTGAAAGATTAGACTGTGAATTTGAGATAGCTCTTGTTTCTTGAGGTATGCGTATAGTATTGCTATGGATTTTTCTTTTAGAATTTCCTTTGCTATATCCTGTAGATTTTGGGTAGTTGTGTCTTATGGCTGAATAAGTGATCTATCCTGAAAAATGTTTCATGTGCACTTGAAAAAAAATTTATGTGTGTGTGTGTGTGTGTGTGTGTGTATATATATATATATATATATATATATATATATATATATATATATATATGTATGTATATAATCTCCTGCAGTTTCAAGGTATAATGCTCTAAAAATATCAGTTAAATCTGGTCTAACGTATCAGTTAAGACTGATGTTTTCTTATTGATTTTTTTCCCCAGAAGATTTTATCCATTGATATCAATGAGATATCAAATCTCCTACTGTGATTATGTTACTGTTTTTTTGTTGTTTTTGTTTTTGTTTGTGACAGAGACAGAGAGAGGGACAGATAGGGACTGACAAACAGGAAGGGAGAGAAATGAGAGACATCAATTCTTCTTTGCGGCACCTTCGTTGTTTATTGATTGCTTTCTCATATGTGCCTTGACTGGGGGGCTTCAGCAGATCGAGTGACCCCTTGCTCAAGCCAACAACCTTGGGCACAAGCTGGTGAGCTTTGCTTAAACCAGATGAGTCCACGCTCAAGCTGGCGACCTTGGGATTTTGAACCTGGATTCTCCATGTCCCAGTCCGATGCTCTATCCACTGTGCCACTATCTGGTTAGGCTGATTGTATTACTGTTGATTTTTTCCTTTATATCCATCAATATTTGCTTTATAATTTAGGTGCTCCTATATTGGGTACATACATGCTTACAAGAGTTATTTCTTCTGGTTGATTTGATCCCTTTATTATTATATAATAACCTTTTAAGTCTCTTGTTATAGCCTTTATTTGAAACTGTGTTTTGTCTGATATAAGTGTTTCTACCCAGCTTTTTGGCATGTTTGTTTCCATTGCATGAAATACCATTTTCCATCCCTTCACTTTCAATCATTGTGTGTCTTTCGTTCTGAGAGGAGTCTCTTGAAGACAACATATATGTGAAGATCTTTTTATTATATTTTAAACATAAGTTGAGTGTGTAGTATCTCATTTTGTATTCTTGATATTGATAACTTGTGCATTCTTCCTTTTCTTTGGATCAATCTTTCTCCCTTTCTATTTTTGGCTCTGCTGTTCTATTTTATGTTTGTATGTAAGTAGTTATTTTCTTTTTTATTATTTTTTATTTGTGTGTATAAGTAGTTTTCTATTTTATTATTTTTAATTTGTAATTTAATTTCTCCTTTTTACTACATCTGATTTAATTTGATCTTCTCTTTATAACTTTTTGAGTGGCTACCAGTTGCCTGACACAGTGTCCTTCTCAGCTATTTCTTCCTGGCTTTGTCATGGCTCAAGCCTCCTGTTGGCCTGCCCCACCCCTGAAATTAACCCTGGTTCTCATGGCTTCTCCAGCTCCTGTTCCTTCTCCTTTCTCTCCAAAAACTTCTCAATTTTCTCTATCATCAAAAGGTACACATTACTCAAACTTCTTTCCTTTGATTTTATTTCTTATCCACCTGTATAAGCTGCAGGTGTAACTAAAAAACAAATAAATAAACTATCTTTGCCAGAGATTTTAAGATTATATATGGCTCTAATATGAAAAATAACTATAAAATGAAAATAACAATAAAATAAAAAATAACTTTCCAAAAATATTTAATAATTTACACTCTTGGCAGTACTATTGCTTCCAACTTTGAATTAATTTCTCTGTTGTTCCAATGTATATGTCTAAAACGAGCACTAGTAATTTGTAAGATCATTTCTTAAGGTTCCATCATTATAAAAAACATACACTTCTCTAGATGCTTAGTTTTCACAGAGGAAAAGGCATCTGTGAATAGGAATTTTCAAGGTTGATAAAATGGGAAAGGTATTCCAGGTAAAGATAATAACCCATGGAAAGCCCCAGGTATTTGGCAGAGTGGTGAGGTGGGAAGTAAGAAGCAAAGAAAGATGGGCTTTTAGCAGGAGGTAAGGCTCAGTCATGACATGAGCCCTTTGTCATTGTAAGGAATTTGAAATTGAAAAGATAAAAACCAAAATCCAACAATATGCTATCTCAAGAAACTCACTATAGCTTTTGTTAAAGATCGAAAATTTAATGAAGTAAATTTCAAAGGTCTAATTGGCTTTATTCATTTACTCATGAATCTGACAGCACACCACCTAGTAAACAGAAAGCTATTCCAAGGACTATAAAAATGGAAAATTTTTGTAGTCAGAAAGGGGCAGGACAAAAGTTAAAAGAGAATTATTTTAGGGAAGATCATCTTCTCCCAGGGAAAAGCAGGAGGTCTGATCAGACAGATTACCTCACTACTGCTGCTTGGGAAATTTTAGACCTATTGGATTAAAATTCTACTAGAAAAGGCTGACACTGCACTTATGTTAGTTATTATGTCTTGGTAGGGCTTAGCAAAATGTCTCCAGTTTTATCTGTAACAATTGTAAATGGTGTAACTCCATAGGAACACCTAAATATATAAAGCAAACACTAACAAAACTAAAAGGAATTTGATTTTCTTTTTTCAATGAAAAGAGATGTTTGACAATTTTCAGCAATAGCACGCACTGGAAATATTATGTTAGAATGCACTTAGGGCACAGAGAATGCTGAAAAAGAACTCATGCAGGTGACAGGGAGAAAATATGTGACAGAGACTTGAGGAGATCAGGCATTCAAGTTGAAGGAACAAGGAGATCGTTGAGCAGAGGGCCAGGAGGACAGCTCAGTTTAGATAACACTTTATTTAGGTTGGGGCAGACCAGGGTGGTCAGTGAGGAGTGATTAGTGCAGACACCAGAAAATAGGAAGCTGATGGTTCTGGATGAAAAAGTACAGGGACTCCAGTGTCCAATTAAATAGAGCAGACAGAGGTTAGTTATTTAAATAGAGACTGAGCCATTTTCATAAATACTAGGGATGAAATTCTGTTTAAAATAATTCTGTGGCCCTGGCCAGTTGATTCAGCGGTAGAGCCTTGGCCTAGCATGTAGAAGTCCTGGGTTTGAATCTGGGTCAGGGCACACAGAAGTGGCCATCTACTTCTCCACCCATCTTCTTTCCTCTCCTCTTCTCTCTCTCTATCTCTCTCTCTTCCCTTCCTGCAGCCATGGCTGGAATGGTTCAAACAAGTTGGCCCTGGGCACTGAGGATGTCTCCATGGGCTTTACCTTAGTGCTAAAATAGCTCAGTTGCCGAACAATGGAGCAAAGCTTCAGATAGGCAGAGCATCGCCCCCTAGTGACCTTGCTGGGTGGATCCCAGTCAGGGTGCATGTGGGGATTTGTCTCTCTGCCTTTCCTGCTCTCACTTAATAATAATTTTAAAAATGGAAATAATTTTACATTGTTATGCTTTGCATATTTGTACTCAGTTGCTGCCTACATGGTCATTGGTTCTCTTCTGTCCTCTTTTCCTTACCTCTGTTCTCCTTACTCTTCTTGGTTTTGTATTTAAATATTTTCTGGGCAGAAAAAAAAGGTTAGATTTTAAGTGCATTTTTTTCTACATCCACTGGGTGGAAGCAAAGGGTGCGATTTTTTTTTTTTTCTATGCCATTGCAACATTTGCTTTCATTCAAAACAAACATGTTTATATTAAATATGTAAGTGATCTGATTACAAGATGGAATATATTTATGTGTATTTTGAAAACATAAAGAAATCAATACAAGAAACTACTATTAAACTGTCATTCCTGTACTACATCCACAGTTTCTTTTAAATTGATGTATACATTTTACCCTTAATTGTGATTATACTAAAAATTCTGTTTAGTTTCTAGATATATTTAACTTACTATTGTATTATAAACATTTTCCCAAACAATTCTTTAAAATTTTACTTTAACTAAAAATTGTAAGGATTGTGTATTTTGTATATGTCTAAGTCTCAATCTATAGGTACTGGAAAGACCATTATACATAATCCAGCGTGAGTAGCCATGCATGTGAATGTTTTCCCACATCGCTGGTCCTTCCAAGAATGTATTTGTAAAATTTAAATTCAGTGGTTAAAAGAAATAAACACTTTTAAGTCTTTGGATCTTCAGTACATAGTTGCTTACATGTACTTTACCTATTTACATGATTGCTGGTCACGCCTGTGTTGAGTGGTCTTTCTCATTATCCCCCAGCTAAAATGACACCTGTGTGTTATTTCTTATGTTAGAGGAATATTATTCCCATGACTTTACTTCCGAAGGCGTGATGATAACTCAGCTTGGCCACAATTAAACTAATTTGTCATGATAATTAACTTGGGGGTAAAAAAAATGGTCAGCAGATGGCACTCTAGAATTAAAGTAAAAGTCAATGGAAAAGTGTTGGTATTCTTTTTACCACTATTTTTCTCTAAGAAATGGTAGTTTCTCATTTAAATATTCTGTAAGAAGGAGTTGTTAAGTATGAAAAAAAAAGGGAGCAACCTCCAAGGCTTAGCAGGAATCCACGTGAATGCAGGAAATTGACAACATTCAAAGTCTTAGCTTTGCTACATTTGTTTGCCAGTTTACTGAGGAATTTTGATACTTTCCTAGTGAAGAGCCTTCTTTTGTGAAGCACTACCTTCTACTACTATGACTCTGAGGCTTACACATATTCTAGGTAGAACATCTAAGACAGGGTGCTCAATATTTCGATCATGATCTACTGGTCGATCACGAAGGAAGTGTGGGTAGATCGCATGACATTAAAAAAACATTTGTCTTTTGATTGGCATACAGGGTAGCCAATCGGACATCTGAACTTTTGACACCCTACACATGCACGTTAAACCATGCTAACTTGTTCATTTACATTGCTGTGTTGTTAGCCTTCAATTTATTTAAACTAAATACAACAAAGGGTATAAAAATGAGTGCCGTAGCTGGTCCAAGTAAGAAGCCTAAAATCTACCACTTTCATACAGAATGGGAGGGGATTTTTTTCACTATGTCATTCTAAGTGCGTTTGCCTCATCTGTCTGTATGCCATTGCTATTCCAAAGAAGGGAAATGTGGAGCGGCTTTTTCGGACTGTTCATAAAAACTATGACATTGACTTTGCTCCGAAAAGAGAGCTGAGAAGGAGAAAGGTGAAAGAAGAATACACAATATTAAATAGTAATAATAGTAACTTAAATAATGATAATATAGAAGAAGTAAATTTAATGTTTTGCATTTTTATTGTAGGTAGATCATTTTGACTTGGTCATCTTATAAGTAGCTCACAAGCTGAAAAAGTGTGGGTACCCCTGATCTAAGATGTTTGCTTAAGACATGTCTTCTCTGTAGCACAAGTGCTAAAATGACAATATCACTTCCTAACAGTATGGCAGGATCTAGTGAGGTAGGTCAAGCTTCAGGAATCCATGTAACTCCAGGGCAGGAGTGAAACTAGTTGTGTTGTTCTGGAATATTGTGGAGACTTTGGTATTGCACCAGAGGATTAGAAATACCTTGGAGAGAAGTCACATGGCAAATGTTTGAATAACTGAAAGACATTGTCCTGCCATCAGTAAAGTAAACCTTATATGGACAGGAGTATGTGCTGATTGAGCTCTTGGTAAGGTGACCAGATTTTAAAATTGGTAAAGCGGGACACCATTGACGGGGGTGGGGGGGGGTTCTTAATTAAAAATTTGGTCTATATGGAGCAAAAAAAATTTCATAGAATGCAAAAATAGTATTGTAATATATTTTTTAAAATCAGGACTTTTTTAAAGCGCCGCGGGACTTGGGACAAATTGTCAAAAATCAGGACTGTCCCGCCAAAAGTGAGATGTCTGGTCACACTTGACACGTGTCCCCTGGAGTTCAGTGGCATATACGCCAACACAAAGACTGATACCAACTTCTTGTCTTGAGATGGCCAGATCAGCCTGTGTTAGAGGTGCTGAGGGACAGTGGGCATGTGCGAGGGGGGAAGATGTACCATTCAGTTCTATGAAACCACAGAGATTGCAGCAGAGACCCTGCCCAACTGAATACACCGATGGGATTGCCAACAAGGAGAAGAGATTGTGAATGTGTGTCTCCGCCCAGGTCAGGGAGACCACAGCTGCACCTCCAAGGGTGTTCTAGCAGTGGAGAGGCCAGCACTGTACAGGTTGGACTGCCATGCTGCAGCAGCTTGAGTATTACCTGGAACCAGTAGGAATGAGGATTGGGCCGGGGACCCCTCCACATTGCTAACAGATAAACAGTCATGTGAAACAGAACTGTCCACTTTCAGGTCCCCTTGTAATGCCCAGGCTGGAGGAGCAAGCCCTAGAGGGGTTGGGGAAGCCAAGCTGACTGGAACTTAAATCAGGACACCACACCTGAGACAGGTACTGGGACCACAGATGACGTGAAGAGCAGAAGGTGTGGAATAGAATAGCATGGAGGGGTAGGTGTGATGTCGGACTTTAGAAATGAACAGAAATGAGTCTTAAATCAACTCTAAAGCTAAAATACAAACAAACAAACAAAAAACAATAAAAAACTTGTAGATCCCAAGATGTTAATAATGGGTCCTTTGCCTAAATAAAGAGGTACAGTCTGACCATGTTCCAAAGTGGTCATGAAAGCAAACAACACTTCAGGGTTCCTGCTTAGAGCCCAAAGGAGTGACACCACTCAAGACAGCAGTTGCACCTATAAATGAGGGAATTTGGTTTATGGATTTTTGTACCTGAGGGTTTAGATTTACAAGTTTAGTTTATATGCTCAGAAGTTTGCCTATTAAGTTTATGAATGGCATAAGTATTGACATTACAGTATAGTATATAGTGTAGTATAGCAAAAAGTATGGCATAGTATACTACAGTATATATAGTACAAGACATTCAGTAATTGAGAGAATCAGATATATTAAATTTGCCAATATGGTATTATAATTATTATTATTTTTTTACCATTCTAATGAATGTCTGCTTCTCATTGCCAGCCACAAAGACCCTAAAAAATGAATAACTTAAAATGCATGAAATTCCTGGAGAGATGAATCTTGTGGGAACCAACCCATACATGTGTCCAGTCTCGATGTGGTCTCTTGCATATCTCTTTAGTTGTAGGATTTCTGTCCAGGTAGCCTTCAGGTGGTTCTCAGTGATGGTTGTTCTAGATTGAGTTGTAATTTTGATGTGGTTGTAGAGAGAAACAACATAGCAGTGACCTATCCCGCTCTCTTGACTGGAAGTCTATGTGGTATTTTTTCATGTAAACTTTTTAATTGGAAGACAGCATTTATATGGAAGAACATACCAATTAAAAGTACGCATACATATGGATTATGAATGACTGTAAGCCCCACCCAATTCAAGATGTAAGCCTTAGCAGCATCCCCACGGCCCCATGGTGCCCCTTTCTATCAAACCTGTTGTATATCTTCCAAAATGTAGCGACCATTTTGGCTTTTAACACTATGGATAGTTTTGCCTGTTTTCCAACATCACATGAATTTCATAAGAAATTTTTCTTTGGTTTTTGTTCAGCACCACATCATGTTTGTAGGGTCCATCAGTGGTCTGGTACACTGTCATCATTTGTGAATTCTGTATTATGAGGACAGAGAATTGTCCTTATCCATCTCATTATTGATGGATCTTTAGGTTGTTCCCAGTTTATAAATATTTTAAATAAAGCTACTGACAATTTCCCTATACAATCTTTTTGGTACACATTGCTGTAAGATATGTAGCTAGAAGAATTTCTGAATCATATGGTTTGAATAGTGCCCATGAGCTTTCCTGAGTTATGTAGCAATGTGTACCCTGCTACAGAATGAGTTCCAAGAGCTGCAAATCCTTGCCAACGTGTGGCATTGATGTTGCAAAAAATATATATTTTAAATCCTTTTCTTCCGTTTTCTAGTTTTATTTAGTGGGAAGTATAGTGTGAAACAAGCTGACTTGCCATTGCTAAGTCAAACTACCCTTCCATGTGGTTTTCTTTTTTTGACAAAATTGTTATTTATTTATTTTTTAATACAGATACCTCATTTCTGGAGCAGAAATATTAAATGTTGTTCATGTAAAAGGCATCACATTTGAACAAAATTTAAAAGTTTCTGTAATCAAGTTTAATTGTTTAGGAAAAAGTTAATTTCTTAAATACCTATATTGATTTATTTATCAGAAAACCAAGTTGTTGTTTTTAAAAAATGGCTATTAGTCTTATGAAGAGAATAGCAAGATTTCTAAGTTGATTTTACAGACTCCTGAAAGAATGAAGTTTCAATGTTTGTATCCCTAATGAATTGAATTTTTAATTCCACATGATGGACGCTTGAGAGAGCTTTCAGCACAGAAGATCTTTTTCTTTTGTCCTAGACTTTGAGACAACTCTCATGATAAGCAAATCATCCATCTTTTTGCTTTTCTAGCTCTCTTTATCCATTGGATGGACTCCATCCATCTATCTTTTTATCTTTCTGTTTGTATCTAGTTCTATCTCTGGAGATCCTGATCCCTGAATACTGAAGGCTGTAGCAAGAGCAAAGCACATACATGCATGATTCTTTAAAAAATCTATAATAACTCTGTTACTCAGTAAAATAAGACACAGTAACAAAAAACATGAACTTCAGAATTTCTGAACTATATATTCTGATAGTTGTTGCATGATCAATTTGGGTTAATTTCCAAGGTAGTACAATAATGGATTCATAGGCATCATAAGAAATTTTTTAGCAGGCAGTGGGCAAAGAGAAGTCAATAAAGGCTGCCTTTAAAATATAGGAGTCTGTAAAGAGTAAATGACAGAGATAGCACACTGTGGTGACAAACTCCAAGTCTTCTCAATCATGTGGGGAAACTAATAGCTGAACACCTGCAGCTATTTAGGTATTGTTTTCACCCATGCTCCCATCTCCCTCCCTTTGGGCTAACATGGGTTTTTTCTCTGTATCGATGTGTCTGTTTCTGTTCTATTTGTCTATACTGTTCTTTAGATCCCACATGTAAGTGAAATAAAATGGTAATTGTTTTCCTCTGTCTGACCTGTTTCACTTACCTAATATGCTGTAGTTCCTTCCATGTTGCAAATGGCAAGATTATTTTTTTAATTGCTATGTAATATATAGATCACACCTTCTTTATCCATTGGTCTGTCGATGAACACCTAGAGTGCTTTCATATCTCGGCTATTGTAAATCATGCTGCAGTGAACATAGCGGCGCATGTCTTTATGAATAAGTATTTTTGCTGTTTTTGATACTCAGATGTGGAATTGCTGGATTGGAGAGTAGCTCTATGTGTAGTTTTTGAAGGAACTACCACACTGTTGTCCATAGCGGCAATCCACAGTCCCACCAACAGTGCACAAGGGCTCCCTTTTCTAGACAACTTCACCAAAATCCGCCTTTAAAAAAATGTAATTGTCATCTTAACAGGTATGAGGCGATATTTCATTGTTTTAATTTGCATTTTGCTTAAGTGGAGTACCCTTTTATAAACCTGTTTGCCATTTGTACATCTTCTTTGGAAAAATATCTATCCCAATACTTTGTCCATTTTTAAATCAATTTTGTTTTTTGCTATTGAGTTGTATGAGTTCCTGATATATTTTGGATATTAGCCACTTATAAGATAGATAGTATACAAGTATTTCCCCTCATTCTGTAAGCTACTCTTATTCTGCTGATCGCTTTGCTGTGTAGAAGCCTTTCCTTTGATGTCAGTAGACTTACTGAGTTTTGCTTTTGTTGCTTGTGCTTTTGACATAGCATCCAAAAAAAAAAAAAAAAAGAAAGAAAGAAAATCATTGCCAAGACCAAGTCATGGAAGTTCTTCTAGGAGATCTGCAGTGGTTTTTTTTTTTTTTTAAATTTTAATTAACTAATTTTTTTACAGGGACAGAGAGAGAGTCAGAGAGAGGAATAGAAAGGGACAGACAGACAGGAACGGAGAGAGGTGAGAAGCATCAATCATTAGTTTTTTGTTGCCGTTGCGACACCATAGTTGTTCATTGATTGCTTTCTCACATGTGCCTTGACCGCGGGCCTTCAGCAGACCAAGCAACCCCTTGCAGGAGCCAGCGACCTTGGGTCCAAGCTGGCGAGCTTTTGCTCAAGCCAGATGGACCCGTGCTCAAGCTGGCGAGCTCGGGGTCTCGAACCTGGGTCTTCCGCATCCCAGTCCGACGCTCTATCCACTACGCCACCGCCTGGTCAGGCGAGATCTGCAGTTTTAAGTCTTACACTCAATCCATTTTGAGTTAATATTTGTGAGTGCAGGAGCGAGGGGTCCAGTTTTGTGCTTCAGCGTCACAAGTCCTCTCTTGGAGGCAGGTGCTTCACAGGAAACCATCCTTTTTGGTTTCCCCATCAACTTGTCAGGTGTTTGTTGAGGATGTGCCCTTTTTTTATTTTCAGGATACTACTCTTTTCTCATTCCCCTGGACTCAAAACAAAAGGTCAGTCTTTGCCTCTTAACTCTCTTATCCGTGGAGTACAGTGAGGTTTTGAGCCCTATTTATTAGGATGAGCGATCTCTCCAGCATTAGACCTTTCTGCCCAACCCCTCCTGTCTCATGGTCTGCTGGTTTTGGCAATGCCCAGAACTCTGTGCCAACCACTCCCCTACCTGCTGTTCTTTCTAAAGGATGTTATGATTGTAGAAGAGCAAATATGCCCATAGCTCTGCTTTGCTTTTTGAATTAAATCTGCACTAACCACCCCTGAATCTTTCTTCTACCCATTGCCACCAGGTGGGGTATTAGGGTTGGGAGTGCTTTTAAAGAGCAGGAGCCCAGAATCTGTCCCCAGGCTTCCAGTTTGCAGTCCACGTGAGAAGGTAGCATTTTCTTGGGTAGGGAGAGCATTTTCCCACCTCAAGAAAATGTTCTCCTAGAATTAGTCTTGCTTTTCGGCTGAAGCTGTCCTGCAGTGGGACACCTCACTGTGAGGAGACAAACCTGGACTCTCTCTTTCTTAACTTTTTTTTTTTTTTCTGTAGAATTTCTACCTCCTTATTTTTTCTCTCTGCCCTGCCCAGATCTTAAGGGCAAATAAAAGTGTTACACAGAAACATGTATAATATGAATTCCCCAATGTGTTCAATTTTAAAATATATACTATTTTTTAAATGGTGCAGTGAATTTATGCTGCTTCAGACATACTTCTTTAGAAATAAATAGGACTTTTATCCATGCATATGACTCGACTTATATTTGGAAAAACTTAACTCCAAAGTCCCAGAACAGGCAGCTGGGGCAAGGAGAAGGGAATCTGCTGCTGTTGGTTTCCTAGGGTTGGTTAGGAGTTCTTGGGTTGTCTGGTGGGATGCAGGGGAGGCAAGCATTCATCACAGGAGAGTCAGTGGGAGAAGCTGTCCTAACTGGGGGCTTCTGTGGCCCAGGAGCAGATGTGAGTGCTGGTCTGCTTTGCCACTGTTGCCTGCTCATCTCCCATCACAACTATGTGATGCTCAGCGAGCCTATGTCCTGCTGGTGATGAGGATGGGTGTGGTGGGGCTGGTGGAGGGAAACCTCCAAAACTGTCACTGCTCCCAAGCCACAGGAAGCTTCTTGAAGCTTCTATGCACATGAAAAGGATCTGCAATATATTTTTTGTGTTTCTATTTTAATTGATTTATTGTAGTTTGGTTTAGTAAACTAAACTATGATTAATTGTACAATATTTATGAATTATAAAAGTTTGTGGTGCCTGGCCTGTGGTGGCGCAGTGGATAAATTATCGACCTGGATTGCTGAGGTCACCAGTTCAAAGTCCTGGGCTTGCCTGGTCAAGGCACATATGAGAAGAAACTGCTTCTCGCTTACCCCCTTAAACCTCTTTAACTCTCTCTTTCTCTCCTCTCTCTAGAATCAATAAATATAAGTTTTAAAAAAATAAATAAAAGTATGTGGCATGATTGTTTTTATGGCTGAGTAGTATTCCATTGTGTATATGTACCACACATATTTTTTTATCCCTTTATCTATTGATTTTGGGTTGTGTTCGTATCTTGACTATTGTAGAAAATGCCACAATGAATATAGGAGTGCATATCTTTTAGAATTAGTGCTTTGGGTCTTTCAAATATATACCCAGAATTAAAATTACTGAGCCATAAGGCAATTTTATTTTTAATTTTTTGAGGCGTCCTTATAGTGTATTACACAGTGGCTGCACCAGTCTGCATTCCCACCAACAGTGCACGAGGGTTCCCTTTTCTCCACATCCTGGGCAACACTAGTTGTTTATTGATTGACAGATCTACAGGGTATTATGCTGAGTGAAATGTCAGACAGAAAACAACAAATACCATATGATTTTACTCATATTTGGAATCTGAAAAAATAAATAAAAAAACAAAACCGAAACAGACACACAGATACAGAGAAAAAACTGAAGGTTGCCAGAAGGGAGGGAAATTTTGGGGATGGGTAAAAATAGTGGAGGGATTAAATGTAAAGCACAGCATAAGTAATATAGTCAATAATATTGCAATAACAATGTAGGGTGCCAGGTGGGTATTTGAAATATTGGGGGTTTGCTTCATAAACTATATGGTCATCAGACCACTATGCTGTACACCTGAAACTAATACAGAATAACAATGAATGTAAAGTGTAATTGAAAAAAAGAGTAAGTGGCATGCTCATCTGCCTCCAAAAAGTGATATTAAGAAAAACAAACTTCCCAATTATCTGTATAAAAAACAATCTGGCTCCAGACTCATTTTCTACTCCTTAAAAATTCTGTCTCGCTCTTGTTCTCATCCTATGGCAGCCCTCCTCTTTACACAGTGGGCACATGGATCTCATGAGTTCCTGGACTACACAGTCTCCTTCCACCTACCGGCACCCACTGTTGGATGCTCTTGATGCTTTTCACGATTAAACACAGTGAACAGCCTAACCCACGTTTCACTGTGCAGCCTCCCTACCATCTTTGTCAGAAGTGAGCTTTACTTGCATTGTCTCATTCAAAGCCTACTAGCCATCAATGGACATGCCCTGCTTGCAGTATCTAATGTGCACACTCCCTATGCTTAGGCACAGATTCCCAAAGACAAGTATTTTTCTCAACATGTTTATCCAGCACAGCACCTAACACAGGTCCCTGTATTTAGCAGCAACTAGTTTGTCTCAGTGGTAGATGATGAGGAAGTGAACTCAATGCCTTAGGAAACCATATTTCAATATGTCAACTATACATACAAGAATAGATGTGTTGATGACAGCCACAGGCCAGAGGGCAATTCACCTTGGTCCACAGGAAGTTAATCATGACCACTGGGTGGCACTTTCAAGTTTAAAAAGGAATTTCCTGTTACTTTAACCAATTGCCAGTACATAGGTGATCATCCTCGTGTGATTGTTGAGACGAGTAGAGCACAAGGCCAAACAGTGAATTGGATCCAACGCCAAGAGCGGCATCTATGTGTATCTTGGTGTTTTGCAGGCTTCAAGGCAACTGAAAGTCGCTCCTGCCGCACTGCGCAGCGGGGCTGGTTCAGCAAGTCTAGGGCAGAATCCTAGCAATCTGTGTTTAGATTCTGGTGTCAATTACAGCAGAAACACACTCTTAGACACCCTGCAGTGGTGGCTCTTCCAAGTTGGGAGAGCACTTGAAAGGGCTGTGGTCTTCTTTGGGGGCCGCCTCCCAGGACCAGACCAATTCTTTGTGGTGATTGATGCACAGTTGACTCCAACGAGTATCCTTCTTCCTTTCAGCTCCCCTGGCCAAAGGACATCTACAAGCCAACGAGCAGACAGGCCGCCGGGGAGAGAAGGCTGGATCCTACTGTGCATGATCACGGCTCACCCACTAGGTGGTCCTGTGCGTCTGCCTCCTCCACTAGGTCTTCAGTCTTTTAAAGTGGAGCCCCTGGTTTGCTAGTCCTGTATGAACTCCGAATGCCTCCTCACTCCCAGCTAACTTATTTTGGGGCTGGGTCACCTCATCTCCCTAGATCTATGAGGACTGCCAGTCTTGACATGTATCACTGATGTCCAGAATGAGGTTCTATAGCCCTGCCCTCATTCCGGGCCGGCTCTGCCCCTCAGAACCAACCCCACGTCATCCTGCACAGGCTCAGCCCTCTGACTGCACACACCCCTTCAAGGCAGCACTCTGCCCTACCACTGCCCACAGCCACACCACCACCATGCTCCAGGCTCAGGGTGTCATGACTATGTCCCTGGGACTTCGTGGTAGCAAACTAGCTATGCAAATAATCTTGAGTTGAATGGCATCTGCTGAATCTCTGGGGGAACACTCGTTACATAAATGACCAAGATACTGAATCTAAAATAGGAACTTTTGGTCAAGGTCTCTTGGATACACCTTAGCAGACACTGAGCTATCTAAAGGACATAAAACAGAACACATGTCATAGGGGACAGTGATATAGCCATGGAGATTCAGAGAGGGGGTGAGAAGTGTCTGTTACTCGGGGGTTGATTTCATCTAATGATACAGATGAGTAAGGGATTCCAAGGGGGAGGATAAGCAGAGGCCTGCTCCAGGAAGCTCCTGCAGAACCAGTCCATGGGCTTTTCCTTTTATATGATACCTGCACGCCTGCCACGCCACTTACCTGCCCAACCAGGACAGCAAAAAGAGAGCCAAGAAAGCATCAGCAGCAAAGAACTCGGTATCTGATGGTGAACCTCCTCCATCAATTAATACTAATTATAAAATATAAGCAGCATTTCATATAGTTTAGTTGGGATGTCAGTAAAATACTACATCTGACAGTCTGTGCCTGGCAATGCAAATCTAGCAAACCTCATGCCACAGGTTTGAGTATTTACATGACCGGGAGGGAACAGGAAATGCTTTGGTTTCCTGTTTGGCTTGGAGTTACACTTTTTTCTAAAAATGCTAGTGTCAAGTTTTTCTATTTCCTCATATTTTAGTGGACCTGCTGTGATCCTTTTATTAAAACTCTTTCATGTCTAACTAAACATTCTTCTTTGTTTACTGTTCCCTTTCCTTTAATGTGAATGGCACGCATGTAGAGCTAGCGTTCATTGCCATCTGACAGGTCATTGACGGGTATGATCTGTGAACGGGTGCTTTATAAATTCGGAGGGCTAACTGGTAATGAGAACTGCTGGAAATCATAACAGAGAAGAATCATGATTATGTTGTGATATTACTGGAATTGGAGCACAGGATTTCTAAATCTTCACATTAAGAAACTGTCGTTCATAGGACGCCTTAGAACTCGCAGAGGCTCTACAGAGACGCAGAGACTGAAGTCTAATTGCAATGGGGCCCTCATTAATTTTTTCGTCACCTATTATATAAATTACACAAACTGTTGTGTAATTTTGGTTTATCTTCTGCTATTTTCCAAACAGCCCAATACAGAAATAAGATGCTAATGCTCCAAGAAAAAACTCATTTAATTGCCAATTGTTTCATTTTAATTTTCTAGTAATTCTAGCAAAAGTTATGTGTTTATGCTGTTGGTGAATAAAGCAGAATGATTATGGATGGAAAGCTTTTAGTGGTAAATTATGCAGAATAATTTATAAGCTAGGTATTTTAATTAGGATTTCACACACATCAGAACCAAGAGACAGTTGTGAAGTAATAAGTGCTCCCTTCTTTTCATCTCTTTTGCACAATCTCCTTCCTGCCTATTCACACACCTGAACAGATGAGGACATCACCCCTACTGGTTTGCTGAATCAGCAGATTCAGATAAAAATGTGACAT
Organism: Rhynchonycteris naso; assembly: GCA_037038555.1. NCBI lineage: Eukaryota > Metazoa > Chordata > Mammalia > Chiroptera > Emballonuridae > Rhynchonycteris > Rhynchonycteris naso. The sequence continues at coordinate 95,420,560 of CM072996.1, read as the reverse complement.
CTATAACTCTTCTGTTAAAATAAAATTCTTTGTTTAGGTACAACACAGAAGAATTTAAGTTCAATATGTTTTCCACAAATCCCCAAAACATCTACTTTAAAACCTCAAGTCTGTTCTTAACATGGGCACTAGCCTGCCCACCACATCCTACAACCTCTTATCAGCCCCACCTGGTAGGTGCCCTGTACTGAGCAAGGAGTGCTGTGTCAGGACTGGACCCTCAGCCCTCCCTGACATAACAAGGTCAAAGGACCCATGATGTGTTTGAAAGGACTCTTTTTTCACCCCAGTGACCAGAAGACAGATCCTCCTTGTAAGAATGAATAAAGTGGTAAAAAGATGATTCTAATACTGAAATCTATTTAGAAACTGTGCATATTATGAGGGGGAAAAAGAGCAGATAGCTCAATGTAGAAGAGAGAAGGATGAAAAACAGAGCACACATCATGTTTACCCCTTTAGCTGTCAGTGCCTCCCAGTCAGAAAATGTATGTCAAGGATTAGATGTATCTGTGGTGCAAGTGTCATAGTTTAGCCTGTGTCCTTGCAAAAGGAAATAGGCATCAGAAGACAGGTAATGATTTGTGTCCTAATATGTGATCACTCCTAGAAAATGTATCATGAGCACTTGAAAATATATATTATGCTGCTTTGGAGTGAAATGTTCTGAGTATTTCAATAAAATCTATCTGATCTAATATGTCATTTAAGGTCACCATTTTTTTGTTGATTTTCTAGATGGAACATCTATCCATTGATGTCAATAGGGTGTTAAAGTCCCCTACTATGTCTGCATCATTGTTAATCTCACCCTCAATGTCCATCAAGGGATGCTCTATATATTTTCTACATACTGTATTTAGGTCTTCTACATTGGCTGTGTAAATGTTTGCAAGGGTTATACCCTTTTGTTGGATTGCACCTGTAGTGCTCTTTTTCATCTCTCTCTCTCTCCTTTTTTTTTGATAAGAGTAGGGGAGATACTGCCCTGACCAGTATCCAACTGGCAACCCCATCTGGGGCTGATGTTTGAGTACAAAACTATTTTTAGGGCTTGAGGCTGTCATGCTCTGAAGGAGCTATCCTCAGTCCCTGGGGCCATGCTCTAAACAATCAAGCCACTGGATGTGGAAGGGGAAGGGGGAGAGAAGGAAGATAGGGAGAAGGAGAGAAGCAGATGATTGCTTCTCTTGTGTGCCCTGACAGGGAATTGAACCCAGGACGTCCATATGCCAGGCTGATGCTCCATCCACTGAGGCACCAGCCAGGGCCTTTTATCTCTTACTACAGCTTTTGTTTTAAAGTTGTTTTTTCAGATATAAGTATTGCTACCACAGTTTTTATTATTTCGCTTTCATTTGCATGAAATATCTCTTTCTATTCTTACTTTTAGACCATGTGTATTTTTCATTCTGAGGTGGGGCTCTTGTAGACAGCATGTATATGCACCTTGCTTTCTTACCTACCCTATGTCTTTTCATGGAAACATTTAAGCGATTTATATTTAAAGTGATTATTTATAGGTAATTTATTGTCATTTTATTATTTGAACTGCATCCGTCTGTTTCTTCTTCTCTTTTCCTCCTCTTCCTCCACCTTCTTGTTTTTCTAGTTCTTCTTTTTTAAGCAGGCCCTTTAACATTTCTCAAAATACTGGTTCGGAGGCAGCAAACTCCTTTAACTTTTTGTTGTCTTGGAAGCTCTTTAGTTTTCCTTTCATTAAAATTTATTTATTTACTTACTTGTTTATTTGTTTATTTTTAGAATGTGAGAGAGAAGAAGGGGAAGAGAGGGAGAGAAAAAAGTCTTATCAATTTCTTGTTCCTTATTTATTCATTAACTGGCTGAACCTTGCATATGCCCTACATATCTTGATGTTGGATTGAACCTGTAACCTTGACATGTCAAGATAATGCTTTAACCAACTGAGCTATCTCACATGGGATAGTTCTTCCATTTCAAATGATAACTTTGATGTGTTAAGTAGTCTTGGTTTTGGGTTCTTGCTTTTGATCACTTTGAATATTTTATGTCAGTCTCTTCTGGCCTGAAGTGTTTCTGTTGAGAAATCAGCTGACAGTCTTATGGGAGCTCTCTTGTGGGTAGCTAATTGCTTTTCTCTTGCTGGTTTTAAGGTTCTCTCTTTGCCATTTTAATTATGTATCTTGGTGTGGGCCTGTTTGGGACCACCTGTTTGGGATGCTCTGTGTTTCCTACGCTTCTTTTGTGTCTATTTCCTTCACCAGGTTATGAACTTTTTTGGTTATTATTTCTTGAAATATGTTTTCAGCCCATTGCTCTCTCTCTCTCTCTCTCTTCTTTTTGGTAGCCATATGATGGAGTTATTGTTACACTTCATGTTGTCCAGAAGGCCTTTAAACTTTCCTCTTACTTTTTAATTCTTTTTCTGTGTGTCTGAGCTGCTCAGATTGGGTGTTTGGTTTTTTTTTTTTACCTTGTCTTCCAATTCACTGATTTCATCCTCGGCTTCAGCAAACCTACTGTTTATTCTTCCCACTGTATTCTTGAATTGGGTGCTCCAGGAATGTCCTTTGCATGTATGATATTCTTCATTTGTGACTAATTATTTTTTATGGTTCTATGTCCTGTTTTATGCTGGCTATCTTTGTCTTGATGTCCTCACTTTGTCCTTCAGCATCTATAAAACCATCACTTTAAACTCTATATCTGATAAATTGCTTATCTGCATTTCATTAAACTCTTATCCTGGAGATTTCTCCTGTATTGGTTACCCTTTTGTGTTTGTTTCTATGTATAAGATAGATCTGCTGTGATTCCCAGCCTTTGTTGGGTGAACTTATGTAGTAAGTGTTCTGCTGGGTTCAGTGGTCCAGTTTCCTCAATAACTTGAATTGGGTGCTACAGGAATGTCCTTTGCATGGTTTATGTGAGCCTTCTTGTTCTAATCAAGTCTTGATTGCAACAGGCCCATTTTGCATTTGATCAACCCTCAGATTGGCTGACTGTGAGTTTCTACCTCAACCAAAGCATATGACCTGCTATGCAGGTGCTGATCACATAAAGCAGAATTCACCTCAGCTGGGTTTGGTGCCTGATGAATCTTCCTTTAAATAGGCTGCTTGTGAAACTAATTGGATCTTGCTCAGTTGTTGTCTGAAGCTGTGACAATACACTGGGTATGTTGATTCTGGGCCTCTTGGTGAGGAAACTGGTGCAGGTGAATGTAAGATGCTGCCTGTGACTGGCCATCAGCAACCTGTTTAGAGCTACAAGCCATCCATAGTTTGTGGCTGCTTCTGCTGGACTTAGATGCATGTAGGAAGAACCAAGCTGCATAGCTAGACTGGCAGGTCAGCAGAAGACCCCAAACAGCTCAGGATCTGCCTCTGGCTGCCTCTGCCTGCTGGCTGCCTGTGACACTCTATCAATGAAAGAGCCTTTGGTGGAATCAGAAGGATAGAGTTAGTGGATCTCCGCGAAGAGAGAGGTGATGGTCAGGCTTCAGGGAAGGAGTTGGGTGTGGTCTCCACATCAAAGCCACAGGTCTCAGTCTCTCCCAGACTTTGCCCCATCCTCAGCAAGATGACTCTACTCAAAATCATGCATTAGGAGCTTCTAGAGCCTGGAGGGTGGGACAGTCAGGAGGATGGTTCTATTGAATCTTCCATATGGAAGAAGTGCTAGTCAATAGATTAACAAGAAAGTATGAGGAATGGCCCTTGCCTCAAAAGTGAGGAAATTGAGTCACTGTCATCCCTTGAGTCTATCCAGACTTCTACTCCCTGGCCAAGGCCACTGACTTTTCAGCAGGGCCTAATTGGCACAGAATGGGACAAGATGGAGTCCAGAGAGTGGGGCAATTGCTTTTCCCCAAGCTGGTGTTATGTGGAGGGGAGTGCTCCTCCCCAGAAAGACAGCAAATGTAGTATTGGAGAAGGACTCAGCACAAGGATCCTAGTGTCTATTCCCCTACCCCATGTCTCTCCCCAGAGCTGCAAACCCCAGATTATTCTTACATGACTCTAGTGTACTCATTCTTCCTCTGCTGGAGCCAAAGGTAGGTGGCTGCAGAAAAGATTTTGTTCATTGGGCCTTTAAGACGGTGCCATGTCTCTACAGACTCCCATCTTTTTCTAGCAGACAGAAACCTTCCTGCTTTTCATAGCTGAATGACATGTGGGCACCTGTTTCCAGCTCTGCTTCTCTGGGATGGGGAGCTCAACTTGGGGTTTAGGCCTCATGTTCTCCAGGGAAAATCACACCTCCCACACAGCTGAGATATTCCTCAGGAACCTCAGCTGCCATTCATAAGAGTGGCCACAGTGCTTCTTGCGTCTCTGCCCTTTCGACCAGTCTCTATGTGGCTTCTGTGAATCCTTGGTTATAAGACTTCTATTTATTCAGTCTTCAGTTGGTTATTCAGGATGATTGTTCTTAAATTCAGTTGTAACTCCAGTTTAGTCCTGGGAGGAGGTGAGTATATATCCACTTACTCTGCTGCCATCTTGGATTTCCCACCAGCCACTCATTTTTCATGTACTGTAAATCTTAAGAAAGCAGATTTCAGATATTTCACAGAAACAATTTGCATAATCTTATGAGAGAAATCTGAGAAGGATTACGCAGAGCAATTCAAAACTACTTGGTGTTTGAGGATCCTCTGAGTCCGTTAGGAAAAACATTTAACTCCTGGCCATCACTGTTACCTATCCCTATGGAAATAGATAGTAAACAGGACTGATGCTCATGCTGCACACATGCAAAAATGGCTATTGAATTGCACCCATTATCACTCCACTGGATTAGATACATTTGTCCAGTATCATACAGGTATAGTACAGAAAAAACCCCCACACATTTCTAACATTAAGTTAGAAAAAACTCGGAGTTTGGTCATTACCCACCAGACCTTACTGTGTTTGTCATTTCTTTCTTCTGCATGACAATTTTAGTTAGTAATGGAATCGATTTCAAATTTGTATCTACATTTTTTGTTTTCTCTGCAAGTCCCAAATGTAAGTACATTAGGGATCGTTGTTGATTGTTAGGGAAATGGAGCTCAAGAGGCATGAGAATAGCATGGCATCTGTTAGCAGATACAGAGAAAGCCATGGCCCTGGTGAGAAGATGCAGATAATGTTACAGCCAGGGGATCCTTCCTGTGCATCATATTTCTGTCCTGCTTCCAACTATGACCCAGCATCCATTGTGCCTACTACATTCTTCATAAAGAGGGTCCTGGGATGTAACAGGCTTTTCTCCAGTCTCACCTCCATTAGAGGTCCCCCCGTCCCCCGTTCTGCTGACATTCTCATAGAACTGCACATGTTACATTTTCATTTATGGCTTCCAAGGGTTTGTGTACTGTGATTGCCTGTCATTACTCACTCTTTTGATTCAGGCACACTGATTATTAAGAGACCATTCTCCTTTTGGAAAAATCGGAGGAAATTATGCAAGGATATCCAACATGGGTATGCTCAAATTCAAACCAAGGGGTTCCCAGCACTGTCTGTCATGCGTGGCTGCTGAAACACAGCAAGCTTCATACATGCATGAACACACACACACACACACACACACACACACACACACACACATTTAAACCCACAAACTATCTTTTTCAGTGGGCTTCTAAAAAGTCTACACCTCTTTCTTGATTTTCTTATCTTTCTTTAATGTCTGTGGTTTATGTAGTCTTCATGTCTTTCATCTTTCAAAGTGGTGTTCAGGCTTTTGATGAATTTTTTTTCTGACAGGCTTACTTTGATTTATGTCCAAACCTTTTTTTTTTTTTCTTTTCTGCAGCTTGTAATTTCCATTAACAGAAGATGTTTCTAGCATAAAAGTAATTATTACTGGTGGCAGACTTGAAAGAATTTTAGAATCCCCCACTGAGTTTGATGAAGAATGAATATAAATTAAAGGTTCATTTTCCTCCATTTAGAAAACTTTCTCTCCTGTAAATATAAGGCAATTAGCAGCAATCAGGTACCTTGGCAGAAAACTTTCGTGTTTATTAAATGTTTTAGAGGTGTTAGAACCAATTCTAAAAGAATACATTAAAGGAGCTTAGTTAAAGAAATTTGTTTGGGAAAAAGAAAAGAAATTTGTTTGGTCTGATTTTCTACTTTTAGAATTTCTCTTCATATTTAATTGTCACTTTAGCCAAAACTTTGTCAACTCCCTGTTTCTTTAGAAAACTCTATATGTTTTACTTTGTGTTAGAAAGTCCATACCAGTTCCCATTAGCTAGGTCTTCCAAAGCAGATCAATATGCCCCGAAGCAGGGCTCTGAATACTAATAGACTGTGTCTTCACCAGTACCTTTGCTCTCTAAAGTAATATATCTAATTATACAATGAGCATAAAAAGAATAAAGACAGTTTAAATAGGAACTAGGAATATAGGCAACACACACATTTCTATTTAGACCACAGTGCCTACTTTCTAGACATCATCAGTGATAGCCAATTGGTCTTCTCTCTCCTTGTGGTCTGCCTAGAACTTTACTCTATATCTGATTTTATATAAGGACACTCATCAGAGCAGCATCTAGATGACGTCTGACCATAGAATCAACCTTCAGGTGTTAGGACAGCAGAGGGACTCCATTCACTCTTGTATTTGGGTAGGTGGTACTGAATTATGAAAACAGGTTCTCAGGTGATGCTTGCTGGGAATGGTTTCCTTGGATGTGTTGCTTTTCACTCCCTCACTGGGATTGGCAATATGCAATCTAGTAAGCCTATGACATTGATACTAGACATGACCCAGCAGAGATGTTGACTTTGCCTATTTCACCCAACTAGCTATATACAGACTTTACAGAGGTGAGAAATATTCAATTCTTACATGTGATGGTGAGAAAAGGTTGTGGCCACCACATCGCTCAGACTTGGACCCACAATGAAAGCATTCACGCACTCTGAAACTCATCCTTGTCTTGAAGTCACTTCAGTGTGCTCTGCCTCACCTGAGACCCAAGTCCATGTTATCACAATCACATACTTTGTATGTATCTCATCTTCTAACCTGCACAAGGACTCAATTCCTAGCAATTGTCTTACATATGCCTAACACAAACTCTAATCCTGAAAAAGAAATTAACTTTACACATTATTCCAAATATTTCTTCAGTTTGACTAAGTTTGTGTTTAATGTCTATAAAGATTTAAATATTCTTTGTTATATTTTCTCCTTTGTTTCTTATGCTTTCATGATGGCCTGGGGAACCTTTTGGTGATGCTGATTTAGTACTATTATGTCCTTGAGAAGTTCAAGGTCTTTTCCTTCCTGTTGGCTCTATTGTTGGCACAGTGTCCTTCCAGTATAGGCTGGTCCCTATTTTGTCTTCTATTGTCAAGATAGTTGGTCATACCTCTAAACATTCTGACTATATTATGTTTATTTCCCATTCAATTTACAATAAAGTGGGTGATATAAATCAAGATGGTTATCAAGAATTTATCACTGTGTATGTTTTTATTCTCTTTTAAGTTTCTTTAGTTTGAGATATATGTGAAGTATCAAAAAAAATTCATCCCTCAATGTTATATATATCATGTCGGGGGGTATTACTTGCCCTATAGGAGACTTTACCTGTGTTAATGAATTTACACCCTCTTTTCTTCATGAGCTTTAATTCTGACATTTTCTGACACAGGTATGAAACTTTATATTATAGTTGTTAATAATTCAATGATTCCAATTATCAAATGTGGTTCTTGGAAATGGTCTGACGCTTCTCATTTGCCATTTATTTCAACCCCTATTGTTTTTTTTGGGGGGGGGAACAGATGTATCATTATGCTCATCAAAATTTTCAACTATTTCTTCTATAGTTGAGTTAAAAACTGTATAACATTTCCATAAGATATCTTCTAATTGGTTCATGCCTGCATTTCTTAGCTGAAAAGATGTCATCTGGTCTGATTCTTTAATGTTCTATTCATGACTATGGTGTCTTGGGGTGCTGAAAGGTGTGCAGTCCACAGTGTCAAGTCATAGTACATCTTTGGGACTAAACCGCAGGTCTAAAGAAGTTGATCTGCCAGATTTCCTCAAGTCTATTTCCCTCATTGGTCTTTTTCTGTTATTTAAACTCTTTTGGTTAGTGAATAAATCTCATACTGTTTCTATGGCATGTTTTGTTGTTATAAATGTTTCTCTCCATGACCATATAATTAATAAGTTTATTCCAAATGTCCCTTTTTTTTGATGGACCTATCTGGTTAGAATTTCTATGTACTGGTTTCTTGACAATGTTATAACTCTAGTTAATTTCTTTACGTCCTCATTTTATTGTGATTTTTACCATTCTGGGGTGTTAAATATGCCTAATTGAAAAATGTGAACTTGTTCTAATATTTGATGTATTTCCTATTTACTTAGTTTTTTCCACATTGTTGGTCATTGTCCTATTGTTTATTTTCCACTTTGAGGGCCAAACTGTTAGGCCTTTGGATGCTATTCATGAGAATAATTAAGCATAGCTTCCTAGCCACTTTTCTTCATGTTATATATCTCTTTATCAATCATGCTACTCTTGATTGTTCGTTGATTTGGTGGTCTCCTTCAGTCCTCAGGAATATGTCTATGTGAGTGCCCATCTAAAATCCTGCTTTTCATAATGACTATTATGGCCATTTTTAGTGTTTCTTTGGTAGATGAGTCTTGTGTTTCCCCATTTTTATTTGTGTGTTGAAGTGAACTTGGTATGTGGGCTGTATCTCTGCTGTATATCCCTGTGTGGTCAGCTACTCTGGCTCATGCAGGCTATTTGTCCACATGGTGGATGCTTCCGCACTCAAGTGCAATAAAAATAGTGTTCCCTCATTTTCTCAGTTAATAACTTTATCATTGTGCTCATTGGATTCTGAACTATTTTGGGTCCAGTTTTTTAAGGATCTGAAGTATGGATTTATCTTGATTTGTGTTCACTGAAATACGATTGGTTCTTAGCTATGTTTTAAATTTATATTTTCTATATAATGTTATTCCTCTACATACTTTTTAATGCTTTGAATGTTCTATTTAATGGTAGTCTCAAGTGCTCAGATTGGTGTAGCTCTTTCCTGGACTGGCTCTGCCTTTTTTTAAGTTTCTTTTCCTTTTTTTTTAAGACACATACACACACACACACACACACACACACACACACACACACACACACACACAGACAAACAGATAGGAAGGGAGATGAGAAGCATCAACTTATAGTTGTGGCACCTTAGTTGTTCATTGATTCCTTTCTCATATGTGCCTTGACCTGGGAGGCACCAGCCAAGCCAGTGACTCCTTGTTTAAGATAGCAACCGTGAGCTCAAGCCAGCGACTATGGGCTTCAAATCAGCCACCTTTGGGCTCAAGCCAGTGACCACGGGATCATATCTATGATCCCATGCTCAAGCCAAGGAGCTTGTGCTCAAGCCAGATGAGCCCATGCTCAAGTCGGCCACCTTGGTTGAGGTTTTGAACCTTGGTCCTCAGAGTCTCAGGCCGATGCTCAATCTACTGTACCACCACCTGGTCAGGCAATAAGAGCAATTCTTACAATCAAGTATTTTAATTGTGTTATTGACATCCTTTTGTACTACTTAATTTTTTTTGTATATCTTGTCTGTTCATTTTAGACCAAAGGAGTGGTATCACTGACTAGAATTGTACATTTTTTAATTTTCACTCTGAATTTCTGTCACTGTTTGTTTTATACATGCTGAAAGCTTGTGTTAAGTAGAGACATGTACATAGCTCCTGCAGCTACTGGTAAACTAGCTTTTTATCAATATGAAAAATTTCTCTATCTTTTTCTTTTCTGTTTAGCCATTTTATCTAGGAGGAAGGCACAGATAAATCCTCCCTCTTCAGATCATAGCAATTTTAATCTGTCCCATAAACATAGGCACTAAAATCTAGAATTAGAAGAAAATATGGTAGTCAAATGCAAAATACTTCTTTATCTTTTAAAATGTTTTTTTATCCCCTTCATTTTATCTTCCCTTGTTGTTTTGTGGTAGGCCCACCTCTGGTTAACAAAAAGGCTATTTTTTAAAATTAATTATAGATATCTGTCTTTCGAGAGATTTTATTTAGCTGCACACACACACACACACATATATATATATTATATATATATATATATATATTATATATATATATATATATATATATATATATATATATATATATATATATATATATATATAATATATTTACTTTAGCTAGATGTAGAGTTACTCCTGTAAATTTATGTTTTCTATTTGTCATTATTTTGTTCTTTCTTTTATTTTTTTTCTGTACTGGATTTAACTATATATTTTTCCTCATAAGGGATTGCTTTCTAAAAATCAAGCATGAAATCACAGCCTGCATATTTCCCATAGCGGTTTTTATTTGACAGAATCACACTGACAAGCAGAACATGGGGAAATAATGAGGAGGAAGGCAGGGAGGGGGCGGGCAGAGCTCAGGCATCTGCTACCACAGAATATGTTCAGACTTCCACCAGAAGGAGTATGAGAAGATCTCGAAGCTTATGGTCCTGTGAGGTATCCTCTGCTATTTTATATTTATCTCAGGATTCTTGACTTGATACCATCATAGATAAACCACAGTCATATTATAAGCAGCTTTATTTGCCTTTATCTAATACCAACTAATGTTTATCCATATTTTATGCAGACAGTACTCACTATGTTTAGTTATCATCCAAATGCAGCAAAATTCATATTTTACTTCTGTAGTTATGTGAAGACCTAGTGTTTGCAGCAATTATTATTTTTTTCTTTGATGCAGCTGTACACCCAGTGCACAGTGTCAGATGTCTACTCGATCTCACTGCCTGAGCAGACCAGGGTCCCCAGCAATCTCTGCTCCTGCTCTCTTCCATCCACACACCTTCACATACCGGAAACTGAACATGCCTGGGTGTAACTGTGCAGAGACAAGGATGATTTGTGCCACCCTCTTAACAATACTAGTGGTCACTTTTATTTATTTTTATTTTTACTTTTTACCACTTACAAATTCAATTTAATGGGTGACATTGATCAATAAGAGTACATAGGTTTCAGGTGAACATCTCTATAGCATTTGAACTGTTGATTGTGTTGTGTGTCCATCCCTCAAAGTCCAATCATTTCCCATCACTGTATATTTGTCTTTCTTTTAAAAAAAAAACATGAGAGAAAGAGACATAGAGAGGCAGACTCCTGCATGCTACTCAACCAGGATTCACTGGCAATCCCCGTCTAGGGCCGATACTCAAATTGACCAAACTATCCTCAATACCTGAGGCCAACACTCAGACCAACTGATTTATCCTCAGCACCTGGGGCTGACACTTGGAGCAGTCGAGCCACAATCTGTGAGAGGGGAAGAGACAGAGAAGTAGAAGTGGGAGGTGGAAGAGAAGCAGATGGTAGCTTCTCATGTGTGCCCTGACCAGGAGTTGAACCAGCGTTGTCTGCACACCCAGTCAATACGTACTCTATCTACTGAGCCAACTGGCCAGGGCCTATTTGTCCCTCTTTACTCCCTTCCTCCAACCCTCCCCCAGTAATCACTTCACTTTTCTCTCAGTGGGTCACTTTTAATCTCTTCTTTGATTTATCCTTTCAGAAGCTGAGGAAATTCAGCTTTGCCATGGTCTCCTGTTATTTCTCTAAGTTATAAGAACCAGGTTGAGATGGATAAAACCATGATCATGCTGTCTCATATAATCACCAGCTGTCGGTTCAGCAAAATCAAGAGATCTTAGCACAAAATCAATTAGCTTGATAAAATTGCCTAGAAAACCTGGGAGTCACTATAGAACTCACATTTGGTCACACACCATTTACAGATTCTTACACGTAAGAGCTTATTTAATTTTTAAGTCGCCTTAACAGTGAGATCCTAATATTTTTTGTTATCATTTTATACATGATGAAAAAGTGGTGTGAATCCAAGGTCATAAAGCGTGGAAGGAGAGGAGACAGGACCAGAATCCAGACTGGAGTCCTGTCTATATAAATGTATAAGAGGGTTTTTTGTTGTTGTCACTGTGTTGTTTTTAAGATGATCAAGAAATACGTGTTATGAGAATCATATTCATGACCAAAGGCATCTCAAGTTAATGACATACTCAACATAATACAGAACAATAAAAATGAAATCTGTATTTTAAGAAGGTGAAATATTTTGATTTTTCATACACAGTTTTAGTGACATACATTCACATAGTCAGTGAAGAAAGTTGGGGACACCAGACACCCGTGTATTGGAACCCTTTGAGATTATAGAAAAGTTCCAAAAACGGGAATAGTCAATGTGGCAACTATTGCTGAGAATCACAAATAAATGTGGATGCAGCAAAGCTCATTGTACCTGGTGACATGAGCATCATTCATAACCCAGAGAAGAGATTTCAGTTGAGTGGTGAAAATAGAAGCATAGTCAGAGTAAGCTGAAAATGATGAAAAGGAAAAGAACTTGAGGCACTGGGGTGGACATCTGTTTTGAGAGCTTGGTGTCTAAGTGGGAGCAAATAATTGGGGCTATTGGCAAGTTGGGAGGTTCAGGAAAGTATTTTAAGATGAGAAACACTAAAGTCTAGTTCCACTTTTAACTGTAAGTGACCCTTAGAGAGTAATGGGAAGGACAGTTTATATCTAAATTCCTCTTTTTTTGGGGGGGGGGTGACCTTGAGAAATGTGGTTCTATGCAACTGGATAATATTTTGATGCAACAACTTATTTATTTAAAAATGTCTCTTGCCCTGGCAGGCTAGCTTAGCAGTAGAGCATTGGCCTGGCGTGTGGAGGTTCCGGGTTCGATTCCCAGCCAGGGCACACAGGAGAAGTGCCTATCTGCTTCTCCACCCTTCACCCTCTCCTTTCTCTCTGTCTCTCTCATCCCCTCCCTTAGCCAAGGCTCCATTGGAGCAAAGTTGACCCGGGCACTGAGGATGGCTCCATGGCCTTCGCCCCAGGCACTAGAATGGCACCAGTTGCAAAGGAGCAATGCCCCAGATGGGCAGAGCATCGCTCCCTGGTGGGCATGTCAGGTGGATCCGGGTCGGGCACACGCAGGAGTCTGTCTGACTGCCTCTCAGCTTCTAACGTTGGAAAAATATAAAAACAAACAAACAAACAAAAAACACCCCCCAAAAAATGTCTCTCTTTTCTTACCCCTAAGTCAGGCACATAACCTGCTCTGTGACCATGTGTCAGGAGAGAGATGGAAAGTAGAAACAGTCTGTGGAACAAACCATCAAACCCCAGATATTTCTCCGTGCTACTCATGTAACAGCAGCAAGTGTTACAGAAGTATTTATTGAGTAATTTTTACTTTCACCGTAATACTTATCACAGTTCTGTTTTATACTGTCTAACCTGCTCATTGTCTTGTTTTTCTCCTGCCAGAGTGTGAAGTCCATGGAAAAGCAGTACTGGCACATTGTGGGCACTCAGCAGGTGCATCACAAATGAATGAGTGGATGGCTGAACCAGTGACAGCACCTTGCTCAAGGTAGGAAGAAGATTCAGAACATAAACAAACTCGTTTGGCTCGAAGGATAAAAGGAAGGTTATTTCCAATGCTAATGCTATTATTAGGGCAAGGATGGCAATAGAGGTACAGAAAACAGCTTCCTGAGACCTGAGCTTGGAAGGAACCTGAGCCATTGTACCCAAACAGAGGACACCTCTGAGTCACTTCTAGGACCAGGAAGATGCACTGCAAACAGCCTTTCTAGACACCTTAGTCCTCAGGAGGACAGAGCTGCGCTGGGACCCTGCACACGGGGGCATCAGGGCAGTCAGTGGGGAACTGAAGACCCAGGAGACTCTGCACCAGTCATGGGCATGGAGGGCGCAGAGCATCCTGCAGAAGGACTGACAGATGTTACGCAACCTGGTGAGAAGTGGACTTGATATATGAATTTACTTTGAGTTACTTATCAAAATGGAGTTTTATATATTGCAGAGCTGGGTTTGTGGACTGAAATTTACACCCACCTGCAGCAAATTTCTAGTTATTTCTATTGAGGTCATTGACCCAGAAGAAACCAGATGTTGGCATTGGGAAAAAGACTAAGCATTTGGCCAAGCATTGGTAGTGCTTATAACAGTGTAGTCAGACCCAAGGAAGTGTCCTTGCATTTGTGAGGAGCGATGGGGCTCAGACAGGTGCCCGAGGAGGGGCCATGAGAGCAGAAGCCAAACATAACGGTATATTGTTAATGCTTTTAATAGAATTTGAAGAGTCAAAAGCATGCAAATGTGGGTGACCCTGAAAACTGAAAAAAGTAAGAGTGTATTCAGAACTGCGCATCTCCTTCCACACCATCCTCTAGGTAACAGCTGCTTCTTGTGCACCCAGGCGTCCTATGCAAGCACACATGTGTGCACATGCATACACGCGCATAGAGTGTGTAGAAAATGCCAAAGGATCTTTATAATACTTCCTGGACACAATAAAGAGAATAATTATAGGATTAATGACAATTCTGTATACCAGCAATGAACAATTGGAATTTGAAATAAAAATACCATTTAATAGACTACAAAAATGAAATATTTAATCTTACGTAACTGAGTCTATAGCATATAAATTGTACCCAGTAGATCTATTTTTGGTACTTATTGGAGAAAAGCCACTCTAGAACATTTTTTGGATCAGTGACTTTTATGACGTAACACTGTCTTCAAAGAGCCTCCAGGCTAACGGCTAAGGAGAGAGCCTCATCTTTACTGATGCTATGCAATCCAAAATTTAAAACATATATAATGTGACTGTAAATTCTCTAATATGATATTTTGTCATCTATTTTCCTACATCTCAAATAATGTCTTATGCATATCATCTTTTAATATGTGGAGTTATCCAAAATTAGTTTCCAACATGTGCTTTTTTAATGCTGTATCTTCATTATGTCAAAATAAAGTATCTTTTTTCCCCTCCACCATCTCCAGATTAACAAGCATATATTCCTTGAAAATATAAGAATTCCTTAGGTTTCCACTCTCCCTGACTTTTGGATCTGGTCCCACTGAGACATTTTATCTGGACCATCCCAAAGGAAAATGCAATGGCAGTAGTTGTTTGGAGGTAAAGAGACAGAACCAGCCCAATGTGGAGTGAGAGGGCATGCTTCCTAAGACCAGAAAGTTTGAACCTCAGCATCCAATGGAAAGCCACTGAGTGGAAGGTTAGTGTGAAGTGGCTAGGAAAGGTTAAATGCTTTGACATCACTGACAAGGAATGTGCAGAAATGTCCCTGGTGCTCCAGTTTGAAACAGAGGGAGTGGAAATCTTGCTTAATGTGCCTTGTTGGAAATATAGCATGTGGGCTCAATATCAGTGATGAAAATGCACACTCAATAGCTAAAAGACCATCAAGTGCACTGCCTTGTGAAGACATCTCTTTCCTCCAGCCTCCAATGATGATTGATGTTAAGCGACATGAATGTTTGTCAAGAGAGTACACAAAGCCACATTTTACCTGATTAAGAGGGCAAAAGCAATGAGCTCTTCCCTGCATTGCATGTTGGGGTAGTATAAGGGACTCATAAGTGTTAGTTAGACTTGCACTTCTTAAATGTTATCTATATAAATACACATTAGCAAGTCATTTATATGAAATATTTAAGCATACTGGAGGCAGGGGAGATGGGTTGGATGAGGTGTTTCTGATGTGCAAAACAGGTTGGATTCTGAATACTCTAGTCAGATGGGCTGTTTCAAATTCACTATAATTTGTTTTCTGATTTGGGGTAATTTAGTTGTTTTTGTAATTTTAGTTTTTATACTGCCCCCCCCCCCAATCTAACAAAAATATTACAACATGGAGGAACATGGAGCACTGAAAGGTATGCTTTTATAGTTGATTCCATTTATTATAATTGTGACTATTGGAAATATGGAACAGTAATAAACCACACTTTTATAAAGCAATTACTGTCTTGAATTAAAAAAAAAAAACAGAATGGAGTTCTGGGGCATCTGGAAGGGGAAAGTTTTAATTTTTGCATTTGCTTGTGCCTGTTCCTTTGCAGGGACACAGTGTGGAAGAGAGAACTTCAAGCCATTTCCATGCGGACCACAGGCGAGGTGGCGCAGAGGCACTCATCCAATGCATGAGCTTCCTTCCGTAGGCACTGCCACACATGACTTGTAAAAGAACATGGCATGTCCCTTTTCTGATATTTCAGTATCCCTCTGGGGGTGGATATATGTGATGTGGCGTGGGGAAGAAACTCTGTTAAAGGGGGAGGTATTATGAAGCCTCCATGCCAACTACTGAGGGTGCTCACAGACTGCAGAGTTCAGCTGCGCAGAAAGCAGAGGTCTGGGGAGCTGGGGTGGGGGGGATTTCTGCCGTGGATGGGACAAGTTAAAGTGTGTGTATCATATCACTGTAAGGAGTCTCTTTTATAAACCTATACAATTATACATCCAATTAATATTTTAAGCTCTCAATTGTGTGCCAGACACTGTTCCAAATCAGATACTAGCATCATCAGATCTCTCGGGGATACAGCTTTCTAGTTGGTTGGAAGGACCATAGACAATCCACCATTACATAAGTGCTAATAAGAGAGAACTCTTCTGGGATGATGTTAAGTATAGGTTTGTCTTCATTGCATTGGTAGATCAGGCGAGTTCCTCTAACAAGTGCCATGAAAGCTGACAACAGGTGAGTAAAAGCTGGAGGAGAGCTAAGCACTTTGGGAAGAGGGAGGAGGAAGGAAAAAGGGCACAGGGCCGAAGGGCCAATGGCTTGCTTTGTCCAGGGAGACGGAGAAGGGTGCATTGGCTTGATGGAAAAGTCAGGAGGGGCAGCCTTCCAGTTTCATTTGGTTTGCTCCTTAATGGAGTAAGGATGGGACATAGAGGAAAGGAGGTGAGCTTCAGGTCCAGCAAACAGGGGAGGTGAAGGCCACAGCCTTTCCCTGGCCAGCCTCAATGTGGGGCAGCTGAAAGGCAAAGCTTCCTCTCTCAGGACCACCGGCTCTCACAGAACACAGGTCCATGGTGGTATAACTGTGTGCCGCTCCTCTCTGCTAGGTCTGCCTAGCTCCCTGAGGCTGCTATTCAAAAGTGGAAAAATATAGAATTTTGTCGAGGAATGGGCCACATAACATGGTAAGACTCAATTTTTGCGTACAGGGAGGGGCAAAGGTAGTTTCACTGTTGTTTCTCTGGCAAACAGTACAAAAAATAATAATTGATAATACAAGCAAACACCGTGTTTTGTGTACTCACAATTGTAAACCTACATTTGCCCCAGCCTGTGTTATCACATCCACGGTCATCCTGGAACTTTCATCAGACTCGTATAGGAATCTGAACAGTGTCTGCACTCTGTATAGTAGAACTTGGTGTCTGCAGTCCTTTCTGGGGGGAATGTAGTCTTTCTGGTTTTGCCATGTTGGCCTCTGCCAGCCACACCAGTGTGAGTCTGCCCTGAGAAACTGAGCCACGCTGAGTGGCATCCAGGTGCAGAGCCTCCAGGATTGAGGAGTGGGTCCTGGTCTGGGGCTCCTCCCCAAGGTAATGGTCTATCCCATTATCGTTTTTCTTCAAATGGCAACAGGACCCTTAATAAACCTAGAGTCTCACTATCTCAGAAAAACAAACAAACAACAACAACAACCGAGAAAAGAATTTAAAAATTGATTGGATGTTTTTGGCTACTCTTATCCAGAACACTTTATAAACTGACCTGTGTCCCCAGTCCGTCCCCCAAACATCCTGTTACATCTGCATACTGAACAGTGAGCACCATGTTCTGATCCACCTACCATATTCACTGTCTGTTTAAACGGACATTTTGTTAGAAGACAATGAAACAAATGATTTTTCTCCCTCGGCACCATGGCTCATTATCTTACCAAAATGTCGCGCAAGCTGATAGAGTGGTTGATCACTCCATCGGAAGCCGCACAATAAAAAATAAAAAAAAAAAAAAGGAAAAGAAGCATCTTTTAGAAAACAAATATCATCAGTTTCATCCAGGATAACTTCCTATAAATTATCAGTAGGTTAGAATCCGAAGATGCTACTAGAACTGCAGATAGGTTTAGAAATCATTTGATGCTTCTCCTTCATGGCGTGATTAGGGAAACTAACAAAACTAATTGGAGAGAGAGACTGAGAGGAGCCCCCCGCCCCTCCCGGGCGGTGAGCGAACGTGTACATGGTGGCCTGCAGATGAAGCTATGTGTTTTCGTGCCAGGCTTTGTTTACAGTTCTGAAGCACAATGTGCCAACAGATAACTGCACAGATCATGCACGTGCACCGCATTGAATTGTTGCGGAGAAATGCATGCGCCACCACACGCTCAGCTGCAGATCTCCAGACGCACTTTCTTTGGCCCCGCTCCATCTTGCTCACGCTCTCCAAACGTGAATCTCTTTCATGGTACTAATGCCCACGTTCTAAAATGAATGGTGTTTACCATTTGTGCATTCTTAAAAACTTTTATTTTAATTTTGCCTTCTTACATGCTTTATAATGCTAACATAAAATATGTGTTCTTTAGTCTATCTTTGCTCACTCAGCCGTGGTTCATTGGTTTTTGTTGATGAATAGAATTTCATGGTCTGAGCTTTTCACAGTTTATATTCTAATTTGTTTTTTAGTTGTTAATGCATATGAGGTGCTTGAAGTTTGGGAGCATTGTGGATAATACTGCAATGATTTTGTTTCGTTATGGTTTTTGATGCACGTGCTAAATTATATTTATGTGTATATTCATGTTTTGGTACAAAACAGATCAATATCTAATGAAAGCAAATGTTGCATTGTCAGCTTGATCATTAGAGAAATCGAAATACAGGCAGTCCCTGAGTTACGAACGAGATAGGTTCTGTAGGTGTGTTCTTAAGTTGAATTTGTATGTAAGTTGAAACAGGTACATTTACCTATTCAATGCAACTTAGCTGTGTGCAGGGCTCCTGTCACAGAGCTATGGCTGTTGAGCTGCTGGGGCACCAGCTGGATGTACCATTGGAGCTAAAGACACAGCTCCCTACAGTTCCCAGCGGGTGACTCAGCAGGGTGTGTGCCCTTCGATCTAGTTACACCTGTGCAATGTGAAATTCTTCACTTCCAAGCTCACCACCATGCAGGTCAGGACTCTCCTAGAGCTGCACTGTAGTCTGAGGCTCTCCTCACTGGGTCCTGCCTCCTTCTTCTCTTACAGGTGGCAGACCAGATGGTCAAAGCATTCCTGCCCACTCTTGCTCCCATACCCTTGATCTTCTTCTGCACCCCTTCCTCGTCTTGCATTAGCTTGGGTCTGCCTCCTGGAGGACACACCCAAAACAGATGAAGGTGTGTGAGCACTAAGTCAAGGAAAAAGCCCATTGAAACTACATAGGGACACCCTCATGCACTGTTCATAAGGTACTTCTTGTGACCTGTGGGGCTTCACTGCCCTTCCCACACATCTGCCCTGTGTCCTGTGTTGTTGTGAGGAAGAGGCTATTCAGTGATGACTAAAAATGCTGGAGACCTGTGGTGGCACAGTGGATAAACCTGGAATACTGAGGTTGTCAGTTCAAAACCTTAAGCTTGCCTGGTCAAGGCACATATGGGAGTTGATGCTTCTTGCTCCACCCCCTTTTCTCTCTCCCTCTCTCCCCTCTCTAAAATGAATAAAGTCTTAAAAAGATAAAAATTAAAGAAAAGATTCTCCCCTCATTTAATAATAATAATAAAATAATAAATAAAAATGCTGGAAAAGTGTTCAGTTTTAAAGAGACCATGGTTCCAACTACATTATCTCATTCAAGTCGGTGTTACAACCCAAGGGATGAGGCTAATTTGCAAACCTCAGTCCCCTCTTTTGCTCTGGTATAGTGTCGAGTTGAAGGACAAGAGAAAACTTATCATAGCTCTCTTGACATCTGCTGCACGAATGAAGCACAGACCCATCTTTGTGGCAGGCTTCACTGTCACTCACTTCTTTCTGTTTAGAAAGTCCCTTGGGATATGAATGTGATCTCGCTGTTCAGGCAGCTGCAGCTGATGTTGGCAGGCAGCTCATGCCATCAGTTAATTCCTTGAAGGCTGTTCTTCAGATTGTTTGAAGACACACCAGTGAATCAAGCAGAGGCTGCATTGGTTGGCATTTGGAGGCTCAGGCTTCAGGTTCTGTACAAGCCAAATTAGCACAGTTAAAACAGGGCAGTCCAATTTTGTGAGACCTGGTGGCTTAGCAAATAGCCATGCCGGAGCAAGTGTTGTTACTTAGATCTGCTCTCTGGAATGGTTCTCGTGATTCAGACCCGATTTCAGTAAAGCCCATTGCATCCTGGGCTTTTCCCCTCTCTATTGTTACAGCATCAAAACATGGAAGTCTCTCCTTAGATGTGTGACAGGCACCTCTCCCGTCACGCCTCTAGTGATTAATTACCGACAGTGCTGCCCATCCTCATGTCTGTCCTTCCTTTCTAATCATGTCATGCCTCTCCCTTCATTCCCCTTAATTGTCCAAATGGTGCAAAGTGATGCCTAGGATGAGATTCCACGATTTCTTTCACTCATTTAGGATGTATTGAAAACAAAGGAAATCTGTGTTGGGAACTGCGATGGGTTTACAAACATGACCTGAATGGCTTCCTGGGAACATAAATAAAATTTCATCCTTAGGATGGGAGATATTTACATAAACAAATAATACAAGAATATAATATTTTGTTGTTGCTGTGATAGCACACAAATAAAGAAATATGGCCACTCCAAAGATGAAGTGACTTTGGCTTGGAGGAACATGAGAAGGCTCTCAGGAAGATCTAAGGGTCCAGGCTGCCTGTTGTCTGGACCAGCCCTCTCCGTGTCTCCCTCCCCATAAATGTATTCAACACACATACCTCCTTCCACTTCACAAGTCACAGCTAACATCAAGACAGAGATGAGATCTGGAGCAATCCCACTTTGATAGCACAGGACCTGGAACTTGAATCATGTCAGCCTGTCTCAGATGGGCGAGCAGGCAAAAGCATTGCCAGTAGTGAAAACAGCATGTGCAATGATACAGAAGTACAGTAATTGTAAGACATTGCATTTGTTATTAAGATTTGAATCTGATGATGTTGAGATTTGATACTGGAAGAGTAGTCAAGTAACAGATCATAAAGTTTCATTATTCTGTTCGTTATATGCTAAGCAAAAGAGTTCCACCATCCTGTTTACTGTTTGGAAAACTCATGTCACATATCTGAAATTACTAAGATGTGTTGTAGAGACAGCTGATATTTATTTTTTAAAAGGACCACTGATATAAATTGATGACAGCTTATTCACTAGAGTAGACAGTTGCAGTCAGAACAAAGCCTGGAAAGAAATTGAAAGTGTTTATTCTATTCTCTTGATTCGCAATCACACAAAGAAATTTTCTCCATTGGCTTGCCAAAGTATAAAATTCTACTGAGCAGAATCAATATTTCATGACTATTTTAATTCTATAAATATGCCCTCAATGTCTTCAGCCAGACTAATAGGTCATTATTAGCTAATGACATAGTAGATAAATCAAACACATCTGAAGGAAAGCAACTAAGCCCTGAGAGTCAGGGAGTCCCAATAAAGAACAAAATAGAAACGTTTGGACCATTTATCAGTTGAACCAAGTGCTAGACTCAATTGTTCTTGCTTATGTTGAGAATCATAACTTCGCATTAAAAATGTCTTATAGTTTTGTTATTGAATAATAACAGTTCATGCCATTATCCTTACGTAGCACCAGAATAACATTGCATTAAACCCAGGGATATGAATTATAATGCAAGCCCTTTAAGTGGAAAAGGGGAAAATGAAAACATGATTTGATATAATGCCATCTTGGTAACTGCTCATGTTTTAGTCATTCAATATACAAAACTAGAAAGTTTCCAAATACAGAAAAAAAACCCAACATGTATCAATTTGGGTTCGGTTGCAGAAAACAGTGTTTATTCTAGCTAGTTTAAGTAAGAAAATGTTTACTATAGGAAAGCAAGTGGTTTAAATATTTGTTTGGGAGAGCTGGAGTAATAGACTTTAAATGAGTTATCAATCTATCTTTGCATGGGAATCAACATTTAAATTATCCACATCCTGAATTCTCACTCCCTGAGATGATAACTACCTTGCGGAGGGTGTCAGAATTACAGCTCTTCTGGTGAGGGTGTCAGAATTACAGCTCCTCTGGTGTGGGTGTCAGAATTACAGCTCCTCTCAGTGATTATTATGTGCAGCCAGGTTGAGAACTGCAGCTCATGGTTGAATATTTCTGATTCCAAGAATGATACTACAGAATCATGCCATCAAGGGAACTCACATTGTTTCTACAACAGGAAATCTACTGGCCCTGTGATCTCAGTGCTATCTCCTTGACCAGTACCATGACATCCTAAATCTCTGATCCTACAGTAGGCTCCACCATGTTCTACACCAGCACAGCAGACTTCCTGTGCCTTCACATCTGTAAAAGAAAATGATACTCAAGTCCAATTATTGTTAACATAGGAACACACCTCCCGCCGCGCACACACACAGACATAGAGACCAGATGCCTCCATGCCAAACTTATAGCAACAGCAGCAGATCGCAGAAGTGTGCTTCACTTTCCCTCCCAGACCTGAAGAAATGCATCTTATTGATTAAACCTAACTCACTAGCTGCAAAGGAGCCTAGAACATGTCACTTTAAACGTTCCATCCTCTGCAGTACAAAAAGAAATAAGAGAAAGAGAATAAAATGGAGGGAGGAGCATCAAAACTTTGTTAGAAGGTCCCTGAACTATCTGTGAAGCAGGTATCTGAGAGGATTATTTGAAAGTGAACTTAAATTAATTGCAAATACATGATTCAAATTTTAGAGCACAAGATAAAATATGTACAATTGATATACTAAGACAGGAAAGTGTAATCAAAATTGGGGTAGTAAGAAAAGGAGAGAAATAAAGGAAAGAGCAATGAAGAGAAAACATTTCTAAATATGGAATACATATACCCAACTAGTTCAACCATTACTTCAGTGTGAATTATCTAAATACAATAATGAAAATACAGAATATCACAGAGTAGATAAAATAGAGTACCCCAAAATATGAGTATATTTAAACTAACCAGGGCCACCACTCCATGGATATAATTGACCTTTATAGAATACATAATCCAACAAAAGCAGAATACACAGTCTTTTCAAACTGGAAGAAATAGAGGAATATAAATCAGAAGAAAAGATATACTAAAAATTAGAGGAGAAATCATAAAACTGGAATATGAAAATAGAGAAAATTATTAAAACCAAAAGCTGATTCATAGAAAAAATAATTAAAATTTGGTAAGTCTCCAGTTAGGCCAACAAGAAAAAAGAGAGTAGACACAAATCAATAATATTAAAAATCAAAGAAAGGTAATCACCATTGATCTCATGGATATTAAAGAATATTATGACCATCTAAATGCTCATAATTTCTTTAATTTTTATTTTAATTTTAATTTTTTTAAAATTTTTATTTTATTCATTTTAGAGAGAAGACACAGAGTGAGAGAGAGAGAGAGAGAGAAAGAGAGAAAGGGAGGAGGAGCTAGAAGCATCAACTCCCATATGTGCCTTGACCAGACCAGTGCAGGGTTTTGAACTGGCAACCTCAGTGTTCCCAGGTCAACAATTTATCCACTGCACCAGCACAGGTCAGACATAATTTCTTTAATTTAAGTGAAAATCCAATTCCTTGAAAAGACACAATGTACCTGAAGTCCCCCCTAAAAAGATAATCAGAATAACTATATATCTATTCAAGAAAATGAATCAAAGTTAATACATTACAGAAAAGAAAGCACTAGTTTTATAAGATTTTACTGGTGAATTTAATCAAATATTTAAAGAAGATGATACCAATTATCTACAACATCTTCGATAAAACAGAAGTAGAAAATAACTTTTAACTCACTCTATGAGGTCAACATTACCTTGATAGCAAAACAAGACAGACATTCCAAAAAAAGGAAAACCATAGACCAACATCTTCTATGAATATAAATTCAAATTCATCGAGAATATTATTAAACTAAATTAAAAAACAGATAAAAATGATTATTAATTATAACCAAGTGGGATTTATTCCAACTATGCAATATTAGGATGTTTTAATATCAATTAATGTAATTCATCACATCAACAAGATAAAGAAGAAAAATTATATAATGGTATTGATAGATAAGAAAAAAGCATTTCAGAAAACTCAACACCATTCTTTTTTTTTTTTTTTGTATTTTTCCGAAGTTAGAAGCGGGGAGGCAGTCAGACAGATTTCTGCTTGTGCCCAACCCAGCATGCCCAACAGGGGGTGATGCTCTGCCCATCTGGAGTGCTGCTCTACTTCGACTGGAGTCATTCTAGCACCTAAGGTGGAGGCCATGGAGCCATCCTTAGCACCTGGGTCAGCTTTGCTCCAATGGAGCCGTGACTGTAGGAGGGGATGGGAGAGATAGAGAGGAAGGAGAGGGGGAAAGGTGGAGAAACAGATTGGTGTTTTTCCTGTGTGCTCTGACTGGGAATCAAACCCAGGACTTCCAGATGCTGGGCTGATGCTCTACCACTGAGTCAACTGACCAGGGCCTCAACACCATTCTTGATAAAGACTCAACAAACTAGGAATAAAGATTCCTCAAAATGATAAACATCAGCATAAAAACTCCTTCTAACATCATATTTATAGTAAAACAACAACAACAACAACAAAGAAAACTAGTTAATTTTCTTAGATTAGGAATAAGGCAAGGATGTCCTCTCTTATCACTTCTATTTAACACTATATTGGAAGTCTGAGTTAATGCAATAGACAAGTAAAGAAAATAAAAGGTATACAGATTTGGAAGAAACAATTATGCAGTCTTTGTTTGCAAATGCTGTTTATGTAGAAAAATCTGAAAGAATTTACAAAAAGCACTTTTGGAACTAATAAGCTATTTATTATAGCAGAATTATAAGATTGTAACAGAATTGTTTTTCTATATACTAGCAATGAAAAATTGAAATTTGAAATTTAAAACACAATACCATTTATAATACACCAAAAAGAAGTATTTAGGTGTAAATCTAACAAAATGTGTGCAACATGTATCTAAAAAAAGGACAAGACACTGATATAGAAAGAATACCTAAGTAAATGGAAGGACTTTCCATGCTCATGGTTAGAAAAAACTCAGTATAGTTAAGAAAGTTTTCTCCCACTTGTATAGATCTCAAGCATTCTAATAAAAATTGTGGCCACTTATTTTCTAATGCCAATAAACTAATTCTAAAAATTATATTAAAAAGTCAGAAGAGACCGAATGTCCAACATAATATTGGAGAAAAACAATGTTGGAGGACTGACACTACCAGACTTCACATAGTGTAAAGATATATATATATATAGTAGTCGTGAAATTGCAGTTTCAGTGAACTAAGAAACAAATACATAAATAGAATAAAACAGAGATTCCAGAACTAGAACTACACATGAATAATTGACTGATCTTTGACAAAGGAGCAAAGGCAATGCAGTGAAGAAATAGCAGACTTCACACCGCATAGTGCTGAAACAAGTGCCCATTCACAAACAACAAAATAGAATCTAGTCACTGACCATATACTATTATCTCTCTCTCTCTCTCTCTCTCACACACACACACACACACACACACACACACACACACACACACACTTCAAAATAGATTGCAGACCTAAATGTAAAGTGTAAAAATGTAAATCTTCTAGAGGATAATATAGTTTAAAATATTGATAACTTTATGTTTGGTGATTAGTTTTATATAAAACATCAAAAATATAATCCATGAAAAAAATTGATAAGTGGGACTTTATTCAAATTTAAAACATGTAATATCATAAAGTGATTGTTAACAGACTAAAAAGACAATCCTTAGACGTGGAAAAAATGCTTTCAAAACACATAACTGATAAAGAACTTGAATCCAAAATATACACAGAACACTTAAAATTTAGCAATAAGAGAAAAAAAATTCAAAGACACCCGAAATTAAAGTTATGTTAATCACTGTCACCTTAAATTTTATTTCAAAAGGAAATAAAAAAACAACAAAAAAATAAAGTTAAATAAAATTAAAAACAATATCAGAGCACAATGCTTATTTCAGCAGCATGTATACTAAGGTGGGAATGGCACAGAGGAGATTAGCATGGCCCCTGCACAAAAATAACAGACACATTTGTGAAGCTTTCTATATTTTTTAGTGATAGATTGGCTAAATGAATAAAAAACAGTTGAAAAATCATTTTTATTATATGTGATAAAATACCAGGAAGATAAAATAATTACAAGCATGTATGTTCCAAATATCAAAGCTATAAAATCTATGAATTAAACATTGACAAAATTGAAGGAACAAATAAGCAGTTCTAAATAACGGTAGAGGACTTCAATACCCAACTTTTAATATGTCAGAACAACTAATAAAAAATATCATTAGGGAAATAAGGACTTGAAAAGCAGCACAACAGATCAATTGGACTAACAGATACAAACAGAATGCAACACAACAAAAAAACAATACACATTTTTCTCATGTGCATATGAAACATTAGACCATGTTTTAGGTCATGAAATAAGTTAATAAATGTAAAAGATTAAAACTATACAAAGTAGAGGAGGAGCAAGATGGCGACGGAGTAGGCGGACGTACCAACTTCCAACTCCCAGAACCAAAGTGGATTACAACGCAATTTTAAGAACCATCACCTGGATAAACCAACTTTGAACAAAACTAAGTGGACTCTTCAACCAAGGAACACAGAAGAAGCCACATTGAGACTGGTAGGAATAGCGAAAACGCGAAAAGGGCTGCCCAGCTCCCCGGAGCAAACGGCAGCCCGGAGAGACCCGTGTGGCGGGAGGAAAGTTTGGCAGAGAGGGAGGGACCTGGGTCCCAGGAACCAAGCCCCAGCCTGCAGTCCCAGAGCCTAGAAGAGGCGTTTGGACAGATTTGAGATGTGAAACAAGTGAGGGAGCTCCCAGGCCTACCGTGTGGAGTATTGGGTCCCTTCCTACTCTGCTGAGGGCTGCTTAAGGTTTTGGGGCGGCAGGACGCTGAAACGCGGTTCTGTCGGCGTGGGCGGAGGCCAAGCCGGTGGGAGATCGGTCTAGCCCAGAGGGTAGGAGGGGAAGCGCGAGAGCGGTCCGGAAGCTGCGGGCCGGCCTTTAATCCCACTTACGGGGACAAAGCGGGAGGCCAGGAACAGGCAGGCCCTGCGCAAGCCGACCCTGACTGCGGGGACCGGGCTAGGACCAGGGACGGGCAGGGGCTCGCAGCTGAGCTGACACTACCAGTCCCCTCGCCCCCGGCCGGAGAAACCGCGGTTGGCCAGTATACGTGCGCGAGCGGGCTCCGAGCACGAGAACGGGGTGGACCCCGAGACGGGTGGAGGCTCGCAGCTGAGCCCACGCTATTATCCCCATCCGGCCGGAGAAAACGCGAATAGCATTCATACGTGCACGAGCGGGCTCCGAACGCGGGGGCGGGGTAGAGTCCGGGACGAGCGGAAGTACGCAGCTCGGCGGAAGCCAGCAAACACGCCTGCCCCAATAAACCTTGGTTTCCGACCCTGCGCAAAGGGCCCTGGCCTCGAGGGCGGGGCTAAAGCTCCGGACGGGCAAAGGCTTACAGCTGAGAGCACGTCAAAAGCCCCGCCTAACCCGCGGAACTGTAGCTAGCAGGCTCCGACTGTTGGTTCTGGGCGGAAGTCCGGAAATAGGCTGGGTCCGCAGCTGAGGAAAGGTGCTCACCTCTACCCTTGGTGCTGATCTTGTGGCTTCAGTGACAGCCCCTCCCACGGAGGAGAGGCAGAAATCACAGCAAAAGCCACAGTGGGCCGGCGCTGGCAACGCTCATACCCAACCACCCTAAGCACCGGCAGAGGGGGTGGGGGGCCTGCAGATAGACCACACCTAGAGAACACAAAGGCAACACCTACTGGACTCCAGTGGCCACAACTTGCTTATACACAGAAAAAATGGGCAGGCAGAGGAATGCAAACCAAATGAATCAAGAGAAATCCCCAGAGAAGGACCTGAATGAACCAGATATAACCAAATTACCGGAAGCAGAATTTAGAATAATGATAGTTAGGATGTTCAAAGAAATTAGAGCAACAATGGATAGTCATTATGAACACCTAAATAAAGAGATAACAAGTATAAAAAATGAAATTGAAATAATAAAAAAGAATCAGACAGAAATGACAAATACAGTATCAGAACTGAAGACCACAATGGAAGGAATTAAAAGCAGGATGGATGACGCTGAGGATCGAATAAGCGAGTTAGAGGACACAATAAACAAAGGCACAGAAGCAGAGAAGAAAAAGGAAAAGAGACTTAAAAAATGTGAGGAAACTCTAAGGGAGCTTTGTGACAACATGAAGAGGAACAACATTCGCATCATAGGAGTGCCTGAAGAAGAGGAGAGAGGACAGGAAATGGAAACTTTGTTCAATCAAATCATAGCAGAAAACTTTCCTAAATTAAGGCTGGGAAACACTCCACACATTCAAGAAGCACACAGAACTCCATTAAAGAGAAACCCAAAAAGATCTACACCAAGACACATCATAGTTAAAATACCAAAGCTAATGGATAAAGAAAAAATTTTAAAAGCTGCTAGAGAAAAAAAGGCTATCACCTACAAAGGAGCCCCCATAAGGATGACATCAGACTTCTCAACAGAAACACTTGAGGCCAGAAGGGAATGGCAAGAAATAATCAAAGTAATGCAGAACAAAAACCTACAACCAAGGCTACTTTATCCAGCAAGGCTAACGTTTAAAATTGAAGGAGAAATAAAGAGCTTCCCAGAAAAAGAAAGCCTCAAGGAATTCATAAAAACCAAACCAATTCTGCAAGAGATACTAAGGGGCCTCTTGTGAACAGTTTAAAGGGAGGAATGAATAGAGCAAAAGAAGAATACAGCTTTAAAGAATAAAATGGCAATAAACAACTACATATCAATAATAACCTTAAATGTAAATGGATTAAATGATCCAATCAAAAGACATAGGGTAGCTGCATGGATAAAGAAACAGGACCCATACATATGCTGTCTACAAGAGACACACCTTAAAACAAAAGATGCTCATAGACTGAAGGAAAAAGGATGGAAAAAAATATTTCATGCAAATGGAAATGAAAAAAAAGCAGGGGTAGCAATACTTATATCAGACAAAATGGACTTTAAAACAAAGGCTGTAGTAAGAGATAAAGGAGGACACTACATAATGATAAAGGGAACAATTCAACAGGAAGATATAACTATTGTAAATATCTATGCACCAAATATAGGAGCCCCGACATACATAAAGCAAACTTTGATGGATATAAAGGGCGAGATTAACAGCAATACTATCATAGTAGGGGATTTCAATACCCCTCTAACAACACTGGATAGATCCTCAAGAAAGAAAATTAATAAAGAAACAGCAGACTTAAAGGAGACACTAGATCAACTTGATTTAATAGATATCTTCAGAACTTTTCACCCTAAAGCAGTAGAATATACATTCTTCTCAAGCGCTCATGGTACGTTTTCTAGGATAGACCACATGTTAGGACACAAAAATGGTCTCAATAAATTTAAGAAGATTGAAATCATATCAAGCATTTTCTCTGATCACAATGCCATGAAACTAGAAATTAACCACAAAAGAAAAACTGAAAAATACTCAAACACTTGGAAACTAAATAGCATGTTATTAAATAATGAATGGATTAACAATGAGATCAAAGAAGAAATAAAAAAGTTTCTAGAAACAAATGATAATGAGCATACATCAACTCAAAATTTATGGGACACAGCAAAAGCAGTTCTGAGAGGGAAGTTTATTGCACTACAGGCATATCATAAGAAGCTAGAAAAAGCTCAAATAAGCAACCTAACCCTGCATCTAAAAGAACTAGAAAAACAACAACAAATAAAACCCAAGACAAGTAGAAGGAAGGAAATAATAAAGGTCAGAGCAGAAATAAATGACATAGAGGCTAAAGAAACAATACAGAGGATCAATGAAACAAGAAGCTGGTTCTTTGAAAAGGTAAACAAGATTGATGAACCTTTAACTAGACTCACCAAGAAAAAAAGAGAGAGGACTCAAATAAATAAAATTAGAAAGGACAGTGGAGAAATAACAACTGACACAACAGAAATACAAAGCATTGTAAGAAAATACTATGAAGAACTATATGCCAAAAAATTAGACAATCTTGGTGAAATGGACAAATTTCTTGAATCATATAACCTTCCAAAAATCAATCTGGAAGAATCAGAACACCTAAACAGACCAATTACAACAAATGAGATAGAAACAGTTATCAAAAAACTCCCAAAAAAGAAAAGTCCTGGGCCTGATGGCTTCACAAGTGAATTCTATCAAAAATTCAAAGAAGAACTAATTCCTATTCTCCTCAAGCTATTTCAAAAAATTCAAGAGGAAGGAAGACTTCCAAACTCCTTTTATGAGGCGAGCATAATTCTGATCCCAAAACCGGGCAAAGACAACACAAAGAAAGAAAATTATAGGCCTATATCCCTGATGAATTTAGACGCTAAAATTCTCAACAAAATATTAGCCAACCGGATCCAGCAATATATGAAAAAAATCATACACCACGATCAAGTGGGATTTATTCTGGAGAGGCAAGGCTGGTTCAATATTCGCAAATCAATCAATGTGATTCACCATATAAACAAAAGGAAGGACAAAAATCACATGATAATTTCAATAGATGCAGAAAAGGCATTTGATAAAATCCAGCACCCATTCATGCTCAAAACTCTCAGTAAAGTGGGAATACAGAGATCATTCCTTAACATGATAAAGGCCATCTACGATAAACCGATAGCAAACATCATACTAAATGGACAAAGATTAAAAGCAATCCCCTTAAGATCAGGAACCAGGCAGGGTTGCCCACTTTCACCACTCTTATTCAACATAGTTCTGGAAGTCCTAGCTACAGCAATCAGACAAGAAGAAGAAATAAAAGGCATACAAATTGGAAAAGAAGAAGTAAAACTGTCATTATTTGCAGATGATATGATATTGTATATTGAAAACCCTAAAGTCTCAGTCAAAAGACTACTGGACCTTATAAATGATTTCAGCAAGGTGGCAGGATATAAAATTAATACTCAGAAATCAGAGGCATTTCTATACACCAACAATGAAATATCAGCAAAAGAAATTAAGGAAACAATCCCCTTCACTATTGCAGCCAAAAAAATAAAGTACCTAGGAGTAAATTTAACCAAGGAGGTTAAGGACTTGTACTCGGAAAATTATAGAACATTGATAAAAGAAATCAAGGAAGATACAAACAAGTGGAAGCATATACCGTGCTCATGGCTAGGAAGAATAAACATCATTAAAATGTCTATATTACCCAAAGCAATTTATAAATTCAATGCAATACCAATTAAAATACCAATGACATACTTCAAAGATATAGAACACATATTCCAAAAATTTATATGGAACCAAAAAAGAACACGAATAGCCTCAGCAATCTTAAAAAGAAAAAATAAAGCAGGAGGTATCACGCTTCCTGATATCAAGGTTTACTATAAGGCCATTATACTCAAGACAGTCTGGTACTGGCATAAGAACAGGCACATAGATCAATGGAGCAGAACAGAGAACCCAGAAATAAACCCACAGCTTTATGGACAACTGATATTTGACAAAGGAGGAAAGAACATACAATGGAGTAAAGACAGCCTCTTTAACAAATGGTGTTGGGAAAATTGGACATCTACCTGCAAAAAAATGAAACTAGACCATCAACTTACACCATTCACAAAAACAAACTCAAAATGGATAAAAGACTTAAATGTAAGCCGTGAAACCATAAGCATCTTAGAAGAAAACATAGGCAGCAAGCTCTCCGACATCTGTAGCAGCGGTATATTTGCCGATTTATCTTCATGGGCAACTGAAATAAAAGGCAAGATAAACAAATGGGACTATATCAAACTAAAAAGTTTTTGCACAGCTAAAGACAATAGGAACAGAATAAAAAGACAAACCACACAATGGGAGAACATATTCGACAGCACATCTGATAAGGGGTTAATAACTAAAATTTATAAAGAACTTATAAAACGCAACACCAGGAAGACAAACAACTCAATCAAAAAATGGGCAAAAGAAATGAATAGAAATTTCTCCAAAGAGGACATACAGATGGCCAATAGGCATATGAAAAAATGCTCAACATCACTAATCATTAGAGAAATGCAAATTAAAACCACAATGAGATATCACCTCACACCAGTCAGAATGGCACTTATCAGCAAAACAACACAGAATAAGTGCTGGCGAGGATGTGGAGAAAAGGGAACCCTTCTGCACTGCTGGTGGGAATGCAGACTGGTGCAGCCACTGTGGAAAACAGTTTGGAGATTCCTCAGAAAATTAAAAATTGAACTGCCTTTTGACCCAGCTATCCCACTTTTAGGAATATACCCTAAGAACACCATAGCACTGTTCGAAAAGAAGAAATGCGCCCCCATGTTCGTGGCAGCATTGTTCACAATAGCGAAGATCTGGAAACAGCCCAAGTGTCCGTCAGAAGACGAGTGGATTAAAAAGCTATGGTACATATATACTATGGAATACTACTCAGCCATAAGAAACGATGACATCGGATCATTTATAACAAAATGGATGTACCTTGATAACATTATACGGAGTGAAATAAGTAAATCAGAAAAAAAGAAAAACTGAGAACAGCACGATTACATACATAGGTGGGACATGAAAGTGAGGGTATGAGACATGGACAAGAGAGTGTTGGTTATGGGATGGGGGGAGGGAGGGAAAAGTGGGATAGGGAGGAGGGGAGGGACACAGAGAAAACCAGATTGAAAGTGACAAAGGACAATTTGACTTTTGGTGATGGGTATGCAACACAATTGAATGATAAGATAACCTGGAGATGTTTTCATTGTACATATGTACCCTGATTTATTGGTGTCACCTCATTAGAATTAATAATAATAAAATATATATTAAAATTAAAAAAAAACAATAAATAAATATATTGATGGTTTGATAAAAAAAAAAAACTATACAAATTATATTTTCTGATCATAATGGGAAAGAAGAAATCAATAGCAGAAAACAAGATAATACAGAAGTATATGGTAATTATCCAACATATTCTTAAATGTACAGTGGGTCAAAGAAGAGATCACAGTGGAAATTAGAAAAATCTTGGGACAAATGTAAACAAAACCATAACAAAATATATGAGCCACAGTGAAAGCAGCCCTACGCACTTACATTTTAAAAAAGAAGACTCTTCAAATTAACAACCTAATTTGTGCTTTAAGAAACAAGAAAAGGAACAAACTAAGACTAGAAGAAGAAGGGGAATAATAAAGATTAGTGCAGAGATAAGTAGAATAACGAGTAGAAAAACAAAGAAACCAGGAGATGTGAAAAGATAAACATTAACTAACCTTTATATAAATTAACTAAGAAAATAAAAATAAGGACTCAAATAACTAAAATAAGAAATGAAAAGAGAAACATTATAACAGAGTTTACAGAAATTAAAAGGATATAGGAGAACACAATGAACAACAATACACCAATAAATTCTATAACCTAAAAAAAATGGATAAATTTCTTAAAACACATAATATACTAAAACTAAATCACAAATAAATAGGAACTCTGAACAAATCTAAAAGTAGTAAGAGGATTAAACCAGTATCAAAAACATTGCAGAAAAATAATGCCGGGACTATATAGCTTCACTAGAGAATTCTCCCAAACATTTAAAGAATTAACACCAACCATTTCAAACTTTTTAGAGAGTTAAGAGGAGGAAACATTTCCAGATTCATTCTTTGTAGCCATTAATAGTCTGATACCATATCAGAAAATAATATTTTAAGAAATGAAAATTACAGACCAATATTTTTGATCCATATTAACACAGAAAATTGTGAACAAATTCTAGCAAACAGAATCCAATGGCACATTAAACAGATTATACACTATGACCAACTGGGATTAATTGTTGGAATGAAAGGATGGTTTGGCAAATGAAAATCAATCAATATAATACATATCATTAGCATCAGTAATTATAAGGGAAATGCACATTAAAATCACAATAAGGTATTACTTTTACATCTAGTATGATGGCAGCATGCGGGAACAGAAACAAGTGGTGGTGAGGATAAAGAAAAATTGGAACTCTTGTGTGCTGCTGGTGAACATGTTAAAATGGTGCAGCCACTGTGAAAATCAGTATGGTGGGTCTTCAAAAACTTAAAAATAAAATTACTTTATAATCCAGCACTCCTACTTCTTGAAATAGTTCCAAGGAATTGAAAACAGGGTTCCAATGCAATATCTGTTGTCATGCTCATAGCAGGATTATTCATGATAGCCAAGAAATGGAAGCTGACACCTGCAGTGAGCAAAGTTGTACAAACTTGTCAGTGTTTGCCCTAACTGTGGTACATATTGTTTGATTTTTGATTTGTGTTCCAAAGTTAGAGGAGGTGTTTCTAAAACAGAAACTTGGAAGGTCTCCAAAAACTATTCCAAAAGGGAATACTGACAAGTTGTATAATGAAAGTAAATCTTTGTGATTTGAGGGGTTGGTGCTTCTTGGGCAGAGGGATTAATAGAAGAAGGTCTCTCTGAACGATGTCAGTGAGTTAGAGACTTGAAGTACACATCTGTCCTCCAGTGGCCATAGGGAATTCCCCATGACATTGGCAGTTGGGTTGAAGGGGAGCTGGCAGCCTTGTAGGACACTTGGCTGGCAATTCAGGACCACCAAGAGGCAGGTTTTATAGACACAGCATTGTCTGTCAGAGGAGCAAGATGTTGGCTTCAACAGAGAGGCATTTTTCTAAAACTTACCACTGCATTAAGCAACTATGTATGCCTACTCAGGCTGGAATTGGTGAATGGGCATAGTGAATGCAGTTGTGAAAATCTGAAAAAGATGAAACTGCTTTTGTTCCGTCACAATTGTACCTATGCGTCTCATTGGCATGGAGTAGACATCACAAACAGTTCTGAGATTGCTTCTGTGGGAGGCAGTGGGGATGGTGCTTGTATTCTGGGTGGGATAAAAGACAGCCCCAGTTCACCCATCAGGAATGCTTGGTTTGGAAAAATAAAGCAATTGCAATTTTCCCAGAATGTGAATAACAAACCTGAATGTGTTGCTTCCTGTCCTAGTTTTTTTTCAATTCTCATTTTCTTCTGTTAAAAAATAAATAAAAAAGAAAGAAAAATAATTTGGTTCTTGCTGTGGGAAGATTTTCAAGTTTTGTTTTCTAAAGAGCAATGAAAAAGGAATTGTGGGCTGTATTTGAAAAGACTGCTTCACTTCTAAAGCTATTGATATAAAAGTTAAATTAAGCCTGCATGAGTTCTCTCAAAAGCAATTTAATTTAATTTTGTTTTGAGAGAGAGAGAAGATGGGAGAAAGAGAGAGAGAGAAACATTGATTTATTGTTTCACTTATTCATGGATTCACTGGTTAATTCTTGTGGTACCCTCACTGAGGATTGAACCTGCAACCTTGGCTTATCAGGAGGGCTTCCATAGTGATGTTTTTTGTCATGACTTGCCTCCTGTCACAGGGACAGTATCTCATTTTGTTGGGACTATATCTCTGAGGGTCTGCTTGGGCCAAAAGGCAGGACTGAAGAACCTTGCTCTGAGCTGGAGAGCTGATTCTTGTTCAGGGCAGCACTGAAACCCACCACCCTTTCTGGCAGAGGAAAATACGCAAGTAGGTATAAGGTGCTGCACAATCCAAAGAGGACTCTTTGACATTAGTGGTGGGGCCCACAGTGACTCTTCTCTTTGCAAAGGATGTCACTGTAAGTTGTAGATTATAGGGCTTCTTCATCAAAACCCAGGGACATTTTGCACACAGGGTCCTGTCTCTATAGTGTATCAACATAATAAACTGTGGGATGATGAAGTCAGGGTCACATGGACCTACCATGTTGATGTATATGACATATATCCATTCCTATGTAAGATTATATGGGAAAAGCAAGATTCTGTACTGGTCATTTGGTTCTGGTGTTTTGGGGCATTGCAACCAGCAAGAAAACGGGTTCACCAGATCCATTCCAGGTGCCTGAGACTTTAGTAATCCACTCTAGAGTGTCTATTTTTGGAGGCAGAACAGGGATTAGAAGTCCAGGTTCTGGCTGCCTGTGTTGAATTGACTGGCACAACTTTATTTTGACTTATTCCTGTATTTGAAGTTTTCAGTGCTTGTATAAATGGTCTCTTTTCCATTAAATTTTATTCTCTAATGCTGTATTGCTAGTATATAGAAATATAATTGGTTTTTATGTATTGGTATTACAAACAGTTACCTTGACAAATCTGCTTATTAATTTTAATTGTCTCTGTAGATTGTGTTGAATCATCTATGATAGGGTCATATAATACAGAATAACAACAATTCTATTTCTTTCCTTTTAATTCTTTTCCCCTGCCCCACTTCTTAGTGTGCTGCCTTGAAATCTCCAATACAGGTTAAATAGTGTTTGATCTCAGGAATATAAATTAAACCTTTGAAAAATAAGATTGCTTTGATTTTTGTGTCAATTTGTAGATCACTTTTATCAGATTGAGTTTCCCTGTAGTTTTAGTTTGATAAGAATGCTTATCATTACTGCATGTTAACTTCCATTATCTTTGCATGTATTAAGATGATCCTTTATTCTATCAGTGTGGAGTCTTCATTAGCATGCACTGCAATCTTATATTTAAAGCATATGTTTTGTATATTTTCTTCCAGTCTGAGAGATTCCAACAGTATCAGACACATAAATAAATATATTGTCCAACTCTCATAGTCTTTTCTTCTAGATCCCACTACTATATAAAAACAATGTCAACTGGATATATGTCTAATGTTTTTAGTAGTTTTGCACAGATATGAAAAAATATACTTTAAATGTAAAATTGGAGTGTGATATGTATATATCTATATAAAATTAAATTTTCACCTAAACAGGCTGTTTTGGAGTTTGTTCCTTATCAGGAAGCACGTAGAAATCTGAACCATATTCTTTAGGAGGACCACGTAATATATCATTGGAAAGGTGTTTTATTTAGTGGGAACTGATAAACAATTATACTTCTTTCCATTTTTAATGCCTCTATAAATATTTTTGTATATAATTATTTATATTGCAGTTTTATTATTATATAATTCATATAACATATAATTTGCTCATTTAAAATACCCAGTTTAGTGGTGTTTACTATATTTATCACTACAATCAATTTTAAAATATTTTGTTATCTCCCAAATAAACCTAGTAACCTATTAGCAGTAACTCTTATTTCTTCAAGACTTAAGCAACCATTAATCCACTTTTTAAAATCTTTATAGATTTGCCAATTCTGGACATTTTATATAAATGAGATCAAATAATATGTGGGATTCTTATACTTGGTGTGATATGTTCAAGGTTCATGCATGTTGTAGAATGTATCAGTACTTCCTTTTTATTGCTGAAAAATATCTAAATTCTAGAAACACATCAGAAAAATGACATATATATATATATATATATATATATATTTTATTTTCTGTGTTATATTTTCACTTTGTGATATCCTCGACAGCATTAAATTTTTGACCAAGTCCAATTTATATTTTCTTTCTTGTGCTTTTTGTGTCATATTGAAGAAAACTTTGCCTAAACTAATGTGAAAAAGATTTCTTCCAATGTTTTTCTTTAAGTTTCATAGTTTTTAAGTCTGTGATCCATTTGAGTTATTTTGTGAATAGATATATATTTTTTGTGCATAATTTAATTTTTAGGATATTTTTCTAAAAGCAGAATTGCTGGTTCAAAGGTCAGGTGGATTTTTTTTTGTTTTGAAATATACTGCCAAATAATTCTCCAACACAATGTTATTAATTTATCTTTGCAAAACTAAGCAGTGGGAACAGAAGTTCTCCCAGATCTTAGCCAACAATTTTCCACTTTTAAGATTCTTGTCAATGTGATGAATAACAAAGTTTATCTCATTTTAATTTGCATTTTGCTAATTGCAAAGAAATCAAAATATATTTTCAATTGTTTCTAAGACATTAACTTTTACTCTGCTAAGAATTGTTTATATTATTTACCAACTTTTCTACCAGAAAATCAGCATCTTATTTCATTTGTTGATTTACCTTTTAATTTTTTATACGACTTATTTTTTTTAATTCTTTTTTTATTTATTCATTTTAGAGAGGAGACACAGAGTGAGAGAGAGTGAGAGAGAGAAAGAGAGAAAGGGAGGAGCTGGAAGCATCAACTCCCATATGTGCCTTGACCAGACCAGTGCAGGGTTTTGAACTGGCGACCTCAGTGTTCCCAGGTCAACGCTTTATCACTGCGCCACCACAGGTCAGGCTTATAAGACTTATTTTTAAGAAAATAAATAAGATGAATAAGAAAAAATAATACGTATCTAGGAAAAAAGTTATGTTCAAATATGGGAGGAATTCAGAAAACTTCCTGAGATAAAAATAATAATTTAAAAAGGAGAAAGATTAATATCGACATCAGAATATTCAACAGCAAATGGAATACAAAGAGAAAATAGACTGTCATATAAAACACCATTGGGAGAAGTATTTCAGAAAAGGTTAATACATCTTTAAGTAAGCAATGAGTTATGAACACTTTCATTAAGGATAAGGATACATAAATTAGCAAGGAAGTCTCCTGAGCTTTTTGAAGTAGCTTCTATTCATCCAATAGCATTTGTTAAAGAAATAGAACAAAAAATAATCATCAGATTCATACAGAACCAGAAAAGACCTCAATTACCAAAGAAATCCTGCAAAAAAAGAAGCTGAAGGTCTCACACAACCTGACTTCAAATTACACTACAAAGTGACAAGAGCCCAAACTGCATGGTATTGGCAGAAAAACAGATACATAGATCAATGGAACAGAATTGAGAGCCCAGAAAAAAACCCCACATGTATATGGGCAACTAATTTTTGACAAAGAGCCAAAAGCATACAATGTAGAGAAGAAAGCCTCTTTAATAAACATGCTAGAAACATTGGAAAGCCACATGTAAAAGAATAAAATTAGACTTGTTTGTCCCTATGTGCAAAAAATTAACTTTTCTGGTTCTGTATGAATGTTATGATTCTTTTTGTTCTATTTCTTTAACAAATACCATTGGAATTTTGATGGGAATTGCATTACATTTGTATATTGCTTTGGGTAGTATGACCATTTGAACTATCTTGATTCTTTCAATCCATGAACACAAAATATTTTTCCATTTCATTGTGTCTTTTTCAATCTATTTAAACAATGCTTTGTAGTTTTCATGGCATAGGTCCTTCACATCCTTTGTTAAGTTTATTCCCATATATTTTATTATTATGTAGTTTATTCCCATGTGTTTTTTTTCTTTTTTTTAAATTTATTTTTATTTATTCATTTTAGAGAGGAGACACAGAGTAAGAGAGAGAGAGAGAAAGGGGGAAGGAGCTGGAAGCATCAACTCCCATATATGCCTTGACCAGACCAGTGCAGGGTTTTGAACTGGCGACCTCAGTGTTCCCAGGTCGACGCTTTATCCACTGCGCCACCACAGGTCAGGCTCCCATGTGTTTTATTGTTATGTATTTATTGTGCAATTGCAAAAGAAATTATTTTTTATTTCCTTTTTCTGAAATTTTATTGTTAGTATATAGAAATGCAATAGAATTTTGTACATTAGTTTTATTTTGTATCTGCAACTTTACTTATTTGTTTATTGTTTCTAATAGTTTTGAGTAAAGTCCTTATGTTTAGAAAATTTTTTTTTTAACAGGGACAGAGAGAGAGACAAAGAGAGGGATAGACAGGGACAGACAGACAGGAACAGAGAGAGGTGAGAAGCATCAATCATTAGTTTTTCGTTGCCATTGCGACACCTTAGTTGTTCATTGATTGCTTTCTCACATGTGCCTTGACCGCGGGCCTTCAGCAGACCAAGCAACCACTTGCTGGAGCCAGCGACCTTGGGTCCAAGCTGACGAGCTTTTGCTCAAGCCAGATGGGCCGGCACTCAAGCTGGCAAGCTCGGGGTCTCGAACCTGGGTCTTCCGCATCCCAGTCCTACACTCTATCCACTGCGCCACCACCTGGTCAGGCTAGGATTTTTTATATAAAGACATATCATCTGCAAAAAGTGACAAGCTTACATTTTCATTTCCAAATTGAATGCCTTTTATTTCTTTCTTTTGCTTGACTGCTCTGGCTAAAACTTTCAATACCTGTACTATGCTTAATAAGAGTGGAGAGAGTGGGCAGTCTTGTCTTGTTCCTAATCTTAGAGAAAAAGCTTTCAGTTTTTCACCATTGATTATAATATTAGCCTAGAGTTTGTCATATATGGCCTTTATTATGTTGAGGTACTTACCTCCTATATTCATTTTAAGTGTTTTAACCATAAATGGATGCTATATCTTGTCCAATGATATTTTTGCATCTATTGATATAATCATATGACTTTATTTTTGTTTTGTTGATGTGGTGTGTATTATATCAATTAATTTGCATATGTTGAACCATCTTTGTGTCTCTAGATGAACCCCTCTTGATTGTGATGTATTATTTTAATGGCATTGTTGTATTCAATTTAACATTTAATATTTACCTGTCATATTTTATCCATCATCTCTGATTCTTCCTCTGTAATTACATAGGACGAGTTTAGTCTCCTTGTTTTGACAACATTTCAAATGTCTGATGGCAGAATCAGCATGGGTTAGAATTCACCATGTTATTTTTAGAGCAACAACAATTTAACCAAAAAGTAAGAACATTTCCAAGTGCCAGTATTCCTATTGCTTGCTTTGAACGATAAAGTTACAATGAGGTTTACAAAACCTAAGAAATGACAGGAAGATTGGAGCTCATGAAATCTAGTTCCTTGTTTTATCAGAAAGGCATGCCAGCCTGTGGAGGCATGTGGCCAGCCCGAGTGTACACAGCATGACTAACCTCAGTCAGCTTTCCTGCAGTTCTCTGAGTAGAATGCAGTGTAGACAAATCAAACATTTTTGCTAACATTAATGTAATGTACAAGTTTATTTTTGTTTTTTACAATTTGATATATTAACGGTGTGCTAGGTAGAGTTGCAAAATTGCTCCATTAATAATACCCAACAATGTCTTACTAGATTTCTTTCAAATAAGTTAGTGCACAACATCAAACATTAATGCCCTAGAGCGTCTGTGACAATAAGATTGGAATGTTCAATTTATACTCAGAAGCCAAGTATAGAAATAAAAAAAAAGTGCCATAAATCACAAACCTGACACACATAATAAGAAAATTACTTTAAAATTAATGGTTTTGTTTTATTTTGGGATAATTGGTTATTCTTTTCTTTCTGAAATAGTCGTCATGTTTCTTTATTGTTATATTTGCAGCATAAGCAAATTGGATGGGGAAAAGTAAGTTGTTGGCTAAAACGGACTAAAACATATATCATTGAAGACAATTTAATATTTTATTTAGTCTAAATTTCCTACAGTCTGCATTGGATTATACATCTAATAACCAGAAAAGTACCCTATACAGTCTGAAATTTTTATTAGTATTAAATTTGCATATGATTAGCTCATACCAAAATAGCTTGAAAAGCCTCTTTCAAGAAACATGTTAATTAAACATTTCTAGACTGTATTGTTTTCTTTGTTTTCCCTTTGGTCTAGTCTGCTCTCCCTGCCTGTTTGAGACCCTATGCTGGGGAACTTGTGAGAGGGGGAGGTGCCCCAGGAGAGTCCTATGAGAAGGGGAGGTGTCCCAGGAGCCCAGGAGAGACCTGTGAGAGGGGGAGGTGTCCCAGTAGCCCAGGAGAGTCCTGTGGGAGGGGGAGGTGCCCCAGGAGTCCAAGAGAGTCCTGTGGGATGGGGAGGTGCCCCAGGAGCCCAGGAGACTGGGAGAAGAAGGTGTCGCCATAAGGCATGCTCAGGTTCTTCTCCACACCCAGGGTTGCCTTTGGGGGATCACCCGCCTGTTGGCCAGTTGGGACCTGAGCTCTCTGCCCATGTAGAACAGTGTGCACTTGATGGGAAAATGCTGGGTAGACTGAGTAATGCCCATGATAAAAAGGGCTGTGAAATAAGCAAGGTATAGATTAGTGTGTAGAACAACCACAATATTAGACAAAACTCAAAGAAATGAGTCAGGAAACCCAAAATGTGTGTGTGCAAGCATGAGCACAGGGAAAGCTAAGATGCGCCCATGGCACTCATCAGATGCCCAGGAGGCATGGAAGAAGGCATGCAGGTATGCCTACATGGTCTGCCTTGGGACAAGCACGTGCCCCATCTGCTGGTTAGAGTGATGTCCAGGACACAAGAGGAAAGAAGACACACCACAAGCTTGGTCGTCTTGGGCTATAATGTGCAGTTCTAGTTTGAACCTCACGTACGCTGTGACCTCAGCAGGTCCGAGCATCTCTGTTTTTCCCTTCTCAGGAGAGTCTGATGTACAGCTGAGGGCAGAAGCTTGCTTGCTGATGAATGCTTGCTCACCCAAGCATGGTACACAGCGAAGAGTCTTAACCTGGTCACATGCTGGAATAACCTGCCTGGCTTCTGTGACATCACCATGTGCCTCAGGGGCACCCTGGAGGTTTCTTAATAAGTCCAACCTGTACTCAGCTCCTGCGGAAGAGCAATGCCAGGTGCTGAGTCTATATGAATTCATTCTGGAACTGGGCAATCAC
Source organism: Rhynchonycteris naso (assembly GCA_037038555.1). NCBI lineage: Eukaryota > Metazoa > Chordata > Mammalia > Chiroptera > Emballonuridae > Rhynchonycteris > Rhynchonycteris naso. The sequence goes on along the minus strand of CM072996.1, from coordinate 95,377,772 downwards.
TGCAGCACGGGGTGAAGGACCCACGGTTACCTGGAGCTGAGCCACAATTCCCTCTATCACCTGACCCTCGAAAGCCCTACTCTGACTGGTAGGCCACAGGAATAATTTTTGTCTCCAGGAATTAGTGTCTGCTCAGGGTCACTGTCCAGTAATCCCCCTCAAAAGTCAACCATTTCCCCCTGATTCATACACAGCCACCCTGGTTGCAGGTCTCTTGGAAGAAGAATGATAGAAAGATCAACACTAGAAATCTTGGGTAGTGTAGCAAGATCCTTCCACAAGGAGGCTCAGTCTCCCCTTCAGACTGTGGGTCTGTGAACTGACTCAAGTTTGAATACTGATTGATGGGCCAGAAAGTGTCTTGAATATTCAAGTCAGACATCTGTTCACCAGATCTAAAGATTTTCTGCTTACACAGAACAAGGACATCACAGATGCTTATTCAACATATTGTCCTTTCATTTCAGTTGTAAGAACGCTGACCATCTATCCCTAGCCAACGGCATAAATCTCTAAGGTTTGGGCCTTCTGCTTACTGCTTTGGCTCTCGGGTCCATTGCTGTCACCACAACCAGCCTGTCTTTGAGTATGATGTGCGGGGCCTCTGTCTCCACAGGCTTCCACCATTTCTACGGTGACCAGTACTCCCAGTTGGATGGCCACAGTTCCCACTGTGATCTCTGACCTACACAGCAGAGCCACTGTGAAGGTCCTTAAGGATGTTGGGCCTCCCCCCACACATTTATTTTTCCTAGTCACGGGGAAAGGTGTGTCCTCTGAACTCAGGAGATGCAAACTTTAATCCACACCAGAGCTTATTAACAATGCAGAAGTCTAACCCACATCCCAGGGATAAGAAATAAGAAGGGAGGAGAGAACTACTCTGCCATCACCAAAAGTGATCTAATGCTCACCGTCTATGGACTGTCTTGGGTGAATTTCAGTTTGATCTAACAGAAGATGCATGGGGACAGGAAGTTCTTTAATGTAGCTTCTGTGAAAACCCTGGGCATAACTAGAGGTGTGGGTTAGAACTGGTTTTTGTCTTGGGGACAACAGCTTTGTTTTATCATCTTCACCACTGAGTGACTGTCTACTCATCAGAGGCGGATTTAATAGTGGGTGCACTGGGCGAAAGCCTGGGGACCCAACTTCTGAAGGGTCCCCCAAAACACCAACTTTATACTTCTTTTCTAATGACACCAAGTTTGGTTTCATATGTGCAGTATTAACATTAATAGTACATAATATTTTTATTTATTTAAAAATATGGTTAACACATATTTTCCCTGTCTCTCCATTTTTTTTAAGGGGCTCAATATTTTCTTCTGTGCCCAGGGCCTTAACCAACCTTAATCCACTTCTGCTACTCATAATTGCATTTGTGAAGAGGAGAAACTTGAGAAAGGAGGGTAGAGAGTCTGGTGCTTCCACAATCAACCTGGACCCAGGTTGGGGGTACCTGGGTCTGGACGGCCTCATTCTTGTCACCCTCAAGTAAAAGTCCTGAAGCAGGGCTTGGAGGTAGCATGAAGACTCCATGGGTCATTAAGTTGGACTTTAGAATGATTCACACAGCGATTTCTCTAATGATATCTCATAAATCAAATCACTTGTGGGTCTTAAGACAATGCAGATTCTGAATCAGCAGGTCTGGAATGGGACCTGAGATGCTAAATTTCCACCCGACCAGGTGATGCTGATGCAGCTGGTTTGCAGAAAGCAACCTGAGCAGCAGGGCAGGAGCACACCCCGCATCAGGGCCAAGTACCGATTTCCATTCAGGAGTGCCTGAAACTTCCACATCTATGAGATGCTCAGAGTTAAGAATATATGATATCTGTCCATATATGGTATTTATCGTATTCCATCAAATCCAAGTTGCCACAGATGGTTATAAGATGTAAGTAATTCCCAATTTCAGGAATGTTGAAATGTGGAGAAATTAAATGATCAGACACATACCTGAAGTCTCTATATGCATGTCATTGTACTATACATAGCACATCCCCACCTATAATTTGAACTTCTGTTCTTTTTTTTTAAATTTTATTTTTATTTATTCATTTTAGAGAGGAGACACAGAGTGAGAGAGAGAGAGCGAGAGAGAGAGAGAGAGAGAGAGAGAGAAAGGGGGGAGGAGCTGGAAGCATCAACTCCCATATGTGCCTTGACCAGACCAGTGCAGGGTTTTGAACTGGCGACCTCAGTGTTCCCAGGTCAACGCTTTATCCACTGTGCCACCACAGGTCAGGCTGAACTTGTGTTCTTAAATGAGATTTTTGTGCTTAGAGTTAGCCTTTTGCTGTTTGGGGAAATATGAAGTCAAATACAACTGGGGAAAGAAAAAACCTCTGATATTTTGTTCTCTGCTCCTCTCCCTCCATTATCTTACTTCTGTTTAAACCTGGAACCCAGAGAAACAGAACAGTTTAAAGAAAATCAATTGATGACTAGTCTGCATGGTATGGATTCATTTCATGACAGCTTCCAACTCCTTTCCCCACTATCTTTCTTTAATACTTGGAAAGCTTTCGAAGAAATAGAATAAAAAGGGGCGGGTGCTAAGGGAATTGGCACAAGGAATGGTGAACACTAAGAATGTAAAGAATTTTATAATTTAATTTACAGGTGAATGAGATATATACCCTCTATCTGTTTTTAAACTTATATTTCTTTGCAAAACATAAGCAAGTTTATTGAAGTAAAAGTTATTGTGCTTCCAAAAACTATAGGATAAGAGGCCATCAGCTGCCCTAGAACAGCCTGTAGGAAGGGACACCTTTCAACTACTATGTGGAGAACCCACAGGAGGCAGCCAAAGGACCTAGTTTATTTGGTTTTATTTTTTAGTTTTCTTATGAAACTCATAGTAGATCGATAGCTACTGCAAAGAGAAGAAAAATATCCTAGCTTTTGCCATGTACCGTTCTGTGAAAATGTGATTTAAGCAGTTTGAAGAAGGTGTTCTGGGAAAGAAAGGGCCAGGACTGAGTGTCTTCGCTTGTCTATGTGGCCATGATTCCCTGTTCTAGACGTTTTCCTTCTCATTGTGGCATTTGTCCTACCCTGGTGGGGTCCAGGGTCATTATCCAGGTCTATTTCCCTGAATAAGCTGAATGAATCTGAGCATGTACTAAGTTTCCATCCCGGTTGGGAAAGATGATGGGGCTGGGCATGTGAGACTTGCTCTCCCCTGAATTCTATTTCGAGGAGAGTTTGAATCTCTTGAAGAGAGTCCTCCAAAAATCCAGGGGAGTAGTTTTTGTGGGTCCATACAAATGTGAATTTTTCTTGGTGGAGAGTTCATGGTTTTTATGAGATCCCAAAAACAGTTCCAGATGCTGTATGTTAATTCTCTCAATGGTCTTGGACTCTTTCATCTCTTCTTAAGTTCCCAACCTTTCTGAGATGCTGTGTATACATCTAAAAGTTTAGTTGCTCTTCTTGAGGGTATGGGTAACAAGACCGAGACTTTTAAATTATTCTTATGCCTCAACAGCTTGGTAACCGAGCTATTTTAGCTCCTGAGGCAAGGCCATGGAGCCATCCTCAGAGCTCCTGGGGCCAAGTTGCTCCAACTGAACCATGGCTGTAGGAGGGGAAGCGAATATGGGGGGTGGGGTGGAGAAGCAGATAGTTGCTTCTCCTGTGTGCCATGACTAAGAACAAACCTGGGACATCTGTACACCGGGTCCACACTCTACCACTGAGCCAAGCAGCCAGGACTCAAACATTTATAGCTATGCCTCATTTTTTGCATTTTAAATTCAAAGTGAAAAGTTACTTGATCTAAATGAAAAGACTCTTCACAGCATGCTATGCAAGCATACATTTGGAAGATGAGTTCAATTCTTACTTTTAAGGTTAGTCTTTGCATATTGACATTTAACATTTTAATATTCATGTTATTGCTTTACCCTTCCATGTGGCCTCCATGGTCTCCATAGCAATGGTCAATGCTGATGAAGATTTTGTGCTGTTTCTTGAGAAATATAATTCTGTTTATAATTTTTAGTTAAACATAAACATTTTATTTTTTAGTTCAAAGCCACAAAGTATTTTAAAAAAACAATGCTGCTTAATTGCCAAATTAAAGAATTGCTTAATAATACAACAAATAGTTGTAGATTTATAGTACATTATGACTAGTGTTGAGATTCAGCCGGCTCGCACCAGCTCAGCAGAACCAATACCTAATTTTTTTGTTGAGTTCGGCGAATCAGTTTTTACAATAGCACTTGTAATCAGGGTTCTCTCTAAGGTGGGCACCTGGGCAGCCTCCCAATGTGGAAATCACAAATTTACATTCCTTACTCTTTTTTTTTTTTTTTTTTTACCACAGCCAAGTGAAGTTTATTATATCCTTACTCTTTTTTAATGTTCATCTGTGCAACAGTGTATTCTAAGCACCAATAGTAATGTTCATTTCACCTATAGGTGAAGAAAATTGCAAGTGAGGATGCCAATCAAGAAACAATATGAAAATATCTTAAATAACAGTGTTATTGTTTTTTGTTTGGTATCATTTAATATGTTTTCCTTAATACTTTAAAACTCTTATAATCTAGTTTTGTGCACCTCTTTTATTGTTCTTATTTAAGTATTAAATGCATGAAATAATAAACTAACTTTTAGTATATCGTTTTCTTATACTTAAAATGGTCATCGGGGCAGAGAACCAGTTGTTAAATTATTTGAACCTCACCATTGATTATAAATGAGAAAAATATTGTAACAGAAATGTACAGATTATATATATACTCCATAAAATGAGTGCCTACTTCCATTTCTTATACTTGTTTCACATATAGCTAAACTTTAATCTCCCATATTTAATCACTGACCCCACCAAAGGCAACCTGGTGGCCAACCCGCAACCAGCTGGTATACCTAATGGGTGGCAGGAATGTAGGGTCAAGTGTCTGTCTCACCGCCAGGAAAACTGAGCTATCTCTAACTGCTAGTGTCCAGGCATACTTCGATTTATCAGCAAACACTGCATATATCTTTAAAAGATTGTAGAGAGGCAAGTTGCCACAGGTCACCTCTCAGATCTAAGCACATGTTCAGATGAGAATTCTGTTCAATTGCAGATGCTGCTAGATGAGACTGGGGCGGGGGGGGAGTTAGGAATACAAAATGGAAGCTTACTGGATTCATCTTGGGTTAACAAAGTTCAACTCTTAATAATTATATTTAGTGAGTAATAATCTGAGACATAAGATTCATAGTAGGTGACAGTAAGCAGCAGAGGGAAACTGGGACTTCCCAGTAAGTCAGATAATACACAAGCACCCAATTCTGTTCAGTTTCAAGGAAGCAAGATTTGCCTGCTGATTTTTTTATTAGATTATTTTATCCGTGCTTATTATTTTCTTCCTTTTGTTAGCTTTTTTGGGGATTCATATTTTTATTACTAATTCCTTAATTTAGATAGTTTGCTCATTATTTTATGTTTACTACTTTTAATATAAATTCTGAAGGTTATAAATTTCATGGAAAGCCCTGCTTTGTACTGTCTTCTTTAACCCAAGTAGTTCTGGTCAAGTCAACCGGTGGTCACAAGTGTCTGACTGAGCCAGCACATTAATGATTATCTCTCAGTTTGGAGGGAAAAATGATAAGAGGCCAGTCAATGATTTAACTACATGTTTAGCAGAGTGCATGGGGCATGTAATGTTCACATTAAAGACAGGGACTGTTAAAAACGTCTTACATTGAAAATACAAAGGCACCAATTAACGTCTCTAACATATGCATAAGGCAAACGCAAACACAGTCTAGATAGACATGTCACCAGCATGAGCTCAAGAGTATTAAAAAAGTCCTGAAATTATTAGAGGCTAGAAAAAAAATATATAAAGCTGTTAGTTGTCATGGTAATGGATAAAATCTTTTATCAGCAATTGGGAAAATAAGAAATTGGGCATATGCATGACATTACCTTTTTATAATGTGTCAGAGATAAGAGGAAAATTTTCCCTAATTAAGGTGGGTTTTTTTTCCCCTACCAAGACCTTCCTGAATGTAACAGATGGCTTTTGCACAGGTTGTTAGCCAGGTTTTAGGATAAGTGATCAGTCAACATCTCAGTACCCAGACAGACTAAGCAAGTCTCAAGGCAGAGGCTGACTTGCAGGCTATGCAGTGTGAAACTAGTCCTGTGTGGTTGCCTCTGCCGTTGATGGAGCATTTGGTGGTTGGAGGGCCTCGAGCAATCTGTTCGCCCATGTGGCCCTCAGTGAGAACTCTGAGGGAATGTCTCTGTATGGTCAGAGCACGCAGAATTCCTTTAAATGGTAACTAAGTTATGTAACCTAACAGCTCTTGGAAAATCACAGTGCTTTCTGGATGACTACTTTGGGGTAATGTAATCTCATTTTCATACAAATCCTACTAAATGAATATATGGAGTGATGTTTCCACTTTATGGTTTCAGACAATAGGACGCTTACCAATCTAGTCCAGGTGACACTTTCTAGCCAGAACACATCATGGGGAGCCAAGCTGAGTTCCTGACATTTTTAGGTGGAAACAGGGTTTTGCTTTACTTATGTAAACCCAGAGAGTGATGAATGGCTAGAATCTTCTGCAACTTTTAATCTGTGTGCAATGTGTTATTTGCGTGCATTTCCAGGCACTGAAAGTATTTTTCTTTGCTACAACTTTATTTTTTACATTCATCCTGAGTGTAAGAATCATAAAGTGTATAAAGATGGAGCATTATTGAGAAATTGTGCAGAAAGAAGAATGTACCTTCCCAGGGTTGACTTCCCACACACCACGGAACATCCTCTGCCCTTTCTTCTTGTGAGGACACGGGAAACTGTCACTGCATTCCAGCAATAAACTCGTGACGACCCCCTATATTGTTATATCCACGAACTTCTTCCCATTGATCAATCAATATATGCTTTCTCTCTGTGGAAATGGGTTGGGATGCCTCATTAATTTTTCCATTTAAATTAGAGAAGCTATTTTTTTTCATCGTGTGGCTTTTCATTTAGAAGTAGGATTTGGAGAAAGAGGCAATTGAAATATAAATGTATTTTTGACTAACGATGAACAATGGAAAACAGAGTTGGATTATAGCCCTGTCCTGTTAGAGGCTGACCTGCAGGGACTGGAGAAATTCCATACATCCACAGCCTGGTGGACAAGTTATCTGCAAATTTGCTGTGGGGTTAGTTTCCTGCAAAGCTGAACCTGTCTATAAGTGGCTTAGTGCTCTGACTTTGTACTTCTCTTTCCTCATTGACTGTTCCCTTTTCTCCAAGGATCATGGCACCAGCTTATTTTGAATTTCCTGCCAGTTGCCTCACAAATGAGCTCACAAAGCTCTTATACTAGATCACTCTTTATTTGTTCATGAATTTTGTCATTAACAATCCAAATGAGGCACATGTTGAAGAGGAGACTGTTTTATCTTCCATTGCTGTCCTGACCTCCAGGGAACATGGACCTTCCCCTGGCATTGAGGCATGGGGACTGCAGCCCTGCCTACCCCCTCAGGTGAGGGTTCTGCCTACCATAACTCAGTGAAGACCCCAAATTAGTGTGAGGACACACTTGGACACTATTCTTGCTGTTAGTGGAGAAGTGGCTCTCAGAAGGTCTTTGTAACTTTTTATTTCTGCCTGCAATGGAATTGAATGAACCATACCCTTCTTAGCCAGATACAACAACACATTCCTTCTCGTTTTTACCAAATTATTGCACCATGACCTCTGAACTCCTGTCATTAACAGACCTATATGTGTTCCAGACTCTTTCTTCCAGGGTTCACCTCCAGGCCTTTTCTGGTCCTGACTACTTTCCAGGACACATGACCCCTGTACCTGCTCCACAGAGGCTGACCTGGTCTGTCCCACGCCCCATAATCTGGGACAGGAAGTGTGGCTGAGGTTGACTTCTCCCCCTCGTTCTGCCCCACCTCCCAACAGTGCTGCTTTCTCTCCCCTCCACCACTTCCTGCCCTGATGTGTGCTTCTCCTACTGCCCTCCCGGCTCGACACTCTCAGGATATATTCTACGTGCAACAGGAGGGTTTTAAGCACATCAGTTATATGATCAGCTATCTCTGGCTTCTTTGTGGGAACGTGAGTTGCTGGAAGGCAAAATGGAAGCTGGCAGAACTAGTCTGGAATGTTTTAAGAGTCACTCTTGCCAAAGATTAAACCATGATGGAGGAAAGCAACCACACTGCATGAGCCAGGAATCAGCCTTGATTTCCCTGTAGGCTCCACCCTCACAGCTGCTGCATGGCCCAGCAATGCATGTCCCACGGTCACCGCAAGACTTCAATCTCCCGCTCTCCCTTCTCCCCGTGCTCTCACCTATCACTTGGGTGACTGCCGTCACATTTGTGCTCCTCCTTTTCTCAACTTTTAAGAATTTCAGTAATGTAGCAGAAAGATGTCCACAAAATGTGGCTTTTTTAAAAAAGTCCTCAAGCCTGACCTGTGGTGGCGCAGTGGATAAAGCATCGACCTGGGAACACTGAGGTTACCGGTTCAAAACCCTGCACTGGCCTGGTCAAGGCACATATGGGAGTTGATGCTTCCAGCTCCTACCCCCTTTCTCTCTCTCTCTCTCTCTCTCACTCTGTGTCTCCTCTCTAAAATGACTAAAATAAAAATAAGTTAAAAAAAAAAGTCCTCAATTGTGCCATAATCCCAAATTCCGCTGATTTGAGGGTAAAATTCAGTCTTCTCACATGTGGCCCGCACGTCCCCCACACATTCTGCTCTTTGTCCACTATCTAACCACACTTTCTTTTTCTCCCCTTTGTGCAACTCACTTTAGCCCCTCCACAACCCACAGTTTTAGAAGCAAGTTGTGATCTGAGGATAGGCTTTCTCGTTCCCCGGGGACGGTGCATTCATTTGTCCTTCAGCAAGAACGCCATTTCCTGCAGCTCTCAGCAAACCAACTCCTTTGTTTGTCTCTTAGTTTTGGTGATACAGCGCTTTCTACCACTGGTAATTAGCACAATGAGAAGGGCTCTGAGGGGAGGGAACACATACACTGTCTCATCTGTCCCTAGATCCCCTACCATGCCTGACCTTAGTAGGCACTTGTTACTTCTCATAAGTCAGTGCATTAGAAAAGCACACTGGGAAATAAATTCATATTTTTGATGTTCTACTTCTTGTCTCCAGGTATAGTGTTTGTTGCCTGGGGACCCTCGGTTCCAACGTGACCACCTCGTGGATGTCTGAGTTTCTCTAAGCCAAGGGGAATTTTAAAACAGGGGCCACACTATGGAGGGCAGTATAGAGTTACCTCAAAAAATTGAAAATGGGACTGCCTTATGACCTTGTCATTTCACTTCTGGGAATATATCCTAAGAAACCCGAAACACTAACTCGAAAGAATATCTGCACGCCCATGTTTATTGCAGCACTATGTACAACAGCCAAGATCTGGAAGCAGCCCAAGTGCCCATCAGTAGATGAGTGGATAAAAACACTGTGGTATATGTACAAAATGGAATACTACACGACCACAAAAAAGAAGGAAATCTTACCCTTTGCAACAGCATGGATGGACCTGGAGAGGTCCATTTTCCTCAGTGAAATAAGCCAGTCAGAGAAAGACAAATACCATATGATTTCACTCATATGTGAAATTTAATAAACAAAATAATAAAGAAAATAGAAACAGACTCATAGATAGAAAACAGACTGACTGCTGTCAGTGGGGATGGGGGTTGCGGGGCTGGAAGGAAAAGGTGAAGGGATTAATAAAAAAATACCTCATAAACACAGACACAGCATGGTGATTATCAGAGTGTAAGGGGTGGGGAGGTAGAGCAGGGTAAAGGGGGATAAACAGTAATGAAAGGAGACTTGACTTAGGGTAGACACAATTCAATATACATTTGATGTATTATAGAATTGCACACCTAAATCATATAATTTTATTAACCAATGTCTCCCCTAATATATTTGATTAAAAAATTAAAAAATAGATCAGTAAAATTAAGGCTGTTTTGTACCCCCACACTGTCTGTCCCTGGGTCTGACCTCGTGACCTTGGTCTCAGCGGCCTCTTATCACCACTCTCTCCAGCTTTACCCCAAGCAGCTAGGGACAGATGAGTGACCTGGCTGGGCACTGCCTCATGGCGCATAGGAAGAGGAAGACCCTCAGGAGCCACATAGGAAGATACTGAAGTGACAGCCGGTAGGGGATACACAGACTTGTTCCATGTAGCTTTTCCTCCTGCAGTTACAGGAAATGATTCTGAATCATGCACAGCAGGAGCAGTGTGATCACCACTACGTAAAACTCCAGGCAACACATCCCTGAACACAGGTGCAACCTTCCTTTCCTGGCATTGGCACCAAGCCGCTAGCATCAGAAATCCTTCTCTTGATCAATCAACAGTCTGGGGGCGGAAGGGACTTGTGCCCTGGACGAATGGCTGGGAGATGTTGACCAAGCCTCTGATGTTTCTTCCTTGGGACATTTTCTCAACTTTGGGCTCTAGGAGCAGCTGAAGAAATGACCAGCTAAAATCTGCACAGCCATAGACACCTCCCCCAGAGCCTTTGAGAAGGATGCTGTACCAAAAACCACTTATTAAAATAAAAGCCCCACAGAGGTACCCCGGGGGGTTACTGCAGGTGTTGACCATCTATGGAATTTTGAATAACACACATCAGAAATATAAAATTTTAACCTGGTGGCTCATAAAACATATAGTAGTGTTCCGGCAGGTGGCTGGCAGTCTGCATTATGAGTGGGCTGCATGATTCACTCGTCATTATAAGTTACAGCTCAGAACAAATTTCCACGGTCGATAGAGGCTCTAAAGTGAATTGCAGATAGAGAATGTGCTTGGAATTACATCTGTAAGACACATCCCCCTCTCTCTGCAGAGTCCTGACTCCCACATGGAATGTTTACTGCAGACAAAGGATGGTCAGGTAGAAAAGACCATGGCTAGTCACAGACAGAAGTGGGTGGGAAACATTTTGCTTTGATCTTGCACTCTTCAAGAGTTAGACGAAAAGTAATTTATACTCTTATAATAGAATCCAGATATTTTCTTCTCCTTAAATTCTAGACACCTTTATTTTATCTCTAGGAAAGCTGGGCATCCTTCTTCATAAGCAGTGGTCTGAAAATGTAGAACAGATGGTTGTGTGTAGCCACAAAAGGAATTCAATGTGAAAGGAGAAACCAGTGGTCAATCTCAGCTGTGTTTTGGGAAGTCGTCCCCTGTCCCGCTGAGGGTTCTATTTCTAGCTCCACAATTTAGCAGGCAGGTTGCGTGATCTGTCCATCCCAACTTCGTGGGCTGTTATAACATTATATTATGCATGAGCTATGGGAAACACAGCCCCAAACACATAGTATGATGACTTTTTCATGTGTCACCTCGGCTCAATTGGATGCAGTCCCCAGAATTATCTTGCTAATATATACTGCTCACAAAAATTAGGGGATCAGAGAATGTGCAGATACTCCAGTGCTTTCAGTCTTTTGTATAGTGCATTTTCACCAATGAAATACACGTTGGTTTATTTCTCATTTGCATAACTGAACAACATTCTTTGACTTGCCATTTGCTTTTCTGATGTTTTTGTTTAATAAAAAGCAATCAAATGCTTCTTTTTTTTATCACTTCATATTCATTTTGAAATATCCCTTAATTTTTGTGAGCAGTATATTTCTGGTTTGGTTGATTGACAAAAGATATTATTCCCTTGTAAGAACTGCAGGACAGAAGAAAACAGTGTCATTTTGTAGACCACACATGTCTTCTGGTCATTCAATCAAATATTAACCTAGGTTTTGCTATGAAGGTATTTTGCAAATGTGATTAAACTCCCTAATCACATGACTGTTGATTAATTTAAAGTGACATTGTCTTAGGTAGGCCTCACTCAATCAGTTGGAAGGTCTTGTACCCAACCTGTGTGAAATATATTTTTCCTGCTGACCTATAGTTTTCTCTTTCCTGTTCGTGCTTTCATTCCATATGCCCAGCTGTCCTACTGCAAGTGCAGACAGACCTCCTGTGAGGCTACGGATAAATGGCTAGCTCTGTGAAGTGGATTGACTCAAGGTTTCCAGAGGCCAAAAGCATCCTGAGTAAGTCATAGTCAGTCTCATGACTTCATACAGACCTCATTAAAAATTCAGGACCTGCCTTTATTAATTATGCAGCTTCGGCAAATGCTTGCTTCCTGTTTGATGGTGCCATGAGCTCCCAATGAAAACAAGGTGTGTAAAACACCAACAAAATATGTAACACAAAACTCCCGGACGATTAATTGTGTTGCTGGTGCTATTATGGACTCCTTGGTCCCTGATGGTGGTGGGAGCAACACTTTAGTTTGATGGGAGAGAATGAATGGGGGTGCTTTATTTCAGAATTATCAGCATTAACCTAAAGCCACACTTGTACTTTTGAACTTAAACAATCCTCTTATCTTATTTAAGACTGAAGAAACAAAAGATTGGTAGTTTCAAAAATAAAGCTATTTCTTTTTGGAAATATCAGCATCATCCGTGATGAACAGCTAACCGGCCAAACCTGCATGGGGGCAGAAAGAGGTTAAGGCAAAATGTTTTACAAAGTTTGTTTATGTTTCAAAGTCAAAGAGATAATTGACACAGCAATAATGTAGTCAATGTCGATGATACTTTGCTAATAGATTGTAAAGCTAGGAGGCACAGCCACCATCACAGCAGCCTGGCCCATGTAGGTTTGCATTAGATTCGGACAGACGGTAATGAAACAACGGAGCCAAGAACTGGTGGGCCATTAGCTTTAATCCTAGCTTGCACCCAGCAGGCAAGTAAAAACACACACTGGGCTCCAAAACCCACTCATTCAGTGCTCACAAAGCTACTGACTTATCCGAGTTTCCTAGAATCAAAGGTTCCTAGTTCACCAGACTTATTCACCTCTGTTCCCTATGTCCTTCTCCCTGTACAAACTCTGCACAAACTGGCTTCTCCCTCAGCACTCCACCATCTTGGCTGGTTCTCCTCTTCTCCACGTGGCCTTTCTCTGCTCTCCTCTCTAATGCTAATCTCAGGAACCGAGAGAGCAAGCTCCCGGTCAGCCCCACTTTATAGTATAGAATCCAAACCTTTAATCAAATCTACAAACAAGGAAGTCTCTGATACAAAGTCACTTATCTGAGGCATAATGGGATTCCTCATGAGAGTGCACCACCCCACATCAAAAAGGGTGGGAAAGGCTTAGTCTTAAAACTAAACCTTAGGATATAACGTCCATGCCTGCTTACACGGCTGTGATGGTGGTCATGGCCTGTCCCCCACACCCAATGCAAACTATAAGCGAGCAGAGCAAACATATATATCATATTTACAAACGTATTTGACCAACATTGGGTGACAGGCTTCTATATGGGCAGCACCATCTTTAACAAAGTAAGCATAGTATATTTTATCTGCCCAACATAGGTTCTAAGTGTTTTTTTCTAATATCACAATAATCACATTCATAAATCTTTGTTCATATCTAATTAGTTTTGTTCATTAATTATAAAGTCAAATGTTTTAACAAATTGTTGGGCAGATAAAATATATTATGCTCACTTTGTTAAAGATGGTGCTGCCTACGTGGCCCGTCACCCAGGTGATATTAGTTGCCCTTCTTGCTTGGGATGGGCATGGTTATGTTAATATGTGTTGGGGGAGGGCTTTCACGCCAAAAGGTTTTAAAAGGAAGAGAGATCACGTTGTTCTGGGGAAAGAGTGATTACGTTCTAGGAGGAGCCCATGCTAGAGGAGAGCAGAGAAAGACTACGTGGAGGAGAGGGGAAGCAGCCAAAATGGCAGAATGCTGAAGGAGAAGCCAGTTCGTGTAGAGTTTGTTCAGAGAGAGGGAGATGAGAAATTGGGGTGAATAAGACTGGTGAGGTACAAACCTTTGATTCTAGGAAACTCAGATAAGTCAGTGGCTTTGGGAGCCTGAATGGAAAGGGAAGTGTTTTCTCATTGTGTGTATTTCTTGCCTGCCGGTGCAAGCTAAGATTAAAGCTAATGGCCCACCAGTTCTTGGCTCCGTTGTTTCATTACCGTCTGTCCGAATCAAAACTGAACCTGCATGGGCCAGGTGGCTGTGATGGTGGTCATGGCTACTGGCTTTACAAAATTCCAGAGACTGACCTTCTAACCTACGATTTTCTTTTCTTCTTACTCAGACTTCTGTGAATTAGATGACAGTGTGAAGAGTTGATGTTTGATTGACATCATAAATGCCTCTATTGTTTCATCATTTCTTGTCTTTCAATTAGATATTCTCTGCTAATTTCCTGGTATCAAAACTGAAGAGTTTGGCCTGACCTGTGGTGGCGCAGTGGATAAAGCGTCAACCTGGGAACACTGAGGTCGCCAGTTCAAAACCCTGCACTGGTCTGGTCAAGGCACATATGGGAGTTGATGCTTCTAGCTCCTCCCCCCTTTCTCTCTCTCTCTCTGTCTCCTCTCTAAAAATGAATAAAAATTAAAAAAAAATTAAAAAAAAAAAACTGAAGAGTTTGCTCTCTTATCCTATTCTCTCCTTGCACCTCAAACCACAAAATTTTTATTTGCCCTTGTCTCTTCCATTTCTAGAGCTTAGGAATGTAATCATTGTATTGAGTGAGTGGTCCTCCGTCTCGTGAAAACAAGGAAGGAATTCCTTATGCCCCTACCACTGCCCATTCCACCCACATTGGAATTTGTTCCTATCCCCTCCTTGATAGAATTTGAGATAACCGTAAGACAGTTCATATCATGTTTAATTAATAAAATACATTTTGGTTACTCCTCTTTGATCACCAAATAAAATTCACAATTTATATTTGTACCTACACAGATGGACCTAGGTGGCATCAAGTTAAGCAAAATACGTCAGAGAAAGGCAAACATAGGATTTCACTGATATGTGGAATCTAAAGAACACAACAGAAACAGACTCCTAGATACAGAGAACATTTTGATGGTTGCCAGATGGGAGGGTGGGTGAAAAAAGGAAGGGGGTAAGAAATAGAAATTGGCAGTTACAGAATAGTTATGGTGATGTCAAGTACAGCATAGGAATGTAGTCAGTAACATTCTAATACAGCTAGTGCTCGACTTATGACCACGATTGGCTCTGACAGACTGGTCGTAACACAATTTGGTCATAAATTGAGTAGGCTATATGTACAGTACTGTGAAATGATGTTATAAAAATCTTTAAGTCAAAGACAAAGACAATTTCCTCTTGGTAGACATCTTGGGAGGGGTTTGATGAAAAATATGCAAGACACAAAACACAAATTGCTGTACTGAGTCTGGGATAACAGTTGAAATGGTGCACGTGGAAATGGTAGTGCTGCCGGAAGCTGGTCGTATGCCCAGCTGGGCAACGCTTGCGCTGCCAGACGTGGAGCAGTTGTGGCTAGCGATTGTGGTCGTAAAGTCAAATGGTCGTAAGTTGTATAGGTCGTATAGGTCATAAGTTGATCAATACCTGTAACTATACATGGTGCCAGAGGGATACTAGACTTATCAGGGGATCACTCTGTAAGTTATATAAATGTCTAACCACTATGCTATACACCTGAAACTAATATAAAATAATATAGAATGTCAGTAGTAATCAACATATACACACACAAAATAATTAGTTCTGTACAGAAGTCAGGACTTTAAACACTTCTAAAGTTGTCACCACCCTCTCTCCTGGTGCAACCAGCCTGCGGGGGAAAGAGAAACAACAAACAGAGTCTCCCCTCCATTTTTCTCTTTTCTCTCTCTAGCATCTCCCCCTCCCTGGCTTGGGGATTACAGCATTAAAGGATTATGTGGTTATTTGGGACAGGTGGGTTGATGTGTAAGGAAAGTGAAGGAGAGGGCTTGCTGAACTGACACAGCCTACAAGTGGTAACTTGAATTGGCTGCTTTCTAGGGTTGGCAAGTCTGTCTCTCCTCTTTTCTACTCCTTCTGTTTCTCCTTCTCCAACTTTTCTTCTTCCTCCTCCTCCACTTCCTCCTTACCCTCCACTATCTCTTTTTCCTCCCACTCTCACTCTCCCTCCAAACTTTCTTCTACCTCTCCTTTTTCGTCCCTGAGCTGAGTGCTTAGTGGGTCTCCCCACTGGAAGTGACTGATTAAGTCCTTGACCTTTGCAATGTTCTTCCTCCAGTCAGCATGCCTCCCTCCGTCTAGCCTCCAGCTTTTTTTGCTAAAATAAACCTCCCTCTTAGGTGGGTTTCCTTAACAGCTCCATTACACTGGCTCCTTCATGGGTAGCTCACATCAAGTTCATGAGAAACATGCACTTACACTGAGAAAAATATTTCAAGCTTGGAAGTTAGGTTTTGTTTTAGAAAATGGCAGGCAGCGTATTCTTACCATGTCATATAGGAACACAGTCCCACCCAAGGATAGTTTAGTCACTTAGGAAATATTCCTTGCTGGACTTACTGTTCACTGTTTTCTAAAGGTCCCAAATGTAGTAAATGGACATGGAGACCTGTCAACATTTGTCCAGTATAGACGCAGATGATTTGTTTGTGGTAGAAAAAGTAATCCCAAAGATTAGCGTCCACTGTCCTGTTGATCATGAACCAATATTCTGACGGACCCAGAAAGCTGGCCCACATATTCATGTACCATGTTTCCATATACCCAACTCTTTAAATGTTCTTTGAGACAGCCTTACCATCTTCCTATTCCCTGAGTCACTAAATCTCTTACATATCCTCATCTACATGTTTGTATAGAAATTCTACTTTCTCTCCTTGAAAAATAATACTCTGTCACCTATGACCTGCACCCTTGGATGGACATGCTGCGTATAAAGTCAACTTGTTTTTTCTTTGTGTGTTCATAAACCAATAAATAAACACATATTTTATGCTGAAAAATTTCAGATGTAAGCCCCACACCAGCCAGCTGTCTTCAGGGAAGTCCAAAGAGGACACACAAAGCTCTCTGACCGGTCCCTTCAAACCTTTTCTTCAGGCTGAACCAAGTAAAAGAAACGCCCTCCGCTCTCCCATGTGAGGGGCTGCTCCAGTCTTGTAAAAACATCTACAAAAAGTTGTTTGTCCAAGACCCTTTTACTTTAATACCAAGAGTCTAAATCATCAGAACATCATGCATACTTTCCGATACCGTTGGATAAATGTTCAGGGTGTGGAGTACAAACACTTCCTGATGTTATTCACAGCTGTGCTGAGTAAGGAGCTGGATAGACTCATGTTGAACTAGTCTTTTGGAGTTGCTGATGGGAAGTCCTACATCATTCAGATTTTCAAAAATTTTCTATGTGATCATTTTTCCCTTTCTCTCTGGGAGAGTTTATGACTTAATTATTATTGTTAATAACCAGAAATATTACACTGAGTGCTTTGTAGGAATCTTGTCTCTTTGTTCTGCATTTTTCATTGGGACTTTTAAATCTAGAAAAATATGGAAACTCATATGCTTCTGTTACGAAAAACTTTCTTTAATGTTTGTTTTTCCATCCTTTCTCTTTATAGATTTTGCTTTATGAAAATTGATTATTTACTTGAACCTTTTAGAAGAGTTATCCAATATGATTACCTGTCTTACATTGTTTGTCTGGTTCTTTTAACCCTGGCATCTGCTAAATTGACTCAACTTCAGTTTGCAATTATTTAATTAAATTTTTAAAAACTTTCTTGTTGTGAAAAATTGATTTTAATCTTTGGCTATTTCATTTTCAGCCACATGTTCTTGCTTCGGAATTCCATCTGTTCTTATTAGTTTGAAGATATTTATTATATTTTTAAAAATATATCATTTTGTTCTGTTTCTGGCACGGTTTGCTACTTTTGTGAATGTAGATTCTTGTAATCTGAAATAACAACAGACCCAAAGCTATTAATGTAAGTATTACCATGGTCAGTTTTAAAAATTGCCCTAAGTAATGAAGCCTCATGACCCTTGGCCTAATATCAGTATTATAATTACATAGTGGAGACAGATTTTTATTCTAAGATATTGTCATTGCTTCTACTGCCAATCTGGTTGATGTATAAGCCTCTTTTATCTGTGGGCTTATAATTGCTTTCTCAGAACTGGATGAATAACCTTAATTTTCAAACATTTCTATCATTAAAAAAAAAAGGACCATTGCCATTAGCAGTCCCCCCTTATCTCTCCCGGTCCTCCCCCTTAAACCTCAGCAGGTGCTGGTCTCCTTTTTGGTCACCTCCTCTGGACACTTCATATAAATGTCATATGGTACTATATGTGGTCTTTTACAACTGCCTTCTTGACTTGCCGTAGTATTGGTGATAATTTTATATTCATGGTGCATTTTCCTGTTAACTCTACCTGTTCAATTTTCCGAACTCATGCAATGCCTCTTCTTGTTACAATTTTCAGTTAGGCTTGGACCAAAAGGCTTCTCTCTGACATTGTAGGAGAGATGAATATTTTATTTTCCAATTACACTGTAGTTTACCCTGAATATCAAGAATAGTGAATACAACTTACTTAGACTTTTAAATGAAAAAATAAAATAAAATTTAAAATTAAAAAAAATGGCACCTGTCTCTCTGCTGTGCCCAACGTGATAGCATTGCACTGAGACCGGAGCCGCCCTGAATTCCCCACATCACATTGCACTATGTGTCAAAATATGGAGTTGTGATGTTTCTGTTTCTTTCTAACACATTTCTTTCTTTCACTAATATATATTTTTTGCTTCTTAATTCATTCAAAGATCAACAAACTGGGTTTCCTCAACATATCTGCAAGCAGGACTCACAAATTTCCCTGAGTCTCCAGTCTGTCTACCAGTCCCTGGTGTCTGCTTCTTTCTTTTCGGGCTACAGTGCTCCTCCATCAGCCTCCCGACAAGCTGCTCCCGTCTGGGACAGAACACAGCCACTTGGGTTCCCTCCTCATTAGTTCCCTCTACACACCACTTGTCTTAAATCACATGCAGGAGCTACGATTATGACTGAGGTTTCCCAGTTATCATGCGTTCCCCTCTCGGAGGGGTTAGATTGCCTGCGTTACTGAGCACCTCTGCATTCATGGAGTCCCAGAAACACCCTAAGAGAAGCTTCTACACTATTACTTAAAACACCAATGATTTCAGGTGTAAATTCCTTTTTGCCCAATCATTCCAACAAGACTTCTAACATACTGTTTGGCAGCCATTTCCCCTTTTCAGTATCAAAGTCATCACAGGAAACCCAGCAGGTGGTATACAGGACGACCACACCTAGACGAGTTGATTACTGACAACCAGAAGGAAACAATACCATTATATTTGCTCTCTCAGATTGAGACACGTGTTGTGCCCACCTGTACACCTCACATGCTAGAATAAGGTGGACTAAAACATACACAGAGAAAATAAGTCCTATAACATAGTGTATAATACAGTAGAAGAAAAACAATAGCCACTCCACACACTATAGCATTTTTAATACAATATACACTTGTTAACATGAATATAGATAAAATCATTGGAAAAATCTATGTAATCATACAGGAAAAAAATTTGCTTCTGATTAGAATAGCAAATTCCTTAGCCACATCCACGGGCCCTACCTGCCACACAAAGGAGCTCACATAGCATGTTCTGCTGCTGGCTGGTACGTGCATATGTAAATATATATAATGAATTTAAATCACTTTTATGGTTTTACTAGTTCAGAAATAAAGAAAGGTCTTGACCCTTCAAATATATAAGCTTACTCAGTTATTAATGGAATACTTGTATACTAACATTAGCATTAAAAAACGAACCAGGTAAAAATTTTAGGAAAATGTGATATTTGATCAGTTTTATTTTTAATGCCCTTTTAAGGAAATGGCATAACTAATTAGAGTGTTAACCATTTTCCTAGTAAGAAAGCAAATGCAATGTTCTTGTCTTTTGGGTAAAATGCTGCTTCTTCGCTCTGAGTCGATACAGTTAGATAGTTGGGCTCAGGATATAGAATACATACCTGTCAGGCTCCCATGATGACTGAAAGATGAAAGCTGTTTTATAGTGGAAACATTCCTGACAGCCTCTGACTAACGATGCCCACAGTAACGAGAAGCAAATGAGGCCTGTGACAATTGAGAAAGTGGAAGCCGTGGTACGGATCTGAGCAGGTGGGCACAGGCTGCTCTAAGTAAACGGTGAAGGAGCCATGCTCGAATGGCAGCAGAGAACCATCAGAGGTAGCTTGTCCAAAAGTCTGCAGTCCTCAGTGACACTTGGTAAATTTCCTGTGTACTTTCTGGACACAGTTTCGGCTTCTTGTCCTCTCCTCTTTAGACACGCTAAGCACTTGTGTCTTTCTCCTGTGGAATCTAAACCTACCAGGGGCGAGGTTTACTTGTGATCCAAGCAGGGAATTCTGTGCACATTGCAGAAACTCAGAAAAAGCCTGTTTGGCCCTGGAGGGTGGACTCAGTGGATAGAGCGTCTGCCCAGCATGTGGAGAAGCGGCCATTGGCTTCTATCCTTCTCCCTCTCCCCCCCCCTCTCTCTTCCTCTCCTGAAGCCAATGGCTTGATTGGTTTGAGCATCACCCCAGGCACTGAGGATAGCTCCATTAGTCAGAGCATCAGCCTTAGGTGCTGAGGATAGCTTGGCTGATTCGAGCATTGGCCCCAGACAGGGTTGCCTGGTGGATCCCGGTCAGGGTACATACAGGAGTCTGTCTTTCTATCTCCCCTCCTCTTACTTTACAAAGAAAAGAAACTTATTTGGTTTTATATGAGGCTTAGTCTTCCCGTTATAACTGTGGCTTGCTTTGATAAAGGTGAACACAGTGTCAGAATCCTTAACTGTTTGAGTAGTATGAATGTTCATGCCTCCTCACCATCCATTTAAACATTTTTTATTTTAAAAATGTATAAGGGCAGCATTAAAAATGCAAATGTATGTTCTTATTGTTTCAATAAATTGGTTACCAAACAAACATGATTTTAAGTTAATAAAACTGAAACTGGAACTAATTTCATTTTTTGAAAAAAACTCACTCCCAGGAGTCAGTGAGCATGAAAAACACTAACTACTCAAAGGGTTAACACTTGAGATCTGAAAATAGGTGGGGAGTGTTGGGGAGTGGGAGACACTGTGCTCCAAGCTCAAATGAAACAGGGCAAAATCAGAAAAGCCACACACTGTCGGGATCTAACGAAACCACACTGTCAGCAGGACCCTGGCTGCGGCCCTTTCATTGTCGCCACAGGTCTCTGCTGATTCTATGATTCTTTCACGAAGACACCAGAGTCATCTCAAAAGATCAAACAATGATATGTGTAACACAGGCATGCTCTATGAAGATGGACTAATCCAGACTTGGTTGCCACAGATGGTCTCAGAAAGTTCGATGCAAAACACCTGAACACAGACACAGCTATAGGATACGACTTTGTCTCATCCGTTGTTGCCACTTTGAAAGCCACACAACAGATGCATTAAAATTTGAGTCCATTTCAATGGAAAGATATTAAATAGATTGGCCCTGAAAATCTTTGCTTAATCCTTTTATTGTTTTTTTTGTTGTTGTTTTTGGTTTGCTTTTTTTTTTTTTTTTTTTGCTGCCATTAACAAATGACAGTTTTCATTATCCTGGAAATTAACAACTGGAATTGGTCACTAACTCAAGGCTCACACGCACTGCAAATATAAGTTTGTGTCTAAAGACCCAAGGAAATGCAAATCTATAAAAAAAACCAGTTTAGGAATAAATAGATAATGACATTTACAGTCTGATATATATGTATATATATATATTTAATTTGCTTCTATGAGGTTTTTCTTAAAGAGCAGTGGCTGGTATAACCTGCCTTGATTTATATATTTTTTACAATTCATAAATTTTCTTTACAATTTCAAAAAAAATTTATAATTTTAGAAAACCTGGCCCTGGCTGGCTGGCTCAGTGGTAGAGTATTGACTTGGTGTGTGGATGTCCTGGGTTCAATTTCCAGTCAGGGCACACAAGAGAAGTGACCATCCGCTTTCCCACCCCTCCTCTTCTTCCTTTTCTCTCTCTCTCTCTCTCTCTCTCTCTTCTTCTTCTTCTTCTTCTCCTGCAGCTATGGATGGATTGGTTTGAGCACATCAGCCCTGAAAGTTGAGGATGGCTCTGTAGAGCCACCACCTCAGGTGCTAAAAATAGCTCAGTTGCAAACATTGTCCCAGATGGGCAGAGCATCGGCCCCAGATGGGGATTGCTGGGTGGATCCCAGTCCAAGTGCACGTGGAAGTCTGTCTCTCTATCTCCCCTCCTTTCACTTAGAAAAGAAGAAAAAGAAAAATTTTAGAAGACCTGAAAAAAAAAATCTACAGGCCAGAATGTAAAAGTACTTGACTAAGTTCACCTTGGGCCTAAAACCTAGACTAAGACAATTGGTGGGCATCATTGCATTACTTCCTCATTAAATTTTAATCATATCCTTTTAATCTTCTGTTATTGAAAGATTTTATTGATATTTTAATTTTTAAAAGTCTTGTTTTTAATTAGTACATTAAATATTATACAAATAATTATTTTGAGATGAGGTGTGTGTTCTCATCTTTGCTCTTTGCAGGTCCAGAAAGGCATGGCTCCAGTGGGGCTGTTGTGTCCACTTTCAGAATGGACTGAACTCATTTTGCTGGTGAAGTTGGTGCTGGTCCTCTTCTGAGCCTCATTTGAGACTCACCACCGGGAGCCTCAGTTCTTTTCAAGTGGTTTCCTGGATTTCACGACGTGGTCCTTCTGGTCCAAAAATCACATGTTTTTAAGGACAAAAAGTTGAAGTTGTCCATCTCAAAGGCCTCAGCCTGGAAACTGTCAGACTGTCATTTCTGCTATATGCTGTTGGTCAATAGAGTCATAGAGTGTACCCATTTCAAGAGATCAGGAGTCAGACTATGTCTTTCAAAGAGAAAGGCAGCAAAGAATATGTAAACATGTTTAATGTTCTGAAATGTTACCGACAAACTTCTGGGTTTCAATTCAGACAAAGTCCCAACCATATGACACATTTAGATGTAAATCTTTTCACAGAGATTATTTTGTTTAAACACTTTTGAGTCTCACAGAAACCCAATAAGTCAGCCATTATCTGTGATTTCAAGTTAACAAAGGACAAAACATTGCTCGGCTACTACTAAGTAAATAGAGCTGCCTATCAAGTATCTATGGGGTGATCCACCAAGTTACTCCTTATCTATCAGCTTTTCAGCTAGCAAAATTAGTTATGTTGTCTTTTGTCTTATTTCCATTGCCTTATTTCTTTTTGTACTTACTTTTGTTTTTTGTACTTACAAAACACACACAACTCTTTAATGACATTTTAGAGGGTTTTCTGGAGAGACCAGAAATTAATGCATGCATTAATCTTGCCATCTTTAACTGGACCTCTATTCCATGTGTTGATATGGACATTGTTCTACATGGTTCATAATTAATCAGATGCTTGATCTTCAGGGCTGGGAATATTGATATCCTTCTTTGTGAATGGGGCAACCTAGGGCAGCTTACCGCTAAGAGTGTTGGGTTACCACTCTCCTTACCTTAACATAAGATGACAGGCTTATGACCTGTAGGGAATAAAGAGGTCTTTGAACTGGGCTCCACCTGGCACATGAGTGCAAGGAACTGTAACAATTAAGTGAAAAATTACACGTTGATTTGTGAGGTATTCAGCCCCTTTCCTTCAACTCTAGTATAAGGTAAGAGTCCATTTTCATTGTGTTCCACGCAGATGTCGAATTTTCTTACAAAGTTTAGTTTTAATTAATCAAAAATTCTTAGCAATATGCATAAAGGGGACTAAGGTTGTGATGAATAGGAAGTAGAGTATAAAGGTGGAGGATGCTTGTCAAGAGCCTGAGAACCAGAAGGGCACTTGAACAATCCTGAGCTCATAGAGCAAATAAGGATGATCTGAGCTACATAAGGAAATCAAGGACCTGATAAAGTACAGAACTCCATCAGAGTAAAGATCTTTTTAGGGGTGCTACTCCAAACAACGTCCATTTTTTCCTGTGTTTCATATATACTACAACCATATTGTTATTATTTCTTGTGAAATAACCATCTCATCTATAAGACTATACGTTTAGGAAAAACAAGATCTATGTCTAAATAATTTATTATTTTATTCTTATGGCTAACATGATGGTTGGCACATAGAACATGCTCAATGCATGCTTGTAGAAGAATGAATTGAAAGACTTTCACTTCCAGGGTGCTTATGGACCAGATAACCTGAAGACATCTTTCTGTAAAACACTTAGAAGTGTTGCATTACAGATAGTGAAAAAGAGCAAAGAAAAGTCCCAGAAATTCTAGCAGGAGGAGGAGAAGAGCAACGATTGTAAAATAAAATAAGTCCAAAGCTTTCTCCATAACAAAGGCCTACTCTCTGTGGGAAGAGACAGATGGAGCATGTTGTTATATCCAAAAGAAAAGCAATTACCTGATTCTCGACACTCTCCCAGACATCCTGCCTCACTGAAAGAGGGGAAAAACACTTTGAAGGTCACATACCAGGAATATGCGCCCACTAAAAGAATGAGATTTAATCATATATTTATAGAGTGTCATGAATCAATGTCAATGTAGAGTAATGGTGAGAACACTAGACCAAGAGGCAAGAATTGAAAATTCTAGTCAGCAGTGTGGCCTCGGGCAAATCATATGACATCTCTCTCTGCCTCAGAATTTTTCCATGTAAAAATCAGTAGACTGAAACAGTTGGAATTTGAGATATGGGAATTGGTTTTATGGTTGGCTGTTATGATAACTTGAACAATATATGTGTTTATATTTCATCTCAGCAACAGTCACTTGGTAATTTGAGTAATTTTACATTTCACATTGTTAGTAAATACATTAAAATTGTGATATAATAAATGTATAGTTAAAAATTTTTTTTCATATAATGATGCTAGATATTCCAATGTAACATTGACTGTATAATACTTGTGATAATCATTATGATTAATATTTATTGGCTGCTCATTCTGGACGGGCCCTCTAGTCACTTCTTTACATGTGATATTTCATTTGATTGTCACAACTCCATGGGTAATGTTGTCTTCAGTTGTATTTTCCCCAGAGAAGAGCTCTGGGTGTGAATAGCTTATTAGAAGGGTGATCATAAGAATTGTGAGTGGGTCCAGAAGTGGGACAGGGAAGAGAAGGGACGAGGGAAATAATGAGCTTATTACTGCTGTGGGCAACTGAGGCTCTCATCTTCCCAGGACCATCTGACAGACTGTTCTGAAGCACACATCAGAACTGTACCACTGAATGAGGGTACCCTGGGCACCTGTCTGTGGATGTCCACCATCCTGGGCTGAAGGGATGCCTTATGTTTGAAGTCTGCCTGGAGAAAGGGCAAGTACAGTCCCATGACTGAGGATACTTTCTGGCAGAGATTTCAGGAGATGAGCACGGGAGATTTGTGCCAGGATGTTGGAGAGGCCGCAGAATGAAAGGCAGGAAATCAAGGATATCTGGTGCAACTTTTTACTTATTCATTTTTATAAATTAAGAAAAATGCCCGAGGACCCACAGTTCACAAGTGGAGGAACTAAGCTTTGAAATGCCAGGCCGTTGGGCCTCAGAGTGTATGTTATCTTTTGAAATGGAGATTTAGTAAAAATTCATCAGGGCCTCCAAAGCAAGCAATCTGCTTCATTTTGTAATAGTTATAAGAATTTAAGGACATACTAATAATACCATTTTGGAAGATTAAATGTCATTTTAAAATGCTGAGTTTTAACCTCCAAGTTTTAATGCACTCTGAAATATTGGCCTCTGATAGGTGAAAGCTTATTTTGATTTTTTTTCCAATCTCAAAAATACTCTTTTTTTGCCCAAGGAGACAATGCAAATTTTTATGCAACACTCATTCATTTCTCTACCCCATTATTCATTTATTCATTTCTTAATGTTCAGAAGCTTCTTTTGTTCACCTCTTCTTATATAAAGTTTTTTTCCCTCCAGTCAGTACCCACCCTTAGCGTCATTTGTGAGGGCTACGGAAGAGCTTGCCTCCAAGTTCCCAGTTACACCATCTCTATACATTTTCAAAGGAATGTCTTAAACATATGTTACTGGAAAGCATTTCTGTGAAGGGAAAAAAGCATAAAAATGAAAGTGACATTTACTTACTTCTTAATTTGCTTTTCTGTAGGCGTTCCTGCCAATTGTTGCTCCGGCTTGTAGGAGAGGTTCCCAAACTGTGGCTCCTCAACCCCAAGTTGCTGCATGCTTCATCATCTGTCCTCCCTCCTGTGTGCTCTACAGGGAACTGGAACAAATAAAGGAGATAGGGCACCAGTTGACTGAGGAAATCCGGGTTTACCATCTAGTGAAAATTATTTGAAATCCCAGGTTTGAATGCAAATTTTAAAGGCTTAAGTGACTATAAGCAATCTTCTTCTTAGTGTATATCCCTCACCAGATGGAGCAAAATAATTCTCACTTCATAAAGGACATCACGGTCTGATGTATTAACTTTAAGATGGGTTGAGAAAAGGGGGAAAGTGAACAGAATTTGCTGCAGCACGGGAGAAACATCCTTTGCTGACTGAGTGCCAAGCACTGCACCCTAGAAGAACTGGTGAGCCCAGCAATCTTCAAATGATCACAGCCTTGGAAACCCTCCACAATTTCCATTGAAATTGAAAACTGGGGCACAAAGTGAGAAGTGTATTAAAGACACACATGTGAATAATGAGACTGGAATGGAATGAGATGGGTACCCCACAGTGTCCTCTAGTTTAATTTGGGGAAATGTGTATATTTGATGATACCATTGAACAAAATGGTGGGGTGGTAATCTCATATCTGTCAATCATTAGCCATATACCCTTGGATACGTTGCTTAAACTGTACCTTACTCTATTATATAGAGAATATAATAGTCATTATAAGATTTAAATATTACCTTATATCTATGCCATTATTGTTTTTATACTAATTCCCACACATAGTTGTAATTTATATTTATAATGTTATGGTTAAAAACATATTTCTTCTGAATCTTTTATTAATATTTCAGTTTTACATGATCCACAGAAAGCCCAAATGAAGCTGAATTTAAAAAAAAGATAATTGGCTCACCTTATTGAAAGGTTAGGAAACTGGGGCCTTCAGGAAGAGCTGGACTGGCCGCTTGTGGCATGTGGTCCTGACAAGTCCTTGTCCAGCCCTCCTTAGCTCTGTGTTCATCTAGGCTGGCTCAGGAAGACCAAGGTGAAGGTGAGGCTAATTTGAACACTGTTGAGGGAGGAAGTCTCTGTGGTGCTGGCAACTGATTCCTCTTGCCCAACATCACATGGAATCCTGCTTGGTGAACTCTGACTTTTATGGGCCTGGCAGAAAAGGGCAGGATGCCACTGGTGCTTGCCATCACCAAACACAGGTGAGCGCCCACGGAAGCCCATGAGGATGGCTGGCAGAAAGCTGTTCTTCATGGCTCTCACAGAGATTGTTTTCTGCTTACTTCATGCCTGGCCAGCAAGATGGAAGGCTGTTCATGATGCCTTGTGTCCACGGACCCTGGCTTTGCTCTAAGACTAAAGGGTGGTGACCTAGTGCTCCGTGGGTCCCTCCGAGGTGACACTGTTACAACTCTTTCAGAAGTCCAACATAGGATAGGCCCTTTCCTCATATTTGCTCAAAGGATTAAGGTCATCACAAATTTTTAGTCCTTGGCTATGAACTAGGATTAAAAATGTGCTTTGGCTTAGCTTTCTGAAAGATTTGTTTTGCTGTCTTTAATCAGGGGATGCCCCTGAGGTAGAGAGGGATCAACTGTATGTTGCATTCAAAAGAACAATGGGTCTCGGCACAGCACTTCTGGAATCTATCAGACATTCGCTGATGCTTGTTAACAAGTCTGACCCCCACTGAGGTGTCCGTGCCAGTCACCTACATCTGTCCACTGTATCCCAAACTCAGAGTTAAGAATATACTGAGAAATTGAGGAATATGTGTCAAATATGTTTGTATACAGAGGAATATGTGTTCCTCTCAGGAATGAGCTGAGGGAGGTCTTAAATATGGGAAACAAGCGCTCAACAAAAATGCGTAGAACGAATCCATGTCTGTGAGTGTCTGTGGAGAGCGTGGCCCTGGGAGGTGTCACAGTGCAGTGGCGAGGAGGAAGGCTCTGGAGCCACACTCCCTTTTGAATTCTAGGGTCACTACTTACAAGCTAGCTCAGCCTTGGGTAAGTTATGACTCTCTCTGGTGCCTCAGTTTCACCATTCATAACACGAGAGTAATAATAATGCCCAGGAGGGATGGCTCATTCAAGGATGAAATCAGTTAATCTATGCAAAGCTCTTTGAACACCCCCAGAATATAGCAGCACTATGGAAGTCTTAGATATCATTCTTTTTAAAAGATATATCTAATTGTTAATTCCAAGTTTCAAAATTAAATCATTTGTGTGCAAATGAATACTGATTATTATCATATTTCAGCAGAGGGATATTTTTAACTCTTTTAAAATCTAAACACTTCAGAGAAAAAAAAGCCCTAACACCTCACTAATATTTAATAAGCCCCACATACAGGTTGGTGTACTGATGTCTGATAGGAATTGAACAGAACAAAGATCTCACCATTGGGAAATTAGCAATAGATACCACATAAATTCATTAGTGACTTGAAACAATTTATATAATTGAAAATCTTATTATGAAGGACCAAAGCAGAATTTTGTGAAAAGCTTTAGAGGGAAGTCTTGTAAAAACCACTTCGTAATAACAGAAGATGTGTTCACAGTGAAGAACTGAACACTGCATGGAACTGAGGCCCAGCAAGACATTGCCCGGAAAAAGGAAAGGGCTCCATGGGATGGGATCCAGGATCCAGGATCTGAAATAGAAACCCTTCTCTGGGGATGGAGGAGGGACCAGAACCCAAACAGCCTGGAGAAATGACTAGCATGGTTTGGAAAGCTAAACCGATACTCCGGCAGTCCCAAGATTTGAAAGAAAGTAGGTTTTAATTATTCTGGGCCTAGCAATGTTTCCTGCCATTTCCTGCCTTGTTCTGTGTTGCTCACAACTAGGTTTTATTGCTGTTCATTTGAGTATATCTGCTTGTCTTGGAAAATGTAGTGGATGCCATGACACATTACCCAGACGGAGGCACAAGGTTCCCTGTGCTGACAGATCGCTCCTGGCGGAGACCCTCTCTGAGAATTGCCCTCAACTGCGGACAGCTGCACCGCCCAAGGCGATGCTCTTTCTCTGGGTGGCTGGCCTCCAGTGACTGCTGGATATGGGGATGCCCTTGCTTCCATATGGGACGCAAAAGGCTCTGCCCAGCTCCAGAGCCCCCTCCATGGGATCAGCCAAGTGCTCTCACCACGTGTCAGAGACCCACTTTTCTCTGTGCCCAACTTCATTTTCTTCCTTCCCCACCTCACCCTTCCCTTCTCTCCTTCCTTACCCCCCACCCCCATCCTCTTTTATTCCACAGTTGTTCATCCCAGGGACACTCCCCAATAAACTCTGCATTCAGATCTCCATCTGTGTCCTAGGGAAGCACACCTCAGGTATAAGGCTCTCCTAAGTATCTTCGCACATTTAAGGGTGAAGCATTAGAAGACTAAACAGGATTTTTCCACCCAACTTTTAGGATTCACTCTAGAGTTTTTGAAGGGGAATTCATTGGGGTGTGCTCAAATATCAGGATTCAATGTTCTGCCTGGTGGCTCTACCCTAACCATAGCATGTTTAAAGTTGGGCAGGATGAAATTCTGATTCTCTGAAGAAGGCAGGAGCAGGGGTGTGCTGCCATGAGGGCACTGGCAGTGGCAGGGAGCTGGGGTGAGGCACAGGACTAAAGGCTGGGTAGTTAAATATAGGACTGCACGGGAAGTCACTGAGTCTCATGTTCCCTCACCCTGATTCATTCCCCAGACACCTGCATCTAGGCCTCCCGCAGCCTCACCTGAGGGGTTCCGGAGCACAGAGATGTCCTTGCCACTGGCTGATTTCCAATCAGTTTACTTGCTTTCAGTCCAATGCCTCAAGCCAGCTTTCTGTGAACCTGAACTCAACACCTGAGCATGCTAGAGAATCCCTAAACCTAATTAGTTCCTGTCCTCTGCCGACACTTGCTTCGTCTTCACTGATCACTGAACTGGTTACCAACCCCTACATGTCTGCCTTTTAACATCTGTCTTCATCTCTCCTGTGTTGCTGTCTGATATCTTGACCTTCCTGCCTGTCTTTTAGCTTTTTTATTTCTTTACTATTTCCTTACATCTCTGTCCACTCCCCACCATCTACAATCAATCGAGCATCTACTCTCTTATAATATATTCTTAGGAAAATAATGTTCAATAAGCCCTTATTTAATAAAAAGCAAAAACACATCCATTCTGTCCCATCTCCATAAATAAAACGTCAAATTTTGATTTTAACAAAAAACAAAACAAACAAACAAAGAAAATACAAGTTCTGCTGCTTCCTTTTCTTCTTCCTCCCCATCATGATTCGTGTAATGGGCTATTCACACCACTTCCTCTCTGGGAGCAGAGGAACCAAGGAGAAGATGGGCAACACTAGGTCCCCCAGGTGCTCAGGAACCACACCTCTTGTCTCTTGTTGCTGACATGAAGCTACCTCAGTTACCAGGGTGTGCCAGGTGTATGCAGATCACCTCCCTACCACCCCCTCGGCCACCTTTTACTGTTGCCTCTGTGGGTTGTTCTGAGAGAGCTGTGCTTTCCCTTTCTTCAGGGACGGATTCGTGCATTCTGAGCCCAGAGAACCAGTGCTGACACACCCCGCATCCTCCAGCCTCCCCCGCAGACAGAAGCACCAGGCTGCAGGGAATGAAGACACCAGTCCTGCCCATGAGTGGGGAACCACAGGACATTCTTGCATGATGTGTGCTTCCCCTCCGCTCTTCCCAGGCAGTGCTGCTGTCCTGCGGCTACCAGGAATCCTGTGGAAGTTTGAGATCCACTGTTTTCCCTCTTGTAGATGACTGAGTTTAGCCAAAAAAACCCAAAGGATTCTTGTCTTCCTCTTTCTTTTTAAAAATGTATTAGGGTGACATTGGATAATAAAAATAAATAAGTTTCTTGCAGTTCAGTAAATTTGTTGGAGGATGAGTTGATGTTGATCATCTTAGACCTTCTAATATCAATCTTTTGAATTTGTCATTGTAGGTTGGGCAAATATTGCTCCAAATCATTACTTAGGGGGAAAAAAAGATAATTTTGACTTAGTTAAAATTTTAATCCTTTTTCTTTAAAAGATATTGTAAAGAATACAAAAAATAAGTGATAGATTGCAAAAATATGTATTGCATATATATATATATCTAATAAAAGACTAACTTTCAAAATGTATAAACAACTAACTCAAAATTAGTAATATGAAAACAAACAATTCAATTATAAAATTTTGTTACAAAAGATTTGAACAGCTACTTCATGAAAGAAGATACATGGATGTCATATAAACACACAAAAGATTATGCAAATTAAGACACAGTAAAATACCATTAAATACTTTTTAGAATGGCAGCAACCTGACACTACCAATGTTGCACACATTTATAAAAGGTTTACACTGGGCAATTGAAACTCATACATTGCTGGTGTGAATGTAAAATGGTACAGCTACTTTGAAAAATAGCTTGACAGTTTCTTATAAAGTTGAAATACACTTCCCAGATGACCTAACAAAACCATTATTAAGTATTTTCCCAAGAGAAATGAAAACTCATGTTTACTTAAAACCTATATGTACGTGTTTTCGTGGCTGTATTCATCGTGCCTAAAGTTGGAAGTGCCAGAAATGTCTCTAAACTAGGGAATGAAATGCTGTACACCCACACAAAGGAATGCCACTCAGAAAAGAACAAGCTACCGACGCACACCACTTCACAGGTGAATCTCAAGTTCATTACACCAAGGCTGCATACTGTAAAATTCCATTTATGTACTATTCTAAATTTTTTTAAAAAACTGTGAGAATAAAAAACAGAGTAGCTGCTGACAGTGACTGAACATGGGAAAAGGCATTAATTAAAAGGGGTACAAGAAAGTCTGCCTATGAATTCATATCTCCACCCTCGCTGTCAACAGATTATGTTTGGTTGTATTAAACAGTCACACAGAGCTATGCTTTCCTGGCTCATGAAAGCATAATAAATTCCATTTTGAAGATACCCTTCCCTCTGTATGTATCAAACAGATGGCATTACTTGAAATAGGAAGAGAGCCTTGTACGGGTGTAAGTTTTCTGCTAAGTGTCTATGAATAACATTGTGAGAAGTAGGAGTGAGGAGAAAGGAGGTAAGTAAGAAGATGAAAAATTCCATCTTTCTTCTCTCCCTCTGCCAGACTAATTAAAAACAAAACTAAACAATGCATTTATATTTAATCTCATCTGTTACTATTGTTATGATCAACCTAAGTATCTACTTTTAAATTATTTTCAAAGTAAGAAGTAAAGCTGCTAGGATTTATACTTCATGAACATGTTAATATATCACACCAGAGATGTAAAATTACTTGTCCTGTTTTAGTGTCCTGTTATTCCTCTTTATAATAGTTCATCAGAGTTAGAACTTGTAGCTTAGAAATATTTACTAAAAACACTTTTATATAAAGAATCCTTAACTCATTTCCTTGCATATATATCCAAGAAGTGGCCTTTACTATTTTATTTAAAACAATACTCACCAAAAGAAGTTTCCAGTCTGGATATAGCTCATCCTAGATGACCCAAGGATGGATTGGGATCACAGAAACCCTAGGAATATGGAGCAGTTCACAGACAGATTGATTCATGTTACTTATCTCTGGTGACCCACCTCGTAGAATAGAACACAGACTTAGTAGATTCCTAGGTGACCTCAAAGTTAGATAGCAGCACAAGAAATAGTAAAATTTACTTAGCTTGAAAAATAAGAAAAGCAGGTAGAGACACAGGAAAGAACATGAAAGTGAATAGAATAGGTAATATTGGATGATAGTTCAATTATTCAAAATATTTATTCTATGTATATCTAAGCCATTTACAATGTATTATGCCATGTGTTTAAAAATTAAAGTCTATAACGTATATAAAATATATAGATGAAAATTACAACCAACTGTATCCTCATAGCTGATGTAAAAAAATGATGAGAAGAAAAGGGATATCCCAGTAAGGTATTCAAGTGAAGTATCAGGTAGAATAAGATTTGGCATTTTCACAGACTACTAAACATGGGTAGCATGATAGGCATATAGTGATGAGGGAGTGGTTTTCCCAGGTTCTTAGATCTCTGATCAAAACAAGAATGTGGAGATGATGGAAAAGAAGGGAAGCAAAAAAAATATGAAGGTGGATTATCTATAGTTTGGAGATGGGAATATTTTTTATTATTAATTTTAATGGGGTGATATTAATAAAGCAGTGTACATATATTCAAAGAGAACATCTCCAGGTTATCTTGGCAGTCAATTATGTTGCATACCCATCACTCAGAGTCAAATTGTCCTCTGTCAACTTCAATCTGGTTTTCTTTGTGCCCCTTCCTCCCCCCTCCCACTCCCTCTCCTCCCCCCTGCTCCTTCCCTTCAGTAACCATCACACTCATGTCTATGTCTCTTAGTCTCTTTTTTATGTCCCACCCATGTATGGAATCATGCAGTTCTTAGATTTTTCTGATTTACTTATTTCACTCCATATAATGTTATCAAGATCCATCCATTTTGTTGTAAATAGTCCGATGTCATCATTTCTTATGGCTGAGTAGTATTCCATGGTATATATGTACCACATCTTCTTTATCCAGTCATCTATTGAAGGACTTTTTGGTTGTTTCCATGTCTTGGCCACTATGAACAATGCTGCAATGAACATGGAGCTGCACATGTCTTTACATACCAATGTTTCTGAGTTTGGGGGGGGGGGTATATACCTAGTAGAGGGATTGCTAGGTCATATGGTAGTTCTATTTTTAGTTTTTTGAGGAACCACCATACTTTCTTCCATAATGGTTGTACTACTTTACATTTCCACCAACAGTGGATGAGGGTATCTTTTTCTCCACAGCCTCTCCAACACTTGTTATTACCAGTCTTGTTGATAATAGCTAATCTAACAGGCATGAGGTGGTTTCTCATTGTAGTTTTGATTTGCATTTCTTTAATAGCTAATAAAGATGAGCATCTTTTCATATATCTGTTGGCCATTTGTATTTCTTCCTGGGAAAAGTGTCTGTTCATGTCCTCTTCCCACTTTTTTATTGGATTGTTTGTTTGTTATTGAGTTTTGTGAGTTCTTTGTATATTTTGGCAGAAAGCCTCAACATACCAATAAGCAGGGAGGAAATAGAAAAAACTGTTAAAAACCTCCCCAAAAATAAAAGTCCAGGCCCAGACAGCTATACTAGTGAATTCTATCAAACATTCAAAGAAGATTGGGTTTCAATTCTACTCAAAGTCTTCCAAAAATTGAAGAAGAAGCAATACTTCCAAACACATTTTATGAGGCCAACATAACCCTCATACCTAAACCTGGCAAGGACAGCACAAAAAAAGAAAACTACAGACCAATATCTCTAATGAATACAGATGCTAAAATACTAAACAAAATACTAGCAAATCGAATACAACAACATATTAAAAAAACAATTCATCATGGGGGGGAGCAAGATGGCGACAGAGTAGGCGGACGTACCAACTTCCAACTCCCAGAACCAAAGTGGATTACAACTCAATTTTAAGAACCATCACCTGGATAAACCAACTTTGAACAAAACTAAGTGGACTCTTCAACCAAGGAACACAGAAGAAGCCACATTGAGACTGGTAGGAATAGCGAAAACGCGAAGAGGGCTGCCCAGCTCCCCGGAGCAAACGGCAGCCCGGAGAGACCCGCGGGGCGGGAGGAGATTTTGGCGGAGAGGGAGGGACCTGGGTCCCAGGAACCAAGCCCCAGCCTGCAGTCCCAGAGCCAAAAAGAGGCGTTTGGACAGTATTGAGCTGTGAAACAAGTGAGGGAGCTCCCAGGCCTACAGTGTGGAGTATTAGGTCCCTTCCTACTCTGCTGAGGGCTGCTTAAGGTTTTGGGGCGGCAGGACGCTGAAAGGCGGTTCTGTCGGCGTGGGCAGAGGCCAAGCCGGTGGGAGATCGGGCTAGCCCAGAGGGTCGGAGGGTAAACGCGAGAGCGGTCCGGAAGCTGCGGGCCCGCCTTTAATCCCACTTACAGGGACAAAGCGGGAGGCCAGGAATAGGCAGGCCCTGCGCAAGCCGGCCCTGACCGCGGGGACAGGGCTGGGACCAGGGACGGGCAGGGGCTCGTGGCTGAGCTGACGATACCAATCCACCCCCCCCCCCTGCCGTCCGCCGGAGAAACCGCGGTTGGCCAGTATACGTGCGCGAGCGGGCTCCGAGCGCGGGAACGGGGTGGACCCCGAGACAGGCGGAGGCTCGCAGCTGAGCCCACGGCTGCTATCCCCATCCGGCCGGAGAAACCCCGGACAGCGTTAATACGTGCACGAGCGGGCTCCGAACGCGGGGGCGGGGTAGAGTCCGGGACGAGCGGAAGTACGCAGCTCGGCGGAAGCCAGCAAACACGCCCGCCCCAATAAATCTTGGTTTCCGACCCTGCGCAAAGGGCCCTGGCCTCGAGGGCGGGGCTAAAGCTCCTGACGGGCAAAAGCTTACAGCTGAGAGCACGTCAAAAGCCTCGCCCAACCCGCGGAACTGTAGCGAGCAGGTTCTGACTGCTGGTTCTGGGCGGAAGTCCGGAAATAGGCTGGGTCCGCAGCTGAGGAAAGGTGCTCGCCTCTACCCTTGGTGCTAATCTTGTGGCTTCAGTGACAGCCCCTCCCACGGAGGAGAGGCAGAAATCAAAGCAAAAGCCACAGTGGGCCGGCGCTGGCAACGCTCATACCCAACCACCCTAGGCGCCGGCAGAGGGGGTAGGGGGCCTGCAGATAGACCACACCTAGAGAACACAAAGGCAACACATACTGGACTCCAGTGGCCACAACTTGCTTATACACAGAAAAAATGGGTAGGCAGAGAAATGCAAACCAAATGAATCAAGAGAAATCCCCAGAGAAGGACCTCAATGAACCAGATATAACCAAATTACCAGAAGCAGAATTTAGAATAATGATAGTTAGGATGTTCAAAGAAATTAGAGCAACAATGGATAGTCATTATGAACACCTAAATAAAGAGATAACAAGTATAAAAAATGAAATTGAAATAATAAAAAAGAATCAGACAGAAATGACAAATACAGTATCAGAACTGAAGACCACAATGGAAGGAATTAAAAGCAGGATGGATGACGCTGAGGATCGAATAAGCGAGTTAGAGGACACAATAAACAAAGGCACAGAAGCAGAGAAGAAAAAGGAAAAGAGACTTAAAAAATGTGAGGAAACTCTAAGGGAGCTTTGTGACAACATGAAGAGGAACAACATTCGCATCATAGGGGTGCCTGAAGAAGAGGAGAGAGGACAGGAAATGGAAACTTTGTTCAATCAAATTATAGCAGAAAACTTTCCTAAATTAAGGCTGGGAAACACTCCACACATTCAAGAAGCACACAGAACTCCATTAAGGAGAAACCCAAAAAAATCTACACCAAGACACATCATAGTTAAAATACCAAAGCTAATGGATAAAGAAAAAATTTTAAAAGCTGCTAGAGAAAAAAAGACTATCACCTACAAAGGAGCCCCCATAAGGATGACATCGGACTTCTCAACAGAAACACTTGAGGCCAGAAGGGAATGGCAAGAAATAATCAAAGTAATGCAGAACAAGAACCTACAACCAAGACTACTTTATCCAGCAAGGCTAACGTTTAAAATTGAAGGAGAAATAAAGAGCTTCCCAGAAAAAGAAAGCCTCAAGGAATTCATAAAAACCAAACCAATTCTGCAAGAGATACTAAGGGGCCTCTTGTGAACAGTTTAAAGGGAGGAAAGAATAGAGCAAAAGAAGAATACAGCTTTAAAGAATAAAATGGCAATAAACAACTACATATCAATAATAACCTTAAATGTAAATGGATTAAATGATCCAATCAAAAGACATAGGGTAGCTGCATGGATAAAGAAACAGGACCCATACATATGCTGTCTACAAGAGACACACCTTAAAATAAAAGATATTCATAGACTGAAGGTAAAAGGATGGAAAAAAATATTTCATGCAAATGGAAAAGAAAAAAAAGCAGGGGTAGCAATACTTATATCAGACAAAATGGACTTTAAAACAAAGGCTGTAGTAAGAGATAAAAGAGGACACTACATAATGATAAAGGGAACAATTCAACAGGTAGATATAACTATTGTAAATATCTATGCACCAAATATAGGAGCCCCGACATACATAAAGCAGACTTTGATGGATATAAAGGGCGAGATTAACAGCAATACTATCATAGTAGGGGATTTCAATACCCCTCTAACAACACTGGATAGATCCTCAAGAAAGAAAATTAATAAAGAAACAGCAGACTTGAAGGAGACACTAGATCAACTTGATTTAATAGATATCTTCAGAACTTTTCACCCTAAAGCAGTAGAATATACATTCTTCTCAAGCGCTCATGGTACGTTTTCTAGGATAGACCACATGTTAGGACACAAAAATGGTCTCAATAAATTTAAGAAGATTGAAATCATATCAAGCATTTTCTCTGATCACAATGCCATGAAAGTAGAAATTAACCACAAAAGAAAAACTGAAAAATACTCAAACACCTGGAAACTAAATAGCTTGTTATTAAATAATGAATGGATTAACAATGAGATCAAAGAAGAAATAAAAAAGTTTCTAGAAACAAATGATAATGAGCATACATCAACTCAAAATTTATGGGACACAGCAAAAGCAGTTCTGAGAGGGAAGTTTATTGCACTACAGGCATATCATAAGAAGCTAGAAAAAGCTCAAATAAGCAACTTGACCCTGCATCTAAAAGAACTAGAAAAACAACAACAAATAAAACCCAAGACAAGTAGAAGAAAGGAAATAATAAAGGTCAGAGCAGAAATAAATGACATAGAGGCTAAGGAAACAATACAGAGGATCAATGAAACAAGAAGCTGGTTCTTTGAAAAGGTAAACAAGATTGATGAACCTTTAACTAGACTCACCAAGAAAAAAAGAGAGAGGACTCAAATAAATAAAATTAGAAAGGACAGTGGAGAAATAACAACTGACACAACAGAAATACAAAGCATTGTAAGAAAATACTATGAAGAACTATATGCCAAAAAATTAGACAATCTTGGTGAAATGGACAAATTTCTTGAATCATATAACCTTCCAAAAATCAATCTGGAAGAATCAGAACACCTAAACAGACCAATTACAACAAATGAGATCGAAACAGTTATCAAAAAACTCCCAAAAAAGAAAAGTCCTGGGCCTGATGGCTTCACAAGTGAATTCTATCAAAAATTCAAAGAAGAACTAACTCCTATTCTCCTGAAGCTATTTCAAAAAATTCAAGAGGAAGGAAGACTTCCAAACTCCTTTTATGAGGCGAGCATAATTCTGATCCCAAAACCGGGCAAAGACAACACAAAGAAAGAAAATTATAGGCCTATATCCTTGATGAATTTAGACTCAAAAATTCTCAACAAAATATTAGCCAACCGGATCCAGCAATATATGAAAAAAATCATACACCACGATCAAGTGGGATTTATCCTGGAGAGGCAAGGCTGGTTCAATATTCGCAAATCAATCAATGTGATTCACCACATAAACAAAAGGAAGGACAAAAATCACATGATAATTTCAATAGATGCAGAAAAGGCATTTGATAAAATCCAGCACCCATTCATGCTCAAAACTCTCAGTAAAGTGGGAATACAGGGATCATTCCTTAACATGATAAAGGCCATCTATGATAAACCGACAGCAAACATCATACTAAATGGACAAAGATTAAAAGCAATCCCCTTAAGATCAGGAACCAGGCAGGGTTGCCCACTTTCACCACTCTTATTCAACATAGTTCTGGAAGTCCTAGCTACAGCAATCAGACAAGAAGAAGAAATAAAAGGCATACAAATTGGAAAAGAAGAAGTAAAACTGTCATTATTTGCAGATGATATGATATTGTATATTGAAAACCCTAAAGTCTCAGTCAAAAAACTACTGGACCTGATAAATGAATTCAGCAAGGTGGCAGGATATAAAATTAATACTCAGAAATCAGTGGCATTTCTATACACCAACAATGAAATATCAGCAAAAGAAATTAAGGAAACAATCCCCTTCACTATTGCAGCCAAAAAAATTAAGTACCTAGGAGTAAATTTAACCAAGGAGGTTAAGGACTTGTACTCAGAAAATTATAGAACATTGATAAAAGAAATCAAGGAAGATACAAACAAGTGGAAGCACATACCGTGCTCATGGCTAGGAAGAATAAACATCATTAAAATGTCTATATTACCCAAAGCAATTTATAAATTCAATGCAATACCAATTAAAATACCAATGACATACTTCAAAGATATAGAACACATATTCCAAAAATTTATATGGAACCAAAAAAGAACACGAATAGCCTCAGCAATCTTAAAAAGAAAAAATAAAGCAGGAGGTATCACTCTTCCTGATATCAAGGTTTACTACAAGGCCATTATACTCAAGACAGCCTGGTACTGGCATAAGAACAGGCACATAGATCAATGGAACAGAACAGAGAACCCAGAAATAAACCCACAGCTTTATGGACAACTGATATTTGACAAAGGAGGAAAGAACATACAATGGAGGAAAGACAGCCTCTTTAACAAATGGTGTTGGGAAAATTGGACATCTACCTGCAAAAAAATGAAACTAGACCATCAACTTACACCATTCACAAAAACAAACTCAAAATGGATAAAAGACTTAAATGTAAGCCGTGAAACCATAAACATCTTAGAAGAAAACATAGGCAGCAAGCTCTCCGACATCTGTAGCAGCGGTATATTTGCCGATTTATCTTCATGGGCAACTGAAATAAAAGGCAAGATAAACAAATGGGACTATATCAAACTAAAAAGTTTTTGCACAGCTAAAGACAATAGGAACAGAATAAAAAGACAAACCACACAATGGGAGAACATATTTGACAGCACATCTGATAAGGGGTTAATAACTAAAATTTATAAAGAACTTATAAAAAGCAACACCAGGAAGACAAACAACCCAATCAAAAAATGGGCAAAAGAAATGAATAGAAATTTCTCCAAAGAGGACATACAGATGGCCAATAGGCATATGAAAAAATGCTCAACATCACTAATCATTAGAGAAATGCAAATTAAAACCACAATGAGATATCACCTCACACCAGTCAGAATGGCACTTATCAGCAAAACAACACAGAATAAGTGCTGGCGAGGATGTGGAGAAAAGGGAACCCTTCTGCACTGCTGGTGGGAATGCAGACTGGTGCAGCCACTGTGGAAAACAGTTTGGAGATTCCTCAGAAAATTAAAAATCGAACTGCCTTTTGACCCAGCTATCCCACTTTTAGGAATATACCCTAAGAACACCATAGCACTGTTCGAAAAGAAGAAATGCGCCCCCATGTTCGTGGCAGCATTGTTCACAATAGCGAAGATCTGGAACCAGCCCAAGTGTCCGTCAGAAGACGAGTGGATTAAAAAGCTATGGTACATATATACTATGGAATACTACTCAGCCATAAGAAACGATGACATCGGATCATTTATAACAAAATGGATGTACCTTGATAACATTATACGGAGTGAAATAAGTAAATCAGAAAAAAAGAAAAACTGAGAACAGCACGATTACATACATAGGTGGGTCATGAAAGTGAGGGTATGAGACATGGACAAGAGAGTGGTGGTTATGGGATGGGGGGAGGGAGGGAAGAATGGGATAGGGAGGAGGGGAGGGACGCAGGGAAAACCAGATTGAAGGTGACAGAGGACAATTTGACTTTTGGTGATGGGTATGCAACACAATTGAATGATAAGATAACCTGGAGATGTTTTCATTGTACATATGTACCCTGATTTATTGATGTCACCCCATTAGAATTAATAATAATAAAATACATATTAAAAAAAAAAAAAAAAAAAAACAACAATTCATCATGATCAAGTGGGATTGATCCCAGAATCTCGAGGATGGTTCAACATACGTAAAATGGTTAACGTAATACACCATATCAACAAAACAAAGAACAATTTTATGTTTAAAACACTCAACAAAATGGGTATAGAAGGAAAATATCTCAATATGATAAAGGCCATTTATGATAAACCATCAGCTAACATCATATTAAATGGCATAAAACTGAGGACTTTCCCCCTTAAATCAGGAACAAGACAGGGATGTCCACTCTCTCCACTCTTATTTAACGTGGTGCTAGAAGTTCTAGCCAGAGCAATCAGACAAGACAAAGAAATAAAAGGCATTCATATCGGAAAAGAAGAAGTAAAAGTCTCACTTTTTGCAGATTATATGATCCTATACATCGAAAACCCCAAAGTCTCCACAAAAAGACTACTAGAAACAATAGACCAATACAGTAAGGTCACAGGATACAAAATTAATATACAAAAGTCCATAGCCTTTCTATATGCCAACAACGGAACATTAGAAAATGAACTCAAAAAACTAATCCCCTTCATGGTTTCAACAACAACAACAAAAAATACCTAGGAATAAACATAACGAAGAATGTAAAGGACCTATATAATGAAAACTACAAAGCATTGTTAAGGTAAATCAAAAAAGATAGAATGAAATGGGAAAATATTCCTTGTTCTGGGATAGGAAGAATAAATATAATCAAAATGACCATATTACCCAAAGCAATATACAAGTTTAATGCAATTCCCATCAAAATTCCAATGACATTTTTTAAAGAAATTGAATAAAAAAATAATCATATTTATATGGAATTATAAAAAACCCTGAATAGCCAAAGCAATCCTAAGGGAAAAGAACTAAACTGGGGGCATTACAATACCTGACTTCAAATCATGTTATAGAGCCACGACAATCAAAACAGCATGGTATTGGCAGAAAAATAGACACTCAGACCAATGGAACAGAATAGAAAGTCCAGAATTAAAACCACATATATACAATCAAATAATTTTTGATAAAGGGGCTAACAACATACAATGGAGAAAAGAAAGCCTCTTCAACAAATGGTGCTGGGAAAACTGGAAAGCCACATGCAAAAGAATGAAACTCGACTACAGTTTGTCCCCTTGTACTAAAATTAATTCAAAATGGATCAAAGACCTAAACATAAGACCTGAAACAATAAAGTACATAGAAGAAAACATAGGTATTAAACTCATGGACCTTGGTTACAAAGAGCACTTTTTGAATTTGACTCTAAAGGCAAGGGAAGTGAAGGCAAAGACGAATGAATGGGACCACATCAGACTAAGAAGTTTTTGCACAGCAAGAGAAACTGACAACAAAATAGACAGCCAACTAAATGGGAGGAGATGGGAATATTGATTCAAGATTCCTAAACACAGGTTCTAGTTCTGAGTTTGCCAATACCCTTTGCTTTGATCTGGACAAGTTCATCGATATTCGTTTTTCAGTTTCTTAATCTGTAACATTAAAGGGATAGACCAAATTATCTCTGAGATCCTTTCCATTGCACTATATATACTCTTTTAAATCCAACATGCAATGTTCAGTAGAGATGTGACAATGTCGCATAAGAAGAATCTACTGTGTCCATGATGCAGTAGTTTAAGCCTTGGATGTTATATCCACCCGTGAACTCCCATCACGTGTGCAAGGCTGAGACCAAATGCTCCAAGACAGCCTGGGAAGGATACAGGATGAATGTGTGCAGGCTACTGGAACTGAAATAGGATTCCAGGGAAAACCTCCCTGCAATGGACAGAAATGAAATTTCCCTGAAAGAGGTTGTTCTGTTTGCTTACTTCTTTATTAAACTTAAAATTTTCTTTTTGATAAATGTAGATTTGCACACAGTTGTACTAAAATAATACAAAATGGTCCCATGTACTGTTTACCCAGTTTACACAAATGCAAATATTTTGCAAAACTAGAGCATAAAAATCAGAACCAAGGCACTAGCATTTGTATGTACAAGGTGTAGAACATTTCAATCACCAGAAAGGCTTTAAATCAATATAATTGTGCATTATATAACCTCCATGAAACAATTTTTAAAAAATTTTTAAAAAATGTATTAGGGTGACATTAGTTAATAAAATTGTATGGCTTTGAAGTGTACAGTTCTAAATAATACATCATCTGTATATTGCATTGTGTGTCCCGCACCCCAAATCAAGGCTCGAGATTTTGCCTTTTGATAACCTATAGCAAACATTGCCTGGCTATGGTCTACAGGCCAAACCCAGACTGCAGCCTGTTATTTTTTAATAACTTTTACTGATATTTTAGAGCAAGGAAAGGAAATATCA
Source organism: Rhynchonycteris naso (assembly GCA_037038555.1). Classification (NCBI taxonomy): domain Eukaryota; kingdom Metazoa; phylum Chordata; class Mammalia; order Chiroptera; family Emballonuridae; genus Rhynchonycteris; species Rhynchonycteris naso. Next base: position 95,334,351 of record CM072996.1, on the reverse strand, counting down.
GAAAAGAGATGGTACAACTTGTTACCATCATGAAGTAATTTTTTTACATATCGTATTTCCTTAGAGATCCACCCGCATCGTTACATTACCAATAATTCATTCATTTTTAATGCTGAGTGGTGTTCCAGGCTAAAGATCTACAACAGTGTGTTTAGCCATTCATCCACTGAATCTCACTAGGGCTGTTCCTAGTTTCTGAGTATCACACGTAAAACTAACATAAATATTCTCGTACTGACTCTTATGTGAACATAAGCCTTCATTTTTCCAAGACAAATGCAATATGTAAGGTTATATGGTAACTGCATCATTAGTCTTCAAAGAAAATGCCAGACTATTTTCTAGAATGGCTGTATCATGTTACATTCCCACCAGCAACACAAGAGTGGTTCAGTTTCTTTGCAGTTTTGCCAGAAATTGACATTTTCACAATTTTTTATTTTAGCCATTCTTATATGTGTAAGGATAGCTTCTTGAGGTTTAAATTAGCATTTCCCTGAAAACTCATCATGTTGAACATCTTTTCAAATGCTGTGCCGTCTGCGTGTCCTCTTTAGAGGAGTTTTTCCTACTTCATTCTTTATTTTTAAGACTGTTTCAGCTATCCTAGGACCTCTGCTTTTCTATATAAATTTTATTTTATTTTATTCATTTTAGAGAGGAGACACAGAGTGAGAGAGAGAGAGAGAGAGAGAGAGAGAGAGAGAGAGAGAGAGAGAAAGGGGGGAGGAGCTGGAAGCATCAACTCCCATATGTGCCTTGACCAGACCAGTGCAGGGTTTTGAACTGGCGACCTCAGTGTTCCCAGGTCGACGCTTTATCCACCACAGGTCAGGCCTCTATATAAATTTTATAATAAGTTTGTCTGTAGCTACAAAAATGCTTACCAGGATTTTAATGGGACTACATGAAACATTAAATTGATTGGGGAAGAAGTAACATCTTTACTATGCTGACTCCTCCAATCCATGAACACATTATGTCTGCCCTCTTATTTAGATGTCCTTTGATTTCTTTCATTATGATTATGTTACATTTAATGTACAGATCTGTCCTAGATCTGCTATGTTTATTCTTAACTATGTCATCAACTTTGGAGTAACTGTAAAGTGCACTGTTCAGAATTTCCGTTTTCACATGTTCTTTGTTAGTCTATAGACAGTTGATTTCTGTGTGTTGCTCTTATATCCAGTGACCTTGCTGAATTCTCTTTTTAGTTCTGTGAGATTTTTTAAAAATATTTTTTACAGATTCCTTGGGATTTTCTACATAGGCAATTAGGTCATCAACAAAGAGAGAAAGTTATTTCTTCTTTCAAATTTGTATTCCTTTTTGTTTTCTTTTCTTGTCTTATTGTGCTTTCTAGAGTTTCTGTGTGGAGAGTGAGAATTCATCCTCTCATTCTGATTTTAGGGATAAGCTTTAATCTTGTACCATTAATAATGATGTTACTAGAAGGATTTTGTAGATATTCTTTATTAAATTGAGATAATCCCACCTTTGTTTCTAAATTGATGTTTTTATCGTAAGTAAATATGGGATTTTGTTAGATTTTTTTTAATATTAGGAGATATGCTCATATGATTTTTCTTTAGTCTCTTGACCTGGAAGATTAAAATGATTGATTTTTGAATGTTGAATCATGTTTGCATAATAGGGACAAATAATACTTGGTTATGGGGTATAACTTTTTATATATGCATTACTAGATTTAGCAATTTTGTTGAGGATTTTTGCATCTAAACTCCTGAAAAGTCTTGATTTATTTTCTGATGTTTTTGTTTTCTGTACTGTATTATCTTCTTTTTGTTCACAGGTAATACTGAAATTATAAAATGAATCAGACAGTCCATTCTTTTTCTGTCTTCTGGAACAGATTGTGTAAAATTTATGTGCATTCTTTTCTCACATTGTAATTTTTCTGGTTCTTGGTATAACAAGAGATTGTTACAACAGATTTTAAACATGTGGAAATTATATTAAGACTCTGTATTTTATTATCTAATGTTTTAAATGTCAGTTTCATTGAACTGTAGTCTTAAGGCCAATAGATAAGTAGATTAGTTTTCTTGCTGGCCATAGTGGAAAGCACCAGGTAAGAGGGTGAGTTATGCTATCTCAGTTCAGGTGGTATGGTGGAAATTTAGCTTCTATCACTGGGTCCCCTTGACATAAGGAAAGAGCAAAATAAGAATGTCAACCACCTTATTTGTCTCACACCTCCTATCCTACCTCCTTGGAACAGGATTGGGATGGAAGGTTAGCTTGTCACTGGAGCTCACTGATACCAGACTGGGGAGTGAAAACTGGGTCCCTGTGTTCCACATGGTCTGCTACCACCAAAAAGCTGAGGCATGGGGTAGGGTGTGAATTTAATGGGAACTAGTCCTTCCTCATATTCACTTGATAAATCTCATTGCTGGTGGTGGGGTGGGGCTCAGCTTGCCTCTGCCCCAGTGACCCTGCTCTGTTGGGAGAGAGTGAGTATCACTTGCCTCTACTGCTTGGGATATGGGTGGTCTGGTCCCTGGTCCATACACACATACTGCTACATGCCCAGAAGAGGTGTCGAAGCCCCACCTGTTCATACGAGACCCAGCATAACTAATACAATCTTGAAAAATGAACAAACATGGAGAATTCACACTTACAGATTTCAAAACTTACTTAAAAGCTACAGAAACCAAAATGCTTGTTTAAACAACCCAACTTACTTTTCAGAACAAAAATCTTTCAGTGACCCTTCCTTAGATATCATTCATGTGACAATATTTGGATTGAAGATTTACAAATGGACATATTATATATTGAAATTACACTGCACATGTTTATCTACATAAGTATCTTCCCCTCAGGGCTGAATACAAGTACAAATTTATAAAAATAATAAAATAATATTCCTTTTTTGCAGTGTACCAGTATAAACCACCCAATTATTGCATATACACAGAGCTAGCTTTCTTGGCTTCACCGGTTGCCTTTTGATAACCTATAGCAAACATTGCCTGGCTATGGTCTACAGGCCAAACCCAGACTGCAGCCTGTTATTTTTTAATAACTTTTACTGATATTTTAGAGCAAGGAAAGGAAATATCAGAAAAGAGAGAGACAGCGACATCTGTTCCTGTATGTGCCCCGACTCAGGATCAAACTGGCAACCTCTGCACTCGGGGATGATGTTCTAACCAACTGAACTATCTGGCCAGGGCTTATACAAATATTGAGCACAGAATGTTTTGAAATGTTTAAGTAGTTAAAACAAAAATGATGAAGATGAAAACATAGATGAATAATAAGCAACAGAGAATGTATGTGGCCCACAAATCCTAAAGTATTTGCTGCCTGGGCCTTTACAGAAAATACTTGCCAACCCATGAAGCATACTTCAAACTGTAAATACTGGTATAGAATGGTTGCAAAGACAGCTCCAATTCATTTCCTACATTTTTGTCCTTTGCAGTGTGAGTTTTAACTCTCCCATCAAGAAGGGAAGCTAGAGTCTTCTGCTAAACTGGGAAGAAGCAAAATGTCTTCAGCCATTTAAATCTCTGACTCTGTGATAATCAGATGCCTGCAGCTCAGGAATTAGGATCCGGAAGCGCAGCCTCCACATTGCTTCTGCTGATCTGGACTTCTCTAACTGGCGGACCTGTGACAAAGTACAAGTGTGGGCAAAGCTCAGAGCATCATATTTCTTGATAGACAGACAACTAAATGCTTTGCCATTTAGGCCTCCACACAGATGTCTCCTTCATCACTCTCTCCTTACTCCACTTTTTCTGTCTCTACTATTGGGAGGAAAACTCTTCCTCTCCCGACTTATGTCCCAGTTGATTACAGCCTGATGATAGATTGACAAGAGAAACAACAGAGTTTATTCACACAAGTGTGGGAGTCCCCTAATAAAGTGGCTCTCTGAACAGCTAAGGGTGATGCTTTATTCAGCAGCTTAATCACGGGTGGTGGAGGTTTGGGTCTCTGGGGGAAGTATGGGACGTTCTGATGAAGCATGTTTGCACAAATTTGGGGGGAATATTACAGTATGTGAATGGTCAGTCACCTTCCCATATGGACACTCCCTTTGGACAAGGGCTCATAAGTATGGGAGCTCAGTTCCCTGGGATTTTGTTACACTGAGATAAGGGATGTTGAGCTAAGGCTTCTTTTTACATCTGCTGTAAAAGTCTGTTCAACAACATGTTTTGGATTGTATTGTATTGCTCCCTCCCTACCCCCACCCCCCATACACACCAGAAACAAAGATATATTAAAGTCTCAATCCCCAATAGTTCAGCACGTGACTTTATCTAAATTAGGGCTGCTGCATATGCAATTAGTTAAGACAAGGTCATATCGGATGGGCCCCAAATCCAATGTAACTCAGAAGAGAGCCATGTGAAGACACATACATAGAATGTGGCAAGGTGATGCAGGTAGAGACTGAAGTTGTAGAGCTGCAAGCCAAGGAACACCAGAGATTGTCAGCCAACAGCCAGAAGCTTGGCAGATTCAGGAAAAGAAAGATTCCCTATAGATTTCAGAAGAAACATGGCCCTGCCAACAACTTGATTTTAGGTTTCTAACCTCCAGAACTGTGAGGCAGTGAATTTCTGCTGTGTTAAGCCACTCTGTCTGTGGGACTTTGTCATGAAAGCCCCGGGAAACTAAGACACAGCATGGACCCCTACCTTAGGTTGTGTCATAGGTGCCTGTGTGTTGGCTCTCTCCAGGACTAGAATGCAAACTCTGACTGCAAGGTTCTGAGCTCTTTGGGGCACCACATAGAACAGGGCCAGGCTCCCAACAATAATGGCCAACACTATTGACCATATGTGCCAGACTCTAATTCTGAGGGCATACGTCTATTAAATCATTACTTAACAAAATAACCCCATGAGAAAAATACCATTTTCATCCCAATTGTCAGAATGGAAACACTTGAACTGAGAGTTTAAGTGGCTTTGTCGTATCCATACAACCACTACAAATCAAAGCTGGACTTCAAACACAAGCAGCTGGACTCCCAAGCCTTCCCACTGAAAGGGAAGGATAGGGTTCTCAGACATGGTCCCACCCCTTACTTCTCCTCTGCCTTTGTGGACTCTTTTCCCATAATCAGAATCTGCCTCATTTAGCATTTCTTCATTATTCAGCAGCTCCCTTCATTTCCATCTTATTACAGGCGAGGAAGGGTTTCGTCTCCTTGGAGACCAGAAAATAATTCTTTGCAGATTCACTGATTCTTTACATACTCCAGACCCTCTTCTTATTTTATGTTGTTGAATTCCAGGTACCAGCATGTTCCTGACACTGGACAGTCATCTTCAGAATGTGGCAGCCCTTCTCACACCTATCTTCCTATACTTTATTATAACCTCAGAATAATAACTTCATTAGAACAATCCATGAGTATTATTGTTACTGTATTTATGTGTATAATAAAACAAGACTAAGTTTTTAACCCTAAAAGCTTTCAGATTCAGAATTTAGTGACTTTAAAAAAAAAGCAGGGAGGAATGTTACAGTCAATTAAACTTTGTTTCAAGATAATTTTAGATTTCCAGGTCAGCTACAAAAACAGTATAGTGGTTATAGTAAATAGTGAGATTATTAGCAAATTCCACTCCCCAAATCAAATTTACGGTGAAAAAAGTTTTTCAAAACCACCGTATCAGTGTTCTTGAAATTGCCAAATTGCTTAATTATGAGTCAGAATGGTGACGTTTTCATTTTCTAGAAGAGAAGCTTTTCCTCCATCTCCCTGTGGTCCCATTTCATTCCCCACAACAGGGATTCAGACCCACCAGATGGGAGTTGATATGAGGTCACTGGGTACAGTCCTTGCCCCCAACCCCCATCCCTTCTCAGTGGCAGCCTCTGCTCTGCCATTGCTGATAGCTCCAAGTTCAACTGGCAGGACAGCTCTGCCCCGTAAGTCCGAGGCAGGTGGGAAATAGAATCTCATTTTCTATGGGGCCCAAGACGGGTTCTCCAACTCAGCTCTATCAGCATGAAGGAGACGTTTTCATCCTTGACAACTGCACGTATTTGTTAACTGTTAGAATCTCAAGGAGGTGAGAGAGCTGCATAAGGAACTCCAGCCCTTGTCGTAGAAGTTTCCAAAACATGACAATTGCACTTGGATAAGTAGACATTTCCCCAAACATACTTGCGGTGATATTTGTCTTTACAATCTGGATCCTATCTGATTCCTCCTCAACATAAATAATGTCCATTTCAGAATCAGCTATCTCTGGCTGTAGATCAGAGAAATGCCCTTTCAAAAACATGCTGGATTTTAAAACCGTACATCTCTCTGTGGGTTTGCAAAGCCCTCACTGCATGTAATGCGCTATACAATCCAAGTTTTGTTTCTTTTTTTTTTCTAATATTAAAATTTTATTTAGAAAATTAAATTTAAGAGGGTGACATCAATCAAAAAGAGTACATAGTTTTCAGGCAAATGTTTCTATAACATTTGAATTGTTCATTATGTTGTGTGGCCATCACCCAAAGTCAAATCATTTTCTGTCACCTTATAGTTGTCCCTCTTTACACTCCCCCCCATTATTCCCCCACATCTTCCCTTCCCTCATGTTCCCTTCCTCCTGGTAACCACTTCACTTTCTTTTTTCCTTTTTTTTTTTTTTTTTACAGGGACAGAGAAAGAGTCAGAGAGAGGGATAGATAGGGACAGACAGGAACGGAGAGAGGTGAGAAGCATCAATAATCAGTTTTTTGTTGTGACACCTTAGTTGTTCATTGATTGCTTTCTCACATGTGCCTTGACTGCGGGGCTTCAGCAGACTGAGTAATACCTTGTGCGAGCCAGCGACCTTGGGTCCAAGCTGGTGAGCTTTTTTTTTTGCTCAAGCCAGGTGAGCCCGTAATCAAGCTGGCAACCTCGGGGTCTCGAACCTGGGTCCTCTGCATCCCAGTCCGATGCTCTATCCACTGCGCCACCGCCTGGTCAGGCCCATTTTGCTTTTATCTATGTCCATGAGTTCCAGTTTTATATCCCACCTATGTGTGAAATCATACAGTTCTAGCTTTTTCTGATTTACTGATTTCTCTCAGTATAATGTTCTCAAGGACCATCCATGTTGTTATAAATGTCACTATGTCATCATTTCTTATGGCTGAGTAGTATTACATAGTATATATGTACTACATCTTCTTTATCCAGTCATATATTGAAGGGCTTTTTGGTTGTTTCCATGTCTTGGCCACTGTGAACAATGCGGCAATGAACATGAGGCTGCATGTGTCTTTACGTACCAGTGTTTTTGAGTTTTGGGGTATATACCCGGTAGAGGGATTGCTGGGCCATATGGTAGTTCTATTCTTAATTTTTTGAGGAACCACCAAACTTTCTTCCTTCTTTAGCAGCCCAGACACTCCCTTCTTCCAAGAAAAGCTGTGCCCTCCGGTTATGAAGATCATCTCTGGGACTGCTATACTGAGTCCACAGTGTCACCTCTGTTGAAATAGTTATTGTTTCAAGACTCCTGAAGTCTAGCAATCTCACAAAAGTCTTTTCTGGGTGGTACATCCCTGGAATTGAATTCAAAATTTGCTATATTTTTATCTTGTGACCTTGGACAAACTACTTGACCTCTCTGAGCTACATAGCTCCCTCTGTAGAATAGGAATACTAAACAACTTCTCATATTTTTTTGAGAATTAAAACTACAACCCTTCACACACCACCTGTCTGACACACTATACATACTAAATAAATAAGTGGTATTACCTGCTGCTTTTCCTGCTTTATTGTAATAGAATCCGTCCTCGGAAGGCCAAATCCTCTCACAAGACTCTGGATACAGCTCCCCCCAGATACACACCGACCTGCTTTATTCATAGGTTTGTTAACATGAAATTATTCCTTCAGTCTTAGTTACAGCAGTCACAACAGTGACCACTAACCTGTCTGTGCAGAGCTATTCCAATCATTGCAATTGTGAAAACTCTACTCTTTCTAAGTTTTGTTATCTCAGATTTAGAGTTGTTATTAATAACTCGTACTTCCTACAACCATTTCTTACCATCAACTTTATTGTGTTACTGTTACAGTGCATGTTCACAACTGTCAAGAAAAACATAAGCAAGAAGAGGGAGAGAACGGCACTGTCTCAGTAAAGTCAGAGAGTACCTAGAACCCAGAGAACCACGGGCCCAAAGGAGCCCTGAAGAGGTGGGTAGGACCTGGGCGAGGGAAGATCACACCAAGCAGCGGTCTGGCCTTGCTTGTTTCTTTGTTCTAGGTGACCTCTAGCAGAGAGTAGAAGAAGGCCCATGGACCAGGCATGTCTGGACAACAACCTGAGTCTACCTCTAGCTCTCTACTCCCACATATGAGCCTGGACCGGACAACTCCCCCTTTAGCCTGTATCAGTAACCACTGCCCACCTTAAAGGGCTGTGGCCAGTCTTGTAGCTAACGACATAAACATGCCTTGGAAAATATCAGTGTGACACCAATATGCCTGCTCCTCACCAGCTCTTGTCCTTCAGAACTCCGGCTTCAGGACGCAGTAAGTTAGACTGGGGAATACGAGAGCCAGCGCTCAATGACACAGCCATGAATCAGTGGGCCGTGGGAGGAGCTATAATTTTGCAAAATATTCTCTGATATGAATTATTAGTGAATTCCCAGGAAATCATCCCAGAAGCCTGTTTCCTGTGTCCCATGATGGGGTTTTAAATATCCCTGGGTCTTAAATTATGTAGGTGCTCACCAGTTTCAGTACAATTATCTTAAGGGAAGTTGTAGCAGGATTCTTGCAAATCTAGAGTGGTGTTGCATTTTTCTGAGCAATAAATAAGAGCCATAGTGTTGACATTAGATACTATTTTTTCTTATTTTGCTTAGAATATTTCTAACATTTGCCTATTTGGATAAAGCTGTCTCCATGCTTCTTCAAAACGTCCCTTCCTATCACCTGATTTATGTGTTTGCCATAAAGGATGTTGGAATTTTACCAAATGGTTTTGCATCTCTCTAGGTATTCGTGCAGTTTTGTTAAGCTCTGCATGGAGTTGGGGGAGGGGGAGTCCCACATGAGGGACAATGGCAGAGATCCATAGCCCCAGCCCTTTCAACCAATGTTTCCTCCCCAAGACAATGACACAATTACTGCAGATGAAGTTCCATGTCACTACCCCATCCCCATGCCCTCTGTCCCCATGAGAACCCTCTGCCCAAACTTTGTCTCCTCTTTTATCTCATTGTGCTCTTTAACCACACTGACTTTTCTGAAGTTCATTAATTATATCATCTGTACCACTATGAAGTCATTCATTCCTTCAATTTTGAGTTAATTCTGACAGCACGCTTTGTCAGAAACCCATTTCACATAGATTTGCAACCTTATTTCTATACTGTAATTATAGCAAAAAAAACCCACCACCACCAACAAAAAACCCAAAAAACAACTCACTCATCGTTTTATAATTATTTCCCTATAAATAATGACCTTTATTATTTCTGAAGTCGGTTTTCTTTTATTTTTAAATGGCTTGTCAAAGATTTCCCTCTTGTAATTGATGATTTTAAACAAATAAAAATTGTATATGTAAATGACACTGTCATCACTTTATTATTTCATGTGCTTGGCCATCATCTATAGTAAGGATTTCTTCTACTTTTTCCTGTTTCTTTTTTTCTGACTTCTCACTGGCCCTGTCTGATATTATAACACTTCAGGGCTCCAAGAGTCTTCATCTCCAGGAGGTCCTCCTCACCCAGCCCTAGGCGCACGCAGGGAGCTCCTACCTGCTGCAGAGGGAGACACCTGTGGCCCCACGGCCCTCTCGCACTTGATAAGGCCAGTGAGTAAAATTGGAGTCCTATGGCTACTTCTGGCTGGAAAAATACAGATAATGAGGTTTAAACAGTAAAATGGGTACACTAAATAGCACCTTACACATCCTTGAAGGAAGAACTATTAGAAAGAAAAACAGAACAATGAAAATTACCCCAAAATTCATCACAGGACAAGTTGTAAATAATAGAAGAAAAGTTAAGAGGCAGAAGGATAGAATGAGAAGGTGCAGCACGGCTGTAACTTAAAGAAAGCAGAAGTTGAAGCAATAAAAGCAAAAATGTTCCAGAGCTAATAAAAGACATGGAACCTGTTTGGAAATTTTGTATTCTGTACCTGAGTTTTAGGGATAAAAATCATTTTCCTATCAGCATCTATATTAGAACAGGCAACTACAATGTTCTTTTCATTTTCTTCTGAAAATATGAAATGAAAAAAGTAGAGCACCTTCCATCAGTTTTTATTGTGTTCATCTTCTTGGAGACCCGTAGTTGTGCCGGTAAAGGGGAAGCCAGGGGGAGTGCATGTCTTTCCAGCTGAGTGTCAGGTCCTGGCCAGATGCAGAGTGGCTGCAGGTTCCTTTGCTGAAAAGCTTAGGTGCGGTGCAGGGAGATGTTTACCATTCTCCAGCGTTAGGGCAGCTGTAGCTTCTTTCCTTCCTTCTGCATCACAATCAAGTGTTGGGACCAAGATTTTACCAGGCTTTAGTATTTTTGGCAGATTTCCATTTGGAACATTAAGAAAAGAGTTTTCTCCACTGGTGACTCAATGTTTCCCTAATTAACAAATATTTGTCGGTAGAAATTACAGACACTGAGTAAGATAGAGCTTTTGCACTTTAGTGATATAACTGTTCGTAGTTACTCCTTTGAAAATACTTCAATTCCTTTCAAAATTGCATTAAACCTCATCCTTTCTCAAAGTAAGATCTGCCTATAAAAAATGTCAAACACAAAATGGCAAGCACACTAATGGTAAAAGCCGTCCAGCACCCATGGTTAACGCAAGTATTACAAAGCCGAGGCGTCTGACCTCTGTAACTGTGTTACGGATATTACAGTGGTTCTCAGACCCAACTGACCATCAGAATTAACTGCGGGTGCTGTGTCTCCACTTTAAACAATCCAAATCAGAACTTGAGTGGTGGGAACTGGGAATTTTCATGTTTAAGAAACCCCTGATACCTGACAAGGTTGGCAGTGGCTCTCATGCTTGCTTACTTTACAAAAAAGAAAGTTGTACAAAAAAGAAAAATCATACAAAAAGAAAGTTTATTTCAATGTATATAAATAAGAGGGAAAGATACCTGCAGGCCAAAATTTGGGGTGAACTTTTTGAAGTCAGAGGCAGATAAGACAACCTTGGCAGAAAATCCCCAGCAGAGAGGCTGGGTGCTCTGGGCACTCCACACAGATGCAACAGGATGGAGCACACCACCCACAGAATGGAAGGCCAGAATGGGGGAAGAGGCAGACATGTGGCATTGGTGATGAACTCCATGCAGAACAGCGGTGTGGACAGCCTGTCCCAGCCCAGCCCAGCCCAGACTATAGCTGGAATCTGTCAGTCAACGTGCCCTGACCATGTAGAAAGGGCTTTCTGTCAGGCTTCCAGCCCCGCTGAGGTTGTCTCTTGCCACCTGACCAGACATCCGTCCTGCTGAGCTTGACATCGCACCCAGACGTCTCCTTAGAGGAGAGCCTCAGATACCATGCGCTTTGAGACTCTGAGGCCTTGGACTTGGCCCCTGCACCGGCTCACCAGTTCACATGTGTGGGCTCGGCATGATGTGCATTGAAGCTGCTTTCCCAGTGGTAGTCCAGGCTGCAGTGGTGGCATATCTAGACAATGGCACTGACGCATGCTCACCAGAATAACCTGCCATTTATCAAGACGCCACATTTCCCAGGCCATCTGCCACTTTTTGCCAGGCCTGGTGACAGAGTGCCTCGGGGAACTTTCATAGCTACTACAAAGACATAGGGGTACCTTTCTCCTTGTATAGACTGAGAGCCTACAGTCAGGGAGGAACCCAGCTATTGAGCGAAGGGCAGGATCTGCACCCAGGTCTGAACAGAAACCCTAGACTTAACAGGTGTATCGCTTGTTATTCACGCAATGCTGATGCCTCATTGGCTATTTTAAACAGTGGAATGATGTCATCACTAACGTTAAACAGATTGTGTGGCATATGTAGATGAGCTCCAATGTTTCTTCTATGTTAGGAGGCACATGCTCTTTGAACACACTTTATTCATTTCTCCAGAACAGAGCTGGGTCCTGACTCATGAAGCCCATTCATTCACTTGCCATGATTTCCGCCTGATTATCTATCTGTTCCTTAGACTTGTTTCCACCTATCTTTGTTTGGATAAGGGTACCATTCTCAGTATACTGTCTTTTAAATAGCTGAGAAGATTGTCTCTGTCAACCTTTGAAAACAGGATGGCACACTTCCTGGTCCAGGATCTATTGTACAATTAAGTCAAGTAGGATAGATTTGAAAACCCCTTCCACTGTGTTCCTGATACTGCAGGGGAAAAAATGATTCATTTTACTTATATACTCTCTCTTGAACACAGACTAGAAATCTGTGGTGAATTTTCACAGTGGCCTAACAGCCCACATCCTTGTTAATCATACTCAGCTCATTTTGACAATTGGATTTTTTAATTTCTCTGTCTTTGTTAAACAATTCTATGTAGGGTATTATGAAGCAAAACTGTTGAATAGATTTCCCATGGGTACAAATAAAATATATTTTGACTTCAAGACCTCTGTCTCATTAGCATTTGTAGAAATGTAACATAACAGGGACAATTATATTTTCTCATTCTCAAAAAATATTATAAAAGAATATGCAGTAATTTTTAATTCTTATGAGTGAAAAACCAGAGTAATAGGTAAATCCTGAAAACGAATCTATACTTAAAATAACCAACATTTGAAGATATTTCAAGCAAGTGGGATTTATTTAAGGGTGTAAAGCCAAATGGCACAGTTAAATTAAGTCTTTGGCATTTGCTTAAATATGGTTACTGAATGTGTCACTAAAAAAAGAAACTACAGGAATAATTTACTTACATAGAAAGTATTTGCCAGTGGATAATAACACACTCGCTTCTGTATGTGTATTTAAAACTGATTATCCTCAATATTTTTTTTTACAGAAAAGACTACAATCACTCGAATGCTGGTTTGATCTTAGCCCATTGAAACTGGAACAAGAACCCAAGAGTCTTTGGAAAACAATCTCATGTAGGTGGTGTGGTAGGAGTGAACAGAATTAGGCAGAAAAAAAATAATCACTATGTCTTACTTTTGTTTGTTTTATATTCCCGCAAGTTTCATGAGGGAATAAAGGGAATAGAATCAGGTACCTTTACTTTTTAGACACTAAGCCTTTTTTATACAACAGTGGCTCTCATGTACAGTGTCATTTTACAAGTATTTTATTTTAATCATCGTGTAAAAAAATAAAAAGCCAAATAGGGCCAAAATAGAGTAGCTAGCAGTAGATTAGCGTTCCCATTAAGAACAACCAGGAGAGTTGCAAGAAAATACACAAAGTAACTGCTTGCAGCAGCCAGAACCTAAGGCATCAGATTCAGAGGGGTTCAAGCCTCCTTTAGCTAAGCCCACTGCATGCAAACTCTTTTCTTTTTCCAATCATTTTCTGACTCCTGACACTAAGCAAGAGGCTGGGAAGCCTGGCAGAGAGAGGCTACCAGGAGTCAGAGCAGCTGGCAGCGATATGTAATCATTTGGGTGTGGGAAAGACAAAGCTTGGACTCGGTTTGCCAAAGCCATGTGGATCTGAGGGGCTGAGGTCCCAAAGACAGATAACACAGATGGTTTCCCTGGCAGAGGTGCTGGTTAATCTGCACAGAGCAAGAGGACAAGATGGGCAGAAAGAGTCTAAAAGGAGAGAGTAGGGGAGATAAGTTTAGGGGAGATTTAAAAAATTAGAAGAAGTACCATAAAAAAACACAACACCCTCTTGCTTTGGCCCATCAGTTGCAAATATTTTCTTTCCAAGTTTGCTTATGTCCTTGGCTATACATCTTTACCTATGGTGGATTTTGCTATAGAGAAATTTTTCAATACGACAAAGTCCAATATATTTTATTTTATGTTATGATTTCTAAGTCTTATTTATACTTAAAATGAGCCCAATGTCAGAAAAAAAAATAGTCTCCATTTTGGGACAGCGTGTATGGACGTGAAGAGCATTATGCTAAGAGAAATAAGCCAGTCAGAGAAAGACAAATGTTGTATGATCTCACTTATATGTGGAATTTAATAAACAAAATGAACGAACAAGCAACATAGAGACAGATAGATTCGTAGAGAACAAGCTGATAGCTGTCAGAGATGGGATGCTGGGTGAAGGGGATGGAAAGATTGAGCAAAAAAGGACCAAAAAAGGGGAAAACTCTCTTGGACATGGACAACAGTGTGATGTTTGCTGAGACGTGGGGGAAGTCGAGGAGGACATAGCATAAATAGCGATTGACGAAGATTTGACTTGGGGGGTGAACACACAATACAATGTACAGAAATGTGTTATTAGATTGTGCACCTGAAACCCATATAATTTTGTTAAACAGCATAACTAATACATTCATTTAAAAAGTATAGTCTCCACAGTACCCCCATGTGAGGTATAATGAATGAACCCAACTTTTGTTAATCACCTACCAAGTAGTTTCCAAGGGCCAGGAAAACTTCAACTTGAATGAGAAAACAATAAAATGATGTTAACACTGAGACAAATTTCATATTAGAATTATCTGATAAGGATCGTGAAGCAACTGGATCATAAAAATGCTTCAACAATCAATTGCAGATACTGTTAAAGATAGAAAATTTCAGCAATAAAATAGAGTTATAGTAAGTGGAAACCAAGTACCCATTAGAAGGGACAGATGAGTTTGGAATTCCACAAAAGCCATTTCCTAGGAAATTCTCATGACCTGCGTCATCTGGAAGTTCCCTAGCAACCCGCACTCACAGGGCTTGTCTTTATTTGACCTTACTCAAAGTCCACTCAGGGAGAACTGCTTTTTCCTCCAGGAGAGTTTGCCAAAACAATCAGTGACAACTGTTTGATATCACAGCTGTCAGTAGAAGTGGGAGCAGTAAGGCAGAGAAGACACTGACTAAAAAACTTAGGAGGAACACCTGAGGAATAAGAATTTTGTTTTAAGTTTCAACATATTCCTGTGAATCTAGAAGCCCACATGCACATGTAGCAGCACTGTGTGTATTCCCAAGAAAGACATGAGAAGGTCCTGCTATCGCATCTCTGGATGACCATGTGGCTTTCTGTAAACAAGAAATAAAGGCTAAAGTGGAGTTGTAACAGTTATAAATGCAGGAATATTGAGTCATTGCCCAAAAAACATACATGAGCACAGACCCCAAGCAAAGTTCATGAAACTTATTTTTCAAGGCATTTAAGAAAATCTGTGTCCGATATTAGCTTATCACTAAACTAATTAAATAAAACTTCGGTGGCCGCACACAAAAGAATATGAAGTTTAAAAAATTTGTTCAGAAAGTCACTAAACAAACAACAATATCGACAAAGAACAGGAACCCTGGGTAGCTGGGAAATCTAATTTTCATAGTTGCCACATTATATTATTTATGTTCAATTTCTAACCACAACAACAAAATGTGGCCTGACCAGGCGGTGGCACAGTGGATAGAGCGTCGGACTGGGATGAGGAAGACCCAGGTTCGAGACCCCGAGCTCGCCAGCTTGAGCGCAGGCCCATATGGCTTGAGCAAAAGCTCGTCAGCTTGGGCCCAAGGTCGCTGGCTCCAACAGGGGTGGCTTGGTCTGCTGAAGGCCCGCGGTCAAGGCACATGTGAGAAAACAATCAATGAACAACTAAGGTGTCACAACGAAAAACTGACGATTGATGCTTCTCACCTCTCTCCGTTCCTGTCTGTCTGTCCCTATCTATCCCTCTCTCTGACTCTCTGTCTCTGTAAAAAAAAAAAAACGTGAGGCTGGCAAAGTATGGCCCTGCAAGTGCACCAGCTGTGCAGCGTGTCTGGGGAGGGGAGGGCGACTCCCCTGTGAGGCCTGCCCAGTCAGCCTTTGTAATGGCCATGATCAAGCCTGAGAAATCACATGCAGGATTTTGGACTAAGAGCTGAACCCTTTAACTCCACTCATTGATTGTCTTAAGATCCGAGTAAGAAATATTAGACACTGAGGGCCTTTTCGAGAATTGGAAAATTGGTTGGAGGCAACAGGGATCAAGGCTTTAATCTAAATCACTACGAGTAGGATGATTAGACCTGGAGAACTGAGTCTCCATAAAGGACAAGTCTCCAGCCTTACTAAGAGCATCTCTTAGAGTCTAAGAGATGCCTTTGTTTGCTTAGTAAGGGTGGAGACTTGACTACTGTCTGGGTCTACTTTACAGTGTTAGGAGCTTTACAAATGTATGTATGTTTACAAATATATGAATTCATGTCCGGCCTGAGCTAGCCGGTAGCATGGAGACCTGGGTGACCCCCAGGGCTGAGGTGATGTCATGGTAGTCAGGTAGGCACACAGGAGTGAGTCCCAGAGGCCACACATGGGCCCATCTTTGTGCATAAATAATGTCAGGGCACTCCAGGTGGGATGTGGATTAATCAGGTAATAGTGTTAACAATTGGTCTCTTCTCCTGGTCTCAATGGTCCAGCCTGAATCATGCCTTTATTTATTTAGTTAGTCTCTAGTCTCAGAGGCCCTGCTGGAGACCTTTTTCTCTGGTCAGTTCCTCCTCCTCACTGTGTAGATGACATCTGGAGGTGCTGTGGGGGGGGGCGTGCAGGAGCAGGCGTCCTCTGCTGTCTCATGGTCAGCATTGACAAGTGTGAACATCACCTGGGCCGCCAACCCAAATATCCAAGATCTAAGGGACTCAGGGCAGCAGGATGGGGGTGTATGTGTGTGTGGGGGGGGTTGTTTTGTTTTGTTTTTAGGAAAAGGGAAATGCTTTCAGAGTAGTTTTAAAAAAAACAAATAGGTCTGATTTGGTGGTGGTGCAATGGATAAAGCATGGAACTGGGATGCAGAGGACCCAGGTTCGAAACCCCAAGGTCGCGGGCTTATCTGGTTTGAGCACAGCTCACCAGCTTAAACCTAAGGTCGCTGGTTTGAGCCAGGGGTCACTCTGTCTGTCTGCTGGATCTCCCGTGTTCAAGGAACATATGAGAAAGCAATCAATGAACAACTAAGGTGTTGCAATGAAGAATTGATGCTTCTCATCTCTCTCCGTTCCTGTCTGTCTGTCCCTATCTGTCCCTCTCTCTGTCTCTCTCTGTCTCTGTCACAAAAAAAAAAAGAAAAAGAATATTAAAGCCTTTTCTCTTTCTCCATGCCTTTCTAGGCACCGGAGTGTTGCTTATTGAGCCATCAAAACTTTATCATGTTTTAAAATTAATTTTCATATTTTTATTTAGGTTTCTTGTCTGAAAGAGGTGTCTGTAACAGGAACAAAAGTATTTTTTTTATAAAAAAACATTTTTATGTAACTTACCTAGAAAAACACATCCTATTTAAAAATTGGTCAGCACACACTTTTGAGTTATTAAAATATGTAAAAACGTGTTTCTGTAATCTCTCACTCTTTGTTTAATCTGCCTTCCACTTGAGTCCTTAGACACGGGTGGAAGGGGATGTGGGTCCCCCCATACAGACTGAAATGCCAATCACTGTGAAGGAAAAGGCATACAACAGAAGGAAGGGACAGTCAATCTGATCAAACAAATGGAGCAAATGGGAAGTCACTCTGGGGCATTGTTGTCTCGATCCCGTTCACTCACCTGAGCTGGACAGTCAGTTGGGATTACTTTGTCTCCATGTATCAGCCCCTAAGGTTTATTGTTTTTAATTGTTTATTAAAAAACTCAATGGCCCCAGCAGCTTGCAGAGTTTCCATGTCTCATGATAGGGCTGTTATCAGATGTCATGTGTTTAGGAAACTTGAACAGAAATCCGGCATGATCTTGTAGGTCCCAGACAGTACGGCCTGAAAATGTAGCAGGGTTCTTTTGTGAGACGGCCTGGACCATTGTTCGCACCACATGAAACTCTGCCCCACGGTGGTGCACGTCCCTTCCCATGCTCAGTAGGGACAGGTCTCTCTCAGGCTTGATGGCAGATGCTGCCCAGCCCAGCACAAGGTGATTGGGAGGGACCGTCCGTTAGCCAGGCCTTGTGCAGGAAGGAGGTCTATAGCTCACCTCCTGCTGGGCAGGGGAGACAGCAGCTCCTCAGGCCACACGCTGGGAGTCAGAGGGCCACCCCTAAGAGCTTTCCGTGGAGGACAGATGTCTGGCAGGGCCAGATCTCTCTGCTGCAATGGAAGATTCTTGAGGTTTTGGGTTTTTATTTTATTTTATTTATTTTTTGTCTTAAAATGATTTTACTTGTGCTCAGTATTTGCTAAAATCCAATGACAAGGCAATAATTGCCTCTCAAAGGCTGTGTATTTTGTACCTGATTGCAGGAGATTACAGTCTAAAAGTTCAATGGGTCCTCTGGCCTGCTGTGGTGTTTTTGCCATGGGCTTTCATCAGCAAACTGGGAGGTTGCTGAGACCTGTAACTCCAGTGGTCAGGTAGGGTCCAGGAGGGTGTATGAGGCATCCTGTTGGTGGGAGCTCCAATCCAAGGGAAGTACTTTCGACAAGCTGGTAGATGGGGGTCATCAAGAGCTGAACATGGGGTATGTGGGACCATTCACTGGTCACTGGGCTTTGTTTCCACAGTCAGGGAAGATTGGGCCAAAGCTTAGCAATCATCCCTTTGGGGAGGAGAAATGTGGCCCTTTCAGGTGAAGCCTAGGTCATCTTCACCTCAGCTCTCAGAGCTGCTATTACGCTGCTAACCTATTGCTAACCTGAGGTCGATGCTGAGCCATGAACATCCTGGAACAACCACTGTAGGTGGACACGTGTGGACGTGATCTCCTCCTTGCTGTGTTTGCCTCCCCCCCACCCCGCCTTCATCCGCACATTGGAACTAACCAATTCCTGTTACCCTAGCTAGCATCCTTCATTGGATTGAGAGAGTTACATTTTGTGGGTTTTGCCTTATACACCCTGCCATTCCTTATTCTCTCCAGAGGGTAATTTGGATTGTTTATTGAATCTGCATCTCCTGAGTTTGAATCCTTTCATACCCTGAATAAATGTTTAAATTGTTTTTTATGTCCTCAAATCATGATTGGTTAAGAGGGACAAATAGTTATTGTGTAGGAGGGGAGAAAACAGAGACTCTTCAGATGTATTCACTGGTTAGCATGTGTCATTGTATTAAGTAATGTGCAGATATGAGCACATTTGACTTTGGGATAGGGTGATATCACCCCATGTTAGGTGTAAGAGGAAACTGTCTCCAAGTTTCCAACTAACTTGTTCAAACTCATAAGGAAAAGCATGTGATGGAACTGGGAGTCAAGCTCAAGCCTTCCTTTTTAAAGCTTTGTGTATAATCTTGTTTTACCAATCTGTAAAATATTATGTGAAATTAGCAGAAAGCTGATAATGTGCATGTCTCCAGCATCATCGGTTATAAATCCATCATCCACATTGTAAACAGTTACCTAAGTGTTCAGGAACCTGGAATATTGACTTGCCTTTAGATTAAACTATTCTGCTGAGAAATTGTGATTTAAAGGTTACACAGCGATTTATCATTATTTATTATTATTTGAATTAAAACAAAACTTCCTCATTCAACTTCCAGAAACACCATCCCATTACCTTTTGGAAAACTTGGGAAATTACCTCTTCTCTAATGTGCATCATCTGGCAGGACTGTAAGTTAAGTTGTTCTCATGTCCCTTAGCAAAGAGCTGGGTCAGGAACCCCAGCTAGCCTAGTGGGATAATTCTAGGAAGTTTGAAACCTGAACAGATTGATGCACATAAAATCGTAGCTCATAGATTTCATCAGATGGACATTAAGAAAATGTTGGAGTCGTTGGCCCTTACCACTGAGACCCCTGGAGTTGTCTGTCCTGTGTCATGTCTATGCTCAGAACTTGGGTCTCCAGATTTGGGTCCAATCTTTGACTTATATTTGATGTTTCTTATGTACACCCATTTTCTATTAATGAACTAGAGCAGATGTTTCTACTCTATTTAAAAAAGAATCAATGACATTATTAAAGCATGGTGAAGAAGACTTAGCAGGGGAGCTTGACAATGGATATAAGGACCACTGCAATGGGGTCTTGCAATGAGGGAGAGAGATAGGACTCAGCTCCACATACAGTAAACACAAGTGGGGATTTGTAGCCAAGGAACCAGGGGTGACAGGGGGTAGAAACTCACTAAGAAGAAACATGAAGGATAAGGGACAAGGTATGTGCTGGTTGACCAGGATCCTTACTAAAGACAGACCCAGACCGGTGATCAGAGGTCATCTGGGAGTGGGGCGGGGGGGGGGGGGGGCAGAGCCAATCCGATATCAAGAGATGTGAAATATCAGGGATGGAGTTTTTGTTAAAATGACTTAGGACTCTTTTCCAAACTGGACAATACAGCGAGGATTTTGGGAGTCCAAACGTCAGGCCTCACTGAAACAGAATCCTGGGAGCTTGAGTTAGTTTGGTCAGTGAGAGAACCTTGTTGTCTATGAATGGAGAAGAAATGCACCCAGACCCTATCCTGATGGAACTTTAGTTGGACTCCTCTGAGCCTTCTGAGCAGTGACCATGGCATCTATCTTTGCTGGGCTATTGTCACCCAGCTGAGCAAGAATTTTGGTGAGTCAGTTTATGGAAAAGCCTCCACCCATCTGTCAGTGCTGACTGCTAATGACATGAGATCGATTTCTCACCGTCCACCCTTGACTTTACCAAGGTCCTTGGCCTGCGTCCAGCTAGAATCCTGTCAGGACTGTGAAACAGAGCCCCAATACTCCTGACTTTGCCTCTTAGTGATTTTTCATCCACAGACCACACCACATCTTGACTATACTGAGTGTTCTTTCCGCTTTTGCATTAGTTCCTGAATGAATTTGTTTTTACTGCTTTAACTACTGTCTGGCTTTAGTTTTATTTCCTTTTTTTTCTTTCTTGTTTTCCAAGTGAGAGGAGGAGAGATAGACAGACTCCCACATTCACTCCTACTGGGATCCACCCAGCAACCTCTGTCTGGAGTCGATGCTCTGTTCATCATGCTGTAACCAAGCTATTTTTAGAACCTGAGGTGGAGGGTCCATGAAGCCAACCTCAGCCCTCGGGCAGATGCACTCAAACCAATCAAGGGATGGCTGCAGGAGGAAGAGAGAGAAATAGAGGGAAAGAAGAGGTATGGGGAGGGGAGGGGAAGAGAAGTGGATGGGCGCTTCTCCTGTAAACGCTGACTGAGAATTGAACCCAGGAGATCCACACACTGAGCCAACACTCTATCCACTGAGCCAACAGGCCAGGGCTACCTGCTCTTAAACAGATTATAGTGACTATGTCGATTGCTCCCAAACAAGAACAGAGGGCTGTCAGGCATAGTTTTCTCCTGCTTACATGTTTCTTTTCTTCCTGGCCTCACTGCCCGGTGGCATATCTTGCATGTCCATCCTTGTCCCCGTTTCTCTTCTCCCTGCCTTGTTAGGAAATAAGAAGGTTGTCATGCAACAAGCACCCTGTCACGTAACCACTTTCCTTCATGTAAGTGTTCATCAGAAGAAGAAGGGATTAAGCTATAGCCCTTCACAGAGTCCAGTTATCCCCTGTGACGTCAAAGGTCTCGGCTAAGCGCCCTCAGAGCCCGATGCGTCCGGGGCTGCTGCAACATCAGATAGGCTCTGGGTTATTTTCAGCTAGCTCCCTCCTGGGTCTTAACGCTTTGGCTTTGTTTCTGAGGGAACTGCAATTTCACACTGGCCAGATTTAAAAAGAGAATCATCTAAAATTAGAACGCACCTGATGACATTCGCCATAAGCCATTCCCAGTGCTAAGACAAAGGGGGAGACTTACGGAAAGGACGAGATGGAAGTGAACTCTCTGACTTCAGGGAAGAGTGACTCAAAAATAAAAAAAATTGAGGCGAGCTTGATTCTCAGTGTCTAACCCAGAAAGACAGGTGAGACCTGTCTTCTTCTATTTGTCATGTACATAAGCTTACATTCTGACACCAGGTCCCAGGCATCTCCTGAGAAAACCTAGGTCTGTAACAACAAGGCCCATTCTCCCTGTCTTTCCCATGGGACATTCGGAAATCCTGCGGGTTGCCTTGGTCCCTTCAGATAAGGAAAGGGCTTCAAACCTCCAACATGTCTTAATTGCTACTGGCATCGGCACTGTGGAAAATTTCAGTAGTTGGTAAAATCCCAGAGCTCTTTATGCGTGTGATATCTGTGGGCCCCTGAAATCTTTGCTGACCCGTGAACCCCACTGTAAGTGACCTGGTCCCCTAAGTCCACCCCAGCACCAACATCTCTAAGCCTCACTTCTCTCCCAATAGACGCAGAAGAAATTGCAAGTGTTACTGATGCTGGAGAGTCCTCTGCTTCTCTGCTGCTCGCTCCTCCCCTCACCTGTTCAGAATGGCATGGGCACATTATTCCTCTGTGACGAAGGTTATGCCCAGGGAGGCTGCCAACGGCTGTCTCTCTTCCAGGGCCAAATTCTCAAGACAAGTAATGGCAAAGCTTTGGCATCTCCTGGAAATATAGGGCTGATATTAGGAGCAATAAGAATAGATGTTTAGAACCACATCGATGCTCCAGTTTCTCAGTGCATGTTCAGAGATGGAGGCGGCCAACAAACCAGCTTTGGTGGATGGAAAAGATCCACTTCCCCTTAGTTATTCGCCTACGTTGGTCCACAGGATGCTCACTCCATTAAGAAAACTGGAGCCTCCAGTCTAGGCCCCAGAGGGCAACAGGGCCTTCAGCCTGTTCTGAGTAAACTGAGGTTGATGGAATTTAGTGAGGAAAAGCACGCTCACATTGTTCCTCGAGAATCCATGCAGGTAAAGTCCATGTGTGGCTGATGTGAGGCCAGGCAGAGCCCTAGGCAGAGAGGAGGATTTCAAGGTAGCGTCCAGGTTAGTGCAATGCTGAAGATGCTTACTTACTTTGGTTAGCTTACTTTGGTTAACTAAGTGTGAAAGTTCGGCACAAAACATTTGTTCATCTGTAGGTAGGCGGGGAATTCAGCGGCCGGCTTTGCGAAGAAGCTCTAGAGCCTCTGTCACCTCCAGCACCTCTGCAGGTTCATGTTTTGTGCCAACTGGCCTTTCAAGGGCCCCTCACACCACGACTGCTTAGATGGAGAAGGCACGGCTCAACACCGTCTTTCTTCAGTTCAGGAAAACCCGCAGAGGAGCTCGTCAGTCACAACTTCGCTGAAATCTAGGAGAGTAATGCCCCCTCTGTTTTCAAAACGCAGAGAGGATCAGCACTGCCATCCACTCTCCCAGTCAGGCACTAAGGTAATTCAAGGGTCACAGGTGCTACAGGGGTATCAGCTGCCAAGGACCTGATCGCCTCTCTCTGGAGCTCCAGAGATGCTGGGTGGACTGTGAGTGCCTGGATGCCCCTGGGCATCTGCGGTCCCCTGCAAAGGCCTGGGCATGTAAAGATTACAGGAGCATCGACCCACAAACTCACGCTTGCCTTTGAAGAGCTCTGGGGCATATATTTTATTCAGAAGAGTTGAATAATAAATTTTTTTTAGTTTTGTGATATTTCTCCTTAATAGGTTATACACATTTGAAAGCAGACTGCAAGCTGCTATAACTCAGCCCTCTTCGAAGCCTCTATGATTGCATTTTATGCTCAGGAGCTATGAAGGAAACCTTCTGGGAAGTCCAGTAGTGTTTGAAAGTAGTAATATAGGGAATAGAGTCCCCAAAGTTGTCAGGATATGCCAGCAGTCACTGCAGTAGATTCTCATGTGAATGAGGTGTTTGTGAAGTCAACTACAGTAAAAGTATACATTAGCTAAACCCCAGGGCAGCAGAGAGTCCTCTGGTAGGCTCACTCTTCCCCGTTCCATCCAGAGTGTGTCTTCCCAAGAGGAGCATGAGACATCAGATGTGAATCTGCTCCTTACACACCTCTTCGTGCCCATTGAATCTTGCACAAATTGAGCATACTTCCAGGTTACATGCAAATCTTAAATTTTGTAGGAGATCAGAATGTGTCACTCTGAAATATACTACTCTGCCAGAATGATTGTTTTGAATTGGAGACAACTGAGAAATAACAGACACCAAAAAAAAAAAAAAAAAAAAAATTCTGTGTTCTCCCACCATTTGGCCTAAAGCAGGCTTAGAGCTTTCTTTATTCAGCGGAGACTCTTACCAGCATGGACACAGGAGGGAAGGACTTCACGCAACAAATCTATTAAAATAACCCTCATCTTCCATTGATTCTCTCATATATTTGACTTCCCAAACTTGCCACCCTTGAAAGCCTGTGTGTTCCCACGTTTCTGAAAATTTATGGTTGTTTGTTAAGATGCTGTATGAGCCCAAGTTCTAACCAC
This sequence comes from Rhynchonycteris naso, assembly GCA_037038555.1. Taxonomy (NCBI): domain Eukaryota; kingdom Metazoa; phylum Chordata; class Mammalia; order Chiroptera; family Emballonuridae; genus Rhynchonycteris; species Rhynchonycteris naso. The sequence goes on along the minus strand of CM072996.1, from coordinate 95,310,012 downwards.
ATCTTTGACTTACTCATCCCTGAAAGCTCCCGTACATATACGTGTGTGTGCATGTGTGTGTGATACACACATCCATAAACTCTGCGCTTCATTAATCTGTCTCTTGTCAATCTAATTTGTAGGACCTCAGCTGGAGAACCTTAGGAGGGTAGAGAAAAAATGTTATATTTTTCTTTTTCTATAATTTTAAAATGTATGATTTTCTCTCACCATGGCTCCTAAAAATACACCCAGTAATTACTGATATACAAGGGAAAGAATGAATCTATTCAAACATAACAGAGAAAAAAACAGCTGTGTGGACCTGGTAGAGAGAGGTTATCTATCCTTCCAGTTTTACACTTTCCCAAGAAGTCATTCACCCTGAAGTAATTGTGATTATACATGATTTTCCCTTATGCTGACACTAAGGAAGAGCTCCCCTACAAGATGTGATCTTTCTCCAAGTAGAAATTTTTATTAGGTTTAGTAGCTAATGAAATTTGTTTGTGGAATTTTTACCCACACATATACACATGCAAATACACGTACACATCACACATAGACATGCATATGTGCACACACAACACACCTACACACATGTACGCATACATGAACACACACAAAACTTCTTTTGCTCTATGTGTCCGAGGAAGATGCAGCCCCCATGCTCCTCTAACCTGAAACCCTATTATATGTAAGGACACTGTGTAAGATTTTATCTAAAGTAAAGAGCATTTGCTTTATACAGTGTGTACGTAAAGTCATGGTGCCGTGTGACCAGTCAAAAGTACACCATGAGTTTACGGACACACTGTATATCATGACCATCAGTAATCGAACCCACTGGGAAACTAATGGGTAAAATGGAGTTCCACTTTGTGACTTTATAACAAAATGGAGTTCTCTTTGTGACTTTATCACAGTCACTTCCACATGGGCACCAATCCAGGAACTCTCATCCTTGTCCTCTTTTCTGCAGGGAGAGGTCCTTTTCTTCCGCCAGGCGTCTGCTCCCACCAGTACGCAGCAAACTCTGCTCTGGGATGCTAGTCTCTGAATCGTAAGGTGCGACAAGTTCTATGCCTTAATTATGATGGACAGTGGCTTCTACCAACATGTTTTACCTTGCTCAGGTACTCCAAGTCATGGCTGCTAATTGGACTAGCTCTCCCAAGCTATGTGGCAGACGTTGAGCTGCAATGGCTCTGGTATTGGAATCTCCTTTTCACCCTAAATCATCCGAGTGCCAAAGGGTCACAGTGTCTGCTTCTTCCTTCTCAGAATAGTCACACATCAGCCTTTAGTGAGGACATTCTCAACTTACTAGTGAATCTTAACAACAGTTCTATGACCCTAGCCCAGAGGGCACAATTATCTTGATGGACTTTTGACAGAGCATCTTTCTCCCTTGGTTAAAAATGTGTCCATTGTTTGTGTGACAGGAAAGTTCCCACTCATTCCCAATTTGCACTCAGCAAAGATAGAATGACAGAAGGTGTTTTCCAGCAATAAAACTTAATGCAGAGAGATACACTTCTACACAATGATGCACAGTAGATATTAAGCAAAGCTTCACTGGGGAGAGCATATGGCTGGATCTGCCTGAGGTAATCTGCTTGGAGGCCAATCTTCCCTTCCTAGAAGCCCCTGAGCTCTGGCTGAGGTCTGGAGAGTATTACAGGGCTTTCAACCAGGACTACACAACAGGGTGCAGCTACTCTCTGCTCCCTGGCTGAGGAATGGTCTGCAGAGCTGGGTAAGGACCTCTCCACACTTAAAGGGCAATAATGATGTCGCCAGAAGAGCACTAATGATCTGGAGTTTTTTCTCGCAGAGGTATTGGGAATAGGATGAGATGAATGGAGACAAATGTGAGTCCCTGCCAGAGGTGCTGGGAAGAGGGATGCTAGAGAAAGTTTTTCCAAGCTGAGCAAGGGAGTTGGCACCAAGCATGATGTGAGTTTACTGGGCCAATCTCCATGGGCGATTTCTCCAGGAAGTGTGAGGGGGAAGCCCTTGAATAGTGTCTTATATCCCATCTGTGACCTATAGAGAAATCTTAGAGGAAGCAGTGTTGAAAGAGAAATCCACAGCTAGACATGACCTGAGAGAGTTGAGAGAAAGACTCGGGCTGGCACTGGAGTCAGTGGTGGCCTGTCACAGGCACGGTCAGGTAACAGGTCAGGGAGCCAGCAAGTACCAGAGATTCCAGCTGGTTGGGTGGGTTGTACTTGGGTCCTTGTGGAAGGAGAGAATTAGAAGGAGTAGAGCCCAGGGCAAAGGAGGGGTTCAGAGGCTGGAGAACAAGACAGAATTCTCCAAAGACTGAGGAATTTGAGCTAAAGGTCAAGATGAAACACCCATGGGGGTTCTTGTTTTAGAGTACGCTCTGAGAGGGCAGAGACTGTCCAGAAAGCACTTGCCACGTTCTTGGCAGCTCTAGGTCAGGCCCACAGAGGCCACCCTCACCATCCTGAAGGATGCCTTGGGTGCATTTTGATCAAAAGCATCAAGCTGCATGCTTACTGCTCAGGGCCAGCAGAATTTCCCCTGCTCCTGGTTGATTTGAGCACAGAGGAGAAACCACTTACATCACGGATGTGTGGCATGCCCTGGGGTAATGTCTGCACGGTGGTCATCAATGCTGGAGTGACCACAGAGAGGGAACTGAAGAGCAGGGGAATGCTCTAAAGGCTACAGACACTGAGGTTCCCAAAGTCCTCACCCCTCCATGGGATACTCCTGGCCAATTTACACCTCTCTTCAAAGGTATAATTCAGGGGTCCTCAAACTTTTTACACAGGGGGCCAGTTCACTGTCCCTCAGACCATTGGAGGGCTGGACTATAAAAAGAACTATGAACAAATCCCTATGCACACTTCACATATCTTATTTTAAAGTAAAAAAACAACAACAACAAAAAAAAACGGGAACCATACAATATTTAAAATAAAGAACAAGTAAATTCAAATCAACAAACTGACCAGTATTTCAATGGGAACTATGGGTGCGGATGCATCCTGTGCTCCTCTCACTGACCACCAATGAAAGAGGTGCCCCTTCCGGAAGTGCGGCAGGGGCCAGATAAATGGCCTCAGGGGGCCAAATGCAGCCCGCAGGCCATAGTTTGGGGACCCCTGGTATAATTCCTCCCGCTGGAAATTTAGGAGTGCCTGGAACCTGTCACAGAAAGCCTGGGAGCTACATTTCAAAAATTCCAGCCCCTGACTGCACTAGGCTTGTCCCTGCCTTCATTGGTCATGAGCAGCTTTGGGCTTCGTCAGTGCCGGGATGCATATGCCCACAGGGACACAAGCTAGCTAAAATTAAGAAAGAACCTCACCAGGGGATGTTGGAAGGTAGAACCTCAAATCACTGTCAACTTCTTGTCAATCCATGAGGAGCTTGCAGCCCTCACCCTTTTGAAAACTTACTGAGGTCCTCTGTGGCATGAGCACAGTGCCACCATAGGGTGCTGTGTATAAGCCTATAATATCTGGAGAAGCTTGAACCCTATCCTGGTGCTGCTTCTAGAGCACGCACCCACTGAAGTAGAAGCCCTCTGGCTGTTCCCATCTTGGAATTTTTGGTGGCCTGGGGGTATTACCTGTGGCCACATTGCCTGTGCCCTTGGCAGGAAAACCAATGTCAAGATGATTCAGACCAATGAATGTGAAATCCTTAAAAATAACACTCGTTGTCATTTTGTCAAAGCTAGACTTGAAACCAAAACAACGCATTCGCTGCAAGGGAGTCCTTTACTGGCCATCCCCAGAGAGTCTTCAGTTTGGCAAAGATTCTGTAGGGACGTCATTCTGGAGAGTTTTGTATTCCTCACTCTGACCCCAATGCAGATGCGGGGAGTGTCTGGGAGACAGTGGAATGGAAGAAAGCACACTGGTGGGCACAGAGGATGACAGAGGAAGGCCTTCTATGAATCTACTCAGGGCAGGGAACCAAGCACTCTTTCATCGTGGGAGAAACAATTTGCAGAAATTTAACCCTCACCTTGTGAAATGTTTTTGGTCACCTCCTTTGATGCTAACCCAAACCAAGTCTCCTTTCTCATTCCAACCTTCTCAGAACCCCAAGGGTTCTGCTCACTGCTCACCCTCCAGGGACCACTCAGCAAGCTACTGGACCAAGTTGGATGTCAGAGAGTTAGAATGAGAGGAGGGGATTTAACAGGAGCCAGGCTGCACTGGAAGTGACAGGTCAGGAGGGCTCTGGGGACAGGCTGCTCATTAAGCCATGGGGTTTATTAACAGTCCTGTGACCTGCTATTTACAAGCTGGACACTGAGGAGAATTGATTCTGTAAGTCCCTGTGGGAGTCCAGATGTGAAGGCAAAAGCAGACTGATGTCCCAGTTTCATCTCTCTCCTCTACCTCTCTGTTCTTCCTCCTCTATTTCCTCTACCTCTTCTACCTCTCTGTCTCCCTCCTCTACCTCTCTGTCTCTCTTCTCTACCTCTCTGCCTCCCTCCTCTACCTCTCTGTTCTAGTCAGGCCCACCACACTGGGGAGGGTCTGCTTCACTCAGACTGCAGTTTCAATATAATTTCATTGAGATTCACCTTCACAGGTACACCTAGAGTCATCTTTAACCAACCATCTGGGCACTGCATGGCCCAAACTAGTTAACAGATAAAATTAATCATCATGCCTAACCTGTGGTACCACAGTGGGTGGAGCCTCGATTTGGAGTGCCGAAGTCGCTGGTTCAGAACCCCGGGTTTGTCAGGTCAAAGCATATATGAGTAGCAACTACTAGTTGATGCTTCTCGATCCTCCCCCTCCCATCTCTCTTATTCTCTCTCTCTAAAATCAATATAAAAAAAATTAATCATCACAAGGAGGAAGAATGACACACAAGTAACACAAAAACTTACTTACAAGAACCACCTCCCAAAATGAGTGTATACATGTTGTGAGGTCGGTTGGCAATGGGGGAAGGTCACGTGAGGAACCAGACCCGGGAACTTTAGCTAGACCTGTTCACACCCATGCACACCAAAAGAAACTTCCCAGGAGTCCTTTGAAAAAGAGAAACCGTCTGTCAGCCAATGAAATTTTGCCACGTCATATCAACTCGACTGCCCTTCCGATCCTATAAATTACCCTCCCATATGGAGGAATCAGCGAGACTTTTCTGGCCCCTGGCCCCCAGAGTAGAGAATATCATCAGGGAAGCGCTGTACTAAATAAAGCTTTTATTCCACACTTTGTGGCTATGCCCTTCCTTCTTCCTTCAGTGGGAAAAATACCTTATACATGTGTATCTGTGTGTGTATATATATACTTACAAAAAGTAGTGTCATGATTTACTATAATACAATAAATAATATTTTATTAATGTGAGATATTGATTGATTATAAGATTTTTTTCAGGCTTGTTTTTCTGAAATTTATCACTTCATCAAAATGCAGACTTCTAGTAACTGATTTACAATTGGTATAATTGAAAGCAAGGTCAGTTACTGTTGGCTAGTACAAAATATTTTTTTAAATCATTGTTTAAATTTGAGAAGGATCTTTACACTAATGAACATGCTACGAGAGCTGTTCAGAGTATCTTATAAACTGTGACAACATTCGGACTGAAGATGTTCAGAACATACCTCCCCAAGATGTGCCACTTTGGCATGTGAATTATTCTGAGCTGAAGGCAATCGAGTCCCTGTCTCAAGCCAGTTCTCAAGAACCCTTTAGTTCTTCCTTAAAGAATTTAAACTGGGGGGGGGGGCTTGTTTATATTCTGACCCATCATTTCGGCAGGGCAAACAACTAATTATTGATCACCCTGCAGATTACCTTCCTTTCCTCTGAAGCCTCAGGCACCTCAGCTCATCCTTCGCTTGGAATGTCATGTAACCTCATTTGCCTTTCTGGCTCTGAACCTCTCCTGTATGTGAGGTGTCTGACTCTCTTATGCACAGATTTCCTGTATATACACATGTCATTAAATGTGTTTGTTTTTCTTGTTAATCTGTCTCATGTCAATTTAATTATTAGATCAGTGAAAGGATTTAGAAGGGTAGAGGGACATTTTTTCCTTAAGATGAGAGGAGGGGAGATTGTGGGGCAGACTCCCACCTACAACCCAACTGGGATCTACCCAGCTATCCCATCTAGAGCTGATAGTTTTTTTATTTAGTGCCTGAAGCTGATGTGCTCTGATGAAGCTATCCTTAATGCCCAAGGCGACACTCAAACCAATCAAGCCACTGGCTACCGAAGGAGAAGAGGGAGAGAAGGGAGAGAGGGAGGTGGGGAAATGTAGATGGTCACTTCTGTGTGCCCTGATCGGGAATCAAAAGTGGGACAGCCATATGCTGGGCCAATGCTCTATCCACTGAACCACCAGCCAAGGCCAGATAAATTTCTGATAAATGATTTCAGATATAAATTTTAATTCTAGAGCTGATGAGTCTTGCAGAACAAATTTTCTAAAAAATATTTAACCCTCCATACAAGCTGGTCACACAAGAAGCTGAAGGAGCTTCATGCCTTGTATATAATTCAAATGTCTGTTTGTGTATCTTATCACTGTGTCTTTGATTAAAAGAGAAAACTAATTCTGAAATTGCCATCCTTGTTCAGAAGTGGTTCATCAGAAGAGTCTTCTGAAAATGCATTTCTACTGTACATACAACTTTTAAATTTAATTTCTATTTTGGGGGGGTCTGGCAGGTTAGCTTAGTGGATAGAGCATCGGTCCAGAGTATGGACATCTCCAGTTTGATCCTTGGTTAGGGTACACATGAGAAGTGACTTCCACTTCTCTCCCCCACCCTCTCTACCTTTTCTCTCTCTTCCTCTCTTATAGCCAGTGGCTCAGTTGGTCCATGCATTAGCCTCAGGCACTGAGAATAGCTCAGTTGATTCAAGCATTGGCCCCAGGTGGGGGTTGTCCAGTGGATCATGATCAGGGTGCATGTGGGAGTCTGTCTCCCCTTGTTTCACTTAAAAAAAAGATTTCTATTTTTATTACCAAGATTGTGGGCATTTCCTTTCCCATGTTGCAGCTGCTTTCCAAGCCATGGATTCTAAACCCTTAATAAAATCTCACAGCTCCCTAGAATGCTTCACAGCAATGTCCACATGCACACCTGTGATCTGTACTAATTTCCCAACAAAATCCACAGACAGAGCTCTCTTGTCTCTCTGCTGTTGCCGCTGCCACTGCCATAGTCACTGTCAAGTAACATGAGCCCAGGTCCCAGCTCTGCTGTGCCCCAGGCCCCCTGACACCCTGAATGCCCAGGCATTCACGAGCATGTGCTGGGGGCATCTGCCGCAGACCTGAGTGTGTGTGGACATGGTGCCACCCAGCATATCTCCTATGCTCACACACCCTCTGTTCTCCGCACTTTATTTTAAAAACACGAGTTCAAAGATAAAGTTATTAATAATTTTGAATAATGACAGTGGTACACTAAACCATGTGTATGGGCCGTCCTGAGAGTATGATCCCTGTTTTAAGCCCAGGAAGCTGTCCCTGCCGCCACTGGTTGTATTTTGACCGTGGCAACTGGGCACAGGACTACTTGAACATCCTTCAGGGATGCTGTGATGTGTGGATTATCAAAGGACTTATTGTTTGGATAACCACTCCTTTCCTGAAGAAAATAAAAGGCTTGTGCTTGATTACACTGATAGCATCACCAGGTAGGTCATCTTGATGCAATGCTAGGCTTTTTTCCACTTACAGGATCATTACTAATTGTTTTTGTTTTGTTTTGTTTTGTATTTTTATCCCAGACATCTTGGCTCAAACATTGGCTAAGACGTCCTTTCTGTAAGTGCTCAATTTACCTACTATTTCTTTGCAGTCACTCTGTACACATTGTGGCTGAGACCTTTCAAAGGAAGAACCTGGATTTCTGAGAGCAAGATACCTTAAGCCAGAGAATAGCCATCATAACAAAAAAGGGTAGATAAAAGACAGATTTTTAGGGCTACCTTAGGCCAATCAGAGTTACAAACAGAAATTATATATGTGCATTTATTTGCACATCTTCATAGTAATTACATTTATGCGAGCATCTTTGTTAGTATATGCTCTGCCCCCAAGAAGTTCCATTACACTTAGTTGAGGATGTGATGCTGTTGTACTGCATAAGCGAACGTATAAACTTGGAGACACTCAACAGCATCTCTTTGGTTATATTGCCAGAGATTTGCATGACTCCCAGAATACATCTTCACCACAGCAAAGCCCCGGGTCAGAATCAAAGACCAATGCTGTAGAACTTGCATCCGAGTGAGGAGAAATGTACAAATGGGGAGGAACACAGGATAGAATAGTCAGCATCACAGCTCTGTCACCCAGACCTGCCCTACAGGCCAGTTTATAATAATGTCCCTTTACAGTAATAGTCTAATAATACTCAGCGTTCATCTGGGTTTAGGGTAGCATACCTATTACCCTAATGCAGGAAGACTGTGGTTAATATTCCTGCATGTCTAAGGAAAAAAAAAGATAATTAATATGGAAAAAAAGTGGTAATTACATTTCTATCCAGTTCACTTGTTTTTCCATTACTTATTTTGAAAAACGTTCAAACACAGGAAAATCAAAAGACTAGAACCACCACCCAGATTCCTTCACACCCAGCATTCATTACACCTGTTTTTATGGCTATCCACCCATCCATCCTTCCTTCTATCTGCTCATTAGTACACCACATTTTTGATGCATTTCAAAATAAGTTAAAGTCATGAGTTTCCTTCACCTTAAACACTTTGACGTTCACATCAACTTGAGTTCAATATTTGTTTCTTGTTCTATATTGTTTCTGGTAAAAGTTACATGGAATAAAAAACATGAGTGTTTTTTATTTTATTTTAATGATATATTTTACTGGACCCAATTTATTAAAAATATTGTTTCAATATGTAATCAACACAAAATAATTATTAATGGGATATTATACATTGTTTTTTCATAATAAAACCTTGAAATCTGGTGTATTTTACACTTTCATGCATCTCAGCTTGAAATGTTAATCTCCACTGGAAACATGATCTGCACTTTGATTTGATAAAATTTATAGTTAAAAATTAGATTCTCATACCCAAATTGTTTCAAACATACTTAAACTTTTCTGGTAACTGAATCAAGAATCAATTTTTCTTTATCTATTTATTTATAAATTTTAAATTTAATGTGGGTGGCATTGGTCCATAAGGACACATAGGTTTCAGGTGAACATCTCTATAGCCTTTGAACGGTTGATTGTGATGAGTACCTATCACCCAAAGTCAAATCATTTTCTGTCACTGGATGGGAGGGTAAAGATTTGCCCATCTTTACCGCCCCCCCCCATCCTTCCCCTGGTAACCACTTCACTTTTATTTATGTCCGTGAGTCTCAGTTTTACATCCAACCTATGTGTAAGATCATATTGTTCTTATCTCTTTCCGATTTACTTAGTTTACTTAGCATAATGTTCTCATGGTTCATTAAGAGGACAATTCTCTGTTTTGACAAATGTGTACACCTGCATAACTCAAATTCCTATCAATGCACAGAACTTTACATCCCTCCAGAGAGCACTCTGGGCCACTTCCCAGTCACCTCCAGCTGCCCCCATTCTCACCTCTTGGGCCACAATTCTGATCTTTTATACCATGGGTTATTTTTGTCTATTGATCAGTTCATTGTCATATTTCTTATGCAATTGAAGAAATAGAAATGTTAAGAGTTTCTTTTTTGTTTTGTTTTGTCTTTAAGTAATAGGAGGGGAGATAGAGACAGATTCTCACATGCCCCCAACCGGGATCCATTTGGCAACCCATCTAGGGCCCATGCTGAAGCAACCAAGTTATCCTTAGTGCCCGGGGCTCACACTTGGACCCATTGAGCCACTGGCTGTGGGATGGGAAGAGGGAAAAAAGGGGAAGAGGAAAGGGGAGAGAAGCAGATGGTTGCTTTTTATGTGTACCCTGATCAGGAATCAAACCCAGGACATTCATACACTAGGTCGACATTCTATCCACTGAGCAAACTGGCTGGGGCCAAGACTTTGCTTTCAAACCAGTGAAATATCAGTATTTAATTAGTTGCTTATTTGTTAATATTTAGGGATAAACTCTAATGGCAGCAAAGAACACGCCTCTGGAGAAATGTGAGCAACAACCTTTGATGTGTTTGAGGGAAGTGCAGGCTCTTAATCAAGGTGAACCATGGGCTTGAGGCAGAAGTGAGATTGACTTGCACAGAGAAAAAAAAATAGCCTAACTCATCTGGTAACTGTTCCCCAAGGGAAAACCAGAATAATCCATTTTCTCATTCGTCCAAGACACAGTGGTATATTCCTTCCCACGTGTCACCACACGGGAGAGCAGCGCGCTCTCTTCCCACAGACCAGCATGAGCTCTCTTTCCTATTTTGGTCTCAGAAGGCCCTTGCCAGAGACCACAAGCTCTCTGCAGGCTGCATGGTTTAATTAGCTGGTGGACGATGGTTCAGAGCCAGGTGGCTCTGGGGCCTGGCCTCCTGGCAAACATGGAGCATGCATCACCAAGCACTCCCAGTGGGCAGCCCGGCAGACCCAGAAATAGAAACATAGAGAGCAAGTAGCAAACACGTGTGCTCACCTCTCTTTTCTGTTTGTTTTGCTAAGGAAGTCTATTGAAACTGGAGCATTGTGTCCACCAAAACCCAGAACTGCTGGCCTAGAGCAGAGCACTTGCATTGGAATCAATTCTCACTTTGTTGTAAGTACAAATGTTAATTCACTTATATACTCATTCATTAATTCATCTGTTTATTCATTTATTCCTTCCAAACATGTATTATCTTCTCCCCCCAAATTATTATTTTTCTTCCCATTGTGATGCAACCATAAGCTTAGAGTGATCCCTGACACCTCCTTCCATAGCCACATCTAGTCCAGGACCTACTCCTGCCTGTCTTACTCCCTAATATCTCTACCGCATGCTTACTGTCTCCATACTTTCATGAAACAAATATCTCCGAGCACCCACATGTCTCAGGTGTTTAGCTATGCAACCGGGATATAGTGATGCACACACACATGCACCAATAGGTTTCTATCCCCTGGAGACCACATTCTAGGAAGGAGAAAAATATGGGCCAAAGAAAAGATGGGATTTCAGACCATGATAAGTCCTATGAGCATGAAAACCAAGGGGCCACAGCATACTGTGTGAACAGAGGAAACAATAACTTACTGACTGATCACAAGAGGCTTTTTAGAGGTGATGATGTGGAAACTAAGGCTTGAATAATGGGAAGAGATGGCCATGTAATGGCCTGGTTGGGACTTTCAGGTAGAAGGAGCAGGAATTGACAATGACCCCTCAGTTTTATCTAATATCCCTTCTTCCCAGGTCCAACCAACTGGTCTACCATGATGTATTACTGCTCACACATATTGTGGTTTTCACACTGAAACATTCTGAAGTGCAAACTGTATTCTATCAATTTCCCTGCCCTCCTCTTCATCCCATCAAAATATCCCAATGCTCTCTATTGCTGTTATTCTCAGAGAAAATAATAGTTTTTACCATGGCAATAGGCAACCAGACTGGTCAGGGCCAGCCGCTGCACTGCTCTCCAGCTAGAAGTCATACCACACCCTCCTGGTTCTCTACTTGCACATAGAATGTTTCCCCAAGGTCACAGAGGCCCATTCCTCTCCTACTTTTTTAGTTAATTCAGGCTCATCCTTCAGGTTTTAAATTATTCATCAGTAACTCAGGAAAACCTGCCCTGACCTACTTTTTAAAATCAAACACCCAAATGATGGTTTTCAAAGAATAATTCCCCTACCCTTTTTATAGCCCTTCTCACTCTGACCATTTTCCATGTATTAGGATTTTTGGATTAATGTCTGTCTATCATGTTCTAAATTTATAAGAGGAGCTCTCCTGAGACAGTACTTAGAACATAACTTTTATAACTGTTCAACTGATTAATGTAAGCAGGAATAGCTTCCATGAATGTGAAAATGTGTCAGCATAGAGAAGACATTTGAAGCCATCTAAATGTATGTAAGCATCTGAAGGGATTACATACAGTTAGAATCAGACATGGACCCCTGAGCCATGGGCATGTTCATGTGTATAAAATCCAGACAGGGAGGTGAGCCATCCAGATAAGTAGAAATGGAGGATCTGGAGGAGTCAGATGAGAACCAGGAGGAGATGCCTTCCACTCCGGGAAGGATGCTCTCCTAGTCCACTCAGGGTGCTGGGATAGAATGACATAGACCAGGTAAGCAGAAATGTGTCTCTCCCAGGTCTTGGGTCTGGAAGTCCAAGATCAAGTCACAGGCAGATTCAGTGTCTGGCAAGAGCCCACTTCCTGGATCCCAGACACAGAAAGAGAGTTCTCTGGGGTCTCCTTTTTTGGACACTAATCCCATTCAGGAAGGCTCAACCCATATAACCTGATCACTGTCCCAAGGTCCCACCTCTACTGTCCTCACATTGGGATTAGGTTTCAACATACGAAGTTGGGAAGGGACACACTCAGTCCGTTGTAGAGTGTGTGGGAGCAGAGAGGCCAGAGGTATGGGATGGGGTCATTACAACAATAATTGGGAAATAGAGAATCAGAGGAAAAGCACTTAAAAGGAAAATCTAAGATACACACACACTGTTTGGGAAATGCTCTTGGAAACTTATAAGTACCAAAACAAACTCTGCATGTGGAAACTGTAATTTACCCCAGGTGTGTGTGTGTGTGTGTGTGTGTGTGTGTGTGTGTGTGTGTGTGTGTGTGTGTGTGTTTGGGAGATGGAGGTGATAAACATTATTAAATAATATCCAAGTCTCTTGAATGTATGCTTTATCAGCTGTTAATAGAAGTGTTTTTGCTTTTGCTGTTTTTTACCTTTTCAAAGATTTTTCTGTTTTAACAAAATGTGGATATTTGCAAAGGTAATGTTATATTAATTAACCTCAAAAGAACTTTAAAACAGAACTGAATAAAAATCAGGGAAGGTATTATTTAATAAATAAAGTGTTTTTAAAACCACAAACATACAAAATACACATGTGAAGTTTATTTTGAAATAAATTTTAACATCTGTAAACAGTTTTCATGACCCAGCAGCTTGATGTCTAGAAACAACTGTGCATGATGTATAGAAATAGTACTTTCCTGGCTCTGTGCCAGCCTCCCCGAAGGAGACTTCCTGCCCCTCAGATAGTTTAGGACATCCCAAGGGTATATCCCATGTACTCTTAGAGTCTTTGTGGACACTTGCCAGTGACCAGTGAAGATCCAGGGTCCGTGCTGCCTCCCTGATGTTTGCAGCCTAGTCAACATTTGCATCTCCTCTCTGCACCCCCATTCCTGTGCGGTCAGCAAGCCTGTCCACCCTCCCCTCCCGTCCTGCATTTGCGGCATCCCTTCCAATGCTGCTGTCACCAGGGTTCTGCTCTCAGTTTTCAGAAGGGTTTAATAAAAAGAGATATTTTGTTTTCAGCCAATCACTCTTTCATTGGCTTGATCATACCGAATACAATCTAAGCTCGGGTTGGGAAACAATCCAAGCAAAAGATTTCCCATTTTTTTTTCTTGGACTCCAAATGTCAACTTTCAACTTGCACATGCCAAGTCAAATCACAGTTTAATCCTCTTTGAAATCAACTTCTCAAATAGTCAGCAAAAATCTTCCGAATCAATTTTCTCTAAACCTCTGAGACAGACAACCCTCCTCCTGACCCTCTACCAAAATGTGAATTTGGGACTCCTCCAAACGAGTCCATGAATATACATTGATCAAAAGTAGAAGTGTGTGTAAACTTGCCCAGTGTGGGGACTGTCGGCAGTAACCAGAGTGCTGAGACCTACTGTTTCCTGCCTTCCACCTTCGACAAATTCTCCTGTATTATTCTTAAATTGTTGCCATACAATTTACACATTTAGCCATAAATATAAGACAAAGGAGGATTCTATGACAAATGTGTCTCACTACATGTAGACAGGCTGAAGTCCCCATTAACGTCTCGTCATATGCTGATTGGTTATTTTGTAAGCATCTGCGTGCACATAACAGAACCATATCTTTGAGGGAGAAGAAAGCTCTGCGAGTGAGGAGGAAGCAGAGGGCGGAAAGGAGTGGACATGCTGTGTGCAGGTGGTCATTCCTAGTGCAACTGCAGAGCTGTTCTTATTCATCAAATCTCAAAGGTGTTTTTTTTTTTATTTATTTTAGAGGGAGGAGGGGAGGCAGAGAGATAGACTCCAGCATGTGCTCCTACTAGGATCCACCAGGCAAGCCCACTATGGGGCAATGCTCTGCCCATCTGTGATGTTGGTTTGTTCCTCAGCAACCAAGCTTTTCTTAGTGCCTGAGGCAGAGGCCATGGAGCCATCTTCAGCGCTTGGGGCCAATTGCTCCAATTGAGCCATGGCTACAGGAGGGAAAAGAGAGAGAGAGAGGAGGGGGAGGGGGAGAAGAAGGGGAAGGATGGAGTAGCACTTCTACTGTGTGCCCTAACCAGGAATTGAACCAGGGACATCCATATGCCAAATTCACGCTCTACCACTGAGCCAATCAGACAGGGAAAAACTGAAAGGTTTTGATGGAAAAATTTCAGATCATTTCTATAGAACTTCTATAAAGGTTTAGGTAAAAAATATCAGGGTTAGATAAAAAAAATTCAGGAAAATTTTTTTTTCATAACTCAGCCTAATGCCTTTGTAGACCACACATGTGAGTGCTGCTTAATTACTGTTCAGGGAAGAGTGAGACCAGAATATTCATTGTCAAGGGTCCACCTCCTGGGAAGAAGAAATGTACAATGAGGAGGAAAGCTCTGGACCTGCAGATGCAGCTAACAGGAGCATGTGTCCCAGTCACAGTACTATCTGCTGTGTCACCTCTGCCCATCACCGGAGAAACTTAGCATTTTCCTAATGGCAAACAGTGTGATGGCATGGGCTCTGATGCCTGTGTTTGCAGTAAGAAGTGGAGCTGTGCTCCCCCTGTAATTACAGTAACACAGCAAACCTTGACACACATCGGCATGGCGGGGCAGCCTTCCCTGCCTGGAGTGCTGGAGGCTCACAGCCCCTCCCAGAGGTTCTCGCAGACACACCAGGGTATCACTCCCAATACGGGGGGGGGGGGGCGGGGGGGGAGAGTGATGCCCATCACCATATCCCAAACGTTCCTTACCATCAGATGACCCAGAGCCATAATTTAAGATAGAAGGATCCAGGCCCTTCCCGAGCCCTCACTGGCATCTCCAGGGAAGGGCCTAGGAATTTGCATGTGGATAATCTTACTTTTGACCAATTTGGAAAACCCTTAGGGCTCCCCAAAGTCCCTTCCAGGTCTAACTGTCCAGATGGTGTCAGCTGGCCATTCTCAGTGAAAACAGGGGAGCAGGTCAACACGAACCACCCTAGGAGCCTTTCCAAAGCCCAGACCCTCTTTCCTGCAACCCTTGGTTATGAAGACATGTCTGAGGGGCTGGGTCTGCATGTGTTTTGAAATGACCTCGAGATAATACAGCCTCTGTCTGTAGCCACGCATCTCTGACTTTCATGGGAAGAAGGTGACACTAGGTGCTGCCACCTAGTCAGTGCATGTATATGGGGCATCTGCTATTTGTTCAATGAGAAAAGTTTGTGTGCTCAGGCTATTTCCTAGCCTTGTGTGTTTCCTATCCAATAAAGTTGCCGTGTACACAGCAGAGTTTTAAGCTCTCTCTATATAATTAGATAATCGTTTTTCTAACCTCATGACACAGTCTAGTTAAATAAACTTGAAAAATGCCTCCAAGTCAAATGAAAATGAAATAGGCAACCTGAAGATGGAGCTTTCATTCCGGTCTTGGAAGATGGATGTGAGTGGGATGCATTCAGAGGAGAAAGAGGGGGGACATGCTGTGATGGAGAATCTGCTCTCTTTAAGCAAACAAATGACTGAACTAAAACCACGAATCACTTTTTTCCTGGAAAAAGTAATTTACCCCCAGTTTTTGTCAAGTGGCGTGTGTTTTTGTTTTGCTTTTCAAATAGAATTTGTGTATGTTTTGCACACACAAAATTTGAATGCTTTGTGTGGATGTCAACCACCATGAGTAACTAGTAAGTGTACGAAAATAATTATTCATCCTGAGAACTGCAAACCACAGACCCATATGAAGATAACCATAACAGGTCCACACTGTTGAAAATGAAGAAAAAGGAGGGCAAGGAGGAGGAAGACAAGAGAGATGATAGTGGTGGTGGTGATGATGATGGTGATGATGATGATGATGATAATGATGATGGAGTAGGATTTGAAAATCAACATCTAGCTAAAGTACCACCAAAGTCAAAACCTGAAGTAGGGAAAAGGAGACCCCTGTCTGATGAACGACATAAGAAAAATAAGTGGTCAATTTGTCAGAAGCCACATGAAATACTCAGGAGCCCTGAGTAGAGAGTTGTTCCTAGCAGTGGTGGGATTCAGTCGGTTCGCACCAGTTCGGCAGAACCAATACTTACTTTTTTGTTGAGTCCGGCAAACCGGTTGTTAAAATGGCACTTGTAATCAGGGTTGTTTTTGAGCTGGAAGCCTGGGCAGCTGCCCAATATGGAAATCACAAATTTACATTCCTTACTCTTTTTTAATGTTCAACGGTGCAACAGTGTATTCTAAGCGTCCATAGTTATGGTCATTCTATTCATAGGTGGAAAAAATGATGGAACTATGTTTGTAATATTTATTTATTCATTTTGTAAACTCATTATACCTTTGATGAAATACTACATTTTATTTCTCTTGCGTTTGTTATTTCAGTAAACAAACATATAACGTAAAGAGAAAAAGTGCCAAACAGCCAGGGAGTGACAAGCTATCATGGGAAATATCTTAAATAACAGTTTTATTATTTTTTTGTCAGGCATTATTTAATATCTTTTCATTAATATTTTAAAACTCTAGTAACAATCTAGTTTTGTGTACCTCTTTTATTGTTCTTATTTAAGTATGAAATATATAAAATAATAAACTACCTTTCAGTATATTGTTCTTTTCTACTGAAAACGGTCATTAGGGCAGAGAACCGGTTGTCAGATTATTTGTAAAACACCTCTGGTCCCTAGGTTATTTATTGTGAGAAACTGAGTACAGCGGTCTTAGATATTTTGCATTCTAATTACACATGGAAACTTCTAAAGTGAAATGTTGAAGTGACATCTCAACTAAAAGTGCCAGACATTAAGGGGTAGTGTGTCAAGACTTTATTAGGACCATTTCCTTAAGAAAGTGTGGGAAATAAGAGAGGGTGACCCCAGCTAGTCCCGCATCCTCTTTGGAAGTCACTAACATGGACAGTGGAGGAATGCCTGGAGACCTCAACATTCTAGGACTAGAAAGGACAAGAAGTTGGGGGGCAGGTTTAAATGAGGGGAAGCACGAGAGGAGGCTGCCTCTCTTCTGTCATTCCTTTGTCATTATTGATAAGTAAAGGCTGTCCTCCCAACAGCTGGCTCCCTCTCCTAAAACATCAGCCGCACACGCTGGTGCCCCCATGTCCTTGGCAGGGCAGGCTTCATCCATAGTGAGGAAAACCCTCCCAAGCGCAAGACAACATACTATGCTTGACTTCATATCCAAAATATATGGAATATACCAATGGTGTAAGGAAACTGATCTTATCTGGTTTTAAAGAGCATTCTATGGCCATAGTATGGCCTACTATGCAGCTATTAAAGCCAGGTTTTTTCCTAGCATGAAAAGATTTCTAAGTTAAAAGTAGGGAGAACTACTTACTAGAAATGTACTAGTAGAATGAGGATGTTCTTTTTTTTTTTTTTTTTTTTTTTTTTTTACAAGGACAGAGAGAGAGAGTCAGAGAGAGGAACAGATAGGGACAGACAGACAGGAATGGAGAGAGGTGAGAAGCATCAATCATTAGCTTTTTCGTTGCCATTGCAACACCTTAGTTGTTCATTGATTGCTTTCTCACATGTGCCTTGACCGTGGGCCTTCAGCAGACCGAGCTGCCCCTTGCTGGAGCCAGCGACCTTGGGTCCAAGCTGACGAGCTTTTGCTCAAGCTAGATGGGCCCGACCTCAAGCTGGCGAGCTTGGGGTCTCGAACCTGGGTCTTCCACATCCTAGTCTGACGCTCTATCCACTACGCCACCGCCTGGTCAAGCAGAATATGTTCTTATGTAGACATGTACACACTCAGTGCACATGTACAAGGCACACAACACACACACTCTATAAACCTCTTAAATAGGAACAGTACATGTACATTTATATTTTTGGATGACAGTATCAAAAAATCTTCTGACAGCTAATTAACCCAAATGCTAATACTGTATCTGAAAATAGTATGGTTATAGTGATTTTTCAATTTTACCATTTTCTTGACTTCTCAAAGATGTGAATTTCTTCTGCAATTAAACATGGATTATGAATAGAAAGAAATGTTAATATCATCATTTATTTTTGAAAGTTGTCAAAGGTGCATTAAATCCGTGTCGGGAGGAGAGGATGGGCTTGCTCAGGGGGAGGCGGCTGCCGAGAGAAGGGGGTGGGTCATGGTGTGAGGCTAGCTTCCTGTGCTCCCCCCACACCCACCTCAGCCCACCACTCACAAACAATGGCTCAATTCTTGTGCCTCCCAGTGTTTGCCAATCAGAAATGCCAAACAGCAATATAGAATTTAACTCACAGCACCACTGCCCACCACAGTCCCCACCCAAAACTCCAAGGGAGCAGAAGCACAGCCTAAGCCCTCAAGAGGATCCAGAGGGGCAGGAGATTGTGCAGGGCCAGGGAGTGAGTCTGGGTCCTCTGGGTTGAGAATCTTGGGTGCTGGGTGCCTTGGTGAGGGACCTGGGGTGGGTGGGCTCAGGACGGCATATCCTGTGGGTGCCACCAACACCTTGGGGAACAGCAGAACTGGAAGAAAGCTGGTGAAGAGACGTCTAAAGCCATGATGGCGAACCTATGACACGCATGTCAGCACTGACATACGTAGCCATTTTCAATGACACGTGGCTGCATACCAGAGAAGTATGTGGCTGCATGCCGAGAAGGACGTTTCATCCTCGGCTCCTGCACGGCCAGGTGCAGTAGCCAAGGATAAAACATTTGCTGTAGTGTAGACACTCTGTGCGGGGAGTCTGTAGGCCAAAACAACAGAAATCTGGCACAGAGCATTTAGTTCTGGGACTTCTGGTTAGGCCATTTTTCTCGAAGTGACTCACCACCCGAATTATGCTCTGTTTTTTGGTGAATTTTGACACACCATGCTCAAAAGATTGCCCATCGTGGTCTAAAGCGTAGGGTCTAAAGTAAGGGTCTCCATGGCGTCGGGACAGTGGTATTCTGGACAAATGTCTCTCTAGAAAAATTAAGCGGAAAAAGCACTGATTCATAGGATTTATAGTACTTACTTATGATGTAATTTTCTCTCTTTAGTTAACCTCAGGCTAGTAATGGTTTTATAATAGGAAGGCAAAATTCTGTAATAGTTAATAACTAGCTCTAGCCAGTCAGTGTGAGCTGCCATGCAGTCTGACGAGCACTGACACTGTCTCTCCCATGCCTCCAGCCTGGCCCCGTTATGATCTCGCAAGTGTAAGAAATAAACTCGGTCCCCATGACTCAGAGGCTGACACGATTCTGATGAAGGTGAGGCCCTAAGCCTTCGCAGCAGCCACTGCTCACTTTCCTTTCCCATCCACACAGAGGGCAGCATGCTGTTACCAACAAGACAAGAAATGCCAAGTGTTGACAAGCAGGTGGAGGAAAGGGAACCGTCATTCACTGCTGGTGGGAATGTGAACTGGTGCAGCCACTACTCAAATCAGCAGGGAAGTTCCTCAAAAAATTAGGAAAGCAGCTAACATATGACCCAGCAATCATTTTTCTGGGTATCTACTGAAAAAAATTGAAAACATTTATTCATACTGATATACTCCTGCCCATTTCAGCCCCCAAGGGGGCTGTAGCCAACAGAGGCCAGAACCTTCTGCCGCAGAGACTTTTTTTCTTGTGAGCTGACCTTGGATTCCAATAGGTGTTGTTGCTTCACTGCCCAATGCATGCTATTTAGCAATCAAGGCTCCCAAGTCCAGTGCCTGTTCCCACCCCACCAGTGCCCAGCTGGTGTTTCAAGCTCTGATGACCTTACCCCAACTGGTGTTTCATACTTACTCTTTAAACTGACATTTACTTCTTATGCATTTTTTCTTCACTTAGATGCAAATAACGTTTCAGTTCTAACTCTGGCAGATTCAGTCACAATTTGTAAGAAATGTGTCCCATTAAAATGAAGAGCCCATTGGGATTACTTTCAAGAATTAGCATTAAATAATGAAAAGTACTTTTCAGCTGCTTAAATAACAGGAGTGAAGGTCCATAAAGGTATGGGGGGGGGGAACTTTGCTTGTATGAAATACAACTTTCTTAAAGTTACTTTACCATGGTATTTTTAAAAAGGAAGTGAGGGGCTTTAAAAACAAAACAAACAAACAAAAAGAAACCTCCTTGGGTATCTTCAACTCCCAAAGCCCTCCGTCCCATGTCTTCCTCTCTTTTGAAACAGAAGCTGCAGGCTCATCTCAGAGTTCCCCACCAGCAGGTCGCTCACTAACAGAAAAAAATGTTGCTGAAACCTCCAACACTATTTACCTGTGAGAGATGGACTGAGGCCAGTACTCCAGGGCTACCGTTAGGCTTCTGTGTGGAACAGGGAGTCCAGTACTAACAGGGGAGGCAGTTTTGTGACCTGCCGGACTCCAGCCTGACTCAGCCAGAAATTTGGGTTCCCAAGCTCCCTTGTGCTTTCTCCCTTGACTCTATTGTTGTTTGAACTGTCCACCTATTTGTGGATGTGTCAGTCTTCCTTCTGCTGTGGCTTTCCTAGTTTGGCTTCTATCTGATATATATTTTTTATAACTCATAATCTGAACAAAATATTTCTTTAGAAAAAGATTTCTGGCCCAGACAAGACAAAGTGCACCCATTTCTCCCTCTCTTCCTAGCTATGCACAATTATAAACCCTGGAAAGGACACAACAGATGACCAAAGGGAGCTATGGAATGTGGAAAAGGAGGGAGAAACTGGTGGTGGTCTGTTGGGCAAATAAGTTTTAACAAATGTTTAAGTTTGCTCACTTATAATTTTCATTGGGCAGCATCATGTGCATGTAATCTGTGAAAGGCTGCAGCAGATTGCAAATTGTGAATTACCTTCCTTCTTTTGGAAGGGCCATTGTTTTTGCTAATGTTTGCTGGAGAAGGGGTTTTTGTTGCCCCAGCCTGTTGTGCAGAGGAACAGAAGGAATGCAGAGGTGGGACCGAAGCTGAGGGGCTTTGGGAGCTCCACTGAGGCTGGTTGGGGCCTTTGATTCCAGGAGGAAACGGAGATTCTCCAGGTTGTGGAACCAGAGAATTCATCAGGGTTTTGGGAGCTCTGAATGAGAGGGAAGCAGTCTTCCTGTGTGTTTGCTTGTCTGCCGGTGCAATACTTGAATAAACAAAATGGCCCACCATTTATTGGCTCCATTGTTTCTTTATTGAACCTGCATGGCCATGATGGTGACGGCCACTGGCCTGGAAAACCACATAAGCATCTTCTAAGAGAAGAGGGTCCCAAACTGGTATGTCCCACATAGCATTAGAAGGCCACTCAGACAGGGAAGGCTCATCCTTAGCCATGGAACAAGAGTCCATCTGATAACAGCAGGCAGGACCCCACCACCACAGCCAGAAATACCCTCCTTCCTCTCTGGGCCTGAAACTCCTGTCTGTGGAAGGGCCTCTGGAAGGGAATGCAGGCCGAAGAAAGAGGCAGAGGCACAGCAAGTGGCCCAACTTAGGAAGCTGATTTGGTCCTTTAGGCTTGGAGGTGCTCCTCCATCACCCTGAGATACCGGGACCACATAGGGGGTCACCACAGGAGAATGTCACCACATTCATGTCAAAATGCTGCTGGTGATGTGTTCTAATCTTGCAAAACGTCACCAATTGAGGAAACCAGGTAATGTATATAGGGTTTTCCTTAGAGCTGCATATGAATCAACAATTATCTTTAAAAATCCAATTAACAAAATAGAGAACAACCAGGGTCTAAGATCAAGAAAATATAGAGGTAAGATATTATATAACATCCATTCTTTTCAAGTGAATATGGAAAAGTTACCATTGACCATATGCCATACCCTAAAGCAAGTTTCAACAAATTTCAAACGTTTGAAATTATACTAAATAGGATCTATGATCACCGTAAAACTAGAAGTGAATCACAAATAGAAAACTAAAATAATCTCTAATGTAAAGGATGAAGCAATGACATTTGAATATGCAGTAAAACAAAGAAATCACAATAGTTGTTAGAAAATGTTTGTGCCAAACAATATTAAAGATACAGCAAACCAAATTTGTGAAATGCTTCTAAAGATATGGCCAGAGGAAAAGGTATACTCCTAAATGCACTTATTAAACCAGAAAAAATGTCCCAACATTAATGAGTGCTAGGAAATGTAAGAATAATACATTAAACCCAAATAAAGGTGAAAGAAGGAATAGTTAAAATAAGAACAGAAATTGTAAAACAGAAAAAATAATTCATAAAGTGGGATAAAGTTCCCCATTGGAATCTTCAGAAGATTAAGGAAGGAAACACTACTGACATTGATGATCACAAAAAGAAAGAAAGCATGAACAATATCACGGATGAAAAAAGGAGCAATGCTACAGAAATGATGGACATTCAAATGGTAATAAAAAATACTATGAAAGAGGAAGCAAGATGGCGATGGAGTAGGCGGACGTACCAACTTCCAACTCCCAGAAGCAAAGTGGCTTATAACTCAATTTAAAGAACCATCATCTGGATAAACCAACTATGAACTAAACTAAGTGAACTCTTCAACCAAGGAACACAGAAGAAGCCACATTGAGACTGGTAGGAATAGCGAAAACGCGAAGAGGGCTGCCCAGCTCCCCGGAGCAAACGGCAGCCCGGAGAGACCCGCGGGGCGGGAGGAAAGATTGGCGAAGAGGGAGGGACCTGGGTCCCAGGAACCAAGCCCCAGCCTGCAGTCCTAGAGCCTAGAAGAGGCGTTTGGACAGTTTTGAGCTGTGAAACAAGTGAGGGAGCTCCCAGGCCTACAGTGTGGAGTATTAGGTCCCTTCCTACTCTGCTGAGGGCTGCTTAAGGGTTTGGGGCGACAGGACGCTGAAAGGCGGTTCTGTCGGCGTGGGCAGAGGCCAAGCCGGTGGGAGATCAGTCTAGCCCAGAGGGTCAGAGGGGATGCGTGAAAGCGGTCCGGAAGCTACGGGCCCGCCTTTAATCCCACTTACGGGGACAAAGCGGGAGGCCAGGAATGGGCAGGCCCTGCGCAAGCCGGCCCTGACCGTGGTGACTGGGCTAGGACCAGGGAGGGGCAGGGGCTCGCGGCTGAGCTGACGCTACCAGCCCCCCACCACCCCCCCCCCCCCCCCGGGCCGGAGAAACCGCGGTTGGCCAGTATATGTGCGTGAGCGTGCTCTGAGCGGGGGAACGGGGTAGACCCCGAGAAAAGTGAAACCTCACAGCTGAGCTCACGCTACTATCCCCACCCGGCCGGAGAAACCGTGGATTGCATTCATACATGCACGAGCGGGCTCCGAACGCGGGGGTGGGGTAGAGCCTGGGACGAGCGGAACTACGCAGCTGAGCGGAAGCCAACAAACACGCCTGCCCCAATAAACCTTAGTTTCCGACCCTGCACAGAAGGGCCCTGGCCTCGAGGGCGGGGCTAAAGCTCCGGACGGGCAAAAGCTTACAGCTGAGAGCACGTCAAAAGCCCCGCCTAACCCGCGGAACTGTAGCGAGCAGGTTCCCACTGCTGGTTCTGGGCGGAAGTCCGGAAATAGGCTGGGTTCGCAGCTGAGCAAAGGTGCTCACCTCTACCCTTGGTGCTAAGTCTTGTGGCTTCAGTGACAGCCCCTCCCACGGAGGAGAGGCAGAAATCACAGCAAAAGCCACAGTGGGCCGGCGCTGGCAACGCTCATACCCAACCACCCTAGGCACCGGCAGAGGGGGTGGGGGGCCTGACGATAGACCACACCTAGAGAACACAAAGGCAACACCTACTGGACTCCAGTGGCCACAACTTGCTTATACACAGAAAAAATGGGCAGGCAGAGGAATGCAAACCAAATGAATCAAGAGAAATCCCCAGAGAAGGACCTGAATGAACCAGATAGAACCAAATTACCAGATGCAGAATTTAGAATAATGATAGTTAGGATGTTCAAAGAAATTAGAGCAACAATGGATAGTCATTATGAACACCTAAACAAAGAGATAACAAGTATAAAAAATGAAATTGAAATAATAAAAAAGAATCAGACAGAAATGACAAATACAGTATCAGAACTGAAGACCACAATGGAAGGAATTAAAAGCAGGATGGATGACGCTGAGGATCAAATAAGCGAGTAAGAGGACTCAATAAACAAAGGCACAGAAACAGAGAAGAAAAAGGAAAAGAGACTTAAAAAATGTGAGGAAACTCTAAGGGAGCTTTGTGACAACATGAAGAGAAACAACATTCGCATCATAGGGGTGCCTGAAGAAGAGAAGAGAGGACAGGAAATGGAAACTTTGTTCAATCAAATCATAGCAGAAAACTTTCCTAAATTAAGGCTGGGAAACACTCCACACATTCAAGAAGCACACAGAACTCCATTAAAGAGAAACCCATAAAGATCTACACGAAGACACATCATAGTTAAAATACCAAAGCTAATGGATAAAGAAAAAATTTTAAAAGCTGCTAGAGAAAAAAAGGCTATCACCTACAAAGGAGCCCCCATAAGGATGACATTGGACTTCTCAACAGAAACACTTGAGGCCAGAAGGGAATGGCAAGATATAATCAAAGTAATGCAGAACAAGAACCTACAACCAAGGCTACTTTATCCAGCAAGGCTAACGTTTAAAATTGAAGGAGAAATAAAGAGCTTCCCAGAAAAAGAAAGCCTCAAGGAATTCATAAAAACCAAACCAATTCTGCAAGAGATACTAAGGGGCCTCTTGTGAACAGTTTAAAGGGAGGAATGAATAGAGCAAAAGAAGAATACAGCTTTAAAGAATAAAATGGCAATAAACAACTACATATCAATAATAACCTTAAATGTAAATGGATTAAATGATCCAATCAAAAGACATAGGGTAGCTGCATGGATAAAGAAACAGGACCCATACATATGCTGTCTACAAGAGACACACCTTAAAACAAAAGATGCTCAGAGACTGAAGGTAAAAGGATGGAAAAAAATATTTCATGCAAATGGAAATGAAAAAAAAGCAGGGGTAGCAGTACTTATATCAGACAAAATGGACTTTAAAACAAAGGCTGTAGTAAGAGATAAAGGAGGACACTACATAATGATAAAGGGAACAATTCAACAGGAAGATATAACTATTGTAAATATCTATGCACCAAATATAGAAGCCCCGACATAAATAAAGCAGACTTTGATGGATATAAAGGGCGAGATTAACAGCAATACTATCATAGTAGGGGATTTCAATACCCCTCTAACAACACTGGATAGATCCTCAAGAAAGAAAATTAATAAAGAAACAGCAGACTTAAAGGAGACACTAGATCAACTTGATTTAATAGATATCTTCAGAACTTTTCACCCTAAAGCAGTAGAATATACAATCTTCTCAAGCGCTCATGGTACGTTTTCTAGGATAAACCACATGTTAGGACACAAAAATGGTCTCAATAAATTTAAGAAGATTGAAATCATATCAAGCATTTTCTCTGATCACAATGCCATGAAACTAGAAATTAACCACAAAAGAAAAACTGAAAAATACTCAAACACTTGGAAACTAAATAGCATGATATTAAATAATGAATGGATTAACAATGAGATCAAAGAAGAAATAAAAAAGTTTCTAGAAACAAATGATAATGAGCATACATCAACTCAAAATTTATGGGACACAGCAAAAGCAGTTCTGAGAGGGAAGTTTATTGCACTACAGGCATATCATAAGAAGCTAGAAAAAGCTCAAATAAGCAACCTGACCCTGCATCTAAAAAAACTAGAAAAACAACAACAAATAAAACCCAAGACAAGTAGAAGGAAGGAAATAATAAAGGTCAGAGCAGAAATAAATGACATAGAGGCTAAGGAAACAATACAGAGGATCAATGAAACCAGAAGCTGGTTCTTTGAAAAGGTAAACAAGATTGATGAACCTTTAACTAGACTCACCGAGAAAAAAAGAGAGAGGACTCAAATAAATAAAATTAGAAAGGACAGTGGAGAAATAACAACTGACACAACAGAAATACAAAGCATTGTAAGAAAATACTATGAAGAACTATATGCCAAAAAATTAGACAATCTTGGTGAAATGGACAAATTTCTTGAATCATATAACCTTCCAAAAATCAATCTGGAAGAATCAGAACACCTAAACAGACCAATTACAACAAATGAGATCGAAACAGTTATCAAAAAACTCCCAAAAAAGAAAAGTCCTGGGCCTGATGGCTTCACAAGTGAATTCTATCAAAAATTCAAAGAAGAACTAACTCCTATCCTTCTCAAGCTATTTCCAAAAATTCAAGAGGAAGGAAGACTTCCAAACTCCTTTTATGAGGCGAGCATAATTCTGATCCCAAAACCGGGCAAAGACAACACAAAGAAAGAAAATTATAGGCCTATATCCCTGATGAATTTAGACGCTAAAATTCTCAACAAAATATTAGCCAACCGGATCCAGCAATATATGAAAAAAATCATACACCATGATCAAGTGGGATTTATTCTGGAGAGGCAAGGCTGGTTCAATATTCGCAAATCAATCAATGTGATTCATCACATAAACAAAAGGGAGGACAAAAATCACATGATAATTTCAATAGATGCAGAAAAGGCATTTGATAAAATCCAGAACCCATTCATGCTCAAAACTCTCAGTAAAGTGGGAATACAGGGATCATTCCTTAACATGATAAAGGCCATCTACGACAAACCCACAGCAAACATCATACTAAATGGACAAAAATTAAAAGCAATCCCCTTAAGATCAGGAACCAGGCAGGGATGCCCCCTTTCACCACTTTTATTCAACATAGTTCTGGAAGTCCTAGCTACAGCAATCAGACAAGAAGAAGAAATAAAAGGCATCCAAATTGGAAAAGAAGAAGTCAAACTGTCACTATTTGCAGATGATATGATATTGTATATTGAAAACCCTAAAGTCTTAGTCAAAAAACTACTGGACCTTATAAATGAATTCAGCAAGGTGGCAGGATATAAAATTAATACTCAGAAATCAGAGGCATTTCTATATACCAACAATGAACTGTCAACAAAAGAAATTAAGGAAACAATCCCCTTTACTATTGTAGCCAAAAAAATAAAGTACCTAGGAGTAAATTTAACCAAGGAGGTTAAGGACTTGTACTCGGAAAATTATAGAACACTGATAAAAGAAATCAAGGAAGATACAAACAAGTGGAAGCATATACCGTGCTCATGGCTAGGAAGAATAAACATCATTAAAATGTCTATATTACCCAAAGCAATTGATAAATTCAATGCAATACCAATTAAAATACCAATGACATACTTCAAAGATATAGAACACATATTCCAAAAATTTATATGGAACCAAAAAAGAACACGAATAGCTCAGCAATCTTAAAAAGAAAAAATAAAGCAGGAGGTATCACTCTTCCAGATATCAAGGTTTACTATAAGGCCATTATACTCAAGACAGCCTGGTACTGGCATAAGAACAGGCACATAGATCAATGGAACAGAACAGAGGACCCAGAAATAAACCCACAGCTTTATGGACAACTGATATTTGACAAAGGAGGAAAGAACATACAATGGAGTAAAGACAGCCTCTTTAACAAATGGTGTTGGGAAAATTGGACATCTACCTGCAAAAAAATGAAACTAGACCATCAACTTACACCATTCACAAAAACAAACTCAAAATGGATAACAGACTTAAATGTAAGCTGTGAAACCATAAGCATCTTAGAAGAAAACATAAGCAGCAAGCTCTCCGACATCTGTAGCAGCAGTATATTTGCCGATTTATCTCCACGGGCAACTGAAATAAAAGGCAAGATAAACAAATGGGACTATATCAAACTAAAAAGTTTTTGCACAGCTAAAGACAATAGGAACAGAATAAAAAGACAAACCACACAATGGGAGAACATATTCGACAGCACATCTGATAAGGGGTTAATAACTAAAATTTATAAAGAACTTATAAAACTCAACACCAGGAAGACAAACAACCCAATCATAAAATGGGCAAAAGAAATGAATAGAAATTTCTCCAAAGAGGACATACAGATGGCCAATAGGCATATGAAAAAATGCTCAACATCACTAATCATTAGAGAAATGCAAATTAAAACCACAATGAGATATCACCTCACACCAGTCAGAATGGCACTTATCAGCAAAACAACACAGAATAAGTGCTGGCGAGGATGTGGAGAAAAGGGAACCCTTCTGCACTGCTGGTGGGAATGCAGACTGGTGCAGCCACTGTGGAAAACAGTTTGGAGATTCCTCAGAAAATTAAAAATCGAACTGCCTTTTGACCCAGCTATCCCACTTTTAGAAATATACCCTAAGAACACCATAGCACTGTTTGAAAAGAAGAAATGCGCCCCCATGTTCGTGGCAGCATTGTTCACAATAGCAAAGATCTGGAAACAGCCCAAGTGTCCATCAGAAGACGAGTGGATTAAAAAGCTATGGTACATATATACTATGGAAAACTACTCAGCCATAAGAAACGATGACATCGGATCATTTATAACAAAATGGATGTACCCTGATAACATTATACAGAGTGAAATAAGTAAATCAGAAAAAAAGATAAACTGAGAACAGCATGATTTCATACATAGGTGGGACATAAAAGTGAGAATATGAGACATGGACAAGAGAGTGGTGGTTATGGGATGGGGGGAGGGAGGGAAGAGTGGGATAGGGAGGAGGGGAGGGACACAGGGAAAACCAGATTGAAGGTGACAGAGGACAATTTGACTTTTGGTGATGGGTATGCAACACAATTGAATGATAAGATAACCTGGAGATGTTTTCATTGTACATATGTACCCTGATTTATTGGTGTCACCCCATTAGAATTAATAATTATATATATATATATATATACTATGAAAAATTTACAAAAACAATTTTGGACACATTTCTAGAAAAAAAAACTAACCCAAACTGAAGCAACAGTAGTTAGAATGTTTTAATAATCCTTTAATAAAACTCATTCCACCAGAGAATTGTATAAAACTGATAATAATAATAATTACACAAGCTTTACACATATTCTTTCAAAGTATTGAAAGAGAATTTGATTAATGACAACATAGCCTGCTCACCAAAACCTGTATGCATCATTAAAAGAAAGGAAAATTATACACCAATCTCTTTCATAAATATGAATACAGTTAGTCTAAGCAAAATCATAGCCAGGTAAACTATGTAAAAATGATACTAGATCTTAACCAAGTTATATTTATTCGAGGACAGCAAAGTTAGTTTAACCATGGAAAATTAATTAGTATAAATCACTACATTAACAACAACAAAAGCAAGAAATCACATGATTCTTTCAAGAAATGTCAGAAAAAGATTTCATAAAATCCAATGCCTAATTTGATTAGAGCCCTCAACTAAAATGTAATAGAAAGGGATCTCTTCTTTAATCTTAGAAAAGATACCTACAACAAATTTCAGGAGCATCACACTTGATGGTGAAACATTGAAAATTTCCCTCAAAAGCCAGGATTGAGATAAGGATACCATTATCCACACTTACAGTCAACATTTTATGTGAGGTCCTGACCAATGTGAGAAAGGCAAGAAGAAAAAAGCACAGGTATAAATATTGGAAAGAAAAAATAAAATTGTCTCTATCCCTGGATGACATGATTATGTACATAAAATACCCAGAAGATCTATAAATAAATTAGGGTATTAATCAGTTAAATTAGCAAAGTCATTGAGGAAAAATAAAATCATCACACAAGATAAATTGTATTATTCTTACCAGCAATAGAAATCAGAGAATACAATTTTAAATTGTACTTGCCACATTATCAAATAAAACAAATGAAACTACTTAAGCCTAACACTCTCAAGATTACAGACTTCAACACAAAAACTACAAAATTATATTGAGAGTCATTAAGCAAAACCTAAGAGAAGAATATCAAGGATTAGAAGACTCGGCAACATCACCATGTCAAATCTTCCCAAACTGATTTTGAACATCACGTGTCAGTCCTATGTAAATTCTTTCTCTCTCTTTCTATCTCTCTTTTGCAGAAATTGATAAGCTTATGCTAAAAATATTTATATGAAATGCAAAGGGTCAGGAATAACCTAAATAATATTAATAAAAGAACTGTTTGAGGACTCACGCTGAATATTTATTATAAAGGTATATGACTCAAAACAGTATGGTATCAGAACAAGGACAGGTAAGCAGCCCTGTGGGAAACAATAGAAAGTCCAAAATATTCCCTAAGCATAACCAGGCCCTTGATTTCTGACAGAGGCAGCACTATGGGAAATGGGAAATTATAGTTCTTTAAAGTAAGCAGCACTTAGTAAATTGGATAAACATATGGAGAAAAAGAAAAATTTGTCACTCTACCTGACAGAACAGATGAACTCCTGCTGGGCTGTAGAGCTAAGTGTGAAAGCTAAACTAGGAAATAACCCAGGCCTCATGGTGTAGAGTTATTTCTCAGACGGGGTAGTCTACACTAAGCATGACAGAAAAGAGTGATCAATTAGACTCATTAAAACCAAGAACTTCTATTCATCGAGAATACTAAGAAAGAGAAATAACACACTGTAGAGTGGAAGAAAAACAGCCATACCTATACGTGGCAAAAGACTATTGTTCAGAGTACAGTTTTCAAATCATTAAGAAGAAGAAACACAATCCAATTTTTAAGTAAGTAAATGTCATAAATAAGATAGATTTTCTTTTTGAAGGAGAGAGAGACAGGAAGGGAGAGGGGGTAGAAAGGAGACAAATGAGAAGCATCAACTCGAAGATGTTTTACTTTAGTTGTTCATTGATTGCTTTTTATACGTGCCTTGACCTGGGGCTCCAGCAGAGTCAGTGATTGACTGAGACAGGCAGGGACTCCTGCTTTTACAGAGGAACTATAAAAATGTACTTACTACTAACAAGCACTAGGACTAAAAGAGCAATGGACAGAACTGTGTGTATTATCCTCTCTCGGATCCCCGTCCTCATGTAAAAGAAATCAGTAGCACACAAATACACACACACATACCCTCACATTGTGCATGCATCTGCATGGTGTCTGGATACAAACAAAGGCAGTTTCTACCACAGGAGCAGGCTGCAGTGCTCAGAAATAGGAATTGGCAACTATAGTTGCCTCTCATCAGTGATAAAATTATCTTTCACAGTAAAACATTTGTATTGGTATTGATATTTTGCTTTTACTGTGTTTACTTGTGATTTCTCAATTAAAAATAATAGTCAAAGGAAAACAAATAAATATAGTTCAGTTCACCCTTAAAAATAAAGGCCTGATCACGTGGTGGCGCAGTGGATAGAGCGTCTGACTGGGATGCATAGTACCCAGGATCGAAACCCTGAGGTTGCCAACTTGAGCACGGGCTTATCTGGTTTGAGCAAGGCTCACCAGCTTTAGCTCAAGGTAGCTGGCTTGAGCAAGGGGTCTCTCGGTCTGCTTAGCACCCAGTCAAGACACCTATAAGAAAGCAATCAATGAACAACTAAGGTGCTCCAATGAAGAATTAATGTTTCTCATCTCTCTCCCTTCCTGTTTGTCTGCTCCTCGCTGTCCCTCTCTCTGTCTCTCTCTCTCTCTCTCTGTCACACACACACACACAAAACTAACTAACTAACTAACTAACTAACTAAATAAATAAATAAATGGAAGAGAAAACAAGGAAGAAATAGCCATTCACAATAAATAAATAGAAGAACAAACAAAATGTGTGCAGCAGTCTAGAATATGACACACACAATATTTGTATATTTTTCAGGTGCAGACAAAAAAATATAACCTGCTGAGGTGTTAGCCACACGTGACTCTAGGTGAAAATAAATATTCCCTTGTAGCCAATGGCTCCTTTTTGTCACTTCTTGCCATCCTTTGGGAAATATATTTTCTAGGGCATGTACTATTAATGAGATGGCTACTTTTATCCTTCTATCCACTTGAAAACTCAAAAGTGAAATAATAATAATAATAAATTTAAAAAATTTTTTAAAAAGGTATAATCCGGAGAAGTCTCTGAGCTTCAGCAGGCAGATTTTTTTTTTTTTTTTTATGAAGCACATTCTGGGTGGGTTTCCTCTTTGTGAGTCACAAATTTATGCATAAGTAAATGAGGTAACCAGCTAATCCAACTAAGACTTAAATGATGGCAGAATTTAGTGGAATAAGGCCCACATATTTTTGTAAAGTGGTGTGAGATCCAATGATTTCCAGGACCACTTCCAGCCAGGATAGTTCAATATCTGAGTAACCCACCTACACAGCCATCTGTCTCGTGTCTGTCTCAGTCCTTGCAGCATTAAACATGTTGATCTATGGTTCGTTTTGAGATGAAATAATAGAGTCATCCTGGAGAAATGTGGGTGCATCTCCAGTCACACCTGCTCTCTATTTCACTAAAACATACTTTGCTGAATTTTAAAGGAATGTATCAATCAAAAAATTTGAAATTCAACTGCCTTCATGGCAGACACTAGCTTTATTTTCTTTCTAAAGGCTTTAACCAGGTCCATCCATGCTGCTGCAAAAGAGGAGATTTCCTTCTTTTTAGAGGCTGAGTAATATTCCATCTTGCAAATGTCCCACAACTTTTTTATCCACTCATCTACTGACAGAGGTCATGGCTGTACTTGCATGCGGGTTTTCTCGAACCTGGTGAATGGAATAACAGTGTGCGAACCTACAGGGCAAGCCACAACTCCCAAAACTGACACAAAGTCATCTACAAAGACTCACGACTAGTTAAATTTTTAAAAATAATTATTAAAAAACAGCCATCCTTCAGGCATCCTGGTAGGACAGGAAAGACATCTAACAAGGGCAGGGACACGGCAGCAGCCTGCCCCCCTCCTATGACAGCAGAGGAGAGTACTGCCTATCATGGGCACTGCAGAACGGATACCGGGAGCCACGCTGGGAATCTGCGCACCCCTGAGCTGCCCTGGAACAGCTCCCGCTCCCACAGGAGACCATTGCGGAGGACATTCCTATGGCCTACAGTTTGCAGAAAGCTTGATTCCTGGTACTTGGGTAATGAAAGAAGTGCGGGTAAAAGGATTACGTCGCAAAGAGGCCAGAGTTTGAATAGAAGATGAAGAGGAAGGTTCAGGGGCCAACTTGGTTCATTTCATGAACCTCAAGAAAGTAACTCACTCTGAAGCATAAAGAACCCGGGCAGTAAGGAGGTGGTGTAAGGACTATCATTTCCTTATCCTTCGCAGCACTGAGCAGATAAGCCAAAAAAGGAGCCTCTGAAATTTACTTGGAGCTGTGAGGGGAACTCCAGGACTAAAAATAAGAATAAAACTGAGAAGAATCTGGAGGCGGAGGGAAGAGAAAGGAAGTGGGAGAGCGGTGATTTTCTCCTCGTCATAACAGAGTCAACAGATGCTCTGCAAGAGTTCTAAATTCAGAAGCAGGGCTAATTGTGATATGAGGAATTATAAAAAGAATCACTACAGAATCCAAAACAGAATCTATGACTTCCATATCACTAACAGACCCACACAAATATATATTCATACATTAAATGACTCTAAAAAAGCGAAGGTAGGCCAAATAGCAAAAGATATTTAAAAAAAGCTTAAATGCAGATAACATATTAAAACTAAGTATTTGTTACATCAATATCGAAAAATAGAAAACCTCACCTACAAAAAAGAAACAAATTATGAAATCAGACAGAAGAAACTAACTCTATATGAGACCAGTTAAAAAATTAGCAAAAATGCATAAAATTAAGAAAAAGAGGCCCTGGCTGGTTGGCTCAGCGGTAGAGCATTGACTTAATCTGTGGATGTCCTGGGTTCAATTCCCAATCAGGGCACACATGAGAAGCAACTATCTGTTTCTCCGCCCCTTCCCCTCCCCTTCTCTCTCTCTCTCTCTTCTCCTCCACAGTCATGGCTCAAATGGCTCGAGCAAGTTGGCCCCGGGTGCTGAGGATGGCTTCATGGCCTCCTCTCAGGTGCTGAAATAGCTCAGTTGCCAAGCAACGCAGCAGTGGCCCCAGATGGACAAAGCATCACCCTATAAGCAGGCTTGCCAGGTGGATCCCAGTCAGGGTACATGCAGGGATCTCTCTGCTTCTCTGTCTCTCTTTATTTAATAAAGATGTTAAATAAATAAATGAATATCAGTAAACATTTTATTTAGACATTTAAAATATATCTGATTAAGGTGCATTAATAAGACTAATAATAAAAATATTAGAAATTATAATAACACTTAAAAATTGGTTGATCTATTAATAACCAGTAATATTTGCTGTAAGTTAAAGACCAAGTACTTCACACAGATGAAGAACTCCATGGTTGAATTCAGTGGACTATTTTACATATCTTAGGATTTCATTATATTTTGCAAAATTTAAATGAAGTCTGCATTTGCACTTGTGCCTGGGCAGAAGCAATCGCTTTTCCCAGGATGCTGGCGGTAGAGATTTCACACATCAAATCATAATTTCTTTTATAAGAGTAGAGCTACAAATCTGAGTAAAGTATTTTAATACTAATTTAAGACAAAATATGTATCATAAAACATAAATGTGAATAATTTACCTTAAGATCCATTCACTTTTCTTTTTCTTTTTTTAATTTTTTATCAAACATCTTTTTAAAAATTTCTTTATATTTATTCATTTTAGAGAGGAGACAGAGTGAGAGAGAGAGAAAGAGAGAAATGGGGGAGGAGCTGGAAGCATCAACTCCCATATGTGCCTTGACCAGGCCAGTGCAGGGTTTTGAACTGGCGACCTCAGTGTTCCCAGGTTGACGCTTTATCCACTGTGCCACCACAGGTCAGGCTCACTTTTCTTATAAAAACTGGTAAATGTATTTTTTGAACACTTACAGTAATTCCTTTTCTGCTGTTCTCTGTCTTAACATCAAAACTATGAACAAAATACTCCGACGTCATGGTTTCTACTATCTTAGTTCAAATAGTTACATTATTATTTCTTTGTTTACATTCTGTAGAGAAATATCCATTCCGTCAAGATGTTTTTCAGATTTTTTTTTTCTCTCCTTTGGATCAAGTTTTCTCTGCCTATCTCACAGATGTTTTGGAAACATTAAAATGTCAAAGGCTCATACCCTCCATGTCATGAGACGTGTGTGTTCATTTAGAGTAAGCAAATAACAGGCAGGTTGGTAATGTTGCCTCTTTAAAGTTTTTATGCTGCTTTTAGAGACCAATAATATATGAACTTTAAAATTATTTACTTTCAAAAGCTTGAACATGCGTTCAGCTCTCTATAAACTTGCTGACAATACAAAGGGGTTTTATTACAACTTATAATATCTATTCAGAAAACTTAGTCTGGGCTAACACATTTAAATGAAACGTTTATGATAATGTAAATGGTATACATCAATAAGATGCTTTTTAAAATAATCAATTAGGTAATAAAATGTAACAAAGAAAAAATGTAGAATACCAAAATACAAAGTGAATATACAATTTAAAGTCTATTGTGTCACAAACCTGAATTCCGGGAGGTTCAGGAGCTGCTGAGGTGCTGTTCTTTTCCCGCAGTTCCTCCCAATTGGCTGAGTGAGCCACAAAACGTGTTCGTGAGACATTGTTCTCACGATGAGACTTAACACGCTTTCAAAAATACATATACTTTCACACGTCAGTGCTCACATGGGCTACCAAGTAAGGTGTTTGTCATATGCAATACATTTCATTATAAAGCAGAGTTAAACGAGAAAACATAATAAATTATGTCATAACTTCAGTCTCCCATGGGATTCGACTGAAAGAACACATCTGATGTCCTATTTTCATTGCATAGAAGTGTTTCAATGCTTCCTGTTGCCTTTAGGAATCATTCTAAAATTTGAAATGTTTTTCTTGGCACTGCTGCACAAACTCTCATACCTTCCGGCCTTGCTTGTCTTCTTTCTGTTCCTCACATGATTCATGCTAATAACTCCACAGGATACAGTAGTAATCTCTTCTGATCATGTAACATACCTTAATCTTATCTCGTTTTAACTTTCCTAGCGTGCATGGAAAGTATCATTAGTACCAATTTACAGATGAGAAATCTGAGACAGAAAGAAGTTAAATAACTCACCCAGAATCCCACAGCTAGAAAATGAGACAGAAATGATTGGAACACAGTTCTCATCTAAGGAAAGTGCTCTTAAAACTCTTTCCTCCATTTTACAAAAGAAATGTAACAGCAAAACACACAAATAAAACAGAAAAAGCATAAAGCATAAAGCATCAGAAAGTGTTTTAAAAGCATTTAAAATTACATAAGCATTACAAAAAACATTTTTGGTGTGACAGATTAAAAAGACTTTGAAGTAGATGGGATCATGACCTTATACCGTCCCCTCATCTCACCCTGTGTATATGTCTGTGTGTGAACCCCATATTCAACTCTCTGAATTATTTACTACTTCTTATTATATTTTTATAGCTTTATTTCTTTAGGTTTTATGATATGTTGTGGTATCTGCTGAGCAGACACCTCTAATTTATTTTTTAACCAACTTTTATTTAACCAATCTTCTGTATTTTCTCCTTCATATAATCTTTAAAACGAGCTCAGCGACTTCTATAAAATTGTTCCTGACATTTTTATTAGGATTAAATTAAATTGGTCAGTTTGGGGAGAACTGTCAGATTGAGTGTACCTTTTAGAAACATCATCATCTCCGTGTGTTTACATTTTTTATGGCCCCGGATAACATTTTACTGTTTTTTCATATGTGGTACAGATTGATTATCATCACTTGCCAAATTCAGTAAACCAAGTTGATCAACGTTTCCTCTGAGCTGTGGAGCAAGCTTTATGCCACAAGAAACAGCGCTTTCTTAAGAGCTCATAGCTCTTATCTTTTCAACTGGCCTTGGTGCATTTTTCAGGAAAGTTCTTGGGCTCGCTTTGTAATTTCTCTTGAGATTTTATCACCTGAGTTAATTTGGGTTGTATTATTTTCTAAAAACTATAACTACTTTATCTAGATCTTCAAAGGCATAGGCCTAAGTCCTTGACAGTGGTCTCTTTCTGTCTGAAGCCTGTGACTCCCTCATGACCAACTCCTGCAGCCCACTGACTTGCCCACTGATTTTCCTCCATGTGGTATGAATTCCAGGTCCCAAGTATGTGGAGCTGAAAACTGTTAGCTGACATTAAAGAAGAAGCTGAGATGGCAGTGGGAACATGTCAGGTTATTGTACACATCCACACAACTTTGACAACACCATGGAGAGTTCATTCAGCCTTTGCTGGGAGTCAGGGACCCCACCTATAAGCCTCCCCTTGCTCCCTTGTCTGAATAGCTCTCAGGGACCCTCTGTGGGACCCAAGCAGTGCTCCTCTGTTCTGTGTGTGTCTCTTGTCATTTCACTGTCGCCCTGACTGCTTAGAGGGTGGAGCAAAGTGTCCGCCCCTCCATAGGCTCTACCTAACACCACACACATTGTAAACGCTTTGATCAGCAACAGCAAAGAAATATTGGAGGGGGGGAGGCAGGAGCTGCAAGCTCAATCGCCAGGATCTGCAGACATAAACCGATAATTCTAATAATACAAATAGCATAACAGTGGCTTCTATCACAAATATGCTGGCCATCAGTTACTGTCACTCTTTGATGTCACTCTTTAATTCTCATAACAACCATACAGTATGCCACTCTTATTATTGTCATATTATGGCTGAGGAAGCAAAAGTTCAGAGAGATTACATAACTTTCTTAAGGCCATACAGCTAAAAGCAGAGTCAGCGGTCTAACCCGTTGGCGAAGCTAATTTCTGACTTCTGGGCTCCAGACAAAGAGGAGCCCAGAGATTTAAAATGAAACATTTCAAGTCTATAATTAGTAACTGTCATTTATAAAGCTTCCCATTCATCCACATCAGGAAATGAGAGAACGTGTGAACGTTCGTGATGCTGTAGGGTGGACAGCAGTGGTAGCATTTTGTGGGTGCCTCAGAAATCAATTCTCTACATCAACACCCAGTAGCACTGAGAATGCAGGAGACTACATGTCTACCATTCTGCATGAAAGCAATGAGTATTCAGATTTCTACACAAGCCTGTAGTTGGCCTATGACTCCAAAATTAAGTTTTATTTCTTCTCTAAGCAGAGATTTCAAAATACATTTCATGAATAAGAAAGTCAGAGATAAGTCAAGTGCCACTCCTGCTGACAATGGACCAGTCTCAACAAAATCAGAGATGATGGAGAATGAGACAAATAAGGGACTATCGCCTCTGCCACTCTTTTCCTTGGGGCCTCCCATCATCCCACCACAGCTGGGATTTCCTGATTTCCCTGGTGGGAGAAGTACACATGTGCACTCTGGCACCTGGTTGCCTGGGTTCAGATCGGGCAACCTGTTGGCAGTGCCCCTGGTCTGAGTAACTTCTGTATCTCTGCAAAGGGGTGATGGTGATGGCCTCTTCCCAGGAACACCCTGAGAATTTGGTGAAATGCTGCCCATGATGAACTGAGTCCAGGTCTTAGCACATAGCAGTGGTCCATTCCCAGTAATCATGAGTCAGGTAGGGATGGAAACCACAGGGACTGAGCACCATGAAGATGTGGCTGGAGCCTTCCATCCCAGACAGGTCTTGGGTTTCCCAGCTGATGAGGGCAGCTGGATGGTGGACATTCAACTCCAATGTTCTTAAACCAAAGGGGGATTATCACCTGACATTACTGTATTCCAGAAAGGGGTATTCCTGCCTTAAGAATAGCCCTAAAGCCCCCAACCCAAACCTCTCACTTCTGTCTCCCTGAGTCTCTCCCTGCATGAACCTCATCTCTCTAGGCAGCTTCTCATTTAGGAAGGGCCATGGCCACTGGTATCCTCCAACTCCCTCATCTCATACTTGAAACCAGACATACAAGCTTCCTCTGTCCCTGGTACATCTGGAAAGGTCCTGGGAAAATCACAGCCAACCTCCCAGGTCTCATACCCACCTCCAGAACTGAAACCTGTTACAGGAAAAGGAAAAGGAAAAGGGAAAGAAGAGAACATGGAAACAAAGATACCCTTCAAATACTCTGATAGAAAATATGGCTATACCTGGCACACCAGGGTGTGCTGAGTCTGCAGAATTTCAATAAGTATAACCATAAATTAATTTTTTTAATGTTTATTTGATTGACTTTAGGGAGAGAGCAGGAGAGACAAGACCATCTATTCCTGTATGTGTCTGTACCAGGGATCAAATCAGCAACCTCTGAAATTCAGGACAATGATCTATCAACCAAGCTATCTATACAGAGCTATTATCATAAATTTAAAAAAAACAATCTTCCAGGTATGGAAAGACTGTCATGTCCATTTCTTCAGAAAGTCATTTTTTCTCATGAGGAGGAATGTGACATTTAAGAAAGGGAAAGAAATAATAATAAGAAATGTGTGAAACGACTAAATAAAAATAGGTTTATAAAAACTCAGTAGAAGTGTTTTCACTGCGTGTGATTTATCAGCTGCCTGATAATATATCTCACAGGTTTCTGTAAAAGGTTGTGTCCAGCTGAGGATTCATCACTCCAAGATTAGCTCAGGTGAAGTGCATTCTCACCACATATAAAATTGCTTTCATTCCTACTGAGAGATGCTGATGACTTCTCCAAAATGCCATCAGATAATGTAAGCATGAGAGCCACGCTGGGTAAACAAGGTTTCCCAGCAAGTGCCTGCAGGGCCTGGCAGGGGAAGGCCAGAGCCCTGGGCAGGAAGCGCCACTCAGGAGAGAGTAATTAACAGTGACAACTATAATGGCGGCTTTTTCCCCCTCCCAAATCTATTTGGAGACACAAAAGGGAACTCCGCCCTTGGACCAGAAAAGTATTTGTAATGGCTTTTAAATGGTATTTTAGAGACGGTGTTAGGAAACATTGTATCTTAGCATTTCATTATTAAAAATTGCCATTGAAGATTCTGCATTTTCTTATTTCCACTCAGGCAACAAAATAAGGTTTTATGCTAGAGTGATGCACTTAGAGTCAGTCAGGAGACTTATAAAAAAGGAGGAGTGTAAAAAAGACTAACATTTTAAATCCTTTTAAAGAAATTCGTATCTAAGGATAATGAAGCATTTTTTTATGTGTGTGTGATTTTAGAATATATTATATTTTAAACTTTATTTTTTATAAAGAGCACTTAATATCAGCCTGTTGGGCAGATAAAAATATATTACGCTCACTTTGTTAAAGATGGCGCTGCCCATGTGGAAGCCCGTTGCCCAGGTGATTGCTTGGGATGGGCATGATTATGTTAATTTCTTTTTTTTTTTTTATTTATTCATTTTAGAGAGGAAACAGAGAGAGAGAGAGAGAGAGAGAGAGAGAGAGAGAGAGAGAAAGGGGGGAGGAGCTGGAAGCATCAACTCCCATATGTGCCTTGACCAGACCAGTGCAGGGTTTTGAACTGGCGACCTCAGTGTTCCCAGGTCGACGCTTTATCCACTGCGCCACCACAGGTCAGGCATGTGATTATGTTAAAATGTGTGTTGGGGGACAGGCTGTAAGCAGGCTGAGTCTTTATAGCACAAGGCTTAGTTTTAAGACTAAGCCTTTCCCACCCTTTTTGATGTGGGGTGATGCACTCTCATGAGGAATCCCATTTATGCCTTAGATAAGTGGCTTTGTATCAAAGACTTTCTTGTTTGTAGATTGGATTAAAAGTTTGGATTTCTACACTATAAAGTGGGGTAGACTGGGAGCTTGCTCTCTCTCGGTTCCTGTGATTAGTATTAGCGAGGAGAGCAGAGAAAGGCCACATGGAAGAGGCCAGGAGAAGCAGCCAAGATGGTGGTGCTGAGGGAGAAGCCAGTTTGTGCAGAGTTTGTGCAGAGAGGAGGAGATGGGAAACAGAGGTAAATAAGGCTGGTGAACTAGAAACCTTTGATTCTAGGAAACTTGGATAAGTCAGTAGCTTTGTGAGCACTGAATGAGTGGATTTTGAAGCCCAGTGTGTGTTTTTAATTGCCCACCGGGTGCAAGCTAGGATTAAAGATGATGGCCCACCAGTTTTTGGCTCCGTTGTTTCATTACCGACTATCCGAATCTAATGTGAACCTGCATGGGCCAGGCGGCTGTGATGGTAGCCGTGGCTACTGGCTTTACACAGTCACACTAATATTAGATGACAGTTGTTTTGATATTCCTATTTCGGTTATGTTTTGAAGGCGGATTTGAGCTCACTATTCAATCATGAAATAACTCAAGATGACAATCTATTAGTTTATTTATTATTTATTTACTCTGTGTTCAAATGTTGTCACTCACTCTTATCACCCCACATTTGCCGCAAGAGCACCATGTATACCGGGAGAAACAGTGGCCACTTCTTGGAATGTTTCTGCTTGGTTCAATTCATTGGCATCATAACATCTTGTAATCTGCCTTCAACTGGTCCCTTCATTAATGAAGATGCTGAGACACTAATACCACATTTATTTACAAGACAGAGCAATCTGTCTTATTTTTTCCACAGGAGAGAAAAGAAGAAAGGAATTTTATAAAAACCCTAACATTTGGGAAATATCTTCCATGTCTCCTCTCTTCACAGACGTGTTTCCATTGCTCAGCCATACAGGACTTTGAT
Source organism: Rhynchonycteris naso (assembly GCA_037038555.1). Lineage (NCBI taxonomy): Eukaryota > Metazoa > Chordata > Mammalia > Chiroptera > Emballonuridae > Rhynchonycteris > Rhynchonycteris naso. Next base: position 95,268,136 of record CM072996.1, on the reverse strand, counting down.
GTCGGAATGAAGGTCAAAAGAACCATAACTTTGTGGAGCCCTCAACTGTGCACTGCTCATCTGTAGGTAGGTAACATTTCCTCCTGGGGCCGTTGTGAGCGTGACTTCAATGAAGTTGTATTTTCATATGAATTTGATAATTTGAAGGATCTAATTCTGCACACTGATTGTCCTGCTAGTTAGTGGAGCGGCTGTCATATGAACAGCAATGGAATTCTGTATTAAGAATGAGTATTGGGTGCTAAGACAATTTTGTTGGTTTGAAATTCAGTTAAGAGGGTTCTCAGAGGTTGAGTGCACAACCCAGTATTATCCATCCCAAAACTTAACAAAGAACTAAAAAGAGTGATGTGAATTCCCCAAACAAATTATGTCAAGAAGTGATTATGTCAAGAATAAAATGTGTGATTATATCAAGAATAAAATGGTCCTGGATTTTCCTGATCAAATGATCAGATGCCTCCCAACAGAAAATTTTCTTCAATGCCTTCAAATTATTAAAATGAAACAATCTTGTCAGAAAAATAAAAACGTTTGTTTTGAGAGTTTGAGAATTTATAAGATTTTAATGCTGAAAAATAATTTGACAAACTTTAAAAAAATCTGAATCAACTCATGTCCTAAAACAGTCTACAGTTTTAGTCTCAATTAATGACACCTGGTAATTATCCAGAATGATGTGTTCCCAAGAATTTGATATAAGGACTCTACTCTAAAATGAATAAAACAAAAAGGTAATTAAAAGACTGTATGGGGCCTTGGCTGGTTGGCTCAGTGGTAGAGTGTCAGCTCACCATGTGGAAGTCCCGGGTTCAATTCCCAGTCAGGGCACACAGGAGAAGCGACCATCTGCTTCTCCACCCTTCCCCTTCTCCTTCTCTCTCTCTCTCTCTCTCTCTCTCTCTCTCTCTCTCTCTCTCTCTCTCTTTCTCTTCCCCTCCCACAGCCATGGCTTGATTAGTTTGAGTACATAGGCCCTGGTGCTGAAGATGGCTCCATGGAGCCTCAGCCTCAGGTGTTAAGAATAGCTCGGTTGTGAGCATGGCCGCAGATGGGCAGAGTATCAGTCCCAGAGGGGGGTTGCTGGGTGGTCCGGGCTTATGTGAGAGTCTGTCTCTGTATCTCCCCTCCTCTCACTTGGAGAAAGAAAAAAAAAGAATGTATGGGAAAAAATGTATGAAGACTCAAACAAACAAACACATGAGTACAATGAATAAACACATTAACTAGAATGTACTAATATTTCCAAAAAAATAATAGGCTACAAATGGGTGAAGATGTTATTTCTGTAGACTGCAGACAGTGCTTACTTAGATTACATGGTGCTCTTCAGTCATGAACAATTGGGTCATTTTTCTGAGGAATCTTGGTGCTCTCTGGATAATAAAGAGGGAGTCATTTCTTTGGGGTAATCGTTCCCAGAAAATGTAAGGAAGTTGAATGGCTTTGTGCACATGCCTAGCAATGTGGCTTTGGGCACATATAAGAATAAATGATAAGTTCTTAGAATTTATACAAGAGAAATCAGCACATTTTCCTCAGGTGGAAGGGGAGCTGGCAAGGGGAGGGGCAAGGTAGAAAGACACAGAAGCCTGGCCTTGGTGCATCAGCTGGACATGGTGGATCCTGTCTAGCTAGACCCCCAGACCTACTTTCTCACTGAGCACGCACTGCGAGGTGGCATTTTCCTCTTTTCTTTGCTACTGAATGCGGTCATGTGCTGTTTTCTAGAAAACTTGCTGGGAATGATTCTGCAGTGGCTTTCCCTCCAAGTTGGCTGGCATGGACACAGTGTGGACTGTATCTCAAAAGCAATGTGGTGAAAGGAACCTGGGCTCCTGTGTGACCACTTGGAGGGGATCTACCTGTCAATCAAGAGTGCCAATTTGGAAATTATGTTACAAATAGGTTTTTATAACATTTGAACCATTATATCTTTTGAATTTTATGTTGCGACCTTAATGAATGCACGGTGTAATAAATACTGAATTACTTTTCACAACCAGAGACAACTCTAAAGTTTTTATGATTCTGTGAGATGGATGAGGAACGATTCTACCTTCTGCATATCTTCTCTGTTAAATTTGTACACTTTCCAGTGTGTCACCTGCGTGAAGTGTAACATGCGTATCTTTTACATATGTTAGTTTATGAGTTTTCAAAACTTTTATTAAGGAAGAATTTATGTATAGGGACATGCACAAGGCTTAAGCATACAATTCAATGAATTTTTGTTAGGTGTTTATATCATGTAACCAACACCCACACCAAAATAAAGAACATTCCCATCATCCCCAAAAGAACATTCCCACATGCCCCTCACCAATCTGCCCTAAGCCAGACCTCTTCCCTTAGGTGACCACTATGCATTCTTATTACCATATTCTGCATGCTTTTGAACTTTACATGGACAGCCATAAACTCATATTCTCCAACACGTGTTTGTTTTTTTGGGGGTAATAGGATGTTTTGAGGTAACACTCATGTTGTGCATATAAGTAGTTCATTCTTCTGCATTATTGAGTAGTATTCCATTAACGTGAATATACTCGACAATAATCTAGTCATCCTTATGTCCATGGGTGTTTGCATTATTTCTAGCTTGGAGCTATTTTAAACATCTGTGTATACTTTGTTTATTTGAACATTTATTTTATACTGCTCACAAACATTAGGGAATATTTCAAAATGAATATGAAGCTATAAAATATCCCTTATTTTTGTCAGCTGTGTATTTCTCTTGGGTAAATATCTTAGTAGAATTGCTCCATCAGAGGGTAGATAGATATTTTACTTTTTTTAGAAGTGTTTTCCAAACTGTTGTATTGGTTTACACTTAGAGTTTTAGCTGATTTATAAACTCACCAATATTTGGTGTTGGGAGCCTCTTACTAGTTTGGCTAGTCTGGATGTGGAATTGTGTATTATTTTAATTTTAATGTCAATTTCCCTTATATGTAATACTGAGAGTAATACGTTTCACTTGCCTAATGTTCATTCATAGGTGCTCTTCAGTCAAGGTCAAATTTTTGACCAGTAATTTAAGCTGTATGTATTTTTTATTATAGATTAGTATAATATTCAAAATATATATCCTTTATCAGAGGTATGTACTAAAAATACATTTGCAGTATATACCTTGCCTTTTCATTTTTTCCTCTGATGTCTTTGATAAATGGAAGATTCTAATATTGATGAAAATCAATCTGTACATTTAAAATTTTTTTATTATCTTTAGTGCTTTTGGTATCCTATGCACAAAATGTTTGTCTTTCCCTAAATTATGGAGGTATGTGTGTCTGTTTTAGCAGATTTGTAGTTTAATTTAAATTTAGGTCTAGTAAATATCTCTAATTTTATTCTAAAAATTTATATAGTTGGCCCATGATCTCTTATTTAAAAACTTTTCTTTCCCTATTGAATGGCTTTAAGCATATTTGTCAAAAAACAACAACAACAACAACATTGGACCACAAATGTAAAGGCTTATTTTTAGATGTTATATTTTGTTTACCTGTCTGCCTATTCTTATCCCGATACCACACTGCCTGATTATTTAAACCTTTTAGTTAGTCTTTAAGCCAGAGAGTATAAGACCTCCAATTTTGTTCTTATTTTTCAAGATTGGTTTGGCTAATTAAGAGCCTTTACATTTCTAAGCACACTTTAAAATTAGCTTATTGGTTTCCAGCAAAGTAAAAGGCTGTTGGAGTTATAGTTGGAATTGATAAATTCTCTATATTACTGAGATAAATGACATGTTAACAATATTCTGCATTCTCATCCACGAACATAGCACATCTTTCTAATTATTTATATACTCTAAATTCTCTCAGGGTGAGTTGGTTATTAATGTACAAATCTCCCATATCTTTCCATTTAATTCTACTTTGTATTTTTGGTATAAATTGGTAAGTAAAATCCAGCCTAATTGGTGAACATAATCTGTGTTTTCTAAAAGAATGTACATTGTACTTCTCTTAAGTTAGATAGCTGATCAATGTCAATTAGGTGTAGTTGGTCATTTCTGTTGGTCACATGATATGTGAATTTTTTATTTGATCCATTTAATACTGACAGAAGGGTATTGAAATATCTTTATTTTGATTATAAATTGTTTGTTTCTTCTTTAGCTCTATCAATTTGCTTCAAGTATTTGGAATTTCTATTACAACATGTATAAATAAAAACTTAAGAGTTTTATGTCTTCCTAATGAATTGACACTTTCTTCATAATTATCTTTTCTCTTACTTCTGGAAATTTCCTTGTTTTGAAATTGATATCTGTGAATTACAGATTATATTTTTTCATCATTATATTGTCAAACTATCTGTGTCTTTATATTTAAAGTGTGATTCTTACATAAAGAACATACAACTGAATCTCAGTTGTTTTTTAATCTAGCCTTACAATCCTGACTTACTTGGAGAGATTTGCTGGTGCTTTTATAATGCAGCTATTGACACAGTTGTGTTTACATCCAATCTCTGGCTATTTGTTTTTCTTCCATTATGATAACCTCTTTGCAAATGACTTAGCTGAAGCTCAGAAAATGAAAATGGACCTTTAATTTACACAGTTCACTTTCAGTTAATATTGTTCTACTTCACTTAAAATATAAGAACCTTACAAAAATATGCTTTACTTTACCTCATATTCTTTGGATTATTAATGTCATATATTTTACTTCCTTAAAAGTACTAAAACCCACACAATTCAATGTTGTTGTCATTGCTTTGATCAGACAGCTGGCCCTTAAGAAAAAATTTTACAAGAAGAAAGAAGATAGTTGCTTATATTTGCCCTACACACGTTTACCATTTTCATGATTCTTCATTTATTCTTATAAGAGTTTTCAATCTGATAAAAATCCTTCATTGGGAAGAACTTCTTTAGTATTTCATGAAGCTCCGTGAATTACAAATTATCTCTGCTGTTGTTTTTATGAAGACTTTATTCCTTTTTCCTCATTTTTAGAAGAATCTTTTGACAGAAAAAAAAGTTAAGTTGGCAGTTTTATTCTTCTTTTAGCACTTGAAGTTCCATTGTCTCCTGGTTTTCATTATTTCTAATAGGAAGTAAGTCATTATTCTAAGCCATATTACCCAACATGTAATGTGCATTTTTTTTTTATACTGTGTTTAAAATGTTTTCTTGTTTTTACTTTTTAGCTGGTGGTGAGCATAGTTGATTTTCTTTAGATGTATCCTTCCTGGTTTGGGCTAACTTATTTTTTATATTTAAGGTAATGGTTTTTACCCAAAATTGGATTTTTCACCATTATTTTTTAAAACTTTCTCCCCATTCTATTTCTCTTCTGTGATTGTTATTCAGCGTATGCTAATTACTTAATATTGTTCTGAAGGTCATTGAGGTTCTATTCCTTTGTTGAAAACACTTTTTTATTTCTGTGTACTTTATTTAGATAATTTCTGTTGGTCTATCTTCAAGTTTATAGGCCCTTTCTTCTGCATTATCCAATCTGATATAAGTTTAATATTTTTATTTTTTATTTAAAATATATGCTCTAGAATTCTGGCTTTGACATTTGGTATAGCTTCCCAAATGTTCATTTATTATCTTTACGTTTTTCTTCAAACCCTTGAACATTATCTATAATAATCATTTGAAAGTCCTTGAATTCTAATCTCAATTTGTGATTCATCTCAATATCCCTTAATGTTGACTTTTTCTCTAAGTATAGCTCATATTTTCCTGAATTTTGTATGAATATTTACTAATTTTATGTGTTTTTTATTCATGTGCTATTTAAAATATGTACTCTTATATTCTGCTTTATGCCATTTTTTTGTTGTTGTTGAACAAAATAATTTAATTATTGGTATAATCTCTAGTTACTTAAGGCTTCAGTTTATGATTTGTTGTGGTGGAATTACTTTGGTTTTGTCTTAATTAATTCCTAGGGTATGGTTTTTACTTCAGATCATGGTTCCTATTCCTGTAGAGTCACATAACTTGGGAATCGATTTAGTGTTCAAGGTATCCAGCAAGAGCTCTTCATGGTAGGTGGGTAATATTCCCTAATTACCAGCTTCCCCACCTGTGGCATTATTCTGCTGTCAGCTTGGGGGAGTGACTCATGCTCAGGCTCACCACCTTGCCCTGTGTGTGCACACTAAAGCCCTCTTTCCAGAACTCACCAAGAACTCACAAAAAGACTGCTGGGTGACTTCACTGTGCAGCTGCCTCTTCTCCAGTCTTCTGTTCTGCTAATCTCAGCCACCTCAGCAACCAGAAAGTTAAATCTACATTTCATCAGTTGAACAAGACAACCATTCAGTATTTGTGTCCCTAGGAAGAAAGCAGGGATGAACTTGGGTCTCACCTTTTATTTCACATTTCTGTATTTCCATTCCCAGAAAACATTCTTTCAGACATTTTGCGTAAATTTATGGTTGCTTCTTCTTGATTGAAAACACAAATCTTTATTCTTCTGCTGATATTTTTTTAACTTTAACAACTGTTTTGTAAAACAGCTTGGCACCCCACGCAACCACCATTCCTGGATTGCATACTATGATAGCCTTTCTTTTCTGAAACTCACGGGGAACCTGGGTTAGATCACTGTCTCAACCACTATCACTTCGTACAATATGCTATTATGTTTATGATTTTGTTAAAAACATGGATTAATTTAAAATATCTTTCTAACCATATTAATAGCTTAGGAAATGTCATCAGGAGATCAGTGAAAACACATTTCTACAAATGAATATTTTAAACAACAAGCTATTATGAGTTTAGTTATTTAAACTACTCTGGAGACATAAATTGACATTTTATTTGACTTGGTCTTTAACCTTGGAAATTATTCTGATACCTTTTCTGAAAATAAAACTGTTTTTGTTCACAGATGACAAAATTGTGCAGAAAATTTGAGTCGGGGGAAAAAAAAGAACTCCTGGAACTAATAAACAATAATAACAAGGTTGCAGTACTAACCAGTATTAATATGGTTAATATACAAAAGTCAATTGCTTTCCTTTATATCAGTAATGAACAAATGAAATTTGAAATTAAAGCACAATACCATTTGTATTAACACCACAAAATATAAAATATATATGACACTAACAAAACATGTACAGGTTTTATATTAGGAAAACTACAAAACTCTGATCAACAAAATATAATTAAATGGAGAGATATTTCATGTTCATGGATAGGAAAAGGTTAATTCTTACAAATTTGATCTATATTTTAGTGCAATCTCAAATAAAATCTCAGTAACTTATTTTATGGATATCAACAATAGCAATACATTAGAGCAAAGAGATTCTCTTCTCCAAATGGTGTTAAAATAGCTGCGCATTCACATGTAAAAAAAAAAATTACTCTAGACACAGAACCTTCACAAAACTAAACTCAAATGAATCATAAATGTAAAACACAAAACTATATAACTCATAGGAGATATTATAGTAGAAAATGTAGATGACCTTAGAGATGACTTTAGCTTTGTAGATATCAAAGATTCAATCCATGAAAGAAATAATTAATAAATTAGACTTCATTAATATTAAAAATGTTTGTTCTAAAAAAAGACAATGTCAAGAGAATAAGAAGACAAAACCACAGACTGAGGAAAATATTTGCAAAAGACACATTTGACAAAAGACTACTACTTGAAATATGCACAAAACTCTTAAAACTCAATAATGAGAAAAAACAACCTGATTATAAAATGAGCCAAGGACCCTAACACCTCACCAACATAGATATACAGATGTAAAATAAGTATGTGAAGAGATGCTTCTAACCATATGTCATCAAGAAAATGCTAATTAAAACAGCAACAAGACACCACTACACACCTGTTAGAATGGCCAAACTCCAGACACTGGCAACACTAAATGTTGGTGAGAATACTGAACAGCAGGAAGTTTTATACATTGTTGGTGGGAATGAAGTATGATACAGACACTTTGTAAGACAGTTGATAAGTTCCTATAAAACCAAATACATTCTTACCACATGATCCAGCAGTCATACTCTTTGGTATTTATTAAAAAAAAGAGAGAGAGAACTTATTTCTACATGAAAACCTGTACATACATGTTTATAACAGTGTTATATATAACTTCAAAATTTGGCAGTAACTAAGATATCCTTCAGTAGGAGATTAGATAAATAAACTATGGTTCATCCAGACAATGGAATATTATTCAACACTACCAGTTTTACTCCTGAGCTACCAAGCTATAAAAAAGCATGGTGGAAACTTCAATGCACTTACTAAGTGAAAGAAGCCAATCTAAAGAGTTTATCCACTGTATGATTCTAACTAGAATATGTTCTGGAAATGTAGGTTAATCCTTAGTTTTTTAAAAAAAGGTTCCATTCTGGTCAGTATGCTGTTAATGGGAACTAGGCATGTATGGGGGCAGAGGGTATATACAAAGTCTTTATACTTTCCTTTCGGTTATTTTGTAAACCGATAGCTACTCTAAAAAGTAAAACCTTTTTTTAAAAAGAATAGCTGAAACACCCAAGATTTGGTTTTTTTTAAAAAAAGGCATGAACCTATAGATTCAAAAAGATTAATGAACTCCCCAAAGGATAAACCAAAAAAATCCACACTAAGACACATATTTAAACTTCTCAATACTAAAGACAAAGAAAAGTGAGGGAGAGTACCATATATTAGCATGGTCAAGCAAATTTGTCATTTCAGTATTTAAAGAACTTGTTGATTTACGTTTTGTTTCAACTGAATTTATAAAATATTCTATATGAGACAATTGTGGTAGGTGCTCTGATATGTCTGTCTTATAATATGTTCTATGGCTGTATCCTCCTAATGGGAATAAGAAAATTACAAGCAAATTTTATACTTCTACAGAAACATATTCCAATAAAATTCATGAATCTATCAGGATCCTGGCAAGAAAGAGTTGACGCTTAAACTGGGTAGGAGAATGATGCTGTGCCCCAAACCTTGCAGGGTGCTGTTACTGCTGTTAAGTCTGAAGGGAAAGGATCAGAAGGAACTACTAGACCCCAGAGAAAAAAAATTGTTGTGAAAAAAGGCTGCTGACCTGAGTTGTTGACTTTCATTGAGATACTGACTGACTGACGGTCCCTGCAGGAAGGGAATAAATAACTCAGCCTTGCTTTTTCCTTCTCCTCTCCTCTTTAGCTGTACTCCATTGGACAAACCCTATTGGAAGTCCAAGGGGCTACGAGAAGATGGAGAAGGATGAGGAAGTGTCTGGAGGGGTATATAAAAGACATTTATCTCATTCCACTGGTTTTACATCATCTGCAGATAAGAGTGCTGTCTTCGCAGGTCAGCTACTTTTAGCTGAATACTCAGAGACATTTACCTAACTTACCTGAGCAATAATTTTCTCCTATAGACATAGGAATGCAAAGTGCACTCATTTTATAAGTTTACCCTGACTGTATGCAAAGTGCCTGCTCTACTCTGTTCTCAGTAAGTATCACTATTTTTATTAAAATGCTCATTTTACCTTTTTGTGTGTATGCTTACTGTTTATAAAAATGACAAAAAACTACTATTGAATGTAGTCTGTATTGCTACAATATGCACTTTTAGATCAGAAAAATAAAAGACACATCTTGAGTGCCAAGTGTTAAAAGGCGATCTAAAGAAATAACTATGAACCTATATTTTTATATTCTCTTGAATCTGAAAGCGATTTCTTTCTGAAAATGGAAAGAAAACTGCAGTCACCCAAGGTTTTAATAAATCAGAATTTTCATGTCCTGCATAAACATAAAATTATGACGTTGATTGGGACCACACCCAATCAGTTTTTAAAGTGTTTTATCTTTAGATTATCTTTTTAATGCAGCTTTGATATTCCAGCGTTTTCCACCTGGCTCCAGTATTCATAAGAATTTAATCCTGGGAAAGCAACTCCAGAAATGAGGACCAAGCTCAGAAGCTCCCGTGTCAGCAGTTCTTAAGGTTTTATTGAGAAACTGGTTGTTTTAAGATGTTGAAATAAGATTCTAGTTGCTCAGGAACTGTAACTGTAGCAGCTATCCTACTGTATCAAGTGACAGGTAGGATCTTTCTAGATGTGGGGTCATTGTTTTGATGATACGCGTGTGATCATTGCTTGGTCTGTCGATTAATGAAGCAGATACTAATTAACACACGGAGAGTCTGATGAGTTACCTCCGGAAACTGAGTCGTGTGCCGTTCCCCACGAATGCATTTTGCTCTTAGGATGGATGATGGAGCTGGAGGAGTATGCATCTTTAATTTAAGATCCCCAAATAAATCATGTTTCCTGTTTCATTTTATTCTAAAAAATAATTATTTTACATAAAAATATGTCAGATTCTGACAGTGACTTTCATGCTGGCCGACTATGTAAACAAAGGAAAAGATGAATAGTGCTTAAAGAAGAATACAGAAGAGGCTCTTGTACCAAAACTACTGTGAAATAGAAGAGTCATCTTTAAGACATTTAAAAATACTTGTGAAGTACATAATTCAGATCCCAAAAAGCAGCTGTTAAAAAATTACACAATGCATGACTCAACAGTTTTGATCATAAATTACACATTCTTTTTTTTTATTTTCTAAATGCCAAAGGGTTTGCAGTCTTGTTGAGTGCGAACAGTGAAATACACACAGTGGACATCAGTACCACCGAAGGTACTGGTGCGGTGGGTCGGTACAGCCAGAAAATGGAGCAAGAAGAACAGGAGTCACCAGGTTAAGCTGATGGCAGAGAACTTGAGAAGAATCCAGAATGGAACCAATACAGGGCATATAAATGGAAGGAGTGAGATTTGTGTCACACCAACAAATCACAATACAGAGACAAGTTTGTCACATTGTGGACAGTCATAAAAGGCCCTGATCTAAAGAGAAGAAGTCATTTTAAAGGAGCTAAAATAAAGGTGAGTCAAGCTGATGACTTGAGAGAGGTTTTATTATGAACTAAATATCAAGGGAAGCTCATTTTTCTAAAAAAAAAATATTCTCTACGAAATATTTTTTAATAAGATCTTAAAAGCACAGTAAGAACTAATGTTTATTTTTCACTAAATATTCACTAGATACTATTTAAAACCGTCACATAAACTATCCTATATGATCCTTGAACACATATTAAATATTCAGTAGGTCTCTGCAATTTTTATTAGCAATTATAATTTCTAATTTTTCTTTCACTGACACCCGAAGTACACATGAATAAAAAGCACAGTGGTGTTTTTAGAAGAGGAAAATATAAGACTAGATGAGACAAGAAAGAGCCCGAGGCACCAGCTCTGGGTTTGGGCACTGGGCTTAGTTGATATCAGTTGCAGCCATGAGGGAAATCTTCTGTAAATGTCAGCTCAGCCAGGAGGAATTTATTTTCGCTCTACAGTGTGATTTTGCTTGAATCTTCTATTGACTTCAAGAGCTTTGAATGTCTGTGGTTCTCCTCAAGTAAAGTGATATTGACCCGACACACTGTACAAAGCCTGTCCATGCACAAATAGTTTTTAGTGCTTACAATATCTAAAGAGAATATACGTTTGTTATTATATAAAAGAAAAATGGGTTAAAGAGTTTCTTTCTTCTCTTTGCCATCTGTTATCTTCCTATCCTGTCAAAGCAATGGAGATCTTCTTTCCTGGCTCTTTGATGCTCTGAACATAGCTTTGATTGGCTTGCATAACAATAAATAATAATAATATTACTATCTCTCCAAAACTATGTCTTCTAACTATTGTGTCTTTATCATGGTGAAAAAATTAATAAATGCAAAAAATTGAACAAAATTACCAAACCGATAAATTCCAGAAGTTGCTCTATATAACACAGTGTTCAGCAAGTATAACTTCACATGGCCCCCGAGCTAACAAACTTAAACAGAGAGCTTAGACAAGTTTCCGTTTAAAGAGCCATCCTTTAAGTGGTCAGTGGAAGTAGAAACACCAGGACTTGTGAGTTCTAGGTGACCCCTCCAGCAGTGTTGCTGCAAAGCGAAGTTCACTGCTTCCCTTCACGGGACCTTCTTGAATATTCAGAAAAACGTTGCCAAAATGTTCATCTCCAGATGGCATGGAAAAAAATACATTTCTATGGCAATGAGTCACCCTGGGGAAAATGTGGACAGATATGATAAAACCACATACTAATGCCTTCAGTATTAGCTTGTCAGAGCCTGTAAGTCCAATTAGACCCTCATGTACATTACTGCCCTTTACAGTTTGTTTTAAGTGTAAAACAATATTATCATTTTATCATTCTAACCACCTCTGAACTCATTGAATATGCTGCATATCATGACAGTAATCAGTTGCAAGAATGTAAGTTTATTTTTCCAAAGGCACTGTTTAAAATTGACATCTCATATCAATGGCTTGAGAATGGGATGTAGATTTTAAGCAAGTGTAAGCTGACCACCAGTATCAGATTGTGTGCCTCAGTAAACCCTTAGTGTGGGATTTACAGTTCAGAGTGACAGTGTTCAGATGTTTTTCTAGGTCAGTGATGGGCAATCTTTTCAGCTTGGTATGTCAAAATTCGCCCAAAAACTGAGCATAACTGGGGTGGTGTGTCACTTCGAGATAAAAGGCCTAACCGGAAGTCCCAAAACTAGACGCTCTGTGCCAGAGTTCTGCCATTTTGGCCTACAGACCTCCAGCACAGAGTGTCTACACTATAGCAAATGTTTTATCCTCAGCTATTGCACCTGGCCGTGCAGGAGCCGAGGATGAAACCTCCTTCTCGGCATGCAACCCCATACTTCTCTGGTATGTGGCCACATGTCATCGAAAATGCCTACACGTGTCAGTCCTGGCACACGTGCCATAGGTTTGCCATCACGGCTCTAGGTTCATATTACACACACAGATTAAAAGTCTCACTCAGTGCATACGTGGGGGGCGGCACTCTCCGGTGAACGGTGTTTACAAACATGCTGTAAATAAAGTACAGGGGAAAATAGTTCATGCATCATCACGGTGCTAGTGATGAAACTGTAAGTCATGCCATAATTACCTGGAGTTCCTGGTCAATTTATGAACACTTCTGGTCTATAGAAGGTGTTTCACAAGACTAAGGTACACATGATGCCTCAGAGATATGTGGGTATTTTTTGACTGAGAGTCCCAGTCTAGAACATTTTACTATAATTAATACATTATAGTAAAACTATACATTATAGAAATAAAAACTATACATTAGTAATATATTATAGAAGTCAAAAACTGCTGAATGTTTTGAGAACCTAAATACTGAAGAATGCCTTCTTCTTGTGGACAAGGATGAACACTGGATGGTGGACACTGTGAACTAAAAACATGCTACAAAAATAATTGGTTCTAGGAGGGCTTGAATGTCACACTCCCGGGGAGTTAACATCTCTTAGCTGCCTGTAGTATATATAGCTTGAGTGGTATGAATAGCAAAAGAATTGTAAATAGCAGACTATGTAGACAGCATTTGCATCTGACCTCATTTTAGAGGACAGTACATCTCATAAAATCAACTAACAAGAGACTTTGGAAAATAAAATGTTTGCATTTATAATTCAAGATATAGCATTCTTAATGAACTAAATTGGAAAATATGTACAGTTAAAGTTTTTCTTTGAGATCTAAAAGTTGAAAAAGATGTATTGCCTTTGATCATTAGATTGCATTATATTGGACATGCTAGCCAGTTCAGTAAGGCAAGAAAATAAGTAAAAGATTCAAAGATGGTAATGGGAGAAACTAACAATCTTTATTGAGAGATGTCATCATTTTATATGCAGTTAATAAAAAATAATATATAGGTGAACCATTGGAATTATAAAAGCTTCTTAAAGTTACTAGACAGAAACTCAATGTACAAAAGTCAATTATATTGCTATATGTCAACAACAGAAAACTGAAAAATAATACTTACAAAAAGATAGATATTGTAGTAGTGTAACATAAAGCACCCAGGAATTTATCTAAAAATCTCATAGACAAGCTCTCCATAGAGAAAATTCTAAGCCATTGTTGAGAAATAGTAAAAGAGATTATATAAAGGAAAGAATATAACATGTTCATGAATTGGAATACTCAATATTTTAAATACATCACTTTCCCCAAAATGCACTACCAATGAAAAACCCTAACTTCTTTTTTTGAAATTTTATAAATGGATTCTAAAATTTATAAACAGAAATACAAACTGTCAAGAATAGTCAAGATATGTTTAATAAAACAAGGGTGGGAGGACTTGTTCGAACAGATAAAAATTTATTTCAAAGTTATAATTATTAGCAGTGTGCAGTACTTGTGCAGAAATAGTCAAATAGACCAATCAGAACTAACTTTATAGAAGCAAACCTTCACACATAATGGTAATTCATGTTGATTAAGTGGGAACCGCATGCTCTCATCAATAAATGGTGCTGGGATAACTATATTTCTGTAGGGGAGAAATACAATTACTTATACCTCTAGATTACACAAAAAATTCAATGCAGCTGCATTTAAAGCATGAAAAGAAGCTAAAAGCTGGTAAACCTTTAAAAGATTTTTTTTTTTTTAAACAGGGACAGAGAGAGAGTGATAGACAGGAACGGAGAGAGAAATGAGAAGCATCAATCATTAGTGACACCATAGTTGTTCATTGATTGCTTTCTCACATGTGCCTTGACCGCGGGCCTTCAGCAGACCAAACAACCCCTTGCTGGAGCCAGCGACCTTGGGTCCAAACTGGCGAGCTTTTTGCTCAAACCAGATGGGCCTGTGCTCAAGCTGGTGAGCTCAGGGTCTCGAACCTGGGTCTTCCACATCCCAATCTGATGCTCTATCCACTGCGCCACCGCCTGGTCAGGCAGAAACTGGTAAACATTTAAAATATGGAATATCGTCATGTGGCTTTCTAACATAAGACATAAAAGACACAGGCACTGTATTTTTGTGCGTGTGATGGTGAAAATTAACTAAATATAGATGACTAAATATCCTTTCAGTTGAAAATAAAAAGCAACCATATAAAATGCCTACAACTCCATAAAAATAAAGCATGACGAAGCAAAAACACTGAGGAGAGCTATAGTTACAGAAAGTTAATGCTCTCAAGTCAGAAGAATTGAAATGTTAAATTCCAAGAATTCAGTAAGAAGTTAGAAAAAATTACACATTTTTTGTGAATATTTATAAATATCATGTCAGAAAAAAAGAAAAAGAGATCAATGGATTAAGGAACCATATATTAGAAAATATTCAAGCCTAAAACTGTTTCTTTGAAAATATCAACCACAGAGACAAAACCCCAGCAAGACAGATCAATTAGAAAGAAATGAAAGTAGATTCAAAGAAGCATACTACAGAATGAAAAGGTAAATAATAGACTCACATTTTTAAACGATGTTTTGAACACGTGTACATTAAACCTAGATTAAATAAATAATTTCCTGGGAACATGTGAAGTGACATAATTGTCATGGGATGAAAAATTTTTTAAAAATTGTATAGGCCAGAAAGTTACTAAAATTGACTTCATGTAAAGGACTTCCAAACACCAGGTCGTGAAGCTTATAGATGAGTGCTGCTAGTTTTGGAAAAAGCAGGAAATGCCTCTTACATACAAGTTGTTCTCTAAAGGAGAGGGAGGGTGAGTTGTCCAAGTCATCCTATAAAACCAGCATAACTAGATAAGCCTTTAGGGGAGAAAATGACTGTTGGCTCTACTTTATTCTTCCTGAAAGACTTTGATAAAGCTATAAATGACACCAGAGCCATACATTTTCTTTAGAAATTAAAGGACAACCTTTTGATAATGGAAGACTGATGACACCAATGCTTTGAAAATATAATTCAGCAACCTGGATGTTACACCATTGTCACACAGATAAAGGTAAATACTAAAGCATAATTGTAAGACCTTTTTCTTCAATACATTAAGAATATAATAGTAAATAAATTGCCGTAGAGGTCCTTTCTTGCCATATTTATAACTTTTCTGTGTTACAACAAAATTGAATCCTGGTAATTTTTTTAGTCATTCTGTGAAATCCTAGAGTTTTTTTCTTGTTTTGTTTTTAATCTAAAAATTTCAATATTAACTCATGTGTTACAATCTGTATATACATTTATGAAAATTACATTTACTATTTTATTTATTTTATCTTTTATTTTTTTTAAGTGGGTGGAAGGGAGATAAGAGAGACAGAATCCTACATGCACCCTGACCAGGATCCACCTGGCAACCCCCGTCTGGGGCTGACACTCTGCCTATTTGAGGATCATGCTCACAACCAAGCTATTTTTAACATTCTCAGCGCCTGAGGCTGATGCGCTCAAATCAATTGAGCCATGGCTGTGGGAGGAAAAGAGAAAGAAATGGGGGAGAAGCAGATGGTCCCTTCTCCTGTGAGCCCTGCCTGAGAATCGAACCTGAAACTTTCACATGCTGGATCAACATTCTACCACTGAGCCAACTGGCCAGGGCCTACATATTTTGTTTATTAGGAAATTAAAAGTTGGCCACGTAATTTTTAATATGTACTTCAGCACTATGATTATTTTCTCTCTGAAATCTCAACAATTGTATTTTATAATGCTGCCATTATAAAGTGAATTGGTTTAGCTATATAGTCAGATCTTCCATAATATGAATCAGGTAGAGGGAAATGAGCTAAATCATCAGTTCTCAAAGTGAGACCTGAGGATCCAAGAGGCTCTCAGAGACACTTAGAGAAAATTTATGAGGTCAAAGCTATTTTCATGGTAATCTGAAGGTGTGACTTGCTTTTCCTTACTGCATAGCTATTTGCAATGATGGTAGAAAGCAGTGTGGCCTAAAGGATGGAGCCTCAGCACAAACCAAACAAATTACATAAGTGATCATCACATTTGACACTAACATGTACACACATCCAAATACTCCCAGTTGTTTAAGAACAACAAAATTTAATTTTGTGAAGTCTCAACCTGCATAGGGACACTTGTTGATATCACTTGTGATAAAATGGGAAGTCCCCGCAGAACTTGTGTGCTGCACACTGAGGCACAAGTGCTAGCTCAAGGAAATCACTCTTTTCCTTGAAATAGCCACATTTTTCATCGAACACCATATGTACTTGATTCAACAACTGAAAGAGAAGCTGTGGTTATCTGGGGTAAATTTGGGCAGATATTTTCTCAAAATGAACAAAATGAGCCTGTCAATACAGGGCAAATAACTGAAATTATTTGTTGTCTATGGTACAGCTGAGCTTTCAACTGTGAATTAAGAATTTTGGAAATTGAATACCTTCCCAATACTTAGGCTTCTCTGATGATATGGTAGTGAGATGTTAATGAATGTAATGTTTAATATTACAGAAAAACGTGTCAATAGTTGGAAGATCAGCATTAGTTAGTGAATCAATATTTTTTAAGTGACTGATGTGGGATGTGACAATATCACACATGAACAAATAAATGATCCATTCAAAGTGTAAGATAGACCAATGGATTTTAAATGACTATGAAAAGTTGATTGACATGGTTTCAGGTTCCACATAGCAGCTAATCTTTGGAAATTAATACTTGTCAAGTTTCCTGAAGCTATTAAAGAAAAATATCCAGTTACCTGAGGAAGCTATTAGAATATTTTACCCTTTTCCAACTACTTATCTATTTGGGGCCAAAATTTCTTCATATACTTCAAATAAAAAAATATATTGCAACAAATTGAATGCAGAAACATGTGAAAATAGCAAATGTTTTTCATTAAATTCAACATTAAAAGGATTTGCAAAAATGAAAAGCAATGCTACTCTTCTCATTAATTTTTAATTATAGCTATCTTTTATAGAAAATATATATATTTTAAAATATATGTTAATGTGCAATCAATTTTCATTGTTATTTTAAATAAATTAATAATTACTTTTAAAAATTTTCAGTTTTAATTTCTAATATGGCCATTAATAATAAATATAATAATATAACAGTAAAAAGAAGTTCTTTAGAATCCTCAATAATTTTTAAGAGTGTTCTAGAGATCAAATATTTGAAACCCCTTGATAACAGTATATACACTTAAAACAAAATAATAAAAAAATACGACAAAACAAAATTTTAAATTTATCTGTAATCAAAATAATAATATAAAACATATTATTAATTTAATCAACAACTAATTAGTCAAAAATTAAGCATATTGGACTGAGTGCCTATTAAAAAGGGAGTGGGAAAAGGTATTAATGAAAAGGAATTGAGAACAGTGATCTAGTCCTTTAAGGGGGGATGCAAGTACGTCTGCATGTATGTCATCAGCTTAATGAAAAATATATTAGGGAATAAAGCACTATAGAACTTTCATTTCCCTGTTTCAGTGTTCAATAAATTCAACTTTTTCTGCAATCTGTAGAAGTCAGAGTCACTGGATCAGACCTGCCTGTTAAGCTTCCCACAGGCACTTCCCTAAGATCTTGACACTGTGTGGCAGCTTCAGCACCACGTATCAGCACTGCCTCCTCCCTCTGTGATACACAGGCACCCCTCTCTGTATCCCTTCAGATGGCAACCTGTGTGTTTTGCCCCCTCTTAGTTTACTGCAGCATAATGACAAATTCACGAAGGCCATTAAAATACAGTCAAGACTAAACAAATTGGTGTAACTCAGAAAGCCCGTGACAATCTTGAATTGTAATATTAACGACAGAAAATTCAATGCCTAAAATTCTAAAATATCTCCAGAAGAATAAAACAATGTAGCACCAACACCAAAAATCTTTTGTATTATTCTGTATAGAGAACCCTCAGTTTCTATGCCTGTTCTGATATATTTTGATATAGATTCCATAATAACAATCGATTCAATGTTAAGTTTTTGTAAAACAGAAGTAACAATGAGCAAACAAAACTCATATACACAGCCTGACCAGGCTGTGGCACAGTGGGTAGAGCATCTGACTGGGATGCGGAAGATCCAGGTTCAAGACCCCGAGGTTGCCAGCTTGAGCACGGGCCCATCTGGCTTGAGCAAAAGCTCACCAGCTTGGACCCAAGGTCGCTGGCTCCAGCAAGGGGGTGCTCGGTCTGCCGAAGGCCTGCGGTCAAGGTTCATATGAGAAAGCAATCAATGAACAACTAAGGTGTCGCAACGGCAACGAAAAACTAATGATTGATGCTTCTCACATCTCTCCATTCCTGTTTGTCTGTCCCTATCTGACTCTCTCTCTCTGTCCCTGTAAAAAAAAAAACAAAAAAAAAAAACACCAAAAATAAAACAAATGTTTTAAAAACTCATAGACACAGACAACTGTATGTAGGTTAGCAGAAGGGAAAGGTGAAGGAAGAATGAGTAGAGTCAAAGAGGTAAAATATATGATGATGGAAGGAGACTAGACTGGGTGGTGAGCACACATTGCAATATACAGATGATATATTATAGAACTGTATACCTGAAACTCATATATATTATTAACCCATGTTACCCCAATACAGTTAATTTAAAGACTTTTAACAACAAGGTGGGTTTTTGAGAGGATCTAATAAGTAGGTGTTTTCCCTTCTGAGTTATGCCTCTCACGAGAACTAAAACAGCAGAAACAGCAGCTGGAACATCAAACAACCTCGGTATTAACGGTTAGTTTGAGTAGGAGACCAGTTCAGCCTGAAACAAATGGACCTGTCAATTCACTCTTCAAGGTAGATTTTGGGACATTCTCCCCAAGAGAGACAGGTCTAGTCAGCAGGACAGAGACACCTACCCACATTGCTGCCTCTTACCTCTAAAATAAAAAGTCCCCAACTTGATATTTTTGACAAATTGGCTTCATCTCAGTGAAGAACTTAGAACAATGGTTTTCAGTGGTCCCCTGTGCCTGTGTCACCAACTCCTACAGAAGGGCGGAGATTTGAAACAGGAGACTCAAGTATCTAAGGGAGACCCTCTCCAGGAAGCCCAGAGCATGCAGGGACTCCCATCCATAGGAATGATGATGCTTGATGATGATAGCAAACACTCATTGAATAATTATTATTCTAGGAACCCTGTTAAGTATATTCACATATTTTCACATTTAATCCTCCTTGCAACCTTATTATTATTTTTCTTTTTACAAAGGAGTGAACCAAACCACACCGAGATTTAAGTAATATTCTGAAGGCCTCAGAGCTGTTTTGATGAAAGACTTGGGCACTGAATCCTAACTTTAAATTATTTGACCTATCTAAATTTACAGGATTATTTCTTTTTATATTTAACTCATAGGGAATAAAAGTAGTCTTGAAATTTACCATTAATAGACATTTTATTTTGCAAATGCTACAGCAGCTGAAATGCCTTACAGAATGGAAAGAGTGCATATTTCTTTGAATTTTATCATGGAGTACACAGTATTAATTCTGCCTCAGGACCCCTTTCACAATAAGCGTGTTGTCTTGTTGCAGATTGTGTTTCAGCAAACCAGATTACCCACTCTTTCATGTGGAGAAACGGTTTTAATAAGGAAACTCCTTACCGTCTGAGCCACTCTTAACTCGGGGTCAGCTCACGGAGGAACTGAGACCCTATCTTTGGCCAAATGCACATTCTTTCTCTTGGGAGATGTTGGAGCCAAGCAGAGAAAGCGCACTGTGAGTCAGGCACTTCTTGCCCACACGGTCATCACCATGGCAACTGTGGTTGCCAGGTGGAGAATTCTAGCATACATCATAATTGCTATGTCCAGTTTCAGCAGATTAAAAAGGAAAATAGACATGCGTTTGGCCTGAATTAAAATACTCTAAAGTAACTAACATGGCATATAGACAACACAGCCAGTAACAAAGTATAATTATGTAATCTTTATCACAGAAAATCTGGGTGTATTTAGAAATAAAATACTGAATATTATAAAAAATGCTCCTCACTAGATATATTAAACATCTTGAGTTATTATCTCTTTTAGTGATAGAACTGCACACACTCAAAAATTATGCTTTTAAAAGTTAAATATCCTTCAAATAAGAAGATACAATTTTAATCTTTTGGATGAGTGAGCAGGATACTTAAATACAGTTTCCCTGGTGCAGTCACATTAAAAAGATATTATGGAATGCACTGGAGAAGATATAGGAGCATGTCCATTTGTTAAAATGTGTAAACACTGCTATGAATAACTAATAAACTCAAAAGTAAATATCAAAGAAGTAACAATTTATTTCCCTATTCATAACATGAAAGGGCATGAAGATTCATGTTTATCTCCCCACTGAAGGTCAGAGCTACTTCTAAAGATATTATTTTCAAACTACATAGCCTCTTTCCTTGTAACCTATGGAATACCCATATAAGTATTACCCATATAAGTCCACAAAAGTGTATAAGGATGTACAAATTTTCATTTCATAGTGCTTTTGACACCACGTAATTTATTAAAATTGCCGGAAGGGTTCTACACAGTGAGAGTCACAGTTCCATCGCCCACCTGAGCTCAGTGGCATAACAAGTCATGACATTTCCTGCTGCCATTATCCTGTCCCCTTCAGAGCAGACTCATTTTTCTGTTTTAATATGAAAGGATACCTAAGTTTCTTTTTTTAGGAAAGAGGGTGCATATTAAAAATAACCCCTCTAAAAGCAGAAAGTGTTCAAGAGCAGGACAAACCTCTGAGAAAACCCCACTCGTGTTAATCTGAGACTGGGAAATTGGCATTCAGGGAGGAACCATTAAAAAGTTGAAGTGAGCTCCCTAATTATGGAGATATTTTTAAATAAAAAGGAGAGATTGAGTAAGAAGAATTATCTAATGGAAAAATAAGCAAGAAAAATAAAAGAAAAAACTTGAGTAGATGTCTCACAAAGGATGGAATCAGTGGCTGAGTCCCGAAAAGATGGAGCAAGCACCCTCCACTCTGTCTCTTGGGTTGCATTCAACAGCAAGCACTGCAGAGGACGCACAGGCAGCTATCTGAAAGCTGAAAAGTCCATGGTTGCCGGCTGACTGAGGCAGGACAGCAAGGAGAATGTTTATTATTCTCTTGTCCTCCCGTTTCACTTGGCTGAACTCAAAAACAGTGGAACCCACAATGTGCATTGTTGTGGACAGCAGGGTACAAGGGAAATGCTGCCTGCCTTCCAGCGTAAGAAGTGGGAAAGGGAACCCTCGAGGTCAGAGACGGGGGCAATCTCTGGGGCTTTTCTATTTCCCTTCTCTCTCGCTGCAGCCCCCCACAATGATGGAGGGACATGCCCTGAAAACTCAGGGAGGGGAAATTATTTTCTATGACTGGATGAAATGAGACTTCAAGAGTACAGGGCAAACCGCTGTTGCATGTTCACTCCCTCGTCTTCCCACTGCTTGGCCTGGGAAGCAGACAGTCACAGCGATTGCATGGAAGAAGGAAAGTGGAGCCTCACCCGTCCTTCTGGCCAGAGGACGGAAAGCCCCTGAACAGGATGGTGTTAGAGAGCACACCAAAGAGATGAGATCAGGAGTGTGAAGTCCTGGCCTCGCCCTCAAGTGGGACACTACTGTGCTACGGGATAGAACTGCCACTCTGCTTCCAGACCAGTACCTGGGTTGGGCAAGAATGAGACTCCTCCAGAAAGCACTGCAGACACAAGGCTAAAGACCTTAAAATCATTGTTATAATCAACTCCGAGATAAAAGAGCAGACTTCAATTTTTTTTTTTTTAAGAGAGAAAGAGACACAGGAAGGCAGAGGGGAGGAGAGAGATAAGAAGCATCAACTTATAGTTGCTTCACTTAGTTGTTCATTGATTGCCTTTTCATATGTGTCTTGACTGGGGGTGGAGGGCTCAGACGAGCCTGTGACCCCTAGCTCAAGCCAGCAGCCTTGGGCTCAAGCCAGTGAGCTTGAGATCATGTCGATGATCCGTGCTCAAGCCGGGGACCCTGTGCTCAATATGACAAGCCTGTGCTCAAGTCAGTGAACCTGCATTCTACCCAGTCACCTCGGGGTTCCCGACCCAGGCCCCCAGCATCCTGGGTCAATGCTTAATCCACTGCACTACCACCAGTCAGGCAAAAGGCAAACATTTTTTAAATGAGTTGAACACTAAACCATCACAGGGGGAAAGAAATAGAAAGTCAAGAAAAAACAAGTGAAAAATTTAGTTGAAAATACAATAGCAGAAATAATAATAATAAAAAATCCCTGCCTGTGTCAAATAGCAGCAGAATGGAGAGGTCAGAGGCAGGGTCAGTAGATGTGGAGATCTGCGTAAAAGAGAGAGGGAAAATTAAAGAGAGATGAGCAGAGCCTTAGGAACCTGTGGTGCGACACCAGAGGTTTAGAATGTGTGCCTCAGAGTTCCAAAAACAGAAAAGAGTGCAGCTTAGAAAAAAAATTATTTTAAGAAATATTAACCGAGTATTCGCCAATTTGTCAAAGGTGCAAATAGAAACAAGTCTGGACTTGCATAAGCGACAGGCTTTGCTTAGAAAGACAGACTATGGCAATGGGGAGCATGATCCAATCTCAGAAACCGTGGTCTCTCAGAATCAAACAGAAAAGAAATCTTCTTTGGGGCAAAGAAGGAGGCAGACATGAGCAGAAGCTTTGGAAGGGAGCTGGTTACCTGGGAAAATGACCAGTGGGGTCTGGAAGGAAAAGGTCCCCTGTGATCAGCAGTTCCCAGGAGAAGTGGATAGGGGTACGTTCCGCGTTTGTGTGTGCTGCTCAGGCATGAGGGCCAGCAGCGTGCAGGGAAGAGAGAGGCAGGCCTACTGGAGTTTGGTCAACAAGGATGAGTAGGAAATGACTATTGTGTATATTTGATCAAAGGGCATTTACCTAGAGTATTCAGCTCAGCGAATTTAAGAAAGAGTATACTCAGAGAAATCCATCTCAGACACAATACATTCCCACTGCTGGGAGCTAAAAACCAAGAGCGTCTGACAGAGCAGCCAGAGGCCAAGCTGCCCCCCAGGCTCCTCCCCAGTGCAGCCCCCAGCCTAAACGGGAGCGTGGGTTGGGGAGTCCGGCCACCACATCCTTGGCCTGCAGTCTCCTTCTCACCTAGCAGCACCACTTTCTTCTGTTCTGTTCTCACCCTTCTCTCACAATGGTGATCCCAGGGTTCATAGTTTTCAGGCAAAGAGATATTGCTGTGTGTGTGTGTGTGTGTGTGTGTGTGTGTGTGTGTGTGTGTGTGTGTGTGATAGAGAGAGAGAGAAAGAGAGAGAAGAAACTTCCCTTTCTCTCCTGACAACATTCAGAAAGAATACTCAGTTAATATAACTGCTTTAGGGTGCTGAGAAAACAGAGTTTAAAGAGAAATAACCTTCAAAATAATTTGAGCATTTTTGTCAAAGTGCTTGTAACCATTCATTGCCCTTTTTTGACACACAAAAGGCCATGCATACTTAACGCTTACAACTTGGTGAGTATGCATCCATGAAACCATGACCACAGTCTATACCATGAAGCTGCCCATCACCTCCAAAAGTCTCCTCCTGCCCTCTTATTTATAGTTTTTTTTGTGTGTGTGTGTGTGACAAAAACACTTAAATTAGGATCCAACCTCTTTGTAAAGTTTTAAATATGAAACGCTGTATTGTTGTCTGTGGGGACTCGGCATACAGCCGACCCCTAGGGCTCACTCATCTGGCTCCACTGAAAACCTGTGCCCTTTGTCAACACCTCCCCTTGCCCATCACCCCGCCCCCCCAGGCCCTGCTAACCACCATTCCAGTCGCTGCTTCTGTGAGTTTGACTACCTTTATTTTTATTTATTTTTTTGACTTATTTTTTTATTTAGACAATTAAATTTAACAGAGTGATATTGGTCAACCAGAGTACATAGATTTCGAGAAAACATCTCCATAACTTTTGGATAGTCGATTATGCTGTATTACCCACCACCCAAAGTCAAATCACCTTCTGTCACCCTATATTTTGTTTCTCTTTAAGCCCTTCCCCTTCCCACATCCTTCTCCCCTTCCCCTCACCTCCTCCCTCTCCTCTCTTCCCCTGCCCCCCACCCCCTCCCTCTCCTTTCTTCCCCTTCCCCTCACCCCTCTCCCACTCCCCCTTCCCCTCCGCCTGGTGACCACTGCACTTTTGTCTATGTCCACGAGTCTCAATTTTGTGTTCCACCTATGTATGGAATCATACAGTTCTTAGCTTTATCTGATTTACTTATTTCACTCAGTATAATATTATCAAAGTCCATCTGTGTTGTCGTAAATGATACTATGTCATCATTTCTTATGGCTGAGTAGTAATCCATTGTATATATGTACCACATCTGCTTTATTCAATCCTCTATTGAAGGGCTTTTCAGCTGTTTCCATGTCTTGGCCACTGTGAATAATGCTGCAATGAATATGGGGGTACATGTGTCTTTTCATAACCATGTTTTCGAGTTTTGGGGGTATATACCCAGTAGAGGGGTTGCTGGGTCATATGGTAGTTCTATTCTTAATTTTGAGGAACCATCATACTTTCTTCCATAATGGTTGTACTAATTTACATCCTACCAACAGTGAATGAGGGTTCCTTTTTCTCCACAGCCTCTCCAACACTTGTTATTACCTGTCTTGTTGATAATAGCTAATCTAACAGGTGTAAGGTGGTATCTCATTGTAGTTTTGATTTGCATTTCTCTAATAGCTAGTAAAGATGAGCATCTTTTCATATATATATTGGCCATTTGTATTTCTTCCTGGGAGAAGTGTCTGTTCGTGTTCTCTCCCACTTTTTTATTAGATTATTTGTTTGACTAATTTGGATTTCACATATAAATAGTGCTGTGTCTTTCTCTGACAGACTTTTCTCACTTAGCATGATGTATCCAGGTTCATCCATGCTATTACTAATGGCAGGGTCTCCTTCTCTTTTAAATCTGAATAATATTTTATTTATATACATAAAGTCTTGATCTTAGAGCTGTAGAAGAAGCGCAGAGGTTGGGCAGGTCCTCGGGAGACCATTTTATCTTGTTCCAGTCCCTCTAAAGAGACACTGGTTAATTCTTAAGGGCACATGGAGGACTGACACATGAACTTTCACAAAGACCCAGAAGCTCAGTGTACCTAACAACATTTCTTACTTGGGCATTTTCTGTGTATTTTCCCTGCATACTTCATAATACAGTTATGTTTGAACGTGATTAAGTTGATGTAAAATCTCAGGTATAGGAAATAAGGAATTCTTTTCTAACTCACAAATGTTGGTTATGGCTGGCCTCTAAACTCTCAATGGGTCTGAGAGAACCTGTACTATCATCTATATCTCTATCTGTCTCATCTCTCTCTTTCTATCTATTTATCCATTTATTATTTATCTATCCTCTATCTATTTATCCATTTACTTATCCATCTATGTATTATCTAGTGATCATCTATCCTGTATGTATTTATCTCTCTGTCTATTATCTGTTACTATTATTTATCTTATTTTATTTTTCATCTTTTAAATTGTGAAAATACACACAAAGTAAAATACATAATCTATAAAGAACACTTTAGTAGATTTCTGTAAAATGAATTTTTTATTTAAAAGATTTTATTTATTCATTTTAGAAAGGAGAGAGAGAAGGAAGAAGGAGCAGGAGGCATCAACTCCCATATGTGCCTTGACCAGACAAACCCAGGGTTTCAAACCAGCGACCTCAGTGTTCCAGGTCAAGGCTAAAGTGTATTCTTATAGCTTCTACTTAGGTTGATAAATAAAGCATTGCTAGAACACAAGAAACCCTAGCATTCTTAACCACAATACTTTCTTTTGTCTGTGCAGATGATTATTATCTTCTGTCTTACACCAACCATTTTCTTGACTTTATTTTTAGCTTTTCGCATTGATAAACTCTAGAGATTTGTTTTTACCTGGTTTGAAATAAGTGGATTCAAATAATATGTAAACTTTCTTTTTGGTTTGGCTGAATTCACTCAAGATTCACCCAGGTAGCTGTGAAGTGAATTGTGTGAGGGCATCTGTTTTTATTGCTGTATTGTACTCCACAACACACGCACAACAGTATATTTATTTACTCTAATGCTGAGACATATGTGTATTGTCTCTATTTTAGTACTAAGGATAATACAGCAATGAACAACTAAAGTGAAGCAACTACGAGTTGATGCTTCTTATCTCTCCCCTTTCTCTATCCCGTCTCTGTCTCGGTAAAAAAAAAAAAAAAAAAAAAATTAAAAAGTAAAACAATGTCAAATTGCTTAAGCCTTCTGTGTTTCTCTGTGCAATGTTTCTAAAATCTTTTCACTATGTGATAATGGAAACAATGGTGTGCAACAGTTTGAGCTGTGCTAAATGCACTAGGTCAAGGTCCTCATCTTCAAGGACACTTCAGCAAGTACAGGAAAGAGATGTACTATTAAACCCAAAGGGACCCAACATGGTTAAACTAACCAGTCTCTCTGCATGTTAACAAATGAGGACAGCAGATAAAAAGATCTTTGTGAAGGTTCCCTGCCCTGCCCCCTGCCACCGTGGCTCAGTGTTTGGCAAAGTTGACAAGTGGGATGAAGACTCCTTGCCATCCTTGTCCAAAAGGTGTGCTCAGAATCTCTCTTAGAGAATGAGCAAGTCTCCAAGTTTCACAAGGAGATGAAGAAAAGGATGAAAGTCTGCTCTGTGCCGGGGATGGCTCTACCTTCACAGAGGTTAACCTTCCCAAGGTCACAAGACTACACCAGAAATGAGCCTGGCTCCTCAGCAGACTGTGGGAATCAAAACTGGTGTAGGTGCAGCTTGGCAAGGGCTCCCTTTCGGTCTCCCACACCCTCCCATTGTTGGTCACTGTAAAGCCAGTGGCCAAGGCCACCATCACAGCCGCCTGGCCAATGCAGGTTCCCAATGATGTCGTATTTTCCCCAACCACCTCTACTCTTCCCATTTTTATAGGAAAAAAAAACCTAAGTTTTGTAAAATTACTATAGTCAGATTTCTCGGCTTTCACTTTAGTAGAACCTCGACATCACCCTGCCTGATCTTGGCCTCATGCTGAACTTACTGAAGTTCATTGAGCTTTCTTCTTTCTCCTGACAGGAATTTGGAACTAAGTTTAAATACAAATCTCAGTACAGTTTTCAAAATGATTTCTCAGAGATCTCATTTTTATTTAACACTTCAGTGCTGCAAATAAATCATGAGCGGGGAAAAATGATTGCTCTAAATCGCTTAAAAACAAAAGGATGTGGCTGTCAAAGGTATACTTTGGAAGCCACAGATTCTTCATTGATGATATTAAGTGTCCTTTTTCATTTTTACAAGTCAACACAATGTTTTAAATGCATATACAAATCTTCATCCATCTGGCAATAAAACTAGAAGGGAACAGAAATAAATTCTAAAAATTGTCACATCAATTTACTTTCCTGAGCAGAATGCAGTCCCTAGATGTGTGTTTTGGAGAGCTACTTGGCCCTAGCAAAAAGTTGTCACATATTGAAAAGATGACTCTTCTTTTAAGTAAGTTGGAGTAATGTTATTTGTTAGTATGAATAATATTACAATGAATACAATACATTTTTTGTATAGTTTCTTTATGAAATTTTGGTTCTGTTGCATTTTATCCTGGCAATAATTTGAGTGTTTGAGCACAGACGTGATAAAGAACTGGCCAGATGACATGGAAATTCAGTTTCTTCCTTCCTGATACACTCAAATCTCCAAGTTTCTTACGTTCAGATGCTAGTCAAGTGTGTTTAGTAGAAATTCAGGAACAGCCTAGATCAACATCAGAAGGGACAGACCAAGGCAAAGATGAAACCTCAAGCTCTTAACCACCTTGGTGTGTTCAGAAGAAATTAGAAAGATGAGTGCTATGGACTAAAAGTGTATGTCCTCCAAAGTCCGTATGTTGAAGCCCCGATCCCCAATGAGATGGTAGTTAGAGGTGGAGTCTTCAGGAGGTGATTAGTTCATGAGGGCGGAGCCTCGTGATGGGACTAGTCACTAGTGCCATAATGAGAAAGGATCAGAGAGTTTTTCATCCCATCTGCTATGAGAGGATGCAGCAAGAAGGTGAGTGGCATCCCTCCCATCTTGGGACAGGTGGTGGTATTGGCAATGTCAGGTCTCCAACAAGCTTATACCAGGAGCCCTCCCAGCCTCTCCAGTCATGTGCAACCCATGCAGACTCCACTGATGTTCTCTGAAAAGTAGACAAGGGGGTTGCAGCCAGATACCCCCAGAGAAAGTGTAGGCAGAACTATCTGTTGCGCCATGCTCAAAGGAAGCTTATGACATTTACATCACATGGTTTTGCCATTTAAAAGTTCAACAAGTATGAAAATCAAAGTGTTGCCACAGGCCTATGCCCCTCTGAGGACTCCTGGGGAGGCCTGTTTCTTTGGCATTTTTTCATAGCCTGAGGTCTTCACACACCTTGGTTTATGCCCTTTCAAAGGTGCTCAATGGTACATCTTCCAACCATGTCTCCAGTCATATGTCTGCTGAAGCAGGCACTCCCCTCTGGGCAGGTAGGTTCCTTGTGATCACACTGGGGTCACAGTGCTCATCTAGGATCATCTCAATGCCCCCAGCTTACTCACACCTACAGGGTCCCTTTCACCATGGAGAGTGACAGATTCAAGGGATTAGGTTGGGGACTGGGGGCCACATTTCTGCCTACACACTTCCCAAATGAGAAGGAGTTCACATTGGTAGAATTCAATGAGAATTTAAAGGAGGGTGCATCCAAAATCTCTCCCTACAAAAGAACTGGGAGAGAGAAACTCACTGTGTTCCCAGAAAGAAAATAAGGACCACTCCTGTCCAGACCTAGAACCTGCAGGGGGCTGGTCAGAGCTTCCTGTCTATAGTCCCTGAGAGTGCTGACCTCTCTCCTCATTGAGAACAAGATGACAGGTATGCTTGGACCACAGGGCGCTTTCCACGGGGAGAGAGAAAAGAGAGGGTACAAACTGTCACAGAGGCTCTGCCTCAGCAGGAGAGACATTCTTCTCTTTCCTCTGGCTGCCCCAAATTCCTAGTATTGGTGACAGAAAATAACCGGCAAATAAAAACACATCTTAGAGGTTGTGTCTTTCCACCTGTTTCACTCCACTTTGGCCCATGTGTTGGCTTTAGGAGGACATTTTATACCAGGTAGGTAGCTTCCCTTGACTGTCAGGTTTCTTTCCTGAGAGGGGCATTCATGGGAACAGCTGTGTATTGAAATTCTCACACATGCCAGGCGTAATGCAGCAGGGTTTTTATGTATTTACTGACATTTTTGTGTAGCTTTTCCCCACACGGTTTTGCAAATATTTTGTTAGGTCTTTGCATTCTGTTCAGAGAAATGTAACAATCAATGTCATCTCTCTTTTACAGATGAGAAATCAGAAGCTCCTTGAAGTTAAGTGTCTTTCGAGGTAAGGACATAAACAACATCAAACTTGTAAAATCTGCCCCTGTGGGAGGCAGATAATGGCCCCAAAGATGTCCTAATCCTCAGAACCTATGAATATGTTTGTTTACAGGGTAAAAGGGACTTTGCAGATGTGATTAAGATAAGGATTTTGGGGTATTAAGTAGATGCAATCTAACTACAAAAGTCCTTATAAGAAAGGGGAAGGAGCATCAGAGCCTTGCAGAAGGAGATGTGGCAACAGGAGTAGAGGACACAGTGACGTGGGGCTGTGAGCCAAGGAAAGTGGGCGCCTCTAGAAGCCGGAAGGTGAGAAAAGAGTTCTCTCCTGGAGCTCCCAGAAGGAGTGTGGCCTTGCTCACATGCTGATTTTACCCTAGTGAGACCCATTTTGAACTTCCACTCTCTAGAACGATAAGAGACCAAGTGTGCATGGTTTTAAGCCACTGAAGGTGTGGTAATTTGTAATGGCAGCCACAAGAAATGAATACACAGACATCCACTGTCCTTTGTTCTAACCCTAAGTGTTTGACATGCCTCCGGGTCAGACCTTACCTCTAAGGTCCGCAGAACTAACAACCATCTCTGCTTCTGCTGAGGAGAATATTGCCTTTTTCGTATCTAAAACTTAAGTCCTTTCAACCTTCCCTTGCCCCCTTCCCAAACCTGCTGCATTTCCTGTGTTCTATGTTTTCCTGAGAGAACATCCCTTTGCCAGCTAGATGTTGAGTTCATCCAGACTCTCCCCTTTTACTTCCTACTCCATTCTATGTCTTTAAAGCCTGTATCCCCTCAATTACTATTTCCACTTTCTAATTTTAGGGCATCCTGACATCTGCATTTATTATCAGTTTAACTCTTCAAAACTGTCATGGTCATTAAAAGTAAGGAACGGCTAAAAACCTGTCACAGCCAAGAAGAGCCTGTGTAGTTAACAATAATGGATCAACTTGGGCCCATTGACTAACGAATCCACCACACAGAGATCAGAAGTTAATAATAAGAGGAGACAGGAACTGAGTGCATAGGAACTCTCCGCACTATCTTTGTAATTTTTCTCCAAATCTAAAACATGGTCTAAAACTTACAAATTACTTAAATATTTATTTAAAAATTAAATGTATGGCCTGGCCTGTGGTGGCGCAGCAGATAAAGCATTGACCTGGAACACTGAGGTCACCAGTTTGAAACCCCAAGCTTGCTTGGTCAAGGCACATATGGGAGTTGATGCTTTTTGCTCCTTCTCCCTTCTCTCTCTCTCTCTCTCTCTCTCACTTCCATCCCTCTCTAAAATGAATAAATAAAATCATTAAATAAAAATAAGTAAAAATTAAATATATTATATATGTGTATATATTATATGCCGCCACAGTTACAAAGGTGCCCACTAGCCCAGCATGGCCGTTGGGGTCCTTTCAGCACCGCCATTGCTCCGCAGAAAGCAGGCAGTGAGGGGGGCAGTAAGGGCCCGGGCACAGCTACCTCAACCCCTTTCCTGGCCCTCACTGGCAGATGGGTAGGGTCAGTTTTCTCTGCCACTTTCAAACTGTCTCCATCTCTAGCAGGTAAATGACACCCTTGTGGCCCCGAGCCCAAGGTCATCTTGCTGATGCTTTGTATTCTACTGGGAAACAGGCAGGGTATGGTGTGGTGGAAGACAGACAATGACAGGCTCTTCTACCTGAACCCACCTTACTCAGTGGTATGTCCTTTCTTTAAGCATCATTAAAATCGTGCAAGATTTATCCTGTTACCCAGAGAGTCCCTGGCAGAAAGTGTCACCTGCTGCCTCTGCTCTGTACATGGACTCTGCCCTGCCTGGCCCAGGGGAAGACTCAGACACGGTTGCTCAGGACACGGAGAACACCCTCATGGCATTCGTTTCTCCTGGGATGGATTTACCCTTCTCTTCCTTGTTTAAGCTCATTATTCATGCTTTCATTTGAGTTAATCAGCCATTAATTAGTTCAGTCTGTGTCTCGCTAACATTTTTTTAAAACTATGGAAACCTGCTTTTGCCCAAATCCAGCCCCTGGGTGACATTCAATGAGACTATGTTCTTCATATTCTAAAACTTCCAGGAGGAAGAGAATCCGGGCTTCATATTTGCAATGGAAATGTTTCTGGGCATGACATCCTGCATCCAAGCTGAGAAATGAGGGGGAAAGCAGAAGCCTTTGTTTCTGTGGCACGCTCACAAAGGTAACAGAGGGTACGACAGGTCTTTGGTATTGTCACACTTCCCTTGGAGGACTGGTGAGAAACCTGCCCGTTTATAGGCACATAATTCTGTCCTGTTTATTATTTTTTTTCACACTTTAAAAATCAAAATCCGCCTGACCTGTGGTGGTGCGGTGGATAAAGCGTCGACCTAGGAACACTGAGGTCGCCAGTTTAAAACCCTGCACTGGTCCGGTCAAGGCACATATGGGAGTTGATGCTTCCAGCTCCTCCCCCCTTTCTCTCTTTCTCTCTCTCACTCTCTCTCACTCTGTGTCTCCACTCTAAAATGAATAAAATAAAAAAAATAAAATAAAAGTCAAAATCCATGATGTTGGTGACCATTTCCACATCATTTAAAAAATAATTATAAGCGCAGATCCAACCCACAGATGTAACCAAAGGAAATGTCACCACACACTGACGTTGGTGCTTCCTTGGGCAGCAGCTGTATCAGTCTGTGATGACATCTGGTCACATCATTGACTCCAAAATTTCTCTGCATGTAAATGTCAATCCACCCATTCATCAGTTCCCAAACACCAACTGAAAACGTGGAACTGAACACTGGAATCAACCATAGAGGCACCAGTCTATAAGATAAAAATAAAACTAGGTCAATGGCTATTAGGGCTGTTTAGGAAAGGGGAGAATGGAGAAGGCATACAGATAGCATGAGCCCTGTAAGGTGCTCAAAGAAGCTGAAGATAGTTTGGATACAAGAAAACAAACCTTTGCCTTTAGTAATAAACTCTGGATGTTGATGACTAAGTTACACTGTGGCATTGTGCCTAACAATAAGACAAAATGCCTTAAGCCTAAAAGAGTCTGCATTCCAATAAGAAAATATAAGTGTTTGAAGCCAAAATAAACTTTATTCTGTTTCATCTTTGGAGGTTTTATTTTCTTTAACTTGAAATGTAAACATTTGGCAAAATAAAAAGCTTACCCTTTAATAGAAATATCACAGGTTTGTGAAATGACACAGCGTGGGTGCACAGAGGGGCATCTTCATGTCCATTCAGATGTGAGGAGGTGCAGAGGTGAAATAATCTTGTCCTTCTGTCCTCAATGTGTGATTATACTTTAATGAGAACATAATTTTGTGTATTCCCTAAAAGAACATCAACTCTGTAGGAACTAAATTGAATGGTAAGTAATAAAGTTGTAATTAAATTGATAGTTGGTGGCTTCCCATTGTGAGCATCGGATGCCATGCTTACGTTTCCTGCAATATTTGCTCTAGAGCCCTCATGGGGTCCAGAGGGTGTTATGTGGTATCCAAGGTAATCATTAGCATGATGAGCAACTCATTTAAGCTCTTTAGAACATTCTCAAATTATGAAGCTTTTGTTTGTAATTGGATTTTTTTCTCTAGGTAGCAACTGATGTTTCCCAGGGAAAGTCTCATCTCTGGTTCTGACCTAGTTAAAGGGGTCACTTGTGGATTCCTATGTTTAAATTCCAGGAAAAGAAATAAAAAGTCATCTATTTGTAAAGCTAGTGAGTAGGGGGGCTTGCCAGGCACCCTATAAGCACACCACATAGAATCTAACTGCGTCAGCCTAGACTGGAGCAACCAGGACTTAAACCCTCAGGTTATTGAAATATATTACAGCCCTATGTTTTCAAAGCTAATAATTATATACTCTACAACTATGACAGTGAAGCACAAAGAGAAATTTTTGGATTTATACTATTTTTTACATATAAAAATATTAAGCAATACCTAAATAAGATTTCTCTTTTTAGATTTAAAAAAAGAAAACCTCTATTGTTCAGAGAAAACACACATGAACTAAAGATATATCTACACATTGCAGAATATGTGATCAATTAATGGCTAGCTAGTTATGGTTATCTGTAACAGCATAACAAATCACTCCAGAATTTAGTAGATTGGACCAACATTCATCTTCTCCCAGCTTCCTTGGGTCAGGGAATCAGTTACAGCTCAGGCTTCTTATTGAGCGGCAATCAAGTGGTAGGTCAAGGTTATAGTCATCTCAAAGCTCCACTGGCAGGAGTTCTGTTTCTCAGCCTACTGTGTTGGTCATCAGCAGGATTCAGCCCCTTGTAGGCTGCTGGCTGGAAGTGCCTCTCAGTCTCTTGCCACATGGGTCTCTCCTTAGGAAAGTGGGTGTTGGTTCATCCGTGTGAGCAAGTGAAGGAGCCACAGAGAGAGTGTGAGCAACAGTGAGAGTCTCTGCATCCACTCTCAGAAGGTACATGGTATCTTTTCTGCCATATTCCTTTGGTTAGAAGCCAGTCACTGGGTCCAGCCCCAACTAGGGAAGGGATTACACTGGTGTGAGCACCAGGGGGCCAGTCAGGGGAGCCATTTGAGAAGCTGTCAACTATAATCTAACATACAGGAAAACAGGCACATTATGAATAAAGAGAATTTCAAAATGGAGTAAACATTTCTTTGAGGTCCCTTATATCAATACCCTACCATTATCCTTAGATTCAAAGGACATCAACATTAACTTTTCTTTCTCTTTATTTTTAATGGGTGATGACATTAAAGTGATAACACTGACATCACTCAATGACAAGAGCAATCACAAAGACATATAAAACATCTTAACATTATGACACAGAATAATAGATGACTGATTAAAATATTTCACATTTTAGAAATACAAATATATCAGTAAGTAAAATACATCAGCTGATCAAATATTTCTCCATATTTAAAGAAATAAATTAACGTATTAATGAACTACTATTTTTTTCCTATTGCATTGAGGAAAAAAATAATTTTGAGAATGTATATGCCTATTGTTTAAGTTTGAAAGAACATACATCAAATTGTAGAGGATTGAAGAGAGGGGTTAAATGAAATGAGAGGTGACATCATCTGTACTATTATACTTTGTAATTTGAGAATCTATTTCTTTTACAAACCTCAAGCATTTTTAATTAAAAAAGCAATTGATAAGAGGAAAATCTACAAATGTAACTTAATTTCTTATTTATTCACATATAGCTGTTTCATGAGCTCCTCTGTTATGTGCCATGACACTGAGCTCAGCATTAGGTTACATGCTAATAAAGAATTGTCTCTGGGGCCAGGTTGACTTAGTGGTAGAGCATCAGCCTGGCATGTGGATGTCCTGGGTTCAATTCCCTATTAGGGCACACAGTAGAAGCACCCATCTGCTTCTCCACCCTTCACTCTCTCGTTTCTCTTTCTTTCTCTCTCTCTCTCTCTTTCCCTCCCGAAGCCATGGCTCGATTGGAGCTAGTTGCCCCAGGCCACTGAGAATGGTTTCATGGCCTCTGTCTCAAACACTAAGAAGAGCTCAGTTGATGAGCAATGGAGAAATGCTCTAGATGGGCAGAGCATTGCCCCCTAGAGGGCTCACCAGGTGGATTCCAGTCAGGGCACATACAGGAGTTAGTCTCTGCCCCAGGACATCCATACAGATTGTTCTAGTCTAGTGTAATTGGCTGTGGTTTGGAATTGATTTGTTCCAGCATTTAACTAGAATGGGTTTCTATAAGATGACAGTACCCATTAAATATAAAAAGTATTTGTTGTTTTGATTACAGTGGCTTTGTAGTATAGTAAATTAAAACAGCGTGGCATTGGCAGAAAAACAGACACACAGACCAATGGGAATAACTGACGACCCAGGAATAAACCCACATATATATGGACAAATAACTTTTGACAAAGAAGCCAAAAACATACAATGGAGGGAAAAAAAGCTTCTTCAACAAATGGTGCTGGGACAATTGGAAAGCCACATGCAAAAGACTAAAACTAAATTACAGTTTGTCCCTAGGTATAAAAATTAACTCAAAATAGATCGCTATCTAAACATAAGACCTAAAATAATAAATTACACACAAGAAAACATGGGTACTTATGGAGCTTGGTCTTAGAGAGAATTATAGGAATTTGACTCCAGAGGCAAGGGAAATAAAAGCAAAAATAAATGAATGGGACTATATCAAACTAAAAAGATTCTGCACAGCAAAAGAAATCAACAACAAAACAAATAGGCAGCTAATGGAATGAAAGATGACATTTACAAACAATAGCTCTGACAAAGGTTTAATATCCAAAATATATGAAGAACTCATACAACTCAACAAACAAGCAATCCAATTAAAAAATGGGGAGAGGGACTGAACAGACCATTCTCCCAAAAAGACATACTGAGATAATATGAAAAGATGTTCAATTTTACTAGCTATTAGGAAAATGAAAATCAAAACTATAGTGAGATACCACCTCATACCTGTTAGATTGCCTATTTTCAACAAGACAGGTAATGATTAGTGTTGGAGAAGATGTAGAGAAAAAGGAACCCTTATTGACTTCTGGTAGGAATGTCAACTGGTACAGCCACTATGGAAAACAGTCTGGCAGTTCCTTAAAAAATTAAGAATAGAATTATCATATGACCCAGCAACCTCTCTCCTGGATACCTATCAAAATAACTTGAAAAGATTTATTTGTTAGATATATGCACCTCTATATTTATTGTATCATTATTCATGGTGGCCAAGACATGGAAACAAAAAATGAATGAAGAATACTACTCAGTCAAAAGAAAAGATGAAAATACTGCCATGTGTGAGATGTATAGACCTTGAGGATATCATGCTAAGTGAAATGAGACAGAAAAAGTTAAGAACTATAGCCCTGATTGGATAGTTTGGTTGGTTAGAGAGTAGTCCCCAAGCACAGAGGTTTTTGATTCAACCCCTGGTCAGGGCACATGCAGGAACAGATTAATGATCTGTCTCCCTCTCTCTCTGTCTCTCTCCCTCTTTCCCTATCTCTCTAAAATCAATAAGTAAAATTTTAAAAAGGAACCATATGACTTCTCTTACATGTGAGATAAAAAACTGAAAGCAACCAATGAATAATCAAGATAAACACCACAAACAAAAACTGATAGACACAAGCAACAGTATGGTACTTACCAGAGGGAAGGATGTGGGGGAGGAAAGTTAAGGATTAAAAGGCCAAATATTTGGTTATGGAAGATGATTTGACTTTGGGTGCTGGGCACACAATGCTGCATACAGATTATGTATTATAGAAATGAACACTTGAAACGTATGTAATCTTACTAACCAATATCGCCCCAATAAATTACATTTTTTTAAAAAAAGTATTTGTTAGTCAAATACATTTAAGTATCAGTGACTTCGCAGTGGCTCTCCAAGAGGGCGTTTGTAGGTAGGGAGCTGAGAAGCACTAAGAACCTGTCCAGGAACGCGCATGCCCTATCTCCAGACCTCTGCTCTACAGAAGCCCTTTTCCTTAGGTAATTAATCGAGTGTTCCATGAAACTAAAGATGGGAAATGCAATTGTAATCAATACTTGTAGTGATTTATGCAAAAAAAAAGTTCTCAATTTGTATTTTTCAATCACAGAGTATTTTTCCCTTTTCCTAGTCTAAATGGTAAGGCCCCACCATTCTGTGCTACTCCCTTCAGGTTTTTGCAAAGGCACAGAAATAGCCCCACAACACAACAAAGCAAAAGCACGGGTGGAAGGGATAGAAGGACCCATGAGGCTGACTTCCTGCTGGGCCCAGTGCCCACATGTTCCTGACAGATGCCCACATGTACACACCAGCAGGATACCAGAAGATCACTAGTGTCCTGTCACTCTCAGATCTTAGATTCCTACAGGGCCTAGGACACCCCACACTGGTCCATGATCCAAGGGGTCATTTGCTTGTACTCTAACCAACAACTTTCTTGTCTTGTGCTAACATATCTGGGAGAGATACACTTTTCCATTTCTGTGTGAATCAATATTGGGATTGGGGGAAATAGCATAGCTATTTTCTCAGGGAATACATACTTGCTTAAAAGATAAGAGTGGAAACCAACTATTAAAATAGCTTATTATCAAAACCGACGTCTTATATCCTCAATACTTTTTTTTTGACCCTCCCTCTCTGTGCACACCAACCCAAGTCATAAACAGTGCCCAAACCCGACCAGTTCTTCCTTTGAAAGACTGCCTATCAATCACCCATCCACATCTCTGAAACTCCATTAACCTCTTCTCTAGACTTCCCCATGAGTCAGATTGACTATTAAGGTGGTATCCTCTTTTACTGCAACAAATCTAATAAAAGTGGCTTTGTCTGATCAATGGAAATTTGGGGAATAATTTTTTTAGAGAATTGGTAGCTGACATTTGAAGACTGTGAACCTCTAAGAGATCCCTTCCCTATTAAAGAATGTTAATGTATCACACAAATACATGTATATTTACCTTGATATAATGAGTTTACATATTAAAGTCATCTTTAAATTGATCATAAACATCACATTAGAACAGCGATTTTCAACCTTTTTCATCTCATGACACATAAACTACTTACTAAAATTCTGCAGCACACCCAAAATAGTATATTATTTGCCAATCTGACAAAAAAAATAGGTATAATTTTTATTGACTTACAAAAAATAATAATAATAGTAATTATTACCTTTTTTTTCTTCAAGTGATTTTTTAAAAAACCAGGTGCCTATATTTGCATATAAGGATTTTTGGTGCCAAGAATCAATAATTAAACCAATAGATACAGCCTTATTATGGAATGTGACCAATAAGATGCAACTCAATTGTATGCTTTATATATTTATGGTTTAAGACAGTGCATTCACACTGTATGGCTACTGTTGCGTTGGCTGCTGTCATTTTTTATTTGACAGTCTAAGGGAAAAGAGGTCAGTGCCCCTGATTAAATAGTCAAGTATTGCATGTTTTAAAATTCTTGCGGCACACCAGTGTTCCGGAGCACAGCGTTTGAAAATCACTGCATTAGAGTGTCCACATGTCCTATGCTCCCCCAGTTTTTCAAGGCCCTCCGAAGTTTGAGTCTTCAAGGATACTGGGTCATAGATGCACATTCATGGGCCCGCACACAAACCACAGCCAAACCCAGCCCTCCGCAGAGCGTTGAGCACTATCTCCCTTGGATCAGCTACTGCATGGATGATAATGGGTGAAGACCCAGAGAAATCCTCATAGCCTCCTCTGCTTTAGCAGAATGTGCTCCTTAGTAGAAGACTCAACCAGAGAAGTAGCTTTTAGAGCAGCATCTTCAAAGAAAAAACAAAGAGCTGTTTCTAGTAACCTTGGGGTAGGTGT
The DNA here is from genome assembly GCA_037038555.1 of Rhynchonycteris naso. NCBI lineage: Eukaryota > Metazoa > Chordata > Mammalia > Chiroptera > Emballonuridae > Rhynchonycteris > Rhynchonycteris naso. The sequence goes on along the minus strand of CM072996.1, from coordinate 95,228,517 downwards.
GAGTATTTGCCAGTGTGCATGTGCATTTACACCTGTATGTGCACAAACACATACACATGGGGGCGGGGGGAGATGGGTGTCAATAAACTCAATTTATGAAAGTTTCCTGAAGTTATCCAAGCAGAGAGGTAACAGTTTAATGACCAGTTACAGTAATAGTGATTACAACATGATCATGTCTTTCTTTAACCAATGTGTAATTGGCTTTATTAAGATTATAAATCAGTCGATCTTTCTCACACAATGAAACTGAATGTTTGTGCTTAGAAAACCCTCTTATAATGAAAGACAAATTATGAGAGCCATGATATATTGATTGACTGATACATGCCAAAAAGCTGCAAATACTATCTTAAATTGGCTAAGTCGGTGCTTCTTAAAGTCAAAAGTCCCTAAGGACCTTGTTAAAATGCATATTCTGAGTTGGTAAGACCTGGGTAGGGTCCAGGAGATTTTTCTGGGGAAGGGATTATTCTGTTCCTCATTGTCATGGATATTACACGTCCTCCTATTCATAGAACTGTGTACCAGCTGGCTCAGATTCTGCAACCTTACCAATAATATGGGGCTGGGAGGGACTAAAAAGGTTGGAAACTGCTCAGACTTAAGAGACTAAATAAAGAGGCATGACAACTTGATTTGGCCTGGCATTAGGAGAGAAAAATCACAGAAGTGACACTAATGGAATAAACAAAGAGATTTGAGTATGTTAGATCAGAGTACGGCATCAATGCTAAAGTACCCAATTCTATTCTACAGTGATGATTTCATTCTTCATAGAGAAGAATGTAGTTTTTGTTTATTTTTTCATTCATGCTGAAACATTTAAGGACAATGTGTGTACCTCATGTTCCAATGGTTCAACAAAACACATGCATGTATAGAAGGAAATAAAATGTGGCAGAACATTAATCCAGATGAAGGGCACTTGGATGTGGCCCATCCTAGTATTGCAACTAATCAATAGGTTTACAGTTTTTTAAAATAAAATGTTGGTGTGTTAATTTCCTATTGCTACTCTGTGATAAATAAACACAAGCTCAGTGGCTTAAAACAATATACATTTATTACCTTACAATTATGTAAGTCAGTTCAAAATGGGTATAAGGGCTGAAATCAGGGTGTCTGGTTCCTTCTAGAGCAGTGGTTCTTAACCTGGGTTCTATCAAACCCTAGGGGTTCAATGGGTTGGTCTCAGGGGTTCGGAGAAGCCTCTGCTGCAGAGGCCGGAATAAAGTAATACCGTAATTTGTTGTGAGTTCATGCACTTTGTTGGTTTTGTTCTTTGAGCAAGGTGATGTTCATGCACAGCTCATTTTATGCACCAGTAAAAAAACATATACCTATGTCTTGAATTTGGGGGGAAAAATCATATATTATTTATCACTAAAGAAGGGTTCGGTGAATGCGCATATGAAACTGGTGAGTTTGGTACCTCAAAAAAGGTTAAGAACCACTGTTCTAGAGACTATAGAAGAGAATCCGTCCTTCCCAGCATTCCTTGAGTTTTTGCTTTTTCCTCCACCCTCAGAGGGCTTCACTCCAGCCTGTGCTACCATTATCACATCTCCATTATGCTTGTGGCCCTCCTCCTTTCCTTTTAAAAAGAGCCTTGTGATTTCACTGGGCCCTCCAGGAAAATGCATGCTCTTCCCCCATCTCAAGATTTTCAGTTTAATCACATATGTGACATCCCTTTTGGTGTGTAAGGGGAACATATTCACAGGTTCTCAGGATGAAGATGTGGACATTAAGGTGTGGTGGGCATTATTCAGCCTACCATAGTTTGCGAAATAAGTTTTCCAATACTTAAGAAAAAGATTTAAAAGCATAAATAAGAATATGTCTTGAACATAAAGAAAATCACAATATGGCAGGTCAGAATTTGTAGGATGCAACAAGAGCAGTTCTTAGAGGGAAATTTACAGCACTAAATGCTTACAGTAGTAAAGAAACAGCTCTGTACAAATCACATCACATCACATCCTAAACTATTAAAATTTGTAATCATTTGAATCATATTTACTATTACTTTAATGCACACTTAGTACTAGTAGGAGCTGTTTTTAATCCATTTTGAACCTGAGTTTATTGGGGAAGAATAGATCCCCAACAGTCTTGCTCAAAGTGACTGCTTGGCATTGTGTAACTGTTCAATTTTTTATTGTAATTGTTTTAATCCTATATATAGATGATATATGCACCCGAAGAGCACCTTCTAAGATATTATTTATTTTACCATGTAAAAGGACAATTTGAGACATTTCAGATATCATAATGGACAAGTACTGAAAAATAGCACCAAATAAGAGGCAGAAATTGGATTATTTAGCTATATATTGCTTTCTGTTTTATTTAGTATTTAGCCACACATACTTTTTAATTTTGAAATAATTATAGACTCACAGGAAGTTGCAAAGAAGTGTTTGGGATATTCTACATGCATTTCACCCAGTCTCCTCCACCTTCCACAGTTATAGCACATCAAAACTGGGGCACCGACCCTGGTACCCCCCTTCTAACCTGTGTGTGTACATGGCTCACACGGCTGTTCCTGCCGTCAAGGTACTCAGTGGAACCATTAGCATAGGACTCCTTCACACCACACCTTTATACATCTCCTCCCCCATTCCTACACCTGGTGACTACCAATCCATTTTCCATCTCTAGAATTCTGTTGTTTTATATAAATTTTATTTTTAAAAACCTCAGTATATATCTTTTGCAATTGTCTTTCTTCACTCTGTATAATTTTCAATGTCCATCTAGCTGTTGTGTCTATCAATAGTTTATTTATATTTATAGCTGAGTAGTATTCTCTAGCACAGATGCACCACAGTTTAGGGTAACCACTCACCAAGGGATGGACATTAGGTAATTTCCTATTTTAAGCTATCACAAATAAAGCTGCTATGAACGTTCGTGGACAAGTTTCTGCGTAAAAATAAGCTTTCATTTCTCTGAAAGTGTTGCCCAAAAGAGCAATTGCTGCTTCTCTCGTAAGTCCATATCTTATTCTTTGTATGTTAAAGAAAATGCTGCTTATTAGTGCGTCATGAAGTCATTCTGTGTAACCTTGTAACCAGAGGCAGACTAAGGTCAGTTGGGGCCCCTGGCTCAGAAGAAAATATTGGGCCCCTTTAAAAAAGAGAGAGAGAGAGAGAGAGACAGGGAAAATAAAAATACATGCTAACCATATTTTTAAATACATAAAACATATTATGTACTATTAATGTAAAAATTGCACAGATGAAACCAAACTTGGTGTCATTAGAAAAAGTGTAAACTTGGGGTTCTTTGGGGCCCTTCAGAAGTCAGGGCCCAGGGCACATACCAGGTACGCCCACCATTAAGTCCACCTCTGCTTGTAACCCAAAGAGATGTGAACAAAGAGATGAAGTATAGGGGTCATCATCTTCATTCCCCGTCTCTCCTGAGAGGTCTAACCTCCCTCGGCAAGGTCTAGAATTAGAAGGGAAATAAGAAAAGATTGCAAAGAGAGAAATTACTTTCCCTCTCTTGAAAAAAGGGTTTTTGAGAACACCCTTTCAGAAACGAGACTGAGAAGCTCATCGAGAGATCAGCCCAAATAAAATCTCTGGCTAGCCTCCGCTTCTGCAGGACATAGATCTGTAGATCTAAGAACAGGACTGGTCTGGAGGGGGCCTGCTCTTGGAAAATGAAAGAGAATCAGCATTTGCTCCTATTAAATAATAAAAGCTCAGGTGAGAGAGGCTTACCAGCTATTCGGAAGGAGGAGGTTCATAGGAAACTCTGATAAGCTACAGTAGCAGAAAGCAAAGAAATAATTACCTTGCTAATGAATGCCCGGATGCCACAGACACAGTTCCAGTTAAGGGGTTTGATGCTGACGTGCTGAGCACGGTTCCCAGGAAGGGATTTGGTGGGTCCGCTCTCACAGCTTGTGGGGCCTCTGCCTCTGTAACAGTCCTGCCATACAGATGCTGAACACTGTTTTCACTTTTCTTTTTTTTTTTTTTATTAATTTTAATGGGGTGACAATAAATCAGGGTACATATGTACAATGAAAACATCTCCAGATTATCTTATCATTCAATTGTGTTGCATACCCATCACCCAAAGTCAAATTGTCCTCTGTCACCTTCTATCTGGTTTTCCCTGTGCCTCTCCTCTGCTCCCTCCCCCCACCCCGTAACCACCAACCATTTTCTTGTCCATATCTCATAGTCTCACTTTTATGTCCCACCTATGTATGAAATCATGCTGTTCTCAGTTTTCTTTTTCTGATTTACTTATTTCACTCTGTATAATGTTATCAAGGTACATCCATTCTGTTGTAAATGATCCGATGTCATCATTTCTTATGGCTGAATAGTATTTCATAGTATATATGTACCATAGCTTTTTAATCCACTCGTCTTCTGACGGACACTTGGGCTGTGTCCAGATCTTCGCTATTGTGAACAATGCTGCCACGAACATGGGGGCGCATTTCTTCTTTTCAAACAGTGCTATGGTGTTCTTAGGGTATATTTCTAAAAGTGGGATAGCCGGGTCAAAAAGCAGTTCGACTTTTAATTTTTTGAGGAATCTCCAAACTGTTTTCAACAGTGGCTGCACCAGTCTGCATTCCCACCAGCAGTGCAGAAGGGTTCCCTTTTCTCCACATCCTCACCAGCACTTATTCTGTGTTGTTTAGCTGATGAGTGCCATTCTGACTGGTGTGAGGTGATATCTCCTTGTGGTTTTAATTTGCATTTCTCTAATGATTAGTGATGTTGAGCATTTTTTCATATGCCTTTTGCCATCTGTATGTCCTCTTTGGAGAAATTTCTATTCATTTCTTTAGCCCATTTTTTGATTGTATTGTTTGTCTTCCTGGTGTTGAGTTTTATAAGTTCTTTATAAATTTTAGTTATTAACCCCTTATCAGACGTGCTGTTGAATATGTTCTCCCATTGTGTGGTTTGTCTTTTTATTCTGTTCTTATTGTCTTTAGCTGTGCAAAAACTTTTTAGTTTGATATAGTCCCATTTGTTTATCTTGCCTTTTATTTCATTTGCCTGTGGAGATAAATCGGCAAATATATTGCTGCTACAGATGTCGGAAAGCTTGCTGCCTGTGTTTTCTTCTAAGATGCTTATGGTTTCACGGCTTACGTTTAAGTCTTTTATCCATTTTGAATTTCTTTTTGTAAATGGTGTAAGTTGATGGTCTAGTTTCATTTTTTTGCAGGTAGATGTCGAATTTTCCCAGCACCATTTGTTAAAGAGGCTGTCTTTACTCCATTGTATGTTCTATCCCCCTTTGTCAAATATCAGTTGTCCATATAGGTGTGGGTTTATTTCTGGGTTCTCTGTTCTGTTCCATTGACCTATGTGCCTGTTCTTATGCCAGTACCAGGCTGTCTTGAGTATAATGACCTTGTAGTAAAACTTGATATCTGGAAGACTGATACCTCCTGCTTTATTTTTTCTTTTAAGATTGTCGAGGCTATTCATGTTCTTTTTTGGTTCCATATAAATTTTTGGAATATGTGTTCTATATCTTTGAAGTATGATATTGGTATTTTAATTGGTATTGCATTGAATTTATAAATTGCTTTGGGTAATATAGACATTTTAATGATGTTTATTCATCCTAGCCATGAGCACGGTATATGCTTCCACTTGTTTGTATCTTCCTTGATTTCTTTTATCAATGTTTTATAATTTTCCGAGTACAAGTCCTTAACCTCCTTGGTTAAATTTACTCCTAGGTACTTTATTTTTTTGGCTGCAATAGTGAGGGGGATTGTTTCCTTAATCTCTTTTGTTGACAGTTCATTGTTTGTATATAGAAATGCCACTGATTTCTGAGTATTAATTTTATATCCTGCCACCTTACTGAATTCATTTATAAGGTCCAGTAGTTTTTTGACTGAAACTTTAGTGTTTTCTATATACAATATCATATCATCTGCAAATAGTGACAGTTTGACTTCTTCTTTTCCAATTTGGATGCCTTTTATTTCTTCTTCTTGTCTGATTGCTGTAGCTAGGACTTCCAGAACTATGTTAAATAAAAGTGGTGAATGGGGGCACCCCTGCCTGGTTCCTGATCTTAAGGGGATTGCTTTTAATATTTTTCCATTTAGTATGATGTTTGCTGTGGGTTTGTCGTAGATGGCCTTTATCATGTTAAGGAATGTTCCCTGTATTCCACTTTACTGAGAGTTTTGAGCATGAATGAGTGCTGGATTTTATCAAATGCCTTTTCTGCATCTATTGAAATTATTATGTGAGTTTTGTCCTTCCTTTTGTTTCTGTGATGAATCACATTGATTGATTTGCGAACATTGAACCAGCCTTGCCTCTCCAGAATAAATCCCACTTGATCGTGGTGTATGATTTTTTTCATATATTGCTGGATCCGGTTGGCTAATATTTTGTTGAGAATTTTAGCATCTAAATTCATCAGGGATATAGGCCTATAATTTTCTTTCTTTGTGTTGTCTTTGCCCGGTTTTGGGATCAGAATTATGCTCGCCTCATAAAAGGAGTTTGGAAGTCTTCTTTCCTCTTGAATTTTCTGAAATAGCTTGATGAGGATAGGAGTTAGTTCTTCTTTAAATTTTTGATAGAATTCACTTGTGAAGCCATCAGGCCCAGGACATTTCTTTTTTGGTGGGAGTATTTTGATAACTATTTCAATCTCATTTGTTGTAATTGGTCTGTTTAGGTGTTCTTATTCTTCCAGATTGATTTTTCGAAGTTTATATGATTCATGAAATTTGTCCATTTCACCTAGATTCTCTAATTTTTTTGCATAGAGTTCTTCATAGTATTTTCTTACAATGCTTTGTATTTCTGCTGTGTCAGTTGTTATTTCTCCACTCTCATTTCTAATTTTATTTATCTGAGTCCTTTCTTTTTTTTTCTTGGTGAGTCTAGTTAAAGGTTCATCAATCTTGTTTACCTTTTCAAAGAACCAGCTTCTGGTTTCATTGATCCTCTGTATTGTTTCCTTAGCCTCTATGTCATTTATTTCTGCTCTGATCTTTATTATTTCCTTCCTTCTACTTGTCTTGGGTTTAATTTGCTGTTGTTTTTTTAGTTCTTTTAGATGCAGGGTCAGGTTGCTTATTTGAGCTTTTTCTAGCTTCTTATGATATGCCTGGAGTGCAATGAACTTTCCTCTGAGTACTGCTTTTGCTGTGTCCCATAAATTTTGAGTTGATGTATGCTCATTATCGTTTGTTACTAGAAACTTTTTTATTTCTTTTTTTATCTCATTGTTAATCCATTCATTATTTAATATCATGCTATTTAGTTTCCAAGTTTTTGAGTATTTTTCAGTTTTTCGTTTTTGGTTAATTTCTAGTTTCATGGCATTGTGATCAGAGAAAATGCTTGATATGATTTTAATGTTCTTAAATTTATGAGATCATTTTTGTGTCCTAACATGTGGTCTATCCTAGAAAACGTACCATGAGCGCTTGAGAAGAATGTATCTTCTACTGCTTTAGGGTGAAAAGTTCTGAAGATATCTATTAAATCAAGTTGATCTTGTGTATCCTTTAAGTCTGCTGTTTCTTTATTAATTTTCTTTCTTGAGGATCTATCCAGTGTTGTTAGTGGGGTATTGAAATCCACTACTGTGATAGTATTGCTGTTAATCTCGCCCTTTATATCCATCAAAGTCTGCTTTATGTATGTCGGGGCTCCTATATTTGGTGTGTAGATATTTATAATAGTTATATCTTCCTGTTGAATTTTTCCCTTTATCATTATGTAGTGTCTGTCTTTATCTCTTACTAAAGCCTTTGTTTTAAAGTCCATTTTGTCAGATATAAGTACTGCTACCCCAGCTTTTTTTTCATTTCCATTTGCATGAAATATTTTTTTCCATCCTTTTACCTTCAGTCTATGTGCATCTTTTGTTTTAAGGTGTGTCTCTTGTAGACAGCATATGTATGGGTCCTGTTTCTTTATCCACGCAGCTACCCTGTGTCTTTTGATTGGATCATTTAATCCATTTACATTTAAGGTTATTATTGATATGTAGTTGTTTATTGCCATTTTGTTCTTTAAAGCTGTATTTTTTTTTTTTTTTTTTTTTTTTGCTATATTCTTTTCTCCCTTTGAACTGTTCACAACAGGCCCCTTAGGGTCTCTTGCAGAATTGGTTTGGTTTTTATGAATTCCTTCAGGATTTCTTTGTCTGGCAAGCTTCTTATTTCTTCAATTTTAAATGTTAGCCTTGCTGGATAGAGTAGTCTTGGTTGTAGGTTCTTGTTCTGCATTACTTTGATTATATCTTGCCATTCCCTTCTGGCCTCAAGTGTTTCTGATGAGAAGTCCAATGTCATCCTTATGGGGGCTCCTTTGTAGGTGATAGCCTTTTTTTCCCTAGCAGCTTTAATTTTTTTTTTTTTTATTCATTAGCTTTGGTATTTTAACTATGATGTGTCTTGGTGTAGATCTTTTTGGGTTTCTCTTTAATGGAGTTCTGTGTGCTTCTTGAACGTGTGGAATGTTTCCCAGCCTTAATTTAGGGAAGTTTTCTGCTATGATTTGATTGAACAAAGTTTCCATTTCCTGTCCTCTCTCCTCTTCTTCAGGCACCCCTATTATGCGAATGTTGTTTCTCTTCATGTTGTCACAGAGCTCTCTTAGAGTTTCCTCCCATTTTTTGAATTTCTTTTTCTTCTCTGCTTCTATGCCTTTGTTTATTGTGTCCTCTAACTCGCTGATTCGATCCTCAGTGTGATTCATTCTGCTTTTAATTCCTTCCATTGTAGTCTTCAGTTCTGATACTGTATTTGTCATTTCTGTCTGATTCATTTTTATTATTTAAATTTCATTTTTTATATTTTTATCTCCTTATTTAGGTGTTCATAGTGACTATCCATTGTTGCTCTAATTTCTTTGAACATCCTAACTATCATTATTCTAAATTCTGCTTCTGGTAATTTGGTTATATCTGGTTCATTCAGGTCCTTCTCTGGGGATTTCTCTTGATTCATTTGGTTTGCATTCCTCTGCCTGCCCATTTTTTCTGTGTATAAGCAAGTTGTGGCCACTGGAGTCCAGTAGGTGTTGCCTTCGTGTTCTCTAGGTATGGTCTGTCTGCAGGCCTGCCACCCCCTCTGCCACTGCCTAGGGCGGTTGGGTATGGGCCTTGCCAGCACCAGCCTACTGCGGCTATTGGTGTGATTTCCGCCTCTCCTCCGTGGGAGGGGCTGTCACTCAAGCCACAAGCCTCAGCACCAAGGGCAGAGGTGAGCACCTTTGCTCAGCTGCGGACCCAGCCTGTTTCTGGACTTCCGCCTAGCACCCGCAGTCAGACCCTGCTCACCACACTTTCGCGGGTTGGGCGGGAATTTTGACGTGCTCTCAGCTGTGAGCCTTTGCCCGTCCGGAGCTTTAGCCCTGCCCTCAAGGCCAGGGCCCTCCTGCGCAGGGTCGCAAACCACAGTTTATTGGGCCGGGCGTGTTTGCTGGCATGAGCTCAGCTGCGAGCATCTGCTCGTCCCGGACTCTACCCGGCCCCCACGTTCGGACATGCTCGCGCACGCAGGATGGCAAACTGAGGTTTCTCCTGCGGGGCGGGGCTAGTAGCGTGAGCTCAGCATGAGCTTCCGCTTGTCCTGGGGTCTACCCCGCCCCCCACGCGCACGTAGGATGGCAAACTGCGGTTTCTCTGGCCGGGTGGGGCTGGTAGCGTGAGTTCAGCCGTGAGCCCCCCACCGTCCCTGGTCCTAGCCCTGTCCTCATGGTCAGAGCCGGCTTACGCAGGGTCACAGAGCAGATCTCTGCCCATTCCTTGCAGTGGGATTTCAGGTGGGCCCGCAGCTGCCAGACCGCTTTCGCGCGTCCCCTCCGCCCCTGCTGGGCTAGACAGAACTCACACTGGCTGGGCCTCCGCCCATGCCAACAGAACCGCGTTTCAGTGTCCTGCCACCACCATACCCTTCAGCAACCCTCAGAGAGATGGAAGTGCCCTAAGTCTCCATACTGTAGGCCTGGGAGCTCCCTCCCTCTAAGCAGCTCTACTCTAAGTGCCGCGGGAGAGCTTGTTTGGCTGGTGTCCTGTCTCCCTTTGCTGGTATTGCTAGTTCCAGGGGAAATATTCATATTCGATTAGGGAAATGACTTAGCCCAGGGGTTAGGGTGGCTGTCCCTCAGAGTGTCCTCGTGCCTTCAGTCCACACTCTGTTCCTGCTGCTCTGGTTCTCTCCTCTGTCCCCATTCCCCAGAGCCCCAGGTGCGTGGTTGTGAGAGAGGTTTTCTGCGCTGTCCCTTTAAAAAGAATCTTGGGTCTGAGAAAGCTGTCTCTCTCTCACAAACAGTACCCTCACTTGTTTCACAGCTCAATACTGTCCAAATGCCTCTTCTAGGCTCTGGGACTGTAGGCTGGGGCTTGGTTCCTGGGACCCAGGTCCCTCCCTCTTCGCCAAACTCTCCTCCCGCCACGCGGGTCTCTCCGGGCTACGGTTTGCTCTGGGGAGCTGGGCAGCCCTCTTCGCATTTTCGCTATTCCTACCAGTCTCAATGTGGCTTCTGCAGTGTTCCTTGGTTGAAGAGTCCACTTAGTTTAGTTCAAAGTTGGTTTATCCAGATGATGGTTCTTAAAATTGAGTTATAATCCACTTTGGTTCTGGGAGTTGGAAGTTGGTACGTCCGCCTACTCCGTCGCCATCTTCCCACTCGCTTTTCTTTTCTTTTTTATGAAAGTGACAATTAAGATTTCTTGCACTTAGTGAAACAGGTACTGATGTAAGTATTTCGTAAAAGCAAAGTGTCTTAACGTCAACTTTCATAAGGGGGGAGGTACCTCTTTCTGTCCTTTTAAACTGCATTTCGTCAGTGCTTTGTGTTTTGAGGTGTTGCTGTCCAGAGCCTATAGGGGGCTCCCCAGACTTCAATCCCTGGTTCTGCCTCAGGGCCACAGTCCACCCCAAACCGCACCCCAACCCCTCTGCTCACTCACTATCTGCTCACTTAGTGGACTCATACCTCCTCCTTACTTCAGAACACTTACAGGATCTTCTCGGACCCTGTGTCTTCCTCCCCAACCGAGTATAGAATGGGACAGAAGCCATTTGTTGCCTGTTTCTTAGATCAACAGAATTTGGTGAAGATTGAAAGTTCACAAACTAGCCCTTTCTATTTTCTTGAGTTTTCTATTTTGCTTACATGTCACTGTTCCTTTATTGTTATTTTTATTTACTGCCAATATTTTTTTGTCTACGTGGGATGATTGATCGTGAGCCTGTGGGCAGCAAGCTGGCCCCAGATTTCTCCAAGTCCACACAACATTGCCTCCAATTTTTACGTGTCCAAAGATAGGGAACCACAGACATGCCTTTGTAGGAAGGTACTGCTAGCAGTTTAGAAACAGAAAGCATAGGTATTCTTTGTAAGTGATGTAAAAGAATAGCTTATCTCCTATTAAGCTAAAAGATGGACCCATCACTGAACCTAAGCTTGCTTTTTGCCTTGGCAACCATGTGCTATGAATTATAACAGGGATTTATGACTTCCCAGTTGTATTACATATATCATATTTCTCAAGGAAATAATCAATTCCTGTCACATAGAGTGTCGACTATATGTCATAGAAATCATAATAAATACAGCATTTTGAGTCAGAAGTTTATGGTGTTGGTATCAGCGAATCCTGCTACCTTCCCATGTGGGCTGATTATTTTGATGATCTGTTTATTGCCTTTCAACATGGGTGCCATGGACACAAGAGAATGGGCACTACCTCTGTGTTTCATTGTGCTTTGGGCGCTTGTAGAGAAAATCTATGCACAAACACAATGTATCAACAATATAATTCTTTTCTTAATCAAAACTTCCATTTCTCTCTAGTTTCCATCTCATCAGTTTCCAGTTCCCATTTTATCTCTTGTTTCATTGTTGAGAGAAAGAAAGAGGCAGAAATGCAATTTATGTCGGATTTTGATAGGGTTGCCATGGCTGCCAACTACATTTCATGTTTTTTTTCTTGATAGTGCATAACAAAGCAGATATGATGTAAACAATTTCAAGTGCCATCTAAAGTATGCTTCCCTGCAGAATTAGACAACTGGAAGGCTAAGAATGTCTCTTTTCCTTCAGATGATCTAAAGTTCCTTTTTTAAAAAAATGATCCCACCTACCTCCATTGAATTGCCATGACAACAACTTCCAATATCTAGAATTCACTATCAAGTAGTATTAATAAGAGTCCTTGGGTGCTGCTTCAACATTTGCGGCTCTGGGGGGGTCCCATTAAAACCACCTACTTCACCTTTCCCACCTTAGCTGGTGTTTTTATAAACAGGGAATTAAAATACCTTTCCCCTGTTACTGTAAGGGTTAGGAAATAATTACGGTACAGTTGCTCTCTGTTTCCTCTCAGTGGCTCCCTGGTCTTCCCCTTTGAAATGCAGTGAGAAGTTGATCTTTGCAGGAGGGCCTGGGAATCATCCTGGAAGGAGCCCGAAGATTGGAAAACAGACAGCCAATCTGAACTACTCTGTCATTGGAGGAATATGAAGATAGAAAAATAAGAGACATGGTCCATTATCTCAAGAAAAAGTACCTTGCTACCCCTGTTATGTGACTAACTGCATAGATTTTACCGCTTGTACCATTACTAACAGGCCCTGAACCCTATAAAAAGAGCCAGCACTATAGGAGAAGGCAAGGCAGGCTTTGGAGTTCAAGTCCTCTGCCTTCTCAGGTTGGCTAGCAATTCCATGAAAGATGCTTCTGTATACTTCAGTCCTCACCCATGTCCATTGGGTTTACAGGACAGGCCGCATGAGCTCTGGCTTTATGAGGTTCCGTCACCTCACTAAAGTATTTCTGCCTCCAAAATCTTGCTCAACATCAAGCTTCAGCAAGCTTCTCTGATAAGCCTAACCTTATGCCTTTGTCTGAATTCACAGCCCGGTAGATATTGCACAAAATGGAAAATGACTTGAACAAAACAAGTTATCCATGTTTACCAAAATGGTAGGTGAGATGAGAGAGGCAGACACCATCTTCCCCACATGGAACATGGTCTTACAGTATTTCTTGCCATCAGCAGAGAGGTTTTTGCATACTCTTTTGTAAATGCATATTCTCAATAAAAACTGAGTCTACCAACAGAAGGAACAATTCCAGTTCTCCAGTGTTGTTCCGCTGCTTGTTTGCGGGGCCCGCAACCCGATTACAATGCTGTGTTGGCCCGTGGTCCCAGTGCTCTTTGCCAGCTATTCCCTTCTTTCCCAGCTTCTTCCCTGTGGGAACATGGAAGAACTGTATTTCCTAGCTCCCTTAGGTTTCAGCAGAGACATATAATCGCTTCTGACCAGTGAGTGGTGGGCAGAAATAACATGTGTTTCCTTTATTTCAGAGCACGCGAGTGTCTCAAACCCTCAAGAGTGTTCTTTCCCTTGGTCACAGCATCTCAGTTATGAGTTAGGGCTGCATTCACATCCTAGATTAGGAGTCGGGAGCCTTTTTGGCTGAGAGAGTCATGAACGCCACATATTTTAAAATGTAATTCCATGAGAGCCATACAATATGTTTAACACTAAATACAAGTAAATGTGTACATTTTATGTAAGACCAACACTTTCAAAGTACAACAAGTCTCTGAATTCTTTTTAATAACGTTGTTATGCTGTTGCTAACCAGTGATGAATAAAGTACTTTTCACCATTAATGCGACTTCTGGTGCTGCATGGTTTTGCTGATGGCTTTGTAGTCTGGTTGGTACGTGGTGAGGTTAAGCTTTATGCAGGCATTGAGACTTCCATCCGTTAAACGTGATCGTAGGTTGGTCTTAACGTTCTTCAGATGTGAGAAAGACTGCTCACATGCATACATAGAGCCAAACATTGTCAGTACAGCAATACTCACATGCTGCAGTGTATGGTATGTGACGGGAAGCACGTTCCAAGTTTTGACTATCAGCTGGTCCAAGGGTTGAAGTTTTTTCATTTCTCCCCACTTGTGTATGCTCGCCACATCTGCTTACTGTCATGCAAGTCTTTCCAAATCTTCATTCAGTGACTTGAACTTATTCACCCACATGTCTGAGGCCTTCAGGTCAGCAGTTTGTAGCACAAAATCTCTGATGGAGACACTGGGGATGTAATTCAGGTTGGCGCTGTGCACTGCTGTAATACTTGTGTGGATGGGTGATGAACTTAAAAAGTGTGATCAAGAAATTCTATAAAATGCCCTTTGAATGACTGCAGGAGAACAGATGTGAAACCCGCTAGCTGCTAGAGATCAAGATGTTGAGCAGGGTCACTTGTTGTGCATGCATCTTTAAACTTTCCCAGTTATTCAAAGTGTAGTAAACGACCTGTTTCAATGTTGGTGATGAAGAGTTCCAGCTTGTTTTCAAATGCAAACATTGCTTGTTGAAGGGATAAGACTATATTTCCAACGCCTTGCATTTTCACATTGAGCTGGGTCAGATGTTCAGTCATGTCCACGAGATGGTAGAACTTCAGAAGCCACTCAGTGTTAGCTAACTCAGGATGCTCAACATTTTTTATTTCAAGACAAGTCAGAATTTCACTCAGACAAGCCGTGAAATGGCTGAGCACCTTCCCTCTTGACAACCAATGCACATTGCTGTGCAGAAGCAGACCAGGATAATTATTCCCAACTTCATCCAGCAGTGTTTTAAACTGGCAATCATTTAAAGCTCGGGCAACAATAAAGTTGACCACCCAAATGACCAGCAACATCACCTCACCAAGCTGCTCGCCACACATCTGTGTACAAAGCACATCCTGATGTAAGATGCAGTGAAAACTTAGGATGGGTCTCTTCATGTTCATGAAGAAGTGCTATGAATCCTCTGTTTTTTCCCCACCATGCACAGAGCACCATCAGTACACACCAAAATAAGTTTAGCCATCTGTAAACTTTTTTCTTTAGCGAACTCAGTGAAAGACTTGAATAAATCCTCCCCTCTTGTTGTCTCTTTCATAGGCAAAACAGCAAGACTTTCCTCACATGGTGTGTCACTAACAGCATATACCTTGCAATCACGCTGAAGTGGGATAAATGGCTTATATCTATTGACTCATCCAAAGCGAGAGAAAAGATGCTGCTGCATTTATGTCTTTCACTTGTGTTGCCTCAATTTGATTTGCCATCATGATGGTACGATAGTGAACAGTTCTTGCTGACAGAGGCATATCTTTTATTCATTTCATTATCTTGTCTTTATCCAAAAAGTCATCAAAAAGTTCACTGGCAACATCAAGCATGAATGTTTTGGCATACTCCCCATTTGTGAATGGCTTTTTGTTTCTCACAATTGCTAAAGCACCAGCAAAGCTAGCTGAATTTCAGTCACCTTGTTAGGTCCAAACACGGAGTTGCTGCTGACTAGCTTGCACTCTGCACAGTAAGTAGCTCTTGACATGCTTTCTTCCTGCTGTCACCACTGAATACTTTGATGCAAATGTAGTATGGCATGTGTCGAAGCGCTGCTTTATATTTGACCATTTCATTGATGCAATTTTATCATTGCATATTAGACACACTACAGAACCTGCTCTCCCCAGAAAGGCGAATTCCTCTATTCATTCCCGCTGAAAAGTACAAAACACTGGACACAGGAGGAGTGGACCAAACATGAAGCTCTGAAAGTAGGAATGCAAAATATTGTGAATGAACCTATAGTTAATTGAGATAGGATCATTTTTCCCCCACTTCACATCAAACTTGGCTTAATGAAGCAGTTTGTTCAGTTTGATAACCTCAAATTAGAATCCTCATACATGATGAAGAATTTGCCAGGAAGATGAATAAGGAGGAGAAAGAAGTATGGCAGTCTTTTGTAGCAGTTACAAAGAACTTCCTTGGCAACAGAAAAGCAGAAAACTATAAACTTCTGGTTCAAAGGATGCTGTTGGCTTTCCACAACATTAGATATAACATGAGTGTTAAGATTCACTTCCTGAACAGTCACCTTGATAAGTTTCCTGAAAATCTTGGAGCTGTTAGTAATGAGCAGACTACTGCTGGAGCATCAAACGAGATTGTCCTCAACAAGTACACAAACACAAGAGCTACAACACAAATTTTTGCCTGAATAGAATTTAAATAAGTTTTGTGCAAATTTTATGAATAAAATAAGTGTTTTAATATGTTCTATTTTGAGATTGTAGACAAATTCTGATGCAATCATATCTTTTCATGTATTAGTGTACTTACTGCATTATATAAATTATTATATTTTCACAAAGATGATGCCCAAGTAGACATTCTACTTCATTATGTTAAACTAAATGTTGAAAATTTTACAATAAGATGAAAACCTAAAATCTTGAGTTTCAATAAAACTGTAGCTCACAGAGAAATACTAATGTTAGATTTGAGATCAGAACACTTGAATTAGGTAATAACAAGTGTTTTTGTGGATGCAACAAAAAATTTGTTCCCAGTGTAATAGATACATGGGATGGTCTGTGAGGGTTTAGAACAGCAAAGTCTGGTGGCTTAGGGGAACTCCTGGGTCCAGTGATTCTTACCAAGGCCCCATTTCTCCTGGGGGTATGGGGATGAAAGGAAACATCCTATCAGTTTCAAAGTGGAAAATAATGCAATTGAAAACAAGAAACAAAAAGTGATTCTGCAATGCCACCCATAACATTTCTCCGACTGTTTTTCTATGGAGACCCTTAACCAGATAGAATGAGAGATGGTGTGTGGCCATTAGTTTCTCAAGGAATTAAGTCAAGAGATTCTCATGATAAATTATATAGAAAAATCATATATTATATAGTAAAATTACCACCAAGGGACTGGTAAACTGCCGTACATAGGGCTGGGTTTTCCAATGTGCCAAACTCACCTTACACTTTGCTCTGGATGACAGAACAGACTCGTTCCCTTCTCCTTCCCACTTCCTGTGATGCTCTGCACGTCCTTCATACCCAGTATGGTGACAAACTTAAGCCCGTGGCCGGAAGCACTGCGTCACCCTGAGTAAGCTACATTACTCTTATGAAAAACATGACATTTCTATGCTGCTGAAAGAACAACTATCCCCCTTCCCTCACTACATCCTCATTCCTGGAAGGTAACAGAACTTGCCGTGGATTGTAACCAACTCTTACAAGCAGACATTTTGCTTTTACAAGTTTTTTTGCTCTTACAAAGTTACATATCTTAGGTAGTACCCCCAGAGCACACTTCGATGGGGAAGGTAGGGAGGGAAATCAGAGTGGATTGTGGCCATAGCTAGCAGCCGCTGGAGGACCACCTGATAGGACACCCCACCTTGAAATCTCACTCATGTCTTTCATACCCCCGCTACCGAGGAAATTAACTTTATTGATCATTACCAGGAAAGGAATGGAGGCTTAATGGCACCTGGTGCTCTATAAAATATGACTGGAGAGAGAAATGTGATGTCAGACCTGCCCAGCACAGAGCACAACCTACTGGGGACACTCTCAACCACGGCAGGACCAGCCATCGGGCGGCAGCACACTGAGAGCAGCTTTTACTTGAGGGTAAAAGCTATGTCCTATTAAATTGATGATGCTAATTTGATTTTGATGATTGTGGCATTTGGCTTGAAATTGTTGTGAAATTTTGTTTGTGCTTTAAAAATGTATAAAAATTGTAAGCTTAAGAAGTTCAACCAAGTTCTGTATTTTCACATATTAGTAGCATCACAATATAAATAGTGTCCATCACCCGCTAGGAGGTTCACAACTCTCTTTCTTTCCAAAGTTACTCATTCATTATTCAAGTTAGATAAGTTCTACTTTGGAGTGAATAATTGAGACCTGAGGTGACTGCTGTAGGTAAGAGCATAATGGGGTGAAGTTCAGAGGCAAGCCCCTTCTGGGGCAGGAAGGGATCCTGGATTGTTGGTGGGCACCTTCTGGCAATCAGCATAACAGAGCTGGGCTGGGTAGGAACGAGGCCGATTTATCTGGTGCAGCCCCATTTAGTTACCCCGGCTCTTCAGGCTGTCTGACAGACAGATATAACTGTGCAGGGTGACCCTGTGGACAATAAAGGGAGAAAGCTGGTGTCCCCTTTCTTCTTTCCTCCAGGACACCAATGCCATTGAAGGTAACAAGGGCTCAGTTCTACCAAGAACACTCTCACCTCCCTTGTGGGGGGCTGGCCGTGCAAGACAGTGCTGGCAACAAAGTATAAGTGGAGGCTATGAAATGAGGTTTCCAGAAAGCTCTTTAAAGGGGGTTGGTTGGTTCAGCCTGCCTTCTCCCGACTCTCCTCTTGCCTGCTGTCTGGACCACAGTGAGTCATTCATGGGTGCTGCAGCCGTCAACTTGCAAGTAGTCATGACAGAAACACCCAGAGGAATCTGAGTACCCACAGGATGTTTCCTTTCAGGATTCCTGATGATCCGAGAGGGAGATGCTGTTGAAGCCATTGCCATTGGGAACTTCTGTTATGTGTAACTGAACACAGACCTTCAGGAGCAGGGCAGTCTGGCCCCTCCCCGCCCCCTGCTGACATTGCATGGAGAGGGCAGGAACCAAGCACAAAGACCCTGACCCACAGCGAGGTGGCCACCGCTGCCCTGCTGGCCTGCCAGCTGGAGGAGGCCGGGGACAACAGCAGAGGCCGCTGGGGTCTACATCTAAAAAAGGGAATGGAAGCACCACCAGCAGCAGCAAACCCTCTTCTCCGGGAACTCAGAACAAAGGGATCTTTCAAGGGAAGGATAAAACTGGTTCTTTTTGAATGATCTAAATTTAGCACTTCCTGAAAACAGCTATTTTGAGTTGTGTGTGAATGAAAGCTATAGCAGACTTTAAAAGAGAGAGTATAAAGGAAGAATGAAAATCTAATCTAGAAAAAAAGAAAAAGAATGGTGGCAAGTAATCCTCATACCCCATCCATAGGTTCAGTTCTAGTTGATTAGTAGAAAGCATGTCCTTACAATTAGAAAAAGGAAAACAAACACAGAAAAGTGCTACTCAGGATTGAAATTGGTGAAGGAGACAGACACCATTTCACACACACCCTGCCTGGATACTGCTCTCACTGATTGGGGAAATCATCACTGGGACATACTGCATGCTTTCTGTGACAACACCGTGCCAAGTCTTTAACATGCGTGGTCTTTTTAATCCTAAAAGACTTCCTAAAACTTATCAGAGAGCATTTTCCTCAGGTACAGGTGAGAACATTGGGGTCACAGCGTAGGGCACCAAAGCAGCCACCCCTCTGTGCATGCCAAATACAGCAGAAACAGCTCAACTTTAAAGACTCCACAGAGATCCAAGATGGCACAGAGTAAGGCGAAAGCTACACTCTCCTCCTCCCAGGACAAACCTGGAATTACACCTAAATTATAGAACAACCATCCTGAATAACTGAACTGAATAACCAACTGAAGACAAGCTGAAGAGAAGTCTTATAACCAAGACTTTATAGAAGAAGCCACGTTGAGACTGGTATAAAGAGCAGTGATGCCCAAAGGGTTAACCCCACTTCCCCTGGCAGTGGCTGAGGTTCTGGGGGAATAGCTTTGTGGCAGGGGGTTCCACCTGAGAAGTGTGGAGTCTAAACCCCAAGCCAGTTTCCCCAATTCAGAGCACCAGATCCAGGAAGGGGCACCTTCCTGTGGAAGTGGGCACCACCTCCGTGGAAAGTCCACTGAGACACTGGTGTCATCTTAAAGGACCGTTACACTAAATTTCATCCGCAGTCACTCAACCTAGGCTCCAGTGAAGGGAGGACAGAGCAGACTAGAGTCATGTGAGGAGAGTCTGAGGTTTGTCGCACTGAGGTCTGAGCTTAGGAGACAGCCACCAGGATTCCTGTGCTGAGAGTCATTGTGCCATACCATAGGCACTATTTTTTTAGGTGGTGGTACACTCCCCTCTGTGCAGCATCAGCCTGGGGAAAAGCAATTGCTGAAAACTCTGGACTTCCTCTCACCCCACCCTGTGGACCGTACACTCTGCTGAAGACTCTGCTGCCTTGGCCAGGGGGAACAGTTCTGGGAAGACTCAGGTGGTGTGAGTGACTGAAGTGTGTGGCTTTAGAATTGAGGCCTTTCCCTCCACTTTCCTGACCAGCCATTCCCACTCATGAGCAATCGCTGGCACTACACTGTGGAGTTCTGGATAATTCATTCTCCAGGCCCAGACTCTGGGTCCAGAGGTCCCACCTGCCTGACTCCTAATGGTTTTGCCCTGCTTCAGTTTGGGAAAAATCCAGGCCAAACTAAGTGGTGTGGCCCTGGGACAGGGACCACAACTCTTTTTCCCCAGAGCCTGACCAGTACCTCTCATTCATGGGCAAGCCATTAGCCCCATTCTCCCTACTCCTGACAGCCCACCCTGCTGAGCTCCCACACTCACTGGCAGGATGTGTGATAGACTGAGGCGTGAGAATCTAGAACAGGGTCCCTTATCTCTTTGCAGGTTTGACCAAAGCAGAGCCCGCTCTTCACATAGTAAATCTTGATTTGTTTGAGCCTGATAAGGTCTGCTGTACTCACCATGATGACTCCCCAAGAACCTGTTGCAACACAAATGTGTGCAAGCACTCAGTGTGTGGCAGCTCAACTTGGTATACCAGGGATATCTGCTGAGTGGCCTCAGACCCAGCAGAAGCACCAAGATGGAACATGCGTCAATATGTTGAACACCACTTGCCCCTAGCCAGTGACTTACTGTGAACCTACCTCACACAACTAGAGTACAGCTAGGGGCTCTTTCAGGGACTGAGCCTAACAGGCAGACAGGTTGTAGAGGCAGGCAGATGTGTATCTTGGGGTACCTTGGGACATTTGCTGACCTGCTTTAAGGTCTGGTGTTGGTAAAAACAAAAAACAAAGTGCTGTCAAGAATGTGGAGAAAAGGGAACCTTCATGCACTGTTGGTGGGATGCAGACTGGTGCAGCCACTGTGGAAAAATGGAACTGCCTAATGACCCTGAGTTCATTTCTAGGAACTTATTTGAAAATACCTGAAACACTAGTAATGTAAAATTTATGCACCTCTATTCATTTACAATAGCCAAGATTTGGAAGCAGCCCAAATGTCCTTCAGTAGATGAGTGGATAAAAAAGCTGTGGTACATTTACACAATGGAATACTATGGGTCATAGAAAAAGAAAGAAATATTACTATTTGCAACAGCATGGATGGATCTGGAGAGCATTACGCTAAGTGAAATAAGCCATTCAGAGAAAGACAAGCACCATATGATTTCACTCATATGTTAAATCGAATGAACAAAATGAACTAACAAGCCAAACAGAGAGAGACTCACAGATAGAGAGCAGGCTGACAATTGTCAGGGGGACGGGTGTGGGGTGGGAGTGGGGAGTGGAGGGATTGAACAAAAAGGAAAAATAAGAAAACACTCATGGACATGGACACCAGTGGTGATTGCTAGGGGAAGTGTGGATTTGGAGGTGGGAATGGGGTGATAAATAAGAATGGAAGGAGACTTGACTTGGGGTGGTGAACACACCGTGTACAGAAGATGTGTTGTGAAATTGCGCACCTGAAAATTCTTTAATTTTTTTTAACCAGTTGCTGAGACCAGTTCAGCAATGGGTGTGCATGAAAAAAAGACGCTATAGGACTTGAGAAAAAATACACATGACACAACATAAAGAAAAGATGGGTACAGGGGACTCCCAGCATCTAGGACTGAGAGCCGAGATCTCTGCAGCCTCATCATATTTATTGGTTGCCGTAATCATCAAGCAAATTAGCAGAGCCTAGGTTAAATTAGCAGAACATGGGTTCAGGTGCAGAGAAGGATGATTAACTAATACCTTTCAGGAATGCAGGAAATGGTTATAATGATCAGCTGCTTCCTTTAAACAATCTTATCAGCGTGTGCCGGGGCAGCGTTCTGCCCCCACAGGACTTGGCATTCCAAAGTCCATACCGAAGACTTGTTTCAGGGCAGCAGTCTAATCTCCGACCATTTTCCTACAAGCAGTGTCATCCCAATAAATTCAATAAAAAGTAATAAAAAATTATAAAAAGGATCATAAGGAAATGAAACATGTTGTATTAAATTTTAGGAAATAACTGATACACAAATGAGACATACACATTTGTCATTTAACTAAACAAAACACTGTTGATACATTTTTAAAAACAAAATAAAAAATACTCTACAAAGCTATTGTTATCAAGGTGATTGTAAAAATCTCAATTAAGAGAGCCTTTAATTAAGTAACTGATCCAGGTGATTTAATTTCCTGGCTTCATTGAGCACTAACCAAAAATCCTTTTCCATTAAAGCATGTTTTCCCAAAGTATAGAAGAGACAGTTTCTTGATTTAATGAACCCAATTTAAATTTCTTTGATAATTAACTCACTGACAGGGCCTCAGATGACTGTTTTGAAAATCACTTCTCACCATCTAATAGCACACACTGAAGATTTTTAGTGTTTTTTCCAATCTTTTACTAATTAAGACTGAAAAGAACATCTCTGGGCATAAGCTTTTTCTTTTATACTTCAAATTAGTTTCAGATATGCCTAAAGTGAAATGTTAGGGCAACTGGGTTATATTTTATAGTTCTTTTAATACTTCCCGGAGTGTTTATAAAATGTCACACCAGTTCTCATCACACCAATTTTTGTGTAAAAATTTGTAGAGTGTAATTGCTCATGATGAATTTAACAATAAACTAATAACTGACAAGCTGGGAGACCAGTGAAGAGGATTCTCGGCAAGGATGGATGAATGTTAACCGGAAGAGGAAGGAAGCACTCAGAGAAGAGACTGAGAAAGGACAAGAAGTAAAATGTTTTATCCCTTGAAAGCAAATGTGGGCTGGCCAGTGCTAACCAGCCAGCTCTCCAGGAAAAGAAAGAGAAACCTCCTGGATTGCAGTGTTCGTCCAGGTATACATGTTCCTTCTATGACCAACTTCAACTCCCGTAACTCAAGGTTGAAAAATGGGCCAACTTGGCTTTTTTGACCCAGTAGTAGCTGGTCCCAGGACACAACTGACTACAAGGCACCAAAGGGACATTGGCAGATGTGGTAAAGATAAGGCCCTTGGGTGCGGGTAGGCCACCACCATCCTCTACTCTGTGCTGTGCAAGATGTGCTACCCAATGATTCTAGACACTTGTGGGAACACTAAAATAGAGGTTAGGGTACCTGAATGCCCTGTGGGGTCAAGAGATACAGATACACCTTGACCAAGGCATCAGGGAATAGACCCCAAAGGGAAGTTTTCTATGCATTGGGGAAGTACTGTCTCCTATGAAAGACATCATCCACTAATCTTTCCACAAGGTCTTATTCAATCTGAACAGACAACAGATGCCTTGAACCGTGCATCATATTTTATTGCATAATCAGTATCTCTTATTGGTTATCTGTTTCTACCAAATAGGAAAATTCTAGCTCAGCACAGTCACTCATCATGAGTGACAGAAAGTAGTTGACTATTCTGGAAGACAAGTCTAACATGGACCCAAGGTAAGGAAGATATTCTTTTTCTTTTATTTTTATTTTTTAATTTATTGTGTTGACATAGTTTCAAGTGACCCCCTCTACAGACCACATCATGCCCCCTGTGCCCCATGTAGTCTCTTTCTACCCACATTTCCCCCGTTTCCCCTTTTTCTACCCTCCCCTACCTGTACCCATTTTCCCCTCTGGCTATTTCTACCCTGTTGTCTGTATATATGCGTTATGTATATATGATTTTGGCTAATCCCTTTACCTTATTTGATCCAATCCCTTCTTCCCCCTTCCCTCTGACAGCTTTCCATCTGTTCACCATAACTTTGCTTCTGTTTCTATTCTGTTTCTCAGTTCACTTTGTCCATTAGATTCCACATATAAGTGAGATCATATGATATTTGTCTTTTTCTGCCTGACTTACTTCACTTAGCATAATAATCTCCAAGTCCACCCAAGCTGTAGCAAAATGTAAAATTTTCTTCTTTTTTATGGCCAAGCATAATGTGTATATGTACCACAGCTTTTCTATCCACTTGTCTACTGATGGACAGTTGGGCTGCTTCCAGATCTTGGCTATTGTGAACAATGCTGCAATAAAAATGGGGGTGCATATCTTCTTTTGAATTAGTGTTTTGGGATTCTTAGGATATATTCATAGACATGGAATAGCTGGGTCATAAAGCAGTTTTATTTTTAATTAGCTGTACCCAGCCACGCATTGCTGTGGCTCAGTCTGGTTAAATGGAAAAGAAAGCAAAGAGAAAGCGCATGTTTCTAATATGTTTAATTTCACAGTGCTTGTCGGTATATAATATTTTTTCTTGTTCCATAGTCTGTGCAGATATAGAGATTGTCTGGTTTGCTGACTCTAGAACACGCAACATATAATTGTCTATGTGAGAAGCAATCCGTGTCTAGATCTAAACCGCACAATTCTAAAGATTGGCCCTGAGCTTTGTTGATGGTGATTGCAAACGCCAATCAAATTGGGAATTGCAATCTCTTGAATTGAAATGTCATATCTGTTGGAATCACAGGAATGCGAGGAATAAGGACATCTTCACCTTTGAAAGGTCCTGTCAAGATTGTTGCTTCTACGACATTGCTCATTAATTTTTTTACTGCAAACCACGTGTCATTGCAAAGCTTCAGCTGGTTGATATTTTGCAGCATGATAATTGGCACACCGATTTTCAATTGCAGTATGTCCAGTGACATCCCTGGCAGATCAAGTGAATCCAAAAATTCTGTTGGATAATTAACCGTTTCATCTGCTTCCACAACAGTGTCGATGGACTTGTATGTGACTGCCTCGCTTTGAATGTTACACTGAATAATACTGTTAAGTTCGTAGACGTCTTTGTTCTTGGCCACAAGAATAGCTCATTCACTCAGCCAATTGTGGTTCTTATAATTGGTTTGAATATTGGGAAATATTTTTTTCAACCAATTCTTCTTTTGACCTCAATAAATTGCAGAAGTTATGAGGCAATGAAATTCGTCCTGAGATCAGATCAACAGGCCCCTTTCTGTTCCCAATTTCCAGCGATTGATGTGAGAATATCTCAGCTGATCGATTATTTTGCAGCTGGACATGCATATTTGTAGTTAATTTTAATGTCTTTATGTGTCGCCACAAAGTAGAGTATTTCAGGCAAGCATTTATTTCATCCTCTGGTGTCAATTGATGAATTACAGGTAATGTTTGCCTGAAACCTCCTGCAAGCAATATTAATGCATTCCCAAATGCTCTGATGTTTCCACACAAATCTTGCAATGATAGATCAAGAGCCTCAAGCAACATTTTGTGCGCCATTGTGCATTCATCCCAAACAATAAGTTTTCATTTCTGCAATACTTTTCCTATGCCAGATGCTTTGGAAATGTTGCATGTGGGAGTTTCAATGAATTGCATGTTGAATGGTAATTTCAAAGCGGAATGAGCAGTTCTTCCACCTGATAGCAATGTTGCAGCTATTTTGGACAACGCAAGAGTTAAGGCTATGTCATTTTGGGATAAAAACATGGGCGTATTCAAATGCAACATTGTTCAAAATTTCAAAGCAATTGGTGAAGAACTTTCAGAGATTTAAGATTTTGAACAAAAATTTACATTTTTATTTATATAGATTTTTTTGAGGAAATACCATACTGTTTTCCACATTGGCTGCAACAGTCTATATTCCCACCATCAGTGTGGGAGAGTTCCCTTTTCTCCACACCCTTGCCAGCACTTGTCTGTTGATTTGTTAATGAAAGCCATTCTAGGAGATATGAAACGATTTCTTATTGTGATTTTAATTTGTATTTCTCTGATGATTAGTGATGTTGAACATTTTTTCATGTGCCTAATGGCCATCTGTATGTCCTCTTTGGAAAATTGTGTCTTCGAGTCATTTGTCCAATTTTTGTTTGGATTTTTTGCCTTCCTGGTGTTGAACTTTATAAGTTTTTTATAGATTTTGTTTACTAACCCCTTATCAGATGTATTGGCAAATATTTTCTCCTGTAGGTGGGTTGTCTCTTTATTTTGTTAATAGTGTCTTTTGCTGTGCAAAAGTTTTTTAGTTTGATATAATCCTATGTGTTTATTTTGTCCTTTATTTCATTCAACCTTCTGTCGATTCCTTTTAGTTCAGTCTTCATTTCAGATATTGAATTCACCATTTTTTACTTTTTTTTAATTGTCTTTTTTAATGCCTATTATCTCTTTGTTTAAGTGCTCACTGAGATCATCCTTCCTTCCTCTAAGATCCTTAAGCATTTGAATAGCCATTGTTTTAAACTCTGCATCTGATAGTTTGATTGTTTCCATTTCATTTAATTCTTTTTCTGGGAATTTCTCTTGTTGATTTATTTGAGGCATATTTCTTCATCTGCCCATTTTGTCAGTATATTAGGTAGCTCTGCTCTGACTCCCAAATATGTTGTGATGTCTTTATGTGAATGTGGACTTAGTGGACTAACCTCCAGGCTACCTGAGCTCCTGCTCTAGGAATGTTCCTTGAGGTTTTATTTACCCTCCTGTTATATGTGAGTCTTGGATGCTGTTGGCCTTTTTATGGGTGAAGTCAATCTTTCAGGCTGGCTGACTCTAAGTGTTAATCTTGATTACATGTATTAGCTGCTGTGCAGTGTCTGTCTTCTGTGGGGTAGTTATTTGCAGCAGGGGCTGGTGCCTGCTATACTCCCACTTTTTGTGTGACATTTGTGTGGCTCATTGAGTCTAACATGGGTAAGATGTGCCATCCACTATTTTTTTGTGTTGGTTTTGCATTCTTTTCAGTGGGGTTTGGGTATGTTTATGTCAGATGTTTGTAACCCACCTTGGGCTATCTGTCTGGAGTTACCATTTTGTTCACTATTTGTATCTGCATTTTCTGTACCTGGGTGTGGGAGGGAGGGGCCAACCTGTGTATAAGGATCAGCTTCCTCCTGCTTAGAGCTGAGAGCAGCTCTATAAAAGGGCCCAACTTCCTTGTGATGTGCCCACACTTTTCAGCTGCTCTACCTTCCCTTGCAGCTGCCTGCTGTATCTGTAGAGTCTTCTGTAGAAAAATTGTATTGTGGGCTCAGACTGGCCTTACCAAACAACCCCTCCACCTGTTGCAAGCTTGGTGGGTTAGAACAACTGAGGTAAAAAGGACAACGTTAGTGGGACCCCCTACATGGGGGTGTCTCTTGATCAGGGGCTCAGTACAGGGAATGTAGCCCCTACTCCAGAGCCTAATCCCTCAGCCACTGCTGGATACTCCCATTCTATTTTTTCCTAGTGAAGTGAGCAGCAGGTGCAACTTGGCTATGGCTGACAGTCTCCTCTGCAGTTCTTTTAGCTGAGTAGCCTCTAGTCTCAGGGAGGAAGATTGAGAGAGTCTTCCACTGGGGCTGATTGTGGCCTTTCACCTAGGAGGTGACTAAGCCCTTCGACTTGTCCCAAGAATAGGCTACAATGTCTGAGCTCTAAGCCTCTCTCCCTTTCCCCTGTGGAACTCAGCCCAGTGGGGCAGGATATCCAAGATTTGGACTGCCTGACTGTGAGGCTCTGCCTAGTTCAATGCATGTGAGCTGCTGTGCAGGTGCTGACACCAGAAAGTAAAATACACCTCAGCTGGGTTTGATGCTTGCGGCACTCTCCCTTTGGATATGCTGCTAGCAATGCCAGTTTGATCCTGCTCTGATGTAGACTGTAGCTGGCCACTGGATGTGTTGGTTCTGGGCCTCTTAGGAGGGGACCTGGTGCAGACAAGGGTAAGACACTGCCTGTGACTGCCCTTCTGCAATCTTTTTGGAGCAAGAAACCCAATATTTGTGGCCGCTCTGCTGGGCTTAGTGCACATGGGTGGACCAAGCTGCACACCAGGCTTGGGGACAGGTCAGCAAAAGACCCAATGTTTCCTGATATCCCACTCCTGTTGCCCCTGTCTGCTGGCTGCTTATTAGACTCAGTCCCTGAAAAAAACCTCTGGTCAAGTCTAGAGGCTGGGCCTAATCAGGCATCAGGAAAGGTGGTTGGTGTGGCTCCCAACTCAGGGACCAGGTGTAAGTCTGTCCTGAGTTTTTTCTCCTACTTCATTACACCGAGGCCACTAAAATCCAGTGGGTGTGGGCTCTGAAATCCAGAGATTTGGTATTCCAACAGCCTGAACAGTTTCTATTAAACCTCCCATGAGGCGGAAGCACAAGTTCTATCCTTGGGAGAGTAGGGAGAATAGCTCCAGCCTCAACATCAGACAACTAAGTCACAGTTACCCCGATTCTTTTCATTCCCTTGCTTTCTGGCCAAGACTGCTTACTTCTCTTGCTACCATCCTACATAAGATTTGATGGCTGGAGCTCCAGCAGCCAGGGTGGGCCATTAGGATGTGTCCCATACCCTAGAGAACATGGAGCTAAATCATCTAATGCATGTGGATCCTCGTAATATCATTAAGCTAATGAACCCCTTTCATGTGACAAAGAATAAAAGTCTATGTTGTTCAAGAGACTAACATTGAAATTTTGCTGTCATATTCAGTGAAACAAGCTCACATAATGCACTATTCTTAATTGCTAAGGATGTAATAATTATGATATGTTGGCCTGAAGTCATGGTTCAAGACTGTTGAGGTACTGGATGTGTCCCAAATTTTGTCACTTGAACATGATACTAACATCACTTTAAAAAAGTAGTTGAACTTATTTCTGAAGGTAAAACAGTTGGTAAGAGCATTTCCCTTCAATAGTCAACATACTCAGTGCTCAAATCCAGCATGGTCAATAGAAGATTGATGACATATTGCTGGCCATGATGTGATTATATTTACAGTTTTTGCTGTTTTCTTGAACCATAAATCAAGATCAAGAGGCATAGAGTCAACCATTCTATTCTGCTCTAGAAAACAAAACAGTACGTGATTTTATGTTCAAAAAAACCTTTCCCTTTCTGTGACATTTAGACCCAGCCCCCACCAGTACTTCAGTGTACCCTAGTGTGCCCACCGCAGAGCACATCACCTTTCACAAAACTGTCACAAATTAAACAAATGACAATGACAAACATCTTCTCTTACTGTGTGGACCCCGCACCTTTCTCATCAGCATGTGTTGAACTATTCAATTGTGAATCAGAATCAGCAAACACACTAACACATTGGCCTCCGCCCCTTAATATTATGGGACATTAATATTATGGAAGATCCAATAAGAACAGAACAATTTTAACCAAAGCCTAACTGTGCTTCCTCTCTGAGAACATCTGTAATAAAGTTTTGAGTCTGGTCTTATTGGCTTCTCTGTGATGGTAGGGCTTGTGTCTCTTTCTGCTACAAAAAGAATTTGTGGCTTGCCCATTTTATTTAAAAACTTTTCATTAATTTCACACTTTAAACTATTATTTTTGTATTTCTTCTGTGAAAAAAGGAGACCTTGACTAGCTTACTAATGATGTTGAAAGTTGGGTGAGCTGATAAACTTTGTGAAAGAACAATGCATTGACATGAGAAATCCAGATCATAAGATATTTAGATATTTTCATCTATTTTCCAAACACCCCCTTTTTTTTTAATGGTTGGTAGAGTGATTTTTGTCTTCCAAAATGATCATACTCACAGATCAGCAGATTCACTGTATGCAAAGAGATTCACAGTGCTTTGGGTCATTACAAGTTTAGTATTTTGCTACTAATTTATCTCTACTTTTGGCCTTCATTGAATCATGAGTTATTGACTGGTGGTGGCACAGTAGATAAAGCATCAACCTGGAATGCTGAGGTCACTGGTTCAAATCCTGGGCTTGCCAGTCAAGGCTCATATAGGAGTTGATACTTTCTGTTCCCCATATTCTCTCTCTCTTTCTTTCTGTCTCTCTCTCCTTTCTAAAATGAATAAATAAAATACTTAAAAATTTTTTCCTCTCCATTTATTGCCTGACCTGTGGTGACACAGTGAATAAAGCATCGACCTGGAATGCTGAGGTCACCAATTCAAAACCCCAGGCTTGCCTGATCAAGGCCCATATGGGAATCAATGCTTCCTGCTCCCACCCACTCCCACTTCTCTCTCTCCTCTCTCTCCTCTCTCTCTAAAATGAATAAATAAAAAAAGAATCACGAGTTAGACATGCAAAGGAAAAAAATATGCAATTTAACAAACACCAGAAAGTATGTAGAACAAGCATGAAAATAAGTGAGCGAAGATGACAGGCTTTTCATTCACAGACACCGCAGAAGTCCCAGCGGCTCTGTGCTGGCTGTTGAGAAGTTGAAAACATGACTATAAGGTTCTCAGTAGACTTTGGGAAGAGCCAATTAGTTTTAGAATTCATATTTATAAAATTTATAGGATAAAATAATAAACTGTTTCACTGTCTTTTTCTTGAAAACTGAAACTGCCTACAATCTACCCAACCAGCTGTATTTTGAACCATTCTAACCTGGGCAAAGGCAAGGTGTTTCAGAATGCTAGAAGACTTATCATCCAATTAGCCAAATTTATTGCATATTTTTCATAATTTAATTTTTTGTAGTTGATACTACTCAGCCTAAATTTGAGAATGCTTAAAAAAATAATAAAAACCTGTCAAAGAGGACAAAATTTTTTTTTTACAAGTCTGGCATGATCTTGAGAATTCCATCCATTATAGTAACACTGTACATATTTACTGTATTTCCCCATGTATAAGACATACCTTAATTTGGGGGCCCAAAATTTGAAAAATAAAATGTGTTACATAAAGTTATTGATATTGAACTCTTGTTTTATTCATCATAAAATTCATACAACTTCTCATCTGTGTGAAAAAGCAGGAAATGCAAGTAAAAAAATCTACAACCACTGTATAAGACACACCCAGTTTTTAAACCCCAAATTTTTCGAAAAAGGGTGAGTCTTATCCATGGGGAAATACTGTATTTGTATTGTATATATTTTGTTCACTTGTTATTTTAAGAGGAAAAGGTTGACAAGAAGGAAATGTTAATCTTTGCGATTACAAACCAGAGATAATGTATGAGTCAAGACAAATTGGGTTACGTTATCATAACAAATAACAACAAAGTTTTAATGGTGTAAAACAACAAGGTTTGTTTTTTCCCTCTGGCTGTGTGTCTACTGGCATTCTGAGGAAGCACTGCTCCCATCTTCCCTGTCTCCACACTCTGAGATGCAGGTGGATGGAGCAACCACTGTCTGAAGCATCATTTTTCCCCGTGAGAGAAGGAAAGGAGTATTCTGGAGGGCCTCTCGTTGGCATGGAAATGTTTTCTTCCTCTCACACCTCTTTGGCCAGACAGGTGAGATCCTAATCAACAACATGGGTGCCAGGAAGTGCAACCCTCCTCTGTGCCCATAGGGGGCAGTGGGGTGGGTGTTTGATGAATTGCACAGAATCCCACTATGAGTGTTTAGATGGGGTGCTGGGTATTTAGGGGTCTAAAGTACAGGGCAGGTTGCCAAGAAAGTTCAGCAATGATTTCAGGTTAAATAGTATGGAGCAAATCAGGATATAAAGCAAAAACCATCTCAGCAAAACAAAACATGTTGGAAGAGACATTAAGGACAGAAAAAAAAAAAGAATCAAGAGAAGTTTTGAAGAGGATGAAGATTCCTTTGATTCAAACACACGCAGAAGGCTTTATAGAGGAGTCCATTGGATGCAGTGTTCATGTTGGAAAACGTTTTGATAAGCAGAAATGGAACAGGGAGACAGAAAGAATGGATTTCTGAGCAGAAGCAGCAGCATGGCCACGTCAGTGGGTTTTGACACACTGGCTGTATAACTGCATAGTGTCAGTCTTACTGTGACAATAATATCTTCAACCAAGCCCATGCCTCATCCTACTCTGAGGTCCTGATATTTACTGGTGGTTGTCTTATTGGGTGTTAGGAACAGTTTACAGTATCTAATTCTGATGGTTCAGTGCTTGTGTGCACACCTGCACCCTGCGTGCTAAACAAGCACTTGGTACTTCTTACTTTCAAGAGGTCCTTCTTGAAAATTAATGTGTTCTTGTTATTAGCAGACAGTAGAGAATCCTGATGAGGAGGGCAATTAACCTTTCACATCTACTTTACATCCTTTTGTTGCCCCTAATAAAAACCCTATAGAACTTTCACATCCATCGTGGCCATACCTGTCCCTGAAGTTTTAGGACTCCAAACACTGGTGGTTTGTTTGTGTCCCTATCCCCAGGCTAACCCACTTCATTTGCTTGAGGCAAAAGGAGTGTGAGGAATTATAAAGATAACAATACTGGTAACTATAATCCTTCTGACTGTAGAAATTATATGAAAATATCTGAGGCCTGTGGTCGCCTCTCTGGGTCACAATGACTTGTGATACACTAGGACTGGAATGGTCAAGGGCTCTTTTGGTTAAGAAAGGTAATGGAGTGGGAACATGACTGAGCAATCCGGAACTATGAAAATAGGAAGTCAGGTGAGGACCCCTTCTGGAGCAGGATGGAGGCAGGACAGAGCAGCTGCCTCACGTCACAGCCAGCTGTGTGTTAGAAGCTCTGACCTCTGACTCGCATTCACAGTGTTGGCATCGAGGGCAACAGCAAGTCTGCAAGTCCAGGATGGAGCATGTGCCATGCTGGTATTAGGCCAAGTATGACTGGAACACTCCAGACAGTTTGGGGCTCAGGCCCAAGACCAGTGAGATTATCCCTCACTCAGAGCTGCTGGAACCCCTCCAGGTGGTGTGGTAGCAGGAGTTCTCTCATTAATGTGGGCAGGTAGCTAAATATTGATGGGGGAAAAGAGCAAAGGGATTTGGACTTCATATTTTATAGAACTTGGAAAGCCCCCTTTGGTAAGAAGCTTCCTGTTTAGCTTAATTTTCTAGAAGGCTAAAGCATTCATAGGTGTGTTTGCTCATTCTAGGAATCCATTGTGTCCTTAAAGATCATTGTGCCCTCAGCCCTCTGGACTCCATTCCTAGCCCTTTGGGAAGAGTCTCCCCAAAGTCCTGCTGGTCAGGTGCTGGGAGTGGAAGGTGCTTCCTGTGCTTCCACTTTAAGGCATGTGACCTGGAAGTCAGAATGACAGCAGAGAAGAAGAATCTGATTGACTAGTGGGAAGAACCAATGCAAGCCCATGAAATTTTAAAGCTACTGATTTGTTAGCTTATAGGAAAGCTAGTCCTTCCCAGCCCAAAGATATAAGCATGGGCTTAAAAAAGATCCAGCCCTTTTTTCCTTCTCTCTTTCTGCTTGAAGATGTGCTAGCCCCATTTGCCCTCATGCTGCATGGGCTGGCAGACGGATCATCTCCCAAGCACAGGCTTTGAGCAGCACCTGGACTGAACTACCTTTGATATGGGCTAAATCATGGAGCAGAACCCTTTCAACCCTAAATAAATCTTACTGCCACAGCATAAGCCCCTCCAAAAGTAGGTCCTATAAAATGCTTTTTATGCGACACTGCACCACACTGGCACCCACATCAGGGTTGGCATCAATGTCATACCTTCCTCTACACACCAATATTGGGAGCTACTGTGCATGGAGGGGCCTAGGACCCTCACACCAATTCCACCAATGTACTGCTTGGAAGACATTCATTAAAATTGAACTTCATTGAATAAGGAACCCCGCCCCAATGGATTTAGGGAGTTGGCTGGCATTCTTAATGGAAGTTGGCCGACAGCCTCCATTCTTAAAACTTACATCTACATTTTAAACACCTTGGAGCCAAAGCTGTCTTTCAGACCTGCTAAGTCATGATTTCTGGGGTGGAGCCTGGATATCAGTAGGTTTCAAGACTCCACCCAGGTGATTCCAACAGGCACCACAGTCAGAGTACAGGTAGATTACAGCCTTGCTACTTGAAATGTGGTCCAAGGACCATAGACAGTATTAGCACTACCTGTGAACCCACTAAAAATGAGGGTTTCCAGGAACCACCAGCCTTGCAGACTCAGGTTCTGCTGAATCACAAGGTCCACAAGTACATTATTTGCACATTAAAGCTTGATGAGGACCAGATGGGATGCTTTGGAATGGGGCCTAATAGGGCCTCATGATTAAAATTATCTCCATTAATGGAGAGCCCTGAATAATGTAAGAATAATGACCTGAGGTGAGGGCGCATGCTGAGAGCAATACCTTGAAAGCCTTTCAAAGTGCCTGCAAGTGTCTGGCTGACCTGTGTACCCTAACAGATAAACTTTCACAATGCCTGATTTCCCAGAGTCCTGAATAGTCAGAGGCTTTTTTGTTTCCGCTGAAAGTTTCATATGCGACAAGACAGCTCTAAGTGCTCTGTGTGTAACATCAGTTCGATCTTCAGGCCTGACCATGCTGCAGACATTACAATGCCCCTTTTGCAGAAACACCACGAGGTTAGAAACCTGTCCACAGTCACCAGCTATTCAGTGGTCCAGGAAGGATTTTGCTTTGCTCATAGCTGATGATTTATTTTTCCTGTGTTACCAAAAGTCAGCTTTCCGTTATAGTTTGCATTAAGGAGGGGTGAGGACCAAGGGCAGTAAGAAAAAGCTGTGCCCAGCAACAGTGCTGGGTCTTCTGGGTCCACCCCACTTACTAGCCTGGCCCTTGAAGGGGGGGGGCATTTCATTCCTATTTTGAGCCAGCCTGGAGCATCCTGTTAGCCCAGTGACAGGGACCAGCAAAGAAAACTTCCTGAGAACATAGCAGGGCAGCTGCTATGCCCAGAGCCTGCCAGTCTCCTCTCTGGTCCACAGTCACAGACAAGCAACCACAGAACAAGGCCATAACCATCACAGATGGGCAGCACCCCGAAGAATAAGAAACATCACCATCTTCCAGCCAGGGTGTCAGAACTAAAGCTTTATTTGAATGTTTCATTATTTTCAGAACATCACTGGCAACTAAAACTTGAATGCAAAAGGGCAACTTTTTATTATAACTGTAGAGTAAGTAAAATATAATCGAAAATGGAACTGTAACCATATATGCACTTTAAATATAAATATACACATTGACATCTCACAGGTATAAAAGTCATGCTCTATAAACACTCCATCCACAATTGCCTTTGCGGGGTACTGAGTTCCAGGATGGACCTGGAGGGCTTACATGTGTCCCATGAGTTACAGATATTTCCAGATAGCTCATGTAGGAACAACATATTCCAAATTAAAAAAAAAATGATCACAGAGCAACTTTTTAAAATATTTAGTATTTCTTTTGTTGTTCTACAAAGAATGAGCATTTCTGAAATATTTCAGTGAAACAAATATACTAGTTTAGGAATATGTACAATCTACTACTTTATGTTTCAAAAATGCAGGAAGATAAATTATATATCTGTTATTATATATATATGTATATAGTTTTGATCTGATGAACAATTCGGTATTGCTCTTGTGTTGGTCGTGCTGTATGGCATGCATGCCCAGGGCACGCCCATGGCTTGTCACTGGATGAAGGCTGGGTGGGGACAGCAGGGCCCTTGTGGAGCCCCATGCTAATTTCCAGAGTGCCATCTTCAAAGCAATATTTTGAGTTTTATAACTTACATTGCTAGCTCAAAAAACTTCTGCCCGGATGCAATGTAGGATGCACCCTCAAACACCACGACTACCTGTTCAGAACGGGGCCAGATCAATGGTAACACCATCTGGTTCAGTGGAACCAACTCTTCAAGCCCCGAACTGCCTGGGGAACTCCTGAAGGACTATTTGCCGCAGGCTTCAATACCCGAAGCTCTGTTCACAGGAAATGATCTCAGAACAGAGGCACAGGACTGAAGCATTGGTGGCCTTCCCGTGAACTCACAGGCAAAATGCAGAGGAATGAAAGGTGTCTTGAATGAGGTCACATTTTCAGTTTCTCAAATGGATGAAGCTCTAGACACTTAAAATGTAGACACTGGCTTGAGAGGGTGAAAAGCCGGTCTGACTTGTATCACTAGGAACAGGACTGCTGGCAGGGGGGTGGCTCACACTGGAATCTGACTTGTATCAGTAGGAACAGGATGGCTGGCAGGGATGGGGGCTCACACAAGAAGCCTCATGGACATTACAGCCAGTGGGAGATACCATATTTTATAGTTAGCAAAGTACCCACCCAAAACCTCTAACTCCCACTTTGACCATGAAGTTCTGAGGCTTTTTTCACTTAACCTATAGCCAAATTAAACATTGATAACATTTCTATGAGAACAGGAATAGGAGAACGGCAGACAAGTTGAAAGACACGTGTCCTAGCAAACCCGTCAACTGGATGTCATCATGGTGAAGGCTGTGGCACAGCTGTCTGGAACAGACAAGCGAGAGGGCACAGGCATTTGGACCTGAACAGGGCCTGGTTGCTTCCCCACTCACCTGCCCTGGGTTTGCTCCTGGCGGCCACGGTGGTGAGACCATAGAGCAAATGCTCTCAGAGCACCTCCCACACCACACACCTCCCAAGAGTGAGTTATTAGAAGGGCAGAAAGGACAAGACAAAGGCCTGGAAGGGTTAACTTAGCAATGTCAGGTGAGAGCTTCCCAGTCTCTGCTGCCTCAGCCCTGCTCAGGAGGGGCAGGTGTAGGGGAAAGGAGACCCCAAGAGGGTGTGTGCCATTATCCCACACTTGACAACTGTGCCTGGGCTGGTGCTGCTGCCCCCACAACCAAGGAGCTCCCTGTACAAGCCAGGCAGGCACTAGATTTGCTCTGCCTGCCCAGCGGTGACAGGCAGGGCTGCTGCGAGGAAGGTTCTGGAGTTGGGGCCAGAGTGGGTTGTGCTTACTGGAACAAGCAGGAGAATTTGCAGGCCCTGTCGGTGGGGATTTCGGGAAGCAGAGCCGTACCAGACTCGAGGGTGGCAGACTGACCAGAGTCAGGCGGGATCTGCCCCGGCTGTCTCCAGCCACCGTCCCGTCTCCACACCAGCAAGCGGGGACCGGCAGTGGCTGTAATTCAGTTTGAGGGATTAGGAGGCACACAAGATCAATAGGAGAAAAAAGATAATTGTTTCCAGAATGAACACTCTGTTGAACAGCTCTTAGGAAACACTTATAATGGAACATGCAAGATAATTTGCTATTACTTTGAAGACATTTTCCGGGAATATACTGTGATAGATGGGTCATCAAAAAAACACAGTGAAGAACTTCTGTTTCAAAATATTTCAAGAAGGTGCAAAGTGTGGCATAGATATGTCTGTATTATTTAGAAAATGGATGTGCTTCTTGTCTTCAGATGGCCTTTGTTGGCTGTTATCCAGCCTGATACAGATCTAGTTATTCAAAAGGATAACACCACGTGGAGGACAACAGAAAGGTCTAAAAATAGCTACCTTAATTATTTTTATTTAAAATCTCAGGGCTGGAGGAAGGTATACCCTTCCTGGGTTAAAGGGGGGAAACGTCACAAGTGAAACCCCCTA
This sequence comes from Rhynchonycteris naso, assembly GCA_037038555.1. Lineage (NCBI taxonomy): Eukaryota > Metazoa > Chordata > Mammalia > Chiroptera > Emballonuridae > Rhynchonycteris > Rhynchonycteris naso. The sequence goes on along the minus strand of CM072996.1, from coordinate 95,191,256 downwards.
AGGACACCGCCCAGGAGCATCACGGGGTTTCCATATCCACACTCAGACGCTGCAGAATATCTGACCGCGCAGCACACACTTAGTGGACTCCTCCTTGTATGTGAAAAGAAATATTCTAAAAGGTGAAACCGCTCCCTGCTATGGAGGTCTAGTGAGGTGAGTGCCTCCCCTCAGGGAAGCCTGGCTCATGGGTCAGCAGGGAGTAGGGAGTGAGCCTCCTCTGGGGGAGGTGTGTTCCCTTATTCTAAGTCAGTTAAAGAACTGTGAAATAAAGCAACTTTGGCCTGGTCTTCTCATCTCCTCACATCTCTCCCCTCTCCCAAGGGCGGCATTGGCTTCTGAGCAGAAGGAAAGTCCTGGCTGCAGCTGCAGGTTAACATGCTCAGGCACACATGCAGGTGACAGTCACTCCCCTCGGCTCACACACACTACCTCCCAACGACTCATAAAACCTTCAAAGACCACCGGCCCCTCCCAGCTCCCTGCAATACCGAGCATGTTTTAACTGGCCGGCCGGCAGAGTCCCTGATTCTGGAGAGGGGGACTTATTGGTAGTGGTATAAAATGACCTCTTAAGAACAACAGGACGCATCTCAGTCACAATGCAATAGTGAACATGTGGGCATCTTACATGCTGCCCTGACGATGTGGGTGTCACGTGGAGGGGAGGCGAGGTGACGGGACATACGAGGGGCCTTCACATGACCACGCACTTGCCCTTGAGCTTCTCTTTCCGCTTCTGCTGCTTGCTCTTCTTCCCATCAATCTGGAGGCTCACGGTCCTGCGCTTCTCCAGGTTGAGCAGCTCCTGGAAGAGCTCCTTCACATTGTGGTTGAGCTTGGCCGAGGTCTCCATGAAGGCGCACTTCCACTTACGGGCCAGGGCCTCCGCCTCGCTGCTCTCCACCTCCCGGTTCGGGTTCTCGTCACACTTGTTCCCCACCAGCATGATGGGGATGCTTTCCACGTCCCCTTTGATCTCGCAGATTTGTTCGTAGATGGGTTTCAGCTCTTCTAAGGACTGCCGGCTAGTGATGGAGTATACCAGGATGAAGGCATGCCCTTTGGAGATGGACAGCCGCTGCATGGCGGGGAACTGGTGGCTGCCTGTGGTGTCCGTGATCTGCAGTGTGCAGATGCTCTTGTCACAGCTGATGACCTGCCGGTAGGTGTCTTCCACAGTGGGGATGTAGCTCTCCCGGAATGTGCCTTTCACAAACCTCAACACGAGGGAGCTCTTGCCAACACCACCTGCCCCGAATACGGCCACCCGGTAATCATTGCTCTGTTCCGGCATGTTGCTTAAGGGCTTCTCTGTCAACCAGAAAGCACCTAGCAGAGGAACCAGATGTTTGAGAAAATTAATAAAAAGAATCTTGAAGGAGATTACTTGGACTCCTTCACCCTCCTTTGATAGCTCATAAATATATATAAAGTTTGCTTTCACTCTCCCAACATCAAACTTTCATTTCAAAAATTCTTCAATTCTAAATTCAATATGTGTAGTCAATCCCCAGTTTCTAAAGTGGCAGACAATCTGCTCAGTGGCCCACTGAGCTGGTCTATCTCTCCTTATTGGACCATGACCTGAGCATCTTTGCTCACATACGCACCATCCACCCAGAAGAATGCCAAGTCAGCCCAAGGGAGGCAGAATCAAAAAAAGGTGATGGGACAAACAGCAACTCACTCCCCACCCTGCACCAACACATACACACATACACAATCGCAGCCTGTCTCCCTGGTTTTCTTACCTGACATTCTGTAAATACCCAGTACACTACTCCTAATGTGTGATTTATTTTTTTTACAAGCAGGGGAGAGGGAGGAGAAGACTATTAATATTTATTCACCATCCATATTAATTCATGAAATCCTCACCACCTGGCAGTTGGTGTCATTATAACTTTTGCACAACAAAAAACTCAAAAACATTAGTATGCAAAGACACATGTACCCTCATATTCATCGCAGGATTATTCACAATGGCTAAGACATGGAAAACAATAAAAGTGTCCCCCGATAGAGGATTGGAGAAAGGAAATGTGGTGCATATATACAATGAAATACTACCCAGCCATAAGAAATAATGATAAATTGCTATTTACAACAACATAGATGGGCCTTGATAACATTATACTGAGTGAAACAAGTAAATCAGAAAAAGCTCAGAACTGGATGATTTCACACATAGGTGGGATATAAAACTGAGACTCATAGACATAAATAAAAGTGAAGTGGTCACCCAGGGGAGAGGGGTGAAGGAGGAGGAGAGTAAAGAGGGACAAATATATGGTGATGGAAAAAGATTTGACTTTTGGTTATGGGCACAGAACACAATCAACAGTTGAAATGCTATAGAAATGTTCACCCGAAACCTATGTACTCTTATTGATCAATGTCATCCCATTAAACTTACTTTCTAAATTAAAAAAAAAAAAAAGAACTTAGTCCAGGTGCCACTGCCAAGATCTCTGCCTATTGTCAGTAGGCACCAGGCAAGGGGGTCACAAAGGAGCAGTAAGGAGAGCAAGGAAAAACTGGAGAGAAGATGACACAACACTGAGGGAGCCAAAAATGTCCAAAAGACAAAAAGACAATGAGTACATGCAGCTAAAGCAGTGCTAAAGGGTAATTATAACTATAGACACCTACATTAAATGAGAACAAAGATCTGAAATCAGTAATGTAATCTTCCACCTTAGAAGAAGAAAGAACTAAACCCAAAGAAAGAAGAATGAAGAAAAAATTAGATTACAGTGAATATTAATAAAATAATGAATATAAACCCAATAAAAGCTAAATTAATAAAACCAAAATGTGGTTCTTTGAAAATATCAATAAAATTAACAAAAAGTTAAACTGACACTGTCCCTACAAAAATGAGGAAAAGACTCAAGTTACTAAAATAAGTAATAAAAGAGGAGACATTACTATTGACTTCACAGAAATAAAAATTATGAGATTACAGGTACTTTAATCACTATATGCCAACAAATTGTATATAACTTAGATGAAACAGACACTAACTATCAAAGTCAATTCAAGAAGAAATAAAAAATATCAATAAACTTAGATGAAGATATTAAATTCGTTATCAAAAAACTACCCACAAAGAAAAGTCAAGATCCAGGAGAGAATATTTCTCACCCTTCCTGAATCCAATATTACCCTGATACCAATGCCAGACAAAAACATCACAAGGAAACTACAGACCAGTATCTCTTATAAATATAGATAAGAAGATTCTCAGCAAAATACTAGAAAATTTAATTCATCAATGTATATAAAGAATTATACATCATAAGCTAGTGAGATATATCTAAGGAATTCAAAGTTGGTTTAACATCCAAAAATTAATACAGTGTACCTTATCAATAAACTAAAGGACAAAACTATGATAATTTTAGTAGATATAAAAAAATGACAAATTTAGCACCCAATCATAAATAAAATAAACTTGAATCAGGAATAGAAGGGAACTTAATCAAATAAAGGACATATAATTTAAAATCCAGAGCTAAAGTAATACTTAATGGTTAAAGGACTGAATTTTCTCTCCTTACATTTAAAAATGTGTGTGTGTGTGTGTGTGTGTGTGTGTGTGTGTGTGTGTGTCCACTGTTACAGTTTCTATTCAACATTTTTACAGGAGGTTTTAGCCTGGAGAATTGGGGGGTGGGGGAAGAAATAAATAAAAGCTATCTATCTCTATAAAGGGAAAGGAAGAAGTAAAACTTATCTTTTTGCAGATGACATGACCTTGTCTATAGAAAATCCTAAGAAATTCAATAAAAATATTAAACTATTTCAGGAAGGTTTTAGAATACAAGATCCATATAAAAATCAACCATGTTTCTATACATGTCCATTGAACAACCTGACAGTGAAATTAGACACCAATCCCATTTACAATATAATAAAAAAATAAGATACCTAGCAATAAATTTAACTAAGAATATAAAACTTATACTCTGAAAATTTGCAATATTGTTAAAAATATTTAAGACTTAAAATAATGGAAAGACTCATGTTTATATGTCTGAGGACTTAACAGTATTAAAATGACAATACAGGTAGTCTTCAAATAATGTCATTTCATCCAATGTCCTTTCATTATCACATTGGTAAAATGTTGAAGTGTTTGTATCAATTAGCCTAAGGATAAATGCTTTTGTTATACATCACTTCACTGCAGTTCCAAGAACCCACTGATGATATTAAGTGAGGACTTCTGTATTCCCCAAATCATTTACAGATTCAATCAATCCTTAGAAAAAATGCCCAACTGACTACTTTACAAAAATTGACAAGCTGAACTCAAATTTATATGAAAATTCAAGTGGCTCAGAACAGTCAAAACAATGTTGAGTAACAAAAAATTAAAAGTTGGAGAACACATATTTCTTGAGTTTAAACTCACTACAAAGCTACAACAATCAAGACAATGTTGCGCTGGCATAGGAGAGACATATAAATGAATGGAAAAATTCAGAATCCAGAACTAAAACATCACATTTAAAGCCATTGAATTTTTGACAAGGTTACCAAGAAGATTTGATGTAGAGAGAATAAATAGCCTTTTCAACAAATGATGCTGGGACAACTGGATGCCCATATGCAAAGGAATAAAGTTGGACCCCCTCCCTTACACCATATAGAGAAATTAACTCCAAATGGATCAAAGATCTAAATGTAAGACTAAAACTCTCAGAAGAAACTATAGGCATATATATTTATATCACCTTTGATTTGGCAATGGTTTCTTAAATGTGATACCAACAGCGTAAGCATCAAGATCAAGAATAGGTAAACTTGACTTGACCAAACTTAAAAAACTATGCATCAGAAGGCACTATTAAGAAAGTAAAAATACAGCCCACAGAATGGGAGAACATTTTTGCCTATCACATATCTGGTAAGGGGTTGATTCCAGAATATATAAAGAACTCCTATAATTCAACAATAACAAAATAAAATTTTTTAATGGAGAAAGAACTTGAATACACATTTCTCCAAAGAAGCTATACAAATGGCCAATAAGCACATGAAGAGATGCTCAATGTCATGAGTTATTAGGAAAATGCAAATCAAAACCACAATGAAATACCACTTCACACCCATCAGAACCCTATACTAAACAAATCAACTAAACCCAGAATATAACAACTGTAGACAAAGATGTGGAGAGACTGGAATCCTTGCGTTTTGCTAGTCTGGATGTCAAATGGCACAGCTGCCTCAAAACATAGTCTACCACTTCTTCCCAAAGTTAAACACAGAATCACTGTAAGACCCAGCAGTTTCCCTTCTAAGCAAACCCCACTGAGAAATTAAAACAGCCACACAAAAAACTGTCCAGGAATGTTCATAGCAACATTATTCACAATAGCCAAAAAATGAAAACAATGCAAATGTCCACCAAGTAGTATATGGGTAAGTAGTATGTGGTATAGCCATACAATGAAATATTATTCAGCAATAAAAAGTGTGAGGGATTCGTGTGTGCTACAGCATGGATGACTCTTGAAAATATCATGGTCAATGAAAGATGCCAGTAACAAAAGATCGCACAGACTGACTGCATTTTGATGAAATGTGCAGAACTGTAAAATCTATAAAGACAGAAAATATATTTGTGGTTGCCTACGGATGAGACTGAGTGGGCATTCTGGGGGAAATGGAAAGTGACCAATTAATGGGCACAGGGTTTTCTCTGGAGTGATATGAGTGTTCTAAAACTGATATGAGGGCTTCATGACGGCACAACCCTACGAATAGGCTAAAAACTACTGAATTGTAGAATTTAATTGGGTGAGTTCTATTTCAGTAAAGTTTTTATTTAAAAATAATAACAGAAGACCTCAGGAGGGGCAGTGACCTAGTGTGCCTGATGCCACTGTCTGCTGATTCGGAAACTGAGTCACAACTACGGAGCAGAGACCCCAGCATGAGAAACCTGGTAAAGGTAATAGTCTCACCATTGTTCCTAATAAGCAGATAATAAAAGTAACCCACAGAGTCACTGTAGAAACGATAGAAAAGAATAGAGTATTCACACCATAAAATCTATGTATTGAGTGAATACCTAGTCACACAAGAAGAAAATGCAAGACCGAGAACGAACATGCAGCAACCTGGTGGAATCTGACAGCTGAGAGGCAAGAGGCACAAGACCCGTGGGCTGCTAGAAACCTTGTGAGTCTGCCCGCTGGTGGCTCCAAAGCTGTTCACGCTGGGCTAAGGCACTGGTCCAGGTTATTTTGAATACTTGGGATTCTTTTAAAATTATGGAAATACAAACCTTGAAAGGAGCCATCAAAATTGGGACATCCAACAGGATTCACTCTCCAATTCCACTTTTAAAATCCTACTCTGTTAGATATGGTGTATGATAGAAATGGAAAATAAGGTTTTGATTTTGGAGAATAGGAGGTAAGTGAAGGCTGATGAACTTTCAGGGAAATGATTTGTTGGGGATGGGGGGTGAAGAGAACTGAAGTCACTTTGCAGCACCAGGCTTGAAAGCAATGGGAATGGGTGGGTTGACTAGAAAGACAAGAAGTGCACATTTCTTTTTAAAGAGACGTGGGGATTAAGGAAAGGAGGAGAGACAACCAGTACAGGGTAACGTAAGGGTTGAACGAATCAGAGAGATTACCTGCAGAGATCTGGTGATGGATATCCAAAGGAGCAAACCTGAAAGAAGGCAGGAGCCACTGGAAGCCAGGATGCCCACAGCAGGTCTGTCTTCAAAGGAAGAAGAAAGGGTAGGTTACAAGCTCAGGTAGCCCTGACAAAACCTATTGAAACCAACCCAAACCACGCCTGCTGTCTCAGCTTAAAAGCTGTAAAACAAACAAACAAAAATAAATGGCATAATACATGTATTTTTTTAAAAAGAGAGATTATAAAAGCCTTTTTTATTCATACCCAGGGCCCTTCCATCAATAGCCCCAACATCTCTTTCCAGATATAACTACTGTTAAAAAGGATGAAAACTCAGTTGTCATTTCCTGGTGCTCACCATTATAATTTTAAACAATACCTTCATTGCTTAAATAATAGATCTTAATGGTTTTGTTTTGTTTTGTTTTTTGTGACTGAGACAGAAAGGACAGATAGGAAGAGACAGACAGACAGACAGGAAGGGAGAGATGAGAGGCATCAATTCTTCATTGTGACACCCTAGTTGTTCATTGATTGCTTTCTCATATGTGCCTTGACTGGGGGGCGATAGCAGACCGAGTGACCCCTTGCTCAAGCCGATGACCTTGGGTTCAAGCTGGTGAGCCTTGCTCCAACCATATAAGCCCATGCTCAAGCCGGTGACCTCGGGGTTTTGAACCTGGATCCTTTGCGTCCTAGTCCGAGGCTTTATCTACTATGCCACCGCCTGGTCAGGCATGCCTTTTTTATTTTTATTTTTTTCAAGTATAGTTGACATACAATGTTAGATTTGTTTTTGGTGTATAACATAGTGATTAGACATTTAAATAACTTACAAAATGATCACCCCAATACTTAATGTCTTGACTTACTGACTTTAGGCCATATTATCTATTCTGCAAAATTAGCACAATTTCCTCCCTTCACTGCCTAATTTCTGTTATGTATGCTATATTTTTTTAGGCATGTACCAGCATTTAACTTTTCCAGTTATTATGTTCACAACTTGTCCTAAATTTTAAAATTTTCTTCTGTGCTTCTTCCACAGGTTGCCTCTAAAACCTATCAATAAACTGAATAAAGAGGAATTTGTCAAGATTTTCTGCTATAGACGAGGATAGTAGGATTGGACCCACCAGGAGGGAAAGGTCATCTCTCATCAAACGTCTCTGATTAAATTACAATTTATAATTTTCTGTGTCAGTTAAGTATAAATATGAAAGTTCATTTCTGGATGTAAATTCTATTCCCTTGGTCTACACTACGTATCTCTCTTTATGCCAGCATCACACCTATTTTGTCTACTATAGCTTTGTAGTAGTTTTAAAATTAGTAAGTGTGAAGCTGCCAGCTTCATTCTTTTTCAAGATTGTTTGGCTATTGGGGGCCCCTTGCAACTTTGTGCAAATAACTAAACTAGATTAATCAAAATTACATCATTTATGCAACAAAAGATATTTTCAAAAAATCTAAACAAGACTATACACAATGGGAGAAAATATATATATTAATAATCTAGTTATTTAAAAAAAAGAATCTAGTTATTGGCTCAGGGTGGTTGGCTCAGTGGTAGAGCATTGGCCTGGTATGTGGAGGTCCCAGGTTCAATTTCTGGCCAGGGCACACAGGAGAAGCATCCATCTGCTTTTCCATCTTTCCCCCTCTCCTTTCTTTCTGTCTCTCTCTTCCCTCCTGCAGCCAAGGCTCTATTGAAGCAAAGTTGGCCCGGGTGCTGAGGACGGCTCCATGGCCTCTGCCTCAGGTGCTAGAATGGCTGCATTTGCAATGGAGCAATGCCCCAGATGGGCAGAGCATCGTCCCCTCGTGGGCATGCCAGGTGGATCCCAGTCAGGCACATGCACACATGCACGAGTCTGTCTCTCTGCCTCCCCACTTCTCATTTCAGAAAAATACACACACACACAGAATCTAGTATCTAAAATACCTAGAAAACTCTTACAACTGAATAACAGAAAGAAAACCAACTAAAAAATGAATGACTTTGAATACACATTTCTTTAAAGAAGAAACACAAATGACTAATAAGCACATTAAAAGATGCTCATGATTAGTCATCAGGGAAACACTAATCAAGACCGCAGATCTGCCACCTCACACTGACTAGGATGGCTACTATTAAAAAAAAATACATAAAAACAAAAATGAATAGAAAAATAATAAAACGAGTGTTACGCAAGATGTGGAGAAATTAGAATCCTTGTGCATTGCTGGTAGAAATATAAAACAGTACAGCATCTATCTGTGAAGGTAAAGTTAAACATAGTATTACCATGTAATACTGCAATTTACTCTTAGATAGATATCCAAAATAATTTAAACAGTATGTAATTGATACATAGATATATAACTGAAGAGATATTTGTCTATCCATGTTCATAACAGCACTATTCATAATAGCCAAAAGGTAGAAACAACCCCAGTGCCCATCAATTTGGATAAACAAAATGTGGCGTATTATACATACAATAGACCATTGTTCAGCCTTAAAAGGGAAGACACACAGTACAACGTGGATAAACCTGGAAGACATCTGAGTGAAGTAAGCTAGACACACAAAAACAACATATACTGTATGATTCTGTTTTTATGAGGTGCCGAGAGTAGTTAAAATAATAGAGAGAAAGCAGAATGTCAACTGACAGGTGTTGTGGAGAGGGGGAGTGGATGTTAGTGTTAATGTGCTTAACACCACGCACTGGTACACTTAAAAGTGATAAAGAGGGAGCCTGACCAAGCAGTGGTGCAGTAGATAGAGCATCAGACTGAGACACAGAAGATGAAGGTTTGAAACACTGAGGTCGCCAGCTTGAGCATGGGCTCACCAGCATGTGGTTGCTGGCTTGAGTGTTGGATCATAGATGTGACCCCATGGTCACTGGCTTGAGTAAGGGTCACTCGCTCTGCTGTAACCCCCCAGTCAAGGCACATATGAGAAAGCAATCAATGAACAACTAAGGTGCTGCAACAAAGAATTGATGCTTCTCGCCTGACCAGGCGGTGGCGCAATAGAGCGTCGGACTGGGATGCGGAAGATCCAGATTTGAGACCCCGAGCTCGCCAGCTTGAGCGTGGGCCCATCTGGCTTGAGCAAAAGCTCGCCAGCTTGGACCCAAGGTCGCTGGCTCCAGCAAGGGGTGGCTCGGTCTGCTGAAGGCCTGTGGTCAAGGCACATGTGAGAAAGCAATCAATGAACAACTATGGTGTCTCAATGGCAACGAAAAACTAATGAGTGATGCTTCTCAACTCTCTCCGTTCCTGTCTGTCCCTATCTATCCCTCTCTCTGACTCTCTCTCTGTCCTTGTAAAAAAAAAAAAGAATTGATGCTTCTCATCTCTCTCTCTTTCTGTCTGTTCCTATCTGTCCCCCTCTGTGTTAAAAATATTTTTTAAAAAAAGTGATAAAGAGGGAAAAATCTTTTTTTTTTCAAAATTTATTTTATTTTTATTTTATTCATTTTTAGAGAGGAGACACAGAGTGAGAGAGAGAGAGAGAGAGAGAGAGAGAGAGAGAGAGAGAGAGAGAAAGAGAGAAAGGGGGAAGGAGCTGGAAGCATCAACTCCCATATGTGCCTTGACCGAACCAGTGCAGGGTTTTGAACTGGCGACCTCAGTGTTCCCAGGTTGACGCTTTATCCACTGCGCCACCACAGGTCAGGCAAAAGGGAAAAATCTTAAGTTACATATATTTCACCACAGTAAAAACACGTGATCATAATGAAGACATTTTTAGCAATAAAACTATGAATTAAAGGCCACACTCAAAAAGTGAGCACAATTAGCATCCCTCTCACACAACAGAAGCGATAAGGGTGGAACAGGAGCTGACAGGAGCCAAAAGTATCTAATGTCCTGAGGAAGCCAATTAAAAGTGGTACCTCCCTCCTGGACCTGATTTCCTGTTGTATTCATGGCAATGTGAAACTTCACTCCTGGCCCCAGCGTTTAAACTAAACCTGCAGGTGGCACTGACATGGTATGCTCTGGCTGTCTAAAATGTGGCCAGTCACCTTGTGCTAAATTTTGCACACTTAGTATAAAAAGGAATGTTAAATATCTCATTCATATTTTTAATATTGTTTACAAGTTGAAATGATCATACATATACACATTGGTTAAAATATTTAAATTAACTTTACCTGTGTCTTTTTACGCTTTTAAGTGCAGTTACTAGAAAATGCAAAGTGACATGTGTCATTAACATTGTATATTTCCTGGTCTACATTGCTCTAGAACATAAAAACGAACTCTATTATTTTTTAGCAAAGTTTAACAATACATCATACTTAATCTACTATATCACAAAATTTAACTAAATTTGACTCTTTTTTAATGCTTAATATCCTCTTATTGTGGAAGGAGAAAAGCCACAAGCTGTTAGAAAAAGACTTAAGTTACCTGCTGTGGGAATATATATATAATACAGCGAATATGTGGTGACAAACTAAAATGCATTCCTTAATAATAGAAAATAAATAGAAAACTATGCTGACAGTTTGAATAAGCTGGCATTGAAAATTTTACACAGGAGACACTGGCTGACCAGTTGAGCAAAAGTATGAATGAGCCAAACACATTACAAAGCCTGCCTCCGTTCTGTTATTTGCTGAAATAATTCCATTTCAGTAATAGATGCTTTGGCACATTGACTCTCAGTATTTATTTTTTTACTGAATTTATTAGAGTGACATTGGTTTGCAAAATTATACAGGTTTCCACAAATCATCTCTGCACATGGCATCATGCACCCATCACCCCAAGCAAAGTCTCTTTCTGTCCCCATTCCCCCACCACTGCCCACCTCCACCTAGGCCCCCACTCCCCTTCCCTTTTGGCTATCACCACACTGTTGTCTGTGTGTTTTATAAATATTATTTGCTTAATCCCTTCACCTTTCATCCAGTCCCTGCACTTTCCTTCCCTTCCCCTCTGACGGCTGTCCATCTGTTCCCAGTGTCCATTCCTCTGTTTCTATTTTGTTCATCCGTTTATTTTGTTTGAGTCCACATAGAAGTGAGATCATATGGTATTTGTCTTTCTCTGACTGATTTATTTGACTTAGTGCAATAATCTCCAGGGCCATCCATGCTATTTTTTTTACTTATGTTTTCACCTCCACACCACTTGAATCAGTGCCCCGAAGGAAAGAATCATTCACCAGCCTGTGGAGGCACTGACCTAACACGGACACGTCAGAAATACTGAGCACACACTGCTGCCTACACACATCTTTGGGAGACAACCAAGGAAAAACATACCAGGGAGATACACGAACTCTTTAAAGAAACAAAATAAAATTCTGAAATCTACACATATGAGTAACCACTCATAGGATGACAAGGTCAACTGGAAATTTAAAAATCATGAAAGGATATGTGGTAGCATTACAGAGACAGAGCCAGAAGAGAATAAATTTATTGCACCATTTATCAGTTGTTTCAGAAAAGAAGTTGTAACCAAAATTAGGCAGGAACTATTGGGTATTGCTCTCTTGGATATTTTATTTATTTGTAATATATAGAAAAGGCCTTTGAACTATAGTAAGTTGTTTACACTAACTTATATGGAGATAAGGAGGAACCACAATAATATTTTCTATCACATGCTGATTTCACCAGTTATCTTGGGAAAAAGAAAATACAAGTGTTGCAGAACTAAAGGGCTCACATTGTATGTTTTTTTCTTTTATAAAAAAGTAACTGTTCTGGTTCGATTCCCGGCCAGGGCACACAGGAGAAGTGCCCATCTGCTTCTCCTCTCCTTTCTATCTCTCTCCTCCCCACCTGCAGCCAAGGCTCCACTGTAGTAATGTTGGCAAGGGCACTGAGGACAGCTCCATGGCCTCCACCTCAGGTGCTAGAATGGCTCTGGCCAAAGCGGAGAAGCACCCCAGATGGGCAGAGCATCGCCCCCTGTTGGGTATGTTGGTGGATCCCGTTAGGGAGCATGCGGGAGTCTGTCTCTCTGCCTCCCCATTTCTCATGTCAGAAAAAAAAGGAAAAAAAAGCAATTGTTCTAAATTCATTACCATCTTCTGTGTGGCATGTGGCTTTCAGTAGTATACCATAGAGCAGGTATTTTTATAAAGAATGCACCCCTCCTCAATCCCTGTAATATAAAGGTGACGTTTAAGTACAAGTTGGGGACACAGTACACGCTTATAGAGACAGGATTTTTTTTAAAGGATGTATAAAAATGCTTCCACCAATACATGATTTTTTGCCCAAAGCAATGTTAATGTGTCCCTAAAATTTTTCCTATTTGCATAATTAAAAACTTAAAAATAATTTTTTTTATCATTTTAAAGTTCTTCCAATGAAGGACTGCCATGGATGTGGGTGCATTAGATAAAAAGAAAATCAAAGCACTCTCTTTCAGTTACGTTTGACATCATGTGCTATGGACATCAGAGGTGACAAGAGGCCAGGGAAGGACTTGCTGGAAAGTTGCCACCTGAACAAAGATTGGAGAGTTGACAGAGGGAAGCCTGGATGCCTGGGGATGAAATCCCAGGCAGGAGAACGGCAGGTGCGAACACAGGTGCTGGCGTGACTTGTTCTTGAAGAACAGGAGATTTGAACACAGGGAGGAAGAAAAGCAGATGAGGCCAGAAAAGCAAAGGGCAGGGGACAGGCAGGTGGTGCATAGGAGCTTTCATTGCGAAAAGGACAAGGGGACACTGAGCACTTGAGTAGAGACGTGACAGACCTGACTTCTGCTGTCCTGGGACCTCCTGAGCACTCTGATGGACAGGATTGGGAGCAGGAGAGTCCTCTGGAGGGCCCAGCTTGAGTGAGGTGGTGACAGGTGAGGTGGGTGGACGCCAGTGCTCCTAATTAGCTCACCTATAAGACAGCCTCACACCTCCATCTTTGTTATGCGTCCCCCCATCTGCAAAACTCACCCTCCCACTGGTGTCATCTGGTCCCACGACTTTGGATATCAATCATATGCTAATGCCTCCCACTGCATGCCCACGGCCAGGCCTCTCTCCTAAGCTGCAGGCTCACATGGTCCCCTCTCGCCTGCATGCTGCCACCTGCATGCCTTGGCAACAACCAGAAAACAACATATGCATAAGAGAACTCCCCTCATGACCCAAAACTGTTCCCCCTCTCTACCACAGTTTATGGCAACCTCCTCTTTCCAGTCGTCCAGGCCTAAACTCTCAGGGTCCCCCTGAATCCCTCTTCTTTCAAGTGTGTAAGTGATATCTTCAACACATGTCCAAACCTAACCATGAGTCATCTTCCCCGTTGTCCCCATGCTCTCCAAACGACTGTCACACCTCTCACCTGGATCCCTGCAGGAGCCTCTTAAGTGGTCAGCTTGCTTCAGGCCTTGAGACCCTCCCAACAAACTCCCCACCCAGGCACCAGATCACATCATCCCTGTGCTCAAAACCCTCCATCTGCCACCCGATTGCCCCGAGAATAACAGCGCAAGGGCTCTGCCCCACCCACACCTGTACCCTCACTTCCTACTGTTTTTCCCTCTCCTACTACACTGTGCAACGTTGGTCCCCTCAGTGTCCCTGGCCACACCTGGCATGCTTTTCTGCCTCCAAGCCCTGTACTACTGGCTGTTCCTTCCACCTGTCTCACTCTTCCTCCCACCTTCCAGGGGCCATTGTTCCACTATCACCGTCTCAATGAGAACTTCTCTGACCACCCCATTTCAAAGTACAATCCCATCCTCAATCCTGGGAAGAGTCTGTGACCTCTTCCTGCTTTATTTTTTTTTTTCCATAGAACAAATTCCTTTCTGACATACTATGTATTTTTCATTTGTAAAATGTGTGTTTTAATTCCACTGTATTTTAAGCTCTATGGGGGTTTTTCAATCTGTCTTGTTCACTGGTGTCTCCCTAACGCTTGAATACTGCCGCCCCCTGGGACATGCACAGCAAAAATCCGCTTGGTGCGTGAATGAGTCTGCATTTTATTTCTAATGAACAGACTGGGAAAGCCAGACTAAGTGGCTTGCGTGAATGGAGGCATTGGGCATCATCTCCACTTGGCCACGCTTCTGTGGTTCTTATCTATACTTCAGTGGGCTGTGGGACCTCACATGTGGCTTCTATCCTTCAGCCACAAGGATGAGCATAGACCATGCCACTCTTTCAATGAGAGGGCAGTGTTGTTCTTGGGGATGTCCTTTCCACAGCTCTCTGCTGTGTCACAGTACTAACAAAGCCAGAGCAAGACCACACGCAGGCCCTGTGAAGGCGGAGCCCTCCTATTATCAGAAGGAGGGTTGCATGACCCCCACAGCCAGTAAGGGACAAAGCAATGAAGTGAGGCTGGAAAGAGGGCATGGCCAAGACCACATGGGCTCTCAGGGGGCAGCACACAGCCTCTGAAGGGGTCTGGTTTCAACACAGGAAGTGGACAAGAAGTCTACTGTAGCAAATCAAGCCCAAAATGGACAGTTTAGACTAGGCTGGTGGCAGAGATGATGGGATACCCATTAGTGATGGTTGTTGGGGGAAGACATTAAGATGCAGAGTGAGGAGAGCCAAGTGTCCAGAAAAGCTTGTAGGGCTTCCAGCTGGTAGAACTGGATAGATGGGATGAGATCATTTAGTGAGAGACATGCTCTGTCTTTGTTGGACAAAGGTCAGGTTTTAGGGAGAGACATGCGCTGGATTTTCAGCAGATGGAGTTACGAATGTCTTGGATAGTGGAGGGCTCACATCTAGTGGGCAGGATAATGTGCCATTGAGCCAGCTGCAGCATCTGAGATCAGAATGCATAGGGGGAGTCCCCTGCATTGAGGTCGGGACTAGAGCCCAGTCTGTGGATGGGATGGCTTGTGAGAACAAAAGGGCAGAGGACTTAGACACGGCCTCAGCAGACTCCAAATGTCATGTTTGGAAAGGCAGTGGACCTGCAAAGAATTAAAAGAAGGGGTAGCCTGAGATTAGAAGCAACCGTACTGAAGGGCCATGTATGAAAGCCAAGGGAAGTAAGGACTTCTAAAAGGACAGAGGGCTCACGAGTGAGGACTGGGGCCAAGAGCAGAAGTATAGCAAGAACAGGACAGCATCCTTGGTTGGGGGGCAATGACAGTCACTAGTGAGAGCGAGAGCCATTGCCACAGCAATGGGTGGAAGCTACACTGCAGTCAGTTGGGGGTGAACATGAGATGGAGAATGTGGCATGGGCAGCTTAGACGAGTTCCTGAGACTTTAGTTGTGAACTGGAGGAAAGCCTATGAATTGGCAGCTGAGTGGTACTTACTATGAATTTTTAAAGGGTTATTTTAAATTAACATTAAAAACACAGAAGGCATGAATACGTATAAATGTTAATGGAAAGGTAACAACTGACTAGAATTAGCAAGATAAAACATAAGTTCCAGGAGCGGTTCAAAAAGAAGTTGAGCAAGTGTACTGCAAAGATGGGGTGCTGTGGTCAGAGAAGGGATATCTTATGGTCCCTCTGGAAATGGGAGACCTTTCCAGTGCTGAAAAGATCCCCTGTGACGTGGCTGTGACGCTTAAGAGGAATAGAGGAAAAGATTCAAAGGAATGACATTTGAATGTTGGGTAAGAAAGAAGACTAGCCATTGCTGGTTGGTTCAGCGGTAGAGTGTCAGCCTGGCATGTGGAAGTCTCGGGTTTGATTCCAGGTCAGGCACACAGGAGAGGTGACCATCAGCTTCTCCACCCCTCCCTTTCTCTTTCTCTCTTTCTCCTCTCTCTCTCTCTTCCTCTCCTGCAGCCATAGCTTAAACAGTTTGAGCAAGTTGGCCCTGGACACTGAGGATGGCTCCATGGTCTTGCCTCAGGTGTAAAACAACTTGGTCGCTGAGAAACGAAGCAGTGGCCTCAGATGGGCAGAGCATTGCCCGGTAGGGGGCTTGCCAGGTGGATCCCGGTTGGGACTCATGTGGGAATCTGTCCCTGCCTCCAAAAAGAAGGAAGACTAAACCAAAGCCCTTGATGAGCAAAAGAATATTCAGGAGGTCAGGAGGTGATGAAGTGAAAAGGCTAGGACAGTGGTTGGCAAACTCATCAGTCAACAGAGCCAAATATCAACTGTACAATGATTGAAATTTTTTTTGAAAGCCAAATTTTTTAAACTTAAACAATATAGGTAGGTACATTCCTTATCAAGGTAGCACCCGCATGTGGTATTTTGTGGAAGAGCCACACTCAAGGGGCCAAAGAGCCACATATAGCTCGCGAGCAACGGTTTGCCAACCACTGGGCTAGGGCATCCATTCAGGAGCCATGAACCATTAATCAATGAGTATTTGTGTCTGCTCTGTGATCACTAGGCAGTTCAGCAAAACCTGCTATACAGGGCTATAGCTATTGATGTGTCTAGAAGCAGGTAACATCAGACAAACCTAGCACCACTTGTCTTCAGCAGGCTCCCAATCAAGGCCAGAACCCCCAGCATCACTACAGAGATAACAGAAAAAGTGTAGAATGACAAAACTATCAAGCAACGGATGTTCTTACATCCTCCTATCACAGGGGTCGGGAACCTATGGCTTGCGAGCCAGATGTGGCTCTTTTGATGGCTGCATCTTGCTCACAGACAAATCTTTAATAAAAATAATAATAATGTTAAAAATATAAAACATTATCACGTGTTACAATCCATTCATTTCCTACTGCTCACGTTCATGGTTGCGGGTGGCTGGAGCCAATCACAACAGTCTTCTGGGACAACGCCAAATTTTTATTGGATAATGCGTAACATACATGGGTCATTGTTAGGTCAAGAATTAAACTTCCCTCCTTTTAATCAAGTAGTCAGCTAGCTAATTGCAGAAACCCTTTTGACGAAGAAGATGCTAAAAGAAAAAAAGAGGAGTATCGTACTTTTCAGCAGGAATGGACAGAGGAATCCACCTTTCTGAAGAGAGCAGGTTCTTCAGTGTGTCTAATATGCAATGATAAAATTGCATCGATGAAACAGTCAAATATAAAGCGGTACTTTGACACATGCCACACTACATTTGCATCAAAATATCCAGCGGGGGACAGCAGGAAGAAAGCATGTCAAGAGCTACTGTGTAGAGTGCAAGCTAGTCAGTAGCAACTCTGTTTGGACCCAACAAGGTGACTGAAATTTGGCTAGCTTTGCTGGTGCTTTAGCAATTGTGAGAAACAAAAAGCCATTCACAAATGGGGAGTATGCCAAAACATTCATGCTTGATGTTGCCAATGAACTTTTTGACGACTTTTCAGATCAAGACAAGATAATCAAACAAATAAAAGATGTGCTTCTGTTGGCGAGAAGTTCACGATTGTACCATCATGATGGCAAATCAAATTAAGGCAACACAAGTGAAGGACATAAATGCAGCACGATTCTTTCCTCTCGCTTTGGATGAGACAAGAGACATAAGCCATTTATCCCAGTTTGCCGTGACTGCAAGGTATGCTGTCGGAGTTCGCTAAAGAAAAATCTACCGATGGATAAACTTATTTCGGTGAGTACTGATGGTGCTCCATGCATGGTGGGGAAAAACAAAGGATTCGTAGCGCTTCTTCATGAACATGAAAAGAGATCCATCCTAAGTTTTCACTGCATCCTACATCAGGAGGTGCTTTGTGCTCAGATGTGTGGCAAACGGCTTGGTGAGGTGATGTCATTGGTCATTCCGGTGGTCAACTTTATTGTTGCCTGAGCTTTAAATGATCGCCAGTTTAAAACACTGCTGGATGAAGTTGGGAATAATTATCCTGGTCTGCTTCTGCACAGCAATGTATGTTGGTTGTCAAGAGGGAAGGTGCTCAGCCATTTCGCAGCATGTCTGAGTGAAATCTGGACTTTTCTTGAAATGAAAAATGTTGAGCATCCTGAGTTAGCTAACACTGAGTGGGTCCTGAAGTTCTACTATCTCATGGATATGACTGAACATCTGAATGTGAAAATGCAAGGCATTGGAAATACAGTCTTATCCATTCAACAAGTAGTGTTTGCATTTGAAAACAAGCTGGAACTCTTCATCGCCGACATTGAAACAGGTCATTTACTACACTTTGAAAAACTGGGAGAGTTTAAAGATGCATGCACAGCAAGTGACCCTGCTCAACATCTTGATCTCCATCAGGAAGCGGGCTTCACATCTAATCTCCTGCAGTCATTCAAAGCACACTTTAGAGAATTTCATGAGTGCACTTGTCTTTTTAAGTTTATCACCTATCCACACGAGTGTGCAGTGGACAGCACTCACCTGAGTTACATCCCCGGTGTCTCCATCAGACATTTTGAGCTACAAACTGCTGACCTGAAGGCCTCAGACATGTGGGTGAATAAGTTCAAGTCACTGAATGAAGATTCAGAAAGACTTGTATGACAGCAAGCAGAGTTGGCGAGCAAACACAAATGGAGAAAAATGAAAAAACTTCAACTCTCAGACCAGCTAATTGTCAAAACTTGGAATGCACTTCCCGTCACATACCACACACTGCAGTGTGTGAGTTGCTGTACTGACAATGTTTGGTTCTACATATGTATGCGAGCAGTCTTTCTCACATCTAAAGAACATTAAGACCAACCTACGATCACGTTTAATGGATGGAAGTCTCAACGCCTGCATGAAGCTTAACCGCACACATATCAACCAGAGTACAAAGCCATCAGCAAAACCATGCAGTACCAGAAGTCACATTAAGGGTAAGAAGTACTTTATTCATCACTGGTTAGCAATAGCATAACAACGTTATTAAAAAGAATTCAGAAACTTATTGTACTTTTAAAAGTGTTGGTCTTACATAAAATGCACACATTCACTTGTATTTAGTGTTAAACATATTGTATGGCTCTCATGGAATTACATTTTAAAATATGTGGTGTTCACGGCTCTCTCAGCCAAAAAGGTTCCCAACCCCTGTCCTATCAGAATGAGTTCCGCTGTAGAGTCAGGTCTGCCTACGGGGAGATGAGCTCAGTCCCAGAGCAGAGGAAAGAGTGTTGATGGAGGAAGAAACAGGGAAATCAGATGCAAAGCAGGGCTTCTGTGAGGCTGGGTTAGAGAAATATATGTGAGGGGACAGGACCATATTTTATGAATAATTGGAGAGTTGTGTAGCAGGTAGATTAGAAAAGGCTGATGCTGAAGGCTGGCCTTCCATCCAGAAGCAAAGAGCAACTAGGAGACAGTGGGCTTTGTGTCTGATTGTAAGGGGAGGATAAATCTGAGACCACAAAAAGAGGACTGTGGATACTGACAGGACAGCAACTGCAGAAACAGCCCAAATCATGACCATGGAGCCTGTGTTGAGAGGTACCGTACAAACTTGACCTTCGAAACACCTCTTATCTAGGTATTAGTAGCCCCATTTTACAGATAAGGAAACTGAGATCCTAGGTGGTGGAAGTGACAAAACGTGGCTCAGCTGATAAGCAGCAGAACCTGCATCTCAACTCAGGTTTAGCAAATCCTGTAAGAAATTCAAGCCAACCCAAATTAGTAACAATTCAACAAGAAGCTCTAGATTCCCAAAGGTTGAGGAAGTTATTTTTACACCAAGATGTAATATTGCCAAGCAACTTTCAGAGTGGTCTCATATTTATTTTGAAAATGTAATAATGATATTAGGCCGCTAATAATGGGTGACTATGTAGGTTTTTTCAGTCACAGATGCCTTGAAAAAAAGGTCTATGTCAAAAGCTGAACTCTGAGCAACTATACCAAAGGGTTAATATGACACACGCTTGTAGGAAAACACGGTTTATACTTATGCCATGGGATAGTTAAACCAATATTTTAACTTATCCCTAATGCTAGGGGCAAGAACATCCTGATAAGGCTCAGCAATGAAGGCCCAAGCACAGGGAACAGAACTCTGACGTTGCTCGTCTTTGTAAGTCTTAGAAGGCAACTGTGAGCATATGAACATGTTTAGGATTCACACACCTTTTGAAGCTGTTAAAATAAAGACTCACAGCTCCTAACAAGTATAAATTTCTAATTAGTAAGTTACTAATTAGTGCAAATCCTACAATTAAGGTAAAAGAGGAACTGGCTGTCCCAGAGTTGTCGGGTAGGGTCCCCAACCCCACACATGACTTGTGTTTTTCTATAATGGAAGTGGAAAGGGTTACGTGAAATCCAGACTTGACCCAAAGGCTCGACATGGATCATCTGAGAGAGAAATATTGAATGTCCATGTAAGAATGAAAAGTGTGCAAAGCAATTGCCAATGACACAATCAACAGTATCTGCTATACTTTTCCAATGCACCAACTTGATAAGCTCATTTATTTTTCACATTAACTCAACAGCAGCAACCAACATGACTTATGTTTCAATTGCAAGAAATAGTCAAGAGCAGAAATCAGGTGGGAAAGGGAGGTGGATAATGAAACAGTTAGCATGTGACTTGCAGATGAGTAGAATCAGGTGTTACCAAACCGCTGCCTAGTCAACGAGAGATAGATCTCAACAGATAGCTCATGAAAGAGACATGGGAGCATAGCCTCCCAGGGTTTCATGCAGATTTGTCCACAGGACCCATACACAGCCATATTGTGCTTTGTAACACCTGCACAGGAATCCCTGAGAAATTGGTCCAGCCCTTATCAATCACTTTCTCTCTGACTTTTTTGTTTGTTTGTTTGTTTGTTTCTGTTTTTCTCTCAATGATCAGCCTTAAACATAAATATCTCCTTACATTTATTGGAACTAGATGCAGAATAAACCCTTATAAGTGGAACTCCATAAGTGTCAGGGGCTCTCACAGGATCAAAGGATTCATGCATTTTAAAGGTGGAAGAGATTGGCATTCCTCCCCCAAAGGAGTATGGGGCTGCTAGTCCCTCATACTTTGCAGAGTCCAGCAAATTAGTAAACTCTTTAATCCTCTCCAGTGTAACAAGAAGCCTGTGTCTCATTATTCAGCTAATTGCATTTATTTAGTCTGTATGACACTGAGCATCTTTTCATGTTAAAAGTAATTTGTATCTCTGAGAACTGCATATTCTGGCTGGCTGCTCAGTTTTCTATTAGTTTGCAAAGATGACCGTCACTTTATGTTAAGGCAGTGATTCTCAAACCATGCTCAGCAGACAGCACCATACCCCTCACTTGGCACCCTGCAGGAAATGCTCTGCACCCACCAAACCAGGGTCTCTGTGGCTGAACCCAGCAATTTCAGGTTTAATCAGTCCATCAAGTGATTTAGATACGCACAAGATTTGAGACCCACTGAATTAAGGAAATTGGATCTCATCTAAAATATGTTGCAAATATTACTTCTCAACTGTCATTTGTCATGTGATGTTTACTGGTTATTTTTTCTGAACAGAAATTTAAAATTGCTATGCAGTCAAATTTAACAAACTTCCCCCTGTGATATCCCAGATTGTGATCATCTACAGGAAATTCTTTCCTGCTCTGAGCTTATTAAAATTTGTCTTATATTTACATTATCATTCTTTAGGCTTAAATATTTGCTACAATTACCTGATTTATTTCTGTTTCTTAAAATTGTTGGTATATGTAGAGGAATTTAAACATTGAAAAGAATGGAAGGGCTCTGGCCCATTGGCTCAGTGGATAGAGTGTCAGCCCATGCAGACATCCCAGGTTCAATTCCTGGTCAGGGCACACAGGAGAAGCAACCATCTGCTTCTCTTCCCCTCCCCCTTCTCTCCCTCTTCTCCTCCCGCAGCCAATGACTTGATTGGTTCAAGTGTTTGCCTCAGGTGCTGATTATAGCTTGGTTGATTAGAGCATGAGCCCCAGAGAGGGGTTGCTGGGTGAATCGTGGTCAGGGTGCATGTGGGAGTCTCTCTCTCCTCCTCTGACTTAAAAAAAGAAAAAGAAAAGAATGAAAGAACAAAAATGATATGCAGAGTGTCCTCTATAAATCTATCTGAGATCATCAAAAGCATATAAATACTTGGTTGTCAGGATTCCTGGGAAATTTAGGTTCTTTTCTAAATCTAGCCACCCTCTCATTTCTACCATTCAACCTTTCCATCCTTCTTTGCTTGCAAACACAAAACAGACCTTACTAAAACAGCGATGCCCATTTTACATTTTGTGGTCTCCTCGCATTTTCTGTGATCAAGAACCCATTGAAGACCAAAGAAGCTCAGAAGAGAAGCACAATCCTCCGTAAGTGTCAGGGGCTCTCACAGGCAAGGAGGCAATGGATAACGCCCTGATCTCATGCATGATTATGTAATGGTGAGAGGGCATACTGGGTGTGGAGCTAAGGAGATGAGGCCAAGTTTATTCAAAGAGAAAAATGCCACAATACTAGACTTTCGATGTGACAGAGAGCTGAAAGAACTCCTCGGTCTGCTCTGGATACAGAGACCTGGGTGCTGATCCTTTTTCCTCTTTGGTCAGTATCACCTGAAAATAAACTCCAAAATCAAGTCACAGAAATCCTCCTATAAAACCACAGAACTGTAAAGATGACATACAAGGGGAGTCCTCCTCCAGGGCTCCTCAGTGTGAGCTCTGGTTTAAGTATCTGGACCCCAGCTTCAGAAGTTAAGGGAGAAGACAGAGAAGAGGAAGAGAGAGGGAGAGAGGAGAGAGAGGAGAGAAGAGAGAGAGGAGAGGTGTGTGTGTATGTGTGAAGGCCTAGTAGAAAGTTGTGTTGTCTTTCTTAGCAAACAATCCCTTTCCAAATATTACATAGCTTCAGAAAAAGATTGCACAAATTCCTTCCATATAAAATGCTTGTCTCTTTAAATCCCCTACCATGGTTTACAGGACAGAAAGCTTTGTGTAGAAATGGTACCAGCCACTCCAGCTCTCACGAAGCATGGAGGCTATCCAGTGACTAAGCGAGGAAAAGGGTATCTTTTATTAAGGTCATTCATGTCTGTGTTTCAAGAAGTCAGTATCTGTGGGTTAGTCATTCACAAAGTGTTACATTTCACCAGACATTAGTTAATGATGTGAAATGCATAAGTAAAAACTTCGAGAATACAAAAACATGCTTGCCAGAGAAGGCCACCAAAAGATTGGCAAAGCTTGGTCAGCCACACAGTAAATACCAGAACATTAGTGTTCATGGACCTACCAATGGGTTTGCTGGTGTGTGCCCGGGCAGGAAATGAACACTGAATAATCTCTGATGGGGCCGGGGGGCTCACTGCTGACAGCTGTAAGAAGGGACAGGATGAAGCAAACTAGTACAGCAGCATGACAGCCATGCTCTCCTCTAGGTCTTCTCACTGTTTCAGCTATAGCCAACCACCAGGCTGCATAGGGATCCAAGCCACAAGTCTATTCACTGGTTATATTTTGTAGAAGCAGACAATGTATTTGACTCAATCTTCTCATTTTGCTGATAAAGAAGAAAATGCCTTTGGGTGATGGGTATACAACATAATTAACAGTTCAAATGCTATAAAAATGTTTACCTGAAACCTACCTCCTCTTACTGGTCAATGTCACCCTGTTCAAGGTAATTTGCTAAATAAAATTTAAAAAAGAAAAAAAGAAATATTAGGTTCAAGGTTACACAACTAGAGGTCTCCTAGCAACTTGAGGTCATTTGAATATTAATGTTTGATAGTGTTGAATTGGTTTAAAGTAATGGCTCCCAATATCTCAGCTTTTACATTGCTTTGTCGAAAAGGTTAAAAATCTATAGGTGTGCTAGCCAATACACTAGCCATGAGCCACGTGGCTTCTGAGCACTTGAAACTTGGCTAATCCAAATGGAGACATTCTGTAAGACTTAGCATTAAAAAAATGTGTATAGCTTATTAAATGTAATCATATTGATTACATCTTTACATGGTTGTTTTTGATATACTGGGTTAAAGAAAACATATTCAAATTGATTTTGCCTGTTTACTTTTACTTTTCTAATGTGACTACTAGCACATTTAAAATTGTGCATGTTGCTCACACGTTTTATTTGCATTGGACGGTACTGACTTATGAGAAAACAACTATCTGCAATGAGCAGAGAACTGCCAGGAATCCCTCTTTTCTCAGTTTGCCAGAAGCAAGAGAAAAGTAGGAGAGAATGAGTGGGCATCCGTTCTGAGTATTTACCTGGTCTATAAAGGAGACCTATGAGCCACATAGTAAAGTGAAACCTAAAACATGATTTGAAATCAATTAAATAATTAAGATAACTCTTATATGTGTGCACAGGTATAAATTTACCTTGTTAAAGAACATTAGCAATTGTGATGTGACAACCATCACCTTCCCTTTTGACTAAAAGCAGCTATTTTTCCTTTAAAAATCATAACCCAAAACAACTAATGTTCTAGAAATCAGATCTGCCTTTAAAGAGACATCTGTCTATTATAAATACCCATACCAGAGAGCTACATAGATGGGTAGATAGAGGGATGGATGGATGATAGATGGGTAGGTGGATGGAAGGAAGATCCAGTCCACCACAGACATGAGAACAGGGCACAGCGGTTATCTGAATTGAAAGTCACAGGTTGGCAACACACCTCATTTTAACTTAAAACAACTGATAAGCCAACATCTCACCCCAGACAATCAAATGCTCCTTTCTGTAACAAAAATTCTTTACAGTGCAAAAATTTACTGCATTTATATTGGGGAAAAAATGATGATTTTGTCTGAATCAATAGGTTAATTTCTAGTATACTAATATATCAACTATGACCACAAAATTAGAAGAATAAACAATATGTTTTCATTATCACAGATGCATTCTTTTTCTAATAGAGGAACTCCCGTTAATTATTTTTTCAATGTAACTTTTCAGTAGGATACACAGGAATCAGAGTAGAGGTAGTATCCACCCCTGAGACAATCCGTTTCTAGCAGGGTGATGTCATGTGTGATTTATAGGGCATGCACCGCAGGAAATAAACGGGAAGTCTCTAGTATTCTCATGGTGAAGTGCCATTGCTGATCGCTGAGCACTCTAGACTGCTGGACACCAGCCGGAACGGAATGCCCCAACTTGGCACTCACATTAGGTGTTTTCTGCATCTTGTCTTAGGAACAACTCTACCCAAGCTCTAACAAGAAAATGATTCTGGAGGCTTCTACAACAACCATGCACACATAATTGCCGTCTGGAGAGAAAACTGAGGCGTGAGCAGCAATGCTGTGCCTGGTTCAGACAGCAGTCACTTCTTTCTCTCCCCTCCTTTCCTTGAACTCTCAGAACTACTGTCCCTGAAACCACATTAAACGGCATGTGTTAGATCTTGCCTTACATCTTCCCTTTCTATAAGATGAACTGGCTCTTCCTGTGCCTCAGAGCCCAGAGGACCTCCCACATTTCCAGAAATAAAAATGTTGACAATTTGCAATGTCAGACAATAACCAAAAGAATAGTATTATTCCCCCCACAAATTTGTTAAATTCACTCTAATTTTAGTCTCCCCTTTTCCTCTCCCTTCCATGCCACCTCCTTGAATCCAAATGCCACTGGAAAAGATGCGCCTTTGGACGGATCTGGAGATAAAATGCTCCAGTCCTTTATGATTTGGAAAATATTCCTGAAAAGAGTATTTTCAAAGCTGTTTTTTTTTTTTTTTTTACTTCAAAGCAGAAAGGACTTCACGTGCTAACTCCATCTCCTCACATGAAAGATGGTTGTTTAGAAGATAACAAGGCACAAACACAAAGAATCAATTCCCAAGGAAGGCGCTAAGCAGTCCTAAGAAAGGAATCCCGTCACGTCGTTGCATTTCCCCATTCCATGGATGGAGTCTCTATATTCACAGAGATTCCCGATTAGGGATCGCCCAAACCCCACAGAACGCGGATGGAGAGTTTGAAAGGGGAAAAACAGCATTTCTCCTAGGAGGACCCAGGCCGGTTCCCATACAGAGAGAAGCCAGCGATGCTCCGCAAGCCAGGCAGGGAGCTGTTGAGCGGTCATTGTGATCCTGTGGGAACTACGGTCTAACAGCTAAAGATGGGGTGCAGCTTCTTCCTTGTGTCCTGCTCTTACAACAAGGGGACCAGGGGAACACATGTAGATAACAGGAAACGCAGTCTTTGAAAGAGAATTAAAATATGTAGCCAAGTCTCAACCAAGCCCGTGGAGGGCTGCTGTCTGGTAGGAAAACATGCTGAACGAAACGGCGGCAGCCTCTAAACGTGCTTTGCATTTTTCTCACTTTGGACCACATCTTTTAAACAGGACTTTCATTGATCCATTAAATCATCTTCCATATGAATCGACACTCCTGAACCATAGTTTTCTAAAACACTAACTTCTGTTTTGGAAGAAGTCTCAAATAATATCAGATTTAAAAAAGAAAAAAGAACTTGTTCTAGACAAGGGTATCAAAATGCTCCCCCTCCCTGACAATGATGCAGAAATACATTTCCCCCTCGCCAAATCCAGTATTTTTATTGCTGGCTCACCCCTTTCACCTCCCCCCTCAGGGAGCAGCAATCCCTTTTCGGGGACTGGCAAACAAGCGGGCCAAAGCCGTCAGTGCCCCAATGCGGACTCAGCGAAGCCCCAGCAAAGGATGGGGAAGCGGTTACCTGGGGAAGAACACGACTGCTCAGAGCTCCTTCCCAGCTCGCCTGGCATAGGACCCGGCAGCGCAGGCTGTGCGGACGCCGGCTCCTCCCAGAGGCGGGCGGGTCCCACTCCCTCCCGCCGGCGTGACGATGCTGTCAGCTGCTCATCCGCCCGCACCCCAAATCCCGCGCACCTGCGCCCGGGGCGCCACACACCCCCAGTCCTGCGTACCTGCGCCCCTGCGCGCCCCCGGTCAGCCCCGCGCACCTACGGCCCCCGTGCACTCCCGCGCGCCCCCAAACCCCTAGCTCGCACACCTGCGTGTCCCCCCCCACCCTACACACCTGCGTCCCCCCACTCCCCCGCACACCGCCCCACCAGCTCTTCCCGGCTTGGTCTCGCCTCCCCTTGGCCCTGGCCTTCCTCTTTCTCCTCCTCCTCCTCCTCCTCCCCGCTCGGCTATCTCGGACTCTCCAACTGCCTGCTGCAACGCGGCTGCTCCCGCTTATACGGCGCCTGCTCGCTGCCAAAGAGATTTTAGGTGCCACCTACTGCATGCTTCTGGAATAGGTGGCCAGGACTGGAATTTTTTATTTCATTGAAAGACCACCGGATTCTTACGTTTTAAAGAGTTTATGTGACCAACTATAATTATACTGCTCACAAAAGTCAGGGGATATTTCAAAATGAATATGATGAGATAAAATATCTCCTAATTTTTGTGAGCAGAATAATACTAACCGCATAAGCCTTTCTTTCAGTGTCAGCTACTAAATTTAAAACCTAGTGATTTAGAAGGCAGATGAAACAGGGCCAGGCCCAATTGCCAGCCACACAGTGTAGATCAACACGTTTTTATTTGATGGATTCCTATGACAAAAACATCATTAGCAAGCAATCTGGGGCTAGAATTACCTTTTCAGTGACTAGTTTGACATTATTGTTTCAAGGAAATAACCACGTTTATTTTCTGAACATTGATAAACAATTTTGTCAAAGTGTTGGTCAAAAACAGGTGAATCAGCGAGAAATAAGATTTACAACTAACAATTTTGTGCCGACATTTTAAAAATGCCTCTAACATTGATCCATAAACTTAAACTACAGGTTGAGAAAGATTTCTTCTCCTTATTATAACTTATTTTTTTAATACCACCCAATTTTCTAAGAGTATTAATATTTTCTTGATTTTAAATTTGATTTAGCCAGTAGAAGCCCACTTACCTGTTCTAAAACTGTTTTTTAATTTCTTTGTAATTTCAAACAGCATTAACCTTTGATGTTCATTTCCAAAGCAAATTTCTACCCTGTTATTCACAGAAAATGTGTCTTTAAAATCTTACTCAAGAATTATAATTATAATCCAGAAAATTTATTATGCTCACTAGTTCGTCCTAATTCTGACCTTGAAACTACAGCCATTGGTATATGAAAAGAATATACTTTTTCTTTTTATTTCAGTAATTTAAGACTACTATCAGCAAATCTACCCCCATTTTGAAAAGCAGGAGAGTTCTTCCATCCCCATGGGGAAAACAGCTGTGTTAGGCTTGCTCGGTGGTTTCCTGGCTGCCAGTACTTAGCACAATTAATGCATAAGCACATGGCAGGAAGTCACTTGTGTGTCTCTATGAAAAGCTATGGGTGCTTTTCCTCAGGAGCAATTCTCCCAGATCACTTTCCTGCCACTGTGAGGGGCCATGTTCCTGATCCCTTGACCTCCATGGCAAAAAGCAGGTTTTCCTTTGTTTATTCGCTTGCCCGTCTCTGCGAGCCTTCAATAAACGGGAATGACCTGATGTTTTCCAGCTCTGCAGTTTCTGTACCATCTGCCTGAATCCAATGTGAACCTGCCTGGCCTCGGCCACCAGCATTGCAAGCCCCCATCTTCTCTTCATTTCAAGTGAATGGATGGACATTGGCAAATTGTCCCAGAGGAAGGTCCAGATACAGTGTGGAAGGTTCTGGGCACTACCTGCTGCCATTTCTGGAATCAGAAAGGACCATCCAGACTAAAAAATCAGGATATTGTTTTCCATGATGTTGGAGAAACGGCTCTGCTAGGCTTGCTCACTTGCACTTTGCCTGATTAGTGCATGAGCATGTGGCAGCACCACGTGGGCAGCCTGTGTAAGGCTATGGGTGCTTTCCCTGGGCATGGATTGCTTGTCCACCACCTCGAGGGGCTGTCTTCTTTTCTGCTCACCTGCTGTTGCAAGGATCTAACAAATGGGATTTACACATGACATTGCACATGACAACCCAAAATGTAGGTTATCTGGTTAAATGACGAGGTAGAGGTTGAGGACTAAACAGAGAAGGGTGAAAAGACGGAAAGAGCTAAGTAGATTGAAAGCAGAGTCCTCCTGGAGCTAATGAAGGATGCCAGCCAGTTCAGGCCTTCAGATTAGGCATCATGGTAGAATCCTGCATGCTGCCACATATAATTATTATTTGTTCTAGAAACTGAAGCACTGGCCCCAGAGACCCCCATTTACACAGGAGCAACATGCTTATAATGGTCTCACAGAAGCCCTGACTTTTCATTGGCCAGAAAGAGCAGATTGCACCCCAGACCTCAACCTCAGATGAGATTTAATGAGATCCCTGGGAGATGTCCAGGTCTGTTGGAGGTGAGAAGCTGTAGGCCAGTGTCTTTCAAATTCTACCCCACATGATCATCACCTGGCGGGGGATGAAACACAGCTAGCTTGGCCACAACCCACATTTGCTGTTTCAGCAGGGCGGAGGCAGTGGGCTCTAAAATGTATAATTCGAACAAGTCTCTGGTCAAACTGAGGCTGCTTAGAGTAGGTGCACACTGAGCTCTGCTGCCTAGGTAGTGCAGAGACTGATAGCTAGTGGTCATGTGCTCAGTGACGACAAACACATGACGTTCCTCTATTTTCTAAAGCAAACTGAAACTGGCTCAGCCAATCCAGTGTCCATCATTTCAAGGAAGTCCTTCTCATACCTAACCCACATGCCCCAAGGTCTTTCAGGAAGGCCATACTAGGAGACTCTCCAGTTGCTTTCACACAGTGGTTTGGGGAGCCAACAATTTCAGCATCACTTGGAAATTTGTTAGAAATGCAAATTTCAGCCTACCTGGGACTTATTGAATCAAAAAACTCTAGGTGGGACCCAGCAATCTGTGTTTTAGCAAACAATCTAGGTAACACCAATGATTCATAGTAGAGATTAAAACCCGCTGCACTAAAGTTTATGTTTTTAAATATATTTTTAACAAATGCCATGTCAACATAAATTCTTACAAAGTAGTGAAAGGCTATACAATCTTGATAAAATGTGCTCAAGTGAGCAGTGAACCCCACCTGCAGAAGCTTATGGTCCTGCACCTTAGTACTTGTTTATTCATTTACCCCTTTTGAGATTATTAGAGTTGGGGGGGTGCAGGACTCCAGTGCCCAGAGGACATCCCACTTTCCAGCAGCCTTGTCAGCAGGCAGGATGTCCACCTCCAGGACTGGCCATGACACTCTTCTATCTGCCTCCATCTTCTCCCCCAGGGAGTCACTCCAGTCTAATCCCTAGGTGAGGCAAGCCCTCCAAATTAAGATCTGAACCCTGAAATGCAAGAAGCTTTTCACATCTACTTGGAGAAAAGAAAACCCAGGCCCAAGAATATAAGGGCTTCTCACAAAAGGGAGGAAGAAAATACAACATTTCTTTGGTGTTTGTCCATGCCTCCAAATAAAAGCTCTGCAGTTTGGCTGACCTTTCAGAGATGCCCCGTGTGGAGAGCCAGTGCTGAGCCAGCCATTACACATGTGCTGTTCCCCAGGCCCTCTTTGAGGACGGCTCCCAGGACAGAAGTCCACTGGAAGCCTTCAGCAGCAACACGCCACCCCTAATGCAATGAGGCTCAAGGCTGGAGAGAGTGGTGGGTGCAAATTAAGAATCCCAGAGGCAGGTCTCTTTGCAGAGAATAAAGGTTATGTGTTATTCCATTGGTTTTGATCCTGATTCTGCATTTTTAATCTTCCCTTCTGGTCTATCCAATCGTACTACATCCTTTTAAGTCTAAGAGGTTTTTTCTCTCCTCCCTCCCTTCCCTCAGTGCCATGGCACCCCAATAAGAATGGAGCATCATACTTTCCATTTGTCTTTAATCTTTTCAGCTTACTGGGGCTACACAGATGCTAAAGCTGACATCTGTTTTCTGTAATCTGAGAGGTTTTTTATCCCTTTTTTATCTAACGTTGACCTAGTTCTCTTGCTCTACTAAAATATTAACAAATACAGACAGATGCTTATATCCATAACATGCAACTCTGTAAGCTCTTCCTGCCCTGCACATCTCTGGATCCGGCCTGTCAGACTCTGCCTTTCCTCCTTCCCAAAACTTCCCCTGAAACACTGTACCTTATTCATCAAGTTCCTTTAAATCCTGAACTGCTGTGTCGGAGACTCTACCAGCCTTTTGCTCTAATTAAGAGCAGATTCTTCTGTCGCCCTCACTCCCTCTATCACGTCTCAGGCAGACTTTCTTCCCATTCCCCACCAACTCATGGACTCAATGTGTTGTCCCTTCTGAAACACAACATCCCCTCTGACTGCCGCATTGTGCCTCCTTCTGGAATGGATCACCTTCCTTTCATCTTGCCACCTTCTGGGTCACCTGCCATCTTCCATCCTTTGAGTCTGGTGATCTCCTTTCCACCTGAATAGAGTGCCACCTGAAATATTCACCCTACTTTCTGCTCTTTTACTCCCAGGGTCTCCTTGTTCCCAGTGCTTCTCCTCCTCTACCCCATTCAACCCATCCCCACTGAAGACCACATTCTGCTTCCTTCCATCGTGGCAACTTGCAGGAGTGCAGAACATCTAGATCCAGCCCTACACACAGCCACTTGTCCTCTCAGCGAGCCAGTTTCTCCCCGGGGTTCAAAATCACCTTCCTTCCAAGCACCAGTCTCTTCCATGTCACTTCTCCCTTTCTATCTGCACAATGTATAGCAAACACAGGTTTTCTGTCCTTCTCACTCTTGTCCTTTCTGAAGAATCAAAATTAAAAAAAAAAAAATTACAAGATACCATCAGAAAATGCTGAGCTTCTAAAGCAATCTCCTCTCATCTCTGCTGGTGATCTCGGGTCTGTGCCCCACAGTGGCCAACAGAAGCAAAGCAGGGGCACCCTTGAGTGACATCCTGGAGTTTTCAGAATCCAGCTCGACCTTTTCTTGTTGGATCTCAAGGCTCTCTTGGTTTGGCAGCTTTCTACATCTCCAATTTTATTCCTTGCTTTCTTCCCTCTGCTTGCAAGGGCCCGTCAAAGTAGCCTTCTTTCCACTTCCCTAAATGCACCAAGGCTTTCCGCCCACCATGGCTGCTGTCCATGTGTGTCCTTAGCTCTGTGAGCTCCTCTAGCTGTGGTCATTCTACTAGCTTCTCCATCACAGATCTACTCCTAAATGCATTGCCCACAGAGAGGCCTTCCTTAATCACCCTGTTTAATAGTTGTATCACATCCTGCTGTGGATTGACTTGTGTCTCTGCCAAAACGATATGTGAACACTATTCCCTGATAACTGAGACATGCGACCTTATTTGAATATACTGTTATTGCAGAAATAATTGGACAAGATAAGGTCATGTGAGAGTAGAGTGGGCCCTTACTTTAAAATGACTGGTATCCTTTTAAGAGGAGACGAGAGATGCACGAGAGAAGACGGCTATGTGATGATGGAGGCAGAGAACGGAGTGACAGACGCACCTACACGTCAAGGAATGCCGAGGGTTACCAGCAAACATCAAAAGTTAGAAGAAGGGGGAAAAGGGTTTACCCCAAGCTTTCAGAGGGAGCCTGGCCCTGACGACAGCTTGAAGCCTCCAGAATTGTAGATTCAAGACTCCAGAATTCCAGATCGACACTCGAGACAACAGATTTCCTCTCCCTTTAATCCCCTTACTTTGTGTACTTTGTGGAATTTTGTTATGGCAGCCCCAGCAAACTAACACACCTCCTATCACCCAGCCCCTGGCTTCTGCTCCCTTCGTTGTCTACGCTACAGTCAGTCTCCATTCTGTGTTTATCAGTCAGACAGTTGTCATGGTTTTGTTGTGAAAACGTCTTCCTTCCTTCTAATTGCTTTCTTATTTGTGGGACCTCTGTCTCTTACAGGAACGTGGATCTCAGTTAGGAAATCCCTGCTGTGCATTACGGGAAGACCCCCAGAGGGAGGATCCCTTTTTTCTGGTGTGGATGCCAAGGAATCTGCAGCACCGGTGGGAGCTGGATGTGCATTTCGGTCACCACGTTGGAGGAACATTGGTCCGTTTGCCTTGAATTGGAATTTTCTCAGGCAATTTTACATCCTAACCTCCTCTAGCAAGCATATGCAAATCATTCTGGATGAGTGCTTGGCAGTCCACAGAGACTGCATGACTGCAGGGCCAACAAAAACCACCTAGGGCAGTGATGGGCAATCTTTTGAGCTTGGTGTGTCAAAATTCGCAAATAAAACGAGCATAACTCGGGTGGTGTGTCACTTCGAGAAAAACGGCCTAACCAGAAGTCCCAGAACTAGACACTCTGTGCCAGAGTTCTGTTGTTTTGGCCTACAGACCTCCGGCACAGAGTGTCTACACTACAGCAAATGTTTTATCCTCGGCTACTGCCCCTGGCCATGCAGGAACAGAGGATGAAACATCCTTCTCGGCATGCAGCCCCATACTTCTCTAGTATGCAGCTGCGTGTCATCGAAAACGGGTACGCGTATGATAGGTTTGCCATCACGGTCCTAGAAAATACCAGCAATTAGCTGCAATAGTTTGTACACATTTATATGTGCACACCTGGGCAGCTGCCACCTATTTTACTCTAGTGAGTCTGTCAGATGTGAAATTCTTTTCTTCGTTTTAAAAATTTTTTTTTAATTTATTTGATTATTTTTTTTGGTTAACCCCACTAACATTAGTCTTCTCACCCTCAACTTGTGAAGGTAGTACTGATGGAACTAAGGGTCACTGTCAAGCCAGAGTGGCCCCAGCGCAGACTTCATATCACCTCTCCTTTGGCTATTATTTTCCATGTCAACTGTCTTTCCTTTATTTTATTTATTTTTTATTAAGTGAGAGGCAGGGAGGTAGAGAAACAGACTTTCACCTGTGCCCCGACCAGGATCCACCAGGCAAGCCCCCTACAGGGGGATCCTCTGCCCATCTGGGGCTGTTGCTTCATTGCTTAGCAACCAAGCTAGCTCAGCACCTGAGGTAGGCCATGAAGCCATCCTCAGCACCTGGGCCAACTTGCTTGAACCATTCGAGTCATGGCTGCTGGAGGGGAAGAGAGGGGGATGAGAGAGAGAAGGGGAAGGGGTTGAGAAGCAAATGGTTGCTTCTCCTGTGTGCTCTGACTGGGAATTTAACCCAGAACTTCCACACGCCAGGCCTACATTCTACCACTGAGCCAATCAGCCAGGGGGCCATCACTGTCTTTCTTGATAGTCATTTTTACCACTATGTGAAATAGAACTTCCCTAGTAGGTACTCAAACACTATTTGTTGACTTACTGTGTGACTCCTTTATGTAATTTGTGCTTGTGTGTATACAAACACTTAGGTATTCAATGGTGTAGGTGGCAGTCGTGCATTGGCCAGGGCAGAGTGGAGAGGGAAGCTCCACCACACTCCTCATTCAAGGGCGGCTTGCTCAGGGGAGTCTGCTCACCGCCACCCAGTCTGCTTGTTGGTGGGGGAACTGCATTGTCTTCAATGCAATTCACCTCCCCTGTGCAAATGGGTAAACAGATAAAAGGACAGGTTGGATGCTATAATCAGCCTGATGCTCTTTTCCATCAGCATTCCCCACATCAGATTCAGCTCAGTGCATTGCTGAGGTTCTCTTATTTTGCATGACTGTTTTAATGATATGACTAATAGAAAGAAATATGACTTGCTATAAGTCATATTGGAGTTTACCTATGAGTTATATGAACGTGTGGTTTTTGTGTATAAGACCACTTTTTATTTTTTTAAATAGACCTTATTTATAAATTCATTTTACTCTCTTCCTTTCTCAGAAGCATTATTTATTTATTTACTTATTTTTACTTATTTATTTATTTATTGCTTTTTAAGTTAATTCTGTAGTTTTTCAACCTCGTCATCCATGCCTTAAGAGAGGTATACTTTCAATTCGAACATGCTGTATAACATTTAAAAATATATATTGATGATGGCTAACATTCATTTACAATAAGCAGCTGTATATAAACTACAGAGCATCAAGGAAATTTCAGAAGAGGCACCTGCAGAATTGATGCTCCATCTGCGTTCACTGTGGTTTCACTCGTTCACCCAACCGCAAAAAATTCCAGCTGAGCCTGTTACAGCTAAAAATGGGGGAAGAAAGCTTCAGCTCACTAGTCCTTGTTGCTGCCTCACTGAGGTCAGGCTGCTATTAACACAGGAGTAACAGGACAAAGGGATGATAAATGACAGCCACCACCTCGTGGTGCTCTCTCCCAAGGGTGGTCTCCACAAGTCCCTCGTCTTGCGTGCAGGAGAGCTTCCTAGAGAACAAAGACGCAGCCCAGGATGCCAACAGACATTTATTTAAATGTCACTTATATCCTGGGTAATGAGAACTGACAGAGTTCCATTTGAGATAATAAACCAGTTTTTTGCAAGAGGAGATGAATTCATTAATTATTCAAGGACAATGACTTCTTCAACTTCATCTTCACAGACCAGTTATCCTTTTGCTGTTTAAATAGGAAAACAGGCTGCCCATGACATTCACAAGTACCTTCTTAAATAAGAAACCAGCTGTAGTTCAGCTCAGGGACTCTGAATTTCAGCATCTGTGATTCTCAACAGACTCTTCTAGGCACAATGACTACGCATGGGCAGAGCAGGATCCATCCTCTCCCACTATTGGGGTCGGGGTAGATGCACAGCAAGGTCTGCTGGGGTGAAAAACATCAGGGAGAGGTGAACCCCTCAGATTTGGCAAAGGGGAGCTTCCCACCAGAGAGATCACAGACTGGCTTTCAAATATTCCCTTTAGGAAAATGTTGCTAGTGGGGGGAAGTCTTGAAATTGAACTTGATCATAATTTACCTTGGGTTCTGCAGTATCCTCCCAAGATTGCTGGGAGCACGGGGGGGGGGGGGGGAAGAGTCATAAGTATTTTAAAAAGCCCCATGGGGTAGAGGATACTGCCAAGCTTTCAGAAGCAGGTGACATCAGGTATATTCTTCTTTGCCAGTTGGACCTATCACTTAACTTCTCTGGGGCTTAATTTCCTGAAGAGTCATTCTAGATGATTTCTATGTTCTCTTTTAGTTTCACAAGTAGAGTTTTTTTTGTTTGTTTGTGTGTTTTTTGTTCCAGAACAATGGGTTTTTTTAATTGAAAGAAGAGGCAATTATATAAGCATAAAATACCAAGGTACATTGTGAAGTATTGTAAAGTGGCCCTTCCTTGAGGGTTCACATTTTTCTCTGGCTTAGCCTTGTCTATAACATGTGACATTTTACCCTGAGGCCATCATGATCTCATCCCAATCCTTTTTTTAAATTAAATATATTGGGGTGACAATAGAATTATGCACTTGAAACCTATATAAATTTAGGGCTTTTAAATTTGTTTTAAATTTATGTATTAATTTTAGAAAGGGAAAGGAAGGGGGAGAGAGAAAAATAGCTATTTGTTGTTCCACTTATGCATTTATTAGTTGATTCTTGTATGTACTCTAGCCAGGGCTCAAGTCCACAACCTTGGAGTATCTGGTGATGTTCCAACAAATTGAGCTACCTGGCCAGGGCCTGGGGTTTCTGAATGATGTAAAATACCAGCCTCCTTTTAATTCAGCACGTTAGAATTGACTGTATCTGCCTATACATTTTATTTGTCAAAAATCTTACTGTATTAGTCAGGTTTCTTTAGAGAGGGAACCAATAAGTGTGGGTGTATGTGTTTATTACCATTATGGGCTACATAACAACACTTCTGTCAATGACAGAATGCCTACAATAGTTGGGAGCATTATCAACAAGGAAAATCTTCACTTGAGAGAACTGGGTTTTTCCAAAATGGTGGCACCAATTCCCCAGTTGTTCCAGGCACGTGGTGTACAGGCTGCTCCATACCTTCTGACACCTGGGTTCTCTGAGTTTTCATTTGTTTTCTGTCTGATGAATGAGAAGTGGTATCTAGTTATTTAAATGCTCGCTTCATTGAGTATCAGTGGGGCTGGGCATTTAAAAAATACATTTATTGGTCATTTGCTTTTCTTGTGAACTGATTTTAGATGATTGGCACATGATGTTTCTCTTGTTTGATTTTAAAGATTTTATATTTATTTATATACTTTTGTAGGACCTAGAAACTGTATTAGCTTTTGTTTTTATTTTATTATTAATTACAGAGACAGTCAGTATTATTTCATATTGGTTTTAGTGTACAACAAAGTGGTTAGATAATTGTATAATTTAGAAAGTGTCCCCAATATTTCAAGTACCCACCTTGTACCCAATATAGTTATTACAATATTGTTGACTACATACCATATGCTATATTTTACACACCGCCCCCCGTGAGTATTTTGTAACTGTATACCGCTTTGTACTTAATACCTTCACCATTTTTACCTAGCTTTCCAAACTTCATTTTCTCTAGCAAGCATCAGTCTGTTCCCTCTGTCTATGAGTCCATTTCAATTTTATTTGTTTGTTTTTTTTTCTTTAGATTCCACATATAAGTGATACTATGTGGTATTTGTCTTTCTCTGATTGACTTATCTCACTTAGCATAAAAACCTCTAGGTCCATTCAAGCTGTTGCAAATGGAAAGATTTCATTCCTTCTTATGATTGCATAATATTTCATTGTATACATGTACCGCAGCTTTTTAAACCATCCATTGATTGATGGCCACTTGAGCTGCTCCCATATCTTGACTATTGTGAATAATGCTGCAATGAACATAGGAGTACATATATGCTTTTAATTTAGTGTGCTGGATTTTGGGGGGGTCTATAACCAAAAATAGATTTGCTAGGTCATATGGCATTTTTAATTTTTTGAGGAACCTTCACACTGTTTTACATGGTAGCTGTATCAATCTACATTTACACTAACAAAGCACAAGGGTTTCTTTTTCCCCATATCCTTGCCAAATTTGCTGTGTATTGGTTTAGTGATGATAGCCATTCTGAAAGGTATGTGGAGATATCTCATTGTCGTTTTAATTTGCTATCCTCTGATGATTAGTAACAATGAGCTATTTTTCATGTAACTATTGGCCATGTGTATGTCCTCTTTGGAGCAATGTCTATTTAGGCCTGTGGCCCATTTTTAAATTGTATTGTTTGTTTGTTTTCTGGTGTAGACTTGTATAAGTTCTTTATAAATCTTAGATAGTAACCCCTTCCCTTATCAGCTGTATCAGTGAATATGTTCTCCCATTCAGTTGGTTGTCTTTTCATTTTGTTGATGGTTTTGTTTGCTGTGAAACATTTTTAGTTTGATTTACTCCCATTTGTTTATTTTTGTTTTGTTTTGTTACCCTTGCCCAAAGAGATATAACAGAAAAAATATTGCTAAGAGAAATGTCAAAGAGTTTACTGTCTGTTTTCTTCTAGAAGTTTTATAGTCTTGAGTTTTACATTTAAGTTCTTAATCCATTTTGAGTTTTGTTGGGGGTTTTTTTGTATATGGGGTAATAAAATGGTTTAGTTTTTTCTTTTTGCATGTAAATGTCCAATTTTCCTAACACCATTTATTGAATAGATTGTCTTTACCCCATTGTATATTCTTGCCTTCTTTGTCATATATTGACTATATAGACATGGAATTATTTCTGGGCTCTCTGTTCTGTTCCATGTGATCCTTGTGCCTGTTTTATGCCAGTAGCACTCTGATTTGATTGCTATAGCCTTGTAGTATACTTTAATATCAAGTAGTGTGATATCACCAACTTTGTTCTTCTATCTCAAGATTACAGTGGCTATTTTTGGATCTTTTTTGGTTTCATATGAATCTTTGGATTATTTGTTCTAGTTCTGTGCAAAACACCATTGGTATATTGATAGAGATTGCTTTGAATCTATAGATTGCTTTGGGTTGTATGGACATTTCAGTGATCCTAATTCTTCCTATCCATGAGCAAAATATCTGCTTTTGTTTATTTGTATCTTCTTCAACTTTTTTCTTCAATGTCTTATAATTTGCTGAGTGCGGGTCTTTTATCTTCTTGGTTAAATTTATTTCTCGATATTTGTTTGGTGCAATTGTAAATGGTATTGTTTTCTTAGTTTCACTTTCTAACAGTTCCTTATCGAACTACACAAATGCAATCAATTTCTGAATATTAATTGTGTGTCCTTCTACTTTGCTGAATTCACTTATTAATTCTACTTGTTTTTCGGTAGAATCTTTAGGCCTCTCTATTTATAGTATCATGTCATCTGAAAATAATGACAGTTCTACTTTATTTTCTTTCCAATTTGGACACCTTTTATTTCTTCTTCTCAATTGTTTTGACCAGAACTTCTAGTGCTATGCTGAGTAGGAGTGGAGAAAGTGAACTCCCCTGTCTTGTTTCTCATCTTAAGAGAAATGCTTTCAGTTTTTCCCTATTGAGTATAGTTTTAGCTGTGGCTTTCTCATACATAGCCTTTATTATGTTATACTTCTTCTATTCCTACTTTGCTAAGAGCTTTTATTGTAAATGGGTGCTGCATTTCATCAAACGCTTTTTCTGCATTTATTGATATGATATGACTTTTATTCTTCATTTTGTCTATGTGCTATATCATATTAATTAATTTGTAGATATTAAACCAATCTTGCCTCTCAGGTATAAATCTTACTTGATAATGATGTGTGATCTTTTTAATCTATTACTCAAATTGGTTTGCTAATATTGTGTTCATGATTTTTCATCTATGTTCGTCAGAGATATTGGCATATGATTTTCTTTCTTTGTAATGTCTTAGGTTTTAGAATCAGGATAACGATGGCCTCGTAAGATGAGCTTGGGAGTTTTCAATTCTTTTGAATTTCTTGGAATAATTTTATAAGATTAGGTATTAGTTCTTTGAATGTTTGAAAAAATTCACCTGTGAAGTCATCAGTCCAGAACTTATGTTCACTGGAACTTTTTTGATTACTGCTTCAATTTTGTTCATTGTAATTGGTCTGTGCAGATTTTTAAAATCAGATTCTTCCTGATTCAGTCTTGGAAGATCACATGTTCCCAAGGAATGTATCCATTTTGCCCTGATTGTCCAATTTGTTGGTATATAATCATTCATAGTATTTTTTTTCTTTTTTTTTTTTAGAGAGAGAGTCAGGAAGGGAGAAACTCATATTTGCTTCACTTTAGCTGTTCATTGATTGCTTCTTATCCATGACTTGACCAGGGGGCTCTAGCTGAGCCAGAGACTCCTTGTTCAAGCCAGTGACATCGAGCTCAAGCCAGAGACCTTGGGATCATGTTGATGATCCCATGCTCAAGCTGCGACTCCATGTTCAGGCAGGTGAACCCACACTCAAGCCGGCCGGCAACCTCAGGGTTTCGAACCTGGAATGTTAGTATTCCAGGTCAATGCTCTACCCACTGCACACCACTGGTCAGGCTCATAGTATTTTTTAAAATAATTAT
The DNA here is from genome assembly GCA_037038555.1 of Rhynchonycteris naso. NCBI lineage: Eukaryota > Metazoa > Chordata > Mammalia > Chiroptera > Emballonuridae > Rhynchonycteris > Rhynchonycteris naso. The sequence continues at coordinate 95,150,512 of CM072996.1, read as the reverse complement.
TTGTATTTCTGTGGTGTCAGTTGTCACTTCTCTTTCATTTCTGACTTTGTTTATTTGGGTTCTCACTCTCTCTTTTATTTATTTAGTTTTGATGAGTCTGGTTAAAGGTTTATCAAGCTAGTTTATTTTTTTCACATTCATATTTTATTAAGAGTCATAAAATACATTTTATAATACACACAAGAAAAACAAATTTAATAATTAAAATAAAATGAAAGTAGGTGACAGAATTTATCATTCATAAATAAGATCATCAATCACTTTAACAATTCAGAGGAGAAATGTAAAGTGTACTTAAAAGTTTATGACCATGCTTTATATTTTAGAGCAAAATAAATAAAGTTTTAGACTTTTATAGAAATGCATTACTTAATAGTTTTTCAAATAATTCTGTAATAAATTTCTATACACTGTCATATATGGACATGAAAGTTAAAAAGTCAAGAACTTTGGCAACACAGTATTAGACCACAGCAACTTGTAAAGTTTACTTTTTTATATGTTCTTGTTACAGGAACAGAAAGAAACTAACATGCCCAGTATATTTGGGGAGTCTGTGAGCTATATGGCAAAAATAATGACCTTTAAAATTTAAAAGCCTCTGATTCACGAAAATCTGCACCACACAGCATCTATAGTAACTGAGCCAATGTAGACCACCTGTTTATTGTCTTCTAAATAAAATATCTAAACCCCCAAATCTCACACAGTATCCCTGACATCCACACCTCCTGTTTGAAATGTCTAGCTTTAAACTAATGTGCATTTGCTATTTAAAAAAACTTAACTACATGACTAAAAATGTTTCTGTATAGCTCCTTGGAAATTTTTTCAGTACTCTAGTAACAAGTTGTACCCAATAAAAGACCACAACCTAAAGGAAAAAGTACTGAGGCTAGAGAAAGAATGACCTCTAACCCCTGGAAGACCTCTCTACTTTGAAACCTACAGCGCCAAAAAGACAACTGAAAATTTCTTACATTACAAAAGAAAAAAAATAGATTTTATTATGAATGATTAGATTTCTTTGAAAATAAGACTTTTAAATTACGATTTAGCAAAATCAACTGTAATGAATTTTCTTCCATTCATTTTTGAATAACAAAAGAGAAATCAGTTGAAGTTTTACACACAAAAGACATAAATGCTTCATAGTACGTAGTGAATATTGGCACATACTTTTTGTTTTTAAAGCATATGATGCAATCCTAATACAGAGGGTCCTTGGGTTGCAGCAGTCTCAACATATGAAATTTTCAGTTTATGATGCTCACTCCCATCAAAACTTTAAAAAATTGAGATGTGTTTCAGCTTACGCTGTCAGCATTGTACTTACTGACTGTGGGCAAACTAGTTCCAGACTAGCCTGGAACAATTCTTTAAGAAGGCAGAGAGGCCTGCAACAGATCCTATACCTTCTACATCAGCTGCTTCCAGAGATGAAACACCTGTAGTACAGGTAGGATCATCTCCAGCATCTCCTGCATGTTCCTTAGGCAACCCTGATTCACCTGACCCAGTATCTCCAGCACCTTCTGCAGGTTCTCCTGCCTCTCCAGCTTCCTCCTCCCAATAGGTCACTCTCTCCCACCTTGCAATGCCCCTTCCAGTGTGCAAGCCAACCACAGGAATAAAGGTAAGGACTTTTTTTACACTCATTTTTTGTCATTTTTTTCTGTTACTGCAGTACAGTGTGTAGTACAGTATATTTATTTCCTTTTTCTTTTTCTGTGGCTTAGTTGTGTTTTTATGTTCTAGATTATGATTTAACAACTGTGTTAGGATAGGTAAGTGACTTAGGCTAGGGTGTGTTTGGACTTACTTATACCCAAATTCGGGTTATGTCACTATCATAGGAACAGAACTGGGTTGTAACCTGAGGACCTCCTATATTGGAAGCTCTGAAGATACATTGATCACATAGCTTGAAAAACTTTTAAATGTCATGGAAACTGTCCACAGTTTAGGGCTCTCCTAGAGGTTTGTAGCAGAACTTGATTGATCTTTTTGCATCTGGATGCCCCACTCTTCCTTGGTATGTGCAGACAGCCAGTGTAGGGACTTACTCTGTGTCACCGTGCACTGGCTGACACGTCTCCCAGTCATCTCTTTGTGGTTGGACAGTAATTAATTCCGAAGTGTTGCATCTTGCACAGAATTTTCTGTTGGCTGCTTCTACCTGACAACTGATACAATTGGTCAGACTGATTCTTTCTATGGGAATCTGTCATTTTCCTTCATCTGGAAGAGCCCCTAAAGAGCTAGTTTCTAGAGAGAATATACCATCGTCAATGCCAGGCACCAAAACCACTAAGATCTTCAATTATGGTTAGAAAACCTCATCCTTTAACACTTGAAATCACTTGACATTTTCTTTTTAAATAAATACAATCTTCTGAAGTAGATTAAAAAAAAAAAAACAAAAACGGGCACCTTGTCCAGGGAAAATTTAGTGTTTCTTATTGAAAACAATGGCAGAATGTAAGATACAACAAGGATAAAGTTGCTGATACACACAACATTGAGACGGCACAGACTGATCATAACTGAAGGATGAAGGGTGTTTTGTTGTGGTTAAAGATATAAGAAGTTGCTTTGGACTAATGGGCTTGGATTTATATGCTTTTTAATTCTTATCAGGCACTGAGGAATCTTTCCTTTGCACCAGGGTGTCAACTTCAGCATTTACTTCTGAGTCATTGAATGCATCTTGCCGAGTATACATAGTAGTAGGGGAATGCCAGAACGTTGCCATTAAGAGAATTTGAAGTGCTTGCTAATGGCGTGGCTACCATATGTTCAGTTTCTACTTTCAGTATAATTAAGAAATAGTAATTTGCTGCATCTGGTTTCTGAACTGCGCTATAGACAAAATCTACTTTCAAAGGCAAGCAGGTTCCTAACAAAGTAACTGACCCTTTGGACACAACAAATTCATTTTGCAACACAGGACCAGCCTTACTCTTCCTCTGAGGCTCTCTGTTTTTCTGTTTTCAGCTTGTCAATCACAAGTGTTCTCTCCTGGGTTGTGATAACAAGTCCTTCCGTTTCAGCTTCTTCTGGAGACATTTGTTCATTCTCCTCATCTGCACAGCCATTCAGAACCTGCCCAGCTTGACAGGTCACAGTCTGTTACAGATGGATTTCATTTCTGAGTTCCTGCATTTTCTGTTTGATATTAACTTGACAAGGAAGAACATTCTTTTCTTCAGCATTCTTTTCTTTCCCTTTCAATTTTGAATATCTTTCTTCTGAACATTCACTTGCTTTATTGAAAGATGTTCTGTTTCTTTGATTATCTGAGACCAATATGTAACAACGCTGTAAGGAAGATCACAACGTTCAGGTCAAACGCTGTCACCAGTCTCAGACGAAGACATGGCTTCTTTGGAATTTTCCTGGTTTTAGGCTCTCATCACTTAAACAACTGTCTTTTAATTCCAAGCTAGGTGAGAAAACTAAACTCTCCAGACTTACCACATCAACTGTGCTAATGGAGCAGAACAAAGTCATGGATGAGGTACCCTGTGCCTGGTCCTCGTTGCTCTCAGCTTCTACTTGATCCATCTCTTTTTGTCTCTGCCACATCTAGTTCACCTTCCTTTAGGACATCCCTGAAGATGTCATTAATTACTTTTAAACTATTAATATAGCCTGACCAGGCGGTGGCGCAGTGGATAGAGCATTGGACTGGGGTGCAGAAGACCCAGGTTCGAGACCCCGAGCTTGCCAGCTTGAGCGTGGGCCTATGTGGCTTGAGCAAAAGCTCGCCAGCTTGGACCCAAGGTCGCTGGCTCCAGCAAAGGGTTACTTGGTCTGCTGAAGGCCCGCGGTCAAGGCACATGTGAGAAAGCAATCAAAAACAACTATGGTGCCTGACCTGTGGTGGCGCAGTGGATAAAGCGTCGACCTGGAAACACTGAGGTCGCCAGTTCAAAACCCTGCACTGGTCTGGTCAAGGCACATATGGGAGTTGATGCTTCCAGCTCCTCCCCCCTTTCTCTCTTCTCTCTTTCTCTCTCTCTCTCTCAGTCTGTGTCTCCTCTCTAAAAAAAAAAAAAAAAAAAAAAAAAAATGAATAAAAAACAACTATGGTGTTGTAACGGCAATGAAAAACTAATGATTGATGCTTCTCACCTCTTCTGTTCCTGACTGTCTGTCTGTCCCTATCTATCCCTCTCTCTGACTCTCTCTCTGTCCCTGTAAAAACAAACAAACAAACAAACAAAAACATTAAACTATTAATACAGTGGTTCTCAAACTTTTTGAAGTCGGGACACATTTAAAATCCTATAAATAGTTGTAGGTGCACTATATAAAAAGTTCTGAGCAATATGTTATAATAATTAAGTCAAATATTAAAGAAAAAAATATAAAGTCCAAGCATGCTTTTATGGTAAATGAATAAATAGACATTATTAAATTTATTTTGACATTAAAAAACATTTTTATGTTACATTTTCTAATTATGCTTTTTAAAATTTATTTTAAAAGGGGTTAAAAATTTAAAAATGACAAAAAAGTTATCTTTTTATATATATAGATACATTCTTAGTAAGATTTAGTAAATTCGGCAGGTCCCGGCACTAATGTGTTAAGTTTTCTCATTCTTGTGTTTATGAGAAACGTGAGCATAATGTATCCTAGCGATTTCTTCAATGTTTGGGCATATGCTTGAATGGCAAACTCTTATTTCCTCATCAACACATTGAAGAATTCCTCTCTTTTTACTCTTAATTGTATTGAGTGCAGAAAACCCCCACCATACATATCATCTTAACTTTACACCAAACAAAGGATAGAAGGAACTTGCCTCCAGTCTTTCAGGGGAACATGGGGGGGTAGTATAAACAATCTAGCACCACAGCTTAACAGCCTTTTGCAACCTAATCAAGCAAATGAGGTAGGTGGTTTGGCAGACTGTCAGCTTACAGCCAATTTCCCACACCTCTGTCCCCCAAAAATCCAAACTCCAAAAACCCTGTTGGTGTTTTGGTCCTGAACAGGCACATATTTCTCTGGGATACCATAGGGTGCACTTGGAAATCTTCTAGGATGCACCAGTGCACCCTGGCACACACTTTGAGAACCACTATATTAATATCATCATCATCATCCACACTCATCTCAATTTCACATACCACTTCTGTCTTCTGCTCAACCTTTAGGTCTGATGTTACTTTGAAAAACATTTTCCTCTTCTGAAAACAATGTTATTTTCATAGGGTTGGACTTCCTCATTTCACATTCAGTGAAACCTGTAAGTTTTTTACTGAGAGGTTTTGCTGGCTTCTGATTTTCTATCACGTTTTCCTTTTCTGTTCTTGGAAGTGATGGGCTATTTGAAACAAATTGATTTTTTTTTATTTTGAGGGTAGAGTTCTGACAGTGAATTTGCTGTTTGGTTTCTAGTTGTTTATTGTTGTTGTTATTTTATTTTTTGTTTTTGTTTTTTAAGTGAGCTTGTGTCTTTCTATGTGAAGTGGGTCTTTTGTAGACAGCATATATATGGGTCTTGTTTTCTTATCCATTCAGCTACCCTATGCCTTTTGATTGGAGTATTTAACACATTTACACTTAAAATGACTATTTAAAGGTACATAGTTATTGCCATTAGACTCATTTTTAAAGATTTTATTTATTAATTTTAGAGAGAGGAGAGAGAGAGAGAGAGAAGGAGGAGGGGGGAAAGCAGGAAGCATCAATACATAGTAGTTGCTTCTCGTATATGCTTTGACCAGGCAAGCCTGGGCTTTTGGCTGTCTTTCTATTTTCATTATTTTTTTTAACAAACAAATTTTAAAATTTAATGTAGTTTAATTTATCTTTTCCTTTATTTCTGTCTTTTTAATAAAATGCTACATTATTCTGCCATTCTTCTGTATTTTCTTGTGAGCAATTACAAATTTTACATTCCCTGTTTTAAAGGGAAACCCCATGGGACTAATTTTCATATATATATTTATGGATTGTCAGTTGGGATTCAAATGCACTTTTTCTCAGGCTAATAAACAATTGCTCTGGTTCTATTTTTTATTTATAGGGCCACCACTTTTATTTATAAAGTTTTCATGTAGGTTTGTGGGACTATTTTGTGAGTATATATTTTGTTTCAGGTGAAATTGCTATTTCCTAAACCAAAATCTCACTTTACTAATATAATACTATATTGTTAATTATCATTCATGATATTATCATCATATTACTTTATTACCTATTATTAACATAATTCCCAATAGTTAGCAGGGAATAGACTTCCTTGTATTTTTATTTTCCCCCAAATTAGACACTTCCAAGCTCTTTGTTTTTCCTTACCAATCTCAAATTTTCTCTTTTCTGCCCATAAAGCTCTCAGGACTTTGTAGATTTAAATTAAATTTACAGTTAATTTTTTGGAAAAGTCAACTTCTGATAGTTAGTCTTTCTACCTTTGAATGAGATATATGTGTTGCTCAAATGATTTAGGTTTCCTGAAATGTCTTTGAAATAAAGTGTTACAATATTTTCTGTAGAAATTTCTAATTGCTATTATAATTGGCAACTTCTTTTAAATTAAATTCTAGACAGTTGCTTATATATAGGAGTACATTCAGTTAATATTTACTGATTTTCTTATTCATACAATTTGTTAATCTCTCCTTTAATTTGGATATTATGTCTGCAGATTGTTTTGACTTTTCTATGTAGTCTTCATGTTTATAAGTGAATACAATTTTATTTAATTTTCTCTAATTTAATTATTTGTCTTTTGACTTTTCTATGTAGTCTTCATGTTTATAAGTAAATACAATTTTATTTAATTTTCTCTAATTTAATTATTTGTCTTTTCTGGCTAAGAACTTAAATACATTATTAGTTTATCCCATTAATATTAATGGAGATTATATTATTTTAATTTTATTTTGTTTAGATAACATAACTATGTATGTCTTAAATTATTTTAAATTCATTGAGACTTAATATTCAAACTACAGTTTATCTTTTTGCACATTCTACTTGATTAAAATGAGTTGTTTGAATAAAATATTCTAGAATTTTTTAATTATGTTAAGTTGGTTGATAGTGTTGTAGTCTTTCCTACATTTACTGATTATATGTCCAATTATTCTATCAATTATTGATAGGTAGATGATGAAATCTCTGACTATAATTGTGGATTTGTCTATTCTCATTTTAGTTGACTTAATTATTGTTCATATATTTTGAAGCTTAAGATTGTTACACCCTCTTGAAAAACTGACACCTTAATCATTATTAATTGACCTTCTCCATTTATAATGACATTTTTGGTCTCAAATCTATTATTATATTCATATAGCTGATGTTATTATTATTATATATTATTATATTAATATAACTTTTTAAAATCAATGTTTACTATATCTTTCTACAAAGGATATATATACATATATATTCATAATGTAATTATATATTAAAATAATATAAAGTTGACTGTAGCTTCATATATGTATAATTATATTTAAAGTATAACTCTGAGCAAAAATATTTTATTTATTTTAATAAGTAGGTTTTTAGATTGATTTCAGTATACCAATTTTAATAAAAAGCAAATACAGTAATTTTATACCTATATCTTCTTTAACCATTCACACACACATTCACATATATTTATTTTGACTTTTAAACTGAGAAACATACATAGATATCCTAAAATAGTCAAGAAAGAAGGTGAAAGAAATTAAAAAGTTAAAACGTGTTGCCCCAGGCCACAGGATCTGGGCTGTCTCCCCTGTTGCCCTGTTGTTTTGCCATCAAAGGCAGGTTGCTACCTGGTGCCAGTGGAAGCCATTGGGGAGATTGCTGGAAAGGGTTCTAAGTTCAACGTGATCATCTGCAATCTATGTCTTTTTTGTCTTCACATCATTCTGAATGTAACTTCTCATTTGTGGAGGATGTCTTCTCGGGTGCTAGACCTGAGAGGCACCAGGCCCGGTCACTTAGGGAGGGCTGGTTTCTGACACAGGTGCTCTCAATCCCTAAGAGCACATGTGGGAGGAGCTTTCCCTGAAGAAACAATGCCTTCTCCAAAGACAAATCTTGTGTAGAGAAGTTCAGGAGGCAGCAGCTGGAACTCTGCTTCAAGACCTACACTAAGCAGAGAGGAATGGAAGATGCAAGTGCTGGATTACGTGGAAAGCCTAAGGCTGCAAAGGCAGAATAAAAGTTTGCCTTTGGTCTAGTTATGGAGTACAATGTCAACACGAGGTCTCTGGTGTGACCCAAGCAAGGAGGTAGCAAGGAGGGGGAGCTGTGGCACCATCTTTACTTTGGCATCCTCATCCAAGGCCCACAGCCCAGCCTGAAAGGCCAGTGGGTCAGCACAGGAGCTTGCTCTGGCAGGGGGAGTAAAAGCAGCCAAGTGGAAGGAAGCCTTTCCTGCTCCCTGCTTTCTCCTTAATTCCATGTTCCAGCAGCTCCACAACTTCCCATATCCCATGCCCAGCTGGGGCCTGGGCCCCTTGTGGTTGTGATGTGACTTTACCTCGTCTGTCCACCTGCTGTGAGCATAACTCTACTGGGCTCAGTAGATTCTGGTAGGCTCTCTGGTCATATAGAGTTATTCATTTGTAGAGAACCTTCTTGTACCATTCAGGGTTTATGGATAAAGGCAGCTTCGAGTTGAGAAGAAATGTGGCAAGTTCTGTTTCTGAGCCCTCTTTACTGCCAAGAGAGCTTTAACAGGTCAGAGAACACGCACATGTAAACGTCTGCCGTGTCACCTCCCTGTCTGATGTGCTTGAGATCTGTTGATTCATTTATTCCTCACACACACACAAAAAAACTTGAGCAAGTGTAATTTTTCTGCATTTAAAAGGTTGATTGTGGTAATTATGGTAGGGAATGGAGGTGGGGAGGTAGAAGAGGGTAAAGAGGGGATAGATAAATGGTGACAGAAGAAGACATGACTCGGGGTGGTCAGTGCACAGTGCAGTGTACAGATGGTGTATTATAGAATAGTACAGTATAGCTGACACCTATATAATTTTATTAACCAGTGTCACCCCAATCCAATTAAATACAAAGTAATTATTATTTTTTATTTTATTTTTTTAGAGAGAGAGAGAGGGACAGACAAGAACAAACAGACAGTAAGGGAGAGAGATGAGCAGCATCAACTCGTAGTTACAGAACCTTAGTTGTTCATTGATTGCTTCTTATATGTACCTTACTGGGGGCTCCAGACGAGCCAGTGACCCCTTGTTCAAGCCAGTGACCTTGGGTTTCAAGCCAGTAACCTTTGGGCTCAAGCCAGCGACCATGGGGTCAGGTCTATGATCCCATGCTCAAGCTGGCAACCTCAGGGTTTCAAACCTGGGTCCTTAATGTCCCAGGCCAATGGTCATCCACTGCACCACTTCCTGGTCAGGCAACAAAGTAATAATTGATTTTAAAAAAGTTGAAAAAAAAGAAAGAAAACATCTGAGGCTGAGGTACCTAAATACCTTTCACATCTAGCACTGGTAAGTGTCCAAGTTGGCCCTGGGTCTCAGAAAATGCAAACTTCTGCCACTGTTTCTGTTGGCAGGCTCCCTCCCTCCATCTCCTCCCCTCCCTCCCTTCCTTTTAGCAGACATTTCTGAGCACCTGTTACATACAAGGATCTGTAGCAGGAATTAGCCACAAATAGAAGATAAGATACCCAGACAATGTGATGAAGGAAAAATATTTATTTATAGCCAGTGGAGCTCGTGGGGATAGTAACACCAAAGACACAAGCTCTCTGAAGTTAGATTTCTTACATCTTATATACCTTTACAACTTTAGCTTTCACGTGACAATTGCCTGATTTCTATGACTTCTTTGTTTGTAGACCTATGCGACTTTTGTGTCTCCGGGAGGGGATGAGGTAAGAGAGGAGGCCGGAGGGTCTGTCCTTGATAATCATATTACTCATTCTTTTTGCTGGTGCTGTGAGTTTATTTCAAGGGACTGATAACAAGAAAGGACCAGCTGTAGTTTGTTATTTTTCAAACTTATCTTAGTCTGCCCTTGCTCCCTCAGTCCTAAAAACTGAGGTCACTGGCTTGAGCATAAGATCACAAACATTGCAGTTCCCCCTCTTCTGCATTCTTCTGTTTTGTCCTCTCATCTATGTTGGGTTTTGCACACCAAACATAATTGGTGTGGAATGTAACTTCAGGTTGCCTGTGGTCCCTTGCATTACCCCTCTCAGGGTGCTGAGATGGCACTCTGAGTGTTTCTAGGCTGTGCAGGCTTGGCCATCCGTGGGAGAAGATCAGTGCAAATCCCCTGGTTTTCCCCTACAGGCTGGACAAGACAGTGGAACAGATATGTCAGGAAAGTCTGAGAATAAACACAAAATCCTTATCTAGGAATCTACTTTGGAAATTGAGCAACGGGTTCAATTTATTTTCTCTTTTTTCCTCAGAGGAGAGTAAAAGTGCCCAGCATAGATTCCTCTGCACAAGGCATTGTCAACAGCTGTAAATAAGTGGAAATTCCAGCAGCAGATTCTCCAACAAGGACAGTTAGGAAGTGGGGCTGGTGGTAAAAAGGTGGGGAGTGCTAGATACCAGGAGTCAGCCTCACTTCCTCTGCCACCTTTGTTTATATCACCAAATGTGTGCCCACCCCACCCACACCCCCACACCCCAACACCCATGTTTCCCTTGCCCCCGAAGCCAACAGCATGGCTACATCAGCTGCTCCCCTGCTATCGGGCACCAGAATTCAGCAATGTGGGGTCCCAGCAAGATATCAGGAGAGAGGGTGGTCTCTATTCCTATTTCCCTGGCGCCCTCACTGTGTGGTCACTTCAAGCTGCCTGCACCTCCTCTGCTGGAAGGCCACAGCTCCTGCAGAGATGACCCTCTTCCTGTGATTCTCTCCTGGGCTCTGGTCTGCGCCCTCTATCATGATGTCAAGGGCCCCACACTTCCTTGCCCGTGAATATGTTATCCTTGGAGCATCTCTACATCCTGCCTGTCTTTTGTAAATAATTTCTTTATTAAGCTTTCCTCAAATTATCCAACTTAATGATGTTGTCTCTGTCCTGCTGAGACCCCAACTGTTGCAGGCTGGGCTCCATCTTTGCTTCCTCCATGTCTTTCTTCCGTGTCCTCATTTTATAATTGCTATCCCTATACTGCCTTTTTGTACACTGCCAAGCTCACACACCCCAGGTGCCTAAAAAGCCTGACAAATAATTGTAGGAAAGTTGTAATAAGCTCTCGTGGGAAAACTGGGCTTGAGCATCTGGGAAATCTGATTTAAAATTACAGGTCTGATGATTAACCATGTGCATGGGACAAGACAGCTGATCCCTGTTCTCTCCCTTTCCAGGTCCCCTTGTGTGCTCTCCCCTCTGCGGCAGGCACCATGGATTTCCTGGCAGAATGACTCTGTGAGGGGCCCCAAGGAGCTGAGCCTCCCCCAATGAAAAGGAGGGATGGGCCTGTGACTGACCAATCAGAGCACTGAATCCAGTGGTGGGATTCAGCTGGTTTGAATGGGTTTGGCAGAACAGGTACCTAATATTTTGTTGAGTTCAGCAAGCCAGCTGTTAAAATAGCACTTGTAATCAGGGTTCTCTCTAAGGTGGACACCCAATGTAGAAATCAAAAATTTGCATTCCTTACTCTTTCAACGTTCATCTGCACAACAGCATATTCTAAGCACCCGTAGTCATGTTCATTCTGTCCATAGGTGAAAAAAATTGCAAGTGAGGATGCTGATCAAGAAGTAATATGGAAATATATTAAATAAGTTTTATTCTTTTTTGTCAGGTATTATTTAATATATTCTCATTAATATTTTAAAACTTTCTTATAATCTAGTTTTGTGTACCTCTTTTACTATTCTTATTTAAGTATTAAATGCGTGAAATAATAAACTGCCTTTCAATATATTATTTTATTTCTATATTTGAAATGGTCATTAGGGCAGAGAATTGATTGTTAAATTATTTGAATCCCACCACTGACTGAGTCACTCTGGAGAAAACCACTGTGCTGTGTGCCCTCTTGGAAACACAGCCAGATGAGAAGAGATAAGAATGGGAGAAAGAGGAAGAGAAAAGGAGGAGAACAGTGGAGAGGGAGAGAGAGCAACTCCCAACTGCATCCAGTCCTCTCCTGAACCTGGTTGCCCCAGAACTTTGCAGCTGTACGTGCACAGAGCTGTGTGAAACTGCCCTCCATTAGATATGTGCAACAGCATGAGGGATGTAAATACCAACTCCAAGGACCCTCTGACCTTCCAGGAGACAGTCCACTTGCTCATAATAGCTAGACACAAGGTCACTTCAATTTTAAGTCAATTCTTGGTGTGTGCTAGGCTTGGCAAGAGAGGCTTATGGATGCAAAAGCTCAAGGATTTGGTAACACATTTGAATATTAACTCAAAAGTCAACTTCTATGGCAGAGACCGATACCAAACCAATGGCATATCTCCCCTTCCAGAAAACTTGGAGGATTGACATTATTTAAAAATCCTGCCATTTTTAAGCAGAATGAAGAAATAATTAGCATTGCTTTTAACATTCTGGTGGTTAGCATTCACTATTCCTCAGGTAAAATTTGCTCCATTTTCAGGCTCATCTCAGGAAACCCACCTACAGTTTCTGCAAAGATAATTTAGAAGCACAACTCTGGGAACCCGGAGTGATGACTCATGTGCCTTGTTCATCTACTGATGGCTACTGGATTCACTGTGGGGAATTAAAGAAAACTATTTACAAACCTTACTTTTAAAAATTCTATTTCCCAAGTTTAGCTTTTTCATTTTTAAAATAAGGAGCTTGGAACATGACCCCACAGTTCCCTCCAGCTTAGGCATTTGGGAGTTGGGGGTCACACCACTAGCGTGGGAGTTTTCCACACTAAACCTTACATGTTGCCTTTCCATCCACAGTAAGCACAAGCGAAGTGGGTCTTGGAGACATGGTCATGCTGGTCCATTGGCTGAGCCTCATCATCCTTAATTGCCACAAGGTCTTCCCCCGTACTGAGCACCTGATGTTTGAATGAGAAATAGTCCCTGTCAGCTGGGAGAGAGTGGGAGTTGTTCTTTAATAGCTATACAGTTTCAGTTTGGGAAATTAAAGAAAAGTTCTAGAGATGGAAACATCCCGAAGTAAAAATGACCACTTTGGGTAAAAATTCTCATCATCAGACAAACATGCTGTGTTATCTCTCAACTTAAAGCTGCCCTCCTTCATCTACTATCTCTTTCCAGCTACCATCCTGTTTTTCCAATATTCTTTAAAAACCAGAATTAATTCTCAGAAGCGTTGTGTATTCCCACTGTCTCCACTCCCTCTTCTCTATTCACTAGTCAGAGGTCACCACTGGGTGAGCCAGTTTTTCATGGGGACATAGTGATTGGGTATTTCTCAGCATTTTCTTAGCCATCCCTCTCCCTGGGCCCCTGCACTGTGTCCTTCCCCATGCTCTGCTGGTGTCACCTGGTAGCCTTCTCCATTTTATGACTTGTTCGTCTTCCCCTAACTAACCTCTCCACATTGAGAGTCCTCAGAGTTGTACTCTTGGTCTAATCTCTTCTCTGCACTCTATTTCTTGGTAATCTCCAAGGTTTAAAATCCCATTTTTATGTGCATGATGTTTGCATAGCTGTCGGGAGGTCTGCTCCCTCTGCTGGCTTCTCACTGGCGTTTCCAACAATGTCTTTGGATTCCCCATGTAGGTCCTGAGAGATACCTCAGTTTCCAAACACCTGTCCCAAACCCTTGAGTTCTATTCTTCCACGTGATGCCTCCTTCTTCCTTGTGCCCATAAGGATTCTCAGGGTCAAGCCAAACCCTCGACTGTATTTCCCAGAGATGCTCCAATGTGCTCAGTTCCCTCAGGCTCTCCCTGCTCCCGCTTGTCAGTACCCCTTCCACTCTTGCCTTTCCTAGCCCAAGCTCCACTCAGCAGCAAGAGAGCACCTTAAAAAATAGAGTTTAATAAGGGGATGCATTTGGGGCAACACTAGACTCTATGTAAACACAATAAATTAAAATCAATAAAAAATATAATAACTCAACTAAGGGACCAAAAAGAGAAGAACATATGTAAGCAGAGGCAGCATAAGTAGAGGCAACTCCATTAAAAAAAAAAATTGAGTTTAGATGATACCATTCTTGTGCTTAAAACACTTTGGAGTGCTACTGGGGAACTTGGACTCAGGGTCATGCCTCACCATGACCTCCAAGGCTGTTTCCCTTTCTCTCTCTCCAGAGCCATTGTGCTCCCTCCCCTTGCTCCTTGCTGTCCAGATGCAGGGATGACCTTTTCATGCGGGACCACTCAGCTCTGCCAGACCACACCCTCTCCTCCCTACGCTGGGCCGGCCTCCCAGGGGCTGTCTCTGCTGCCTCACCCCTGCCCAGTCTCCAGGCACAATCTGTGCTGCGGGAGGTTGTCAGTGTAGCCGGAGGGGGCGTGCTGTCTGCAGTCTTCTCTTTGCAGGGCCTGAAAAAGAAACCCACTCTTATCTGCACAGTGAACTTCCACAGGCACCTCCATGGAGAGGTCCCTGGTCTCGGGTACAGCCTGCACCCACAGAAGTACCAGCCACACCTGGGAACTTGGTAAGAATTCAAATTCTCAGACCAACCCTACTGAGCCAGAAACTCAGGATTAGGGTGGGGGTGGGGCCCTACCCTTGGGGTTTCAGCTAGTCCCCCAAATGATTCTTAGGCATGCTCAAGGTGGAAAGCTGCTGTGGGGTCATGACAGGAAGAGGAGGGGACCTCAGACAAGGTGGGGAGAGAGACCAGGTAATGGGAAACCCTCAATGCCCTATGAGGCCGAGTCTTCTGGACTGAAATACCCAGAAGGGAAGACCAAAGTGTGTTGTTGTGCTACCCCTGGGCTGTTTGGCCAATAGACAATTTGTCATGATCACCCCCCATTTTGTACGCATGCCCATGCTGCTGGAAAAAGGCCAGGGGTTCACATCTGCTTAGAAAGCAGGAGGGATAAAAATAATGCCCTTTAGTCACTAGACATGGTTGTCCTGCCTTTCTCATGTCCTGGTCTTCAAGAGGGCAGTCTCTCTCTACTCACCCATTTTCTCTCCTGAAAAGGTACTTCCTATGTGCCAGCCTGGAAGTGTGGGTCTAAGTATTTTGCAGATATTAACTCACTTTTATTCATTCAGTTACTGCCCTTTCATAGATGAGGAAATTGAGGCAAGGAGTGACCAATCACGTGGTTCAGGTACCAGGAGCTTCCATTCCAGGGAGATTGCTCCTGACTGAGAACTGGACTCCACCTACCCATTGTGTGACCAGGAGCCAGTCCCTTCCCCTTCCTCACAACCTCCTTGTCCATAAAGATGAGAGGAACCAAAGGCCATCCCTGACAGGTTTCTGGGAGAGGTGAATGGGTCAGGACAACGTCTCCTATTCAGTGCACAGTGACAGTCCCTGGGAGACCCTACAGTAAGGTGACCAAATTTTAAAATTGGTAAAGCGGGACACCATTGACTGGCGGGGGGGGGGGGGGGGAGTCTTGATTAAAAATTTGGTCTATATGGAGCAAAAAAATTTTTCATAGAATGCAAAAATAGTATTGTAATATATTTTTTAAAATTTCAACATAAGTACAATTTACAAATATAATACATTAAAAAATTATGTATAGTATTATTTTATTCTTTGGCATATTTCTCATTTGAGTGAATTATTTTAGTAGATTGCTGTCATTGTTTAAAAGATCATGAAAGTTTTGACAAGAATTGTTAAATTATATTTCACACATAAAATGGCTTTCAAAGTCTCAACACTTAATTGTGATTTTTCTGATGTCCACACTTTATTTACTGTAGAAAAAACGCATTCAGTCGCAGCATTAGTTCCTGGTAAAGACAGCATGTATTCCACGATTTTTAGTGCATTATTGTATGGAACATGGTTTGTTTGAAAATGATGAAATATTTCTAAGCATTTATTCTCTATTGTGATTTTTGCTGATGCCTAAGATTTAACCTTTTCCTTATCAATCTATTTTTTTAATAATGGTACCTCATTTAAAAGATCATTTTCGGAAATATTACTATATGGGAAATTTTGAGTGAGTCAGAGGGATCGGGTTATATGGGTCCGAAACTGATGTGGAGCTGCACGAGCGGGTGGGAGCAGGCAGGGCAGCGCCACCACACGCTCGCACATGAGCGGTCACACACACTCCCCGCCTATTGTCCTTGCAGTGGTCGCGCTCCCCACGTCCAGCCCTACCGCCCGCTGGAGACCGAGTGGCTTGTGCCTCACGGAGCCCGGAGCTGCAGGCTGGCATCCAGAACGCGAGCCTATGGGTAGTTAGAGGACTTGACAGCCGCCACCCCAGCAGGTACGTCTGGCCCGAAGTTCTTTATTTCAGGGCCCTGCATGGGGCAGGCAGCTCTTGTGGCAGTGAGGGCGCTTCCAGGTCAAGGCGGGGTCTCCCCACCGAAAACATATATTCCCTTCCCATTCTTCCGCCGTTCCCTAGCTTTTTGTGCATTCTTTCCAAAAACGGGGACTTTTTAAAAATGCGGCGGGACACAGGACAAATTGTTAAAAATCGGGACTGTCCCACCAAAAGCGGGACGTCTGGTCACCTCACCCTACAGTTTGCTCAGTTTTAGGGATTATTTTCCTGTTTCCTCTGTTTCTCTCAAGGGAAAAGCTTTATGATTGTCTGCCTTTCCCCAAACCACACTTGTCTGTGTACAGAAGAAACAAAGGCACCACACCAACACACACCTTTACACACAGACACACACCATGTATACACATCACACATACCATGCACACACGTCCATACACAGAAACACACAGGCATACACTTTACACATCTGCACATACCACACACACAGAAACACACACATACACATACTCTTTGTATATCTAGTTTGTCTACCTTATTATGTAAATTAATTTTATATTTATATTTATAAGTATATTTAATATAAATTAACTATAGATATTTGCATTTATTATATACAATAGTTATTTAACTTAATTGATTTTATTTCATTTTTACTTTCATCAGATAAGGTTGTTTCAGTATGAGAACAGTTCATTTTACTGGTAGATTGGAAGCTGGTAAAAATCGCAGTTTAGTTTTGATTTTGTGAAAGGAACCCAACACACTTATTTTTAACTCAGAAAGCAATACCTTTGTTCATTAAGCTTAAGCTTGATATAGAGCTAAACGGAATAAGCTAACATTTTTTCATTTCAACAATAGTTTTACACCTGAGAATTTGTCTCCCTACATCCTTAGTCAAAAGGTTTTATGATATCTTTTATTAAAAAAATGCATTTTGCCTTTTCCTAGTTGTTAAGAAAACCAGAAGGTGCTCTGTATTCATATGGGTTTGCAGCTGCAGTTCATGTAAAGGATTGTCTGTTCCCAGTCCCGATGTAGCCATGGCGAAGGAGTCACTGCCTCCATCTTGGGTTTAAGGCACACTGTGGCTTTTAACATTAAGTAATGTTTTCATTTCCAAAAATAAAAACTGTTCTGTTCTCTAGCTGATGGATTTGCTCTGCAGAGCTACGGAAACAGAAGTAAGAAATTGTGACCTGAGATTTTCAACATCAGAAACATTTAACTTATGGTTTGTCTAGGAGACTCTTTCTTCTAAAGGGTAAAGGGTGAAGCCAATCAGTAAACAAAATAGCTTAAGTTTACACAGGTGAATGTTTTATACTGTTCTGAGTTCTGGGGGTCTTTTTTCCTTCTAAACCCTGCTGGGGGAAGTGGTTCTCATAAGGTAGTCCTGAAAACAGAGAAATTGGTTCTATATCCCTATATTTCTAGTCTTCTAGGTACTACTAGATTTTTTGTTAATCTTCTCAAGCTTCCAGAAGATTCTTGGGTCTGCTTCTGGATGCTGTCAACTGTACACATTTCCCAGGTCTGCTCAACTGTCTGGATGCTCATGGGTGACAGAAAGAATTAGAAGCACTGGTGTTTTAAATGCCAGCTGTGCCAACGTAAGACCAAACGTGCTTCAAGGACTTGTGAGTGCAGTGGTTGTGCTCCACATCTCCCAAGCTGGGTGGCTCTGGGCCACTTAATTAACCTCTCTGTGCCTAGCTTCCGCCATAGCAAAAGGAGAGGATAGGTGCTTTCTTCTCAGAGCCCTGGGAAAATCTACATGAGGTCACACAGATGCTTAGAACAATGAGGAGTGGAGGGGGAGCTGGTGAGCATAGCTATTTCTCTTTTCAGTCCACTCAGCTGCTGCCAAAAAGGATTTTCTGAAGCGGAAACAATTGGTGTGAGCCCTCCCTCTGGGTTTCTCATTTCCTTTTTTTTTTTTTCCTCTTTTCCAAGTGAGAGGAGAGACGATAGAGAGACAGACTCTAGTATACACCTCAACTGGGACCCCCCTGGCGACGCCCCTCTAGAGCTAATGCTCTGCCCATCTGAGGCCATGCTCAAAACCAAGCTATTTTTAATGCCTGAGTTGGAGGTCATCTTCCTATTGCTGAGGATCAAAGATCTGAAACCAAGTAATGTCCACCTGATGGAACAAGGTGAGACACAGCCCCTGGCCCAGGTGGCAGCTCTCTGTGGCTCCCAGTGCTCATAAATCTGGAGCCATCCTCAGCACCTGGGGCTGATGCACTCGAAACAGAAACAATCACGCCATTGCTGTGGGAGAGGAAGAAAGAGAGAGAGAAAATGGAAGGGAGGGAATAGAAGCAGATGGTCGCCTCTCCTGTATGCCTTGACTGAAATCAAACCTAGGACATCCACATGCCGGGCCAATGCTCTACCACTGAGCCAACCATCCAGGGCCTGGGCTTCTCATTTACTGACTACGGTGCAATATTAGTAAGCAGATCAAAGACTGAGGCAGCCAGATGCCACTGACGTGCAGGGAGGTGAGGGGCGGTGGAGGTGCCAGCTCCCCCTTCTTGCATTCTTTTCTTCTCTCACGCTGAACACTCCTCGCTCAAGGCACAAATACCACATCATGAGTTTTGCAATCACTTAGGTCAGCAAAGGTGCTCAAAACTATCTATATAAAGGAGACATAGGGAGGTATAAATAGCTTCAGAACATAAAATGTTAATTGCAGGGAAATGCCAAACGCTCACATACATTGGAAATACGAAGCAAACCCCGCTCTGGCCATCTTTCCAGGCCCTAGGACTGCTCACTGGTGTTATTACCCAACCACATTCTTTCTGTGCCAGTGATCAACCAATGCAGGGTCACCAAACAGCATGCAGATGGCTGACAGGTTCTCTAATCAAGTCATTTCCATTAATGTGGATTTTGAATGCTAATCAGCTTTTTAAAAATTCCTGTTTTTCAAAGCAGAGTTGAAAAAAAAGTGTTAAATCTGAACTGTTATTAGGATGATGACAAAGCATTTCTTCCTTTCGCCAAACCATTGACAAAAATTTTAAAAGAAAACTAAGACAGAGAGGGACTCGCAGAGGAGGGATGGAGGATGGTGATGTTAATTAATCCACACCACTGTGGCTGGGACCAGAGGAAGGCAGAGGGAGGCCCCGGCTGATTTATGAGCACTGGGAGCCACAGAGAGCTGCCACCTGGGCCAGGGGCTGTGTCTCACCTTGTTCCATCAGGTGGACATTCCTTGGTTTCAGAGCTTTGATCCTCAGCAATAGGAAGATGGCCTTAGGGCTGCTCATCCAAGGGAGGGTAGAGGGAGGAGGGGAGTTTTCTCTTGACAAAGGAGAAAGATTATAACACTGCTCACAAAAATTAGGGGATCAGGGAACGTGCAGATACTCTACTACTTTCAGCCTTTTGTATAGTGCGCATGAAATAAAAGTTGGTTTTGCATCTCATTTGCATAATTGAACAACTTTCTTTGACTTGTTTGCTTTTCTGATGTTCTTGTTCAATAAAAAGAAATCAAATGCTTCTTTTTTATATAGCATCATATTCATTTTAAAATATCACCTAATTTTTGTGAGCAGTATATTTATTGTAGCTGAAAATTTCAATGGAAGTGCCATGTGACTCCAAGATGTTGTTACTATTCAGATAGCAACGTTTGTTGTGTTTGTTCTCTGTAAAAAAAAAAAAAAAGACGGGACCACAGACTAAACCTGACAAGATCAGGTGAGCCCTGCACAATGGCTGTAATAAGTAAGTAACCACACCAGGCAGTATAAAATTAAAACTTTCTAATTAAAACTTTCTAACTAAAAGCCATTCATGGTGGGTATCACTGACCATGAACAGTAAATGAGACCACAGCGATGAACTTCACACAGTCATTGCGTGTCCTTTTGTAACTGACTTCACAGTGCATGTGTGTCCTTTTGTAACTGCTTCTCAACCAGAGATTTCCACAGGTTGGTTCTTACAAACCCTATTTTGCACCTTCTCGAGCATAATTGTGTACGGCCTCAGGCAAAATGTTTATCTTCGTCTTGGCTCAGTTTTCTCATTTATAAAGTAAAAACCAAAGGGATTCTAAGACCCCTCTGATCCCTGTACAAAGCCAGTAGCCATGGCCACCATCACAGCCGCCTGACCTGTGAAGGTTCACATTTGATTTGGACAGACAGTAATGAAACAATGGCGCCAAGAACTGGTGGGCCATAAGCTTTAATCCTAGCTTGCACCCAGTGGGCAAGAAATACACACAATAGGAAAACACTTCCTTCCCTTTCCATTCAGGGCTCCCAAAGCCACTGACTTATCCGAGTTTCCTAGAATCAAAGGTTTCTAGTTCACCAGCCTTATTCACCTCTCTCCCCCATCTCCTTCTCTGCACAAATTCTGCACAAACTGACTTCTCCTTCAGCACTCCACCATCTTGGCTGCTTCTTCTCACCTCCATGTGACCTTTCTCTGCTCTCCTCCAGCATGGGCTTCTCTGCCCCATTGTATAGTGTAGAAGTCAAAACCTTTAATCCAATATACAAACAAGGAAGTCTCTGATACAAAGTCACTTATCTGAGGCATAATGGGATTTCTCATGAGAGTGCACCACCCCACCATGCAACAGTCAAGGGTGTGGGGAAAAGTCTTAAAACTAAGCCTTAGGCTATAAGGACCCTGCCGCTTACAACCTGTCCCCCACACCCCAATGCAAACTATAAGCGAGCAAACATATATATCTTATTTACAAACTTATTTGACCAACAAGCCCCAAAGCCCTGCCTTGCTGGCTGTCCTACTAGCCCACACAGCTTTGTGCAAGCCAAGACTCACGCCCATAGTCCCAGAGACAAAGTGGCTCACTTGTCACACTGTCAGGAAGCTAAAGTTTTCTGTATAAAAATCTTAGTTTTAATGAACGCATTTTATTTCAGCCAGAACATCACAATCCAAATAGAAGTTGACGAACATGAAATGTAACAGGTAGTTCTGTCCCTGAGATCTTGATAAGAAGAGAAAAGGACAGAGCCTGGTGACAGTGCATCCAGTGAATCAAATCCATACAATGGTGATCATTAACGCAACACTGCATACACTGCACCTGGCCTCAGTTCTTCCCCCTAGAAAAGGTAGATGCAGGTGCAGTCTCCTGACACAAGCCAATCACCTGGATGCTTCTGCTCTGAGCCAGGGTGTATCTTGAGGACCACCTGTGGCTAGTGCCTGGCAAGCCATCTGTAAAAGTATTGCCTCCCTGACTAAAGGGTAACTTTCATAAAAGGTGATGGGACACCTGAAAATAAAGTGTATTCTCTTTTATTGAGTACAGAATTCAATACATATTTATTTCATCATCCCTGTCAATTATGTCATTTGTGTTGCTTTTACTTACCTGAGCAAATCAACTGTCAATCAACAATAAAGACTTGATTCCACTTGATTCTACTACAATATTACAAAGGTTTCCTCTTGTATTTTCTGCCAATTTTTTTCTTGCTTTATTGATTTTTATGCCATATTATTTGGTGCATAATAATTTATAGCACCAGGTATATAGAAGCTTCTTGTTCTTAAATCTTACTGTTGGGCAGATAAAATATATTATTCTCGCTTTGTTAAAGATGGCGCTGCTCACATGGAATCCCATTGCCCAGGTGATATTAGTTGCCCTTATGCTTGGAATGGGTGTAATTATATTAATGTGTGTTGGGGGTGGAGGGGCCAGGCTGTAAGCAGGCAGAGTCATTATAGCCCAAGGCTTAGATTTAAGACTAAGCCTTTCCCACCCTTTTTGATGTAGGGTGGTGCACTCTCATGAGGAATCCCATTATGCCTCAGATAAGTGACTTTGTATCAGAGATTTCCTTGTTTGTATATTGGATTAAAGGTTTTGAATCTACACTATAAAGTAGGGCAGACTGCTCTCTCTCGGTTGCTGAGATTAGCTTTAGAGAAGAGAGCAGAGAAAGGCCACATGGAAGAGTCTAGGAGAAGCAGCCAAGATGGTGGAGTGCTGAGGGAGAAGCCAGTTTGTGCAGAGTTTGTGCTGTAGAAGGAGTTGGGGAACAGAGGTGAATAAGTATGGAGGTGAGTAAGTATGGTGAGCTAGAAACCTTTGATTCTAGCAAACTCGGATAAGTCAGTAGCTTTGTGAGCACTGAATGAGTGGGTTTTGGAGCCCAGTTTGTGCTTTTACTTGCCTGCTGGGTGCAAGCTAGGATTAAAGATGATGACCCATTAGTTTTTGGCTCCGTTGTTTCATTACTGTCTGTCCGAATCTAATGCGAACCTGCATGGGCCAGGCGGCTGTGATGATGGCCATGGCTACTGGCTTTACACTTACCTTTTTCTTTCTTTAACAATTTTAGCTTAAATTTAAATCAGTCAGAGAAATACATGTACCATACAATTTCACTCGTATGTGGAATCTAATGAACAAAATAAACTAACAATAAAAATAGAAACAAACATACATAGAGAGCAGGCTGACAGATGTGGTGAAACTAGGTGAGGGGGTTGAAAGAATTGAGCAAAAAAAATGACAAAAAATATTCATGTACATGAGCATGTGGGAATGAGCCAGGTAGAGGAGGGGGATATGGGGCCATGGGGAGATAAATGATGAGGGACAAAGACTTGGCTTCTATAAAGCCAGTAGCCAAGGCCACCATCACACCCACCTGGCCAATGCAGGTTCGCATTAGATTCCGACAGTCAGTAATGAAACAATGGAGCCAAGAACTGGTGAGCCATCAGCTTTAATTCTAGCTTGTACCTGGTGGGCAAGCAAAAACACACACTGGGCTCCAAAACCCACTCATTCAGTGCTCACAAAGCTACTGACTTATCTGAGTTTCCTAGAATCAAAGGTTTCTAGTTCACCAGCCTTATTCACCTCTGTTTCCCATCTCCTTCTCTTTACACAAACTCTGCACAAACTGGTTTCTCCCTCAGCACTCCACCATCTTGGCTGCTTCTCCTGGCCTCCACGTGGCCTTCATCTGCTCTCCTTTCTAATACTAACCTCAGGAACCGAGAGAGAGAGAGCAAGCTACTGGTCTGTCCCACTTTATAGCGTAGATTCAAAACCTTTAATCCAATCTACAAACATGGAAGTCTCTGATACAAAGTCACTTATCTGAGACATACTGGGAGGATTCCTCATGAGAGTGCACCACCCTATATCATCCAATCAGTCAAGGGTGTGGGGAAAAGCTTACTCTTAAAACTTGCCTTAGGCTATAACGACCCAGCCTCCCCACAACCTGTCCCTAACACACATTAATAACAACAAATTTCCATGTAGGCAGCGCCATCTTTAACAAAGTGAGCATATTATATTTTATCTGCCCAACAGCTTGGGAGTATTTGAACACACAATATGGCATACAGAGATGTGTTGTAAAATTGGGCACCTGAAATCTGTATAATTATGTTAGCCAGTTTCACCCGAATAAATGAAATTAAATTGCCTGACCTGTGGTGGCACAGTGGATGAAGCGTCGACCCGGGAACACTGAGGTCACCAAGGTCGCCAGTTCAAAACCCTGCACTGGTCTGGTCAGGGCACATGTGGGAGTTGGTGCTTCCAGCTCCTCCCCCCTTTCTCTCTTTCTCTCACTCTGTGTGTCCTCTCTAAAATGAATAAAATAAAATAAAAATAAAAATAAAATAATAAATGAAATTAAATTTTTTTTCCAAATAACATAATCAAGAACCTAGGCCATTCTCTTCACCACTTTGTCCTCTTCTTTCTCTTCTTCCTCCTCCTTCCGTCTCTTCATCATGATCATGATCATCATGATCATCATAGCATCTTTTAATTTTCTGTAAGCATCCATGAAATTATGATGATCTAATTTGTTAGCTTGCAAATAGGGTAAAATCTGAAAGCTTTCAGCATTTTGAACAATGCCCTCTGCCTTTATAATCAACTTATCTTCTTGTACCTAAAGTAGTTAAGGTTGGTTTTGTTATTTACAAGCAAAAGAGCTTAAGAAACCAAATTTCACTCTAAATTCTTTGCATGGCTTTTTCTTAAGTGGCATTTACCTCCTCTACGGCTAAGGAAATACTTAACTCATTGAAATGGATGCAAAATAATGTTGAATTGTAACTCAAAAAGCAGTATTTTACAGCTAGGTGTGAAAGAAAAATCATTACTTTTTGTTGAAAACACAGAAGTAAACTTAAGCTAGATATCTTTGAGCCAGGGCAATGATAGCTCTCAAGGAAGTGAAGACTCAGTTAAAGCCAGGACATGAAAGGAGTAGAGAAAACCAGTGGGACTGATCCAATAGTAACTGCAAATAAAACGTAAGCATTCAGTTCAAAGGAACAAGGGTCAAGAGATCAATAAAGGACAAATTGCAGAAACATTTCAATTCCTGGTGTTGGGCAGATAAAATATATTATGCTCACTTTGTTAAAGATGGTGCTGCCCACATGGAAGCCCGTCGCCCAGGTGATCATATTAGTTGCTCTTCTTGCTTGGAATGAGCGTGATTTTATTAATGTGTGTTGAGGGCAGTCTGTGGGCAGGCAAGATCCTTGTAACCTGTGGCTTGGTTTTAGGACTAAGCCTTTCCCACCCTTTTTGCTGTGGGGTGGTGCACTCTAATGAGGAATCCCATTATGCCTCAGATAAGTGACTTTGTATCAGAGATTTCCTTGTTTGTATATTGGATTAAAGGTTTTGATTTCTATACTATAAAGTGGGGCAGACCAGGAGCTTGCTGTCTCTTGGTTCCTGAGATTAGCTTTAGAGAGGAGAATAGATAAAGGCCACATAGAGGAGAGGAGAAGCAGCCAAGATGGCGGAGTGCTGAGGGAGAAGCCAGTTTGTGCCGAGTTTGTGCAGAGAGAAGGAGATGGGAAACAGAGGTGAATAAGACTGGTGAGCTAGAAACCTTTGATTCTAGGAAACTCGGATAAGTCAGTAGCTTTGTGAGCACTGAATGAGTGGATTTTAGAGCCCAGTGTGTTTTTACTTGCCCGCCAGGTACAAGCTAGGATTAAAGGTAATGGCCCACCAGTTCTTGGCTCCATTGTTTCATTACCATCTGTCTGAATCTAATGCGAACCTGCATGGGCCAGGCGGCTGTGATGGTGGCCGTGGCTACTGTCCTTATACCTGGTGATGAAATTTGAACTGTACTTAGCAGATACAGACAGAGAGAATCACTGATGAGGTTTTTGTGAACTGTAGTAACATCACAAATATGAGAATTGGGAGAATAAATATTCAATTATACAGAATTTATTAAGAAGGAGTGAAGGAAGACAAAGAGATTGCCAAGTAGTCACTTTATAGTCCAACATGAGATGTCTTGAGCTAGGAGTTAAAACCAAAGGAGCATATTATATTACACAGGAGTATTTCAAAACTAATTGTGTTAAAAACATACTTACATATCAGAGTCATACAAAGCTCTAACACTTGTGCATTTATTTAAAGAAGGAACATTTCAAACACAAATGCAGTTTTAAGGATCAGGTATTGCAAAATACTGTCTTGCATATCTGAGACAGATGCATTTCAAAGACACAATAGTATAGGTCAAATTAGGTGCAAAGCAGAAAATTTGAAAATAAGTGCCCATTTTTACCAATGAACATAGCTTCTGTTTTTCATATGTGTTTGTGTGTGCTTATTCTGTGGTGGTTGTGTTACAGGAGGAGTGATGAGAACTCGATTCTTGTCTTGCTTGAGAAAAAGGATTCAATCAAAAGACAAAATGTAGCAAGTAAAGGAAGAATTTATTGGCCTATTGTTCCTGTATGCCCACACCTGTTTAACTGCCTACTCTATCATGACTGGAAAGAGGTCAAGCATGAATAAGAGAAAAAGAAACTTTGGAAACTTTTGTTATGTTCCTGTTGTTTGGAAGTGACACAGAGGTAGTGGAGAAGTAGTAAAAATCCAGGATCTGCCACAAGGCAGTCTGGGTTTAAAGCCCAGGGGGCACCCACACAGCAAACAATCGATGTTATTAGCAAACCACAGTCCAGAGACTCCGAGAATTAACTATTACCATTTATGATGTGCAACTTGCTCCAATTGAGCCATGGTTGCAGGAGGGGAAGAAAGAGAGGGAGAGAGAGAGAGAGAGAGAGAGAGGGAGAGAGGGAGAGAGAGAGAGAGAGAGAGAGAGAGAGAGAGAGAAGTGAGAGGAGGAAGGGTGGAGAAGCAGGTGAATACTTCTCCTATGTGCCCTGAACAGGAAGGAAACCTGGGACATCCACACACCAGGCAGACCCTCTACCAGTGAGCCGACTGGCCAGGGCCATTCCCAACAATTCTTTTGGTGTCTTCATAAAGTCCCATTACTGTTGGACATGAACACTATACCCTTTCTTGTCTTCCTTCTCCCAGAAGTGGACCCCAGCAGGAAGAGTTTTTATGGCAGTGCAGGGCAACTCAGCGGGAAGCAGGGATGTGAGACAGGGAAGGGAAGGGAAGGGAAGGGAAGGGAAGGGAAGGGAAGGGAAGGGAAGGGAAGGGAAGGGAAGGGAAGGGAAGGGAAGGGAAGGACAAGTAGTGAGGAGAAGACAGCAGCCAAGGGGGCACGATTGGCCAGCACCACTACAGGACACTAACATTGCACCCACCCCCCAGGAGATGGTGGAGCTCACTCTTCAGAGCTACCCCAGAGTAGACAGGGAGTTGGGTCTCCATATACCAACCCATCAATCATGGTGGAGGCAGGGCCAGCCCTGTTTATGCCAAGGCACTCAGGGAGAAGCACCTGGAACCTACCATAGACACATCCAGGTGAAGATCATCCTGTCACAAAGGTGCCCTGCTGGTGTAGGTGGGGAGGGGGCAGGAAGGCTAGGAAGGAAAGGCATAGGCCCTGCAGGCAAACTGTCTGTGAGCTTGAGCAAGTCACTAAGCATCTCTGTGCCTCACTCTTCCCCTCTGTAAAATGGGGATGATCATAACAGTTCCCGGGTAAGGTTGTCATGAGGATGTAGTGTGTTTATATAGATAAAGCACTTAAAAAGCACCCAGTCCTAATACGTGCCCAGATGTTTTTCATTCTACATCTTTTGTGAATTGCTTTTGTTTACAAATGCTCCCATACATTGAGTGCTCAAAGGTTTTAACATGAACTCCTGATGGGTGCATTGCTGTGAAGAGGGGCTGATCTCCAGAGAACCAGAGGGAGGGGTGTGGCTAGAGAGCTGGTGGTGGAGGTTCCTTGCTGAGTAGCATTGTCACCCAAACAGCCACTGCTAGTTTACTGTGATAACTTGACATTTGGTTTTAAATCCTAGTAGCTTCTAGATACAAAAAGAAATGATCTAGAACAAAACGTATAAGGTCTTAACAGCAACCAGTGACCAAATCCTTTAAATTGGTCATTTGCAAGGCAAAGGCTTGACTATTGCTAATGCTGAGTAGCAGGGCTCCACTGTGCTCTGTCATATAGCCCCTTGCCATCCCTCCCAGGGAAGGTGGAATAGCTCCTGTTATACACATGCTAATAATGTCTATAAATAGAGGTGAGAGAAAGCACAAAACCATTACTTTTTTATGCATGAAATAAAATGAAAATCCTATTTAATAGGGAAAAAAATGTCTCAACTTTTCAGTGAACAATATTCAAATTGTGTCCCTTAAAGAGCTAGCATTTCATCTGAATCTGTTGCTATGCACACTTCAATGTCCTTTCCAGGCGGATCCAATTCTTTCCAGTTGAGACTGGTTTCTGCTGGAAGCCATTAAATTAGCAGTTCCCACCCAGGGGATGGAAGGGCACTGGCCTGAGCCTACACTGCCCTCTGCTGGGCATCAAAGGCCAATCGGGCAGGAAATTCTTGGGAAGTTTATTCCTCCTTTTTAATCAACTTTATGAAATGCATGTAGGAGCTTTGCATGGAAAGCCAAGTCAGACTGTACCAGTTACAAAGCCTCTTACTCTTCAGGGGAAAAGTTAGGAGGTGAAGGGTGTGTTGGAAGCTGTTGGAACTATACGGTTTGCGTGGACAGCCAGGGTTTGGGTCTTGCCCATGCTGGGTCCCAGCTCTGCCTGTCCCAGTTATGTCATCTTGGGAAAGTTGATCAACCCGTCTAAGCCTCAGTTTTCTCATCTGTGAAGTGGGAGAACCATAAGATTACCCGAAGATTGAAGAAGTAAGTGTATGCAAAGTCACCAGCTGAGTGTAGAGGCAGAAACTCAAGAGGACTTGGTGGAGGTCATGTGTCTGTGTAGGGATGAAGAAGATGTAGTCCCAGGACAGAACATTCTATCTTCCCCCGAATGTCCTGGGCTTCAGTGGCCTCCTCTCACTGCTGCCATAGCAGACACCTACCTAGCCTGAGCAAACCCATTGCTCCACACGAGGAAACGCTGCCTTCTCCCCCAGCAGAGCATGTCCCTGGAGGCCCTCCAGGTGCTATTCTGCAAAGGGTCTTGTGAAATTCTCAAAATAGGGGGGAAAATTTTCAATGCTATGAACAGTTGGGGTAGGACAGTGAGGTGTGAGGGGAGGGCTGTAAACTGACTAAATTTGCTGAACTAGAAGAGAGTTCATTCATTCAGATTTAAATGCATTCTCTCTCAAGTATTTCCTGAGTAACACCACTTTCCAAGCCAATCTGCTCTGCACTCTGGTTGAGAAGAGTGTGAGGGTGAGGCTGCAGATGGGCTCTACAATGCCCTCAAGCACCTGGTAGGTGGACTGCTTCCCCTTTTATGTGGTTTGTCACACCCCAGTGTGACCGAAACTGATAACAAGGGAAGGCTCCCATAGGGTCCTGTGGGGTGAGCGGTCCCTCCAGTAAACAAGTTGGAGGGTTAAGACACCAAAATGACATAGGTCCTAGCAAGGGCCACCCACGCACTGTCTCAGCGCCGACACTTGACCTTTCTGTGCCATTTCATAGGCAGAGCCACTGCTGAGCATTGAGCCCTCACAGTACCCCAGGGTCATTGCATGAGGACAGGTCTAAATCAGCATCGCTAATGGGTTTGGATTTTGCAATTCCAGAAATAATCCCAGTTTATCCTCTCACAGCCCACATTCCTTCAGTAGAGTGTTGAACCTTTCCTGTCTCCAATTTCTCATCAGATCACTGGAATGGTATCTATTTTGCAAAATTGCTGCAAGAATTAGGTGCTAATTGTCAAGCCCCTGGTTGCCTAGAGAGAATGAGCACTCAGTCAATGGTAGCTATTGTTATTATTTCACACCTACACAAAATGCATACACACGTGCCCTATGTATGTCGTTTACATGCACACATTGATGCATGGGAAAACAGGCATACCAATATGTCAAGTTCATATCCAGTTATACCTCAATTATTAATAAATAGGAAAAAAATCACTCATGTCTCAGTTTATAAAGAAAGAGAAAAAGAGAGTGAGAAAATGGGAATGTGGGCTTCCAGGCCTGGGACACAGAGGTGACCTGGAGCTTGGACGCAGCAGGAAGACTCCCAGGTAAGTGGCAAGTGGGTGGTTGCTCTGTCTTGCTGCATTCTCCCAGGTGCGGCTGCATCCTTCCTGCTTCCTGCCTGTTCATGGGCCTCATCCCTCCCACTTCAGATGGCTTTCTTTGTGAGCCAAGAAATGTTGGGGAGCAAAATATAAACAGGGTATTTTGCAATCTGGATATCTTGGGGCCAGAGGTGCTGGGCCTAAACCCTCACCTCACCTGCCTAGTTAACAAAGAGCTATACCTGATTCCTGCTTGTCCCACCCATGTTCTCCGGAAGAGACTGGAAGCTAGTTTCTTATTGGTGTAAAGTTAGATTTGAATGGTATGGTGGGGGTTGTCTTTGAGTTGTCTTGGCAACAATTGAATTGCTAATGGCCCATGTTTTTTCCATGAATAAAGAGGGATGCGTCTTTGGGAGCAGCCATGTTATGGCTCAGGAACAGTAGAGACTGTTTGCTGTGCCATCCTCCTGAATCCATCTGTGTGTGCGTGTGTGTGTGTATATCATATATATATGATATATGTGAGATATATATATATATATGAGATATATATATATATATATATATCTTTAAGTCTCTATCATTTATTCAAGTTCATAAGTTCTCCCATGCAAGATGCCATAATAGACTCGTCGTGGCTGGACCACGACAAAGAAACACGGCTCTGGAAGCCCTAGGGTCCAACTGGAGGAGAGGCCCTCCCTCGCACTAACATGATTCCCATGTCACACCTCAGGGAAGCGATGAGATGGGACCTAACTGAGTTGCATTACGTGCCCACTGTTTGCCCAGGTACTGGGCTTAGAGCACATGGGGTTCCCTGACTGGCATCAGGGAAAAAATAAAAGACCTAACTAAGCTCAAACTTAGAATAAGAACAGAAATAACAATAAGAGCAGAAACAAACAAACAAAAACTAGAAAAACATCCACAAAACTGAGGGCTGTTTTTGTTGGAGGAAAATCAACAAAATGTACAGACCATTAGCTAGACTAAGAGAAAAGAGAGAAGACTCAGATAAAGAGCATTGGAAATAAAAGAGGCTACATACATTACTAACTGATGCCACAGATATGCAGAGGATTATAAGAGACTGCTATACACAACTATACGCCAACACACTGGACAACCTAGAACCAATGTTTCTAGGATCAATTCCTAGAAACATCTAACCCACCGAGATTGAATCATTAAGAAATAGAAAATCTGAACAGACCCATAATGAATAAAGACATTGCATAGGTAATCAGAAGCCTCCTCCTAAAAGAAAGCCCAGGATGAGATGGCTTCACGCGTGAATTCTACAAAATATTTAAAAAAGAAATAATACCCATCCTTCTCAAATTCTTCCAAACAACTCAAGACAAGGGGATACTTTCTAACTCATTGTACAAGGCCAGCACCAGCCAGAAAACAAACCCAGAAAATGACATGATAAGAAAAGGAAACTACAGACTAATATCCCTCATGAGTACAGATGCAAAAATCCTCAACAAAGTACTAGCAAATTGGACTCAAGTGGGATTTATTCATAAATGCAAGGGTGGTTCAACACATGCAAATCAATGAAAGTGATATACCATGTTAACAGAATAAAAGGAAAAAATCAAATGATCATCTTTTAAAAATGCAGAAAGAGCTTTAGACAAATTTTAGCATCCTTTCATAATAAAAACACACAACACCAACCCCCCCCCAAAAAAAAAACCCTAGAAATAAATAGAAGAAAATGACCTCAACTTAACAAAGGCCACATATGAAAACTGATAGAATCGATCGGAGTCCGAAAGACCAGTTTAACAGGCTTAAATGAAAGGAAACCTGCCAGGCTGTCTCGTAAGGGAGAGCAGCAGCGGTTACAGACTCAGACCACGTTTTAAAGGTTAGGTTTAAGGAAGTAGGATGTGTAGCGGGGCATTTTACAAAGATTTTATAAAAACTGAAGTTTGCCACAAATGGGACAGTGGTCCTAGGACAGCTCTGACCTGGATAGAGCCGGGAGGAACAGAATAGCTGGGTGCCCCTCTGCCCCCGGGGATGGAGCAAACCGCCCCAAAAAGTAGGGCCGTTTCCAGAGGTACCACAAGCGCCCTTATGGGCAAAGGTACGCACAGTAGGATGCAGGGTGCCGGACACTGCGGGGAGCTCAGAGCTGGTCCTGTCCCACTCTCTAAGTGGAAGCACAAATCCCCTAACACAGCTACTCATGGTGGGCTGGGTTGTCCAAGTCCCCGTGGGGAAAGGGGTCTAAGCTAAGCAAGCCACGGCGCCCCCACCCCCACCCCAGGGAGCAGCTAGAGGCAGAACTGACATTCGTGTAGAGGGTGAGTGAACTCAACTCTCTCCCAAAGGTCACTGACAGAAGTAAGTTGTCTGGGGACATTGGAACATGTAGCTTCTTCAAGCCGAGTTCCCAGCACTGTTTCAAAAAGGGAACAATTTTAAACACAAAAGCCATGCTCACTGTGAAAGCTGGCTGGCTGGAGGAAGCACTGTGCTCCCTGTGGTGTAACTGACAATTTTTCTGAGAGTTCTTTTTTTTGTGGGGGGTAGGGGAAGGAAGGGGAGGTTGGCAAGCTTTTAGGTTTTTTTGGCTGCTGACTTTGATTTCCAGGCATCTGTAGCTAAAAACCCTGTGGCTTCCCTCACCTGCCTGGCTGTTCTCAGTGGACTGCAGCCCTGGGAACCCCCAGCCCCTAGTGCCTTTCTGCACTTACAAGGTGAGAGGAAGGGGTGTCCTGGTAAAGCTCACCCTGGGGGCAGAGGTATATTTAAGGGCAGGTGCACTGGGTGCGCGCCCTGAGCCCCCACTTCTGAAGGGCCTGCAAAACCCCAATTTTACACCTTTTTCTAATGACAAAGGGGCCCAATATTTTCTTCTTCACCTGGGGCCTCAATTGACCTTAATCTGCCTTTTCAGGGGACAGGGGGCTTCTTTCTCTCCTGCCCCAGCCCAAAAGGGTCTGCCTGGGGTGCTTAACTTGGCCTCTCTTCTCCCAAGGCCACCAAACTTCCTGGTCCTGAATTCTCGGGACAAGCTAAACCAAACAACCAGTAATTATATTTTTTAATAATGATAATGATAAAGTTCTGGTCATTTTTGCTGAATTAGAATGCCCCTGAAGGGATTTTATTTGGAACTTACAAAGACCTTTCTAATTATGAAAGTTCTGAGTCTCTAAGAAAAATTACTAATTACCTTCTGTCAATATGGGCTGGGCATCTATTCAAAGATCTTTAAAAGCACTTAAACGTAAGCAGGGAAACTTTTTTTAAATCTTTTTCTCTCATGTGGTTTTTATCTTACCGAATTAAAAAAAAAATAAAAAAACAGATCTGAAAGGAATCTTTGAAAGCAGCAGTTCCAATCTTACTGCTTTAAAAGCCTAACTATAGAAAGAGATAGGAATAAAAATATGTCATGGAAGTTAAAAAACAAAACAGCCTGGCCTGTGGTGGCGCAGTGGATGGAGCGTCGACCTGGGAACACTGGGGTCGCCGGTTCAGGGCCCTGCACTGGTCTGTCGGGGCACGTGTGGGGGTTGATGCTTCCGGCTCCTCCCCCTTTCTCTCTCTCTCTCTCTCTCTCTCTCTCTCTCTGTCTCCTTTCTAAAATGAATAAAATTTAAAAAAATTAAAAAAAAACAACAAAGAAACAACAACAAGAAAAACTAGTATGAATGGGACATGGTCAGTAGTGAATTTTAAACCTGGGTGGACCCCAGGCACAACATGGGTTCTACAACACAAAACAGCCATTGGCGGAAAAATCAGAATACAGTCGGCCCTGTCACTCACAGTCCTGTGGCAGCGATAACTGTTCACTTTGTGACAGCTCCACAGTGACACAGGTTATGCACATCAGGAAACCCGCAAGAGGCATACGCAGCCCTCCCTGTGCCATCTTTGAACTTGTCTGCAAATCTGAAATCATCCTCAGGTTTCAAACCTGGGTCCTTAGTGTCCCAGGCTGATGCTCTATCTACTGCACCACTGCCTTTAAAAATGTGACAAGCCTTCAGACCAAGGAAGGTGGAGGGGCACACTCAAGATGCCCCTGTGTGGACGGGACCTCAGCTGCTAATCCATGACCTCTGTTGACAAAATCTCTAATTATTATGTTTTATAATAATCCCCAGATGAAAAGTAATGCATTAAAAATAACGAAAAGATGTCCATTTATCAATATAGTCCTCTGCGTCAAATTTGTTTTCTACATGGAGTGATGAGACATCTTTACTCCTTCCATTTAAACTTAAATTGCTATCTCTGGTCAAGATTTTCAAAGATTAAGTTAACCAACAAACTTTTCTTCTGTTTAAAATAAGATTTAATATAACTCAAGACAAAACCTCTGGCTGTGGGAAACATCAGGCCAGGTTCCTTAAAGGACCCCAGGGAAGAAGGTGGGAGAAGACAGGCTTGTGACCAGAGGTGGCCTCGGTGGGGTATGAGGGGGATGAGACGCAAGCTGTGATTCTTTTTCTGACTACTACCAGGTAATCTTGCTCAGAAAAGCTGCTCTGTCCCAGGTGACGCGAATATGTTTTTCCAAGTAGAACCTGACATCTGGTTAAACCATTTCTATTAAATCGACATGTTACTACAACATACACTGACTCTGGGAGTCTGGGGAAGGAACCCACCGCAGCACAGAAGGACCACAACCCCTCTACTGGACAGGCTTCTTCAATAATTCAGATCACCTACCTCAGAGATCAGCACTCTTGTTCTGCAGGGAGGCAGGTGCTAAAACATCAGGTTTGCAGGCCCCATAGACTCTCCAGAGCACAGTGTACTTCGTTTCATTTGTGTGTGTATGGTTTTCTGTTTGTTTGTTTTTGAGAGTTAAAGAGGAACAGACAGGGACAGACAAGAAGAGAGAGAAATGAGAAGCATCAACTCATAGTTGTAGCACCTTAGTTGTTCATTGATTGCTTTCTCATATGTGCCTAGAATTGGGAGCTCCAGCTGAGCCAGTGACCCCTTGCTCAAGCCAGTGACCTTTGGGCTCAAGTCAGCAACCATGGTGGTATGGCTATGATCCCATGCTTACTCTGGTGATGCTGTGTTCAAGCTGGTGAGCCCATGCTCAAGCTTGGTCCTTAGTGTCCCAGGCTGATGCTCTATCTACTGCACCACTGCCTGGTCAGGCCATTTTTGTGTATTTTTAAAGAAACCTTTAAAAATGTGACAAGCCTTCAGACCATGGAAGGTGGAGGGGCACACTCAAGATGCCCCTGTGTAATTGGGACCTCAGCTGCTAATCCATGACCTCTGTTGACAAAATCTCTAATTATTATGTTTTATTAAAATGTCTCAAGGGTTAAAAAAAAAAGAACTAAAAGCCCTGTTAAGAACCTTTTCCTGAAATGACAAAACAGTGCCTGATTGACAGGGCCATCTCACCAGTCAGAGAGTGCTCAGACCACGGCCTCTGTGGATTCCTGGTGGGAGGGTTATGGTTCGTGGGGTTTTTGCAGAGAATTGGAGACTTATGGAACTCAGGGCTCAAGGATCTTCCCTGTGGCTCAGAGGGTCCCCAGAGATCTCTGGGCATTGAGGCTCCAGTCCCTGGAGAATGGAGCACTGGCCAGCCTGTCTCAGGTGCAGCTGTGAGTCTGAAGGTGCTCACCTGTCACCCAGACACCTGAGTTCAATGTCTGAGTGCCTCTCTTCCTTCCCTCCCCAGCCTTTCATGCCCTCCCCTCCACGACCTGCTCAGACGCAGCACAGGAAGGGCCTCTGGAATCTCTTTTCAGACCACCTGAACTATGAGGGCACTGATATCAGGCAGCAAGCAGAGGACCATCCAATCCTAACAGGACCATGGTTGGCTTCTTACTGATGGTAAGTTGTTCTAATGCCCTGGTTGCTCAGGGTGTCTGCAGCCTCTGACAAGGAGGGAGGATGCAGAATGAGGGATGTGCTTGAGGCGCCCCGCACCACACCACCCAGTTACCGACGGTGCAGGTTGATGCCTTGCATTGCTGAGAGCTCCTGGCAGGAGCTCCTCCCTCCCAACCATTTTAGGCAAATAACGGAACACTGATGCTCCCCCATTTCCTGCTGTTTCAAGCCGCCCATCCTCTGGTTGTGATCACTGTCACTGTCCATTCCAAACCCCCAAGGATCCTGGCCATGTTCTAAAATTTACCTTCCCTCATATCAAAGGTTAGAGTAGGGGCATGGTCCATACATCATCACCTTGTGAGCTGTCATCCTCCTAACGTCAAGAGAAAAGCAGAAACCTCTAAGTGCTGAGGTCGGACGTGGTCTGAGCGTGTTTTATTTGACGGGAGGGCTGCTCAGATGTGCGCTTCCTAATAATGCATCTCTTTTTTTTCTTAAAGTTTGTTTTTTTTTTCATTTAGAGAGGAGACACAGTGAGAGAGAGAGAGAGAGAAAGGGGGGAGGAGCTGGAAGCATCAACTCCCACATGTGCCTTGACCAGACCAGTGCAGGGTTTTGAACTGGCGACCTCAGTGTTCCCAGGTCGACGCTTTATCCACTGCGCCACCACAGGTCAGGCAATAATGCATCTCTTGATAATGTCAAACAAACACAGAAAGGGGGAAAAGTTAGTTAAGTCAGTCACTCAGAAAAACATAGACAACCATCACCGACCTCTGAATTATACAGTAAATTGACGTGGATACATTCTACATTAACAGTGATAATCTAATGAATTTATAAAACAAATACATGTGTAGAGAAATCTGCACTTAATCTTTTCAGCTTCTCGCCCTGCTGCAGGCTACTAGGAGCATCAGAAAAAGCCAACAGTCAAAACAGATCACTATTGCCTGATACAGTGTCAGCCTGGGACACTGAGGACCCAGGTTTGAAACCTCAAGGTTGCTAGCTTGAATGCAAGCTCATCTGGCTTGAACACGGGGCCGCTGGCTTAAGCATGGGATCACAGACATGATCCCATGGTCGCTGGCTTGAGCCCTAAGGTCACTGGCTTGAGCCCCAAGGTCACTGGCTTGAGCAAGAGGTCACTGACTTGTCTGGAGCTCCCCAGTCAAGGTACATATGAGAAAGCAATCAGTGAACAACTAAGGTGCTGCAACTAAGGATTGATGCTTCTTATCTCTCTCCCTTCCTGTCTTTTTGCCCCTCTTTCTACTCTCTCTCAAAAAAATAAAACAAAATAACAACAACAACATACAGATCACAATTAGAGAATTGTGTTCTATCACTATATAACAGACCCCCTTTTCTACTCAACAACCATGAATTAAAAGACAGCTTCCCTATTTTCCTTCATGTTCTCCTCAAACTAAATTAGAGCACCTGTGATCTAAGAATCCACACACACATGCACTTTCTCAGTCTATGGGTAACAAAACTAAAAATCCTATCACATCGGGGAAGGGGCTTTTCCCATTCAAGAAATATTTTTCATATCCTGAAAAAGGATTACAAATGATGCAAAATGACAAAGCTACAGCAATTAGCGTGGTAACATCCTAACCTATTAGAGGACAAGTAGAACAGAACAGAATGAAAAGGCCAGAGATGGACCTAACTTGTTTACAAAGTTCTATACTTGATCGAGGTTAATGACCAATCAGTGAGAAGGCGGACTGTGGGATAAACTGATTGACCATTAGGGGAAAGAGACTGAATGCCTATCTTACTGCTTGTGACATGTTTACAACACAACTGGTAAATATGGATAGAAATAAAGTTAACAGCCTACTAATACTTTTTTAAAAAATAAATAGAGAAAAATTAGCAGCTGGTGAAAATATCGAAAGAGGTGTTCAATAGGTACTTCACAATGATATCCAGTGTCTTTAGCTGAAATGATACGGGTTAGAAACATAAATGAGATTTCTTTCACCTCTCACACTGCACAGGATAAAAAGCCTGAATAGAGCTTGGAATTAATCACGTCAGGTTGCAGGAGGGGGCCACCCACTCCAGCTGCTGTCTGACACCCAAGCCTGGCTGGCGGTGAGACACCTGAGTACCTGTCCTCTGGCATAGGCAGCACCCTGCTGGTCAAGCAGAGTGTGGTCCTGCCTTGAGCCTCATCTGACACAGTGCAGAGCACCAGTTCTCAAGGGAAACTCAGCAACAAGAGTCTCCTTTGACTCTCTGAGACCATGTCCAGGCCTTCGCTCCAAAAGATCCATCAAGAATCAGAGATGTGCACCTGACCAGGTGGTGGCACAATGGATAGAGCATCGGACTGGGATGCGGAAGACCCGGGTTCGAGACCCCAAGCTCGCCAGCTTGAGCGAGGGCCCCTCTGGCTTGAGCAAAAGCTCGCAAGCTTGGACCCAAGGTCGCTGGCTCAAGCAAGGGGTTGCTTGGTCTACTGAAGGCCCGCGGTCAAGGCACATGTGAAAAAGCAATCAATGAACAACTATGGTGTCGCAAGGGCAACGAGAAACTAATGATTGATGCTTCTCACCTCTCTCCATTCCTGTCTGTCTGTCCCTATCTATCCCTCTCTCTGACTCTCTCTCTCTGTCCTTGGGAAAAAAAATAAAGTTAAAAAAAAAAAAAAGAATCAGAGATGTAGCCTGACCAGGCGGTGGCACAGTGGATAGAGCATCACACTGGGACACAGAGGGCCCAGGTTTGAAACCCCGAGGTCGCTGGCTTGAGCACAGGATCATCTGGTTTGAGCAAGGCTCATCAGCTTGAGCCCAAGGTTGCTGGCTTGAGCAAAGGGTCACTAGCTCTGCTATACCCCCGGCCCCCAGTCAAGACACTTATGAGAAAGCAATCAATGAACAACTAAGGTGTTGCAATGAAGAATTGATGCTTCTCATCTCTCTCCCTTCCTGCCTGTCCCTCTCTCTGTCTCTGTCACACACACACACACACACACACACACACACACACACACACACACACACACCAGAGATGTATTGTAGAAACAGGGGTGTTTGTGGCAACGTTGATCATTACACCAAAACCCTAGGCATAATTAACTGTGCATCATCAGGATTATAACTCATGGTCCCTATGTTCAAGCTCCAATGTGATACTTTCTAATCCAGTAGTCAGGTGACAAAACAACACATAACCACACTTCATTTACATGTCTCCATTTGTAGGCAGATGACTAAAACCACAGAAAAGTTTAAGAGTAGCTGCCTCTAGGGTTGTGATTTGGGGTGACTTTTAGAATTTACCCTCATTATTAAGGTTCTTATTAGCTATATTTTATCATATTTTATCTTTGGAAAACCAGAGTTATTTATTGACTCAGTTCAATTTATAAAGTTTGTTTCCATTTATCCCCACCTGTCTAGTGGCGCCCAGACCTTCCTGTAATCTATTTTGTCTTGGACTCAAATCAAATCAAAGAGTCCTCATCAGGAGAAGAGGAAGCTGGGTCTTTAGGACCCACAGACTCAAAGGGCAAAGAGTGTAGATAACTTTGGTTAATCGTTCCTTTCTTCCATTTCTACTTGACAATCAGATTTTATAAAAAATTGTGTTAATAACTGCAAAAGACACATTGATTTGAAAACTTTTCATTTTTTAATTTTA
This sequence comes from Rhynchonycteris naso, assembly GCA_037038555.1. NCBI lineage: Eukaryota > Metazoa > Chordata > Mammalia > Chiroptera > Emballonuridae > Rhynchonycteris > Rhynchonycteris naso. The sequence continues at coordinate 95,111,190 of CM072996.1, read as the reverse complement.
AAAATAAATATGATTTATTTAAAACTAAAAATAAATAAATAAACAGTTTACCCATTTATACTATCACCCAACCCCCTGCCTCTGGCAAACACCAACCTATTCTCTGTACCTATGAACTTGGAGATATATACATACATTCCAAAATAAGTGAGATCATACAGTATGTCTTTCTCAGCCTGACACATTTCACTAAGCATAATGCCTTCTAGGTTGATCCATGGGGTCACAAATGGCAAGATTTCATTCTTTTCTGGCTGAATAATATTCTTTATCCATTCATCTGTGATTGAATGCTAAGGTTATTTCCAGATCTTGGCTATTGTAAATAATGCTGCAATAAACAGAGGGGCGTTTATATCTTTTTGAGTTGATGTTTTGGCTTTCTTCAGATAATTACCCAGAAGTGGAATTGCTGGATTATGACAGTTCTGTTTTTACCTATTTTGAGGAACCTCTACACTGTTTTCCATGGTGGTTGTATCAATTTACAATCCTACCAACAGTATGCAAAGGGTTCCCCTTTCTCCTTGTCCTCTCCAACACTTATTTCTAGTTTTTTGATATTTGCCATTGTCAAAAATGTGAGCTGATGACATGCTGTGGTTTTGATTTGCATTTCCCTGATGATTAGTGATGTTGAGCTTCTTATAGGTACCCGCTGGCCATCTCTATACCTTCCCGTACCTGTTGGCCACCTGTATGAAGGAAAAGAATAAAAACTTTTCATTCTATCTGAGTTTCAAGATGTTCACCTTAACCCAAGTCAATCCTGAAAATTTATGTCTGTCAAGTTTTTCAAATATCATCAGTGCAACAGATGTGTGGGCAAGCAGAAAACACCCATTCGTGGAACTGAAACATATTTGAGTTAGAAAATATAATTTCTGTTCTTTGTTTCTAGCTATATTTTTTGCTGGGTACACTTAAAATAGATTGTGATTCCAAGGGTAGCAATATTTAATAGGATTTCACACCAACACACTTAACACAACATACATTAGAATACTCTCCTAAAAGCATATTATAGTGCACATCAAATTAGTGACTTTATATTTAACTTAAGTTTTCCAATGAATCATTTGTCACTACCCTAAGACCACATATAGACTTAAAGACTAAAAGGAGCATGGTCCATTTGAGTTTTACTGAAATGAAAGGAAAATGCCAGCAATTTGTCATACAGTGTAAGTTTTGTATGTTTAATTTTCTACTGTCTGGGACAGGCATCTATAATCTGTAGCATGCATGCCAGGGAGGACAAAAAGAGTATCTTTCTGGTGGGCATGGGTAGATTGCTACTAATACTTCAGCACCAAGGACGACATAATTAGGTAACCTGAGTCAAGGCCCTCTAGTCAAGGCCCTTGTGCCTGGCAACTCCTGCCCAAGCTCCCTTCTGCTGAGTGTAAGAATGTTGTTTTCACCCTGGCTGGTTGGCTCAGTGGTAGAGCATCAGCCCAGCATGTGGATGTCCCAGGTTCAATTCCCAGTCAGGGCACACAGAAGAAGCACCCATCTACTTCTCCACCCCTCCCCCTTTTCCCTCCCTCTCTCTCTCTCTTCCTCTCCCGAAGCCATGGCTCAATGATTGGAGTCAGTGGCCATGGACACTGAGGATGACTCCATGGCCTCTACCTCAGGCACTAAAAAAAATAGCTCACATTGTCCAGTAACAGAGCAATGGCCCAGATGGACAAAGAATTGCCCTTAGGGGGTTTGCCAGGTGGATCCCAGTTGAGGTACATGCAGGAGTCTATCTCAGCCTCCCCTTCTCTCACTCAATTAAGAAAAAAAAAGAATGCTGCTCTCTCAATCCCCACCCCCTTAATAAAAACCCTTAAACTTCAGTGCCTCAAGAAAAAAAAGAAGAGTCAGATTTCTGGAATGAGGCATGTGATGAGTTTGGTGGAAACTCTCTCCAGCAAAACTATAATTTAACTGGCAAAAAATATATATCTCTATCTCTGTCTATTATCTATCTATCTATCTACCTACCTATCTACACACACACACACACACACACACACACACACACACACACACACACCAATTTCCAATCTCTGGAAATTGTCCTGAGGTCATATAGCAAATAGAAAAACATTTATTCAAGAAAAATTACAAATTCTCAGTGAGAAGAGGAGCATGTGTGTTGTTTGAGCCATGACCCACTCCATCCTCCCTTATAGCCCCAGCTCAGCAGGACAGAAGTCTCACTCCAGGTGATACAGCTCCCAGTCTGTAGTTGTGGTTTCACCAGAAGGTGGGGGCCATGAGACCCCTCATCTTCCCCATACCCAGCTCTGTGCTGCAAAAGTGTACTTTAAGCCAGTTCATCCAGGAGAACTGGGGCTCCCTCATGGCCCCACTTGTAGGGTAGAAGTTCCACAAGGAGAAGACCAAGACCACCGTCCCCACCCAGTGTCCTGCTGAGAAAGGTATTACTCTAGGAGAAGAGGCCACAGTCCTCAACCCCAGTCCCAGTACAGGAACACAGAGGCTTCTCCTAGGGGAGAGGCAGGTTGTAGGAACAGAGAGCTCCCAGCTCTCCCTACAGCGACTAATGTTAGTTCATCAGAATAGACCATTAGAAAGTTCACGCTTAAGACTGTTGCTGAAACTTGATGATACTAGTAGCAACAAGCAAAATATAAACCAGCTGGAAGATAACAGAGAGAAGCAGGACAAGGAGAGCTAAGAAGAGCCCCCCACCCACCCAAGGCCTCAGAGACTGGTGATTATCTGTTCCTGAAAAGTGAATGGATTTTCATGAATAAGAGGGTGATACAAGTTATACCCTGGGGTGTTGTAGAAAACAACAGAGAAATCTGGAGGTGATTAAAGAGGCTAACATCTGGATGTGACACCAGTAGCAAATCAGCCATTAGCTCATAAAGGAGATCAGAGAGAGTCAAAGAGGCTCTCAGACCACAGCTGTTCCTGGGGTCAGAGGTGCTGTCCCACATCCCAGGATGTACCCTCAAAGGAGCGACATCCCTGGCCATCCATAGCCAGGGAGGTAGTCTGGCCAGAGATGCAAAAGCAACAGGCAAACATAAATAAGCATTGGCAAGGGAAGGATCAGTGTCCAACTTGCCATATATATATCAGTGTCTAGACTTGCCATATATATATATATATTGCTTAAATGTCTAGTCTTCAACCAAAAAAGAAAATGAGACATAAACTCAGCAAAGCATCACCTGTGCACAGGGATGGAAAGCAGGCAACAGAAAGGCCTTTGTAGGACCCAGATGTGTGAACCTCGTGGACAAAGACTTCAGAGACTTACAATACATATACTCAAAGAAGTAAAGGAACTATGCTTTAATAATTAAGAAATTAAAGAAAATCAAAAACAAATGGACCATGTTCATGGAGGAAAATATTTTAAATGGTTACTATGGCAATATTCCCAAATAGATCTGTAGAATCAACACAGTCTCTGTCAAAATCCCAGCTTCTGTCTTTGCAGAAACATCAGGCTAAGGCTATGATTCTTTTCACAACACAAAGCAACTATTATTGTTAAGACATTCTTGAAACAGAAAATAAGTTATAAGACTCAAACCTTCCAATTCCCCAAAACTACGGTAATTAGGACTCTGTGAATCTAGTGTAAGGATATATAGATCAAAGAGATGGAATTTAGAGTCCAGGAGGAAACTTAAAGGCGTACGCAACAAGGGTGTCAAGGTAATTAATTGTGAATAGAATGTAGCTGACTCTTGAACAACACAGGTTTGAACTGTGTGGGTCCACTTATTAGCTGGTTTTTTTTTTTCAATAAATACATACAATATTGTAAATGTACTTTCTTTCCCTTATGATTTTCTTAATAACATTTTCTATTCTCTAGCTTACTTTATTGTAAGAATGCAGTCCACGATACATAAAACATACAAAGTATGTGTTAACCAGCTGTGTTATTGGTACGGCTTTCAGTCAACAGTCGGCTCATGGCAGTTAAATTTTTGAGAAATCAAAAGTTGTAGACAGACATTTTTACTGCAGGTAGGTGGGCAACCTTACCCCTGCACTGTTCTATGCTCAACTGTGGTTGTTTCAATAACTGCCATTGTGCTGGGACTACTAAATATTTGCACACAAAAGACTGAAGTTGGGCCTCTGTCCTAAACAACACACAAAAATTCATTCAAAACAGATCTGAGGCATAAATCTAAGAACTAAAAGTATAAGACACCTAGAGAAAAACAGAGGAATAAATCTTTATGACCTGGGGTGGTTAGGCAATGATTGTTTAGCTATAATACAAAAGCACAAGCTACAAAAGAAAACTAAGTAAATTTAACATCATCAAAATGAAAAATTTTTATCCTGAAAACGATACCATCAGGAAAGTAGAAAGACAGCCCTCAAAATAGGAGAAAAAAATCTGCACATCCTATAATATAATAAGGAACTTATATCCAAAATATGTAAAGAACTCTACAACTCAATAATAAAAAGTTAAGTGAGTCAATTGCATATAACCAAATTTGCATTATAGGCAAATAGGGTATATGCAAATATGCCCACACACCACTTTGTGTGGATTCAGTGTGTAGTGCTCAGACGTAGCAAATTCAAGTTTTGCTTTTTGGAACATTCTGGGATTCTTTTCTCCCAAATATGTTTTATCAGTGGTTGGCTGAACCCACAGATACTGAGGGCCAACTGTAATTGTATTTTAAAAAATAATATAGGCAAATGCATGACTATCTGTTGAGATATGTAAAAGGGAAGTTATTTGTGAACATAGATTTTTCCATCCTTTTTCTTCCTTTCTAGTCTCTAGTACTCAGAATCATCTTTAGCAAAATGGCAATAAAGACACACAATAATTGTCCTGGCCAGGTAGCTCCGTTGTTAAAGCATCATCCCAATATGTCAAGGTTGAAAATTCAATTCCTGGGCAGGGCACATATGAGAAACAAACAAAAAATGCATAACTAAGTGGAACAACAAATTGATGTTTCACTCTCTCTCTCCGTCTTACATATATACATAAAATGTGTATATATATATACACACATATATAATGTATATATATATATGTGTATGTGTGTGTGTGTGTGTGTGTGTATATATATATATATATATATATATATATATATATATATATATTCCTTTCTCTATATCTCTCTGAAATCAATAAATTAAATACCTAAAACAAAATTTAAAGGCATGCAATAACTGTTTTCTGATTTGAATTTCACAGAAGAGAAATCAGAGGTACACAGAGAAGACTTGACTTGCTCAGAGCCATGAGCCCAGGAAAGGAACAGTGCTGAGCTGACAGCCCATGCCTCCAGCCCCCGGCCAGAGTTCTTGCCACTGGGCTTAGACTCTGAACATAGCCTAAGTTCAGATGCTATCCTAGGTCCTTAAGTAACTTTTTTTTACCTGTTCAAAACCTTACTCACAACAGAATAAGAAGTCCATCATTTGTAGGTGAAAGGTCGTCTTTAAATCAAGGTTGAACTGGTAAGGATACCAGACAGGAGAAAGAAGCTGTTCCTCCTGTCACATTCTGTGGCATTTGGGCAGCTAGGGTGATGGGACCAAGTGAGGGCATCTCTGAGATTCGGCAATGCTGGCAGAGCAGAATTAACCTTTCCACATAAGGCAAGATAGCATTAAGATATTGCATCATAAAACAGTGAGAATGGTGAATTTGTGTTGTGTTGTTTTTACCTCAACTTAAAATAATTTGTATAAAAGTATAACTAATGCTTTCCTATCTCTGGAGATTTCTCTCTGTTGTCCCAGTAAAATTTTACTATGTCAATAGTTGGAGTTGGCCAACCAGTCATAGCACAGTGGATAGAGCATCAACCTGGGATGCTGAGGTCCCCTGCTCATAACCCCAAGGTCACTGGCTTGAATGCAAGCTCATTCAGTTTGAGCATGGGCTTACCAACTTAAGTACAAGATCATCAACATGATCTCAAGGTTACTGGCTTAAGCCCAAATGTCGCTGACTTGAGTCCAAGGTCACTGGCTTGAGCAAGGAAGGGGTCACTGTCTCTGCTTGAACCCCCGGGTCAAGGCACATATGAGAATGCAATCAGTAAACAACTAAGGTGCTGCAATGAAGAATTGATGCTTCTCATTTCTCTCCCTTCCTGTCTGTCTCTGTCCATCTCTCTCCCCTCAAAAACAAAAACAGAAAACAATAAATAAAATCAAAAGTAAGTAAATAAAAACAGTTGGAGTTAAGTATTCTTTTACTTGTAACCTAAAGCATCCTAACATACATCATGTGTAACTCGCCTATCTTTAGTTTTACAGAGATAAAATGAGGACCTTGCATTCTAAATCTTAAGATGTATGATGCATATTCTATAGTAAAATATGTGCGGCATTAAATTTTGAATAAATATTCAGGGAGTATTAAGGCCCCACTATCTACAATAAAAAGATCCCTCCTTCCTTACCCTCCAAGATAAAACAAAAGGAGGAGAACACAAACATGTAAAAGTTACCAGAAGTAACCAAACAAGAAAAGAAGAAGGGCTCACCATGACAAACTCAGAAAAGCGCTGGCTCCGATGAAAAACAGAGAAGTGTGAGTGGGTGAGAGTGAGGTCATGCACCCACCTCCCAGAAACCACATCTGGGGAGTTCACAGGATCCTGACAGTTCTCACTCAAATCTTGACAGAGGCAGAAAAGAAGTAATCATTTATTCTTAGCTTTACCTGTTTTTGACAATGGGGTAGTGAACATGGCAAGATGTCAGCCATCGGAATGACTGCCCGAGACTGAAGCCTCTAGGGACCCACCTTCATTGGGGAACTGAGCTGATGCTTTAAGCTGCCTCCTAAAGAGTAGGGTAGGCTCTCCCTTCTCTGTCCTCCAAGGAGTAGTGAACCCTTCTCTATTCAACCGAGCCTCATGGTGCAGCGGGGAGCCCAGACACTGCAACACAACTCCATGCTCAAAGATGGCGGGGAAGGTCTGGGGACAGCTGGGAAGCATGGAGAAGAACAAACAGCGAACCAGTGACCGTGCTCAAAAGGTAAAAAACTGGAATGAGATGAAAAACAGACGTGGAGGGGTCTGGGTCTCTCCACAGCAATCCTGGAAGCAAAAACACAATAGAACAAGACTTAAAATTGTAAAGAAAGATAATTTGTGAACTAGAATTCTAAACAAACCAAACCATCCATCAAGCCAGAAGTTAAAACTTCTTTGGATAAGAAGATATCCACTCTGTTTCTCAGGGAAGTCCTAGAGCTTGTGATTCTCTGAAATGATGGAGTAAACTAAAGAAGAGAAAGGCATGAATGACTATAGGACATGTGGACTCCAAACTAAAAGAAAGATGAGAGGAGGCACGAGCAGGAAGAGGAGAAATGCATCTTTGAAAAATTGTAACCACAAGTTGACCAAAATTGTGCCCAAGTTCATCCCACTTAGCTGTCCAAAAAAAAAAAAAATTAGCTGAGAAACTTTCTTAAATTGTCTAAACACTAGTTGCACCCTAGGCTTCTGACAGCAGCAAAGGCAAATTCTCTCTGAAAGAAAATACCTACTTCCTGCCCTGGCTGGCTGGCTAAGTGGATAGAGCATGGCCCGCTGTGTGGGACATGCTGAGTTTGTTCCCCGGTCAGGGCACACATGAAAAGCGACCATCTGCTTCTCTCCCCCTCCCTCTCTCCTTTTTCTCTCTCTTCCCCTCCGAAAGCTATTGGTTTGGTTGGTTCAAGCATGGCCCTGGGGCACTGAGGATGGCTCCATTGGAGCACATCAGCCTCAGGTACTAAGAATAGCCTGGTACTAGAACATTGGCCCAAGATGCGGTTGCTGGGTGGATCCCCATCAGGGCGCATGAGGGTGTCTGCCTCACTTTCTCACCTAAAAGAAAGAAAAAAGAAAGAGAGATAAAGAGAAAGGAAAGGAAAGAAAAGAAGGAAGAGAAGAAAGGAAGGAGGGAGGGAGGGAAGAAGAAAGAAAATACCTACTTCCTAGACCTCAACTAATTTCCACAAATGTTTCAGGGACAGTGAGTGGCTCCCATCAAATGTGACCAAGCACAGAAATACGGAAGCCAGGCAGGCACAGAAACGAGAACCATGGAAACACTCAAAGGACACAGCAGACATGTGAGACTGCATGTGGTAAAATTCATACAGCAAAACCAGAAACATATGTTGACTAATTTTTAAGGAAATAAATAGATAAAAACTCCTCAGAGAACAGGAGATGTTAAAAACTGACTTGTGGCGTGTCCCTGAGACAATCCAGGCTGGGGTTTTGCCAGGAGGGCTTCCAGGACTCAGTGCACAAGCATAGCTAAGAATTATTACAGTGAAAGATGAAAAGCAAAGTCAAAACACAGGGCAAAGGAAGGAAGCCTGGGAGAAATGTGTTGACATTTATATATTTTTCTAGGCGTTTGTGCGATGATTTTAAAATAAACAAACAAAAAAAATCATTACAAGCATACTGATGAACTTATTTCAGTTTACTCAGAAAGGACCACAGCAGTGCTAGAGGGCAGTGTGAAGAGGGGCCTGGAACCTCACCTCCTCCCCATGAGCAGTCCCTGCGGAGGCCTGTCATTGTAGCAAACTCCAGTCAGGTCCCCTACAGGGCGCCCATTTCCAACAGTAACACAACTCTGAACACCTGTGGAATTGTTCTGTAGCCTTCGTTTAGAGAACGGTGGCTATTTTGTTGGCTCTTTGAAGCACAGTGAAGGTCAGTGGTAAACATATAACCGTAATAAAAAATCATTCACTTGGGTTAAAAATGTAATGACAAAATGGATGGAAAAGGTGTCTGCCTGGGACTGGGGGGCTACCATAGAAGGTAAACCTATTCTTGTCCGTGGCAGTTAAAAATTAACACACTAGCCTGACCTGTGGTGGCGCAGTGGATAAAGCGTCGACCTGGGAACACTGAGGTCGCCAGTTCAAAACCCTGCACTGGTCTGGTCAAGGCACATATGGGAGTTGATGCTTCCAGCTCCTCCCCCCTTTCTCTCTTTCTCTATCTCTCTCTCACTCTGTGTCTCCTCTCTAAAATGAATAAATAAATAAAAAAAAAATTAACACACTAGATATTTTGTTTTGTTTCTTGTATTTGGCTCAGGAAACAGGTTTTAGAAACAGGCACTGGTAGCCAGTGTTACCAAGAACATGCGGGGTTGGAAACTTTGGTGGGAAGATTTTAAAGAGGGCTGTCCAACAACAGAAAAGGGGGGGAGGAGTAGGAGGAAGTGAACCAGGTAGGTGTTTCTCACCATTTAAAGGACTACAAAAAAGAATTAAACTTAGCCATTGTGGATGGAAGGAAGCAAACTCACTGTCAATAGTTCTGTAATAATAAAAGCCCTCAAAAGCAGGCTGGGCCGGTGAAGACTGGCGTTCCAGAGGCCATCTGGCATGATCCCATGGCCTCCTGGTCACCGGTAAGCAGGGCTGCCTTGGGTGGGTGACTGAGAATACGCCACCCAGGGAACAAGCTTCCCTTCCCCAGCAGCGTGGGGACCGGGCATACCCCGGGTTTGGAAATGGGGGTGTCTTCCTTAGAAGGAATGGGTTGCAGGCGATAGGGGAAGAGATTTCTCTGATTGGCAGTAGCCCTCTTTGTACATGAAGACACCTAGCTCTGGTCCTCCGTGCCCGGGAGGCAAGCAGGTCACCCAAGTGGCTTCTCCACTTCTCCCCTCCGCCCTCCCAGTCGAACCTTGTGGTTGGGTCCCCGCGCTGAGGCTGCAGCTCCCTGCCCCAGACGCTGGGGCCTCACTGAGTGCTGGGCGCACAGGGGACGCTGGGGGAACAGGGGGCGCTGGGCCGCCCGCGGCACAGGGGGCACACCGGGCGCTGGGGGCGCACCGGGTGCTGGGGCGCGGCCGGGAGGAAGTGCGGGGCCGGTCCCGGCGAGTTAAGGAAGTTGCCCAAAATGAGGAAGCGCCGCGCGGTAGGCGGCTGAGGCGATCTGGCGGCGGGAGGAGTGAGGAATAACCCGCAGCCCGCGCTGCTCCCAGACGGCCCGCGGACGCACCGCCCCGCGCCCGGCAGCCAGCGCCCCGCTCCCTGTGCTTTGACCCAGCGCCGCGCCGCCCCGCCCCGGGCTCACCTGCGCAGGTAGGCTTGCGCGCTCTCCTCCGCCCCCTCCCCCAGCTCCGGTCGTGCGCACGCGGAGCCCAGCACCTCTCAGTCCGGAAAGGCAACGAGGGCGGGATGGGGCTGTACGCGGGACACTCGGCCGGTGTCCGGTGCCATCGGCAGGGACACTCGAGCTTCGGCCTTTGGGAAAGGAGGGGAAATGGATGAGAATAGAAGCCGGTAGGTGGAGCCAGCTTTTCCCCGAAACCCAAAGCCTGTCGGTTCCGCCTCGTGCTCTGGTAGCGTGGCCCGGGCCAGGGACTGCGCGGGGACCCGGGTCCCGGGTACACGAGCTGGATCCTCAGGCCTAGAAAATGCGGTCTCCGACGGAACGCGTCTTCATTTGGCGAGTACATGATTGCACCGGAAAATTCCCTCGATTTACCGAAGTGACTCGGTGTACAAGTGTTCCTGTGCCGGTGTGGGTGTTTACACACACTACATATCTAGAGGACAGAAAGGAAGAGCACCTGTATAAACACATGGAACTTTCTTTCTGCTCAGATTTAGACATGTTTTCGTGGTAATTTATTTAGCCAATGAGTGATTTGGAGAGCAGGAATGTTTATGGAGTAAAATGTAAATTTGTGTTAAATATATTTATGTTTGGCATTGTGGCTCCAAAACTTAAATGACCTGAATAACTATTCAAAGGAGATTCATTTTTTTGGTTGGTTTGTCCGTGCAAGAACTAGAAAAACAATCAACAGAGAGTTTGAATATTTCTAAATTGGAAACAATGTTGCCAGTTATCTTAATGAGTTCCTTGGCTTGACTCCCCAAAGGTTTCCCTGAACCCAAATAAAATTGTTATCTGGGGTACTTGCTCTTTTTTCTTAAAGCCTCAGAGCATTTCAGTGTGTAGTTAGTGAAGAGTTGGAGATGTCAGACGTTTGAACCTTCATGATAAAAATAAATAAAATCATGTGATGATAGAATTTCTGGAAGAAATGGAACTGACTCTGCTATCTGCTTTCTTTGTTTTAGTAGGAACACATTTATTGGTATTATATACAGGCAGCATTTCAATTAAATGCAACTGAATTCATTATTGCTTCCCTCGACCTCCCTCCCCCCACCCCCAAGTCTGGAGAGTGCATGAATATATCTTTATTTGAGCTAGAAGGTTTAAATACTCATAAAGAGTTAGGTGTGTTAAATGAAGATTCTCAATCAGTGGTTCTTAACCTTTTTTGAGGTACCGAACTCACCAGTTTCATATGCGCATTCACCAAACCCTTCTTTAGTGATAAATAAAATATGATTTCTTTTTCCAAATTCAAGACATAGGTATATGTTTTTTTACTGGTGCACAAAATGAGCTGTACATGAACATCACCTGCCTCAAAGAACAAAACCAACAAAGTGCATGAACTCACAACAAATTACGGTATTACTTTATTCTGGCCTCCACGGCAGAGGCTTCTCCGAACCCCTGAGACCGACTCATCGAACCCCTAGGGTTCGATAGAATCCAGGTTAAGGACCACTGTTCTAATCGGTTAAAATTATTTAATAGAATCATTTTGTTTATCGACATCCATACTTTTGATGTGTTTAGAGAAATTTTGTAGTAAAATAGAAATTGACTTATATTCTCTGTGTTTATAGTGCTTAGGTGTGTAGGATTATATAAACAGTCTTAACTAGAATGTTTTTCATGTTTTAAGCCAAGATATAAGTGAGGTGTATATTTTAGGTCTTTGCCTTTCCTGAGAGATGACATTGGCAAGGAGTTTCTTGTATTGCTAGGTTTGCATTTCGGAAATAACATATTGGCCTTCCTTAGACTCATATTTAATATTCTAACTGCAGGTCTGATTTCCCTGTTTTAAACCAAAAACTTTGTCGTAGGACATCACTTAGCACATTGCATGTCCGTAATCAGTTAGGACCCTTGTGCTCGGATATATTTTGGAATTCAGGATTTTTTAGAACTTGGAATTCAAAGTTAGAATCTGAATTTCAGCGTTGAGAAAGACGTTTCTCAGAATTCAGAAAGGTGCGTGTGCATGCCTAACACTCCAGCGCACGTCCTGTATCCCACACAATGTTTCCGCACTCTGCTGTGAGTAGTCTCATTTGGTGGAATGAATAAAAGCTATAAATAGCTGCATGTCAGTTTAGGGCAGGTGTGGTCACTAAATGAAGGTCCCTAAACTTGTTAAAAAATCTTGTTTTTCAGAGCTGTGGACTTAGGCTAAAGGACTCAGTCTGCATTAGACTCCATGCAGCTATACTTTTGAAAGAAAATTGCTTTTCTATTGCCCACTAACTCACGCCTTCCAGTAATTAAATTGGCAGCTTCCACCCTTTTCTTCTTCTTCTTCTTTTTAAACTTAAGTGAGAGGAGGGGAGATAGACTCCTGCATGCACCCCAACCGGGATCCACCTGGCAACTCCATCTGATGCCAATGCTCTACCCATCTGGGGCCATACTGTCAACAGAGCTATTTTTAGTGCCTGAGGTGGAGACTTCATGGAGCCATCATCAGCATCCCAGCCAATGTGCCTGAATCAATCGAGCCATGGCTGTGGGAGGAAAGGAGGGGGATGGGAGGAGGGAAGAAACAGATGGTTGTTTCTCTTGTGTGCCCTGACCGGAAATTGAACCAGGGACTTCCATATGCCGACACTCTACCACTGAGTCAACCGGCCAGGGCCAGCTTCCGCCCTTTTCAAGGAGTCTGAAATAGCAGGCCTTCACTGATTTTTTTTTTTCCATCGAACTATGAATCCTCCCAGTGAGAATAGGAGGCTTTATCCTTATTTATATACTTTTTCTCTTTTCTTTATTTTTATTTTGGAGAGAGCAAGGAGGGAAGATAGACAAACTCCCACATACACCAAACCAGGATCTACCTGGCAATCTTTGTCTGGGTCCAATCCTCAGACTAACCAAGCCATTGGCTATGAGAGGAGAAGAGAGAGAGGATGGGGAAAGGAAGAGGACGAGAAGCAGATGGTCACTTCTCATGTGCGTCCTGACCAGGGATTGAACCCGAGACTTCCACACACCCAGCCAACGCTTTATCCACTGAGCCAATCAGCCAGGGCCACTAATACACTTTCAAACAGCACATTTTCTGACAGTCTAGAATTGCACAGTAAAAACATAGTAGTCACTCAAGGAAACGGTATTGTCACCATTTCCAGCTTCAGTATGTCCTTGGAAGAAATAGTGTTTCCTTTTCACCATACATCTCTGCCCAAAGAATGACAGGGCACTTTTCACAATCTGAGTGAATTTTTGCATTTTCAACTTTAATAGATTTTTTTCTCTACCCCCTAATGCCCTATCTCCCTTTATTTGCAAGTTTTAACATTCTCTTCCACTTTCAGAATGGTTTAGCTGTAAAGGAGTCGAGAAGAAAAATAGGAATTTAGGTGTTTGGGGAGAATTTCTCTTAAATGTCTACATACTTTATTTTTATTTAAAGTTAATTAATTGAAAGGCAGAGTCTTAAAGAGAAATTGGAATTAATTGCCAGTCTTATTATCTTATTCATCTACTTTAATTTGAAGAGGTTTCATTTCACTTGGATAAAGTTTTTACTTTTTTTGACAGATATTGTGGGAAGATTTTAAAAAATAAAAGAAGCCTGATTAAATTTTGAAGGAAAGGTTGATGCATTTTGATATATTATCAGTGAAATTTTCTATTAGATTATAACTTTGTCTGACAGAGTTGTATAAATTTGAACTTTTTTGGCCATGAATAATTATGTAAGTTTTGCCCTATGAATCTTGAAAGATGGCTGAATTGAAATCAAGCATAATCAAATTTAGCCAAGGCAATAACTAGTAGAAAGAAGAACATTTAGTTTATGTTACAGTAGATATAACAAATCAAAAACAACTCTCTCTTGATTTCTTTATTTCTTGTAGAAGCAGGAACTTACCTTCGGTGGGGGATAAGAGTGAGAAGGTAGGAACAATTTAGACTATTGGTGATGCTTCAGTGACAAAGGAGAGTATAGAGAGCTTTTCTGAGGGGCTGTGTCTGGTGAGTAGCATCCTCTGTCCTGAGGGGACCAGCTTTGAAACTCGAGTCCTTGCTCCTAAAGCTGGTGGCAGCAGCACCCATGGCTGTGCTGGACCGCTGAGGAACAGCAGGATGTGGATGCCGAAGGGAGCTGGCCTTCCAGACCAGACCAGCACGCTGAGTGTGACAGACCCTGGTCTGAGTGGAGGCTGAGAAGGTAGCTGGAGTACCAGGGGAGTGTGGGCTGGTGTCAGGAAGCGAGACCCCCCGCCTGGATGCTCTGGGGGAGGGGAGGATTGTGTAGAGAGTGGAAGAGAAACTGAAGGTGGCAGCGGCTCAAGAGAGGCCTGAAGCATTGGTTTCTTCAGTTCTCCTCTCAGTGGTTACAAAGGGCATTTAGGTGTCTAACACGTGACCTTCTACTTTCTCACTCCGTCTGTTTGTCTTCCTTCTGCCCTGGCCAGTCCGACTAGTTTATTAAATCTGTTTCTGTTGAGTTGTCATGGGGATGTTTTAGTATGATCAAAGTTAATTTTTCTGTTCATTTCATTTTCATTGAAAACAATACATTCCTATCCAGTAGCAATCTTTTTAATTTTTTTGCTGTTATTTCTTCTGGAGTTCTCCTCCTTATTTTCTTATAATATGTTTATTTTCTTACATTTGGATGGATCCATTTTAGACAGGGGCTGCTGACTTCCTTGTCTGAGATGTGAGCCGTGGCCATCCTAGACATTTCACCGCAGGACTGTCATTCTAGAAGGTGGATAGGGTGCCATTTGGTGTTTACTTCATTGTGATGGTGTTTACCCCTGAATCAGAGGCTCCATGCCATCTGTCAGTTCCACTTCTCTCTCTTTGTTTCTGGAACCCTCCGTCTTCTTGCTCCAGCCTGATGGCTGCTCCTTAGTCTCGCTGCACACCTACTAATAACTGAAGTGTGTTTGGGGGAATTGGATGACTAGACTCATTTCCTGAAAATTACTTACTAGTCCCTTTACTTGACCCTTTGGGGTCTTAACATACCTCTTACTAACACTCACATACATGTTACCTGTTGTGCATCCATTGTCATAATTGCTGAAAGCATTTTTCCAAACCACTTGTGTCTATGGTTATTCATCTATTTGTAGCGTAGAACCTTTATGATCTCTTCCATCAGCATATATTCGGACTCATATCATTGAAAGATTATTTTTAACTCCAAGTTAGCAGTGGGGTGTCTCCATTCAAAATCAGTCTCAGTGTCACCTCTGTATTTGTCAGATGCTGATGTTTTAGGGTTGGAGTGATGGGAACTTGTACTTTCCTAAGAATGTTGAGTCCAGGGCTCTCATCACATGGTGGCCTGGATGGCCATGATTCCAGAGCCGGGTGCCGGGCAGTTTTCAATGTTATTCCTCAGGGGGCTTCTTTTCTCAAGTAGTGTGAAACGCTGGGCAGAGTGAAGTCACAAATGAAGGGATAAGCACAGGTAACTCAGCAGAATTCTTCAGAACCGCTGCCCAGGCGGTATGCGCAGAGGGGACAGGTGTCGGTATGTTCTCTCACACCTCTGCGCCCATGGGATACATTGGGTCTTGGAGTATCTTGGGGCCTGGAGCTCCTAAAGTCCACTTTCAGGAATACCAGGTGACCTTCCCCTCCCCTGTATAAGGTTCTCAGGCTTTGCTTGGGTAAAAGCAGAATGGTGTGGTGAACTTGGTCTTAAATGCTAAAGATATTTTAGTCATATGATTGCTTGCTAAAATGCCTCATATTTACTGAATATTTTCATCAGCAGTGGTTGAGAATAAGGATCTAAGTCTTAATTGGAGTCAAATCCCACTCTCTTATTTAGTCTTTGTAGATTGGACAGTCACAGGGTGTCACAGTGATGCACGGTGGTGACCACGTGCAGCTGCCCGTACCCGGCCTGTGGCTAGAACTGACGTAACTATCACAGCCTCTCCCAGGTGGGCAGCTCTGGGAATCTGCTCCTGCAGTCTGACCAAACAGGTCATCAATGAGTAAGTACCATTTCTAAAGTTTCTCTGGCCTCCAAAGTGAGAGAACGTTCCATCATTTTCTTTCTGAAAAGTGTTAAATTATATAACTGAGGCACAAGGGCAGGTTTGTTTTAGTGAAGACTTCAGATATGACAGGCGGCAGTAACCCTCTTCTTGACCCCTGCCCTCCGCCCCAGCCCCCCCCACCACCACCTTGGTGGGGGCAGTTGGGGTATTTTTTCCCTGTGTATAATGGTGTGTATCTTCAGAAGATATAATCTTGTGTGTGTGTCCGTTCTTAATACTAATTTCATTCTGAACTTTCTTTTTTTTTTCAATTAAAAACATGCCAGGGCTGGGGGAGCCCTTTCTCTCAGTGATCATGGTGTTTTATTCTTCAGAATGGAAAGTCTCATGTACTGACAGACATGGAAAGGTTTTCCCTAACTGTGATGTTACACGCGGAGCTTCAGTGAAGCAAGTCTTTCATCCTTTCCCTCTCCTTTGTCCTTTACATTGTGTTGCATGAAACCATCAGATTAATCTTTATGTAGAGAAAGATCTTCAGCATTTTCTATCCTGTTATTCAGTCCATCCTTCATCTTTTACATTGTAGCAAGCATGTGGTTAACTTCCAAGGATTGTAACTCATTCTTTTCTTTTATTTTTTTAATGATACACAAGGCTTTTGGTTTTTATTGCTGGTTCCAGTGTGGACATTCTCTTGCTGCTCCCTGACCTCTGTGTCCTTTGACATTGGCTCATCTGCTTATTCGATATTGCTCCTTCATGGTCTTAGCTTTCCTGGTCTGCTTGGTATTTCACCCACCCTAGGGCTGGTCTCTGTTTTGGGGAGACATGCCCTAGAAGTTAGTCTTTTAATGCTGCATCTATTGTGGGGCTCTCTCTTAGCCTGCCCCCCATGAGAGAGGAGGCAGATAAGATGTGCACAGGGTACTTTGAGCCAGGAACCAGTGTGTGGGTGCAGGGGCTCCTGGTTCTTTGCAGAACCAACCATGCCCTGCCTCTACATGAGAAGGTCTTTTCTGTAGAGGGAGTTCTGTTGCTCTTAGGGTATCCCCGGCTGAGGGTTTGGAGAGGGCTTGGCTGTTCCTACCCACACCACCCTAGGGCTTTATCATCTCTAAGGATTCCCCCACCTCACAGTTGTCCCCTGCCTGCGCTGGGCTGTGATACCCCCGTTCAGTTTGGGCCCATGTGGCTTTGTGTCCTTCAGGTATTGCGATCATGGTATTGCGATCATTTCCAGTGTCCTAGCAATGTGCTTCCTTTGCTCCCCAGAGTGGCTATGGGTTTATAGACTGTTATTTTAATATTATTTTTCTTCTTTTTCTGCATTTATAGTGGCTGCATATGCTTGAAGCGGAAGTCCGCCACTTCCTTTTTTGTTTTTTTTAGCAACACCAATCAGCTGATGGCTGTAGCTGTATGAGGGAAGTGACAGTGAGAAGGAGGGAGAGGATCTGACTAGACCAGTCATGGATCCCAGCACTGGGCTTCTCCGGTCTTCTCTGTTGTCCTGAGAGCTGGGAACAGGCAGAAGGTGTGTCTGGGAAATATTTTCAAGTTCATTCTGAGTTTTAGGAAATTGCCCATGCAAAGTCATTAACTTCTTAGCAGCATGTTTAAGGTGCAGTGTTGGAGGCAGAAGCGATCCTGCAACCATCTAATCTAACCTGATGAAAAGCAGTGAGACTCATAATGTTGCTTTCATTCGAGCCCTTAAATCTAGGTGTTTCTAGTTCAGAACCAAAATTCATATCCACTATTCTAATAAAGAGTGAAAGGCCAGGTCCTGGCCAGTTGGCTCAGTGGTAGAGCATTGGTCTGGAGTGTGGATGTCCTGGGTTCAATTCCCAGTCAGGGCACACAGGAGAAGCGCCCATCTGCTTCTCCACCCCTCTCCCTTTGCTCTCTCTCTCTCTTCTCCTCCTGCAGCCATGGCTCGATTGGCTCAAGGCCATTAGCCCCAGTTGCTGGTGATGGCTCCATGGAGCCTCCCCTTCTGGTGCTAAAAATAGCTCAGTTGCAAGCTTGGCCCCAGATGGGCAGAGCATCGGCCCCAGATGGGGTTGCCAAGTGGATGTCGTTCGGGGCACATGCGGGAGTCTGTCTCTGTCTCCTCCCATCTCCTCTCACTTGGAAAAGAAGGGGGAAAAAAGAGTGAAAAAAAGGATCTGCTGTCACGCTTAGTGCTAAGAAGACGTGTTGTCACATCGGCAGACCTGGGGAAGCCTGAGCAGGCTGTGTGCAGCCGTGAGCTCGGTGTGACCTGTCAGCTTCATACTTTCACCAGTAGCTCTAGAAAATATAATTTATCCTTATAGCTTTATGCTGAAGAATTAAGTAAATCCAATAATGACTTGGACGAAAAAGTTCTGAGTCAGTAAGAGGGTCTTATGACAGTGTCTCCTCAGCACAGATGAAGCCTACTCCCCAGCTTCCTGTACCGAGTGAGCGGAGTACTGAGAGAAGCCAGTGCAAAGGGGCGCACCAGGCGCTTGCCTGGGCACAGCAGGCCTTCCCCAGCCGGCCTGCGGGTCCGTGGCTCTCCCTGCACAGGGAGGAACTGCTGCTCCCTGCGCATATCTGCATGTCCTCTTCCCTCTGGGCAGGCCTCTTCCAAATTTCCTCTTTTCATAAGGACAGCAGTTTTATGGGTTAGGGCCCATCCCAATGATCTCATTTTAACTTAGTCACCTCTATAAAAGCTGTTTCCAAATAGAGTCCCATTCTGAGGTATGTGGGTTAGGAATCTAACATATGGCTTTAGGGAATGTGACAATTCAGTCCACAACAGGTGGTCTTGTGGTGCATGACCAAGAGCTGTCTGTGCCAGCTAAGGGGAGTGTCAGATGGTTAGGGAATGCTGTACACATGAACACCAAACAAAACTGAGCTGGCGAAAATGCCTAAGATACAAGTTTTCTCCACCTTAGATCAACAAAAATACATAATAAATAAAAGAATTAAAATTAAAGGAACTTATGGGAAGACCAGGCAAAAAAATAAAATATAGAGGTGATAAGGAAAGACAAATTCTACAAGATCTTAAGTCAAAGCTACACCATAGAATGGACCAACAGATCCAGGTTATATATGGAAAATTATTGCAAGGTGAGGTTGGCATTTTCCAGCAGTCCGGGAAAGGAGAATGGATCATTATTAATAATGGTCTTGGGAAATAATGGTCTTGGGGAACCATATTAATAATGGTCTTGGGCTAGTAATGTGGAAAAACATAAAGCTTTGCTGTTTATACCAAAATAAGTTCCAGGTTAAACAAAGATTCAAAATGTAACAGTGAAATCATGAAAGTCTTAGAGGAAATCTTAGGTTAGTTTTTAAATAATTGTAGCATGAAAAAGACGGTTCTAAATATGATAGAAAATGTGAAACCATAGTAGAAAAAAGATTGATGAACCTGATTCCCTAAAAAATTTTTTTTTAAGTTTTCTTTAATGATTTTTAGAAAGAGAAGAGAGGGAGAGAGAGAAAGCGAGGGGAGGGGGGAGAAGCATAAAATCATAGTAGTTGCTTCCTCTATGTGCCTTGACCGGGCAAGCCCAGGGCCTCGAACCAATGACCTCAGCATTTCAGGTCAATGCTTTACCCACTGCGCCACCACAGGCCAGCCAATTCCCTAAAATTTTAAGCAACTCCCCACTGAATGAAAACTATATATAAATAAGTGGAGAAGAAGTATAAGATATTTATTTTTAATGCCTGTAGCAAAGTGTCAATAGATTTAATATGCAGTGAGTTCTTTCAGATCAGTGAGAAAAATATACACAGACCAATAGAAAAATTGATCAAGGACAGTGGAAAACAGTTAAAAATGCAGATGCAGCTTTGGAGGGTTTGCAGTGACAAGGTGTGGGGAAAGGGACAATTTGAGGAGTGGGCACCAGCACAGCTGCTGGGCAAAATCTTCCAAAGTTTAAAATGTGCATGTACTTGGAATCAACAATTTCTTTTTTCAGAACTTGTTACACACATAAATTGACGAAGGTGGAAAAGTATATGCACACAGTAATTTATTGCAACATTTTGTTTTGTAATAGCAATAAAAAGAAGAAGAAAGGAGAAAGAAATGCGTGTCAGTAGGAGCTGTTAAACTATGGCATGTCCATGCAGTGGACTTCCATTTGGTCTTTTTAAAAGTGCAGTCTTTGTCAACCAAAATATAAAGACGTCCAAGTCATATGTAGTTAAAAAGCAAGACATAATACACACACACACACACACACACACACACATATTTTAGAGAGAGAGAGAGAGAGAGAGAGGGAGAGAGAGAGACAGGAACATCGAGCTGCTCCTGTATGTGCCCTGACCAGGGAATTGAACTGGCAATGTCCAGGCTCCGGGACGACACTCCAACCAACCGAGCTATCTGGCCAGGGCTTAATTTTTTTATTATTGATTGACTGACTTTTTTAGAGACAGAGAGAGGAAGGGGGAAGGCGGAAGGGGAACATTCATTTGTTGTTCCATTCTTCCCATGTGTGCCCTAACTAGGGAGCGTACCCACAGCCTTGTCATTCTGGGATGATGCTCTTAACCAACTGAGCTACCTAGCCAAGGCCAAGATTTAATATATTTTTAAAAAACACATATATGCTCTTAATGAGTAGACTACAGTGAATTGTTATTTACTACATACAGATGCAGGTCTGCATATACAGATTGTGTGTGTGTGTGTGCGTGCACGTGTGTGTATAGACATGCAAAGAAAGCTCTTGAAGCAAAGGCACCAAACTGTGAGCAGCAGCTTGAGGAGGGGGTGCAATGGAATCAGTTTGGAGATAAAGGTGAAGTGTGCGTTTTTACTCTGCACACAGAAGTTTGCAATGATTGTAATAAAGTAAGAATCTTTACTTGGGGTGGAGGGAGTGAATAGGATGAGGCCAGGAAGAGAACTAATTTAGAATAAGGCATTCACTATGGCTGCTGGGACCATCCTGTGTCCAAACAAGGACTTTGGCTGGGAGAAGGGGTGATGCCCAGGGTTGTGCAGCCAGGTTCTCCAGCTTGCCTGCACAGGGCCATCACCCACGCTGGTTTCACCCTCTGGTGCACAGGTTGCCTCCCCAGATTCTCATGCAGTGTGGCCTGTACCTTTTCCTTAGACTTTAATTATTAAGGCTTCTCACCACCTCCCCCCAAGTGCAGCTGTCATGGTAAGAACCACTGGGTTAGAACTAGCTAGCAGGGTTGTATGGCACACAAACACATCTTGAGGGCCAAACAATTTCCACCAAATTTGAATTTCTCGGTGTGTGGGTATAGGGGCAGCTGTGTGTGCTTGGGTTTCAAAGACACTGGGTGTGTTAGATGTTAGAATTATGTGTGTGGGGAGGGAGGAATGAAAGGGGGTGGAAGGGAGAGAGAAGGAAAGAGACACAAAGAGAGAGATCAAAAGGGAGAGAGAGAGAGAGGGAGACAGGAGATTGAGAGAGCGGTGTTTTATCTTCTGGACTCTTCTTTGGGACCCTGTATTTATGGGTCAGGATGTCTGTTCAGAGGAGACCCCAACCCAAGGGTGAACAGCCCTGTGTTCTCAGCACACAGTGTGAGACCCGTAGGAAATGAACAGACATAAAGTGATTCTCAGAGAAAGAACGTGTGCAGGGGTCTGATAGAAAAACCCACCTGTGACAGTTTCCACACAGTATAGTTTGTGCATGTCCATCTCTAAGAACAGTGTTTAGCATTTCCCCATTTCACGTCTTTTCTGCCGGACAGTTTGCTGTCTCACTGACTCAGTTGCTCTCTGGACTGACAGTGGGGCCGTGGTTTCTTGGTATGCGTGGCTTGACTTCTGGGCCTTCGGGGCTGCAGCAGGTGGTGACCTGAGGGCCATTTGGGGATGCTCTATAACTGTGTCCACCCTGACTCTGTGTACACACACACACACACACACACACGTGCGCGCACACGGGAACACTGTGCAGCCCTCACATGGGGAGTCCCAGGGCTCATCTATGCACCTGTATTTATATTTTGTAATAAAAGTTTTAGGAGCAGGGCCTTGACCTATAAACGTCCAGTCCTGAAAAGTGGCTCTAAGTCCCTTCCCAGGGTGAGGGCAGCGGGGGAAAGAGGGCAGGCATGATTGGCAGAAGCAAACCAGCCAAACAGCTCTGGATCCCATCATGTGTTGAAAGGGCTTAGGCCCTGGCAACCTCACCTGCAAAATGGGACTTCAGATGCCTGCCCAGAGTGGGTGAATGGGGCGTGGAGCTCAAAGACATGCAGAGCAGAGCACTGAGCAGACTGGCGTGCACGGGAGATGCCCCTACAAGGTGGTGTGGTCAGCTTCAGGAGGTCAAGGAACTGAATAACCTCTGTTACCTGGGGATTGAACAACATGGGTGGATTAAGGACAAAGTGATTTTAGAAGACTTAGTGGTGGTAGTGGATGGGGTGGGGGAGGTCAAAGAAACATACCAGCTCTTACCCAGCTGTGCCACTTAACCCTGAAGCAAGTCTGCTCCCCAGCGATGCATTTGGGAACCCTGATGGGTTTCAACAAGTAACACCTGGGGAGTGTTTTTCCTCAGATGTCTCCTGTGTCCAGTCACTGGACATGAACACACCTCCCCAGGGATCATGGAATCACCCTGACCCTTCCTGAAGAGATGATATTATTTTGGTTCTGGTCATGCACTTTAATGTCCAGCTGGAGACCATGATGTAAGAATTTTGTGTGCTCCCAGTGTGGTGTCTTCTTGGCACATGTTGGCACTCATGAAGTGCCTTCCTTGTATTTCAGATCACATGTGATTTGGACACAGTTAACTAACTAGATATTTGGAGTAACATGTGTCTCTCCTTAATAAAAAGAAAACCTAGAACCGTCACATTTGGCCAAAGTAGGGGAAATGTTAGAAAGGCAGAGGTATCTGGAACACACAGCCTGTTCCTCAGGTGAACTTGAAAGATTCCCTTTGTCCACCTGCAGCCCCATCACGCTGGTCCTACTCTACCTCAGACACTTGGCCCGGGTGAGGACAGAGGTCTCTTCCCAGCTTCCCTGCCAGGAATCTAGTACTGTGCTGTTCAGTACATGACCACATGTGGCCATTCATAGTCAGGTACTTCAAATTCAATAAAATTTGAACTTCAGTTCTCAGTTGCACCAGCTGCATTCTGAGGACAGTCATCGCACATGGCCAGTGACCCCATGTGGGGCAGAGTGGGACAGCATTCTGGTTGTCGCAGCATAGCATGTGGGACAGATCCAGATGTCATATCATACCTGAGCCACATGCAGTGGTGCATCCTAAGGAGCTGGGGAGGGGAGCAAGCTTCTACCCTCTCCCACCCTTCCTAATTCCAATGCTACCACAACGGCACCATAATGTTTGCCACGTGTCCACATGGAACCTGAGTATTCCCTTTTGCTTAAAGGGATCTGATCATGGGAAATGAAGGTGGCACCCAGAGTCCCCGAGTCTAGTCCTCAAGACCTGACCTGACCCTTTGTAATGCCAGTGGTCGAGGCCAGGCAGGTCCACATTGCATTCAGGCAGACAGTAGAGAAACTGTGGAGCCAGAAAACGGTGAGCCATTCCCATTCATTAGAGTCTCTCAGTGGCAGGCAAACACACAGGCAGGGGAAAACTGCTTCTCATAGCAGCAAGCCAACAAACAGCAAAATGGCCCCTCGCAGTGGTGGGCAGGCATTCCTCCATCTGCGGACTGTTCCTTGCGGAGGGCAAGCTCTACAGCCTTACTTAGGCTACACTCACGTGGCGCTGTCATGTGCTTACACACTAATCATGCAAAGTGCAAGTGAACAAGCCTAACACAGCTGTTTTCCCCGCACACTTTCATTCTCAGCATAGTGACAGTCACCTACTCAACACAACAGTGTTCCACACACATGCACACCTGCAGCACTCACATGCACACACAACATACACAATCACGCACATGCACATACATGCACGTTTCAGTCTGGCTCAGGGATGAGAACTGGAATGGTTCCCAGGTTTCCCCTGGAGCAGTCTCATGGGAGTCTGGTTCTGGAAGATACTAATGAATGTGACTTTGGGGTAAGCACACTTGGTTCAGCGTGGTTTCTGAAAGAATAAACTAGTTTTTGTTCAAGAGGATTTTGTTAATGGAGAAACTTTAGTACTCACTAATTTCTCTGCAGCAAAAATAAGTCCAATATCACTTTCTCAAAACATTTGGGATCCAAGGTGCTGTCCATTTAAAAGGAAGATTCGATGAGGCAATGTGCCCCTCATTAAGGCAAAATGAAGACAGTGTAATGCTTATTGCTTAATCATGTCTGTTCTTTTTAACGCAAGAGAACAAGACTTTCATTTCTGGGAACGTGCGCCATGTGCTCACAGGAGAACCCGGGGGGCGACAAACCCGAGGCAGCTGAGAGGCGGGTGCACCTGTGGGGCCTGTGGGCAGCAGGGGTGACACGGTGGACCTGTCCTGTCGGTTGGAGCCCTGGCTTCTCCTCATTCTGGGTGACAGCTGAAAAGGCGCACTTTGCTATCTCTGGAAGTTCAGTGCTGCTGAACTTGGGAAAGATAAAATACCACAGAGAAGCAGCTAGGAAGGTTTGCGAGTCATAGAACTTCCTTTCATGACTCAACCCAACACCAGGAAGTGGAGCAACACGTGCGCCCTTCCTCCAGCTGGCCTCGGGCATGCGCCGTGGGCACGAGCAGGCCTCTACCCGAGTGACCGTTAGCCAGCAAAATCAGAATGTCTCAAAAGTAGTGTGTGTGGTGGGGGTATTTAACTAAAACTGTTTTCTTGAATGATGGCTTTATTATTCCTTCCTTTAATTTCTATGTGATTTTTTTTTTTAAGTGAGAGAGGAGGAGAGATAGACAGACTCCAGCATGTGCCCTGACCAGGTTCCATCTGGCAACCCCCATGTAGGGCCAATGCAGGAACCAACTGAGCTATCCTCAGTACCAGGGCCAACACTCGAACCAATTGAGCCACTGGCTGCGGGAGAGGAAGAGGGAGAGAAGTCAGAGAGGGAGAAAACGAAAGGCAGTTGGTCAGTTCTCCTGTGTGCCCTGACCAGGAATTGAACCTAGGACATCCATATGCTGGGCTGATTCTCTATCCACTGAGCCAACAGGCCAGGACCGAAAAGTCCTCTTTTACTTCTGGACATTCACTTTAATTAGTTTGAACATATATTCCATTCTTTTATTTAAATTACCTACCTCAGGGACATTCACCATGCATATTTTGGATCTCCTTTGTCTTGGTATTTTTCTGTTGAATTTTTTCACTCTTCATTAATTCCATTTCATTTTTCTCAAGTTATTCCTTTCTGTCCACCATGTTCTGTACAGTTTAATGTCTGTGTTCTCTTTTGCTGTTGAAACAACACTGTTGTTTCTTTCCTGTGTTGGCCCTTGATCTCTGCCAGCCCATTCATGATGACTTCTTGCCTCCCCTCTCCTCCCCTGATTTATGCATTTCTGGTTGCAGCTATTGTTTGCACAAAGCTGAGTTCTTTGATTTCATGGCTACATGTGTGGTCTTGATTTCATCTGCCCCTCGGGACAGAATGGTTTTCTGGCAGATATTTTTTTATGCAATGCATGTTTCAGCTATTGCTTCTCCCCTTTTATTTAGTGTCATTGCATAGAATTTGGGGCAGGCTCCTCATCTTGGACATGACTCATATTCGGAAGCAGCCCAGCAGAACACTTTTCTCATTCTCTCTGATGCCATGTGTGTTTGACAGAGAAGGGGCTGTTTCAATGCTCATTTCTTCTCCGGGAGGCTGCTGGCCTCCACTTGCCCTTCAAGAGCATGCTGGCTTTCCCGGTGCTGTGGGCTTTGTCTGAGGTCAGCGGCGGCCCCTTCCTTGACCATCATCCCTAAGGGTCTCCGTGCTTCCAGCTCCAGAATTTGCTGCATGTGGCTCTGTGGACCTTAGGTTTGGGCTGAGAGGTGTTCACCAGTCCCACAGCTGCTCTCTCTCTTATTCTCATGGTGGGCAGTTTCGGTGAAAATGACGTTATGAAACCTTTACTTTGTCAGCACCCAAGCTATCTGATATTTTGATATTTATTTTAGGGAATCACTTAGAGTCTTTGGTATTTTTGTCGAGCAAGTAAGTGCCTGCAGAAACAGGAATAAAACACAGAACAACTTCAAAGTGGGCAAAAGAGTTCACACGGGCCTTGGCTTCTGTCAGCCTCTGTGAATCAGTGTGCTGACCAGGGCCATGGAGCGGCGGGTTCTCTGGTCTGTTCGCCTGTTGACTTATGGTCCCCCTTCTGCCAGCGGGACAGCACTAGGTGCTGGGGGCACAGCAGCAGCCAGCATTGCTTCCTACTCGTGACTTGTGTATGGTCTGGTAGAAGGAAGGTGTAGAGCCAAGTCCCAGGCCTTCGTCACATGTGACCTCAATTACTCTTCACAGCAACCAAGTTGTGTTTTTTTTTTTTAATTTGTTGGAATACAGACAAGGGCAGAACCACTCATAATTAACAAGTGTTGCATTTCACCTAAAAGAAGAACACCCTAAACAGGTGGCAGCTGTACCCACCCTTTTTATGAAGAATAACCTGTCAAGGCCCAATAGCTGGTGAGAGCAGGGCTGAGGTCTACTCTCAGGCCCCTCAGGTGTAAAGGCTATTTGTGCTCTTTGGTTTTTTAAATGTTTACTGATTGATTTTAGTAAGAGAAGAAGGGTGAGATAGAGAGAGAAACAGGAACATCATTCTGTTTCTGTAGGTGCCCTGACCGGGGATCGAACCGGCAACCTCTCTGTACTTCAAGGTGATGCTCTAAGTAACCAATCTATCCAGCCAGGGCAAGGCTATGTATTTTATTACTTAGTAAAGAAAACCTATGTCTCTGACAGTACCAAGGAGCGTTTTGTTAGAGAGCAAACAAGCACAAGGAGATATGCTTATCAGAGGCCGAGGCTCACTGAGATTTGAATTTTTCTACATTGGTATTGACTCACCCTTGTATTGATTTTTACAATAACCTACACTTCCCCAGCAAGGTCCCATCTGACCATTCTAGATGCCATTCAAAATGAGTAAATTATGAATCTTAGACCTACGTTTAGCTCTCTTACGTAAGACAGTGTTCGGTTTATTCTCAGTATCCACAGGTTTTGAATTTACCTGCTCCTCAAAATTGACTTGAGCCTGCATCAGTCCTCATGGTGCCGGCCTGGGCCTGTGGACACGCGCAGTCACCTGAGTCACCAGGTGCGCAGACACCCAGCTGAGGTGGAACACCGGCATGCTCTGCTCAAGTGTCCTTTTCAGGTCAGCCTAGTGCCACACTTTTTGAATTTTTTGTGCTTTTCGTTAGTGATTTTGCTGTTTAAAATGACCCACAAGCATAGTACAGATGAGCTCAGATGCATTCGGGGCCGTATGGCCGTAGACTCCACAAGCATGGTACAAAGTGCCACTTAGGGTTTCTAAATAAAGGGGGTCATGACAAGTCTGATGGGGAAAACGTGTGTCCTAGGAGCCCCGTGCATCCCTGAGCTAAGAATGGTGCTGCTGACCGCGAGTTGAGTTCAGTGTTAATTAAGGAACAATCCATGCTAAACAAAGAGTCTTTCAACAGAAACACACAGAAAAAGAGGCTAGGAATTGATTAGTTGATGAAAATGTAACCAAAGATTCTCAGGAACCTAAGTCTATATTTCCCCAAGAAGCAAGGTCTCAGTGTTTATTAATTCAATGTTCAAGATAGCATAGTGGAACATAATTATCACAAATAATGAGAATTGACCGTTTTTGTTTATCCTTTCTTGTACAAAGCAAGGAAATTATTTTTAAAGCGGAGTTAAATCTGACTTTTTGTTAGAGATGTGACTTTGAAACAAATTGACTATTTTATGACACAGTGCGACTCCCTTGCATTTTGTATTCCTTTGTTAAGTTGGCAGGTTTGTCCTGAGCTCTTCCCTTGTGCCTGGCTCTCTCCTTTGGTACCAGGAGGGTGCAGTGAACAGGTACACCGGTCAGATCACAAGCATCAGCTTAGAAGCAGTGTCATCGCTTGATATTTCCATCTCATTGTGGTACTAAGCCCAGTGAGTTCTCAAACCAAGACTCTCCTGCCTGACCTGTGGTGGAGCAGTGGATAAAGCGTCGACCTGGAACACTGAGGTCACCAGTTTGAAACCCTGGGCTTGCCCGGTCAAGGCACATATGAGAAGCAACTACTATGAGTTGATACTTCCCACTCCTCCTCTTCCCCCTCCCTTTTCTCAGTTCTCTGAAATCAATAATAATAATAAAGAATCTTGTAATTCTCACATGTGTTTTTCTAATGAACGAATAATTTTTCATAGCCAATATTTCTAAATAAATGTCTTTCTCAGAGGCTGATTTCACAGCCAGTCGACTTTCAACTTTGCAAGTGGAGACTGGTGATGATGGAATGCAATGCACACTCCCCAGGAGGTCCCTACAGCGTTCAGACCCCCGGGTCACCCGGCTTGTGGTCGCACAGGTTGCCGCAGAAGACTGTCAGGCAGAAGCTCCTTCTGCACAGCAGGTGGCAGCAGGCATTTCTTCCAGTGGGTCTGCACTGCATTAGGCAGCATGGGTGCCAGGGGACAGGTGCCCACAGGGAGGTGCTCAGGTCGCCGGCTGCTTCTTGCATACACTGGAGGCAGAGCTTTCGTGCCCTGTCACAGAGACAGGCTTAATGCTCTGGTTTTTATTGGATACTTACGGTTTGTTTAGTCCAGATGCACTTTATAAATTAAGGGGGCCTTTTTTACTATGAGCAATCCTGCCCAGCAGTGGCGGGTGCCACATAGCCAGGAGGAGGGGAAGGGCGCCCTCTGGCGGACCAGCACCTGCTCCTCGTGTGCAATTGTTGAGCCTGAGCCGTTCTTGTGAAGAAACCCATGTGTTCTTGGAGGCGTTAGTGAACAAAATGCTTTAGGTAACATTATAACAGCAGAGAATTCTTTTTCTTTGTGGCTCTGTGGTTTCAAAGATTTTTTCACACTCTTTTTTGGTCCTCTCTGTCACTCAGTGTGCACCGAGCAAGTTTGGGTCTAAGGTGGGGTGTTCACCCCACTTGTCCAGTAGTCTTCATAGCTCACTGTGCCAACTACAGTTGAGTGCCCATGGACTTACTCAGGGACACTCACACACTCAAAGTGGTGACCAGTGGGACATGCTTTAAACTTGTCTTTAAAGCTCATAGTATATGGGGTGAGTTTTATGATTTGTTTTTTATATTCTTGCACGGAAAATCTCAGATTTCTTTTGCTTTAAGGGAGAGGAGGGGTAATAGACAGCTTTCTGACCGAATCCACCTGGCAACACCCCATAGGGAGCCAATGCTCGAATCAGCTGAGCTAGCCTCAGCGCCCAGGGCTGACTCTTGAACCAGTCGTGCCACTGGCTGTGGGAGGGAAAGAGGGAGAGAAGGAGCAGAGGAAGCAGGGGAGAAGCATATGGTCACTTCTCTTGTGTGTCCTGACCAGGGATCGAACCCAGGATGTCCAAAAACTGGGCTGATTCTATATACACTGAGTAAACCAGCCAGGGCCAAAACTTACATTTCTTATAATGAATATTTTCTAATATGCTAGGACATTGAGTAGTGTAATGTCCACGTATGTAGACATGACTTAGATGTAGTGTTTTGCCATATTTTAGTGACATGTTTTTAACACAAATGACAGAGATCATAAAAAATTTCACCCATTAAACACTTCAGTACAATGGTCCCTCATCTATCGCAGGGGTTAGGTTTCAGAACCCCCCACGATAGGCGAAAATACATGAAGTAGAGACCTTATATTTATTTTATTATATATATATATATATATATATATTAAGGCTTTATTTTGATTTAATATGTTTTAATTAATATATTTTATATTGTTTTCAATTTTTTAGGCTAGAAAATGCTTATTTTACCAGAAAAAATAATTAAAATAATAAATATATAAAAATACCTATATACTGCAAAATCCTGTAATATAGCGAAAAATCTGCAATACAAAATTAGATATATACAATTTAAAAATCTGCAATACAGTGAGACTGCAAAAAGTGAACCGTGATATGGTGAGGGATGACTCTATACCTCTCTTTAAAGAGATATTGTGGCTCTTGCCGATTGGCTCAGTGGTTGAGTGTCAGCTCTGTTTGTAGATGTCCCGCATTCGATTCGCGGTCAGGTCACACAGGAGAAGCAACCATATGATTCTTTACTCCACCCCTCTCACTTCTCTCTCTCTCTTTCTTCCTCTCCGGCAGCTATGGCTCTATTGGAGTGAGTTGTCCTTGGGCGTTGAGGATGGCTCCATGGCCTCTGTCTCAGGTGCTGATAAGAGCTCAGTTGCTGAGCAACGAAGCAACTCCCCAGATGAGCAGAGCATTGCCCCCTAGTAGTCTTTCCAGGTGGATCCTGGTCGGGGTGCATGTGGGAGTCTGTCTTTGCCTCCCCTCCTCTCACTGAATAAAAAAAAAATTTAAATAAATAAAGAGATATTATAAGAACACAGTTATCCCCCTGGCACAATCAGCATCAGAACACGTGTAATTGTGGAATGACCCCTGAGCCAGCCTGAGGCAGCTAGACTGTAGAGGCTGGTGAAGAGGACATGTCAACCTGCCTTCCCTGGGTGAATGGGTGATAAAATCTACATGAGGAGATCTTTCCCCGCTGAATAGTGAGGAAATACACAGAGTCGTCACCTCCTGTTGTTGGTACATCACCCTCATCACCAGCCCAGGGCATTAAACAGATGCCAGGCCAAACTCGGGGAATCCTTCAGGTGACTTGGCCCCCACACCATTCTTTAAAATGGGTTTTACTATCCTCTTCAGTTTGTAGATGAGGACACTGGGGCTCAACTGTGCAGGCAAGAGCAGCAGAACCAGTGTTTGTAGCCAGGGAACTCTGCCTTGAGCAGAGACCACGACCATATCACAAACCACCTCTCCCACTGCACACATGCAGGCTCTCCGTGATTCTACAACAGGGTTCTGCCTGAAATGAAGCGTGGAACATGCAGCTAACCCTTGTGATGACGAGAAAAGTGACCATTGCCTTCACAGCACCAGGCCCTGCATTTTGTAGAGTCATTGTAGTTTTCTGGGTTCAGACCTCAAATTTTGTTAAAGGCTATGTGTAAGGAAAAGAAGGAAGTAAAAATGATAAGGCCACAGTGCCTCCGGGAATGTGGAACATGGCTGTGCTTAATTTTATTTTATTATTTTTTAAGTGAGAGGAGGGAAGATAGACAGACTCCTGTATGCGCCTGAACTGGGATCCTTCTGGCAACCCCTGTCTGGGGCAGATGTTCGAATCAGCCAAGCTATCCTCAGCACCTGAGGCCGATGCTTGGACCAACTGAGCCGCTGGCTGTGAGAGGGGAAAAGAGAGAGAGATGAGGGGAGAGAAGGGAAGAAAGGCAGATGTTTGCTTCTCACGTGTGCCCTGACTGGGGATGGAACCTGGGATGTCCGCAGGCCTGGCCATCCACTGAGCCAACTGCCAGGGCCAAAGTTATGCTTTATTACTTAGCCTAGTAGAAAGCAACACAAGAGTGTCTAAATGGGATCTATCAAGGTGGGGGGGGTGAGAGTATGAAAAACAGATATTCTTCCCCATCTGCATTTCATACCATCATAAAAGCAGAGATCTAATAACTTGAAACAGAAGTAGTTTGGGACTACTCAATGCTCCAAAGGATAAAATGCAGAGAGGGTGTGCACTGCATGTCAGAAGGTGAGCTCAGGGGCCCTGGAGGATGTGGGGCTCTCTCGTGACCTGAAGTGAAACACGCTGGACAGGCCCTGAGCACCGGTGGCTGCCTTAGATTTGAGATGTGCAAGTGGGACTCGTCTGGAAGAGACTGCAGTCACATTTGAGTTAATGACTCATTCATTTATTATTCATTTGACAAATGAACCAGATAATCCCAGAATTATTCATTTGTTCAGGTATACATTTGACATGATTATGGATTGTCTATATAGGATAATCATGTCTGGATCATGTATTCATTCTTTTACCTGACAGATACTTGAGAGCCATATTTTATAAAGTGGTTATCTCATTTCGAGGGCCTCTACCTATAGAAAAACAAGGATGAGAACTGTGGCAGACTTTTCTTCACGAACAACACAAACTTAAATTGATCAGTGAAAGATTTTAAATGTTGAAGGTAAGAAAAAACGAGCACCAACCTAGAATCTTCTATCCAGCTAAATTTCCCTTCAAAAAGTGAGAAAAAAAGTAAGATTTCTTAGACAAACTCTGAGACCATTTATCAGTAGCTGACTGACGCTATAAAAACAAACAAAAACTCTAAAGGAAAATGATATGGGTCTGAAACAGGGATCTATCTGAAGAAAGGAAGAGTAACAGAGAAGGAGAAAATGAAGATGAAATAAAAAACTTTATTTTTCTTATATTTAATTGATCTTAAAAAATAACTTTGATTAAAGCAACAGTTTATTGGGTGATTATAGCATATCAGTAAGTAAAGCAAATGGCAGCATTGTCATGAAGGACGAGAGGAAAGAGTTGGAAATACTCTCCTATGAGGTACTCGTTCTGTATCTGGAGCAGTAGTGTGTTATCTGAACATGGTATTTAGATTTTAAAATGTATATTGTAAACTCCAGGGCAGCCAATAATTTTTTTTGTTAAATATGCTGCGAAGATATAAAATGGAATCATATGAAATGCTTGATTAAATCCAAAGAAAGCAGAGGAAAAAAAGAGGGGGGGGGGGAGGAACAAAGAAAAAATGCATTGAAAACATGCTAGTTACAAACATGATAGATATCAATCTAACTAAATCAATAACCATTTTAAATGTAAGTAGTCTAAGTACACAATAATTAAAGCAGAGTTTGTCAAAGTGCATTAAAAAATACCCAAAGACCTAACTATATGTTGTTTACAAGAAACCCACTTTTTTTATTTATTTTGTGACAGAGACTGGGAGAGAGAGAGACAGACAGACAGGAAGGAAGAGAGATGAGAAGCATCAATCATTAGTTTTTCGTTGTCGTTGCGACACCTTAGTTGTTCATTGATTGCTTTCTTACATGTGCCTTGACCACGGGCCTTCAGCAGACTGAGCAACCCCTTGCTGGAGCCAGTGACCTTGGGTCTAAGCTGATGAGCTTTTGCTCAAACCAGATGAGCCTGTGCTCAAGCTGGCGACCTTGGGGCTTCTAACCTGGATCAGCTGCATCCCAGTCCAACGCTCTATCCACTGCGCCACTGCATGGTCAGGCAAGAACCTACCTTAAAAGTGAAGACACATATAGATTAAAAGTAAAGGAATGAAGAAAGAGACCCCATGCCAACATTAATCAGAAGGAAGTTAAAGTTAGCTATAT
Organism: Rhynchonycteris naso; assembly: GCA_037038555.1. Lineage (NCBI taxonomy): Eukaryota > Metazoa > Chordata > Mammalia > Chiroptera > Emballonuridae > Rhynchonycteris > Rhynchonycteris naso. Next base: position 95,077,710 of record CM072996.1, on the reverse strand, counting down.
TCATTTTACACAAAGCAGACTTCAGAAAGTGGAGGATTATGAGGGATAAGGAAGGGTGTTGTGTGACCCTAAAGGGACCAGTTATCCAGTGAGACATAATAACCTGAAGTGTCTGTGTACATATAAGAGTGAGTACATATTAAACACACAAGCCAAACACTGATAGACCGGAAGGAGAATAGACAGATGCACCATTTTAATTAGAGATTTCTGTCGCCCTCTGCCAGGAACTGATAGGTTAGGTAGATGGAAAATCAGAAGGGTGTCAGCGGCCCAAGCAGCACTGTCAACTCACCTGACACTCATACCGTATTCAGCCCAATAACAGAAAAACACACTTTCTCCTCAGTTCTCATGACCAGTCACCAAGACCGTGCATGTTCTTGGAAAACATACATAATAAACTTGAATAAAAAGTCATACAAATTATGCTCTCAGACTTCAGTGGAATAGAGTAACAGAAAGAAGAAATCTGTAAAATCCCCAAATACTTGAAAATTAAGTAATTTACAATTATAATAAATACTCTATGAATCAAAGAAGAAGTCTGAAGAAAAGTTAAAAATATTTTGACCTGAATAGAAATGAAAATACAGCTTACCAAAATGTGTGAGTTGCAGCAAAAGCAGTATTTAGGAGAAAATTTATAGAATTACGCACATATATTAGATAAAAAGAAATTGTAAAATTAACTACCAGTGCTTCCACCTTAGGAAATTACAGGAAAAAGAAAAAGCAAATTGAGCTTAAAACAAGAAGAAATAAAATAATTAAAATTATAGCAGAAATCATTGAAACTGAAAGCAAGGGGGAAGAAAGGGTGGTTCTTTGAAAAGATTGATAAAATCTATAAGCCTTTTTAGCCAAAGTAAACAGGAAGAAGAGACGCCAATTAATAATATTAGAAATAAGAGAGAAGTCATCCTTACTTATCCTGTGGACATCAAAAGGACAATAGCAAATAGCAGAATACTGTGGACAATTCTGTACTCATAAACGTGATAACTTAGGGGAAACAGACCAATTCCTGAAAGATACAAACTACTGAAAACTCACAGAAGGAAAAGTAGCTTGAATAACCCTGATTTTCTATTTAAATCAATAATTAATACCCTCTGAGCACCATGCTCAGATGGTTTTATTGGTGAGAATTATACCAGACATTTAAAGAGGCAATTAGACTAATTTTCAACAATTTTCACATTCTGGAAATAGAAGCAGAGGGATGGAGACATCAGTATGAACTCGCATTCAGATGAATGTAGATTCCAACGGATGCAGAGAAATACTTAAGATGTGTGTACATATACAGGTCAGGTATGCACACATATATTTCCTTGCTCTGTCATCTCAGGGGGTCTGGAATCAATGACATCCTTGTGTCAATGAGCACACCGAGCACCCAGGTCACGGTTCCTAAAACCACTCTTAATTAAAAAGTTAGAGAAGTGAGAGATGCTAGGACTAGAGCAATAAGTATACAAGATACATCCAGAGTGCCCTGTAGTGACAGGAGTAAAAAAGTGCTCAGACACCAGACCCGCCATGCGGGACCTGTGTCAGAGGGACACGGGAGCCGCTGTCAGTGCTCCCAGTGACTGAGCTGGGACAGTCGGAGCAACAAAATAAAGTACTATTGGACTGGAACCTCTTGTATAAAATAAATACCGCGAATTCGTATATGCATAAGTAAATGGTTGAGTGGATAAAAGCATGGGGGAGAGCAGACAAACTTTCTCCAGAAGAATTCCAAATAACTTAGGATAATCTTCACATTCAACATGCCTCTCCCCTCCTCAACTGTGACCTTGTAGTTTCTTCTTCCAAAGAGGATGGGGTGGGGCGGCAGCTCTCCAGCAGAGACCCTGACGGACGCCACCATTGCCAGCCATCAGATATTGGCACCCACAGTAATAGCCATGTTGACACCATGCACCTTGATATGATGTGAGCAGAAAGACTCTTGACCTCTGTCATCTTCCTCCCCAAACACGAAACCCAAGTCTAACCAGGAGAAAGACACCAGGCAAACTCCAGGTGAGGGACATTCTGTAAACTCCCTGACCAGGACTCCTGAAAAACAAGGAAAGTCCAAATACCCACCGCCACCAGGAGGTGCCTGAGAAGGCAGAGCAGCAGCATAAAATATAACGTCCTGTCCTGCTGGCTGGCTCAGTGGATAGAGCATTGGCCCAGTGTGCAGACATCCCGAGTTTGATCCCTGGTCAGTGCACACAGGAGAAGCAACCATCAGCTTCTCTTCCCCTTCCTCTCCTCCTTCTCTTCCTCTTCCCCTCCTACAGTCAGTGGTTTGATTGGTCCCAGTGTCAGCATGGACGCTGAGGATAGCTCAGCTGGTCCAAGCATCGGCCCCAGATGAGGGTTGCCAGTGGGTCACTCCCAGTCAGGGCACATGCAGGAGTTTGTCTATCTCCCCTCATCTCACTTTAAAATTATATATATATATATATATATATATATATAGAGAGAGAGAGAGAGAGAGACAGAGACATTCGGTAAAAATAAAGGCAATCAAAGAAAGTAATAAAGTACCGGTGTTAGTTAATAATGGTGTGTCACTGTTGGCTCACTGATTGTGAGAAGTCTACCATAATAGTCCTATAATATGTTAATATTCGGGAGAACTGGATGTGGGGTGTATGGAAACCCTGTACTATCTTTGCAATTTTTCTATAAATATAAATAAATTCTAAAATTTAAAGTTTACTTGAAAGGTAGAGATGGATGGATATCATCTCTGCCTTTGTTTGGGAGGCAGGCATTCCTCAAATAATCACAAACATCTAAGCAAAGGTAAGTTAAAATTAAGTCAGAACTGTGGCCAGTATTACAAAAGAAAAACACAGAGAACCTTGAGAGGGATTAGACAATCTGGGAGCATCCGAGGATACTGTACAGAGACAGCCCAGTGGGAGGGAGGTCTGAGGGTGAGCTGATATGCTGAGAGATGGGCATGTTTACCCGGAGGTCTGGGGGTGGACCATAGAGAAACTTTAGCAGAGAAGTGGTGTGATCAGACTTTGAAGAGTGAACATGTTGAAAGGTTGGAAGGTAAGATGGGTGGGACAGGTGAGGTGATGCGTTCCTTCCAGGGATGTGGAGGAGGGAGCTACCTAAGAGGACCTAGATTTCAGTCTGGAGCAGTTATGTGGATATCATTCGTATGCAAAGTTCTCAAACATGAGCTTGTGAAAACAGATACTAGGCTCCCCTCCCAAAGCTTCTGTTCCAGTGTGAGAGTAATGTGGCCGCGACATCTGTCACCCCATTGATCACGAGGGTTGATTCAGCTGATCTGGCCGGCTAGGCGGGTGTCCCCTTCCTCCCTCATCACTCTATGTGCGTCCCTCCTGAAGCTGCACACTCCGTCAAGAGGACGACCTTCCCCGATAGAGGAGAGGACCGTTCTCCAGTCAAGGGCACATGCGTAGCTGCGCTCCCTGCTAGAACCTCCAAATAAGCTCCCAAAGCTCCCTATTCTGCAAGTCAGGAGGAAGCCCTGAGCATTCCCGTCTCGCAAGTTCCTGGTGACACTGACACAGCTGGTCCCAGGACTGTGCGTTGGGCATCACTACTGTAAGGTGACAAGAAGGGGCTCTAGTCTGGCAGGAAAGCCTGAGCTTGGATGTGGGCTGTGCTGATTTAGGTGCTTATTCCCATGAAACTGCAGGTGTCATCAGGCTAGATCCAAGACAAATGCCAACTTTCAGTCCTGCCCCTGCCACTGGTGCCTCTGCATCCTTTGGGAGTGACCCACTTTCCTGAGCCTGAGGTCCAGTCTGTGAATTGGGATGATCAGTAGCCATTGCTTTTAGGGGTGTCATGGAGGTCAGCAAGCAAGTGCATGTGGAATAGCTGCTCTTGTTACATCCTTTTTTTTTATTAAGTGAGAGGCAGGGAGACAATGAGACAGACTTCCACATATGCCCCAACTGGGGATCCACCCAGCAAGCACCCTACAGGGTGATGTTCTGTCCATCTTGGGACCATTGTTCTGTTGCTCAGCAGCCAAGCTATTTTTAGCACCCAAGGCCAAGGCCAGGGAGCTGGAGCCATCCTCAGTGTCCGAGGCCACCTCACTTGAATCAATCCAGCCATGGCTGCAGAAGGGAGAGAGAGAATGAGAGAGAGAGGAAGAATGGGGAGGAGAAGGATGGAGAAGCAGATGGGTACTTCTCCTATGTGCCCTGACCAGAAATTGAACCCAAGATATCCACACACCAGGCTGATGCTCTAACACTGAGCCAACTGGCCAGAGTTTTCTCGCTGCCATCCTTATCATCTTCATCACTGTCATTCTCATGGAAATCCCAGCCGGTGCTAATGGTGTATGCCTAACCTCTTTTTGGTTCAAGTTTATTATCTGCAAAATGATGATGCTTTTATCACAAAGCCGTCATTTTCAGGCTTGGGCTTCAGGTCGGTTACAGTCACATTTTGGAGCACGTCCCATTGCTTGCTGCATCCTGATGAACCTGTCCACAGGTCTTTCCAGTTTACTCTGTGTGAGACAGGTCTCTCTCAGGCTGGCTTCTCCAGCGACAGTGCCTCACCTGTGGTGGAAGGAAACGTGGCCGGGCTTCTCCCTGCTTATTTTTCAAGTGTGGGAGATGGCGATGGCTGGAGAGAGAGTCAAAGCCTGCTTACTGCAGAGTGTGTGACTATCTCTTAAATGCTTGAAAGGCACTTCCAGTTTTGATCAGGGGTACTTTGCCAGAAGCGCCCTGTGAAGTTATGTCTCCTGCTGCTGCCATGAGGAGCTGTGTGCTGGAGAAGCTGGGGCCAGGGTCAGAGAAAGCTGGCATGTCAGCTATACCCCTGCACAGAACCGCCCTGCCCAGCCTCACCCATCCCCACTGCGAGTTAGCCCCCGTGAGCTCTCAGACAAGGCCTCTTACAGGATTTCTCTCCTTTTTAGAATTTGATGTTACAATATCCTAGGAATTTTTAGAAACAGGAAATAATAACAACAAAATGTTGGTATGTCCTTCCTAGTGAGCAATCCAAGATAAAGTTCATTTGGTAAGGACTCTTGTGAGTAATGCATGTCAAGTCCAATGCTCTTAGACTTGAATCTGTTTTGGGGGATCCGTGTCCTTTTCCTTGGAGGATCCTTGCTTCATTTTAACATGCAATTTAAAGAGGCACTCTGTGCCTGTGGTCTGCACTTCTGCTTTCTGTCTGGTTTGCATGCAACAGTGGGAGAAGCCAACTTCCCTAATTGCGAGCACCACGAGGCAGAAGAAAGCACTCCAGCTTTGGGGGCTCGTGGGCTGCTTTCTCCCCGTTTTCACTGTTCTCCCTTTAAATATTTCACACCTATTTCTTGTGCCACCCCCCCCCCAAATACTTCTTGCTGTCCTGAGTTCTGATTCTGAGCCTGCATTTGGATCCAGGTAAAGGAAGGAGGTCAAATGGGTAGAAATCCAGAAATGCAGAACCATGACCCCAAAACTCTGCACCCCTGTGGGAAGGATACTCAAGTCTCAGCAGGTTGGTGTCTGTGCTCCTGAGGGTTCCCTCCCCTGTGCAGCCAGCATCCCCCACCCACACCAAGCACCTGCCCATAGGAGCTGGGGGTCAGTCCTTTGCCATCCTAGTTCTTTCCTGCAGTTACCATGTGGCCAAGCCATCTTTTCCCCCTTTTCTGTAACCTTTGCCACCTTTTTAAGCATTGGTATATTTATGTCACAGGTTGACAAAATCTAAGGTCACTATCATGAGCTTCTGTAATATTATGCAACGAGTCACCCACAGTTATTTTTTAAACTGAGTAGGAAAACTGATGGTGATTTTTAATATATGTATATTTAGTAAACCTTTCTGGAGATGCTTAATCCACAGGCGTGTGTGTCCTTTTTGTTTAAATGAGGAGGCATGCCTTCTGTAGTGATGCAGGGTCCCTGTAGAGGAGGTTGTGTCACTGAGGGAAGGCTGGGAGCATAAACTGTGTCCAAAGCTGAAAACCTCAGCAAAGTGCCCACAGACCAGAAAGCAGACGCCACATCCCAGATCTTCCCAGGAGCCTCTGCTCTCTGAGTGGAAAGGGGTCTTGGAGAGCCATCTGAAGCAGGACTCGGAAGCTCAGTCACATTGCTGCATGTCCCTCTTCCCTGTGTGGTTTGCCCAGATGAAGAGAGGGCCAGTGACAGTTGTCAGCCACTTTCAGTGTGTACTCTCCTCAGTCCTTTTGTCTGTTGTTTTTATCTTTCCCAGGGAGGGGGAGGGAGCCGTGAGGTGGCTTTCAGGACGCAGCAGCTGGGTGAAACTCAGTGGGGAGATGTCCGTAGACCCACTCTGGGCTGACATGCCTTAGCCCACTGGAGGAAACCCCACCCTTCCTCTTCTGATCAAAGGAACGTTCCCAGCCCTGGCCAGTTGGCTCAACGGTAGAGCGTAGGCCCAGCATGTGGAAGTCCCAGGTTCAATTCCTGGCCAGGGCACACAGAAGAAGTGCCCATCTGCTTCTCTACCCTTCCCCTGTTACTTCCTCTCTATGTTTCTCTTCTCCTCCCTCAGCCAAGGCTCCACTGAAGCAAAGCTGGCCCCAGGTGCTGAGGACAGCGCCATGGCCTCCATCCACCTCAGGACCTAGAATTGCTCCTGCCCCAACAGAGCAATGCCCCAGATGGGCAGAGCATCACCCCCTGGTGGGCATGCCAGGTGGATCCTGGTCGGGCGCATGTGGAAGTCTGTCTGACTGCTCCCACTTCTAACTTAGGAAAAATACCAAAAAAAAAAGGGGGAGGGGGGAAGGGGACGTTACCAAATGACACAGTGTTCACTGACTGTTCACTAAGCCCAGCACTTTTTTAGTGGCCAATTGCTTCAGGATGGGTATACTTGTGTGATATGGGGCCTGGTGGGGAAGTAGTGCAGAGGAAACTGCCCCTCCCACCAGTGCAGTCAGAACTGGCTTTGCCCATCACCTCTCTGCAACTGACCAGCCATCCTTGACCAGCTTGGGCAGGGCACAACATCCCCTCTAGGCTGGGCTCTTTTCTCATTCTCATGCAAATTAATCAAACCCATAGGTGATGTTTTGCCTTTTACCCACATCCTGACACTTAATTTTTTTTTTTTACTTCAAGCTGCAGAGGAAATTCCCAGGCAAATTTTATTGAGGCTGCTTTGCATGGAGTTGGCTGCGTGGCTTTGGGCAGGAGAAGCTCAAATAGCTTTTTGCGTCTTCTTTATTTCGTTCTCTGGATTGGTAGAATATAGCAGAAAATGTTTCCTGATGTGTTTTCCCCAAGAGCACAATCACTCCCTCCACTGTCACCTATGTCCATGTCATAAGGGAAGGCTCTGTGGCCAGGATGTGAATGTAGCCACTTCAGGTACTGAGCACTGTTGGAAATGTTCTCTACAGGAAGTAGCAGGGGCTGCACCCTGTGGTTTGGTGCCACGGTCAGTGCCATGGTCCAGCGGGTCTTAAGAAAAGCAGAAGCCTTGAGTCACAAGTCCAGGCGTCTGATCAACAGGACAGATTGGGTGAAAAAAGAACAAATAAGTACAAGTACAGGCTGCCTCTCTTGGTTCCATGCCAACTTTAAAAGCACTGAAATGGACACAGATGTAGGGAACACGAATACTACGTTTGATAACAGTCTTGTACCAAGGCAGCATGCTGTGTCCTTATGGGTGAGGTTGGGTCTTTTTAGGAGGTGGGGGGAGAGCAGAAGAAAGTTAGTTACAGCCGAACCCTCATTATTCATGAAATTGACATTTACAGATTCACCTTCTCCATAGTATGTATTTGAAACCCCAGAGCAATGCTCACTGCACTTGTGTGGTCATTTGTGGACCAGCACAGAGTAGGGAACATTCTGAATCGCCCACCACACATGTTCCCAGCTGAAGTGGAGGGAGGGTCACTCGCTGCCTTCTTGTCTCAGCTCGTACTGCAAATGTGTCCTTTTCATGATCTACTTTAAGCCACTTGATTATTATTATTACTGTTTTTGCATTTATTGTGCTTTTTGTTGATTTGCTGTTTGAACAGCCCCAACACAGTACCAGCTGCTGTCCAGTGGTCCCCAGCACAAGGAGGCTGAGGCATGTCTCATGAAGAAAACACTTGTGTTAGGTCAGCTTTACTTAGTCACACGTTCCAGGGCTGCTGGCCCTGGGCTCAGTGTTACTAAGCCAGCAACATAGATGAACTAAGTTTGTTTAAGCAGGAACACACATAAAATGAGTTACATATTGGTCAGTTAGTTGACTAAAATGTCAGGACCATGGGCTTGCAGGATTACAGCTGTCTTCTCTCAGGAGCAATGACTGGCTCAGTATTTAAGAATTCAGTGTGCATGGAGACTACAGAACTGAGTTACCATGATTAATGAGAATAGGTTAGAGACGCAGAAGATGGTGAGAGCAGAGGCAGGGTTGGCAAGGTTGATAAAACGAAGAGAGGAAGAAGGGAGAGAACCAACATTGTGACCACTAGTGAGCCATAATGTTATTAGTGACAATAAATTAACCTGAACTTTGGAGATCTGTCTCTGGTCCTGGTTCCCAGGCTCGTGTATCGTGGCCCTGGCAGGGTTTGGGGACCAGTGCCTCTGACCACCCTCCATAGGCACAGGTGAAGATGAAGAAAATGGGCCTGGCCCACAGAAGGAGCGGGGGGTGACATAGGGCCCTGGTGTGTAAATCAAGGCCCCCTGTGGGACAGCAAGGCGCAGACGCCAGGGAGTGGAGGCCACCCCAGTTGTGTTATAAACCCAGGACACTGCATGGGCACCCAAGAGGGGCTTGTGCCCGTGTGTATTTAAATCTTTTCAAGTGGGTCTCGGACAAAATAGAATTGCGGGGACAGAGTGACCAGGATGATGAATGCACTGGGTAACACCAAGTGAGGGCGGGTGTGTGAGCTTGGAGCAGAGCTGGGAACAAGCCTCTGATGACTGTTGGGGAGGCTGACCTAGAAGTTCCATGCATGCTATGGGCAGAGGGAGGATCGGGGTGGAGGAGGGGAGGTTGGGTGTTGGCTGAGAAAGCCTTTTCTGCCAGGTGCGTCCACTTAGGGGCGGTGCACCTCATAGAGGTGCCGTGCTCCGGCGGGCTGGGCAGCCGGGGGGTTGGGTGAGCACCCTCCAGAGTCCCTGATGCTGGCACCATGTCTGCACTTGGGCAAAGCTGCCCCTGCGTGCTAAGAGTTTGTCTCACAGAGGTCGTGCACGTTCACTGTGGAAACTCTAAGAAAGAGAGATCTGCATGTTTCCACTTTGCAGGTGTTTTGTAAGTGCCTGGGCAGCCTCTGAGCGTTGAGGGTGCGGGTCAGCCCTTCCGGACATTGGAGCTCGTATTTAGGGCCAGGGAGCAGCAGGCTTGTGTCAGACAACAAAGGAAGTAAGCACTTTGGTGAGAAAGAGACAAACGGGGCGTGAAGCTCCCTCAGACATGGTCCTCAGCACACACCTCTCTGAGGTGACGGGAGCTGAGACCACATGCATGAGAAGGGGAAACTAGCCAGGTATGAATGAGGCAGCTGGGGGTCACAAAAGGTCCCCTCACATTAGGACAGGGAGGGGGCCTGGATGGCTGGATGTGGTGAGCACAGGCCTAAGTGAGGAAGATGAGCAAGGGGCCCTGGCCAAACCATGAGGGAAGTAGAAGGCGAACAGGGTTTGGCATGCAGCGGGGCTGAGAGATGACCGTCCAGCCTCACGCTGCCTGCTGGGCAGGGAATGGGCCGCAGTGGAGAGGGAATGGAATAAAACCAGCTGTGGGAATCGGCCTATTCACAGTGGTTCGATACCTAATGTTTTGTTGAGCTCAGCGAACTAGTTGTTAAAACGGCACTTGTCATCAGGGTTCTCTCTAAGGTGGGCACCTGGACTGCTGCCCAATGTGGAAATCACAAATTTACATTCCTTACTTGTTTTTAGCACTCATCTGCACAACAGCATATTCTTAGTGCCTGTAGTCATGTTCATTCAGTCCATAGGTAAAAAAAATTCCAAGTGAGGATGCCGATCAAGAAGCAATATGGAAATACCTTAAATAGCAGTTTTATTGTTTTTTGTCAGGTATTATTTAATGTTTTTTCATTAATAGTTTTAAACTCTTTCTTGTAACATAATCTAGTTTTGTGCACCTCTTTTATTCTTATTTAAGTATTCAGTGCATGAAATAATACACTACCTTTCGGTTTATTGTTTTTTATACATAAAATGGTCATTAGGACAGAGAGCTGGTTGTTAAATTATTTAAATCCCACCACTGGGTAAAACTTTCATAAAAGCGAGTGAGAGGGGGTGGGGCTTTACCAGGGCAGCATCAGGGAAGACAGAAGCCAGGGCTTTGGTACAAGACACTCTAGGGATGAGCTGATTTGCCCTCCGTCTGATTTCCCAGCCTCCAATGCAGCATGGTCCCAGCATGGAGCTCACACTTCCTAAAGGAACCCATTCTAGCATAGGATGGTCATGTCTGGTAGGAAATGTGTCCTTTTCTGACTCCATGGATTGGGCATTAGTGATGAGTGAGAGAGAGGAATCCTGAAGTGCCCTGGGGTCTCGCCTCATGTTCCTCGTTGTGGCTGGTGTCGTTCCTCTGTGAGGATGCTGAGAGAGGAGCCCCCGGGAGCTCTGCTCTGAGCACGTGAAGGCTGAGTTGTATGTCAGACATTCCGGTGGGCACGCAGGGGAACACACCGCTCAGGCCAGGCACAGAGTGAAGAGAGGTGAATGTGAACTCCTGGGTGACCTTATTGTTGGTCGTGGGGCTCTGAGGAAGGAGGACATGGCGTTGCAGACCCAGCACTGGCTTGCAGAGTGAGAGAGGAAGCCACGGAGATAGAGGGACACCAAAGGAGGGAGACTGACCCACAGAAGCCGGGCAGTGCAGGAGGTCAGGCAAGATAGGGGTGACCTTGAGCTTGGCCCCTTGGAGGTTGGCAACATTGTGAAGAGCAGGGGACAGGTGGAGGACAGCAGGTGCCAAAGGGCAATGTGGCAGCTTCAACAGTAGGTGCAGAAGAAGTCAGTCAGCACTCTACCCACCCCATCCTTCCAGACGGCCTGTCTCCTCCCTTTTCACTCTCAGTGTGCATGTGATAACCTGCATGTGCATTTGACATTTTATGAACAAAACTGGATTCTGGGTGAACCTTATTTTGAAACTGGCTTTGATGTAATCCTACATAGTTTGGGCCACTGGCTATGTGCAGGAACTGTCTCTGGGGGCCAAGGTAGGGCAGGAAAGTCATCCTCTTCTCATCTCCCAGGTCAAGTCACTAGTGAGTTAGGGTGCTGCAGGGTGCCATTGCCTCTGGAGAAGAATGAAGCTAGAAGCATACTATGCTGCCCATGTATCACAAAACATTTCCTGTCACAAAATGTATATTAAGCCTGTGTTATACGGAGGCCCGGAGGAGCAGGGGTTGTTGCGGTGTGTTGAGCTCACCTGACAGTAACCTGAAGCCTCATCGTACTGACAAGCTACCTGTGCACACGGCACCTTGTTCGTTTCTCAGTGTCAAGCTTTTGAGTAAAGTGTTTTCACCCATGGAGAGAAGTTACAGGAATGTTGAAATAGGCAAGAGTAGGTAGCAGGTTTCCAGGTGCCGTTGAGGGGAAATTATACCTGTGGGTATCAGAGTTTGAGCTACAGACTTCCCCTGGGGTCCACGGAAGAGGCAAGCGTAATCAGAGCCTAGTTGGTGGGCGTGTGAGGAGAGAACACAGCAGGAAGCCAGTGTCTGTGCCTGTCCCAATAGTGGCAGAAGTAATCCAAGTGACAGCTATGTCCCAACTAAGGCTGAGCATAAAGGCAGAACTCTTGGGACTTGCCATTAGTGAGAGCTAATACCTAAAAAACAGAGCTGAGAACAGCAGTGCGGTCATAGGGTTCTGTGGACAGTGGCTGGGACGGAGGTGACCGCCCCCGTCAGCATGGTCTGTGTTGTAGAAAGGAGGTTGGATACCAGGAGGAGGTCCTGGGTGGGAGCCAGTCTGAGAAGGTATGAACAGGGCACTGCGGATGTTGTTCACCCCACAAATTAGATAGCCCAAGCAAGTGTCCTGAGCTGTCCTTGCAGTAACCCATCTCTGCTGTCAAAACCACTAGCAACACGCCGAGTGTCACCTTGAGCACAGGAAGTCACACCAGCAGTCATGGGGCTTCTGCCCCCCACGACAGCCAGACCTTCACCCTCCTGGGGAAGCCGAAAGTTGCCCCTGCTTGGGGATGAGTCTGAAACATTCCCACAGAGCCATGCAGGAGTGACCCCCTCTACCCAGGGGACGGACCCGGCAGGCTGCCTGGTCTCCTCCTGCCTCTATCTCATGTCGGTTTGCGTCAGAGTGGGACTCACAGCAGAGGCCAGACTCATGTGAATGTCAGTGAAAAACTGATGAATTTAACAAATGACAGTTGTGTTAAGATCCGTGTAAATTGGCGCTGGCCAGGTAGCTCAGTTAGAGCATCGTCCTGATATGCCAAGGTTGCAGGTTTGATCCTCGCTCAAGGCACTTACAAGAATCAACCAATGAATGCATAAATAAGTGGATAACAAATTAGTGTTTCTTTCTCTCCTCTCACTTCCTTTCCTTTATCAAATCAATGAGTAAAAAAAGAATTTAAAGGTTTATGTAAATTAAAAAGTATTTGTTAACACTTAAAATATTGTTCTTGAAGACTTGCAGATTTAGTTTAGTCTTATTATGGGCTGCAGCTCTGTCAAGGGTCCCAAGTGCAGGGGCAGCTGACAAGGGTGCATTTGAAAAAGGTATCTAAGACAGTGTCTCCCCACTGCTCCCCAAGCAGAGAGAATGAGAGTAACGACCTAAACAAGACAGCTGTGGCCTGGGGACCAGGCCTGCTAGGGATGAGGCTGGCAGGCATGGAGGGACAGTGACAGGAAGTACAGGAACTTGCTGCAGGAGAGTGTGGAGCCACAGGCGAGTAGAAGAGTAATAGGAGGGAAGGATACAGGCCAGCAGCTGGCGTGCTTATAGCCTGGCAGCTGGGGTGACACAGTCAAACTGGACAGTGGTGATGGATACGGAGAGAAAGGAGCTCACACCTGGGGCATTTGCCACGCAAGCCTGGTAGAAAGCAAGGGCTCCAGAAGGAGGCTGGGTCCTGGCTGGGCAGCATCTGGCAAGGATGCAGTCAGGTGGCAGTGGTGATCTCAGCCACAGGTGCCGTCTGGGTCCAACATCAGCATCCCTGGGACCGCTGGACCTGCATTTACAGTGTCTAGGTGATGTGCACACCACGCAAGTTTGAGAAGCACCGGACTGCAGGGGGGAAGAGTTGGAAATGAAGGTGGGGCCCACAGAGCAAGGGATGACTGACACCCCAGAAGCCCCGTTGTAGGAACAGTGCAGCATGTACTACTGGGGCACTTGGAGCCTCACTAGCCTTACGGGCCAGGGCCGAACCTGCAAAGCAAGTATCACAGGATTAGGCCAGATGACGCAGACGGGAAGCAGCACTTCTATAAGACGTGTTGACTCACGCTCTCCAGAGATTTCTTCTTAGTGGTGTTCTTAGACCTCAGTGCAAGCATGGACTGTACTTCAAAAACCTTGCTGAGAGATGAATTCTCAGCAACCACACAGAGAAAAATGAATTGCTGACAGTCAAATGTTAGAAGCAAGCAAGGTCAAATTATAATAAACTCTAGTGTTATGTGTGAGGAGTTCCGTCAGAAGCCCTGACTTGGCAATGCTGCCTGGAGAAAAGTCGGCTGCCTCTGCTGGACAGGTGTGCTCCTGTTCACAGACACGTGTAGGGTGACGCATGGTGAGATGGGGCTGTTTCCCATTATTGTGTGTCTGTGTCTCTGTGTGTTGGTGTCTCATGTGTGTCTTTACGTGTGTTTATGTGTGTGTATGTGTGTTCAGTGAAGAAGGATCCTTTCTGTGCCAGATGTCCTCATTGGATGTGAAACACACACTGTTTCTTCAGCATAGGATGGCCCATGGCAGGTGTCCAGAAGTGATCAGGAGGAGGACAGGGAGGGCACATTGTACAGCCCCAAGCCAGGGGTTCTGAGAGAATGTCACTCTTCACGCCCCAGAGCAGAGGCCTGTAGGTCCCGTCTCTTGGTCAAGGTGACCGCCCTCACGGCTTTACATGTGTTGTGTGCACCTGCCTAGCATGTCTGATCCTGGGTGTCTAACTACAGCATAAGAGACAGTAGACCCTCAATGTTCAGGTGAAGAGTGGCCAGAAGCATCCTTGCTGCACGTGCTCTGACCAGTGGTGAGTGTTCCTCACTGCTGTCTCTACCTTGAGAAAGCGATGGGCTTATGCTCACCAGGGCACACCCTGTGTGCCTGCTGACCATCAAGGCCAGCTCTGAGGCCCTGTTTTGCAATGGGAGTTCTCTTTGTAATATGTCCCTTAGAATCCTCTCTCCCCACCAAAGGAATAAAAGTTTACATTGCCAGGTATGTCCGGTGCTCTGTTTTCGAGTTCTACATTTAGAGTGTGTGTTTGGAAATCTAATGACTATGTGAGCAGAAGGGTAGACGACGTGGAAGTCAGGGCTCTATGCTAACACAGGAGGGGGTCGTACCAGACGAATGACGGGCGCTGGATGTTACCACCCCCAGGAGTCTTTTGGCCTCGTCTGCCTCCTCAAAAGGCCCTTCACCTGGCCAGCGGTATGCAGGACTCAGGGGCTTCCCCTTAAGAAGGCCTGTCTCTGGTGTTGGAAGGTTGGCAGTTTCACACCTGTTCCTGCTGCTGTGTGCTGATCAATGTCTCTCTTTGTTTTTCCCAGGGGGACAGTGAGAGCCCTTGGCTGTGAAGGGAGACAGGCATGGCCACCGGGGTGGCAGACCATCTACCCTTCTTCTTTGGTAACATCACCCGGGAGGAGGCCGAGGACTACCTGGTCCAGGGCGGCATGAGCGACGGGCTCTACCTTCTGCGCCAGAGCCGCAATTACCTGGGCGGCTTTGCCCTGTCGGTTGCGCACGGGCGCAAAGCGCACCACTACACCATCGAGCGGGAGCTGAACGGGACCTATGCAATCGCGGGTGGCAGGACGCACGCCAGCCCCGCTGAGCTGTGCCACTACCACTCTCAGGAGTCTGATGGCCTCGTCTGCCTCCTCAAAAAGCCCTTCAACCGGCCAACCGGCGTGCAGCCCAAGACCGGACCCTTTGAGGACCTGAAGGAGAACCTCATCCGGGAGTACGTGAAGCAGACCTGGAACCTGCAGGTGGGCGCAGCCGATTGGCTGCTGTGTGGCTCCTGCCCTCATGGGCGTAGCGGTCCCCCACCCCCACCCCGCCAAGTCCCTCCAGAGTCACATGGTGTTGCCTCAGATAATCACCAACTTAGTCATCAACTTGGGCCAAAAAATGCTTTGTTCCATGAAAGGCAGTCTTTCTTCTTCTTTGGTCACAGTTGAGAGACTGGCCCTGTGTGCCAGCATCGTGGGTTTCTCCGCTGCAGGAAACCACTGGTCACCCTTTCAGAGCTGTCATACGTCTCCCTGTTCTTTGTTTACCAAGGGGGGAGAGGAGGGTCATACCAGACAGATGATGGCACTGGATGTTACAGCTTCTTAGTCTCTCTCACAGAACTTCCCATGTGCACACACATTTATCAACCTGCCTTTCTGCCCCCTGTTTCCTGCTATGCACGGCAATTTATTTAACTGGTTCCTATTGATTACAAATAATGCTGTTGGTAACATCCCTCTATTCCCATCCTCTGAGCTGTCCAGCAGTAGGTGCAGGATAGACCTGAACAACGAAGGCTGTGTGTGTTTAATGTGTACGTATTGACCACGTGTCATCCAGATACAACCCAGAGGCTGTGACAGCTTACATTTCTAGCGTCTTCTGCTTGGACTTCTGTGTGCCACTGTTTGTCTTGAGCATGCGCCCTGTGTCCTGCTGTGTTATTTGATATGGGCAGAGTTAGGCTTATATGCCAGACTCTCTTTTTAACTTCTTTAATATGTTCTGTTAACATTCATTGGCTGTGTCTTAAATGAGTATTTTTCAACTGCTGGTCTGCGGACCGTTCTGCCAGAAATTTTGTGAGTCAACCACCCTGATATATGAAGATTATAGACAAAATGGTCTTAGTTGAATTTGCTAATGCTCAGGGTGATTTCTGCCTTAGCAGTCCCTGAAATGATTCTCCTACTTTCACCGGTCCCCAAGTGTAAAAGAAGGTTGAAAACCACTGTTTTTGACCATCCTTTTATTCTTTTGAAAGTCAGATGAATCAGATTCATTGAGTTGTAATGTGTACACTATAAGAGTCATCCTTTTGGGGTGTACAGGTCTATGGATTTGACAGCGTAATGTAGCCCTCATCACACTTCAGCTATACAACAGCTCTATTACCCACCGAGCACCCTGCTACCACCACCCCCCATCGCCTAGAAGCCCCTCCTCTGACTTCTGTCCTGTAACTCTGCCTTTTCCAGAATGCTGTGTGAATGTACCCACACAGCATGTAGGCCTGTGATGGTGAACCTATGAAACATGTGTCAGCACTGACACGCTTAGCCATTTTTGATGACACGCGCCCACATGCGGCTGCATACCAGAGAAGTATGGGGCTTCATGCCAAGAAGGAGGTTTCATCCTCGGCTCCTGCGTGGCCAGGTGCAGTAGCCAGGGATAAAACATTTGCTGTAGGGTAGACACTCTGTGCTGGAGGTCTGTCGGCCAAAACATGTTTGTTATTTAAACTATAAATACCACAAAATTATGTTTTTTTCCTCAAAGTGACACACCACCTGATTTATGCTCGTTTTTTTGGCGAATTTTGACACACCAAGCTCAAAAGATTGCCCATCACTGGTGTAGGCCCTTCAGACTGTTGTCTTCCAGTCAATACAGTGCATTAACTAAACAGCCGTGCGGCTCACCTGTTAGCAGTCCTTTTTGTCGTGGGTGAGAGAGGAACGTCCTGCACCCTTTTTCTTTGACTCTGACTGGCTTTGCTTGGCAGACCTTTCTGATGGGTAACTTGCCACAGCTTTGGTGTTGTGTTTCCTTCGTGAGACGTGATGAAATTCCCATACTCATCAGCCCTTCTAGCTCCCCTCCTGCCTTCCTTCTTCCGGTTTTGGTTGGTTATATTTTTATTTCTTTTAATTTCTTGTGGTTCTTTTTATAACTTCAAGTAATCAAATGTCAACTTTTCATCTACTACTATGCAGAATGTGTTTGTTTTCCACTATGAACAGGGGGGACATGCAGTCGCCCAGCTGTAAGCCCCTCTCCTGTTTTTGCATAGGGCAGTCATTTCCTGGTGTCATAGTGTGACCCTGAACTTTCTGTGAACGTGTCACTACTACCAGCACTGTGCAGGTGCCAAGAGCAGCCTTTCAAGGCACACAGAAAAGCACACATCATACTGCTTCTTTTTTTTATTTTTCAAGTGAAAGGAGGGGAGATAGAAAGACAGACTCCCACATGCACCCCAACCAGGATCCAACTGGCAACCCCTGTCTAGGGATGATGTTCTGCCCATCGAAGGCCATGCTCACAAACTGAAGCACCTGAGGCAGAGGCTCCATGGAGCCATTCTCAGTGCCCAGGGCTGATGCACAATTGAGCCATGGCTGTGGGAGGAGAAGAGAGAGAAAAAGAAGGGGGAGGAGAAAAAGAAGGTGGTCATTTCTCCTATGTGCCATGACCAGGAATCAAACCCCAGACATCCACACGCTGGGTCAATGCTCTACACTGAGCCAAGCAACCAGGGCGCTGCTTCTTGGCTATTTGTAGGTGACCAAGTTTGACACAAAACAATTAGTTCTGGTAGGCAGCAGAGCCAAGGAGGGCAGGAGGCATGTTCTCTAAACCTCATGGATGATACCAGGTGGATTCTAGGTTGGCTGTGGCTTTCAGAAGGCCACCAAATCTGTCTTCTGAAATCTCCTTTGTTGTTCTCACACTTGAAGATATTTAAATAATCTGTAAGATCTCATTGGCTTTATTTACTGAATGAGTGAGCAAACACACAAAGTTGTGGTTTGTCAAAGCAGGTTGGAGATGATATTGGGGTCAGTTCTCACGTAACGTGGTGTTGTGCTGCTCTCCCCCGCATGGCAGGGCCAGGCTCTGGAGCAGGCCATCATCAGCCAGAAGCCTCAGCTGGAGAAGCTGATTGCCACCACAGCCCATGAGAAAATGCCCTGGTTCCACGGGAAGATCTCTCGAGACGAGTCCGAGCAGATTGTCCTGATAGGATCAAAGACGAATGGAAAATTCTTGTAAGTGTTGTGTTTCTTTCTCTCACCCCATACCGCCAGGCATGCCTGGAACATCAGGGGTCACTCAGGCTTTCTATCACTAGACCCATGCAACCCGGGAAGGGGCCACACGCTCCTGTTTGGAGACGTCTCCAATCAAAGCTGTCCCTGGTAATTCAGCGTGGGTCTTGCCCAGTCTGACCCCAAAGTGAACCCTCTTCTTGGATATTGAGGGACGTAATTTAAAGATAAATGGTATTCAGCCTCATAATCTGTTTTAATGGCAAATACTGGACACATAGCAATATTTGTGGCTCTTCATTAAACCAAAGATACCCCAGTTTGCTCACTCATATCCCCCCAAGACCTTTGATTTCTGTCTCACTTGGAACTAAGTGCCAGTAGAGCAGACATTAAAGAAAGTTCACGGAGAGTAGCTCATGCAAAAGGGGAGCACAGGCGCTGGATCACAAGCTGGTTGGTGGACGTCAGCCTCACCACCTCAAGGGTGAGTGAGCGTCCCAAGTCCTGCTCATTGTTATCCTTAGTGGTCACTGAGGGCCCAGGGGTACAGGCCACCTCGGGTGAGTCTGTAGTCCAGAGAAGTGAGGAGCTGTCTTGGGCAGGTGTGTACCTTGTTCCCACAAGGTGCCCTGGCCAAGGGGACACGGCGGCACAGCTGGGAGTTCATGGCACACACACCTGCTCACCCCTGCTCAGTAACCCTCCAGAGAGGCTCACTGGTACTTCGGTATTCACATGCCCATCCTCACCTTGTGCACTGCAGAGGGCTATGTGGCCCCATGAATGGGCAGAGTCTTACTCAGCTGACTTTGTAAACTTTTCCTAAAAATAGAATGATTTAAAAAATATATATAGTTATTTAAAGACTTTTTCTTAGACTTCACCATAATAACTGTCATTTAAGAAATGATCTTAAACACATACTCTTTTTTTAAAAGTCATCCTAAAAACAAGTACGGAGAGCCAGGGTGGCACCAGCTGCGATCAGGGAGGTGGCCCGCTGTCCCCTCAGATGGGGCCGCTGCAGTAACACCTGTCCTGGGACCACCAGCGTCCTGCCCAGTGTCGGCTCCTTCCCCGCTGGTTCTTCTCCGGTTGCATTCACGTTTTTATAAAGAATGTCTCCCACAGACTTTCTGACCGTTTACATGGTGTGTCCCTCTTTGGACCGACATTTACTGGTGCCCATCATTGTTTGAGATGTGAAATCCCAGCGCTGTTCTGGACATGGAGGTGGTGGTGTGAGCCAAGCAGTGCCGGCTGCGGGCGGCCTGGGTCACTGGAGACACAGTGGCTGAGCGTCAGGTGGAGCTGCAGGACGTCGGTGTGTATGAAAGGGGCTCTAGAGCCTACTGGGCTGGCTCTGGTTCTGTGTCCTGCTCATGGTGAGAAAGGGCCTTGGTGCAAGGCAGAAGTCTGTGCGAGCAGCAGAGGCCACTCAGCAAGGGGATAGTGTGTGCAGGTGTCCAGAGGTGGGAATGTGCTCGGAGTGCCTGCACGCCAAGAGAGGACTTGGGCGAGTGTTAGGGAAGATCCATCAAAGCTCAGTGGGACCCATCCGGCTGGATTCAGAGAAGAGACAGAGGAGAAGTTCGGGGTGAGCATACCACACGGCATGTTTGTGAGAATACCCACAGGGTTGCCCCAGCCCACGTCCTGTGATATTAGTGACACCAGGGACTGAGGCTGTGTCAGGGGCGTGTCCCCTTGGCTCTCTGAGGCACTGTGGACCATTTTGTAAAACTAGTCATAGCTCCGGTATGACTAAAAAATATTGTTAGAAAAGGGAAACAAAGCTTATTTTCCAGAAATTATGACTTCCCTCCCCCAGAGGAAGGGTACAGGATTGGTGGGGTTCAATGCATATAGAATTTGAAAACCCTCTTTTAAAAAAGTACCAAATTAGGTACAAAATTATTTTTTAGAATAAGAAAAATCACAATAAATCATAATTTTTAAAGCTGGTTAATACTACAAACACAAACAAAAATATTTTAATAGAATTTTTTTTACTTAACTGCCCGACACATCTCGGTAGCACCTTTTTTTTTCTTCTTTGACCTAAATAGTGTTTGGCTGCTTCTTTGTTTGATAATAATTTGGTGCTACCATTTTCTACTCACAGAAGTAGAAACCTCAGCCCTGCTTCTAGGTTCAAACTTTGTGATAAGTAATGCATGCACATTGCTTATACAGCTTTGGAGAAGGAAGTTGCAGCAGAAGAAAGAGCAGTCTTCTGTGGTTGTGACTAGACATCTTTTAGTTGTTGGACAAAGCCCTAGCTCCATGTGGTCATGCTGGTGGGCCTTGCTTGGGCCGGCCGTGGTCAGCCAGCCCCTGACCCTCTCTGGCAGAATCACCTCCCCTCGTGGTTCTCACAGGGCAGCGTATCACCCTTGTGCACGAACGCTCCCCAAGTGTGTGTTTCATCTCCTCAATGCAATGTGTGTTGCCCCCTGTTCATTACGTAAAGTATCTTACAATAAAAATGCTCCCAAATTTTCATGTCCTGCAACAGAGAAAGAAATGAGATTATCACTTTCTCTGTGTTTAGCTAGTACCCAGGTAAATATTTTATCGTTTTGGTTAAAGTTCTTACAAACCTTACAGAGCCAAGAGTGACTCCAAGGTGCTGACGGCACAGATTATTTTGGGAATGCCTGGAGGGTTCTGGGCAGCGTTGCCATGGGGACCCAAGGTGAAGGGAGATTAAGGAGGAGGTCACAGGAAACTGGGGTGTCCTAGGTGGTGGAGAGTGGGTGCTGCCATGCAGAGCCTCCTGGGCCAGACCAGGGGGCCTGCCGCATCTGGAAGACTTGTCAGGTCCTGAGAGAGACCCTGACCTCTCAGGTGGCCAGCAGAATGTGGAGAGTGGTGGGCAGGGCACCAGGAGGCTCCTGCTGGGGAGAGGCAGCTGAGAGGCAAATCTTAGATCAGGCACAGGAGTCTGCAGAAGTCAGGAGAGAGTGTTGTCCATGCAGTGGCTGGGGGTGTGGGTGGGGCAGGGGTGTTGAGAAACTGAGAGGAGGTCCAGGAGAGGTCGAGTTCAGTGACCTGAGAGGCACACATGTTGAGGTGTGTGCGAGGACAGCAGCTGTGGCCTGTGGGCTTCCCTGGTCCACGCCCTGCAATTGGTGTGGACCTCAGCGGCTGGTGCTGACCTTTGGTGGTTGCGCATGGTGGGTGGGACCCCGTAGAAATGCTCCCTTCCCGTGACACTTTTTTATTATGTTTGTTAAGATCTTCTCCCGGAAGCTTCCGGTCCCTGTGGGCCGAGACATTTGAGCAAGGACCAAGTACAAGTGTGGTTTACCGTGCAGAGGCCCTCAGTGGTCCAGCCGCGTGGGACACCCGATGTGTCTGCGTGGCCTGTGCTTACACACTCTGCATCTGAAATTCAGGTGCCCTCTGACCTTCCTTCCTGCATCCCTTTCAGGGAGAAATTGGCATTTTAATCTTTGAAGTCATGCCATCTCTGTTAGCTCTGTGGTGTTCTTTCTTCCTCCCTTCCCTTCCTCACCATATCTTTTTTCCATTCTCTCTGTCCTTTCCACACTACACACATGTACATACACACATACATACATACATTCACTCATCCATTCATGCCTGTTACGTTTGGGGTCCCATGGGGGCCTGCCTTTGAAGCAATGAGTGCAATGTGTAGATGGTACAGGTGAGTGCACACTAGTCTGTACACAATAATCCTAGACCCAAGGACTCAGGGACTAGGCTCTTTAAGGAAAGGGTGTGTTCACCCAGAATCAACAGTGCATGTTAGAGCCATGCAGTCCTTGTCCAGGATGGACCTGACTCTGGGACACCAGAGGACATACCCGTCACCCTTGAATATTAGAACAATACTCAACAATGCCCTACTCTGCCCTCTCCCCATGCCTCACCAGGTAGACTGAATTGCAGGTGGATTCCTCACTTTGGAAATAGGTATTAGAGATATTTTTCAGTGCAAGTGCTACTCAGTGTAAAGTGGCCATAAAAAAAATAAGAGGAATTCATAATATGGTACCCTGCTCAGGGACATTGAGATAGCTTATATGAATATACACTTGTGTTCCCTATGGGCAAGGAACAAATGCAAATTAGGATAAAGGCTGAAGAATAAGAAGGCCATATCTTCAGTTGTGTTCCACAAGGTGGATACAAAACCAGAGGGGATCATATAAGCAGTGGTTCTCAACCTTCTCTGTGTGTGTGGGACCCAGCTGGAGGCTGGTTAAAGGCACAGATTGCTTGGGTCATCCCCTTGCTGAGCTTCTAACTCCTTAGGTGTGAGCTATAGCTCAAGAATTTGCATTTCTAACCAGTTCCCGAGTGATGCCGATACCACTGGTCTGGGGACCACATTGCAGCCTGTTGGAGGTGTCTGACCCTACCTACGATAGATTAAGAATAGTGATCCTTTGAAACTTTCAGAGTTTATTGGAGGGTCTCTTAGCATACGTGCACTACAAAATGTTCCAGCAGCACACCTCGTATTATTTGAACTGGTTGATATAGGTAACCTTAAAACCACTTCTATTTGTGGAAACCTAAGTGAGATAGTAAAAATAACCTACGGCCATGAAGTCAGACAAGACCAGCTAATGAGCAGCTCTATGAAGACAGCTTAATCCATCTCCCTGACCTCAGTTTACTCAATGATAAAATGAGGAATCTAGTGTTTTATCTCAGCTGTCTTGAGGATGAACAAGATAATGTATATACATCTAAGCCAGTTGGGAATCAGGTAACAGTGCTTTTTATAACCATAGACCAGTGGTTCTTAACCTGGGTTCTATCGAACCCTAGGGGTTCGATGAGTCAGTCTCGGGGGTTTGGAGAAGCCTCTGCCGCAGAGGCCGGAATAAAGTAATACCGTAAGTTGTTGTGAGTTCATGCACTTTGTTGGTTTTGTTCTTTGAGCAAGGTGATGTTCATGCATGGCTCATTTTGTGCACCAGTAAAAAAACATATACCTATGTCTTGAATTTGGGAAAACAATCATATTTTATTTATCACTAAAGAAGGGTTCGGTGAATGCGCATATGAAACTGGTGGGTTCGGTACCTCATAAAGGTTAAGAACCACTGCCATAGACTCTTTAATAGTTCTGGAAAATACTCTGCTATTTTTTCTTTAAATATTGCAACTTTTTTTTTTTTACCATTTATTCCTTCAGAAGCTTCTGTTAAACATATGTTAGACCCTCTCAATTCATCTTCTACATTTTTTTCTTAATTTCTATCGCCTTTTCTCTGTGTACTACATAATGGTAATAACTTTAAGATTTGTCTTCCAGTTCACTAAATTTGGCTTCATCTGTGTCTAGTCTGGTGTTAAACTCATTCACTGAATTTTTTTTTTTTTTTGCCCACCAATTACCTTTTTTAAAAAATTTCTGGTAGTTCTATTTGTTGTTACTGCTGTTGTTTTAAATATCCCTGAGTATTTTTGGAGGGTATATTATTGCTTGCTAGTTTTTGTGACTCCATTTTTTGTTTCTTTTCAGATTTCAAATTAGTTCATCTATATTCCATCTCTGATGATTACAGCACTAGAAGTCCTTGAGGATATAACTCTCTCTCTCCCTTCTGCTCTCTTTCTCTCTCTACTTCCTCTCTCATAACTCACATTTCCTTATGTTTTGATGATCTTGTTGAGCTCATACTTGATCAATATTCATCTGTGGGTGTCTGGAGTGTCCTATGTTGGGATATAGGTTTTATTTACAAATCTGTGCTTTAATGTGGGAATTTTAGGTTCAGGTATCCACCTTGCTGCTGGCCCAGGATGCTCTGTGTACTGCATTGCTGATACTGGTATTTGCCCTTAGGCCAAACTCACATATTATTGTTATTTTTGCTTTTATTAGCCATATACTTTTCCCTGCTCAAATTTCTTTTCTTTTCTTTCTACTTTTCTAAGTGAGAAGATGGGAGATAGACAAACTCCCACAAGCACCCTGACTAGGCCCACCTGGCAACCCCATCTGGGGCCGATGCTCTGCCCATCTGGAGCCTTGCTTGCAACTGAGCTCCTTTTAGCACCTGAGGCAAGGTCACAGAGCCATCCTCAGTGCCCAGGGCTGGTGTACTCAGACCAGTTGACCCATGGCTGTTGGGAGGAGAAGAGAGAGAGAGAAAAAAAAGAGGGGGAAGAGGAGGGGGAAAGAAGCAGATGGTCACTTCTCCTGTGTGCCCTGACCAGGAATTGAACCCAAAATGTTTGCACACCAGGCTGACACTCTACCACTGAGCCAACTGGCCAGGACCTCTCTGCTCAAACTTCAACTCACTTTGTGCTACATAATTAAACTTTAAAGGCAAAGATGGGTTTAGAAAAAATTCTACCCTTGTCCATCGATGAGTAAGATAGCACATGGGTGTCTTGAGCCTCAGATGTGACAAGAAAAGCTGAATTCTGTCAGCACCTTCCTGTACTGCTACTGCTGATCAAAGTTGACCATTTCATCTGACATGTGTGGTTCTGTAGCTGCAGATCAGCACAGATAGTCTCGGCCTGACTGAAGTACCATAGGAAGTTCAAAGGGGGTTGTTCACTGGTGTCACTGTGAGTTCATTGGTCTGATCGAGGTCCCCATGAAACTGGCAGAGAAGAAGAGTGACCTCATACCAACTCACAACCTAATGTACAGGGAGAGGGAGTGGGGGATTTGGGGTGCCATCTCAGAAAAGGCAGATACGGAAAAGAAACTTGGTGTGGGCCTCAGTTCGGGCGTGTGTTCTGGGATGATCCTGCTTTCACTGTCTGTATAGGATACCCACGTGCCTGTACTTTGCGGTGCAAGAAAATAGCCCCCAGATGCTGCATTTTCTTTTGTCTGTTGTGAGTCCTTAGGGTTGGTACCTTATATTCTGAGTTCAGGGCTGTCAACCTTGTATCAGCGTTCACACTGTCTAGCATATAACCTCCACAGACTCTCCTTCCCCACTCCAGCTCTGTCTCTTTGAGGAGCTGCTGTGGGGCCCCCTGTGGCTATATTTGACCCTCCAATAGTGTGATACCTGGTCAGGAGGCTGAATGCTGGCCTTGGGCCCCACTCCTGTCTGTCTGTACAGCCTACCCTGACCACAGTGACCATCTACCATATGCACACTGCTCATCCCAGGTGCCTTCTTCCCTCTAGCCAGCCATGCCCTGCTCAGCCATGGGGAAGGACAGGAGCATGAGAATGCCTGGTGGGCAATGATACACTCCAGCTCTTCTGTTCTGTCTGCAGCAGACACTGCAATGTCCTGGGAGCTTGGTGGGTGGAGACCACCTTGAGGGTCCCAGCACATCCCAAGTTCTCCTCTCCCCACCAGCGTCTGGGCATCACCACCACACATTGTCTCTAATCTAGAAGGACATAGGGGTTCAGCCCCTCCTTGCAGAACCAACACTCTTTCTACCTCACCTCCTTATTACAGAACCTAAGGCTGTCCACCTTGGAGGAAGGTGACTTTCCTGCCCTCTCACCAAGGAGTGTCTCCAGGCCACATCAAGATAGACTTCCCTAACTGGTGGTGGCACAGTGGATAAAGCATTGACCGAACACTGGTTTGAAACTCTGAGGTCACCAGCTTGAGTGCAGGGTTGCCAACTTGAGCGCAGGATCATTAACATGATCCCAAGGTCGCTAGCTTGAGTTAAAAGTCACTGGCTTGAAACCCAAGGTCACTGGCTTGAGCAAGGGATCACTGTCTCAGCTTGAGCCTCCTGGTCAAGGCACATATGAGAAGGAATCAGTGAACAACTGAAGTGATGCAACTACAAGTTGATGCTTCTCATCTCTCTCCCATCCTGTCTCTCTCCAATCCTCTTCCTCCCTCACCCGCCAAAAAAAAAGACAGTCTTAAGGCCATTTAAGGCACCTCTGCAGCCTAACCCCAGTTCTAAGCACTGAAATCCCATGCTTTGTAACAGCAAACACACATCTGTTGTGAGCTTGACTCTTCCAAGAGACTCACTGAGCTTCCGCAATCCTGCCTGAGACCACTGGCACGGAGGCTGGAAGGCTGCGTCCCTGAGAGGATGAGAAGACTAGACTTTGCTCTTCTCCTCTTTGTGCATCTATGTGACAAACCTGATGGGCATGTGGGGCAGAGGGGCACTTTCCTGAGAACAGGGGGACCAAGAAGAGGGGCTGCTTCAGCTTCCACACCAGCATGTCCCTGATTTGACATTAAAAATGGCCCAGCCCAGGGTCTGCCTGCTGCCAGCAGACACCTCACCGTTTATGGCCGTTAATGTCACCAGGCCTCCAATCTTTGTCACCTACAGCTGTAGGGCCTGTGGGTTTCCCCTCTGTGCCCTCGTTTCCTGCCAGCTGCCTGGCAGGGAGGGTAGGGGGGCTGCTCAGGCTACATGTCCAGAGCCTGTCCCTCGGCCTGCCATTCCCTAGAGTGTGCGCATAGGGAGGTCTGGCCACTGCTGTCCCGGGAGCTGGCATGGGCTGTCTGGCTGGACCACCGGCTAGGAGGTGCCCCTCCAGGGCCTGTTCACTGAGAGACTCACAGAAGCATGTGCCTTTGTAGCAGTCGCTCATCTAAAAGCGAGACACTCCATTCCCACTGCGCACCAGCTCTGCTTCTATACTGCTTTTATCCCAAAATGCTAAACACACAAAAGAGCACATCAGTCCATCTGTGCACCTAAATGAATTGTTACATAGCCAATACCACTGGAGTCAAGAAACAAAGCACCAACCTCTCAGAAGGTCCCTCCTCACACCCTGCCCCCTAGAGGAGGATACTACTTACTGGACCCTTGTGTCCAGCCTGCCTTCACCTTTTTCTTATATCTGTTTCTTATTTTTAAAAATTTTTTTAAATTTTATTTTACCACCTGAGACCTACTGTACATTTCTGAACAAAACCATTTGCTTTTGCCTGTTTGGGAACTTCGTACAGATGGAACCCTGGAATAGTTTTTTTGTTGTTTTTTGTTTGTTGGGGTTTTTTTGCTTTTTTTTGGTGAGAGGAGGGGAGATAGTGAGGCAGACTTTAGCATGCACTCTGACCAGATTCAACCGGCTACCCCATCTGGGGCTGATGCTAGAGTACTGGGCTATTTTTAGTGCCTGACGGGGATGTGCTCCAGTAGAGCTATCCTCAATGCCCAGGGCCATACTCAAAACAATAGAGCTACTGGCTGTGAAGGGGGGAGGTGGCTAAGGGGGAGATGGATGGGAGAGAGCAGATGGTTACTTTTCTTGTGTGCCCCGACCAGGGTTCAAACCTGGGACATCCACATGCCGGGCCAATGCTCTGTCCACTGAGCCAATAGCTAGGGCTAAGTTTCATGCTCGTGAAAGTCATTTGTGCTTTGTACCACTGCTAGGTGTTTATCTTTGGTTTTGTGATATTTCTTTTCTTTTTATTTTACAGAGACAGAGTCAGAGAGAGGGATAGATAGGGACAGACAGACAGGAACGGAGAGAGATGAAAAGCATCAATCATCAGTTTTTTGTTGCTGTTGCGACATCTTAGTTGTTCATTGGTTGCTCTCTCATATGTGCCTTGACCGCGGGCCTTCGGCAGACTGAGTAACCCCTTGCTGGAGCCAGTGACCTTGGGTCCAAGCTGGCAAGCTTTTGCTCAAGCCAGATGGGCCTGTGCTCAAGCTGGCGATCTCAGGGTCTCAAACCTGGGTCCTCTGCATCTCAGTCCAACGCTCTATCCACTACGCCACCGCCTGGTCAGGCCTGTGGTATTTCATTGTACGAATACCTCACAATTTATTTCCTCACTCTGCAGTCAGTGAACATTCAGGTTGTTCACAGATGATCACTAAATGATCGCAGATAAAATGGCTGTAAACATCCTAGCATACTTTCTGCATACAGAGCACACAGATTTTGCATATTTGGGAGTGGATTGCTGACTCGCAGAGGATTATGAGGTACGATTTCAGTAGACTATCCCATGTTGTTTTTCAAAATGATGAGATTCACACTCCCACCCACAGTGCACCACGGAGCCATGGCCCCCATTCTCAGCAACACTGCGTATGACCAGTCTTTCCATGTCTGCCAGCTGGAATGGTGTGTGCCACATTTCTGTGTTTCCATTGTGGTCTTAATTTGCATTTCCCAGATTTATAATGAGGTGACTGCATCCTGTCCCTGGGACAATCTATGGTCCTCTGTCTCAGTTTTAATGAGATAAAGCTAATCAAGGCACTGGGTGAAAGAGCCATGAAGGTTCGTTGTAGGTCTGAAAACCAGAGTTCAGATCCCACTTACTATTCCGGGACTCTGAGGTCAGAGATGTGAAGGCCTCTAAATTAAGGACAGTGATGCTTGGGATGGCCTGTGGACATTATGCTTCCATTATCCTTTCATATGGAATTGCACCAATCCTTAATGCTTTAGTACCGAGAACTGATATAGTTCCTTACACCTCCAAACTATCCTATTTGTTTGCCACTCATTCTTATATAATAAACAGAATAGGAGTTGTCCCATATCCACATCATAAAATAGACTCAGTTCTCCCCCACACAAGAAGAAAATGTTTTGCCTTTTCTGTATGGTTGGTCCTTAGTTTGACGGCAACCGACTGGCCGTGCGAGCGGTAGTGCAGCGTACGCTTCAGGGTGTGGGCGGCCTGGCCAGGTCGGGAGGAAGAAGCTGTCATCTCAGCATGAGGAGGATCTGTGTGTTCCTCCAAGCACACCAGCTGCCCTGAGCTGTGGGGCATGGAGGGAGCCTGTCCATCGTGCACAGTCGAGCACGACTTGAAAAGAACTTTATTTTTGAAACAAGGTCCCCACCCCACACAACACAGCTCAGCTCCCAAGCCTTGGCTTAGCTTGTTGAGATGACTCTATAGACCAAGGACAAGAAGGTGTGATGATGCCTGTGTCCAAAGCCCGTCTCTTGAGTGTGATCTCTTGCAACTGGGAGAGGGCATCACAAAGGTCTCCCAAGCACAGGAGTCCCTGGCAGGCTGGCACAATTGAACTCTTTCCAAAGTATAGTGAATTTGGGCACTTAACATTCGGGGCCTCTGTTCCCTCATTTTAGAAAATGCCAGGGCTGGACAGCTTTCTAGGATCTGGGACTCACCCTGTCTCGGATCTCATGATCCAAAGGGCTCACGGTGTTAGAACAGGACAATGGGCTGAGGTGAGGGTGACTGACTGAGTAGCCAAATTGCGGGAGGTCAAGCCCATTCTATGCTTTGGCAGCACCCTTCCTGGCCTTCCCAAGAGCCCTCTCACCTCACGTAGGTGGAAGTCCACCCTGCTGTGTGTTGTGGTGTGTCCCCTGCTGTTACTAGACTCATAGGTCTCATTGTCTTGGGTAAGGGAAGGGGTGTTGCCCAAAGGTCCCTCCTGGACATGGAGCAGAGCCAGGCAGTCAGCTCAGCCCAGCGCAGCCCTGATTCCACCTGACAGTCCCCACCCCACAGTGGGTGACAGTGTCTTCTCTCAGTGACTTCACCTTACTGTGTCATATAGAACAGCATTTTAAATCTCAGCCCTGCCCTCCCCTCCCTGCAGAACAGAGAGTGGGGAGTGAAATGGGCCCTGAGAATGGGAGCCCTCACATTCTCTATCTATGGTTCAGAAGTTCCTAGTTAAAATGCCAATCAAACACCCCACTCTGTGCCTCCACCTGGCTGGGAGCAGCACCAGCTGGGATCTGACCTCAATGGAGAAAGGAGGTAAGTCAGATGAGGATCCATGGGTCCTGAAGGTCTCAGGCACTGGTGCCCTGAGCAGCACTGCTGCTGCAGGTGAAGCTCGGCCTCTCCTGATGCCCAGGCAGGGCTCTGGCCTCCCTGAGACATGGCTGCAGGCCAGCTCCAAGCCATAGCATTTCCTGGTCACAAGCTCTTGACATCACTGAGCTGTGTGTGGGCCAGCAACCCACTCAGGACACCTCTTCTGGTGTAGGGGTAGGATCGGGAGTGATGGGCTCTCTCTCCCTGTCTTCAGGATCAGGGCCAGGGACAACAACGGGTCCTACGCCCTGTGCCTGCTGCATGAGGGCAAAGTGCTCCACTACCGCATCGACAAGGACAAGACGGGGAAGCTCTCCATACCGGACGGAAAGAAGTTCGACACACTCTGGCAGGTACACAGTGTCCTAGGGAAGGAGGCGACAGGGCCCCAGTATCCCGTTAGAGAAGCCCACTGGGGTCCCCGTCCGAGAGCTGCCCGACCAGAGCCTGCTCTTCAGTCTCCAGGTGCTGGTACCAACATCAAGTCTGAGAAGTGCTGGTTAATGGAGCTCCGGAGAGCCCCATTGCTTCTCCAGGGCCAGCTGGGACTTGAAACTTCGGGGTGGTGACTCTCAGGACCGTGCTCAGAGTTTCAACAGGGACCCTGCATGAGGGACTAGAAAACAGCCTTTAAAACAAACACTCAAAATAAAGGTGTGTTTGGCTGAGAAGGGGGTACGGAGGCGGCCGATCCGACTTTCTCTGCACTGAGAGAGGCTGGGTTGAATCGGAAATGCTGGTGCTCACTGTTGATTCCCATGAGGCTGCTGTGGGCATCACTAGCTCACCCTCATGGTCAATCATAGCTCCATGAAGACACGGCAGCACTGCCCACGTCATTTTCACAAAGCATCCTGTGCTCTGTGGTGGGGCAGAGACAAAGGGAACAAGGGACTCTGCCACCGCAGAGCGACAACTCCACTGAGCATTTGTGGGTGAGGGACGTGCAAACACCCACACCCAGGCCTGGTCGGGAACCTTGTCGGTGCAGGTCCAGGCTCCAAATCCTGTCTCTTTAAATCCTGAGACCGGGGACCCTCCTTACTGTATATATCATGCACTTAGAGCAGCCACCACCTGCTTTATTTGGGTTCCTAATGCTGTTGTGGGGCAAAGAAATGCTTCTTTTCCAAAGGCTGGGTATTACAATGTTATTCAGAGCAGTTACAACACTGACCCTGCCTTCTGGTTTGTAGCTCATTAGCATATAGCTTGTTATCAACCACAGACTTTGCTTTATTTTAATACTATGATTTGAAAAAGCATTTAGCCTATCAAGTCGGCCACTGCAGACTAGAGAGATGAGTCGGGAATGCTGCCTTGAGGCATTAATTTCCCATCAGTCTCTTGGCTCCTACCTGACTTGTTGACGGTGTACATTAGAGGCTCGATGGCCCTGGGTTCCGTCCCCAGTGCAGCCAGCCAGCTTCCCTGGATGGGGGCTTTTCTCCCGTGAGTGCACTCAGTCCCCAAGTCTGTGCCCTCCCACAGTGCCAAACATCGCTGGTTGTTGGGAAGTTCCTTCCCAAGACGTCCTCCTATGTTTATTGGCTTCTCCGCCATAGTATAATACTCAGCCCTGATTTTGTCCTTCCCGTTGTGTCTTCTAGCCACACCTTTCCTTTTCACAGGTGTGATTATTTGGCTTTTGTCAATGGCAGTGTAAGGTATTTCTGTGCCCTGCCACCACCTCAGAGTCTGAGGCTATTTTTCTGAGACTTGTAATTACCACGCTAGCCTTCCTGCATCCACAGAGGAGTCAGCAAACGCCTGGGCCTAACCAGGCCCCTCGCCTGTTTCTGTGCAGTCCTTGAGGAAAGTGACTGTTATACTTTAAAGGATTGTTTTAAATAAAGGACAAAGGGGCAGAGATGGTATGTGGCCTGAAAAAGAGTGAAATGTCACTGTCTGGCCCTTTATAGACAACATTGGCAGCTCCTACCCGAGGGAGACTTTGTGTGCACACCCACCCCCACCCCTGCTCTGGGGAAACCCTGCATGTGTACCCACTGTCTGCCCCTGCTCCAAGGAGACCCTGTGTGCATACCCACCCCTGCCCCTGCCCCAGGGCGAACCCTGCATGCACACCCACCCCCTGCCCCTGCCCCAGGGAGAACCCTGCATGCACACCCATCCCCCGCCCCTGCCCCAGGGAGAACCCTGCATGCACACCCACCCCCTGCCCCTGCCCCAGGGAGAACCCTGCATGCACACCCATCCCCCGCCCCTGCCCCAGGGAGAACCCTGCATGCACACCCATCCCCCGCCCCTGCCCCAGGGAGAACCCTGCATGCACACCCATCCCCCGCCCCTGCCCCAGGGAGAACCCTGCCTGCACACCCACCCCCGCCCCTGCCCCAGGGAGAACCCTGCATGCACACCCACCCCCGCCCCTGCCCCAGGGAGAACCCTGCATGCACACCCACCCCCCGCCCCTGCCCCAGGGAGAACCCTGCATGCACACCCATCCCCCGCCCCTGCCCCAGGGAGAACCCTGCATGCACACCCATCCCCCGCCCCTGCCCCAGGGAGAACCCTGCATGCACACCCATCCCCCGCCCCTGCCCCAGGGAGAACCCTGCATGCACACCCATCCCCCGCCCCTGCCCCAGGGAGAACCCTGCCTGCACACCCACCCCCGCCCCTGCCCCAGGGAGAACCCTGCATGCACACCCACCCCCGCCCCTGCCCCAGGGAGAACCCTGCATGCACACCCACCCCCGCCCCTGCCCCAGGGAGAACCCTGCATGCACACCCACCCCCGCCCCTGCCCCAGGGAGAACCCTGCATGCACACCCACCCCCGCCCCTGCCCCAGGGAGAACCCTGCATGCACACCCATCCCCCGCCCCTGCCCCAGGGAGAACCCTGCATGCACACCCACCCCCCACCCCTGCCCCAGGGAGAACCCTGCATGCACACCCACCCCCCGCCCCTGCCCCAGGGAGAACCCTGCATGCACACCCACCCCCCGCCCCTGCCCCAGGGAGAACCCTGCATGCACACCCACCCCCTGCCCCTGCCCCAGGGAGAACCCTGCATGCACACCCATCCCCCGCTCCTGCCCCAGGGAGAACCCTGCATGCACACACCCACCCCTGCCGCCATGTACAACATATTGTTTAAAAACACAGGCATTAAGGGAGATTTTTGAGTGACACCAGAGAGATGCATGGGATGTCGCACCTGTCATAGGGACCTCAAGACCATTGT
Source organism: Rhynchonycteris naso (assembly GCA_037038555.1). NCBI lineage: Eukaryota > Metazoa > Chordata > Mammalia > Chiroptera > Emballonuridae > Rhynchonycteris > Rhynchonycteris naso. The sequence continues at coordinate 95,044,531 of CM072996.1, read as the reverse complement.
TCTGAGAACACAATACTGCATTTAACAGAACAGGGAGATCTTTGGGGTCCATTCCAGTAGTGGGTTAGGGTTGATCAGATCGAAACCTTTGTTAAGAGGATAGATCTCACGTGTTCTTACCACTGTAATTAAAATTTTGAAAAAAAATGATATTACCTGGAAGAGTAAAATCTATTCATTCACCAAACATTCACACAAGTGGGTAAGTTTGGAGAATGGAAAAATTACCAATAAACAGACAAGCAAGAGGTATCGGATATGAACATTTTAGGTTGTCTGAAGGGGAAATATCTGTTATGGGAAAAGAATAGGTAAAATGTCAGCACTGCCTTCTTATACATAATTTTGATAAGATATAAATAAATCTACTTGCCATTAATTTATTTTTTTAATGTAGGCATTAGACATCATGATCATAGTTTTCTGGGGACCAATAGCCAAGGACATCCATGTCCTGTGACAATGAGGCTACTTTCCAAAGGCCGCCTTTTCCCATGCCCCAGTTCCTGCATAATCTGTGCTAGGATGTCTCCTCTCTGAAACTTTTGGGCTGAATGACCTGGTCCCTCCAAAGCCTTTGCCCACAGCACTGTTACCAGCATTACTCACTACTTACCTATCTGTCCACCCAGACAGTAAGCATATTAAGGGGAGGACACACACATCATTCACCTCAGTTTACCTTTGACCTCTCTCAGGGGCTAGTGAAGCAGAGTGATTGTTGAATGAATGCTGAGGCCATTTGTATAATATCATACAGATGTAGAGGAACGTAAACAAATACTGTAAATGTGACTTGCTGCCAAAAAACGAGAGAGAAAGGAGAGGAGAGAGGGAGAGAGGGGGGAGGGGAGGAGAGGAGAGCAGGACCTTGAAGGGAAGGCAGCATGTGGCCTTCTGTCCCAAGTCTGAGGCTGAGAGGGCAGAGGCATGGGGAAGGGTCAGGCAGACAAACCAAGGAAGTCAAGTGTTGTCCTTGAATAACTTTTAAAGTTTGAAAAGGAGTCAAGTGCTCCAGGTGGGGTTCCCTCTTCCGCCTCTGATAATGACCACACTTTCTTCCTTTCTTCTCTTTCAGCTGGTCGAACATTATTCTTACAAAGCAGATGGTTTGTTAAGAGTGCTTACAGTTCCCTGTCAAAAAATTGGCAGCCACGAGGGTGAGTCAGTAAGACATTGGAATCCCGGTCTTTTAGATAATAATCTGATGATGATAATCCGTCTTCTTTTAGACTTGGCCTATTGCAAATTTAGGTAGGATGAGGCCTTGTTTGTACTAACTGATTAAAAACGTCTTATTGCTCCAATTTTACATATGTCACTGATCAAAAAATAGCTGATTAACTTAAAAAAATAAAACTAGTGCTAATAGCATGGGTGAGAAACTTGAATAAAAGACAAATAAAAAGAAATACATGCAGAAATGGTACCTACTTTTCAAGAAGTAGTATTTTATAATCGTGTTGATTGATATGTGGTGGGAAGGGGTACATGGGTGGTTTCCACGGATGGATCAATAACCATCCACACTTTCTCACCAGGAAATATTAATTTTGGATTTCGTCCAACACTTCCAAGTGCCCACCCTGCGGTAAGTGTTACTAGAAATACCACTACAGAAGAGGCAGTTGTATGTTAGCATAATGAAAAGCATGTTTTGTCTATCAGGTGTTTTGGTGATTGTTTTTCTTCATCACACTTGATAAACTTGGATTCCTTCTGACAGCTAGAATCAGCCAGTTTGTAGTCCCAAGCTAGCCATGTTCATTGTTATAGTAGATTACACTGGGGAACAATTTTTTTTTCATTTTCTGTTGCATGAGGTTTTAGAACTTTTTCTATATACTTCTGCATCACTGATTCCAAATCTGAAATCCGTTTTTTCGTGCATGCTCTAGGTTTTATGCAATTTTAATTTCTTTTTGTTACACTTAATGGCATGCATTGGTTTTTAAACTGGAGTTAAAGGGCAACAACTCTTGGATTGAACATAACCACACGGCAATTAATGTTTTACAAACATCACTTTTACATAATTGTAGTTGTTTTTAAATGTAAAAAATTATTATCTGATAAAAAACACCCTCTTATTTTGTTTAATGATTGAATCATGGCTTCTTCGAGTAGGTGTAAATGTAAGAATAATCCTGACACCTTCTGTTATGTATGTGGCTGTTACACAGTTCAACGTCAAAGGCTCAATATTTCATCACTTGTGACATGTGCATATATTGCCTATTTTCAAGTTCCCCTTGGTGATCAAGACAAGAATTGGGCTCCTCTTATTGTGTGTCATAATTGTGAGAAAATGCTTCGTGACTGGACAAAAGGAAAACGCAAAGGAATGCCTTTCGGTATTCCCATGGTTTGGCGTGAACCTAAGGACCACAGCAGGGACTGTTATTTCTGTCTGATCCATACAAAGGGCATCGACAAGAATAAAAGGCATATGATTGCATATCCTAATATTCCTTCAGCAATATGACCTATCCCACACTCTGAGACACTCCCGGTTCCAGTTTTCAATGGTTGTATTTCTTCTAAGGACAAAGAAAGTGAACATGGTGATCAAGTGTATTTTGATAAGAAGCATGAGGAAATGGTTGTAGAATCTGAAGAGTCTTCTTCTGATGCCAAGCAGTCATTAACCCCTCAGCAGTTTAGTCAACCCGAATTGAATGACTTAATGAGATTTGGGCCTATCAAAGAAAGCAGCTGAGTTATTAGCCTCCAGGCTTCATAAAAAGAATGGACTTCACTGGCCAGCTAAAGTATAACATTTCAGGAAGCGTGAACAAATTTTTGTGGACTTTTTTTCTGATGACACTTTGTTTACTATCATGATATTAGTAGTCTTCTCAACCAGCTAGGTGTTACCACTTATAGTCCAACAGAATGGTAGCTATTTCTTGACAGCTCTAAATGGAGTCTGTTCTCCTACGCAACGGTAATGTTTATGCAGTGGTTCCAATTGGTTATTCAATTCATCTGCAAGAAGATTATAATGACATAAAAATTGTCCTCAACTTTCTGAAGCATGAGGAGCATAACTGGATCATTTGTGTGGATCTTAAAATGGTTAATTTCCTGCTAGGACAACAGAGAGGTTTCACAAAGTATCCTTGCTTTCTGTGTTTGTGGGACAGCCGAGCTTGGGAGAAACACTGGACACAGAAGGAGTGGCCGAAATGTGAAGCTCTGGAAGTAGAGATGCAAAATATTGTGAATGAACCTGTAGTTAATAGAGACAGGATCGTTTCCCCCCTACTTCACATCAAACTTGGCTTAATGAAGCAGTTTGTTCAGGCTTTGAATAGAGAAAGTGAATGCTTTCAACATATTATTTCTGCTTTTTCTGCTTTGTCATTTGAGAAGATAAAAGCAGGTGTATTCGATGGACCTCAAATTCGAACCCTCATACGTGACAAAGAATTTGCCAGGAAGATGAATAAGGAGGAGAAAGCAGCATGGCAGTCTTTTGTGGCAGTTACAAAGAACTTCCTTGGCAACAGAAAGGCAGAAAACTATGAACTTCTGGTTCAAAGGATGCTGTTGGCTTTACGCGACATTAAATGTAACATGAACATTAAGATTCACTTCCTGAACAGTCACCTTCGTAAGTTTCCTGAAAATCTTGAAGCTGTTATTGATGAGCAGACTCCTGCTGGAGCATCAAATGAGATTGTCCTCAACAAGTACACAAATGCAAGAGCTACAAACACAGATTTTTGCCTGAATAGAATTTAAATAAGTGTTGCGCAAATTTTATGATTAAAATAAGGGTTTTAATATGTTCTATTTCAAAATTATAGACAAATTCTGATGCAGTCATATCTTTTAGTGTATTAGTGTATTTATTGCATTATATAAATTATTATATTTTCACAAAGATGATGCCCAAGAAGACATTCTACTTCATTATGTTAAACTAAATGTTCAAAATTTTATATTAAGATGAAAACCTCAAACCTTGAACTGCAAGAAAACTGTAGCCTACAGAGAAAAACTAATGTCAGATTTGAGATCAGCACACTCGAATTAAGTAAGAACAAGTGTTTTTGTGGATGCTACAAAAATTTTGTTCCCCAGTGTTATAAATTCTCTCCATTTGTTAAAAGTTTATAAAATGACCATGAAACCCTGATGTTAGATCAGAATATGCCTCCTGGCAGATTGAGGAAATGCTAACAGGTTGTGTCAGTTCAGTCTTGTACTGCCTGTGTGTAACCCATGAGCAGAACATACATGACCTCAGGCAGGGTTGGTGTAACGAGTCTGGCATGTGAGATGTCTCAGTGATGCTGTCTGTCCTATTTGTTTGGTTACATCAACCAGGACATTGTTATTAAAAGACTCACACCTTTCCAAGAGAGCTGGTTTGACAATAGCTGTGCAAAAGGAGTCTTAGGAAGGGAGTGCTTGGTGGCATCAGAGAGAAGCCCTGAGAAGTATAGACTCTGGCATTAAACCAAAACCCACCTCCCCTCCCTGTCAGCAGGAGGTGAGAATGTGGCCTGTCCACATTTCTTCACATGGGTTTGCCTAAAATCGGCCTGATGCCCCTCAAAACAGAGAATTCTACTTCTACCTTTCTGGTCCTTCCAGACTGTTACAAGAGAATGCACAGTTTAAGACTCAGAGCATGAACCAGTTTTCCACTCCTTTAAAAGGACCTCATTGTGGACATTTGATTCCCTTCAATGTCATCTGTGAAGTGTAGAAATTACCCCATGGCGAGCCATGTGCTCTATACCTCCCTTTAGTCTATTAACCCTTAAAGAAATCTACAGACAGTGAAATGCATGTTCTGCCCCCAGTAGGGATCAGTGATGGCTCAGAAGCTGTGCCTGTGTTGAAACTGGGAGTCTGTCCAAGGCGACACTTGTCACCAGATTGGGGACCTGGAATTTGCTAAACTGGTAGTGAACTTTAGGATCAAGACCTAAACTTTCGCTCCTGAGAAAGGCCGTTTTATCTGACCCTTTACGCGGCTTGTGGGCCTGTCAACTCTACCATGCACACTCGGTGCGACAGATCCTTTTCCCTCCAAGGTGGATTAGCGCTGAGAACTAAAGAACTGTTAAGCTCTGTATTTAGCCATATATCACCCATGGATGCGAGAAGTTAGAGTTTTTGAAACAACATTTTACTGACCGATGAGATAGCCACAGAAGAAACGCACATGCCCTGAGTGTTTAACTCAATGAATTCCCACAAAGATATACTCTTAGTTTCTTTAGAACAACTTATGTTGAGTTTGAGACTTAATGATTATTTGCCATGCATGGGCTGTTTGATGTGACGGCTCTGATGTTCCTGCCTTTAGTGGAAAGCAGCGCCCAGGTGATTGTTCCGTGTCCTTGTGCCCAGGTGCTCAGCTTCCCCCGCAGGGCTCCTAATGATCGAGTGTGAGCCGCCTCGCCTCGGCAGTCCTAGAGGGCCTGGCGTCCAGGTTGTAAAGCATGTTAAGGTAGCAGGTGATGTGCCACAGCCTGTGTTTGTTTTCTGAGATGCTCACTGTTCCTCTTTGCCATTGTGATTTCTAGACCTGGTCGGCGGGTGCAATCTTCTCCAGACTCAAGTCCTACTCCTTCCCAAAGTCGGGCCACAGAAAGGTGCTAAAGCCTCCCCTGCCTGCCACACCCCCCCACGCCCCACCCTGGGCTACGTGGTAGGACTGAGCTGCCTGCATCCCGCCCTCCGTCTTCCCTTTGTGTGCGCACTCTGACCCTCCCACTGCTCTGGTCCTGCATCTCTCTGCCGTGGGAAGCCCTCATGGGCAGCCCTCCTGCGCACGTGCTGTGCTTTTTATGTGGGCCCTGGGTGTTTTGCTGCAAAGCTCATCATTGTGCGGGTGTAGTCCCTGCTAATGTGTGTGCTTAGAAGTCACTTTGGTCTGCATGACAGGCGGGACCTCACTCTCACGTGGGACAATCTTGTCTACTTTTGAATTGCCAGAATTCTGTGTCACGGTGTTTTGGTAACTGGTGGTACAAGTCGCATGTAGATGGGAGGGAGACCAAGGTTTCATGAGTTCTGCTCAGTGAGGTTCCTAAGCTTGTTTTGTTTAGAGATACCAAGATCCTCAACAGCTTCGTTGTGGCTGTAAAATTCCAACATCAAACTTTATAACATGTATAAAGATGGAACGGAACTGAAGAATTAGAAACACCAGTTTTGTTTGAGGCAGTAAGATTAACATCTAATGCATTTTTATATTTTGCTATATGATTGATTGTGAGGGACACAAAAAAGTTCTATTTAATAATTATTTATAATGAGTCACCTCCCTCAAAATCCATATATCAAGTATTGGATTGCTTTTCTTCCCCCTTCTGATTTTATTACTGGGGATATAAAATTGATTCTTTTAACAATTCCTTCCATTTGCATAACAGTTGGGATTTTTCCAAAAATTTGAGCCCATATCATTGGGCACCAACTCGTGAAACAGATTGCCTGAAATATGTAAGAGAAGCAGAAATGTAGAAAATAAATAAGAGCATAAAAGCCCCGAGATTTTATTCAGTGAAAGTTTTCCAAGTTGGCAGTCACACTGGCAGCATTCTCAGCCTCATTGACCATAGAACATAGACCACCCAGAAGTGAGTGTAAGGCAGTGTTAGAGGCGCAAGTTTTGTGGTGACCCTGAGTGGAATAACTGTATTTTTACGTCCCATTCCTCGTCACTGGGGATCTGCCCACAGCAGTGTCAGTGTGGGCGGGGCATCACTTTCGAGGGTGACAGTGAGGGCTGCCTCTGCAGGGGAGGAGGGGGGCGCATGTTCAGAGCTGGGGGCCTGGTTGTCAAGGTGACACATTGTCCATATCAGTGCTCCTTTGCTCTACAACTTGGTGTTTGTTTCAAGATCAGGGCCAGGAGGTGGTGGAGGCTTTGGCCTGAACAAGGTCAACATTCCCTGTGATCCAAGGCAAACTCTCTGCAGCTGCCACCTGCCGCCCATCTGCCCTGGGCCCTGTCAGTGTCCGTCCCTTCTCCCTAGAGGGTGCTCCACTCAGTTGCCCATTTGGCTTCTCACAGGGCTGTGGTCCTGCGGGAAATGAGTCAGATAGTGACCCACCAACTGGGGTGACTCAGAACATATTCTGATTTAGGTTGCTTTTTGGTTATGAATCGCCTTTCTGAGATTAGGATCACAAAATCAGTTCACATTGGTGACTTCCCACCATGGTGTGACAGTCAAACCCAAGAGCCCAGTGTTCTTAATCCAATGCTACTTTTGACAAAGCTTCATAGAGTGACTCAGGACAGGACACATGGCAGTCCAGCATCCCATCAACATTTACATTTATCTTAGTTGTGGAAAAGCGTTCCAGAATTTCAAATTAAAATTCTTTTTTTTTTTAATGTTTTATTCCAACACATACAGTGGTCACTGGAATATTTTAAGACATGTCAGTACACAATTCATTAGGGTTTATCTAAGAGAGAGACAGAAGGGGAAGAAGTTTCCAAGTCATTCTTTTTTTTTTTTTTTTAATTTATTTTATTTTTATTTTATTCATTTTAGAGAGGAGACACAGAGTGAGAGAGAGAGAGAGAGAAAGAGAGAAAGGGGGGAGGAGCTGAAAGCATCAACTCCCATATGTGCCTTGACCAGACCAGTGCAGGGTTTTGAACTGGCTACCTCAGTGTTCCCAGGTCAACGCTTTATCCACTGCGCCACCACAGGTCAGGCCCAAGTCATTCTTGTTTGGTAATCCAAAGCAGCAGGCAGGCCCTGGAGAAATGTGTTTTTATATCATTATAGAAAGCAAGATTTAATGTCATTGCTGCTAGGGTACAGGGAGATTCATTATGAAGGTCAGGTATCTACCTTCGTGGACCTGAAGGAAACCTGGTATTATCCCATACCCTGGCCAAGGGGTGTCTGTCCTCGGTGGTGGGACCTTGTTCCCCTTTGAGACCATGGTCACTCCACCAGAGACCAGAGACATGTCAGTTCATGAAAGCCAGTATTTCTGACACCTGGTTCTCCTGTCATAGTAACTGACAAGTACATCTTTATCTTCATTACTGTTATTACCTGATTCAAAAATGACTTCTCAAACATAGGCACTCAGTGAATACTTGTTAAATCCATTTTCTGCTTGCCTTCAATCCTGGTGAAAAAAAAGAAAAGAAATCAAGGGTTATAATTTATAACCTAACCTAATTTTTATGCTGTTATTGTGGAGTGGCCTGTTCAGACCAGAATTTATAACACTTAAAAAAAAAATCACAGATTGTTCTTTGCAGGGAAGAAGGTTACCATAGCTAGCAACATCTAGTGGTGTCCTGCCAGTTTTGAATATCAGCAATAATTGGGGGAAAAAGCAATTGTCAACATTCATTTATACCTTGTTCTCTAAGCAGAAAGGGCAAATGCATCATTAAATACTAAGCAGGTGGGGTAATGACCAGAGCTATAGTGAACCAACAATATGCTATTTGTTAAATTAAAATTTCATTAAATGCTAATCAGTACAGTCATCATTTACCATCATGCCTTAGACCTCACTCTTTACAGAGTCCTCCAATCCTCCTTTTCCCCAGGCATCTGATTCCAAAAGGCTTTTACTGTGGCTGCTGTTCTGCCGACTGGTGTAGGCATCCCTCACTTCAGAAAAGATGAAACCTGCTTTCTGTATCTGCTTCTTCGCCATGCGGTGCCCACTGCCCTTCTAACTGACACCACAGTAACTTCCTTTTTCTTTCAAACAATGTCTTCTCAAGGATAGCGCCACCCTCTGTCCTGCTGTGGGCAGGAGGGCGAGGAGTCCTGGCTGGGACCATGTGGCGGTCTGTGCGGGCAGCACTGAGCTGCAGCTCTGGGCCACATAGGTGTAATAGTGGCCCCACCTGCTAGAGGTGACCCTCATCCCATTTCCTATCTAGAGTGCAGACATCGGTGAACACCACACCACCAACCCGAGTACGCATTACTCTGTCCAGGGCTGTACATTTGCTGCGTCCGTCACTAATTCTGACATAGTCCTGATGCCCGAAGGCATACGTTTCTGTATTTCTTTATACTCCACCTCTGTTTCAAAGTTCTCCACAGGAGTCATATGAAAGATAATTGCATTCTGGCTTAATTTTAACAACTTTTATGAAAGCAAGATTTAATATCCCCTGCCCTGGGGGACATTTGGTCCAGGGGAAGAGGCTGCAGCCCCGGAGTGTGATCTGGAGTGGGCAGAGGGCAGAGAGGATGGCAGTGAAGAGAAGGGATGCCAGGGGCTCTTTGTGTCCTGCTGCCTTGGAAGTTTTGTCTTTGGGTCTCATAACTTTCCGAACTGCAGGGAAAATCAGAGAAGTTGGAATGGCAGAATGTGAACAAAAAAGAGAGCTTTTTTTAAAATAGGCAAACTAGCTCTATCTTGGTGTTTGATTTCAGGAGGGAATTGAGCGGGGGGTGTTGTGGGGGGAACAGTGAGCCTTGGGAATGAGCTCCTGTCTGCTAGGACAGTTCTGCTGAGATGGAGTAATTATTTTATACATGAGACATGACGTCCTGGCCCACCTAAGAGTCCTGTAGTCATAGGAACTTTTCTAGAAGAGACAGATTGTCCTTTGGCATTGTCCACACCTGTTGCCCTCTGTTAGTATAGAGACTTGAGAGAGCACTCATGTTTAATCACGTGCGTGTACACCACACATCTCCCAGCTTCATCCGTCCATCTTGCGTCTGCTTGACACATTGTTAACAAGCCCAACCATGGGCATCGCAGAGCAGGAGCACAGCGAGTGAATCACAGACACATCATGGCTACTTCTGTGAACAGTTGGGTAGGACTGCTGGGGCAGTCAGGAGAAAATGGATCCCATGACATCCTGTTGGCACATAAAAGCAGGTGTCCTTTGGCCACGTCGGACAGGCCTCTGTCACTGTGAGCAGTGGCTCTGTAGCACAAGGCAGACCATGTGAAGAAGGAAGTCAGGTTTAGGGGACCAGTGGCCACGTATGGCTGTGGCACATGGTGACCTCATTGTTGTGTTCTGCTCCCGAGGTTGTGCAGCCTGGAAGGCAGCGAATGTATGCAACTAAGCTTGATGTCTCTGTTTCTCTAAATTTCTGCCATATCTGGTGGTATCTCATTTCTTCATGGCCAGTGCTTGGGTACTGATAAGGTCAGTGAAAATATAAAATTTCTATTAAACTCACACCAAAAAAAAAAAAAAGAAAAGAAAGAAAGAAAAAAATGGTTTGAACTGTGGTTTTTCCATGAGCCAAATTGAGTAGCAATCCCCTTGTTTAAGTTGGAGTGAAGGTGAGTCAGGAAGAACTCAAGATAGCGACTTTCGAAGGGGAAAGCTATAAGAATATCAGAATTAGAGTTGCCCCCATTATCTCATGATGCAAATTGATGTAAGTCAAATGAATATCAGGGAAGGTGGCCATTAATCACAGTCTTCAGAGCTTTGCCACCACGTGCTTCAGTAACCTGCTCTGGATACGAGGCGCAGTGACCTTCTCCAGGTGAGCAAGAGGCTTCCACCTCACGGAGTCCATGATGACAGCGACGATGACGTTGGAGGTGATGTTCGCTGTCTAGTGCCACCCTCCAGCATCACCCAGATGCTGCTAGGTCTCCACAGAAGCTAGGGACAGAGCCGACACTCGGGCTGCACAGACACTCTGGAGTTAGGGAGCGGGTGGGACAGCTGGTGGCCATTTAGTATTTGTGTTTAAAGGACTTCCATATTGTATAATTGAAGAGGAAGAGTTGAAGGAAAATGAGTCCCAGGGGACAGGAAAAACCTGCAGCATCTTCTGGGGCGTGCAACTAGGACTTGAAAAGGCTGTAAGTAGGGAGGGAGCTCTGCCTGGACAGGATGCTGGCGTCTCTCACGGCAACCTCTAGGGCCCGTGCAGAGCAGACCTCAGGAGCTACAGGATCATGAGCTGTAGTTAGCCCTCACGGGATCTAAGCAGTTGCCTGAAGAATGAGATAAGCCACATTGTTTTTTGGTGTTTTTGTTCCTATTTTCTTCCTTGTTCTTCCCTTTGTCTGCTCTGCATAAGTTAAATGCGATTATTTGAAAATCAAAGTAATTACACAGATCAGCTCAGCAGAGCATAAATGAAGAAAGGTGACATGTTGCTTGTGTGCTTCAGGTCTCCTCCTCTCCAGGAACCCGGCCGGAGAGCTCCGTGACCTTTAACCCCTATGAGCCAGAGCATGGGCCCTGGGGTGTTGAAAGAGGTGAGATTCCCTTTGTCCTCGACACTTACTGTGGGTGTTGGGGGTTTGGCACACAGCCTCCCTCACAGTGGATCAGCTGCACATGTTCCTCAAAGTGGCTGCTTCTGAACGTACCGTCTCTCGTGCTATCACTACCCCGAGATCATACTTCTGAGGTCGTGTTCTTGGAAGTATATTTGTGTCCATGAATATGTTTCAACAGACACAGTAATGGGTGGCTGGCAGAACCCCAGTGGATGTCCGAGCTGTTGGAATAGCAGACCTGTTGAGGAAATTGTGGTGGCTGTGTGGGGCCACTGGAGGGTGCAGCCCCGGGGGTCACCCTCCGTGACCTCAGTAGTCCTCTCCCTAATTTATCAGAAACAGGCCTCTGGGTGACCTTCTTGGGTTCTCGGTAACCCCAGGTCATTTTGGATTGGCGAACTTGGTCTGTTCATTGCTACAAAAACCACGCCAAAATGTAGTAGCTTAACACAACAATTTAATCTATATCTCCTTTAATTGTCTGGCACAGGTCAGGAATTTGGGCAAGGCTTAGTTGGGTGGTTTTGGTCCAGGGCCTCTGGAAGTCAGATTGGGCCAGTGGGGGTGGAGCCCATGTGGAGGCAGGGGGCTAGGGGCTAGCCAGCATTTATCTGTCCTCACTTAGTCTTGAGGCCTCTCAGACTGGTCCTTCCATACAACTCAGGCTGTCTCATGGCATAGAAGGTGTCAGGCAGTTGGATACCTTGCATGACGTCTGAAATTTCAATAGCCAGGTTTCTAGCAAATAGCCCTTTATAACCTCTCCTGAGTATGTCATAAGCCTGACTTCTGATAGACTCTGTCAGTTGACACCATTACAAAAGCCACTGAGTGAGGTGACATAGACTGCACCTCTGTTTGGAAGGAGGGTCAACATTTTCAAACATAGGGAAAGTCACCATAGTCCCTGAAGAGGGCCCTATTCGTCTTTGCCTCCGGCATGAAAGACACTCTCTTAATAAACACTAACACGAAAAGAAGGGTTAAATACAATGGCATGAGGGACTTTTCGCTGTCTCTGTACAACTGGGTAAGACCATGCCGTGAGTACTCACTGGCACCATAACCACCCAGTTTGACCAAGGTCTTGAGCAGGAAGCCGTGACCACACAGGGTTTAAGGGTGGCAGACGATGGGCTCTGCACAGAGGGATCCAGGCCCAAGCCTGTGTGTTTCTTGACTGCAGAAGCCCAGAGGGAGGCCTTGCCCATGGACACAGAAGTGTACGAAAGTCCCTACGCGGACCCTGAGGAGATCAGGCCCAAGGAGGTCTACCTGGACCGGAACTTGCTGACCCTGGAGGAGAAAGAACTGGGCTCTGGTAACTTTGGCACCGTGAAGAAGGGCTACTACCAGATGAAAAAGTAAGTCAGCGCTTTTCACTGTCCCACTACACCCGTTCTCATGTGAGCTTACACTCTAGGAACAACTGCATATGCTGCGTATGCAGGTGTTATGTCCTTTTAATCCTGGACACAGAATGTAACCTGCTGTAGCTTAATCTTTTCTATTTTTATTAACAGCGTAACTATTGTTCATTTCTGGCACAATTACCACCATGGCATTCATTATGTATATTAAGTATGCATCTAATAATTATATATGTTAGTTTGGACATAGTATATGTGCCTTGTAGAGAACTAGAAAATAGAAAACAAGCAAAACATAAGAATATAAAAATGTTGTATTTGGCCTGACCAGGCGGTGGGGCAGTGGATAGAGCATCAATCTGGGATGCTGAGGACCCAAGTTCGAAACCTCAAGGTCCGCTGGCTTGAGTGCTTGCTCACAAGCTTGAGCGCCGGGTTGCTGACTTGAGCATGGCATCATAAACATGACCCCATGGTCGCTGGTTTGAGCCCAAGGTCACTGGCTTGAGCAAGGAGTCACTGGTTCAGCTGTAGCCCCCCCCCCCCCAGTTAAGGCACATATGAGAAAACAATCAGTGAACAACTACGATGCCAGAACAAAGATTTGATGCTTCTCATCACTCTCCCTTTCTGGCTGTCTGTCCCTATCTGTCCCTCTCTTTGTCTCTCCATCTCTATCTCTCTCCCTTAAATAAATAAATAAAAATAAAAATGTCATATTTGTATCACCCAAATACCACTATTTGGTAACTAGCTTTAAGTTTCTGTGTATAGATATATGTAGGATATTTATAGGCACACACATACACATATATATTATTTCATTAAAATGCAGTCATTCAGTAACAGTCTTGTCTCTTTATTTTTCTTTGATTTTTTTAAACATTGTGTTGTGTCTCATTTCTCTTACCCAGAAAATTCCTAATTCCAGATATAGTTAGTATAATTATTTATTTGCCTTCTCCTATAATTTCAAATGACAGTACATATTATGCAACAATTAGAATTGCTAAACTACTGAAGTCTTTTTGTAGTTTATTTGGTCTTTAGAAGACAACCCACATAGTGTTCAGTAAAATTGCTGGTTTCTAAAGTGCCTTGAAACAGGCCCCTCGCAATGAATATGAATCAGAATGTTACTGATATGAATAGTTTTGTTGTTAGGTGCTATTTTAAATTTAAGGAATTTTTGTAAATTATTTTGAGTAGGTAATTTACATGAACACAGATAAAAGTAGGCACGGAAAGTCTTGCTTTTAATCCCGCTCCATCAGTGTGTTTGTGTATATGTGTGTGTGTTAACTATATATGTGTATATTTTGAAAAATATTCTTATTGTAAAATAATATTCTTATTTTGAAATATATGTACACCACAGTAATTTTGTAAAATGGGCTTAAATTATTCTGTATCAAGGTATACATATTCACAACTAGTTTGTGATAGTTAAATTTCTGGCTTAATTATATATGTAAATTAACATAGACATGATTATAGGTACGTAAATTCAACTAGAGGGTATGGGGACAGGAAAGGCCCGACGGGTAGGTCAGTTTGGGGCACAGTGAGGTCTTTACAGTATTGAGTCTTCCACCATAGACACAACCCAACTCTCCATTTGCTTAAGTCATCTTATATTTCTCTCATCAGAGTTAGTTTTGTGTGGAGGTCTCGCACAACTGTTTTTTTTGGATTTGTTTGTGAGTAGTTAGTACTTTTGATGTTTATGTGTACGGTATAATTTTTTAAAATTTATTTGCTTATCCTTGGCGTTGGGTGAGTGTGGAACTGGGGCTGGTTTTGCCTGTTGACCTGGAACCCAGAAACCTTGCTGAATTCACCTATTTCTCCCTTATTATTTTTCTAGCAGTTTCCCTGTGTAGTCTTTGACCCAGAAATGTGTCATCTATGAATAATGACAGTTTTATGTCATTTTTTTACATCCTTATGCATGTTATGTTTTTTTCTTGCGTTATTGTATTAGCCGGGAACTGTGGTTCCAAAGTAGGATACAAGTGGCCGTCGCCTCCCCCGCTCATTCCCGATTCCGGGGGAAACTTTCAGTATTTCCCCATTAGGGGTGTAGCTGCTCTTACCAGATTAGTAATTTTCTGACAGATTTGTTTTCAGTTATGCATTGTGTATTGCATTTGACTGAATCCTTTTTTCCCCTGCTAGGATAAACACATGGTTTTTCTCCTTTATTGCGAAATGTGGTAAATTACACAGTGGTTGATTTTTAAATATTAGACCCACCTTGCATTCCTGGAACAACCTCACCCTGTTCATGAATTACAAATTCATAATATCTTTTTCATACTTCGCTGAACTTTCTATTATTTCTCGTAGAATGTTTGCATCTATATTCATGAGGGATACCAGTAAATTATTTTCTTGTCATTTCCTTGTCTGGTTTTAGCATCAGGGTCATGCTGGTCTTACAGAAATGAGCTGGGATATTTCTCCTCTCTGTCCTGCAGGATGCCGTGGTGTTTTTCTTTAAACATTGGGAAGAATCAAGAGGTTTTTGCTTATTAATTTTGACCCCTCCCCCACTTCACACCATTCATAAAACCTGTCCAGGTGGATGGTTGACTGAAATGTGAAGGTCAAACAAACTATCTGCAGATAGCATAGGACAGTAGTTTCATGATCTTGGGAGGAGGATGAGGGGCTCTTGGTTGCCGGTGGTATCTGGGCCTCCATCCTTGTGTCCAGTGTGCAGACACTCGTTGAATTCCACGCTGGGGTCATCCATGCTTGTCTGAATGTGTGTCGGACTTACCCTCCTCTTCTCTTACTTTTCCTGTGTTGTTGGACAGTTCTTCCTTCATGCTCCCAGTCCAGCAGAAGAGGCATGCCCCTGCATTTGTGGGAATCGCATCACAGAGAGAGGCACTTTTCCAAACCATGCATAGTGATGTTCCATTCATTTATGTGAGCCCTGCTCTATCAGGGTGTATTCAAGAGTTCCAACAGGAGCAGCGTGATGTATTTTATTAGAAAATAAGAAATAATTAATTTGTTTTTGAAAACTTGCTTGAAACGAACAGAGCTGAATTTACCAGTGTGTTGTCAATGACAAGTTTTACAACAGCACATGCTGCTGACTTTCTGCATCTGGAATGAAAGTAACATTGTAGTCACACATGTTACACATAATCCAAGATGGTAAATCTCAGAGCATTATGGGAACCCATGGATGTCATAGTTTGTAAGGTCTGTTTGAAAGTTATTTAAGTATCCTGTTATAATCGGGCATTCTAATTGGCTGGGACATTCTTTAGCACCACCCCTACCCCCATGAGTTTTAATAGATGTTAACCATGTCTACAAATAACTGCTATACAACGGCAGAATGTTGTTGGAAAACTAGTCACGTATAGTGTGGCTTCTTAAGATGCATCTCCATTCTGCTGTTGTCATTGCTATGACCCTGTTTCTAGAAGGCATGTGTGTAGAAGTGAGAGCCACTTTGAGGAGTTTTTTGTGCTTTCTTTCGCAGAGTGGTGAAAACCGTGGCTGTGAAGATCCTGAAGAATGAGGCCAATGACCCAGCCCTGAAGGACGAGCTGCTTGCGGAAGCCAACGTCATGCAGCAGCTCGACAACCCTTACATCGTGCGCATGATCGGGATCTGCGAAGCCGAGTCCTGGATGCTGGTTATGGAGATGGCAGAACTCGGTCCGCTCAATAAATATTTACAGCAGAACAGGTATTTTTAGAAACCCCAGAAGTTTATACTGTGAGGGCCAGGGCCCAGCTGCAGACACACATAGTTTCTTTGGAAGCCTCTCTCCTCCCATGTCTTGCAGGGAGCTTGAGAGGAGGGGAGGTAGTTATCGTCTTCGGATCAAGTATTCCTTTAGCTTTTTGTGTGTAAAAAGCCCCTATAATACCACAATTTGCTTTTCATTTTCCTTGGCTCACTCTGTGTTGGTCCAGTGATAGAATCAGTGTTAGAATACTTTGGCAGTCAGTATTGTCTCACAAGGAAAAAACCATTGTGTTCATAGGAAATATTAAATAAACATGTCCTGAGGGATGATGGTGATGCCTCACCTGTCTGGTCAACATCTCCACTGCCAGTAACCGTTACTCCTGAAAACCTCTGCTGCTGTGCTCTCACCTACCCCCCCCGCCCCCCCCCCCCGCGGAGATGGAAGAACTCACGTGAAATACTCGTACAAATAGTTATTTGCCCCATTCTGTTTGTACTTTACTTAGATTGTGTCTTTATTCTCCATAGAAAGAAGGTGTTACCCCTACTTTACAGTTAATAAAACTGAGACTTGGGGTTGGTTTTAGTTTTCTGTCTGATACTAGAATGAGGATTCCAGATGAAGTCCAGCTCTCCTTGAGTGGGATGTCACTGCCCTACTGAACCCTTCCTCGCATAATTCAAAGCAAGCCTGGGAAATTGTGCCAGTGGAACACTGGGGGAATGGTGTTCACTTTGAACAGCTATAGGTTAAGGAGGTTATTTGTTGCCGCTCATGATTATTTCTAAAGGAGAATAGGAAATGAGAGGACTGACCCTGTGTCCGTGTGGGGAGCACAGTTGGTTGTTCTGAAATGGATAACTATCCACTATCACTAATGACACACTTGACTTTCAGGCACGTCAAGGACAAGAACATCATAGAGCTGGTTCATCAGGTTTCTATGGGAATGAAGTATTTGGAGGACAGCAATTTTGTGCACAGGGATCTGGCTGCAAGAAATGTGTTGCTGGTCACTCAACACTACGCCAAGATCAGTGATTTTGGACTTTCCAAAGCGCTCCGTGCTGATGAAAACTACTACAAGGTAGGGAAACCTAGCCAGTGTGCAAGGTGGCAGTAGTAAAATCACAACTGCAAATGCACCTCTTTTATATTTTATTATGGTGGGGTTTCAAGAAGCATTTTCCCTACCAAAAATTAACTATGTAAAAAATGTTCTCCTTAAGCATTGATTCTGTTGTTAAAAAATAGAAATACTCTTAATATCTTACAACTTGAGATTTACTCAGAATAGTATCTTCCAAACTGTGTTCCTCGGAACAACAGGCAATCAACGATTAAGTATCAGAAATGGAGATTAAGAAAACAATCCCACTGACGGTTGCATCCAAAGGAATGAAATATATGGGATAAACCTCACCAAGGAGGTGAGATGTTACCTCAGAGCTGTCTGAGTGCCCGTTACCAAAGTCAGGCAATAAGTGTTGGCGAGGCTGTGGGGAAGAAGGAACCCTCGTGCCTTCTTGGTGGGAATGCAGGTTGGTGCAGCCCCTCTGTAGCTCCTCTGTGTGGAGCTTCCTCCAAAACTTGAGTGTAGAGTTACCATAAAATCTAGCAATCCCACCTCTGCATATTTTTCTGAAGGAAGTAAAATCACTATCTGAGAGATCTATACATTCCATGTTCATTACAGCATTATTTACAATGGCTAAGATTTGGAAAAAACCAAAATGTCTATCATCGGCTAAGTGGATAAAGAAAATGTACACACACGCACACACACTATTCAACTGTTATACAGAAGGAAATGCTGCCATTTGCAGCAACATAGTTGAAGCTTGACAGTGTTATACTGAGTGAGATAAGTCAGAGAGGAAAAGACAAAATATTCTATCATCTCACCTATATGTGGAAACCAAAACAACTGAACACAGAGAGTAGCTCATGTGGGAGGGAAATGGGTGAAGGTGGTCAAAGGGTAGAGACTTTCAGCCATAAGTGAACTAGTTCTGGGCATCTCATGTACAGCATGGTGACTAGAGTTAGCAATATTGTGTGATTTACTTGGAACTGGCTAAGTGAGTAGATATTAAATGTTTCCATCATAACAAAAACAACAGTGATAATTGTGTCAGGCAAAGCTAATTGTGTTAGCTAATGTTGTAACTGGCTCACAATATACTTGTGCGTCAAATTATCCTATTGTACAAAAAGCTAAAAGCCACATTGGAACCTGCAGAAAGAGACTGAACACTCAGAAGAGATGGTGCCATGGAGGATGTTTCTTGAGAAAACAAAGCAGAATAAGGCCCTGGCTGGTTGGCTCAGTGGTAGAGCATCGGCCCAGTGTGTGGAAGTCCCAGGTTTGATTCCCAGTCATGCCACACAGGAGAGGCACCCATCTGCATCTCCACCCCTCCTCCTCTCGCTTCTCTCTCTCTCTCTTCCCCTCCTGCAGCCATGGCTCGGTTGGAGTGAGTTGGCCCTTGGCACTAAGGATGGCTCCATGGCCTCCACCTCGGAGCTAAGAAGAGCTCGGTTGCTGAGCAACAGAACAACAGCCCCAGATGGGCAGAGCATTACCCCCAGTGGGTTTGCCTGGTGGATCCTGGTCAAGGCACATGAGGGAGTCTGTCTCTACTCCCCCTTCTCTCACTGAATTTAAAATAAAAAGCAGAATGAGATGGAAAACAATAGAAAGTGGAACAGGTTAAAGAGAAATGATAGCAATGGAAACACATGAGCCTGACCCCCAGAGACCTGGGCTTGGCAGCCAAAACTGCACAGTGCTAAGGCTGCAAACACTGGAGCCCTGTGATACAGCAGCTCCTCCTGAGGGCCCAACACATGGGGAAAGCAAGGCACACCTCCTTTAAGCCATTTCATAGATACTGTATCTTTTTCAAACTGAAGATTTGTGGCAACACTGTGCATGCAAGTCTGCCGGCACCACTGTTGCAGCAGCATTTGCTCACTTTGTGTGTCTGTGTCACATATTGGTAATTCTTGAAATATTTCAGACTTTTTTTGTTATTATTGTCTTTTTTATGTGCATCTGATCTGTGCTCAGTGATGATTGATGTTACTATTACAATTGCTTCAGAGCATCATGAACTGCGCCCCTATGAGAAAGCAAACTTAACAAATGTTGTGTGTGTTCTGATTGCTCCAATGACCAGCCTTCCCCTCTTGCTCTCCTCCTCTGAGGCTCTGTCTACTCCTTGAGACACAATAATATTGAAATTAGACCAGTCATTAACCTTGCAATGGCCACTATAACTGACATAGATAGTGAGTCCTCTGATGGGTCAAGACTAAGTAAGTTGAAAACCTTCTGGAAAGAGTTCACCATTCTAGATGCCACTGAGAGCATCTGTGATTCATGGGAAGAGGTGAAACTATCAACATCAATAGGAGTTTGGAAGAAGTTGACTGGATGATTTTGAGAGGTTCGAGGCTTCAGTAAAGGGAGGAACTGCAGGTGTGGTGGAAACAGCAAGAGAACTGTGCAGAATGAGCAGCGGAGCCTGAAGTTGTGGCTGACTTGCTGCAATCTGTGATACCACGTTTAGGGAAGACGAGTTGTGTCACATGGGTGAGCAGAGAAAGTTGTTCCCTGAGATGGAGCTGACTCCTTGTGAAGGTGCCGTGAAGACTGTTGCAGTGATGACAAAGGATCTAGAAGGTGGCTTAGACTTAGCTGATACAGCAGGGCAGAGTTTGAGAGAACTGCCTCTGATTCTGAGAGTTCTGCTGTGGGCCAGATGCTATCCCCCAGCATCCTGTGCTA
Organism: Rhynchonycteris naso; assembly: GCA_037038555.1. Lineage (NCBI taxonomy): Eukaryota > Metazoa > Chordata > Mammalia > Chiroptera > Emballonuridae > Rhynchonycteris > Rhynchonycteris naso. Next base: position 95,024,411 of record CM072996.1, on the reverse strand, counting down.
CGGAGAAACCATCCGTGAGAGGAAAAGTTGATCAATACACTGAACTTTGTGGTTCTTATTTTAAGAAATTGCCAGAGATCCCCACAACCGTTACCAACCTGTTCTGTCAGCAGTCATCAACATTGATATACGACCCTCCACCAGCAAGGATGGCTTGCTGAGGCCCCAGATGATGGCTAGTATTTTTTAGCAATAAAGCATTTTTAATTAGGGTACGTACATTATTCTTTTAAACTTAATGCTATTGCACACCTAATAGACTACAGTGTGGTGTAAATATAACTTTTATTTGCACTGCAAGACCAAAAAATTCATGTGACTCACTTTATTGGGAGGGGGGGTTTGCTCTGGAGCCAAACTCTCAGTATCTTTGAGGTCTACCTTCACTCACTGGTGGCCATGTTCATTCTGGCATGATGAGTATTTAGCAAAAGTTGGGAAACTACCAAACGGCCTTTCAGTAGGAGGCTGGTTAAGTTAGTTGTAGATTTATAGAAAGCATACCGTTAACTCTTCTAAAATTGACTTTCTTACAGGTCCTGACATAGAACTATATCTAAGATACATGGTTAAGTAGAAAAATTAAAAAGTAAAGTGCACAAAGAGTATGTCTCTAGCTTTTTTATTCCCCCAAAAGTATCTATTCCCTATTTGTATTTGTATATGTATTTTCCTGGGAGGATCCAAGAAAACCTATCAAACGTGGTTGTCTTGTTAGAGGAGAATTTAGAGTTGGTGCTGGACAGAGACTGACCTTTCTTCATATTTAAGATTTGTCAAAGGTTTATCTTTTTATTAATTCAAAATTCAGAAGAAACTTAAAATAACACACATGACTAGATTGGTCATAACTGGTGAAATCAAAGTAAAAACAAAATAATGCATAACATGAATGAGACAGAGGTATAATCGGTCTGCCACCCAGAGAACTGCCATGGCATCTCAGGTTGATGTCCCCAAGTTGCCCCCTCCTAACTCATCTTCAGGCAAATCACCTCCTTCCCTCTGCCCTGGGCGACTTCACCCAGCTCAGAGTGACATCCCAGGAGGCAGCAAGGATCCCCCACCACACTGAACCCCAAACCCCCACGGAAAGGATTTTTTGGTAGGCACAATTTTTATCTCTTTACTAACATTGTTTTTAATTAAAGAGTTCATACTCATTTAAAATGATGCTAGCAAACAGCCTACGCTAAAACGATTAGTGTTGGCTTAAAACTACAGGCAGGTACACTTAGAAAAAAAACGGCATTTCTTGGAGCACGACCGTGACGTAATATTCAGGCTTCACTCAAGCGTTGCCAACAGCAAGCTCCACGAAGCTGTGAGTGGCCAAAGGAAGAGTTGGGAGAAAATGACTAAAAGATACCATAAATTCTACCTGAATCATAAAAAGATGTATTTAAATCTTAACACTGTAAGATTGTAGGATTTAATCTTACGTTTAAGATTCAGGTGAAATACACATACACACACATACACACACACACACACACACACACACGGCATTTTGGGAGTCATGATTTTATTCTCTCTTTTTAATTGTGACAAAACAAACAGCGTCAATTTTACCCTCTTAACTATTTCCACGATTCCAGTTCAGCCGTGGTAAGTACCTTCTCATCGTTTACCACCAATCTCCAGGATTATTTCATTTTACCAGACGGAAACGATTAGACACTGACTCCCCATTCGTCCCTGTGCCCCCAGACCCTGCAGACCCCTACTCTGCTTTCAGTCTCTATGAATGGACGATGGTAGGGCCCTCAGATGACTAGAACCAAACCGTATTTGTCCTTTTGTGACTAGACTGGCTGATTTCACTCAGTGTAATGAAAGGTGGCCTCGGGGTTCATCGATGTTGTTGGATGTGTCAGAATCACCTTCCTCTGTAAGGCCGAAGGACACCCTGTTGTGTGGGGAGATCCCATTTTGTCTGTCCATTCATCTGTCAGGGGAAACGTGGGTGGCTCCCACCTCTTGGCATGTGTGAATAGTGCTGCTGGGAACGTGGGTGGATACTTGTTCATGGCAACTCTCCGTTTGCACTGCTTGCAGGCCCAGACCCACGGGAAGTGGCCGGTGAAGTGGTATGCACCGGAGTCTATCAACTACTACAAGTTCTCCAGCAAGAGTGACGTGTGGAGCTTTGGGGTGTTGATGTGGGAAGCATTCTCCTATGGGCAGAAGCCGTACCGGGTTAGCCTCCCATCCTATGTTCTAATCATGCAGCCATCAGAACAGAGCAGTATCAGCACAGGACCCAGAGAGTTGTAACCCGCTATCCCTCATGAGTCTTTAGCTACCTTTTGACAGTGTATCATTGATACGACCTCAGTTTCTTCTAAATGGCAAAAGAAGTATGCTAACTGGCAGTATGCCTTTTATTTCATTGCATATTACAAATGTAATAAATATGCATAAAATATACCAAAGTCAACATTAATTGAAGTTGAAATGATATGCTATGGCTATTTCCAGTATCATATTGGCAGCTCACTATATATATATAAATCAAAATACACATACGGAAAAGTACGCAAATGCTAGGATACAGCTTGATGAATCTTCACACATGGGACATACCCAATAACCCAGCCCCCAGATACAGAAACAGACAGCACCCCAAGTCCCCCTTTACCCCTGCATGCACACCTTCCCCCAAGGGTACCCTCATCTGACTTCTAGGTCATAGGCTAGGTGCTCTTGTTTCTGTATGTTCATATAATTGAAATTGCATGTTATATTTATTTTTGTTTCTTTGTGGGGGAGTGGGGTGTATATGTTGCCTGGTTTTGTTTTTCTACATGCTATGTGTAAGAAACTCAGGTGTATTCTGCATGTTTCAGGGCATGAAAGGCAGTGAAGTTTCCGCTATGTTGGAGAAAGGCGAGAGGATGGGGTGCCCTGCAGGGTGCCCGAGAGAGATGTATGACCTCATGAACCTGTGCTGGACGTATGAGTGAGTACCCGCCCCCACTGCCATGCTCACCGCTGCTGCAGGGGTGCACGCGTAGGTGGGCACTGAAGAAGCCTGAATTCTGTCTTTTCAGGAGGTGGGGGCACGCTCCCTTCCAAACAGACAGTGTAGGAGGTATCTTGCTTTCCAAATTGTGCGCTTATATTCTTCAGTCTACAAAACAAGTGCAGACAACTACTCTAATCCAGGATGTCAAAATTTTAATGCAGATAATATTGGCCCCAGGGAAAGGGAAGGGGTGAAATTAGAAAGACATTCCTGAGAGTCTGGGTGCCTTGTGACCATTTTTGGTGACAGAGGATGGCAGAGGTACTTAGAGGGAAATGGCTACTTCCCTGATTCCTGACCACCTTGCAGAATGAGGCATGACCACGGTGCTGGCTGCTCACAGACAAACTGGCTTGGGTAGCACTTCCTGAGAAGTGGACTCTGACCAGGGAGCAGGGCCCCCAGCATCTGCCCTGAGGACTGGAATGTATCCTGCCTGGAGCAAACACATCCATGGCATGGGGTGTTTGGGGCAGCCCAGCAGGCAAGGGAGGCCCAGCACACCTGGGAATCAGGGAAGCCCCTCACTGGGAATAGGGGCCTTCCTTGCCCGGGTTTAAAGCAGGCTGTGAGTACATGGTGGGGAGCTCCGAGCTGGGGTGCCTGTAGCTCTGACATTGCCGTGTCGAACTTGGCAGCACTCTGGTTCTGCAGTCAGGAGGAGCTCATATACTTGAAGTAGATTTAATACTTGGGAGATCAGTTTTGCTCTGAGATACAGCAGCTGGGGGTGTGGGAGCATCCTAAGGATGTGGGATATCACAGATGCTCTCAGGTACCACCTAGGATTCCGCCACAGCCCAGGAAGCCCTGTTCACCCACCATGGGCGGGTGGGTATGCAAGTCAAGGATCTCGTCATTGTCTAGAAGCAGCATGAGGTCAACACCAAAGGGAGAGGGCAGTTTGTTCAGTGACTGGTGCTCACCCGGTTCAGAGCAAGGCCCTTTGCAGACCAAAGGTGCCCCTCTGGGCCCTGGGGATATACCCAGCTATTTGTACTGAAGGGATATCAGAGTGTCAGCAGGAGAGAAAGGCTACAGCTAAATTTTAGGTGGGGAGGGTGTCCATTCTTTGAAGTCTTAACTAGTTTCTTACCGCCCTCCTTCCCCCTCACCCCCAGCTCCCAAACTAGAATCATTAGAATCATTGACAGGTGAGTCTCAGCCATTTTCAAAATGGAAATCAAAGAAAGGTCTGGGATAGAAATTGTGGTAGGGGTGGGGTCACAGAGGAAGCAGAAGACACATGACCCCTGAGTGATGCTACAGACCTTGATACAGACCTTGAACTTGCCACCTTGCACCTGCGCCGATTCTGGTTCCAGCTATCCCACTTTGTGGGGCCTCTGGCAAGCAGGTGGTGGGAGGCTGGGGGCACCTCTGAACCTCTCCATGGATCCTGGACAAGGCAGCCCACCCAGCTGTGCTTTGTAGCACTGGCTCCTATAACGCCTCTGGGCACAGCACAGGCTGCCCCGGTAGCAGGCACTGTGCCCCGGGTGCCCGGCCAGGTTCTGGGGCCTGGTGGGCTGTGAGGCGTCACTGGGAGCAGAACAGACCCCCAGGTCTGGAGGCGCATGAAGCCCTGGGAAGGGCGCACCCTCAGCTGTGAGAGCCCGTGAACATGTCTTGGCTCTCCAGTCCACCTATGGCTTCATTTGGAAAGCTTCGCTTCCTCTGAGAAAATGAACTTGAGCTCATTCTGAAACAAATGAAAAACAAACTAGAATTAAAATTGACGCTCAGGGAGATGGCTAAAGTTGGTGTTTTGTGTTGAATGTGAGTGCTGACATGTTTGTTTCTGTCCGTGGCTCTTTGTGGTAGACGGGGACCAGTGAGGGGTGCGAGGGAGGCAGGGCTGGGGATGGGTGTCAGGAGATGCGCCCAGCAGGGTGAACCATGGCGGGCGGCGGGTGATGCAGGCAAGACACACCTGCATTGGATCTCAGCGGGTGGGCATGGTGAACCTTGAATACTATTAGCCCTTGGCACGTTCTTCTTGTGATGGGATTCAGGACCAGATCTGCTCCCCGCCTGTGTCTTCATGCACACCCACAGCTCTTCATGCTGTTACTGCCAGGATGGCCCATGAGGGAGGACAGGAGGATACAGCTCTTGGTGTTCGTTGGAGTGGGAGCTGGGAAGAACATTCCTCTTTAGGACAACACTGTTTCCCGGGGAATTTCCTGCCGGGAGATTTCCGTCACTGTCCGAGAGAGGTTTGTAGGCAGTGATGTTTCTGCCATCTCTTCCAAGCCCAGCAATGCTTCCTGAACTCTATCTATGTAGTGAGCTCTATCTATGTAGTGAGCTCTATCTCTGTAGATATCTAGGAACTAGCAACAGGGCTGAAGCACCAATGGAGGAGAAACAGTAATGTGGTGGTCTGTCCCTAAAATTAGAATGACAACTCCTTATCCAACTTTGCTTCTTTTCCCAACAAGCTGTATGTCTGAAGGTTAAAGTTTTCTTGTAATGACCGGGAATGTTGGGGGCCAGTCAGGGAGAGACAGAGACCTTGTCTAAATATAAATAGTTAAATGATGTACAGTTGATTGAAAAAAAATGAAACATTTTTTGGTATGACCAACAAGGAGAGCTCTAAAGCATCAGGAGCTGGTCTGGCAACCTGGGGGGTTGACCTCAGCAAACCTCACAGAGCTCAGCCCCTGCCCCCAAAGAAGCCTGCACTTGAGGAAGAAGGCAGGTAGTAAACAATAAAAAATAAGTGCTTTCTATCATGTGTTCTTGGAAGGAGATGAGTCCAATGGCAATTCAAAGCTAGAGGGCACAGGGCCTGGAAGGGCACTATACATATGTGTGAGGACCTCCTGTGTTCAGGTAGTTATTCGCAGAAGGAAATGAAACAGTTGCCTGGGACATGGAACATGGGGAGTTTCCAGAACCTGGTGGATTCAGTGACACCAATACAAATGACCCATGTATAGTCTCGAACCTTTCCTCCATCGTAAATAGTCAGCCACCTTTACCCAGGTGCTTGATAGACTTTTAGGTGGGTAGGTGGGTAGAAAGATAGATAGATGAGAGGTAGATAAATAGAGAGATAGGTAGATGATGAATGGGTAGAAGGATGGATGGATGGATTAATCGATTGATAAATGATGTATGGATGATACATAGAAGATAGATGGAAGGAAAGAAGGAGAGAAGGTAGGAAGGAAGGAAGGGAGGGAGGGAGGGAGGGAGGGAGGGAGGAAAGATAAATGAACGAATGGATGAATGAATGGATAGAAAGATAGAGGATGGATAGATAGATGCATTAATTTATAGATGATGGATGGATGGATGGATAGATAGAAATTAAGTAGATAGATAGATAATAGGTGACCAGATTAATCAATCAATACATAATGGATGGATGGATGAATGGATGGATGGGTAGGATAGATAGATAATATATATATATATAAATTTAGAGAGAAAGACATATACATACATATATACCTTTAGATGTGTCACTGACACATCTATTGACCTTCCTCCATTTACTGCACTGTGAATAAACAGCAGATGGCCTGTCCCTCCTGGAGGTCACAGTTCTGGGCTGGGTGTTACTAAGCAAACATGAAACAAATTCACTCCCACATGAACATGGGATGGCACGTTGTGCTGGGTTCTGTAGAGCAAACGATGGAGAGCTCTGACTCATGAGCTCCATACTGGCCTCTTTCAGAAGGGGCTTTCCACCTGACAACAGCAGGACGGAGCTCGGGCACAGGAAATGAGAGGGGAACGGTGAGGGCACATGGGGAAGCATAGAAAAAGCCTTGTGGGCCGGGTTGGACAGAAGCAGCACACACACAGGACTCTCAGTCACCCCCTTCTGCCCATGGTCAGAGTCATCCTATGTTCCACATGGTAGTCTCATCCACAGAGTAAAGGAGAGTTTTCCTAGGACACCTGACCAGGTGTCTTGTCTTCTCTGAGGCCCAGTCTGTATTCCTGTTTCTCTGATTTAGTTGTCTTGGTGCTTAGCTCCTGGGCGAATGAAGCCCACAGAGCAAGATTCAGTCCTGTCCTTTGTGCGTTAGGGTCCCCGTAGTTGGAGCAGAATATTCTGTTTGACAAAGATGATGAGCTTGTGTTCTCACTGTGTGGACTCTCTTTCTGTGTTGACACAGTTTTCTATGGGTGTTTCTGCACCCCGAGGCTTGGACATCACATTCCCTCCTAGAACACAGCTTAGTGGCCGGCAACACGCCCCCCTGCCCCCACCAGGGAGGCCTAGGTCCCAGCTGTGACCATGGATGGCTGATATTTTCAAGCAGTTTTTGCTTTCTTTGAAAACCAGAGGTGCAACCATGGATACTAGGTTCTCGAGTAACATCGTTTTGTTTTAAGATTGATGAGATGCCTTAGGAACCTAACTCTTGCTTATATCAATTTTGTTTAGTTATATGTTGTTTCACTTAAAGTCACAGAACCTTTCCAGGGCTTAGTGTATTTTCATGCCCTTTAACAAAACAACCCATTTTGTTTCTTTAGAAACCACTCTTGCCTTTATATTGGTGAGTGATGCTCGGGCCTCATGCCCACTCCCTGACTGTTCTCTTGTTCCTGAGACTGAGCCTTATAAAACTGTCCCTGTAGGTCAAAAGTGTTGAAGGTGGACAGTTTGTACTTTAACCTCTAGTTCTGCTTCACTTACTGAGCCATTTTACCCACTTGCCATATAGCCAAAAATCCTGCAAGAATAAGAAAAATTATTTCTAAACAGGATAGACTCTTAGTATTTTAGGGAATGTTTGCTTCTAGTAGATTCTGTCCCATGCCTTCTTGTGAGAGAAAGCAGAGATGTCTGTAAAAAGCATGCTTAGAGATTACAGACCTCATCCCATAGTTTACCTACATCATTACCTCACCTGACAGGTGACGGAAAGGTAAGGTCTTGCTGTGTGAAGGTCTATAATACACCATGCCTTCATCTTTGCATCTGCTGTGACAGGTTTTGCATTTTAGTAAGAACCTGTATCAACAGCACATTTTCAGAAATCTAGAGCCATCCTGCTGGCGTGTGAGGAGGGGATGTTTAAACTGTGTCTATTTATTGTTCTCAGCAACGTTACAAGTCAAATGTCACAGGCATGTTGGCAGCACAGTGCCCAAGTTATTGCAGGCATTATCTGTTGTTGCTAGGTCGCAAGGAGACAGTCTCTGGGTTAAGGATCCAGACTTTAAGTGCAAAGCTTAAATGTGGCATGAGTCACATTGGGGTCTTGTTGAATGCAGATGGGGTTCTGCAGGTTCTGGGGTTGTCCTGACATTGTAGAACTTCTTTCTCACAGGTCACCCAGGGCTGGGGAGCAGGTACTGCTGTGAGCCGCAGGCACTGGAGGAAGACAGCAGGGGGCGCAGCCCTTTGCGCTTGATCTGCGGTGGCTCTAGCTAGGGTCTTGCTGTTTTCCCGGCATGATAACAGTAACGGGTGTCTTCCCTTTCCAGCGTGGAGAGCAGACCCGGATTCGCAGCGGTGGAGCTGCGGCTGCGCAATTACTACTATGATGTGGTGAACTAAGTCTCCTGAGCCTGTGCCCGGCCGCCTCTGAGCCGACCAGTCGTCCCAGGCAAACCTATGACAACACATGGATTTTGGGTCCCTGTCTCCCTTTCCCCATCGGGAGAGCCTCGTGGGGACACACCCATGACTGCAGTGCCCCAGAGCCTGTCCCGGAATACAACCTGCACAGAACAAACCCACCCGGAGGAGCAGGGGAGAAAGACAGACAACAGTGTCCCAGGGACTGTGGACTCCTCTGTGTTTCATGTCTGCATGGTTTCCATGGTGGCTGTTTGCAGGGATTGTTTCCAGATGTCCTTGCTGTCTTTCCAGTTCTCTGGCTCCTGGGCTGCATCTGAAACCTAGCAGCCTGGAGATGTGACCGTGTGGTATTAAGCACTCACTCGTCCCGCACTGTCGGCGTCCAGAGTGTGCAGGGGGTACCTGTGATTCCTACAGGCGAGAACAGGAGGGGAGAGGAGACAGGGATCGAGATCAAATCGGCCACAAGACTCACCTGCCCCTGAAAAGCTTTCTTGATGGCAAAGTGCTTTGAGACTTAAAAAAAAACAAAAAACAAAAACAAGTCCTTCTGGTGCAGTTTCTAAGGTGTAGCCAGTTAAAGGCACCAAGACTGGAGACTGCTTTTGCTGTGTGCGTTCTGAGCCGGAAGATTCGCATCTGGGTGAGAAGGGGGGCTTGCTGGAAGGAATTGGCTCGGCTTGCTGACCGCTGAAAGCCCGTCTCACGCGCCTCTAGGAAGACTGGACTTGATGGAGACTGTGCAGGGGAAAGGACATCTGTCCTCGCGACTGTGACGGGGATGGACAGCAGGGCACTGCGGGCGGTCACTGTTGACTACTTAGTGTGGTCCATGCTTCCTCACCCTCGAAGAGAGGATGCAGCCAGAATTCCTGTCTTTTGTGTGTGTGTGTTCATCATGGGGGTTGGGGGGGGGGACACCTTGGTAGCCAGGGCACATAAAGATGAGTTTCTAAAGCAAGTATTAATTCATAATAAAGTCACAGACCTTGATCCTCGCTACAAGTAGGCTTGACTGAGTGTGATTTGGGGTTGAAGGTACAAAACCCAAGAATTATTTTCTATTCCCCTAGTCCTTGTTCATCCTCAACTAATGTTGGATCTTACATAAGTCATCAGACCATTGATAATCAGTTTTGCTGTGGCTCTTGAAACTCAAGGCTATTTAGCCATCATTCTTAGGTCAGTCAAGACACGTAAACTTGGATCACCTCATCTTCAGTTCTGCCTAGGACGAGTCACAGTGCACGTCCATCCTGTGAACAGGAAAGGAGGCCCTGCTCGTAACAGAGGGCACTGGGTATCAGCAAGTAGCCATTGGTATGCCTGCTTAACCAGAAAAAGGCATCAGTCATTCACAGAACGGGTGTTAAACTTTCAGAAACCATCCACGTCTTTTCAAGTTGTGTTATCTGGTGGTTGAATGATTGTGCTGAGGGGAGGAGACCAGTATGCTGAGCAGATACTCAAAATGATGGTGATACACATTTAGAGTCCCGAAATGTGAAAAGACGAATGATAAAATCTCTTAGAAAGACAAACAAAACAATCTCTGTGGCCAGGACACATGCAGACTTAGAATCATACCAGGAAGGGGTGGGGAGCACAGCTGTGACAGCATCTGAGAAAGAGGCTGTGCTGCCCACCCCTCCGTGTTCCCTCCCCGCACCAGGTGTGTGTTCAGGAAAGGCTGCACACTTGCAGCACACACTCAGCTTCTGCCGGGGGGTGGGGGAGCACACTCTCTAGCACTCCCTGCCCCTCCCACCGGCCTGGGGGTAGAGAACGTCCGGAATGTGAGTGGCCAGGAGCAGCAGGCATGCCCACCACCACACCCCCACCCTCCCCGTGTCCTGTGCCTCTCCCCATGGTGCCAGGTATTCCTGTGTGTAGCATTCTCACTGTGGCAGTGTGTGCAAGTCCCTTCTGGTGCACCTGTGTCCCATGGTATGTCCTTTCTCCTGGGATCACAGCAGAGGGCATGGAGGGCATGGAGGGGAAGGCCACGTGCTTGAAGCAGGACTGATGAGGTGAACAAGCTGAGTTCGGAAGGTGGGGCTTCGGGCAGTGCGTCCGGCCTGCGGTGTCTGTCCCTGCCTGCTGCCCTTCCCAGGGTTCTAGCCTCATCTTTGTTTGCATGCGTCTGGGTTCAGTCCACGTCCTTCACCTTCTGGTCCCTGTTTAGTGGGAACAGAAGGGCATCGTGGGCAGACAGGCTGCCCTGGCCAGGCCAGCACCAACTGACTGCTGTGGCCAGAAACTTGACGCTGAGTGGGCTTGAAGCTCCTCATCACAGAAACATGATCTATTCTGTGATTAAAATTATCATGTGTGCTTTTCATTTGAGCATGTCCTTTTCCTGCACTGTGCCACCAGCCTTGCCTCTATGTGTCGGGTGTGACATCACGTGTACACCACAAGCTCGAGGCCTGCAGCTCCACCTGGACTTCCACACACAGGGGTTTTCAGCCCCGTCCCCCGGCCCGCCAGCCTCCCGAGGAGCACACTCAGTCAGTCCAAGAGTGTCCTCCGTCCATTTCAGAAGAGCCGCCTTTCATCACTGACTGTTTCCTTAACTGAAATTTTTTTCAATAGAAGTTTAAAACTGTGATAATTTTTATGGAGGTCATTGCCATATAAAAGGCCATTCTGGGACATAAATAGCGCTCAGCGGCACTGCCACCATGGCGTCTGCATTGGTTTGTGCTTAAAAGCCAGGTCCCCAGCCATATCCTAAAATGGTGGCTGTCTGCAGGCCCGTTGGCTGGTCTGAGCTCCTGCCATCCACAGAAGGGAACAGTCAATCAGGGAGAGCGCTGGGCATCATCATCATGATCCTCTGTTCATGAGCACAGCGTCTGCCCAGCGGGGACCTGCCAGCCCATGTTGTGCCCAATGGAAGGTGGCGGACAGGACCAAGAAATGAGAGCAGGGCCCAAGCAGGGTGTGGGCTGTGAGCTTCTCTTCCCTAGTGGGGCAGCACACTGAGCTGGAAGAGTCCGGGGAAGGAGGTCACACACATGCACATGCGTGTGCACTCACATACATGTGCACAACAGACATCACTTATACACATGCCACACATACATGATTCCAAATGATGCCTTACATGCTAGTGTCCGGCTGCTGTCCTGCCCGGGGGCGTGCTGGCGGCTGTGCACATCACTCTTCTGCCCGCCCTGCCCATGCCAGGCCCCTGGGGGAGTACCTGGGCTGGCTGCCTCGTGCTCCCACAGCGGGGTCCCAGAAAGGAATGCCACAGGCTGCCTACCAGACAACCCCTTGGCCCACAGCTCTGAGGGCAGCAAGAGGGTGTGAGGGTACCATGGAGCACATATTGACCCGGCTGACAGAGGTAAGGCCAGGCACAGAGCCTGGGGCCATATTCTCACAATGTTCGTAGGACCCACGGCCACTGGCAACCCAGCCAGTGGGGATCCTGCAGGCCAGCAGGTGGCACCATGTGATGGCTCAGGAGATGAGCTGACCTTGAGCTTCAGAACCTCCAACCCTGGGGAGGACAGAAGCCTCTGCTCTCCTGTACATGGGGACCACTGGGAATAGTGGCGAGGTGGCTTCAGCATGCAGGGAGCTCGGGCACAGAGAGGTGGTAAGACCAGTCTTGCCTTTCCCGGGTAGGGAGGGGTCCATAAACTTGTTCTCCTTTCGGGAAGGGAGGAAGCATCTTGAAAGAGCCAGAGCGAGACTGTACTTTTCTGAATCCTCTTCCTGTTTGGGGAATACTGTTAGGTATTCCCGCTCTAGGTGGCAGGTGCTTCATGCTCCTGGCCGCTCGTTGGCTGTGGCCTCGGGATAGAAATTCATCCCCGCTGCAGGGGTGAGTTTAAATCAGGACATTTTCTCTGGTGTGAGCTCAGCAAAGGCCCTCAGGCCCTCCACCCCGAAAGAGCAACCCGAACACTCCCTCACAGGTGTCATCCCGGGAACAGGAGTCACTGTGCGAGCAGCTGACTCCTGACTACGTAGCCCCGCGTGCCTTCCCACCAGGGTGCTGGTGCTCATTGCCCACTCAGAGGTCCAGGAGTTCCACAAGAAAGACCTTTGTCCACATTTTTTTAGTTTAACATTTTTCTGTTCTCCTTGGCCACAGGACCACCATTTTGCTCGATGCTTAGTAGGAAGACAGACTGGTTTTCTTCCACTCTTGTAAGGAACACACCACCCTTACTGCTCAGGACAGAAGGCTCTCTGCAGCAGGAAGGACGTGCTGTCCTATCCCAGAAGTCAGACGAGCAAGAAGTGATCCATCATGTTCCTTTCAGCTGAAAACCCAGCATGTCAGGTTCTCAGGCGTTGGTTGTCAGCATGTCATGCTCTCCCTCTCTGTCCCATACACACAAACACACAGACACACATGCATACACACAGTCACATACACACATTCACACACACACACACATGATAAATTTTTTCTTTCAAGAAACGGAAACAGTGACAGCATTTTGATAGAACTGGACCACCGGGGCACATATGTTGCATCACAAAGACCTCTGTTTAAGGCCCCTTACTTCTTACTGTGTAGTTTCCAAGACTAACCTGAAGGAAGAGCGAGGACCCTGTTAGAGCCGCCGCCCCCAAATCCAGTGAGTGTGCACGTGGACGCCAGCACAGCCCGGACCCGAGCCAGGGTTCAGCGCGCCACACTTCTCTGCGCTTGCTCCTAATAGCTGTCCGCTGACGGGGTTCCGCTCTCACCCACAGGCCCTTCAGCTGGGGACACTTCCAGGAGCTATTTTTCTAGCTTAGCACGATTGTATCAAAGCTGTGAGTCATGAGACTTCGCACCTCTGTGGCCTTTCAGGGCTTTGAATGACTCTGTGTTTCATGGCTGTCACTGAGCCATGAACAAAAGAGTAGGAAATGCACATTGGTCATGACAGCTCTTTCTCAATCATGCAGAGAGCTCGTGTCTGGGAGTTTTTCTTTTCTCTACAGCTCGTATCAAATGACATTGTGAGTTTCTATAGACTGCTGAGGCTTGAACAGTCCTTCCCAACCTGCTCAGGGGCAGAGGAGAGGCCAGGCCTCATGGCCAGTGACAGCTAAGGAAACATATCAGAGAACCATCTTGCTAAGTTCAAGTTTTTATCAAGTGGGTCGTGCCAGAGAACGTGATTTCATGGGGCTGTGCGGGTCACCTACGTGCACTGCTCAGGAAGTTTGTTTTCTACGTCACGTGCACCCGCGGTCCTCAGAGAGCGTCCAGGGAAGCATGTCCTCCTGTACAGACAATGCCTGGTGGAGCACAGCTTTGGCACTGGCTGTGTCCCCAGGGATGCTAGTGAGCATCATGGTGGTCAGCAGTGCCCATGTGGGCAAGCTGACACAGCGACCTCTGTTTTCCCCCCAGGTAACTGTCAGCATGGGGGCTATGAGCTGCCCCTTTGCCCTACCTGACCACCTCCCCCACTCATTGCTTCTGCCAACAAAGAAACAAAACAAGAGGCAAGATGAAAGCCAATCCAATTAGGTCAACTTTGCACCTCGTGTAATTTGCACAGGGCGGGAAAATCCTAGCAGAAAGGAGGTGATCTAATGACACCACACACCCCAGCAACCCAGCCTCCCAGGGGCTCCATTCAACCTGAGACGAGGCCAACCTCCGGGGACAGACGAGGCCGACCTCCGGGGACAGACGGATAGGCTGAGGGGCATCCTCTGGGGAGCTCTCGGCCCAGTGAAAGCACAGCCGTGAACAAGCAGCCCTTTCAACCCATGCTTCTCTGCAGTCAAACATTTATACAAGTGTTCCTTCCGGATGTTCTCCTCTTAGCGCCTGTCCCTTGAGTTCTGCTATGAGCTTTTTCACTCGGGCTCACTCCAGCTCTCCATTCTTGTGCAGCAAGTAATGCCTCCTCCTTTAGTGTGAGGGGGACTCAAACATGCCACCAACTCCACTGTATTCCATCCCTACTTCTGAGAACTGTAATTTGGAAACACAGGGCCAAAGATGGCTAGTGGGGGTTGTACTCTTTTGCAGTGTGTCCTAGGAGTGTGTGTGTGTGTGTGTGTGTGTGTGTGTGTGTGTGAGAGAGAGAGAGAGAGAGAGAGAGAGACTGAGTTAAACAGGCTCTTTTCTTTTTCCAGACCCTCTTGTACTTCAGTTACTCATTCAACACAAAATAACTCTCTCTCACTGCCCACCTGGTCACTATTTCCCTCTTGGTCTACCATGTACAGCCTCATTGCCCCATTTAACCCTCCCCTACCTGCCCCTGTCGCACTGGGCCTGGGGCATGAAGTGCGTTTACTTGTCTTCCTAAGAACCAAGTAGCCCCATTCACAATGAAAGGTCAGCTTCTCCTGTGCTGCTCGTGGGGGACCCTGGGTCTGGCCCCTCTGGGAGTGGAGATGCTTTCTGCGAGACTGGTCAGAGCCGTAAGAGGAGGGAGCCAAGCATGGGCCTCTGGCTATGGCCACTCTGGGTCCCTTAGGGACTCACACGGCTGTGTGTGATCGCACAGTCTGGGGGGGGGGGCGCTGCCGGCCTGGCACATGCAGTAGCCCCTCCAAAGCCACCATGTGGCTGTTCCGAATCAAGCCCAACACTGGGCGACTTGGTACCCTGTTATAATAACCTACTGACCCACTGGGGGTTGAAGCCAAATGTGGCTTCCCCCAGAGCCATGGCCCAGGGCAGAACCTCCAGGCAGAGGGCGGGGCTGTTCTCTGGAATGTGAGAGTGCTGAGCCCCAGCCCACCTGTGCGAAGACCAATCCCGGGTTACCTCTCTACGGAGGGTTTGTTTCTTTGGGTTGAGACTCTTGTAGGCGGTAAGTGGGGAAGGAAAAGAAAAAATAGAAGGGAGGAGTGGCCATCACGCCGAGTCTCCAACAGAGAGGGGCTGCTCTGGCCCTGGCGGGAGTCATGGGCACACAGGATGTTTAGGCAAGTTCAGAGCTCCCAGACAGCACAGCCCAGCCGCTCCCCAAGCGTTCACTAGGTGGCAGCCGACACCTGGGCAAGAGCCCCTCAAGCCTGTCAGCTGAGGCTCAGTTCCAGCTGTTTTCGCAAAAGCATGAAAGTCCCAGCCAGCAGAATGCACTGTTGAAAATCCCATGTTGACAGGTGAGAGAAGTAGTAAGTGATTTATTTCCAAAGTAAGTGGCTGGCAGATGCCTCATCTGTTCAGGAAACCAACTTCTAATCTTCGCCATTAGAAGCTGGCTAGTGAAGGGGTCGGAAAGATGTCTTTATTGTCCCCTTGTTAAAGATCTGCTTGGCAAGTCCATTTCTGCCAGCCTGACCTCAAAGTGTGCCTCTCTGAGGCAGATGCGGAGCATTGGAGCTGGACAGGCCCCTCATCCAGCCCAAAGTACTTGGGACGTGAAAGACATGTCCCACATTTCCTGGAGAATGTCACCCAGACGGCAGAGGTATGGGCTTCTCTAACTGGAGCGGGACTAGCCCAGCCCTCTGGTTATTGGGAAGGATGAAAGCCATGGATTTACTGCATAGTGCACATGGTTTGGAGAATTTGCCCTTTCCGAATGTAGGTGCTCAGCAGGTGACACAGGACCCCAGGTCTGATGCACCCTCTGTGTTACATGGGGCCAGCCAAGTCTCAAAGATTTGAGGTGCATTGAAGTGGGTGCAGACCAAGCTGGGGACCTCATCACCACCTGCTCAAAGCACTGTCACACCCAGGCCTCCCATGGGAGAAGGTCACCATGAGGGCCAGCCCCTGCCTCCTGGATCCCAAACTGGAAGCAAAGTCCAGGGTGAGCTGCTCCTGACACATCCAGACAATATTGAGAAACGTCCAGGTGAGTGACGGGTGACATTTGCAGGTTGGTGAAAAGATATCTATTTTCTGTGTGTTTGTTCTTTCACCTCCTTCCTGATAACTGACGCCAGGCCTAAGGACAGCACCACACAGAGGTCAGAGATCATGGATGCAGACCCCAAACAAGTGGGTGAGCCATGCTGTGTTCGCATCAGACACTATTGCTAAGTCACTTGCCCCACACGCTGGCAGCCACCACCGTCTGCGCACAGTGTGCTTTACTGACTGTTCTGCTCATTAAAAAAAAGGTGTCCTGTGGTTGAACATGCATGGAAAACCCTGTGGACACTACCCCACTAACGGAGATCCAGAAAATATATGCAAAAGATTCCTGCAGTACAAAACTTAGTTCTTCCTTCTCCTCCATGTTCTAAGGCTCATGGCCGGAAGCCTGTCCCGCACACCCGCCCTGCCTTCCTTTGGAGTCTTCCAGCCTGAGCCGCCAGCCCACCTGCTCTCCCCAACAAGCCTCCCTTTCCTCCACAGCCGTCGTCCACTCCCTCATGCTCCTCAGCTCTAATGGTCCCTGTGACACAATGTCCCGTCCAATTGGAGGTGCATGCTCATGGACGTTAGTTTGTTGGTCCTAGGAAGGTGGGGTGGACTTCTATTTCTTGCTGGCCTCCCCTGGCCCAGACCAAAGCAGGGAGCTCTCTGAGTGAGGCCACAGGCTCCTAGCCTGCTGGACGTTGTCCCAACTCTTTGTACCACAAGTCCCTCCTCCTAGAGGACTTAGCCAGGCTTGCTCATTAGTGCTCCCCAGAGGGACAGAGGGATGGGACAAAAGACATCCAGTTCCCTGGTCTTTGCCAGCTTCTCGGAAGGGCAGACATTTGCTTGACCAAGCGTTTGCATAGTTTTTCTGCATCTTAAGAGCCAAAGGAGAAAATTTTACTGCAGTGTCTGTATCCGTGTGTCTCTGCAGGCATGTGAATGCATGTACAGTGGTACTTTGAGATCTGAATTTAATTCGTTCTGTAACCGAGCTCATAAGTCAGTCAACTTGTATATCAAACTGCCGATACTGGACCCATGTGCCAACACGCCAACTAGCGGCAGCTTTCTGAATCACGACTTGTATCAGAATTTCGCTCAGATCTTGAACAAAAATACGGACCGAGTCGCAGCTCATATCTGAAAATTTATTTTTCATATGTTGGTCTGTTTGTATCTCAAGGTACCACTGTATTTGTCTGTCTGTGTCTGTGTGCATACATGTGTGTGTGTGTAGATGTGAATTTGTCCGTGTATATTTACATATGTGTTGTGTATGTCTCTAGGTATCATGGTGTGTCTGTAGATGTGTGTTTGTGTCTGTAGAGGTGTGTGTGCTTACATGTGCATGCTGTTCACGAGTGAACCCCGTACACAGAGAATGGATCCTGACCATCTGCTGACACAGGAAGCCTGAGTATCCTTGAGTCCCGCTGTGTCCATCACAGCCTGACCTGACCTTCTGGCCTCCTGAGCTTTCTGCGGGGCCAGGGTGTCCCTATGAGAGAGTCATGGGATGCTGTGCCCCAGAACGTCCTAGAGCATGACCCACTCCCCACAGCCCTTCGGGGGCAGCCCAGCTTCTCAGCACAACCCAGGAACCCGGCCCGGCTCCAGGGTGGCTCTGCCTGTTCTGTGAGGAGACACCAAGGGTGGGGGGCCCAATACCTGCCCAGTCTCTGCCCAGGCTGCGGTCTTTGCCAGCTCCTTTACTTTCTAAACCAGACAAAGGCAAGGCTTGTCTTGGTCGCTCCTGAGAACCGCTTAGGTGTTCAGAGGCTCTGCGTCCCACCCAACTTCCTCACTGAGTGGGGGACCCTGGGGGGTCGCCCTCAGCTTCTACTCCCCACCAGCCCCAAGTGGCCTGGCTCCCAGACTGCGGGCAGCAGCAGCTCCCTCCCCCCACCTGGTTACTGCTCATGGGCACTCTCACTTCTTGTAACTGAACTCATCTCTCTGTCTCCCTGGAAACCTCAAAAAGTCTGCTTTCCCTTGAAAGTTACAAAATAAATATTTTTAAAAGTGTATTCTGCTATGAATTTCCCAGGCCCTTCTAGATTTCACCCACAGAACCTTTGCAAAATGAAAACGTGGGACCCTTGTTCAAAAAGCAGGAGCACTTCAAGTTTCCAAAATGTAAAGCTTGTCCTTTCTTCCCGTGTTTTTTTGTGACTTGCCAGGTGTTCTTGTGATATCCTGTCATTTGAATTCAAGTTGAAATCTTAAATTACTAGCATGAATGTCAGCATCCCCTTACCGTGCAATGCCAGTTTCAAATGCAGGCACAAGAGCACTTTAACTCGCATAAGGAACTGCTGAGATCACGAGAGGTCTGTGTGTTGCAGCTCGGCCATGCCTGGTGTTCCCTTCTTACAGGACAGTGGACATGCTCCTAGCACTAACGCCATGTTCAGTTCACTTCCTGACACTCTGCCTGAGCGAGAGGGAGAGGAGACTCCAGGAGGAGGCTCTGTGGCCCCCCCTATTCTTCCCTTTTTCCCTGCACAGGGCAAGTGCCTGGAGACACAGGGACATGCCTGGGCAGAGAGAAGACAGGGTGCCTCAGTGGTTTGTGGTTCTGAGAAGGCCACTGCCTTCTCTCTTTGGAAGCAAGCTCTCCTTCAATAGGAGGGTGGCTTGGCAGAGCTCCCCCTGCCCCACTGACTCGGCTGCAAAGGAGACACGCTCATCTGGACTCACTCTGAGTCTTACTAAGCTCCATGAATCTTGGGTCCATGGGGATCCTGGGTTTACGCGCACTGTGACAATGGACAGGGCAGCGAGAAACCGGCAGACACCGGTATGCTCCTCACCTCCCCTGCCCACACACAGGCCCCATTGTCACAGGGACTTCATTTAGAAAATAGAGTTCAGTCTAACCAGGCGGTGGCACAGTGGATAGAGTGTCGGACTGGGATGCGGAAGACCCAGGTTCAAGACCCCGAGGTCGCCAGCTTGAGTGCGGGCTCATCTGGCTTGAGCAAAGAGCTCGTCAGCTTGGACCGAAGGTCACTGGCTCCAGCAAGGGGTGGCTCAGTTTGCTGAAGGCCCACGGTCAAGGCACGTGTGAGAAAGCAATCAATGAACAACTATGGTGTCGCAACGGCAACGAAAAACTAATGATTGATGCTTCTCATCTCTCTCTGTTCCTGTCTGTCTGTCCCTATCTATCCCTCTCTCTCTCTCTCTCTGTCCCTGGAAAAAATAAAAATAAAAATAAATTAGAAAATAGAGTTCAAAGATCAAGTCAACAATTTCAGGATGGTGACCTCAGGGTAGGAAACTGAGCAGAGACCCGTCTGAGCTCAGGGCCCCGTGTGATGCGAGGGCCACCCTACTACGAGCCTGCCCTGCGTAGGCTGAGAAGGTTCTAGCTAATGTTCACCTGTTTGTTAATCGATGGATTCCCTCCCTGTCTTCTCTATGCTCCTGGGACTTAGGTGAACACATGCCAACACTTCTGGTCGCCCCCTCTGCGTGTCCGCCTCTCTGGTTTTGATTCCTCTGTCTTTATGAAAATTCTGGTAGAAGTCCCATAGCATTTAGCTCATTCTTCAGTTAGGTCTGGTTTGCCCCTGAGCCTATTTATTGAGGTTTCATGAACAAATAGTTTTTTAAAATTTCAAAGTTACATAGTTCTTTCTCATAAGGACCTCTTCTGGCTTGTGGATGGTTCTCTAGTCTCCTGGAACATGTCCGTTCCATAACCTCTCACGCTTTCTTCTGCTGGGTGAGCTCTTAAGCCTGTGTGTTGAATAAATGGTCAACTGTTTTGTTTTTTTCACAGCATTCATTTTATTGAAATATTTGGCAGCTCTCGGCGATCTGCTCATCTCTTTGTTTGGGGGTCCCCGATCAGCATGTCTCTCTGCGCCCAGTTTTCTTATTGGTAAGATAAGGGCCTCCAGTAGATCAGCGGTTCTCTTTGGCAAATGTCAAATCAGATCTTATTCGTGGAAGCACAGTGTGTGCATGGAGGGGCAGCGGCTGTCATCGCAGCGGGTGCTCACCCTGGCAATGCCCCCTCGGACCCCTGGAGCTCCTCCCTCCCACAGCCCCACCTCACCACAGAATTGGATTGGGGCTTCGAGCAGCCCAGCCAGCAGCGAATGGACAAGGTTGTCCGGATGGCCATGCCCAGCTCCAGGATGGTGTGAATCCTTGTGGGGAGCACCCAGCCTCCATGCCTGTGATATCCCTTCCTACTCATGCCTCCAGCAGGCCCCTCAGAGACAGAATGGCCGCCATCCCCATGGCGGACGGCCTTGCAGTGACTCGTGCACCACCACAGCCTGGAGAGCACAGCTCCCACCAGCAGCTTCCAGGTCATCTCATCAAAGAACATTACGAGTGACAGCGGTGGAGCAGGCCACCAGGGAGCACACAGCCTCATTGCCATTCTTAAATAAGCAGATATCCTGATTTCAGAGGAATCATTTCCAAAGAAAAATGGGGCCTCACTTCAATCCTGGCTCCGTGTAGAATGTCAAATAGCTGCTATGGATCAGTCAAGTCATGGCGTTCTGTCTGCCTCCCCTGTGCACCCCACGCCTGTTGTCCCTCGGCCGCCGGCCAGAGCCAATACCAGGTGGGCCGGGCTTTGCGGAGCGGCCTTCCAGTTTCTGATCTAGAAATAACTCAGAGCACCAGTGTGGAAATAAATACCTATTGTTCTGCAGATAGATCTGTGTGTCTCAGTGTTGTGTTTTTGTGTGTTTTCTCCCCTGTAAGTACACTTGAGATTTGGCACAGGAATGAGGAAGTGAAAGTTTTGAATTGGTTTGTTCTCCTTAATCTGAGGAGAATGGTTCTTTTCTGTAAGGGTTTCTGAGAGAGAAATCGAATTTCTTCCTCTTAAGAGGTTCAGTTCTGCGTAAATCAAACCAATAATAATAAGAGCAGTAGTAGAAAATCCTGTGGCACAGCCTCAAAAAAAGCTGGCCACTGGACCGGGCCCCTTTGGCTCTGGGTGGCCCTCCGCTCACTGTCCTCCCTGGCTTTCTGCCTGGAGAGCCAAGGACCAGGACTGCCCTCCCATCCCCATGTATTACACTCCCCTCTCTTTGCCCTTTCACAGACATTCTAGAAGAATCCTGGATCTTCCAGTCCAAGGGCCCAACGTAGTTAGGGTTTGTCTTTCTTCTCAGTGATCTGAGGTCTTAATGTCGACAACAACACAAGTGCTTCTCTGTTTTCCCTTTGTTGGTGACCTCATGCAGGCACGGGAGATCACTGCACCCTCATGCTGTCTTCTGTCACCTCCAAGGTGGAAAGGCACTGCCATGCGTCCCCACCGTCCTCTGCTGATGGGTATGTGTGTGCCCACGCCCATCACTGGAGCTTTCAATGGTATTTTCAGGTTGAAACACTGGTTACTGTATAAAGAATTTAAAATAAACCAATCCGAGGCCCCACCAAATGCACAGTTCTATTATTACACAGCAGTGGGGGTCGGGGGCTGTCAAAGCCGCTTTTGTAGATGCCCTGGATCCCACACAGCCCTCTCTCGCCTTTGTGCAGGCAGTGTCAGCTGAGCTCAAGAACACTGGACTACAGACTGCTTGTGGAGCTGGCGAAGCTGCTCAGAATGTCCCCTGCCCTGTCCCAGGTTGCTGAAAGAACTTACCGGAACAGGAGGGAACGAGTGGCAGGAGAGGAAAAGGAAGGAGAGACAGGAGAGGAAGGAGGGACAGGGGACTCACTCACAGGCAATGCGACCCGGGCAGCGCTGCACACTCCGCTCCACAGATGTTCCTCCAGCTGAGGAGGCTGTGGTGGACACAGTGGACACCCTGGCTCGCCCTGCTGCCACAGGAACAGGAGGGGTTGCTCACCCTCGCCCGGGACATGTCCCAGCGGACTTGAGGAGAACAGAGTAAGGAGAGCTTCAGGCCAGAAACCTCAGTAAGACGCCACATGATTCACGGAAGCCCAGGGATGCGCCACCTAGACATTTCTGGACAGAAATCAAATCTCCCCACCCAAACAAAACCCTAAAAGGCAACAATTTAGAGAGGACTTTGATACAGGAGAGTTCAAAAGTCTGGGTGTCCGTGCTGTCTGGTTGGCGCCAGTGTGACCCCAGAACCACTGCTTCTGTTGAATGCACACTAGCTGCGTTGTTTTATCCAATATTTGCAGGCTCCAGGGCATGTTGTCCCCAAGAAACAGCCATTCGTAAGTTTATTCCATGAACACAAAAGTAAAGGAAGCTTTTTAACGGGGGAGGGGCTGGTGTTTCCAGACTGACCCGGCCACCGACTAGAAACATGGTTGAGTTTCCAGCCGCCTTGCAGCCACGTCCATGGCCAGACCCTGCCTGTTCCGAGTGCCCGCCTTCCAGGAGTGAGCCCCACTCTCATGCAGGAGGGAGCTCTGTGCTGGGGAGGGTGTCGGATGACACAGGCTCACTCCAGGCCAGCAGCAACTTCTCACACCTGCCTGTGCCACAGCTCTCTCCTGAGTCCAGACCTCGCTGGGCAGCCTCCCCTGCCTGGGCCAGGCTTTGTCCAGGCTACTGGGAATCCTCTGGCCAGTGCCAATCTGGTCCCCAGCCACCAGTGTCGCTGTAACGGTTTATTCTCACACCCCCAAAGTACTGCCTCTTGCTCTCCATCAGCCCCACGGCAGAGTGTGGGATGATGGGTGGAGGGTACAGTGTTCGTGTTCAACAGAAGAACAAAAGAGCCTCTTTTCTTTTAAGCCTAACAAACTGAAGGTCCCCAGTCTAAGCAACACAAGGGGTACTGGCTGCATTGTCGTAAAAGGAGGGTCAAAAGCACCCATCGTCATGAAGAACCTAGGGAAACACTCCAGTCCCATCCTGTAATGCTTTATCAGGAGCAAGTAACAGAAACCCCTCCTCTGGTGTGATGTCAATACAGAAATCCACCTGAAATACATAGGACTAATTCTCCCAAACATGGAGGTAAGTTGATCGCCTAGACATAATTTCTTCTGCCTATGCACAGAATTGAACTTAATAAAAAGAAAAATCAGGCCCTTGCCAGTTGGCTCATCATATGGAAGTTTTGGGTTTGATTCCAGATCAGGGCATACAGGAGAAGTGACCATCTGCCTCTTCACCCCTTCCCCCATCTCTCTCTCTCTCTCTCTCTCTCTCTCTCTCTCTCTCTCTCTTCTCCTGCAGCCAGGGCTCAAATGGTTTGAACAAAGTTGGCCCTGGGTGCTGAGGATGACTCCATGTCCTCACCTCAGGCATTGAAATAGCTAGGTTGCTGAGCAACAGAGCAGCAACCCAGACAGGCAGAGCATCACCTGCTAGGGGTTTGCCAACTGGATTCTGGTCAGGGCACATGTGGGAGTCTATCTCTGCTTCCCTGCCTCAGTTTAAAAGGGGGGGGCAGGTTTGAAAACCCAAGGATTAATGCTCATGGCATAAATTGCCCGTGAATAATGGATTAAGCAGGTAGCAGATGAACGACAGGCCTGTCCAAGGCTAGGGCAATTAAGCCAAAGGAAGATCATCCAGGGTGTGGTCACAACATCAGAGGGAGGAGGCTGTTGGCCCTGCCCCGCGGGAACAGAGGGTGAGAGGGTTGCAAGAGGCTGACGCAACTTCTTGCCTGCCCCTCCATCTCACTCCAGTGAGCAGGGAGCACACAGTCCGTGAGGATGAGTGACAGTGGCCTCTGGCTGCCCACAAGAAGACCCCTCAACTACCCTCATCTTGTCTGTCCCACAGGAATAACCTTCCTCGGCTTTTCTCAAAAATTCCACGTGGCCCAGAATGCTTCTGAGTGCCCCAGAACCATGGGTAAGGCCCTGGACTCCCAGAGGTTGTAGCTGTTTATAGAAAGGAAAGTCTTGCTCGTGAATAATTTCATGTATCAACTTAGTTGCACCCAGATATTCAGTTAAACAATCCTGGGTAAGCGCAAGGATACTTTAGGAAGAGACTCAGCAAAGCAGATTGCCCTCCCGGTGCGAGTGGGCCTTGTTTCAGCAGTTGAATTCTTGAAATAAAAACAAAAAGGAAAAAAGAATTTGCACTCTGTGCCTGACTATTCTGAAGCTAGGACAAATGGTCTCCTCTTGCCCTCAGACTGGTACTGATGCCATTGACAATCCTGGTTCTTGGCCCTTAGACATGGACTGGAACTACACCATCAGCTCCCCTGTGTCTCCAGCTTGCTGTCTGCTGAGACAGTGGGACCTGTCAGCCTCCATAATTGTATAAGCCCATTCCTCAGGATTAATCTCTTCCTCTCTCTCTCTCTGTCTCCCTCTAGATAGATGGTAGATAGATAGATAGATAGATAGATAGATAGATAGATAGATAGATGTATATCTCTTATTGGCTCTGTTTCTTTGAAGAACCCTGACCTCTATAGTCTCTATCACTTGTCTGCCGGTGGAAAAGTAGATCAGATTGCACTGTCTCTCTGAGGGACAAAATGACCAGTCCCTTCCCAGCACCCACCCCTTTATCTTTTGCTCCCGTGGAGGCAAGGAGCAGGAAGAGTTGAGACAGGAAAAGAGCATGAAGCTCGCTCAATGTGGGTCAGTGTAGTAATGCTTGCCTTGTCTCTCTGGGTCCCCACCCCAGCAGCTGCCGATGAAGACCCGAGACCCCTGCAGGACAAGAGTCCAGCGTCAATGAGGAAGGACGGGGTGCAGGTGAACTGAGTGAGGAGAGGGCACGGGCAGAGTTGTTAAAAAAGACTGTCATTGTTGGTGTTTTGATGGAAAGCTTATTAGGACTGCTATCAAGGGTCTTTCCTGCCACGTTTTTAGCTTCAATCAGCCATCTTGGGGACCCGAGGATGTGTGATGTTTGCTCAGCATGTGAAGTGACTATGAATAAACAACTGATATCAATATTAAGCATCCTGTAATGCAGGGAGAATGTGTCACAGAGGACTGCAGGCCCCATCAGTCTGGTCACTCTCTTTGCTGTGCGCTGGGCCAGTGAAAGGGATGCAGTGTGTGAGGTCGAACATAGCTGTCAGCAGTGTCACCAGCATGTCACTCAGGTCCTCATGGGTCCCATGTCATTTCACAAGCTTTGTTTCTCTGCTATGACCAAGGGATGATGACGTGTCCATGATGAGACTGTGTTTCCTGTCCTGGAGATGTCAGTCTGCTGGGGAAGAGAAAAGAGGTGATCCCAGGATCCCTGCTGAATACGATGCAATTTTAAAGGGATGGGTCTGTTTATCTAGAATTTGGAAGGTCAGAGGAAAAGCCAGAAGAACCAGGGAGGGAGGTTCTAACCCACAGGGGTTGTATCAGTTAGGCTCTCCACCCAAATCTCAGAGTGCATGCCACCAGAGGTTCATGTCCCACTCCTGCTCATTCCCCCAGACCATGGCTGGGGCTTCAGCTAATGTTCTCATACCAGGCCTCCCGCCACTGCCAGAGGACAGACAGTGCTGGAAGGTCTCTGCAGGCAATTAAACCATCACCCTGAATGGACACAAGTCAGCTCTGCCCATGACCTATCAGCCAGCCCTTCACACAACCCCACATGGCCACAGGGCCAGGAAGGTAGTAAGACTACCATTGTCCTGAATACTGATGGGATTGGAGGACGGGGGGACAGGAGGGTAACATTTACTACATAACATTGATTGCCACCAGGATCAAGATGGGGGCCCACACATGCATTTGGTGGGGGAGGCACAGGCCAAAGGGCCAGACTGATCCAGACAGGGGTCTAGGGAGGTGGTGTGTATAACAGAGCCCCCAGACAGACGCTGCTTTGTGCATAGACCAGAGATAGGGCGGAGCCTCAGGAGAGCACCTCGGGGCAAGGAGACGGAAAATTTGAACTGTGGAACCCACAAAGGGAAGGGTCTGCTGGTGGTCCTCAGGTTTGCCGCATGGAGGCAGCAGGGCTGGGTCTCACTGCTCCCTCATTCACAGTGGATGGAGCAGCCCTGGACACAGGTGATCCCGGGAGAGGCAGATCCTGGGGAGAGCTCGGCAGAGGCTTGTGGCATCAAGGGGGATCCTTTTGTGACCCCACAGTGTTCAGCACAGGAAGGAACAGCCAGGATCTTGGACACGCCGAGCTAGAGATTTTCAAGCAGTAATCTCCATGTATTGTAGTTCTAGAACTAGCAAGGCAGAAGTGTCCAGAAGTACCCATGGGCAGCCTTTCTCCCGGGCTTTGGAATCAGTAACACGTGAGGGTGACAACTCAGCAGTAGGAGGAGTAGCAGCATGTGCAAGGGGTCCTGTATATTCCAGAACATCTGCAGAAACACCAAGAAAACCGGATCTCCGCCCCAGTTACAGTCCCACGCAGCAGGCCTGGCCTGCCGCACTCCCCTCCTCCGGAAGTCAGCACCTTTGTCCATAGAAACATGAAATAGATAAATACATTTCAAGTATGAACCAAAATCCAAACCTGACAAACAACAATGCTGCCCCTCACACTTCTCACATAGGCCACTGTTTGGAAGTTTACACAGAAATGCAAATGACGACTGGCCCCATGGAGGCCCTCAGCACTGTTCCTCCCTCTTTTCCTGTGCTGGGTTTTCCTGGGCATTTGGATCTGCCCTGTGGACCCGGGACAGGTGGCACCTCAGCTCTGGTGCTACCAGCTGTGCCAGGGGAAGCTGGAATGGTCAGGGCCCTTCACTCCATGTTCTCACAGCAGGAGAACAGTGAGGAAGGAGCCTGTGTGCGGGGGGAAACCGAGCACGGGAGGTCTCAGAATCAGCACAGACTTGCGATTGGGTCAGCACGGACCATGCTAATGGGCAGCGGCCGACGTACTCGTCACCAACACTGCGGGAACTATACTCATGGATGAGGATTTGCACCTACAAAGATGTTTTGGGGAAAGGAGTCCATGTGTTGAACACTCGCACTCACTAAGCAGCCATGCCACCCCTCCTTACGAGGCAGGGACAGTGACTGTACTGGAAGCAGGCCGAGGGAAGAGTGAGGTGGGCCTGAGGAAGACCACCAGCATGTGGTCCGGTGAGGACAAGTAACGCTGCCTCTATAACACCAGGACTACAAGCATCTCTGCATTTCTGCTGAAAACACAATCACGGAGGCCCAGAGGCCACTCCTGGAGAACCCTCCTGCACTGTCCCATCTCCAAGGCCTTCTCTGGGCACGCCCACAATGTGCCCTGTCATGGTGCCCTGATATGGACCGTGTCCCATACGGTGTGGTGAGGTGACTCATGGTGATGGGACGTCTGCACAAGGGGAGCCAGCTTCTCTTACCTTGGAGGGCTAACGATGGACAGGTGCAGTTGAACAGTGACATCAGTTCTGGAGCCAGGTCACATATTTCTATAGAATTCCTACAATCCAGATTAAGGAACTAACCCTATTACGATGAAAGACAGTTCTAGGAGGCAGCAATAGTAATAACTTTTCTTTTTTTTTTTATTGATTGACTGATTTTAAAGAAGCAGAGAGAGAAAGGAAGGGGGAGAGAAAAAGAGAGGGAAAACATTCATTTGTTGTTCCACTTAGTTGTGAGCTCTTTGGTCGATTTCCGTAAATGTTCTCACAGGAAATCAAACAACCTTGGTGTTTTGGGACAACACTCTGATTGAGCTAGCTGGTCAGGGCGAAGGCCCAGTAGTAATAAGTACTGACATTTGTTGAACATTTTCTATGTGTTAGGTGGGGGTGGGGGAAGTGAGGCAGGAAAGGGGAACAGGCCACAGGATTTGCACTGTCCGGTGGCTCTCAGCTTGTGGTTCTGACCAGAGCCACCTGCATGTCCCTCAGAGCTGGCTATAAATGTCATCCCAGGACCCCCCCAGTCCTGCCTACTCAGCACTCTGGGGTGGGGGCATTCACAAGCCTCCCAGTGACTCTAGTCCTCACCAAAATCTGGGAAGCCATGTGTCATAGACAAAGGAAGGAGAATATGGCTGTGCATACCACTGGCCACCTGAGTGGTGATCGCTCACAGACAGGCCACAAGAGGATCCCAGGGACCTGTGGCTGGACCACAGCACTCGCCCTCGAGTAACTAATGTCCCCCCATGCTGGACTCCATGCACACCCTGGGAAATGGGTCTGGATCGGCAAAACGGTCTCATCAGGTGTCCCTCTCCCTGGAGTCAGGTCATCCTTGGGGTGTACAGAGTCTAGGTCAAGTGGCTGGGGATGCTTCTGTCAGCAGGGTCTCTGAGGGGTTCCCTGGGAGGCAGTGGGAGGAGGCGCTGGTCCAGGCCCCTGCAGCCTCACTGCTAAATCAAGGGTGGAAGGGGCCCATGTCACTGAGTCATCTCCTCACTCTGTGACACCCTCGGGGAGAAGAGAGGGTATAGGTTCTGTTCAAGGCAGACCAACTCCCACACCCCTCCCATCACACTGAAGGGATACCCAGCACAGACCTGTCCATCCTACAGAGAGGCAGGAGGTCAGGGTCACCTGTGACTCATGTAGCCTTGGCTCGAACTCTGATCCCCAGCTCTAAGAAGAGGGTGCCCTGTGTGTCTAACATTACCCAACGCCCTAGCAAGCCAGCCCACCAGGAAGGAGAATAAAGGGAGTGGGCTCCACTCAGCTTGCCTCAAAGTCTCAGGGACCTGATACCTAGCTTGAGGCATTAGTACAGACCCAGCAAAGAAGAGCACACAATATTCCAGGTAAATCAGACAGAAAGAGCACCACCACTTCTCTTCATCACTAGACCCCTCACGGGCTAGAAGACAGAAAATGCTGAATAATTCTGTCAGTGGCATCAGCTGCACCTGGAAATAAACTCTGGGGACCCTGAGTTCAGAGGCGTGAGACTGTTTACAAAAGTGGACCTTCCAGTCATGGGTAGATGGGCGACATCTAAGGAAAAGCTTGGAGTGGGGCCCCTTTTTCTGTGGGGTACAGAACCCAATATCTTCAAGCTCAGAGCGAAGACCTCAGGGAGGTGAAAGTGAGGCTCATTCTCAGCTAGGACGCAATTACATTGCACCTCGTAAGGACGTTATAGCCCAGGACAACCCGCAGGGACCATCTTTGGTGCCAAAGACATTGAGCCTGAAACCTGCTCCATGACAGCATCTCGATCCCATCTCATTTTGCCCTCCCTGCCAAACAATGGTTACAAGAATATTAACTATAAAGTCAATGCCCCACGGAGAACAGCCATTTGCTTTCCCCTGGTTAAGACCCTCTGCACCACGACCATTCCTGGGGTGGACCTCCCAATGCTTTAGCCTACAGCGCCAGCAGCACCTGCACCACCTGCACCCTCTACACCATCAGCACATCTACACAATCAGCACCATCTGAAGACTTGCTAGAAAAGGAAATTCTAGGGCCCTATCAGACCTACTGCAGAAGAAACTCTGGGGTGGAGCCAGCAATCTGTGCTTTGACAAGTCTCCTGGTGATGGTTGTGACCAGCACTGCCCTACCTTCTCAGGAGCATTCTTATCTCCAGGATCTTGCAGGAGTCCATTCCGTCCTAACTCCGGGACACACCAACTTACAGGAGCCATCAGAAACCAAATCACAAGGGGCAACAGTCTCCCTGTTTGTTTAAGTAATATATCTCTAGGCTATTCCCTGTGGTTATCCAACAGTGCTAGGCTGTTCTGTGTCTCCCCCAAAATTCATCTGTTGAAATCATTATCCCCAGTACTTCAGAACATAACTGCATTTGGAGCTAGAGTTTTTAAAGAGGTAATTAAATGAAAACGAGGACATTAGGATGGGCCTTAATCCAATATGGCTGGCATCCTTACAAGAAGAGGGGATGTGAATACAGAGGTACGCCCATGATGACAGAGGAAGAAGACTGCCATCTACAAGCCCAAGACAGGGACCCTCAACAGACCCTCCTCTCAGGCCCTTGGAAGGAACTAACCCCAACGACACCTTCACCTTGAGCTTCCAGCCTCCAGAACTGGGAGAATGCATCCCTGTGTCGACACCGCCCCTTCAGCAACCACAGAGCAAACGTCTGCTTGCAGCACAACCTTGAACACCCATGTACAAATTTTCTTAGTGACACGGGCCTCCAAGATGACTAGTATTTGAAGAGGAGAGAGAGCATGTCACTCACCATTTCCTAAGATGGGGACGTCTGCCCACTGGAATTACACTGCAGACCCCAAGCCCAAGGCACAACCCGGGAGTGCATAAATCACTCCAGGACAATGTTCACATAATTGCATCCGTTTCTTACATTGAGTTCAACTGCATTATTAAGTCAATTAAAAAGGCAAGGCCACTGGGTCACACAGCTTATCCCAAGATCCATGTCCATATTTGGCATGAATGCTGAGGAGTAATAAAAATGGTGTTACCATGTTTAATCTAAATTTTTCATTGAGAGCTATGTCCACCATGACCAATTCACTGTGCAAGCCAGAGCGCCAGTCACATCTTATCTGTCCCCTATTGCAGCTTCCTGAGGCTGTGAAACCAAGAACAGCTGGGGCCAGAGGGGAGGAGGAGGACCACATGCAGCTGACTTCTGTTCAAGTTTAGGTGCCCACCCAAGGTTCTGTTTCATAGAACCAGACCCATCTGGTGGTGCTGACTGCAGAAGAGAATGCATTTCCCCCATCTCACCAGCGCTGGCCAAACTAAGGTGTCTGAAAAGCAGTGACTAACATTGCTGTAAAGGAATGTATTCTCACCCCCTAGTGGGCTTGCCGGGTGGATCCTGGTTGGGTGCATGCAGGAGTCTGTCTCTCTTCTTCCCTGCTTCTCACTTCAGAAAAACACAAACAAAAAATGTATTCAACGGCCACCTGATACAAGGAGGTATCAACTCATGTGCTACCCTGAACTACCTACCAATTTGTAGCACATGGAAGACCAGGCGCATCGCTGGTCCCAAATTCTGAAACATAAAGCTGACTTTCAGAAAAATAAACACAAAGAAAAAATAAAACCAAATTACATAACTGACATCTAACCTGTAAGCAAATTTGAAAAGTATATTGGCAGGAATCAGAGCTAGCTTGCACTGAATCTGCAGCCCATGCCTCTCTGCACGGACAGGAGTCCTGAGTGCATTTTCAGAGGGCTGCCCAGAGGCCATGAGGTGTTGTGTGTGCACCTGTCTGTGTGGCTCAGCAGTGCACAGCTCAGGAATAGATCATGTGTGTCAAGAAACAAAGGACCACCCTGACCAGGCAGTGGCACAGTGGATAGAGCATCGGACTGGGATGCGGAAGACCCAGGTTTGAGACCCCGAGGTCGCCAGCTTGAGCGCGGGCCCATCTGGCTTGAGCGAAGGGCTCGTCAGCTTGGACCCAAAGTTGCTGGCTCCAGCAAGGGGTGGCTCGGTCTGCTGAAGGCCCACGGTCAAGGCATGTGTGAGAAAGCAATCAATGAACAACTATGGGGTCGCAACAGCAACGAAAAACTGATGATTGATGCTTCTCACCTCTCTCTGTTTCTGTCTGTCTGTCCCTGTCTATCCCTCTCTATGACTCTCTCTCTGTCCTTGTTAAAAAAAAAAAAAAAAAAGAAAGGAACAAAGGACGAAAAGAGAAGCTTGCTCTGGGTTAGGTGTTAACACTGAAATGATGGACACTGTGCACAAGGAGGTGGTAGGATGCCAGACCTGCTTGGCTCTGCACTGGAGCCCTGCACCAACTTCTCCCCAATGCATACTTAACTCAGAAGATGTAAGGCAAAGCCAAGGGGAAAAAGTTCCCTTGCTCAATCTTTATATAAACAAGATGTAAATGTTACTAAAATGTTTATAGTAATCCAAGTACCCTTGTTAACCACTGTGCTCCAGTGCGTGCTGTTTGTCAGGTCAGAGCTAGCTGAGAGGAGAGGAAAAAAGGGCACTTAACAGGCCCTGGACCCAATTCTCACGTCACACCACAAAGCAGGAGGCAGAGTCTATCTCCCAGGTGAGGACTTGAGATTTCACGCTTCTCCCAAGTGAGAGGAGCCAGCATGGGGCACAAGAGCTCAAATCCAGCCCTGTGGGTGCCTTAGTGATTAATCCCCAGCACAGAAAAGTAACTCTTGTGGCTTCTCACCAGCAGTCACCAAAGTCATTTGCTTTTTAGGGGAGTTGGAGCATGCTCTGGCAGGCCCCCTCCTCCTGGCATCCAGCCTTCCTTCACTAAAGCAAGGGTGTCTGCCATGACGGGTGGAGTGTGGCTGAGTGTGTATGAGCCCTGGCAGTGAAGACCTGAGTCCCTTGAGTCACTCTTTCGGGGACGGCCAGCCACTGCAGGAGAACACTCCTCAGGCAGCTCTGTGGAAAGGCCCACAGGGATGAAAAACAAGGCCCCAGCCATAGGCCGGCACCAACTTACCAGCCACTACAGAAGTGGGTCATCTAGCCCCAGCCGGGCCTGCAGTTGAGTGCAGCCCTGACTACCATCTGACTGCGAATTCACAAGACTGAGCCAGCCAGCCAAGGTGCTCCCAAATTTCTGACCCACAGCAACTGAGAAAGATCACAAATGACTATTTTTGTTTTAAAGAGTATGTTTTGAAGTGATTTTTTTTTGCACAGCAATAGATTACACGCGTGCGCATGCACACACACAGTATATATACATATACATACATATATATATATACTATATATACATATATCTGTGTGTGTGTGTGTGTATATATATATATATATATATTTATATATATGTGGTATATATATGTATAAATATAAGCCTCTTTATTTCCAAATGTGCAATACAGTGACATTAGACCTAGGCACTACCCCTAGCAAAGTCAAGTGGTGAGGATACAGCACGGCTTGCTTCACCAGCCCAGCCTCACAGCCGACAGTGGGAACTCGGGGACTCAGCCACTGCAGACTTGTGGTGTGACCAGCTTAGAGGCTTGAGTTCGAGGACAGGAACTGTGAAAGTGCTGTGCACCCTATGGCCCTATGTGAATGCCACGCACAGGGCTCCTTCCCTTTATTAGCTCTCACCTCATTGTCACCTCTTTTCCAAGCCACTCAAGTTAAAGTAGCACCCAATGACTCTGTCACCTCTCCCTTGAGCGATCTTTTCCACCACCTTTGCTTCGGAAACTTTTCTTTGTTTCATTCCCTTAATTGCTTGCCCCCAACCTGCCCCAGCCCTGCATCCTCAGTGCCTAGAACAGCGCCTGGCACAGCGCTGGGGTCAGCAAACACTAGCTGAGTGCAGGAGTGAGTGAAGCATTTGAGCATGGGGAGCCGGAAGGATGACAAGGAGACTCGGGAGGCAAAAACAGGCTCTTCCATGTATTGCAGTGGAAAGGGGAGGGAACGGAGGGGCTGCTTGTCTTGATTGGCACCTTCGGCTTGGTCTCAGTGCAAACTGAAACTTATCAAGTTGACGAATCAGCCTATCTTTCCTACTATTTACAACACACAGAGCACTCTCACAGACTTGACTTCCTTTGCTCTTGGCGACGTCTGTGAGATTCAGCAAGAACAACATGTAGCTACTGTGGCACAGCAAGCCGTCCCCAGCCTTACTAGCTGCGCACAGCAAGCGCTTATCAGCTCCTGGTTCAGCCGACATGGGCAACTCAGGCTGGCAGCAGCCGGGTGGTTGTGGTATTTGGGCTGTGCTCCCTCCTCATGCCATGCATCTGGAGAGCTGTGGGTCACTGGCCCCTGTCTCCAAAGGCTGGCAAGCTGTCAGCCGGGTCCCCTTGGTTCTTCGCAATACACTGCACCTTCTCCCAGCAGGCCCGCCCAGGCTTGCTCTCCAGCAAAGATAAGAGGCAAGTCAAGTCACAAGGAACCCTGTTCTCTATACAGGAAGTGAGGCACTACCTCTCAATGGCTGCCCCCCTGGAAAAGGCCCAGGCACAGCGCAGAGAGGGTCATTGTGGACTTTCTATAATCAATACAACTCACATTTTATAGACAAGAGAGGTGCAGAAAAAATTCAGTGACCTGCCCAAGGTCACAGGGCTGAGCCAGAAACTGGAGTACAGGTTTTCTGCCATCTGAACTCACTGCTCACTCCTCACTTCTGGGTGGGCAGGGCATTCTCAGCAGAAGCTCCTTCCTTCTCTTCCCTTTCTTCACCAGGCCAAAGCGTTTTCCTCTGAACTTTGTCCTCTGGGCTTACTGTAATGTCTGTGGAGCCATTCACATGCTGACTGGCCAGAGGCCCAGATGGAGCAGAGGGTGATTTCTGTTGAGAAAAAGCACTGGGGTTTGATTTACATATTGACACTTCATGAGCAATACAGTGCTTCTGGTGTGAGAAGACTTCTCCATCCACTCACCCTGGGCATCCTCAGTGCACTGAAGAACTGTGTAGGTGCTCTGGCCCCCGGTTACACTGAACCCGCGAGGCCAAGTGGATGTGGAGAGAGTAGGTGACAAACAAGAAAGTCCACCCCGTCTTCAGAGATCACACAAACAGGAACAGAAAGACCGCTAGCATCTGACTCACCCACTTGTGTGGCTCCACTAGACATTTCTGGCTGAGTTCCTTAGGCAGAAAATAGACTCAAAGAACCAGATGCATTATAGGGAACAAAAAAAAAAAGAGTAGAGACTGCTTTGCCTCTTTCTTGATCAATCAAATAAAAAATTAAAATGCAACGTACCATGTCTACTAAAAGTAACCATTAAAAATGTCATGAACAAGTGTTTAAGTCAGATAGTGAGTTAAAATAAAAGAACAATTAAACACAACTGCACAATTCTTTCTCCCCTAGAAAATAGCGTTACTGACCCACTTAGATCGGGAGTTGGTGAAGTGTATGTAGCCCATGGGCTGAATCCAGACACTGCTTGTTCTTTTTAATAATGTTTTCTGCCAATGTGGCCACACTTGCTCACTGACCATTGTCTGTAGGCATTTACAGCAACAGGGTCAAGTCACTGGAATGCAGACCATAAGGCCTTCAAGGCCCCAAACACTTACTATCTGGTTCTTTCCAAAAAATATCTGCTGGGCCCTGATCTGTACCTTCAAACACGAGTCCTGCAGAAGTCCTGTGGTGAGATGGTGGGTGGTCACGCAGCCCGTGGGGCGAGCATAACCGGTTAAGCGCCAGGTCACCAGTGCTGGGCAGAGTGCTTGCTCAGCTGAATGTCAGAGAATCAGAGCAGGCTGGTCCCCAGGTGTGGGGATGTGTAAGTGGTGATTCCAGCTGGTTCCGTCATTTAGAGTCTCAGAGAACCTGCTAAACCCAGGCCCTTAAGTTCTGCCCGCAAGTCTGAATAAAGCAAAGCCACAGCTATACCCCACTGTGCCGGGGGCACCTCTGAACCAGAGGCCCTGCCTGACCCGCAGCTGTCCAATTGGAGAGTCCACCAGCTCAGGGAGGACCACAGAACAAGCTGGCCAACCATGAGGAAGCTCAGCTCACCCCCAAAGCTGTGCTCAGAAATGGCCAAAACCTCAGCTCAGACGTGAAAGGCTCACTGCTGTGTTAGCATTGCCGTTGTCTCTGAGGAGTGGTTCCATCCAAAAAGGCCAAGGTGACAAGGGGTCCCCTCAAACGTGATGTGTTTCAGGGCTCATGTCCATGTGGATGGCCCTGGGCCACCTGCAGGGGGACCCGTGCCTTTACTCCACATGACCAATGCTCTCACTCCTCCA
This sequence comes from Rhynchonycteris naso, assembly GCA_037038555.1. NCBI lineage: Eukaryota > Metazoa > Chordata > Mammalia > Chiroptera > Emballonuridae > Rhynchonycteris > Rhynchonycteris naso. The sequence continues at coordinate 94,988,530 of CM072996.1, read as the reverse complement.
GACTGCGAGGTCTGCAGGTTAGGCGTAGAACTGAACTACCTGGACAAGGGGTTGGCTATGCAGGCCCAGAGCCCTGTAGAGTGACCTAGTGGGACATTCCAGCTGTTGCCCATAGGGCAGGGAGGGGAGGTAAGGTTAAGAATACTTTCCCTAGAGGTTGAGCAACTATGACACCCTCATCCCCTCCTTGGTGGCTGTTCTCAGTCCCCTTTTCCATCTGCTGCCTTCCTCCCTCCATCTCTCCCACCCAGACCTCATTTTCTTCTTGACACTCATGGCCCGAGCCCCTGGCCCGGACCATATTATCAGACCTCTGTGTCCATGAGCCTATCACTCTTCTCCTCTCCTACCATGCGTGACTCAAACTTATTCTCATTGTGCTTTCCTGACCCCCAGCTTCTCAGAAGCACACAGGAATTCTTTGGAAAATGCTGATGGGCAGGACCCATTGCCAAAGGATGAGTCACAGACCAGCCTTCCCAGTGGTTGGATCAGGCATGAACATTTCAGACCATTCTGACAGAGGAGACAGAAGGGAAGGGCTTCTGAAGTTTCTCAGAAAATCTGTCTTTGCTGCTGAGTAGAGACACCTAAATGAGGACAGGAAAGGAGCAGTGCCTCCCACATCACATCCACTGCGCCGTGGGAGCGGAGCTCGGGCAGCGCAGGCCCCCATGGAAGCTGGCTCCAATAGGCCGGCGTGCAGAGGAGGACCGAGAGAACTGTGTTCTTTATCATGTGACCCGGTGAATTTATTAACTGACTCCAGAATCACCCCGCACCCTCAAAGTTTGCAATCTGTGAGAAAATGTACCTTCCTTGTCCTGTGAGTCATTTTGAATTCATCTGCATGTTCAATAGGACTGAGTCGTGTAAGCTTAAACAAGCTTTGGAGTGCCTACCATCTCCTGAGACCCCTCCATGGACCTGAGGCCCTCTCTCTGCTGGGTGTGTCCTCTCTGCTCCACAGTCTCCTGTGGGGCATTTTTACCAGCCCCCCAAAGCTGAGGTGCTCCCTGAATTTGTGCTGCATTCTGAAGTCTCCACACCCTCATCTTCCCACTCTCTCTCCTGTCCCATCCAAAGGTATTGCAAATCTCATTTAAAACTAAATGGCCAAAACTTCTTGTAATGATAAGTTAGGTCATTTAAAATAAAATCCCTGCTGAGGACAAGCTAAAAGCAGATCACAATGTGAAAACATCCGTGTAAGAGCATCAAAGAACTCAAAATCAAGTCGAGAATTATGGAGCCCGACCAGCGTGAAGACACAAGCCCAAGAGGGCACTCACTTCTAGCCTGCCCCTCCATGGGGCATTTCTCCACAAGAGAGGGTGACCGCAAGGCAGAAAGGGTGACTGTGAGGCAGGGAGGGTGACTGCAAGGCACGGAAGCACATCTATTAGACTCAAAGGGTAGTCATTCAAGTCAAGGTAAGGACAAAGCGTAAAGCCAAGGGAAAGCTGGCCCGTGTGAGAGAAAGTCTTCTCAACTAATGTCACTGAGTCAGCTGGAGGTCCAGGTTCTCCCGTGAGAGCAACAAGAGTGCCAGGTCCTCTCTCTCTCTCTCTCTCTCTCTCTCTCTCTCTCTCTCACACACACACACACACACACACACACACACACACACACACACATGCACACACATCTAATTGTCTAATTGTGGAAGGCAAGACCATAAAGCTGTTAGTCAAAAGCATAAAGAATGTTTTCTCAAACATGGGATAGAGAAAGAATAATAAAGCAAGATGCAAGAAGCACTATCCATTAAGGAGAAGACTTGGTAAATCGTTCTGAGACCCCAGTAAGAAGGGAAGAGATGAGCCAGAGGGAGGGAGCAGACCCTAAAGCACACTCCCCTTACAGAGGGCCCTTGCCCCTGTCTGTAAGGGGTTTCTACAAACTAATAAGAAAATGAACTCTGGCTGGTGGCTCAGTGGGTAGAGCATTGGCCTGGCATGTGACATCACAGGTTTGATCCTCAGTCAGAGCACAAAAGAGAAGTGACCATCTACTTCTCTCTCCTCCCTCTCCTCCTTCTATCCCTCTTTCCCTCTCACAGCCAGTGGCTCGGTTGATTCAAGCGCTGGCTCCGAGCGCTGAGGATAGCTTGGTTGGTCCAAGTGCATCAGCCTCAGGTACTAAAAATAGCTCAGTACTTGAGCATCAACCCCAGACAGAGTTGCAGGGTAGATCATGGCCGGGACACATGTGGGAATCTGTCTATCTTCTCTCCTCTCACTTAAAAAATTGAGCAAGAGACTTCAAATGGCCATTAAATCTATGAATAGGCACTTAAGTTTATTAATAATCAGGGAAAACTAAAGTCACTGTGTGATGGCCCTATACACACTGGAATGGTGGGAGAGCACCAACGCTTTGGTGTTATGTGAAGTGGCACAGCTCTCACACACTGAGACATCATTTATGATATCCTAGAAAGGACACAAATAACATAAGATCCAGTAGTTACACCCAAGGTATGTTCCCAGTAGAATTGCATGGGCATGCGCATCAAGAGATATCTACAATAATATTCGTTGCAGCTACATTTGTCATAGCCCTAAACTGAAAAGAACCCAAATGTACATCAGTAAGAGTGATACATTCATAAGGTATGTGCTAGACAGGAATGACAAGGAATGATCGACCGCTAGATACAGCAAACCAGAGACAAAAGAATACTTAACTGCATGCTTTCATTCTGATAAAATCAAACCCAGCAAAACCACACCGCAGAATTCAGTTGCTAAAGAAAAGCAAGGAAGTGATTTCCATCAAAGTCAGGATAATTGTCACCTTTACTGGGCAGGGGCAAAGGGGGGTGAAGCCTTCCGGGAGCAGTGATGTGGTAATGCTTTTCTTCTCGACCTAGGTGCTGGTTAAGCAGGTCTTTACTTTGTGATAAATTACCTTGGCTCTGGGTAATTTTCTGATTGTGTTTTATATTTCACAATAAATGGAAGCTAGAAGAGAATTTGAATTCAGCCACCACCGAATGAAGCCTTCAGGCCAGGCATTGACACTCGATGTTTACTCATAGGCTCGTGGTCCAAGGGACTCGCGTAGTTTTTAGTCACAGTGGACCTCAGAATTGGTCACGTCTCCTCATTTGGTTAAGGGCTGGGATGCTTAGCACCACCTGAAACCATTCAGGATGCAATGGTAAGCCTTCCTATAAGCTGATCTTACTTAGAGATTTATTACTTTTTATCCTCCTACATTTCCTAACTTCCTCAATGATTCATTGAATTGTTTCTTATTTTATAGAGTTTGATAACTAATTTTATTTATTTTTTCACTTTAATGGAGTTATTATATTAATAAATAGTACTGTCTCAATTATCTATTGCTGTGTAAACAATAATGCTAAAAGTCAATGTCTTCAAACAATGGTAATAGCTCATTCCTCGTGACGCAGCTATCCAGGCTGGGTAACCAGGTCTGCTGTCTCTGTACTTAGCTGGGCATTCTCTCTGAATGCCATGTGGTTCTTCCAGTGCAGGGCAGCTGCATCTTTTTACCTGAGACTCAGGGCTCCAATAGAGAGCCTTCCAGAGGTCCAGCCCACTGTGCAAGCTCTTACAATCCTCTCTGTCATGCTGCTAACGTCCCTTTGACCAAAGCAAGGCACATGCTCAAGGTCATTGGGATGCAACAACACGGGAGCATGGACACCAGGGTCGTCAGGGTCCACCAAAACAAATACATATACGTCATCATAATAAATATGTAATACTAAATAACAACAAATAAATAACAAATACAAACATAGGAATCATCAAACACAGATTCAGGAATACACACAGCAATAGAAAGATGCTCAAATATTTATATATTTCTGTGCACTATCTCCTTTGGTGATTTAATGGCTCAAAACAGTGATGCATTTGTTCATCAAAGCACACAGGTATGAGTGGGCATAGGAGAAAAAGAAATATGATGATCAAACTCAGTCAAAAGTAAGGCCCCATACCTCATACACGTTCACAGAACAGAACTGAGAGCCTTTAGCCTGGCCCAGCCGGAGCAGCTTGTCTCTAGCTACCAGGGCTCCTTTTTATTTTTATATTTTTAAAGATTTTATTTATTGATTTTAGAGAGAGAATAGAGAGACAGAAGAAGGGGGAGGAGCAAGAAGCATCAACTCATACTCGTTGCTTCTTGTATGTGCCTTGACCAGGTAAGCTCAGGGTTTCAAATCGGCGACCTCAGCATTCCAGGTTGACCCTTTACTAAGGTGACCAAACGTCCCGCTTTTGGCAGGACAGTCCCGATTTTTAACAATTTGTCCCGCGTCTGGGACGTTTTAAAAAAGTCCCGATTTTTGGAAAGAATGCACGAAAAGCTAGGGAACGGTGGGAGAATGGGAAAGGAATAATTGGTTTTTGGCGGGGAGACCCTGTCTCGACCTGGAAGCGCCCGCACTGTCGCAAGAGCTGGCTGCCCCGGGCGGGGCCCCGAAACAAAGAACTTCCGGCGGGACGTACCTGCTGGGGCGGTGGTTGTCAAGTCCCCTAACTACCCACAGGCCTGCATCCTGGACGCCGGCATGCGAGGCGCAAGCCGCTAGGTCTCCAGTGGGATGCGGGGCTGAACGCGGGGAATGGGGCCACCAATCATGCTGGCGGCGCTGCCCTGCCTGCTCCCACCCACTCATGCAGCTCCGGTATCAGTTTCAGGACCGTGTAACCTGATCCATCTGACTCACTCAAAATTTCCCATATAGTAATATTTCCAAAAATGATCTTTTTAATGAGGTATCATTATTTAAAAAATAGATTGATAAGAAAAAGGTTAAATCTTAGGCATCAGCAAAAATCACAATAGAGAACATATGGTTAGAAATATTTCATCATTTTGAAACAAACCATGTTCCATACAATAATGCACTAAAAATTGTGGAATACGCGCTGTCTTTACCAGGAACTAATGCTGTGACTGAACGCGTTTTTTCTACGGTAAATAAAGTGTGGACAACAGAAAAATCACAATTAAGTGTTGAGACTTTGAAAGCCATTTTATGTGTCAAATATAATTTAACAAATTCTTGTGAAAAATTTCATGACCTTTTAAACAATAGCAATCTACTAAAATAAATTTACTCATATGAGAAATATGCCAAAGAATAAAATAATACTATACATAATTTTTAATGTATTATATTTGTAAATTGTACTTATGTTGAAATTTAAATATATATATATTACAATACTATTTTTGCATTCTATGAAAATTTTTTTTGCTCCATATAGACCAAATTTTTAATTAAGAACCTGCCCCTTCCCGCCCCGGTCAGTGGTGTCCCGCTTTACCAATTTTAAAATCTGGTCACCTTACCCTTTACCCACTTCGTCACCACAGGTCACGCTGCCAGCGTTCCTTTTATGCCAAGGCCCTGAGTCCCTACAGCATTGGGAGAAACGTGGTTAAAAATGTTGCTCCATCAGATGTCCTGATCGGCCTAAAATATTTTAGTTATTTTAAAAGAAATAAAACCCTGATGACTGGCATTTAGGGAAAAAAAATGTTTTATTTTGTTTTTTAAAATTGAAACCTTGCTTTAGGGAAAAAAATAAGTCTGATATTTGATAAGGATTCCTAGTCCTCAGCTAGAGACACAATTGGTGTCAATAAATAAGGTGAATGAGGCTAATAAAGGTCGGCTTTGATTCTGATTGGGGAAAAATAGTCTCAGTGACCGTGATAACGATGAATTCTCTTAAGAGACTTTCTCCCATGATCTGTGATGCAAGAAGGCAAAAAGAGTGACTGGAAACACTCGAGCCCTCTTACTCAGGGCCTGTGCCTGTCTCTCAACAGTGAGAAGGGGGAGATCAATGCCAGGGGCACCCTCTTTTATATCCAATTAAGGAAGCCAGAGGAAGAAGTCAGGCCCGATAACAGGCAGGCAGCAAAGGCAGAAGAGAGTGCTCTGTCCTGCAATGGAGCATGGGAGGGCTGCAAATCTAACACATGCCACAGAGATGGATAGAGGTCAAGTTACAACGATCTACTAAGCACCTACTATGTGCCAGGTTTAGTGTGACAAGGATACCATGATGCCGCCTTTGAAAAAATTAAAATAAACCTGAGTGCAGCAATTCTAATTAATTGAAATATCAAAAAATGTGAAACAGATGTTTAGCTGTATCTAAAGGTTTGCCTATCATTGTTTGCATGCTTCTATTTTAATAATAAGTGGAAGTTGTCTACAAGATAACCCTCTTTGGTGTTACTCACCTTTCAAAGTTTATCATTTCTTGATCCTATTGCCCAGTGGGGTGTGTTTAACCCCAGCATTTATGGTAGTTTCCCCAGTAGGGGCTACTTTAATGAAGGAGTGATGTTTGAAAGGGAGACTTGGTGTCCACAATGTATTTGTATATCACTCCTCCTCAGAAATAGTGACTCTGATACAAACATACCAAAGACCAGAGCTAACTCTATTTTCAAGTTGTTTTTGAAGTACTAGGATAGACATAGCAATCTAATCAAGGAACGTGGGTACATTAAAATGAGTTGTTTTTAATTTAGTCTGACTTTACAATGTCTGTTTTTAACAGAATGGCAAAAAAAAAAAAATCTTTGTTTCCCTACTTCCTTCTGAGGGATCATCTGACAGCAACAAGAAATGTTGAAAACAGAAACTGCCTCTCTGATAAACCTAGAGATGTTCAACTCTCCAAACTATGATGTAGAAGGGATGGCTGCCCAGACCAGTGATCGAAGAGGGGGTGAGACACGGGAGGGAAGACATCAGAAAACCTAAGGAAAAAAGCTTCTCAAAGTAAATGATGACATCTGGAATGCCACCTTCCAACCCCTGGTTTGCAATGATGGCTACAGAAAGGTAGGAGTGCTTTGCTATAACATGTTTTGTGCAAGCACTTAAAAGCTGGGAAGGCAGAGATGCAATCCCAGATGTTTTCTGGGAGCAGCTTGTGGGTGAGGAGGGACAGAGAGTGGAAAGTTCGAGCTGTGAGCTGGAACCTCTGCTGGTGATGAAAAACAAAAGCTAAAGTAACTCCATCAGACAGACACACACACACACACACACACACACACACACACACACACCTTGCATCATAAAAGAAAATCTTGCTAACATGGACTGGTCCATGTTTCTTCCTCCAGCAACTAATTTTCAATGACTTGCCCAGAAAGAACTCCCCTCTTTCAACAACCAATAATCCAATGAGTTGGTACAGAATCTGATCAAATAAACTGCATGAGATGACAGAAAAATCAAGTTTCAGACAGAGAACATCCTCCTGAAAAATAATGTGACTGATCAGATGAATTGTGAATAAACCTATTGCTGTGGAATCAACTAAATCATGAAGAAATTGCCCACCCATGGCACATGTGACAGCAGAGATACAAAATTCCCAGATATGGCACAGAAAGATGATAGAAGGGGATGGACTTTGAGCCTGCAGAGCTCAGGAAAGGAACACTCTTCCAGAAACAAAGCCCACTTTGGAAGCAACACAGGAAATATAAACACTTTATACAGAGGGCATGAAAACAGGACTGAGAACACTAAAATAGAAACAAATGGGCCCTGGCCAGTGGCTAAGTGGAGAGAGCATTGGCCAGCTGTATGGACCTCCCAGGTTCGATCTCCAGTTAGGGCACACAGGAGAAGCGACCATCTGCTTCTCTCCCCTCCCTTTCCCCCTTCTTTCTCTCTTCCCCTCCCTCAGCCAGTGGCTCAGTTGGTTTGAGCATGGCCCCGGCTCTGAGGATAGCATGATTGGTCTGAGCATATCAGTCTTATGTGCTAAAAATAGCTCTGTATTCCAGCATCGGCCCCAGACAGGGTTGCCAGGTGGATCCTAGTTGGGGTACATGTGGGAGTCTGCCTCACTATCTCCCTCCTCTCACATAATACTAATACTAATAAAATAAAATAGAATAGAAACAAACATAGAGTTAAGGGATTTGGGAGCAAGACCAGCAGTAGAGATCTAACACATGCATAAGTGTCACTGGAGCAGAGAACTTAAATAAGAACACTGAACAAGGTTGTTGTGTTTTTTAATGTAACACTAGAAAACTTTTTTGAAATCAAAGAAGGCATACACCTTCTTATTAAAAGGACGTACTGTTTCTTAGGGAAAATTTTCCTAGGAAAAAACTGACAAAGAACATTCAACAGTGAGACATGCTCTGCAAAATTATCATGTTTTTGAGTCAGAGAGCCCATGCTGCCTCCACCATGTCCACGACACCAGTCAAACCAAGAGGTAGACGTACGTAGCCTTAGGTCCCCCAGACAGAGAAAGTGACTAAACACATTTGAACCCAGCCAGGCTAATGTTTAAGACACAAGAGGGAAAACCATTTTAAATAAACAGTGATTGAAAAACAGCTGCAGGAGACAGTTGAGAGGGTGAACAAGTAAGTGAGAAGTCAGCAGAGGACCAGCCCTGAGCATTGCCTGTTTAGCCATTAGATTGAGATGGAGACACCCTAGGATTATGAGTACGTAGCAGTGCAGAAGGAGTGAGATAATGTAGTGAGGGTTTGTGTGAGCATGATGAAGAGAGGAGGGTGGATGTAAAACGATAGATCCTGTAAGCATGGTGGTGTCCCCATCCCCATCCGACCCAGAGAGTCATCAGGGGAGATCGATAAAACTGACAAATAAGTTAAAAGAGAGAAACATTTCTTGTAAAAAAAATACGAGGGACACATTAAGAAAAGTAATTAAATAAGATTAAAATAGTTTGTCAACAGGGAGAAAAAGAGAAGACAATGCACTACATTGGTCATTGTTTATAGTACGGAGTCAATGGATGTTATTTAAAGAAACAGAAGATTCAGTACATTTTATTTAATGACAATGAAAAGTTAACCACTTTAACAAATTATCAAAGACAACACACACATCAAACTAAACAAAAATTTAAAAGCTATTAAAAACAGAATGTCTGACAACACAGAAGTAACACTATAAAATAAATGAATGTAAATGCATTACATCAATATATAAAGGGAAAGGGACTTAAATGTTGGATCACGCAGCAAAATGAAACAATGTGTTGTATATGTTGTATACTGGAAACATGCCTAAAGGAGGTCAGAGTGTGTGAAGGCAGAAAAATGGGCAGAAGTGTAGCAGCAAACGCAAAGGAGAAAGGAAATGGAACCACATGTAACAGGTGTGGATTCACAGAAATGACCACAAGGACAAAGGCAGAGTCTTTAATGGAGATGCAGAGGTCCTCGGGTTATGACACAGTTCCATTCCTATGACAGTGACATAGCCCGAATTTTGGTGTAAGTCAAAACACACCATGGGCTAAGTCACTTACCTATCCTAACAGTTATAAAATCATAATCTAGAACATAAAAACACAGCTAAGCCAAAAGAAAAGAAAAAGGTCATAAATATCTGTACTGTATACTATACTGTAGTAACAGAAAAAATGAGTGTATAAAAAGTCCTTACCTTTATTCCTGTGGTTGGCTTGCACACTGGAAGGAGCATTGCAAGGTGGGAGAGAGTGACCTATTGGGAGGAGGAAGCTGGAGAGGCAGGAGAACCTGCAGAAGGTGCTGGAAATACTGGGTCAAGTGAATCAGGATTGCCTAAGGAACATGCAGGAGACGCTGGAGATGATCCTACCTGTACTACAGGTGTTTCATCTCCAGAGGCAGCTGATGTAGAGAGGGCAGAACCTGCGGCAGGCCTCTCTGCCCCCTTAAAGAATTGTCCAGGCTAGTCTGGAACTAGTTCGCTTACATAGTCTGTAAGTATGACGCTAACAGTGTAAGCCGAAACACTCAAGTCTTAATTTCTTTAAGTTTTTATGAGAGTAAGCATGGTAAACTCAAAACGTCGTAGGTCGAGACTGCCATAACCCAAGGACCCCCATACATCTGTTCGTATTCACAACACCTGTGAATAGCCATCCACTAAATGAGATAGCCTCCACACTCACAAAGGGTGAAATACCACATATAAGGAAAGCTACACAGAAGACATATTCCTAGGAAGAAATCTTAACCATTTTTAGTTCAGAATAGAGTAATTGGACAAAAATAAGGTACAGAAGACTAAAATAGCATAACTAATCACTTCTTCATGTGCCAATGATACATAAAAATTGGCAATTTAATAATAAGGCATACAGAAAACCTCAATATGCTTTAGAAAGTAAACAGAACAAGTATCATCTTCAGATCAGAGTTCAAAAAAACAAACAATAACCAAAACAAACAAAATAGCTGTAAAAAAAGCAACCCTTACAATCTGGACATATTTAATTCATCTCTTAAACCCAATTCTTCACTCAAAAAAAAGTGAAATCAAATAGCAGAATATCTAAACCAGCAATTTTCAACCTTTTTTATCTCATGGCACACATATACTATTACTAAAATTCTGTTACACCTCAAAAAATATATTTTTGAGTCATTCACACCAGATGGCTATTGTTGTGTTCGTTGTTGTCATTTTTTTATTTGACAGTCTCAGGGAAAAGAGGTCAGCACCCTTTACTAAGTAGTTAAGTATCACATGTTTTAAACATTCTTGTGGCACCGCAGTTGAAAATTGCTGCTCTAGGTGATGACAACGGTAGAAGCTCGACCTACCAGAACCTAGGAGTTACACCTAAAGAAGTCCTTCAAATAGGTTTTATAGCTTTGAATCACATATTATATCCATTCATCTGGATCATTCACCAAAAATAAATAAATAAATAAATAATTCCAGGCAGTGTTCTAACAGTACAAAAAATATAGATGAAAATCCCTGCGCCTGTACAGTCAGTGCACATTCTAGTGAAAAGACATGGACCCTGGCCTCTTGGCTCAGTGGCCGAGCATTGGCTCAGCGTGTGGAAGTCTCAGGTTCAATTTCCAGTCAGGGCACACAAGAAAAGTGACCATCCACTTCTCTGGACAACAGAACAACGGCCCCAGATGGGCAGAACATCGCCCCAAAGGAGGCTTGCCTGGTGAATCCTGGTCCAGGTATATGCAGGAGTCTGTCTCTCTGCCTCCCTGCTTCTCACCTAAGGAAAGAAAGAAAGAAGGAAGGAAGGAAGGAAGGAAGGAAGGAAGGAAGGAAGGAAGGAAGGAAGGAAGGAAGGAAGGAATGAAGACGAACAATAAAGAAAGAAAGGTTTTCACACAGAAGGTTGTATGATGATAAATGCTAGAGAAGGAAATAAGAGAAGGGAAAGGCAACGTGACAGCTGGAAACATGACAGGCCCATCTGAGCTATGAAATTAAAGTGAGGTCAGCCTCCTGGAGGGTGTCTTCTCAGCCACCAGCAGCTGCACGGGTGCAGCTACACAGACGGTGGAACGTTGGCTGGTGAATTTCACAGCCTCTAACAATCAATACAGCATGGGCATTGTCCAAAAAGCATGGACTGGGGCCACTCTAGTCAGAACCAGCCAAAATGACAGTCCTGGAAAAATTGAATATATGCAGTTTGGGACTCTTTCCAAAAACATATGACAAATGAGGGGAGGCCAATGAATTTAAAGGGCCTTCTATTTGGTCATTGAAATGGGCAAACATAATGATAATAGCTGCGTTGGGATGAGTGACAGTGAGCCAAGAGATAAATCTTTGAAGATGAGAGACAGCAATATGGGGGAGAGGCGCTGGACAGGGTGAAGACTGAAGAAAGGAGAGGTGACATGCGGTCAGATCTGTTGCGGGAGGGTTAGTTAGGAGGAGAAAGAGGAATCCTTGGAAGTGTAAGTGGGGAGCACAGATTTACAGTCTATCAGCATTTTGACTAGATCTGCACAGAATCATTATGATATGCAAATATCCTTAAATTCTAGCAGGTACACAATGATTTATGTTATGTGAAACCTATGACTTCTTTGTTAATGATGAGATTTTAAAATGGAACCATCTTTGTCCCAATTTTGCCTTGTTCCAAAGGGATGGCTATGAGGGTGGGTCCAGGTGCTTTATTGGGAGGGCAGGGACCACCTGGGGTGAAAACCTGCAGATTATGACTCCGAGGAGATCTGTTCTTATAGGGTCTTGGGATTTACTCTGGGGTCAAGTCTGCTATGCCTGGAATTTTATTACTTTTGATCAGATATCAAGAAGAGTGTGAACAGTGAAATCTGAAATGTCCTGTCTTCCTTTATGTGTCAGAAATGTTAATTAAATTGGTGGGATTGACAACAATATGTGCTGGTTCCAGCATGAGCCATTTGTTCACCTGAAATGTGCTTATAGGGTTCCTACTCTGGTTTTAGGGGTTAGGACTAAAGTGAGACAACATATCTGTTTGGGGGGGGGGCTTCTGTTAGCCACAGATAACCAGGTGTACAGTCCCAGGTGGTGATAAAAAGGATGAAGGAAGTAACACAGGTGGGATGAGACAGAACAGCGTAGAAAGGGTATTACTTCAGAGGGGATGCCTGCAGAGTGCTTGGGGCAGGGTGATCCAAGGGCTCGGCATGTGCGCCTGAAAGCAGCCAAGTGGCCAGTGTGGAGAAAAGGTCCAACACACAGGGGACCAAATCATGGGGAGTCTACAACCCCATACCTAAGAGTCCATCATTTTGGATGCCTGACTCTTCTTAAAGTTACTTCAAGCTAACTTCCCCACAAATAACTGATTAAAGTCAGTGTTCCTCCTACAGGGTTTGCTAGGGTGGAGGTCAGACTTATCATGTTTGGTTTTTCACTTGTGTGAAATAAAACAGGGATTCAGGGAATGGCAAATTAGAATCTTCTGGAGTTTAAAGTTCCAGAAGGCAAAGTCCAAGGTGTTTTGAGAGATCACATAAGACATATTAAGAACCCCAATCTTCAGGCTAACATTGGGGGTCATTAGAAGCTGTAGGTCGCCAGATTAGCCAGTATTCTTGATTAACATTTGACTAACTATGAACCAAGCGATCTCTGTCCCACATGCTGCACACCTCACTTCATTTAATATTGACAACCGACCCTATGGTCAACCAGCCACCTTACCTCCCCACTCTACAGACAAGGAAACTGAGGCACGGAGAAGTGATGTAACCAGCCCCGCTAATCTGGGAGGCTACCTCTGCCGTCTGTGCAGAGCCACCACCCCAGCTCTCACCAGCAGGTTCTTCAGACCTCGTGAAGGACCCACTGACCCGCAGAGTAAAGGGTAACTAGCTCGTCCACTCAGAAATCCCCCAAAATGACTGCACTAGCACTTCAGCAAGGCCTGATGCTTCACACACACACACACACACACACACACACACACACACACACACACAATTTGGGGGAGATAAATAATGAATTCAACCAGACCCTAAAAGCACAGCAAAACTCTCAGCTCAGAAAGACATTGGGTGGCGTCCCAAAACCTTGACTGGTGAGTGCAGAGACTCCCAAATGAGATTTGTGTTGGCCCAGGCAGCCCAGGCATCACTCAGACCTGGAGAGGCCACCTGTCCTCCTTGCTTTCAGCTCGTCCCCACGAGCCATTGTCAGCACCCTCCCAGCTGGCACGGCTGCACCCGGCGCGGCACATGCCCAGCACCTGTTAGCGGCCACACAGTGACCTGAAAGGGGCAGTGGCACCTGAGTGGCTTGCTGAACAAAAAAGCAAGTGATGTACACCACAGCCTGGGGGAAGGGAGGGCCGTGCATGAGAGAAGGCAGGGAGGGAGGGCCAGTGTCTGTGGCATTGTCCAGTGGCACAAAGTATCTTCTCAACTTGCCGGCAGGGGCACAAGGCTACTCACATGTCATCTGTATGACAGCTCAGCGTGTGGAAGCTTCCTCCTCTGGAAGCCATGCGGGATGTGCACTGAGAGCCTCCATTTTACCAGGAGTTGGACACTCCAGCCAGCGAGACCCTGCTCCCTCAGAGGCTATATACCCTATTTAAAAATTAGATGTAACAAGGAAAGTAAAATTATAGCTATGTATGTGTGTGTGATATTTGCTGAAATAGATGTATTTCTCATATTAAAGTAGGATTTCTTCATTTTATTTTATTATTATTATTGTTTTTAGTGAGAGGAGAGGAGAGAGACAGACTCCCACATGCACCCTGACTGGAATCCACCTGGCAACTCCCACCTGGGGTCAATGCTCTGCCCACCTGGGACCATGCTAGTAACCATGCTATTTTCAACACCTGAGATAGAGGCTCCATAGAGCCATACTCATCTCCTGGGGCCACTGCACTTGAATCAATCAAGCCATGGCTGCAGGAGAAGAAGAAAGAGAGAGAGAGAAAGGGGAGGGGGAGGGATAGAGAAACAGATGGTTGCTTCTCCTGTGTGCCCTGACTAGGAATAAAACCCGGGACTTACACACACACAGCCAACGGTCTACCCCTGAGTCCATTGGCCAGGGCCTATAAAGTGGGACTTTATAAAGAGATTCAAAATGTGGTTTCCAGAGGAGGAAGCTTCCACATGCTGCGCTGTCATGCAGTTGATGTGTGAGTAGCCTTGTAAACTCAAATCTGTATCCTTGTAGTATTACAGAAAATACACCCAGTACATCCACTTATGGTCTCAGGAGTAATGGGATGTTATCTTTCTGAATTTTATTCAGAAAGACTCATTTTAAGGTAAAATATTAGATAGCAACCAAGTGTGTATGTGGCATGGGACAACTGGGATTAGGCGGCAGCGTGTGGGAGGCAAGGGGCAGTGTCAGGGCCAAGGCAGGCCTTTCTCAGTAGCTCAGGAGAGCTCCCTTTATAAAGAAGCACCTGATTCTATGTATGGTTTATTCCCATTTGGACAAATCACAATCTTAATCTTTATTGTGCTTAAGAATAACAATTCTCCAGACAAAAACATTTTTATGCAAAAATATATCTATAATGTTTCCTGAGTGCTCAGACCAGGTTTCCTTCTGAGGGCTTCACAGTGGAGTTTACAAGAACCCCAGGATGGGTGAAGGCACCATTACCCCTGCGTGGATGAGGACGTTGAGGCCCAGACAGGCTGTCCTTGCTCCAGACCACACGATACAGCATGGCCTGTGTCAGCTCGCCTGCTTCATTAAAGACAGTCCACAGTGGGGTGCAGATGCCCCATGCCTCTGTGTTTCTGATACACAGCAGTGGAGATGTACAGGCCGTTGGACGCACTGGGGCTGCGTGCACACCCACACATGCACTCTGGAGGTTGTCTTCAGGCGTACGCACTCCACCCCCTTTCGTGCCTGCGCTCCCCAGTCCTCTCCTCAGTGGCAGAACTGCAGTGAGAGGGGCAGGCCGTTTTCTGGGGCTGACCTGGGGCTTTTCCAGAGCACCACTTCCCTTTCCACTCTCACGCCGCTCGTCCCTGCTGTGGCACTGAAAACACAGACGCACAGGTGTGTGAATCTGCCGCCCCGCCCCCCCTGCAAAAGGCCCTGTGTGGAAATGCAGGTGGGAAGCGATGTCCCCAAGCTCTCATTAGGAAAATGCTTACACATACTGAGAACCTGAAAGACGGGGGCAATGAGCATGGGGTACAGGCCACCTGGCTTCAACGGTGACATTTTGTCATGTTTCCTCTCTCTCTCTCTGAACCAGTTGAAAGCTAGGTACAGATGGCAATGTACCCATAAGTCCTTCAGCAGGTGTCTCCCAAGAGTAAAGACACAACCATGGCCATAGTCAGGGCTCTCTACAGAAACTGGACCATGAGGATGCCTATAGAGAGAGATGGACTCTAATGAACCGGCTCAGGTCATTGTGGAGCCAGCAAGTCCAAATCTGCAGGTCAGCTGCTAGGCCAGAAGTTCAGGGAAGAGCTGTTGTTGAAGTCTTGAACCTGAAATCCTTGGGGCAGGCCTGCCAGCTGGAAGGTCAAGCAAGACTTCTGGGGGACAGACATTTTTCAGAATCCCTTCTCTGATAAGCCTCAGTTTCCATTTCTGAGGTCCTTCGGCTAATTGAGGAGGCTACCACGTTGTGGAAAACAATCTGCTTTCTTCCATGTCTGCTAATTTAAATGTTAATCACATCTTGAAATACCCTCACAGTGATGACCTAGACTGGTGTTTGAACAAACAGCTGGTCACCATAGCCTAGCTAAATCAATACAACAAATTACCCCAATTATAATACCGTTCAAAGTGATCTTATTTGAATAGTAGTTCAAAATATATGGTTGAACACTTACTCCCTTTCAAGCAAAGGCAGGGAATGTTACTCTTTGTGAAGGAAAGGGGTTAAATAGAAGAAATATTATTGCATTAGCTGCACTTACATATGGAAAATGTGGAAGGGGACTCTAGGGCTAGAGGAGAGGGGAACAGAGAAAAAAAGGGGGAGAAACTGTCACTCAAGACCTGTTTGGGCTGATCAGTCATAAACATGGCATCTGTTTAGGGAAATGGAGAATATCAAATACAGCCTAATTCCTAACTTGAAAAACCAAGACCAAAACAAAACAATCTTCTTCATTGTGGATCCCTGCTCCTGAGAACTCACACACCCCAACCTTCAGTGTTTCCATTAGAAGAGTCTCCCCCCAGTGATCTGAATCCACCCTGAAGAAAACAAAACAAAGTTGGAAATAAAAATTGGACAAAATGTTGGCTTTGGAGTTATCACTACTTTCATCAAAGCCAGGGCAGCATCCAGAAGTCGCAAGCTGGCTAAACTACCCTGTGGTTTCTAGAGGGTTCTGAAGCTGGACTAGGCTGGAGAGAGGCCAGACCAGCAGCGGCAGCATGTGTATGTGTGTGTGGGATAGGAGGTCTGCACAGATGTCCCTGGTCCTCTGTCCTGTGACAGGCATGAGGCTACCTGGTTGCTTTCCACAGGCTTCTTCTGAGCCCTCAGGGCTGGCCCTTCTGATTGTCATGGCCTCAGCCTCAGCGAGATCTCCCACCACCTCCTGGGGAAGTTCCCACAGAGGAACCTCATACTATGACCCCACACTGACCCCTTTCCTCAGGAGGCAGGAGCCTCCAACTTGCCAAGGAGGGTGCTGGATGGAGCAAGGCAAGCAAGAAGAGGTGTGGAATCTCTGTGAGTACGAGAGCAAATGTGTAAACTCTTGGTTCCCAATGCCTCACACTCTGTGCCCCTCAGGCCTGTCATTCTGCCCCTGCCATCCTCAGAGACCACTCTGGGTTCAGTACATGGGGCATGCTGCCCTGAGCCCTGGGGTGCAGGTCCCGTGGTCATCATGGGCCTCTCAGAGTTAAGGCCTTCCTTTCCTCTGGCCACTGAATTGTTGCATGTGGGGTGATTTTCCACCCTGACACTGTAACCAGGAAATTTCCAGATGACTAATAACTCAAGGTGTGTTTCTCAAGATGTGCTTGTCATTTCACCCAACGGTGTGCACTGCAGGGAGGGTATTCGATCCTATTCCTGTTATTACTGCAACCTAGCAAGTTACCCTAGCCCCATGGGGCGAGGTGACAGGTCACGCTCACAGACTGTGTGTAGCAGGCCATGCTGCAGCTGTCACAGAGGAAGTGGCCACTTCTCCATGATGCCCAGGCCTCCACTGGGCAGACCCAAATGACTGGGGCCAGAATAATCCAGAAACCTCTCTCACATGACTCGAAGTCTGGGAACCCCTGAGACGATTCCCCAGAGAGCCTGTTCATGGCCTCTCTCGTGGCTGGGGTCTCTCACAACATGGTCCCTATGGGGACCTCTCAGTTTTCCGTGGCCATAGGTTGAAGCTCCAAGACTTCAGAAGCCACACATCATCATTCCTGCAAGACTCTTGGATACCAGCAACACCTACAATGAGAACTGATCCACAGGGAAGGATCTGGACCTCCCAACCGCACCCCGAGCTTTTGAGGGAAAGGCAGCAAGATCCCACTGCAGATGAGCTTTAGCAACAGAAATATCATTGAAGCCGTCTCTGAGAAATCCAAGCTGCTCCCTGATCTGATCACAGCAAGTTTGGAAGAAGCATAAGGACCTCTCTTCTTCCTTCTCCTTCCTCCTGCAAACTACAAGGCTTTGTGCCAGGAGGGGCTGGATCCTGGCTCCAGACATCTAACACCAGCACCTCTACCAAGCCACACATGCTCCCTATTTACATTTCAAAGGGAAATAATTTGGTGTTTCTTCTTTGCATGTTTGGTTCTGCCTTCTTGACTTCTCTGGATCAAGTGAAGAAAGCTCACGTATTGCTCATTTCTGTTATGTCCTACATGCATGTAATTTCTACTCACTGGTTAGTTAAGATAAAAATGAAGAGTCAGATAAGTTTTCATCTCCTTAACAGGAAACAAACAGCACCTTGGGTTGTCCACGGAGTGGTCAGCGTCATGCTCTATCTTGTTTCTGTCACCGCCCTGGTCTTTTCTTTTGGGATTGCATTTAGTGAATGAACTGGGATGTAAAAAGTAGAGTTCGAGCACAGACGCCAATGCGTGGAAGTCAGTCAGGTTTCAGTGTTGAGAGAGACACAGACAGAAAGAAGAAATAGTAGGAAATTATCTTATGCTAATAATCATTTGAAGCCGACCTTCCCCATTGGATTGTATGAGTTAGATGGTAGGCTAAATGGCTATACCAAAGATTAAAAACAGAGTCGCTGAAATCCCTGTATTTCTTTTTTTTTTCATTGAATTTTATTGGGTGACATTGGTTAACATAATTATCCAGGTTTCAGTTGCCCAATTCTATAACACAGCTCTGTATACCATATTGTGTATCCCCCATCCCCCCCAAGTCAAGTCTTGGTCCATCCCCATCTATCCTTATACTCTCCTCTGCGCCCTGACTCCGGCAATCACCGCAATGTTGTCCATGTTCATGAGTTTTCTCTTCTTTATTTTTGTCCTTTTCTGCTATGTACTTTTTTTTTTTTTTTTTGCTATGTCACCTCTCTCACCCACCATCCTCCACCCAGACAGCAGCCATTCTTTCTCTATGTATAAGTCTGTTCTTATTTTGCTTATTATTTCATTTTGTTCATTAGATTCCACATAGGAGTGAAATCATGTGGTACTTGTTTATCTCTGACTGGCTTATTTCACTTAACATAATGATCTCTAAATTCCATACTGTCACATATTCTTGGCCCTGGCCAGTTGGCTCAGTGGTGGAGTATTGGCCCAGCATATGAAAGTCCCAGGTTCAGTTCCCAGTCACGGCACACAGAAAAAGTGACCATCTGCTTCTCCACCCTTCCCCTTTTCTCTCTCTCTCTTCCCCTCCCACAGCCATGGCTCAAATAGTTTGAGCAAAGTTGGCCCCTGGCAATGAGGATGGCTCCATGACCTCGCCTCAGGTGCTAAAATAGTTTGGTTGCTAAGCAACAGAGCAATGGCCCGGATGGGCAGAGGATGGCCTCGTAGGGGGCTTGTCAGGTGGACCCCAGTCAGGGCACATGCAGGAGTCTGTCTCTGCCTTCTCACCTCTCACTTAATAAAAAAAATACAACTGATTTCTGGATATTTATTTTGTATTCTGCTACTTTACTGAATTCATTTATCAGTTCTAGTAGTTTTTGGTAGACTCTTTAGGGTTCTCTATATACAATATCATGTCATCTGCAAATAATGAGTTTTACTTTTTCCTTTCCATTGTGGATGCCTTTTAATTTCTTCTCATCTAATTGTTGTGGCTAGGACTTCCAGTACTATATTGAATAAGAGCGGTGATAACAGGCATTGATTTTCACCTGATCTTTAGGGAAACACTTGTAGTTTCTGTCTATTGAGTATGATGTTGGTTGTGGGTCTGTCATTTATGGTCTTTACTACATTGAGACATGTTCCCTCTATTCCCATTTTGCTGAAAGTTTTATCATAATGGGTGCTGGATTTTATCAAGTGCTATTTCTGCATCTATTGATATGATAATGTTATTTTATTCTTTATTTTGTTTATGTAGTATATCATATTTATTGATTTACAGATATTGTACCAACTTTGCATCCCCTAAATAAATCACACTGGATCATAATGTATGGCCCTCCTAATGTATTGCTGGATCTGGTTTGAGGATTTTAGTATTTATGTTCATCACATATATTGGCTTATAATTTCCTTTTTTTTGTAGTGTTTTTGTCTGTTTTTGAAATTAGACTATGCTGGCCTTATAAAATTAGCTTGGGAGTCTTCCCTCCTCTTGAATTTTTTTGAAATAGTATGAGAAAAATAGGTGTTAATTCTTCTTTGAATGTTTACTCAGCAAGGCTATCATTTAAAATTGAAGGAGAAATAAAAGCTAAAGAAGTTTGTTATCACCAAACCAGCATTACAAGAAATGTTAAGGGACCTGTTTGAAGAAGAAGAAGTAGTAAAAAAAAAAAGAGGAAGAGGAGGAGGAGGTGGAGGAGGAGGAGAAACAGAGAAATGTAATTAAAAGAATAAAATGGCAGTAAATACAGACCTATTAGTAATCACTTTAATTGTAAATGGCTTAAATGCTCCAATTAAAATACATAAAATAGCTGAATGGAAAAAAAGCAAGACTCATATATATGCTATCTACAAGAGAACCACCTCAGAATGAAAAACACACACAAACTAAAAGTAAAGGATACAAAAAGATATTTCATGCAAATGGAATGAAAATAAAACGCTGGAGTAACAATATTTATATCTGACAAAATAGATTTAAAACAAAAGCTACATATATAGTAAGAGATAAAGAAAGACACTGCATAATGATAAAAGGAACAATCTGAAAGCACGATATAATCTTTGTAATTATTTAGGCACCCAATGTAAAACAAATCTTGATAGATATAAATGAAGAGATTAACAGCCAAATATAGTCATAGTAGGGGGTCTTAACACCCCATTGACATAAATGAATTGATCTTCCAGACACGAAGTCAATAAGGAAACAATGGCCTTAAATGACACATTAGATCAGATTAATTTCATTGTTATTTTCAGATAAGTTTACCCCAAAGCAGCAGAATATACATTCTTTTCAAGTGCTCATGGTGCATTTTCTAGTATAGACTACATGTCAGAACATAAAACAAGTCTCAATAAATTAAAGGAGATTGAAATCATATCAAGCATCTTTTCTGACTATAATGGCATGAAACTAGGAATCAATCACAAGATTAAAAACAAGAAGCACATAAAGGCATGGAGCCTAAAATAACATGCTACTAAACAATGAATGAGTTAACATTGAGATCAAAGAACAATCAAACAATACCTTAAAACAAATTAGCCCAAAATTTATGGGATACAGTAAAAGCAGTTCTAAGAGAGAAATTCATAGCACTACAGGACTACCTCAAGAAACAAGCAAAATTCAAATGAACAATTTAACCTTACATTTAAAGAAACTTGAAAAAGAACAGCAAAAAAAGCCCAAAGTGAGAAGGAAAGAAATAATAAAGATAAGAGCAGAAATAAATGACATAGAGACTAAAATAATACAAAAGATTAATGAAACCAAGAGCTGGTTCTTTGAAAAGATAAACAAGATTGACAAACCTTCAACCAGACTGATCCAGGGAAAAAAAATGAGGATCCAAATAAAAACCAGAGATGAAAGAGAAGAAATAATAACAGACACTGAAGAAATGCAAAACATTGAAGGAAACACTATGAACAATTATACACCAGCGAATTGTTCAATCTGGATTAAACAAATGAATTTCTAAAAACATACAATCTTCCAAAACTAAATCAACAAGAATCAGTGAGTCTGAATAGACAGAATACAGCTAATGAAATTGAAGCAGTAATCAAAAAATTCTCAACAAACAAAAGTCCTGGACCAGATGGCTTCACAGGTTAATTTTACCAAACATTCAATAAAATCACTCTTTCTTCCTAATATAAGCTTTCAGAAGCAAAAGAACTTGGGTTGATGAGACAACGTTGCTACTCTCAGTGCATATGGCTTCCTCTCTGGATTACAACAGCTACTCCAATTTCCCTGACTTCCCAGCTGGCAGGTAGGTGGGTGATATCATAGTGGATGATCCCATAGGTTTTAAGTAGCTTCACCCCCTCTCCCACCTCATTGGCTCAAATTTGGTCACATGGTCATCTCCAGCAGTAAAGGAGGATGAGAAACACAGTGTCTAGTCTAGGGGTGCCCGCACTTTTTCAGCTTGCAAGCTACTTATAAGATGACCAAGTCAAAATGATCTACCTACAATAAAAATACAAAACATAAATTTATTTCTTCTATATTATCATTATTTAAGTTACTATTATTACTATTTAATATTGTGTATTCTTCTTTCACCTTTCTCCTTCTCAGCTCTCTTTTTGGAGGAAAGTCAATGTCATAGTTTTTATGAACAGTCGGAAAATGCTGCTCCACATTTCCCTTCTTTGGAATAGCAATGGCACACAGATGAGGCAAATGCACTTAGAATATGACATAGTGAAAAAAATCCTCTCCCATTCTGTATGAAAGTGGTAGGTTTTAGGCTTCTTACTCGGACCAGCTACAGCACTCATTTTTATACCCTTTGTTGTATTTAGTTTAAATAAGTTGAAGGCTAACTACGCAGCAATATAACTGAACAAGTTAGCGCGGTTTAACGCGCATGTGTAGAATGTCAAAAGTTCAGACGTCAGATTGGCTACCCTGTATGCCAATCAAAAGACAAATGTCTTTTTAATGTCATGTGATCTACCCACACTTCCTTCTCCATTGACCAGTAGATCACGATCGATGTATTGAGCACCCCTGGTCTAGTCCATGTGCCCAATTCTAACTGTGAGGGTTTTCATTACTAGAAGGAAGAAAAGAAGAATGGATGTTGGGGACAGTGGCTGTCTCTGTCCTTCCCAATTTTCCATAAAGAAGCAGAGTTTACCAGATGGCTATGGCATTGGACATAAAAACTTTTGTTATTGGCTATTGACACCAAGTACCATGAAAACCATACTGACTGGCTGATGCTACCCACATTGTCATCTTTTTTTTCTGCACCTTTTGCATAAATGACTTTCCTAACAAACAAGTTTGTGGGAAAGAAATTCTGTGAACTGAATGCCCCTGGTTTCTTGGCCAATGGTTCTTTCTGATGTTGTTAGTCTTTATCTTACTTCTTTGTTAGTGAAATATGATTTGCAGATGAGAAACAGAAATATCATTTACTAATATCTTTCTCTCCAGGTTCCTTGAATGTGGAATCAATCTTAACACGTGTGTGTGTGTGTGTGTGTGTGTGTGTGTGTGTGTGTGTGTGTGTGTTGGAACAAGAAACAGGGTGAAGCTTGTCCTCTGGGCTCTGTTTCTTTCTTTGGGGTATCCTTCTTTCCTCTTCCTTTTCCAAGTCTTTGCCCTGCCCTTGTGTACCCATACCTTCTCCCACCCAGTACATGCCAGTACTTTCAGCTGGCATTCTGTAAAGCTGTGAAAATATCACCTTATAGAAGTTTACACTGTTTGTCAAATTCATTTGAATGGAAAACACGTGTTGAGAAGCATGACCATCTTGCTTCTCTCGTCTTGCTGCAGGGTAATATGTAATACACAGATAAAGCCATGGACTTGGGAGCCAGATATGCCTGAGCCCAAATCTCAGCTTTGCCACCAGTGATGTGTGGTGTGTATGTTGATGGAAGAATATATGTAAATCACAGTGTCTGGCATATAATGGAAACTCAATAAAATCTATCATTTTTACCAGACGGGGCATTGCTTTATAAGAGCCCAATGTGCCTGTCTGCTAAGTGGTTTGTGTCTGGCATGCTGAAGGGTTTCCCCAGTATTCTCTCCCAGGCTGACTCTGCTGGTGCTTATTGGGTCCACTTCCTACCACTGAAATAGCTTGTGGTGAGCCAGGAAAGGCTGATGAAATTCATTCTGCCTGGCTCCCACCTTAGGTGTTGCACAGTATAAGCTCCAAGGACATTATTGACCTCCCCCTAATCCCCACCCCTCCTGGCTTTAAGCCAAGCATCCCAGGAGCACAGCTGGGAGCCAGCACCTGGTTCTAGGTTCACTTAGACACAGAGCACAGCCAGCAGTGCTTGGAGTTTTTCTCTCCTCTGGAGTTATGCGGAGGCAGGCTGAGTTACCAGGCATTGGTGAAACACACTGCCCTCATAGACGAGGATTATCCTCCTCAGCTCCGCATGGCCTTGGTTTAGAGTCTGGGGGCCCCTGCAGGGCTTCCTATATTTAAGTGATGCCTTAACCAATTTAAGGGCATCTGCTCTGACGGTCCCCATAACAATTCCGGGAAGCCCGGAGTGAGCATCCCACAGGCTCTGCTGGCAGGGGGACCCACCTGCTCATGGGATGACAGCTAGGAAAGAACCTGTCCTACCTGGCACCCAAATCAAAGGGTGAACTCGGCACGTAGGAATCACTCTAACCTTGTATAATCAAGTCTATTCCCGGCACAGAAGTGGTCCTGCTTGTAATAAACAATCATCCTTAGTGTCTGTTTAATACCCATAACATCCCCAAGAGGAGTTTTATTATACCCATTTTGTAAATGAGTAAGGGACAGATCCTGACCAGAATTCAAGGGTTCTTAGTTGGGGGCTATTCAGACAGTGGCAAATGTTTATTTTTTACTGACCAGCAAAATGTCAAATGCCAAAAATAAAATAAAAAAGAAGGGAGTGGAGGATGAAAGAAGGAAGGAAGAAGACAGGGAGGGAGAAGGGAGGGGTGGTCAGATGGTGTGGAATTGACATAGGTTGCCAGTTTGTAGTCTCTCACAGATGTTAAAAACAATGTTTGCCACTATTACCTACTCTCACCACATGAGCAGAATCTGAGACAAGAACACACTTTCTCATAATGGCCTGAAAGATGGGTGGCAACTTGGATTGCCAGCCTCCGAGGGCCTATTTTTTTCCCCACTTACACAGGTGACAGACAACATGAGCACACCCCACTTGTGAACACTGCAGGAGGACAAGGCCACAGGGCCATGTGGACCCCACCACCAGGCCTTTCCTTGCTTCCCACAACAGGCCCCCGTTTGAAACCAGACTGTCCATCCTTTGGACCTTTTGAGCTACTAAATATGGATAAAGTACTAACAAGGAACAAACCATAAACATATATGTATATGGTGTATTTTAAAGTGAAGAAAAAGAATTTGCACCAAGTAAAAAAAAAAAAAAAGTTAAATGTTTTTGTTCGGTTCATTCTAAATATAGGAAAAATAGAAAATGGTGTCTGATAGTTTAGGGGTGAAGTAAATAATTCATTCTTGGGCAAAGCTACCTTCGGCAAAAATTTACAGCTGGCTAAGCAGGTCTCAAAAGGCAGATGGTGCTGACGTTTTGGAGATAGGGCGCTCTGGCTCACTGGGCACACCAGCTCGGGGGGTAGTACGTGCTGAAGTTCTACAAGGCCCTGTGAGATGAGCTCTGTGTTAAGGAATAACACCACACTTCGTCCAGGAGGACAGGGTCTCGTCCCTGCTTTGCCGCTAAAAAAGCATTCAGTGCCCTGGCTCAATTGGCAATGTCCGCAGGTGTCCACAGGCAGCAGGGCGGGCCTCAGAGCAGCGGGCCAACATGCCGCAGTCTGCTCA
Organism: Rhynchonycteris naso; assembly: GCA_037038555.1. Taxonomy (NCBI): domain Eukaryota; kingdom Metazoa; phylum Chordata; class Mammalia; order Chiroptera; family Emballonuridae; genus Rhynchonycteris; species Rhynchonycteris naso. The sequence continues at coordinate 94,963,126 of CM072996.1, read as the reverse complement.
GCCCCAGCACATCTCTGACCCCCTTGTCCTGTGCCTGCAAAAGGCCAGCAAGTCTTGGCCTGGGTGTGCAATCTGTTTCCCTACAAATGTGAAGCCATTTTTCTCTCTCTTGCTAAGTCAGTGCTACTGCTACGTTTTGGGCATTGAATAATGAAAATGGTAAAGACAGGGATATTGAATTACACTGTCACTGCTTTCTTTGGGATTCTGTCATTTGTTTTATGGTTCCCAGAGGGAAGGCCTTGTGTTTGCTCAGATGCAAACAAAATAACAATTGTCCCCATTTACCAAGCATTTGCTAATGACAGTGGTTCTTAACCTTTTTTGAGGTACCGAACCCACCAGTTTCATATGTGCATTCACCAAACCCTTCTTTAGTGATAAATAAAATATGATTTTTTTTTTCCAAATTTAGTTTTGCCGGTGCGAGACTAGAGTTGCTCAACTTGGCATTGCATATCATGCAGATAGGACGCTGACTGCCATCCCGTTCCGTGATACATGTGAATCCATGTTGTACATATTCGTCCGACCACTTTCTTTTTTTGCTCGACATATTTAGTATGGATTAAAATATTAAGAAAGAAACCACACGACATACAACTACGACAGCCATTGACTACTGCACGCACTAAATTCCCCGCAGCACTGGTTGGCCAAGCAATGTAACGTGATCCTCTGCAGCAAGTGATGGCCAAGCGGGGCGTGTCATCACGACTTTACACAAGTGTGTCTTTACCTCCGCGGCAGAGGCTTCTCCGAACCCCTGAGACCAACTCATCGAACCCCTAGGGTTCAATAGAACCCAGGTTAAGAACCACTGCTATATGACAAGTGGCTTATAGGCTTTTTTCTCATTCAATCCCAATGCTAGTCTAATCGGTAAGGAATGGGGCAGCACGTTCCCGTCTGCATTTTACAGACTGGGACACCAATGCCCAGGGAAGTTTAACAGCAAAATCGTAGGGCTAACTGGTGAGGTTCAAATACCAGCCTTTTAAACCTGCACACATCCCTCCAGGTGCTCCCCGTGGCCCACCTAGCCAGCCAGTGCCAGGGACAGCCCACAGCCCATCCCCTCCTTGCTGGGCAGCCTCCCCACCAATTCTCACCTCCTGTAACAAGGATTTGGCCATATAGCCTTTCTCCAAAATCCTCTGTTTTGTTGTTAAAATCGAAAACAAAACCAAGAGAGGTGGAAACTTGTACAAAGAGCAGTCACAATTTCCTGCTTTAAGTGCAGAAAAATATATTAAAAATGGTCTTTAAAGAAATTGTCATATCTTTTTATTTTTGCAAGTACCTGTCCAATTTTCCCAACACCATTTGTTAAAGAGGCTGTCTTTACTCCATTGTATGTTCTTTCCTCCTTTGTCAAATATCAGTTGTCCATAAAGCTGTGGGTTTATTCCTGGGTTCTCTGTTCTGTTCCGTTGATCTATGTGCCTGTTCTTATGCCAGTACCAGGCTGTCTTGAGTACAGTGGCCTTGTAGTATACCTTGATATCTGGAAGTGTGATACCCCCCCCCTTACACCTTTCACAAAAGTAAACTCAAAATGGATAAAAGACTTAAATGTAAGTCATGAAATTATAAACATCTTGGAAGAAAAAATAGGCAGTAAACTCTTCGACATCTCTCGTAGCAATATTTTTGCTGAGTTATCTCCACAAGCAAGTGAAATAAAGGACAGGATGAACAAATAGGACTATATAAAACTAAAAAGATTTTGCACAGCAAAAGATACCATAAACAAAATAAAAAGACAACCCACACAATGGGAGAACATATTTGCCAATACGTCTGATAAAGGGTTAATAACCAAAATTTATAAAGAACTTGTAAAACTCAACACCAGGAAAATAAGCAATCCAATCCAAAAATGGGCAAAAGAAATGAATAGACACTTTTCCAAAGAGGACATACAGATGGCCAATAGGCATATGAAAAAATGTTCAACATTACCGATCATTAGAGAAATGCAAATTAAAACCACAATGAGATACCACCTCACACCTGTCAGAATGGTGCTTATTAACAAAACAACACAGAATAAGTGCTGGCGAGGATGTGGAGAAAAGGAATACCTCCTGCACTGCTGGTGGGAATGCAGACTGGTGCAGCCACTGTGGAAAACAGTTTGGAGATTCCTCAAAAAATTAAAAATGGAACTGCCCTTTGACCCAACTATCCCACTTTTAGGAATATATCCTATGAATACCAAATCACTGATTCAAAAGAAGAAATACATCCCCATGTTTATTGCAGCATTGTTTACAATAGCCAAGATCTGAAAACAGCTCAAGTGTTTGTCAGTGGACAAGTGGATTAAAAAGCTGTGGTACATATACACAATGGAATACTATGCAGCTGTGAGGAAGAAGGAAATCTTACCTTTCGCAACAACATGGATGGACCTGGAAACTATCATGTTAAGTGAAATAAGTCAGGCAGAGAAAGAAAAATATCATATGACCTCACTCATTTGAGGAATCCAATGAACAATGTGAACTGAGGGACGGAACAGAGGCAGAGGCGGGATCAAAGGGACCAGAGGGAAAGTGGAAGAGAAGATCGGATCAGAGAAGGGAAAGAGATTAATGAAATTATATATGTGTTACACAGCATTATAGAGAACAGGACAGCAAATCCTGGAGGGGAGGGGGGAAAACATTGGGGGGAGGAGATGTAGGAGGGGAGGCCGAGGGGAATAAGGGAGTGGAGGGAGATATATTTGGTGGGACACTTGAATCTATGTAAACACAAATTAAAATCATAAATTAAAAAAAAAAAGAAATGGTCATATCTATTTTTTTAAAGAATGTATCAAACATTCTGCTTACTCAAACTATAGGGGGTCCTCGGGTTACAACAGTCTTGACATATGACATTTCAAGTTTATGATGCCCACTCCCATAAAACTTTAAAAAATTGAGATGTGAGTGCTTCAGCTCACACCATTAGCGTTGTACTTACCGACTCCATGGGGGAACTAGCTTGGTTGTGTGTGGCAGAAGAATACACAGTAACATGCTATGTTTGTGTTTTTATGTTTTAGATTATGATTTTACAACTGTGTTAGGAGAGGTAAGTGACAGGGTAGGGTGTGTTTCAACTTACACCAAAATTCGGGTTACGTCATTGTCATAGGAATGGAACTGTGTTGTAACCCAAGGACCTGTACTTAAAGACAAGTCTAAATTAGAAAAAGGCTTAGAGAAACTTCTTTAATGAATTACAAGGAGGGGCTGTCATTAGCACTTTATTTGTATGCAAAAGAACATATCTAAACCATACTTTTCCCCTATCTGTTTTATCACACATGTTCATATATGATTATGTGTGCTGTCCACGTGTGACACAGTCACTCTGTGGGACCTGGTGTCTCCTGAGTAGATGAAATCCTCCCAGAGTCGCCATCAGAAGGCACAGTCTGTGTTGCTAGGACCACCTTCCCAGTCATTGCCCAGTGGAAAGGGAGAGGGGGCAGAGGTGACGCTCTGAGGGAAGGAGGGGTCAGAGCCCACAAGGCTAAGGGCATCCTGGGGCTCAACAGCCTCCGTGTCGGAAGAAGAGTGGCGATAAGAAAAGCTGCCAAGAGCCCTTCAGTTCCCACACCCAGGGTTAGTCAGCATAGGGTTGGTGGGGTGACCACTGGGCACTAGTACTGCTGTGGTCAGTAGTCCTCAGCTTGCTCAGAGCCACTTGCCAGTCACAGGTGTCCTCTCCCCGTGCCTCTCACCCAGGCACTAATGGGCCTAATTCTTTCATAGCAGGAGTTACTGCTCACAGCACAGGTATGCCCACCTGCCCGGGCCCAGCAGAGAAGGTGGGCAGGAAGACCTGGCAATTCCATTTCCACTCTATGACCTGTGCCTGTTCTTCACGGAAGATGGTGTGGGAGATGATGGAGACAGTAAAAAGACCACGTTCGTCAGGGGTGTCGGTGGGGAGAGATGACTAGGAGGAGCACAGAGGGTTTTAGGGCCATGACTACGCTGTATGATATGGGTCAATATACACTTGTCTGAACCCGTAGAACATGCAAGACCAACTAGCGAACGGAAGGTAAACTCGGGACTCGAGGATGATGCGTTCGTGGCGGTTCACCAGTTGTCAGCTCTGATGGAGGATGTTAACAACAGAGTAGGCTGTACATGGGGTTGGGGGGGAGGGGAAAACTCTGTGCCTTCCCCTCAATCTTGCTGTGAACTTAAAACAGCTCTAAAATAATGATTTTTTTTTTTAAAGTCAAATGGTGGATTCAGCAGTCAGGAATAACCAGCTGGTCTTGAAGAATGTGGTTTTTTGAGTGAGAAAGCAAGAGGTCAAAGCAAACACTGGCAGCTGGGCCTCCCTCTGGTTCTTTCTGCGCAGCAGACATGCAGGAGGAAGGAGACAAACAGCCCGGCCTGGGAAGCCTGGGACTGTGGCAAACCTGCATCACTCAGACCTGCCTCGGGGGCCCTGAGCAGATGACCAGCCAGAGGCTTGACGCTGGCCCAGAGCCACCTTCTATGGGTTTCCACATCTGAGGAAGAGCAGCTGGCCAGGAAGCTAGGCCACAGGGACAATGACACAACCACTGTCCTGCAGCTTAGACAAATACAGGCTCTAACTTAGGGGGTCAAAGGAAGTTTGAAAATGGTGCTCAGTTTTCACAAGTGGGTACACCTAGTTAACTGGTTAATAACAGTTCCTTTCCAAAAGAATCCACGTGTGTGGTTGCTCCCTACGCCCAGATTTATGTAGACAGACTCAGAGCTTACAGCATGCAGAGGGCGTAAGGTGCTGCCATTGGCTGTTGTGAGGTCAGGAGCGCAGGATGGGAACAGGCCCTCACCCTCACCAGGCAGGTGTCAAGGACAGGTGTGTGGTGGTTCTCAAACCTGAAATTCCTGGTACCCAGGCCCCAGCCACTGACTGGGTTAGAAGATCTGGGTGGATGGCACCCCAGGGGGCTGCGCTGTTGGGCAGCACTGGGACCGCTGCCCCCGCAGCTGACTGGGTATCTTGTCAAGCATGCCATGAGCTCCAGCTGAGCCCTTTACTGCTTGGGAGAATGACCCTCCTACCAGAAATCAAGAGATTTTGTAGCTTAAAAAAAAATAGATGTGTCATCACCAAGAGTGCTTGTTTCCCCTCATGGCAACTGAAACCGTCTCACCAGAAAAAAATTAACCAACTGACACCTAGAAAGCTCTCTCACTCCTCTGTTTCCATGGTCAATCAGCAAACAATGATCCTTGGTTCTGTCCCAGGAAAAGGAATACTGGACGTGAGCGGAGAGGATCCAGGAATAGCAGCAGCATCACGTTTCTGCTGTTAAGGGGCACAGAGACCCCCGGCAGCACCATCTGTCCCGGGAGGTCAGTCTCTGGGTGACACAGAGGACCTCACTGGGCAGCAACATCATCATCATCTGTGTGAGCTTTGGGGCAACAAGGACTCAAAAGCCCTGGACAGATGGAGCTTCCAGGCAGCTCTGAGAGCCAAAGGGGAACATATCGCGTGGTGGACACAGACACCCTAGGGCCATGTCCAGCCACACGCACTGGCTGCTTGGACTGATGACACTTCGCCAGGAGATGGCGTCGAGCAAGACTTTGCAGCATTTTTATGACCTTGTTAGGGTCAAGGATTGTGTCTTTGTAAAGGAAAGATAAAATGAAAATGGGATGTGCAGAGCGCAGGCCTTCTGTCAGATGCCTCTTTCCCCCCAGCCCCGAGCAGTGAGCCCAGCTCCACGTCAGGGGAGCACTGAGGATGAGGACCTGAGCTCTGCCAGTAGCACAGGGGACTGCTGAGTCTGGCTGGACATCTACTGCCCCTCCTGATAGATTTGATCTCTAAGGAGTGATATGTCTGGTCTTCTCAGAGCCAGCAGTCCAATTTTTGTCATTTAAAAAGATATGAGAGCCACGTCTGTGTCCTGGCAACTGGGGACACCAGTGGATGCCTCAACCACGTTGCGTGTGTCCCAAGGGCCCCAACCTGCACTAGACTCTATAGCCACTTCTTAACACAGCTCCCCTCACATGCCAACTCTCAGCATTGCCGCTTATGTACACAGGTGACAGACATCACGACAGGGAAGCTGGGGGTAGAGGTGCAGGACGACCCCCAACAATTCACAGCAGCCCCTTTTCTCTGGAAAGGTTATTTTACTTTTTAATGAAGAAAGGTGTAAATAAGCTGTATTTTATCTGGAACTGTTGAATAAAAATGAAAGGTATTAATATACTTCAGGCTCCTATATTTATGTTACAAGTCCCATCACTAATAATTATTCCCTATCTAGTCCCCATAAATTGTTATTCCTCCCATGTCCCATACCATGTTGCTTTTTCTTTTTTGTAACAGAGACAGAGACAGAGAGAGGGACCAATAGGGACAGACAGCAGGAAGGAAGAGAGATGAAAAGCATCAATTCTTTGTTGCAGCACCTTAGTTGTTCATTGATTGCTTTCTCATATGTGCCTTGACCGAGAGGCTACAGCAGACCGAGTAACCCCCTTCTCAAGCCAGCGACCTTGGGTCCAAGCTGGTGAGCCTTGCTCAAACCAGATGAGCCCACGCTCAAGCTGGCAACCTCAGGGTTTCGAACCTGGATCCTCAGCATCCCAGTCTGACGCTCTATCCACTGCACCACTGCCTGGTCAGGCCACCACGTTGCTTTGTAAAGATGATGTTATCCATCGCTGATTCGGCATGTATCTTTACGATAGTCATCGATGCAGAACTGTGCAGTTCCACATGTTGAATGTTCCTTCAGCCTGTGTGTGGGAAATGTTCTTTCCTCAAGAGTCTGTGTGTCTGGAATTCGCCACCAGATACATGGGCAGATCACCTTGTGCTCCAACTAGGATATCCTTCTCTCTTCCCAAGCCTGATCCTTTATATTCTTCCTAATTCCAGATCTGATCGCCTGTGATCTACCTGATCCTGAATCTGATTCTCTGGACCTACCTGATCCTGCATCTGATCTATTATAAACACCTGAGCCCATGCAGAAAGAGCAAACCCTCCCTGGAGGCACTTGATTCTTTCGTCCAATACCTTAGAGCAGTGGTTCTTAACCTTTTTTGAGGTACCGAACCCACCAGTTTCATATGTGCATTCACCGAACCCTTCTTTAGTGATAAATAAAATATGACTTTTTTTTCCAAATTCAAGACATAGGTATATGTTTTTTTACTGGTGCACAAAATGAGCCGTGCATGAACATCACCTTGCTCAAAGAACAAAACCAACAAAGTTCATGAACTCACAACAAATTACGGTATTACTTTATTCTGGCCTCTGCGACAGAGGCTTCTCCGAACCCCTGAGACCAACTCATCGAACCCCTAGGGTTCGATAGAACCCAGATTAAGAACCACTGCTTTAGAGGAACAGTTTTATTCCTTGAGATAGAAATTGCAAGATCCCCTTTAGGAAGTCAACCCTGATAAAAAAGTAGAAGCAAACGTTCTTAGTTTACCTCCAGTGGCAAGACTATCCTCAGCTCCTTTAGCTAGAGGAGTTTCTTCTGCAAATACTTTTTTTAAAAATCTCAGTAGAAATATGGACTGTTCATCTAATTTTAACTTTTAATATTTGAAGTAGTTTATCTATATGTCCAAACAAAATGATTGACCTGGTCTTTTCCTTACCTCCACCTAGACAGTGGATTCTCCTAGATCCTACATTCTTAACCGGGTACCACGGATCTCCCTGAGTCTTGATTGCACATGGAAGACATGTACATGGACCTCAGTGAGGGAAAACAAATCTTTGTTTTCATGCACTGATAGCTGAAACTCAGTGTTGACTTCGGTTGTGAAGGTGGGCCACAAACCACTGTAGGGTCAGTGGTTCTCACCGTCTTGTCCCCTTAGCAACCTCTGGTGTTTCCACAACACTGTAATCATTGCGCACGTGCACACACACATATAGGATGGGCTTATGTGGCATCTCAGGGATTTTATACAGATGTTTCCAATATTCTGCAAAGGAACCCAAAGTCTCCATGTTGCCAGAGGAGTCCGTGTCTCAAAAGGGTAAACATGTGTCAAGCTGAGACAAGGCAGGGGCACAGTTCTATTGGGAATTATGCACATTGATTCGCACCCCTTGAAAATCAGGAACGCACCATTCCCGGTGAAACTCACAGAGTGCACTTCACTTCTCAGACTTGATCCTCTCTTGATTGCAGTTCTACCAGGAGGGCACACTAAACGCTGGGCAGATGTGGTCACCCTCAGAGCCCCAAGCAAAGAAAGGCTGGGGACGCCCAAAGTCACACAACTGGTAAGCAGAAATTTAGCCCCCGCCCAAGGGGAGCTGACCCTTCTGTCCTTCCATTTGCTCTCTAATCCTTTAATAGAAACCTGGTCCCCTTATTTTATGGCTCTCTCACCCTTGGACTGACAGTGCCATCATGTTCTCCAACCTGTTCTCTGCTGGGTCCATCCAGTACCTTTCTGGGAGGACACAGCTTCTCTGGGGAGACCCAGACCAGCTCATTTCACAGAGGCAGCTGCTGAGAGGTTACAGCTGGTCACTTGAATGTGCCACTGAGCTCCTGCCCAAACAGAAGGTGGGTCAGCTGCTCAAAGACCAGGTTGGCCAAGCAGACCAGAGTGGGATGAGGCAGTACCAGCAGGGAGGAGAGACAGCAATTTGGGGGAAGTGCCAGGCGCAAACCAGATGGTGAGGAGCAGAAATGGGAGACATGAAGGACAGGAAAGAATGCGCAGGAGGACCGTGACTGAGTGGAGGCCATGAGAAAGGACATGACCAGAGAAGGGTGACCAGGGAAGAAGGAGAGTGAGGCTCAGAGGCCACTGCAAGTTTTTCACACCCACTTGCTATTTATTCGGGGTAATTTTTATGCTGTATAATAATGGAACCATTCATCTGTAACTTCTGAAGTCTCCATATGCAGGGCAATTCTCTTCCTGAATGTCCCACAGAAGAACCAAGGAGACCTGATTCATACCGTAGTCCGAGATAGCCAAGCCATGAGCCCATCAGCCTCGACGTCCCCATCAGTAAGGCCCCCACCCTTCCTGTAGTGAGGGTTGCGTTTGGAGGGAAGCTGTGAACCCTGAGAGCCAGCTGCTGCCCCGGCCCCTCCATCTGCACAAATGCACTTTCCAGCCTTCTCCGCGGCATCAGGCCGGCCCTGTCCATCCCACTCCCTCTGGCCACCTTGCTTTGTTGAATTTTTTCCTAAATCAGCTGGTACCATCCTACATGTTGTGTACTCAACTTACTTATCTGTTCACTGGACGGGTGCCCTTCCCCCAGGTCCTGCACGTGAGCTCTGCTTGCTGTGTGCTCCTTCCTGTGTGCCTGCCCTGCACGATGCCAACCTAGGGTTCCTCCACAGTGACCGGCTAGAGGACACGGATGCCAGGTACACAGGGAGTCGATATGGGATTGTTTGTTGGCTGCACATACGATGGCTCCAGAGTCCTGCCTTTAGCACCGGGCTTGGTCTTGGAGCAGAGAAGGAGGCTGTCCACATCAGCTGCCCCTCCACTCAGGCCAGACACTGCAGAGTTCCCACTGGGGTCAGGTAGGAGAAGGGGAGGCCTGGTCAGATGAGCCAGGGCTACTGTCCTGGAAAAGCGCTACGGGCTCAAATCTGCCTGGATCTCTCCTACTCCAAGGCTGGGTAGTGATCACCCTGGGCTGGCAGGTCACACTGAGCAGACCTTTTTTTTTACGCAACCATGTTTGTGGTGGGCTCTCCTGCCTGGTGTCTGGGACATCTGCCGGAAGTCAGGCACCGCCTGTGGGGTTCCGCAGCATCTAAGCGGGTGTCCTGCTGCCGTTGCTGAAGCCACAGCCCAGGCTTGCACCCTAGACAAGGGCTGAAAAAGGCAACATGGCCTGGGCCATCAATCAACCCTGGTGTTGTCATCCAAGGTGGATCACAGGCAAAAAATAAAGTCAAAACCCCCAGTCCAAAATAGCCCTTGAGGGAGACATGGGGGCTCTTTGCTTGTGGTGGGCGAGACTGGACCGCAGCATCTGGGATTCCTAATTATAGGGCCTCAGTCCGAAAGTGTCATGTGAGCTGAGACGTACCTATCTGCACAGCCTCCTAACTGTCACTCTGGCCACCAGCTTCCTCGCAGCAACAAGACAAAAATATAGATGTCCGACAGCCCCCAACGAGCTCCCCACACCTGGGAGGTTGTTTTCCATCTTTTTATTCAGGATCATTTTTAGATTTTGGGGTCAGTTAGCGCCCTGCCCCTATTCTGAGAGGAGGCCTGCACAAATTTAGAAGGACAATTTCTCGTTCAAGTTCTCACCACGAGGAAAGACAGTTTCACAAATAGCTCTGGTGGGGGGGGGGAGGCCAAGCATTTATTGACAATGTATTGGAAAAGTGACATTTTCCTCCAGCCTCTTCCAATGAGGAGACTCCTGTGTCTCTTCCTTTGTGTCTTCTAGTTCAGGGTATCAGGCTACAACCAGGGGACAGTGAGAAGACACCAAAGGTGTCACACAAAGCACTGAAGGACCAAAAAGGACTCTAAAGAAGACAGAGCAGGAGATGCATTGGGTCCCACTGGAGTGTACCTCTTCTGGTGGTCTGGAAAGGTCTTATGGGTGGGGAAGGTACAGGTAAGAGGCTCCATGCCCTGGCACGAGGTCAGGTCTTAGGGAGACAGCTCTGGGGCTGAAGTGAAGAACACATTAGTGTCAGATGAAGGGGACACACAGAGCACAGGAGCAACAGCTCCCACAACAGCTACATTTAGGAAGAGATGCGTTTAGTGAAGAATAGGGTCAGCTTGCTCTGGGTACTCCCAAGTTCTAGGTGCAGGTGGAGACATTGGTATGGAGAGCAACTTAACACCACAAGAGGAGAGAAGCTCTTCAAGGAAGTGATTGTTGAAAAATGTTTGGTCAAGATGGCAAATCATACTCATGCAATACTTGACCTAAGAACAAATGAGTCACGAATTTAATAAATCGATGAAGCAGCAGAAAGTAAAAAGCAACACCCTCAGGAAGTCAGGAATGATAGCAATTCTTGTGCAATTGAAGGAAAATGAGATCCACGCTGATGAGGAAACAGCAGAGTAGAGACAACAGCTACCCTGCACGTGGAGGAGAGGGGGTCTGAGCACTGCCGTGGGCATGGGAGCCATCAGTGGACTGGGAGTCCCAACCTCGGGAGCTGGTTCAAGCACTCGCCCCTCCCTGTGCTGGGCTGAGGATGGGTGAAGCAGAGACTCTCACTCCAGGCCCCAGAAGTAATAAGGTCAAAGAACAGAAAGCATGAACCAGCCCCATTGCCAGAAGGTAAGCCACCAGTTCACTGTCCCCAACCAAATACCATCCCCACAGCCCTGGCTTTGGAGCTCTCTTCAAGAGGAGAGAAGGACTCATCAAATCAAGGAGTTAAAAATTTGTGGTCACCACACTGAGCAGCATCCCAGAGTAGTGAACATGATGAAAAATGTGCTGATACTACAAACAAGGAAGAGAAGACCTGAGAATGGACTTAACAAGGACAAACATGAAAAGTATTCAAATTAGCCTCATCAATACCCTCGGAGAAGGAATGAGAGGGCATTACATCACCATGAGTGGGGCTCTGTGCTCCCTCAGCCTCCCCTCTCCATCACCTACAGGACAGCACACCCAGTATCACAAGAGAAGCTCGCCCTTATTTACAAGCCCTGCCCCCCAGCTATAGCCCTATTCTTCCACATCCCTTTAGGAACAAACACTTCTAAAAATGAGTCCCGCCATCCCAACCACCCACTGATGTTTGTGAGCCCTCTCCACCAGGTGTCACCCCATCTCCCTGAGACTGCTGAGGGCAGGACGGTATTGCAGTCAACCCAGGCTTGGGTACAGTTGACTTACCTTTCCACAGTTGGCTTTCGCCCCATGAGCTTCCTGTATTCCTCACCACTGAGTGTTTCTCCTGGGCTGTGGAGCCCAAAACCATCTTTTCCCCAACTCCAAAAAGCTGAGCTGCTGGGCTCACAATCCCCGCACCTCTCTCACCCTCCCCATGTCATCTACACATAGGCCTCCAATTTCACCCAACCTCTTGACCCTCAAACTCAACATGTCTCAGAGGTCAAATCAGCATCATCAACATGCCCAATTGTAAAAGCTATGCTATTCACTCCAGCATGTTTCTTCCCAAATCCTCCACACTAAATAGCACCCCGTTGCTCAAGATACAAACATTGGAGTCACCCTTGACCCCTCTGCTTTTTCACATTCCAATACCACAACCCCAGCCACCATCATCACCCACCTGGGCTGTCTCAGCAGAATGCATTGTATCTCTACACTTTCACTTGCACAACCCCCAAGGGACCCCAAGGGAGGATCTTAACAAGTGAGCTGGACAGAGTTGCTCCTGGTGCATTCTCTCCAGGGTTCCCCATACCTCAGCATCCTTCCATGGCTTCAAAACCAGCATGGTGCCCACAGTTTTGCCCACGCTACACCTCACATTCTGCCTTCCCCATACAGGTCTCCCTACAGTAGCTGACATGCATTTTTGTCAATGACATAAGAAAAAGAATGATAAATAATATTGGAACAGAAAAACTCCGGAGATATTAATGCAGTCAAACACCATTCTTGTCTGAAGACAAGATGATTGTATATCTGAAAAATCCAAGACAATCATAAAACTGTATAAGAAAGCTCATTAAGTTTACCAGGTGAGACTTCCACAAATAAAAAGTGAGCTTTTCTCTACACAGCAATAACCAACTAGAAAATATAAAGGGAAAAAACTTCCACTTACATTGGGAACAACATCACATAATACCTACAAGAACTGTGTAAAACCTACCAAAAATAAAACCCCATTATATTTTAAAGACCAAAAGTTTCACTGAATACGTGGAGACAAACAATTATCTTAATAAAGAATCAATATTATAAAGAGACCAATTCTCCTCCAACTAAATCCATGCCTTCTAATCAAAATTTCAACATTATTTCCTCTCGATATTTTAGGATGAAAAACTTCAAACATAAAGAAAAGTTGAAAGATTTTATAGTGAACATCCATAGACCCTGCCATCTAGACACAATCATTCACATTTTACTATATGTGCTATATCACAAACTACCCATCCCTCTATTCCTTTACCTAACCACCAACTCATCTTTTTCTTTTCTTTTCTTTTTTTTTTTTTTTTTTTTTTTTTTTTGTGGGAGAGACAGAGAGTCAGAGAGAGGGACAGATAGGGACAGACAGGAAGGAAGAGAGATGAGAAACCAATTCTTTGTTGTGGTTCCTTAGTTGTTCACTGATTAATTTCTCATATGTGCCTTGACTGGGGGGTTACAGCAGACCGAGTGACCCCTTGCTCAAGCCAGTGACCTTGGGCTCAAGCTTGTGAAACTTGCTCAAACCAGATGAGCTCGTGCTCAAGCTGGCGACCTTGGGGTCTTGAACTGGGTCCTCCACATTCCAGTCTGATGCTCTATCCACTGAACCACTGCCTGGTCAGGACCAACTCATCTTTTTTTAATAGATATCAGAGTTGTAGACGTCATTACACTTTGCCTCTTAACACGATGTATACCTATCATTAGCTAGAGTTATTACTTTTTCTACAATGTGATTTTTAATTTACACACAATTAAATGCACAAATCTCAAGTGAAAAAAATTCCAGAGATTTGGGATGGATAGACCTATGTAACACAAACTGGTATCAAATATGAAACATTGACATCACCCCCAGAAAGTTCTCCCACACACCTGTCAATGGAACCCAACTTCCACTGTGGGGCAAATACTTCCTGATTTTTCCCACCATGGATCAGTTTTGCCTCTTCCAGAAGTTTGTATGCTTTATTTTGTGTCTAATGTCTTGCACTCAGAGTAATTACTTTAACATTCAGCCAAGTAATTGCCTGTATCTGGAGTTCAATTTCTTTTCTTCCTGCCTAACATTTCACTGTGCTCATACGTCACGCAGTGTGTATCCTTCAGTGGTTGAGGAGGACCTGAACCGCCCATCAACCAATTTTCAAATGAAATTTGGGGAGCTAATTCTAAAATATATACGGGGAAAAAAGGGCAATAGTCAAGCAAGAACTTCAGTGACAAGGGACTTGCCCTACTAGATATGAGAGCAGACAGTGATAATAATTAAAAGAGTGGATTTCCAAACAGAAATGGCAAACAAATCAACAGAATAGAATCTAAAAGTCCAGAAACAAACTAATGTATATAAAATAAATGTGTTTAAAATAAAGGAGGCATTCTAACCTTCCTCACTACACATTAGATACAACTTTGAAAAAAAGAAAGAAATATATATATATATGATGTGGAAGAGACTTCCCTAAGGAAAGTGTAAAACCCAGAAGCCATAAATGAAAAACTGACTAACCACAGAAAATTTAAAACCATCTGCACAATAAAAAACAGAATTTTTTTAAAAATAAAAATAGATAGATTGAAGGAGGGACAAAGCATAATGTCCTTGGGTTTTTGTTTTTTTAACTCCTACAAATCAGTAAGAATTAGATAACTTCTAAAAAACCCAGCAGATCAACTGGACAGTGTCACAGAAAGGAAGAAATACAAATGACCAGTGTGTTTTCTTAAATGTTCAATCTCACTAATAAATAAAGAATGGTAAATAAAAGGTCATCAATTAGACAAAGCTTTCTGAATTGACAATAAATACTGTTGGCAAAAGTTTGAGGCACTTTCATCTTCTTTGCTTTTCAGAGAGCTACCCGGGAAGCCCAGCATCATAAATGGCCATAACTTTGGACCTATAATTCTACTTCTCGTATCTAGCCTTGAATATTCACAAAAATACTGACCACAAACACCGTGGTATTAAAACATTGCAAACAATTAAAAAGTTCTTTAAGAGGTAAAAGGTTAATGAAAGATGATACGAGCATATCATACGACAGAATATTATTCCACACCTCAAAATAATAAGGGAGAGGTTTTCAGACTCACATTTGAAAACATTCTCCAAGCTATAGTTTTTTTAAAAAAGAGTCATGAGATATTATGCATTGTGCGATCCAATACTTGTAAAGATGACCCACGTGTGTGCCCATGTACAGGTAGATCGAGACCCAGGAGACATTTTTGAAGGCTGCTTAACAGAGGTGTTTCCAAGAACGAGATTTTTACTCTGTTGGCTGCTGATTGCTTTGGTTCTTTCCACTGAGACTGTATAACTTGTCAGATAAAGTGCTACGTTGTGTTTTGTTTGTTTGTTAAAAGTGCAATGAGGTGGGGAGTTGAAGAAGGCTCAACTTGTGAACCTTAAAAATGACAAGTTCTTTGTAACATTTACCAATAAATCCTTGGCCCCTTTAGTTGCTTGAAAACTGGAAAAACTGGAAATGAAGGATGAGAGCAGAGAGGAGTCTTCATCGTCCTCCTGACGTACAGTCACAGAGCACTCCCCACATGGCGGGCACAGTAGATACATCACATCTGACACTCACCAGACCCTGCCGAGGGGATGCCATCTCCATTCTTGATGATAAACCCAGGCCTCAGGGACATCACCACTGCCCAAAGCCTGTTGGCCACAGAGCGGGGATTGGAACCAGGCTTCTCTGGTTCTCAAGCCTCTCCTGGTTTCCTCTGCCCCCACCTTGCGCCTTTCACATACATCGTGGGACCTCTTCAGAGGGACTGGCTGCCCAGTGACACACTAGAGACACTCTCACACCCCCGATGGGCGCTGCACCAGGTCCAACTAGAGCTGAAATCCACAGGGATGTTCAGTTGGCCTGGATCCCCTTGGCATTCTATAGTCCAATTGGCCCTGGTACGGAACCTGCACACCCTGGTTCTCACATGCATGACATGTATGTATGCATATACTTTTATTGCTAGAATCTCAGCTTCTCCAGGCACCAAGAACAATTTTGTTGATTAGTATTTGGCCCAGGACAAAAATTTGAAGCATAAGAATGATTCTTTACGATTTCTTGTCACTTCATACTCTATGCTGTTTGAGGCATCCCATGTGGCAGGTGATGGCACCTAGGCTGAGCTGGACCAGGTGTTCGTCCATCTCTCCTACCCCATCCTTCTGTGCAGGGGGCTCGCCAGAGCACCACTCAACGTGTTTTAAGATATCAACAACGGGTCCAGGACTAGATCGCTTCCCATCTTTGCCCATGGTTTCTTTCCATTTCGCAATTCTTTCCTCTCCCACCTGCTCTCCCTTGGGTCGTCCATAGGACAAGCTGCACCCAAGCTGCAGCACAGTGTTTGAGTCTTCACGGCCTTCCCCACTCCTAGTTCTTGGCTCCGTCTGCCCTTCCCAGGGCGCCGCCGCCCCCCCCCCCCCCCCCCCGTCACCTTGCAGGAAATACTATTTCCATGCTTATACACTGATGACAGGCAAGTGATCATTCACTTGCAATATACTTGAAGCCTTTAACAGCCAAACCCAGGAAATTCTGGTACCAACGGATATGAACGGAATCCAGAAAAGAAATTATTTGAGGATATGTGAGCCTTTGGGTCACTGAATACCATTCATTCCCTCTTGTCATATCTGAGCTGCAGCTCTGGTGTTGTAGTTAAAATACAGTGAACAAAACACAACGTCACCAAACTCCTCCCACGCAGCGGTTTCCCGTGTCTCACCCATCCCCCAATCTGGCGGTAACTAATCGTTCTTATACATGCCATTTTCATAGGGATTCTAGGATCTATTTTTTTTTAATTTTTCTTTTTATTTTATTCATTTTAGAGAGGAGATACAGAGTGAGAGAGAGAGAGAGAGAGAAAGCGGGGAGGAGCTGGAAGCATCAACTCCCATATGTGCCTTGACCAGACCAGTGCAGGGTTTTGAACTGGCGACCTCAGTGTTCCCAGGTCACCACTTTATCCACTGTGCCACCACAGGTCAGGCTAGGATCTATTTTTATTTATGGTTGTGCTGTCTATGAGCAGGAAATGCATCCTGATTGAACCCACAGATTGCTTTCTGAGTTTACATTTTACATTGTGTCTCTTAGCTTGGGTTCTCAGAGAACTTTCTTAAGTTCTAACCATTAATGGGCTGGGTGCCAAAGCATCCCCCCAAAAGAAAAAAATGAAGAAAACACCATTGTCTGTGAGGACAAGCAGACGGCATTTGTTTGGAAGGACTGTTCCCTTTCTGTGGGAGGCATGTGAGTGTATAGAGGAGCACATAGAGAGGAGGTGGAGCATGGAGGTAAGTGCAAGTGTGAGGCAGAGCAGAATTGCTCTGGACATCATAGAAAGAGGGGCTGTGGGTGCCAGTAGAGGGCCCCTACCTCTGCCTTGCTGCCCGCAGAGCTGAACCTGCCTCTGAATATGTGCTAGAAAAATTGTCAAAGATTTTCCTGTGCCAAAATACATTTGGTCCAGCCCATAACCTGGACTGGTTTTGCACCTGTCACTGTCAGCTCTCCTCTTTAATACATGACACCATTGCATTTTCCTTAAATGTGGCTTTCTATAAAAAACTATAGAGAGACCTGATCTGGTCTGGCCATCTGACTGACAGTCCTTCCCAGATGAGTTACATGTCCCTGCAGATTCTGGGACTAGAAACACCTTGTCCTGGGTGTTGATTCACACATGCAGATTAAGTCAAAGATTTCCCATCTCCGCTTCCTGTGATGGATTCGGAGACACATGATTTCTGTGAATGTGTAGAAAACAATGACCTCACCACCATGGCGCTGGCTGCCAGGACCTGCCCTTACACATCTAATGTCCAGCTGTGTTGCTTCATCAGTTACAACATGATTTAGAGGACAAGGTATTTTAAATTGCCTTAGGGTCGAGATCATGAGAATCAACAATTTAATTTTTGTTTAGTTTGGTGAACAGGGACTCATTTTTTAGAAAACCATACTGGGAATATAGAAATAGGAGCTAAGAAAAGGAAGCAGGGTCATCACAAAAACTTGGGTTTGACCCTAGTCACAGACTTTTTTATATCACGTTCCTCCTCAACCCATTGTCAACCTCGTACATTTCCTACCTCATTTGTTTTCTTGTATTTGAAAAATATTTTTCTCCACACTCATTTTTCTTTTACGGTTTCCTATTTCTTGACATTCTCCTTGATATCAGGATTGACTTCCTTCCCTGCACTTATAGTTATACTCTGATTTAGTATTGCATAAATTTATTGACTTTTACCAAATTAGAGTCATTTTCAAGCTAAAGTGCTCTGGACAGTTACACACACATATATACACACACACACCTCCAAGCATCCCATGCAGGCTCTTGGCTTCTTACACACTACATTATGGTGCCCTTTAGGGTGGGGTGGGTATCTTCATAAAGTCTGTCCAAGAACCCAGATAAAATATACTCACTGATTTTTCAGATCCCAAAGCAGAAGCCACAGCCTTCCAAAGATCGGTGCCCTTCTAAGGAAAATTAAATGGACCATTTTAAGCTGAGTGTAAGTGCAGCAATTCAAGATGTAGGATAAATGGGGCCCCGCAGTCCTCCTCACAACACGGTCTCTGCCAACGCTTCTTGGTCTACTGCTATGAGTTTCTAAAAACTCCAGGACGCCTTTAACTGGCTATGAAAAAGACTGAACATGCCACATTATTCCAGATGATGACTGTCACGGGTTGCCTATTTGTGATCAAAATGATGGTTGGCATTTTATGCCACTGAGTTTGGGATGCTTGTTACACAGCAGTTCACTGGAACAGGTCCTGCTGTGAGGTCCCGGACATCCCGATCTATCTTCCTAGCTCAGTAGGCTATTTTCTCTTAGTCTAACACTACTCATTCCATGGGCCGGCAGACTCTATGTGATCATGGACCATAATAAAAGATGATCTGTTTCATATATCCAAGAGCCTCAACAGTTTGGCTCTAAAAATCCCAGATATGTAAGTGCATAAGTAATTATGACATCATATGACTACTTAATACACATTTTTAACTAATTTGAAGTTGGGATTTTAAATGATATATGAACTATATTATGTTGATATATTAATAGTTATAGCTAAGGTAACAAGACAATATGGACGCTTCTCATGAGGCTTCTGGTAGCAAGTGACATCAGCCCACACTTCCTGGCAGGAAGCCAATGCAGAACACTTGTGTTAGTGAGGACCCAGTAGGATTCCTGTCACACAACTGCCAGCCACGTGTGTTGGCATGAACTGGCACGTGTGTTGGCATGAACAAGGAGACATAAAAGTCTTTCTCCAAACAAGCGAATGTCCCTTTGGTTCATCGGGGCATTTTGCAAGTTACCAGCCACAGATGCTAGGTGGGATGTAATGCAGTAGCCACTCCACTGAGGGGTGCAGAAATGTCACAGAGTGTCCTCCGCCTACAGGTGTGCAGGCTGCTCTTGCTGACATGAATGTCAGTGGCATGGCAATGATGCAGTCACACGTACACCCCTTGGTGAGAGAAGTGAGGGTCAGCGGTCCTTACTCACATCCCTCTCACTCTGTGTGCCCGCAGACACCCAGCATCGCCATTCTGGAGCATTGCCAGCGTTCCTCCAGTCTGATGGGTGATCAGATGCCAATCTGGTCCAAAATCTTGTCCCTTCTATCAAGATGCCACATCCTTCAGATCCACTCCTGCCTGTATGCCCCAGGTCTCTGTCACACTAACCAGAATAGTCACATGGTTCTCTGGGTATGCATCACACCTCCGGGTGGGTAAACATTGTACCTCACCCTTTAGGACCTGCTAGGACTCGCATCTAGCTTCAGCGCTGGAAACAGAGAGTCGGAGCGGGGTGGGTGCTCAGGGAACCAGACGTGCCTGCAAGGCCACTCTCTCCTGAAAGGGCTTTACAAGTCTTCCGGCAAAGGGGAGGCTCACTGCTTCTCCCCTGGTGTCCGGCTCCCCTAAACCACCCCCAGTTTGACTCACAGGACTTAGCATATCAGCTGTGCTCACTGCTGTGTTTTATATGAAAGGATTTAAATCAAAGTCAATCAAGGAAAAAAGTCCATGGGGCAACTTCTGGAGGAAGCAAGGCACAAGCTTCCAAGAGTTCCCTCTCAGAGAGTCACACTGGACGCACTTAAACTCCTCCAGCCACAAGCAGTGACAACCTGTGCAATGTCATCTGCCGGCAGCAGAGGCTCAGGGCCCAGGGTGTTTTCTTGCAGGTTGGTCACATGACAACTTGCCTAGAACATACCAGAATTTTAGAGTCCTGGCAGGAAAACAAATCTCAGTATAAATCACACTGTTAGCAGAAATAGGTGAGGCACAAGGGTATTGGAGGAAAGCCAAAGCACTGAGTGACTTTCTGTTCCCGTCCTGAGGAGGTGAATGAAGGTTGAGACCAAGCATACGTGACTGAAAGCAGTTGCGTCCAGGGAAGGCCCAATGACGTGGGTGTTTAGCCCAACTAGAGCTTTCTGCAGGTCAGGAATCAGACAGCAGATGGTGTGGTGTTATGTCTCAGAAAGGGCAAGAGAAATCTAATCAGTTTTGCAAAACTAAATAATAAAATTGTACACTGTATTCTGCTTGTTAGTTTCTTATACAGGATGACATAATTCTGCTTAATAAATTGGATAGCTGATCTCTCCAAGGTACCTCAATCCTGGGAGATTGGGGTCCTCCACTTGCAGTATTGTTGCTGCCTCATTCCTTTGCAGCTCCTCTTCATGAAACCCTGAACATTAACAACACAGGGGACACCTATTATTTAAGGAATCGTGGGATCCCTCCAAAAGTCCAAATTCCTGGAACTTAACCAAGGGTTATCCTTGTAAGCAGGCCTTTCTGAGGAGAGCGGTCTCAGGTCTACCTCCAGTCTTACGTGAACTCGGGCCCATGTAACTGTCCAAGGAGAAGAGGGATCTTTGAGGGGCCCAAGAAACCCAGCATCTGGTCATGTGACCCATTCTTTCTAGATCAGAGCTCTAACTTCACCAAACGTCTCTGGGTTGGTTTGGCCGCCATGGTGATTGGAGGCAGAAGTGCTTCTGGAATTTGGTAGGAAAAGGTAGAAATTCTTGCCTCCTACAAAGTAACAAATTGTTCTTCACCACAGAACTTTTGAATGCCCACTCGAATTTTCCCAAAGATGAAAAATACCTATTTATCTGATTTAATAATCTAACTCTTGACATGTAAGAACAAGGGATGATTTTTTTTCCTCTTTTTTCTCCTTCTTCCTCTCCTCCTCCTCCTCCTCCTTCTTCTTCTTCTCTTCTTCTTCTCCTCCTCCTCTTCCTCTTCCTCCTCCTCCTCCAAATGAGAAGAGGGGAGATAGAGAGACAGACTCCTGCAGGTGCCCCAACCAATATTCACCTGGTGACCCCCACCTGGGGCCACTACTCTGCCCATCTGGGGCTATAATTGCAACTGAGTTATTTTTAGTACCTGAGGCAGAGGCTCCATGGAGCCATCCTCAGTACTTGGGCTGATGTGTTTGAACCAACCAAGCCATGGTAATGGAAGGGAAAGAGAGAGAGAAAGAAGGAGGAGATAGAGGGGAGGGGTAGGAAAGCAGATTGTCATTTCTCCTATGTGCCCTGACCAAGAACTGAAGCCAGGACATCCACATGCTGGACTCACACTCTACCACTGAGCCAAACAGCCAGGGCCAAGGAACACTTTTATATAGGATGAAAATACATTGAAATGCCCAAGAATGTATCTATTACATAAATTAAGATTTTGTTTTCTGTTTTGCCTGGAACTTAACCAAGAGTGGGTCATCATTTCCGAAAATCACAGTACTGATGAGAAAACTATTTGTAGTACTTGAGTCACAAAAACAGCACTTGTGTCATCAGTTTTCATTTGTGGGTAGGTTAGTCAAAGAAATTCCGTGTGTGTGTGTGTGTGTGTGTGTGTGTGTGTGTGTGTGTGTGTGTTTGAGAGAGACAGAATTTCAAAATGTCACACACAACTGAATATTGGCTTCCTTCTCTCAAATCCAACCTTGTTTATCTAAAGTAGAAGTATCCAATTACAATTTTGTCACCCCCTTGTCTCATAGTGAGGTCTTTCTTGTCACCACACATGTTGTTAAGAAATGTCTGGGTTCTGGCCGGTAGGCTCAGTGGTAAAGCGTCGGCCCAGCGTGTGAAAGTCCTGGGTTCAATTCCCGGCCAGGGCACACAGGAGAAGTGTCCATCTGCTTCTCCACTCTTCCTCCTCTCCTTTCTCTCTATCTCTCTCTTCCATTCCCACAGCCAAGACTCCATTGGAGCAAAGTTGGCCTGGGCACTGAGGATGGCTCCATGGCCTCCACCTCAGGCACTAGAATGGCTCCGGCCACAACGGAGCAAAGCCC
The DNA here is from genome assembly GCA_037038555.1 of Rhynchonycteris naso. Classification (NCBI taxonomy): domain Eukaryota; kingdom Metazoa; phylum Chordata; class Mammalia; order Chiroptera; family Emballonuridae; genus Rhynchonycteris; species Rhynchonycteris naso. The sequence continues at coordinate 94,940,844 of CM072996.1, read as the reverse complement.
CAGATGGACAGAGCATCATCTCCTGGTGGGCATGACAGGTGGATCCTGGTTGGGTGCATGAGGGAGTCTGTCTGACTGCCTGCCTGCCTCTAACTTTGAAAAAATTAAAAAAAAAGAAATGTCAGTTCACTTGCTGTTCTAGTTATCTATTTCTATGCAATGAGATACCCTAAACATGGTAGCTTAAAACAACAAAATTATTTATGTTCACAATTCTGCCAGCTGACCAGGATCAATGGGATGGCTTTTCCCATCTGTAGTGGTAACACCCGGAGGCCTGCCTCACTGGGGTGTCTTGGGTGATGCCAGTTTTGTCAGCTGATTGCTTATCTGTGCTATGAGCCAGAGCGCTAAGCTGCCGTCCACATGGCCTTTCAGGGATGTACAACTTGGGTGTCTCCCGGGACTGTGGATGGGTTCCAAGACATAATAACCCAAGTGTGGGGGAGCCCAGCCTTCTCAAAGTCAGAGGCTTCAAAAAATCACAGGTCCAGCTCAGCTCCCAGGGAAGGGAAATGGGCTCTACCTCTCAGGTATGGGGGAGGGTGGCAAAGAATTTACAGCCATCTTTAATACATCACAATCCCTGACAGGTAACTTGGAGAATAAAAGCACCGAACACAAATAAACAAGCAAAAAATGAGCCATTTTCCACGATGTGACTCAGCTTTGTGCATCTGTAACACCAAGTGGTGCTGGTGAGACATGCCCCGCCCAGCTCAGACCAGCACCCTGTCGGGAGCTCGCACCGGACATGCACTGCACTTGTGCAGGACAGAAGTAGCCACAACCAAGTTGCAAACGTGACCACTCGTTTTGGCTACAAGATTCCAAATAGGAATGACAAAGGTCAGCTTTGAGATCACATGAGAATGCAGGAGAATCAACCAACAGGAATTCATGATGCACACTATCAAAGAAGTCCCATCGAAGTCAACAATAAAATAAGATCAAACAAAATGCTACAGTTATCAGTGGCCTTACATGCAACTGAAAATGACTGTCAGGGGCTTGGCGATGACTAACACTGGGTGCGGTGGAATTCTCAGACCAAACCGGAAAGAAGGAACAGAACCAGGACCAGGATCCCTGCTGTCCACACCAGTGAGTGTCCTCCTGAATGACATGGCCCTGCCAGACCCCTCCTCCAAACACCACCCTACCCTCCCAACCTCCTGTGCTTGTCAAGGTAAATGACAAACTTAAGTGTATTTTGTTGTTTACTGAGAATTTAAGATGTTTCAAACTTCCGGAGAATTATCAATAAGACTTCTCCTTTTTCTCCTTTATTTTGTCATAAAGAAATCACGAGATTCCACAGGTGCTGAGCATCCTGAGTGGGCCTGATTTTCCCCATAAGCCCTGTTATGTTTTACACAAAGTTCTGCTACATTCCACACTTTTTCATCTGATGACTAGGTATATAGATATAAATATATTTATGAATATCTATACATATATGTGCAGATCACATGGCTAGGTAGAATGCATCATGTATGCATTCCACCACAGGATAGTGAAGGGGTTGAATGATATGCATGTAAAGTAGGAAACTGGGGGTAGGGCTAAGGTCCCTGAGCGCGGTGAGCTCCGGGCCTTACAGCCAGCGCAGCCCACTCCCCAGGCTGCGATATGAGAGGCTCCCATCTTAGTTATCTATTGCAGCCTGAAAAACTCCCCCAAATTCAGCAGCTTAGCACAATTCTGTATGACCTCTCCAAGTCCCTGTGGGTCAGGAATTTGGACAGGGATCAGCAGCAGGGAGTCTGGGGACTCCAGTGGGGCACTTGAAGTGGGGAAGGGACACTTAAAAACCAGCCTCATAGGTCTGGTGGTTCATGCAAAGTTGTGGGCTCCTGGCCTGAGCACCCACACATGGCCTCTCCATGTAGCCTGGGGTTCCTCACATGGACATGTGATGCAATCCAAAGACAAGTACCCAAGAGAGCCAGGGGGAGCCATTCTGCTCGTAGGTCCTGTATGTGCCCTGACTGGAACCAGCAATCTCTGCACTGCAGCATGATGCTGTAACCAACCAAACTATCCAGTCATGGTGCCATTCTGCTGCTATGGCCTGGACCCAAATGTCCCACAGCATCACTCGCCTCCTCTGTTGGCTGAGGCTGACACAGGGCTTCTTCCTGGTTTGAGGGGTAGAAATGCCTTCCCTCCGGACCAAAGAAGTCGGAACTGCATTGTAAGAGAAGCTTGCAGGATGGAATTTATAGTGGTGTAACCATCTTTACAAAATATAGTCTTCCCAGTCCTCGATTAAAGACTTTGGGTAAAGTAATGGCCAAAACGTCACATGTGAACCAAGAAAGGGAGGCTGAAGGCAAAGAAAGATAAGAAAGGCAGAGGGAGGGGGAAAAGAAAGGAGAGTGGAAGAGGAGAGGAGGAGGAAGAAAAGGAGGAGGAGGAGGGAGAAGGGAGGAGAAGGGAGAGAAGGCAGAGGGAGGGAGGGAATTCTGTCAAGACAAGTATAAAACTAAAGCAAGAGTAAAGCTGAGTATTCCTGGAATATCCAAATGTATCAAAATCTCCTGGAATCTGTGACAAACATCCACTGTTTATTTGTATCACATCTTGAAAGGGTTTCAAGAATTCCTTAAAGAGTGACATCATGTGTATTGTCTTACAACTGGATTTCATGCAGAACTGAGCTTTCATTTGGTAATTTAGTTCTGGGGTGTTTGTGTTTATTTTAAGTGAGAGGAGGGGAGATAGTGAGACAGACTCTCACATGCACCCCAACCGGGATCCACCTAGCAACCCCCATCTAGGCCCAATGCTCAAATCAATCAAGCTATCCTCAGTGCCTGGGGCTGATGCTCGGACCAACTGAGTCACTGGCTGCAGGAGGAGAAGAGAGAGAGAAGGGGAAGAAGAGGGAGAAAAGCAGATGGTCACTTCTTCTGTGTGCCTTGACTGAAAATCAAACCTGGGATATCCACATGCCAAGCCAATGTGCTATCCACTGTGCCAACAGGCCAGGCCATACGTGTGTGCATATGTGTATATATGTTTAAATCACATTTACCTTCATATATTTTAGAAAGAGTTTGAAGAAAAGCCAGTTTGTTTAGTCAGTAGTTCTTGCTCTGGGCTTAGAAACCTGGGGAAAAGATTGTGTTTGGTATGTGTGGCACAAGTGGTGTATGTGTTTTGTGTGGCTATAGTGTGCATCTGTCACGTGTGTGTGTGTGTGTGTGTGTGTGTGGTATGTATGGTGCACGCGTGTGTTCAGGGAAGAAATGAAACAGAAAGGAACAACTGCAGAACATTTCCTTGTGGTGACTTTTTCTTACAGGATGGACCACTATGCCAGGAGCAACTAAGTCAATTCCTCCCTTCCAAATACCCCTTCTCTGTAAGATGGAAGTCAGCACAATGATCATTTCAGCTTGCGCCCCATGTGGACGCAAAGTTCCCCAGCTCAGTGCAGTTTCACAGAAAATGCCCGGAGTGCACCTCTCTGCCTGCCTTACAGCGGAGTGTGTGGTCCAGGAGGCTTGGCTCGGAGAGTGATGGTAGCACACTGCGTTCTTCCAAGAGCCAGTAAGGAACAGGGGCTTTTGGAGTTTGCTCCGCACACAGTAGGTGTTCAATAAACATTGTAAATGGACAAATCCAGAAAGCTTTGCCCAAGCAGCAGAAAACAGGGTGGAAACCAGTCCAAACTGCTCATGCTCAGAACAGTTTGCATCGTCTACACAGGACCATCACCATCAGTGCCCCGGTGAGACAGAGAAACCAAACAAGTGTGTTTTCAGATGCTTTGAACTGAACAACACTGCATCCTTAAAACAGAACAGTTCCTGTTTATAGTCATGAGTTCACATAATGTTATCTGGAAGCAATAGGGGTTGTGACTGCAGCTCTGGACATTAAATCCTCAGGAGGGGAGTACAGGATGTGACACTTTACCCACATCTCGCAAAACAAGGTCAAATGGTTAATGTTCAGTCTGCCCCACTGTGCTTCTGGCCCTCTGGCTGCCCGTGTCTTACAAAAATACAGCGTTAAAACAGCTAGAACGCCCTCCCAGGCCACAGGAGAAATGATGAAGAATTGTTTAAGAACACTGTCGTGGTTAAAGGGGCATTTATATGATGAAATTTTCTCTCCTACTCGTCTTCAGCTTCCCTCATTCATGCTTTTAAGGTTCCCAGGATCCCTCTTTCTGTTGCTTAGGGAAAAGTTTAGTCCGTCACTCAAATTGTGTGTCCAAGGAAATCGGTGGGGTGTGGGGGGGGGTGGCAATTCCCACTTTTCTATCTTAACTGTGCATTCAGATAATCACAGGTAATTATCATTGTGTATAAATTACCTGTCAACTCATTTTTTTCTCTTTCTTGAAAAACCACATCTGGTCAGCAGCTCACATGTGCCCCGGTGGATAAAGAATCTCTTTGGCAACCTCTCTTATAGAATATGCTCCATGCAGGTTTTTATCTTCAAGTTAGCACATGATATATCCCCGTTACTATGTTTCCCAAGGTATAAGCACCAGCTGTTCAGTTTGATATAGATTCTATGCTAACAGACTACAGGCCAACCTGCCATTCCTACTTCCAGGAACTAATGTTCTGTTTTGTTTTGTTTTTCCTTCCTCTAGTGATGACATTTGAGGAATTTGCTCATTCTCACCCTAAAGCTATAAAGCAACCTTGGAAGTCAGAGGAGAAGATAGAACAAGAGAAAAAGAAAAGGGATAAACACAATGAAATCTAGATTCTGGAACTTTGGGTCACATATCTGTATACCACAATGAAATGAATGGCTCATTCATTTCTGAATGACCCTCAGTCCATCAGTCAGTGACTGAGCAGCGTGACAGGTAAGGGAACCTGTCTTCTGACTTGGGGACAAGAGCAGAGCTTGCCTGCACTGGAGAGTGTGTGCAATGGCCCAGCCCCAGAAGAACTGGCCCAGGCTTTTGTATGTAGCCCAACATGAGCCCTGCCCCAGGGCAACCTGGAAACAAAATCAGATCATCTTAATAAAGGGTAGGACAGATGGCCTCCCAGCGCTGGAAGCCATGATGCTATCCTGTGTTAATTGCCTTCCAGCTTGTCACCCTTAGCTCTCTTCTGGAGGGAGCTGGCGTTTCTCTCAGACCTGTTACTCCTCATTAAGCACACCAAGCCCTGCCGTCAGGGTGACCTAATGAGGAAACCAAGTTACATAAGAGAACACCTTTCTTCTTCATCCACTTCTACTCTTGTGCAACAGGCCCTAGAGGTTGATGGAGCTCCACCAGGCAGTCAGGCCGGTCTCTCCTAGGGGGTCCTTCCTTACCTGGGAAACTGGAAAGTCTGGCCAGGGCAGAAGCGAGCCAGTGGGGAACCAGCCCTGCAGAGACAGGAAGAGCTGCCCTATCAATGTGTCTAGTAAGGCCATTCCTGGGGTTTCCAACAAACCTGGTAGGATTTTGACACACAGTTCATCTTCACCTTTTAGCTTATTAAATAAAGATATGTGATTGGTTTTCTCTGATTTCTACCATTAACACACACGTTTATGTTATCAATTGTAAATGATTGACATCTGTAAAGAACTGTCGTGTTTGGTTCGATGCCAATAACTGGTGCACAGACTGGAGGCATGAAGCAGTCAGGATTCAGTTCAGGAAACTAAACAAATAAATAAATAAGAATTCCAGGTATTTAATCTGGATAAGGTTTAGGGTACTTAAAATTAAGTGTTTTAAAAATCATTGAAGGAACAGGTTTCAGGCTAGAATTCTTGGAATGCCTTTCAGAACAATAAGACTGGGCTCAGTGGGTGATTACTACCTCCAAGATCATTGCTGGATCCACACCAGACTAAGCTCAGAGTTGTGGGTCCAATGCCCCAGCACATCAAGAAGTGACATTCCTGGCATTTGGGAAACCAGAAGATGAACACTGTGGGAACTCTTGGAGGGGAATGAAACAAAGACAGAAACCAAAGTGAACAGGTTCAGCCTCAGCCCTGGCTTCCAGTCCTGCTCCTGACCGGGGGTGAGCAAACTCTTCCAGGAAAGGGGCAGATAGTAAATATTTTTGGCTCTGTGGGCTCTGGAGTCTCTGTCACAGCTACTCAGTGGGACCATTACAGTGCGAAACAGCCCAGATTATAGTAAACAAATGGGCACTCTGCGCTCCTGTTCACAGAACCAGATGCTCCACCAGATCTAGTCCTTGGGCCATACTCGACCACATCCCACTCCAGTGAACAGAAATGGAACCCATTTGTCTCCTGAATCTGAGCTGCAAGGGAGTTCTGAAAAATGTAGATTTCAGTTTCCCAGTTCCATAGCCCAAGACAGTGAAGAGGTACTGTTTTCCCGTCCTGGAAAGCACATTGTCTCTGCTTTTTATTTATTTGAGTCACAACAAACCAGTAGCCAGAATAAAAGGTGCAAACCAGGTGTCAATTGTGTCGACTGCTCGGAAGAAGAGACCATCTCTTGAAGAGACCATCTCTTGAAGAGACCATCTCTTGAAGAGTCATCGACATGCAGGATCACTTCATGACAGGTTGCTCTTACTCTCTAAGAGCCATCTGTCTTCTGCACTGGGCAATAAAAGGGAGAGGAGTCGGGGGTCATCACCACCTCTCCTCATTGTGCAAGTTTTCTACGGTGGCGCTCATCTTTGCAGTTCTCTCAAAGATGCTGCACTGATTTGGATTTTATATGGAGAGGGGGTTCCAGAGGTTTCCATGTGGTCATTTCCAGCAGATTGGCCCTCTCTTCACCCAACCTACCCTATAAGAAAATAAATCTAGGGATTTAACCAATTGTTGAGCATTTCCATCTTAACTGCGCATTCAGAAATTAGAAAAATTACCAGAACATGGGGTTTCAGAGCCACTGCTCTCACTGGGAAAAGGACATGAACCAAAACTTCATTTGTCCCCTGATACCGTCCCCATGAATCCCAGTGGTGGCTTATGTCCGTATCACCTCTGAGCCTGTATCTGTGACCCTTTGAAGATCATGGTGGGTGTCTCTCTTTCTTGTACACGGTCACCCTGTAACTTGGTGACATCACACTTACTAGGCAGGGCCTGTACACAGCCGCCCTGGTCACTGGGTCAATCACACTCACACGCAGGGGAAAGACTGTGTTGCTATGGCAGTGTCCCAGGGCCCAAGCTCAGGGATCTGACCAGCTCTGCACTCAAAGCCCTTCCACATGTTTACCTCCCCCAAATTCCAGAGTGTGGGCTCAAGTGTTTTCAGTTTTATAGACCAAGTTACATCCCCTAAAAGTATATGCAAAAGGTGCTATTGAAGGAGATGTAATTTGGGCCCAGTAGAGTCATCGTGGTGGGTGGTCCATTTCCTCAGCTGTTCTTGATGAGTTCAGGGTTCTCAGTCAGGTCCCTTCCCAGCTGCAAACATTTTATCTAAGCCCAGGGAGCCCCGGCGAGGGCAGCCACATGCTCTGTCTTCAGGTACAGTCCCTTCATTCTCCATACACAGCCTGGTCAGAGGCAAACACAGGGGTCACATGGCTGGGCCTTCAGGAGCTTTGTCAGAGTCAGCCGGCTGTCAGGGCTCTGAGAACTGTGTCTGTGCATAACCAGAACTGGGGGCCTGTCCTGAGCCAGGCAGCCTCCAGCAAACACCACACAGCAGAGGTGGACAAGACAAGGGGATAACCATCAGAGGAGGAGACACCTAGCACAACCCTCTCCGACAACGAATATTTTTTTATGGAAACAATCTCCTTGAAGGCACCAGAGAAAAAACAAGCTGACACAGAATTGTGGGGCAAGATCTGAGAGTTAGAGGAAGGATGCAGGCGTGGCCGCAGCCTCTGAGTCCACTCTTTCCAGAGAGGTTTGCCAATTCCAAACAAAAACCTCTGTCAGGAGGTAACTGGAGCAATCACAGCTCTGGAGAGCCTTTCAGTGCTGGGAGTGTAACAACTGGGACTCAGGACCTCCAGGTAGAGGAAGAGCTCACAGGCCAACCATACTCTGGGGTGGGGGAGGATCATGAAGGGTACGTGCTAGGGGACAGGGTGACCAGACTAACCATCTGGGGTAGAGACTGCATCCCAGTTCAAATCATGTTGGAAACTGGATTACGGTGTATCTGAGCTGCTCAGGTCCCCACAGCCAGCCGGGAGAAAGCCTAAATTCTTCCTGGAAGATGATAACGTGAGACGAGGCCTCCCACTTTCTTACTGCTCATCATACACAGCGCTTGACCCTCCATCAGGAACGATCAGACACCAACGAGACAAAAGGGCAGGAATGCAAACCAAGAAAGGCAGTAGGAACTAGCAGTAGACTCGTAAAATCTCCCCACCAAAAATGGAGGTATCAGAACCAGCCTTTAAAAAACTTGTTTATTTTGGAAAGATTTAAGTGTGCGTCAAAGAAAGGAGAGCTTAATGAAACTCCACATACAAATTACTTACCTTCAATAATTACACACACACACACACACTTAGGGGTGGCATTTTAAAACAAATACCAAGCATAATGACCATGTTACTTCTGAGGGTTTCCGTATATAATTCTGACAGCCTAACCATTATCACACCCAACAAAATTAACGATAATGTCTCAACGAACTCTCAATTCCAGCTTGAGTCACAGACTTTATTACGTCACTACCTTTAATACGTTCCATCAGATTCAGAGCAAGATTAAAAAATCCTGGCAGACAACTAGAAACTTTTGAAGAGAAACAACAGGCATTTTAAAACTGAAGAATAAAATTATTGATAGTATCACTTAATTAAATGGGCTTAACAGCGAAGGAGAAACTGTGTGAATAGGAGCACAGCTCAGAAAAAGAGATTCCCAGTAGAGTGCAAAAAGAAAGTCAGTGGAGATAGAGAAGAAATAAATGTTAAGAGAGACGAGCACAGTCTCTAGCAGCTGGCACAGCCTGCAGCAGTATAAAGAGCTGGTAGTTTCCCGAAACTGGTAGAAGACATTTTATTGAGCACAGTTTATGCTTTGTCAGAGTCATTTATTTCTGTCCTGGCTCCTGCCACCTCTGCTGCAGCCACAGCCACCAGCATGTCACCTCAGCAGTCAGAAGAACTTGGCATCACACCTGGGTGAGTCCTGCCTCTCTGTGTGGCTTCTGCAGTGTGGTGGGAACCACCACGACCCCAGTGCCCAGGCACAGCCCAACCAGACTCTTAGAGGCTCTGGCTTTCCTGCTGCTTATCAATCAGATGGATATTGTCATCAGCTTCTCTGAGTATGGGGCGACATACTCAGAAGTGGGGGTAGGGAGGTGTCAGACTCACAAACAAGGGGAACTTGGATAATGGGAGACAAAGACAATAAATAAGAGCACCAGCAAACAAACTCTCTCCCTGCTCTGTTCTGAGGCAGAGTTGTCTGCTCAACCTGCCTGCTGTTGTTACACTGGAAAAATGAGCCTCCCGCTTGTCCCTCTGCTGAGCTGTAGTCAGCGCTGTCGCTGTCCGGCGCTAGCGTCCTTGACTCCCACTTCACTGGTGCTCTTCCCTGGCCAGAGACTTACCTTGCTTCACCTCAGAATCTGCTTTCTTAAAAACTTAACTCAAGACAGATCTCAAGCACAGATTTAAAGCCTTAAGAACCCCAAACAGTATTTAACACACACACTTACAAACATACTCAAAGGTACTCTAATTTCTGAGTGCAGGAAGAAACTGAAAAATCAGTGATAAAGTCATACAAATATCCAAAGAAAAAAATATAAATTATCTTCAAAGGACCCATAATTAAAATTACATCTGATTCTCTAATAGAAATAGTAGAAGCCAAAGACAGTGGCATGATATAAAAGATTTTTTTTAAATACCAAAATAGATGTGTATGCCCAGTAAAAATATTCTTCAAGAATAGGGGGTGAGCCTGACCTGTGGTGGCGCAGTGGATAAAGCGTCGACCTGGGAACACTGAGGTCGCCAGTTCAAAACTCTGCACTGGTCTGGTCAAGGCACATATGGGAGTTGATGCTTCTAGCTCCTCCCCCCTTTCTCTCTCTCTCTCTCTCTCTCTCTCTCTCTCTCTCTCTCTCTTACTCTGTGTCTCCTCTCTAAAATAAATAAATAAAAAGAAATTAAAAAAAAAAGACATTTGCCAAAAAAAAATAAAAAAGAATAGGGGGTGAGCCTGACCAGGCAGTGGCACAGTAGATAGAGCACAGGACAGGGATGCAAAGGACCCAGGTTTGAAACCCCAAGGTTGCCGGCTTGAGCGCGGGCTTATCCAGCTTGAGTGTGGGCTCACCAACTTGTGTATGGGGTTGCTGGCTTGAGTATGGGGTCATAGATATGACCCCATGGTCGCTGGCTTGAGCCCAAAGGTTGCTGGCTTAAAGCCCAAGGTCACTGGCTTGAGTTCAAGGTCGCTGGCTTGAGCAAGGGGTAACTCACTCCACTGTAGCCCCCTGGTCAAGGCACATATGAGAAAGCAATCAATGAACAACTAAGGTGCTGCAACAAAGAATTAATGCTTCTCATCTCTCTCCCATCCTGCCTGTTCCTGTCTGTCCCTGTCTCTGACTCTTGCTCTGTCTTTGCAAAAAAAAAAAAAAAAAGAATAGGGGATAAAATAGAAACATATTCAGATAAACATAAATGAAGAATTTCTCACCAGAATAACTCACTAAAGGAATCATTAAGCCGGGTGCCACCAGAGGAAGGAAATTGACAACAGACGTGACCTTGGTAATGCAAGGAAAAAGAAAGAATAAAAATACGGCTGAATATAAAGGAAGGTGGTGTATATAAAATAATTAATGTGGAAGAAAATAAATAGATTTCAAGTGCCTTAAGGCACTGAGTTGCTTAGTAAGGGGTAAAAATATAAGCAAGTGATACTATACATATGGTAGGACTAGCGTATCTGCTATAATTTCTAAGCTAATCACAATAAGAATCATCAAAAACTACATAACTTTTAAAGCTGGCAAGAATTAAATAGCATTTCACCCAAAAGAGGGAGAGAAAAAGAACAGATGGATAGTGAGTGGCAAATAGTAAGACGGCAGACCTAAAATAGATCAATAATTAAGTTAGATGTTAATAAGCCACACGTTCCAATTAAAAGACAAAAATTTTAGATCATAAATAACTGTAAGTAAAATGTCCTAAAACATAAGGATACTGAAGGTTGGAAGATTTTGAAAGAGACATTATATAAATTCCAAGAGGAAAGTGGTGAGAAACATACATCACAGGTCAAACAGTGTTTTATAAAAATGGATAAGACCTGTGGTGATGCAGGGGATAAAGCCTCGTTGACTTGTAATGCTGAGGTCGCCAGTTCGAAACCCCCGGCTTCTCAGTCAAGGCACATATGGTAATTGATGTTCCTGATCTCCTCCCTTCTCTCTCTCTCTCTCTCTCTCTCTCTCTCTCTCTCTCTCCTCTCTAAAATGAATAAATAAAATCTTTTAAAAAATGTTTAAAAAGAGAGAGAAAAGGATAAAAGAATCAACTCATCAGTATATTAGAACACTTAATTTTTATGCACATAATAACATCATTGCTTCAACATCTATAAAACAAAAGAAGAAACGCAAAAGGTAGTAGGCAAGTCCACAAAGGGTGGAAGGTTTATACACATATCTCTCAGTAATTGTTACAATAAACTTGACAAAAAAAAATCAGTAATATAACACAAGATTTTTTTTTTTTTTACAGGGACAGAGAGAGAGTTAGAGAGAGGGATAGATAGGGACAGACAGACAGTAATGAAGAGAGGTGAGAAGCATCAATCATTAGTTTTTTGTTGCCGTCGCAACACCTTAGTTGTTCATTGATTGCTTTCTCACATGTGCCTTGAACACGGGCCTTCAGCAGACCGAGCAACCCCTTGCTGGAGCCAGCGACCTAGGGTCCAAACTGACGAGTTTCTGCTCAAGCCAGATGGGCCCGCGCTCAAGCTGGCAAGCTCGGGGTCGAACCTGGGTCTTCCACATCCCAGTCTGACACTCTGTCCACTGTGCCACCGCCTGGTCAGGCAACACAAGATTTTTAAAAAGAAAAAAAAAAAGTTTTGATCTGATTTATAGTAATATAGAATATACTTCTTTTCTAGAAGTCAAGGGCCATTTACAAAAATTGTCAAAAGCTGACCATAAAGCAAGCCTCAGAAAATGTCAAAAGATCGACTTCGTATTGAGTAATAACATTGGGGAACAAAGTTTTTCTTGCATCCACAAAAACAGTTGTTCTTACCTAATTCGAGTGTGCTGATCTCAAATCTGACATTAGTTTTTCTCTGTAAGCTACAGTTTTTTTGCAATTCAAGATTTTAAGTTTTCATCTTATTGTAAAATTTTCAACATTTACTTCAACATAATAAAGTAGCATGTCTTCCTGGGCATCATCTTTGTGAAAATATAGTGATTTATATAATGCAGTAAATACACTAATACACTAAAAGAGGGGTGCTCAATAGTCGATCACGATCTACTGGTCGATCGTGAAGGAAGTGTGGGTAGATCGCATGACATTAAAAAGACATTTGTCTTTTGATTGGCATACAGGGTAGCCAATCTGACGTCTGAACTTTTGACACCCTACGCATGCGCGTTAAACCGCGCTAACTTGTTCAGTTACATTGCTGCGTAGTTAGCCTTCAATTTATTTAAACTAAATACAACAAAGGGTATAAAAATGAGTGCCGTAGCTGGTCCGAGTAAGAAGCCTAAAACCTACCACTTTCCTACAGAATGGGAGGGGATTGTTTTCACTATGTCATATTCTAAGTGCGTTTGCCTCATCTGTCTGTGTGCCATTGCTATTCCAAAGAAGGGAAATGTGGAGCAGCTTTTTCAGACTGTTCATAAAAACTATGACATTGACTTTCCTCCGAAAAGAGAGCTGAGAAGGAGAAAGGTAAAAGAAGAATACACAATATTAAATAGTAATAATAGTAACTTAAATAATGATAATATAGAAGAAATAAATTTATGTTTTGTATTTTTATTGTAGGTAGATCATTTTGACTTGGTAATCTTATAAGTAGCTTGCAAGCTGAAAAAGTGTGGGCACCCCTGCACTAAAATATATGATTGCATCAGAATGTGTCTACAATTTCAAAACAGAACATATTCAAACTCTAATTTTAATCATAAAATTTGCGTAAAACTTATTTAAATTCTATTCAGGCAAAAGTTTGCGTTTGTAGCTCTTGCGTTTGTGTACTTGTTGAGGACAATCTTGTTTGATGCTCCAGCAGTAGTTTGCCATCATATTTCTGTCCCATTGCCCCTGATAACGTTCTTCCATTGTATTCAGATCTTGATGAAAGCGTTCTCCCTGCTCATCACTAACAGCTCCAAGATTTTCGGGAAATTTATCAAGGTGACTGTTCAGGAAGTGAATCTTAACGCTCATGTTACATCCAATGTCACGGAAAGCCAACAGCATCCTTTGAACCAGAAGTTTATAGTTTTCTGCTTTTTTGTTGCCAAGGAAGTTTTTTGTAACTGCCACAAAAGACTGCCATGCCGCTTTCTCCTCCTTATTTGTCTCACTGGCAAATTATTTGTTACGTATGAGGGTTCGAATTCGAGGTTCATTAAATATACCTGCTATTATCTTCTCAAATGACAAGGCAGAAAAAGCAGAAATAATATGTTGAAAGCATTCACTTTCTCTATTCAAAGCCTGAACAAAACTACTTCATTAAGCCAAATTTGATGTGAAGTAGGGGGAAAATGATCCTGTCTCTATTAACCACAGGTTCATTCACAATATTTTGCATCTCTACTTTCAGAGCTTCACATTTTGGCCACTCCTTCTGTGTCCAGTGTTTCTCCCAAGCCAGCTGTCCCACAAACACAGAAAGCAAGGATACTTCGTGAAACCTCTCTGTTGTCCTAGCAGAAAAATTGACCATTTTAAGATCCACACAAATGATCCAGTTATGCTCCTCATACTTCACAAAGTTGAGGACAATTTTTATGTCATTATAATCTTCTCACTGATGAGTTGAATAACCAATTGAAACTGTTGCATAAACATTACCATTGTGTAGGAGAACACATTTCAGACTCTGTTTAGAGCTGTTAAGAAATAGCCACCATTCTTTTGAACTATTAGTGGTAACACCTAGCTGGCTGAGAAGACTACTGATACCATGACAGTAAACAAAGTGTTTTTCTTTGGAAAAAAAGTCCACAAAAATTTGTTCATGCTTCCTGAAATGGGATACTGTAGCTGACCAGTGAAGTACATTCTTTTCTTGAAGCTTGGAGGCTAATAACTCAGCTGCTTTCTTTGATAGGTCTAAATCTCTTACTAATTCATTCAATTCAGGTTGGCTAAGCTGCTGGGGAGTTAATGACTGCTTGGCATCAGAAGAAGACCCTTCAAATTCTACAACCATTTCCTCATGCATCTTATCAAAATACACTTGATCACCATGTTCACTTTCTTTGTCCTTAGAAGAAATAAAACCATTGAAAACTGGAACCGGGAGTATCTCAGAGTGTTGGATAGGTTGTATTGCTGAAGAAATATTAGGATATGCGATCATATGCTGCTTTTTCTTGCCGATGTCCTTTGTATGGATCAGACAGAAATAACAGTCACTGCTGTGGTCCTTAGGTTCACACCAAACCATGGGAATACCAAAAGGCATTCCTTTGCATTTTCCTTTTGTCCAGTCACGAAGTATTTCCTCACAATGATGACACAATATAAGGAACCAAATTCTTGTCTTGATCGCTAAGGGGACTTGAAAATAGGCAATATATGCACGTATCACAAATGATGAAATATTGTGCCTTTGACGTTGAAGTGTGTAACAGCCACATATATAACAGAAGGTGTCAGGACTATTCTTACATTTATACCTACTTGAAGAAGCCATGATTCAATCTTAAAACAAAATAAAAGGGTGTTTTTATCAGATCATAATTTTTTACATTTAAAAACAACTACAATTATGTCAAAGTGATGTTTGTAATACATTAATTGCCTTGTGGTTATGTTCAATCCTAGAGTCGTTGCCCTTTAACTCCAATTTAAAAACCAATGCATGCCATTAACTATAACAAAAAGAAATTAAAATTGCATATAAACTAGAGCATGCACCAAAAAGCAGATTTCATATTTGGAATCAGCGGTGCATAAATATATAGAAACAGTTCTAAAACCTCATGCAATGTAAAATGAGAAAAAAAATTATTCCCTAGTGTAATTTGTCTGATCCCTGCTCAATCTAGAAAACAATAAGAAAATGGTAACTAGAATATTTTCTTATGCTTGGAATGTCAGGAATGAATTTCTAGATAACTTGTGGATCAATGTAAACACCTCAATGAAAATTAGAAATTATTTTGAACTAAAGGAAAATAAAAAAAATTGTGGGCTATAGTTAAAGAAACTCTTAGAGGGAAAATTAAATACTCAAAGTCAGAATATAGACTACTAAATATCGATGACTCAAGGATCCACTTTAAGAACTCAGAATAAGAACACCCAGTTTTATTAAAAAAATGAGAGGAGGGAGACAAAGTTGGAGGAAGGGAAGAGCAGAAATCAACATAACAGAAATAAATATCTGATACAATAACTCAATAAAATTAAAGTTTCATTCTTTGAAAGGATCAACTCTTCACATTCTTAATGAGATTTGCCAATGTGAAAATTACCACGTCAGAAATATAAAGGCATCATCTCACCTCTGTAAGGTCCTGGAGATGCTTACAAAATCATAAGGTGCTAATTACGATGCAGAACTCATTAAGTTGAAATCATTTAAATTCTTAAAAGGCCAACCAACTTGTAGATAAATAAAATGCATCTACCAAAACTGACCCCAGAGGGAATAATAAACATGGACGATACCATAATGATGGAAAAAATTAAAACTACAATTTAAAACCTTCCCTTAAAGAACGCTTCATGCCCAAATGGCTACACTGGTGAAAAACTAAAGCTAATTTTACAAAAAAAAACTTCTCCAGAAAACAGAACAGTGAAAACCCCCAACTCATTTTATGAAGCCAAGATGACCTTGCTACCAAAACCAAAGTCATTGTAAAAAGAAAAACTATAGGTCACTTGCCCTCATGAACATAGATGACAGAATTTCTGGAGCAATGTGGCAGGAGCCTTCTCGTAGGTTTGTTTGGGAGGGAGGTCTCAGCTGGTTGGTGTCAAGAGTTCATAGGACACTCAACCCCACACTGTTACCTCAGTTGCATTCAGCTGTCCAGGCCCTTTGCACTCATCTGTAAACGGACACTTGGAAAGCTGTCTGATGGCCTGAGGGTCCGCCAGGAAGAACCTGCTGGTGTTCACGTTGGGTCATCCAGCCCCAGAACACCCTGTCTTCCCTCCTCTGCCTCCCGCAAAGCGGCCTGTAGCACACTGGCCTTGTTGTTATGCGTGGTCTGACTGGCCCGTGGTATTCAGGGTTTGGAAGATAATGGATGAATCGCTCAGTTTTGTTATAGATGCCATCCATGCATAGTGACTTTTTTTTTTCTTATCCCAGTTGCTCTGCATGGATTTGTTGAGGAATTTGGGACATCTCTGCCACCACCACTGCCTTCTCTAGTAGGGTCTAACACATTCCCACAGTGAGGTACAGGTCCATAGCAGGCATGTGGCTTCACTCTTTCAGCAGAAATGGGCGTTCAGATGGCTTTCTGTGCTTTGCTATTATCTATTTTAAAAAATGCTCAAGAAAATCTTTGGAAATGTATTTCTATGTGTTGCTTCTTTATTTTTGTAAATTACATCGTTTCTACATCATAGAGTTAACAGGCACTAGCAGATGACTTCCCCTAAAAGTGGTGGCAATACACATTCCCATCAGTAAAGCAACAGCACCCGTTTCTCTAACACCATTTTTTTTTAATTGTTAGAATTTAATGAAAACATGGGTATTGTGTTGAGTTTGTTTTAATTTTCCTGCTATTAATGAAGCTGAGAATTTTAACGTTTCCTTAGTTTGGGGATTTTCTCTTGCCTATTCATATTCTTTTATATTATTTTCAATTGGATCCTTGTTTTTTTCCTTTTCTGCAGAAATTCCTCATAGATGAGCATAATTGATTTTTTGTTCACATATATCACAGATGTTTTACCACCATGTCTGTCCATCATTTGTTATGTGACTCTTTCTAATACTTTTTATTTGTATAGAAATGTTTAACTTCTGTGGTGGACCTGTCACCATCTGCCTCTCTGCCCACGTAGGTTTTCTTTCTCCCTGAGAACGTCTTCCTCGCCCCACTGTTGGACACACGTGTATCTCCATTGTCTTCTAACACTGTTGTGGGTTTGTTTTACCATTAGCTATTTAAATCCTCTGGGATGTATTTATGTAAAACAAGTTACAGATCCATCTTTGTTTCCTCCCAAATTAATGACTGTTTTTCACCCAACCGTTCTCTCTTTTTCACTTCCTCCTTACCAATAAAATTCCAAGCCTGTTCAGAAAACAGAGCTGCCTGCCTTGGTCTTCATGAGAAATTGACCCCCACAATGCTCCAGGGTCACCCTAACTTATCTAATCCTATAGCTCTTTCCAGAGATTGGTTCAGAGTGGGCCTGTGACCCAGTTCTGTCCAAAAGGATGTGGGGGGATTGGGCTGGAACTTTAGAAAAAGGTTTGCCTGGCCTGTCTGGATAAGCATCCAGAAGTTACTGTCTCTCTTCTTTCTGCCCCTGAAAGTGGCTGAATGGGAGGAATGTCACACAGGAGGGCAGAGCCCGGAGACCCACAGAAACCTTCTGTGGGGCAGCTCTGTTTGGCTTGCTTGCAAGGTAACTAGCTGCAAGCCCTTTGCCTTATTAGTGCGTGAGCACGTGGCAGCATCATGTGTGTGTGGCCTATATAAGGCTATGGGTGCTTGTGCTCAAGGGAGATTTGGGATTGCAGATGGCAGATTGCCTGCCCACCACTGTGAGGGGCCGTTTTGCTGTTTGTTTGCCTGAGAGGTGGTTTCCCCTGTCAGTGTGCTTGTCCACCATTGTGAGACTTTATTAAAAGAAATGGCCCAATGCATTTCCGTCTCCACAGTTTTTTTACCATCTGCCAAAGCCAATGTGAACCTGCCTGGCCTTGGCCACAGGCATTGCACCTTCGAGAGGCCACACATCCCTGCAGCTCATGTTGTCCTACATGGCCTGTGAGGCTCTGTAATAGTCTTTATGTTGTAACATGTGTCATGAGATCCATCTCCATTTATTTTATAGCTTTCATTTTTATTGTAAGTGGAGTAGTTTTTATTTAATTTCTGTTTATTGGTATTATTTTTAGAATTATTGCTTTTCATTTATTTATGTTATGCACAAAATAATCTTTTATAGTTTTATTTAGACAATTAATTTTAACGGGGTGACATTGGTCAACTAGAGTACATTAAATTAAATAATCTCTTTCTTTTAATTCAATAGTTCTGTTTCCTTTCTTATTTTTTAATTTGGTCTGCTATATTTTCCAAGCCTGCCATCCTAGGACCTACAAATAAAGACAATTTTGATTTTTCTATCCTACGTTGGTATGACTTATTTCTTTATTTTTCTTATTTTATTACTTTACCCAGACCTCCCCCCGAAAAAATGCTGTTTAATGGTAATGACAGCGAGCCCTGCAGTCATGGTCCACATGTCAGTTGTCGAACATTTTAATATGCTTAGCAATTCAATGTGTAGATTTTTGATGAATCACCTTCATTACCTTTAGCAGCTTATTTCTAAACCTATTTTATGTTACAAATAACTAAAAATTACTCAATTGTTATTTTTAAATCTGTTGATATAATTATACAATTCTTTAATGTGTTTACGTAATGAGTTTGTTGAACACGTCAAATCATTTTTACAGTCCTGGAGTAATTCTATTTGGTCAAGTAGAATTGTATTCTAATGTGATTTTGAATTTGATTTGCCAACACTTTATAGTTTTTGAGTTTCAGCATCTATATTCACAAGGGGAGTTGATCCACTGTTTTCCCTTTTAATTTGTTCTCTTTAAAGTCAGATTTTGGTATTAAAAGTATATGAGTAACATGTAAAATAGATGAGAAAGTTTCTTCTTTTTCTACAGATTTGAATAGCACGGAAACTACAGTTTACTAACGAGACATGTCCTCTAAGCCGTTCCCCCTCCATCAAGTGAAGAGATGTGCTGCCTAGTACACACGCTATCAGAATAAACAGTGTCTTTGAAACCAGAAACATAATAAAGGCCCATACATGTTAACATTTAGAAAAACCAAATTTAGGGGAAACATTCTAACTTTTAAAAATCAAATAATAGTTCATGCCCAACTATTTTCAAATTAATATTTTTCTTCGTGAAAAATCTATTATAAAATGACTCTATTGAAAGAAGTAAAATTACACTTTAAGGCAATGGAAATTGTACTCATGAAGGACTCACACAGCCCATCATAATGACCAAGACCACAGTAAATCTAAAATACATAGCTGAAATATACAAGAATCATCCAATTCACGGATCCTAAGTAAATGGTCATTTGAAAAAACAATTACTCATCCCTCTGTTACTTTAAAAGGCTACAATAAAGATAAAAGGTTTTTCATGAATGTTTCTGGGGTTTTCAGAGGAAGCTGTGTTTGCTATATAATCACCACTATTTCTGAGACTGCCAATTTAAAAATGAACTATGTCCAGCAACCGAAAGTACAGTCACTTACGGTGTTTGAAAAGTCTTCAACTGTTAGAAATGATTATTATTTTTGACCCTGCCATAAAATGGAATTATTCAAAGGCACCATGCTCTGGAAAAACAGTAGGCTTTGCCAGAGGGTTCTCAAGCTCAAATTACGCACTTGTCTAGTCATAGACCAGTTATTAAAGGATACATAATCATTGTTACTAAACTATCCCAGTAGAGGAAACAAGTCATACAATTTGATTAACAAGACTTGAAGACTCACATAGAATCATATGGTCTAGATTTATTGTTTTATAAATTGTAAGCTGATTTTCAAAGTGAAAGTTTCTACCTGGTCTCATTTATTCCTCCATTTGTACTTGCACTCAGAATTAAAACAAGAGATTGAGGAAACAGTGGTGAGCAAATAGAAAATGTTTTTGCTCTCTTGCCCTGTCCAGATGGCTACATTGGTTGAAGCATCTCTTGAAGTGCAGTGGTTTCTGGTTCAATCCCTGATCAGAGCACATACATAAGCAGATTGATGTTTCTGTCTCCCTCTCTCTCTGTCTCTCTCTCTCTTCTTTCCTCTCTCACTAAAAATAGTAAATAAAAATTTTTAAAAAATGAAATGGTCTTTGTTCTCAAAATATTTGCAGCTTAAGAAAAGGACATAAAGATCAAAACAGATCATCATGTATTCATGTGAGAGATAATATATTAATTAGCTTGACTCTGGAAATCATTTTGCTCTGTATACCTATGTCAAATTATCATGTTGTACACCTTAAATATATATAATTTTTATTAACCAAACAAAAATAAATAAATAAAATTAGAAACCCCCACCTCACACCATGTACAAAAATTAACTCAAAATGAATAATAAATCTAAACGTAAGAGCTTCAATTATAAAGAAAACAATAGTAGAAGGCAATATAAAAGCAAATATTCACATCTTTTGGTTAGAAAATGATATTCTAAATGCACGATCAAAAGCACAAATGAGAAAAATAATAGGTAAATTAAATTTAATCAAATAGTTTTGTGGGCCCTTGCAAGTTGATTCAGTGATAGAGCATTGGCCCAGCATGTGGTTGTTCCTGGTTCAATTTTCTATCAAGGCATACAAAAGAAGCATCTGCGTTATCTGGTCCTCCGCCTCCCTCTCCCCTTTCTTTCTCTCTCTCTCTCTCTCTCAATCTCTCCCACACCAAGGTTTGATTGATTAGAGCGCATAGCCCTAGGCACTGATGATGGCTCCATGCAGCCTCCACCTCAGGTGCTAAAAATAGCTCAGTTGCAAGCATGGACCCAGATGGGCAGAGCATTGGCCCCACATGGGGTTGCCAGGTGGATCCTGGTTGGGGCACATGTGGGAGTCTGTCTTCTCTCTCTTCCTTCCTCTCACTTGGAAAAAAATGGAAAAAGAAGTTTTGTGTTTCAAAGGACACCATTAAGAAAGTGAAAAGAGGAAAAGAAGCAAGATGGCGACGGAGTAGGAGGACGTACCAACTTCCAACTCCCAGAAGCAAAGTGGATTATAACTCAATTTAAAGAACCATCATCTGGATAAACCAACTATGAACTAAACTAAGTGAACTCTTCAACCAAGGAACACAGAAGAAGCCACATTGAGACTGGTAGGAATAGAGAAAACGCGAAGAGGGCTGCCCAGCTCCCCGGAGCAAAAGGCAGCCCGGAGAGACCCGCGGGGCGGGAGGACAGTTTGGCGGAGAGGAAGGGACCTGGGTCCCAGGAACCAAGCCCCAGCATGCAGTCCCAGAGCCTAGAAGAGGCGTTTGGACAGTTTTGAGCTGTGAAACAAGTGAGGGAGCTCCCAGGCCTACAGTGTGGAGTATTAGGTCCCTTCCTACTCTGCTGAGGGCTGCTTAAGGGTTTGGGGCGACAGGACGCTGAAACGTGGTTCTGTCGGCGTGGGCAGAGGCCAAGCCGGTGGGAGATCGGTCTAGCCCAGAGGGTCGGAGGGGACGCGCGAAAGCGGTCCGGAAGCTGCGGGCCCGCCTTTAATCCCACTTACGGGGACAAAGCAGGAGGCCAGGAATGAGCAGGCCCTGCACAAGCCGGCCCTGACCGTGGGGACCGGGCTAGGACCAGGGATGGGCAGGGGCTCGCGGCTGAGCTGACACTACCAGCCCCCCACCCCCCTGGCCGGAAAAACCGCGGTTGGCCAGTATACGTGCGTGAGCGGGCTCCGAGCGCGGGAATGGGGTAGACCCCGAGACAAGTGGAAGCTCGCAGCTGAGCTCACGCTACCAGCCCCGCCCGGCCGGAGAAACCGCGGATTGCATTCATACGTGCACGAGTGGGCTCCAAACGCGGGGGCGGGGTAGAGTCCCGGAGGAGCGGAAGTACGCAGCTGAGCGGAAGCCAGCAAACATGCCCGCCCCAATAAACCTTGGTTTCCGACCCTGCGCAGAAGGGCACTGGCCTTGAGGGCGGGGCTAAAGCTCCGAACGGGCAAAAGCTTACAGCTGAGAGCACGTCAAAAGCCCAGCCCAACACGCGAAACTGTGGCGAGCAGGCTCTGACTGAGGGTTCTGGGCGGAAGTCCGGAAATAGGTCTGCAGCTGAGCAAAGGTGCTCACCTCTACCCTTGATGCTAAGTCTTGTGGCTTCAGTGACAGCCCCTCCCATGGAGGAGAGGCAGAAATCACAGCAAAAGCCACAGTGGGCCGGCGCTGGCAACGCTCATACCCAACCACCCTAGGCACCGGCGGAGGGGGTGAGGGGCCTGCAGACAGACCACACCTAGAGAACACAAAGGCAACACCTACTGGACTCCAGTGACCAAAACTTGCTTATAAACAGAAAAAATGGGCAGGCAGAGGAATGCAAACCAAATGAATCAAGAGAAATCCCCAGAGAAGGACCTGAATGAACCAGATATAACCAAATTACCAGAAGCAGAATTTAGAATAATGATAGTTAGGATGTTCAAAGAAATTAGAGCAACAATGGATAGTCATTATGAATACCTAAATAAAGAGATAACAAGTATAAAAAATGAAATTGAAATAATAAAAAAGAATCAGACAGAAATGACAAATACAGTATCAGAACTGAAGACCACAATGGAAGGAATTAAAAGCAGGATGAATCACGCTGAGGATCGAATAAGCGAGTTAGAGGACACAATAAACAAAGGCACAGAAGCAGAGAAGAAAAGGAAAAGAGACTTAAAAAATGTGAGGAAACTCTAAGGGAGCTTTGTGACAACATGAAGAGAAACAACATTCGCATCATAGGGGTGCCTGAAGAAGAGGAGAGAGGACAGGAAATGGAAACTTTGTTCAATCAAATCATAGCAGAAAACTTCCCTAAATTAAGGCTGGGAAACACTCCACACATTCAAGAAGCACACAGAACTCCATTAAAGAGAAACACAAAAAGATCTACACCAAGACACATCATAGTTAAAATACCAAAGCTAATGGATAAAGAAAAAATCTTAAAAGCTGCGAGAGAAAAAAGGCTATCACCTACAAAGGAGCCCCCATAAGGATGACATCGGACTTCTCAACAGAAACACTTGAGGCCAGAAGGGAATGGCAAGATATAATCAAAGTAATGCAGAACAAGAACCTACTACCAAGACTACTTTATACAGCAAGGCTAACGTTTAAAATTGAAGGAGAAATAAAGAGCTTCCCAGAAAAAGAAAGCCTCAAGGAATTCATAAAAACCAAACCAATTCTGCAAGAGATACTAAGGGGCCTCTTGTGAACAGTTTAAAGGGAGGAATGAATAGAGCAAAAGAAGAATACAGCTTTAAAGAATAAAATGGCAATAAACAACTACATATCAATAATAACCTTAAATGTAAATGGATTAAATGATCCAATCAAAAGACATAGGGTAGCTGCATGGATAAAGAAACAGGACCCATACATATGCTGTCTACAAGGGACACACCTTAAAACAAAAGATGCTCATAGTCTGAAGGTAAAAGGATGGAAAAAAATATTTCATGCAAATGGGAATGAAAAAAAAGCAGGGGTAGCAATACTTATATCAGACAAAATGGACTTTAAAACAAAGGCTGTAGTAAGAGATAAAGGAGGACACTACATAATGATAAAGGGAACAATTCAACAGGAAGATATAACTATTATAAATATCTATGCACCAAATATAGGAGTCCCAACATACATAAAGCAGACTTTGATGGATATAAAGGGTGAGATTAACAGCAATACTATCATAGTAGGGGATTTCAATACCCCTCTAACAACACTGGATAGATCCTCAAGAAAGAAAATTAATAAAGAAACAGCAGACTTAAAGGAGACACTAGATCAACTTGATTTAATAGATATCTTCAGAACTTTTCACCCTAAAGCAGTAGAATATACATTCTTCTCAAGCGCTCATGGCACATTTTCTAGGATAGACCACATGTTAGGACACAAAAGTGGTCTCAATAAATTTAAGAAGATTGAAATCATATCAAGCATTTTCTCTGATCACAATGCCATGAAACTAGAAATTAACCACAAAAGAAAAACTGAAAAATACTCAAACACTTGGAAACTAAATCGCTGTTATTAAATAATGAATGGATTAACAATGAGATCAAAGAAGAAATAAAAAAGTTTCTAGAAACAAATGATAATGAGCATACATCAACTCAAAATTTATGGGACACAGCAAAAGCAGTTCTGAGAGGGAAGTTTAGTGCACTACAGGCATATCATAAGGAGCTAGAAAAAGCTCAAATAAGCAACCTGACCCTGCATCTAAAAGAACTAGATAAACAACAACAAATAAAACCCAAGACAAGTAGAAGGAAGGAAATAATAAAAATCAGAGCAGAAATAAATGACATAGAGGCGAAGGAAACAATACAGAGGATCAATGAAACCAGAAGCTGGTTCTTTGAAAAGGTAAACAAGATTGATGAACCTTTAACTAGACTCACCAAGAAAAAAAGAGAGAATACTCAAATAAATAAAATTACAAAGGACAGTGGAGAAATAACAACTGACACAACAGAAATACAAAGCATTGTAAGAAAATACTATGAAGAACTATATGCCAAAAAATTAGACAATCTTGGTGAAATGGACAAATTTCTTGAATCATGTAACCTTCCAAAAATCAATCTGGAAGAATCAGAACACCTAAACAGACCAATTACAACAAATGAGATCGAAACAGTTATCAAAAAACTCCCAAAAAAGAAAAGTCCTGGGCCTGATGGCTTCACAAGTGAATTCTATCAAAAATTCAAAGAAGAACTAACTCCTATCCTTCTCAAGCTATTTCAAAAAATTCAAGAGGAAGGAAGACTTCCAAACTCCTTTTATGAGGCGAGCGTAATTCTGATCCCAAAACCGGGCAAAGACAACACAAAGAAAGAAAATTATAGGCCTATATCCCTGATGAATTTAGACGCTAAAATTCTCAACAAAATACTAGACAACCGGATCCAGCAATATATGAAAAAAATCATACACCACGATCAAGTGGGATTTATTCTGGAGAGGCAAGGCTGGTTCAATATTCGCAAATCAATCAATGTGATTCATCACATAAACAAAAGGAAGGACAAAAATCACATGATAATTTCAATAGATGCAGAAAAGGCATTTGATAAAATCCAGCACCCATTCATGCTCAAAACTCTCAGTAAAGTGGGAATACAGGGATCATTCCTTAACATGATAAAGGCCATCTACGATAAACTGACAGAAAACATCATACTAAATGGACAAAGATTAAAAGCAATCCCCTTAAGATCAGGAACCAGGCAGGGATGCCCCCTTTCACCACTCTAATTCAACATAGTTCTGGAAGTCCTAGCTACAGCAATCAGACAAGAAGAAGAAATAAAAGGCATCCAAATTGGAAAAGAAGAAGTAAAACTGTCACTATTTGCAGATGATATGATATTGTATATAGAAAACCCTAAAGTCTCAGTCAAAAACCTACTGGACCTTATAAATGAATTCAGCAAGGTGGCAGGATATAAAATTAATATTCAGAAATCAGAGGCATTTCTATACACCAACAATGAACTGTCAGCAAAAGAAATTAAGGAAACAATCTCCTTCACTATTGCAGCCAAAAAAATAAAGTACCTAGGAGTAAATTTAACCAAGGAGGTTAAGGACTTGTACTTGGAAAATTATAGAACATTGATAAAAGAAATCAAGGAAGATACAAACAAGTGGAAGCAAATACCGTGCTCATGGCTAGGAAGAATAAACATCATTAAAATGTCTATATTACCCAAAGCAATTTATAAATTCAATGCAATACCAATTAAAATACCAAGACATACTTCAAAGATATAGAAAACATATTCCAAAAATTTATATGGAACCAAAAAAGAACACGAATAGCCTCAGCAATCTTAAAAAGAAAAAGTAAAGCAGGAGGTATCACTCTTCCAGATATCAAGGTTTACTCTAAGGCCATTATACTCAAGACAGCCTGGTACTGGCATAAGAACAGGCACATAGATCAATGGAACAGAACAGAGGACCCAGAAATAAACCCACAGCTTTATGGACAGCTGATATTTGACAAAGGAGGAAAGAACATACAATGGAGTAAAGACAGCCTCTTTAACAAATGGTGTTGGGAAAATTGGACATCTACCTGCAAAAAAATGAAACTAGACCATCAACTTACACCATTCACAAAAACAAACTCAAAATGGATAAAAGACTTAAATGTAAGCCATGAAACCATAAGCATCTTAGAAGAAAACATAGGCAGCAAGCTCTCCGACATCTGTAGCAGCAGTATATTTGCCAATTTATCTTCACGGGCAACTGAAATAAAAGGCAAGATAAACAAATGGGACTATATCAAACTAAAAAGTTTTTGCACAGCTAAAGGCAATAGGAACAGAATAAAAAGACAAACCACACTATGGGAGAACATATTCGACAGCACATCTGATAAGGGGTTAATAACTAAAATTTATAAAGAACTTATAAAACTCAACACCAGGAAGACAAACAACCCAATCAAAAAATGGGCAAAAGAAATGAATAGAAATTTCTCCAAAGAGGACATACAGATGGCCAATAGGCATATGAAAAAATGCTCAACATCACTTATCATTAGAGAAATGCAAATTAAAACCACAATGAGATATCACCTCACACCAGTCAGAATGGCACTTATCAGCAAAACAACACAGAGTAAGTGCTGGCGAGGATGTGGAGAAAAGGGAACCCTTCTGCATTGCTGGTGGGAATGCAGTCTGGTGCAGCCACTGTGGAAAACAGTTTGGAGATTCCTCAGAAAATTAAAAATCGAACTGCCTTTTGACCCAGCTATCCCACTTTTAGGAATATACCCTAAGAACACCATAGCACTGTTCGAAAAGAAGAAATGAGCCCCCATGTTCGTGGCAGCATTGTTCACAATAGCGAAGATCTGGAACCAGCCCAAGTGTCCGTCAGAAGACGAGTGGATTAAAAACCTATGGTACATATATACTATGGAATACTACTCAGCCATAAGAAACGATGACATCGGATCATTTATAACAAAATGGATGTACCTTGATAACATTATACGGAGTGAAATAAGTAAATCAGAAAAAAAGAAAAACTGAGAACAGCATGATTACATACATAGGTGGGGCATAAAAGTGAGAATATGAGACATGGACAAGAGAGTGGTGGTTATGGGATGGGGGGAGGGAGGGAAGAGTGGGATAAGGAAGAGGGGAGGGACACAGGGAAAACCAGATAGAAGGTGACAGAGGACAATTTGACTTTGGGTGATGGGTATGCAACACAATTGAATGATAAGATAACTTGGAGATGTTTTCATTGTACATATGTACCCTGATTTATTGGTGTCACCCCATTAGAATTAATAATAATAAAATATATATATATAAAAAATACATGTACATACATTGTCAGAGTAGCACTATTCACAGTAATCAAAAGGTAGAAATAGTCCAAATATCCATCGATGGATGAGTGAATAAACACATCGTGACAGTCATATAAAATAGAATATTATTCAGCCATAGAAAGGAATGCAGTCTGATGCACATTACACATATCATGCTACCTGAATGAACCTGGAGCACATGCTAAGTGGAGGAAGTCAGACACACGGGTAACAGGTGTGCAATTCCATCTATAGGAAATGTTCACAGCATGCAACTCCCTAGAGACAGAACACAGGAGCCAGGGAGGAAAGTATGAGTGTGGGGTTTCTCTGGGGTGATGTAAGTGTTCAGGAACGAGACAAAGGTGATCACAGTGTGATGTTATTTGTACTAACTGCCACCAAATCATGTGTTTTAACGTGTTTGATCTCATGTTATGATGTGGATTTCAGCTGAATAAATTACTTGGAAAGAACCAGTTATCCTGGGATGAGCTGCTGTTGCTCTTGGTTCAGCCAGTAGGCACGTCCCTTTTTTAGTTGCATCTCACTTGTCCGCAAAGTTCTGTTTGATGAACTCAACATGTCCTTGTACAGGAAATGACTAAAGCCCCCGCGTATTGGCCCTCATTAGCAGCCACAGGCCAGGCACCAGAAACAGGGTGACAAGAGGAACAAATCAGCAGAATCAGTGCCCAGAAACCTAGTTCAAGGTCAGTGCTGTCACTCCCCAACTGTGCATCACCCAGGGCAGTTCCCATCAACATGGCCTCCACCCCGCCTTCTGTAAACAGGGTGGGCAGGTAGGTCAGAATAAGACCCTTGCCCACCTCCCAAGACTATAGGGAGCATAGAAGAGTGTCATAAACGCTTTTATAAGCTGCAGAGCACTGTGTGGATGTGAATTTTGTATTTGAACTGCATAAAATTTCCAGAATTCAATAGTTTTTGACCTACAGTCACCATTTATGACTTACAATTATATCTTAAGTAAAAAACGGTTGACTCTCGGTAATTTCATGTGGTTCAAGCTAACTTTGTCTGTTATGTATCAAGAATCTCTTCCATTGAAAAGTAAAAAATAAACTCTCTGATAATTTAGTTTTCTAAATTCCCAGGTAGCTCTGCCCCCTAGCCTCTCTCTGACATGTTAAAAATGCTCATCCATCTATACACCTTACAAAGCTGAGAAGCATGCAAGAGGCTGAAATGTGGAAGAGTGTATAACCCCAAAGAAGCCAAGAACACAGACGCTGGAATCCCACTGCCACAGTTCTAAGCCTGGACTTTCTAGTATTCCCTGTGTGACTTGGGGCACTTTACTTAAACTCTCTGTGCCTCAGTTCCCTCATCTGCAATAAATACAAGATTAATAATATCAACCTCACAAGATTATTGTCAGAATGACACGATGCTTGGCACTTGATAAAGACTATCTAATCATTCTTTGTAAATTGTTGAATATCACATTTGGCCCAAGGTAAGTTTGGATTTAATTTGACAGAATAATATTTTAGATATAGAAGGCACCCTTTCAAATGGTGTGTGTGTGTGTGTGTGTGTTGGTCTATCTGGTTTAGGGAGACTAAAAAACAATTAATTTTAAGAGGTTTAGTAAATCATTTTGCCCTAAAAAGTCCAAACACTGTAACCCCTTGCTAGTGCCATAAAGTCAGAATTCAGAGAGTATCTGTTCTATAGGAAGCCTTGGTATTTCTAGCCTACCAGCCATAGAATATAAATTTTTACCAAAGTTCATTAAGATACAGCATAAGAGTTTGTATGTGATCCTGTTAGGGGTGAAAGAACTATGGAATACAAAGATTACTAGTGTGTTAACACAAAACTTCTAGCATTATTTTCTAATATGAAAGGCTGCCTTTATTCTTAAGTTGTCTCAATATATGTTTTTTTAACTGTGAAAGAAACTGATGAGAATACCTACTGCTGGCAATTGTGCTATAAGAACTATGTTTTTCAGTAATTTTTAAAAAGAAGTCTGAAAATATGATCAGGGTACAGACACTGTTTGTTTTATCCTTCATTTTGTTCATGTGATGTATCACATTAACTGATTTCCTTGCATCCTTGGAAAAAAATCTCTCTTGATCATGTTGTATGATCTTTTTAGTGTATTGCTGTATGAATCTGGTTTACTAATAAATTGTTTGTTGATAATTTTAGCATCTCTGTTTATCAGAGATATTGGTCTATAATTTTCTTTTCTTTGTCGGGTTTTGGAATTAGGATAATGCTGGCCTCACAAGAAGAATCTTCCCTCCTCTTGAATTTTTTGTAATGCAGTAGTTTGAAAAGGATAAGTATTCATTCTTGTTTGAATGTTTGGTAAAATCACCTGTGAAGCCATCTAGCCCAGGACTTTTGTTTGTTGCGAGTATTTTGATTACTACTTCAATTTCATTTGGTTGTAATTGATCTGTTTGGGTTTTCTGATTCTTCCTGATTCAGTTTTGGAAGATTGTATGTTTCTAGGAATTTATCCATTATACCCAGGTTTTCCAATCTGTTGGCATCTAGTTGTATTTTCTTACTATAATTTGTATATCTTTGGTGTCAGTTGTTACTTCTCCTCTTTCATTTCTGATTTTATTTACTTGGGTTCTTGCTCTTTTTTTCTTGATGATCTTGTTAAAGGTTTGTCAACCTTGTTTATCTTTTCAAACAACCACTCTTGGTTTCATTAATCTTTTGTATTCTTTTTTGGGGTGTTCTTTATTTAAGTCTCTATGTCATTTATTTCCACTCTATCTTTATTATTTTCTTCCTTTCATTTACTCTGGTCTGTGCTTTGCTTATTGTTCTTTTTTTAGTTCTTTTAGGTGTAGGGTTAGATTAAGATGTTTCTTACTTTTTGAGGTATGCCTATAATGCTATGAACTTGCCTCTCAGGACTGCTTTTGCTGTGTCCCACAGATTTTGGGTTGTTGTGTGTTCATTTTCATTTGTTTCCAGGTAATTTTTTTATTTCTTCCTTGATCTCTTTGTTAACCCATTGACTTAATAACATTCTATTTTGCCTCAATGTAACCTTTATACGCTATTAGTAGGAATTTAGACTGGTAAAGCCACTGTGGAAAACAGTATTGAGTTACTTCAAAAATTAAAAATGTAACTTCCTTTTGAATCAGCAATCCCACTCCTGAGAGTATATCCTAAGAATCCCCAAACTCTAATTTGAAAGTATATATGCACACCTCTATTGATTTCAGCTTTACTTATAATAACCAAGAACTGAAAACAGCCCAAGTGACCATGAGGAGATGAGTGGATAAAAACCCTGTGGATTTTTACACAATGAAATACTACTTAGTCATAAAAAAAGAGAAATCTTACTTTTTGTGACAGCATGGATGGACCTAAAGACTATTATGCTAAGGAAATGAGCCAGTCAAAGAAAGACAAATACCATAAGATTTCACTTATATGTGGAT
Source organism: Rhynchonycteris naso (assembly GCA_037038555.1). Taxonomy (NCBI): domain Eukaryota; kingdom Metazoa; phylum Chordata; class Mammalia; order Chiroptera; family Emballonuridae; genus Rhynchonycteris; species Rhynchonycteris naso. The sequence goes on along the minus strand of CM072996.1, from coordinate 94,909,898 downwards.
CTAATGAACAAAATAGAACCAGAGGCATCGATACAGGGAACCTACTGAAACCTGTCAGAGGGGCGGGAGCAGGGAAATAGATGAAAGAAAGTGAAGAGATTAGCCATAAAAGCTTCCATATGTAACACACAGACACAGCCAACAAGGCGGTGACAGCCAGAGGAAAAGGGGGGTGGAGGCCAGCTATAGGTGGGCAGAGAGGTGGAAACTGGGGACAGAAAGAGATGCTGCAAGGGAAGAGGGTGTACGATGTGGTGGGAAGATGGTGGTTTGTTAGGTTGTGTATTTGAAACCTGTATGGTTTTTAAACCAATGCCATCCTAATAAATTCAATTTTAAAAAATTGACACTGGAAGAAAAAAAGACACTATGAGTAACATCTGCACATATTTGAAAGAGAAAACAAAAGAATTTCTAAAAAGAAAGATTTACTCAAATTGAAGCACAGTAGACAGATAAACATCAGATTATATTCAGTGGAGAGAATCAGAAAAGCGCTGGGAGTAGAAATAAATTATCCAAAATGCAATCCAAAGAAATAAAGGCACAGTAAAACCAAAAGGTAGTTAAGAGTTGTGAATGCTCAGGTGAGATTTAATATGTGTCTAATTTGAATTTTAAATGGAATAACAGAGGATGAGGAAGAGTAGACATCTTTAAGACATAGTTGCTGAAAATTGTCCAGCATTGCTGAATGGCAACAATGTCCAGATCCAGGAAGCTCAGTGAACTTCCAATATAAATTTGTTTAAAAAAGAAATCCTTCTCTACACATAGATATATAATAGTGACTCGGTAAAAGAGGAAAAGGAATCAGAAGGCTTTAATGTACCTTGGAGGATAGAACAGACCATCTGTAAGAGCTGATAGTAGCAACAGGATCCAGAAGACAGTGGACGGACTATATCTAGGGTGACTATACTATGAGTAGAAGGTGGTGAGATACCATTTTACACCACCGGATTGGCAAAAATATAATATCGTATAACGCCAAGCACTGGAAAGGATGTGCATGAATGGGGACTCTCATCACTATTGGCAGGATGTAAGAGTGCCCAGCCAGTTAGGAACAAGCTGGTGTTACTGGCAAAATGGAGCATGAGACACACTACAACCTATCTTCTCTGTTCATAGGGCAACATTTGCAAGCGAGCTCCAGAAGGCACATACAAGAGTGTTCACAGCAGTATTGCTGATAATAACAAAAATAACCAAAATGTACACCAGTAATACTATACAAAATCAATTGTGGTGTCTTCATAGGTTGGAAATCCGCAACCATGAGATCACCCACAGCTGCCCGCGGCCATATGAGTGAGTCACACTGATGCAATGTGAGCAAAAGAAGTCACGTCGAATGGCTATGTATGATTCTGTAAATCTAACGTCCAAAACTAGGCATGGGTTTGTGTGTATAGTAAAAATGTAAAACTATAAATATACACCAACTTCAAATTGCTATTTATTTTATAGGAGAAAGAGCAGAGAACCAGGGAGGGGTGAGAAGAGAGCTTCAATTGTATCTCATCTATAACATCTCATTTTAAAAAATAACATCCAAAACAAATTTAAGAACATGGGATTATGTATTAAACTTGGATGACAGTCTTATTTGATGGTAATGTTATAATCTTTGATTTTTCTCCATAGTTGAAGTATTTTGTAATTTTAGAAATAATCAGACTAGTATATGTAATATGTAAAAAGCTCACGAAAATATTGATAAGAAAACAAAGAACCCCCCACCAAAAACATGGAGCAAAAAAGATTTAAGGAGATAACTTCATTAAGGAAGATATACACATGACAGATAAGCACATGAAAAACTCAACATCAAGAGTCATTAAGGAAATTAAAACAATAATGAGACACCCACTCCCACTCCCACTAGTGGAGCAACCAGAACTCTCTTTCATTGTTGGTAGAAATGGACAGTGACGCAATCTCTGTGGGTGTCACTTTGATGGTTTCTTAAAAACTAAACACAGAACCTATATAAGCATATAAACCTTATAACCTAGCCATGTCACTCTGAGGCATTTACCCAAGGCAAAAGAAAGCACAAATTTATAGAATGAGCACAGCAACTTTATTCATCATAGCCAAAAATTGGAAGCAATCTACATGTCCATGAACACGTAGGTGGACAACAGACTCTGACATATCCACACACAAGGACAATACTCAACAATAAAAGACATACGTTATAGGTTCCAGCAAGAATCATATTCAGAATATTTATGTTGAGTGAAGAAGCCAGACCAAAAAAAGAATGTATTCTCTCAATGATTCCATTTATTTTAGGAAATGTAAGTTAATGCATAGCCACAGTAAGTAGATCGGTGATTGCTCAAGGTTGGGAGGCGGCAGGTGGGGGAGGTGGCTGGGATTGTGAAGGAATGTGAGGAAACTTCAGGGGTGATTCATACTTTATTGTGACTGTGGTGATCATTTTACGTGTGTATGCCTATACCAAATTTATCAAAATGTACTCCTTAAATATGTGCATTATAGTATATCAATAATGCCTCAATAAAGGCATTTCTAAAAAATGTTTAGAAAATAATTAAAGCAAATGGAGTGGTAGTTGGTTAGGTGAAGCCACAGACATAACCTGCAGAGAATTCTGGCAAAAATGAGACAAAGTCTCCACAAAACACCAGGAAATTTCAGGAATATGATGCACCAGGGATGTTGGATTAATGTGTTTCACAAACCACCAGGTCACTGTCCCAACTCCCCAGCGAGATGCCAGCTCCCTCCCCACCCCACTCTGCACTATGCTGCATTCACCTACATGTCCGGCCACTGGGGCAGCCAGGCTTTGTCTCTGAGGGGAAAGAGGGGCCCTCAGGAGAGAGGTGAGTTCCTCCATGCACACAAACACAGCACTAGCCTGCCACCATGCCTCTTCACAAAAGCCTCTGCGTGTCCCACCCAAACACATTCCTAAAACAGTCAGTTGTTTCTTAACTCTCCCTTTAACATGAATAGACAAGGGCTTCCCAAGCGTATAAAAAAATTTTCCAATACGAAAGAGAGGCAAAAGAAAGAGAGATGGGAGAAGAAAAGAGGGAGGGAAAATCAAACCAGAGAAAATAGAGCCAAGCCAGAAAACAAAAACACAAGTCCAGAAAAATTATCATTAATACCTGTAGACAAATAACAGAAGCCAATACATTCATATATCAGGAATAAATGGCACACAAAAAAAGAATGATTAAAAATTAAGAGGGCTTCTGGGCTCTAAGATTATAATAGATGGGATTAAACTGGAACATGAGGAGCCAGGGTTTGAAGGAAGAGTGTGCACACTAAGCAGAGCTGGTCTGAGCCGGTCAGAGCAGGGGAGAAGGACAGTAGGAAAGCAGACCAGCTAAGCACTCTAGAAGTGGGATGCAAAATTCAACCCACTCTTGATCTTCTTGTGTATTTCATCCTTCAACCCGGGTGCAGAATGAGTGTGTGTAATGTTTCTGCAGGGCCATCACGGAAAGTTGTATTGTTTCTGCCCAGCCACAGGCAAAGGGGTCCTGAGCTGGCCCAAGGTGTACTCACCTGGGCCCCAGTGCACAGTGGCATCTAAACTAAGATAGTGTATCCCCAAGAAAGCGGGCCTTTTGGTCATTCACGTGAAAGCACGCAGCGAACCATCTGATGGTCCAGGCTCCAGCCAAGGGCAGTATTTTGTCCCTGGAAGCACAGCACCACTTCAAAGATGTAGTTCAGACCATGAGTGGCAGCCCCTTGGCAGGACCAAGCCGGCCCATGGAGAAGTGCAGACATCTGACACCAGCCATGCTCCAGCCGCCATGGCTGGGGCACTTTCTCTTGTTCACACCAGCATCCTTCCCGAGGCCAGGCTGCCCACCCTATCTCAAGCCAGTTTCCTCTCATCTCCCAGAGAAGGACACTTGGGGGCAGTCATTCTACACTGCACACACACATGCTGAGCACAGAGCCTTTATCGGAGAGCCCCAGGATGCCAGCCCTGTGACAACTCTGAGCCTAACAAGACCGTAGGTGACATGGCCTGCACACAACACTACTTGTCCAGCCAGCGGGCTGCAGGTGGCTCTCTGAGGGGAGAGCTGGACAGAGCCCGCAGGCAGGACTTGCACATCGCAGGCCTCCCTTTGGCTCAGCAAGTGTGAGGGAAGAACAGAGGCAAATTCAGGGACGTATTGTTCCAAGTGGTTTTAAAGAAACACACAGGCAGACACACAGCTTGATTTTCTCATCATTCTTCCTCTCATTTTCTTAGTCAGCCTTTCACACTCCCAGGAACACTCGTGTCCTAGAAAAGGGGGTGTTTACAGTCTCTGTGTTGTAAAATCACGAGGACGTCAGCGCGTGACAGACAGGGACAGACAAAACAGACGGAAAGCATGGCTTCAGCATTCACAACTGTTCTCACCGGAGTCGGGGATTCTTTGTCCTCCTCCACCGCCCTGCTGCCCCCAGAGCGCTTTAATTAAACAGCACCTCACTCAGCACTGTGAGAACCTTAGGACAGACACATTAACAAACAATTTGCTTACAAAGGTGACAAGTTCAAGAAAGGTGGCTCATCTAAGCCAAAGTTCAAAGGAAGCCGTGTGATGATGATTCACGTGCAGCGTGTGAGCCTGGACTTTCACAAACACGTGGGGGGCAGGGAGGGCCGAGTCAGCAGGAGCCACTGTGAGGTTCTGCAGCCCAGTGGGTGGGACATCTTGGAAACTCCCAGCAGAGGAGGAACTGCCGACAGAGCCAGGACCCAGACTGGCATGCAAACAACACAGTACCTGCTCTGTCACCTTGGTGTTGCCCACCAGCTATGAGTGGCAGCCACCCCACAGGTAAGCCCCCTTACAAGTACAAAGTCAGCTTTGTAAAACAGAACCTGGACTTTAGATAGAGACTTCTTCAATGTTGGGTGAAAATGTTCTCAGATCTATGCCCAGAAGGAAAATGTGTGTGTGCATCTGTGCACACACATGCACATGCATGTGGTACATACACTGAGGGTGATAGACACACGGTCACCTCTCCAGAGGGTCACAGAAAGTCTGACCCCACTGTGGTTTAATGACTGTCATAGGGAAGCCTGTCCAAGGCTCAGCACGTGGTGTCCCCGCTGGGGGAATACAGGGTGTTTTCACATTTCTTGAGGAGATGCTGAAAATCAAATGTGTGAGCACAAGTATGTGGTCAGACAGACAGACAGACTGCTAAAGGGAAGCTGGGAGCAGAGAGCCTCTGTGGCTGGAAAAGAGGATACCCCTACAGATTCAGGGTGACTGTCAGCTCCGTCAGCACTCCCCCATCTGCAGGAGTCTCCTCTCAGCCTGGTCAGTGGGGCTGGCCTTCCTTCCCAGGCCTCTGGGCCATCTACAGTGCAGGCATTGGAGTGCCAAGCCTCTGGGCCATGTACAGTGCTGTGCTGGCACTGGAGCACCAGGCCTCTGGGCTATCTATGGTGCTGGCATTGGAGCGCCAGGCCTCTGGGCCATGTACAGTGCTGTGCTGGCATTGGAGCACCAGGCCTCTGGGCCATGTACAGTGCTGGCATTGAAGTGCCAGGCCTCTGGCTTCTGGGGCTTTTCTCCCATCAACCATGTACCTTTGGGCACCAGCCTCCTGCAGGAACATGTGGAGCCTGTGAAGCAGTCATCCATCAGGGCAGCGAAACAATGAGGTCTTCCCAGTATGGTGGTCCAGTCCCTGTGGGACTTGACCAACCTGTGTGGGGCCACTGCTGCTGATGCACACTCACACTCACACACACACAAATGCACACATAGGTTTACCCTCACACACACTCACACATATGCTCACACTCATGCATACACATATACACAACATATACACATATCTACCCACACACACCTCATACATAAATGTACACACACACAGCTGCACAAGTACACACACATCCACATACATTCACACACACACGTACACTGGTCTTGGGTGAGACCACAGCAGCCCCATAGCATCCCATGCCCAATCCTAGCTGCCTGAGCGGGACACGGACTCATGAGTACGAGTAGCCTACTTGCTAAATTATAAGGTGTCATCAAGGCCAGTTTCTGGGGACTCAGACCAGCCTGCAGCAGGCTGCTCCACTGTCCTCACCCGAAGTGCCCTGTGGGCCGTCCCGCAATCCCCACCCTCTCTACTTCCCCATCTCCCCTCTGTCTCTCAGTTGCAGACCCTCCCGCACCGACTCCTCCAGTTCCTGTCACATCTCAGAAGGAGAAGAACATGTCCCAGTGGAGAACGTGGCTGACATCACCTTCACCTAGTGACAGAAGTCCACAGGCTTGGTGGTGGGACAGACGCACAGCATGTGCCTAATGTTTGGGGCATGTCGGGAGCCCTCCTGCCAGAGGTGCCTCACCCCACACCTCAGACAGCCAATGAAACAACTGCCCCCTAATCGTCCCAACTCTCAGGATCACAGAAGACAGAGAAAAGCTGTTTCCAGCTCAAGGCCTACTAAACAGACTCCCATGCAGCAGGATCCCAAGTGGAAGCTGGGAAGCAGGAAAAAGCCCTACACAGTGGTGGGGAGAAGTCTGAACACCTGCTGCAGGCAGGACAGTAGTAGATTATCCATGTTAGAGTTCCAGAGTCTGAACAAGGCGTGGAGGTTGTGTCAGAGGACTGTTTGGTCTCTGTGAATGTGTTTGAAGGAAGAGGCCTGGTTTACTCACTCCCCTCCCCTCACCCGGCTTGTCAACAATGTGTGTTAATAAACAGATGAGTGAGTGACAGGGTGGTGCTGCCTTTCCTGTTTGTCATCACCTCTAATCCTTACAGTCCCCCCCTCCCCAACCCACCCCCAGTGCTGACATCTCTATCCTGAATTTACAAATGCTAAACAATCTCAAGAACAGGGATGTTCCCATGCTAACAGCCAACAGAGCTAGGACTGAACACTCCTCTCCCACCTGATGACTTCCAGCACTCCACTCTACTAACCTCCAGCATTGTTTAGGGTCATAGGTCATAGTTTACTCTAACCATTATGCAGCTGATCCAGCAGTCTCTACGTCCATCAGCTCCGCCCAGAGATGAGAACAGTTGGCAGAGCCCATCAGCCACTCCAAGTAACCCACATCACAAGGGAGTTACCCTTGGCAGGGGCAGGAGAGCTTCCTGTCTGGGGACAGAGTATTCAGGAGTCCAGGATCAGTGTCCCAAAGAGCAGTTAGGAATGCAGACTCGGCATCAGCCCAGACCCACTGGGTCAGAGCCGGCACTTCTACAAGACAGATGACTGTGAGCACAGCACCTCGCTGGAGTAGCCATGGTGTGCATGCTCAGGACCCTCAGGGGCAGCTGAACCTGCAGGCACTGACTAGGGCACAGATAGATCAGTCAATAAATATCTTGAAATTACATATAAAACAATAAATGAAAATATCAGTAATGACAAGACAACTAGATACATGTATATTTTTTTTCTTCCCGGATAGCAAGGATTATCTTCCTGGAGAAGTTTCTGTCTCAGACATGGCGTTTTGGTGACCCAGCCTCAGAGGACAGTTGTCACAACGGTTACACCTCAGTCTCAGCAAGCAGTTGAGGTTCCTCAGGGCTCGGACTTTCCCAGAACAGCCCTGAGCAGACCCCTGAGGTTCCCGGTACAACTTCTGGGTTTCTGATCCCCTTCTACCGGGAAAGAGCTTTCACTGCTGCTGTCTGACTTTTCTGCTGCCCTGTAAGCAGCCTGGGACCCCTTCGACTCAGCCAACACACTGGGTGTTTCCTACCCTCACACAGCTGCTGTCCTGGTCCCTACCTCAAATCGGCGGTCAGGAGAATCTGCCAGTGTTGGCTGGGGTAACACACCATCCCGAGTGCACTGCAGTAATGGTCAGGATCAGGCCCCAGTAAAGGGAGGTCTGTGCAGACGGGGAGATCCGCTTCCTGTCCGGACTTGCCCCAAAGGTCAATCACCCCTCTGACAAGTAAATTACATCATGCTTCTCACCTCCATGGAACTGGAGTTATTAACTTAGTCACAAGCAGAATTAAAGTGTTAGAAGACTGCAGGTAGCTTATAGCACTTAGCACAGTATCTGGAACATACTAGAAATAGATGCTCAATAAATGTTTTGGGTTTGTTTTTTTTTTCCATACAAAGCTCTGATAAATTAGAGGAAGTCCATGATGGTTATTTCAAAGTAATCACATAAACAGGTAGAACCTTCTCCATCCTGGAGCCTTTATTTCTCTTATACCTGGACATATTTCTTCAGGTACAGTTACAAATCAAAGCCAGTCTTAGGTGTGAGAAGGACTGTGGAGGTCACCTGGACACAAGGCAACCCCTCAGTTAGGAGTGTGAAGTACCCAAGTGTCCTGCTCCATCTCATTTTTAAAAGACAGTATTATAAAATATCTTGCTCACCCACAATATGAGCAATAATACAATCAGAGTTTAAATCAGCCAGTGTCCTCTAGCTGGGGATAAAATTATGATGACGTGTTTACAAAGGGCTTCTCTTTAACAGGTCCTGCCCTAAGCATTCGGTATTTTTACTTTATTCTTGTAATGGCCCTAGAGAGTCATTATCTCCCATTATAGATAAGAAAACTGAGGCACAAGGTACTGAAGTTTTGTGCTGATGTCACTCAGCAGCAGGCCTGCTGCACAGCCTGGAGTTTCACTCCAAACCACATCCTCGCTGGCTCCCACTCAGGCCGGGTCTTCCACTCTCTCCCCCCAAAAGCATATTCATCCGTAAGGGATGCTTCAGAAGAAACAGACCAAGCAACTTTAGTTTTAAAGTCCAACTCTATCTAATTCATCAAAGGCAGAAAATGATATGCTTGTTTTGTTTTTAACCTACTGACAGTCTTAAATTTCAGTTTGGAGTCTATTTACAAACTTCACAAAAACCCCTTGTGCTCTGTCGGTAAGTTCTAACTGTCTGACTGAGTGGCATGAGTGGGCATGTTGCTGCAGAACATCCGCAGGTGTCACAGGTCAGACCCACAGATTCAAAACTCCAAGGCATTTCTACCCCTGAGTCATCAGAGACGGATGATGGCAGATGTCTCTCGGGGCCTGAGGTCTGTCCCACAGCAAGACTTCTGTTGTGTGTTTTTCTCTACTTTGATAGCAAAGGCAACTGTGTGAGTTGCCCCATTGGCATTTCCCCATTTGTAACCATGTCAAGGGGAATGCCAAGGAGGTTCTAATGGAACACGAGCCCTTTCTTTGGTTCCAGCGTCTCTTGTTCGCAGTGCACAGCCACTGGCCACGCTCACTGCTGCCAGCATATAGGGCACTGGGCATGGCCAACAGTTGGCTTCAGGCTCATGCAAATCTGAGCTGGAGCTGTGAACCTTCTTCCTGACTGTTTCTGTACCTCTCCAAGCCTTGGGTTTCTGCCTGTAAATTGGGACAGTAATAACTCCACCCATTTCAGAATGTCATGGGCATTAGTCTCAACCTGTGGTTTCCCAGCACACCCCTCACTTGGGGGACCAGCAGGATGGTATATTTGTTGGGGGAAAGACTGTGCTCAATTGTGCAGAAACATAGCGGCTGTGAGGAGAACTCAAACAGTGAGGAGAACTCAAACAGGTAGTATGGCTGGTCAAGAAGATGGTTCTGGTCCAATACTTGGAAGGGATTTTCTACAAACAGATTGATACTTACAATACAATGGATTTTCATAAGAGGTGATGGATGGGTTCCCTCTCCCAGGATGTATTAAGGGCAAGTCCTGATAAGCACCTATTGGGGGATTTGTGGACAGAATTTGCAGAGCAGACAAAGGGATAAGATGATGACTTACTCTAAGTGCTACCTGAAGGGACACAATTCCCTCATCTTAAAATCTCCCTATCACGTCATCATGAGTATGTCTTTTGCAGAATCTTGACAAAATCTGTCACCCTCTTGTTTATTTCCCTGCTGATTCATTTTACCGCCTCTGCCACCTAATGGTCAGTTCCATGAAGGCACAGCCCCCAGCTTCTAGCCGAGTGGTTCTTAACCTTTTTTGAGGTACCGAACCCACCAGTTTCATATGCGCATTCACCGAACCCTTCTTTAGTGATAAATAAAATATGAGGGTTTTTTTCCAAATTCAAGACATAGGTATATGTTTTTTTTTACTGGTGCACAAAATGAGCCGTGCATGAACGTCACCTTGATCAAAGAACAAAACCAACAAAGTGCATGAACTCACAACAAATTATGGTATTACTTTATTCTGGCCTCCGCAGCAGAGGCTTCTCCAAACCCCTGAGACCGACTCATCGAACCCCTAGGGTTCGATAGAACCCAGGTGAAGAACCACTGGTCTAGCCCATCCTGAGCATGTAGTCAATGTTTAACAAGTAGAGGAATGAGTGAATAAGTGATTTTTATGGCTTCTCTCAATTCTGAGTCCAAGAGGCATCAGGCTACCCTTAGTTTACCCTCAGGTAAGCTTCTTTAAAAAAGACAAAGATGTTTTTGGAACAATTGGGCAAGAAATAAGAGGAAAGAAAGGAGTGAATCTATCTTCATACAAACGATAGTTACAGCATAGTCACAGGGAGGTAGAGTACAGCACAGAGAAGATAGTCCATAACTGTGTAGGTGTAATAACTAGGTAAGTTGTGTCATCTGGGTACCAGAGTTATCAGAAGAATACTTTGTAAGTTACAGAAATGCCTAATCGTTGTGTTGTACACCTGAAACGAGAATAATATTATACATCAACTGTAATTGAAAAATAAAAAAAAATTAAAAATAATAAATGGAAGAGGAAGCAGACTGTTATAATGCCACCCTGTAAGTGTGAAAAGACTGACGGGGTTAGGTAATGATCACTTGTAGGTGAAAACTGGATGAGGAATAGGACTTCTACAATGTTTGACAGTATCTCCCACAAGTTGCTAATTCATCACAAAGGCAAAAATAGTTACTTATACAGTGAAGAACCCTCCTTAGCCAAGTGATCAACACTGATATCCCCAATGTTGATCACACACAAGCATGTGTGTCCTGAACCCACCCAAACTGAAGGTCAGTCTATGAAATAAGATCTAGACTCTGAAAATGTCCGTGTCACAGAGAAAGACTGAAGACTTGTTCGCGGTTAAAAGGAGACTCAAGAGAGCTGATAATTAAATGCCATGGGGGACCCTGGACCTGTACACTTGCAATTACAAAACACTATTGAAAGAAATTTTAAAAGGCCTAAATAGGTGGAAAGACCTTCCATATTCATATATTGGAAAGGTGAATATTGTTATGATAGCAGTGCTCTCAATATTGGTCTATATATTCAATCCTATCAAAATCCTAGCTGGCCTTTTTTATTTCCTTAAAGTACCAGTCTGTTCCTAAAATGTATATGGAAATGCAAGGGACCCTGAATAACCAAAACTATCTTTTAAAAAAAGAAATAGTTAAAGAATGTACATTCCTCATTTAAAAAAATGTTTTTTCTTAAGTGAGAAGCTGAGACACAGAAAAACAACATGTGCCCCAACCAAGATCCACCCAGCAAGTGGTGATGCTCTGCCAATCTGGGGCCATTGTTTCATTACTCAGCAACTGAGCTACTTTAACACCTGAGGCAGAGGCCATGGAGCCATCCTTAGCACCCAGGGCCAACTTGCTCCAACCAAGCTATGGCTGCGGGAGAAGAGAGATGGAGAAAAAAGGAAGAGAAGGAAGGGTGGAGAAGCAGATGGTCACTTCTCCTGTGTGCCCTGACTGAGAATCAAGCCCAGAACATCAACACCCCGGGCTACCACTGAGCCAACCAACCAGGGCCTGGACTTTAAAAATTAATGCAAAGCTACCATAATCAAAACAGGGTGGTCCTGGCATAAGAATAGACATATAGGTGATTAGAATATAATTGAGAATCCAGAAATAAATGTTAATACATGGTGAATTTATTTTTAACAAAGATGCCAACAGCATTCAATGGAGAAATAATACTCGTATGATTGAACAGGGTGATAACAACTAGACATCAACATGCAAAGGAATAAAGTCAGACACCTACCTCATACCAAATATAAAAATTAACTCAAAGTTGGTCATAGACCCAACTGGAAAAGATAACACTATCAAACACTTAAAAGAAAAGAGAGGAGGAAATCTTTGTGATTTTGGATTAGGCAATGACTTCATAAGTATAACATAAAAATTACAAGGAACAACAACAAAAAACAGACATATTAAACTTTATTAAAATAGAAAATGTTTATGCTTTAAAGAACACCATTAAGAAAGTGAAGCCTGACCAGGCGGTGGCAGAGTAGATAGAGCGTTGGACTGGGATGCGGAAGACCCAGGTTCGAGACCCCGAGGTTGCCAGCTTGAGCACGGGCCCATCTGGCTTGAGCAAAAGCTCACCAGCTTGGACCCAAGGTCACTGGCTCCAGCAAGGGATTACTTGGTCTGCTGAAGGCCCGTGGTCAAGGCACATATTAGAAAGCAATCAATGAACAACTGAGGTGTCGCAATGAAAAACTGATGATTAATGCTTCTCATCTCTCTCCGTTCCTGTCTGTCTGTCCCTATCTATCCCTCTCTTTGACTCTCTCTCTGTCCCTGTTTAAAAAAAAAAAGTGAAAAGAAAATCCACAGAATGGAAGAAAATACTTGCAAATCATTTTCCTAATAAAGATGCAAGTCAACACTAAAAAAGATGAATAACCCAATTTAAAAGATGGCAAAGGATTTGAGTAGACATTTCTCCAAAGAAGATGCATAAACCACCAATTAGCATATGAGAAGATGCTCAGTATCATGAATCACTAGGGAAATGCAAATGAAAACCACAATGAGATACCACTTCATACACACTAGAATGGCTAAAATTAAAAAGACAGACAAAAACAAATGTTGATGAGGATTTAGGAAAATCAGAACTCTCATTCATTGACAGTGGGAATATAAAATGATGCAGCCCCCTGGAAACAGTATGGAGGTTCCTCAAAATGGCAAATATAAAGTTACCCATGATCAAGAAATTTCACTCCTAAGTACCTATTCAAGAGAATTGAAAACATATGTGCACAGCCTGACCTGTGGTGGCGCAGTAGATAAAGCATCAACCTGGAATGCTGCGGCCACTGGTTCAAAACCCTGCACTTATCTAGTCAAGGCACATATGGAAGTTGATGCTTCCTGCTCCTCCCCCCCTTCTCTTTCTCTCTCTCTCTCTCTCTCTCTCTCACTCCTCTCTAAAATGAATAAATAAAAAGAAAAAAAAACCAAAATAAATAAAAAAAGAAAACATATGTGCACACAAAAACCTGCAAGTGACTGTTTCTATCAGCATTATTCAAAATAGCCAAAAACTGGAAATGCCCATCAATTGATAAATGCATAAACAAATTGTGGTATACCCTCAAAATAAAATAATGTCTGGCAAAAAAAGAAATTAACTAGTCATACACACTAGTCCAAAGATGAATCTTGAAATCATTACATTGCATGAAATAAGTCAGAAACAAAAAGCTACCTACTGTATGGTCCTGAACACTAAATTTCCAGATTAGATAAATCCATAGATCTTTTAAGGTAGATTGCAGGGGCTGGGAGGAATGGGAAGTGCTGTGAATGGGAACAGGGCTTTTATTTGGTGTGAAGAATATGTTCCAAAATTAGACAGCAGTGCCCAACTCTGTGAAGATACTGAAAACTATTGAATTATGCAATTTAAAAGGGTGACTTCCGTAGTCTGTTCATTATAACTTAATAATACTTTGTACATTTTCTTTTAAAGTCAAACTACTAAAACAAAGTAAACTAGCAAAGGGAATATGAAACTTGTAGGACATGGGAGTTTGAAGAAAGTGTTTGTGGTCTCGCTACTACATTGCTAAGGAGCAACGGAGGTTTTTCTTCTTATTGATGACTTTGCTCCTGGCACATTTGCAAACGATCACAAAAGATGTTCTCTTTTTAAATATTTCAGGCATGCAGAAAATAATAAAAAGAATAAAAACAAAACTCGTGGATCCTCTACCTAACTTTGAAAGATCTCAATATTCTGTCATATTACATGCACAGGTCTTTATTACTTAAGAAATAAAATATTATGTCATAGTTGAAGATCCCCAAATACCCTCTCCAATCACATCCACACCACCCCTCCCCACAGAGGAACCACCACTCTAATTATTGAACTCTTAACCTCACAAATATTTTCCTGTCTGTAACTCTTTATTGCGTGTCCACAAACAATATGACTGGTTTTATTTTCTTTTGCTTCATAAAATTATTTATAAATGTTATCATGTCATAAGTATCCCTCTGTAAATTGCTTGTTTTAATCAACTTTATGTTTTTGAGATTTATTGATGTTTATTCATTTATTTTACCGAGTAGAAAAATATACAGTCCACATTTTATGGACTTTGTCACAATGCATTGACTCCTTTTCCCGTATAGATACGTTAAATCTGGTTATGTGTTTCCTGCTGTCACACTTCACTCCTCTATGATCGTTCCACCACATGACTCTGGGTACCTCTATAAGTTTCTCCAGGGAATCGCCTGGCATCACAGTTGCCAGGTCATAGGGGATGTCTTCACCTAGATGCTGCCCAATTGCCCTTCACCAAGGTCAGCTAATTTACAGTCCCTGTCATCAAAGTCAAAGTTCCCAGACCCCTCCATTCCCACCATCATAGAGTGCTGCCAACCTGTACTTTTTTCCAAACGACTCATTGTTTTAAATTTTTACCTTTCTAGTTCCTTGTGAGATTGAACAGGTTTTCACATGTCTTTGGGGATATGTCTTACACGATTGCCTGTTAATATACTGCTCACAAAAATTAAGGGATATTTTATCGTTTCATATTCATTTTGAAATATCCCCTAATTTTTTGTGAGCAGTATATCTTTTGTCCATTCTTCATTTGGGTTGTTTGCTTTTCCTTAGAAACTAAAAGAATTCTTTATATATTCTGAATGCTAATCCTTGGTCAGTTATATGTTTGCAAATTTCTCTTAAGACTGTTACCTTACCTTACCTGTTCATATTTTAATATTGTCTCCAATGGTTGTTTTAAACCTTAATATAGTCAAATGTCTCATATTTGTCTTTTGAGAAATCCTTGCCTATTTTTATATCGTAAATATCTTTAAATTTTTTTACTTTGCTCTTCACATTTAGGCCTTGAGTTGTGTTTGACTCCAGTATGAGGCAAAGGTTTAATTTTATGTTTTCCAGCACTTGTCCTAGCAGTGTTTATTGAGCCTAGAAGGCCATCTCTGTCATATGTTAATTATCCACATAGCACAGGTCTGATTCTAAGTTCTCTAGTTTTCCCTTTGAACTATCCATTTACTATTATAGCTTCAAAAAGTCCAAACACCTGGAAAACAGATCCTTCCACCTTGATTAATTTTGTTTTTCCTCTCCATTTCTTCTTACTTGTAAGTTTTTGATCAGCTTGTTAAACTTCCCTCCAAATATTTGTTGGAATAGTATTTCAAATTTCAATGAATTCTTGAATTAATTGGACAAAATAGGCATCTTTCTGCCGTTGACTCTTTCCATCCATGAGCATCTTCCGTTGTTCATCTGTTCGTCTTTATTATGTGACCTTGGGAATTTTCTCTGTAAAGAAATCGCACAGCTTTTGTTAGATGTATTTATAGTTACCATATGTTTTCTATAAATGGCTTATTTCTTGATTTGCATTTTATATTGTCTGCTGCTGTAGATAGCACATTGGTTTTGTATACTGATCTTGTGTCCAGAGATATGATTAAACACCCTCAATGACTTTAACCATTTGCCTTTTAGATTCCCTGGGATTTTCCTGTGTAAACAATCTTATCATTGTAGATCATTTCAGCTTTGCTTTCCTTTTTGGAAATTCTTGCATTTCTTATTTTCTTCTAATACTTTATGACAGTAGGTAACTCAAATGAAATATTGGATGCAAAGAGTGATTACAGACATGCTCAGCTTTTCTAGACAGTAAAGAGACTGATTTTAATGGTTTACCATTGGATGTTGTTCCTATAGGCTTTTTTTGCAGATGCTTGTTACCCTGTTAAGAAACCTTATATCTATTCCCAATTTCCTATGTGTTTTTACTGTGAATTGATGAAGAATTTTAAACTACTAAGGTGTGAGCTACAGAAATCGATGTTCAAGAGTACTGTTACATTCCTTGAGTAAGCCTTATTTGCCATGATCTGTTTATTTTTACCTATTGTTAAACTCTGTTTGCTAATATCAGCTAGGATTTTTATGTCCACATTTGTAAGGAAGAATAATCTTTTCCTTTCTTGTGCTGTCTTTGTCTGCTTTGGTATGGAAAACAAACTCACCTCAGAAAATGCGTCACAGAGCAATGCCTCCTTTCAACTCTCTGGAACATTCTGTTTCAGGTTGGGATAACTATTTCTTAACTGTTTGGCAGAATTCTCTTATAAAACTGTCCGGTGCTGGCATTTTGTGCCTGGCACTATGCAGAGTGCTGATAAAATTTTTTAATTGTCAAAGGTTCATTCAGATCCCCTTTTGTTTTTGAGTTTGCCGAATTACCCTTCCAGAGGTAATGATGAATCTCTATGTTTCTGTAATTTTTCATTGTATACTTCTAGTTTCCATTTCTACTCTATTCATAGTTACAGACCTTTTATGCTTCTTACTCTTTCTTATTTGTGCCTTCTCGCTCTTTCTTTTATCTATTTTGGCTTAGTTTGTCTATTTTGTCTGATGTTTCATAAAGTTGGCTACTATATTTATGGATTTCTCTTTGTTTTATATTTGTTTTGTATTTCGTAGATTTTTGGTGTTTTTATTTTCTCACCCATTCCTTCTACATTCTTTGACTTTCCTTGGTTTATTTTTATTATCTCTCTGCCTCAGATTGCTGCTTGTCTAATTAAGTCAGAGCATTTTCTCTTCCGATATACAAATATCTCACACTGGACATTCCTGTCCAGCTTTTGGCTTAGCTACATTCCAAAAGTTTTTCTGCACAATATTTTATACATATCTGTATGCCTATATTTGTGTGTATGCATATAAGTGATTTTTTTTTCTCTTAACTTCATTATAACCAGATAACCATACCTGTGTAACTACTCTCTCCTGAGGTGATAAATACTTAATTCGTGGTTCACCATGCTTCATCATTACAAATGGTCCACATGTACTTGAAAGTACAGTATTTTCCCATGTGTAAGACACTCCCATGTATAAGATGCACCTTAATTAGGGGGCCTGAAATTTGAAAAAAAAGTGTATTACCTAAAGTTTTTGAACTCAAGTTTTATTCATCATAAAATTCATACAACTCCTCATCACTGTCAAAACTCCCATCCATGAGCTTGTCCTCATCTGTGTCTGATGACGAATCACTATCTTCATATATTGCCTCGTCCTCAGTTCCATCTATGGCATTTGAAATGCCACAACCACTGTAGAAGATGCACCCAGTTTATAGACCCCAAATATTTTGAAAAAGTGTGCATGTTTTCCATGGGGTAAAGATGGTAATTTGTGTGTCCGTTTTGGTTGGCCTTTAGAGCCATCTGTGGTTTCTCTTACCCTTTGGGCTATTCAATCACAGCTGAAGTCTCAAGAGTTTTCTTTCTTTTTTTTTTTTTTTGAAGAATTTTTAAAGGTTTTATTTTATTTTATTTTTCAGAGACAGAGATAGAGTCAGAGAGAGAGAGAGAGAGAGAGATAGGGACAGACAGACAGAAATGGAGAGAGGTGAGTCAAGAGTTTTCTTTTATGAAGTTATTGGTGTGTCAGCTGAACCCCAGTTGGGGAGACATTTGCAGACATTTCAGCAGATTCGCAGAAAGTAACACCTCTGAAGCCTTCCTTCAATAACATGGTAGCTCTTCCCGGGAGCCAGACTTTGGGACAGCTAGCTCCACAGCCTTTCGGGGGCTATGATTCTGGAAGGGGAGACACAGCTCCAAGGCCAGACTTTTGGGAATGTAGATGTGAGGACTCCTGACAGGTGGCAACCTTAGTAGCAAATGCTCCCTCCTCTGACCGCCCCTCTGACACGCATCACCCTCAGGAGGAAGAGATACTGAGTTCCACATCGTTACATGTTTTCCTAACCCAAATATAAAAAGCCTTTCAACGAGAGAGGCAAACAAGTGTTTATTTGAGATCAATAAGAACGGCTATTTTGGAAAGTCATTACTTTAGGCATAGGTCCAACTAATGTTCTCATCAAGAGACAAAGGCGATGGGCTACGTATGAGAAAGGGAATTACATCAAGAGAAGGAAGGCATTGTTATTGGTGCAGTTAGTGTAACATAGTGATGTTAATTCTTAAAAGTGTTTTCCATTTTCAGTCCAGTCCTCATAGCAGCTGTTTTCTTATTAGCTTTATAAACAATTTTTGGGAACACAAGACTGCTTGAACCCAGCTTAAGGGTGACTTTGCCCTGTTTTAGCATCCCGAAGGTTTGAGACATAAAACGTGCAGGGCAGCCCCTCCAGGACAGCAGCTCCAGCTCCATTTTAAAGTGGCTCTGTGAATATTCTTGCTTATAGCTTCTTGGTAACTACCTTCTAAAATTAAACTTCTCTATTGAGTTTTCATGGAACACTGACAGAAATCTGTCCTCTGAGCCACCCCACCTTAATCCCAACCCCAATTGCCTGTGATAGGACCCAGACAACCGGGAGTGGGTATTCTGCTGGCTGTTTTATTTCTGAAGCTTTGCTAAGGTGAGGGAACCCAGGATCATCATGACTTATAAGGTGCAGGAAGATCTCAAAGGTAGGCCTGCAACCGAGGGTGAAGATTCAAATTACCACAGGGAGAGAACCGGTGACCAGTGGAGGCCATTGTGATGGATAGTTTAAGACACTGAAATCTCTAAAGAGGAAATGGGAAGCCACATTCAGAGAATGCTCAGGTTAATTTTGTGTAAGTCTATTGTCCTCCTATAAAAGTAAAAATGAATAATAAACATACAAAGAAAAAAATCTGTACTCCAACAGTAAAGAAATAAATAAAGTTTGACCAGTCAGTGGCAAAGTGGATAGAGTATCCACCTGGGATGATGAAGACCCAGGTTCAAAACCTCAAGGTTACCTGATTGAGCACGGGCTCATCCGGCTTGAGAAGGGACTCATCGGCTGAGCACAAGGGTCGCAGGCTTGAGCATGGGATCATAGATATAACCCCATGGTCACTGGCTTGAGTCCAAGGTAGCTGGCAAGGGGTCACTGGCTCGGCTGGACTCCCCTGGTCAGGGCACATATAAGAAAGCAGTCAATGAACATCTAAGGTGCCATAACAAAGAACTGATGCTTCTCATTTCTCTCTCTTCTGTGTCTGTCTGTCTCTCTCACACTAAAAAATAATAATAATAAATAAGTAAATACAAACTAAAATCATGAGATGGTGTTTCTCATCTCTTAGATCAGAAAAGAGTGTCAAGTGGTAACATTTGAGGCTTTTCAGAGACAGAAAACAAGCTTGTTGGATGATAAAAATGTTATGAGCTTTATAGGAAAAAAAGAAGTTAGCAAACTCACTAATTCCCTTTTGAAGACATGCAGCCTAAGTAAGTCACATCCTGTACGGGAGAGATGTTGTCACTGCCCTCCACATCCCACCCCCTTCTCCAGTCTCAGAGAAGTTTACAAACCACCTCCTTTGGTGGTCAGGCTGGGCCCTGGGACTGGCTCTGGCCAACGGCTATGAGTGGAAGTGATGAGTGTCACATCGCTGAGCGCAGAAGACCACTGTGGGCTCTCCATACACTCTGGGATCTCCCGAAGCCAACACTGGGGGCAGGGGACAGGGCAGTCCTGGTGCGCCCTCAGAAGCCTCAGCATGACCACCAGTTACAAAGCCATTGTTGGTCTCATACATGGGGAGAGACAAACCTGGGTATGTTTAGCCACTGACACTTGGGGGTTGTGTGTTATCCATGCAAGCCTACATGGTTCTGACAAGAACACAAAGATTTATACCTAATGGGATTCCTCATAGAATTACTTATAATAGTACAATTTTTAAAACAGCCCTGAATGTCAAAAAAATAAAATAAAAATAAGAGATGGCCAAATAAAGTGTGGCCAGTGGTATAATACTGTAACAAGTACTTTACAGCACATAAAACTAATGTGTTGGAGATCTCTAGAAGCAATGAGAACATTCTCACCATAAAATATTAGGGGAGGAAGAATATTAAATGATTCACAGAGTATGATCACATTTTTGTTTAAAACTGTTGATGTGAACTCAGAGGAAAAAAGAAAGTACAAACATCATCACCTTAGTAGTAGTGATCATGGTAGTGAAATAATACAAGATTCAGGCTCCAAAACCCAAAAATAGCCATCAGGGAATCTGTAAGAGGGAGCCCTGTGGGGGACCTGAAAGATATTGTTATTGTGGTATGAAAACGGTAAGTGGGAACCATTTTCTGAAGCACAACAGCAGCACGTGGAAATAAGTAATGACCAGTTGTGGGAATGGTGTGTTACTGAACAAGTGTCCCCACTACTGTGAAATCATTTTATGAGGCATAGTGCCACCGTACTCCTGTGCTATCTTTTGCTGTCTCTGCCAATCACCCTAACCCCAGGCAGGCTGGACAGGGTTGAGGGAGAGACATAGGGTAAGGTGACCAGACGTCCCGCTTTTGGTGGGACAGTCCCGATTTTTAACAATTTGTCCTGTGTCCCGCGGCGTTTTTAAAAAGTCCCGATTTTAAAAAATATATTACAATACTATTTTTGCATTCTATGAAAATTTTTTTTTGCTCCATATAGACCAAATTTTTTATCAAGACACCCCCCCCCCCATCAATGGTGTCCCACTTTACCAATTTTAAAATCTGGTCACCTTAAATAGGGTCATGGTGGCTACTTTAACACATCGGCGGATGTCAGAAAGTCCTCTCATAGCCACCAAGTCGAGCCTTGGGGTTGTTATGGGTTTGTGCCTATAACAGAACAAACAACTTGGACTTGCCATCCCTGGAGATTTGAAAAACACTTCTTTGACTGTCCAGGAACAGCATGTGCTTAGGAAGTGTTGGCTTGCAGAAACAGGGAATGTTCTGATATTATTAGAGCTGATTCCAGGAATGGCAGAGAAGGGGAGGGGAGGAGAGCCGGAGCATCATGTTTTTAGAATCGTCCATCAGACGATTCAGTGACAATCTCATGTTCCAACAACAAGTGAAGAGTTCCAATGATCTCAACAGTTTTCCCTTTCTGGGGACGTCCCTCAGGCAACAAAGGGGCTCTCTCATGTCTGTGCCTTTTCCCAGAGGTGACCACAGAGGAAGTCCATTTCTCAGCACGGTGAGACCGAGAATGGTGCCCACATAGAAAAAGATAAGCCTCTGTGCCATCTAAAAACGTGGTTTTGCGAGGCAGACAGCTCCTGAATGTCACAGCTGGGAAGTGACTACTGTTCGCTCTCACTGGCAGGAGTGACAAGTGATATATTCATTGTGATCACAGTAGAGTGACAATGATGCAATGATGAGTGTTTTATAGGACAACTCCCCCAGCGTAGCTGAGCGGGGAGTAAGCAGAGGGAATTGAGGAGTGTCAGGAGGAGGGAATTTGAGTTGGAACCACTCCAAGGCTCAGGGTGTAGCAAATGAATAATTGAGAGCACCTGTCATTCTTATTTACCATTATTTACTGGGTAAATTTTTACTTGCCACTTGCTGTGTGCCAGGCAGGCCTTACTCTGGCTGCTGGGGACAAATATGGACTCTATAGTCGTGACGTTGAACATTGAATGGGAGATACAGATATTTATAAACAGGTACATATAACAAAGTGGCAGAAGAGGAGAGGGGTGGAGGACTGGCCAGGCAGGCAGTCTCTGAGCTGAGCCTTTGACACAAACAAGAGCAAAGGAAAGCCCTTTGTTAACTTCAGCCTGAGGGCCTAGTCTTGAGCAAAGTCTGCTTCTGGCTTCCCAAAGGAGCTGATGGGTTGTGGACAGGTTCCCAGGAAATGGGAGGTAAATATTGAAATATCCCTGGAATGGGGAGCGCTTCAGGGCCTCACCCTAGAATCTCAGATATCTTAAACTGCCATGGGTCTTAGAGGAAACTTTACTCAGCCTCAGATTTTCAGATAATTCTCTCAAGAGCAATGTAATAGCTGGTTCAATTGAGTGTGTCAATTGGGTTTTCAATATGAAATTTGAAGTGCATAAGATTCACATGGAGTAACACCTGTGACATAAAACAGAGAAGAAGCAGACGTGTGCGTACGGGAGTGTTCCCCTCCTTTTTGCAAGTTGATAAGGTAACCCGCAGAGGACAGGAGACTCCGGAGTCAGAGACAAAGGACAGTGTGTTGCATACATCTCTTCCAACTTCCTCTGATGGGAGAGGGAGGGGCAGGGAGGGCTGGGTTGAAGCAGCTCAGACTGCAGTGCAGTCTGAAGAAAGTATTAAAAAAGTCCACAGGAAGTTCTGCACAACAGTGGGCCGGAGAAGTTCCATAGTAGGCAGAAATGGCCGCACTCTATTGCCCTGTGGTCTTCAGGCCCTGGCTTGGGGCTCCCTGAGAAGAACGTAGCCCCAGTTAAAGGCAGCGGTGGACCCCAAAGGTGCTGAGCTGGAGACTGGCAGCCGACAGTGCTCCTTACGCTGGCACAAGCTTGCTCGAAGGGAGAGCACTGCTCTGTGGCCACCCACAAGACCACCTGGCTTGTTAGCAGTAAGGGTAGAAATAGACCATCATTTGCAGAACTAAGGGGACAGATTAATTCAGAAAAAAATCTTTAAGTAGAATTTAGTCTATGTTTTTTGGGTAAACAATTCTCTGTGTGCCTTGGACAACCTTGCACAAATTAGGAACCAGGTGCTTTGTTCTGGAGTCTCTGCGCAGAGTCCTGGAAGAGAGAAAGTGTCTTCATCTGAAACAAACAGCAGGCATGCTGATGGCTCAGTGTCATATGGACAATGCCACCCTGCTGCACAAAAGGTCCCCCGGCATGGGCATCTTCTATAATGCCACCCACTGTGTATGCAGACATCCCATGACCCTCAGAATGGGGGAGCAGGGTTTCCTGGGAGAATCAAGGTTCAGGAAACCGGCATGCAAACATGGACCTCTGGGTGTTGGAAGAGATGTATGCAACACACTGTCCAATGTCTCTGACTCCGGAGTCTCTAGTCCTCTGCGGAGTCTTCTGTCCTCTGTGGGTTACCTTATCAGCTTGCAAAAAGGAGGGGAACACTCAGAGCCTTCACAGTTCTTGCAAGAGCTGACATACTGGGAGAGAAACCATTGTGTGTAGACAAAAACATCAAGGCAGAGAAAGCTTTCCAGGAAGATAACCAGGGTGTAAACAGCCCTGGGGCAGCCATGTTCTGAGGAGGGGAGGTGGTCTACCAGACCTCTCTTCCGCCCACCTTGTTTGAAAGGCCTCATTTCCCAGGTCAGACTGAGGGAAGGAAAAGGCTTCAGAGAGCAGCAGCCATCCTGTTTGCATGGCTACAAATAGCCAATATTTGTCTTAAATAATAACAGCAAAGGCTGTTCTGGGATCTCATTTCAAGAGTTATTTATAGGTTTTGTAGGACAGCCTAATGCAACGAATCACATTTTAATGCTGCAAAGCTCTGGGTCACAAGATAGTCTATGAGAAAGGTCAACATTTTCCAGGAGGGAACCTGCCGCCTTGGGGCACTTGGAACACAGGTGCGACTTCATAAGCACTCTGGGAACTTGAGCGGAGCCCTGTTTTCCCCAACATCAGAGGGGAATGAGCCAAAGAACGCAACCTCCTGCCAGCCCTAAGCCATGTCAGCCCTGAACTCTTGGCATGGCCCTCACACGCCATAAAAGTTTGTTTTCTCCTCTTAAGTTTCAACTCCATCAGCTATTCTCGGTGATCCTTGCCAATGCTTGCCGCGGGGGGGGGGGGGGGGGGGGGCTTGATGGTTCAGCCCCACAGATGCGGCAGATCCACCTCTGCGTGGGTCTGGCATGAACTTTCACACGTGGCTTTTAAGCACGGGTGTGCAAAGGATTCCACCCACTTGGAAGATGCTGGGTCAGGCTCCTTTGTCCCAGACACACCCGCCCCCTTCACCATACTCCCCTCTGTGCGCATGGCTGCTTGGAGGGCCCAGCTGCCCAAGATGAATGTCCCTCAATTCTATCCAACTCACTTTTCTATTTTTCTAAATGGGTGAAGGAAGGGTTCTGGGTTTAAAAAGCCTCTGTCACTGGTGTGTGGCAGAAAGGACAGCCTTCAGGAGAGGATTGACCCACCTGTGATGGGAACATTAGTAAATAGCATTTGGCCACCAAAACTGGGAAAACGAATAACAACATTTCCCTAACTCTTAGTAGTTTATCATTTATTCACAGATTTATTGTCAATTAATACCATAAATTTTCTTTAATTTATATTCAATTTTTTGATAACTGTCCATCTGCATGCAGTTACTTTTATACCCTGTTGCCTCAATGCCATCATGTTGCAAAGCTTTAATGTAGTCCCAGCAATTTTGTCACATGTCACATGGGTGTGCTTATTATCGCAGCCAAGGAACCAAACATTTCCGTTCCCCAGGGTCCCCCTTGGTGAACTTTTATAATGACATCCACCACTCCCCTCCCTCCAATTAACTGAATAACATCTCATTTAAATATATACTGGTAGAAATGGTACAGCCGTTCTGGAAAACAGTTAGCCTATTGCTGATAAAACTCAATATGCAACTCCTTCTCATCCAACACATACGTTGTGTCCTTCAGCATTTTTTTCCAGAGAAATACAACCCATGTGCACATAAAAAACTGTACGTGAATGTTTAAAGCAGCTTTATTTGTAATACAGGGGTCCTTGGTTTACAACACAGTTCCGTTCCTACGACAGTGACAGAACCTGGTGTAAGTTGGAACACACCCTAACTTTGGTCACTTATCTATCCTCACACAGTTGTAAAATCATAATCAACATAAAAACACAACTAAGCCACAGCAAAAGAAAAAGGACATAGATATAGGGGCCATGATAAGGGCCAAAAAGCTGCCAAACAAAGCAACACAAACAGAACACTCGTACTTTTAACAGTCCAGAGTGACGTAGGGAAGCATACTGGGGGATGCCGACTCCCTCACTCATACATTGTGTTACTGTGTATTCTTCTACCACGCAACCAAACTAGTTCGCCCAAGTAGTCCATAAGTACAATGCTAATGGAACAAGCAGAAACACTCACGTCTCAATATTTTTAAGTTTTTATAGGAATGAGCAACGTAAACTAGAAACATTGTATGTCGAGACTGTTGTAACCCGAGGACCCCTGTAGTCAAAAACTGGAAAGAACCCAACTGCTCTTCCATGGGATAATCATAAACAAATTTTAGTCCATCCACACCAGGGGTCCCCAGACATTTTTACACAGGGGGCCAGTTCACTGGCCCTCAGACCGTGAAAAACTATGAACAAATCCCTATGCACACTACACATCTTATTTTAAAGTAAAAAACCAAAACAGGAGCAAATACAATATTTAAAATAAAGAATAAGTAAATTTAAATCAACAAACTGACCAGTATTTTAATGGGAACTATGGGTGCAGATGCATCCTGTGCTCCTCTCACTGACCACCAATGAAAGAGGTGGCCCTTCCCGAAGTGCGGCGGAGGCCGGATAAATGGCCTCAGGGGGCTGCATGTGGCCACGGGCCGTAGTTTGGGGACCCCTGATCCACACCATAAAATAAATCTAGTTACCCAGTTCCAACATAGAGTGGGGGACTAGGTAATAAAACTAGAAATTCTAGATCACCATCTGTATTTTACAATTCAACTCAGTTCCAACACCACCTGGAGATAGCAAAAGATTCCTCAGGTAAAGAGCTCTATCCCACAGGTCGGCACCCCCACCCTCAACACACAGAAACATCAGACACAAGTCACAAGTCCAGGTTGTTTCCTGCGCTCTAACCAACTGGTTATTTGTCAGTGGTCCCCACCACCTCCTCCTTGTGTTTGACTTATTTTCTACAACCGCCCATAAAACTTAGAGAAACATTTTACTCACTAGATTACCAGTTTATTATAAAAGGACATAACTCAGGATCAGCCAGATGGAAGAGACACACAGATGTGGTGTGGGAAGGGGCACGGTGCTTCCACACCCTCTCCCAGAGCACCACTCTGTTTCGGAAGCCCTTTGAACCTGACCTTTTGGGTTTTTTGTGGAAGCTTCATTACATAGGTATGATTGACTGATTATTGGCCACTGATGGTTGACTTAATCCCTAGTCCCTCCCCCCTGTCTGGAAGTCAGGGGGAAAGATTGCGAGTTCTAACCCTCTAATCACACAGTCAGTTCTCCTGGCAACCAGCTCCCATTCATAAGTTAAGTCCAAAAGTCACTTCACTCACATAAAAGGATACTTCTGCTGCTCTCATCACTTAGGAAATTCTAAGGGCTTTAGAAGGTCTATGCCAAAAATAAGGACAAAGTTCAAGTACATATTTCTTATTATAAATCTCAATATCACACCATGGAATACTACTTGACAATGAAAAGGCATGAATTATCAGTACATAAAACAACTTGGATAAACCTCCAAAGAATTATTCTGAGTGAAAAAAAGCCAGTCCCCAAAGGGTACATACTGTATCATTCCATTTTTATAACACTGTTGAAATAACAGGATTTTCAAAATAGATTGTTTTTGACTTGCTCTAAGATAGTGATCTCTGAGTTTTAAGTGTTCTTCTGTGGATGTAACTGGCATATTACAGGGGTTCTTCAGAGAAACACAACCAATAGGATGTGTACAAGGAGAGAGGCAGAAGAATTCACTACCCAAATTGGCTTGTGTGATTATGGAGGCCAGCAAGTCTCAAGTTCTATAGGGTGAGTTGGCAAGCTGGAGACCCAGGAGAGCCGGTGGTTTAGTTTCAGCCAAAAGGCAGGAAAAAGAAAAGGAAAAAAAAAGCTGATATCCTAGGGACAAAGGCTGGCAGACAGGAAAAATCTTCTCTTATCCCTGGGAGCCTTTTTGTTCTACTCAGACCTTCAACTGAATAGACAAGACCCACCCACATTGA
Organism: Rhynchonycteris naso; assembly: GCA_037038555.1. Taxonomy (NCBI): domain Eukaryota; kingdom Metazoa; phylum Chordata; class Mammalia; order Chiroptera; family Emballonuridae; genus Rhynchonycteris; species Rhynchonycteris naso. The sequence goes on along the minus strand of CM072996.1, from coordinate 94,882,862 downwards.
GGAGGACAATCTGCTTTACTCCGTCAGTCAATCTAAATGCTAATCTCACCCAAAAACACCCTTATGGACACACCCAGATTCATGTTTAGCTAGATATGCAGGCACTCCACAGCCCTGTCAAATTGATATGTAAAATTAACCACTATAACCTTTATTTTAATAAAATTAATTAATATAATTATTAACATAAAATAAGAAGTCCAGCCTCCTCCTTTCCCTGGACAGACTTCAGTGACCAAGACCCAACTTCAGAGCCTCCCCCTCAACCCCCACCCCAGCTCTCTGGAAATAATCATGGGCTCATTCCAGTTCATATTTAAATTACCTGAAGAAAAAGGGAGAGGGACAAATGGCCTTAGACTCTACTGCTGGAGGATGAAGTCAGCAGAGAGACAGATCCCGGCAAATTCAACTCCCCGCCAAGGCAAGTGCAGGGGTCTTCAACCTTTCCCCACGATCTGATTCTTCAGTTGGCATGTGTTCAGGCAAGAGCTTTTAGATTAAAACGGGTTAATTAAATAGATGACTGGAAGGCAAGCTTGTGCTCAGAAAACTCTTTACAAAAAGGCGCTCTCAATGCGAGGTCCACATCACCCCGAGGGTGCTGTGAGCAGGCAGGGCTTTCCAGGACCAGCTTTGTGACCAATGTTGGGCTCAGCTGAACACCTGCAGCCAGAGCTTCTCAAAGCACTGGGGAGTTATTGCAAAAGAAGGACAATAACAGAGGGACAGAAGGGAGGACACCAACCGGCCCCCTCCATCTCTGGGCCAGGCAAGCCCCGTGGATCTGGGTCCTGTGATACAGCCCCTAAAACTCAAGCCTAATCAAGTACTTGAATAGGAGCCTGACTTCTGACCCAGCCCCCATGGGCTAGAAGCCTTGTTTGCTACCTGAACGGTAAGCTTTCTGCTCAAATGCATGGAGACAAAGCAAATCAGCCAGGCTGGCCTAGCCAGGTGGCCCCAGGTTACGCACGCCCCCAGGCCCAGATGATGAGGCAATGGCTGAGTAAGGAAGGAGCCTGGCATTCTTTGCTATGAAGCATCAGGATGCTCCGTCTCTATTTTTAGAGCTCGACATTTAGAAGGTCAAGTACATCCTAAAGTGTTTCATTTTCTCTCCAGTGTTTGTGCTCTGATTGAAGAGACATCCCTGCACTGTTCCCCCACCTCTCACCACCCCGGATGTACCTAGCTCACTTTTTACCTCAACTGACGATGGAGCTTGAAATGAACAGTGTTTTTGCTTTGCTTTGTTTCTTTCTTTGTTTTTTAATGAAAGAGACAGACAGACAGACAAGGACAGACAGTCAGGAAGGGAGAGAGATGAGAAGCATCAACTTGTAGTTGCAGCACCTTAGTTGTTCATTGGTTGCTTGCTCATATGTGCCTTGACCAGGGGCTCCAGCTGAGCCAGTGACCCACGCTCAAGCCAGTGACCATGATCCCACACTCAAGCTTATGAGCCCACTCTCAAGCCGGCAACCACAAGGTTTTGAACCAGGGTCCACTGTGTCCCAGGCCAATGCTGTATCCACTGTGCCAGTGCCTGGTCAGTTCTTTATTTCTTAATTTGGCTTTCCAGAGCCTCAAAAGTGCAATGGCCACTCTGGAAAAGTGCGGTGCCTTCACTGAGGTCACAGAGTGTACCCCAGTCAGAACTTCACAGATGCAGCCAGCTCTCTTCATGGGAGCCGCTGGACCCCAAGGGTGCAGCCCTGGGCCCCTGGTCCTTGTAGCAAGTCCACAGCATGTATGCAGGGGCTGTCCCGACCCCTGGGCCTGCCAATGGGAAGCTGTTTGGTCTTGTCTGTCCCCTGTCACCTTGTTCCCTGGGCGACCCCACCCGTTACTCTGTCATAGAACTCCATGAGATTTCCCTGCCACTGTGACTCTCCCAGGCACTGGTGAAGCTCCCACCCCGATCTGCCCCAGAGTACAGTGAACACCAGCTATAGTGCCCCCCACAGCTTTAGCCAGGCTCCCAGGGAAAAAGTAGACTCCACCCCAGGAGGGAAAACAGACCCTGTTCACAGACACCCTCTGCTGTGGTCCTCTCTGGCCCCCTCCCACAGGGACTGACCCAGGCCTACCCTTGTCTTGAGGCCTCACTCCCACTGAAAACACAGTCAGGGCACCTGTTCCTGCAGCTCCAAAGGCAGCCGAGGCTCTAAAGGTTGGTGGCCGCTGTTGGAGAGCTTGGAGCAAAGCAGTGCGGGGTCCTGCACAGGCTAGGCCCCAACCCCACAGCTCCAGGAGGAGAGAACAGGTTGGATGCTACTCTAGCAAGGTCCTCAAATTCTCTGTCTTCAAATTTCCTCCACTGTCCACAGCAAGGCAAGGTCTTCTTGTTGTAGTAATATGTTATAGTAATTAAATATATAGAAATATAAAAAAATATGAAAGATATATAAATTTAATTAAGATATAATATTAAAATTAATTAAGGAAATTAAATAAAGTTATGCTGTCTGCACAGGAATTAATATAGTGTGTGCGAATGTGATAAACAGTGATAAACAGACTCTGACTTTCGAGCAGGACCCAGTTAGTGTGTGTGTGAAGTTATACATAAATAAGAAGTGGCTTGATGTCATAACTCTGTAAGCTAACATAAACAAGAAGCTTCGCTAGGAACATCTTAAAAGTAGCTTGATGTAACATTTCAGTAGATTAACATAAAAAGGGCTCCCTGAGAGGAATTCCCAAAAAAGGTGGTTTGAGGTAATAATCCTGTAGATTGACACCTGTTAGAAGGCCTTGGCCAGAAAAGGTACTAGAGCTGAGGGGCCCCCTGCTGAAATAATCGCCCAGACTACACGTGAACGTGGACTGTCTCCACGCCGCTCTGAGCTCTTACCAAAGACAGCCAAGAGGAGCACGCCGACAGGGCCCTCTTAAGCTCTACCCAGGCATGCCAAAAGGATTTGTGAGTAATAAATTGCCTGTGTAATTCTTGCAACTGATTTGTGTGTCAGTTATATTTTCCTCCGGTGGCAGTTAGTGCCAGCACTGATCAGTAGCATCCTCATCGCTGCCTCAAGAGTAGTCTCGAAGAGGCTGCCAGCCCTGCTGATAAGCAGGAGTGTCCCACTGCTTGGGAAGTCGAATCAGGGACGTCTGATCGACGTAGAGCTTGGGCTCTACTGGGACACTTCTCTCCAAGACCAGCACCCGCTCTGGGCCCAGGAAAGGGCAGGGCATTGAAAGTGGGAATCATAGCGGACGGACACCTCACAAGTCCTCGCACCCAGCTGTTGTGGTTGTGTTGTCTGCTTAGCGCATCCAGGCCTCCAGAGCGGCATGGAGACAGTCCACGTTCACGTTGGAGTCTGGGCGACTATTTCAGCAGGGGGCCCCTCAGCTCTAGTACCTTTTCTGGCCAAAGCCTTCTAACAGGTGCCAATCTTCCTTTGCAAGGAAGCCGAGCTGGTGGCCTCTCTCATCTCATGGCAGAGAGGCATCAACAGGAGACAGCAGGCAGCACGGCATGAACCAGGGCACGGTGTCCTCCAGGAGTCCTCACAGGGAGCTGTGCCCAAAACAGAAATAAATACAGACGGACTTGGTAGTTCTCTTTCCCAGGAATATTCACTCCATCATTCCCTTCAATCTGGACCTCTTTTCTCCTCACTCCTGCCCCCTCGGGCCCTCATGCTGCCCCAGCTCCTACTCACCTCCAGCCATCTGTCCTGCCACCCAGGACCACTACAGCCCCGCCTAGGGGTTCCAACCCCCACCCCAAGCTCTCTGACTCCATAGGCAGGCCCCCCACTCACTGCAGGCAGGACGGGTGAGCTTTGAGGTGGCACTGCTCGTGTGCAGGCCTCACCTAAGGCCACAAGAGCCACCACACTTGCTCCATCTCCCCAGGCTTATTTTATTATGTCACCTGCTCACCCCTCGGACACACACACACAAAAACACACACACTCAAGCACAAGTGCTCTTTAGGGGAGAAAATAACGGCAAGCAGGCAGCTCTGGTCTTCTCTCCAACCTCCGACTCACCTGCTTCTGGACGGCCCGTCTGTGGAGGCCGCCCCCATGGAAGAAGGTCCCTGCTCCTCTGCCGAGGCAGGTGGCAACCCCACCCCAGGCACACGCACCTGCTCAGAAATGTCTTGCTTTTTCTGAATCGTTACATTCCTTCTCCACCAGGTCATTCCCACAGCGACAACGCATGCCTTAGTATGGCCGGGGTGAGGGTGGGGTGGGGGTGGGGGCGGCGAAGGGAGTGGAGGGTCATTTTATTTTTTCTTGACTCCACATCCTCCTCCATCAATATCCCCATTTCCCTGCTCCCCGTCACAGAACCAGAGTATTGTCTGTAGATGTCTACTGAGGCCCTCTGCACTTCCTCTGCCTTCTAGTCATTGCTCAAACCATGCCCACCCTGACATGGTGCCCGCAGTCCTGGCATTGCTGCTCACCACCCGTGACCTTCCCGGTGGACAGCGTGAAGGCTGCTCTCTGAGTCGCTGTCTCTCGGCTGTACCACAGCTGCTCTCATCTCAACCAGCACATGGGCTCTCTCTCCAGTGCTCCTGCCTCAGTCTCATGCTCCCTCTCCCCATTCTCCTGCCTGGGCTTCCAGGGCTGTGTTCCAGCCCCTGTCTTACCTCATCTGAGAGCCCACAGCCATTGAGCCGCTCACACATACTTATCTTTTTTTTTTTTTTTTTCTTTTTTGAGACAGAGAGAGAGGCAGGGAGAAAGGGACAAGAATGTTCTCCTGTATGTGCCCTGACTGAGGAATTGAACCTACAACCTCTTCGCTCCGAGGTGACACTCCAACCAGCCCAGCTATCCAGCCAAGGCTTAGATTTTGTTTTGTTTTTGTTTGTTTGTTTAGAGACAGACAGAGGAAGGGGGGGGAGGAGAGAGAGAAGAGAGAGGAAAGAGAAGCATTCATCTGTTGTTTCACTCAGTCATACATTCATTGATTGCTCCCCATATGTGCCCTGACTAAGGATCGAACCACAACCTTATCATTTTGGGATGAAGTTCTTAACCAACTGAACTAACCAGCCAGGGCCTCATCTGACTTCTTGAGACCTTGAGATCTAACCAGGCTTTGGAACTTCATGGGGTCAAAGAGTCCTCACCCCCCACCCCCAGTCTTTCTAGTCTTTCCCAACTCAGTCAGCTATGCAGCCTTGTCCTCACCAGCTCCTTCTCCCCCCTCACAGAAGAAACCCTCACATTGTCCTGATGATTCTACCTTCTAATTTCAAAACACCCCTGTGCCTACCCACTGCCTCCCACCTGTGCCCTGCCCAGGCCTCCATCTCCTGCGGGCCTGTGGCAGCCTCCCTGGCAGTGCCCCCCCTAGTCCAGCCTATGTGCAGCACGCGTAGCCAACAATGCAGTGGAGTGGTCATGGACGTGGGTCAGAGCTGACTCCCTAGAGTCCTGGGTCTTGCTCCTCAGACACTCCCTGTGAGGAGCCTCCCTCTCCACACCTGGCCACCACATTGAGCAACTCGAGGCATGTGGCACCTGCATGGTGTCATCTGGTGTACCATCCCCACCCAGCCAGGCTCAGAGGTGTCCCCACAGGGAGGTCATTCGCAGCACTGGCTTTGAGGAGGAGGTTTCTTGTGCTGGAACAGCAGCTGGAACAACTGCGTCCCACCCAGGACAGACGAGAAGTGACCGCAGGGGACACGCAGACCACAATACAGAAAAATTAAAGCACATGGCAGCAACAAAAAAGCTAATACGGGTTGAAAGGTAGTGTGGAGAAACTGTCCCAGGAGCCAGTCCTGAAGAGCAGCTATGGGAACTGCCCAGAAAAAATAGACAGTGAGCAGGTTGGTCTAGATTCAACTTCCAAATAACAGTAACTTTAAGAAGAAGGGATAAAGAAAACTCTGGCTAGTTGACTCAGTGATAGAGCATCAACATGGCATGCAGATGTCACACATTCGATTCCCAGTCAGAGCACACAGGAGAAGCAACCATTTGATTCCTCTCCCCCTCCCCTTTCTTTCTCTCTCTCTCCCCCTCTGACAACCATGGTTCAATGGGTTCAAGCACATTGGCCCCAGGTATTTAGGTTGGCTCCATGGAGCCTCTGCCTCAGGTGCTAAAAATAGCTCAGTTGCAAACATTGGCCCCAGATGGGCAGAACATCAGCTCCAGATGGGGGTTGCCAGGTGGATCCCAGTCAGGGTGCAAGTGGGAGTCTGTCTCTCTATCTCTCCTACTTTCACATAAATAAAATAAAAATAAAAAAGAAGGGATGAAGAAAACCAAGAGGAAGGAATTATCAGTGAACGTTATTCAGGCAGAAAAATTCCCAGAGTGACGGTGCCCACTGAAATTCCAGCACAAGCGATGGAAGGGACTCACTGTCAAACTGGGTTGCAGTGAAACCACAGCACCTCTGGAAGATCACATCTGCTACCTTCTTACTGGTGACAGTGGATGCTCCTGACAAAGTACCAGTGCTTTCCAGTTCCTACAGGAAAATCATTTCAACCCTGAGTATTACCTTTAGTCAACCTATCATTTTGAGTGAAGACATTTTAAGATACAGTTCTCTACTTCAAAGTGCCTTTCATCAGGATTACATGGGCTCCTCGATGTCACATAGGAGGGGAAGCTGACGAGAAAGGGACAGCATCTAGGAAAGTGGGGATTCTGAACAAGAGAGATAAAAACACAACTCCTAAGCCAATGACAAAGTCAAGACCCGGAGCCCATGGAGCTCGAGGAAGAGGCTTTCTGAGAGACAGACGAAATTAACAAAAACCTGGAGGGTTTGAGCACAGTGGGAGAGAATCATCAATCTAGTGAACAACTCACTGTCAGAGCCCACCTATTCTGGGGTCATTTCTTCAGTATTCACTCATTAACTATATCAATAAAGACACACTTTATTGATATGATACATGACGGGGCTTCGAGACAAAATAGCTGCCCTACACGTTAAACTCTCTATTGTGATATCGTAATGTGGACACAGGGCACGATACCCAGACCCACTCAACACAAAGTGTGAGCCCCAATGTAAAACTGCAACCTTGAGCTAGTAATAACATATCAACATTAATTAAAATAAATGGACTATACTAACACAAAGTCTTGATAAGAGGAAAAAATTGGGATGTGAACACTTATGTATTGGTGATCAGTTATTGCGTAAATCTAAAACTCTACTTAAAAATAAACTGTCAAAAAAATCTGCTGATGGAAAAGAAAAGAAAAAGAAAAGAGAGAGAAAAGAATACATATGTATATTAAGAGTCCATTTGCACATAATATGTCTGGAAAGTTTTGGGGGCTCCTGCTTTTCTGTCCCCCAACGGTTCTGACAAGGTTTGTATGGGACGGACATGTTGCAAGCACAGTAATTGCTTACACTCCAATTGGGGGGAAATGGTGAGAGGGGGCATGTCTCCCACCCTCTCTGATGAGTGACCATGTTGACACTACACCTGAGAACTCCCCAGTTTTAGCAGCACTAGCATGTATGCTGGTGGTGGCCACCTCCAGTCCTCATGTCTCTCTGGCTTCTTGCTGGACAGCCTCCCACCCATGGACGCTTGCTCAGTCCCCCGTCTGGGAATGGTCTCGGAGCAACCCCCTACTTAAGAGGATGTGTCTGGTAGACCAGAAGCCAGAGTCCCTGTCCATCGCTGGGGCAGTCCTGAGACGTACTTAGCAGGGTTCAGCAGAGGGTCCAAAGCTAGAATGAGCCCCAATACTTGCAGCAGTAACCTAACTATTAACCCACCATTCCTGGCTTTTCCTTCCCTCCCTTGTGTTGCTGGGGGTCCCTGCCCAAATAACTTGCACCTGTTTCCTCATCTCAGGCTCAGCTTGTGGAAAATACCAAACTAAGATTCAGTTTTCTAGCTAGGGAAGGTTCCTCATCCCTCTACTCCCTATGAATTGTTTAGTTTGGTTTTGTATTTTAAGAATTAAGAATTTAAAGAAAGAAAACAAAAGTTATCAAACTAGAATGGGCTAAATTTCAGGTGAACCTATTAGTTTTCAATCATTCAAAATATAGACTGGCAGAAATACATACCCATACTGGAAACAAAAATTCATCTCTGGAGACTGGTCCAGACCCTACTGACTAGGAAGCTAAAATTTCCATTTCTTGTCAGCAACAGTGATGGCCCTGACACAATCCAAAACAAAGACGTGACATCTGAAATCAAAGAAGTAAAGGAAGCTGCACCTGATGCAAGTGCAGACACATGAGGAAACCGGAGACAGGCTGGTGGCCACAGGAACGACACACAGCTTCGTTGTCAGGAATTAGGTTTTACGCATGAAAAATGTTATCCAATCTCACATTGAAACTGATCATTATGTAAACCTTATACTTCCTACAAATATTAAGTCAAAATAGACCACAGGCTCAAATGCAAAATATAAAACTATGAAACTTAGCCCTGGCCGGGTAGTTGGTTAGAGCATTGTCCTGATATGCCAGAGTTGCAGGTGCGATCCCTGGTCAGGGCACATATAAGAATCATCCAACAAATGCATAAATAAGTGGAACAGCAAATCAATGTTTCTCTCTCTCTCTCTCTTACTCTCTCTCTCTCTCTCTCCCTTCCTCTCACTCTAAAATCAATAAATAAAATAAATTTTAAAAAGAACTATAAAACTTAGAAAAAAAGTAAGAGAAAATCTTTAGGATTTGGGGGCTAGGCAAGTAGTTCTTAGACATGACATCAAAAGCATAATCCGGAAAGAAAAAATGTTGATAAACTGGGATTCATCAAAACTAAATATTTTTACTCAGCAAAAGACCTCATGAAGAGTATGAAAAGACAAGCTAGATGGTGGGGGAAATATTTGTAAACCATGCACCCACCTAACAGAAAACTTATATCTAGAATATATAAAGAACTCTCAAAATTTAACAATAAAGACAAAGAATTCAATAAGAAAATGGACAAATGACATGAGACATGTCACCGGAGAGGGTATGCAGATGGCAAACAAACACGTGAAAAGATGCTCATATTTATTAGCCAATAAGAAAATATGAATTAAGCCGTGACCACTATGCCTTTATTAGAATGACTGAAATAGCAAATAGCAACACCACCAAATGTTCAGGGGACTCAGGGAAACCGGACCCCTCATATGTTGCTGGTGGGAATGAGTGGAAAATAGCCACTCTAGAAAACAAACTAGCAGTTACTTATATAACTAAACATGTAGTTAATATAAAACCCAGCGAGTGTGTTTGTGAGCATTTATTACTGAAAAATGAAACCTTATGTCCACACAGAGATTTGCACACAAATACTTACAGCAACCTTATAATCTAAACCTAAAAATTACCCTAACAAGTTGGCTCAGTGGTAGAGCATCAACATAGCATGTAGAAGTCCTGAGTTTGATTTCTGGCCAGGGCACACAAAAGCAGTGACCATTTTCACCACTCCCCCTCCCTTTTTCTCTTTCTTTTTCTCCCGCAGCCATGACTTAGTTCAAGCAAAGTTGGCCATGGACACTGCAGATGGCTCCATGGACCCACCTCAGGTACTAAAAATAGCTTGGTTGCCAAGCAACAGAGCAATGGTCCCAGGTGGGAAGAGCATCATCCCATAGCAGGCTTGCCTATTGGATCCCACTTGGGGCACATGCAGGAGTTTGTCTCTCTGCCTCCCCACCTCTCACTTAAACAAACAAACAAACAAATAAAATAAACTTAAAAATGACTCAAATGCCCGTCAAGGTGACTAGATAAGTTGCGTCCCCCACCATGCCACACTGTATACCAGTCAGTAATCAAAAGGAATGGATTAGTGATCCATGCAAGCCCTGGGGTGAATCTCCAGGCAATTACGCTTAAGGGAAAGAAGCCAGTCCCAAAAGGGTACATACTATATATTTCCATATCTATAACATTCTTGACATGACAAGATTATAGAAGTAGAGACCAGATTAGTGGATGCCAGGAGTTAAAGGGGGCGGAGTGGGGAAGGGATATGAATGTGGCTATCAAAGGGCAACATGAGGGATCGGTGTGCTGATGGAAGCATCTTGTATCTTGACTGCATCAGTGCCAAAGTCCTGGCTGTGATATAGTACTTCCGCTTCGCAAGATGTTACCCCTGGAGAAAACTAGGTTAAGGTACATCGGATTGCGCTATAGTATTTCTCACAACTGCGTGTCAACCTATGGTTATCTCAAAATAAAACCATTAATTTTTTTAAAAAAATAGAACAGAAAATCAGAAAAATTAATAACTCTGAAAGGATTCTCATATTGTATTCCTACATAAAGGCAAATACATTACTGTATATGAACGCACATTAAGTAACAGGAGGAACTGGGGGAAATGACTACGGAAGCTGGGGAATTCAGAGACGAGCAGCCGCTTAATAGTCATGAACATTGTTTTTAAGTAGCATGAAGGTTTCAGTGCTCATCCTCAAAGCTTAAAGAAATCTTATTCTCAAAGCCTGAAACTATGTATTCTACCAGAGTCTAGATGGCTCTCCTAGTAAGTGTTAGCTTTTATTACATGAGGAAACCTAGCCAAAACCATCTTTAAATGATAGATAAATCATGCTCAGGTTGCCAAGAACATAACTAATTTCACAGTCTTTAAATCATTTTCCCAGCAGCTCTTGTCTTACAACATTCCATAAAATCTGACCCATTCACATGCTGGAGAGAACTCGTAAGCTTCCTCCTTCCTTTTTAAACTTGGTCTCTGAGCCTGCATCTGCCTGTCCCCTCTCCCCCTGTGGTCCTTTCAGGGGCTGTTCAGTGGGCCCATAAGGAGCTGTCCACATTCTTCTTCCTTCATCCGACCTGTTACTTGGACCTCAAAATAAACCAGGAATTTTTTTTTTCCTTATGATCTGAATATAGCTTTCTTTAAAAAGTAAAAAAAGTGGCAAATTTCATGCCATTAACCAAACATGCTGATACAACTGTAAGATATACTTTCTCACTTCCACGGGTTTCATTGTGAACAATATCATAAATTCTGCACATTTGGTGGGGTGATCATGTTCACATACACATATAGATCAGTTGCTGTGTGACAAATGACCCTACAACTTAGTGGTTGAAGGCAACCGTCAACGTTTATCATCTCATGGTTTTGTGAATCTGGAATTAGGGAGACCTGGCTCAGGGCCTGTCATATGGAACAAAGATCATGTCTCAGTCTAAAAGCAGTCAGGCAGAAGGAACTTCCTCTTACTCAAGAGAGATCAGCTTTCTTGTTCAATCCAGGTCATCAACTGATTGGACAAGGCCTACCCTACCCTGCGGAGGGCATCTGCTTCACTCAGGCTACAGATATAAATGTTAAACTAATCCAAAAAAAGACAGAATCACATGTGAACAAATACTTGGGCACCCCATGGCCTGGTCAAGCTAACATAAGTAAACTCAGCCATCGTATTCACTGTCTCACCATTCATTTATCAATATTAATTATAACCCTCCTCTCTGACCCAGGTGTTCCACCTGACTGCCCCCTGCCCATCTGCTGTGTAAAGTATGAGTTCTCAGATGCATCAACACCCTAATCACAGTCACCTGCAATGTTTCTCCTTCCTCTTTCCCCACACCTCGGGTCTCCTTCCTACCATACACACCCACACACAAACACCCAGCCCTAAGGCCTAGGTTTGGGTGAGGTAGCTAATGTGACTATTTGAAATTGTAGATGATTATTATGCTTTCTCTTCCTGAATGAATGTCCAGTCTCAAGAGTCCTTGGTTAACACTCATGTCCTCACTTTCCAGTTACTTATTATATCCTCTCAGGTAGCAAGTGCACAGCACAGACATATTGTTCAGAGTATGTCCAGGCCTCATCACCTTCTCACCCTAATTAAAGTAATGTCTTCATGTTATCCTCAGATAATGTGCAGAGTTGAATTTCTGGGGCCTTATGTGTCCAAATGACCACACACACACACACATTTAGATATTATATATATATATATATATATATATATATATATATATATATATATATATATATATATATATATTTGGAACATGAATTTCAGTTTTTCTCAGTATACTTATTGGTTAATTTTCCTCAGTTGTTATCTCCTATCTTCCAATGTTGTTAATGAGACATGTAAAGTTAATTTTATTTTTTTAATGTTTAAAAAAATTCTGAATGCATATAGGTGTTACTTTGCCAAGAAATTCACTGGACTATGTTTAAACAGGTGCGTAGGGACAGAGTCTCACAGGCGCTGTGACCCTGTCAGGACTCATAGGTGCACAGGCAAGTGTGGACATCATGATGGGCCAGCAGAGGGGCACGCAAACCAGTGACAGGAAGTGGATATTAAGTGTCACTGAAATGCTAGTGATAAAATACAATGTTCTGTTCATATTCAGTCACAGGTGTACCACAAACTGATCTAGAGGTTCACCTCTAACAGTTTTTAAGCTACCTGGAGGCTGGCTGGACTGGTCAGTGGGCATGTGTAAGCTGACTTCATTCCAGGTACTATGTTACAGAAGCTAGTGGTATTTTTCCAAAGGCAGCTTTCTCCCAGGGATCTCACATGTTGCGGTGATTAAAACGTCCTCCTTAGGCCCTGGCTTGTTGGTTCAGTGGTGGAGCATTGGCCAAATGTGTGGATGTCCTGGGTTCAATTCCCAGTCAAGGCACACAGGAAAAGAAACCATCTGTTTTTCCACCCCTCCCCTCTCTCACTTCTCCCCCCACCCCCACGGAAGCCATGGCTCAATTGGACTGAGTTGGCCCCAGGTACTGAGGATGGCTCCATGGCCACCACCTCAGGCACTAAGAAGAGTTCAGTTGCTGAGCAATGGAGCAATGCTCCAGATGGGCATAGCATCACCCCCTAGTAAACTTACTGGGTGGATCCCAGTAGGGGTGCATGTGGGAGTCTGCCTCTCTGCCTCCTCTCCTCTCACTGAATTTAAAAAAAAAAGTCCTTGGTATGCCCTGGTGTGGTATTTGCATACACCTCTTCTAAAACACACTCTTGAATGTGGCAGACAGAAACAGCAGGGAGAATGGCAAAGCTCTGGGACCCACACATGTTCCTGAGATGGGAAATCCTGATGTTCTTGCCCCACACTGGGAAGCCAAGTCTGATGGAAGTTTTATTTCCTCTGTCCTCCCTTCTCCCCCTTTGACTCCCCTACACCCACTCCGGGTGGAGGAGGTTATGGGCAAACAGTGGTTAAACCCTAGAAGAAAAGGTCATAGACCTAGAGGGCAATTATGCTAAGTGAAATAAGTCAGACGGGGACAGACAAATACCATAAGATTTCACTCATATGTAGAATCTAGAGAACAAAATAAATGCACAAACAAAATAGAAACAAAGTCATAGATACAGAGAACATTTTTTGATGGTTGCCAGATGAGAGGAAGGTTTGGGGGGCTGGATGAAAAAGGAGAAGAGATTAAGATGTGCGCTGTGGCAGTTACAGAATAGTCCCAGGGATGTAAAATACAGCCCAGGGAATATAGTCAATAATATTGTAATAACTGTGTGTGGTGCCAGATGGGTACTATCGGAGACAGCACTTCAGAAGTTAATGTCTAACTACAATGGTATACACCTGAAACTAATTTAAAATAATATTAAATGTCAACTATAATTGAAAAAAGTTGGGGGGGAGGAAGGAAGGAAGGAAGGAAGGGAAGGAGGAAGGGAGGAAGGAAGAAATAAAGGGAGGCAGAAAGAGAGAGAGAAAGAAAGAGAGAGAGGGAAAGAAGGAAGGAAGGAAGGAAGGAAGGAAGGAAGGAAGGAAGGAAGGAAGGAGGGAAGGAAGGAGAGAGAGAGAGAAAGAAAGAAAGAAAGAAAGAAAGAAAGAGAAAGAAAGAAAGAAAGAAAGAAAGAAAGAAAGAAAGAAAGAAAGAAAGAAAGAAAGAAAGAAAGAAAGAAAGAAAAAGAGAGCAAGAGAGATTATCAAAAGATGCAAGCTGCTCCCAGGATGGAAGGCAGACCCAGACAACCAGCCTTAGCCTGGGGACCACAGCCACCCTGGGGGGCCTGTGTCTCAGCCAGCCTCAGTCCTCCAATCTTTCAGCTTCACCTGCATTGTTAAAACAATGAAGATTACAAACCACTCTGTTCTATGAAACGACACCAACAAGGGCAAGTAAGTAGGAAGGCCTCCCCGCAACATACACACACAGGAGTGACGCAGACTGTCCCCTTAGAGAGCAGGGATGATGGAAGACTTCTTGCAGTGCCAATGGAAAGCCATGCAGCAGAAAAGATGGAAAGGCGTTATCTAGTCGCGTAGAAAGTGGGAGAAGGGGAGGCTGTGGAAAGGTTCTCTGCTCCCTCAAAGCACCTCAGCTGCTCACTTCATAAGCAGGGAGAACAGCTCTTAGAAAAGGCAATGATCTGCCTCGAAAACATTCATTTAGAATGTCTGGCTATTACTGACACTTGTGTTAGATCTTGGCAGGAGTAGAGTAGCATGGCCTCCCCTGTGTGCCTGCTGGGAGTACGTAGAGTCCTGTGGGTCAGGAGGGAAAATAAAACAGTGGCACTGCCCAAGGTCACTGTGTGTGACCCGCACATGATGTGAAGTTGATTGTCCCAGCAACAGGAAGCCTGTGGCTGTGCTGCTGTCCATCTCCTCAGCCTGCATCAGTACCCCCTCTCATGCGTGCGTGTGCGTGCACATACACACATGCACACGTGCGTACACACACACACACACAGAGTCAGAGTTCAGCTGGGCATCCATCCAAATGATTCATATTACATCCTAGCCATATTCAGCACAAAAGTCATCTAACATCATAGTATCAGTTACATCAACGAGCAAGCACGGGGTTTGATAAGCAGCTAAAATTAGGTCATCGCATAGCAGCAGGCTTCTGATGGATGAAGTGAAATCTAGCCGCAGGTTTGCTATTTAAAGATCTGTTACAGGGTTCCTTTCCTGTAGCCACAATGAACACACAACAAAGGGTCGGGCCTCTGATGAAATGTTTAATCACTTCTATTGTCCCCGCTGACTGTGGCAAAGATTTACTAAGAGGCATTCCGTTCTCAGAATGAGCAATGTAAATAAATGTGTTTTAACCCCATGTCTAGAGCCTAATGGAGGCCCTTTCTTCCTCCTCAGGGCGAATTCCATCAAGTTATTTTAACCATGTTTAAAAGCCTTCTGTCAAACGCTGCAGCCTCCAAATCCTGACCCAGCGCAGTGTTTCAAAATTCTTCCTGTACTTAAAGCAAACATATTCTTGGGTTGCCAAATGCATTCAACTTGTCCTAGTGGCCTCATTTCTTTGCTTTGCTTTTTTCCTTCGAGTTTAGATTTGCGACACCCTTCCAAAACGGCTCGCTTTTCTCTCTCTGGTTGGCTTCTGTTTCTTGGTGCTTCAGGTTGGGGTCCTGCTTAGATTGGTTGTGCTGAGATCCCAGCACTGAGACAGTCAGGAGTTCCGGTTTCATCACCCTGGAAGGAGGGCTAGCCCGTGGGGCCATGGGTCAGTGTGTCTGTCTGGGCAGAGCCAGGCTATAGACCTAGTGCCTGCCCAACTCCCTGCTGTCCCCAGCTCCAAGGGGGCTGTGACAGTGGCCAGCCACTTTTGAGGCCACCAACAGCTCTGAGGGACTGCTGAGCCTCCCGAGGACCCAGAGGGAAGGCAGCAGGGTCACTCCCATGGCTGGGAAAGGAGAGCTGAGGCAGCACAGTTAGGACAGGGAGCACCGGCCTCACGCTCTCCCTCTCCCCTTTCTCATCTGGGCTGGAACAGCGCAGACATGACCTTCACTGAAGACTTGTTTCCTTGCTTCCACCTCCTCAGTTCCCTATAATTGGGACGACAAAAAAAATCCCTGTGTAGAGAGGAGTAACAAGGATGAGCCACGTCAACAGTCACCCCATCAAGGTCAGAAGCAGAGGACCACCCTATTCTCCACCCCCCACCGATGGTTAATAAAAACTTTCCACTCAGATCCCGTCGGGATATCTTGCTCTCCAAGGTCACCCACTGTCACTTATCGAGGATATACGATGACTTTAATAAATTTATCGTGCCTTGCTATATATATCTTTCTGTCATGTTCTTGGAGTCCTTCTTGTTCTGTGACAAGGACCTGGGCTCCACCTGCCACGGAATCTGTGCTCGCAGCCCCGTTCTGTGGTCCGGCTTTCCATGGGCGGCTTGGTGGCTCGGTCAGGGTCCACCTCATGTCACTGTCAGCAGGGCTGCTGGTGTGACATTTCCTGAGTTCGTCTTACGCGATGTTATCTTTCTTCTGGCTCACCAACACACATGTCTCGGTGGCCTTTCATCTTGTGCCTTCGGAGGTTTTTCTTTGAAAGTTTATTTCCCAGCACCCATGCATTTCCCCGTCTTTGAACGTGGCTTGGACATTTTCTTTGGCTTTTAGCACAGTTTCGTGCGTCCATTCCTTACCTGTTCTCTTTGCTTATCAGCTACTTCCCTTTTTCAGCCTTGTTCCAGTGTTTTGCTAGTTCTTTCTTGATGATTCATCGTCCTTACTTGAGGGATCATTCGTGGCAGACCAGCGGGAGGGACCAGAGGAGTGAACTAGGACCACCCGAAGCTTGAACTTCAGCCTTCCCGCCAACACCTGGGAGCTGTCTTTATGTAGAAAGAGCTGTGATGGCCAGTTCTCAGCAAAGCCACACAGGTAGCCACCCCTCAGACTGCACCTGCCTCCGCTGAGCCATCACTGGGCAGGTAAGGTTCACCTCCCTTCTGTCAGTCATCCCAGAGTCCAGACAACCTAGGAAGCCTGGAATTCACCAGTCGGCTCAAATTGACCAACATGGAAATGGAAATTCCAGTTCCAAAGGGGGCAACATGGGAGTAGCCTGCAAACCCAAACACGGTGCTACTTTTCACATGTGCCACAGACAGGGTCCATGCTCTCGTGTTGTTCCTTCTCCTGTAGCCTAAATGGTCGGACTGCGTGTTCTCCTGGGGAAAATCATTTAATTGTCTCAGTGCTGTCAATTATCTACTTAAAGGTCACTGTTTATTGACTATAATATAGCAGCTTAACTAATTAAAAAGGTTAAACGCAGGTGGAAACAGAGCCTGAATTTATGCAAATTATACGGAGCAGTGACTTCCACAAAGGGATGGAAGATAGGAGACTTTCAGCCTACTAAAGGCTGAGACCCCTGAAGGCTGCCTCCAAGCTGCTACTCCCCTGGCTGAGCCAAGCTAACACCCAGGATCCAGGGTGCTATTCTGGCCCTGGCTGCATGTGGGCACCACCAAGGAATTGGAAACCCCAAACAGATCACAGCAGGACCTTTAAGGGGCGGGACCCAGGCATTCCAGCAAGTGGCTTGGGCTGAGAACCCCTGGTCTAAACTAGTGTGTGTGATTTTCAGCTGGTGATCAGAGCCTGAGTTCTTCCTGAAGTGAATTTAGAAGCAAATTCAAGTCAAGCCAAACAGACGTGTCCCCTTCTAATCACAGGTGCCAACAAATAGTAACAAATAAGAGGAAAAAGGAATCTTACTTGGGAAGAGTCCTCAAAAAGCTTGCCTTTTCTCTGTAGTCTAAGTGGTCCTCATTCTGCAGTACTTTTGGACTTACTCTAGGGTATTAAGAAATATGCATGCCACCCTGGTCCGGTGGTTCAGTGGACAGAGTATCATCCCGATGCCCCAAGGTGATGAGTTCAAACCCGAGTCAGGACACATATGAGAAGCAAGCAATGAGTGCATAACTAAATGGAACAAATTAGTAAAACAATGAGTTGATGCCGGTCTCTCTCTCTCTCCCTTCCCCACCCTCTCTCTCTCAAATCATTTGAAAATTTTAAAACAAAAAAGAAATGTGCATGCCATGGCCCCTCCCTCAGGGATCAATACTTAAAGTATTTGGGTGTGTCCCAGACTTTTCCAAGTGACTCTTAGGACCCCACACCTTCGTGTTGACCCACATGTGCAGGGGAACTTCTCGGTTCCAAGTTGATTCGAACAGTCTTGTTGCATCCTTGGACTATTGAGGATAATCAGTACAAACTGTGTACAGTGACTATTTTTGAATGTATATTCATTCATTCAAATAGTCACTAAGGTCTTCCTGTGTGCCTAGTACCATGCTAGGGGAAGGGCTGTGGGCAACAAAGACATGGACCCTGCTACCTTCTTACTTTTATATCATATCATATCATATCATATTATATTATATATTACTACGGTATAGTCCTCACTATATTCTTATAAACAAAATAATTGAAAATAGCCAGACAAGTTAATAAGAGAAGCAAACAGGATGCTGAGATACAAAATGACTCAGGGTGGTGTCCTACTTCACAAAAGGATTCAGAGTGGTGACCCTTGAACTAACCTAAATGATAGAAGGCAGCAAGCCACGGGAGAGAGGATGACTTCTCTGTGCAGAGGAGCACACACACAGGCTGTCACGTTGTGTTGGATCTTAAGAAGACTATGGCTTCTATCCAGGCTGCACCTCACTCTCTCTTGGTCTGCTCGCTCTGAAGGAAGCTTGGCCTGGCCTGTGTGGCAAGCTGCCCTATACAGAGACCCATGTGGCGAGGACTGATGTCCCCAGGCAAAGTCAGTGAGGACCTACCAGAAGCCATAAGCTGAGCTCTGCAGCAGAGCCTCCCCAAGGCAAGCTGACTTGATAACTGTGGTCTCATAGGTGACCTGATTAAGGGGGTCCAGGAGAGCCACACCCATATCCCTGACCCACAGGCACTATGAGATAATCAATGTTTACTGTTTTTTTTCCAAATGAGAGGAGGGGAAGTAGAGAGACAGACTCCTGCATACAATCCTACCAGGATCCACCTGGCAATTTCCATCTGGAGTCTGCTCAATCCACCTGGGGCCATGCTTGCAACCCAGCTATTATTAGCACCTGACTCAGAGGCTCCATGAAGCCATCCTTAGCACCTGGGGCTGATGCCCTCAAACCAATCGAGTCCTGGCTGTGATAGGAGACAAAAGACAGAGAGAGGGAGGGGAGAGGGGTGGAAAAGCAGATGGTCACTTCTCCTGTGTGCCATGAATGGTAATTGAACCCAGAATATCCACATGCCAGGCCAATGCTCTACCACTGAGCCAATGAGCCAGGGCCAATGTTTACTGTTTACACTGCTAAGTTTTGCAGTGATTTATTATGCAGCAATAGATTTCTGGTACAGTGGTCCTCTATGAGTGTTATTTATTTCTCCTCTCTTTTTCCTGCATACCTACTCCTATATTTCTTTTACATGCTCTCACCACTCTCCTGGTCCTTTCTTGTCTTCCGGCATTCCAAGATGCTTCAGACTCATCATATACCTTCCCTGCTCTGGCACTGGACCCAACCATTTCCATAAGGAATCCTACTTTCTCCTATTGGAGAATGGTTTTTAGAAACCCCAATCTGGATGTTGGGTGTGCTCACTGCTACTGGGTGACACTGCTTCTAGGCCCCATCAATAGGCATAGCCAGAAGATAAACACATGTACGCCCATATCAAAGCCCATCTTGATTCATTGATCTGTACAAGTATTGGAAGCCAGGAGTTGGGCTGATGCTTCCAAATCCAATACCCTGAGAGGCTTCCTGGCCCTATGGAATTGGTAACTCCTCCATGAGCACTGTCCGCATTGTTCAGAGCTGCCTCAGTGCTCTGTGGTGCAGCAACACATGGTGCCAGCTCAATGGCTGAGGTCACCTGCTCCTGTCTTCTCCTACCTGGGTCTGCACCTTCTCCCTCCCCTCCCTTGTGGCTGTCCTAATCAACTCAGACTCTTGAAAGGTCAGTTTGAGAGTAAAGAGGTCCTAGGCTGCCTCAGCCTTTTGGCTCTTTCTTATTTTTTTAAATTGAAATAAACTATATACAACATAAAATCCACCATTGTAACTATTTTAAATTGTACAATTCGGTGGCTTTTAATATAGTTACCATGTTGGGCAGCAACTAACACTATCTACTTTCAGAATATTTTCATCACCCCAAAAGGAAAACCTGGATCCAATAAGTAGCCCCCACTGATTTACCAGAAGGGCTGCTGCACCTTCTGGGGTGGTCTGAGGGGGGCTTGTATACTTGCTTGGGGTGATCTCAGGTGGGCCCATGACTTATGCAGTGTGATTATAGCTGCTGTTCTCAACTAGCTGGACACCCTTCTCAGTGGATAGTTGTTAGACTGTTTGGCATTCTCCTGTGTCTGGTTCTAAGATTCTTCCCTACTCTACCTTCCTTTTTTCTGACCACACAGGTAACAGTGCCATGGACACGGGGTGGGGGTTGGGGGTATGTTTTCAGCATTTGTGGTGACAGTTTATCGCTTGGTTTTGTTCCCAGTCCAAAGTCCATGTGCTTGATGTTTCAAAAGGCCAAAACTCAAACCATCAGAGTTTGGAGTAAGGAAAGGTTTATTAATTGAGAAGGTGCCAACCAAGAAGATGGGAGCCCTTGTGGTGCCTCAGATCCATCTTAAGAAAGTACTGAGTTCAGTCTTCTTTTATGTCAGGGGAAGGAAAAGTGGAAGGGGCAAAGAGTGGTTGATGACCACAGACATCTGGGTGCCGGCAGGGGTCTGAGGAAGACTGTGCTCAGTCTCTTGCTCCTAGTTGGTCTAAGTCTGGTCATGAGGCTCCTGAAAATATTTGATAAAACAATACATACTTCCCTTATCTCCTCAGGAGAAGCACTTTCGGTAAATGACTGTTTTTATAAAAACGCAAGCCCCACAGAGAATTCTTCCAATGATCACACATCTCTATGCAAGACTAAGCAGGAGCTACTAGCCTGAAGGCCATGGGACAAGGCAGCTGCAACAAGACGGGGCCAGAGAGACGGAGCGTTGCACTCTGTTACAGTTTGGTTGTCCATGCGGTCCATGAATTTCAGTTTTGCTCTCCAGTTGCTCTGTTTTTAAGTGTGTGTTTTGGGGCATGGGGTGGACTTTGGGGAGAGTCTGGTGGCCAGTGGCGAGCACAGGCATCTTTAAGAACTCTCTGACGCATCACCTCCACGAGGTTCCCGGGGCCCTGGCGCCATGGAGGTGTGATCATCCGGCTCCTCCCCAGGAAATGATTTAAGTCATTAAGAAAAGGTCAAGTTGTTTTCAGGAAACTTTTTAAGAAGGGAAGGAAAAGAATAATATGTTTAATAACCATTTGTTCCCAAAATGCTCAATTCTTAAATGCAGTTTAGTACTACTCGAAAATTTAGTATATGTATAACTATTTCATCTCCAATTACCTAAATAAATGTAACTGTATAAATATTGTGGGGAGAGGAATATTTCCTCTTTCTCTTCTTAGTTTTTATGGCTGGTGGAATAAATAAAATGGCAGAAGATAGATTAACTGGAAAAAATAATCAAATTTAACCTTGTATGTGTGGGCAGGGTGCCTTAAGAATGGGACCAAGAACAAATTAGACAGTTGAAGCTTACATGCCATTGTGAGTTAAGCAGAAAGGGGTAGTGACTTGGGACTCCACAGGGGAAGAAGGCCATTCACAGTCAGATGGAAAAGCTCACATTTGGTAAATGAACATTTGTTGGGCATCTCTAACAACGGGACACAGGGAGGACTTCGATCAAAGAGACTTATGAGCTCCCTCCCTGTCTATCACACTTAGTGTATAGCTCTGCTTATGATAATAGCACCCCTTCCTGGAGCAGGTAATCTATCTTAAATTCTTTCAGGCAGTTGGAGAAAAGGTCAACATTTCTTCCTGAGTGTTTCTTAAAAATAACCAGCTGAGCCTGACCAGGTGGTAGCGCAGTGGATAGAGCGTTGGACTGGGATGCGGAAGACCCAGGTTCGAGACCCCAAGCTCACCAGCTTGAGTGAGGGCCCATCTGGCTTGAGCAAAAAGCTCACCAGCTTGGACCCAAGGTCGCTGGCTCCAGCAAGGGGTTGCTCAGTCTGCTGAAGGCCCGCGGTCAAGGCACATGTGAGAAAGCAATCAATGAACAACTAAGGTGTCGCAACGGCAACAAAAAACTAATGATTGATGCTTCTCACCTCTCTCTGTTTCTGTCTGTCTGTCCCTATCTATCCCTCTCTCTGACTCTCTCTCTGTCCATGTAAAAAAATAAATTAAAAAAAAATAACCAGCTTATAATCATCAATATCCCAAAGAGAAAAATTGGGCGGGGATGGCAAACTCAGCTCCCCTTCAATATATATGTGTCTATAGCTTTTGAGAACTCAAATGCAGGGTGTCAGGGTTGCTTTTTTAAGAATGTTGTTTAGCCTGGCCAAGTGGTGGTGCAGTGGATAAAGTGTCAGCCTGGGATGCTGAGGACCCAGGTACAAAACCCCTAGGTCATAGGTTTGAGTTCAGGCTCACCAGCTTGAGTGCAAGGTTGCTGGCTTGAGCAATGAGTCATTAGTTCAACTGGAGCCCTCTGGTCAAGGCACGTAGGAGAAAGCACTCAATGAACAACTAAGGAGCCACAACTATGGGTTGATTCTTCTCATCTCTCTTCCTTACTGTCAGTCTGTCCCTCTCTCTCACAAGTGCTTAAAAAAAATAAGAATGTTGTTTATCAAATATTAAATTATTTTGGGAGTTCTTTTTTGCCTAGACAGTCAGACCTGGCCAGACTTCAGATTCCCATGCTAGTAGGCAGATCAGCTCCCAAGTCTGTAAAGGGGTGTCAGTAGCACATCTGTGGCCCCAACTCTTGGGCTGACACAGAAGAGCAGAGACCAGGACCCTGGGCAGGGCCATAGGTCAGAGACAAGCCCTTCCTCTCTTCTGCTGACGGGACCATGATATATCTTCCCTAGAAAGTGCAACAATCAATACTCACCTTTTGTCTAGTGTTTTGTTTCAATTTGTTAAGATTTCCTTGTTTCTCTTTCCTGATGAAGCCACATGTCACCCACCCTGGGGCAGTCCTCCTAACCCTTTCTGGTAATGAGCTTGGATAGCTCAGGGAAATGATGGTGCTGCAATCCCGCAAGAGTGTCCTGAGCACAAACGGAAGGGTTCTGAGCATTGAGTTGTCAAACCACATGTCACCTTCAAATTCTCAAGTGACCTACATCCTTCCATCATTTTCTGAAACATCATTTAGCAAAGAGCTCTGGCACCCCAGAAGGATTGAGCAGCTGATACAAATCTTTGCAAATGTGACAGTTCTGAAGTCACAGCAGGACTTGGTCAAGCACAAACTCTAGACAAGAACCACTGCAGCTCAGCAAAGCTCCACTTAGACAACCAGGAGCAAGAGCACACAGAGAATGAGGCAAACCCCTCTCAGAAACAAGTTTATTTTTACATTATATGAGTATTTTTTTATGTTTTTCTCTTTTATACTTACTATATATGAATTGGAAGTATTGGCTGGTTGGTTCAGCAGGAGAACATCAGTCCCGCAAGTGAAAGTCCCTGGTTCAATTTCCTGTCAGGGCACTCAGAAGTGCCCACCTGCTTCTCCCCCCTCCCTCCCCTTCTCTTTCTCTCTCTTTCTCTCCCTTCTCCCAGAGCCATGGCTCAAAAGGTTTGAGCAAGTTGGCCCCAGGCACTGAGGATGGCTCCATGGCTTCGCCTCAAGTGCTAAAATAGCTCTGTTGCCAAGCAACAGAGCAGTGGTCCCAAATGGGCAGAACATCGTCCTGTAGGGGGTTTGACAGGTGGATCCCCATTGGGGCACGTGTGGGAGTTTGTCTGCCTGCCTCCCTGCCTCTCACTTAATAAAAAAAATAATTGGAAGTATTTGTGGTAAAAGAATATAAAAAGAGACCTGTGTCAAAAATTGGATCAGAGAAGCAAATAAATAAGTCATTCTCCACCAGGTAAGAAAGAGCAGAGTTAGACTGTGAGCCTGCAATTATGTCATCTTATGATTTCACAAACCTTTACCACCTGGACACATTTTGCTTGTTCTCAGGAAATCAGAAATCTAACCAGAATATATTTAGGGGTGGAATACACTGCTGTCTACATCAAGATGGATGGATGTGGGCGGATGGATAGATGTATCAGTAGATTGACATGTGAGAAAGGGAACATAAAAAAATGTTAATTGCGCCTGACCTGTGGTGGTGCACTGGATAAAGCATCGACCTGGGAACACTGAGGTCGCCAGTTCAAAACCCTGCACTGGTCTGGTCAAGGCACATATGGGAGTTGATGCTTCCAGCTCCTCCTCTCTCTCTCTCTCTCTCTCTCACACACACACACTCTGTGTCTCCTCTCTAAAATGAATAAAAGAAAAAAAAAGTAAAAAAAAAATGTTAATTGCATAATGGGTGCTCAGAATATTGTTGGCCCCTATACAATAATTTAAACTATTCTTCATGTTCGAAATTTTCTATAATAAAATGTCAGAGAGAAACCCTATGGCCAGGTACCCTTATCGCTTGGTTCTTGACAGATCCAAAAAGCTTATTAAAAAAGTAAGACTCACCTGACCAGGCAGTGGTGCAGTGGATAAAGTGTCTACCTGGGACACTGAGGACCCAGGTTTGAAACCCCAAGGTCACTGGCGTGAGCATAGGCTCATCAGCTTGGCTGTGGGGTCACCAGCTTGAGCGTGGGATTGTAAACATGAACCCACGGTCACTGGTTTAAGCCTAAAGGTCATTGTCTTGAAGCCCAAGGTCACTGGTTCAGCTGGAGCCCCCTGGTCAAGGCACATATGAGAAGCAATCAATGAACAACGAAGGTGCCACAACAATGGGTTGATGCTTCTCATCTCTCTGCCTTCCTGTCTGTCTGTCTGTCTCTCCCCCTAAAAAAAAAAAAAGTAAGACTTCTGAGCAGCACCTAGCCTCCATGTGATATCCTGGGAGTGTGGGCTGGCAGACTGCATTTCCAAAGCTCTCTTGGACTTCCCCTGAACCTGGGTTTTAAAAATACCATGGTGGAGATGTTGCACTGGGAAAGTTTATCACAATGTAACTAGGCACAGCTCTGCCTCTTGCCACAGGTGGCCACCAACCTGACACTCAGACCACAAGGCAGGTGTCTACCCCACTGCCTCAGAGCAGTGGAAACATTTGCTGTGGACATTTGGCAGTGGAGTCCTGAAAGCAGACCCCAGGCAGCCCAGTAGCCATGTTGGGTCAGTCACCTCAGCCTCTCAGGCCTCAGTTTCCTCATCCTATAGGATTAACAGGAAGAAGCAATTGAAGAACACAGGCTTTTACTTCCATATATATTAATCCGTTTATTCATACAATTATGGCCCTGACCAGTTGGCTAAGTGGTAGAGCATCAGCCCAGGGTATGGAAGTCCTGGGTTCAATTCCTGGTTAGGGCACACAGGAGAAGCAACCATCTGCTTCTTCACCCCTCCTCCTCCCCCTTCTCTCTCCCTCTGTCTCTCTCTTCTCCTACAGTCATGGCTCGATTGGTTTGAATGCATCAGCCTGGGCGCTGAGGCTGGCTGTGTGGAGCCTTTGCCTCAGGCGCTAAAAAGAGCTCGGTTGTGAGCATGGCCCCATA
The DNA here is from genome assembly GCA_037038555.1 of Rhynchonycteris naso. Lineage (NCBI taxonomy): Eukaryota > Metazoa > Chordata > Mammalia > Chiroptera > Emballonuridae > Rhynchonycteris > Rhynchonycteris naso. Next base: position 94,857,465 of record CM072996.1, on the reverse strand, counting down.
TGGGCACAACATCAGCCCCAGATGGGGTTCCTGGGTGGATCCTGGTTAGAGTGCATGCAGGAATCTGTCTGTGTCCTCTCCTCTCACTTGGAAAGGAAAAAAAAATCATTTTATATATATATATATATTTATATATATATATATATTTATATATATATATATATTCGTTGAGGGCCTTGAGGGTCCCGCCCCTGCCACAGTGAGGGCAGCTTAGGGAGGAGTGAGCATGCACTCACACCTATGTTCCCATGGGAGGGCCTCCTGAAGATGGGGCAGTAGGAAGGGGTATCTCCTACTCCAACACACAGCAGCTGAAAACCGAGATGGTCCACTTACAGCACCAATGATTATTTATCTTTCTCACTCACGGTACTGGCAGTGGACAAGACTCAGGTGGGTGGGTCGGATGAGATTGCACCTACTTGGTGGCCAAGACTGGACTTATATGGGAGGCTCCTTCATGCAGCCACCCATCTGTGGCTGAAGCAGGCTATCAGCTGGTCTTCCCCGGAGCTACCACCTGGAGCACCGTGTGTGGCCTAGCACTGTAGCCCAGCACCCCTAGAGCATGGCTGCCGGACTGCAGGGGATGAGAAGTGGCGGCCACTATTCTGTCCTCCTCACCTGGGCGGCAGCAGAGATCATCTCCTGTGTCTCTGTTTGTTTGCCATCACTCAGGGAAACCCAGATTTGAGGGGAGCAGAGAGACCCAACATCTGAGAGAATGACTGTCAATATCACATTATAAATGGAGCATTAGGACAGGTATGATGTGACAGTCACTATACAACCTCCCCAGGGATAGGAACAGAGAAGTTGTCCCCTGAGGATAACTCACTCAGCATTGGAAGGATGAGGCGGTGTCTCCATGGAGCAGGAACCACAGGATCCTGTCCAGGCAAGTGGACAGCAGGGAAGCTGACTGGTCACCACACCGAGGGAGCCAAGAGGGCTGGGGACAGACAAAGGAGACACACGTCGCCCATAAACACTTTGCAAACCTAAGCTGTGCATGATCCCCACACTGAGCACTTGTCTGCTCATGTTTCTGTCTCCCTGGGGACATGGCTAACTAGCAGTGATGCCCATCTCTGAGAAAGGGCACTAACGCCCAGCCCCGGACTGCCCACTTGCAGGCACCAGCCACATGTAGCTCTACCTTGAAGAGTGGTGCACAGAGCTGGGGTGAGCTCTGAAGGGGAAATGCAGCCCCGACTTCTCAGACTTAGTAGAAGAATGTAAATGTAACATATCCCAAGAATGATCTTTTATATAGAGGACATGATAAAATTATAATGGTTTGCATATGTTGACTTAAATGTATTATTAAAATTAATTTTGCTTGCTTTTTCTTTTTTAGGGGAGAGGAGATAATGAGGTAGACTCCCCACATGCACCTCAACCGGCATCTACCCGGCAAACCCCATCTTGGGCCAGTGCTCAAATACCAAGCTATTTTTCAAACCTGAGGCTGATGTACTCCAACAAGGCTATCCTCAGTGCCCAGGGCTGATGCCCGATCCAGTTAAGCCACTGGCTGCAAGAGGGGAAGAGGGAGTAGGTAAGGGAGGGGGAGAGAAGCAGATAGTCGTTTCTCCTGTGTACCCTGGCCGGGAATTGAACCCAGGACTTCCATACATCGGGCCAACACTCTATCCACTGAGCCATGGGCCGGAGCCACTTCTTTTTGCTTAATGCTTGCTAATACACTATAAAGTATATACATTGCTCACATTGTATATACATTGGGCAGCGCAGCTCTGGTTATCAGGACACTGAGCTCTCTTCTCCCTGCAAGTTGGACATACAAGTTCTGGTGCCTGGCACCCCCTCCCACTCCCAGTCACTGCAAACCCTGCTGCCTCCCAGAAGTCCTGCCAGTCTGTTCCCCAGAGCCATGCTCAAGTTCTGCTGAGCTTCATCTTCTGATCAACTTGCTCCTATTTGGGGCCTGATGTGGCTGCCTAGATGTGACCCCTGCCTCTAGCTTATAATAAGAATAGTTTAATTGGTTAAAAGAAAGTTAAGAGCTCTGGCGCTGACTGGCCTCTCTCTCAAAGGCACCCAGATTCTGTGGCAATGACTCCCACAGCAATGACAAGTACACAGATTCAACAGAGCCTCCCACTCTCAGAAACCTGGCGATGCGGACCCTGAGCCACGGGAATGAGGCCTCAGATGGGGCATTTCCCACACCAAAGCCTCAGAAAATGAGAGGAAATGGTTTCCACGCACAGTGTCACCACGGCCCCTGCATAGAGCAAGCACAACCTGCACGATCACCAGGAGGAATACTGATCATCTTCTCATCCCTACAACCTACAAGTCCAGCACCACAGGTGCAGGCCCCCCCAGGACTGCTTTCCAAAACACAGCGGACCTTGAACACAGGTTTCACAGTGTGGGTTCACCTATATATGTGGATTTTTTCCAGTAAATACATACAGTACTAATAATGTATTTTCTCATTCTTATGATTTTCCTAATAACATTTCCTTTTCTCTAGCTTACTTTATTTCTTTTTTATTTGTTTTAATTCTTTTTAGCAAGACAGATAGACAGAAAGGGAGAGAGATGAGAAGCATCAACTTGTTTCAGCACTTTAGTTGTTCATTGACTGCTGTCTCATAGGTGCCTTGACTAGGGGTGGGAGGAAGGGGCTCCAGCTGAGCAGTTTGCTCAAGTCAGTGACCTTGGGCTCAAGCCAGCAACCATGAGGTCATGTCTATGATTCCTTGCTCAAACCGGTGACCACACGCTCAAGCTGATGAGCCTGCAATCAAGTCAGCAACCTCAGGGTTTCAAACCTGGGTCCTGAGCACCCCAGGTTGATGCTCTATCCACTGTACCACCATCTGGTCAGGCTCCCTCGCTTAATTTATTGTTACAAATACAGTATATAACACATATAACATACAAAAGGTGTGTTGATCAACTGCTCGGGTTTTAGGTAAGGTATCCAGTCAACAGTAGGCTATTAGTAGTTAAATTTGGGGGGAAAGGGAGTCAAAAGTCATATGTGAATTTTTTATTGTGCAGAGTTCAGCACCTCCGATCCCTAAGTTGTTCAAGGGTCAACTGTGTATACGTAGTTTCTAACTGCATTTCTTTTCTTGGGCGGTGTTTATCTGGGGATGCACCGGCAGACGGGCTTAGCTTTTGGGGCTGCAGTACTACTCAGCCCCCGAATGGACACTTAGGTTGACATGTCTCCTGCTAGCTCTCACCTAGAAATGACTTACTCTCAGGAAGCTCAGAAGGACACTCACTAAGCCTCTCCCCTCCTGCTAAGGAATGCAGTAGAGGAGAAAGGCAATGGATGACCTGGGCTCACTCTAAAATTCTAGGAATTTAAACCATCTCCACCAGACACAGACAATGCTCACTGCCGAGGAACAGGGGAAGCAAGAAAAGATTTAACTACAGAAAAACGTCCACAGAGGGGCAGAGAGGTCTGCGTGACATGTACACAGATACTCAGACATAAACCGGAGCATAAATAGATACTTTGCTTAAATACGCTGGCCAGTAAATTCATGTGGAAGTAAGGACACCGCTGTGTGACACTCGGCGATCTACTTTTAGCACCCAACGGTCAGTTCAGGTGGAGCCCTGGGAGCCACAAGGGGGGACTAGAGGCTGCCGGTGACGTGTACCCAGAACCTGGCATGCTCTGCTGAGTGACTCACACTGTCTCACCCAGCCCCCACCGCTTTGAGGTGGGGGTCAGGACAACAAGACAAGTGGGAGTGGGAAGACACAAGTGGACCCACGTAATCTGCTCAAAGTCCATGGCAGGGCTGGCATCTAGCTGGGGCATCACCCAACTCTGAGCACATGCCCTGACCACTGGGCATGCCTCCTTTCAATGGAAACAAAGAAGAAAAATCATCCTTTGTCCATGTTGGGTTTTTTGTTGTTGTTGCTTTTTGCAAATAATCACTGAACACGTGTCAGAGGAGACTCCCTATGAGTCCCTGATACATTAACCATGGAGGCTGACCTGTGGTGGTGCAGTGGAGAGAGTGTCGACCTGGGATGCAGAGGTTGCTGGTTCAAAACCCTGGACTTGCTCAGTCAAGGCACAGACGAGAAGCAATCAATAAACAACTAAAGTGAAGCGACTACAAGTTGATACTTCTTACTCTCCACCCCCTGTAAAATCAAATAAAACCTTTCTTTAAAAAAATACATTAACCATGGAACCATCTGTGGCCTGCTTAGAAGACAGAGTGACCAGGGGTCCCCAAACTACGGCCCACGGCTGCATGCGGCCCCCTGAGGCCATTTATCCAGCCCCCGCTGCACTTCTGGAAGGGGCACCTCTTTCATTGGTGGTCAGTGAGAGGAGCACAGGATGCATCCACACCCATAGTTCCCATTGAAATACTGGTCAGTTTGTTAATTTAAATTCACCTGTTTTTTATTTTAAATATTGTATTTGTTCCCATTTTGTTTTTTTACTTTAAAATAAGATATGTGCAGTGTGCATAGGGATTTGTTCGTAGTATTTTTTATAGTCCGGCCCTCCAACGGTCTGAGGGACAGTGAACTGGCCCCCTGTGTAAAAAGTTTGGGGACCCCTGGAGTGAGCGAAGGAAGGCTCCTGACACACCTTCGCACCCCCGTCCTTGCGACACTCGGAGCCCACAGCCTCTTCCCTCCCTCTAGAAGTGACAAGCCACCTGCTCCCGGGGGGATTAGTCACTGTATGGACAGCAGCAGAGCCCCTAAGTAGCAGAGGTGGGTTTACAGAATGCACAAGGCCAACTTTTCCTGCACAGAGTGACACCAAAGCCCCAACCTTGAGCAAGGAAAGTAGGCACCCTCAGGGAAGGCCTTACCATTTACAAGTGACATTTGTTGACGTTCTACTTTTTGTCAAGCTCTGCAACAACAAGAGCACTTCATTTCCTGAACTCGACCATTTTCCCCTGTATTGCGTTGAGGACCACAGGGCTCACATAATTAACAAAGTCAGATTCGAGTCCACTCTCAACGTCCACACTACACACGCGTTCCTGAGGGGTCGCACAGAGGTTTGAGGACGATGACGTCCCTGCAACCGGAATTTTGACTAGCTCTAACCCACCAGTAACGACCCACTTACTTGAATGTATATTCACTGCCCAAAATATATTTAGTGCGAATAAAAGAGCAAAATCTTCAGGCTTATGAAGAGTTATCTTAACACTACGGTTCCAATGTAACTAAAACTCATTGACATTATTTGCATAGTAAGTGCCCTGTGTTTTCTCCTGCTGCCACTGCTTTCGGAGGTGTCCTAGCAGGGACTCCGCCTGGAGAAAGAGAGAGAGTATTGACACCCCAACATCCTCGGCTCCAGAAAACTGAAGAGTCACTTCCAAGGTGGTGCAGATGCTGAAAGTCGAGAAGGTGGCGGGTCTCAGGCTGAGGTTTATCCTAGGGTGGTGCTAAAGAGATCTCCTCTCAAAACATTACCTGCGGGACGGTCCCCGATGGGGGAGGGGGTGGACAGGGGACTGCTAGTGGATACGTCTTACACAAGTGCGGTATCTGCATGCGAGAGACAAGAGCATCGCTGGCCTCACAATAAGGTGGAGCCAGTGAAGCCTTGGGGGTCGGCTCACCAGGAGGCAGACAGGCTCAGAGAACACTGGCAGGGAGAACATGGCCAGCTGCAGTCCCGCATCAGCAGGAAGGCTGCATTTCCCGAGCTCACCCAGCAGGCCAGGCCCTAGGGGGCGGGTCCTGAGGAGCTTGGTGGGTCAATTTCTAGACACCCTGCTGCGATAGGAACATTCCCAGGCTAAGCATTCGCCTTACGGCTGGACGCCTGCCCTGGAGAGACCCAGGGCATCTCTGCTCAAAACTGGCAGCCCAGCGTCAAACCTCTTGGGCCTTTGGGATCCTTAAAGACATCTGCAGAAAGCGGCTGGTGGATTCTGTGCGGAGAGAACAAAGGGGTAGGAGGACAGAGCAGGGCCAGGTCACCTTCTTCACCAGCAGGAGACACAGGATAGCAGAAGCCACGGGAGGGAAATAAAGTCTGTTGTTCCCAGAAACTTGGTTCTGCTTCTGGACTCCCCACTCTGTGCTTCACCTCGGTTAGGATTTCTTCTCAGAACACAGGAGGCGAAACACACTGAGCTCAGCCTTCCCGCTGTGAGGGGCCAGCCCTTCCCAAAGCAGGGAAGGAAAGACGCTGTTGTTTGCGGTGAGGTTTTGAGATGAAGGGAGGGATGTGTAATCTACTCAGGAAGCTTAGTCAGAGCACGATGGAGCTGGAGCCGTAGACCTGGCGCTACGCCCCTGGCACCCTGCAGTAAGAGATGGCTCAGCGTCCCCATGGGCCGGGGTGGTGGGGGCTGGGGCTGAGACCAGGAGCCATTGCCAGGATCCATGTGGGGCTAGGCTGGAGAGGTGCCACCTTCCAGAGCATGGCGGGTGCCCGCCCTTCTCCTAGACAGCCTTTTGTTGACTGCTCCCCTCCCCCTGCCACTTGCCACTGGGATATTGACCACATGTGGAAATGGAGTTTCATCGTCGTTGCCTGGCAGAAAAGGTGACGTTCTTCTGTGATGCAGCCATCTGGAATCTGTCTACAGGGCTAAGTTCACAGTTAAGCACCCCAGGCGCAAGGCAAGAGAGCAAATCTTCAACCACCATCATTCTCTGCATTCACGTCCTCCCATTTTGTGGATGGAATAAAGGGAGTTTTATTTGGCCATTGCGGAAAGATCTCTGAGGGACACAAGTGTTCTTGCTTCTCAAGGGACCTGGGGACGCTCACGAGTACCTTGGCAGCTGGATAGCAGCATCCCTGTAAAACAGGCCAGCCTGAGTGGCACGAGACAGGGGCACCCACACCGCAAAAACCCCGGGAGAAGCAAAGACCTTGTGGGGAGGGAGATCAAGACCCTCTTTACCCAAAGCCAGCAGCCTTTGCAAGGGCCGCTGCTACTAATTTAAATTCTCATTTCTTATTCTATTTTGAGATCCTCGCTGGGGTTTCAGGAATGTTGAGACGTGCCAGTTGTAAAGCTCGGAGTAGGGAACGCCTATGCTGGCTGGCAAGAGGCGTCACGCACACAGACACATCACTCACCAGGATCAGCCTTCAGGCCTTGGACCCAGGACCCAGCTCTGAAGGGCTGAGGAAGACCGGTTGGCCCACGAGGTGGCTGAATGCAGGATGCTCTGAGGTTCCCTTTAACTCTGTAAGGCGGAGGGAAGTCAGCCTTTAAATGAGGCTAAGTCCCCAGGAGTGACCTTAAATAGAACAGGCAGCCCTTCGAGTGGGAATAAAATGGATTCGGTGTTGCCATAAACTAAAAAAAAATGCAGCTTATCCAGGGAAAGTGGATTCCCTGTGGGAGAAAGAGCAAATTAGAATATAGAATATAGGTTCAAGGGCAGAACTCTCTCGACGCCCTTGGAGGACGAGAGAAGGGGAGCCAGAGGGAGTGAGGTAGGGGGACCAAGTGACCCCAGGCAGCTAGCCGTGGCAGCACAATTTCACCCTGAGATGTCACAGCATCCAGCATTTGCCTCCAGCCCACCTCCCCGGGCCTCACCCCAGCCTGGCCCATGACAGCAGCTGAGCTCAGCCAACGTCAGTAGGAGAATAGGCTGAACTTACTGTGTCTCTACATCTCAGGACTTCCCACACATTGGAAGATGTTTTGCATATTTCTCTATCACCCCCACTCCTGAAATGAGGCTCTGTCTTATAGTTCTGCATTCTTTAAACCTCTTACTTTGTGCAAAGGACAAAGTCTAGGGACCCTACCCGAAATTTCTTAGTTTGATACAGGTTTTTCTTTTTCGGGGGGGGGGGGGGCAAGGAAATCATCAAATGAAAATTGAATAGAGCAACAGGGAAAATGCCATTTCATGTTTTCCTGATTTAAAAACAAACAATAAAGGCTGACTGAGTATGTTGACAACGTTCCAGGTCAAAAACTGAAGAGAGGCGTGAATTGAAGTCACAGTGCCTTCCAGCTGTGCAGGGTGCCAGGGACCAGCCCCGCCTCCCCTGTGTCTAACGCTCTGCTTTGCTCCCCAGCTCGGGCTGGATGTAGACACCAGTGATCTCAGCTACAACTCCCTCAGGCAGAGAGAAACATGGTTTGTCTTCTAACACTTTTCATGCCAATAAGCCTCTGCGTCAGAAAGTGAATGGATCTGACTTGCTTAAAGATAAGGCTGCTAGACCGTTTGAAGTCGGAACCTGGAACTCATTACATGCAGAGAGTCACTGACTTTGTGTCTGTGCAGACCACTGATTTTTTTACATTACCAGTAACAAGTCTTTTTTTCTTTTCTTTAGGAAGTGCGAAATAACTAAAGGCTTAAAGCAGCCAGGAAATTCATAAATGCACATTCAAAGATAATCTCATTCCATTCCAAAATTGGAAGCGGAGACGGTCAAGAGAATCAAAACAAGTTGTTAAAATGAGTGTCATTGCTGGATTAAGTCTCTCTATTTTGGTTTCGAATCTATTGTATCGACTCCCAAAAATCCCTAAGAAGAGGTGACTCATTATTGCCCTCACTTGAAATGAGAGCACCAGGCCCGGGAGGCATGATGATTCCCCAGGATTCATCGCATCCCAGGGGAGAAGGAGCTGGACCCAGACCTCTCCCGATGAGAATGGAGGCTGACATTCTGGGGGTATCAGTTGGGCGGATGACTGAGTTCATGCTTCTGCTGTTGAAGATGCGCTTGGGAAATCAGCCTCCAGCATATTTAGTTTGTTGTAAAACTAAGAATATCATGTATACAGTTGGGCCCCCTACTCGGCATTGGGAACTCAATATAGCATTGTGGTCTTTCTTTGAGACAGAGTGGTAAATATGATAGCTGAATTGTTCTGGGATACGTTTCAGAAAGAAACATCCACATTCTATACAGAACAGCTTTCTAAAGGAGCAGCAAAATCGGAATGATTTTCATTTTCTAGAAGGCACAGAATTTTGGTAAGGGCATTTTAAAAATGTATTAATAGGCCTTGGCCGGTTGGCTCATCAGTAGAGCGTCGGCCCTGTGTATGGATGTCCCTGGTTCGATTCTTGGTCAGGGCACACAGGAAAAGCAACCATCTGCTTTCCCATCCCTCCCTTCTCTCTCTCTCTTCCCCTTTGCAGCCATGGCTCGATTGGTTTGAATGCATGCGCCCCAGGTACTGAGAATGGCTCTGTGGAGCCTCCACCTCAGGTGCTAAAAATAGCTTGGTTATGAGCTTGACCATAGATGGGCAGTGCATCGGCCCCAGATGGGGGTTGCTGGGTGGATCGCGGTCAGGATGCATGTGGGAGTCTGTCTCTCTATCTCTTCATCTCTCACTTGGAAAGAAGAAAATTGTATTAATAAATCCTCACACCCAAAATACACTTGTGTCCTAAGCAAATTGCAAAAGGCATTGTGCCTGGCCCAGCCCTCTGCCCCATGGGACCTAGTTAACAGCTGAGTATGGTTAGACTGAGCCTTGGCATGTGTATATGGGTTGCCTTTATGTGTAATAATATTATTCCTGCTTTCCTCATTTAGCCTTGTGTCTTGGAGTTCCCTACACGTGTATTTTTATCATTTTTCTTAAGAAGATAGCTTACAATCTAGTTTATAACTTCTCTCTTTGATGAACATTTAGAATGTTTCCAATCCAATAGCTGGAGAAAAACCAAATTCATCTGAATTTGCAGTTTCCCAAGAGGGGACATTTTTAATTTTCTTTGTTATCCACACGTATTTCATTGTCTGTGAGTCACCTGTTTACTTCGCCCATTTCTCTGTTTCACTGTTTGCATTGCTTTTACCACCTGTGAACACCCTTCATATATTCTGGGTAATATTTTCTGTCTGCTAAATAATTCCTTCTTGTCTATTAGTTGTCTTCTTCAGATGGCTCAGAATAGCTATTCTTCTGCACGTTCTTTCGCATGTGAACTTGAGATTCAACTTGCCATTTCGAATTTAAAATTTTTATTTTGTTTTTGATGGTGATTAGAATAAATTTATATTATTTAGGGAAAATTGAAATCTTTATAATAAGATGTTCTTGCAGAAGAATAAGGCTCTTCATTTATTCAAAAATTTTTATGTTTTTTGTGATTCAGCTGTAGATTTCTGATAGCTCTATTAGATTAAAGAAATGTTTTTTGTTAAGTTAATGAGGATTGTTATTTAATTAAAAACAAATGTTGAATATTTTTTAAAAGTTTTCATGTCCATTGAGGGAATATATGATTTTTTCCCTTTGCCCACTACGGAGATATATTGTATCAAAGATTTTCTGATATTAAACCATCCTTACATTCCAGGTATAAAACCTGCTTATTTATGATACAGAATTAGAATTAGTGAGCTATTTTATTTAGGATGCCACAATTAAGTTCATAAGTGACAGGAGTCTGTGGTACTGTCACTATCTAGTTTGGGATAAAGATTACACAAACTTTATACAATGAATTGGGGTACGTATCATTCTCCATTTACTGGAAAAACTATATGTAAGATGGGGATTACTTACTCTAACAAGTTCAGTAAAACTCATAAGCACCCTCCGGCTATTTGTTTTGTTTTGTCTTTGTGGGGGAAAGGTATCTTGATCTGTTTGGGCTTTCATAACCAAAGACCACTAACAGGGAGACTTACACACAACAGATATGTACTGCGCATGGTTCTGGAGGCTAAAAGTGTGAGATTAGGGTGCAGTACCAGCAGGTGAGAGGTCTCATCCAGATTTCAGACTCTCACATCTTCACCTGCAGGAGTGAGTGAGAGAACTCTGTAGGGTCTCTTCTATAAGGACTCCCGGTCATGAAATCCCACCCATGATCTTGTCACCTCCCAAAGACTCCTTCTTTTAATAGCATTTATTGGATGTCAGGATTCCAACATGTGGATTTGGGGGACACAACCAGTGGGACCATGGCAGGAGGTGGTCTCTCAGGAGGTTGCTCACAGCCAGCTCAGTCCTCTGGCGACCATTGCCCCCTATACTGTCTCTAGCTTCCCTGGTGACAAGTGAATATTTACCAAACACGAGTCGTGTTTGTTCCCAAAACAGTTTCCAATGAAGATACCCAGTATAACGATTTTATTTAACTTAGGTATCATATAACCCAATGGAATAAGCATCAAAAAATGTTTTTTCATTTATATGAAGACTAAATTGAAGTTTTAGGAGGACTAGATAGAATTGAGTAAAAAAAAAAAATGACTTGGATTTAAATGTGCTAATACAACTAAAAAATGGGGTGTGGGGAGGGGCAGGAATGACAAACAGCTATGTTCTACCCACTCCAAGTATGGTCCACGACCTAGTAGCACCAGCATCACCTGGAAACCTAGACATCTCAGGCCTGCTCCAGACCTGTCGAGTCCTACTCTGCGCATGAACAGGAACCCCGGGAAATGATGCGGGGCTCCTCACTCTCTGAGGAGCTCTGATGTGAGAGGGTTCCACAATCATAGTACATTACCTGTCTTCACACTCTCCCTTTTTATTTTAAAAATCAAGACTGGAAATTACTGACAGTAAATTATAGGCATCTTTTATGTAGGAAAAATGAAGTAGACATCCACTCAGCAGCCCCACTTTCAAAGAGAAGACCTTGACCCTAAATTAAAAGACTGGCAAGTGAGCATCTGTTTTTACGTTTTTAATTAAAGTAAAATGTTTGAGCTCTGTAATGATATTTTATGATTTTCTCCTCCCCTTTAACATACTTTTTCACTTAACCCACTGACGACAGGTTTAAACAGTGTTGGGTAAGAGAGATTCTACTATAATTTAGTATTCACTGATTATCATTACTTTCATATAGAGTCCCAAAAATGTTGGCATAGAGTTGCATTCAATTATAATCTTTTTCTGCAGTTATGGATACTTTTTCATTGCTAATGTGTTTATGTGTCTTTTTTTAGCTGTTTTTCATTTGTTTGTTTTCACTTGTTCAGAGTAGCCAGAGATTTATTTAAATTGTTTTTAATTTTCAAAATACTCTTTCATTTTGGTTATTTTTGGTTTGCTTTTTCTTTCATTAATATTTAGCTTTAGTTTTATTATTTTCACACTTTCACTATTTTTTTCTGTCTCTCCTATTCCCTAACAAGAAGATTAAAAGCTACAAATTTTCATCTGACAGTTGCTTTGTCCATGCCCTTCATGACGTGGTACTCTCGGGGATATTCAGTTCTAAGTCCTTAACTTACAGATGTAGTTTTTATTTTAAAGAGTGTCTTCAGGTCCTGGCCAGTTGGGTCAGTGGATAGAGCTTCAGCAGACATCCCAGGTTCAATCCCCGGTGAGGGTATACGTGAGAGGTGACCATCTGCTTCTATTTTTTCCCCCCTTTCTCTTCTCTTTCTCTTCCCTTCTCACAGCCAGTGACTTGATTGGTTCAACAGTCAGCTGGTATATGTAGCTTCTTTAGGGAATCCATCAAAAATGGTTTATAGGTGGTGCATTTTTTGAGTTTTGGGTGCCTAACATTGTCTTAAAGTGCAGCTGTCTACAGCTAGGCAAAATACAGGCATGTACTCATCATACTACATATTAGTGTGAGTGTGTGTTCATGTCTTATGTGTTACATGCCTACGTATGCGTGCTTCTGTGTGCACAAGAATTGTGTGTACATGTATGCTTGTAAAGATATATGCTTATGTGCATGACCTGTGTATGTGAGTGTGTGTGTGTTTACATATGTTTGGGGGACCATGCATGACATAGAGAAACTCAGTCCCACAGACCAACCTAAGCCTCACAAAGATTCTCAGTTTATAAAAATCACTGAAACTCTTTGTCAAGTACAGCTGTGCTAACGCTCATTCGCGGTGTCCAAAGGGATGTTCTAGCTGTCTTTACAGGGTTTGCATTAGCACCGATATTACATTAGTTAGACTGTTTAGAGTGTGCTGATCTCTCAAGAGACCCAGAACACAATCTTAAAACCCTTAAGTCTGACACATGTACATCCCATTTAAATAAAATACTAAACATAATTTAGTTATTGACTGACAGCAGAGGGATGGGTGGCATAGATTATTATTTATTCTGAAGGAATAAATGCATTCCTAAAATATTTCTGAATTATTTTTCTAAATTATTTTATAATCTATAGAGGAAACATCTTTCATAATATTAATGTCTTTCTAAAGCCATAATCAACTTTCTTTCCATCTATTTCTTTAATTTTTCAAGTTGGCATGAGTTATAGATTCTCCCCTGAGCTCTTATCTTTCCTGAAATTATTATTAAATTAAATTGTAATCTAATATGCAGTACTTTCTCTAATTGAAGAAGCTGCCCATAGAAGTCAGACAGAAATTTGAATCAACGTTTATCATTTGTTTATTTTTATCCTCTGCAAAGCAGGCATATTTTAATTGAAGGCACAACTTAGATCATCACACAATGTAGGCAGGGATGTGTGAGATGCCACTGTCCTCTCAGAATTGTAACGAAACTGCGCTTGGTATGCAGATATATACCTTCAGGCCCATAGAAGATTCTGTCTTAGTTGGCTGGGCTGTTGTAGCAGGATGCCACAGACTGGGTGGCTTAAAGCACAACAGACACTGATTTCTCACAGTTCCTGAAGCTGGCAGTCTGAGATCGGGCAAAGAGGGGCAGCAAGTTCTCTCTCGTGATTCTTATAAGGGGATAAATACCATCATAGGGACTCCACCCTCATGACCCCATATAATCCTCCTATTCACTTCTCAATAGCATCACACTGAGGGAGGGGGGTTAAGGTTTCAACATATGGATTTGGAGAGGGTTGAGGGAGACAAAATTCAACCCGTAACAGGTTCCAAGTCTGTCAGGGTATCTTTGTTGCAAAGACAGAATATGGTCTAGCCCCTTCAAGTAGGCATGGACATATGACAGGATGATAACAAGTTGGCAGGGTTAGTGGGATAGTAAAAGCAAGCTGCCTGTCTTAGCCTACGAGAGTTCTGCTGCTCCCCCTACAGTGAGAACCAGAATACCTGCCCCATCTGGAAGCCCCAACTCAGATGCCAGCCCTCCGACACACTGGACTCGCCACTATCAGTGGCAGCAAGATGGACAGTATGCTGACCATGACCCCGGGAAACCAGCAGCGGGCAAGGCAACTTTCACCAACATTGCCACAGAGCACACACCAGCCAGAACAACAGCCCACTTCACTTCTGCCCCCACCGCTGTGCAAACCTTTGGAACTCAGGTGTGTGAGCACCTTGGCAATGCAGGTGTTAGCCTCCCAGGTCCTGTCCTCAGGGGCGGATGGAGCAGAGGTGGGTGTGGATTCATCCTATCCACTCAGCCACATTATAGAAGCCACACAGAGAGTGTACACTTCTTTGTGAATGCTAACTTGACTTCTGGGAGGTAGTGCTCAGGTGAGAGAATCTAGAATTATGGTGCTGGACGGTAGCTACTAGCCACGTGTAACTATGTGTTTCTAAATAAAGATTTGCTGGAGGTGCAATATATATACTAGACTCCAGATACATAATACCAAACAGAGAACAGGAAACATCTCATTAATGACATTTACATGGAATAAATGTTGCAGTGTGGGGTTCAAAGTGTTAAATAAAATATATTATTAAAACCTATTTCATATAGATGAATGAATGTATGAAAAAAATTATAATATAAGCATACAATGAAGTAGTATTCAACCTTAAAAGAGAAGGAAATTCTGACACAGGCTACAACATGGGTGAATCTTAAGGACACTGAGCTAATGGACACAAACCTGTCGCACATTTTTTTCTCGTATATGAGGCCCCAATGAGACAGGGTAGTCAGAAGCTAGGGAAATTCCTTGACAAGTGGAATAATGAAAACTGAGACAGAATAATTAAACAAGGCCAAACAATCTGAGCAATTTACAGCCAGCTAATGAATCACAAGGTTTTCTCTTCCTTAACCAAGGACACTTAGGAGCAAAGGGTTTACACATTCCTGACTGTCCTGGGGCAGACTGTCCTGGGGCAGACTGTCCTGGGTCCTGGCCCCTCTTTGGTGACAAACTTTGTCAATGCTTACACTTCTGTAAAGGAAAATGTTCATACTAATAAGGAGGTCAGTAAACACTGCAGTCACTAGCATAGTAGTCTGGTGAATAGAGTATGATAGCATTGAAGGAAACTTCAAGACAATTCTAGAGCAAGATCTCACCCAGTCAAACCAGGGAGGAAGACACATGCACTGCCATTGAAGACACAAGTGACAAATACCAGAACACAAGTGTGGGCAGAACTATAAAGGCCGTGGTGGAATTCAAATAATTTAACAACCAGTTCTCTGCCCTAATGACCATTTTAAGTATAAAAAAGGCCCACATTCTGGATTTGTCCAACGGCTTCCTTGTGGTGCCATTTGATTTGTTTCTCTATTCCTTGTATTTCTTAATCTGGTACACTCATGAGATTCAAATTAAACATTTCTGTCGAGACCACTTCATCAATAACATTGTGGCCTGTGTCTCACATCTAGGGGTACACAGTACTGGGGCTCCATCTCCATGACACTAACCTGATCACATGGACAGGATTGGGCCAAGACCCCCACATTGTACAGGAGCACACCTTTGCAAGTTACAATGATTCTTTGGCACTGAGTGACCCTCTGACGTATGTTACTTTCACAGGTGGTTCTAGCACCCACTGGTGACCCTGACCGGATCTGCACTGAGGAAGAGCATCCTGAGGTATGAAAGGGGGATAAGACAGGAGGAAAGGAGGTCAGTGTGGCAGCTTCGATGTCTTCCGCCTGAAGTGTGTGATATTGGTCCAAGCTCGGGCAGGGCTGGCAGGGACAGGAGAAGGTGGTGTTGAGGAACACCAAAGAGACAGAAATGACCAAATATGATGAGGGTTTCATAGGGATGCAGAAGTCTAGTGTGAGTGTGGACAATTTGATGGACAGCAGCTCCTTGCCGAGCTGGAGAACAAAAAAGTAGGAGCAGGACAGCCCTGTGGGGCACCTGAGGGGAGCATTTGAGGCTGTTGGACACGAGGGGCTAAAACTCCCGAGGGTGCTCAGGTCAACTAGAAAGGCCACAACAGCTCAAGGCAGAGCCCTGAGGGTCCAGCATTGAAGAAGTGGATAAGAAATTAAGATTTGCTCCTTTAGGTACTAGGAGAAGGACAGTCAAGAGAAAATGAGACACGAGATAAAGTGAGAGATAAGAGCATCTCAGGAGAACAAAGCATTAAGACCATGACCTTCTGAAATGTGTAATTTGATTCAGTATAATAAGTACAATGATGAAAAAAGTAGAGAAGTTTAAGACAAAAAACTTAGCATTCTACAGTCTATTTTTTTTAATCCATTCTACTTCATTCATCTTAAATGTCACTCACAACCCACAAATTAATTTCATGGCCCCTAAGTGGATCCCAATTTACATTTTGAATTATACCACTGTAAGAGTCTCCCAATCATCAAGGAAACCTGTCTCCCACCCTCAGGGAAACGCAAGCATTTTCCTCTGTGCAGGGTGATGAGCAAGAGTAGGGGAGTCCTCTGGCTGGGTCAGGTGGGCACAGGGAGAGAAGATTCAGGATTCAGAGAGTAAGAGTCTATACAAGAGCATGCTCACAGAGGAAGGATCCCAACAAATGAAAGGGTGGGTGTCCAGACTGTTCCCCAAGGTCTAGGGAACCATTTGTACTGTCCCAGCTGAAGTCACCAGGTTGCCCTATGTCTTGTTGACCAGTGTGCCCCAAGTGCATCTGTGCTGTTCATGGGACCCCCTGCCAGACACCCACAAGAGCCTGTTCTCACTCCAAAGCCTGGAGAGCAGGGCCCTCCCAGTTAAAAGAGACCGACTCCCGTGTCCCCCTGGGCCAGGTTCTGAGCAGGAGGAGCAGTGGTTGGCCCAACCTCCTTATACAAAACACCAAACACAAGAGCTGATGGATTCCCTAACCCTGGGAAAGGGGCCTTCTGGAAACCAAACATTCTGTAACTGCAACAAAGGAGGAACTGCCCCTTTGTAGGACAACGAGGTCTATCTGCCTTTTTTATTTGTTTGTTTGTTTGTTTATTTGGTTCTTTGGTTTGGTTTTAGTTCAAAACTGATTCATGAAAAAGTTTTGGGGAAATGGAAGAGCAGTGTGTAACTTACATGCTGGCTTGATCTTCAATGTGTCACACACACACACCCTTACCCTATGCAGAAATGACAGCAAGCAACTTGGGAACCACTTCCAAAACTCTTCTGCCAGGCATCATATTGCTCACCAGGCAAGATATGACTCATTAACAGTCAGAAATGATCACTATTCAGTTATACTTTCTTGCATTCTGTGAAAATAAGTGTGTTCTGACATTTTTCATGCGAATGCACTCATGGGGCACCCGGGGTATATTCCAGCAAGATACCTACAAGTTGTTTTTCCTTTCTTCCTCCCTCCCTCCCTCCCTTCCTTCCTTCCTTCCTTCCTTCTTTCTTTTCTTTCTTCCTTCCTTCTTTCTTTTCTTTCTTCCTTCCCTCCCTCCCTCCCTCCCTCTTTCCTTTCATGACTCTTCAGTGTTACCACCTTCCTTTCTTTCTCCCTTCCTTCCTTCCTTCCTTCCTTCCTTCCTTCCTTCCTTCCTTCCATCCATCTGCCTCCCTCCCTCCCTCCTTCCCACCTCTTTCCTTCCCCTCCTTTCTTTCTTTCATGTTTGGGTTCTTTCAGTAAGGAGCAATTGACCTAACAGGAACTTGGAAAGACTTCCTAGAGGAAGGGATGTTTGATTTGGTATTTAAAGAATCATCTTCAAATAGAGGAAATGTCTCAGGCTTGGAGTTAACAAGAGAAGGTAGCAGGGTTCAGGGCTTCCTTGGCAACACTGAAGAGTCATGGTCAGGAGCAGCAAGCACCTGGAGGGGGGTTTGCAGCACCATCCTTAGATGCAGCCTCAGTCTCTGGGCAGTGAGGAGCAGTCAGGGGTGCAGTCCAAGGGGGGCAACGTGATCCAGTTACAGAAAGAAGCACGCTGATGGCACTATGGTGGAAGAATAGCTGGAAGCAGAACAGGCCAGACTTGTGAAACACAGTAGGCCAGAGTTGGGGGCTCTCCCCGACCCTGGGTTTAGAGTTCTCCACGTGTCCAGAGACACTCAGTCCTATAAAAGCTACCCCATGGATGCCCTGGCTGGATAGCTAGATTGGTTGGAGCATTGTCCTGAAGCACAGAGGTTTTTGGTTCAATCCCCGGTCAGGACACATACAGGAGCAGCCTCATGTTCCTCTCTCTCTCTCTTTCTTACTTTCTCTCTCTCCCTTCCTCTCTCACAGAAATCAATGAATTTTTAAAATATAAATAATTAATAGATAAATAAATAAAAGCTACCCCACGGAGACACTTTCATCAGTTCAATAGCCCAGGCATCTGAATATCAGAGGTGACCCAGGAGAAGGCAGAACTCCAGGTGAGAGAGTCTTCTGGACCCCAACAAGACGTAATGTGGGAGTGTCCCTGGTGGCCTCTGCCTCAGAGAGTGACTGTTTCCCACACTCAAGCACCAAAGTCACCAGTGACAGGACGCCAGCAAAACACAAGTGTCCTCCTCACAAAACGCGGTGAACTGAGAGGTTCCTCCACTAGTGTCGCTGGTGTGACAGTTCACAGGAAACAATCGACCCCTCGATTTTTCACCCTAGAGACGCGTTAAGTCACATACACTGTGGGCCCGTGAAACGTGCATCTCTAAAGGTAGAGTCTGCCTTTTGGTCTAAATATGGGGATTGGTTACCCTACTATTTCTTTAAAATCAGACACGTCCTGTGGGCATGTGTCCCCAGAGGTCCCCGGGGACCCAGCCCACCCACCCTGGGCTGTACCCTTCACATCATGTTGGGGCTGAGCCCAGCACACTTAAGCAGCCATGCTGTGCCTGGCTGGAGCCTCAGGAGGTCTGGAAATATCTGTTTTTGTGTTCCCAGGAGTCCTGGGCAACTTCGTAAAAAAAGGCTCAGCCTTCTGGCCCCAGGGCCTGTTTCTGTAAGTGTTGACATTGACAGGGCCATGCTCATTGGGGGGGGGGGGGGGCGGGGTGTTGCCTGTGGCAGCTTCCACATTACACAGTGGAGCTGAGTACTTGGGCCAGCAGGGCACTTCCAAGGCAGCCACAGACCCTCCTGCCAGGCCTAGGACACGGGCAGACCTGGGGTGCCAAGGGTGGCTTGAAGTCTCTGATTTGGCGTGATGTGCTATATAGCAATAGGTAACTGAAGCCTATTCCCCCTCCCCCAGGGTGCCTGAGTCATGACTTTAACCACGGAACAGAAGGACCCCCACCAGCAAGATCAGCTGCGGACCACGCAGAGCTCGGCCCAAGGCCGCGACAGCACCCGGAACTGAGGCAGAGCCTTTCTGAAGAAGCTGCCCAACTCATCGTGAAACCAGCTACTAAACCACACACTTCTGCTTCCTTCACCTCAGACGTCACCCCTACCCTCTGCAACAGTTTGACCACATTTGAGCTTGTGGGTTTTTGCCTTGTAAATGAATCTTATGATTACAAATGCAATGAGCGCCCACACAGTCCCCATTGGATACTTCTCCCCCCTCCAACAGCATATCCACTGCGTGCTCTTTCCGATGCACTACATTCTAGAACACCCTCTTAAAGAGACAAGCCTCTCCTGCCAAGGTAATATTGAGATTTAAAGGGAAAGGCACACGGTGAACCCAGCCATGGTTTCCATGGTTTGCTCATCCTAAATCCACCGGCTAGACTCGTTCTCAGGGAAAGTGAAAGTCAGGACAGGGCTCCTTGTCATGTCTCAGCTGCATCTTGAGGGAGGGCTCAGCACCCCCCCGAACCCCTGGCCGTAGAGCTGCTACTCACAAAAGACAAGCGGCCCAGTGCAATGGGTGGTACAGAAAACCCATATAGTGGCCAGTGTCAGCGGGCGGCCCCAGCTGAGCAGGTCCCTTCCGCAGGCCTAGGGTGCCTGCGCCCCAATGCCAGAACCTGGCCATCTGTTGCATTGAGTGGAAAAAGGAAAGCAGAGGCAGCAGGGCTCCAGACTTGAAAAGAGACACTGTCCCGGATTGTCCAGGTGAAACCCGTCTCGCCACAGGCCCCCTCAGCTGCAAAGCTGGAGAGATGTGTTGGACGACGGCAGCTTCAGAGATGTGGGAGCGGGCAGGGTGGTGGCCTGGAGAGGTAAGGACAGCTGTGGAGAGGGAAACTGCAGGCCTTCAGGAGCCAGGCTGGGCTCCCACCGACAGCCGCAAGGACACAAAGACCAGAGACTCTGGGAGCACGGCCCCCAAACATGGCTTAGTCACCCTTCTGCTGGGAAGTGGCGTGTCAGCACCCCTTCCTGGGCTGAAGAGAAGCTACAGGGCTTGTCACAATGTCCTTTCTTCGAAGGAAACCCAACACATCGCTGTGACTCTGCAGGCCCCATGGTTTCTGGTTTTCACGAAGCTTTCTCTAAGGAACGAGTTACTTCCTTTACAGAGAAAGAAGTGCTACCCCCCTTCTCTCAGCGCACACCCACCCATTGAGGCATTACCTGCCTGTGTTCACCTGCTCTGCAAGGTGTTCCCTATCCTAGAAGTCTCCATCCTACATTGAGTATACAAATTTCAGTAGTGGGCCATACCATTGCTTAAGGGAATCAGTCCTTTTCTGTGGCCCAGGGGTGTTGCTGTCAAGGCAACCAAGAGGAACTTCAGAATGACTCAGGTCCTATCTGCGCTTCTCCAACCACACAAAGGGGGTCCAGCTCCCTCCGCACGGTTGCCTCTGTCTCTCTCGCCCTGGTTGCCTATAAACCCTGTCCAGTGCTGGCCCTCGAGCCCTGATCATGGTCCCTGTGCTCACAGGGCCCTCCCCCTTCCTCTGTCTGCCCCATGTAGCCAGGAGCAGATAGGAGAGGGACAGCGAGGGGCCTGGGAGGCATGTTGTGGAAGAACTTCACCATCCCAGGTGAGGTGTCCTCTGCGATGGGGGTGCTCTGTCCCCTAACTTGCATGCATAAAGAGCCACACTGGCCACCACTTCCCTGTCATATGGCATTTGCCTAGGCCTCACCCGGGCCTGAACTGATCTCCAGGCATTATTTTTAATCCTTAGGATGGCCCAGCAAGGAAAACTGAAGCAGGAACAGAAGGGAAGTGTGTATGTAGGGGGAGGGGGACACATCTAACCAGAGCAGTTAACACAGGGTTTTACTGTTTTCAAAAAAGTCTATTATTTTATTTAATAATACATGCTCAAAAAATTCAATTAGTGCAATAATTAAATAGCAAAGTACTGATGAGAAAGAATAATTACCGCCCGGAATAGTAACACCACAACACGCATCCAGTCCTTGTCTTCAGCTGAGGGCTCAGGTTTGTTCTAATACCCCAGGGAGCGCTTGGGCGGCCAAGTGGCAGGAGCTTACCAACCTCTTGAGCCTCAGGCTTTGGCGTCCACCTGGGCATCAATTCCGGCATTCCTGCTAGGAGGCACTTGGAGTTCTGGAGGCCCATTCTACCCCACGGGGGCTGTCAAACAGTGTCTCTTTGGCAGAAACCCTACAGAGCTGTGTGCCTGCCAGCTGAGGGCCAGGCACTAGGCAGCTGACCCCTGGCCCACCCTGCCCTCCCCACTGTCGGAGTCACAGCCAAGAAGAAGGGCCACCTGAGGCTGTGGTGGCCCAGGAACAAGGCTGGAGGGGTGCTCAGAAGAAGTCTAGGAGGAAGAAGTGTGAGTTCTTACGGGGTAGGGTCTTGGACCTCCCAAGGCCAGGGATGAGTGACAAAGTGTTGTCTGAATAAAAGCCAAGAGAGAACAGGTCCAGAGTCTGCCTTGACTTGGGGGCCTCACCAGACAGGCCCTGAGCCAGGCTGGTGATGTGGGGCTGCTGATTTCCAACTGCACAGCCCTGATGCTCAACAAGACCCACAGCCTCAGGGCTTGCCCGTCATGGCCACCTGAGGACCGAGTGGGACAGAGGAGGTCATCCACGCATGAGCCCGCAGTGGAGGTAGGAAGTTTCTGAGGCTATCACTACCGCCTGACAAATAGGAGGCCTATGACTTCTCCTTCGCACAGTGGGTAAGTCAGCCAGAACCCTCGTCACACCTTCCAGAAGCTTCACTAGCAGTGTGGAGAACCCAAGGAGGAATGGCTCTCCCAGCATCCTGAGCAGGGAAACAACCATGGACTTTTAAGAAGTGAGTCGAGCACACACTCCTGGTGACTTCACGACACCGTGTACCACACGGGTCTGGGTTGTGAAATTCAGAGCAAAAACAAACAAACCAGAAAAAAACTGTCCTCCTCATCCTCCACTGAACACGCATGCCGCCCAGGGACCCTCAGTATTCTCCGTGCCCTGGCCTCACCCCAGACTGGAAGGCAGAGGCTCTAGCTTGGGCACTAGGTATCAGAATTTTAAAACCTCCCCGGGTGGATTCAAGAGGCACTGAAGCTTAAGAATGGCTGGAGAGTGAAGAGATTCAAGTGCTCCATGCCTGTGCCTTGCCTGGGAGCCTGTTAAATGCAGATCCCGACCCGCGGGTTCCGGGGGCCCAGAGATGCTGCTGCCTCTGGTCTGCGGACCACACTTTGAGTGACAAGAAAATGGACTGAAGTTGCTTACTCTCATCTTTTTCTTTTATTTTTAAACTCTGTGTCCCCCCAATGGTAAACATAAAAAATATTGCATGTCTTCCTTTAATAATAGTTGAAAACTGCACAGGAAATTAAACATGACACCAAAACCAAGTATCAGTATGCGAGGAGGTTTCTCATCGCACTTCTGTGGCCACCAGGACACCCACCCATACCCAGGACCTAGGAAGACAGCCTGGGGCAAACACACCACAAAGGTCCCTGCCAATCCCTTGCCTAGCACCAGAGTGCCCACAGCCCATACCCATCAGCAAAATAGAGAACAGCCAGATGACTTCGAAGGGCCTTTCCTGCACAATTGGGACTTTCGATCTTACATGGTCTTTTAATCTTTTTCATCATGTGGCCAAAGGCTCTTTGGCCTCTGCTGTGACTTCCAGAAAAAGGGCCGGACTCCAGTGGTACTTTGCACCATGGGCATTCAGGCAGGGGACTTTTCTGATAAGGATAGGGTCATGCTCACTTGGTTCTGAGACCAAACCAGAGAATATCGGCAGAACCAAGGGGCCCAGGTCAGGCTCAGGAACTCAGGTGTAAAGGGTCAGATGATCGCAGTGCAGGCACTGTAGGCCTGAAGCTATCTGCCACAGCAATCTAACCCACTGCTGGGTATGGAACCAGCCACAATCAAGAGCACGTAGGATGGGCCGTGTCCCAATAAAACTCAATTCTCAGAAACCGGCGCCAGCTGGCTTTGGCCCACAGGCTATTGTTTATCAACCATTGGCCAAGAACAGCGCTTCTCACAAGGTCATGGCGACAGGCCAACAGGATCTTATCAAAACGAACACTCTGAGCGAGCAGGTATGAGCACTGCTGTCCAGTAGAAATAGAACGTGGACCATGTGTGTGATTCAGCATTTCCTGGTGGCAACAGTGTTTTAAAAGTTCAAAGCAACAGGTGAAATCTATATTCATGTGATATTTATGCAACCTGATATACCCAAAATATTTGTCCACTTTATTATGTGGCACCAGCCACATTTCAAGTGCCCAACAGCCACACATGGCCAGTGGCTGGGCAAATGCCTAGAGTTCCATGCGGGGTCTGAGACCCTGCATTTCTAACAGGTCCCCAGGTGATGCTCACACTGGCAATCCAGGGACCACACTTCAGAGCAAGGGCTTAGAGAGCACTTCCCTCTCCCCTGGCAGATGAAATGGTCATGCTGCTTCTGTACAATGTTCTGCGCAATATTTGGTGAATGGTGTACCTATCCTGACATGGTTTAAATGCTTGAAGTCATGTCTTAGAGAGCACACAGCGCCAAGTTCACCAATGCCATCATTGTGGGTCACTGTCAAAGTAATAGTCTTCGAATGCTCTCATCTGCTGGTTTTACAAAGAGCCCCGTGAACGGAGGCCCTGTCGTTCCTGTGCTGTATAAAGGAGAGGATGGGTGTGAACAAAGAATGGCAGAATACACTCCCTTTGTGCGTCAGTCCGGGTTCTCTGAAGAGACAGACCCACAGATGACGATAGGTAGATGACAGAGAGACAGATAGATCTAGATGATTTATCATAAGCAATTGGGGCACATGATTAGGAAGGCTGGTGGGGTCCCACATTCTGCTGCCTACCAGCAGCTAAGCCAATAGAGCCCCCCATTCTATACACACACCTTCCTGTGGGGTCCTGTCCCCAGGGCTTGGAGCACCCCTTTCCCTAGGGCTAGACCAGGCTCTGCCCATTCTCATCTCACCAGATTCTCCACTCAAACCCAGTGTGTGCCTCAGTGGCAGGATTCAAATAATTTGACAACTGGGTCTCTGCCTTAATAACCGTTTTAAGTATTAAAACCCAATATATTGAAAGGTAGTTTATCATTTCATGCATTTGGTACTTATATAAGAACAATAGAAAAGGTACACAAAACTAGATTATGTTATAAGAAAGAGTTTTAAAATATGAATTAAAAATATTAAATAATACCTGACCAAAAAAACAGTGAAACTATTTTTTAGGATATTTCCATATTGCTTCTTGATTGGTGTCCTCACTTGCAACTTTTTGCACCTATGGACAGAATGAACATTACTATGGGTGCTTAGAATACACTGTTGCTCAGATGAATGTTCAAAAGAGTAAAGAATGTAAATTTGTGATTTCCACATTGGGCGGCTGCCCAGGCGCCCACCTTAGAGAGAACCCTGATTGCAAGTGTCATTTTAACAACCAGTTTGCTGAACTCAACAAAAAATCAGGGGACCTGGCCAGTTGGCTCAATGGTAAAGTGTTGGCCTGGCATATGGAAGTCCCAGGTTTGATTACCAGTCAGGGCACACAGGAGATGTGAACATCTGCTTTTTCACCCCTCTCCCTCTTCCTTCTCTCTCTCTCTTTTTACTCCTCCCACAGCCATGGTTCAAATGGTGAGCAAGTTAGCCCCCGGGCACTGAGGATGGCTCTACGGCCTCTGCCTCAGGCACTAAAATAACTCGGTTGCTAAGCAATGAAACAACACCTCAGATGAGCAGAGCATCCCCAAATAGAGGGCTTGCTGGATGGATCCCAGTCAGGATGCATGCGGAAGTCTGTCTGTCTGTCTGCCTTTCCACTTCTCACTTAATAAAAAAAAAAAATTAGGTATCAATTATGCTGAACTGGTGTGAACCGGCTGAATTCCACCACTGCTGTGCCCCACAGTGCCGCTGTAGGAAAGGAAAGGGAAAGAAGCTGATATCCTTGGAGTAAAAGCTTCCACCTCAACAGATCTCAAGATCTCTGCTTGGAAAATTCCTCAGTGTTCACCCCATGCCCTCAGAGACCCAAGGACAACAGTCTGTGCATTAGGAAGGGTCTAGGTTTGTCCACCTCACTAATCTGTCCACACCTCACTCAGGACAACTTGTGCTTTGCAGATATTTATCTAAATGGTAAAGAATTCTATGGGGTTGACTTTCTCAAAAGTGAATTTATTTACCAGTCTGCCAGAGGAGCCATCCAGGAATAAGACATCAACATGACTCACACCGTCTTTGCTGGTTCATTCCTTTTGCCAAAGAGAGGGGCCCCGCTTCTCTTGCTCCCTGCTATTAACTCTCCTTGAGTGGTCACGTGGCACCCTGGGCCCAGAGGACTCAGGTCTGAGACAGCTCCATGTCTCAGACACAGCGTGGTGTTCAGAAGAACATCAGCGTGGTGTTCAGGAAACACAGGCTGAGGGCAGAGAGGACCACAGGATGCCACCTCACCCGGCAGGGCTCATGGAAAGGTGAAACACGAGAGAAAGCTCCATGTGACTGCGATAGTTAGTGATCATCCACTGCCAGGTAGAAAGAGAGGGAGGTTCACAGCTATTCTTACAGAAGTCACAGGATAGAAAATACCACCTGCTCTGTGTGGTGTGCTTGCTCTATGCCGGGCACTGCGCTGCAGGCTCTATACGTAACTGCATATTGAACATTCAGGAGGAACCCTGAAAGACAGGTTTTACAGTCCCGTTTCATAGACATGGATGCAGAAGCTCTGCCAGACACAGGCGGTCCGAGGCTCCCAGACTGGTGTCCCGCGGCCCGGAGCCTGGTGCCTGTCCTGCCCATGAGGCCCTCACCACCTCCTGTTGGTGGAGGAGGGGGCGAGGTAGGGGGTATTCTCCTCATTTAAATCTAATATTTCTTTTGTTCTAATTATCTATCTCCCACCACTCAAAACACAAGGCAAACAACAAAAAATACATTTTCCATCACAATTCCTGGAGGGTAGCCCTAGCCTGCTCAAACTCTCTAGTGCACTGGGCACACTCCTGTTCCTCCCTCCCACCTGCCAAGTGGGTAAGAAAAACACACCTGTGACTTGCTCTCCCACCTTCTCCGCACTCACCTGTTTGCTCTTCTGCCTGGCTTCGGGTCTTTCTCTCCACCAGAATGACGGCAGAGCCTCCCTGGCTACTTGCTGAAGCCCCGGCTCACCCCACAGCGGCTCATGGCCTTGGGATTCTGCTCCTGGAAGCCATGAAATGCAAGGGCAGGATTTTCCCTTCTGCCTGAACTGCCTCCGAGTCTTTCCTTTGATCACAGAGACCCAGCAGTGTGACAATATCTTAGATGACCCCCTAAACAATCTCAGCCCATAAAGAGGGGGGAGAGACCTCACAGACAGTCTGTGTTGGGCAGTGAGCCCCACGTTCCCCACAAGTCCAGCTCCCTGAGCCCATGTTCCCTGCCCCGCACAGACCTGTCAGACCACAGCCCAGCTGCCACAGGCCCCATGCCCGGCAATACCTGCGTGAGGAGGGAGACTGAGGCTGAGCCCCCACGCGCCCCCAGGCTGTGCACTGACCGGAGATGCAGGCCAGGCCTGCCAGCAAGCGGGAAGAGTGAGCAGGGCCGCCCTCAGAAACCGCAGCTTTGTCCCCAGAACCCAGCTATATACTCAGGAAAGTGGGATTTTGGTTAGGACATCAACATTTTGCTATAAACACATTTCTTCCAACTTGGGAGTTTATGCTGAAGACTGAAGAAATGTACTTTGAGTGTCGGCAAGACAGTGATTTTCTTTCATGCAAGCTCAGTGTGATACTTGGTTCAAAGACCCCCTTCATGCCAAGGACTTGGGAGCCTTTGGGTAAGGGGTATCCTCGAGCTAGAGCATGAAGAGCTTGAAGAACATGCTCACTGAGTAGACCAGAAGCTGACCAAGTTGCTCCTCATGTCTGTGTGGTGCCCCACTGGCTCCCTGAACCCTGGCGATCTGGCTGAAGTGGTTGTGTGACAGGCTACCACTCCAAAAGGGTTTGTTGATGGGGGCTCCCGAGTTTTTTAAATCACGAGTTGACCCCCTACTCTGGGCCAACCAGTGAATGACTGAATTTACTTCAAGCCTTGCTACCCACACAATAAATACACATCACAATAGCTGCTCCTTCAGATTGTCCATCTCTCCTCTCCCCCACTTCAGCTGAATTGTATGACTCATTGTATCAGTCAACAAATGCATGAGGTCAGGTACCCGGCTCCGTGTTTGGAGATGGCCCTGCGGAGAGATGGCATCACCTGCCTGAGGAGAACATCTGTAGAAAAAGGCCATGGTGGGAAGGACACGCTGCCATGTGTGAGGGGGGAGACCTGGCCACAAGTCAACTGCTGCCCTACCACTGAGAGGTGTGGCCCAAGTCCCCTCCCCTTGAATCTGTGCTGGTTTGTGTGAAGATGTATGCAATATATGTGACTTATAGGAGTTCTAGGCTAGCTAATAAAAAGCTTTATGGTTCCTGCCTGTCTCTTTTAGAACACTGGCTCTCAAGAAACCCCACTTGGAACCCAGGCTCCGTGTTGTGAGGGTGCCCAGCTATGGGGAAGCCAGCTGTAGGTGCTCTGGCCAAGCCCCACCTGAGCTTCCAGCATCACCGGCCAGCAGGTTGGGGGTGCCATGCCATCTTGGATAGCCACACAGTCGAGCCTTCAGATGACTGCCATCTCAGATAACATCCACTGCATCCACACAGAAGACCCCAAGTGAAAGCACCAGGCCCTTTCCAAATCCTGACCTGAAACATTGGGAACAAAATAAGATGGTGGTTTTAAGCCACTGAGTTTGAACTGGTTTTGTGCTGCAACAGACGACCAAAGTACTGTGGGAGCAAATATCAGGAGCACCTCTAGGGAGACTGACAGGGACAATCCCAGGAAGGCTTCCTGGAAGAAGCCTGGTGGTGAGATGAGAGGTGTTTCACAAGTGAAGGGCCAGAGGTGAGAGGGAATCTGTTTCCCTGGAAATGTGTGGTCTGCAGGAAGAGGAAAGATTGTGAAGATATTAGCAGAGACGAGCTTACACCCGGTGTGCGGACTGTAGCACCCAGATGAAGGAGCTACCCATGCCATTGCCCATTCTCTAGGACCGCAGAAGAACATACTCAATGGCCTGGGAGCAGTCACAGCTGGTCTGCTATCTCTGACTTGCAGAGACCATGGGTGTCTGCAGAAGGAGCTGGTGACAAATTCCATGAGCCACTCTTCTCTGAGGTGATCTTTAGATGCACCTCATTGGGATACACATCATTGGGACTGGGGGAGCATTGAATTCCCTTGAGAAGGAGCAACGAGGGTAGCTGGAGCACGTGGGTCCCACTCCAGTGGACAAGCCCTGGTGCTTCAAGGCACAGGTGCTGGTCAGGTGTCGTGTGTGAAGCATCGATCCTAGAGAAGGTTCAGAAGCCAAGATGAAAGTTAGCTCGAGGGACAGGTCTCTTGGAAAAGATGAAAGATGTAGACCCTACAGAGGAGCAGCGCCACACGGAGGCAGCTTCTGGTTCCGGACCTGCCAAAACAGGAGACACTTTTGGGTTTAGATTCCCTAGTAGCCACACTGTGACAAGTCCAGGCAACTCAAAGTACCACTTCTCAAACCTTACTGAGCCCCAACTCACCTGGAGTTTGAACGGACACGTAGATTCTGCCTCACTGGCCTGAGATTCATGCAGCCCAGGGCTCAGAGTCCCTGACAAGTTCCCAGTGCTATTCACGCTGCTGTGGGCCCAGGAGCCACACTTTGGGCAGCAAATATTTAGGAGAAGTTTCCCGGGAAGGTGGGTTATCATTCATCTGAACACTTGCAACAACTTAGAAAACAGAGGCCTTGTCCACAACTAAAAAATAAAAATAAATAAATAAACACATTTTTTATTCCATGAAACAGCACTGAAACTGAGAACAAACTTACTGGCCGATTACTGTGAATGTATTATCACAGCTCCATGTTAGTGTCCCTAGCAAATCGCCATAAACTTAGCAGCTTCCGACAACACCCTGTTCATTATCTCTGAGCTCCATAGGTCAGAAGTCCAGGCAGCTGGTGAGCTTCCCTGCGGGCACCCTGTAAAGGGCAAAGTCAGGCTTTTATCGGGAGGGGCAGGGTCCCTTTCAGGCTCATTTACTCCTTGCCTCTGCAGGGCATTGAAATCCCTACCTTCTTCCCAGCCAGTGGTTCTTAACCTGGGTTCTATCAAACCCTAGGGGTTCGATGAGTCAGTTTCAGGGGTTCGGAGAAGCCTTTGCCACGGAGGCCAGAATAAAGTAATACCGTAATTTGTTGTGAGTTCATGCACTTTGTTGGTTTTGTTCTTTGAGCAAGGTGATGTCCATGCATGCCTCATTTTGTGCACCAGTAAAACAACATATACCTATCTCTTGAATTTGGAAAAAAAAAATCATATTTTATTTATCACTAAAGAAGGGTTCGGTGAATGCGCATATGAAACTGGTGGGTTCGGTACCTCAAAAAAGGTTAAGAACCACTGTTTCCAGCTGTCAGCAGGATGGCCCTCAGCAACTGGAAGCCACTTTTGGGTCCTTGTTCCTTATCCCTCCATCTCAAAGCCAGGAACAGGGAGCCTCCCTATGTCAAATCTCTCTAAGGTCCCCTTCTGTGACCAGCTAGAGGAACCCTCTTCTCTTAAAGGATTTGGGATTAGTGTAGGCCAATGCAGGCAGTCTTTCCATTTTTAGGTCAGCTGAAGAGTAACCTTAATTATGGCCATAAAGTCCCGTTAACTGTGTAAAGTAAGACCAGGCCCTTGGTACTTAGGGTTGTCCTGGAATTCCGTACCACAGGCGCTGGAAACAGTGCCTCACGCAGACACTGCCCACTAACTCCTGTGAAAACAAACCAAAAATCACATGATCGGAAGGGAACCTGACAGCAGTTTCCCATTCAACAAAGAGGAGCCCCCCAAAAAAGTAGGGCCTCCCACCTGAGCAAACCAAACTAAAATCCCAAGGTCAATTTGCATTACCGCTGAAAAGTCTTGGGTCACGTTAAGGAAAAAAAATATAGTAACATTTTCTGTTTCCTAAAATCACTAAGTTAGCAGCAACATAAAAAAAATTATTGAGTAGTTTACACCTCCAAAGCAAAAATCTATATATGGATTGATTTGAGGAGAACTTTGTCTCGGTACTATGGAGTCTTCCAATCCAGAGATTCGGTTTGCCCTTCCACGGAGTCAGGTCTTTTTAAAAGTCTCTCTCAGGGATGTTTTATGGTTTTCTGGAGCAGACCTTGTGCCTGTAAGGCGGGTGGTTGTGGCCATGCAAGTTCCCATTGGATTCAGGAGGAAGGTAAAGGAACTCTGGAGCCGGAGGATGGTGGTCCATTCTGTTTATTAGTCTTGCAGCTGCGGAAGAGCAAGCAGGCAGGGAAAACCACTTCTCTCTGGGCTAAAGAGCAAAAGGGGCAGTGGCATGGCAGGGGGTGGGGTCGTGGGGACCCCTTCTCCGGCAAACTACAGCAATAAAAAGGCCCCTCGCAATGGCAGCAGGCAATCCACAATCTACAATCTGCCACCCTGAGGGCAGGCACCTGCAGCCTCACAAAGACCACACACAAGTGGTGCTGCCCCGTGCTCATGCACCAATCAGGCAAAGTGCAAGTGAGCAAACCTAACACATTTGTTTGCCCAACATGCACCTTTTTGTTCAATGTATTTTTAAGAACTTTATTTGATGTTATCAATGGAACTTTTTATGTCATTTTCCAATTGTTTGCTGTTGGTGTGTACTTACACGATTGACTTGTGCATTCTAACTCTTTATCCTGACACTTGTGCTAGCAGCTTTGCGTACGGCTAAAGAGTTTCTGTGTGAACAATCAAACCATGCTCAAACAGGGACAACTTTGTTTATTTCCCCATCAGTTGATGCCTTTTTCATCTTTTTTCTGATTTCACGCCCATAACTAACTAAGGTCCTCTGGGCATGTTGACTGCAAATCATGAGAGAGAGAGGGAGAGTACTTCCTTATCTTGTTCTTGATCTTAGAAAGTATCAGTATTTCAACAGTATGTACAGAATTAGGTTAAGTCTAGGTTTTTCACAGATGCCCGTTATCAAGATGAAAGCAGCTTCTTTCTTTGCTTAACTTGCTGCAGGAAAAAACAATAGCACCATCATAGTAAGAGATAGGATCATTCTTCTCTCAGCAATTTACTTATCTATTAGAAAAAATATCAGTAAACATACCTAGGAGCTGAGAATCACCATTGAATTACACACGATGAATGTCTCAAAATAATCAAAAGATCTAGAACTATATGAAGTAGTTTCTCTGGACTGCAAAAAGGATTAAATTAGAAACTAATAATAAAGATATATGTCAGAAAACTTCTAATATTTAGAAATTAAATGATACACTTTTAAATAATGCACATTTCAAAAAAGAAATCACGAGTAATTTAGAAACGATATTTAACTGAATGATAATGAAAATACACGATCTAAGTATGTGGGGCGCAGCTAACGCTGTGGTTAGAAGGACATTTGCAGCTTTAAATGCTTGAGTTAGAGAAGAGGAAGTGTCTAAGATCAATGACCTAAGGCTCCACCTCAAGAGTCTAAAAATAAAGAAAATAAATAAGTAAAAAGAAAAGCAGGGAAAACTCAAGGTAAGAAGAAGAGAAAAAATAATAAAGAGCAGAAATCAACCAAATAGAAACAAACTACAAAGACATTAGAGAGGCTGTTATAGTAATATAAGGTTATAGTAATTAAATATATAGAAATATAAAAATATGGAAGATATATATAAGTAATTAAAAGAATATTAAAAATTATTATTAAAATTAAGTAAAGGTATGCCATTTGGATAGGAATTAATATGGTGGCTTAGTGCCATAACTCTATTGTGATAAACAGACTCTGACTTACAAGCAGAGCCCAATTAGTATGTGTGTGAAGTTATACATAGATAAGAAGTGGCTTGGTGTTATTTACATTAACTTTGTAAATTAATAAAAATAAGAACATATTAAAAAATGGTTTAATGTAAACATTTCAGTAGATTGACATAGAGGGGATTCCCTGTGAGGAACTCCCAAAAAAGGTGGCTTGAGGCGATTATCCTGTAGATTGACACCTGTTAGGAGGCGTTGGCCAGAAAGGGTACTAAAGCTGAGGGGCCCCCTGCTGCAGTAGTTGCCCAGACTCCAACGTTGATGTGGACTGTCTCTACACTACTCTGAGCTCTGACCAAAGACAGCTGAGAGGAACACGCTGACAGGGCCCCCTTAAGCTATACCCAGGCACGCCAAAAGGATTTGTGAGTAATAAATTGCCTGTGTGATTCTTGCAACTGATTTGTGTGTCAGTTATATTTTCCTCCAGTGGCAGTTAGTGTCGGCACTTATCAGCAGTATCCTCATAGCCGCTTCAAGAGTAGTCTCGAAGAGGCTGCCAGCCCTGCTGATAAGCAGGAGAGTCCCACTGCACAGGAAATTCGAATCAGGGACAACTGATCAACATAGAGCTTGGGCTCTACTGGGACAGAGGTAAATCCTAGTGTTTTAAAAACAAGATCAATACACCCACAACTGGACTAGTCAAGAAGAAATAGTAACCGAACACAGGTCCTTAATGTCAAGAAAGAAAACCTGGTTATCACGTCAGATTTTAGAGATACTAAAAGGGTAATGAGCCAATTTTGTGAACAACGTTATGCCAATGAATTTGGCAACTTCATGGAATGGACAGACACTTTGAAAGACACAACTGACCAAACTCTACACAAGGTGAAGGAGATAACAGCAATCACCTTAGATCTACTAAAGACATTGAGCTTGTCATGATAGACCTTCCCATTCAGGAAACCTCAGGCCCCCATGATTTCTTAAGTGAACGCTGTAAAAGACACAAAGAAATAGTAACAGTAATCGGACCCAGACTCTTTCAAGAAAACAGAGGAAGAGGGAACCCATCCCAACGTGTTTTCTGAGACAGGCATGACATCAACACAAGAACATAGTAACACATTATTTTTAAAAAGGACTTTAAAGCACCAAAGTTAATAAGTTAACATGGTCATGAGCATCTGAAACTCTAAGTCAGTGCCACTGCAACAGAAATGAGGAACTTAAGGCAATGAGAACTTCAGTTCCCAAAGTCATCATATTAAACTTCTTCCATGATGTCTTTAAGAGCTTGCCATGTTCAGTCATACAGTATTCCCCACCCCCCTGAGGTTTCACTTTCTGCGGTTTTGGTTACCTGTGGTCAACCTTAGTACAAAAGTATTAAGTGGAAAATTCAGAAGTAAACAATTCATAAGTTATAAATTACACGCCATTCTGAGCAGAGTGATGAAACTTGGTACTGTTCTGCTCCATCCCACCCGGGGTGTGAATCTTTCCTCTGTCCAGTGTCTCCACGTGGTAGATAGATCACCCATTAGTCGTTTAGTAGCCATGTCAGTTCACAGATCAAGTGTTATGGTATCATAGTGCTGTGTTCACATCACACGTATTTTACTTAACCATCGCCCCAAAGTGCAAGAGTGATGAAAGGACAATTTGGAATTTGCCAACCAGAAGCCTGAAAATGGTTTCTTTACATGAAAAGGTGTGTGTGTGGAAGAAAAAACATAGCATATATAGTGGTTGGTACTATCAACAGTTTCAGGCACTCTTGGAAGTATCCCCCAAATAAGAGGAGACAACTGCAAATGATTTTTCAGAAAGAAAAAAAAGTGGGTCTTGTCTGGTTAGTTCAGTGGTAGAACATTGGCCTGGCTTGTATATGTCCCAGGTTTGATTCCTGGTCAGGGCACACAGGAGAACTGACCATCTTCTTCTCCACCCCTCCCCCTCCCTATTCTCTGTTTCTCCCCGCCCCCTCTCTCTTCTCCTTCCACAGTCATGGCTCCATTGATTCGAGCCAGTTAGTGACCCCTGGTGCTGAGGACAGCATTGTAGAACCTCTACCTCAGGTGCTAAAAATAGCTCGGTTTTCAAGCAACAGAACAACGGCCCTATATGGGCAGAGCATTGCCCCATAGGGGTTTTGCCAAGTGGATCTCGGTCGGGGTACATGCTCGAGCCTGTCTTTCTGCCTCCCTGCTTCTCATTTAATATAAACAAACAAACAAACAAGTAGATAAATAGAAAGAAAAAAGTTAGCTTTGGGAGTTGGATGGGAAATCAGAGAAACAAATGATTGATTTTGCAAAAATCCAAAAATGGTCATTAAGACCCTGGAAAACTATGCGTGTCAGCAAGGGATTTGTGAAGAAATGATACAGGGAACTCCAAGAGGAAAATGGACCTGTTCTCCTTTTTATTGGCATGGTGTGCAAAATTTTGAAAATGTGTCAATGTGAGTTCTTTGAAGAAAGCACTGCAGTTTCTGTTTTGGCAAATGCTCTTCTTGCGGTTTCCTCCCTGTACCTGAGTGACCTTCCTGCTCAGAAGACATTTGGCAGTGACGTAAGAACAGCTTTGACCGGTTAGGAAGAGCTCATGAGTTACCTGGAGACCAAAGCTCAGTGCAACAAGTGACCTTGACCATGTGCACAGCCTCAAGACCTGCATAGGGTCACTTCACAGGAGCCCGGGGAGACACAACAGCTGTAGAAAAGCCAGCTGAAAATTCTGGATTCCAGGGCTGAGCGGGGGTGCGGCGGGCAGTCTGACAGCACCTGGGGTTTAGAAGGACAATAGAGAGCTTTGTTCACACGTGAGATGGAAAGATACACAGAGAATGGGGTGGGGCGGGCAGCCCCAGGCCCTTCTGCAAACAGCTCGCCCTGCTCCCCACAACGACACTGAAAGCAAAGAGGACAAGCTTAGGGCTTTTAGAGCAGTGTGACATGACTGCAGTTCAGTGCCCATTAATTCATGTTTATTGTTTTTCACAAGTCTAAGTCTGAGAAAGACCAGGGGAAAAACAAAACCCACTGGTCCTTCACCACAGACTGCGTGGGACGCCTAGTTCTAGACCAACGAACAGCTCAAAATTATGGTTTTATGGCCATGAGTTCTGGGGCGCTGAAAGTAATTAGCTGCTGATGAAGGCGGTCTCTGGTGACACAGTGTCCACCTTCACAGGTGATGTTTACAGTGGACTTTCATGAATGCAAAATTGTCCCTCTGTCCACTGTGTCCATGCCGTCACCTCCCCCTGTGCTTTCTGAGAGGAAAAGAGGGGCTGACATCTCAGTCCCTGTGCGGGGGGGACACCCGGTCCAGGCTGTGCTGGGGCAGCATGACCTGTGTGTGGATCACAAGGAGCGTGGTTGGGGGACCCCGCAAGACCCAGGCGGAGTCAGGAGCTGCTCACACTCCTTGCATAACTGCGCTGACCCCCAGATGGCCTCCTGCAGGCTGGGGGCCAGAGACTGGCCCGGATCACCTCTTCCACGGGTGCTTAAAACTTCATAGTTCTTCTGCATCAGCCCAGGTGCCCCTTAAACGTGGTCTCATACAGACACAAGCTGGCAATGAGGTGGCTCTTTTCTTGGGTGCCAGCTCCCCAGCGAGCATGTGCCCATCTCCGGCCCCATGGTCACATACCCACTGGGGGTCGGTTTGATTTCCCACCTCCCAGCTCTTTACATTGCAGAGTTAACAGACTGCACCCTGTTTACACTGCACTGAGACACACCTACCCTCACATTTTCAAGGACAATGCAAAGCCCAGTCAGCTTCAACGTGACACTTGACTTCCTGACAGCGTCATCTTGTTGCGAGTCACAGCTGGCTGCAGAAGGCATGTGCCAGGAGATAGGCAGCATGCTATTCTGCGGTCTGGCAGGGACATCACTGTCTGGATAGATTTGGGGAAGAGGACGCAGAACTCTGGCCATGAGAGGGTCCAGCTGAACATGACAAGGTGCTGAGGAGGGGTCCCTGAGCTCAGAGAACCAATGCACCTGCCAGCAGAGGTATAGGCAGCCACGGGGGGCTGGCCAGAAGACTCTGCCCAGTGTTCCCCATTCCCGTCAGCCTGGCGCAAACACTCCCAGGTTTTAAGGAAAGGAGAGACAGACTGTTCAGGCGCAAGCAGGCAGTGGAGTGCAGGAGGCCACCCGCAATGTCCTGTGTCCCTGAGGCTCCACACCTGCAGCACACCCCACCTGACACTTGTGTTTGTCCCATTACGCCTTCTTTACCATGATTGGCCTCCTGGACTTGTCACAGATGTCAGAATGGTGCACAGCCATGCCATGGGGCCATTTCAGAAGAGGCGGGGGACGTACTGCCACTCCCAGGGCAGAGGCTAGAGGTCAGCCCATCGCAGACCTCGTTTGTGACCAAGGGGGAGTAGTTGAGCACAGCCCAACGCTTACTGTTGTCTGAGAGCAGTCTGGAGCTGTACCACAGCTGCCCTGAAATCACTACTATTTGTGTAAAGTTATGCAGACAAAATGAGCCCTTACCTGAGCAATCCTCGCATCCTCTGGGGTGTGTCAGAGCTCTCTGAGGCCATCCGAAAGCTGTTGAGCTGTGCGTCCCCTGCAGCTGGGTGACCCTGCCCTACACCCAGCCTCCCAAACTGCTCACACACGAGGGAGACTAGAACAAGACTTTGGCAGCGATTCCCCGACCAGTTAGCTCAATTGGTTAGAGCAGTTGTCGGTTCAATCCCTGGTCAGGGCACATGTAAGAACACATCTATGTTCCTGTCTGTCTCTCTCTATCCTTTCCTCTCTTTGCTAAATTCAATTTTTTAAAAATTCAGGCTTTGGCAGCAGGACTTTGGGATTTGAGTGAGCTGTACGGGTCAGCAGAGACATGAGTTCATTCACACTGCCACCCGAAGACGACCATCACTGCTGCAGTCTCTCTGGGTGAGACTCCCCACAGCAGTGAGCCATGCTCCCCACTCTGCAAAGTTAGGTGGGAACTGGCCGCACAGCCCTCAAGGTCGACTTGTCCTACGACTTTGCACAATAGCTGACCCCACGTCCCTCACTCTGGCCACCTTGGGTGTTTGGGACACCTGTGACTCAGTTCAATGCTTCTTCCCTTCCTTAGCCACACAGTTCATCACACCACCGGGTGTTGACAGGACCCCACCATGATCTGTTGGCCTGGTGACAGCGGCCATCGTTTGTCCACAGCTGCTTGGGTCAGGAGTAGGTACTGAAACAAGCCACCAAAATCCTCTCCTGGTTTATTTCAGTCAGTTGGTGAGAGCACAAGCACGGTCCCGTTTAACTCGCTAGCTGGTGTCAGAGGCAGGCCCAGGAAGTGTGTGTGCCAGCCCAGTGCAGGCCCGGGGCTGGTCCCCAAGGGCCTCCAGGCCCCCACGATGGTTCTACTTGCTCGAAGTCTGCCCTTGCCAGACTCAGCAAGCTGAAACACACCTGCCATGTGTGCACAGACTCAAACTAGGGTGTAGGAGCACGGCACCAACGCTCAGTGAATCCTACCTCGGGGCTGCTGGGAGGGGGCAGGCGCTCTGTGCTGCACCCAGAGCCCGGGCAGCCCCCTCGGGCTTTGTGTTCCCTTTGGGGCAGAGATGAGCTCAAGTGCCTTGAGGCATCCTGCCCTGTAGCCATGGGAACATGGGGAGGGGAAGCCCATTGGCCTCCCACCAGCCCACCTGTCCTCTGTCACAGGCCCAGGGAGGGAGAAGACGTGAAGCTAGTCAGTGGCCCCGTGCCAGCACGGCCACCTTCTGCTGTGTGGCCCTGACCTCCGTTCCAACTTGATTTAGGATAAATTCTACACTGCAGGGTTTTTGTGTTTTTTTAATGTTTTACTGATGTAACCCAAAAACCTAAAAACATAATGGTCCTTGAACAGGCAGGTACTCAGTAACCAGTTTCTGAACCAATGACCTCAAGCTTCATTATCTGGTTTGTAAGGTAAGCACTTCAAACAATAACCATTGGAAACTGTATTGAGGTTCCGACCTTAGAACTCTATCTAAGTGCTAATTTGGCAAACCACGGGTTTGAGTCAGCTGTAGCTGGAACGTGGTTTTTTTCTGTTTGTATAAACGGGGATCGGCTATAAAACCAACTGCTGAGGCCAGAGAATGTACTGACGTTGCTCCCATGCTGCTTGCACGTCACACAAGACAAGTGAAGCTGTCACACCGATACTAATTGCAGAAATGCCAATGAAAGTATGTACAGTGAGTTCTCCATGACCAGGAAGGCAGAGGGCAGCATGGGCCACACTGTGCCAGGTATGCACGTGAGCAAGAACTGTGGTGAGGAATTTGACCATGCCTGAGAAAACTAACACTGTGTGTCCCTAACCCAGGGCAGGCCCGGCAGTGATCAGTGTGGCAGTAAAACCTCAGAACAACTGACCATCCACCAGGAGAAGCACTGGGATCAGGAGGCGAACATTGCCAACCAGGAAAACACCTGTGCTTACTGGGAGGTGAACAGAGCAAGCCGTGGGCCTGCTGCTGTTGGAGAGGACAGTTGTACGTGTGTTCACAGGGGTCTGGGTGTGTGAGCCTGTGCATGTGAGCATGGGTGTACATTTGTGTGGAAGATAATATGCCCATGTGAGTTTATCACACACGTGCATTTGCGTGTGTGTGTGTGTGTGTGTGTGCGCGCGCTTGTTTGCAGTCGGGGGTCATCACAATAGTGATCATAGTTCCAAGCACTGAGCTTGACCCCGCACTGGGCACTGTTCTAAGCACTTCACATACATTGATGCACTTAACTCTCACAACCTCCCTACAAGGGAGCTCCTATTGTTGTGTCCACTTCCCAGACCAGGAACCCGAAGCAGGAACTGGCCGAGTGCCCCACCTACGGACCCACGGCCATGGCCAATAGGTGGCGTATCTGACCCCCAGTGACTGGCTTCAAAATCCAGACGGAAGTGATTCTGTCCGGCTGCCCATCCCAAACTGTGAAAGGCCAGGTATGCTTTTGAATCTCTTAGATGGTGGGACTACAGGTGTTTTTCTACTTTTTTTTTAAAGTTTTTTTTATTATATTTAAAGTTATCACTTTAAAAATCGCAAGAGGTGTCACCTTTCCCTTGGGGCAGGAAGGTGCTGTGGGATCTCTCCTCTGCAGCCTGCGGTGACGTCAATGGCTCGATGGGGAAACACCAGGTACAACAGGAGTTGGGCAATCGGGTGTGCACTTCACGGAGTGACAGCGCACCTGGAGGCACTGATGAAACCCTGGGTCTGCAGCTGTCAAACGCGGTTTTGAAAAATAAAAGGAATACACCCCAACCCACACCCTGACTTTACAACCTATAATTAATCAAGGAAAGGAGAGGTCTGTTTGGTTTCGTGACTTCAACTTTCTACCTGGAATGTAAAGTTCTAAGGTACCATTTAATGTCTGTCACCCCCTCTACACCCCCACCATCGCCAAACACTGCCTTTACTTCTCATCTCTTTTCTCTCTCTAACTTTCAAGATTTCTTTTATTTCTATTTTTGGTGCTGTTACCAAAATGAGAATGCCAATATATATTCTGCATAACTCATCAGAGATACTACAAATATTCACAGCCACAAACAGGCGCACTCCTGCGTACAGACAGCAGCTCTATTTCTCATGCCAAGCCGGCTGCCAGAGTCTGCGGTTAAACCCCGAGTATCTGCCTATCCATTCTCCAGTCTCAGATTTTGTATCTACTTAATTAATTAGAGAAGTCACCTCTTGCTGAATGAACGTGACTGCTCTCCTAGGCAGCCTGGCTTCTTGGCTGGTAGAAAACGGGACTCATGGGCTCGAGGAGGCTCACGCCACGCTCCACACCCCTTCCTGTTCTAGCCGCCACCTTATCATCTGCAGCTAGAATGCACATTGTTCAAATACTCTCTGATTGAAATTCAGACACATATTCATTCACTACATCAATGACTGTTGATGAGCGCACATGATGAGAACGTGGGCCCCATCCCCAGGGATGCTGATTTAAACAGCCTGGGTGGGCTTAGGCGTGTAGCGTGTCAGAAGCCGCCCCTCCCCGGGAAGTGTGGTATGCTGCAGTCAGGGCAGGGAGCTTCCATGCAAGAAGCTCCCTGAGCAGCCCCTGTCCCTGGAAGCTGACCTCGACCCGGCCGGTTCCCCTGCCTGAGTCCTGGAGTTTGTTTTGGGGATGACCAGCGTCACCCTCCCTCCCCTTACACGTGGATCTAGGGCCGTGATGGCGAACCTATGACACGCTTGTCAGCACTGACATGCATAGCCATTTTTGATGACACGCAGCCGCATGCGGCTGCATACCAGAGATGTATGGGGCCGCATGCCAAGAAGGACGTTTCATCCTTGGCTCCTGCACGTCCAGGTGCAGTAGCCGAGGATAAAACATTTGCTGTAGTGTAGACACTCTGTGCCGGAGGTCTGTAGGCCAAAACAACAGAACTCCAGCACAGAGCGTCTAGTTCTGGGACTTCTGGTTAGGCCGTTTTTCTCGAAGTGGCACACCACCTGAGTTATGCTCGGTTTTTTGACGAATTTTGACACACCAAGCTCAAAACATTGCCCATCACTGATCTAGGGAGAACAGCTTCGGCACTTCCAGCAGCGACCTGAGGCCTTCAGGAGGCTGTCCCTCTTCAGGGCAGTGCCAGGGAAGAGGTGATGGATGGCGCGTGTTCAGGCAGCAAATAGGATGAGCTTCCCTGCCCAGAAAGTGGGGGTTGGGGGATGTGGGAGAGAAACCAAAGAGAACAGAGGCCTCATCCCAGTGGGGAGCCCTGGTGGCTGTGTGAGCTACAAATATGTAACAACCGAAATGTCCACAGACCAGTGGACCTATGACATCAACTGCATGCCAGCTGCTCTGGGACCATTAATTATCCCGGCGGCACCCCTACAGCCCAGGCCCGGCAGACCAGGACACAGTGTGGGTAGTGTCCCTGCAGCTTTGCAGCCCTGCTTCAGCCTCTGGTCAAAAACCTGAGCAGGATCACCCCTTACACCTGTGGAGAGGGCAGGAGGCAGGAGCAGGTAGGTGTCCTACTGAGGTGGCAATCTATAAAGACCGAATAGCGTTGAGGGAATCGGGGCCCTGAACAATGTGCAGAACTGAGAGGCAGGACCTGGCCTTCTTCAGGGCGTGGGCTGCTGGACACTGTTTCCAGATTTCAAGTGAGGGGGGTGCTGCGGACATCCTGCCGTGTCCTTGGTCATGCACTGCATGCCCTGGCATGGCATTGCTTAGCACCCACAGGCAAGCTCCCCAGGACAAGGCAGACATGACAGGGTCACTACAAGTAATAGCTAAAGACCAACAGGGGTGTGTGTGATGCACACAGCCGTCGTGGAGGGAAGGCGGACTGAATGGGCTGCGGCATGCGCTTTGTTTTGACAGAAGCTCATGGAACCTGTGCTCCGGCCCTGAAACCTCAAGTCTCCTTCCTCTCCCTGAGCCTGGACACTCACCACTGACCACGGAGAAGGGGTGCCCTTTAGGAGGGTTTGAGTGTCAACTTTCTCTTGAGTACAGTCTGACCTCCATGCTGTCAGGAGGCCCTTGCTGCACATGGGGCTGGTCAGAGGCCCCAGAAGGGGTCCTGGAGAATGAGGCCATGCTGGATACTTCAGTCAGTCACATCTGGATGGATGCAGCCAGCAGGGCAACCCCAGTTGGTGCCCTGTCCAAATTCTGATCCACAGAACTGCAAGAAACAAAAACTTGTGGTGTCAACACCAAATTTGGGGATGGTTTGTAACTGAACCAACCCTTGGTCTCCTCTGTATGACAGCGGTCCACTGACCCCAAGCGGGGACAGTCACATACAGCCCTCAGGAGGTTTGCAAGGGGGAGACGTCCCAGGTGGCATGGCTGAGAGAGCAGCAGGTGGGCAACCCTACAGCTCAGAGGTGATCTTCAGAGGGACTGGCTACCTTGACTTCAAAATTCAATTACAGAAAATAAACTTGAACTCCTGAACGCTGGGATGGAAAGAGAAAAATCCCAAATGCTTTGTTTTAGATATGTCATTTTAAAAACATCACAACATAAAGCCAGCCCCAAAAGGGGATTCACAAAGAGACTTACAATAGGGATGAACTGCTCCCATAAATGTGCGCCGTGGGGTCTCTGAGACGAGGCAGGGGCTCAGAGCCTGCTGCCCGAGACCACTTTCTTTTGGCTACTGTTTCTTTGGGGTATCATCTTCCACCCCTTTACTTTGACCCTATGTTTGTCCCTAGAGCTGAAACGGATCTCCTGCAGACAGCATGTAGTTGTCCTTTTTTAATCCATCCAACTGCTTTGTGCCTCTTGATTGGTGAGTTCATTCATTTCCCTTTAGGGCAATTACTGACGCAGAGGATAACTACTGACATCTTATCTTTTGTTTTCTGTCTGCTCCATATTTCTGTTGTTTCTATTCTCTTGCGTTTTGGTCTGCCATTTTAATTTGGTGGTTTTCTATGATTTTTCTCAGTTTCCTCTTTTTTAATGTTTTGCGTCTCTGCTCTAGATTTTTTCTTTTTGCGGTTACCATGTGGTTTGTATAAAACGCCTTATAGATTTAAAAAAAAAGTCCTTTTTTTTTTGTTAATAGTGTCTTGCCTTTATTTTCCTATACGGGCTTAATCCTCTTCTTCCTCCCCTTTTATATATTTGTTGTTTAAAATTATCCCTTTTTTATGTTATGAGCTATTTAACCAAACGCAAGTAGGTGTATTTTTAATGTTTTCTCCCTTTAATTTTTATGCTAAACTTTGTTCCCTCTTCTGAAATAGCTTTGCAATTTTGCTTTTTTCTGTTTGTTTCAGGTAGAAGAGCTCTTTTCAACTTTTCT
Source organism: Rhynchonycteris naso (assembly GCA_037038555.1). Lineage (NCBI taxonomy): Eukaryota > Metazoa > Chordata > Mammalia > Chiroptera > Emballonuridae > Rhynchonycteris > Rhynchonycteris naso. The sequence goes on along the minus strand of CM072996.1, from coordinate 94,814,389 downwards.
TATAAGGCGAGTCAGCATTGGCGAGCTCCCTCAGGTTTTATTTGTCAGGGAAAGCCCTTCATATCTGAAGGGTATCTTGCCAATAGAATATTCCTGGTAGGTAGTTTTATCTTTCACTGTTTTGAATATGTCCTTTCACTCTCTTCTGGCCTATATAATTTCTGCCGAGAAATCTGCAATCCGTCTAATGGGGGCACCTTTGTAGCTTACCGTCTTTTTTTCCTTGGCTGCCTTTAATTTTTTCTTTTTTATCATAAAATTTTCATATGTCTTGGAGAAGGGTTTTTTTTTTTAAAAAAAAATTGAGTTAATCAGGTATTCTACTAGTTTCACAAATTTGTATTTCCAGTTCTTTCCCCAGGTTTGGGAAGTTCTCAGCTATTATTTCTGTAAATAAGCTCTCTGTTCTCTCTCTCAGGGACCCTTCACCCACAGAAAAGTCGTGCTGGGCTAGAACCCTCCTGGCTCCTCTGCCCTTCTCCCCTTGGGCTGTGAAGGGAGCCGAGGCAGAAGTGGGTGCAGCTCAGATATGCACTTGAGGGCTGTGTAGCTCTCAGGACAAGAGGTCTGGTGTCAACCCGAAGTGGGCTCACACTCTGATTTTCTAAACCTAGGTAGAATTTTGATTGGGTGTAGATGAAAGTGATTTCTAAGAACACAACTGTATTCATCTTATAATGAAGGTTCCCTACAGAACTCTTGGTGGGGCTGGGAGGAGTGGATCTCAGATATCTTACCAGCAGTAGTTAATGCCACTAACAGAATCAAGCCTGCCAAATAATATGAGAGGGGAAAGGGTGTGCCAGTGAAGTCATAACTCTAGTCTTAAAAGCAACAGACACATGCTTTCAAATGTGCCAGTATTGAAAAACTATAGAACCTCTCAGGAAAACAAAAATAAAATAAAAACCACCTGATTAATCAAGAACATAGAAATTAAAAAATAAAGCCGTGACATGAAATGAACAGCAATGTGACTGAATTCATATGAGTAGTTCAGAATTAACGCTGAGAACGTTGGAATAGGGGTCACAGGAATGAATGCTTTAATGAAGATCAGTACGAAGTTACTGGAGCTTCCTGGTTTTCCAGTCTCTTCTTATCTCATTACAATAAAGTACAAACACTTTGTCCCAGTCAGCAGAATACTGGCCTTCTCCCCAAAGATGTGTGCCAGCCTCTGGAATTTGTAACTATATTAGGTCACATGGCAAAGTGGAATTAGGATCACAGATAAAATTAAGGAGTTAAAATGAAATTAAAGTTGCTAACCAGCTAACCATAAAACAGGGGAATTATCCAGATAATCTGGGACAGTCACAGGCTCTAGCTGCACACAAGGACAGGGGAGACAGGAGGGATGGGAGAAGAACTCCACCTGCCTTTGCTACTTACAGATGTAGGTGAAGACATGAGCTGGGGACTCAGCTCCTGGAAGGGCAAGGAAGGGGTTCCCCTCCGCCACCCTCGAGCCTTCGAGAGCAACCAGCTGCGCTCATACCTAGGAGTCTCAGGTCAACCCTCTGAACTACAGACCTATTAGATGACAAAGGTGAGCTGCTGGAAGCCACCAAGTTTGTGGAGGTTTGTTATAGCACCAAAGGAAAACTCACACAGTTGTAGAAAAATTAGAAAAGGTGCATATATTATATGTATGTATATTACATAAAAATAGGATTATATTGTGCTCTTGAGTTGCACCTTGCTTTTCCAGCTGAGCACACAGTGAGCATTTCTCTGTGACAGTGACACACACCCCTCTCCAACACAATTTCCAGGGCTGAACGGAATGCGTGTGCTACTGTGTGTTACACCACCTGCCTGTGGCTGAGGCTGCCTGTTTCACAGATTAACATTCTGTGTGCACACAAGTACCCTTGATGAGCTCCTCAGGATGATTAACTAGATCTTAAACTGATCTGCCAATGTACGTGGCCTTTGATATCCAACACCATGGCTAGCAGCTCCTCCCACGGCTCTGAACCATTCCTAACACAGGGCCATGACCGTGTCAGCATTCAGGACATTTTAGGGGGCATGACAAGATGTTTTCTTCAGAGAGGTCCTGGTCCCATGCCTCTGGTCTTTGCTACCACTTTCTCCCAGGAATCACATGGCCAGGACGGACAGCAGGGCGAGGTCTCGGGACTATAGGGCCAAGGGCATGCCCACCAAGACAGCTGTTCTTCCTGGGGTTCAAAGGCCACCAAAGCTTCATTGCTCTGTTCTATTCAGTTTTTGAAGCGCTGTGTTATTTCTAAAACTTCATTTCCTTTAAAGATAATATATTTGGGACCTAGATTTGTGGATGGCATCCTTTCAATTTAATTTTATTTTTTTTAGTGTGAGAGAGAAACAGAGAGACAGGAAAGGAGAGAGATGAGAAGCATCAACTCGTAGTTGTGGCACCGTAGTTGTTCATTGATTGCTTCTCATACATGCCTTAAGGGTGTGTGTGTGTGTGGGGGGGGTCCAGCTGAGCCAGTGTCCCCTTGCTCAAGCTATTGACTTTGGGCTTTAAGCCAGTGACCTTTGGGCTCAATCCAGCAACTATGACCCCACATTCAAGCTGGTGACCTTGGGGTTTTGAACCTGGGTCTTCAGTGTCCTGGGTTGACATTCTATTCACTCCTTGGTCCCATCAGGAACCGGGAGCCTCTGGCTGGCACAGTCCATTGATTGTTCTCTTTTACAGTGTATGCACAGGGGTGGTGGGCAGGTGTGTGAGCTTCCAACCTAGCTCACCTTTGGGAAAAGTCCTCGTGGTGAACTGGCCTCCTGCTTCAGCACACACACAGGTGAAACTAAGTTAGGTCACTGGCTGAATCACCTGCTGATGGCTGATCAGTTTCTCGGAGTCCCCAACGTCTCTCTCTAGGCCTCGCAGTCCACTGGGGCACCATGGTCTGAGTCACGTTGAAGGCTTCCTAAACCAGGGGCTGTCCCAGCCCCAGCCGCAGGGAGTCCCTGACCCTGATTTGTCCAGCCTTGCTCTTCTCTGTGCCTTCCAGCCCCGGGCATCACTTTTGTCTTCCTTTTGTCCTCAGTGATGTCACCATCCCTTTCCCAAGAGACGTCCCTCTTCTCCCCAGCACTGTGTGTGTGTGTGTGTGCATGTGTGTAGGTTGTGGGGCATGTGTTTATGTGTGAGGTATGATATGTGCTATATGTGATATGCATGTGTGTATGGTGTGGGGCTTTTGTATGTTGTGGTGTGTGTGTTATAGCATGGTGCATGTGTGGTATATGAAGTGTTCTGTTATATGTGGTATACGTGATATATATGGTGTGCATTGTGCATCATGTGTGTGTGTGCTGTGTGTAAGAGAGCATGTGTAGAGGTGGGGTTATTTGTATGTTTTGTGCATGTATGGTGTTTGTGTTTGTGTGGTGTGGTGTGGTATGTGCAGTGTGTGTGAGGTGGAACCGGGCACCATTTCCATTGTTCTGAGAAAGCATGAATTCAGGTTGAAGTCCAGAGAAGGCCGAGGAAGCTTCTAAGCAGCAGACTCCCACCCCCACTGGGTGTGGGGTGAGCAGTGCAAAGAATCCACGGTGCAAGGACAGCAGCTGGACAAGCAGACACACGGACGGCATGGGGGCAGGCTGCAGCTGGGATGCCACCCCACGGGGACAAGGAGACCCTCTGCTCTGCCATACAGGACGGCACCAGGCAACCACCACCCACAGCCAGGTCACAGCAGAGTGCAGATGCCACCCGCACTGGGCCACAACCCCACCCCATCTCCAAGGCTCTGGTCTGGCCACACGGCATCCAGGTTGCTCCAAGACCCTGCGACCACATCCAAGCCCACGCGCAGTGGCTCCCAGCTCAGAGCTGGTCAGTCCTCAGTCAGGCTGAGCAGGGTGGCTAAGCGGCCGGCAGTCAGCAGGGGCACTCTAGTCAGTTTGGGAGTGTCTGGATGACAGATGGTAGTGGTGACACAGAGAGGTTTACAGGGACGCGATTACAGTCCTCCTGAAAAAGCTTTCTCTAAAATAAGAAAGCCCACAGATTCCTCAACTGACACAATTGCTGACAGCTTTGCTTTCAACCCAGCAGGGGGAAAAAGAAGCTGACGGCTTATTTTTTGCAGGTTATGCTCATTCAAGTCTATTTTTAGGTCCTTATCCTAAGTAAGTGCACCAGAATAGCATCCAGCTTGCACACCACCATCTGCTCTGTGGTGAGCCCATCCCCTAGGTCTAGGGAGGCATTCCCGGCTTCCCGCAGTGGTCACCACCACAACAGCATTGCGTGTGTCTGTAGCTATTGCCCTGGCAATAGTTGTGTTTTAAATGTCCACCAAACAACTATTAATATATTTTATTTTTGGCCCCGGCCGGTTGGCTCAGTGGAAGAGCATTGGTCTAGCATGTGAAAGTCCTAGGTTCCATTCCAGGTCAGGACACACAGGGGAAGTGACCATTTGCTTCTCCACCCCTCCCCCTTCTCTTTCTCTCTCTCTCTCTCTCTTCCTCTCCCATAGCCATGGCTCGGTGTGAGCGAGTTGGCCCCAGGCGCTGAGGATGGCTTCTTGGTCTCACCTCAGGCACTAAAATAACTTAGTTGCCGATCAGCAGAGCAGTGAACATAGAGGGGCAGAGCATCACCTGGTAGGAGGCTTGCTGGAGTCTGTCTCTGCCTCCTCACTTCTCACTTAATAAATATATATATTATTTTAAAATTTTATGTGTAAAAGGTTCTTAGCTTTTAAAAAAACTTCAAACAACCCCTTGCTTTTAAATAGATTTCTTATAAAAATGTCACTCAACCATATCATGATTGTTAGATAAAAGTCACCCAGGGGAAAGAAGAACATGATAAAAGCCCGGTACCCCTAGGTTTCCAGGCAATAATAGTGCTCTGTCGCTCCACAGCAGTGAGGCCCCTTGGTGGTGACTCACGCTTTTCTATGGAAATGGAGTTGGTGCATGAGCCACCTCCTGACAGCAAGAATCTGACACATGAGTAACAGGCTGCTGAGCACCTCCCGGACCTGGAATTTGAATGTGGCCCCTGGGAGGGCCAGGGTGGCAGCAGGCGTCTGGTGCCGGGTGCCCTGACCCACCCGCAGGCCAGGCGCAAGCTATTTATAGCCTTCACTAAACTTAACTCTCTCCACCCTCTCAGATAACCTAGATCTAAATGCCATTTTCTTCATACAGGTCAAAAGTACTCTGCAGGGAAGACTGTAGATGTTGGCAGTGACCGGCATGGAGGGTGTTACAACTGAAATCACAAACCACCCTAGGAAGCCCCTCCGCAGCAGGGAAGTGCCTGGAGGGGCTCGGTGAACCTGTTGCCACCATGTGGTGGCCATTCCCGTGTCTCAGATCTGCCCGTATTCCCAGCCCTGGGGTGGTGTCTGCCTACACCGAGATCGTGTGACCTGCATAGGGCACAGCAATGAAGCCCCCTTGCTCTTGACTACTTCTGGCCTCTCTGAACGTTTCCCAGAATGATTGCCAACATATAACCACACACATGCTGCAGATGCACAGAGAGCCCTCCTTGGGGAAGTCAGCACTGAGAACTATCCTAAGTGAAGTTGTGATCCAGAGTTCTGTAATCTGTAGTGCAGTTCAGCTGAAACTTGAGCACAAGCCACCTCTTATCTGTGCTGTTTCAGGAAGCCACTCTGCACTTTGTCCCCGCCCTTTCAGGAGCCACCACACGTAGGCAGCAGCAGGCAGCCTGTGGTCTCGTTTCCTGTACCTCTGCACGGGCTCTGGGAGGACTCCTATGTCGTGTTTACCCACCTGTTGGCATTTAAGGATGCTGGAGTGTGGGAAGTGAGCAGGCACGGGACCTTCCCAAAGTGACTCGCTTCACAACACTTCCCCTGGGTAATAAAGCCCAAGCTACAATGTGGACGGCTCTCTGGCTTGAAGGGGAGAGAAAGTCCCATCAGAATGCAGCTATAGCCTGGATTCACAGGGCACCAGGCTCATCTCCGTCAATCAACACACCCTTCCTGCAACTGCTGTCACAAAAAGCAATCTAGTGCCAAGAGACCAGGCCTCCGTGAGGTCTGCTCCATGGACAGACGGAATCAGGGCTTTTGAGAGGGGCCGGCTCCTCCCACCTTCCCTGACTCACTCTTCTCATGAGAACATGGGGCTTCCCGTTGGCTACGGTCTTATATCACTTCAAAGTATATCATCAAACACAGGTGCAGTGTTATGTAAACTGTTCAGGAGGAAGAAAACCAAGTGCTCCCTCCTTTAGAAGCTGTGTTAATTAGGAAAAGTCCGCTGGTGCAGCAGAAAGTGTAGAACAGCTCCATGTGCAGTGGACCAAAGGGGCTCCCTGTCCCTGATTGTGAGCATCGCACTCTGCTGAGCGGTCCCACGTGAGAGGGACAGGACACTTAGCATCCCTTGAGAACACAAATCAATGATAAATAACACACATGGAGAAGTGGTGACTTACGGGGTGAAGCAGCACTGAATTAAGCACGGCAGCTCTAACAACACAGGGAAGACAGGGCGAGTCTGTGACCAGCGTGTTTACTCAGTTGGTGGCATCATGGGCAGGAAGAACCTTGTCATAGACCCGCAGTTCCCTGGATGTCCTGGCCATCACATAAGCCAAGAGGTGGACAACAAAATTTGTTAATAACCCGAAGACACAGGCACATGGACCTGCTCCCCAACAATTCACAGACCGCCTGCTGCCTTCTAGTGCGCCTGTCTGGTCTCCCGCACACAAGCACAAAGTCCTATCCAGGACCGCCAGTTAGAGCAGTCGCCGCAGCACAGGACCCGAGTCCTTCTGCTCCTGCAGGTGGCATGAAGGTGAGATCATCCTGCTCATTGGCAGGAAGGCCGGGAAGACACAAGCCTGCATGGAGACGCTGGTTGGCAGTGGTGAGGGAGATGCTGGAGAAGATGAAGACCACTGGTCTGGCTATCCCTGAAGCTAGCTGGTCAGTAATGTCCTTTTCCCTATCTAGTACAGTTCAAGTTGGGTTTGCATTGCTTGCCACAGAGAGTCGGGTGCCTCAGCCGACGGCACCCTTCCCCGTGAGATTGCCTGTCTGCACACTCAGGCCCGCAAGGCCCCATGCTGGAGTGCATTAGTAATGCTGTCGCCCCTCCCCGCTCTGCTTTTTGTTGCTCTAAGGCAGACGTCATTGGGCCGAGGCCCAGAGAGCGCTGACTCACCGACGACTGAGAGGCGAAGCCCTTGGATTCCACACAGTCCAGATTCAAAACCAGTCCTGTTAGAGGGCGGCCTGCCTCCCACATTAAATCCATGAATAGCCAGTGCTGGCAAAGGGTCTCCCCACAGCCCAGGACCACCCCCAGGGCCTTCTCCCACAGCACCAACCGAAGTGAATCAGGGGAGGGGGAGACCCTCATGAAGTTCTCCTCAATGATCCTCCAGGGATAATCTGACCTGCAGAAACCCGAGTGTCCTTGGCTAAGGACTAACGCATTGTCAGGAAAGGGGATCAGCAATTGTAATGTCTAAGACCTGGGGCCCTGTCACACCCTTTCCCATGACACAAAACATCACGTGGACCAGAAAACTCAGTGTGCTCCATCCCCACTTATAACCAAGTCCCTTCCTTGCTAGGTCCAGTGTGCTGAGGTGGCCAAACAGGGACACCACGGGCTGCCTGGTCCTACAGGGTCGTGCTCAGCCTGGAGAGTAGTGGTATGACCTAGAGGTACAGAGTTAGGTGGTGGCACTGCTGGGCAGAACACTGGGGTGGCTCTTAGCAGGACATCTCTTTTTATGGACATACAAAGAGGAAATATTGTTATTTTTCTTTCTCTGTCCCTCTGCTTTTTTATTCCCACCTCCATTCCCCTCCACTTTGGCCACTATCAGCTTGTTCTCTCGAACTGTGTCTGTCTCTGTTTTTTTTGCTTCTTCTTTTGTTCTTTAGATTCCACATTTGCCTTTCTCTAATTTCACTTAGTATGTAATACTCTCGGGCCCGTCCCTGTTGTCAGAAATGGCAAGACATTCATTCTTTTTTGTTGCTGATATGTATAATTAAGCAATAAAATGTTGTGTCTATTCATCTAGTGATAGGCATCAGGGCTGTTTTCATGTCCTGGCTTTTGTAAATCATGTTGCAATGAGCAAAGGGGTGCATGTACCTTCTCAATTTAGTGTTTCTTTGGATAAATACCCAAAATGGAGTTGCTGGGCCAAAAGGTAGTTCTATTTCGTATTTTTTGAGGAGCCTCCATACTGTTTTCCACAGTGACTGCAACGGCCTGCATCCCCACCAACAGTGCGCGAGGGTTCCCTCTTCTCCACGTGTTTGCCAGCACTGGATTTACTGACAGCCATTCTGACAGGTGTGAGATGATACTTTACCGTGGCTTTAATTTTCATCTCCCTGAGGATTAGTGACATTGAGCATCTTTTCATATGTCTTTGGCCATCTGTATGTCTAAGGAGGACGTGCTTTAAGGCAGGTGGAGCATCTTGGGGCAAAGGTGACTGACTAGGTCAAGGTTGGCCCTCGGAGGCTGTTGTGATTGTTCAGGCCAGAGCAGCAGCCTTCCTCCTGTGGAAGAGGTCCGCCTCCTCCCATCATAGCAGGGAGGATGGGTGATCTAAGCAGGCCCAGCAGAGCCCTCTCCTGGGAGGTTTTGAGTTGAAGCTGCTGAGAACTGCCACCAGTGAAGCCGCTCTAGAGGCCCAGGCCCAGGGGAGGAAGCCCATGCCAGAGAGCATGTGATGAGAAATGAGACTCTGGCTCCAGTGGTCCCTGAGGATGCTGCCCCATCATCCAGAGCTTGTGCTAAGAGTCATGACACCCCCCTTTGCCTAAGCTATCGTGCTTGATTTCCTGACACAGTGCTTGATTTCCTAATACACCAAGGGGTTCAGACTGAGCTCAACTGAAAAGATTTGACAATCTTCAACAAAATGCAGAATCTTACTTTAACTTTTTGGTTGTGTGAAGTCAATAACAACCATCACAGTGACTCTCCAACATTTGTGGAGGTCCAAGAGTCATCTTTATGGCCCAAAAAATGTTTAATAAAAGCAACTGTCTACTCACCATTCATTTCACAAGATGGAGCACTGTATAATCGATCTGACATTTTCACAGCAAATAAGAATACACAAAGGTCGCATTTAGAAGAATGTTCACACATGAACCAATCTGATGAAACTCCTGCTCCTAAAAAGAATCCTAAATAGTTTTTTCTCTGACACTCAGTGGCTTTACAACAGTTATTAATCGTGTATACATTAAGAAGCCAAAGCTTATTTAGTTATTTCTAAAGTGCATTTCTGAGCTCATATTTGAGCTTTGTTTGAATCTTCCATATTTGTGTGATGAGAGTTATGTCACCAAGTTAATCATTTGCAGGAAACTTGCCTGAAAACCCGCTTGTGCAAGCGGTCATTAATCAGTGAACATAACATTGCATAGTGCGTTCTGTGGCACGTGTCGGGAGCGGAGCCCACGGCTGGGTGACGTGGGCCAGGTTCTGTGCCTCACACTGACCTTTTCTGAGGCAGAAGTGGAACCACATGATGCACGCTTCCTGCCAGCAGTCACTTATTGCCAATAATTAAGTTGGATGGTATGAAAAACTAGAAATTTCAGTTCCTTCAGAGTCATAAAAAAAACAAACCACTCTTTGAAGTCCCTCGCCCTGGCACAGTGTTGCAATTGGCTTGATGTGCTACTCTTGATCATTATAAAAATTGCCCCTTAAAACTGAAATCAAATAGTTTGCTCAAGTGATTCCTGGCATTTGCGTTAGAAACAATAGGTACAGTTTCACGGTAAGATCACTTTATACATAAAAAAGGCAAAAGGTCAAAGATGTTGGGAGTCAAAGATATACGCATGAGACATCAAATCTCAATTCATCACGTTTGACATTCTTGAGCAATGTTAGCGAGAAACTATTACTTAATCTTGCCAGTATTATCCAAAGAGAACACTTGCGAAATACTCAAGGCAAATATGCTGTAATTATTACATGGATAAAGAGCCTGTGTCAAATAAGCTGTTTTAGTAACATCAACACAGATTCTAGTGGAGTGGGCCAATAATTAACCAAAGTAACAATGGCCACTGTTTATGAGGGGCTCCTAGACCTAACATTTGCCCACGGTGGTGTGATGGCTCCCGGGGAACATGTACCTGTCGTTTTCAGTGACGCAACAAAAAAAGAATCCTTCTGAAACTCAACCAAGGGCTCGTTATATGTTCCAATAACCATCTAGAATATATCCAAATTCCACAGACTATATTAGAAAAAACAGGTTCTCAAATTTCATCTCAATTGTCTGCATTTCACTTATTTTTTTTTTTTAAGAAAAGGATCCTTGGATTCTATCACTAGCAAACTCTTATACAGTGTGTCCGTAAAGTCATGGTGCACTTTTGACCGGTCACAGGAAAGCAACAAAAGACGATAGAAATGTGAAATCTGCACCAAGTAAAAGGAAAGTCCTCCCAGTTTCTGTAGGATGATGTGGCAGTATGTGCGCATGCACAGATGATGACGTAACACCATGTATACAGCGGAGCAGCCCACGGCCATGCCAGTCGAGATATGGACGGTACAGAGGAAAGTTCAGTGTGTTCTATGGCTTGCTAAATTAGAATCTGTGAGCAAAGTGCAACGTGAATATTGGCGTGTTTATAACAAAGCGCCACCACATAGGAATAACATTACTCGGTGGGATAAGCAGTTGAAGGAAACCGGCAGTTTGGTGGAGAAACCCCATTCTGGTAGGCCATCAGTCAGTGATGAGTCTGTAGAGGCTATACGGGATAGCTACCTAAGGAGCCCTAAAAAATCTGTGTGTGCGTGTGCTTAACAATTACACCTAAGCAAGACTACATACAGTTCATAAGGTGTTAAAGAAACGTCTCTGTTTTATGGGGTACAAATTGTGGCTGTTGCACGCTATCAAACTGGTGGATACACCCACACGATGCGCATTTGCTACAGATATGCTTCATGAGATTGACAATGATGCAAGATTTTTGCAGAAGATTGTGTTTAGAGATGAGGCGACCTTCCATATCTGTGGACATGTTCATCGCCATAACGTCCGAATATGGGCTGCTGAACATCCTCATGCCTACATTGAGTAGGAACATAACACCCCTAAAGTGAACGTGTGGTGTGGCCTGATGCATGATAGGGTGATAGGCCCATTTTTTTTCGTGGAGCATTCTGTGAAAAAAATGGCAAACACCTATCTTGACATGTTGGAATTGTATGCAGTGCCACAATTTCCAGGTGTCATCTTTCAACAGGACTACACTCCTCCACACTATGCCACCATTGTTCGTGAGTTTCTGGATAGAACATTCTCCAGGTGGTGGATAGGCAGGGGTTCTGTCAAGCCATGGCCACCACAATCCCCGGATCGGACGACCTTAGACTTTTACTTTTGGGGTTATGTGAAGCAACATATGTACATTGGAACGTATCAACATTAATCACTTAAAATAGAGAATCACAGACATTATTCACTCTGTTACACCAGACGTCCTTACCCGTGTGTGGCAAGAACTTCACTATTGTTTGGATGTGTGTAGGGCAACAAATGGAGCCCACATTGAACTGCACTGAATAGGTATGAAACTGGGAGAGTTTTCCTTTTATTTGGTGCAGATTTCACATTTCTATCATCTTTTGTTGCTTTCCTGTGACCGGTCAAAAGTGTACCATGACTTTACAGACACACTGTACTTGAAAGCCTGTCCAAGATCTGATAAATTCAAATTAACAAACTGTTTTGTCATCATAGTCTTAATGTCCAACAGTAAATTCAACATGGATTCAACTGCATGGAAGAAAAGTTTATACTTTTTCAAAAATGTGAAATACTTATCAATGCTAGAATTTCAATAATTAACCTGATTTATACTACTTGAACTTTACACTTATGAATTGATATGCTTTGATTTACGGCTTAGCTTAGCCACTGGGGTTAAATCACACAAATCCTTCACACACCTCAGGATTACTCAGGGGCAGCCTTAGATGGGGTAGCAAATTTATTTCCTGGGCCTGTTCTCAGAGCACACATTTAAATTACAACCACAGCAGAAAACCTTACTTTTCCTTTTTATTTATGAAGTGAGAGGCAGAGAGACTCCCACACGTGCTCTGACCAGGATCCACCCGGTAAGCCCCTTATGGAGCGGTGCTTTGCCATCTGGGGCTGTTATTCCACTGCTCGTCCTCAAGGCCTGGGGCCAACTTTCTCAAATGAGCCATGGCTGTAGGAGGAGAGAGAGAGAGAGAGAGAGAAAGAGAGGGGGAATGGGGAAGGCTGGAGAAGCAGGTGGTTGCTTCTCCTGTATGACCTGACAGGAATTAAACCTGGGACTTCTACCTGCCAGGCCGACACTCTACTACTGAGCCTACTGGCCAGGGTCTTCCTATTCTTTGACTGCAAATAACTTTTACAATTAAAAAGTAAGGTAAAGCAAATAATTTTGGCTCTAATAATAATGCTATAACATATCATTATACTATACTAGTCAGTTTTGATGTATAAGAAGAAAGCTACTCCTAATACAATAACGTCCGTTGCATTAGACTCAGCTGGGTGAGTAATCTCACTGGAAATGATATAGTGAGAATCCCTAAAAATCTGTCCCTCCATATAAGCAATGAGAACGTTGGCAATAATTGTCAAAATCAATTTTTACAGAACGCTGGAAATCAACCAGAAACTTGCAGCAATCTGAGGAGCATTTATTCAAGTAGCATGGCTGAATCTCAATTAAAACATCAAGCTCTGTGACATTCTAAATCGCTGTGTATCCAGCCTCCTTTCCCAGATTCCTTGTAGAGTTTCAAAACCAACTGTCTTAAAAGTTGTAGTAGTCATGACCTGACTACCACTGCATTTGTGCGCTCCCCAAAGCTCTATCCCAGAAATCTGTCATTATCTAACCAGTCTGGCAGGTCCCTAGAGAAGCAATTAGTTGGGGAAACCACAGGCCTTGCCTTTATTTGACCTGACTTAGAGTCCTCTCCCTATGAACAGTTTTTCTCCACAGTGTACTTGCAGAAATAAACTGGGGACAACTATTCAGCCTCTGAGTGGCCTGAGGCAGTGATAACAGCTGGCACAAAAAAGAAGTCAACCAAAAAATTTACAAGGAGGAACTGGGGAATGAGCTGTCCACAGGGGCTATCCCTAGGAGTCCAGAAGGCATGTGAGTATGTGGGGCTGTGTGCATGCTCAGAACAGACCTGAGAAAGGTACTACCTCTCACCGCTGGCTGACCTTGAGGCTCTCCACAAAAAGGAGGTGAAGGCTGAGGCAAGGTTGTATTTGCCTGACAAAGCATTTAAGGCACACCCCAACATGTACAAAGAGCCCTCCATAAGCTACAGAATTATTGCTTCAAGGAACTTAAGAAAATCTCAGTCCATTCACTAGCTGACCACTAAACTAAGCAAGCAGACACATTAGTGACCACACACAACAAAGAATATGAAATTAGTTCAGGCAGGTCAATAAATAAAGAGCAACAATAACAAACAGCAATCACAAATACAGGAGAGGGGAGACAAAGATCTGATTTCCAGAGTTGCCATATTATTTAACATGTGCACTATTCAACATGCAAAAGAACAAGAAAGTATGACCCATACGAGGAAAAGCAGCAGCCAACAGAAACTGTCCTGAAAAGGCCAAGACATTGAACTTACTAGAAAAGATTTAAAATCAGTATTTTAAATATATTAAAAAAATAAAACTAGTGAAAAGTATGCAAACAATGTATCACCAAACAAGGAATATTAATAAAGGAAAATTGTAAAAACAGAACCAGAGAACAATTCTAAAGTCAAAAATAGAGCTGAAAAAAAATTTCACTAACTGGTCTCAAGAGCAAATTTGAAATGGCAGAGGAAATCAGTAAACCTGAAGATGTTATCAAGAGAAATTATCAACTCGGAGGAGGAAAGAGAAGATCAGAGAAAAATGAACAGAGCCTCAGAGACCCGTGGACCACACTCACATACTAACACACACATAATGGAAGTTCCAGGGGAAGAGGAGAGAAAAGGATAGAAATAATATTTGAAGAGATAATGGCCAAAACTCCCCAAATTTGACAAAGACATTAATCTACACAACCAAAAAGCTCAATGAGGATCAACGAACTCAAAACACAGTGTAGCCAAACTGTCAAAGCCGAAGCGAGAATCTCGAGAGCAGCAAGAAGATAGTGATGCCACAAGGGGTTCTCTGTAAGAGGAACAGCCAATTTTTCATCAGAAACCACATAGGCCAGAAGGCAGTTAGTGGGGTGACATATTTAAAGTACTGAAAGAAAAAGACTGTCAACCAAGAACCCTGTATCTAACAAAATTATCTTTTAAAAATGAAGAAAAATATTAAGATAATCCAAGATAAACAAAAACAGAGAACTTCCTTAAAAGAAATCATCTAAATGGAGTCCTTCAGGTTGAAATGACCATAGAGAGTAACTCAAATCTACATCAAAAATATATATAATAACGTGTACTGGCAAAAGTCATGACATACACAAAACACAGTATAAATGTATTTTCCATTTGTAACTTTTTTTTCTTTCCAATCAGAATTTAAAATACAACTGCATAAAGCAATCATTATAAAGCTGTTCTATGGGCCTATAATGCATAAAGATTTAATTTATGTAACAACAGTAGCACAGAGAAAGAGTAAGGTTATAAAGATACATAGGCATAATGTTTCTACATACTGTTAGAATTAATTATTAGTCCAAGACAGATTTTGTAAATTAAGGCGGTAATCATAATTCCCAAGAAAACCGTTAAGAAAACAAGTGAACAAGTACATAGAATATGAAATGAAAAAGGAATTAATATGGAACAGAATAAAGTATCTACTGCTCACAAAAATTAGGGGATCAGGGAATGTGCTGATACTGCAGTACTTTCAGCCTTTTGTATAGTGCATTTTCACCAATGAAATAAAAGTTGGTTTTACATCTCATTTGCATAGTCAAACAACTTTCTTTGACTTGTTTGCTTTTCTGATGTTCTTGTTTAATAAAAAAACCCAAATGCCTCTTTTTTTATTGCTTCATATTCATTTTGAAATATCCCCTAATTTTTGTGAGCAGTACACTAAGTACAAAGAAAGCAGCAGTGAAGGAAGAAAGGTTATGTATGGCATGTGGAAAACAAACAGCAAATGGCAGATGGAAATCCTACCTTATCCATTATAAAATGTAAATGGTTACATACTCCAATTAAAATGCAGAATACCACTGAAAGGTATGAAGAAGTACACCAATCAAACCCGCCAAGAATTAGGGTCTCTTCCTGCCAAGTCAGGGTTGTCACTTCCTGCCTTTTACGACACGTCACACATTTCTTTTATTTTTCAAGCATTCATATCTTGGTGAGCAAGTTCTAGGTATCATGAAAAAAACTCGAGAGAAGTGTTAATGGACAACTCAGAATAAATCAATGTTAGTCCCTACAGGAGAGGCTGTGAGGAGTTTGGACTTCTGTCACTTGCCAAACTGCTTTTTGTAAACTACACAAAGGATTCATTCAACACAGTTCAGAGGCTAAAAGTGAGTAATTCAGACTATTTTCAGAAAATTCTAGTGTACTTGCCCCGTTTACAAATTCCTCTGAAACCTTTTCCTGTGGACACCACCACTCTGTGTAGTCCCTACGCTGATGATGCCACGGTGGTTATACCTGTCCTCTGGGCAGGGTTCAGGCCCACCCTGTGACACAGGCTCTGAGACTGCGTGTTTGGAGAGGCTCTCACATGGCAGTCTCTGGAATGCGTTAGGAATGATCCTTGGCTGTGGGACGTGGGGCATGGCCCGTGCCAGACCTGGCCATGGTGGCCCCCTGCAGGGCCAGAGTCCTCCAGCACCTCCTCTGTGACTGGGCAGGCCACCGGGCAGGCGCAGGAACGTCCGCAGGGTAGTAAGGAAGCGGGCTGCGCTTCTCAGGGCATTTGCCCTGCCTGCCCTCAGAATGGATACTATACATATGGTCCCCAGGCACAATCATCCATTTTTTTTCAATATCTAAATGACTTCTGTTTAAACTATGGATTACCCCAAGGTAAGGTGACCAGACGTCCCACTTTTTAACAATTTGTCCCACGTCCTGTGGTGTTTTAAAAAAGTTCTGATTTTTAAAAAATATTATAATATTATTTTTGCATTCTATGAAAATTTTTTTTGCTCCATATAGACCATATTTTTAATCAAGAACACCCCCCGCCCCCGTCAACGGTGTCCCGCTTTACCAATTTTAAAATCTGGTCACCTTACCCCAAGGGCCCAGGTAGTCATGAACCAGAGCCGCCTTAGGTGGACATGTTTTGTGTGCCTCTTACGACCCAGCTCACAGCGAGCAGTGCCTGCAGTGACGGAGTTCCCCTCCATTCAGTCTGGCATGCAGTGTGTGGGGCGGAGCCCACGTGGCTCTCCTAGGCGACAGCCTCAGAGGCCCCAGCGTCGCACTGCGGTTCCACTGGAGACCGGGTTTCTCTCGACTTCTCTTTCCGAGCTCCTGAACGGGCCCCTGAACTGGACACAGTGCGAGACCCACCTCCCTTTCCTAACACGTCTCTTCTGAAACGTGAAACAAGTAAAACATCCAGAGAAGATGCCTTCCCTGATTATGGAGACACACCTGGTCTGTCTTTGCCATAATCATGAACAACTCCGGGACATTCACAGATGAAGACACAGAAACCAGGCTGAGATGCTTTGCCTGAGGTCTCACTGCTGTATTCCAAAGAGGGGAAACCAGGCCAAAGAGTACCTGTGCTTTCAGGAGACCTCATAACCACCTGGAACTGTGACACCAAGAATTGGGTACAACGCTGAGTCTGACCAATGCGGAACAGACGAAGGGCTGTGGGCTTCGCCCAGCGAAGCATGGGAGCTCCTGCCCCCCTACTTGCTTCCTTCTCACGAGATGCCTACTGACCCACGGGTCCTCAGCTGACGCCCAGAGAGCTGGGTTTAGGGGCTGCAGCTCCCAGCTGCTGAGATAGCTCTGTCTACTGCAGCGTGTAGCTCTGGATACAGAATGCCTTGCCTCATTTTCTTAAACTGTCAACTGACAAAGTCATCTCCTAATGTGTCTGAGTGCTGGGCGAGGACATTCAGGTGACACACTCAGGCAGAGGAGGCGCTGAATGGGTGCTGCTGTAACCATCATACTGCCCGCCAGTCACCAGATCATTCGATAAGCACACTTTCAGTATCTTTCCAAGTCACGAGAAAGCTGCTGAGCCCATCAGGGCAAAGGCTGACCCGCTCACGTGCTGTGCTGCTGGGCTGTTTCCAGAGTGAAGGGTGGTGACAGGTCAACAGCCTCGGGTTCACCTCCTGACTCCACCTCCTAGGCTCCATGGGGCTGTGCTCCAGCTCCAGTTTGGAGCACCTTTCCTTCCCAGATGCCGTGGTCAGTCAATGACGTGGCCAGTCAATGCCGTTGAGTGCCATGGCCAGTCAGTGTCACGGCCAGCGTGCAGTGACATGTCAATGCAGTGCACAGCATGCAGAAGCCACAGGAGCACCTGCAGGCATTTGGCCTTCATCAATGGCAGTCATCGTCATCGGAATTCTCTCATCTCACATTGGTATCTTCAGTGATCCTGTCAATGTGTTTCCTCGAGTCATCTAACACACGACCCAATGCTATTTTCTGTACTGAACAAAGCAACGGACATGCAGGCGGCTAAGCTTGCTTTGCTTCCCTTAGGGAACTAACTATACACTCACTGAAAATGGGCCAACTTCCCGCCTTGCCTCCTTTAAGCTGGCTCTGTGTGGACATGGGTCCCGAGGGCATGCCCCAACCACACCAGAAGAGCATGTCTTGGTCCATCCTTGCATCCTCTGTTTTCCCAACCAGGCACCCGGCTCACATCATGCCCGGAGAGGCAGCCTAGAAAGCAAACACTGCTTTGCCATGCAGCCTGAGGACAAAACACTATGCCTCCGGGGCACAGCCAGATTTGGGGAGGTTCCTAAAGGGCAGGGCTATGCATACCCAACGGAAGGCAGTGGAGATAGTGGGTTTTGGGGGCCTGAGGACTGCAAATATTTAGAGCACAGGGTTTGGCCCCCAACCCACTGTCACAGTCTTTCCTGTTTCATCCGGTTACTATTTAGCATAAGAAAACAACTTGGACTGCCTTTCTGATAAACGCTGACACACATTAGTTATTATTTAACTAGGTGGGCGGACAAATAAGGATGGCATGGTTAAATATTAAAAATG
This sequence comes from Rhynchonycteris naso, assembly GCA_037038555.1. Lineage (NCBI taxonomy): Eukaryota > Metazoa > Chordata > Mammalia > Chiroptera > Emballonuridae > Rhynchonycteris > Rhynchonycteris naso. The sequence goes on along the minus strand of CM072996.1, from coordinate 94,796,137 downwards.
TCGGCCTGCCAGCAATCATGGGCCCACATCAGAGCAACACAGAACCTATCCCAGGAGGGGGAGGTAAGGTCCAGCGGGGAAGTGCCGGCGGCCAGCCAGCGCCAAGGCCGTGTGAGAAAGCAGCAGCCTCTGTAAACGCAGCGTCCATGAGAGGACGCCCACTGTACGGGTCCACCTGCAAAGCTGTCTCCTAAGTGGTGCCATGCCACAGGCCAGTTTCCAGACAGCCAGGGAAGAAAAAGAGAGGGATCAGACTGACAGGAAAGCCAGGTCGTTTCTTAATGAAAATGACACAAACTTGATCCTTTAAATAACAAAGAGGAAACCTGAGTCTTATTTTTGCAATAAATACACCTGTTATTTCAGAACCTCTGTTGAGTTAGGGACCTTGTCCTCTCAGAGATGTGCTGTTAACCAGCACTAAATTCCCACAGGTCTAGCCGGTCTCCCGCTCTGAGATGACATGCAATGTGTCCCCCTGAACCGTGGCTGGGCTGGGTTCATCCTCCTCCCTCTGCATTTTTATTGAACTTAATCTCAACATACGGATATATGTACTGCATGTCCAGCTGGCATCAGCCTGACAGAGCCATGTGGTTTCAGTGTCAGGACGCCAAGCATTATGTGCAGAAGGAAACGGGAGAAGCTGCTTGCCAACTCCCATACAGCTGCCCCGGCCCCCCTCCCCCCTCCCCCCTCCTCGAGGGGCAGGATGGCCGCCAGCACAGTCCCTCGACCTAGACCCCAGTAAGTCTACAGTGCTGGAGATAAATCCCAGCAGAAGGCACACATCTATACACACACTGTTCTCTTGCTGGAGTTGGTGTCTGACACTGGAAGTCACCATGGGATGTGACACACTCTGCAGACCTAACCGGAACTTGCTAGGAAATTAAATTGCTCTGATCAGCCTCAGACTGACTCCAAGTTAGGCTAGAGGAGTCATTTAGCACATGTTTAATATTCTTTCCTCACTATCATACTGATTTCCTGCTCTGTTAAAATGGAAGTGGCATCTGAACATGTCACAGGCAGAGCAAAATGGTCCTGACACCTTTAAAGGACAATGACAGGGACCAGCAGTTTATTTGCAAATTATCCTGCATGAAATGAATGATGCAAGCTTATCAGTAAACAAAGTGTAGACTCACCACCAGATAGTCACTGGAGAGCTGAACGGGACCTTCAGTAACCCTTCCACATGACGTGACGTCACTCACCTGCCAGCATCCGCAGCGAGGGAGGTCACACAGCCCTCGCCTTGGTGCCCGGTGAGGATGACCCGCCGGTATGGGGTCATCAGCGGATGACAAGTCCATGTTTGCCTCCTTCAAGGTTCTGAGAGTTTAGTTTCCCAAATTAAAAGCTAAGTTTCAGTGACTCAGGCAAGGTGGGACCAATTCTGACCCTGGGCTCCTCCAGGCGCGCCCACTGGCCACCAGTGTAAAGGCATGCTGTTGTTAGAAGAGGGAGAAAGGGCTGTAGACTTCCCCTCCTTTCCTTACTGAAATCAGGGGCAGATAACGGGGGAGGGACCAAGCGCGGCTCCACCTCACCTTTAATCCACAACCCTAAACCGCTTCCACGGGCCAGCCCTGGCTGCACTTTCCTTCTGAGTTAAGTCAGGGGACAGGGTCACATGCTGGGAGGTCTGAGCAGCACCACACCCCAGGCCTGCAGTTGGCCCCCCAAGGCCTTTAGCCCCCATCGCTGACCGGCTGAATTCCCCATACCTAACTGTATCCTCAGACTGACAATGGAAAGAACTCACCTAATAAAACCAGCATGGAAAGGTGGCTTCCTCTAAAATCCAACATGAGATGTTCTATTTAACTCAAAAAGAATGGGGTAAGAGAAACAGTCCCAGGCTTTCTTTTCACTAATTTTATTTAGATTTGGTAAATTTCACTCAGAGCAGCTATTAATTCCTTTTTCAGTATGAGATGTCTGTGTGCGTGTGTTGGTTAGAACCTCACATTTTTGGTATAGGAGTAATTTTATTTTCCTATTGCAGCACAGGAGACGTAGAGTCAACATTATTTCCTAGAGTGTGCAATATATAAATTATTGACATTTAAAAAAAATTAAGAACAGAAAGCTTCACTTGCGGGGAATATTTTTACGTGTCTACCTACTTCTGAATCTGTTTGGCCGGCACTCACACGGGCTTCAGAAATCTGCGTGGGTATGACTGAATGCACAGGGGGGCAAGTGCTCATGTGGCGACTCCAGAGGCTGAAGTCCCCGTACGCTCCCCTGCTGTCCACCTGGTCATCGGGGCTCTGGTCGCTGGGACTCCAGGTGCTGAGGCAGGCATCAGTACATCAGAAAGACACTCCCAGAATACCTTTGTCACACCGGCATTTTAAAGACAGCTGTTTCTTCTATTCTCCCTTATAGCGAGGGGACCTCTTCTCCTTAAAAGCCAGAAGCCCTTCAAGTCTGTCTTTTGTTGGAATGATCTAAGAGAAACAAAGCATTGTGTTACAGGTACCATAAAGTACAAGTTCAACACACTTTAGCTGAGAAGAGTACTTAGAACACAATTTAAAATTCTGAAATCTACTAGTCATTACAACAATTCCAATTACGTGACCAAATTTATTACTCTAACTCCAAACATGCTTTCCTTCCACTTCAAATAGGTTTTAAATACTTAATAGGCTTTATTTTTTTAGACAACTTTAGGTTCACACAAAAAAAATGAGAGACAGTTCACAGTTCCCACAGACTTCCTCAAGACCCGGCCACTCCCCCAATAGTAACAAGTGTGCATGACGGACATTCGTTTCAACTGATGAACCAATGTCTACATATTAGTATTAACTAAAGCCCAGAGTTTACATTAGGGTTCTCTGTGTGTTGTACACTGGTAGTTCACGGACTCTAACAAATGTACATCATGTATCCAGCACGACAGCGTCATACAAAATTGCGCCCTCGCTTTAAATATCCTGTACGCTCCACCTATTTATGCTTGTCCCCCCCACCGGTTGCCTCTTCCAGAACATTATATAGTTGAAATCATACAGTATGCAGCCTCTTTTTATTGAAATCCTTCACTCAGCAATACACATTTAAAGTTCCTTTATGTCTTTGTGGGCAAGATACCTCCCTTCCTTAGATCAGAAATATTCTATTGTCTGGATGTGCCACAGTTCATCTGCTCACTGATAGGAGGACATCTTGGGTGCTTCTACGCCGGCAATTATGAATAAAACTGCTCCAACACTGGTGTGCAGGCTCTCGTGTGGACGTCAGTCTTCAATGTATTTGGGTAAATACGCGATAGTGTGATTGCTGGCACGTGTGGTAAGATGATGTTTAGCTTTGCAGGAAGTGGCCACATTGGGGCTCACTTTTATTTGCATTTATTACTGACATGTGGCGTGGAACAACTTTCCCTGGGCTCACTGGCCATCTGTATGTCCTCTCTGCTGAGGCCTCTGTTCAGAGCTCTTACCCACTTTTTCGTGGGTTATTTTGTTGTTGGTGAGTTTTAAGATCTCTGCATGTTTTAGATACAAGTCCTTCATCAGACACGTGTCTTGCAGATTTCCCCTGGTCTGTGGCTTGTCCTTTTATTCTCTTTGCAGTGTACTTTTGCAGAGCAGACATTCCTTTTAATAGTCAAACATTTTTTTCTTTGATAGATTATACTTCTGGTTGTACATCAAAAAGGTCATTGCCAAGTTCAAGGTCACTAGATATCCTGTTATGTTTAAGAAGTTTTCTAGTTTTTCATTTTACATTTAGCTCTCTGACCCATTTTGAGTTCATTTTTGTGAAGGGGTAAGGTCAGTGTCTAGAATCATTTCTTTGTAGCTGCATGTCCAGAAGCCTTAGTTCTACTGAATTCAAGACTATCTTCTCTGTGCAGAACTGCCTTGGTCATCTGTCAAAGAACAGCTGACTATATCTGTGACTCTACTTCTGGGCTCCCTATTCCGTTCCATTGATCTATTTGTCTGTTCTTTTGCCAATACCACAGAGTCTTGATTATTGTAGCTTTATAGCTAGTCTTGAGGTTGGGTAGTGTCTGTCCTCAAACTTTGTTCTTCTTCACTCTTGTTTTGGCTAACCTGAGTCTTTGGACTTTCCATATATACTTTATAAAAAAGTAACTTTTTTATAAAGTATATATAAAAAAGTTACTTTTTTATAAAAGTAACTTGCTGGGACTTTTATTGGGATTGCATTAAATCTATATTAAATATTACTATCTATAAACATGGGACATCTCTCCATTTACTTAAATCTTGATTTCTCTCACCAGAGTTTTGTAGTTTTTCTACTATAGATCCTGCACAAATTTTGTTAGATTTATAGCTATTTATTGTTTTTGTGATAATGTAAATACTATTGTACTTTTAATTTGAAACCCCAATGCTTCACTGCTGGTGTATAGGAAAGCAGCCGACCTGCGTATCTGAACCATGTGTCATGCACTCCTGCTGGAACTGCTTAAGAGTCGGTGTGTTTTTTTGGTTGAGTCATTGGTATTTTCTACAGACAATCACATCATCTATGAAGAGGCAGATTTATTTTTTCCTTACCAATCTATACACACTTTATTTCTTTCTGTCTTTTTGTATGAACTAGAACTTCTAGTAGATACAGAAAAGGAGGGTGACAGGGGACATCCCTGTCCTGTCCTTAATCACGTGTGACATTAGCTCTAGGCTTTCTGTAGACGTTCTTGTTAAGTTGAGGAAGTTCCCCACTAGTCACCATTTGTTTAGAGTTTGTAATCAAATAGGTGTTGGATTTTGCCAAGTGCTTTTCCTGCATCTGTAAATATAACTGTATGATTTTTCCTGCTTAACTTATTGATGTGGGTGGTGACATTAGCTGATTTTCGAGTGTGGAACAGCCTTGCATATTTGGGGAAAAAAACTTGTTTGGTCGTGGCATATAAGTCTGTCACATATTGTTGGACTTGATCTACTAATACTTTGTTGAAGACTTTTATATCTACATTCATCAGAAATAAAAATCTGTAGTTTTCCTTTACTGAATTTTTTTGGTATGGGTATCAGGACAATACTAGCCTTACAGAAAAAGTTTTAGAAAGTGTTCCTTCTGCTTCTGTTTCCTGAAAAAGACGTTCAGAACTTGTATAATTTCTTCCTTAAATGTTTGATAGAACTCACCAGTGAAACCATCTGGGTCTGGAGCTTGTTTTGGAAGGTTATTAATTACTGATTTAATTTCTTTAACAAACATACTATTCAAATGATCTGTTTCTCCTTATCTGAATTTTGGTATTTTATGTCTTTCAAGGAATTGGTCCATTTTATCTAAGTTATCAAATGTGTGGGAATAGAGCCGTTCATAGCATTTATTTATTGTCCTTTCATTGCCCATGGGATCTGTAGTGATAGACTTTCTTGAATTTCTGATATTGGTAGTATCTACCTTCTCTCTTTTATCCTTGGTTGCCTGGCTAGATGTATGTGAATGTTATAAGTCTTTACAAAGAACCACGTTCGGTTGTATTCACATTTTCTACTGTTTTTCTATTTTCAATTTCATTGATATTTTCTCTACAGTTTATTATTTTTTTTCTGCTTACTTTGAATTTAACTTGCTCTTAATAATAAACTGGAAACATTAATTTAAACCTCTTTACTTTTCTAATATATACATTCAATGCTATAAAATCTAAGCAATTGCTTTCAATGCATTCCCACAAATTTAAGTAAGTTTCATTTCCATTTTAATTTAGTTCAGCAATATTTTAAAATTTTTTGATAGAGACAGAGAGAGAGAGAGAGAGAGGGACAGACAGAAAAGGAAGGGAGAGAGATGAAAAGCATCAATTCTTCATTGTGGCACCTTAGTTGTTCATTGATTGCGCTTTCTCATATGTGCCTTGACCGGGGAGCTACAGCAGAGCAAGTGACCCCTTGCTCAAGCAGTTCAGTAATGTTTTTTAATTCCTTTTGAAATTTCTGTTTAGAAATGTGTTGTTTAACCTTCATTAAAAAGATTAAAACTGGCCCTGGCCGGTTGGCTCAGTGGTAGTGCATCAGCCTGGTGTGTGGATATCTCAAGTTTGATTCCCCATCAAGGCTCACAGGAGAAGCGCCCATCTGCTTCTCCACCCTTCCTCATCCCCCTTCTTTCTCACACACACACTCTCTCTCTCTTCTCCTCTCCTCCTGCAGCCATGGTTCAATTAGAGCGAGTTGGCCCCGGGTGCTGAGGTTGGCTCCATGGCCACCACCTCAGGTGCTAAAAAGAAAATGGCTCCAGTTGCAATGGAGCCACATGGGCAGAGCATCGTCCCCTAGTGGGCTTTCCAAGTAGATCCTGGTCAGGGCGCATGCGGGAGTCTATCTCTGCCTCCCCTCCTCTCACTAAAAATAATAAAACAAAACCGATTAAAACACACCATTAACAGGTAGGATTTTCTCCTTATCTTTCTGTTATTGATTTCTAGTTTATTTCCACTGTGGTCTGATAGAACAGTTGGCATGACTTCTGTTCCTTTATATTTGAGGAGGTGTGACTTATGGTCAAGTATGATTTTAAAATTTTTCTTCAAACTCTGAGGTTAGTTGTAAGAGGTCTATAACTCCCATCATGCATAACACATTTGCACACAAAGACCAGGCGGAACAACACTCCAGCCCTGCTCTACCCCAGGACACGGGCAAGTGGGGCTGATACCGGTTCCATCCTTGTACTACTTTAGATGCCCTAAAACTAAGCTACATGTTTCAGATAAATAGGAGGAAGGAGAGATAAAAGAAGGAATGGAGGGAGGGAGGGGGACAAAGGGAGGAGAAAAGATTTGCTCCTTGACAGAAAGCCTAATTTGTGCACAAAAAAGAAAACTGTATAATTTAATTAGTAAACTTTCAGTGGGCAGGAAGGAGGGCTAAGAATGTCAGGAGAAGCCAATCAGTCTGCAACACCTATACCCCCAGCAGACTCGTGCTCATGTCTGCCCTCCTCCAACCTCCCTACATGGGAGTGAAGGTTTAAGTCACATCCACAGAATACAACATGAGCCAGAGAAATAGCTATAGCACAAATGGTACTACTTTAATTATTCTAAGAGTTTTCTAAATTATGTGGACAAGAGTCATTAGTTTGTGAACTGACTCAATTATAAAACTGGTAACAGACAAAGAGTAGAGACAGCTAATTTCAACACTTGTATGATTCTGGAGTGGGTATGAGTATAACCCTGCTCAGTGATTGTAACTCATCTGATGTATACAGAAGATAAACATATTTTGTAAGGGGCACCCGCAATTAGATGTGATTATATTACGTACCTGAGCATAACACGCCTCTTCTATGGCTAACCCTGTTACTAAATCAACCTGAGGATAAAAACATAATTCATTTCAGCAGGGATTACTTTTTAAAATATGGTATACTCAATATAAATTCAAATTTCCTAACCCTGTCCCAAAAGAACAGAATCTTTCGACGTAATGGGGCAAATCACAAGTAAGACCAGCACAAGAGGCTCCAGAACCAGGCTGACTGGGTTCAAATTCTGACTCTATCATGTGTCACCTTGGGTAAGGCATTGAACCTCCCTGTGCCAAGACAGACAAGGGCACAGGGGGCTAACAGTACTACCTACCCAAGTGAGGGCATCGTGAGGATTAAACGTACTAGCCCACGTGCAGGCTTCTTGAAGTTCCCACGGTACAAGGGGGTCCCAGAGACGCTTCGGTGCAGCTCCAGACTGCCATGCAAGGAAAACGCCACACGGAAGTCACACTGAGTCTCTGGTCTCCTCGTGCAGATAGAAGCTACACTTACACGGCACTGGAGTCTATTAGTGTGCAACTCCATTATGTCCAAAACAACAATGCACACTCCTTAATTAAAAATACTTTATTGCTAAAAAATGCTAACCATCACCTGAGCCTACAGTGAGTCGTAACCTCTTTGCTGGTGGAGGGTCCTATCTGGATGTTAAAGAAAAATGCAATTATCTGGGAAGCACAACAAAGTGAAATGCAGTAACATTTCATGTGTGTGCATGTGTGCATATGTACGTGCACATGTGCATGTGTGAGAGAGATCTGGAACAGAGTAAGGGTCATATAAGGTATTTGCTATAAAATATTGCTACTATTATGTAAGAATTTTAAAAAACCAAACAAAATACTTTGTAAATGTTTAAAACTACATTACTTAAAAATTGAATCTCTTTTTACTGTTGTATAGCCCAGGATAGTAGAGTGGGCTTTGTGTCTGCAAGGAATAAGTATCTTTCTTCAAAATTTCCATAATCTAACCAAAATATAACTGCTGTAATTAAAAGTCCAATGTGAATGCTGCCCTCCAGCCCCCTTGGCAGCCCCTGCCCCCTGGGCCCAGGCTGCACCTCCCTGGTAAGTCCAGGACACCCACAGACCCGGACGGGTTTGTGTGTCTCCCCAGAGGGCACATGGCAGAGTTAAAGGCGGAGGGGCCAGGATGTCCCCGGAACGCGCTCTCAGTAATACACTGCTGGCCTGAGAACACACAGGAGGCCCTCTTCCTTGGGTTTTCTATGAACGACTGGCCAATAAACTTTTAATTCAGTGGCAGAATAACAAGCATGTCATTAGACTGCAGACCATCAATGAAATCACCCAAATTCTGTGATTATGACACTGGATTAACAACAACTATTTGATGAATGAAATCCACGAGGTAGGTAAACTCAGTAGTTTTCAGCAACAGTAGCACTGAAACAGTTACATTTCAGAGCATTAAAAAGCAATGCAGAAGTCTGAACAGGGTTCATTCAAATTGAATCGCCACCACCTATATCCACAACAAACTCAACCGCTGAGGAACTTACCTCCATCCCTTGGTTAATTGCTAATTTCGCCACTCGCATTGCAACAGGTCCCTAAAATTCAAATTAAAGTGACAGATTTTAATTATTATTTGTGCTAAGGATGGAGTATGTACATCTCAGCAAAAATGAGAAACCCCCACTGCTGGCTCTGTGCTGTCAGAGGCAGTGGTTGGGGAGTGTCTCTGGGGGGCCCAGCGGGGTCTCACAGGACTCGTGGCACCTATACCGGGTTGGCCTCTGCCAGCTGTGCAGGGCTGAGGCTGGCACACTGCGGGCCTGGAGGGCAGCAGGGGAGTGTACCCAGTAGGGGCTTAGCATTATTCAGCAGATCTCACTACAATTAAGAATGGAAAAGAAAAGGAGACAAAGCGTTTGGCAAGACGCCACAGCTGCCCACAGTGTGATGGAAGCCGGGCTGGGGTGCAGACCCCATGGCCACCATTAGCCATCACCTCCCGGGCTTCGCCAGCGGGGTCTCGGGCCCCGGCTGTGTCTTTCCTCCCGGGACAGCGGCTGCTAACCACGAGGGCACCGTGCAAGGGTGGTGTGTCCTGCAGGCAGCGCTCCCACACTGCACAGACATGTTAGTCCCTCCTATGGGGGAGGGGCGCAGGGAAAGAGCTGCATGTCCCCTGAGCGGAGAAAACCACAGCCGTCCAGATGGAGTTTACTCATTCATAGATTAAATTCCTAGACTTTGTTTCTGTGTGATGAATTATACTCAATAGCACATTTTCAAATGTCTTTTGAGTTAAAATAAAAGGCAGGCTGTAAATAACAAGCACAATACAGGGCCCCGTGAACTGTGGAGTGAACGCATGGTGGCCTGACTGAGGTCTGTACGGAGGAGGCTGCTGACCACAGCACTAACCCAGCGGAAATCTCCTCCTAAGTGACATGCTTAAAAATGTTTTTTGGAAGCCACCATTTTCCTAGGGTTAGGTGTATCTCAGAACTCTTCCAATGTGACTTGCACGTGTGCTATACAAAACTACTGTTACTGCTGTAAAGATCATCAATACATTTTTTTTTTAAGCACAGTGCACTGAGAACCTTCTCTACTCCTTTTGATCACTAGCTGACCCATCTGGGTACTGGTCACTCTTATGTATTACATGAACCCCCTAAGCCATGTCACAGTGTTGATGAGGACCTGGTCTGGAATGGCCCGAGGACTGCTTGTCTAACATGCTCTCGGGGGATGCCCAGGATGCTAGCCCACAAACCACACTTTGGCCAGCAAGCTTTAGAAAACTGGAAAAACAGGAAAATGAAAATGCTCTCAGATAGAAGGCTCATTTAATAAGCCAGGAGAGGCTGCACCAGACCTGGACACAGGCCATACCCCGGCTTAAACACACCCCTTTATTTCAAATGAGGCATGGGTTGGCCATATAGGTTTAAGCCAAGGGAAGTCAGTTAACCAACATTTAAACTATTACTTCTCCTGACACTTGTCCACTTAATCTTGCTTTAGGTAGACACACTTTCCTAATATTCTGGGGAAATGTAAATACTGAAGTGACAGAGCCTAGTTTTTTAAAAGCAGTAAGAATCTTTACTATTTGCTTTCTGTGCATCAGTTCAGAGGACAAGGCTCTGTGCTGCCCAACATGAGGAATGAACGCTGTAAGGGCCCTGCCTGGAGAGCTCAGCAACCACAGCTAGTTGAGGACTGAGGTGGTATCAGCACCAGGCACTGTCGTCTCAGAAGCCAACTCACTGTGAGCCCTCTGATACTCTCAGGAGACAGCTGTGTCCGAGCAGGCCTGGCCTTTGTCTGACAGCAAAGAACTCCAGGAATACCTGAAACTGGATACAAAGCTCCCAACAAATAAGGAGAGATTCTGGAAAGGGATTTTTTGAGACTCCCCTTAACAGGTTATGAGTCCTGTTTACATTCAATGACGGAGTTCAAGAGGAAATAATTTTGATTCCAGAAATGGTCAGGGGGTTATAAAACCCAGAACTCCCATTAGGAATAAAGATAAATTGCTAATTTTTCCCATACCAAAAGCCCTGTAGTCCATGATTTCAGAAGAAAGGAATATTTAAAACACAGACCAGAAAGAGTATAAGAACGAAGACACCCTTAAAACAGGACCCTGAGTGAACAATTACAAGTAAGAAAGCACATAGCGAGCTCCAGATCTGAACGTGTGAATCTGAGGAAGTACACTGTCCACACCGGACTTCCTGCCTGCGTCCCCATGAACACAGACCCAGGAAGACACGCCGGCCGCTGTCCGAGCCGCCGTTCCAGGTGAAGCGGCCTGGTGGGAGTGCCCCTTTCTCCTCACTGGGGCTGCCCTGTGCTGTGGCCAGGGGCGGCCCAGCGTGGTGGCCCATCTGTCACTCTCTCTACATGTACGGCTCCGGCACAGTGTTCAGCCAGGGAACCGAAGGTGCTCTGTGGCCCACGTGACAAACATGCTTGTGATGCACGATGAAACTGTGGCCACAGTGCAGGCCCCAGGTTAGCCTTCACTGTAACTGGGAAGGCCTGTCACGCTCACCTGGTTCACTCTTTGTAGCTGGGCAGCGGCTGTGCGCTCCTCTACCTGGAGAGCGGGCCAAGGACAGCGTGCACCCATGAGGTGACTGCTGTTTTTGTGAACGTGCTATACAGCTACCTAAGGAGAAAAGAGAAAATGGGACTGGAAGTACCTGAGGTAAAAACTCTCTTGCTAGGTCCAGAGCCTTCCTGTAGGCCGCATCGCCCTCCTGGTTCTGCTCCAGAACGTGGCTGACCAAGCCCACGGCTTTGGCCTCCTGGCCGTCGAGCACGCGTGCGGAGAAGATGAGCTCCTTGGCCAGGGACACCCCGATGGCGCGTGGCAGCCGCTGCGTCCCCCCTGCAGGGTTTGGAGAGGGGAATGCAGGCGATCACCTGGTGCCCTTCAGTTGTAACACTTCGATTATCTTATTTCTTCGTGTATAAAAATAAACCAGAGCCATACGTCTATGTCAAAATTAGTAACTGGAAAACTACTTCAGAATAGAATATAATCTCTTAAATAGTTTACAAAACTAACACCAGGAAGAACTTGGGAATCTTGTCCCCTGTTCTGTGACTCGGCAGCTGGGGTGCCCGGAATCTTACTGACGCTCCTCGCCAGCTCATCGCCACGCGGGGAAGTGAGGACACATAGCCGGGGCTGGCAACACTGCGCTCCGCCCACTCACCGCAGGAGTAAATGACAGTCTGTCAACCTTGGCGTCTCTCTTTTAGCTCAGGTAAAACTTTTTAAATTCTGAGAAATTCAACGCATGTGCTTTTAAAGAACCATTTATGGTCAATGACATGTAAACTAATTCTTTTTGTGTGTGTGTGTGACAGAGACAGAGAGAGAGAGAGAGGGACAGATAGGAACTGACAGACAGGAAGGCAGAGAGATGAGAAGCATCAGTTTTTCGTTGCAGCACCTTAGTTGTTCATTGATCGCTTTCTCATATGTGCCTTGACCAGGGGCTACAGCAGACTGAGTGACCCTTGTTCAAGTCAGCGACCTTGGGATCAAGCTGGTGAGCCTTGCTCAAACCAGATGAGCCTGCGCTCAAGCTGGCGACCTCAGGGTTTCAAATCTAGGTCCTCTGCATCCCAGTCTGATGCTCTATCCACTGTGCCACCGCTTGGTCAGGCATCTAATTCTAACTTAATAAAAATAAACACAGATAATTACTCATGAAAATAGGCTTTGTGCTGGTTGTTACTACTCAGAGTAAGTACTAACTGTCCCTTGACACTGGGATCTCCTTCAACAGAAAGCTGCACAAAAGCAGGTAATATTCCTACTGGCAGCCTCAGCATGAGAAGTGCCACAATATTAAGATTAGTCTGCTTCACCAGGCAGTGGCGCAGCGGACAGAGAGTCGACCTGGGATGCTGAGGACCCAGGTTTGAAACCCTGAGGTCACTGGCTCAAGCACAGGGTCACCAGCTTGAGCCCAAAGTCACTGGCTTGAGAAAGGGTCACCGGCTTGGCTGGATTCCCTTCCCCCAGTCAAAACACATAATGAGAAAGCAATCAATGAGCAACTAAGGTGCTGCAAAGAAGAAAAGAATTGATGCTTCTTGTCTCTCTCCCTTCCTGTCTCTGCCCCTCTGTCTTCATCTCTCTCTCTCTAACTCGTGCTATTACGTATATGCATATTAAGATTAGTCTAAATCACCCTTAAATGGCTGCCAGGCTGTCCAGCCCACTGGTGGCCCAGAGCAGAGGAATGGCTGATGTCCAAGTTGCAGAGGAGAAAACACAAATAAGCTCACTGGTTTTGTTTTTACACTTTTTTCTGTATTAGTTATCAAAGGCAACTATCAACTGGGTGGGTGATTTCATACAGAAACCAATTTCTACCTGAGCGTCAACCACAGCTGCCTGTTTACGATGCCACGCCGGGCCACCCAGCCTCTGCACACTGTTCCAGCAGTGCCCAACACCCTGGACAACACGCCGGACGAAGACGCTGGCTTTCCTTTACACAACTTGAGAAGCAAAGCAAACTTTTTCTTACTTGCATCTCAATCAAAAGTAGAAAATGAAAAATAAAGACCACAAGTTTCAAGAAAGCATATTTCCCTTCAGTCATTAGGTCTATTCCCACGTGTCTAACAGAGCATGGCTGCCTTGAAGGACACAGCTTACACAACCGTATTAACAACCATGACTAATACTTACAAAATATGGGTGATTAAAAACAAAACCCTAAATAAACTGGAAAAGGACTGACATTTCCAATAGGGATGATTCTTAACATAACCACAGTGAGTACAGCTTCTGTAAGACAGTTATTGTTTGCATAACCAAGCAGTTAGAAATGGTGAGTTTGTAAATGTTGTACTCGACATGGCAGAAAACGTGTCTGAAAATGGAAGCCCTGACAAATTTAACCCTAACTGTAAACACTGCTACTGCACAGTGTGGTAAAGATAGCTCTGAGAACGTATGGGACAGGCTGCATGGAAAACACAAGTTATTTATGGTGTTTCCAAGGGCAGCTGATTAGAACAGAGATATAAATAATACAACCCACATAGCTATATTTACTCATGGAGCCAGGGAGAATTTCCATCAGACTAAAGAACTTAATGGATGTGGGGTTCCTGACAAGCACAACATCAGAAAATCATTCTTCTTTGCGTTCTGTATAAGGTTTAATGCAGACTGGTCAGAATAACACACGTGACCTGCACGTCATTGTTCATGCGGCACTTTCATTCAGCTGAAGCTCAGTGTTCTGCAAGCCTAGAAAATCTAAGCTCATTCACTATACCATTTCATTGATGCTCTCATTCTCCAGGAATGAAGATTTTGTACAAATATAACAAAGGAACAGTTATGAAACTAACACCAGGGACCAGACAATTCAAAGCTTTTCTCAGTGAACTAAATGCTGGAGGACGTGATGTCAGGACACAAAGCATCACAGGACCCAGGGGAAACCCCACTGGATGGATGGATATACTAACTACATTCTGTATGTTCATCCCTTGACATGCGGCTGGGCTGTTTGCCCCTTTTGGCTACTAAGAACAGCCCTGTGACATGTGTGCACAATTCTTCAAAGTACTGACTCCAGCTCTTTGGGGTAGCCAGCCACAGGTGGGATGTGGGACTGCTGGCCGTACAGTAACTTTATGCTTAATTTTTAGTTACTATGGAAAAGAGTAACTTTACCCACCAATTACCTTCCCATCAAGAGGACACAGTGTTCCAACTTCTCTATATTCTAACTAACACTTGTTATTTATTTGCTTTTTAAAAATCACCATCTTAATGGGTATGAAGTGGTATCTCACTGTGGTAGCTGATTTGCATTTCCCTAAAAACTCATGAGGTCATGTGCTTACAAGCCATCTGCATCTTCTTTGGAGAAAAGCCTATTTACATCATTTGCCAATTATTTTTCCATTGGAATTTGCTGTTGTTAAGCTATAGAAGTTTTCTATATTCTGAATATTAGTCCATTGTCAGCTAAATGATCGGCAAATATGTTCTCCCACCTCATGGGCTGCCTTTTCACTATGTTGATAGTTGTCAGTTGCACATAAGTTTTTAATTTTGATTAAGTCCAATTTGTCTTTTTTCTGTTGTTCCCTGTGCTTCTGGTGCCACATCCAAGAAACCACTGCCAGATCCAATGTCACTCCATTTTCCTCATTTTCTTCTCAGCATTCTGTGGTTTCCACTCTCACGGGAAGGCCTTTGACCCACATCAAGGTAATTTTTGTACGTGGTGTAAGGTAAGGGTCACCTTCATTCCTTTCCTGGGGGAAATGCAGTTTTCCCAGCACCGTTTTTTGAAAGGAGCTATCTTAAATACATGACTGAACTCACCCCTTGGTACTTAAGTGGTTTTCTTTAGAACACCTGTTTGGTAAGCAGTCACTGGCTCACGTTCCTCCGCCACAGTCGGCCTGCAGAGATCAGACTGCTCGTCTGAACTACAGTTTTACATTTGTGCAGCTGAAGACAACCAGCTTCACCCTACCGTCTCCAGGAATATAAAATCTGTGATTTTAAATTTCATCCAGTCTGCCTTTCTCGATTAATACTGGCCGTGCGAGCAAGGAGCTGCGGGCACGGTGGCACTGGACAGCGGCACAGCGTGACACGGGCCCACTGGGACCGCTGCATGGTCTCAGGTGTCTGCCAATGCCCCATGAGTCGTTACCCACACTAGGTAGGAACTCTCTATGCCAGCATGCGACTCTAGTTTGGAAGTACTACTGTGTTGATAAACAGCTATTTTCTACTATGAAATTAATAAACAAAACGCTACAGCTCAGCAGCTTGGAGTCGGGGCTCAGTGCAGCTCCACACCCCACAGCCCGAGAGACAGGAAGCGGCCCTGGGACCCGTTATGGAAGGAGAGGGGTCAGGTTTTAAGTCCAAATGTGAACAAGTGTACTAGGGAGAATGTATTTCAATCCAGCTTGCATTAATTCTGAATATTAAATTCTAATATGAGCTTGGAGTTGGGTTTCATTCTCATGGGCATTTGACTTCGGGATCAGCCAAGTGCCATCCGTAGATAAGTATTTGAAATTAAATAAAGCTGTTCCACTCTGACAGCAGCCCTGCCACCTGCGACCCCAGGGCTCTGCGCACCTCCACGCAAACTCTCACCACTGTCCATCCCAGCGGCCTCCAGCACGGAGCCCTGACTCCTGGCCGGGCCTGCTCTGCTCTGAGGTTCAGACACTGTCACTTGCCCCAAGTCACTAAGGTAGGTTGCAGAAACAGGGTCAAACCTATCTAATTCTTACCTGCTACATAATAAGAGATTATGAAATGAATAAATGTTTTGAACTTACTGGATAAAAAAGGTGTGTGTGGTATATATAAGAAGGTACATAATATAATTGGCATATATATGTAATCGATGTCCCCAAACAGTTAAGTGTCCCTGAAGGGGCCAGCCTTGACTACTACAGTATTTCCAAAGTGTTCTGCATTGTGTGTGTGTAATATGACACTGGGGTAGGGACAAAACTGCTATAGCCTTCTGAAGACCAAGAGCCCACCCGCCACTAAGTAAATGCATCCATGCCCCTTCCTGCTTCTGTCACCAGGAAGCATGCAGACTTCAGGAAGCCTCGGTTTCCCTGGGCTAGTCAAAGGTCTCTGAGATCACGGTATCTGCAAGCAACATGCACCCAGGACTCCCACAGGTCCTCCCTCCACCAGCTACCAAACCAAGGGGATGTGCACAAGCTGAGAATGCCCAAAGCAGCTCAGTGGCTCCCGCTCAGGAACCATTCCCTCCATCGTTCTCAGGGACAGTACACTTACGGCACACTCTGCTTCCACAGAAAACAATGATTCTGGAGTCACTTTATCACCTACCAGAAAAGGGGGTGCTGTGGCATTTCATGAACCTGCATAAAGGTGCATCAGAGTCGCAAGGAGAAGTTGCGATCCAAAGCCATGTTACTATGTTAGGAAGAAAATGAAGACCTTGGCCACTACCCTGCCCCTTTCCATGTAGGGGTGAGGCTTTCTGCCTGGGCTCTGTAAACAGAGACTAATGCAGTGGGTCTGAGGCAGCCCAAAGGCCAGCATGCACTGCTCATGAGCTCCAAAGTCACACAAAGAGACAGTGGGACCTGCGGACCCACTGCTGTAAAACGCAGGATGGCAGGCAATTGTTCACCACGCGATAGAACTTATATTACTTCTGTCAGGCACTTGGCTACCATGGCCAAAGCCCCGCCTCCTGCCTGCTTAGAAGCCCAAGAGAGCAAGCAGACAACACTGAGGGGTAGGAGGAGTGGAGTGTTTGACCCTGGAGCTGAGACAGAGGGACACAGGGGGCCTGAAGTGCAGCGTAGAGGGTGTGAGTGGCGACAACGGCAGCCTGAGTGGAGTGGGCCAGAGCCCGTGGGAACCCTGGGCCCAGAAGGACTGGGTATAGTCTGAGGGTAAGCGGAAGTGACTGAGCGCCAGAGTACATCTTCTGCAAGCAGTGGTGTGAGAATGCCATCTCTAGGGGAGATCATGGTTGGAGAATAAGCCACGGTCACTGTGAGCCCAGAAGAGGAAGGAGGCAAGCAGATGTTCCTACTGATGCGTTAGGGCACCTACCGGCTCAGAGAGAGAGGGCAAAGCAGATCCCTGAAGCTTTCCATGCTTGTCACAGGCTGCTCAACCCCCATTGCCGCTACTAAAATCCTGGTCCTTCTTTTGGTGAATCCCTTCCCCCACCTTCTATGCACCCCAGAACAGCCGAGATCCCAGTAATGGAGGCTGAGGGGCCAGATCTCCTTCTCTGCCCTGGAACAACTGAGCAAGTGTCTAGGTCAGGTCCAGCATCCTGGACGTCATTTCTCAGGGCTGGGAGTCCCAAACAGGTAGCCTTGGAGTACAAGCCTTTCTGAGCATCCAGGCCACACATGGGCAGTGATGTGCAGACCTGATGACTGGTATTGTGACCCCGACCACGGTGCGCACTGCCTGCTTCCATTCTGTGCTTGAAGCATAGTTTGCTAGCCAGCTACTGGATCTGGGAACCTTGCAATAAGTTTCCTGTCTACTCAGGGATCCCACAGTCAATTTCTATTGCATGCTTTCCAGTGTCATAAATGGCACAGGCACGTAGTTTTGGGGGTTTTTTTTCTTCCTCTTTCGAAAATAGATGAAGCTCTGTGGGAGTTTATGTTGTACTTTTTGCAAATAAAATCCATTTGTTCAATCACTGATTTACTGGCCGAGTGATCTGAAATGTGCCAGGCACTGTCCCAGGTGCTGAACAAAGAGGGTGAACCTGATACCCCACTGCTATCCTTGAAGGTTATTACCTCAACAGCAGAGGTGGGGGCAATAAACACGCACTCAGCAAAGGAGCGAGTTGTCAGGAGCATTGTGGGGAGAATTTAAGGCAGGAAATTACCATACTTTTTGCTCCATAAGATGTACTTTTTCCCCCCAAAAGTGGAGGGGGAAATGCCCATGCGTCTTATGGAGCAAAAAATATGGTATTTTATTAAATATTTTAATAGACCGTTTGGTTCAGAATATTTTTTTTTGTTATTTTCCTCCTTAAAACCCTCAGTGTGTCTTATGGAGTGAAAACCATGGTAGTTCTGAGACAGTCACTAGATGGCTGGTTTAGACTGGGGGTGGGGGCCCTGCTGGATAAACGTGAAGCCCGCGTCTGATGCTAACAAGGCAGCTGCCTGAAGGTCACACAAAACACAGGGTGCTAAGATCAGTCACGTGAAGGCCCGAAAGGGAAGCCACGCGCAGCACGGCTGGGGAAGAGGAAGGAGGCCCCTGAAGCTACACAGAGGCCATGAGGGGAGTGATGGAAGTGAGGCGGGACACTCCGTGCATTCAGATGACAAAGGTGCGGTGTCGGGTTACATCTCTCTCACTCTACCATACCACAGTGGGGGGTTCTGAGTGGTTCTGAGTGGAAAGTGACAGAGTTCGACTTGTGCTTTGGAAGAGGCTTTGTGCAGGATAAGAGCAGGGTGCCCAGCCTGGCCTGTAGTGGCGCAGTGGATAAAGTGTCGACCTGGGAACACTGAGGTCGAAGTTCAAAACCCTGCACTGGTCTGGTCAAGGCACATATGGGAGTTGATGCTTACAGCTCCTCCCCCTTTCTCTCTCTCTCTCTCTCTCTCTGTCTCCTCTCTAAAATGAATAAAATAAAAATAAAAAATTAAAAAAAAAAAAAGAGCAGGGTGCCCAGTAGGAGGTACCCATCCTGTCCAGGAGCAGTATGATGGCAGACTGAACGGAAGTAGGGCAGCGAAGGAAGGGGTAGGGGCTGAGATCTGGGGAAGTGTTGCCCAAAATTGCTGGTGAAATGGATGTGAGAAAGGGACCACAACTCAACGCCTCCAGATTCCCAGCTTCAGCTCATGAATGAAGGCACTGCTTCCTGGCACTAGGGAGCTTGAAGGTGACAGCGTGCGCTCTGGCCACTGGTTCTTCCATATGTATTTTACATATGGAAGTGGGCAGTCAGGCATGTGATTGGATATGCAGCCTGCTTATTAATAGTCACTCGCAAATGGATGGCACTCAAAGCCAGGGGTCAGGATGAGATCACCAAGGAAGCTGTCACAGGTGAAGAAGCAGTGTCCACGGAGGTACGGTGAAGTGGGCGCATGCTGGAGGAAGGTGACTGTAAAGCCAGTAGTCGAGGCCATCCTCAGAGCCGCCCGGCCAGTGCAGGTTCACATTTGATTCAAACAGTTGGTAATGAAACACAGGAGCCAAGAACTGGTGAGCCATCAGCTTTAATTCTAGCTTGTACCCGGCGGGCAAGCAAAAACACACATTGGGCTCCAAAACCCACACATTCAGTGCTCACAAAGCTATTGACTTATCCGAGTTTCCTAGCATCAAAGGTTTCTAGCTCACCAGACTTATTCACCTCTGTTCCCCATCTCCTCCAGCACAAACTCTTAACAAACTGGCTTCTCCCTCAGCACTGTGCCATCTTGGCTGCTTCTCCTGGCCTCCATGTGGCCTTACTCTGCTCTACTCTCTAATACTTCAGGAACCGAGAGAGAGAGATCAAGCTACTGGTCTCTCCCACTTTATACCGTAGAACCAAAACCTTTACCAATTATACAAACAAGGAAGTCTCTGTATAATGGGATTCCTCAGGAGAGTGCACCACCCTACATCATCCAATCAGTCAAGGGTGTGGGGAAGAGCTTACTCTTAAACTAAGCCTTAGGCCATAATGACCTGGCCTGCCTACATTACAGCTTTTCCCCTGCACCCATCCCAAGCATAAGGGCAAATAATATCACCTGGGTGACGGGCTTCCATGTGGGCAGCGCCATCTTTAACAAAGTGAGCATAATATATTTTATCTGCCCAACAGTGACACTCAGCAGCAGCCCACCCTGTGGACACCTATCCCACTGCCACTCACCCAGCCTTCTTCCAATGAAGCTCACTACAGGGGTCTTCTAGGAAAGGTTGCCACACAGAAATACTAGGAAAGGTTTCCTCCACGACACTGTCATGTGACACCTGGAGCAATGGCAGCTACCTTATGACCCTGACCAAAGCCAGCAAAAGCTGAACCCTCAAACTAAAGACGCCGTAACAGGAGGATGTCACTTAGCTGCTGAATGTACCAGTCCTGACACTGCTTTATTTCATATAATATTTCAAGGTATTTTCTCAGTGTCTAAGCTGTCTGAAATAGGATCTCCTGTTGTCTGGAAGTACAGATGGATCAAGGGAAGAGATTTGGACACACGTGCTGAAGAGTATATGGCAAGCACACAGGGGAAGGATGGTAGCGCTTCTGGGAAGAATTAATTACACATTGAGATTTGTGGTCAGGAGGTGAGTCAGCATGGTTATCTATTTTCCTTTCCAGTAACTTCTAGCTGTCTGGGGGGGGGGGGGGAGACAGAATGGGCAGGTACGACAAGTAACTGCAACAGTTGACATTTTATCAAGCAGACACTTCCTACATATTAATTCACTTATTTAATCCTGACAGTTCCCCTATGAAATTGGTGTGAAGGTAAGGTCATTTTGAAGGATGTCATTATCACAAAGAATCACAGAAGCTACACCGCGTGAGGATGCGCAGCTGAAGGAGAAAGTGTCCATGGTCCTGATCAGTCCAAGGAGAACTGGAGGTTAGGATGCTGCAGGGTGAGGGCCAGGAAATCTAGACTCAGAATGGAGATGCTAATGGTGATGTTGCAAGTTCAGGGTGTGCCAGGCTCAGGCATAAAGGGGGCAAAGACCTCTGTAGGTGATAACAGATAGAGCTGAAATTCGGTCCTGTGGGAGTACTGGGGAACGCACAGAACGTGCTTGTCACAGCTACTGGGACAGGCTTTCCATTCTTAAAACCCACTGAATGGAAAATATAAGGACACTGGGAACCCATCATTCGAACTGAGACAAATAGCATTTCCTTAGCCAATCCAAAGACTCTACCAATTCCTTAAAATACTATATAACAGTTTAACATGATTTCTCATCATATTTAGCATTCTGAATGCTGATCACCTAATTCAATGAGATCAGTGAGGGGTGTGTTCATGTGGATAAAACAAATCTATCGAGTATGAATTACATTTCCTTCTATGTGGCATTAAACATGTAATGAAATGAAAACAAAGAATTTTAAAACTTTACCAGTCAAATGAAAAGCTTGGTGGTGAGGGGGCAGAGCAGTGAGAGTCCAGATGAAGGGTGGACGTCAGCGATAGCGTGTGGGCTGCCAAGAGTGAGGGGAACCGCAAATGCCCAAGGTCATTCACATCCAACTCTAACTCTCTTCCTGACACTGAAATTCTAGAATTAGGTAGCTCTGAACTATTGTCTAAAGCCACAGACAGGACAACAGGGTAAAAACACTCCAAGTGGGCTTTTGTCTTGTTTCTTTTGCTTATGACCTAAATTTGTAGCTTAGTTCGTAAATAGTTGATTCTTTGCCTTTATTATTTTTATTTTAGATTTTATTCATTTTTAGTGAGACAGGAGAGAGAGAGAGAGAGAGAGAGAGAGAGAGAGAGAGAGAGAGAAGGGAAGAGCAGGAAGCATCAACTCCCATATGTACCTTGACCAGGCAAGCACAGGGTTTCAAACCGGCGACCTCAGTGTTTCCAGGTCGGCGCTTTATCCACTGCGCCACCACAGGGCAGGTCTGATTCTTTGTCTTTATTTACTAATTTTCAAAATAACAAGGTAGTTCCCTGGCATCATGCAAACACGACCAGCTTCTCTTTTAATTGTTAAGAACCATCATAAACTTATAGATTCTAACACAACTGATACATTAGAACCCACTGCAGTTATTATTTTTTATTAATGCTCAAACCACCCCATCTTTGGCTGATGAGAACTTCCTTAGATTGGCTTTGGAGTCCTTTCAATATGACCTTTAGTCTCTGCTAACCTCTCGTAATCTGGAATTACTACTTCCGAGCTCTCCGTGCATGTCTCCTGCCAAGACCCTGACTCAGCCACTTCCCCAGAGCCCTTGTTCCTTTCAGTGGGCCTGCAGTTTAAAATCTAACACTTCTGCTCATGTCAGAGTCGGGTTCACTTACAACAGCCAGGAGTTCATACGTGTGTTCTGCATGTTCTTCCCAATAGGAGATGAGCGTCAAGAATGAGCCAGCATGGAGACAGCTCTGGGGCAGTGGGGACTTGACTATGTGATATCACCAGATCTGCATCCTTTCCAGTTTTTCTCCATCATTTCATCTATTATTTTGAGAAGGCATCAAGATAGTTCTCCTAGATAATGGCATCCTGGGACTATACCACTCACAACAAATTTGAAGTAGCCACCTCTATATCAACAGTGGCTTAAACACAACAACCTCATTTTTGCCAAGAAAGCAAGAAATAAAGTTTTGCACCATCGGGCTGTGTCCCCTGCTGCCCCAGGCACACAGGCTCCTGTGGCGCGGGGAGGGGCTGGCAGCAATCTGGCCCTGCCGCCCACTCCTCCCAGACCAAAGTCCCCAAAGTTAGAAATAAACTAGATACAGATGCTACTGATATTTCACAATCAATTATAATTTAAATGTAATATGCAAATGAGCACAAATTATGGTTTTAGATTATAAATTATGTTTTCACAGTATTTACAAGGGAGAAGATGCCAACTGTTTTTTGTTTTTATTTTGAGGGGATTTCTTTCATTTTTAGCCTTTACCTTTCCCCTTTGTTATGACTTCACAAAGAAGAAGCTGCACTAATATGGGGGGGGGGTGCCTACAACAAAACTTTGAGTTGAAAGTTATGTAGATACTGCGTTAAGGGCATCTACTAATATCAGAACTGATCTCTGACCTCTACAAGTAAATGCCACCTCTGAATCACTTCTAATCCCCTCTCACACACAGAAGGCCCCACTCCATTTTTTCCTAGAATTGTGGAGGAAACACCGCAGAACAATATTAGCTTTGGATCACAATGCCCACTGCAACAGATTACTGTGGATGTCTATCAGAGCACTTTCAGCAAGCACTTTCTGCACAGATCTGGGCTAAATGCTTACAAAACTCACTTCCTTTTACAATGAAACATCAGGGTCAAAGAGGAGTGTGCTATGTGAACAAACATGGCATGTTTACTGGTCTCTTAATACATGTGTCACAATCATGCAAAAGCATAAAAATATTTGTTCTTCAATCTGTGACCAGCATTTAAAATGTTGTAATACTTTCTACTCCCTGAGGCTTTGTAGAATGTTGTAGCAATGAGGAAACACACACCCACAACACACACCCACCCACCCACACACACACACACACACACACACACACACACAGAAACAAAACAGGACTAAGGGAGGAGAGAAACCTAATTGGTTGGACCCCAGCAGATCCTATGTGAAATATATTAGCTTGACCTCTATCTAGTTATGATAAAGAAGTATTTAGCAAAAGCTTAAAAACTTTTAAAAATTAGGGCAAGGTTAAAAAGACTGCCAGTAAAAAATATTTTTCTAGATCAAATTAAGCTGACAGGCAAGAAATTAAAACCTTTGTGCTACGGCTTTCATGAATATTTATTATAGATGCCTGACTAGGTGGTGGCACAGTGGATAGATCACTGGCTTGGTACGCAGAGGACCCAGGTTCAAAACCCTGAGGTCGCTGGCTTGAGCACGGGCTCATCTGGCTTGAGTGCAGGCTCACACCTTGTGCAGAAGGTTGCTGACTTGAGCGTGGGATCAAAGATATCATCCCATGGTCGCTGGCTTGAGCCCAAAGGTTGCTGGCTTAAAGCCCAAGGTTACTGGCTTGAACCCAAGGCTGCTGGCTTGAGCAAGGGGTCACTGGCTCAGCTAGAGTGCCCCAGTCGAGGCACATATGAGAAAGCAATCACTGAACAATTAAGGCGTTGCACCAAAGAACTGATGCTTCTCATCTCTCTGTTTTCCTGTCTGTCCCTAGCTGCCCCTTTCTCGGTCCCTCTCACCTCTCACTAATATATATACATATATATGTATATATATATATATAATAAATGTTATATATATATTATAATATATATTAGAAAGCTTTTTCGACTATTATACTATTACCTCATTCACTTATAGAGAACAAATATATCAAAGTTTTATTCATTAAAAAACAAAATTATATTTATTTGCAAATGTTTACATGCACTTTTCACTATATTTGCTGAAGCACTTATACCTTTTATTTAATTTCGAAAAATATATTGTCATATACTGAAAGAAACATAAAATTTTACTTTTTACAACTACTTTAAACTTATTTGATTTCAGAGAGGAAAGGAGAGAGAAACATCAATTTGTTGTTCCAGTTATTTATGCATTCAGAGGTTAATTCCTGCATGTGTCCTGAGTGGAGATCAAACCTGCAACCCTGGCATACTGGAATGACACTTAAAATTACTTTAAAGAGTGTGTGGTACACAGCTGTCCATTTGCAGCCACGCAGAATGCAGCACACTATACACTCCTCTGTCACTCTGCCCTGGTCATGCTGAGGGGTGCCTGGAGGCTTCTTCTGCCAGTACCTCTCCCACCCTGGCACTGCCAAGCAAATGACGTTAGCCAGACTAAGTTGTCTCCTGCTATCACATCTTGAATGGAGCAATGGAAGCATGAGGAAGTGGCAGGGTTTACCAATTCAAGCAAAGACTTCCATGCAAGCTGTGCAGGCAGATAAAACTCTCTGTGATGGTGGAAATGGTCTCTGTCCAGGCCGTCCAACATGGGAGTCACTAGCCACGTGTGGCTACTTGTGTAGCTCCATGACTAGTGTAGCTTATGCTTAATTATAGTTCATTTTAATCAATTTAAATTTAAACAGTACATGTTGTCAGCAGCCACAGCACTGGATGGTCTGGGTATAGTTTCCTGCTCCTACAGCCTCCCATGAGCTCTGTTTTGGTCATGATATTTGTTTCTGTTGCAAACCCAAAGAAATCTTGTTGAGATTTATAGAGATTCCTTCGACACATACAGCGTCTTCATCAGTGATGCCATTGGGCACAAGTCTGCTCCACTTCCCCACAGCTCACCCGTCTGGCGGAAGGAGGCTGCACACACCCACGACAAACTACGCTCCCATCTCAGCACCCTCTGTCACAACAAAATGAGAAGGGGGACATCCAGAAACCACGTGACGTGCCACTCTCCCAACACAGCGGCACCACATGCAGGGAAAGGACACCTGTAGATGGGGCTGAAACGGAAACCTTCCTCACAGCCTTCAGCATATGCCTGTCCCAGGCTTGCTGAAGTCAATGTAGTCATCGCCCAGAGGAAACTAAACCAACACAAGTGACTCGGTGGATTCCTCTGTATTCTGATACCCATCTGCGGTCTACATTTGCAGGTTACTATTGCTTCCTTTTGAGATTACTTATATATGTGTGTAGTTATGGTATCAATTGAACATGTATACATGTATGTATATTCCTAACAGCCTTACAGAAGATTCTTGATTAATTTTAATACAGTGATTTTTATAATGTTTTGTGTTCACATCACTGGTTAAATCATGGAAATACTGAAAGGAATAAGCTGATTTAACAGCTTGATATTTATCAATATCAAGAAATTCCACCCCTTTATGAGTTCTATCATGTTATACTTTTTTTAAAAATTGCCTGACCAGGCAGTGGCACAGTGGATAGAGTGTTGATCTGGGACACTAAGGACCCAGGTTCGAAACCCCAAAGGTCACTGGATTGAGCAAGGGGTCATTGGCTCAGCTGGAGCCCCTCCGCCCCCCATCAAGGCACATATGAGAAAGCAATCAATGAACAACTAAGGAGCCACAACAAAGAATTGATGCTTCTTCTCTCTCTCCCTTCCTGTCTGCCTGTCCCTATCTGTCCCTCTCTCTGTCTCTCTCTCTCTTGCCCCCCTAAAAAAACTCTTAGCTGAAAACAATTATGTAGTAATATTCCCTACTCCAAATGGGTGGTGAATATTGTAATGCACAGACCATGTAGTCTGTGCTTTAGGAAGAAACTGTTTCACCATCTCTAACGATTACATAAGAACTGGTTTAGTTATTTAATGTGCATTGCAAGTCATCCCAGAACTCCATGGCTTAAACCAACAAACATTTATTCTTCCATAGTTTTGGTGGCTTGGGAATCTAGGAATAGTTTGGCTGGAACTTCTGACCCTGGGTCCCTTATGAGGCCACTGTCCTCTGTCTGTAGCTCAATCACTAGGTAGCCAGCAGACTCTCTGGGTCCCTCCCCCCATGAGCCACTTACCAGAGCTGCCTCTTGGCATGGCAATGGTTCCCCCTTAGGCAAGCAATTCAAGAAAGAGAATGCACTAGAGGAAAGCCAGTCTTATGATAACCTACCCAGAAGTGCTTCCTCATCACTCCTGCCATCTTCTATTAGAAGTGGGTCGATATAACCAGCCTTCAGGAGGGAAGGGGTCATACGCTGCCTCCCACAGGACAAAAGCTGAGAATCAGCATACACGGTAAAGGTCACCTTTTTTTCTGTCCTCACTAAAATGTTTTTTTTCCCAGATCACACTCAGAGAGCAATTTCCAAAACTTCAAAATCATCTTTCATTATTTCAAAATCAAGGAGATGAACAGACACATTAACTATTCATCTTTTAAAAATAACAGAGAGGGAAAAGTAGAAAGAGTATAATGTTTAAGATGTTCCTTCTGGAAAGCTTGTCCCTTGAAAAATACTTTGCTAACTACTATCAGATTAGAGAGAGCGACCCCAGCACACCAACAGTATTCTGCATGAGCTCACTTAACTGTGTCCTTCTAAAATGCACTGTGTATCAACAGAGTAGACAGGCTGACTGTTTTTCATAAAGACTGGACTTTGATGTTTTCATTAAAAGAGGGGTATACCGTAATTCACCATGTATAAGATGCACTCTTTTTCAAAAAATTTGGGGTCTAAAAACTGGGTGTATCTTATACAGTAGTTGTAGAGTTTTCGTCCTTGCATTTCCTGGGCATTTTTGCACAGATGAGTTGTATTAATTTTATAATGAATAAAACTTGAGTTCAATAACTTCATATAATACATTTTTTCCCCAAATATCAGGCCCCAAAATTAAGGTGCAATTTATACTTGGGGAAATACGGTAATAAACAGCAGATAAGTGGAAAATACTCAGTATTAAGATGTTTTCTTTCCATATAACACAAAACATATAAGTTAAGTAAAATCATAGTAAAAATTTATTGTTAAGAGCATAATATGTATGAATATTTGACAACACCTAAAAATGACTACACTATAAAATGGAAATAAAGCTTTAAATACTTTTTATTTGCCGTATGAAAAGTAAGTCACATGATAAAAATGTGAAGATTCTGGCACAGCAACACAATGATAAATAAATAAGTAACCATGATTTATTGAGAACTTATTATGCACCATGTAATTTGACACATCTTATAATTTCTGGAGGAATCCTATGAAGTCGTTATTTTTATTATTTTTATTTTAAAAATCAGAAGATTGAAGAGTTAGAAAGGTAAGAACAGCCAGCTCCTGGCCCCAGTACCCAGCGTGTCCTGGTTTTTCAGCGCACCTGCTGGTCTGGGCTGAGCCACCACCCCTAGGAGAGACAAGGGGCTCAAATAGTTACCCTCTGACAGGCAACGTCTTGGTGGGAGTTTGTTAGCATAAGAATATAATTGGATAACTGGAACACAAGGAAAAAATAAATAATTATCTACAGGGTCTGGTATCAGAGGTCATAAAAAAAAGGCAAAGATTCAAAACAAAGCACACAGTGGTCAACGCCCAGTGGGAAATCGCTGCTGGAGACAGTGAATTACAACCCAAGGGCCACACGACTTCCGGTCAGGCAGGCAGAGTAGGAAAACTCTTCCCAGAACCACATCAAGATTACAACTAAATTACAGAACTAATATTGAGAACCACCTGAAGACCAGCTGAACACAAGTCCTATAACTAAGGACACAAAGGAGGAGTCACATCCAACTAGTAAGAGGCAGGGATCGGAAATGGGCTGGATCCACGCCTACATGTGGCAGTTAATAAGAATCTGGAGGGATGGATCAGCTGTGTAGGTCCTCCCTGAGGAGCTAGAGGTCCCAGGCCTACACTGGGACCTCCAACTCTGAGAACCAGTACCGGAAAGAGGAGTCCCTGCAACACCTGGCTGTGAAAATGAGCAGGCTCATTCCATGTGAGACGGAGGATTGCTGTAAACCCAGGCACACTCTTCAAGGGCCTGCACACATACTAACTTGCTCACAGACATCCACCCTAAACTCCACCAGAGACAGCAGCTCGTAAAACACCAGGAACATATGGAGAGGAACTGAACTGTCTGGCTTAAAGGCGAGGCTGGAGGAGATCCCCCTGTGGAACTGAAGTGCTGGCAGATGCCAATGTTCCTTTGTTGAGCCCTCTGCCCCCAACATATACACAACCTGCGGGTACAGGTAGGCATCAAATCTGAATCTCCACTAACCTAGAAAACATGGTTCACCCCAAACTAGTGATTCCCTGAGACCCTGCCCCGTCCAACTCACATGCCCTGCCCAAAACTCCTTCAGTAACTGTTCTGCACAAGAAGCTTACCTTGACCCACACTACAGACTTACATAAAATCTTACAAAGGTTCACAAACCCCAAACAAACAGCATCTGGCTTGAGTGTGTACCATACCTCTTGCTAAGCAGCTCTAAGCCTGGCACTAGTGGCAGCCAGCCTCGGTTTGCAGCTTAGCTTCTCCGAGGTGCCTACAAGCCAAGCATAGGGGCAAACACCTGCAGTGCAGTAGTATAGTTCCTAACATGTGGCCCCAGGCTGGGTATAGGCAGTGGCTAGCCTTGGCCAGCACTGGAGCCCCTCCCTAAAGGCTCCAGAACCAACACACCAGGTGGCCAGCTGCAAACCCCACCAGAAAACCCCCAATCAGCTCCACATATGAAACACCTAAAGAGGATACTAGGCAGCCCTGGCCAGTTGGCTCAGTGGTAGAGCGTCGACCAGGCATGTGGAAGTCCTGGGTTTGATTCCCAGCCAGGGCACACAGGAGAAGCACCCATCTGCTTCTCTACCCTTCCCCCCTCTCCATTCTCTCTATCCCTCTCTTTCCCTCCTGCAGTCAAGGCTCCATAGGAGTAAAGTTGGCCAGGGCACGGAGAATGGCTCCATGGCCTCTACCTCAGGTGCTAGAATGTCTCCAGTTACAATGGAGCAACAGCCCAAATGGGCAGAGCATTACCCCCTAGTGGGCACGACAGGTGGATCCCAGTAGGATGTATGCAGGAGTCTGCCTCACTGCTTCTCACTTCAGAAACAAAAGAAAAAAAGAGGCAACTAGGCAGGTATCAGAGCCTGCCTGCTAAAGTGTAGCCCATTCTGTGGGATCAGAGCCCACAAAAGATCTGTTTGCTATAGTCCAGACCATTCCTCACAGCCAGTCAGCCTGAGGGTCACTCCCAGCCACTGACATCGTAACAACAATTAAGGCTCAACTACAACAGGATGGCACACAATCCACACAGGGGACACCGTGGAGCAACAGTCTCAGGTGATTAGGGACACTGTGCCACTGGGCCCAAAGGACACCTACTACATAGGA
Source organism: Rhynchonycteris naso (assembly GCA_037038555.1). Classification (NCBI taxonomy): domain Eukaryota; kingdom Metazoa; phylum Chordata; class Mammalia; order Chiroptera; family Emballonuridae; genus Rhynchonycteris; species Rhynchonycteris naso. The sequence goes on along the minus strand of CM072996.1, from coordinate 94,766,262 downwards.
CCACTGTGCTAAGACTGGAAGACACAGCAGATCTAACTAACACACAGGAACAGATGTAAAGGGGGCCGGCAAACTAAGGAGACAAAGAAACATGTCCCAAATGCAAGAACTGATACAAAGTTCAAAACACTGGTTATAAGCAGGCTCAGTGAACTTACTGGAAGACTAGATGAATGGTATAAGAATTTACACAGAGATAAAAACCCTAGAATTCAACCAATCAGAACTGAAGAATACAGTAACTGAAATGAGGCTACATTACATGGAAAGAAAAACTGATTAGAAGAAGCAGATGATCTAACAAGTGACTAGAAAGATAAGGTAGAAAAATACACCCAATCAGAATGTCAAAAAGAAAATAAAATGCTGAAGTTGGTTAAATGTTCTCTGGGACAACATCAAGAATAATAACATTTGCATCACAGGGATACCAGAAGGAGAAGAGAAAAAGCAAGAGACTGAAAACCTATCTGAAGAAAAACTCCCCTAGCCTAGAGAAGAAAACAGACATACACGTCCAGGAAGCACAGAGAGTCCCAAACAAGATGAACCCAAACAGGCCCACAGCAATACACAGAACTAAAATGACAAAGGTTAAAGACAGAGAATATTAAAAGCAGCAAGAGAAAAGCAGTTAGTTACCAACAAGGAAGCTCCCATAAGACTGTCAGCTGATTCCTCAACAGAAAAATTGCAGGATAGAGGAAATTTTCTCTTAAAAAAGAAAAATAGAATCTGAATGCTCGTTCGCCTGTGCATGCCTGCGTGGTGTCTTTGAGCCAGTTTTCTCCAGCACCTGACATCTTCACCACGAACTAGGAGGGACGTGACCTTTAATAAGAAGTAAAACGAAAATATACTAAAAGAAATTATTGCGGGGAAGCAAGATGGCGACGGAGTAGGCGGACGTACCAACTTCCAACTCCCAGAACCAAAGTGGATTATAACTCAATTTAAAGAACCATCATCTGGATAAACCAACTATGAACGAAACTAACTGAACTCTTCAACCAAGGAACACAGAAGAAGCCACATTGAGACTGGTAGGAATAGCGAAAACGTGAAAAGGGCTGCCCAGCTCCCCGGAGCAAACGGCAGCCCGGAGAGACCCACGGGGCGGGAGGAAAGTTTGGCGGGGATGGAGGGACCTGGGTCCCAGGAACCAAGGTCCTAGAGCCTAGAAGAGGCGTTTGGACAGTTTTGAGCTGTGAAACAAGTGAGGGAGCTCCCAGGCCTACAGTGTGGAGTATTAGGTCCCTTCCTACTCTGCTGAGGGCTGCTTGAGGGTTTGGGGCGACAGGACGCTGAGGCGCGGTTCTGTCGGCATGGGCAGAGGCCAAGCCGGTGGGAGATCGGTCTAGCCCAGAGGGTCGGAGGGGACGCGCGAAAGCGGTCCGGAAGCTGCGGGCCCGCCTTTAATCCCACTTACGGGGACAGAGCGGGAGGCCAGAAACGGGCAGGCCCTGCGCAAGCCGGCCCTGACCGCGGGGACCGGGGTGGGACCAGGGACGGGCAGGGGCTCGCGGCTGAGCTGACGCTACCAGCCCCCCACCTCCCAGGCCGGAGAAACCGTGGTGGGCCAGTATACGTGCGCGAGCGGGCTCCGAGCGCGGGAACGGGGTAGACCCGGAGACAAGTGGAAGCTCGCAACAGAGCTCACACTACTATCCCCGCCCGGCCGGAGAAACCACGGATTGCATTCATACGTGCATGAGCGGGCTCCGAACGCCGGGGCGGGGTAGAGTCCAGGACGAGCGGAAGTACGCAGCTGAGCGGAAGCCAGCAAACACGCCCGCCCCAATAAACCTTGGTTTCCGACCCTGCGCAGAAGGGCCCTGGCATCGAGGGCGGGGCTAAAGCTCCCGACGGACAAAAGCTTACAGCTGAGAGCATGTCAAAAGCCCCGCCTAACCCGTGGAACTGTAGCGAGCAGGCTCCGACAGCTGGTTCTGGGCGGAAGTCCGGAAATAGGCTGGGTCCTTAGCTGAGCAAAGGTGCTCACCTCTACCCTTGGTGCTAAGTCTTGTGGCTTCAGTGACAGCCCCTCCCACGGAGGAGAGGCAGAAATCACAGCAAAAGCCACAGTGGGCCGGCGTTAGCAATGCGCATACCCAATCACCCTAGGCACCGGCAGAGGGGGTGGGGGGCCTGTAGACAGACCACACCTAGAGAACACAAAGGCAACACCTACTGGACTCCAGTGGCCACAACTTGCTTATACACAGAAAAAATGGGCAGGCAGAGGAATGCAAACCAAATGAATCAAGAGAAATCCCCAGAGAAGGACCTGAATGAACCAGATATAACCAAATTACCAGATGCAGAATTTAAAACAATGATAGTTAGGATGTTCAAAGAAATTAGAGCAACAATGGAGAGTCATTATGAACACCTAAATAAAGAGATAACAAGTATAAAAAACGAAATTGAAATAATAAAAAAGAATCAGACAGAAATGACAAATACAGTATCAGAACTGAGGACCACAATGGAAGGAATTAAAAGCAGGATGAATCACGCTGAGGATCGAATAAGCGAGTTAGAGGACACAATAAACAAAGGCACAGAAGCAGAGAAGAAAAAGGAAAAGAGACTCAAAAAATGTGAGGAAACTCTAAGGGAGCTTTGTGACAACATGAAGAGAAACAACATTCGCATAATAGGGGTGCCTGAAGAAGAGGAGAGAGGACAGGAAATGGAAACTTTGTTCAATCAAATCATAGCAGAAAACTTTCCTAAAATAAGGCTGGGAAACACTCCACACATTCAAGAAGCACACAGAACTCCATTAAAGAGAAACCCAAAAAGATCTACACCAAGACACATCATAGTTAAAATACCAAAGATAATGGATAAAGAAAAAATTTTAAAAGCTGTTAGAGAAAAAAAGGCTATCACCTACAAAGGAGCCCCCATAAGGATGACATCGGACTTTTCAACAGAAACACTTGAGGCCAGAAGGGAATGGCAAGATATAATCAAAGTAATGCAGAACAAGAACCTACAACCAAGACTACTTTATCCAGCAAGGCTAATGTTTAAAATTGAAGGAGAAATAAAGAGATTCCCAGAAAAAGAAAGCCTGAAGGAATTTATAAAAACCAAACCAATTCTGCAAGAGATACTAAGGGGCCTCTTGTGAACAGTTTAAAGGGAGGAATGAATAGAGCAAAAGAAGAATACAGCTTTAAAGAATAAAATGGCAATAAACAACTACATATCAATAATAACCTTAAATGTAAATGGATTAAATGATCCAATCAAAAGACATAGGGTAGCTGTGTGGATAAAGAAACAGGACCCATACATATGCAGGGGTAGCAATACTTATATCAGACAAAATGGACTTTAAAACAAAGGCTGTAGTAAGAGATAAAGGAGGACACTACATAATGATAAAGGGAACAATTCAACAGGAAGATATAACTATTGTAAATATATATGCACCAAATATAGGAGCCCCGACATACATAAAGCAGACTTTGATGGATATAAAGGGAGAGATTAACAGCAATACTATCATAGTAGGGGATTTCAATACCCCTCTAACAACACTGGATAGATCCTCAAGAAAGAAAATTAATAAAGAAACAGCAGACTTAAAGGAGACACTAGATCAACTCTATTTAATAGATATCTTCTGAACTTTTCACCCTAAAGCAGTAGAATATACATTCTTCTCAAGCGCTCATGGTACATTTTCTAGGATAGACCACACGTTAGGACACAAAAATGGTCTCAATAAATTTAAGAAGATTGAAATCATATCAAGCATTTTCTCTGATCACAATGCCATGAAACTAGAAATTAACCACAAAAGAAAAACTGAAAAATACTCAAACACTTGGAAACTAAATAGCATGTTATTACATAATGAATGGATTAACAATGAGATCAAAGAAGAAATAAAAAAGTTTCTAGAAACCAATGATAATGAGCATACATCAACTCAAAATTTATGGGATACAGCAAAAGCAGTTCTGAGAGGGAAGTTTAGTGCACTACAGGCATATCATAAGAAGCTAGAAAAAGCTCAAATAAGCAACCTCATCCTGCATCTAAAAGAACTAGAAAAACAACAACAAATAAAACCCAAGACAAGTAGAAGGAAGGAAATAATAAAGGTCAGAGCAGAAATAAATGACATAGAGGCTAAGGAAACAATACAGAGGATCAATGAAACCAGAAGCTGGTTCTTTGAAAAGGTAAACAAGATCGATGAACCTTTAACTAGACTCACCAAGAAAAAAAGAGAGAGGACTCAAATAAAATTAGAAAGGACAGTGGAGAAATAACAACTGACACAACAGAAATACAAAGCACTGTAAGAAAATACTATGAAGAACTATATGCCAAAAAATTAGACAATCTTGGTGAAATAGACAAATTTCTTGAATCGTATAACCTTCCAAAAATCAATCTGGAAGAATCAGAACACCTAAACAGACCAATTACAGCAAATGAGATCGAAACAGTTATCAAAAAACTCCCAAAAAAGAAAAGTCCTGGGCCTGATGGCTTCACAAGTGAATTCTATCAAAAATTCAAAGAGGAACTAACTCCTATCCTTCTCAAGCTATTTCAAAATATTCAAGAGGAAGGAAGACTTCCAAACTCCTTTTATGAGGCGAGCATAATTCTGATCCCAAAACCGGGCAAAGACAACACAAAGAAAGAAAATTATAGGCCTATATCCCTGATGAACTTAGACGCTAATATTCTCAACAAAATATTAGCCAACCGGATCCAGCAATATATGAAAAAAATCATACACCACGATCAAGTGGGATTTATTCTGGAGAGGCAAGGCTGGTTTAATATTCGCAAATCAATCAATGTGATTCATCACATAAACAAAAGGAAGGACAAAAATCACATGATAATTTCAATAGATGCAGAAAAGGCATTTGATAAAATCCAGCACCCATTCATGCTCAAAACTCTCAGTAAAGTGGGAATACAGGGATCATTTCTTAACATGATAAAGGCCATCTACGATAAACCGACAGCAAACATCATACTAAATAGACAAAGATTAAAAGCAATCCCCTTAAGATCAGGAACCAGGCAGGGTTGCCCACTTTCACCACTTTTATTCAACATAGTTCTGGAAGTCCTAGCTACAGCAATCAGACAAGAAGAAGAAATAAAAGGCATCCAAATTGGAAAAGAACAAGTAAAACTGTCACTATTTGCAGATGATATGATATTGTATATTGAAAACCCTAAAGTCTCAGTCAAAAAACTACGGGACCTTATAAATCAATTCAGCAAGGTGGCAGGATATAAAATTAATACTCAGAAATCAGAGGCATTTCTATACACCAACAATGAAATATCAGCAAAAGAATCTAAGGAAACAATCCCCTTCACTATTGCAGCCAAAAAAATAAAGTACCTAGGAGTAAATTTAACCAAGGAAGTTAAGGACTTGTACTTGGAAAATTATAGAACATTGATAAAAGAAATCAAGGAAGATACAAACAAGTGGAAGCAAATACCATGCTCATGGCTAGGAAGAATAAACATCATTAAAATGTCTATATTACCCAAAGCAATTTATAAATTCAATGCAATACCAATTAAAATACCAATGACATACTTCAAAGATATAGAACACATATTCCAAAAATTTATATGGAACCAAAAAAGAACTCGAATAGCCTCAGCAATCTTAAAAAGAAAAAATAAAGCAGGAGGTATCACTCTTCCAGATATCAAGGTTTACTATAAGGCCATTATACTCAAGACAGCCTGGTACTGGCATAAGAACAGGCACATAGATCAATGGAACAGAACAGAGGACCCAGAAATAAACCCACATCTTTATGGACAACTGATATTTGACAAAGGAGGAAAGAGCATACAGTGGAGTAAAGACAGCCTCTTTAACAAATGGTGTTGGGAAAATTGGACATCTACCTGCAAAAAAATGAAACTAGACCATCAACTTACACCATTCACAAAAACAAACTCAAAATGGATGAAAGACTTAAATGTAAGCCATGAAACCATAAGCATCTTAGAAGAAAACATAGGCAGCAAGCTCTCTGACATCTGTAGCAGCAGTATATTTGCCGATTTATCTCCACGGGCAACTGAAATAAAAGGCAGAATAAACACATGGGACTATATCAAACTAAAAAGTTTTTGCACAGCTAAAGACAGTAAGAACAGAATAAAAAGACAAACCACACAATGGGAGAACATATTCGACAGCACATCTGATAAGGGGTTAATAACTAAAATTTATAAAGAACTTATAAAACTCAACACCAGGAATACAAACAACCCAATCAAAAAATGGGCCAAAGAAATGAATAGAAATTTCTCCAAAGAGGACATACAGATGGCCAATAGGCATATGAAAAAATGCTCAACATCACTAATCATTAGAGAAATGCAAATTAAAACCACAATGAGATATCACCTCACACCAGTCAGAATGGCACTTATCAGCAAAACAACACAGAATAAGTGCTGGCGAGGATGTGGAGAAAAGGGAACCCTTCTGCACTGCTGGTGGGAATGCAGACTGGTACAGCCACTGTGGAAAACAGTTTGGAGATTCCTCAGAAAATTAAAAATCGAACTGCCTTTTGACCCAGCTATCCCACTTTTAGGAATATACCCTAAGAACACCATAGCACTGTTCGAAAAGAAGAAATGCGCCCCCATGTTCGTGGCAGCATTGTTCACAATAGCGAAGATCTGGAAACAGCCCAAGTGTCCGTCAGAAGACGAGTGGATTAAAAAGCTATGGTACATATATACTATGGAATACTACTCAGCCATAAGAAACGATGACATCGGATCATTTATAACAAAATGGATGTACCTTGATAACATTATACGGAGTGAAATAAGTAAATCAGAAAAAAAGAAAAACTGAGAACAGCATGATTTCATACATAGGTGGGACATAAAAGTGAGAATATGAGACATGGACAAGAGAGTGGTGGTTATGGGATGGGGGTAGGGAGGGAAGAGTGGGATAGGGAGGAGGGGAGGGACACAGGGAAAACCAGATTGAAGGTGTCAGAGGACAATTTGACTTTTGGTGATGGGTATGCAACACAATTGAATGATAAGATAACCTGGAGATGTTTTCATTGTACATATGTACCCTGATTTATTGGTGTCACCCCATTAGAATTAATAATAATAAAAAATATATATAATAATAAAAAAAGAAGGAAAAATAGATTTATAAGCGTTAATTTGACCAAAAATACAACATATGCTTGGGAACAAGATCTGAAATGTTCCTGCATGAAATTTTCAGTGATGAAAAGCAAAGACCTACAACTGAGGTTATTATACCCAGCCAGACCATCATTTAGAATCAATAGAGAGATAGTTTCCCAGAAAAGAAAGGTAAAGGAGTTTATCACCAACAAAGTAGTATTATAAGAAATGTTAAAAAAAAAAGCTTATTAAAGAAGAATAAGAAATCATTAACGTGATACATCACATAAACAAAATGAATACAAATCTATGCTCATAGCAATAGGTGCAGAAAAAGCATTTGACAAAAATCTAGCATTCATTTTAATAAAAACTCTCAGCAAACTAAGAATAGAGGGAACATAACTCAATATAATAAAAGCCATATAGGCCCTGGCCAGTTAGCTCAGTGGATAGAGCATTGGCCCGGCATACAGACGTCCCAGGTTCGATCCCAGTCAGGGCATACATGAGAAGCAACCAACTGCTTCTCTTCCCCTCCCTCTCTCCCTTCTCTCTCTCTTTACCTCTCACAGCCAGTGGCTTGATTGGTTCAAGCACTGGCCTCAGGCACTGAGGATACCTCAGTTGATTCAAGCATCAACCACAGACAGGGGCTTCCAGGTGGATCTAAGTCAGAGCACATGCAGAAGTCTGTTTCTCTATCTCCCCTCCTCTCACTTAAAAAAAAAAAGCCATATATGACAAACCCATAACTAACATCATGCTCAAAAGAGAAAAACTAAGTTTTTTGTTCTGTTTTGTTTTTAAGATCAGGAACAAGACAAGATTGCCCACTTTCATCACTTTAATTCAACACATTATTGAAAGTCCTAGCCACAGCAATCAGACAAGAAAAATAAATAAAAGGCATCCAAACTGGAAAGGAAGAAGTAAAACTGCCATTATTTGCAGATGAGATGATACTACATAGCGAGAACCCTAAAGAATCCACAAAAAAAAAAAAAAAATAGAACTAAAATAAATTAAGCAAACAAGCAGAATACAAAATTAATACTGAGAAACTGGCTGCATTTTTATACATCAATAACAAACTATCAGAAAGAAAAATTAAGAAACAATGCCATTAACAATTGCATTAAAAAGAATAAAACATAATAAGTTTAAGTAGGTAAAAGACACCTGTACTTATAAAACTATAAAGCATTAAAAAAAATTAAAAGATACCAATAAATGGAAGCATGTACTGTGCTCATAGATAAGAAGAATCAACAACGTTAAAATGTCCATACTATACAAAATAATCTACAGATTCAATGCAATTCCTATCAAAATACCAATGGCATTTTTCACAGAACTAGAACAAATAATCCTAAAATTTATATGAACCTGGTATCAGTTCTGAAATCAGTTCTGGTGGGGTCTACATATGGTGTCATACAGAAAGCATTTTCTAAAACTTGCACTTGGAGAAGCTTTAGGCTGTTGCACTAAGATTTATTCAGAGTTAAAACAGAAGGTTGTTTACAGGTTCCCAATGTCTTATCTCGCTCTGTCTTGCCAAGGAAAATGTCCAGTCTAGTCTTCATTAAGCCCAGTATAAAGATTAAAGTCCAGACATTCCATGCCATGGTTTACCCCATATCAAAGCTCAGTCCAGTCCAGGCGATGATCAAGCCTGCACTTAGGAGACCATTTGGCTATGAGCCCACGCAGCATGGCTTCTAAAATGGCTAGTGTTTCTCTCAGCAGGCAGGCAGAGAGAAGGAAAAAATGGGTAAAAAGGGCCAGGTCTCTGTGAAGACTGTGTTTATGTTTGGGCTGGGAAGGACTAGCTTTCCTTTAGTTAACCTATCAGTTGCTTTAAAGCTTCGTGGGCTTGTATTAATTTCTTCTGCTAACCAATCAGGTCCTTCTTTTAGGCTAGACTGACAGGCCTTTGTGGGAGCCATTCTGACTTCTTCTGCACATACCTTAAACTGCAAGCACAGAAACACCTCCCTGCTCCAGCACCTGACCAGGAGTGCCTTGGGGAGACTCCTCCCAAACCTGAGTGCGGAGGGCTGAGGCATAGTGGACTTATGAGGACACAGTGGATTCCTGAAATATGTTTATGAATGTTTTTAGCCTTCTAACAAATTAAGCTAACTGGGATGCTGCAGTTTCCTACTGAAGCAGACTTTCCAGGTTTTATTAAACTCAAATACAGTGTGTCCGTAAAGTCATGGTGCACTTTTGACCAGTTACAGGTCAAAAGTGCACCATGACTTTACGGACATACTGTATTTTGACCCCTTCTTCTGACTACCGTTTTCTCCTTTAATAACTAACTGCCCATGATAAGAGAACAACAAAAGATCCCCAAATAGCCAAAGCATCTGAGATAAAACAAAGTTGGAGGTATTATACCACCTGACATCAAACTACACTACAAGTTCTACACTAATCAAAACAGCAAGGTACTATCAGAAAAACAGACACAGATCAATGGAACAGAACAGAGAGCCCAGAAATAAACCCACATGTATATTTTCAATTGATCTCTGATAAAGGAGGCAAAAATAAATAATGTGATAAAATAGTCACTTCAATAAATGATGTTGGGAAAACTGGGCAAGGCACGTGCAAAAAAAATAATAAACCAGAATACTTTATTACACTTTCCACAAGAATAAAATGAAAATGGATTAAAGACATAATTTGTAAGACCCAAAAACGCTAATACTCCTAGAAGAAAACATAAGCAGTAAAGTCTTTGACATCACGTATTAATATTTCACTCTTTCATGATCAAGCACAAAATAACTGGTGGACCAGTAGTTGAAAAACACTGACCTAGAGGGTATTATTCTAAATGAAATAAGTCAGACAATGACAAATACCATATGATTTCACTTATCGGTGGAATCTAAAAGTCAAAATAAACAAACACAACAGAAACAAACTCATAGATATAATGTATAATCTAAGTGGTTAGGATCTGGGTAAAAACGGTGGAGGGATTACAAAGTACAAACTGGCAGTTACAGAATAGTCATTTTGTGAAGTGGAAGTCTAGCAGCCCCCCTTTATTCATGGGGATACGCTTAAAGACCCCCACTGGACAACAGGAAACATGGACAGTACTGAACCCTATTTATATATACTAGTTTTTCTATACAACCATACCAATGATAAAATATAATTTATAAACTAGGCACAGTAAGTAAAATATTAACGATAACTAATAACAAAATTGAGCAATCAGAACAATATCCTGTAAAAAAGTTATGTGAATGTGGCAGTAATAAGTAAAATAAGGGTGACTAACAGGCAGGTAGCCTATGTGGCATGGACACGCTAGAGAAAGGGGTAATTCCCATGCTGAGATGAACAGAGCAGAGGCCGTGACATCTCATCGTGCTATTTAGTACGGTGCACAATTTAAAACTTATGAGTTGTTTATTTCAGGAAGTTTCCATTTAATATTTTCAGATCACAGTTGACTGTCAGTAACTGAAACTGCAAGAAATGGAGCTGCGGATAGGGAACGACTGCATGAGGCGTTGTTCAGGGAACTAGTCAACAACTGCTTCATGTCAAGAAAATGGGATGAGACATTCTCCAGACCATATTCCAGTGAGATGATAGAACTCTAACTAACTGGAAATATATTATTTTTGTAAAATATATCCAATACAATGTTTCATAATTCTAGGTCATGTCACCAGAAAATAAAGAAGCTATCAAAAATAACCTTCTCACTCTCAAACAAAGCAAACTAAACACATACTATAAAACAATTAAAACCTCCTAAATCACAATGTGTTAAGAAAGCATGCATATTTTCTCCCACACCCATTGTTTCTTTCATGTCTGGCTAATTTATAAAAATCATCCAATATGTACTTTTAAAATGTTCACTGTATAGTATTAATGGGATATCAATTAAAATAACAGAACTATCATAATAAAATACTGGAGGAAAACCTCAAACACTGGCCACCTGTAGAATTCCTACTTGCTCATTTTGCTCCCAGTTACCTATCTTGCCCACAAATAAATGGACAGACACTTCATCTACAGGTTTAATAGAAATGTTTCTATATATTTGTTAGTTTCATATTTAAAACTAAGTTAAAGCACAGCTGGATACGAAATAGATGTGAAGTTAGCTTGTCTGAGTGCTGAAACTCTCTTCCTTCTCACCCACAGCGGGCTCCTCACACACCGCTGAACGTGGGCACATGACCAGGACGAGAGGGATCAGTCACTGCCCTTCGTCCCCCCTCCCCGTGTCCTCCGAGCACCCCACATACAGGAGGCCAAGAGGCAATCCCTGTCCTCTCCCGCTCCATGGACATAGCAGGTATTCGTGACTGCCAGCCTAGCAAGAACAACTGGTCTGTTACAGTCACTGCACACAACACAGCCGTGTCAACATGGACTGACCCAGGTGTTCCTCTGAAACACTGAGCTGGAGATGCAAATTTTAAAATTAAGCCATACTGCCAGTATTTTTGGTGGAAAGCTCTTTAAACACTGAAAACATAATATATATTGACTACAAATTTAAATGTATATTGCAGATTTTCCTAGGGTAGATACTGGGCTAGCCCACAGCTAGTCTTTAGACATTCTCTTTACAAAGCAATAAAAATGAGCTGAAAACTCAACAGTGGAGGGGACGAAAGGTGGGGACAGAGAACAAGGAGAGGAGGAAGTGGCATGCTTATGTCTTACTCATCGAAAAGCACAGGCTGGGGAACATTTAGGACATACTTCAAACATGGGGCCAGCACCCCAGAATTCCCATGGGTCAAAGGTGGCAGACGAGGAAGGCATGTGAAGGCAGCCCTGTGATAAATTTAAAAGCAGAAACACTGAGAAACAGGGACCCTCTTTTCATCAGACTGTGCCACAGAATGAGAGACAGTAGTAACTCTGGTTTTATTCTGATAAGAAATTATAATGATCATCTAACCACCAGTCACTGCAATAGTGAGCAAGGATTTAGTAAAAAGTAAGACAGAAGTAGGAGAAAATAAAATAAAAGACATAGGCTCACCAGGACCAAGATAACGGGGCAGGGAGCGTGCCAGGAAAGAGGTCTGTGAAAGCACTCAGGCAGAGCCGACACCAGCGGAGCGGAGCCAACTCTGGTGCCAAGTGACTTACAAGTATTATTTCGTTTAATCCTTACAAGCTTATCCTTCTCTTTCACACAGAGAGGAAAACAGGCCTGGAGCCAGGGTAAGTAGGGCACAGAGCGAGGACACACACCTGGGCGGCTGCTCCTCCTGCCATCTGCGTTCCGTGTGATGGAGGGAGACAGCTGGCCCCAAACACTCTTGCAGGCACAAGTGTGGGTTGCACCCACCCCTTCTGTCTCAAGCAGGCATTGGGCGCACACAGGGGCTGGAGGTGGGGGGCTGGGACAGGAGTAGAGCCCACGAACACCAGGGACCTATGTCCCTCCCATTCCCTTGTCCCCTCATACTTGTCCTTCCCTTCTGTGCAGGCCATTCTTCCTACCACTGGAAAACTGCAGCCACATTCTTGCCAGGACCCCTAACCGTAAATTTCCCTAATCTTGCCGCTCTCTTCTCATTGCACCACTGGCCACTCCCATCCGTGCCATAAACCCCCTTTCTCCTTCTCTGAGTCTACATTTAACAGTATACCACCAATGTAGGACATCACGAAATTCATGGAGTGACACGACTTGGAGTTGAGTCCCCAGTGCCAGGGAACAGCCCTGGTCAAGGGAGGCCCTGGTGAGCAACTTATCTTCCTGCTGCCTGTGCTGGGCGGACCCACACGGCCCCGCTCCCTTACCCTCTCATTGCATGAGCAGCTTTCAGCCCTCTCCCATCACACACATACCTGGCAGGACCCCTCCCATCTCCTGCCTCGCCACGGTCCTTCTGTCTAGCTGTCACACCTGCAGTACCCAATTCCAAGCTCTCCATCCCCACAGATCCCATCTGCATGTCTCAGGAGGAAGTGCCCCAGCTATAGGGTAAAACAAGTCCCTCTATCACCTCCATGATGGGAGACCAGGAGCAATCAGACTGACCTTCTTCTCTCTGTATTAGTGACCTTCTTCTCTCTGTATTTGCGACCCTCCTGCTCACGACACACAGGCCTGCAAGACCAGGAAGCCTGGCACACACTATAGATATGACAGCAGAGATTGCATTTCGAGAACAATTTCCACTTGTCTCTCTAGTAGCCACATCTGTTTAAGAGAGCTGATGTCATAAAAACTAAACTTCTGTGTTTTATTATTTTGATTTTAATAAATTATTTGTCATAATAAAACTCAAGAGATACTTCAGGTTGAAAAAGGCTTCTGTTCGCCTAACCAGTGGTGGAGCAGTGCATTGAACATCAACCTGGGACACTGAGGTCCCAGGTTTGAAACCCAAGGGCACTGGCTTGAGCACAGGCCCACCTGGCTTGAGCGTGGGATCGCCAGCTTGAGCATGTGATCATCAACCTGACCCCAAGGTCACTGGCTTGAAGCCCAAGCTCAATGGCTTGAGCAAGGACTGGGTCACTGGCTCTGCTGGAGCCTCCCCCCAACCCCCATCAAGGCACATATGAGAAGCAATCAACAACTAAAGTGAAGCATCTATGAGTTGATGCTTCTCATCTCTCTCTTTCCTGTCTCTCCCTCTCTCTATCTCTCTCTCTCTAAACAAAAACAAAAAAGCTTCTGTTTGGGGGGAAGTAAAATATTGGCTATAAAATAACTGGTGTTTTTTTTTAACCTTATATTTCTCAAATAATTCTGAAAAGTTTTACTTCAAAACAAAGAAATACAAGCATCAATTTTGGATTAAAACCAAGAATGGTATAAACTGAATTTTGGATAAGGGGTATGCAAGTAAACCAGAGACTGTGTCCTCTGGCAGGCTCCATCCATGTCCAGGGGCCACTCCCCCGCTCCCTCAGGCAGGGACAGGCATGTGGCAACGCTGGTCAGTGGCACAGAGCAGGAGCTACACCAGCACCTGCAGGTCTCTGCCTACACGCAGGACATGCCAGGACCAGCAGCGGGAGGACGTAGGGCCGCGTTCAGGCTGAGTCACCCTCCTCATCCAGAGAGTCCGTCCTGAAACAGCCCATGGCCAGCTGCCAGACCTCGAGGAGCACAGCAAGACCAGACCTGCCAGAGGGGCCTGGTCTAAATCTCTCATGCACAGGCACGTGAGCTAAATAAACAGTCATTGTTCTGAGCCACTTCCTTTCAGAGTGGATTGTTACACAGCGTTATTGTGGCAACAGACAGCTGGAACACAGACAAAACTCCCTCAGGGAGAACAATCACCAGAAATAAAAAGAGGCACGTCTGTACTTAATTCTTCCTGAAACATGTCCTGGGAACACAGACGGCAAACCCACAGCAATCCTGGAGGTCTAGGTCCACCGATCAGGAGCTGGGAGACCAGACAGAGCCCACTCTGCCTGCCGCAGCCTTGGGACGGCAAGGGCCGCAGGGACCAGGCCTGGTGAATTTACCCTCTGGGCCTTTGTGTCAGGGTGTCCCCATCCTGACTCAGATCATTGGAAAACTACAAATCTGACCTATTAATTTCCAATATACATTGCAACATGTATGACAACTATGTGCTAGATCACAGAGAAAACCTTAACCAAGTACTTCATACTAGTCTATAGTCTTTGTCTACAAAGAAATAAAGTTATCAAAGAGTCTCCAAAGTCATGAGGGTTCAAAGTTAAAAACATACAGATATGTTAAATGACAGAAAAATGTCAAATAAGCTAGTTAAAAGGTAAAATTTTTTTTAAAACTGATTTATGAGACAGTCCATAATATAGCAAATACCTCCACCCTTTTAAAATGTATCTATAAATTTGATAAAAAACATATTAAAAAGTCTAACAGGTTGACTGCAGTTTCAAGATAGAGACTAGGTTTCAGAATATAAAGAAAAACATGTCCAGTTAAAAGCACTGGAGCTCTAAAGGAGCAAGCAGCAAGGGACTCTTAGGTCACTGTGGGGTGGACACCCAGAGTCACAGCTGTCAGCAAAGCAGCTCACAGACATGACACCTCAGGCTCCAGCTCCCAGCTCAAGATCACGAGGTGGAGGACAGAAGTCAGGCACACTACACTAAGGCAGGGAGCCACCCATAACACAGGTGGACTTCAGAGGGCTCTGGTCCAGAGGGGGAAACCAGCCATCACCCTCATAACCACAAAAGACTGTGAAAAGCTTGCCTTGGTGCTGGACGGAGCAAAAGGAAGGAGAAAAAGAACGAGACAGCTCCCTCAAAAACAGTGGTCACAGAACTGCCCCCGTGCACTCCAGGACCACGGAGTCAAAGAATCCGGGAGCCCAAAAAAGTCAATGTGCCCTCCAGCAAATGGCAGAGCAGACGCCAACCTTTGTGGGGAAGGGCACGGTCAGCCCACCAGGAGCCCGCTCACGGGGAATGGCTAACAAGCAGCCACAAAGAGAAAACAGACAAAAACAAGGACCAACAGAAACAATGAAAGGAATAAAAAGACCCACACAGACCTCAGAAATTGGATAAACAGATAATATAGTTCAAAACAAGTATGTCTGCCATATGTAAACAAGTGATGAAGTTGAACATATTCAGTGGGGACTAGAAAAAGTGACAGCATATTTTTAAATGAACCAAACAAAATTTCTAAAAAGAGAAAACGCAGTAATTAAAATGAAAAACTTGACAGATTTATGGAGCAGCAGGCTGAAGACAGCAAAACAAAGCAAAGTAAACTGAAAAAAGGATCTGAAGAATTATCTAAAATGCAGCCCACAGAGGAGAAGACAGGGATCAGTCTGAATAGACAGGAAAGAAGCTATAGGCAAAGAAACTTCAAGAGATGCAGCTGGAGATTCCAAAACACTGCAGGACACCCATTCCTGTAGTAAGCGTGCTAGTGAGTTAGAAGGTCAAGAAAATAAAAGTCACATCTTCATGAAGAAAACGAAACTCCAGGAAGCCAGAGAGGAAGAGAAAAAATTATAGCAATTAGAGAAGAAAAAAAATACATATTCACTTCGGGAAGTGGGGGGAACGCTAAACCAGAATCAACTGCTTCAGTACAGAAGTCAGAGAGAGTGGGATATCTTCACAGGGCTGAAAAAAACAAAACAAAAAAACAATGCCAACCTAGATGTCTATCTCCAGTTAACACATTCTTCAAGAATAAAGGCAAAAACACGAGAAAAAGATAAAACTGCATCTAATTCTCATAGAACAAATTACATGTCAACTGAATGAGATCCCCCCCCCAAAAGAAACACTTCCAAGGACTAAAAAAATGAGATGAATTCTTAATAACCTGGGTCTAGGTCTCAAAATCCGTAAGTAAGTAAAAGAGATGAATGCATGAAAAAACTTTATCGAGAAAAACAGAAGAGAAAAATCCTAAGCAAATTAGAATACAAAATGGTCAACTAACAAAAATATTGGCAAATTGAGAAAAAAAATAACAAAGAAAAAATAATTTTTAAAATTAAAATATTTTTTCAGTTACAGCTGATCAATATTATATTAGTTTCAGGTGTACAGCACAGTGATTAGGCATTGACATAACATACAAAGGGATCCCTCAATACCTCAAGCGCTCACCCGCACCACAGAGTTACTACATCACTATTGATTATATTCCCTGTGCTGCCCTTCACATCCTCAGGACTACTCTGCAACTGACAATCAGTACCTGTTAATATCTAACAAAAGCTACTATAAATTGAGAATGATAACTCAATTTGACAATAAGGGAAGAAGACAAAAGCTATGAACAGACAGTTAAAAGTTCAAATGTCCTGAACAGAACCAGCACACACTACTCCAAAACAGTCCACTTTGCCATAAGGATCTCTATGAGTTGAAGGCAAAAAACTCTAAAACCAGAGCATAAGCTTTCCTTTCACAGACGCAATGCCCATTTATAAAAGAAACGTCTACCTGTAAAGGCGTCTTCCCGCTCCAGTGCCAGGAAGAGGGCAACTCTTAACTCCCACCAGTGGAGAAGGCAGACCTACACCCGCACTACAAATACACCTTACTACATGGGGGAACAATTTTTTCTTTCATTTTCTGTTGCATGAGGTTTCAGAACTGTTTCTATATATTCCTGCATCACTAATTCCAAATCTGAAATCTGGTGTTTGGTGCATGATCTAGTTTTTATGCGATTTTAATTTCTTTTTGTTACAGCTAACGGCATGCATTGGTTTTTAAATTGGAGTTAAAGGACAACGACTCTTAGATTGAACATAACCACAAGGTAATTAATGTTATACAAACATCACTTTTACAAAATTGTAGTTCTTTTTGAATGTAAAAAATTATTATCTGATAAAAAAACACCCTCTTATTTTGTTTTAAGATTGAATCATGGCCTGACCAGGTGGTGGCACAGTGGATAGAGTGTCGAACTGGGATGTGGAAGACCCAGGTTCGAGACTCCGAGGTCGCCAGCTTGAGTGCAGGCCCATCTGGCTTGAGCAAAAGCTCGCCAGCTTGGACCCAAGGTCGCTGGCTCCAGCAAGGGGTTGCTCGGTCTGCTGAAGGCCCGCGGTCAAAGCACATGCGAGAAAGCAATCAATGAACAACTAAGGTGTCACAAGAGCAACAAAAAACTAATGACTGATACTTCTCATCTCTCTCTGTTCCTATCTGTCTGTCCCTATCTATCCCTCTTTCTGATTCTCTCTCTGTCCCTGTAAAAGAAAAAAAGAAAAAGGATTGAATCATGGCTTCTTCGAGTAGGCGTAAATGTAAGAATAGTCCTGACACCTCTGTTATATATGTGGCTGTTACACACCTCAACGTCAAAGGCGCAATATTTCATCATTTTCGATACATGCATATATTGCCTATTTTCAGGTTCAACTTGGCAATCAAGACAAGAATTGGGCTCCTCATACTGTGTGTCATAGTTGTGAGGAAAAGCTTCATAACTGGACAAAAGGAAAACGCAAAGAAATGCCTTTTGGTATTCCCATGGTTTGGCGTGAACCTAAGGACCACAGCAGTGACTGTTATTTCTGTCTGATCCATACAAAGGGCATCGGTAAGAAAAAAAAGGCATATGATCACATATCCTAATATTCCTTCAGCAATACCACCTATCCCACAATCTGAGACACTCCCAGTTCCAGTTTTCAATGGTTTTATTTCTTCTAAGGATGAAGAAAGTGAACATGGTGATCAAGTGTATTTTGATAAGATGCATGAGGAAATGGTTGTAGAATCTGAAGGGTCTTCTGATGCCTAGCAGTCATTAACCCCTCAGCAGTTTAGTCAACCCCAATTGAATGACTTAGTAAGAGATTTGGGCCTATCAAAGTAAGCTGCTGAGTTATTAGCCTCCAGGCTTCAAGAAAAGAATGGACTTCACCGGTCATCTAAAGTATCCCATTTCAGAAAGCGTGAACAAATTTTTGTGGACTTATGTCCGAAAACAAACACTTTGTTTACTATTATGATATCAGTATTTTTCTCAGCCAGCTAGGTGTTACCACTTACAGTCCAACAGAATAGCGGCTATTTCTTGAAAGCTCTAAACGGAGTCTGAAATGGGTTCTCCTACACAACGGTAATGTTTATGCAGTGGTTCCAATTGGTTATTCAACTCATCTGCGAGAAGATTATAATGACATAAAAACTGCCCTCGACTCTCTGAAGTATAAGGAGTATAACTGGATCATTTGTGTGGATCTTAAAATGGCAAATTTCCTGCTAGGACAAGAAAGAGATTTCACGAAGTATCCTTGCTTTCTGTGTTTGTGGGATAGCCGAGCTCGGGAGAAACACTGGACACAGAAGGAGAGGCTGAAATGTGAAGCTCTGGAAGTAGGAATGAAACATATTGTGAAAGAACCTGTAGTTAATCAAGACAGGGTCATTTTTCCCCCACTTCACATCAAACTTGGCTTAATGAAGCAGTCTGTTCAGGCCTTGAATAGAGAAAGTAAATGCCTTCAACACATTATTTCTGCTTTTTCTGTCTTGTCTTTCGAGAAGATAATAGCAGGTATATTGGTTGGACCTCAAATTTGAACCCTCACATATGACAAAGAATTTGCCAGGAAGATGAATAAGGAGGAGAAAGCAGCATGGCAGTCTTTTGTGGCAGTTACAAAGAACTTCCTTGGCAACTAAAAAGCAGAAAACTATGAACTTCTGGTTCAAAGGATGCTGCTGGCTTTCCATGACATTGGATGGAACATGAACTAAGTAAGATTCACTTCCTGAACAGTCACCTTGATAAGTTTCCTGAAAATCTTGGAGCTGTTAGTGATTAGCAGACTACTGCTGGAGCATCAAACGAGATTGTCCTCAACAAGTACACAAACGCAAGAGCTACAAACGCAAAATTTTGCCTAAATAGAATTTAAATAAGTTTTGCACAAATTTTATGATTAAAATAAGTGTTTGAATTTGTTCTATTTTGAAATTGTAGACAAATTCTGATGCAATCATATCTTTTAGTGTATTTACTGCATCATATAAATGATTATATTTTCACAAAGATGATGCCCAAGAAGACATTCTACTTCATTATGTTAAACTAAATGTTGAAAATTTTACAATAAGATGGAAACCTAAAATCTTGAATTCCAAAAAATCTGTAGCTTACAGAGAAAAACTAATGTCAGATTTGAGATCGGCACACTCGAATTACGTAAGCACAAGTGTTTTTGTGGATGCAACAAAAATTTTGCTCCCCAGTGAATCCATTTAGCATACATTTCTACACGTAAGCTTTCCACACCCTACCTACCACCAAAACCCCAAGTCCCCTTTCCTTTGTTCAGCCTAAGATGGTACACAAATTCTAACCCCCTTCCTGAGTGACTCATCACTGAGTTTCCCCCATTCACAAGTGTGCTGCAGTATTAATAAACTTTCTTTATTGTTAATCTTTTTTTTTTTTTTTTTTGGTTAAATTGCCAGGGCTCCAGCCCAAGAACCTATAAGGGTGGAGTTAAAGTGCTTTTCTTCCCCTGCAGGCCCTTAAACATATAAAACCCATCACCCTGGCTTATAAAGAGAAGTGCAAGTATGCAACCTCAGAAAGCCCTTCCACATCGGACAGCCCTGGAAACACCCCGACAGTGGCTGACCCTGTGAGTGGGGCTGCCAGGCACCGGCCCTTACAGTGCTGCACAGGAAGGCTAGCACTGTCTCAGATCGCTGCCCTCAGTCCAGCTATCTCACTACTACCAAGGGCCTGCCCAGGAAAATGTGACATGATATGTGAATAACTTTTCCATTGAGCCACTATTTGCAACTACAAAAGAATGAACATAGCCAAGTATCTATCCACAGGGAACAAACTAAACAGATTACAGCACATCCACAAAGCAGAAAAAAAGAAATGAGAAGACATTTATGCAGCTGTAAAATAAGCGTGTGACATATATATAACTGTTATCACATGTGACCACACGCTTAACTGTTTTAAAAATGCTGAACTGCTTTCTAAAGTAGGTGTACCGCTTTACATTCCTGTGTGCAATGGCCCCGTCCAGGTGCTTGCAACACTTGGAACAGTCAACCACAGTAACTCCAGTCCCCCTCACAGCACTGACTGGCGTAATGGTGTCCCGCTGTGGTGTCATCAGCACTCCCTCCACCGTGCCGAACACCTTCTCCGCGCCTATCTGCCCCCTGCTTATTTATCTTCTTTGCCTTCTCAAACCTCTTGACTAATTTTTAATTAAGGTGCTTTGTCTTCTTACTATTGAATTTTCAGTCTTTACAGACTTTAGATATGTGTCCTTTATCGAACACATGATTTGCACATATTTGCTGCCAGTCTGGGACTTTTCTTTCTATTATTCTCTCAGCAGTGTCTTTTTATTTTTTCATTTTTAAGACTTTATTTATTCATTTTAGAGAGAGAGAGAGAAAGAGAGAGAGAGAGAGAAAGAGAGAGAGAGAGAGAGAGAGAGAGAGAGAAAGGGGGGCAGGAGCAGGAAGCATCAACTCCTGTATGTGCCTTGACTAGGCAAGCCCAGGGTCTTGAACTGGCGACCTCAGCGTTCGAGGTCGACACTTTATCCACTGCACCACCACAGGTCAGGCTCAGCACTGTCTTTTGACAATAGGTTTCTTAATTTTAACTGTGCCCAATATTGCCATTTTCTTCTCATATAACTTGTGCTTTTGGTGTCTTATCTAGAAAAAGTCTAAGATTTCTAACTCAATGGCACAAAGACTGTTTTCCTAAATTTTGTGGTACAAGTGTTACATTCTTAGGTTTCATGTTTAGGTCTATGATCTATTTTAGTTCATTCTTTATACAGTGAGACCTACAAATCAAAGTCACCTTTGCATATGGAAACCACTTGCTGAAAAGACTATGCTTTGCCCCAATGATCTGCCTTTACACCGAACTTTATTTTTAAATGTTTAAAGTTCTATTATTTAGCCCTTGCCGGATAGCTCAGTTGGTTAGAGTGTTGTCTCAGTACACAGAAGTTATGGGTTCAATCCCCAGTCAGGGCACATACAGACTGATATTTCTGTCTCTCTCTCTCTTCCTTCCTCCCTCTTTTCCTAATCAATAATTTAAATATTTTTGTATTATTTATTACTTTTGTCTTTAAAGGGCCTAATGAGAATGACTCAAAATAAAGCATATATCTTCTTCCTAAAAATGTCTAAAAGTATTAATATAAGAAAAACTAAAAGCATAAATCCTTCACAAGGCAGGATATCTGACACCCTGGCCTAAAAGCTGCAACACAGAGGAAGCCGTGGGGATGGGAGTGACTGCAGAGGTGGTGGACACTCAGCCCAGGACACTGTCGGGGCTGAGTTGGGACACGACTTTCCTGGGCTGTAGGCAGGCCTTATGCTCTGACCACCTCACCCTTACAGAGCACTAGCTTTGGTTCTCACTGTCACACGTCAAATGCAGTTGTAATCACATGCACATGTGCTGTAGTTAGCAGCCTAGGAACAGCATTTTTTGCTCCTGGTCACTAGTGTAACAAAGCATCCAGGTCTGTAGCAGCTAGTGCCACGTAAATGACAAGAGAGAAACAGAGTGAAGAATGCAGTCCTCTGACCCAGCGTCAGGACGAGCGACAAAGGCCAAAGGCGCTGCAACAAACCTGAGGACACAACACGTCCTGTCACCCCCCTTTCCTGTTACCTCACCCCTGCAACGGACAGCTGATCACATAAGTGTTTCTTCCTTGGATTTTTTTCTTAGCAATAACATAAAAATAGCAATAACAGAGACGCATTGATACTTTATGGTCAAATATCTTTCATACCTTTGTTAATGATTATGAATGTGACAGATAAAAGCATACTCAAAATGTTTAAAGTGTTTATCAATCACTGCTATTCTTACTTTAAAATAGGATTATTTAACATTTTTTAAATTTTGGGTTCCTTAGAAGTTGTTGTCTCCACTAACCTCTTCTTTTAGAAAAAAGAAAAAAAATGGGTTAGCAAAAAAGTTGCGTCCAGGCCCAGAGTGGAAGGGCAGAGACGATGTGCTGGGCCAGGCCTCGGCCTGAGCGGGCTGGCAGTGCTGGCGGTGCCCCCGCCGGCACCAGGCAGCCTGAGACATCACCCCCCCTCAGGGCCCGCCCACCCCGCCTTGTCACAAAGTGCAGGTCCTTCTCACTCCAGTCACATCAAACCATGCTGCAAAGGGCCATAAGGCCACTCTATTACTCAGCAAACACTTACTATGTTTGTAAAGTTCTCATTGTTCGCCAGGTCCGGGGCAGGATCAGGAACAACAGGAGAAGCCCTCACTTTTCCATGCAGACACAGGTGAGTCCCCTATGCCAGGGAGCTGAAAGATGCCTGCCTGGTCCGTTTAAGTCACGTTTTGCATAATGTTTGAATCTAAATCACTAATTAACAACCTAAAATATTTTAAAAAGTGCACTGTATTTTCTTCCCTCTGGAAAACAGTATCCATAATTTTAATTTTATGAAATAGGTCGATATTTCCCTAATGAATCACTGATGCTCCCCTTGAGGGCAGAGGTCACCTGGGACAAGCTCATCAGGCCGTGGATGCGGAGATGTGCTGAGCTGCTACCCAAGAACTGTATCCTTTGGCTCGGAAAGCAATACATACAGACTTCGGTTCTAGAGGACCCCTAATAGCATTTATCAACACAGCCTTCGGCGTGTAGTGAAGGCAAGTAGGTACCCGATAAGAAGAAATCACTCGTGAACAAACTGATGACACCCCCAGAACACAGGAAAGCCGTGAGCGGCCTCAGAAAAAGGCACTGTCCCAGGAGCCCAGGGACCTCGGAGTGTGGGGTCCCGTGGGAACACTTCTTCACCTTGGTGAATCCCAGCTGCATCATCCACTGGGGAAGGAAGAGGACGACCTTGCCATGGTAACTGTTCTGCATAATCAATCCCCTCGGCTCCCGACCAGGCCCTTACAGTATAGCAGCAGTGCTGCAAGGCCCACGGTCCAGGGTGCACAAGCTCACGGCCATGCCCACCGGCTCTTCCCTTCTGAGCCCCTCTCCAGCAGAGAACTCTCGCCCTCTCACAGGTCCTCCCACAGGCGAAGGCTGACAAGGTGTGTGTGTCTGGGGTGCGAACACTCGTGAATTTACTCGTGTTGGGTCTGTACTACTTACAAAGGAGCTGGGTTTCTGAAAGGAGCCACTGGAGAAGGAGAAACACAAGCCAGGCACTGGCTAAGCCTGAATTCACTATAAAAGCCAGGAGCTGCGGTTTCCATGGCTATAAGCTCTCATGAGCCTGTAAGAGAAAAAGAAAAAGGGAGCCAAATGTGGAGGGCAGGCCAGGAAAGACCATCCCCTTTGCTCCTGCTCCTTGCCCCGTGGACCACATCCCAATAACTCCACAGCCCGCACATGCTCCATTCAGCATATCTTCTGGTAGAGCCTTACATGGGCAAGCAAGGAATAATCACATGGCCCCCAAGGCTGTGATTACGTGATTATAACATGTAAGATGTTACAGAAACATCTTCCTACTTCCAGCTCCTTCAAACACCTCTCAGACTTGAAGTGGGTCTCAATGTCTAGTTGAGCTGCAGAAGCTATTGAGGACATCTATCACTCTACCATCAGTTTTCTTTTCTCCTCTCTCTCTCTCTTTCTGGTGGTGTTGGGGGAAGGCAAAAATCTTTTTTTTAACTTTTACATATGATCAATGAACAGCTACATGAATAATGGTGCCTCGGGAAAAAGCACAAAGCAGCAAGCAAGGGACATTTACCTAGTGCTCATCATGTGCTGGGCCCTGTCCTACGTACTTTATAAACTCATGTGTGTCTCACACCAGCTCTCAGGGTGGCGCCACAAACCCCACCCTCAGCTCGGGCGTTAATCGTTAGCAGAGCCGGGTGCACGCACGGGCCTCCCTGTCACTGTCTCTCTGCGCCACAGAGACTGTGTGGCTGTCCCTGTAGAATCCCACTCCAACAGCGCAGGAGCAAGAAAGGGTAGGGCGTCAGTGAATGACCAGGGAGTCATATGCTGAAAATAAAACGCAAAAGAATACTTGGCATCACAGCTGAATATGGATACAGTATACATCTTGACTAAATTGAAACAAAGGTATCATGAAACACCCAGAGCAAAGAAATAAAGCCATTAAAATTGACCTTTTAATATGGAAGGATTAAAACAATCTTTTCGTTTTCACATCTTTACTCCTGGAGCATAATCACATATGCTATATGTGAACATCTAATGGGGACGGGCAAACTCTTTGTTTCTATACCAGGTGTAATTACTACTATTTTAAAAATGTTTATCTTTACTTTAAATCCAATGTATGACTTACAATTTTTAAAATAACAGCCTATTTCTCTGTAAAATAATTCATCATACAATTCCTTAAGGTCCTTTCATTGCTTGAAGTGATTACATTGACACAGATCCTACAACAGTCCATCAGCAAGTCAGGTGAAAAGCAAGGCTGAACTGACTGAATAAACATTCCGACTTTAGACTGCATGTTGGTGACCCCTCTAGGAAAACCGTGGCAGTCCCCGTCCTCACATTTACCAGAACGCACAGGCCGGGGCTCACCAGAGTGCAACAGGAAGAGGGCAGACAGCCCTGCCATCTATCAGACATCCTGACTGCAGATATTCATATTTATCAGTAAGTCATGACTTACATCCTCAAAATAAAGCCTGTAAATATCATCTTCCTATGCATTGTATTAAGTTTATATATACATTCCACAGAATCTCTGTAAAAGCAAGAAACTATGGGGTCTGGTCAAAGACTCCAGGGCAGAGAAATTACTAACAGGACGGAGGCGGCACTCACGAAAGGCTGGCCACATCGTCACGGCAGCCTCCTCGCCCAGAATAGGTACCCCCTCTCCACTTCAGCTGATACAGCTTCCTGTCCCAAGTACGCGGAGCCAGTGGTCATGGCTGTGTGGTATTCTGTGACCCCGAACCGTGGTGTCTGGAAAGCCCAGGAGGACTGTGGGCAGCAGCTTCACAAACCACTCACTGAAGCAGCATCTTGACCCCACTCCATGAATCAACAATGAGAACGTCTTCTCAGACCAGTCCACCAAGGTTATCTAAATATACCACTATGCAGTGAATAACCTTTGTATTCCTTAAAATAAGAGTAAGACAAGTAATTCTCCTAAATATAAAGGGTATTTTATGCTATTAGTTATAGCACAATTCAATAAAGCTATAAATATATAAGAAATTTATGGAAAGTCAAGTAAGTAAGCTAACTAAAGAAAGGAAACAAGTACATTTCACACTAACTAAGGTGGAAATAAAATTAACGCCCTTTTTGGCACACTTAAAGATCCATGTACAAAGTAATGCAGAGAACGTTGACACAATAAATGTAAATTTTCTTGAGCACATGGACCTATTATCCGAAACCAGAAAGGACAAACTGAATAGTATGCACAAATCTGTTTACCTCAAGTCCCTAAATGTTGTGATCTGATGCTAAAACCACTAAGTGCTACCGTAAGAGTCTTCAGCCAAGTGCTGCGGCAGAGAGCGAAGGACGTCTTCCTGGGGAGGGCCAAGGGCGGTGTGCAGACGGGGAGAGTCGGGAGAGGCCCTTCACCTGAAGCTCAGCTCGAGTCTTCCAACACCAGGAGGGTCTCCGTGGCTGAGCTGGGGTGCGGAGATGGGATGAGATGGGAAGCACAAAGTTGGGAAGCAGAGGTCAAGCCTTCAACGCCAGGGTGAGCTTACGCTTTCTCAGCAAGCAATGTGAGCTACTGGAAGTTTCAGAGTAAACTTAAGTTGGCACTCATCGTATGAGACATACATGTGTCAACTAGAGGACGTAATCCTAGACACTAAATACAGAACATGAAACTAGCACAGGTGGCAGGTAAGGGGAGTCAGAATTAGCAGTGGCAGTAGGGTCAACAGTGAATTCTAGCACACAAAATGGCTAACGTAAACTAGCACACTGTCCATGTGTCCATCTCTTCAGTTATTATGAAAAGGAAAGAACGGTCGATGCTGGCAACCCTGTAGGTGCTGTCCGTGTGGGATGTCTATGGGGCGAAGACCATCCTCCCAATGTCGGAGCCCTTCTCTCACCTAGCAACAACCCCCAGTGGTTGAAGGGGGCAGTCAGCACATCTACTAGAATCAAATATCCTTCGGCAGCTCTGTGACCCTGGAGGAGGTTCAAAGACTCAGTTTCTACACCTATAATCAAGAAGTGATCCACTTCTTAGGTTTGATGTTGAAATTCAAGACAAAGGCACAATGTCTGTCCCAGGACCTGGCCCACCGCAAAAATTCAAAGGTTAACTGAATTTGATGTTTACAGCATTTTCAAACTGTCACACAAATGTCACAGTGAGATTTAAGTTTAGGTTTATAAAGTAGTTTCTATATTCCAAAGTTCCCATTTGGACTACAGATTTAGAATTTTAGATTCCTGACAGTCCTACAAATTGACTAAATGTATATACACTAATATATACACATTTCTCAGCATCAGAACAAACTGATGAAATACAGGCTTGCTTTTAACCCTCAGAATACTAAAGCGAGTCAGAGAGGGCAAGATAGCGATGGAGTAGGCAGACGTACCAACTAACTCCCAGAACCAAAGTGGATTATAACTTGATTTTAAGAACCATCATCTGGATAAACCAACGTTGAACTGGACTGAGAAGACTCTTCAACTAGGGAACACTGAAGAAGCAACATTGTGACTGGTAGGAAAAGCAAAAATGTAGAAAAGGGCTGCCCAGCTCCCTGGAGAGAAAGGCAGCCCAGAGAGACTCGTGTGGCGGGCAGAGAGGCTAGTGGAAAGGTAGGGATCTGGGTCCCAGGAACAAAGCCCCAGCCTGCAGCCCCAGAGCCTAGAAGAGGCATTTGGATAGTATTTAGCTGTGAAACAGGTTAGGATACTGTTTGTGAGAAAGAGACAGTTGTCTCAGACCCAGGATTCTTCTAAAAGGGACAGCGCAGAAAACCTCTCTCACAACCACTCACCCGGGACTCTAGGGGACAGGGAGAGAGTAAAGGACCAGAGCAGTGGGAAGAGAGTGCAGTCTGGAAGGCACAGGGAGAAAAGCTTTGAGGGACAGCCACTCTAAACCCTGGGCTGAGTCACTCCACAAATCTGAAACAATATTTCCCCTGGAACCAGCAAGGGGAAGCAGGACACCAGCCAAACAGGCTCCCCTGTGGCAATTAGAGCACAGTCACTTAGAAGGAGGGAACTTTCAGGACTACAGTTTGGAGTGTTAGGGTCTGAGCTGCAGCGCCCCCACCCACACTGCTGAGGGCTTGCTGGAGGGTGGTGGGTGGCGGGACGTGGAAGCGCAGTTCCGTAGGCAGGGGCAGAGGCCAAGCCGGCAGGCGTGAGCTCGGTCTAGCCCAGCGGGGACAAAGGGGATGCAAAAGTGGTCTGGTGGCTGCGGGCCGCCTGCGACCCCACCTGTGGGGGAAAAGCGAGAGCCCGGAATGGGCAGAGATCTGCCGCTGGGCAGCACCTGGCCTCTGAGGCTTGAAGCCCTGCACAAACCCACTTTGCCTGCGGAGGTGGGGCGGAAGCCCAAGCTCGCAGCTGAGTTCACACCAGCAGCCCGGCTGAGGAGCCGAGGTTGGTGGGGACAGGGCCCCTCCCAGAAGAGGATCTGAGGTTGGTGAGGGCAGGGTGGAAACCCGGCTGGCAGCTGAGCGCGCACCAGCAGCCCCTCCCAGTCGAGGATCCGAGGTTGGCGAGGCAAGGCGGAAACCCGGCTGGCAGCTGAGCTGTACACCAGCAGCCCCTCCCAGTCCAGGAGCCCAGGTTGGTGGGGGCGAGGCAGAAGCCCAGCTCCGGCTGAGCAAGCACTAGCAGCCCTTCCCAGCCAAAGAGCCGAGGTTGGCAGGGGTGGGACAGAAGCCCAGCTCACGGCTGAGTGTGCACCAGCAGCCCCTCCCAGCCAGAGAAACCAGCTGACAGTGACCCGCAGCTGAGCAAAAGTACTCACCCTTGCCCCTGGTGACCAGGCTTGTGGCCCGAGTATGGTGCGCAAACCCACCCGTGGGAGAGGGGCGAAGGCCAAGACCGGCTGAGGCTTGTAGAGCCGGGCACAGGAACACAGCCCCTCCCGCAGAGGTGAGGCAAAAATCGCAGCAACAGCCGCAGCGGCGGCTCGGGCAACACCCACACCCAACCACTCTAGGCAGTGGCAGAGGGAGTGGCAGGCCAGCAGACAGATCACACCTAGGGAACACAGAGGCAACACCCATTGGACTCTAGTGGCCAAACCCTTCTTATACCCAGATAAATGGGCAGGCAGAGAAATTTAACCCAAATGAATCAAGAGAAATCCCCAGAGAAGGACCTGAAAGAATCAGATATAACCAAACTACTGGATGCAGAGTTTAAAATAATGATAGTCAGGATGTTCAAAGAGCTTAGAGAAACAATGGATAGTCATTACAGACATCTAAATAAAGAGATAGCAAGTATAAAAAAGAAAATTGAAATAATAAAGAAGAATCAGACAGAAATGACAAATTCAGTATCAGAACTGAAGACCACAACGGAAGGAATTAAAAGCAGGATGGATGAAGCTGAGGATCGGATCAGTGAGTTAGAGGACAAAATAAACAGGCACAGAAGAAGAGAAGAAAAAAAGAAAACAGACTCAAAAATCTGTGGAAACTCTAAGGGAGCTCTGTGACAACAGAAGAGAAATAACATCCGCATCATAGGGGTTCCTGAAGAAGAAGAGAAAGAACAAGGGATAGAAACTTTGTTCAATCAAATCATAGCTAAAAACTTCCCTAAATTAAGACTGGAAAATGTTTCACACATTCAAGAAGCACAGAGAACTCCATTAAAGAGAAACCCAAAGAAATCTTCACCAAGACACATCATAGTTAAAATGACAAAGCTAAGTGATAAAGAGATAGTTTAAAAGCTGCTAGAGAAAAAAAGGCTATCACCTACAAAGGAGCCCCCATAAGGATAACATCTGACTTCTCAACAAAAACACTTGAGACTAGAAGGAAATGGCAAGATATATTCAAAGTAATGCGGAACAAGAACCTACAACCAAGACTATTTTATCAGCAAGGTTAAAGTTTAAAATTGAAGGAGAAATAAAGAGCTTCCCAGACAAAAAAAACTCAAGGAATTCATTAAAACCAAACCAAGTCTGAAAGAGATACTAAGGGGCCTCTTGAGAACAGTTCAAATGGGGAAAAGAATATAGCAAAAGAAGAATACAGCTTTAAAGAATAAAATGGCAATAAACAACTACATATCAATAATAACCTTAAATGTAAATGGATTAAATGATCCAATCAAGACAGAGGGTAGCTGCGTGGATAAAGAAACAGGACCCGTACATATGCTGCCTACAGAAGACACACCTTAAAACAAAAGATGCACATAGACTGAAGGTAAAAGGATGGAAAAAAATATTTCACACAAATGGAAATTAAAAAAAAGAAGCTGGGGTAGCAATACTTATATCTGACAAAATGCACTTTAAAACAAAGGCTGTAGTAAGAGATAAAGAAGGACACTACATAATGATAAAGGGAACAATTCAACAGGAAGATATAACCATTATAAATATCTATGCACCAAACACAGGAGCCCCAACATACATAAAGCAGACTTTGATGGATATAAAGGGCGAGATTAACAGCAATACTATAATAGCAGGGGATTTCAATACCACACTAACAACACTGGATAGATCCTCAAGAAAGAAAATTAACAAAGAAACAGCAGATTTAAAGAATACACTAGATCAACTTGATTTAATAGATATCTTCAGAACTTTTCACCCTAAAGCAGTAGAATATATGTTCTTTTCAAGTGCTCATGGTACCTTCTCTAGGATAGACCACATGTTAGGACACAAAAGTGGTCTCAACAAATTTAAGAAGATTGAAATCATATCAAGCATTTTCTCTGATCACAATGCCATGAAACTAGAAATTAACCACAAAAGAAAAACTGAAAAATACTCAAACACTTGGAAACTAGCATGTTATTAAATAACGAATAGATTAACAATGAGATCAAAGAAGAAATAAAAAAGTTTCTAGAAACCAATGATAATGAGCATACATCAACTCAAAATTTATGGGACACGCAAAAGCAGTACTGAGAGAGAAGTTCATTGCACTACAGGCATACCAAAAGAAGCTAGAAAAAGCTCAAATAAGCAACTTGACCCTGCATCTAAAAGAACTAGAAAAACAACAACAAATAAAGCCCAGGACCAGTAGAAGGAAGGAAATAATAAAGATCAGAGCAGAAATAAATGACATAGAGGCTAAGGAAACAATACAGAGGATCAATGAAACCAAAAGCTGACTTTTTGTAAACGTAAATAGGATCGATGAACCTTTAACTAGACACACCAAGAAAAGGAGAGGAGTCAAATAAATAAAATTAGAAAGGACAGCAGACAAATAACAACCAACACAACAGAAATACAAAGTTTTGTAAGAAAATACTATAAAAAACTCTATGCCAAAAAATTAGACAACCTAGGTGAAATGGACAAATTTCTTGAATCATATAATCTTCCAAAAATCAATCTGGAAAAATCAGAACACCTATACAAACCAATTACAACAAATGAGATCGAAACAGTTATCCAAAAACTCCCTACAAAGAAAAGTCAGATGGCTTCATAAGTGAATTCTACCAAAAATTCAAAGAAGAACTAACTCCTATCCTTCTCAAGCTATTTCAAAAAATTCAAAAGGAGGGAAGACTTCCAAACTCCTTTTATGAGGCGAGCATAATTTGGATCCCCAAACCAGGCAAATACAACACAAAGAAAAAAATTATAGGAATATATCCCTGATGAATTTAGATGCTAAAATTCTCAACAAAATATTAGCCAACCGGATCCAGCAATATATGAAAAAAATCATACACCATGACCAACTGGGATTTATTCTGGAGAGGCAAGGCTGGTTCAATATTTGCAAATCAATCAATGTGATTCATCACATAAACAAAAGGAAGGAAAAAATCACATGATAATTTCAATAGATGCAGAAAAAGCATTTCATAAAATCCAGCACCTATTCATGATCAAAACTCTCAGTAAAGTGGGAATACAGGGAACATACCTTAACATGATAAAGGCCATCTATGACAAACCCACAGCCAACATCATACTAAATGGGCAAAAATTAAAAGCAATCCCCTTAAGATCAGGAATCAGGCAGGGGTGCCCCTTTCACCACTCTTATTCAACATAGTTCTGGAAGTCTTAGCCACAGCAATCAGACAAGAAGAAGAAATAAAAGGTATTCAAATTGGAAAAGAAGAAGTAAAACTGTCATTATTGGCAGATGATATGATATTGTATACAGAAAACCCTAAAGTCTCAGTCAAAAAACTACTGGACCTGATAAATGAATTCAGCAAGGTGGCAGGATATAAAATTAATACTCAGAAATCAGAGGCATTTTTATATACCAACAATGAAATGTCAGCAAAAGAAATTAAGGAAACAATCTCCTTCACTATTGCAACCAAAAAAATAAAGTACCTAGGAGTAAATTTAACCAAGGAGGTTAAGGACTTGTACTCGGAAAATTATAAAACATTGATAAAAGAAATCAAGGAAGATACAAACAAGTGGAAGCATATACCGTGCTCATGGCTAGGAAGAATAAACATCATTAAAATGTCTATATTGCCCAAAGCAATTCATAAATTCAATGCAATACCAATTAAAATACCAATGACATACTTCAAAGATATAGAATACATATTCCAAAAATTTATATGGAACCAAAAAAGAACACGAATAGCCTCAGCAATCTTAAAAAGAAAAAATAAAGCAGGAGGTATCACTCTTCCAGATATCAAGGTTTACTACAAGGTCATTGTACTCAAGACAGCCTGGTACTGGCATAAGAACAGGCACATAGATCAATGAAACAGAACAGAGAACCCAGAAATAAACCCACACCTTTATGGACGCTGATATTTGACAAAGGAGGAAAGAACATACATTGGAGTAAAGACAGCCTCTTTAACAAATGGTGTTGGGAAAATTGGACATCTACCTGCAAAATAATGAAACTAGACCATCAACTTACACCATTCACAAAAACAAACTCAAAATGGATAAAAGACTTAAACATAAGCCGTGAAACCATAAGCATCTTAGAAGAAAACATAGGCAGCAAGCTCTCTGACATCTGTCGCAGCAATATATTTGCCGATTTATCTCCATGGGCAAATGAAATAAAAGGCAGGATAAACACATGGGACTATATCAAACTAAAAAGTTTTTGCACAGCTAAAGACAGTAAGAACAGAATAAAAAGACAAACCACACAATGGGAGAACATATTCGACAGCACGTCTGATAAGGGGTTAATAACCAAAATTTATAAAGAACTTATCAAATTCAACACCAGGAAGACAAACAATCCAATCAAAAAATGGGCAAAAGAAATAAATAGATATTTCCCCAAAGAGGACATACAGATGACCAATAGGCATATGAAAAAATACTCAACATCACTAATCATTAGAGCAATGCAAATTAAAACCACAATGAGATATCACCTCACACCAGTCAGAATGGCGCTCATCAGCAATACAACACAGAACAAGTGCTGGCAAGGATGTGGAGAAAAGGGAACCCTCCTGCACTGCTGGTGGGAATGCAGACTGGTGCAGCCACTGTGGAAAACTGTATGGAGATTCCTCAAAAAATTAAAAATCAAACTGCCTTTTGACCCAACTATCCCACTTTTAGGAATATACCCTAAGAACACCAAAGCACTGTTCGAAAAGAAATGTGCCCCCATGTTTGTGGCAGCATTGTTCACAATAGCAAAGATCTTGAAACAGCCCAAGTGTCCGTCAGAGGACGAGTGGATTAAAAAGCTTTGGTACATATATACTATGGAATACTACTCAGCCATAAGAAATGATGACATCGGATCATTTGTAACAACATGGATGGACCTTGATAACATTATACTGAGTGAAGTAAGTAAAC
Organism: Rhynchonycteris naso; assembly: GCA_037038555.1. NCBI lineage: Eukaryota > Metazoa > Chordata > Mammalia > Chiroptera > Emballonuridae > Rhynchonycteris > Rhynchonycteris naso. The sequence goes on along the minus strand of CM072996.1, from coordinate 94,732,593 downwards.
CAGGAAAAACTAAGGACTATATGAGTTCATACATAGATGGAACATAAAAGAATTAGACTCAGAGACATGGACAAGAGTGTACTGGCTACCCGGGGAGGGGGTTGCGGGAGGGGGTTGGGAGAGGGGAGGGGCACAAATTAAAGCAGATAGAAGGTGAAGGAGGATAATTTGACTTTGGGTGATGGGTACGCAATATAATCAAATGTCAAAATAACCTGGAAATATTTTCTCTGAACATATGTGCCCTGATTTATCAATGTCACCCCATTAAAATTAATATAAAAAAAAAAAAGAATACTAAAGCGAGTCTCAATTAAACCCAGCATTAGTTATTTCATGTTCAAAAAATACCTAAGAGTGTTAATCCACATTGCTGACTCTATTGTGATTCTGGAAAAAAATGTTAATACTTACTTTTCAAAGTGTCCTGAAAGGGTAGTTTTTTCACAAAGGTATCATGAAATATACTGACATCACATATTTCATCCAGTTCTACAGTTTACTTGTTTTTAATTTGGTGCCCAAATGTGCGACAAGTAAGTTATGGCAGCACTACAGAAGAATAGAGTTTTTAAAAGAAAAAGCTTTGCACAGCTGCTTGTAATAAAATAACTAAACCTCACAGCAAGAGCTGATTAGATAAAGATAAATATAGCAACACATGCATAAGTATAAATTACATCTGAGCAAAACTGTTACAGAGGACATTTCCATGACTGTCCTGACAAGCAATTTTCAGTGATTAAATGTGTCTATGCCTGTAGGTGCACATGTTTTTTGTACAAAAGCTATTTATAACGCCCCTCCTACACCTTCACAGAATCATAAAATTGAGTTGTTTTTTAATTTTAAACTGTCCAATGCTAACTTGGCATACAGTAAAGCTATCGTTTAGAAATAACCTTTATTCTTTAAAATCAAAAGTATAATGTGAATAACTTAGAGAACGTCTTTAATTCTCCATAACAAGCCGAGAGTTCATGAACTGAGGCCCTGTACATTCTGTGGCTCTATTTCAAAAAGAAAGGGCAAGTCTCAGTATCTTCTAATTTACAGGAATTAGTACAATTAAATTTAAATAGTGTCATGTAAACATTTTATTTCAGTTAAAATGATTTTAGAAACAACAGATTGATCACTGATAACAAATGGAAGTATTTGCAATTGCTTTTGGATTAGTCCATTAAATCAGTCAGTGAGGTTGAGGCTATAAAACAAACATATTATCTATTCAGATTGCAGCGATTAGGATCACGGTTGATTTAACAGCATAAAAATAACACTTCATAAAATCAGTCCTAAAATACATTTGTTAATAAAACCAGGACTGAGATCATTCTGAAACTCTGATGCCCCCAATGACAAGAGGACAAGTGTGCTCCATGGCTGCCCATCCCCATGTCCGTTCCCTGACCATGTCCAGGAGGGAGTCTGCTTCTGGGATTTCTAGTCTGTGTGTTTGTCCTTGCACCAGTATTGATCATGCTGGCTTGATTTTGTTATCTGTATAGTAAATCTTGAAACCAGGCAGTGTAATTCAGCAAACTTTGTTCTTTGCATCTCCATATAAATGTTAGTATCACTTTGTCATTTTACACACACAAAAAAAATTCTGCTGTGCTTTTAACTGAGAGTACACTGAATCTATAGATCAATTTGGGGAGAACCGACATATTCATCATATTGCATCTTTTGATACATTAGCTCGTCATAGCTCTCTAAGTCCTCACATTTCTCTCCACCATGTTAATAGTTTTGAGTGGACAGATCTTGCATACATTTGTTAAATTTATTCCTATTTTGTTTTCAGATAATACTGTAAAGTGATTTTTTTATTTCACTTTGCAATTATTCATTGCTATTATACAGAAGTGCAACTAATTTTTTTTTTTAATTTTTTTATTTATTCATTTTAAAGAGGAGAGAGAGAAAGAGAGAGAGAGAGAGAAAGGGGGGAGGAGCAGGAAGCATCAACTCCCATATGTGCCTTGACCAGACAAGTGCAGGGTTTTGAACCGGCAACCTCAGCATTCCAGGTTGACGCTTTATCCACTGCGCCACCACAGGTCAGGCAAAAGTGCAACTAATTTTTATGTGTTGATCTACTATGCAGAGATGATGCTAAATTCACTTACTAGTTCTAATAGTGTTTTTGGTAAACCTGAGATTGTCTCTGAACAATCTCTTTGCACCTGAGCAGACAGAGTGCTGATCTTCTTTCCAGTCCGTGAGTTTTTTACTTTCTGGCCTCAGTGCCCGGGCCAGAACTCACATTGCGGTGCTGAGGAGAAGTGGCAGAGTGGACATCCTTGCCTGGTTTCCATCAGCGGGAGAAAGGGTCCAGGTCTTCATCACTGAACGCATTAGCTGCAGGTTGTTAGAAAGCCGTTTGGTCAGACTGAAGAAATACCCTGTTTTTTAAATCATGAATCAATGTTGAAATTTGTCAAATGCTTTTTTCTGCAAATATTGAGATGATCACACAGTTTTATTGTTAATATGATTAATTCTATTGATTTATAAATCAAATAAATCCTGCTTTGCTTTGCTATATTATATTTCCTGATTTTTTTTAAATTTATAAACATTTATGGATTGCTGACTGTCTGAGGACTGAGTCCAGGGCACCCAGACCAGCCCTCGCCACTTAGTTCAATATATGGCTCTGCAGTTTTATCAGGGCAAGTAAGTAAGCACAGCAAGCGAGCAGCGGGGCAGGGCCCATGGCAGGTCTCCGAGCTACAAGCATGTGCTTTCTACCAGAGCTGACCAAGAGTCAGAGCCACAGTTCCCATGCCCTCATCTCTGCCCCCAGCCTCAGACACAGGAAAGCAAAAGACAGAAGAAGAAAGGCAGCCATAGACTCCTGACTCAGAGAACACTCCACTCCTTCTTCTAAACATTCTCACAGCAATGTTCCCAAATGGGATGACCTCCGGGGGCTGTATAACAGGTCATTTTACCACCCACATCCAACTTACATTTTTATACAGAGCAGGGAAAAAGCAGGTTCACCCTTGTGAGCACACGAAATACAGATTATTCTCGTATAATTTATTAATTATTGTATAATGTTCCATATGAACAATGCTAAGCCTACTTTTGCCCCACCCTGTATGTTATTGGGGGCAATGTGCTAAAATTTGTTAAGAATTCTTACATCTATTTTCATGAGGGACGCTGCTCAGTAGATTCTTTCCTTGTAATACCTTTGGTTCAACAGAACAGTAACAAGGGTCCCACAAAATGAGTCAGGACCTACCCTCTCCTTGGTTTTCTTAAAGAATATATGTTAATATAGGTAATACCACTTCCTCAAATGGTTGGTACATTTCACCAGTGAAGCCATCTGGGCCAGGAGTTTTCTTTGTGGGAAAAGCATTTTTAATTACAAATCCAATTTCTTAAAAAAAGTTAGAGGTACTCAGATTTTATATTTTTTTTAGTATGTTTTGGTAATTATATGTCTTTCAAGTTGGTGAAATTCTTGGCACGTAGATTTTCATAATATTCTGTTATCCTTTAATATATGTAGGATTGGTAGTGATGACCTATCTTTTTAATCCAGATATTGGTAATTTGGGTCCTTTTTATTTTGGTTTCTTTCTTGATTATCAGTTTTAGCTAGTAGTGGTTTTCAAAGAAACAGCTTTCGGTTTTACTGATTTTTCACTATTGGTGTGCAATCTTTTTCACTAATTTATGCTCTTGAAAGTAGAGGTTTGGCTTACTGATTCTATATAATTTTTTCTAATGTAAGCTTTTAAAGCTATAATTTCTCTTTAAGCATTGCTTTAGCTACATTCCACAAAATTTAACATGTTTTCATTTTCATTTGGTTCAAAATATTTTTCAGTTCCTCTTGTGATTTCTTCTTTGACCCATGGTTATACTTAAAAGTTACTGATTCTAATTTAACTCTGTTGACAACAGGCAACATAGTCTTTATTACTTTAATCTTCCAAACTTTTTCAGATTTATTTTGTGGTCCATCTTTCTGTCTGTTTTGACGAAGAATCCCTGTACAACTTCAAAAGAATGTGAATTCAATTGTTAAAGTTAGATGAGTCTTCTAAATTAGGTGAAGTTGTTTCAATTTTCTATATCTGCACTGATTTTCTTCCCATTTGCTCTAGCAATTATATAATTCCCAGTAAAAACTGAACTCTTTATTTCTCCTTTTAGTTCTGAGAACTATTTGCCTCATGTACTCTTAAGTTCTGTTATTATAGCTGTATGCACATTTGGGATTGTTACGTCTTATTGGTGAATTTACTCCTGTGATTATAAAGTGTTTCTCTTTATCCCTAGTAAGATCCTTTGTCCTGAAGCCTACTTTTCTGATATGAGCACAGCCATTCCAGCTTCCTTATCTATTGTAAGCATGGTGCCTCCCCTTCCATCCGTCTAACCTACCTGTATTGTTAGCGTTAAAGTGTCTGTTACAAACAGCCTATCATGAGTCTTACTTTTTTAAATCTGACATTTTCTACTTTGTAATCACATTGCATAGAACGGTTTACATTTAACTTAATTATCAATATGGTCAGGTGTAAACTGACCATCTTGATATTTGTTTTCTATTTTTCTCATCTGATCTTTATTATGTGTTCTTCTTGTCTTGTAATCTGTCTTCACTGCTGGCTAATCACCTATATTTAATTTTCTTTAGTGGTCAGTAGCCTTTCCCCAGGAGAGCTCTGTGAGAAAATAAAGCAGATAGGAAACTATACGAATGAGTAGTTTTAAATCTCCCAGTGATAGTGCATAGCTCTCAGATGCATAGAAGTTAATTGTGTATAATAGATGTCTTAAGGAATTAGGTCTTAATTTAGTTTTCACCAAATTTGGAAAATGTGCCTGGCCCTGCAGAGTGTTACCCTATGTAAGCACACCCTTAGGTAGCCCCTGTGCCTTTGCTTTGCATGTGTGCATGTGTGTACATGCATGTGCACTGGGCATTGTAACAGGGCGACGGGGGCCTCATCTGCACTACATGTTATAAATGGCCCTTCAACTGTACCCTGTTTTTGGAATCCTCTACCTAAATTTAGAACCTCTGAAACAGCTGCTGGCTCCAAGCCCCCTGCAGAGGTCCGAAGAGCCTGCCCTCCACCTCTCCGGAGGCTCCCTGTCATCCATCCAGACCAGGACTTCTCTACCTGCCTTGCTTCCTGCGTTCCTAAGTGAGCGATACCTCATGTGCTAATGACTCCTTTCCCCTTGCTTTGCCACCTATTGGTAGATAATTATTCCTTTCTTTTTTCCACATTAAGAGTCTGTGGTTTTGATGAAGCCTTAAAATGAATGACAGTGCTCCGTGTTTACTTAGTTCTTCTTGACCAAAAACCTTAAAGATGTTTAAGTGTATAGTGAAAAGTTCATAATCACACACAAAAGTAGGAAGAAATGCATAATGAAATATTACTGATGATTGCCTTAAAAGAACATTTTAAGCAAATAATATTTGCTAGTTTAAGGCCTCTACAATAACAAACTCTGTTAAGCAACATCCTCTATGACAGACCTATATGGCTGAGAATTACACAATATCTGGAAACCATTCTGTAAAAATAAGCATGCCATATAATTTGATTTTGCAATCAGGGCGAGTTCCTTGTGATATCTGCTACATGGAATTTCATGGAATTGCTGCTCAAAAAGGAACAAAGGCCTCACAGAGTGAATCCTCTCCTTCAACAAGTGAGAGGAGCCCAAGAGTTGGGTGTGCGCTCCAGTGTCTCAGGGCACATGACATCACAGGCAGGGTCAACCCGATAGCCCACCTATTAAAAGAACAGGCAGCATCCCCTCCCCCCGCTTTTAACATGGTATTCACGGGTAACTTAAAGGGTATGCGTAGTTTATTATAAATATTGTACAGGCTAGACTCTACAGAAAATTATAAAACAGTGAGATATTACAGAAGCTAGGTCCACGCATGTGCAGACTGCCGGAGCCCCGAGAGCACGCAGCCCTTTATGTGAGCTCTGGGGGAAGTCTGGGAAGCACAGAGCTGGTGAGAAGCAACGTCAGAGCCCAGCACCACAATCCCACTACAGAGAGCAGGAAGGGAGGTGTCAGCTTACCCCACTGAGGCGTTACTAAGACCCAGATTTGGCAACACATGCACTCAAAAGGGACCCCAACTTACAAATGTAGAACTCCATGGAATAACTAGCATTTACGGGGTACTTTAAAAGTTTACAAAACTGTTTTTTCAATCCAATAAGCATTACAACAGCTTTGTAGTATAGACAGCATCATCATTCTCACTTTGCAAAAACAGAATAGCTCAGAGACCTAAGCAACCCACCACACCATTAACTGACATACACCCAGCATCCTAAACACAAAGTTTCACAATGTAGGAAACGGTCGGATCGCTCAACTGCTCCTTTCTTATGGTGTCTGGTTCTTTAATGGCTGCAGTCGTCAAAGAGAATAATCTGAGGTTTCCAGGTGTACGTCCTGAATGGCCTGCATTTTCCAGGTCCTCTGGGCCTCCAGTGCTTGCCCTGCACCATCCTCCACCGTGGGAAGCAGATGTGAACTGCAGTCAGTGCACACCCCACCCGGGCAGTAGCTGCAACTGAAGGGATCAGTGCATCATTGGACTGCCAGGTCCTAACTGGCTGACAGTGGTTTAGGGAGCCTGGGTCTCACTGGGGATGTCTTCTCCCCTCTTGTCTGGTGTGCTGTGTACCTCAGAAAGGCAGGGTAAAGGGATGTTCAAGGGAATCATCTCCCCTTCCCTATTCTCTATTCCCTATGCTCTGAATGCGTTCCTTCCCTATAACTCAGTACAACTTTTCCATTCCGGTTCTGGAAGATGGTCTGGCTAGTCCTGGCCCCTCCAGAGAGTGCACAGCTGCCCTGACCCTGGACTCCCCGGTCTGCCCCACTGACTCCCACTCCACCTGCGTGTTGCTCTGGTCCTCGAGCATCAGCTCCAGGGGACTGAAAGGTCAGATACAGACCGGACTAAAACCCACTGGGTCACTGGCCTCTCAGCACAACCGCTGAAAGTTGACTCACACGGAACAGTTTTCTTTTCTATGTGAAAGCAGAAAACACATCATCTCAACGTTGGATTAAGTTAGGCTTGAACACTATCCCACGGGCCTCCTCACACTGTGTGACATTTCTATGATAAGAGCATGTAGGTCAGAGTAAACTCGTTCCAACATAACTCACTTGTATGCGGGAAAGGGCACAAAATCCCAAGCCTTTGCGAACCGTATGAATGGGCAAAGAACACACTCATGAACACTCAGACTGAGAAAAATGATACTTCATATGCATATTTTTTAGGTCCAAAGCTTCTATTTTTTATGCTAACATACCACTTTTAACTATTTGACAGCCCTCTTTGAAAGCCAGAGTCCTTTCTAGCCTGTGCATTGCTAATTCTAGGTCTTTGGGGTAAGTCTATACAAACTTGTGTGGTGTGTAGCTATGTATATTCAAAGACATTGAGCATAGTACATCTAAGCACAAACAGCAGAACAGGAGCAAGAATGTAAAATCTCCCATTAAGATAATGTGATTCAGATAATTATCGCTTTCAAAGTGTCTGAGAAATTATTCTGAACCCCCTCAGAAGAGATGCAATAGCTACAGAAACGCTCCACTGTCCAGAAGGTAGAATGCAAAAAGATAAGAGTAATGAGTCAGAGAGTGACCTAATGCAAAAATGATGTAGCAACATATCTAAATGTAACTGCTCAAACTTTCCATCACTAATTCATAATGACTGAAAATATATATTTAATTTGTTTTCAATACCTAATTCTCCCAGTAATACTTTTAGTTTTAGTAGAAAACAAATGCCTTCAATGATAAAAATATATTTTACTCTTTTTATGTAAATTTTAAAATGGAATACTTCAAGCTTAATCATCTTATACTTCTAACCCTAAAATTGTCAATTTAAAATTACAAGAAAAGAAAATGAAGTACTAATTTTGCTAATTTAGAAAAACTACATGATACAAAAATTACATTGAAGAAACAGTTTATTTCAGCAGTCCCTTTATGACACACACCGTCCAGTCTCTGGCTGTAAATACTGGGGCACCAGGAAGCAGTCCTAAAATCTTACATACCGTTCAGCAAACAGCAGAGCGCCACCAGACCCGCGGTGGCCTGCCGTCCAAGCTGAGTACAACATCTCCAAGGCGGAGAGGCAGCGTGACGGCCTCAGAGGGTCCACAAAGCCAGCGCAGGCCATCTCCAGCAGTGCAGTCTGGAGTCACTCCAGATCTGGAAAAGATATGCTTCTTGAGCCTATTACAACTCTTGTGAAGGTGATAAGCAACTCAAATTGGCTCTGATTAGCGTGAGGAAAAGGGGGATTCCCGGAAGCCTCTCTGAAAACCAAGGGAGGTTCCACAGGTCACCGCACAGGACCTGGGCACAACCAACCAGCAGTGGCACAGGCAGGGCCAGGCTGTGGGGCTCCACAGAACCCTGGACAGCCCTATGGAGGGGCACCCATCTTGGGGGGAGGCACAAGGTTCCTGTCAAGGGAGGCTGGGTCTCTGGCTCCCTCCCAGTGGGAACAGATAGCCCATTTTCTCCTCATGGACACCAGGCTGTGCTCAATGGAGTGACACCAGGCAGCCAGAGAGCACTTCACCTATAGCCGAGCAGCACTCCACTGTCTCTCAGGGTGGGTGGCCCTGTGAATTTCAGCCACGCTCCCGGCTGTGCCTGCAGAGAATGCATGCCAGATGCTTCCTACAGAGCACTGGAGCAGTAAACGCCTTCTGTTCGCGATGGACCTAGAAGTTTTGTTTAATGCAGGCTGTGATCAATAAGAATAAAGAATCTATCGCTGACAGGCTCGGCTGTGGCCTGCCTTAACATGGTAGCTGTCCAATCAAACACTGCAGTTGTTCACCCAAGAAAACGGACTCATACACAATCCAAATAAATGCGCAAACTGGTATTAATCACTGATACAGAGGTTTCTCTCAACATATTTTAAAAAAACCCTAAATTTTATGAAGGTTAAATGTTTACAGCAATCTGAGGTTGCTACCTTCCAACTAAAACCAGTGAAGAAAATAAATGTTCTAATATGATCAAACCACGCTGTTAAAAACTACTTATGTATAAATTAAAATTCACATATTCAGAAAAAGTTCAAGATTAATAGTCCAAAAGTGTAGAAATAGTTTTATTTTTAAAATGCTTCAAAACACTTCTTTGAAATAACAGTAAGTTCCCCTCCTCCAAATACTCAGCATTGCAGGATCTGTTCCCCTCCTCCAAATACTCAGTATTACAAAATCTGGGCATGCTACTTACACAGAGGTACACAGGACCTCACTGAAAGGACTCTGTCTGTCTATTTGTTGGAGGTGGTACAAATGTAAATGTTAATTTGTAGCACCATTCATCCAAACCCAGGCATAAAATACTTCACAATGAATTAAACGCAGATGAGCACACGGCCCAGCACAGCTGCACAAGCAGCTGGTGTGACTTGCATTGAGTTTCCATCAAAGCCTGACAGCCACCAGTGTCATGTCACATGGGGCAATTTCAGCAAGTGGCCTCCCAGCTTCATGTTCCACCATTGCTGTTGCTTTTTGGAATGTAATCAATGAGATAGGATTGCTTCTGCGTAGCTTTTCTTTAATTTTCACATTTACAAAAATAATCATGACACATTTAGTGAAAAGTATAGGTAAGGAAACACCTGATGCTTAGTAGAATTTTTTCTACAATTACTTCAACAAATGACCTATTTATAGCTTTCATACACAATAAAATGTTGGTCCTTTCACAATGAAATACAAAATCTCCACTATGCTTCTCATTTTCTGTGATTCCTATACTTTTTGACGTACTCTGTACTAAGTATGAATATCAGTCAGAAATGCTGTTGTATGTTCAATAAGGAAAACCCACAATAGCTCCCTGGGTGCCACGTTATCCTAAAACCTAACGCTCTACATGCACAGACCTTGTGTGTGGCTTGACAACTAAAATAGACATTAGGATAACAAGCATATGGTCCAGAGTTAATAGACCAGGAGCTTAAATTTTTACACACGTATTTAAAATGTGAACTCTCATATCCTAATGTAATTTCTAACCTACATTCTAGAACAACCGTATATGCATTTAATCTCGCTGCACCTATGCTAGCTGATGTAAATCTAGACTTCTCTTTAAAACTTTTGCACCCTCTGCATCTCTGCTGTCACCACTCTGGACCAACCCGCATGTCTCCAGAATCAGAGGGGCCCAGAGGACTGGCGCTCTGGGTGAACACTGCCCCTTCCTGGGCCTCTGGACTGTCCCCCAGAAATGGTGCTGAGATGCCAGCACCCCCCTCACCTCTGTGTGACACCAAAGGACATTTCACTGTGTCCTTCAAGATCACTCCATCCTCCCATTTTAATGGCCTTCAGTGCAGGACTCCTTTTCTCCCCACCCCAACCCCACTCAATTCTGTCACTTTACCATATAGCATTACCATATAACATAAATATGCATTTTATCTATTTGTCAGCCGCCCTCCCCAGACGGAGGCTCCATGAGGATGGGGCTGGGTCTCTCTCTCTGCCACTACAACAGTGTCTGGCACAGAAGTACTCTGTAAAATACCTGATAAACAGATGGCGACAGCTCGCAGACTTATAAACCAAAAGAAATGCTTTACTGGAAAATCAGGGCTGGTATACTAGGCACACAACACACTCTAAGGGAAAGGAGCACAAAACTGGGTGTAACAATGCTTGCACACCACATCAACTGCACCTCACTGCCGTGAATGGAAGGGGACATATAGGACAATGGTTAGCTACGTTCAGTCAGACATCTTAGTTACTGGCGACGGAAATCAAGTCTGGCTGGTTTACACAAAAAAGGAATTTACTGAGGGGCGACTCCAAGGATTTCAAGGAATGCTGATGGGGGGAAATATTCTGAGATGTCCTAAGTTATACCAGGCCAGAGAGAAGGAAAAAGAGGGAAGAGTAATATATCACTTATAGCTAGGGGCGACCGACAGGAGACTCCTCGCATTCCTGAATGTGCTGGAGCTTTACATCAGCTTACAGGCCCTGCTGAGAAAAGAACTAGCCCACCACCAGAGGCTGCGCGCTCTGCTCCTGCAGGGTCTCTCCGAGCTGCTGCCCACAACCAATCAGGAGCGGTAAACTGTTCTTCCTTACGGACTGTGCATCTATCCTAGAACTGCCCATACTTCACCTTTTCCTATATCTGTAGCCCAAGTGAGTTCTGTCAGAACAGCTGACATCTCTCTTCCCCAGAATACAATGTACAAAAGAGCCCCCTCAACCCCAGGAATGTAAACGTGCTTGTCTTCTCCATCAGCCCTGCTGCTGGGCACAGACCACATGCACCAGGACCTGGTCCTTCTGCAGATAACACATGGCCCGATAAACCCTTTCTTTCAGGAAAGATGTCAGTCATAAAAGATTTTGTTTATTTAACGCAGGAAACCAAGGATCACCATAAACCAGGCAGGTGGCAGCCCCAACCACAATGGCAGCCCAGGACTCGGACAAAGCCCCCAATTCTGCAAAAAGGAAACCTCTTCCATCCCCACCTCTGAAGGTCAAGCTGCAAACTCAAAATCCTGGACAGAAACCTCAGCTAGCAGCCCCCTCTGAAACCTACACAGCAGTGACCCACAGAAAGGTGGGTTCAGATGCTGGGAATGCCAAAAACAGGAAAAATAAATAAAGACAAGTCAGTCACAGTAGTGATATAAAACACACATCACTTGGCATAAATACCAGAGAAAGTTTTTCATAGGAATGTGTGTATCTCCTAATATTACAAAGGATTCCACTACACTTGACTAGTATGAAGTAGCCTCTAAACTTCACATACTTAAACAGCAATTTCGATTTCTGCAACATCAACTAGCGTTAGAAATGATGATACATTTATTTATAGTTGCCCAAAATAAAAGTACCAAACTGAAGTATTTTAAACTCTTGACATTTTTATAACTCAATTGTTTTTTAAAGATTTTACTTATTGACTTTTAAAGAGAGAAAAGAGAGAGAGAGAGAGAGAGAGAGAGAGAGAGAGAGAGGCAGGAGGGAGGAGCAGGAAGCATCAACTTGCAGCTGCTTCCCCTATGTGCCTTGACCAAATAAGCCCAGGGTTTTGAACCAGCGACCTCAGCATTCCAGGTTGATGCTCTATCCACTGCGTCACCGCAGCTCAGGTATAACTCAACTGTTTTAAAAAGCATCAGAAATAACATGAATGTGCATTCATCCATGAGGTAGGTCAGCAAAAAATACACAGTGATCCAAACAGCAGGGACTGCTCCAGTTAGAGAGCAATCACTGACTTAGGAAAATTCACTTGTATGCACTTAAAAAGGGTCTGAGCTCTTTGACTAACACTCTGACTCTTGTTGCAACTTTAATCCTGTGTGTCCACAAAATACAAATAACTCCTGGATTTTAACTTTCTGTTTTCTCTTCTCAGAGGTGTGGAAAGGCTAGCCAGGTATGCGTGAGTTATGCAAGACAACCTGTCCCTCTCCTCTTCAGCCGCCCTGGGCCCCAGAGACAAATCCAGGTGGCCCTCTCCAAGTCCGCCTGGCTGAAAGCAGGAGACAGTTTGGACACGCTCCATGGAATCTGGAGAATGTATCCCCAAAGGGGACTAAAATATGCCCAGTTAGAAACAAACTACAAGGTAGCAACAGAAACAAAATACTAATGTGCAAGACGGTGTTACGCAGCAGAAACCAATCCAAAGAACATGCAAACATAATTTCTGGGTGTTACTCCTGAAAAGTCCTGGAAAATAACCTATTTAAAGAAAAGCAATTGACTTCCCTGAAGGAACATTTACTAACAAGCACCTCACATTTTACAAACACTGGGCCGGATGCTGCTGACACACAAGTCAACAAAATAGACCCGCTCCTCCTGACACGTGGTGCTGGGGACACGTGGAGGACTGGGGACAGGTGGAGGACTGGGGACACGTGGAGGACATCGCACCTGCAGAAGCGTAATCTGTTAAATTAGGCTGAGGAGGTTCTAATGTGTGGGCAGCCTATTGAAGAAAACCCAATCTAAACTTGTAAATGCTGCAAGGTGACTACAGGAAAACACCAACAGCCAATCACAGTTGCCTAGGCTTGGAGCTACCACCACAGTAACGCCCTAACTTGCCCCCACCTCCTCTGTAAAGCCCTGGGGTGGGGAAGCACTCCTAACCAATTCCGCCTGGTGCTGCTTGACTCACTGGTTTTTATTCCGATACACTCTTAAATATGCTTCATTTTATGTTAACAAATTACAAAAAGAAAAAAGACAAGATGTTATACAGTTCTTACTTCAATACCAAATGACAGAGCCCCTAATACAATTAAATAAAAAACTCAAATTCCTTCATATTTTATAATATTTATTTTCTACCAAATCCTCAATAGTTGTAAAACTTACGAATAAGAAGTTAACAAAAATTTCATAATAGCGAAGTCAAATGTATGAAAACTAAGGGAGAATGAAGTCAATATTCGACTGGCAACTCAATTCATGTTCCTGAAAACTAAAATACTTAATCCACATTAAACAAGTCTTTACATAAATTAATAAGATGAAAATGGACTCTAGATAGTGCAGAGAAGAAAAACATCTAGTAAGCACACAGATATATGAAACTGAAGCACAGAAAAGTCAAAATCCACCAAACTGCCTCCCCAAGTGTTCCCCTCAAGTGCACAGTTTGAAGGGCCTCTCGCTCAATCAGGCCAGGCTGCGGGGCCAGCCTTATCACACACACCTCCGGGCAGGTCAAAGGTTCCCAAGAGTGCCTGTCTGAGGAATTAAACAGAAATAGGGGCCCTGACCACACAGAACAAAGTAACAATTGGGCAAAGAAAGGGCAGGAGCAGCACCAGAGAAAAAAGGGCGTCTCTGCCCACAAGTTGGGTAACGACACCGAGGATGACGCACACGCACAGGGGTTACTATCCACCAGCGCCCTTGTGAAGTGCGTGGCCGTTACTCCCTCATTCCACAGTGCCCGGAGATGCCCTCATGACGACTGTGGCCTCTGTAGATTAGGAGATGGAAGAGGCAGACGAGAGGGAAACCCCCATCCCGGGGACCACTAGTGAGAACGCAGCCCGCCCCGGCCTCCCTGGGGAGGGTGGCAGTATTACAACAGTTCCTGTTCTCGCTTTCTGACACACTGACTTGATATGTGGCTGACTTCAAAGTGGCTCATTTTAAAAACCAGGGACTTCAGAACCTACAGACGACTAATTTCAGAGGAGTCCTATGGTTCTTCTGGGTTTTTCAACTACTTGCTTCTGGCTGGTGAAGGGAACAGGGAACTCCCCTGACCATGTTTAAATTTGGCCATAGTAAAATGAGATTTTAAAATACATGTATTAGATGAGTACCCTCAACTATTTGAGCCAGTGAATCCTACCGTGGCATCAGATAAAAATTTGCTTAATAAACAGCTCCTTGGTTTTCATTAGGATGCCAACTATTTCAATAGGCCAAACAACCAAGCTGAACAGAAACCTCATAATTTATCTAGCAGATTGACTATGCCCATTCCAGACGCTTCCGCTATCTCTGAAATGCTCATGACAAAAGTGGAATTATTAACAAGTCAAAAAATTAGCCCTGGCAAGATAGCTTAGTTGGTGAGAGTGCTGTCCCAAAGCACAGAGGTTGCTGGTTCAAGTCCCGGCCAGGGCACATATAAGAACAGACTGATGCTCCTTTTCCTCTTGCTCTCCCCCCTCCCCGTTTCTCTATCACTAAAATCAATATATTTTTTTAAATCCTGTCTAAAAATATATAAAATAATGGATTCCAGAGCACTGAAAATGATGTTCAGGAAGTGAAAAGCGCCTTGCTGACATTGCATCACTATTTCTAGACAACACACTTGAACATCAAATCAATCTCATGTCGTGGAGCTGTGCCAGAGCCAGTGACCTAGTTTTCATTAGGGTGGGAGAGAAACAGCAATCTGTCCTTTGAGACTCGTACCAAAATAGCTTCCTAAAGCATGGCTTCATGCTTTCAAAAAGAATTGAAATAATTTTTCCATGCAAGGGCAAGAATAACAGCCAGAGCCGACATCAAACACGAGTTTCCTTTACATAACCCCATAAATTAGTGCTGGTTCGCAAAATGTTACTGTGTTTTCAAAATTCCGGAAAAATTAAGGCTCGAGAGAATTAAGAAATTATTTTCAACAACATCTAATAATTGCCTAACATAGGTCATTATACCACACCAGAAAACCAAGATTATTTTTTAAACACCATAAAAATAATTGGCTGATTCTGCCAATGTTACATTCCAAGAAAAATGCTTTAATAAACCACAAGACTTCTTTTTTAAAGTATCTTCCTATTACACATAGTTAAAAATACTGACCCTATACATAGCACCATTGAAACACAAGCTGGCACAGTACACACTAGCAGGAATCAAGACACACTGCTTTTAGATGAGACAAGGCAAGAAACAGTCTGGAAGACACTGAGCCTATGAGACATACTTACTATGAGGCTTTCTTCCTGAAATGAAGAATGTGAAAAGCAGGATAAAATGACCTCTTAGAAGAACTCATTGTATAACATCTATAAACTATAAAATGTCTATAAGACACGCTCTTAAAACGAAGCAGCTCAAAGGTGTAGAAAATAAGAGACTGGGTAGGGTACAGCAGGCAAGTGATGCTCAGAGGAGGCAGCTCGCAGAACCATGAACCGGCAGAACAGAATTCAGGGAAACCATTTACTGGGAAAGAGGGGAATGCCATGATGTGGTGTTAGACATAGTGGAGATCAGTACGACCTCGCTAAGCATCAACAAACACCTTGCTAAGCGTCAACAAACATGGAACTGAAAAAGATACAAAATCCGACTGCAAGACAAAAACTTGACAAATATTAATAGATACTTTGACATACCTCTAATTTGAAAGATCAAATGCAAAAAACTAAAACAAACTATAATCAAATATATAAAACTCTAAACTTCACAAACAAAAAGAACACTCATTTCAAAGGCCATGGAATGTATCTACAAAAACCAATATAATTATTATACAAAATATATTTAATCACTTCCTAAAAGTAGTGCTACGGAAAAAAATTTCTTTTACAGAAAATATTTGAATATATGAAAATGAACCTAGAAATTAGTAACAGATAACATCAAAAATAACTTGAAAACTTAAATAAAATACTAAGCAGTTCTTAGATTAAAATTAACAATAAAAATGCAAATCTAGAAAACAGTAAAAGTGCTATATGAAAATGAATGGTAAGAAGCTAAAATTGGCTTAAAAATACAGTAAAACTCCTTCATCCCTAAGAATAAAAATAAACTAAATAAATATTTGAATTGTTATGTTAAAATAGAGTAATGAAGAAATGAGAAACAACGCTAAAATTAATGATCATACAAGCAGGAAGTCATAAATTAGAAAAGAGGAAAGCAGTATAAAAGAACATCTAAGCCAGTTCTGTGTCAAAAGCAAACCAGGAGAAAGGGAAGAAAACAAGAACAAGATTAAGGACACTCAAATATGACAAGAAATTAAAATAATTATAAGAAAAAAATTATATGCAATTCTATGCTAATATATTTAGGAAACATATTTCCTAAGAAATGTTAATTACCAAAATGGAAGTTTAAAGTGTCAAAATATATCAGGGCACACAGTAAAATTAATACATTTTCAAGAAGGTGTTAATTCCAGTATTTCAAGTATTCCAGAAACCAGATAAATAACACTTCCAAATATTTTCTCAGATGCTAATATTTGACTGCTATCAAAATGTCACAAGATAACACATGAAACAAAACTTTGAATTTATCTCATCTATAAAAAGAGACACAAAAATACCATTCTAATATAAGCATACAGAATCCAGAATTATCATTAAGCATGAAAGAATAACATGCCATCACCAGAGCACTTCATTCCAAGAAAGCTAGTCTTTCAGTCACAGAAAATCTATCTAAATAATTCAAGTGTCAAAAATTTCAACACTACCAATATGTGAAGAAGTTTCCTTTGTAGAATTATGAATGCATATCTCAAAGAGAAGGCCAGGAGAATGCTTTACATGAAAAACCACAAGTTTTTCTACTATAGCTATAAAGGAGACACATCTAAAATATAGCATCAAGTCAAAAACAGCAAATCACAGAAAAGAATATATAATATGATCATATTTTTAGGAAAAAAGTCTAGGTTATCTATATTATTATGTAGATGCATTTTAAAACCTAAAATGACAGGAATCAAACCATTAATAATAATTACTTACTGGGACTAATATTTCCATATCATTTGAATAAAAATCAAGTGATGTAAGACTACATAAACAACTACTTGTTAAGAAATGTGTAAAATACTAAAAGATTAATTCCATCTCAAAATTCCTCAAAATTGTCTCCCATTATTATATTGTACTTCTAATCATAAATAGTGTTGATATGTTTTCCTTTTTAAAAATGCAGTAGAATTACCCTTCCGTTTGAATGCTCTGAGAGTTCAATACTAAACTAACCTCATACTTTCTTGTTAGTGTTTATAGAAATCATCTCAGCGGACAGGGCTATGGGGTGGACAGCTCAGTCTCCCACTGGAGGAGGCACAGGGGAGGAGCAGGCGATTTTCTCACGGTGACATTCCAGGGACAAGACATCAGTAGGTAGAAAACAATGAGAAGAAATTGTAGGAAAAGAGCAAACCCAGCTACTGGGAACTGGCTACATGCAATCGGATCACACAGTAGGGCTGCCAAGGAGGCTGCCCTGAGCAGTGGTCACAGTAGTGCAAAAACACTCCCACTAAGTACTACCATCAAGTGAAAAATAAACAAAGGGAAAGGGGAGCCATGTGACTATGAGCATGCATTCTAGTTTATCCTAAATGCAGGAAAAGCTTACTGAATAAATGCCGGTTTTCCGTAAGAGGACAAGACAGCTGGATGCTAACAGTGCACTGTACAGTCCACCACAGCCATGGTACATGGTGCTCACCTCTGAGGAGCAAAAACTAAAAACCAATGACTGTCTCAAAGGAAACATTCAGCCCAGTACATTTGTAGGTAATAGGTCCTGAAAGCAGTCTGGTGAGCTTTCAGTGAATGGAAAAACAGCAACAGTCAGCCTGGATGTACACTGAGAACCTTTCTGGTTAAGCTATCAATGATTTGACAGAAATAATGTCACTGAGTTCCAGTTCAGGTGACAACACAGAAGAATCCTAAACTCACCTCTTCACAGAACAGCACAGATCAAAAGCTAAACACAGAGCAACTTCCTCTGATGAAAGCCAACAACTAGCTGAGCAACTCCGATGCAACAGGAGGAGAAAAACACCCACATCAAGACCGGCAGGGGAAACTGAGACAGAGTCTCACCATTAACCTCTCCCAGAGGCTATGGTGCAGAGACTCACAGCTGGGAGAGAACTCACCACTCCAACTTTCTCCCATAGCTTACACCCCACCTCAGGCCCCCCAACTTTTTCCTTCACCTGAGAAATGAAAACCCAAAATGTCTAGTTTTGAAGTCAACGGGGTTCATGTTCATAAGACCCACAAGGCTCTAGTGCTGTGAGAAACAATTCTTAAAGGGCTCACACAGACTCACCAGGCTACCCCAGGACCCATCCATAGGCCACTGAGGGAAAGGCCCAGGACCTGTGAAAAAGACCTGTTAACTTCTCTTCACAGCTGCATCCTCAGGGCAGCTTCAAATTAAACACCCATTAAGGCACTGACCACGATCCTCTCCAGAGACAGGGAGGCACACATGCACATCCTCATACTCTCATTCTGCCCACTCCAGGTCACTGGTGTCTCTGAGAAATGACATTGTGCACATGCCTGGTGCCCCAACTTTTGTGGTTGCCCACTGAGTCACACCTGCCCCTGAAAGAATGACTCTGCCATCCAGGGGGTTTCTGTTAATAGGTTCAACAAGACAGTAGCAAATAAAGAAAAGAGCTCTTTCCCATCTGTCACTCCAGGGCTTAGAACAGAGGGAGCAAACAGAAATCGCCCACTCTTCCCCTGAAAGAGGTATATTTCACTCTCTAAAAGCCCACAGGTCTGGCTTTCAATCAGCCTGAATCCACATGCTCAGACCCTTCCCTTCAGGACACTGACAGATCTTGGCATGGCGCAACCACTGGGAGCCTCTAAGAATAAGCAGACTTCTCGGACAAAATGAAGGCTGGGGTAGACAATAAGAGCTAGGGCAGAGCTAAGGCAGAGAGGGAAGGCCCACCTCTAACATTGGGGGATGTGGCTGTTTTACCTAATGCATAAAAATTAACATAGAGCCTGACCTGTGGTGGCGTAGTGGATAAAGTGTCGACCTGGGAACACTGAGGTCGCCAGTTCAAAACCCTGCACTGGTCTGGTCAAGGCACATATGGGAGTTGATACTTCCAGCTCCTCCCCCCCTTTCTCTCTTTCTCTCTCACTCTGTGTCTCCTCTCTAAAATGAATAAAATAAAAATAAAATAAAAATTAACATAGAGGGTCACAAAAATGAAGAAACATAGATAATATGTTCTAAACAAGAGAAAAAGGTAAAACCTCAGAAGTAGACTTTAATGAAGCTAAGTAATTTACCTGACAAAGAGTTCAAAATAACAGCCATAAAAAGGTTCATTGAGATTCAGAGAACACATGGACAAAGTGACAATTTCAACAAAGAGATAGAAAACATAAGAAGGTACCAAATAGACATCACATAGTTGAAGAATAGAATAACTGGACTGAAAAATACAATAGAGGGGTTCAAGAATAGACTACATTAAGAGAAAGAAAGAAACAGTAAACTCAAAGAAAGAGCAGTGGAACTCATCCAATCAGAGCAATAAAAAAAAAAAAATGAAAGAGTGAAGAAAGATTAAGAGACATATGGAACAACATCAACCAGACCAACACTGGCATTACAAGAATCCTAGAAGGATAAGGGAGAAAGGGGCAGAGATTATTTGAAGAAATAATCACTGAAAATATCGCTAACCTGGGAGATTAAAATGACATCAAGATCCAGGAAGCCCAATAAATTCCAAGTAAGATAAATCCAAATTACCCATACCAAGGAACTCTGTATTTAAAGTGTGAAAAATTAAAGACAAGGAGAAAAACTCAAAAGCAGCAAAAAAAAACACAACTTGATACATATACAGGAACTCCCATGAGACCACTAGCAGATTTTCCAGCAGAAATTTTGCAAGCCGGAGAGAGTGGCATGATATATTCAAAGTGCTGTAGGAAAACTTCCTACCAAGAATACTCTACCTGGCATAGCTGCTCTTCAGAACTGAAGGAGAGATCAAGAGTTCTCCAGACAAGCAAGAGCCTAAGGAATTTATCATCATTAGACTGGGCCTGCAAAAAATGTTAAAGGAACTTCTTTAAGTTAGAACAAAAAAAGTACCAATTAGTAACAATGAAAAAAATCAAAGTATTAGTCTCACTGGTAAAAGTAAACACATAGTAAAATTCAAAATAACCTAATGCTTTGAAGGTGGTGGGTTATTCACTTATAAAGTTAATATAAAGGTTAAAGAACAAAAAGCATTAGGAATAACTGTGGTGTTGGCCGGCTGGCTCAGTGGTAGAGCACTGGCCCGGTGTGTGGATGTTCCAGGTTCAATTCCTAGTCAGGAAACATAGAAGAAGCACCCATCTGCTTCTTCACCCTCACCCTCATGCTTCTCTCTCTCTCCCTCTCTCTCCACCCTCTCACTCTTTCCCCTCCTGCAGCCATGGCTCAACTGGAGCGAGCCATGCACCAGGCACCCATTATGGCTCCATGGCCTTTGCCTCAGGCACTAAGAAGAGCTCTGTTGCTGAGCAATGGAGCAGCGGCTCCAGATGAGCAGAGCATCACTCCCTAGTGGGCTGGCCAGGGGATCCTGGTCAGGGTGCATGTGGGAGTCTATCTCTATCTCCCCTCCTCTCACTGAATAAAAAAATAAATAAATAACAGTAATCATAATAATTTGTAATACATACACAAGATAAAAATATGTAAAATGTGACATCAAAAGCATAAAACATTAGAGGAATAAAAATGAGGATCTCTAGAATGCATTCAAACTTAAGGTTATAAACCTAAAAGACTGTTCTAAGTTATTGTATTTATATGAGCCTCATGGTAACCAAAATGCAAAAACCTATAGTAGACACACTAAATATAAAAGAGGGAAAAGAATCTAAGCATATCAGTATAAAAGAAAAAAATCATCAAATCAAAGAGAACAAGAGAAGAAAAAAGGCATTAAAAAAACAGCCAGAAAATAACTAATAAAATGGAATAAGTACAGACCTATCAATAATTACTCTACATATACATGGACTAAATCTCCCATCAAAGATATAGAATAAATGAATAGATTTTTTTAAAATCAAGACCCATCTATTTTCTGCCAACAAAAGGCTTGCTTCAGATGAAGAAACACACACAGAAAATAAAGGAATGGAAAAAAGTTTTAACATGTAAATGGAAACCAAAAGGAAGATGGGCTAGCTATACTTGTATCAGATAAAACTGACTTTAAGATAAGACTGTAATAAGAGACAATGAAGATTATAGAGAGCAGTCAATCCAAAAAAAGGATTTAACATTTGTAAATATTTATGCACCCAATTTAGGAGCACCTAAATATATAAAACACTAACAGACCTAGAGGATGAAATCGACAATGATACAGTATTACTATGGGACTTTAATATCCATCTTTGTTCAATGGATAAATCACCTACACAGAAAATCAATAACCAGTGGCCTTAAACAAGTTAGACCAGATGGACCTAACAGACATACTCAGAGCATTCTATGCAAAAGCAACAAAGTACACTTTCTTCTCAGCACACATGCAACATTCTTCAGTATGTTTGGCCACAAAGGAATTCAATTCACATATGACTGAAATCTAGCAAGCTTCTTTTCCAAATACATGGTATGAAATGAGAAACCCATTAAAAGAATAAAATTAGAAAATTCAAGTATATAGAATATAAAAAATATGCTCCTTAACAACTAGTGGAACAAAGACGAAATCATAGGAAAATCAAAAAACTATCTTGAGACAAATGAAAATAAACAATATACAAAAATTTATGGAGGCAGTAAAATATGTTGTAACAGTAAAGTACAGAGATAAATGTGTACATCAAAAAATAAGAAATATCTAAATTAAACAACCTAATTTTACATCTCAAGGAAATATAAAAGAACAAAACTCATAGTTAACAGAAGGAAGGAAGTAACAAAATTGGAGACTAAAAAGACAATGTAAATGATCAATAAAACTAAGAGCTAATTTTTAAAACAATAAAAATACATAAACCTTTAATATGACTAAGAAGAAAAATGACTCAAATAAGTACAATGAAAAATGAAAGAAAATGTCACAACAGATACCACAGAAATACAAAGAATCATTAAGAAATTACTATGAACAATTTCATATGAACAAATTGTACAACTTATGACCTACACCCACTATGACTGTATCATAACGAAATAGAAAATCTAAATCAGTAAGAAAACTGAATCAGAATTTAAAAAGCCTACCAACACACTAAAGGACCGCCCTAGCTAAGTATCTCTGCTGATTAGAGCATCGGCCTGATATACCAAGGTTGCAGATTTGATTCCCAGTCAAGGCACATAGGTGAACCAACCACTGAATGAATAAATAAGTGGAACAACAAACTGATGTCTCTCTCTCCTCCCTCCCTTTACTCTCTTTCT
This sequence comes from Rhynchonycteris naso, assembly GCA_037038555.1. Lineage (NCBI taxonomy): Eukaryota > Metazoa > Chordata > Mammalia > Chiroptera > Emballonuridae > Rhynchonycteris > Rhynchonycteris naso. The sequence goes on along the minus strand of CM072996.1, from coordinate 94,709,800 downwards.
CTCTAAAATCAATTTTTTTAAAAATGTTAGGACTAGATGGCTTCACTAATCCTTCTAACTCTACCAAAAAAAGAGGAATATTTTCAAACTTATAAGGCCAGCATTACCTTAATAATGAAACCATACAAGAACATTACAGAAAGGGAAGGAGGGATAAAAAGGGACAGAAGGAGAGAAAGGGAAAAGAAGGGAAGGAGGGAAGAAATGAGGGAGAGAGAGAGGAAGAGAGGGAGGAAGGAAGTACTGACATCAAAATCAAAGGCAACAAAACCAAAACTAAAAGAAAGTGTCTGCATAGCTCTAAGGCCGGTGGCCGCCTCTGTGGCCATGCAGATGCAGGTTCTCATTGAATTCAGGCAGATGGTAAAGGAATGTGGGGCCAGAAAATGGTGGGCCTTCCCATTTATTAAAGTCTCATAACAGCAGAAGGACAAATAGGCAGGGAAAACTGCTCCCCTTTCTTCCAGGGCTCCTAAAGCAGTGGTTCTTATCCTTTTTTGAGGTGCCGAACCCACCAGTTTCATATGCGCATTCACCAAACCCTTCTTTAGTGATAAATAAAATATGAGGTTTTTTTCCAATTCAAGACATAGGTATATGTTTTTTTACTGGTGCACAAAATGAGCCATGCATGAACATCACCTTGCTCAAAGAACAAAACCAACAAAGTGCATGAACTCACAACAAATTACGGTATTACTTTATTCTGGCCTCCGCGGCAGAGGCTTCTCCGAACCCCTGAGACCGACTCATCGAACCCCTAGGGTTCGATAGAACCCAGGTTAAGAACCACTGTCCTAAAGCCTGACCTGCTCCAGACTCACTATGGATTTACAGGCCCTCTCCAGCCTCCGCAGGGCTCCCAAGCCCATCAGTACTCTCCAGCAAAACAGGCTGGGCAGAAATAAATGCCCCTTCTCTGACAAACAATAACAAATAGGCAATCCACAATTTGCAATCTGCCGCCCTGAGGGTAAGCACCCGCAGCCTTCCATAGACTATACACACATGGCGTTGCCCCAATACAAGCAAGCAAACCTAAATAACACTTGTTTCACACTTGAAACACACTGGTTTGCCCAACAATAGCAAATGAAGCCATCATCAAAAAGAAAATGCAACCTATGGAATAAGAGGAAATATTTGCAAATCATGTATCTGATAAGGTATTAACATCCAAAATACATAAAGAACTCATACAACTCAACAGCAAAAACAAACAAAATAACCTCATTAAAACTGGACAAAGGATCCTGAAAGACATTTCCCCAAAGACAAAAATGGCCAACAGGTACATGAAAAGGTACTCATCACTAATCATCAGGGAAATACAAAGGAAAACCACCACGTCATTATTTACTCACGCTTGTTAGAATGGCTACTGTCAAAAAGACAAGAAGTTACAAGTATCGGCAAGGATTTGGGGAAAAGGAAAACCCTTCAGCACTATTAGCAGAAGTGTAAATTGGTGCAGCTGCTATGAAAAAAAGTACTGACATTGCTCAAAAACTTAAAAGTAAAACTAATATATGACCTAGCAATTTGTCTTCTGGGTATTTATCTGAAAAAAAATGAAGACATTAACTTGAAAAGATCCACACACACCCCTACAGTTCCATTTAGCGCAGCGCTGTTTATAATAGCCAAGACATGGAGACAACCTGAGTGTCCACTGAAGAGTTAATAATTTAAAAATGTGGTGTGTTGTATTATGTATGTGTGTTTATGTGTGTATACACACACACACACATGCATGCGCGCGTGCAAATATACACAGTGGAATATTATTAAGCAATAAAAAAGATAATCCTGCCATTTGCTACAACATGGATGGGACCTCAAGGGCATTATGCTAAGTGGAATAAGTCAGACACAAAAAGGCAAACATTGTCTAACTTCACTTATAAGTGGAATCCTTAATAAAAAGTCCTGGGGATGTCATTTACAGCATGGTGACTACAGTTAACAATACTGTGTTGTATTTTTAAAACTTGCTAAGAGAATATATCATCAGTTCCCATCAGAAGAAAGAAAATTGTAACTGTGTATAGTGATGGGTTAATTCATTATGTTGTATACCCGAAACACAATATGTCAATTGTTTTTCAATAAAAAATAAATAAAACTCCAATGCAACTGAACGACAGATGTATATATATTCAATTAAGAAATCTCAGCACTTCTGCTTCCAGCCAAGTAAAGATAGCAACGACTGCATCTGCCTCCTGCCTGAAACACCTCAAACAACATTTTCATGACACTGGACATGAATCACCAAAACATAGTGGTGACAGAAAGGGGAAGGTCTATGAATGAAGATGCTTCTGGCCAGAAAGTCTCCAGGACACAGCACAGAGAGGCAGAACCCAGCCAAGTCCAGTGCTCCCTCGCAGTTGCAGACCAGAGAGAACCAGGTAACTAGAGTGCGTAGGACAGCAACGAGGCTCCAGAAATCTAAGAGTCCCACTTGAGCACTGAGCAGAGTGCTGACTGCTAGGTGTGAGTGAGGAAACGACCTGAAAGGAGGAGGGCTTCAACAGGTTCCGTAAACACCAAGGAAAAGGACCATGAAAACAACTACACTAAGGTACACCATAATTCAAAGTGCTCACAACCAACCGTACAAAGGAAATCTTAAAGCACTCTAAGAAAAAAAAATTATATACAAAGAACAAAGATGAGGGTGGCAGCAGATTCCTTGTCAGAAAAGAAAGCAAATAAGATGACAGAGGAATACCTTTAACAGACTGACAGATAAAGAAATGCCAACTCAGAATGCTATACCCAGCAAAAACACGGTCAAATACAGAAAAAAGACATTTCCAGATATTCAGAAGCTGCAGGAGTATGTCAGCAGCAGACCTGCATTACAGAAATGTAGAAGGAAGTCCCATTACAGAAGGGAGCCATACAGATGGAAATATGGATCTATGAAAAGAAGTAAAAGAACTGGAAATAGCTACATTGTAAATATATTTTCTAATTACTTAAATCCCTTTAAAAAATAACTATTTTAATAAAAGTAATTATTCATGCTGTGAGTTTTTATAGCATGTGTAACAGAAAGTGCATAACAACAGGACAAAAGTCAGAGAAAAAAATAAAAGTACTTTAACATTCTTATGCACGACATGTTTTATCCCATGATGGTAGACTGTATAACCAAAGATGTACAGTATATGCCCTAAAGCAACTAGTAACAGAAAAGAATAATAGTGAATAAATCAACAAAAGATATTAGATAGAATCAAATAGTAAAATATACTCAATTCTAAAAGTAATAAAATATACTCAATCCAAACAATAGCAAAAAAAGGACAAAGGGGTACAAAATCAAACAGAAATAAAAAACAAAAAAATGAAAAATGTATATGCAACAATATCAAAAACCACATTAAACGTAAATAGTTTGACTACCGCAATTTAAGGAAGCAACTGTGAGACAGGGTACACAAGCAAAACAGAAAATGTTGCTGCCTACTAGATACATACTTTAAAGACATAAACAGGTAAAGAATAGAAGAACAGGAAAGAATGTACCAGGCTAACACTAGTTAAAATAAAGCTGGAGTAGCTACATAAAAACCAGCATAGATTTCAGAGGAAAAAGAGAGCAGCAGGGATAAAAAAGATTATTTTAAAATGATATAGATTTCAAACCATCATAAGACATGAAAAACCTAAATATTTATTCACTTAATAACACAGCCTGGAAATACAAGAAGCAATATCAACAGAACTAAAAAGAGAAATAGAAAAATTCAAAAAAAGTAGTTTCTCAATAACTGATGAAACAAGTAGCAAGAAAATAAGTAAATATATAGAAGAAATTGACAACATTCTCAACCAATTTAATTTAACTCTCACATTTATAGAATATTCTGCCAAAAAAACCCTCCAAAATATTTAAAAACTGCTGAGAAAAATTAAAACCTTAACAAAATTCAGAAATATAATATGTTCATGAATCTGAAGCATCAATGCCAAGATATCAAATCTCCACAAATTGATCTAGAGATTGCATGTAAACTCATTCAAAATCCCAGAAGGAATTTTTTTGGTAGAAAGTGACACATTGCCTGACCAGGCGGTGGCGCAGTGGATAGAGCGTCGGACTGGGATGCAGAAGACCCAGGTTCTAGACCCCGAGGTCGCCAGCTTGAGCGCGGGCTCATCTGGTTCCAGCAAAGCTCACCAGCTTGGACCCAAGGTCGCTGGCTCAAGCAAGGGGTTGCTCGGTCTGCTGAAGGTCCACGGTCAAGGCACATATGAGAAAGCAATCAATGATCAACTAAGGTGTTGCAACAAAAAACTGATGATTGATGTTTCTCATCTCTCTCCTTTCCCGTCTGTCTGTCCCTATCTATCCCTCTCTTTGACTCTCTCTCTGTGAAAAAGAAAAAGAAAAAGAAAGTGACACACTGATTTATATGAAAATAGGAAGGATCTATTGTAGATTAAACAAACAACTCTGACTAATACTACCTGCCTTCAAGATTTATTCTAATGCTACTAATCAAGTATTGGTATCAAAATAAACAGATTAATGAAACAGGAAAGAATTCAGATAAAAACCTACACACATGTGGACATCTCATTTTTGACAAAGCTGCGAAGGCAAATTAGAGAAAACAGACATTACTCTCCATAAATGGTGCTAGAACAGCCAGATGCACAAAACTAACACTAATCATACTTCACACCACATACAGAAATTGACTCAAAATGAATCACATATCTAAATGTAACCGAATACTTTAGAAGTTCTAGAACAACATAGAGGAGAAAAACATTTGATACTTTGGTTTAGGCAAAGATTTCCTAGAACATCAAAATCATGAACCATGAAAAAACAAAACTGATAAACTGACCTTCATTGAAATTAAAATCTGCTTTTTGAAAGATTGCCAAGAGAATAAAAAGTCAAATCACAGATGGAAAGAAAATATTTGCAAAGCATTTATCTGAAATAGGACTTGGATTAAGCAAAAATAAAAAACTTTTTATTTATTTTTTAATTTTATTTAGAAAATGAAATTTAACAGGGTGGCACTGAATAATAAGAGTACATAAGTTTCATAAGTTTCAGGTGAACATCTTTATAGCATTTCAACTGTTGATTATGTTGTATATTCATCACCCAAAGTCAAATCATCTTCTGTCACCTTATATTTGACCCTTTTTACTCCTCTTCCCCACCCTTCCTGACATCCCCCTCCCCCGGTAACCAACTTCACTTTTATCTATGTTCATGAGTCTCAGTTTTATATCCCACCTATGTGTGAATCACACAGTTCTTAACTTTTTATGATTTACTTATTTTACTCAGTCTAATGTTTCCAACTTACATATAGACACAGGCAACAGTGTGAGAACTGCAGGAGAGGAAGTGGAGGCAAGGTGGAAGGGGACAGATGGTGACAGAGGGAGGCCTGATTTGGGGTGATGAATACACAATGCAATATACAGTGATGAAGAATTGTACACAAGAAATCTGCATAGTTTTATTAACAAATATCACCCAAATAAATTTAATACTTTTTGGTTTTTTAGTTCAATAAATAAAAGACTCAGTAACAACAAAATGCAACAATAAGAATTTAAAACTTGCTTGACCTGTGGTGGCGCAGTTAATAAAGTGTCGACCTGGAAAGCTGAAGTCGCCAGTTCGAAACCCTGGGCTTGCCTGGTCAAGGCACATATGAGAGTCGATGCTTCCTGGTCTTCCCCTTCTCTCTCTCTCTCTCTCTCTCTCTCACACACACACACACACACACACACACTCTCTCTCTCTCTTTCTTTCTCTCTCTCTCTCACACACACACACAAACACACTCTCTCTCTTGCCTGTCTCTCTAAAAAATGAATAAATGAATAAACTCTAAAGAAAAAAATGTTAAAAACAAAAAAGAATTTAAAACTCGCCTAACGTGTGGTGGCACAGTGGATAAAGCATCGACCTGGAACACTAAGGTCACTAGTGTGGAACTCTTGGCTTGCCTGGTGAAGGCACAGACAAGAAGTAACAACTATGCTTCCGCTCCTCCTCCACTGCCTTTCTCTCTCTCCCCTCACTAAAATCAATAAATAAAATCTTTAAAACAAAAAAGGACTTAAAACACACTAATAAAACAACCCAATTAAAATTGGGTAAAGAAGAAACAGAGGTGGCAAGTCCATAAATGAAAAAATGCTCAGCACCACTAGACATTAAGGAAGCACAAATAACCAGCATGAGGCACCACAGGCCCACAAGAACTAACAGCTATCAAGAGCACTGGTGAGGGTGCAAGAGAAATGACTTCTCACTACTGCCGGAGGGAATTCTGAGACTCTGGCCAGCCACAATGGAGACCAGCTTGTGAGTTTACTACAAACGTAAACATACACTTATCATATGAAGCCATCCTGTCCTAGGAATTCACCCAAGAGAACTGAAAGCATACACCCATGCAAGCTTGCATACAGATGTTCACATCAGCTTAACTCATAATACCCCAAATAAGCCAATAGTCTAGCCATGTAAAGAGATCGTCAGACAGTGGTATATCTATACAATGCAATACTACACAGGAACAAAAAAGAATTAACTACTGCTAACCAGGTCATGGTGCAGAGGATAGAGTGCCGGATTGGAAGGCGGAGGACCCAGGTTTGAAACCCCAAGGTCACCAGCTTAAGTGTGGGCTCATCTGGTTTGAGCAAGGCTCACCAGCTTGAGCCCAAGGTCACTGGCTTGAGCAAGGGTCACTCGGTGTGCTGTAGCCCCCTGGTCAAGGCACATGTGAGGGAGCATTCAGTGAATAACTAAGGTGCCGCAATGAGGTATTGATGCTTCTCATCTCTCTCCCTTCCTGTCTGTCTGTCCCTATCTGTCCCTCTCTCTGTCTCTCTGTCACACACAAAAAAGGATTAACTACGAAAACTCACTACAAAATGGATGTTAAAATAATTCTGCTGAGTGAAAGAGCCAGGCAAAAACAAAAATATAAAATATATATTAACATTTATGTAAAATTCTAGAAAATAAAAACATCTAGTGACAGAAAGAGATTGAATTATTATATGAAAAAACTTAGGCGTGACAAACATGATTGTCATCTTGACTATGGTTATGGTGTCACAGTATATGTATTCAAAATTTATCAAACTGTATACTATAAAATGCATGGTCTATTATACATCAATTATAACTTAGTAGAGCTGTTAAAGATCCATTAAAAAGAAAAATCACAGCAAACAAACAGTAAGAACACAAATAATAATTGTCAGCCCTGCCAATGGGCCAGGTAATATTAAAAGACTACTATCCTCACCAATTATCTCAAGGGTCCTGTGGCACAGACAGTATTATCTTCACTTTACAAAAGAAGAAACAAAGAAATGAAGTGCAGAAATGACTTGCCAAATGAAATACAGTTCAGTAAGGGAGGCGGAATTCAAGTCCGGAGAGACTCACACAGAGCTCCCCCCTGAACCACGTCTCTGCCCACAGGTGAGACATGGCTGCTTACCAGCCATTCCATCACAAATGCCACTGTCAAGTGGACAAGTATGTTTAGTGTGCATATGTGAAAAAAGTGCAACCTAATTATACTGCTCTAAATGAGCATCTCATGATCATGAAACTGGGCTGGTAGGTCATAAAATAAACTATTCAGGGGCATGCGCTGAGGGTGAGTCTGAATGGTTCACACCTTGTTTTGCACATTACAGGCATTAGAGATTCAAAACCCAGTCACCAAGTTGGTGGTTTGTGAAAAGGAAATTCAGTATTTTTTTTAAATTTTTTAGAAAACTTTCCATTGATTTGAGAGACAGGAAAAGGAAAGAGAAGGGAGAATGGGGAGGAGGGGAGAGAGGGAGAAAGGGAAGAGGGGAAAAGGGCAGGAAGAGAGAGAGAGAGAGAATGAGAGAGGTCAGGGCCAGCAAATATCAGTTTTATTTTTAAAACTTAACAGAAAGGACCTGCCAATCCTCATAATCTATGTAGGCAGAATTAATTTTTATTTTTTGGCAGAATTAATTTATCTTGCTTTATGAACTTTTTACACAGTTCATTTAACTGCTCTCAGACATCTGCTTTCTACACTACTTCAAGTGGTTATTAAAATTATTTTACTTGATACATGAGATACACACCACAGCATACTCAAATGCAGATGAGGCTATCTTGATTAAAGCTGAGCAACACAAAATTAACACCCTACCCACAAAATGAACAACCTGTTTCTTAAAATATCAAGTTCCTGGTAATTAAAAAACAAAAAAAATATAAAACAAAAATTAGAACAGGAAAAACTAATATCAATCTGAGGTCATAAGAAGGAAATCAAAGTACTCAGACTCAATTCCACTACTTAAAATGTGGACATGTAAAGCCATGAAGCAGATTTTATTGAAGGAAAACATATAGTCAAAGTAAGTAAAATATCCCTATTAATAGTAATTCTCCAATTTACTTTGTGTAACCACTCTTTGGGGTTAACTTCACTCTGTCTCCTTCTAGAAGCAATAATTCAACACATTTGGTGATACTCACTGAATGTGGTCTCAAACTCTGGGAAAGAGAGAGACCATCTCTGGCATAACAAATGAAGCTTCAGAGATTTATATAGTCCTACATTTGACATTTAAGAGCATAATACCTTGAGTTACCTTTTGTACCAACTGTGAGATTTAAGCTGAGATTCTTTTTCTATCTTTTCCATAAGGATGTCCAACTTTTCCAACACCGCACTTACCCCACTGATGACAGAGCATCTGTCAGACTCCAACCAGCCACCTCTTCATGGACCTGTCTGGGCATTCTGCTGGTTCTGCTAGTCAGTGGGTCTATCCTTTCACCAGTACCACCTGCAGGTCATAAATCCTCTTAGTGTTTCTTCATCTGAGAATGTCCTTTTTCCACTTTCATTCCTCAAGGACATTTTCTCCTGATACAGAATTCAGGGGTGACAGTTTCTTTACTCTCAGCACTTTAGAAACAAATGCCATTCCACTTATTTCTGGATCCACTGTTTCTGATGAGGAATCTAGTCATTGTTTCCCTATAAATAACGTGCTATTTTCCTCTAAGATTCAAGAACTGTTTTCATTTTGGTCTTTAGTTTGAAACGGTTTGATCATGATGTGTCTGGTTGTGGATTTCTTTGGGTTTATCTTGGCTGGGTTCACTCCACTTCTTAAATCCTTATGTCTTTCATCAAATTTGTGACGTCTTCAGCCATTTCCTTCAAACATTTCTTTTTTTTTTTAATGAACCACATTCTTTCTCCTTTCCTTTTGGGCTCTTGTGACAAATGTTAAAACATTTCACTACTGCACCACAGGTCCCTGAGGTTCAGTTCATTTATTCTCGGTCATTTTTGTTTCTGTCATGTAGACTGATTCCCATTGATCCCTCTTAAAATTAGCTCCATTTTTTCTGTCATCTCTTTTTGCAATTCAGTCTACCCAGCGTGTTTTCATTTCTATCAGTGAGTAATTTGTCCTTTATTTCTTTTTTGAAATTCCTGTATTTCTACTTGTTTGTGTGGTTTAAGGCCTAAAATTAAGACCCAGTATTATGTGCTGCCTAATTTCTAGGGAAATGAGGTGAGACACAGTGGCCTGACCATGCTTCCCCTCTCCACTTTGACCTCCCAGGTATTAGTCGCCTGGACAATCTTCCTCCTCAAGGGGCCCAGGAGCCATTCCTCCTTATCCCTAGGGAGTGGACTCAGCTCCCTGCCAGGCTATGGAAGGATTTAAACAAGCCCATCACACCCATCCCTCTTATCACTGCCGAGCCTGGCCCCCACAGCCTGTGCCTTCCCTCTGCTCCTGAGCACAATCCTTGGGTGGCCCTGTGGGGCATATGGTACCGTCTTTCCTTGGGGTATGAATATTCATGACTAAGAACTGCTAACAGCCACAGGCTACAGACGTCCAGTGTCAGGCACCTGGCCATCCCTAGAGCCCAGGAAAGGACTCCCTCGCTGACAAGGTGAAGGCAGGGAGGTTATTAAACCCAACATCTGCCACCTTGGACAGCATCTGTAGAGCCTCTTCTCCCACGCTGGGTGAGATGTCTGGGTACTTCACACACTATCTCTGGCGTGGACAGTTTTGTTTCAGCATTCAATCAACCTGGTCTTATTCAGACTGCACATTCCAATCGGCCTTCTGTGGACTGTCATTTCAGTGTTAGTCATGTTTCGAGGCCTTTGGCCAGGCTCAGGTCTGGGCAGGGTCCACCTCGTGGTTCACATTCTCTGCGTCTGGTGTGCTGTTCAGCATCAGACCCCACGTGCTCAACCCAGGATGAGTCTAGGAGTTCACAAACCACTCTATGGGCTTCCTTCCGAGCTCGGCATGTTCACTGTCTCCCTAGTACTCAATGGTCCTGGTGCCCTGTCTTCCCGGCCCTCTGCCTAGAACACTGGGGTTGCAGCGGCCTCGCTGTGCTATGCAACTATACCCATGTCGAAGGCCAAATGGAAGGTATACAGAGAAGGGAAGCAGCGGGGACATGCCACCACCCTTGAGACAAAGTCCCTAGACTGAAGGAGGAGTCCCCCCCCCCCAGAATTCCTGTACTGCGGTCTCTACAAGAAAACTCACTTCCCAGTTCAAAGAACCTGAACTAGAGAATCCTCTGCAGTTCTGTCCGTCTGTGCCAGTGTCCATTTCTGGGTATTTTTTAGACCAGGCCAGTGGACACCAAGAAAAAAAAATCCATATTTTTATTTTCAGCCCAGACCACTCTCCCAAACTCCACATTTGCACAACCAACTACTTGATGAACACTGTTTAACTTATCCTTTTAACCTAACAAGTCCACAACAACACTCCTCACTGTCTCTTCTGACCCCACTTTTTCCACAGCTCTCCACATTCCGGCTGAAGGGAACCCCTCAGTGACTGCAGCCAGGGTGCCTGGGTCCATCTTTACTTCCCCCCTTACATTACATATCCAGCCTGTCAGGGGGCTCTCTAGTGTCCAACCATACCCCACCATGTTGACCATCACCATCCCTGTCCCAGCCTGGTCACAACCCACTTGAACGACAGCCACAGGCTCCTAGCAGGAACACACTCCTGCCACTAACTTGGATCTACTGATGGCTGGTCTCGGCACAGCAACCAATAAATCCTTTAAAAGCCTAAGGTCATGTTGCATCTCTGCTGGCAACCTGGTGTGGGTCCTCCTCAGCTGGGTAAAACTATAATCCCCTAGACACGGACCCCACAACAGCTTCGCTGACACTGTCTCTCTCTGCACGGCAGTGGTGTCTCCTGTCACTCCCCTCCTGTCTGCACAACGGCGGTGTCTCCTGTCACCCTCCACCTGTCTGCATGGAGGTGTGGCTGGGGGAAATGTGCTAGGCATCCCCGCATCTCAGAGCCCTTCACCTGGGTGCTCCACTGTCTCAAGCACTCCTCCTCCATTCGCATGACCAAGTCCCTCAATTCCTATCCGTCCTAATGCCAACATCACTTCTCAGTGAGGCTTCCTCTGACCCCCTCCTTTATAGTGAGATGCCACCCCTCGTCAGACCCGCACCCCACTGCTTCTTCTGCAGCCCCTGGACTTCCACCGTTACCCACTCTCACTGTTGGCTCACTATGGCCCCATGCTGGACTGTTGGCTTCCTGGTGCAGTGGCCTTCCTCGTTTGTGTGTGGCAGTATGCCCAGTGTCTACACCTGTGCAGGGCTCAACAGACATTGCTGAGACAAGTGAATAAATGTGCCTGGCATGCTGTGTGTGAGCAAAGGGAGCAACAGCAGGAGAGAAAGTCGGAACAGGGCTGGGAGCCCACCCTTGCAGACCTTGTAAACTGAGGCTAAAAGTGGCAGATTCACACTGTTTACAACTCCCAGGGGTAAATTTCCTTATTACTGCTCAATTCCAACAACTTTACAATGACAGGGCATTACAATACTTATACACACCTAATCTCTCCTACCAGATTTCAGATGGGCAATCCACAGGAGCACTGCTGAGTCACAGATAGATAAATAAGGGGGGGGGGGCAAACATAGGTTTAGAGTTGTTCATCTGAAAAACAATAACCTATATACATAATACAAGAACATGTGCCGTGTCTCACATACTCACAACTGCACACCCACTTCTGCCCCACCCTCTGTATGTTCCCTTCATAACAACTGACATGGCTGTCAACAGTGGGAAGCCAGCAGCGAATGTCCAAAGCTCCCAAACTGGATGTAAAGTAGAGCAGTGGTCGAAGAGTTACATGGTAAGGTACAAAGGAACAAGACTGCACACTGCGTGAGGTATGTGAGCAAATGTCCAGACTGCCGAGAGCAGCGTGAACGCAGGTTGCAGGAAAAGGGACAAGCAAGGGGGCTGTCCCCCAGACTCCACTGTCCATCAACTAGTAAATGTTGAACCTTTTATAAGCCTCTTAAAAGAAGCAGTTTTATTTTTGTTGTAATACTTTTCTTCTTCCTTAAATAGTATGACCTTATTAATCACACTTGGCACAGACAGGTCCTTTGCTATTTGTGAGAATCAAATTCACCCTCACATGACAATGATGAGTCATTGCTGAGGAGAGTCAAAAGACTAAGCTCCGATTCTGATGTAAAGTCTAACGCAAGTTCAATAAACGCTGTAAACAGAACTTTCCAAAATGACAACTGTGTTCAGGACAACACACACAGGATTTAAAAATCCATCATTACTTCATGGACAGGCCTTAAAATAGAGCGCCAGGACACCAGGCCAGGACGCTGCCTCCTGCTTACCAGCCCTCGGTTACACGGACAGTGATGCCAAGCCCTCATCCTAGGGACAGAAAGCAGGCACACTGAGGATTCTTGTCTTATCCTTGCAACCCTAGTGCTCTCTTCTCCCTCCTCTCCTTTCTAATTGGGAAAGAGTCAATGCCAATAATAACACTGGGGAACAGTTTTTTCTTTCATTTTCTGTTGCATGAGATTTTAGAACTGTTTCTATATATTTTTCCGCATCATTGATTGCAAATCTGAAATCCGTTTTTTGGTGCATGCTCTAGTTTTTATGCAATTTTAATTTCTTTTTGTTACAGTTAATGGCATGCATTGGTTTTTAAATTGGAGTTAAAGGGCAACGACTCTTGGACTGAACATAACCATAAGGCAATTAATGTTTTACAAACATCACTTTTACATAATTATAGTTGTTTTTAAATGTAAAACATTATGATCTGATAAAAACACTCTCTTATTTTGTTTTAAGACTGAATCATGGCTTCTTCGAGTAGGCGTAAATGTAAGAATAGTCCTGACATCTTCTGTTATATATGTGGTTGTTACACACTTCAACATCAAAGGCGCAATATTTCCATCACTTGTGACACATGCATATATTGTCTATTTTCAAGTTCTCCTTGGCGAACAAGATGAGAATTGGTCTCCTCATATTGTGTGTCATAATTGTGAGAAAATGCTTCGTGACTGGACAAAAGGAAAACGCAAAGGAATGCCTTTTGGTATTCCCAAGGTTTGGCATGAACCTAAGGACCACAGCAGTGACTGTTATTTCTGTCTGATCCATACAAAGGGCATCAGCAAGAAAAAATGGCATATGATCGCATATCCTAATATTCCTTCAGCAATACGACCTATCCCACACTCTGAGACACTCCTGGTTCCAGTTTTCAATGGTTTTATTTCTTCTAAGAATGAAGAAAGTGAACATGGTGATCAAGTGTATTTTGATAAGATGCATGAGCTGTAGAATCTGAAGAATCTTCTTCTGATGCCAAGCAGTCATTAACCCCTCAGCAGTTTAGTCAACCCCAATTGAATGACTCAGTAAGAGATTTGGGACTATCAAAGAAAGCAGCTGAGTTATTAGCCTTCAGGCTTCAAGAAAAGAATGGACTTCACTGGTCAGCTAATGTATCCCATTTCAGGAAGCGTGAACAAATTTTTGTGAACTTTTTTTCCAAAGACAAGCACTTTGTTTACTGTCATGATATCAGTAGTTTTCTCAGCGAGCTAGGTATTACCACTTACAGTCCAACAGAACGGTGGCTATTTTTTGACAGCTCTAAACGAAGTCTGAAATGTGTTCTCCTACACAACGGTAATGTTTATGCAGTGGTTCCAACTGGTTATTCAACTCATCTGCGAGAAGATTATAATGACATAAAAATTGTCCTCAACTTTATGAAGTATGAGGAGCTTAACTGGATCATTTGTGTGGATCTTAAAATGGCAAATTTCCTGCTAGGACAACAGAGAGGTTTCATGAAATACCCTTGCTTTCTGTGTTTGTGAGACAGCCAAGCTTGGAAGAAACACTGGACACAGAAGGAGTGGCTAAAACGTGAAGTTCTGGAAGTAGGGATGCAAAATATTGTGAATGAACCTGTAGTTAATCAAAACAGGATCATTTTTTCCCCCACTTCACATCAAACTTGGCTTAATGAAGCAGTTTGTTCAGGTTCTGAATAGAGAAAGTGAATGCTTTCAACATATTATTTCTGCTTTTCCTGCCTTGTCTTTCGAGAAGATAAAAGCAGGTGTATTCGATGGACCTCAAATTCGAACCCTCATACGTGACAAAGAATTTGCCAGGAAGATGAATAAGGAGGAGAAAGCAGCATGGCAGTCTTTTGTGGCAGTTACAAAGAACTTCCTTGGCAACAAAAAAGCAGAAAACTATGAACTTCTGGTTCAAAGGATGCTGTTGGCTTTCTGTGACATTGGATGGAACATGAGCATTAAGATTCACTTCCTGAACAGTCACCTTGATAAGTTTCCTGAAAATCTTGGAGCTGTTAGTGATTAGCAGACTACTGCTGGAGCATCACACAAGATTGTCCTCAACAAGTACACAAACTCAAGAGCTACAAATGCAAATTTTTGCCTGAATAGAATTTAAATAAGTGTTGCACAAATTTTATGATTAAAATAAGTGTTTGAATATGTTCTATTTCAAAATTGTAGACAAATTCTGATGCAATCATATCTTTTAGTGTATTTACTGCATTATATAAATTATTATATTTTCACAAAGATGATGCCCAAGAAGACATTCTACTTCGTTATGTTTAACTAGATGTTGAAAATTTTACAATAAGATGAAAACCTTAAAATCTTGAATTGCAAAAGAACTGTAACTTACAGAGAAAAACTAATGTCAGATTTGAGATCAGCACACTCAAATTAAGTAAGAACAAGTGTTTTTGTGGATGCAACAAAAATTTTGTTCCACAGTGTAATTGTTAAAGAGGCTCTTATTGAAAAGTTTCCAAGAGAATGATGAAAGTGCGCCCATGGTTACTCCTAACCGTACATAATGGAGCGATCAAGGTCCTCGCCACCTGTAGTAACCCAACCTAACATTAAATGCCACTGAATAAAATCAAAATAAAATAGAGAATGGTCCATTTAAAATTCTTGGAAAGACTTTTAACCTACACATGAAGAAATAATAGTGAGATCCACAGTAAAACCTCAGTAAGACAACTTGCCTGAGTTAAAAAGAAAATTATAAAAACAAAGAGATGGGCCCTGGCTGGTTGGCTCAGTGATAGAGCATCGGCCCGACATGTAGAAGACCCGTGTTCACTTCCCGGTCAGGGCACACAGAAGAAGCGCCCATCTGCTTCTTCACCCTTCCCCCTCTCCTTCCTCTGTATCTTTCTCTTCCCCTCTTGAAGCCAAGGCTCCATTCAAGCAAAGTTGGCCTGGGTACTGAAGACGGCTCCATAGCCTCCGCCTCAGGCGCTAGAATAGCTCTGGCCACAACAGAGTAATGCCCCATATGGGCAGAGCATTGCCCCCTGGTGGGCATGCTGGTGGATCCCGGTCAGGCGCATGCAGAAGTCTGACTGCCTCCCCGCTTCTAACTTCGGAAAAATATATATTAAAAACAAAAAAGAGAGAGAGAGAGATGAATGACTTGTCTAGATTTTTTTTTTAAGTGTTCTAACCAAACATGGTGTGTGACATTTAACTAGCTCCTGAACTGGAGAAGTAGATCAAAACAGCTACAAACTGGGGAAACCTGGATATTAATGTTACTATTGTTCAGTGTGATAACAGTGCTGTGGTTATGTAAGAGTCCTTTCTTATTCTTGGGAAAGGCAGGCTGGACTACCTAAAAGTTGACCTTGCTATTCTGAAATGGTGCAGCAAGAAAGGACAGGTGTGCTTCTGAGGAGCGAAAATGGAGAGAGGGAGTGGAGCCTGGCAGGAAAGGGGTTTGGGCAGGGAAGATGTTGATGAGGGGTATAAAGAATTCATTTTACTGCTTCTCAAAAACTTCCCAAAGTTTAAATATTTTCAAAATAAAAAGCTGGAGAGAATAAGAACATTGGAGATACTAGACATCTTGTCCACAGTGGTATACACCCAAGCAAGAAGCCTTAACAGTTTCTTAGTCCTGAGGTTTCTTGATACAAACCCCAAATCCTTCATTAGGAGAAGCAAGAAACAAAGGCTAAGAAGGAAGGAACTTGATACCATTTTATGTGCAAACAAAGAAATCTCTAAGCTGTTAAATTAAAAAAAAAAAAATCCAAAGCCTCTGAACTTGTTTATTTGGTTCTTATAGACATGCTAAAGTTTGATACTGTTTAATAAGCTATTTCTAAAAGAGAGTTTTATTGTAACTACTGAAGTATTCTCCAAGCTTGGAGAAGACAGGAAGCTGAGCTGCTTTCTTAAAGGTGAAAATACTGAAGAGCAGAGAAGGGGCTACATTGTACAAAATCCACAATATAATTTAGGATACTGTAGGAAGGTCCCAGAGTAACCATTATAATTAGTTTTAAATTGGTTTGTGCTTTCCATCATTAACATTGTATTTTATATTTTACAATGTTTGTCAACAATCAGATATCTACATATAAAACAAAAGTACTGGTTTAAGTATCCATTTTTAAATTACATCTGATATAACACTATATAAAGAAGTTAATTTAGTTTCAATGTTTCCACTTTTCTTTATACCTTCCTTTTCATTAACTATGTACTTTTTTTCTTTTTTTTTTCTTTTTTTTTTTTTTTTTGCAAGAGAGACATAGAGAGGGATAGAGAGAGGGACAGAAAAGGACAGACAGGAAGGGAGAGAGATAAGAAGCACCAATTCTTCATGGCAGCACCTTAGTTGTTCATTGACTGCTTTCTCATATGTGCCTTGACAGGGTGCGGGGGGAACTACAGCAGAGTGAGTGACCCCTTGCCCAAGCCAGTGACCTCTGGGCTTAAATGAGCAACCATGGGTCATGTCTACGATCCCACACTCAAGCTAGCAACCACACACTCAAGCTGGTGAGCCCATGCTCAAGCCAGCAACCTCGGGGTTTCAAACCTGGGTCCTCTGTGTCCCAGGCTGTCCATTGTGCCACTGCCAGTCAGGCAACTATATATGTTTAATAGTCATCTGATAGCAAGACAATCTACTTCTTAGTAAAAAGTAAATTTAGAATACTAATCTAAAATCTGCATATTTATAGTAATGGTCCATTAAATCTTATGTTCACTAGGAATATTACTATCTCTTTAAAATAATTTTCTAATTTAATTTGTTTAAAGAAAATTTGTAAAATATACCTTAAAAATAATTATTGTTATTCAGGTTCAATTTGAAGAAAAGAAAAACAAGAAAAAGAGAAAAGAAAATTCAATGCTTGGTTTTGATCAATTGTTTCACAAGAGACAGAAGTGATAACCATATGACAGCCAGAAGCATCAGGTTAACCCTTGTGTTTATAAAATATGCAGTAAATCCAAATAGGGAGTGACTACTTCATTTAAATTAATGAATTTAATTTAATTTAAAGCATTCTAAAATTTATGACAAATTTATTTATTAAAAGTTTTTTAAATAACAGTATTCATGAAAATATGTTGTGCAATTTCAATCAAATTTATAAAAAGTGTGCTCTGATTAACAGATCCATTACTGAGGAGGAAGGACCCTAAAGAACACTGACTCCCAGCCTTCACACAGCCAGCTCCTGAGAGGAGACGCGAGGAGCTAAGCTGCCATCCTCACGTCCATAGGATAATCTGTTGCACTTTCTTCATCTAATCAACCCAGCAGTGCTCTCACAAAACTGCTCGACCTCCTGGTGGTATTAATACAAAACATTTCATATGCAGGACCTGACAAATATCCAAATTACCAAGTTCACCTTTTTCCCACCCCCCATTTCTGCTACATGCTAAGTCCCTATGTTTAAAAGAATGACTTAAGGGGCCCTAGCCAGGTAGCTCAGTTGGTTAGAGCATCGTCCTGACACGCCAAGGTTGCAGATTTGATCCCCCGGTCAAGACACATTTAAGAATCAACCAATGAGTACATATAAACAGGTGGATAACAAGTCAGTGTTTCTCTCTCGCTCACTCTCCATTCCTCTCTAAATTCAATAAATAAAAATGTTTTAAAATAAAAAAAAAATTTAAATGACAAGCATTAAACACAACCATATCAGTTTCCCAGGGTTGCTGTAACAAACCAACACAAACTTGGTAGCTTAGAACAACAAAAGTTCATTCTCATAGTTCTGGAGGCCAGAGTCCAAGGTCAGGATGTTGGCAGGACTGCTTCCTCCAGTGGCTCTGAGGAAGACCTAGCTTCTGGTGACTGCCAGCAACCCGAGCGCCCTTGTCTTGTACACACATCTCCCCCATCTCTGCCCTTGTCCTTACATGGGCTTCTCCTCTCCATTTCTGTTCTTCTATCTAAGTCTTCTCCTCTTCTGTAAGACACTTGTCACTGGATTTAAGCTTCTTCAAATTATCCAGCATGACCTCATCTTAAGATTCTTAACTTAATTATATCTGCAAAGACCCCTTTTCCAAATAAGGTCACAGCACAGATTTCACACTTCCATTTCTTTCAGGGGGCCACCATTCAACTATAGTCACTATCTCTCTAGGATTACTTCATCCTAAT
This sequence comes from Rhynchonycteris naso, assembly GCA_037038555.1. NCBI lineage: Eukaryota > Metazoa > Chordata > Mammalia > Chiroptera > Emballonuridae > Rhynchonycteris > Rhynchonycteris naso. The sequence goes on along the minus strand of CM072996.1, from coordinate 94,690,891 downwards.
TACTAGCAATTGCTTACTGTTTAAAAGAATTTATAAAACATCATATCATTTTTCTAAACCTTGTTTTTATTTCACATATTAGTTACCTGATAACTCTTTGATTGAATATATTTTCTTATAAATCCTTTTCTTTGAGTTTTCATTAGTGACTACAAAACAGGTTGGCAGATGGAACAGATAGATATCAAACATTTTTACCTCTAAGAACAGCACTTTCATGGATTACCAAAGTAGGAAACTTAGTGAATCTTACATGTTATAATCTTCAGTTTCACTGAATTAGGTTTTACTTTCTGCCTATGCACCCTAACCTGGATAAATACTCTTATAATGATATGGTTAAACATACCATTTCAATCTATTCAGGTACAAACACGCCTGAAGTATTTAATACTGCCTTTAATATTTAACACTGTTACTGTTATTTCATTCATATACTAATAAGTTACCAATGTGCACATCTTCAAATGAAGTCTACTTTTTGAATAAATAGCTACATAGAATGTGAATATTACCAAATGCTCTGCATCAGACAAAAGAACAAAAATTTTAGATTTATCAGGTGCTGCAAGATTTCATTGTCAATGTTGGAAAAGTACTTTCTTAACTGAGTCTTCCCAAAGCAGCTGCTGCCATTTCTGCAGTAGCAGCATGCAGACTGCCGCGGTCCCATGGCCCCAGCCCTTGTCTGGCCACACATGCACCAGCCGTCCAGCGTGCGAGAGGAGCTCTCTGTATATACACGTTTATACGCCCGCATAGAAGTTTCAAAATACTGGTATCACCCTTCAAGAATAATGCGACCATACAATAATTTAGAAGTGAAGCAATCGTATAAAAACGCACAGGTAAGGGCACAAGAGAACAGCCAGCTAACCCACCATCTCTGCACCCGCCTACGCAGAGGGCACACTTTGCATAAGGGCTCCACTGCAGAAGCACATAGTGTGGTCTCTCCACCCAAAACACTGCCTTTCATTAACGCCTCTCTATCCCGTTTTAAGAACAAATCAAGGTGGGCGTGATCAATTCATACCTGCACCAGGAATAATTGCCAACTTTGTTTCAACCAGGCCCATTTTCGCAGAGGAAGCTGAAAAGTAAGGAAGAAAATTAAGTATTATCCATATAATCAAATTCATTTTTATGATGACTTTAAAAAGTCAGGAAAGCTAGCTAGATACAAGAGTCATCCCCTTACCCAGCTGCTGCCCAGTTTCAGCTACCCAAGGACAAATGCTGTCCGAAAATATGAAATGGAAAATTCCAGAAATAAACAATCCGTAAGATTTAAATTGCATGTCCTTCTGGGGTGGTATGATTAAGTCTCTGCCCACCTCTGTCCCACCCGAGACGTGAATCGTCCCTTTGTCCAGCGCCTCCACGCTGTAGACACGACTGCCCATTAGTCACATAAGGGCCATGTCGGTTTTCAGAGTGGCATTGCAATGCTTGTGTTGATGGCAGCCTTCTTTTTACTTAATAAGGGCCCGAAGCAAAAGAGCAGTGATGTTGGCAACATGCATGTGCCAGCAGGAAACCATAAAGTGCTTCCTTGAGGGGAAAGGTGTGTACGTGGAGGGAAAAACAGTGAATATAGGATTCAGGACTATCCAAGGTTCCAGGTACTCACGGGGGGGTCTTGGGATCCACATCCCTAGGACAAAGGGAAACAACTGTTCTATTTACTAACTAAACTGGTGTCACAAATCTTTTCAAAAATCACTTCAGAAGACTCTGAGTTATGAAAATACGTAACACTTAAAATTATATTCAGGGTTGGGCAAACTGTGTATAGCTGTGAGTAAGCAAAATAGAATTTATTCTTGTATTATTATTTATTAATTATTGCATTAATTAAATACAATACTGTATTTAATTTAAATACCATAAACCTACTTTTACCCCACCCTGAATATTGAAAGATTCATGCATTTTCTGTTAAAAATTGCTTGGCAGAGAAATAGTTTTTTGATGCAGAAAGACCAAGGTGGTAACTACATAACTGGACCTGATACTGCCAGGTCCTGTCTGAAGGGTTTGGTCCCACTCATTACTCAGGATGAGGAGTGAGGCTGTCTGACAAGTAAGAATCCTTTAGCTGCCTGAGCAGTCCTCCAGATCAAACAGCTTAATATGTCAGATCAACTACAGCAACTTTTCGAGGCCAAATCTCTAGGTACTTTTGACAAATGGTTTCACTGTGCCGACAGCTGGACAGGGCTCCTCTTTTCATGTGTGCTTTAGGGCTACTTAAACATCTTAATTATTTCTTTATTTCAATATCCATAAGTACTTGGACTGCTTCCCAAAGCCTAGTTCCCGGAATCTGCACTCTTTCCGAAATGGATTATATGGACCTCAGCCTTTCAATTTAAAACCCAATGATTTCAGACAAGGAAACAGAGACCCAAAATAAAAATAAAAAAAAAGAGGGAGGAAAGTATACGTGGTCCAGGAACTACAAACCCCCAAAACGTCACCATAAAATTATTAAAAATTCAGTTATATTGACTCTCCACTCACAGGCAGCTACATCAGAAGTGACACTGGGACCTTGGAAAGAAGAGTGACAAATACTATCTGCCTGCTTTATCAGTCCTTAGTCCTGGAGCCCATTCCCACTGCCACAAAGATGGAGTAAGGACACAGCATCGTGATCACCAGAAGACAGTATGGGACAATAGCAGCAGCACGGTACTCTGGCAGGAAGACAGAAATGAGAGCTGTGACACCAGACTACCAGGGTTCAAGTCCCAGCTCGGTCACTGACTGGGGTCCTGTTCCTGCACTGCTCTTTGCCCTGGCTTCCTGACGCACGACAAAGTACTTAACCCATTGGGCTACTAGAAAGATTAAGTGAGCTAATAATGCACGTCAAGTGCTGAGAATAGTGCTAGGCACCAGGTCAACACTCAGCACACTACCAGCACTCACTGCTTTCATCATTCTTTTCATAATCACCTCTCCCAATCCTCAGAAGACTATCCAGGAAGGGAGCATCAAAGAGATCAAGTTATTATAACTACGGCTAACAATAATTAAATGCTTGGACTAGACACATGCCACAGATGAACTCATTTAATCTTCAGAACAGCAACTGTCATTTCCCCTAGCTGAGAGGAGGAAACCAGTGAAAAAAGGCCAGGACCTCAGAGTCAAAGTCAGAGCTGTCTGACTCCATTCCCGCTCCCTAGTCCTGCTGCTGAGGCTGGAGCAAGAGGCTCCCAAGACGGCTTCCTGCCGGGGAAGGTTGAGTGCTTCCTTAAGCCCAACAGATGGCTTTTTTCTACACGTTCCACTTAACAACAGGAGAAGAATACAGTAGAGTAAAAGAAAAACATCATTTTAAAAACATTACTTGCAATAGGATGACATCTTACCTGCCACTCTTATATCACATGCCAATGCCAGCTCCAGACCACCACCTAGAGCCAGTCCATCTAGGGCAGCAATGGTCGGCACAGGGAGATTGGCTGGAATAGAAGAAAGATTTCCTGCTCCTTTAGTAAGTTACCTTACTGTGTAATTTACTTTAGATTTTTTTTCTTTTGCAAATATATTTTCAAATGGGCTACTACAAACAGAACTTTGTATTCCTTTTGTCTCAAACAAAATAACCATTTCCTTCAATGTTGTTTTTCAGACACAAGGAATGACAGTATAGTGTTTTATCATATAAACATGCAATAGTGCCTTTAAATCTTCCCATATTATTGAAATACTTTCATACTTTCATATTATTGAAATACTTTCACACTTTCTGTTGAATTATAAGAATCATAAGTCTGACTTCATGATCTTAGAGCTTCTAGTCTTTTATACGATGCTGACTCAGATAAATTTCAAGTTTAAATTACTTAATTCACGATCCTTTTGTGGTTTCCCTTGGTACTTAGAGAGTGATACGCTCATTCAAAGAAGAACTACATCTGCTAGAACAAGTCAGACTCCGTCCAAGTGGCTGCCGGGGATCCAACATACTAGATCCCTCGTTTACTAGCCAGGAAAAGGAACACAGCTGGAAGATGGTCGGGCCCTTTCTAACACCACACTTAATGGTATTAGAGACAGGAGAGGCTCTGAAAAAGTGCAGGAAACTGACACAGAAGCCCAACTGGGAAAGGGTTAGCCAAGCCCAGAACACAAAACTAGACTTTCTTCATTGCAGAAACAGAATGTTATGTTACTGAGACTTTTGTAACAGAAAATACACAAATTTCATTTTTATAACTTGTATAAAAACTGACTGGTTAATTATTCTATGAAGCAGAATTCTTCCTATTAATTTTATTCTTGACTATGGGAATGTGAAGCTAGGCCAGCCTAGCAAGGCATGGAAAACAAAGGCTGTTAGTTTACAGAACGAGATGTCACCAATGCACCAAAATCCCAAGGTGACTGATCAAAGAATATTTTTTCTCAAGCTCAAACCTAGGAACAAAAAAACACTGAAATTTGCCATCAAGATTAATAAAAGCATTAAAAAAAACAACCTTTACATTCCCATTGTCATAAATAAAATTAATGGGAAGGATTCTGCTTCACAGAATGTGCTATAAAAGGTACCGTCTCTTAATTGTGCTCACCACAGAACAGAGCTGTGTGACGTGGCAGAGGTGTTGTCAAATGCTATGGGGGTGATCGTACTGCAATATTTAAATATATCAAATCAACATGCTGTACACTTACATAATGTTATATGTCAATTATATCTCAAGAAGTAAGGCCCTGGCCGATTGGCTCAGTGGTAGAATGTCAGCCCAGCGTGTGGATGTCCCAGGTTCAATTCCCGATCAAGGCACCCAGGAGAAGTGACCATCTGCTTCTCCACACCCCGTTCCCCTTCTTTCTCTTTCTCTCTTTCTCTCTCTCTCTCTTTCTCTCTCTCTCTCTTCTCCTGCAGCCATGGCTTGATTGGTTCGAGTGCATTGGCCCCGAGCACTGAGGATAGCTCCATGGAGCTTCCACCTCAGGTGCTAAAACAACTCAGTTGTGAGCATGGCCCCACATGAGCAGAGCATCAGCCCCAGATGAGGGATGCTGGGTGGATCCTGGTCCAGGCACATGCAGGTGTCTGTCTATCTCCCCTCCTTCTCACTTGAAAAAGAAGGTACAAGGAAAATAGAAAATTAACATGCTCAACTCATTAAATACGTAAACTATATGGTACTTTCAAATATTAATTAACATAAGCTATCATTATATAAAGCATGATATAAATTATTCCCACTAAAGAATCATTTCATAGAACAGTATAGTATTCAATGAGTAATTAATTTCAACCATTTTGCAATATTTTAAATCCTAGAATTACACAAAATCCTAAATTTTCTCTGAATGATTGTTTTTCTTTTTTGTTAATTTATTTTTTCAATTACAGTTGAAAGGTTGAAAAATGTTTTCCTTAATAAGTTTTTCTCAGAAAAATATGAGTCATTTCAAAGCACATGCTACTTTCATAGTTACCTAATATGCTGGGTTTTATTTACATCTAGTCTTTCTACTTGGGAGCACTTAATAAACCTCAATTTTAGAAAGGCAGATCATCAGTTCCAAAGAACTGAAAAATACCAAAATGGCAGTTGTATGAGCCAACCGATTAAAACAGGCCCTGCCAGAGGCTGTTCCCAGCGGCAACGGGAAGAGATTGTGACTCCACGTTACGCAACCAATAGGATCAGATGCTATTTTGAGTGTGGTACCAGGAAACAAGCCAGGTATGACAAAGGAGCTAATAATCCTTTGAAATGCTCCTAAAAATATAATTAAAGCAAACAATGAAAGTTTTGCTATTTTAAGAGGAAAATAAAAAAGATCCAAGGGAAGGGTCTGGTCAACTTCCGTGGTCTGCAGGAGGCCCACTGTGAGGATAACTGAGGCCAGAAAACCATGAACCTAGCGGAAAGGGAAGTGAGGGTCTATTTTCAACTCTGAGATACAACACATAATATAGGTTTTTTAATGTCTCTAAAAGATATAAATAGTGTGATTATTACAAAAAAAGCTAGTATCATGACTTTTAAATTTGGTTTTCTTAAAAGAATAGTGTTCTTTTACAAACCAGAGAAATCAAATATTTCAAAAGAAATTCCCGCACAGTATACTGGTAGTCTAACTTTATTGAAATTGTTCAAGAAGAATAGAAACAAAATCCAAGTTTAATTGAAAATATAATAAAATTCTAATTATCTTTAATTTCAGCTAAAACTTCATCTTCAGCTTAATGCACTATGCCCACTCCCACTATCAAGGTTTAAAAGTAGGATAAACCTCTCCGGCCCAAAGTGGCTTGGCTCCCCTGTGGTCCAGGAAGGGCCACTGAGAACAGAGCCGGCCTGCACGCTGACAAACACACTCACTTCACCAGACAGAGGCTGGAGCCTAGGAGTCAGAAGAGTGAGCACTGTGGGTGGGAAAAGCTGCCTGGTTTTTCTAAGCTTATTATTTAGCCACCTGGCTCTCTATGTGGCTACCAAGAAACTACAAGGAAGGTTTTACTTTGTGTGGCCACTGTCCTACGAACCTTAGAAACACTATTCAAACCTCCAGCCAGCCTTATGATCTCACAGCTACTGTGGCCCTCACTTTACAGATGAAGACACTGGGCAGTGAAGCTGCTGTTTCTTGCCTGCTGTGACCACAATTCAAGCACAGGTGGTTTGGCTTCAGGTCTTGCTCATAACCAAATGCTGCCCAAAGCCAGTTCTCATCGCCTGGACCCAGAGCCACTGAGGTAAGGCTCAGTATTATACCTCATCCTGCCAGTCTTCCCTAAGGACCCATGACTGTCTAACCTGAGGAGAGGGAAAGGTGAGGCTCCTCGGGCAGTCTGACGGGCACACTGCCTGTGCTCCGTTGATTCCTGGAGTCTCAGAGTGACACCACAGCTAACTAAGTCCAACCAGGGGAGACCCAGGGACTGCTGCATGGCACAAGTCAGTTCACTATAATACAGTGGTTTTCCAAGTTTTTACACTTGGGGACTGGTGAGAATAGAATTATTTTGGGGACCACTGAGGCAGATATCACCCGGAGCATAAGCGAATTCAACTAAGATCACTGGATCTGTAATCTTCATACAACATCAGGGTGGTTGATTCTTTTGTGGACGGCACAAAATTTCTGCCTGAAAAACACTGCTATAATAGACATCTGACTTGAGTTTCCCCTGGGAACTGTAAACCCAGACTGCCCCCAGTACATGACTATATAGGTTATTAAAGGAGGAAAGGCCAGCTCAGCTGGTTAGAGCATCACCCTCATGCACCCAAGGTTACAGGTTCAATCCGCAATCAGGGCACATATGAGAATCTACCAATGAATGCAAAAGTAAGTGGAACTACACATTGATGTTTCTCTCTGTGTGTATCTCTCCCCTCTTCCTATTTCTCTAAAATCAATAACTAAAAATTATTTTTTTAAAAGTAGGAAGGGCCAACACCAGAACAACCATTTCCTATCAAAATTCTAAATCAAAAAAACCTCCTTGAGGGAAATGCAGAGGAGACAGGGCAGTGATGTTCCCACAGACGTCCCCTTGGCAGCCTTGTCTAGAGCAGTACAGTCAATGTGGCTGACTCCACAGCCACCTGCTGCTCCAGAGCTCACAAAGCTCCCGGCGCTCCCAGCACCATTTGACAAAGCAAATGTGCTTATTTCTGTTTCTGATAAAAATACACTTTTATCTGGTAGGAAAAATGAAGACCATTCCCACCTTGCCTCATGAACTCTCGGGCTACACATCTCACTATTTGGGATATGGACCTGCAGCACTAGGGTCACCGGGAGGCTGTGACATGTGGAATCCCAGGCCCACCCCAGGCTTCTGAACAGGATCAGCACATTAACAAGATCCCCAGGGGAAGGTCTGGACACCAGGAACCTCATGGAACCTGACCATCTCACCTTCTCGCAGAGTAACACGCTGACCCCTGCACAGAGAGGAGGGGGAGTAAGAACCAGAGCTCTCTGGGTAAGGCTCCTAAGTGTAATGGCAACAAGTATTTATACCCAAATGTATGTGGCGGCTTTTTGTGCAGCTGCCCCAACCCTGGACATAACCTAACCGTCCCCATGCAACACCCATACAATTGGACAAAACTTAGCAATAAGAAAGAACCAATACTAACACTGCTGAACATCGATGACCTCCACAACGAAGGTGCTGACTGAAAGGGGACATGCAAAATCAATCCACACTGTCCCATTTATACTACATTCTTAAAATGGAAACTAGTCTCTAGTGAAAGACAGTAAGTAACTCAGTGGCTGTGTGGGGAAAGGTGGGGGCAGGGTGGGGCAGAAGGAAGGAATCACCAAGGGCCATGAGGAAACTTCTGGGAGTGATGGGTACGTCCATCGCCTGGAGTGATGATGTTTTCACAAGTCCAAATTAACACACTGTACACCTTACTGTGAGCCATTTATTATAGGGCAATTATACTTCAATAAGCCTGTTTTTATGACTTGATTTTCATATTATATGACTTGATGAATATGAAAATGATAGATACAACAGAAGAAAGTACAAAGAGGTCGACTGATATAATTTACAGTCAACAAATCAAGTAATACACATGAGTCAATTTAAAATTATAAAGAAAACACTAAGAAAAAAATTATAGAATAATAGAAATGTGGAAAGGAAGAATCTAAAATGAGAAATATACAATTCTGTCACTGCTCAGAGTAAGAAGTCATCAGAGCTTCCTAAGGAACAGTGGCCCAAGTACACTACATAAGTTAATAATATTAACGATAATTACGGAAGATAAAAATACAGCTCTTTCCTATTATCAGAATAAACCCACAAATAGGAAAATAAAAACAGAAAAACACAGTATACATAACGTATTTTTAAAATGTAAAATCACCAAATCAGAAGGCACAGCAAACCACACCAGCCTAACTCCAGACACAGCCACAAAATGAAGAAAGCTGCACTTGTCCAGTAAGAAAAAGACTCTGATTAGATCACAAAGCAAAACCCAATGACAAGGAACATTAGAGAAACATCTAAAACAGAAGAGAAAATACAATTTAAAAATTTTCAAGGATGGATATGGTACCTCAGAATCCAGACTCAAATACAAAGAAAACATCTCATAATCTGAACATATAAGGGAAATATATAGGTCAAAGCATCAACTAGGCCAAATAAGGCACTTTACAACACTCAATAAAGGAGAAATCTGTAATGAAGATCTAGAAGTGATAAAATATCTATGCACTAAATAACACAGTAGCAGCATCAACAAACAAAAACACAACGAACAATAAATTCAAAACAACACAAATATCACAGCCCTTCTCTTCCCAATACACATTAAGTAAACTAGAAAGTAACAAAGCACAAGCTAATTAGAACGCACAAACACAGATAACATGGGGGCACATTTTCTTCCGCATTCTGGCAGCTTAGCAGGGAGCTGGCTCAGCACTGAGACCAGTTCAGTGGGAACGCAGGCTCTAACCCTTCTGCCAGAGGGCCTTCCTAACAAGGCCACCGCTCCAGCGACAAGTGTCCAGGGTACACAGTTGTACAGAAGTGCTCTTCTTCCCTGAAATGCTAAATACATACAGCACTGCAGAGGTGGGTCCCACTGACCTATTACACTGGTCCCAAAATTTTTTCTATCCCAACAAATTATTTATTTATCTAAACGGCTAATTTAAAAATGAATAAATAGGCTTATACTAGGTGATGCTATACCCCCTTCTTTCCACTTTTGGAAACAGGTCCGCCCTCCAAGAACACAGGCTCTCCTCCATGCCTAGGTAGAAAGTGCCCTGTGTGTTACACCAGGCTGGCTCTGGGCCAGCTGCAGGGGGCGTGGCCAGCACAAACCCAGGGCAGCTGTGGCTGGTAAGCAGACCTCATGATGGAGGACCAGAGGGGTTCATCTCCTCGTCAACACTTCCAAAGCAACATCAACTCACCTAATATCAGTAATAAAGGTAGCATTTTGCTTTTTGTGTGTTCTTTTTATTTTATTTTCAATTTGTTCCATATGTTGAAAAGTGGGAGGATTTCTAGTTATTAAGGTTCCCTTAGATACCCTAATAATACGTACAATATGTTCTGCATCATTGTTTATAATAGTAAAAAACTAAAAACTACCTAAATGCCCAGTAATAAACAAATAATTATACACATTATGGTATGTCTATAGTAATAACACTAGAAAACTCATTTTTTAAAATGCAGTGGTAAACAATCTATACTGGGCCCTGGCCAGTTGCTCAGTGGTAAAACGTTGACCTGGTATGTAGACGTCCCAGGTTTGATTTCTAGTCAAGGCACATAGAAGAAGCGATTATCTGCTCTTCTCCCCTCCCTCTCCCCCTTCTCTCGCTCTCTCTCTTCCACACCCGCAGCCATGGCTTGACTGGTTTGAGTGCATCAGCACCGGGTGCTGAGGATGACTCTGTGGAGCCTCCACCTCAGGCGCTAAAAATAGCTCAATTGCGAGCATGGCCCCAGAAGGCAGTGCATCAGCCCTAGAGGCTGCCGGGTGGATACTGGTCAGGGCACATGCATGAGTCTGTCTGTCTCTCTCATCTCCTCTCACTTGGAAAAGAAGAGGGAAAAAAAACTACATTGGAAAAAACTAGACTCCAAATTAGTCCCAGAAATAACCAAAGAAAAAAGATATAGTACAAACCAAAAAAAAAAGAAAAAAAATATATATATATATACACAAACACACACACACACATATATATATGTATATATGTTATATACATATATGTATATGTTTATATATATATAAGATATATACATACACACACACACAAAATTAAGAACCATTATCATCAAACCTGACTCTCATAGACATAAGGCTGAGCAGGAAATCGTAAACTATAAAAAGTGACAACTGATTTTTAAAGGAACCAAATATATTTGTAAAAACTCAACGTTTGCTTAAAAAAAAGAGGGGCAGCCTGACCTGTGGTGGCGCAGTGGATAAAGCGTTGACCTGGGAACACTGAGGTCGCCAGTTCAAAACCCTGCACTGGTCTGGTCAAGGCACATATGGGAGTTGATGCTTCTAGCTCCTCCCCACTTTCTCTCTCTCTCTCTCTCTCTCTCTCTCTCTCTCTCTCTGTGTGTGTGTGTGTGTGTGTGTGTCTCCTTTCTAAAATGAATAAATAAAAATTTAAAAAAAAGTTAAAAAAAAAAGAGGTGCAGTATGAAAATAATTAGCAAGCTGGTAGGTGGCTAATAAGAGAGAGGTATTGGAGAAACAGAGGGAAACCACCAAAAAAGACAGAGATAAGTCCAATATATGTCGAATTGGTAGAAGATAAATGAAAATTTTTATTTATTTTAAAGCAGAAAATAAAACCTGAAGGGAGAAAAACAGAATTAATAAAAATCAGGATAGGAATTAATAAATCAGACATAATAGAGAGTAATTAACAAAGCCCCCCAAAAAGATTTTGTGTAATGTGTAAGAAAACGGTTAAGCCCTAGACAACCTGCTCAAAGGAAAAAAGAGAAGACACCAACAGCAAGCATTGAGAATGAACAGGGACATCACTGCTCACTTTCAGACATTAAACTGGTAAGAGATTGTTATGAGTGACTTTATACCAAGGCATCTGAAAATCCAGATGAAATGGATATATTTCTAGAAAATTATAAATTTCCAAAAATATTTTAAAAATAGAAAACCTGTTTATCTGGTTATTTTCAGATATATGTTTGTACCTAATTTATAATGTATATATATAAATATATATTCATGTAAAAGCCAAGAAGTCTAAAACATACATATCGAATTAGTATATAACTAATAATCACTTATGTGGAGAGAAAGTGAGGGAGGGGGAAAGCTGCTAAAAAGAAAAGAGTTTTAAATTTCTATGTTACACATACTCATTCCTTGTGGAATTATAAGATATAACACATTAAAAGAAAAGAATTCAAGTAATTTTCTTTCTGGGTCTTTTCAAATTCTAGAATATTCCAGAGTAATATTTTGTAGTGACAGAGCTTATTACTCCTTTTATACTTACCAAAACAGCATAATTTTTACAAAACCATCCAAAGACATGTGGTTAACACAGTGAAACTCAGCAAAGGCAATAAAATTCCAAATAGGAAAGGAGACCCAAGGGTGCAAATGACGCGGTGTAACTCTATTCTCAAGCATGACTCAGGCCGGGTGCTCACGCAGAGGGAACAATGGCTCCAGATACTTGTGCCAGTTCCCATCATTCTTGGCAAAAGGATAAAGAAAACTAAAATTGAAATCTGACAGTAACTACTTGGAAAAATAATAAAGAGTTAACTGGACTATTCCACCCATCAATCTTTCACATACGGTAAGTCACCTCTTCCAATTTCTAGTCATTTACATTTATTTCAGGATTGTGGTAAAATATACCCTGAATTGAATGCAATGTAACTAAATTACTTACTTAGAAAATCTCCTTGACCTTCAAGCCAACAAACAAACAAATAAACAAAAAGACAAAGTGAACATAACATCTAAAATAAAAGTCAAATATAGTAATCATTTAGGTAATAGCCAAAAAATATATTATAAGTGTATAACTCTCTGATTGTATTATCGTCATTGTGATAGTAATTAAGTATTTTCAGAATAAGCTTTATTTTAGATAAAGTAAAAAAGAAACATCTGGAAAAGCTTTGATTTTTATAATGGTAATAACCTATTAAACTCTAAAACATCAATTACCTCTGGATTTTTTTGTGTGAATAAATGAGAGGCCTCTAAATCAATTGGGTCCCCTGAAAGGGGTGTGCCTGGAACTTAGGCAAGCTCCTCTGTATCCCTTACTCAGGATTCTCTAAATCAGTGGTTCTTAACCTGGGTTCTATAGAACCCTAGGGGTCCGATGAGTCGGTCTCAGGGGTTCAGAGAAGCCTCTGCCGCAGAGGCCAGAATAAAGTAATACTGTAATTTGTTGTGAGTTCATGCACTTTGTTGGTTTTGTTCTTTGAGCAAGGTGATGTTCATGCACAGCTCATTTTGTGCACCAGTAAAAATACATATACCTATGTCTTGAATTTGGAAAAAAAAATCATATTTTATTTATCACTAAAGAAGGGTTCGGTGAATGCGCATATGAAACTGGTGGATTCAGTACCTCAAAAAAGGTTAAGAACCACTGCTCTAAATCCTAAAATGGAATACTATTATAAGTTTACTTTACAAGCACATACTTAGATTAACACTTTTTATAATTAAAGAGAATATAATGACTAAATAGATGAAGTGACAAATATAACACTTTAAACTTTGGTAAAAGTTATTCATACCTTACCCAGATTCAAAAATCTGAATCTTACATGAAAGACTATTATTAACCCATGATAAATCAGATGTTAATGCTTCATAAAAAGGTCTATTATATACCTAGTTTTGAGGAGAAAATCAAGTTATGGGAAGTATTTATACATAAACAGGGTAAATTTCAGATAATCAGTTTTTTCTAAATGAACCTAAACCAAAGAACCCAACAGTCAGATAAGGGGGGGCTTCCCGAAGTTGCCCAAGGAGTGGAACTTTCTCCTGTCTGCCAGTCAAGGAAGCGGCTGCCGAGAGCCTCGCCAAAGGGCACCTGTTCAAGTCACCGGGTGCGACCATGGTGTAAAGCCCAGTAGTCAGTTCTCCAGCATCCATCCTACTGGGCCTGCTAGCTGTGTCTGATCACACCTTCCTTCTTCATGAACGACTTTCTTCACTTGGCTTGCAGAATACTGTTTCCTCCCTCCCGACCCTGGCTGATGCTGCTCAATCACCTTTCTGCTTATTTCTCACTCAGGTCTTGAAGATTCTAAGGCCTCAGGGTCATCAGATTTTTATCCCCTATACAGTTTCCAGGCTCCACATGCCATCCAGAATCCGATGGCTCCCAAATTTCCATCACGAGCCTGGACTATTCGCCTACACTCCAAACTCATTTCTAGTCGCCTGCCTGACATCACCACTTGGATGCAGCTACCTTTACATTTCAAACTCGGAACTCCTGACCTGACCCATACCTCCCACTCCAATCTAGCAAATATCTAATAAATACCCTAATTTACTAATCACAATAAATAATCAAATTGCTCTACCCATGTTCATTCTGTCATTCTCTGTCACATCCTGGAAGCAGCAAGAACTGGGTGAGAAGACAGGATCAAATTCAGGCCAGTAAAGGAATGATTTTTGCAATTTTACGTAGAGGCAGCCAGAAAGGACTTCCACGGGAGGATGCACCTGAAGGTGAGAGGAAAGCAGTAGAACCTGGCTCACCTGTCTGCCCCAGTAGGATGCTAGTCAATGCACCCTTTCAGGCAGGGACCTCGTGTGCCAGTTACTATACACTGGGAAAACCCACTGTATTCTTGCAACAAGGAAGTCAGAAAAGTACTAGACAGTGGCAAGAAGACTGGCATCCACATCTGAGACCTCCAAATCAAGAGATTTTCAATAAACATTGAAACAATTCATAAAAACTCACCATATCTTGGTAATATATATAAAATGCAACTTTTCTCCAACAAAATAAAAATCTTGTGGTGATCTCTTTAAAGAAAATGTTACACTGAGCCAATGCACTGACATAAAAACAAATAGAGAAGCTGTGGTACATATGTACAATGGAATACTACTCAGCCACAAGAAATGATGACATAGTGACATTTACAACATGGATGGACCTTGATAACATTATAGTGAGTGAAATAAGTAAATCAGAAAAAGCTAAGAACTGTATGATTTCACACATAAGTGGGATATAAAACTGAGACTCATGGACATAGATAAAAGTGAAGTGGTCACCCATAGGGAAGGGAATGAAGGAGAAGGGGATGTAAGGGAGGGGGGTACAGAGAAAGGGGTATGGGGAGGGTCAGGGGGGAAGGGTGTAAAGAAGGACAAATACAAGGTGATGGAAAATAATTTGACTTGGGGTAATGGGTATACAACACAATCAACAGTTCAAAAGCTATAGAAATGTTTACCTGAAACTTATGTATTCTTATTGATCAATGTCACCATAATAAAGTTAATTTTCTAAATAAAATTTAAAAACTAAAAGAAAAAGAAATTTAATATAAATTCTAGCCTGAGATAAAGGTGACAGAAAGATCACATGGTTACCAAAACATTAAGGAATATTCTCTTGTGCAAAGTCAGCTAGGCTGGGACAGGAAAAGAGCATGCTTCTAAAAGCAGACCTCTACAGAAGGGCGGCCAAGATAAAAGGTTGATATGAGTTTGCTTCTGTTATACTGAGGTGGGCTTTTTTATTTTTTAAATTATTAGTAACTTGATTTGTATTGCTTTGAGCCTTTCAACTCTAAAATTCAAGTTGAGTGTCAATTCTATAATGCAAAAAGGCACATTAACAAAATTAAAAGAAATGAGAAGCATTACTTGAAAAGAGGCTTATCCCTGAGACTTTTTACACAAATTATTTTTCATTCTATCAGACAAAAATATTTTTTATGTATGGGACCCAGAGATGGCTTCTTCTAATATAAAAATACCCAGGAACAGTAGATTTTCAATCATATGAAGGAAAGTTAACCGGAGAATTTCAAAACTTTCTAAATAAAACTATTTCCTTTTATAAAACTTAATAGTATAACAAAATCTTAACAAAAATAAAAAGGTATTTGTCAAACATTAATTTTGTGATCTGTCCCTTTTAACATATAGATTACCTCTGTATTTTCAAAGTTCTGCATTTACATGGCTGAATTAAACCTTTCACAATTTTATTACATCACAAAAATAAAAGGAAGCTTGAAGTGCATGGCATTTAAAGAATTACTGTGGAAGATGTCATCCACAACGCATGAGACTCCACAATCTCAAACTCTGGTGAAAACCCATTTTAAATATTTCTCTATGGTGTGGTAGCAATTCTTTGGGGCCTCAACTTGAGACAACCGGGCCTGCTCAGCCTCCACCACAGCCCACCACCCTGCCCAAGTTTACAGTTATGAGAGAATTCTAAAAATGTCTTATAGCTCTTCATGAAATGTCACTTACTTAGACAAGACTGGCCACCAGTAGGTAACGAAGACCTCTGCTGCCCACACTCCCTATTCCTACTGTGGACAATGGTGGTCCCAGTAGTGATGGGCCCACTTGTGCACATTAAAGAGGGGAAGAAAGATGTGCCTTGTGCAGCTGGAGAAGCAGTGGGGAGTTCAGAAACAGGAGCCGTTACTAGATCGGGATAATTCATATCTGTGCATCAGCAGTCACTGGACACTCCCTCCTCAAAGGGGGAAGGAGACTGTAACAATAACTAATCTTTCAGAAATCTGAGAATTCACCATTTCTTTAGAATAAAAAATCTCAAAAAGAACCGTATGACATTTTTCTTTCCTTTAAAAAGGACCAAAGGATTAAATTTGGTTCTAGGATTTTGGAGTTACTCTTTAAGAGGCTTTCTAAGAAGTTTGGAATAGTAAAGTAGGAAATTTAGTGACTGAACAAAACAGAGACCTTGTTATTAAAATATAGACCTTCTTAAAATCTTATTAAAAAAGAGATCTTGTTAAAGATCTCATTTTAATAGAGTGCAACAGCTTTCAAACAAGTTCAGTAGCTGTAGGCCTGTACAGACTCTCTTCTGATAGAAGAGGAGCACAGCATTAGCACAACAATAAAGCAAAGTCCATTCACTTCTCAGGCCCCAAAGAAAGATCCCCCAATTGTAGAAAATGAAAACGTAACAGGTCAAGATCAAAAAGTGGTATCAGACAGGCAGGAAAAATCCTGATTTGTACCATTACTGATAATGCTAAAATGGCCAATTTCAAGATGTCTGTGGTTTTGAAAACCAGCTCACAAAGTCTCTGAAATGTGCCCATCGTCTTGGTACAGATGCCAGCACACTGTATATGACACAGCCCAAGGGTACAATGCAGGAGCCCCCACCAGCACTCAGTAACATCCACAAGACACCTCCGCCCATGGGAAAGTAACTCCAGGAAGCTGTTCTCCAGTGCAAACAAGCCAAGTGAGGAGAACTGTGTGAGGAATCTGGTCCACAAACCAATTCTGTCGGACACTCAAAGGGTTTTTTCTCTCCCTAGGGAAAAAAAAAGAACCTTAAAATTGGGAGATATTTTCTAAAAATCTAGAATTTGGCTGCTCTTGAAAATAAAAAAAAGAATGTAAAAGAAGACAGAAAAGTGTTCAAGAGATTAACATAAGAAGTGTTTGCTGAACTCGAGATATGTGGACTTTTTAAAAATACACCTAATTTGGCAAGTATAAAGAATATACACAGCACATACATGTAATGAAGCATAATAATAACAAACTCCCTTAAAATCACCAAACTAAGAACTAAGCCAGAACTAATACCCTAGACAGCCACCCAGTACACATATGACAGGCTCTCACAGTGTATTTGTCAATGTTTCCAAATTACAGTGGAGAAATGCACTCCAAAGTGCAAGCAAAATTAGCCAGAGATATATAGAAAAATGACTTTACTTTTATTGTTTTCTTTTTATATTTCCATGAGGTATTGACAAGGTAGACTTGTATGAATATAAGTAAATAAATGTACATATAAAAAGAAATAATGCACTATCTGCCCAGGTGTTCTTCACCTGTTCTTCCACCTGACTTCCAAACCAGAGGGAATCACCACCGTGAAGTCTGTTTATCATTTGCACACTTTTCCTCTGAATTTGCATGTGGGATTTCATTCTATACTTACTTATCTCTAAACTACATACTGCCTTGTATGCTTTCAGTCTTATTTAAAAAGGTATATTGTTTCAATTCAACGTTGTAAAGATTACCCGGTGCTGTTATGTGTGTAAGCTATTCGTTTACGTGCAATGTTGCCCACAGCCCAACTCCACAAATAAATTCAAAACATCTACCCATTCTCCTGTCACTGGGATTTCATTTTTTTGCACATTTTTACTGTTAACAATATTACTACTGTAAAGCCTTGTTCTTATACCCTGGTATAAATGTCCTTAGGACACATGTGCTGAATGCCCAGAGAATAATGTAGTTTCAAACTCCAAGTACCAATCCATCCATCAGAAGGTCAAAATCAGAAATTTTTAAAAAATAGAATAGTATTACACAAAGAAAAGTTTATTACTTCATGAGCCTTTGATATGCACCCACCTCTGGGTGTTTACTGGGCCAAACTGTAGATATGCTTCTTACTATGACTCACTCTAGTAAAAACAGTTGTAAAGTCACCCCTCTAGGTAAACATGTCCTAAAAAAGTGAACTAGTGAGTCTTATGGAATGACAATGTTGAACTTTGTAAGACAACACCAAACTGTTTTTCTAAGCAGTTACACTAATTTACACTCCCAATCAGGTGTGTATAAGAGTTCCTGGTGATCCACTGATAACTACTGATAACATCAGGCATAAGAATTTTGGGCCAATCTGGTAGATGTGAAAGAACATCCCACTGGTGCTCTCATTCGGTTTACTTCCTATTTCACTTCCTCTCGCATGAAAAATGTTTCCTGTTGTATTGTTTTATTGATTTCCAGGCTGCATGTACAATTGTATGTGTTGATTCACGCATGCATGTAGTATGAATGAAAAAAAGCCACATACTAAACCTAACAAGCTCAGGGGAGACCTGCATGGTAGCCTTACAGACTCAGAGACCTAAAGTAACCACACAGGATAGTAAGAAATTAAAACTTCCCAATTAAAGCGAGTCATGGAAGGTAGTCATGTCCTAGCCCGGTCCTTTCCCTGATAAAGGTCAATCTTTACCTTAACTTGAACCTGTCACTGTCTTTTCGCATCTACTATAAAGTACTTTTGGAATGTCAGAATAACCCCCTTTTCCCAGGCCCCTCAGGACACAATCTCCCACCAGAGCAGACCACAGACCCCCTCCCTCACCGATACCTTGTTCCCCACATTAACTTCTCTATGTGCCATCTTAAACGTTGTTAGCTATGCTGTGCCCACCGATGCAAAAACAGTTTGTGTCTATGCACTTTACTCTTTATCCAATCCCAGAGATGCCCCCACTTTTCTTTCTCCTGCCTCCCTAATCTAGCACCAATGGATTCCATGCAACTCTCTCGGGTCTTCCCCCTTGGTTCTGATACATAAAATAAGTGGTGAAACCACCATTTTGTAGAGTACTTTCTCAGTCTGTTGGGAGTTTGCATCTCGGCAATTGCTGTCAACTTGGTTCAAGTAAACTCAAAAGAAGTCCCTACAGGTCTGGATGTTCCGTACTCCAACAGCAGATATTTACGATCCTTAGGCAGCTGTGTGTTTCAAGAGATTGCTCCCAGTTTGTGGCTTTTATTTCTATTTTTTTTAACATTGTGTTTAATAAACAAATGTTCTGAAATTCAATTTAAATTTAATAGAATTTTCAAGCTTCCCTTCAAGAGTTGTATTTTGTGCTTAAGAAATTGTTCACTCCTGTCAGGCCTTTGCCGTGCCCCAGTGAGCAGCAATGGGCCTCCCTCCTGTGTCAGCGCCCCTATGTGTATCACCTGTTCTGGGGTCTGTGCTCCACTCTGCTGGTCCTTTTCTCCCGAGAGCCAGTTCATACCATCTTCATTTCCACATCCTTAAAATAAGCCTTGAGTGCTGGTGAGGCAAGGCCCTTCCATTTCTTCCTCCTTAGACATGCTTGCCCATTTTGGGACCTCTTTATGCTCAAGTTCCTCACAAAATTAACACTGAGAATGTAAAATTACACCTTGAATCATCTGTGAGAACTATCTTTTTAATACTGGATCTTCTGATTCAAGAAGATAATGTACCTCCATTTAATTCTTTTTTAATGTCTTAAAATAAAATTACATAAATTTCCAATCGAGCTTGCATATATTTTCTAAATACATTTCTGTTCCTATGTAAATAAATAGTACCTTCTTGATTGATGTCTTTTGTCTGTTACTGGTATAAAAAAAGAAATTGATTATTTTAAAATATGGATTTTACATTCGGCTATATTGTGACACTCATTATTTCCAATAATCTGACCCTCTTACATTTGTGGTTAAGACAATCATACCACTTGAGAAAGACAGTGTTTTATTTTTTCTTTTTCAATTATCCCTTTATTTCTATTTCCTGCCTTTCCACAAAGGCCAGGACTTTCAGAACAATGAACAGAGTAGGAATAGTGGACCTCCTGTTTTTTCCTGACTTTGGGAGACTGAACATTTTACTACTAAGAAATGTTCATCAAGCTAATGAAGTTATTTTCTATGTTCCTACTCTGCCTTGAGCTTTTTACTGTGAATAAACTTGACATCTCTAAAATTCTTTTCATTAACCGATTGAGAAAAATATGATTTTATTTTAATTGGCTAATATCATAAATTAAACTTAATATTTTCAAATGGAAACCTCACCCTCCCTTCTATATTCCTCAGAAAATCCACTTTGGTCTTCTCTGAAACCTACTAAATTTTACCTATATTCACAAGCGAGACTAGCTCCTCTCGTTCATTTCTTCAACAGTCTTGGTCATGCTGCACTAGTCTGAAATGATGAGTTTAGAAATGAACTCTCGCTCCAATGCCCTGTAGAAAAATTTATATAAAACTGTAAGGATCTGTCCCTTACAGGCCAGGTAGAGTATCTCAAATGTAAACCACTTAACAGGTAAAAACTGGGCCTGGTGCTTTCTCTGGGAAAAAAAAGCTTTTAACTACTAATTTGGTTTCTTCAGTGTTTGCATGAGTATTCCCGGCGATGCTCTTGAGACGAAATTTCATATTTACTTGTGTAAAGATTTTTATAGCCTCAAACTGCATTTTTAAAGGATGTCTCAAACTGCAAATAAGTAGTGAACTATGATTTTTCCCTATACATACATACTACCTATCATAAAATTTAATTTATCAATTACACACAATAAGAGATTAACAACAAAAAACAGTAATTATAATAATATACTATAGTAAAAGTTCTGTAAATATGGTGTTTCTCCAAATATCTTTACTGCATTCACATTCTTGTGATGACATGAGATGCTACAGTTCCCATGTGATGAGAGAAAGTGACTTGGCATTAGGCTACTTATGGGGTTACCTGAAATCAAGCACTGCAACACCATGACATAACTACGACAGCCACTAAAGGACTAATGGAGAGACAGCCTATACAGTGTGAGGACACTGGATGATTCCTGTCCCAGCTAGGACAGAACGGGACAGTGCAAGATTTCATCCCACGACTCAAAATGATGCAATACATAGTTTATGACTTGCTTATTTCTGTAACTTTCCATTTAATACTTTTAGAGCCTGGCTGACACAGGTACCTGAAACCACAAGAAGAGAGACTGCAGATAAGGGGGACACCAGCACAACACCAAAGGTGTGACCCGTGAAAGAAATAATAGACATGCTGGACTTCAAAACAAAAAAACTTCTGCTCTGCAAACAACATCAAGAGAATGAGAAGACAAACTATAGACTGGGAGAAAATACTTGCAAAAGATACATCAGATAAAGGACTGTAATCTAAAATAAACAAAGAACTCTTAAAACTCAACAATAAGAAAAACAAGCAACTCAAACACTAGGTCAAAGACCTTAACAGACATCTCACCAAGGAAGGTACACAGAGGGCAAATAAGTAGATGATGAGATGCTCCATCTCATATATCACCAGGGAATTAAAAATTAAAACAAGACGCCATTATATCCCTGTTAGAATGGCCAGACTCTGGAACACATGCTGGTGAGGATTTGGAGCGACAGTCTCATTCGTCGCCACAGAATGGTCTCTCTGCGTTGGAGGACAGGCAGCTCTTTACAAAGCTAAACAAACTCTCACCATGGGATCCAGCAATTGTGCTCCCTGGTATCCACACAAAGGACTTGAAAATTTAGACCCATACAAAAGCCTACACAGTCTTATTCATAATTATATGGCAGTTTTATTCATACTTGTCAATACTTGGAAGCAACCAAGATGTCCTTCATTAGATGAATGGATAAACTGTGGTACATCCAAATAATGAAATATTATTCAGCAATAAAAATAAAATATCAAGTCATGAAAACACATGGAGGAAACTTTAATGAATGTTATCATGTGAAGGAAGCGAATTCAAAATGGCTATAAACTGTATGATTCGAACTATATGACATTCTAGAAATGCAAAATGATGAAGGCGCCAAAAAGTAGTTGTCAGAAAAGGGGATGACGAGGTCTCACACAGAAAATTTTCAGGGCAGTGAAAACACTCTGTGTGACACTATGATGACGGATACCTGTCATTTTGCATTTACTCAAACCCGCAGAATGTCCAACACCAAGAGTGATCCCTAAAGTGAACTATGGGCTTTGGGTGGTTATGATGTATCAGTGTAGATTCATAAATTGTAATAACAAATGTACCACTCTGGAGGGGGGAATGACAACGAGGAAGGAGGCTATGCATATGTGCACGTGGGGGGGGGGGGGCGGTATATGAAGAATCTTTGTATCTCCCTCTTCATTTTGATATTAACTGAAAAATAAAGTCCTTAAAATGAAAAGGTTGAGTAACTGTGAGAGAGACTATAATGGCTTTGCAAAGCCAAATATATTACTATCTGTTCCTTTAAAAAAAAATGTTTGCCGCCTGACCTGTGGTGGTGCAGTGGATAAAACGTCAACCTGGTAACACTGAGGTCGCCAGTTCAAAACCTTGCACTGGTCTGGTCAAGGCACATATGGCAGTTGATGCTTCCAGCTCCTCCCCACTTTCTCTCTTTCTCTTTCTCTCTCTCTCTCTCTCTTTCTCTGTGTGTGTGTCTCCTCTCTAAAATGAATAAATAAAAAGAAAAAAAAACTGTTTGCCTGCCCCTGGTTTCATATATTAAATGAGTAGATTAGAGTAGATTAGATGATTGAGAAACTTAGTTTTTACCTGCCCCTCAAAATGAAGACATTAAGCCACAGTAAAGGGTAATTTAACAATTTTATGTCCATTGAAATGTTGCAATGAAAAGTATCATTAAAAAATATTGGGGCCCCTGGATGGTTTGCTCAGTGGATAGAGCACTGGCCCAGGCCATATTGATGTCCTGGGTTTGATTCCTGGTCAGGGAACATGAGAAGTAACCATCTGCCTTTCTCCTCCTCCCTCTCCCCCTACTCTCTCTCTCTCTTCCCCTCCCACAGCCAGTGGCTCGATTAGTTCCAGCGTCTACCCCAGGTGCTGAGGATACCTCGGCTGGTCTGGGTGCATCAGGTCTCAGGCACTAAAAATAGCTCAATTGATTTGAGCATCGGCCCCAGATGGGGACTGTTGGGTGGATCCCAGTTGGGACACATGCGGGAGTCTGTCTCACTATCTCCCCTCCTGTCACTTAAAATATATATATATATATAAACTCATGGAAGGAAAAAAAGGTAGATGAATCAGGATGCACAACAAAAAAGCTGTACCTACAATCACTGAACAGAGAATCCCATTGCAAAATCAGAAACAGCTCTTCATTTACAAATTCCCAGAAAAAATCCAATTTCAGATGAATAAGCTAGAAGAGGCTCAGAAGAAACATCTAGGTGGTGTGTACAACTGGACCAGTCTCAGCCACTCCTCCAAGCACACATATAAAGTTACAGACAGCAGCAACTTTTCCTTCCATGACCAAGCTCTCTGACCAACAGGGAAACAATCCATGATCTCCCTCACGAGGCTCTGACCATGAGGCTGACACTGGAGAGAGAGGCAGAAAAAAGCCTCTCCTAACACTAACACAGGATAAATAAAGAAAAGAAAAACAGAAAGGTGACAATGATTCTAGAAATGAAAACACATATATTTTAAAACGTAACTCTAAAAAAACATACAAGTAAACAACAATAACAAAACCACACAAGACTCCAAAAGATGCTATATGGTCTAATGCTACCAATCCTTCAGCTAACAGACAACTCCCAGAAGAGCACAGAAAGGATGGCAGGCTTTGCCCTGCATTCTAGGAGGCTGCCTCCATAACCCTGACACCTACCTAGCCAGGAAAGGGTAACACAAAAACAAAATGAGACAGTCAATCTCATTCAGGATTATAAATGAATCCAGTATAATATAGTAAAAACCATGGTAAAAACTACTACAATCACTAAGCACAATGACCAGGTGTGGCTTATTCTAGTAATATAAGGCAAGTGTAGCTCAAAAAAGAAAATTCCCTGAACTTGATAAATTACTGGCAAAATATTAAAAGTTTTCATCAATGTCAAATAAGGATAAACATGCTCACTTCAACAACTAAATATCGTACCAAGGACCTTAAGCAATGTGAAAATATATAAAAATATATATAAGGTTACAATATTGGGAAAAGAAGAGAAAAAAATGGATTGCTTACAAACAATAAACTTAACAACTGTGAAAACACAAAATTGAGAAATAACCATAACTTGTCCAGGTAATCAGAAAGTTGGCATGAGAAAAAACAAGCACATAAAATGTAATAACTTTCTTACAGTCCTATATGTAATACCAAACTTCTGCAGAAATGAATAGGGGGAGATCCAACTCAAAGGTGTCAATGCTATAAAATAGCTAGGAATAA
Source organism: Rhynchonycteris naso (assembly GCA_037038555.1). Taxonomy (NCBI): domain Eukaryota; kingdom Metazoa; phylum Chordata; class Mammalia; order Chiroptera; family Emballonuridae; genus Rhynchonycteris; species Rhynchonycteris naso. Next base: position 94,666,355 of record CM072996.1, on the reverse strand, counting down.
ATTTGTGGGGAAGAAACCAGTACAGGACCAAGGCCAAATAAATATATAAGTACTCTTTAAATAATGCCATGAAAAAGAGATGAAGGATGAGAAAAGCCTATTTATTACTGAATGAAAAAGGCAAGTCTAAACTAAAAAGATAAAACATGACAAAACTTCTTGGGGAAATTAAGATGTCCTTTTTTTAACTCTGGAAAAGTTTTTAGATAGCAACATGAAATGCTGGCAGGAATGTAAGGAAACAGGTACTATCACATAATTGATGGGAATACAAATTATTGCAATTTTTTAAAACTATAATCTGGTAGGATTTATTAAACTGTACAATGAACACATTATACTTAGAACTATAATCCCATGGTTAGGAATCTATCCTATAAAGACACATACTAATGTTCTGAAAGATTTGGTACAAAGAAATTCATTGCTTGTTTATAAATAACAAAAAAATGTTCATTAATAAAGAAATAACTTAAAAATAATTGTAATATATGGATGATGATACAGATTACTACTAAAAAGTATAAATAATAAAGTAGATTGATATGTACTGAAATATAAATATTACATAAAAAGTTTGTGACTCTAAGGAAATAGCACAATTCTATTTATGTAAGAAATAAAATACACCAAATCTACAAATACATTTGTATAAGAAATTATTTTAGAGTATTGATACCTTAAGTCAAAGGCTTATGCTGAATTACTCTCTTTGTGTTATGACAATTACCTTCACATGCCATTTCATCTTACATAGGAAGCCTCTTTAATGATAAAACATTCTTCACAAATTTTCAAATCAAATAGAGTACATGCTATTTTACAACAACCAGCTATAGGTGACGATTATCTAATTATATAAGTGTTGGGGCCCATTTTATATATAAAGACAGTGTGCAACTCTTTACATCTGACAGTCACGGTCACCTTCCACATGCTAAAGGAAGAACTCAACTGGACTTACCAATTTCGTTAATCACTGCTCTTACTTTGGAGACAAAAGGACCAACTTCACTAGGATTCATTTTGACTCTTTCCTTAAGGTCAGCACCTGCAAAGTATTTTATTTATAAATATAACCCAGTTAAAAAACAAAATTTTAATGCAATAAATTAAAATTTTTTAATTCATATGTAACATTAAAAGTAACTGATTTATCTATGAAAGAAGTTATATCACCTACGCCTTCTTTCTCAAAGGCAAGCATCAGGATGAACAACAAATCTGGCTCTTCATGCACCTACCATAGGCTCTCATAGGAAGAGACTGTGTTTAGATTACATGAACCAATAGTTACTCTATTAGAAACTAAAACTACAATTTTTTAAAATATTTTTTTCATTAAATAATACAAGTAAATCTTTATGTTAACATAACTACAGACTGATGTCACTTCCTTGGTTCTTACAAAAATGCTGGCAGTTTTATCCACCACTGCTTTTGTCCCAGGGAAAAGGGCCGATTATACCTTCCTACTGTGAGAAAGTCATTTCCTGGTGACCACAGATCTCTTTTGAGAATCACTGGCTTTAATGTATGAACAAACTGACAATTTCATGACTATGAGCTGATCACAGAATCATAACTTTGAAACAGAGGAAAATAAACAGAATTCTTTAAGGAACCATGTACTCTGTGGCTTAACATTCTTTTTGATAATATTAAGCTATGTGAGAAGGGTGGGTCCCCATTTAAATAAATAGGCAAATAGAAGACTTAAAATTAGAGCACAGAAGGCATACACTTGGTTACTTACTCTCTTATTAGCCCATTATAAATTAATCATGATTAGACATAGCATCAAGTACCAACCAGCTGAGGCTGGGACATTCTGAGCCCACACACTTCCTGTGGGAGTGAGAACTGCAGTTGACATATACATGTACACACACATATATACACCCTAGAAAATCTCTCAAACATACGCTCAAGGAAGTATGAACAATGATATTCAATGCAACATAGATAAAATAGCAGAAACTTGGAAATCACCTAAATATTGGTCAAAAGACTTAATAATAAAAACTGGGAAATGGTATACAAAGGAAAGAAGGAATTAAGAGTATAAATATGGATAAATATAAAAATGTTGAAAGATATATATAATTACACACACTTGTAATTATATATAATTACAGTAAGATACACAGGATAACCTTGTTACGCAAGAATGCTACTCAGGCCTCTAAAACATGCATGGAAATAAGAGATACCAAGTTCAGCTGGCGGTGACATCTGGGGAGGAAAAGATGTAACCAGCAATGTGCACAGAGGAAAGGGCTACAATCTTTGTAGTAGCAAACTGCTTAAGGTACATGGTGGGTACACAATATAGCATATGTTTTTGGATACCTGATATATGTCTTCATAATTAATTTTTCCATGAAGACTTAAAATTCAGCACGAAAGAAAAATGTTATTAGGGCCAAAAATTTTTCTAAACTAGTAGGATGCATTTGTTAAAACAAATAATGGTTCAACTCATTGCCATTTAACATTGAGAATATAATTTTAAATCGACAATATAAAATGTTGCTCGGTGTATGTTGGCTAATACACGTTGCTTAATAAAAGTAGCTAAATGTAGTGCTACATGCAATAGGCGTCCATGCAAGAAAAACCAGAGCAAGGAAGGGGAGACAGACAGGAGCTCTGGATGAGCTGGTCCTGAAGGAGCCCCGTAACTACACCACGGGCTCCATTAGTCCTCACCATTAGGATGCCCTCTACACACCAACTAGTGCTGCAGTGAAGGGGAGGGGGCTTTCACCAGCATTCTGACTGTGACCTGAAAACCACACTCTGGTTAGAGACTAGGCTGCTGGAAGCCATGCCAGGAACTAGAGGCAATCAGGGCTTGGGTCTTGACAGGTGTAGTCATCCGCTGCCCCGCCCCCACCTTCCATACCAACAGAGAGGTTGGGAAGACACACACTGTAACTGGTTGCAGCCTTATCCACACACATCACTGTGGAACTTCGGGATTCAAGGTTTATTTTAGAAACAATTACTTTCTCTACAGAATGTTAACCATTTGTATTGTGACTTTGAGACTACTTTCAAAAAACTTTAATAAACCTTTTTGTTTTTTACCTCGGAAACATATCCTGCAATCTTGAACATTCAGAATCTAAAAATATCGTGTTGTCCCTATTCCTTCTGTGATCATAAATTTTTTATTTGAGAGTATCCCAAGTTTTATTTGAGGCCAAGTATTTCTTGGTTCTTTTACTTTCTGAATTCACTTCTTAAAAAGTTAAAGATTATTTTCTTTTTATGGTTTGAATCCTCTTAAGTCCATGCCTACCCCTGTCAGGTGACCCCTCAGGCCACCGGTCAATCCTGCTGTCTTTCCCTATCCCACCACTCTCCTGTACACATCCACACACCGTTTTTACCTTCTCTTCCTCGAACCTCAAAACCTCTTACCCAATCCTGATGCTACCTTACAAAGAACACAACAGCATTCAAAAGAGAAATTCCACCAGTACCCACCACCAAATTAACCCACATACCAGGATTTAAACCCACATTCTCGGCCTTACCTCCTATTACCACAGATGGACTAATCCATGACAGAGGCCAACTGTCCCTTCCTGCACTAGATGTCACCCCTGCTTGTCTCCCCAGGGACATCACAAAAGCCCTTACCCTCTTCCTGGCTGGCATCCTCAATAGTACTCCTCTTTTAAGAATCATTTTCATCAGCAACAATAAATCTGTAACACTACTCATCTTTAATAATACACTTGCATGGACTTATATTGCCAGCTCTGATGGATCAGCTTATTATCACTTCTTCCAGGAAACACTGGATAAAATAAGCAAGACACTATTTGAAGGCAATGGAGTACTACTAAGTCAGCCAACCCGTATGAGGGCTTCAAAGCAAATGTAAGTTTCTAAGAAATGTCCTAGAAATTGGACACAAAATTGGAGCCCATGGCTTGCAAGAGGAGCAGCACCCCAAGCCTTTGGTTGAGACCCCTGAAGGTGAAATATAAAACAGGGTAAACACAAAGAAAATTACACCAGGACCAACTGCTAGAAAACAAAATCAAGAAGAAAATCTTAGAAGCTGCCAAAAAACAAGACCTCAAGCTGACTTCTCAACAGAAAATAACTGCCAAATTAGAATCTGAGACTAAGATAGCCCTTCAAAAATGATGGTGAAAGAATAAATCTATCTCTCTCTCTCTCTCTCTCTCTCTCTCTCTCTTTCACACACACACACACACACACACACACACACACACACACAAAATCTGTCACCAGTAGGCCCATACTAAAGAAACACTAGAAGGTATTCTTCAAGCAAAAGACTGTAAGAGTAGAGTTTAAAATCTTATTGTATACTGCTTCCTGATTACTAGAGGAAAACCTTGAAATATAAGGACTCAGAATGGCTCAAGTAAAAGGGTAAAAAACATGCACTAACCAAAAGGAAACTTGTAAACTCATCTTAGTATCTGACAAAAGGGACCAAGGCAAGAAATATCACTAAAGCTAGAGGATCATTTTACAATAATAAACATGATGATCCACTACAAAAAAAGTCTCAAGAATTCTAACCTGGAATACATAAAATAAGACGGCACCAAAATATAGAAAGCAAAACACAAGAGAACCCAAAAGAGGGACACGTCCACAATCACAGTGGTTCAGCACAGTAACCAATAAAGCAAGGAAGCCAGTATCCTCACCACATGTTCTTATCAAGACACAGCAAAATAATCATCCAAAAGTACAAGAAAAAAATATAGTAAAAATGGACACAAAACTTTAAAATAGAAAATAAATATGCAAGAAAGAAAAATCAAAAAAGCCGATTCTCTGAAAACAAACAACTGACCACTTAGCAGGACTAGCCGCGTAACATCAGAGCAGGCACATATTCCAATGCTGAGAATGAAAAGAAGGGATAATAAATACTGAGGACTTTACAGATACTAAAACAATGAGAGTATTAACAATCTTGGCCAAATAAATTTGGAAAAGTTTGTGACATGGACAAATTCCCAGAACAAAACAAATTATTAAAAGTGACAAAGAAAATCTAAAAACATAAATACATATTTAAAAAATTGAATATGTAATTAAAAACTTTCCAACAGCCTGACCAGGCTGTGGCGCAGTGGATAGAGCGTCAGACTGGGACGCGGAGAACCCAGGTTCGAGACCCCGAGCTCGCCAGCTTGAGCGCTGGCCCATCTGGCTTGAGCGAAGGCTCGCCAGCTTGGACCCAAGGTCGCTGGCTCCAGCAAGGGGTTGCTCAGTCTGCTGAAGGCCCGCGGTCAAGGCACATGTGAGAAAGCAATCAATGAACAACTATGGTGTCGCAACAGCAACGAAAAACTAATGATTGGTGCTTCTCACCTCTCTCCGTTCCTGTCTGTCTGTCTGTCCCTATCTATCCCTCTCTCTGACTCTCTCTCTGTCCCTGTAAAAAAAATATAAATAAAAATAAATTAAAAATAGGCTTAATGGTTAATGCAATTAAAAGCTTTGTTCCAGGAACTGGGGTACCTGAACTGGCCTACATGACTCAAGGAGATCTGCAAGTAATTCACTTCGTGCCCCAATGAGACCTGTGATCAATCCACTGTTGTGCCCCAGGGGACTGCAAGGAAAACTTTTGTGCCCCAAGGAGGGAACACTGGCTGACTGTAATCCAATTAACTTTGACTATGATCCAATTAACTCTCCTTCAAAATTCTAAAACCTTACCTACCTTTTTCTTCCATTTATAGAAAGGCTGGCTCAGGATAAGAAGCTGAGATAGCTTTTTAGGGTACATAATGCCCTGCCTCCTCAGATGGCTGGCCATCTGAATAAAGTGCCCATAAAAAGTCAATCCTTTTCTCTACTTATTTGGCTGGCTGGTGACAGGCAATAGGAAGGCTTGGGTTTCAATACTACTACTACGATTGTTCACTCAAGTCTTTGTGTAAATGTTGTCATGTGTCTCAGGTAGACACAAAGGAGTGAAATTGCTGGGTCGTATCATAAATTTCTATTTTCCTTAAAAACAAACATATGCCACTGTTTTCCACCATAGCTGCACCACTTTACATCCCATCAGCACTACCTAAGGGTCTCTTCATCCTATATAGTCACCAACACTAGCCTGCCTTTTTGATTATAGCCATTTAAGTGGGTGGAAAATGCTATATATTATGGTTTTAAATTTATATTTCCCTACTGACTACAGAGGTTAAGCATCTTTTCAGGTGTTTATTAGTCATTCATACAGCTCATTTCCTGAAATGTCTGTTCAAATCTTTAGCTCATTTTTTTTTACTGGGTAATCTGTTTTATTCTTAGTGGGCTATAAGAGTTATATCTTAAACAAAATTCTCAGGAATATGACTTATAAATATTTTTCCCCTACCTGTAGCTTACCTTTCATTTTCTTAATGGTTTTACAAACTTTTGATTTATTTTATTTTGTTTTTTTTATTCAGTGAGAGGAGGGGATGCAGAGACAGACTCCCACATGCACCCCAACTGGGATACACCTGGCAAGTCCACTAGGGGGCGATGTTCTGCCCATCTGAGGCATTGCCCCATTGATCAGCAACTGAGTTCTTCTTAATGCCTGAGGTGGGGCCACAGAGCCATTAAGAGAAAGAGAAAGAGAGGCGAGAGGGGGATAGGTAAAGAAGCTTCTCCTGTGTGCACTGACTGGAAATCAAACCCGGGACATCCACATGCCAGGCTGATGCTCTACCACTGAGCCAACCAGCCAGGGCAAATGAAGTTCTGATTTTAATGAGGTCCAATTTATCATGTTTTTGTCTTTTATCACTTGTGTTTTTAGTGTCATACCTAAATGAACCCTCATCCCTAATTAAAAATTCATAGTAAACTAGGGAAAAGAAAATATTTTTTAATCCGATAAAGAATAACTACAGCCTGACCATGCGGTGGCGCAGTGGATAGAGCGTCGGACTGGGATGCGGAAGATCCAGGTTCGAGACCCCGAGCTCGCCAGCTTGAGCGCTGGCCCATCTGGCTTGAGCAAAAGCTCGCCAGCTTGTTTGGACCCAAGGTCGCTGGCTCCAGCAAGGGGTTGCTCAGTCTGCTGAAGGCTCGCGGTCAAGGCAGATGTGAGAAAGCAATTAATGAACAACTAAGGTGCTGCGACAGCAACAAAAAACTAATGATTGATGCTTCTCACCTCTCTCCGTTCCTATCTGTCTATCTCTATCTATCCCTCTCTCTGACTCTCTCTCTGTCCCTGTAAAAAAATAAATAAATAATAATAACTACAGTGTGTCCGTAAAGTCATGGTGCACTTTTGTCCTGTGACCGGTCAAAAGTGCACCATGACTTTACAGACACACTGTATATAGACTGACCAGGCAGTGGCACAGTGGATAGAGCATTGGACTAGGACATGGAGGACCCAGGTTCAAAACCTGGAGGTTGCCGGATTGAGTGCGGGCTCGTCTGGCTTGAGCAAGGGCTCACCAGCTTGAGTGTGGGGTCTCTGGCTTGAGCATGGGATCATAGACATGACCCCATGGTCACTGGCTTGAGCTCAAAGGTCACTGGCTTAAAGCCCAAGGTCGATGGCTTTAGCAAGGGGTCACTGGCTTGGCCTGGTCCCCCAAGTCAAGGCATATATGAGAAGCAACCAATAAACAACTAAAGTGAAGCAATTATGAGTTAATGCTTCTCATCTCGCTCCCTCCTGTCTCTCTTTCTCGCTCAATAAAAAATAAAATTTAAATGGCCAATTACAGAAAGCTTCCTTCCAGAGATCAAGAATGAGACAAGGTGTTCTTACACTTCTAAAGACAGTACTAGTCAGTGTAATAACAAATGTCTAAAAATTACAAGAATCAGAAGGGAAAAAATAAAACTGTTAGCAGATGACTTATACATGCAGAATCGCCAAAACAATTTGCAAATCATAAAAACAAATGAATTTACATATTTCATTTAAATACTGCCCACTGAAAGGGCCCTCTCATAAACTCCTGGGCTTATATATTTTTTTATAAACTCCTTATTTTAAACACACTTAGGATTACTATGATTAAATTTCTACTTACTTATATCTGCAGAGGACTAGTTCAGCAGGGCTCTGTCAAAGTTACAGGAAACAATAATACTCTTTTTTGCACTGTGCAAGGTGTCTAGATTCCCTGGCCCCAATAAACCAAATGACAGTAAAACCCTTAAATCATTATGACAAGCAAAAATGTCCCCCAATATTCTAATATGCTCCCCAAAAAGTGCTACCATTCCCCCTTGAGATCTAATGCTTTAAGACCATGGTCTTTAATCTTTCTTGTTCCCATGACTGCTAAATAAAATTTTAAAAAACAATGAGCTCCCTAGAATATTTTTATAGTGACATATAAAAATTTTCATCATTTCTGTTTAAATAATTGCAAGGATTGCACTGCACTATAAATATTGGCATTTTAAAATACAACCACATAGCCTGACCAGGCAGTGGCGTAGTGGATAGAGCATTGGACTGGAATGCAGAGGACCCAGGTTCGAAACCCTGAGGTTGCCCGGCTTGTGCACAGCTCATCTGGCTTAAGTGGAGGCTTGCCAGCTCGAGTGAGGGGTCACTGGCTTGAGTGTGGGATCATAGACATGACCTCATGGTCGCTGGCTTGAGCCGAAGGTCGCTGGCTTGAGCTCAAAGGTTGCTGGCTTAAAGCCCAAGGTCGCTGCTTGAGCAAGGGGGCACTCGCTCTGCTGTAGCCTCCGCCCGCCCCCGGGTCAAGGCACATATGAGAAAGCAATCATTGAACAACTAAGGAGCTACAACAAAGAACTGATGCTTCTCATCTCTCTCCCTTCCTGTCTGTCTGTTCCTATCTGTCGCTCTCTCTGACTCTGTCTTTGTAAAAACTAAAATAAAATACAACTATATACTGATATATATGATATGTCTATATCATTACAAATATATCCACTATAATCTACATACCACGTTGATTTGATTCTCAAAATCACCCATGTCTAAAAGATATAAACAAATCCTTGCTTTACAATAAAAATCAGTTATTTTCTTTATGACCTGGTATTTCTACTCTACTTTCCTATAATATTTTTCTGTACTATAATTGGTGTTTATGCTTAAAAACCTTTTACTGATTACTGTCACATTTCTTCACAACAAAATATGTATGTAAATTAAATTAATTTTATTAAATTGCCTATAACTATAACACCCTAAGTTTAAGTTTTCCTTTGAACTTTTTCATTTACAAGCCTGAATGGCATACAACTGATTGAAGCAAAAATATATCGCAAATCTGATAACTATGAGATATTAGAGTAAACTTTCATGGAAAAATGGATCTGAATAAGACAGATAGGACCACACACCCCTCATTCCATTATTTCAAATATCTGTGCATAAAAATAATTTATTGCTTGACTGAGGCAAGCTTTATTATCAATTTTACTCATGCTGAGAAAACTTGTTCATATAAACAAAGGAATTTTACTTCAGCAAAGTCACTTTTCAACTCCTTTAGAGCCAACTCTTTAAAATCACATAGTAACCAAGAAGCATTAAACGATTCCATAACAACTCTATAAAACTGTCTTTAAATTATGCCAAAACCAAAGAATTGGAAACTATCAGACCCCCGTTGAAATTCTCCACATTAGTATTTTAAAACATCCCTTTTTTGGCAAGTCAGAAGCTCTGTTCCCTTCCCTGGAGAAAGGAAGTAAAGTAAGATCTGGACTGACTGTTGGAACATCAAGGGCAACTATGAAAAGGGAAGGCAGTATAGAGTCAACAGAATCTCAGAGCAGCCTGAAACATTTTACGAAGGAGTACATGTGTAACCTGTGTATCAGCTAAATCCCTTTAAAATATCTTCCCTCCCGAATGCCTGGAAACAGCCTAAATCTGGAGGCTCATGGCTTTGAGTCATTTCCCTCTAAGCATGTGTGCAGTTGTTGGTCATACGGAATGCAAATGATGATCTTTAAGTTACTGACAAATTGTTTTCCAGTACATTTCCACCTCCGTACCCTGCCACCAGTACACTGGCCCACATTATCACCAGGGCCTGGCACATCACACTCGGCAAGTTCTGCCCAGCTAACGGATGAGAGATGGTAGCTGTAAACTACACTGTCCTCAGCAATCAAGGATGAAATGTCTCACAAATTTGTAGAGCGTCAGGGTGCAACGATCAAGGTCAACGTTTCTGAATTGGTCCAATTCTTGTATGCGTGCTGTCAAACCAAGCAGTCTGGTCTTTCTTGCTCCCACTGGTCATCATTGCACCCAAACATCAAGTCAAGATAACCAAGGATTTCCAGGCAGCTCAGTCAGTACCATGACCTCTAAGCAGCGCCTACTGGAGCAGACCCGCCCTGTGTGCTGCGGATGTGTCCTCCTGGGAACAGCTGGCCAGTCTGCTCCCTCCCTGCACCGCTCCTGCACGGACAGGGGCTGCACCAGGTTACCCCAGCCTCACAGGAGCAGCTGGTAAAGGGCATTTATTTTTTATTTTCTTGAAGAATGTGTATAAGGTGGGACTTTTTATTCCGTGAATATTTGTGCAGACAAGTGATTTTCAATCCTTTTCATCTCATGGCACATATAAACTAATACAAAATTCTGCAACATGCCAAAAATATATTTTTAGACAACCTGACAAAATAAATAGGTATGATTTTGATTCACTCACACTGGGCAGCTACTGTTGTGTTGGCTGTCCCATTTCTTTACCTGACAATCAAAAGGGAAGTGCCTCTGACTGAATAGTTAGGCACTGCATGTTCTAAAAAACGCTGCACGCCCCCCACCCACCCACCCAAATGTGGCAGCCCACCAGGTGACAATCGCTGGCAGGAAAATGTTCCTCTGTGGTCATCAGGCCAGGTGTTTCCCAGCACTGGGATCAGTTGAGTTTTCTATTTCTTAAGGCAATCTGGTTAAGTTGTATTTGCAAAAACTTATCTATTCCACCTACAATTTCAAGTTTTTGGCATCAGTTATTCTTAATATTCCCTTATCAGTTTACTCTGTGTGGAATTTATACCTACGGTTTCCTTTCTCAGTCTGAATGTGGTTTATCTGTCCCTCCCCTTGGTTCATCTCACCAGAAGTCTGTGACTTCCCAGCCCTGGGCTTCACTACCTTGCAGCCCCCAGGTGCTTTCCACGTCAGAAGCAGCTGCTTACCTCCTTCTCTTTCTTCACCCTTACTGGTGTTTATTCTGTAGTTGAACTTATGGTTCCTTAAGTTGAATTCTTAGTTTATCCATTTTGAGTCTTTATTCTTTCCTAAAGTACAAACTTAACTATATCACACCACTTTAAAGGTATTTTGTTAGAATTTAATTCTGAGTATGTTCCAATTTCCATTAAGATTCCTATGTTGAGCTGTAAGTTACCTAGAAGTTATTTTAAACTCTCCAATGTAGAGTACTTTCTCTAATTACTCTTTTGTAAATGACTTCTATCTTTATGGCCAGTAGTCACAGAAAGTAGGCTTTGAAATCTGTGCAGGTTTTACGGTCAAGCAGATGGTTAATTTTCATAAACATTCCATGTGTGCTTGAAAGAAATCCACAGTTATCAACTGCCAAGGGCAATAATCCGCACAGGTACCTGACATTAACCCTCATAAACCTGGAGGAGTAATCAACACTCTCTTTACCAGCTAGGGCCAGAAGAACCTTTGCATTTTATTTAATATTTAGGTCATCTTATAAATAATTTACAAAAAAGTGAAAAAATAGTGAAAAGCAAATTAATTAGAAATTTTAGTCCAAATGTGGTTTTTTTCTTTTTTTTTTTCTTTTTTTTCTTTGTATTTTTCTGAAGTGAGAAGCAGGGAGGCAGAAAGACAGACTCTCGCATGTGCCCAACCGAGATCAACCCAGCAAGCCCACTAGGGGGAGATGCTCTGCCCATCTGGGGCAATACTCTGCTATAACGGGAGCCATTCTAATGCCTGAAGTGGAGGCATGGAGCCATCCTCAGCGCCCACTTGCTCCAATGGAGCCTTGGCTGTGGGAGGGGAAGAGAAAGAGAGAGAGAAGGGAGAAGGGGAAGGGTGGAGAAGCAGACGGGAGCTTCTCCTGTGTGCCCTGACCAAGAATCAAACCTGGGACATACACACTCTGGGCGAATACTCTAAAACTGAGCCAACCAGCCAGGGCTCCAAATGTTTACATAGCAAACTTGTATTTTTAATTTTTTTCTTGGTTTGTGCATATATGTGTACACATACCTACAAATTCATACATATATACAGCTAGTGCTTGACTTACGACCACGATCGGTTCCGACAGACCGGTCGTAACATGATTTGGTTATAAGTTGAGTAGGCTATATGTACAGTACTGTGAAATGATGTTATAAAAATCTTTAAGTCATATTTTATCATAATTTTCTTTCATTATTGTTATATATCATAATTTTCTTTGTTCATTTTATGTCATTTATATCATCTCTACACCATTTTGTTTCTTACTTTTACATTCGTCAGGTTTATGCTCCAGACGCGGAGCAGTCGTGGCTAGTGATTATGGTCGTAAAGTCGAATGGCCATTAAGTTGCATAGGTTGTAAGTCGATCAATACCTGTATGTGTATATATATTCACTTATATACACATTACCACACACACACACACACACACACACATTACACATGTGAAAAGGGCTGTATCATTTGAATAAAACTGTTCAACTAACATGCATTAACCTGGAATATAAGTTTTACAAAAACTGATTCCACATTTCAAATATACCTCTAATACATGGCCCTGGCTGGTTGGCTCAGCAGTAAAGCGTTGGCTGGCGTGTGGATATCCTGGGCTCAATTCCCAGTCAGGACACTCGGGAGAAGTGAACATCTGTTTCTCTACCCCTCCCCCTTTTGCCTCTCTCTCTCTCTCTGTTCACCTCCCACAGCTATGGCTCCATTGGAGTGAGTTGGCTCCGGGCACTGAGGATGGCTCCGCAGCCTTTGTCTCAGGCACTAAGAATAGCTCAGTTGCTGAGCAACAGAACAACGCCCCAAATGGACAGAGCATCACCCCACTGGGGTATTGCCAGGTGGATCCTGGTCAGGGCACATGTCTCTGCCTCCCCTCCTCTCATGGAACAAAGAAAAGAAAAGAAAAGAAAATTAACAACAATAAAAAGCTGGTTCTTTAAGATAAGCCTCTAGCCATGTTAACTAAAAAAAAGAGGGGACACAAATGAACAGTATCAGAAATGAAAGAAATAACAACAAATCCAATAGACATTAAAAGGATAATAAAAGAACCCTATGAACAACTCTATACCCATAAGTGACAATCTATAGGAAATGATCAATTCCTTGAGAGATGCAAACTGTCCAAATTCACACAAGAAGAAACAATCTCAATAGGCCTATGTCTATTCACAATATTATTAGGTCAATAACCTGCAAAAACAAAAAGCACCAGCCTAGATGGGTAAATTCTACCAAACATTTTAGGAAGAAATTATTCCAATTCACTACAATCTCTTTCACAGGACAGAAGCAGAGGGAATACTTCCAAACTCATTCTATGAGGCCAGCATTTCCCTAATACCAAAAGCAGGCAAGATATTACAAGAAAACAACAGGCCAATCTTTCTCATGAACATAGATGCAAAGGTCTCAACAAAATATTAGCAAATCAAATCCAATATGTATAAAAAAAATCACACATTACCACTAAATGAGATTTATGCTGGTAGGCAAAGCAGTTTATCATTCAAAAATCAATTAAAATAATCTATCATTTCAGGACTAATTTTATATATATATATCACATGATCATATCAAGAGATGCAGAAGAAGCATTTGACAAATTTAATACCCATTTATAACATATACTCTCAATAAATTAGAAGGAAGGGAACTTCATAAAGAATATCTATAAAACGCCTACAGCTAACATTACCATTAATGGTGAGACACTTGAAGTTTTCCCACTATGACCAGATAAAGTCAAAGATATACCCCCTCACCACTCTTTTTCAGTGTCACACAGAAGTCCTTACAGGCAGACACTGGAGATATGGCAGGTTTAGTTCCAGACAATGGCAATAAGCAAACATCACAATAAAGCCAGTCACATAAATTTTCTGGTTCCCCACTGCATGTAAAAGTTATGTTTATATTATACATGGTCCATTAAGTATGCAATGACATATGTCCCTTAATTAAAAAATACTTTATGACCAAAAATTCTAACCATCATTTGAACATTTAGCAAATCAGTCATTTTGCTGGTCTTGCCTCAATGTTGATGAAAACACATAATCTTCAAAGTACAATAAAATGAGGTATGCCTGTATTGATGCAATAAAACAAGAAAAGGTAATACAGACTGGGAAGGTAGATATAAAACTCACTGTTCACAAATGATATGATCATCTACTATGTAGAAAATCCAAAAGAATTGACAAAAATATTCCTGCAACCAGTAAGTGATTACACCAATGTTGCAGAATACAGGGTTAATATACAAAAATCAATCACTTGTTTATACACCAACAATGAGCAAGTAGAATTTGAAACTGAAGACACAATATCATTTATATTAGCACCCCAGAAAATGAAATACTTAGATATAAATCTAACAAAATATGCATAGGATCTCTATGAGAAAAACCACACAACCAATCAAAGCAGTAAGTAAACAGAGATATATTCTATGTTCATGGATAGGAAGACTCAGCAGTGTCAAGATGTCAGTTCTTCCCAATTTGATTTATAGATTTAATGTATGGATACATCAAAGGATATCCATGAAAAAAATAATGGATATGCTGGACTTCATTAAAATGAAAACACTTCTGCTCTCCAAAAGATAAATTCAAGAAAACAAACCACAGACTGGGAGAAAATATTTGCAAAAGGCACATCGGTAAAGGACTATGATCTAAAATATACAAAGAACTCTTAAAATTCAACAATAAGAAAACAAGCAATTCAAATACTATAGTGGTCAAAGACCTTAATAAACAGCATTATACCTTTGTCCAAACCCACAGAAGGCACAACACCAGGAGTGCACCACAATGCAAACTATAAACTCTGAGCAATTATCATGTGTCAGCGCAGGCCCATCAGGTGTCACACATGTGCTGCTCTGGTGGGGGGGGGTTGATATGGGGGAGGCTGTGCCTGTGTGAGGGCAGGGGCAGAGGGGAAATCTCTGTACCTTCCCCTCAAATTTGCTATGGACCTACAACTACTCTAAGAAATAATTAAATTTTTAAAAAGTATATAGTAATTTTTCTCAAAGTTTTCTACAGTAACTCTCCATTTAATGAAAAAGCTCTGCATACGATTTTCTCAAAATTCAAGGCTCTAATAAACAGGACATCATTTTTCCTCAAAGTGAAGTATCCTTTCTCCAACCAAAGCCCTAAACCGCCATCGTGTCTAGCACCCCAGGTCCTCGGGCTTACTTGCAGACTTCTCTCCCCCCACCCCCACAGGTCATGATCATTCCATCAGCATGCGAACTGTGACAAATCTCTTATCTTCAGAAAGTCTCAGTAACTTCTCACACACTTCTAGCTAGTATCATATTTCTATAAACGTGGAATAATTTCTGGGATATATTGTTAAATGGCAAAAGTAAAGTACATGGAGAATGAGACTTGTACCAGGAAGAAGTGAAATAGGTAAGCAAGCACACCTTAAATTCTGCAAAAAGAAACGTGAGGGATAAACTAGAAACCAGTGAGACTCATTAACACCCTCAAGGGTGGGAATCAGATGGAAGGGACTGGAGGCAGGAAGTGGTAGTAACACATCCACGTGCAGTTTTACCTTTGAAACCATGTTGATATTTCACATACACAAAGTAAAATAAACAAGAGCAAAGAAACCTAACTTTATTGTATATGAATAAAACATAACTACATTAAAGTGGAAATAATGTAAATAATTTTTCAACATGGTATTTTTCCTCTATACCCTAAGTCTAAACATATACAATACATATACTCTAAGTAAATATTAAACTCTAGTGAGAAAGAATGTTTATCACAATGGCATAGATCACAGTTTTGAAACTATTTTTGGCACATTATGGGACTGGGCAAATGAGTAAATATATTGCAGGTAATACAAATATAAAATGGAAGATGATGAGAATGAATTTTATGCTGATTATCTGGAAGTGGAGTTACCTATGTGAACTCGTGGTTTTCAAAATATGAATACAGACACTGATGTAAAGATGTGAGTACATATATAAGGCAACATATTCATTTATTTATACCTATTTTTCAGCTCTGTCTGGTTTAAAAGGGCCTAGAAACCCAAGGAACTATGAGCAGAGGTAGCACATAGATCTTAACTCTTAAATACCTTTCCACACAGGAGGGAACTGGAAACGTCCACCTCAGACTATGACGAAGCAAGTGGTACTGAACTGGCCCTTCTTTTCTCAAACTATAAGAACCATCTTTCAAATGATCAACAAGTAGGGAGGTGTAGGAATCCGCTGTCTCTCAGCTTTCTTTCTGAAGGCATTTTACAGGCGGGTGTGTGAGGCAGCGGGACTTACATAAAGCCAGCGGGGCAGTCCTGATGACACAGATAAGAGTCCGGGAGGCTGGAACCTGAAAGGCAGGACACTGGAGAGGGAAGAGCTTTTGAGAAAGAGCTCCCATAATCTGCATAGCACTCCCTTAAACTCTAAACTGAAATTGCCAATTCATGACAATCATCAGAGAAAGAGTATCACAGGGAGCAGTGGTATGAACAACTCCTGGTGTATGTTATGACCAGTAGGAATCAAAACAATGCACAGAGCACAGAACATCCCGGGCATTCAGGATAGAGAACAGAAGCTGTAAAAGCAAGCCTCAAAGGGCCAGGCAGGTCCTCTAGGCCCAAGACAGCGACCATCTGCTGGAACAAAACACGCTTTGAGAAACACAACCACAAGGGACTGTCCTGTCTGTCATAAAACAAAACTGATTCACAGACATTTCACATAATTCAAGACAAGAAAATCATCAAAAGTTTACAGTTAGGAAGAAATAACAAGTATATGCATTATTACAAATGTTTTAAATGAGTAAATTATACTGGTACTTAATGTATTAATCATGTTGCCTTTACTTTTATTTTAGAGAATATGAAAATACTACCTCCAGCTCTCAAACTTTGGCTTGCCCCAAAAAGTCCTAAGTTATTCAAATGAAAATTCTAATCAGAGTTTTCAGGAACATTTAACCTCAAGGTTATCCGAGTTCTCAGTAGCCTTCAAACCTAGCATTCACCTGAATGAAGCTACTGAACAAAACACTGTACAACCGTGAGTTTCAGACCGTCGGCAGGACCAGTCATCAATCACACAAGAAAAAGGCAACCGTCTCTGAATGTTTAAAGACAAAGCCTCTAACAGCATCTTCTTGTGGAGATCAACTGGACTGCATGAGGCTTTTCAGGCTGCAGGTGAGGGGTCAGGTAGACAGCAGAGGAGAGAAAGGAATCCAGCCTGCAGTCCGTTCTACACCAGTGCCCATCAAGATCCTCAAACTAAAAGGGTCTTTACTTATTTCTAAAGCACTGTAAAATGTTTAAATTAAAAAGAATACAGACAAAGATTTTAAGAGACTATGGTCAAATAGTCATAGGTTACAAGGAATACGACAGGGACATCTTTAGGGGGTCATCTTTCAGTTCACCACACACATTATTTCCAGGGATTATTTGAAGCAGGGGAGAGGGGTGGTTATTTTTTAAGATCACTTGGATGTTTTGTGGGGAGTGTATTCCAATGGGCAAGAGTGGGAGGGGAGGAATGAGTCAGCAGGTTAACAGTAATATACACTTCCTATTTATTTCTTAAAGAGAATATTTGCAGAGCATAAAATATTATTTCAATTGTTTTTAAAGTAGAAATGGGACCAGAAATGAATGAGCAACAGCCAGTCATTACTACCTCCTTAAAAAGGCCATGAGTACTCAGGGCCATTTCCAAAGGATCTCTGGCATGTCCAAACGAACAGCTTGGGAGAATTGGCCCCAGGTACTGAGGATAGCTTGGTTGATTCAAACATCGGCCCAGACAGGGGTTGCCAAGTGGATCCCAGTCAGGATGCATGCAAGAGTCTGTCTAATTATATCCCATCTTGCCAATTAAGAAAAACAAAAGAAGAGTTGAGTGGAAAAGGATGCCCGACTTCTCAAGTCCTCTCACTCGGGGAAAGGCATAGCTGACTGCATGGTGGTCATGTACTGTCACTGTAAATGCTATATGGGAACAGAATAAATAGATATGTCATCTCTGGCCTCCTCTCACTTAAAAATAAAACAACCATAGTTTGAGAAAGTCTTTGTGATTCTGAAGTAGAATGATACTGCTTAGTTCACAAACCATAAAAGAAAACAAATTGATTAATCAGACTTCAGTTGAAAAACTCTTGTTCTTCAAAACAAACTGTTAAAAAAGCAAGCAACAGAGTGAGAGAAAATACCTGCAAAACATATATCAGATAAAGAACTATAAAACTCACCTGACCAGGCGGTGGCACAATGGATAGAGCGTCAGACTGGGACAGGGAGGACCCAGGTTTGAAACCCTGAGGTCACCAGCTTGAGCATGGGTTCATCTGGTTTGAGCAAAGCTCACCAGCTTGGGCCCAAGGTCACTAGCTTGAGCAAGGGGTTACTCAGTCTGCTGTAGCCCCATGGTCAAGGCATATATGAGAAAACAATCAATGAACAGCTAAAGTGCTGCAACGAAAAATTGATGCTTCTCATCTCTCTCCCTTCCTGTCTGTCTGTCTCTTCTCTATCTGTCCCTTTCTCTGACTCTCTATCTGTCTCTGTAAAAAAAAAAAAAAAAAAAAAAAAAAGAACTATAAAACTCTAGTGACATCCTAATAAAAACATTGGCAAAAGATACAAATAAACACTAACCACATACAGGTGACAAAGAAAACAGCAGAAAGGACGCTCAAAACCATCAGTCATTAGAGAAAGGCATACTAAAACCACAATGACTTATAACTACATACCCAATAGGATGTCTAAAATTAAAATGACTGACAGAATCAAGTGTTGGCAAGAACATGGAGCACCCATATCTCACATCCATTGCTGGAGGAAATGCAAAATAGCGCCATCATTTGTCAGTGTCTTATAAAACAGAACATACTGGGTTATGTTACAACCCAGTCATTTGACTCCTAAGTACGTATTTATCTGAGAGAAACAAAAACATGTTCATAAAAAGACTTGTATGTGAATGTTTATAGGGGCAATATTTATAAAAGATTAGATATCAGAAAAACCCAAATGACCATCAACTTCTAGACAGACAGGTAACAAACTGTGGTATATGTATACAATGGACCACTCAGCATATAAAATAAAAACCATACTCAGCACTAAAACAAAACTACTGAAACATACAGCATGGTGAACCCCAAAGCATTATGCTAAATGAAAAAGCCAGATACAAAAAGACCAACTATAGTAGGATTCCATTTATAAAACATTATTTTTGCACTAAGATGCAAAACTATGGTAAAGCAAGGAGATCAGTGGTTTAATGAGTAAGAGTAGGGGAGGGGATGGACTACAAACAGACACAAGAAAGCTTTTAAGTGTTGAACATGTTCTGTTATCACAACTGTGATTATGATTTAAATACCTGTCAGAACTAATCAATTAATGCTTACAACTGGTACACTGTATTGCAAGTAATGCATACCTCAATAAAAATTTTTTTTAATTCAAAAACATAAAATGCAACAAAGAAATCCTCTCTAAACTAGTATGAATTTGTGGGTAGCTAGCTTTCCACTTTTCTTATCAAACGCTCTAAGGTAGCTATTTTCAACTGGTGTGCCGCAAGAAGTTTTAAAAGATGTAATACCTGACTATTCTGTCAGGGCACTGACCTCTCTACCCTTACATTGTCAAATAAAAAATGACAACAGCCAACACAACTATAGACGTCCAATGTGAATGAATCAAAATTACACCTTTTTTTTTGGTCAGTTCAGCAAGATATATATATATTTTGGTGTGCCACAGAATTTTATTAATTAGTTTATGTGTGCCATGAGATGAAAAAGGTTGGAAATCGCTGCTCCAAGGGATTAACATTCAGATACATAAATAT
Organism: Rhynchonycteris naso; assembly: GCA_037038555.1. NCBI lineage: Eukaryota > Metazoa > Chordata > Mammalia > Chiroptera > Emballonuridae > Rhynchonycteris > Rhynchonycteris naso. The sequence continues at coordinate 94,646,234 of CM072996.1, read as the reverse complement.
AACAACCTGAGATTCTGAAACTACTTTGAATATATCACTTTATAAATCAAAGGCTCCCATATATCTAACCACATCATGACATACAGATCCAGTTAAACAATACACACAACAGTCAATAAAGCATACTGACAAATTTAGTGAGAAGTTTGGTCAGAACAAAATTTACTAGAATTCAAAAGCAGAAGCAAAACTACCTTTACTTAAAAAAGAAAAACCCACTCTAGTGCAATTCAATGAAACACTGAATTTAGAGTTCTATGTACAAGAATCAATTACCAAGAATTGTTTATAAGCTGTTTTAGTAATTTCAAAGGAAAAAATCCTCAGTCTCCGTAATTTCTCATAAAATTTCACTTTAAAAAATTCATGGTAAAAACAATCCATATGTACTTTCCACTTCATTTTAGAACACTAAAATAACAAAAATAAACAGATGACAAGGGTTACAAGTTTACAACCACGGCAGCAGCCTAACTACAAGAGCTTTTTCTTGTAGTTAATTTATTTTAAATGTGATTATGAAAACATTTGAAAATAGTTTTATTTCAGCTTTCTTTTGTGTGAGAAATAAGATAAAATTTTTAAATGAATAAAGAAGTGATTTCTAGAATATGCAAGACAGAGCACACATTCAAGCCAATCTCTGATATAAACGATGTAGTCAGTGTGCTTCATGTGAGCATTGATTAGTGAAATGATACACGACTCAGTATTCTACAAGAAGTAGAGGCAAAACAGAGAACATAACAGCAGTGCCTGACCTGGAATCATGCTCAGGGTATGGCATGGTATCTGAAAACAAACACTTAGAGAAAACACTGTCTACAGCCATGATAATCCTCATACACTTTTCTTTTTAATCTAGATACTGTTGTGATTAATAACAGAAAATTCATTTAAACACATTACTATAGCCAAAGTGGTATTTTGATACTGTATATCTACTCAATCAACATAGGACCGTTATGATGTGTAAGTGCATGAAATTTTTAGAACTTAAAAAGAAAGATGCATAAAAAAGAAAAACAGAAATCACTAGAATCATAAAGAAACCTGCCCTAGGGGTCAGGAGTAGTTCTGGCTAAGCTACTACTTTAATCAAATTCTTACCCTCGCAGGGATTCTATCAAAAGAAAGCAGGTGAATTGTCCTATATGGTTGTTTTATTCTAAAAATGTTTTCTTCTCAATGTTTGTAGCAATTCAGAAACTCAGATAGTGTCACAATTTTAGTTACCAAAACTGGCAAAATATACTAATACACTAGGTGATATTTTTTTAAATTTACTTTGTATGTATATTCACTTAATCTAATTGTAAGAACAATTATTACTACAGAAAGTTTGAAGATGGAGAAAAGGTGTCCACTCCTAATCCATAGTCTTATTTGTAGACATAGTTTGCCCAGCTGGAGTCACGATGGGCATAAAATTCCATACACAACTCCCTCATACAACATGAATTTTTCACACAATAATGTAGTCTTCATATCATCACATTAAATAGTTCCTTAACATCCCACTGAGTACATCTGTATGTTCATGTCTGTTTGCATGTACCTGTAGAATGAAATACTGGAATAATAATAAAGAATATAATAAAAATTGTTATTTTTATTAGGAGAAGAATGGAACAGAGGGAGGGGACGAGCAGGACTTCTCCTTTGTATACTTTTTCATATATTTTGTATACATACATTTCACACATTTCGACCTACTATTTTTTTAAAAACACTAAAATTTAATTTTAAAAATGTAAGTGAAATATAGTTACTTATTCTAAATAATAGGTTTAAATGGGCAGTCAGATATCCCTGTGTCCAACCTACAGGCATAGAGGAATTACATCTATAGTGCTTAATTGACTGGTGTTCTAGCATATTAGAAAAACGATGTAGAAAAAAATGAACCAAAGTCAGGAGCCAGAGTGGTCTGAGATAATTCATACACACTGCTAACTGCCCCAACAAACAGTGCCTGAAAAGAGCATCGGGGAATCACAGCAGAGTAAAAGTTGATTAATTTCAGCAAATACATGCTGAGTCCCTACGATGTGCTGTGTTCAGAGAACACAAAAGATGATTTCCAAAGAAGAAAAAGAAAAGTTCCCATCCCCAAGAAATTGAGGCAAGACTTCACAAGCTTTAAGTTTTTAGAAATGAGCAAGATGCCACAGGAACACAGATGCACAGAGAAGAGAAACCCGTGGGGGAGAGAGGGAAGAGGGAAATGAGCACCTTTAGGGAGCTAGGGGAACTAGGAGAATCATTAATAAACAAGTTGACTCTTTTAGAGGATTTGGGTTTTAATATCACTCCTTCAGGATAGATATTAAAACTCTCATGTGAAAGACTGCATACTTCGACAATAACTAATGAATGAGGCTTAAGACGAATATTTTAAACTAATATAAGCTATAACTTTAAATTTATCTGGACTTATACTAATCTTTACACATTAATAAAGACAGACCAACTAAACTGTCCATTTGAAACATATGTAAGCAAAGAAAACTTTCACAGAGATTCAAAAGAATGGTCCTTATTATACACACTGAGTTAATATGGATTTGCGCCCAATTTTTCTAGAATTCAAACACTATTTTTTTTGAAAAAATGTAGTAATAGTAATATATAGATTATCTTGATCGCACAAAAGTTTAAAACCACACACTGTACAGAAAGGAGATCTCATTAACTCTTGGGAAAAAGTATTCAGAGCTAATCTGGTAAAAATGATTTGGTATATTACTTAATATGTCCCCAAAAAGGCAACCTATAAAAGATATCTGTATAAACTGTACTAAAGCATTAAGGACTTTCTCAAAGAATATAAATAATACAGAGATGCAAGCATACAGCTACAGTGTTTTAATCACAAAAGCTGCGACCAAGAGAAAGACAGCAGTGGTACTCCGGTCCTTCACGCCACTTCTCAGATGCCGTTCTGCCCTTCCAGTGTCACCACCACTCCTCGGAGACTCACATAACTGGGCCACCTAAAGACCCCCTCAAGGCTCCTTAACTGCTCAGTGTCCTCCCAACCCCATAAGGTCTTCAGTAGCCCATGGAGCACCCAAGTGCAATGACCTTACAGCCACCTGTCACGGCATTTGACTCAGTCCCCTGCAGAAATAGTCACTGGTCCTAAAGTCACACATACAAGAAGTCTATTGTCTTGGTATAAGTTTTTCATACTGTTTAAGGAATAAAATTAAAATACATATAAATCCCTCATTAAAACTATGGAGACAACCATCACTTACTACTGACTTCTCTTTAGGTACACTGTCGCACTGAAGCCTCAAACAACCTACAAGGCCGACAGTGTCACCCGTGATTGACATGTTCAAGCAGAACCCCGCACTGCACACCTTTTTACCCAGGCAGCCGAGGAGGAGAACTTCACTGTCTTTGACTAACACACTGAGTTAAAACTAACCCTTACAGGTAGGTATGCTACATCACTTCAAAAGCCAAAAAATAACTCAATCACACGGAACATTCCTACACACTGTAAAATCCTGCCATATGTTAAGGTGGAAGCCACAGAGTTTGAAGACTGAAAAGCTACTGACCCTTAAGGATGAAACTGAAGAACGGCAGTTTCACAACTAAGACACCTAAGAAGGCTCCGTCCAGAAATGCTTCCCCATGTGCTCAGCAGCGTTCTGGGGATACTCTGAATGCTCCATAAATTCTCGTTTAATTAAGAAAATACTCTATGTTGTTCTCTCAAATGTCTGATTACCTAAGGGATTATCTCCCTAAAAACGTGTATGCTTCAGTCAAGTTCTACCTTCCTCGCTTATTAGTAAATTGCAACGATGCTGCATGTTATCAGCACTTTCTACCTTATTCATCTAGGCTTTTACTAGTGGAAACATCTCACTCAATGTCATGGCTTAGAAATACTTAAAAATGTGGAAAATACAAAACAGCGTTATCTTTATCTTTTGGTAGGCAGCATAAACAAAAAAAAATTTTTGTTATCTTTCACTGCTGAAGATACGAAGTTTAAAATACATTCCGTGAACAGAAGAAGGCACTACTACACACAGCAGCCTTCAAAGCCAGTGTCTACACTCAACACTTTGTACTTGGGCAGCTACTGCTTGTCAATTCAGGTATTTTTTGAGCCACTAACAAATACAGAGCACGCTGTTGTGGGCAGGAAGCCAAGTTTTTCCTTCCCGGCTGATCTTTCATAAACATTATCCATATACTACAAATATTTTAACAGCTCAAATTTTTCCTTCAATTTACGAAACAAGCCACATGTTACAAAAGTTTCTAATACTGACACAGCATCTTTTCTTGTAGCCTAGTTAAAAAAAAAAAAAGACAAAGAGGAATTGCTGGTAATGTTCTTCAAACCACAGAACAATTTATGATGGGAAATAGGCTGTTACTGAGGAAAAATTAGACTACAGCTTAATTTTGTAACAAAATGTATTTACATACCAGCGCAGAATATCCCTGGGACTTCACTCCTGAGTATTACGGTCCGCACTTTCTTGTCAGACTTTAAAGCATCCACAGCTTTTGAAAGCTAAAAAAAACAGGGAGGGTAAGAGAAAAAAAGGGGGAAAAAATTCAGATTGATGTCAATACTGTAGCTTAATATTAGAAGCAAACAGTTTAATCTTTACACTCACCATTTTTACAAGGTTTTTACTGAATGAATTTTTGGCATAAGCTCTGTTTATTCCAAGCACCACAATTCCTAGTTAAGACAAAAAAGCACAATTACTTGGGTTAGTGAGTTTTCAGGGGGCAGACTCCCACACACACAGCTAGTTGATCTGGGACTTAGGAAATCTACCACCTCACTGAGTTTCACTTCAAGAGCTTTTCTTTCATGTGTACCTTCCTTTTCAAGCATATTTTTTAAAGAATATGGTATGTGTAACATTTATGAAGTCAATCTTGTGGTTAATATTCACTGCTTTTCTTCAAACTGTTAAGAGAACTTTTAACATCATGGCCTTTCAATTGAACTCTTCTGAAGCACCTCCTCGGTAATCAGCGTATTTAGGTAGACTACACCTCGCCAAGTCAGACTAACTAGAAGGAAGGCTACGCTTACCTGAAAATCCTCAATTATAGTGTGCTATTTAGATGTGGTTTCATCGCCCTCACCTACATACAGAAGTAACAGGTAACAAATCTTGTCCCAGGCAGGCACTGCAGGATCAGTTTTGCTAGTGGTTTACATGGCAGGTCTCAGTTCCTCTTTTTGTCACACTAGCTAGTTTTCAATATTCCCACCGCCAGTGTCTCTCCCTCTGTTGCACACACTTAAGCGACGGCACTTTCATGCACAATTCCAATAAGCAATTCAACCTCAACTCACAGAAACAAAATTCATTCTCTCTCCTACAAACAAAGCCAGGCTCCTCCTCTTCACTCCCCTAATTTTATCAGAGACCGTCAGCTAAACCCATCCTCCCATTCCAATTGCTGCAATCAAATCAACTTTCCAAAAACGATTTTAGCATAGAATTAACCCCTTGCTTAAATATCTTCAATTTTTTCTTATTTCCAAAATATGAGTTCAAAGATATTAATTTGATATTAAAAGATGTTTACACCCATAATCAATCTTCTTGTTCCCTGAGTAAGCACAAATTTTCCTTATATAACAGAAGGGCCTCACACCTGGCTGAGAGTGGGGGTGGGGGTGGGGGTGGGGGTGGGTAGAATCCTTATTTGTAAGTGGGTTAAGCTAAAGACAACAAATTGTACACATGCCTTCTCTCGGCAAAAAAACTGTGCAAACCCATTTTTCAAAAAAAGTACAAGATGACTTTGGCTCACAGTAGAATAAACTTGTAAGAATTCCAAATGACCTCAATATGAGAAAATCCTGAGGGAAAAGTGGTATCTAGGCACTGACCAGCTAAGTGACCACGGCCAGGCCCCAGGACGAACAACAACAGCAGCTACTGCTAAGTGAGCAGCTGAGCTGTGCCAGACACTCTTCCCAGCGCTCTCTATTAGCTCACGGAAGCCCCACAACCCAGGGGTATACAGAAACTGCATTCTTACTGAACAGATAAAGACACTGGGAGTTGGAGAAGTTCATTAACTACCTGCCGCTAGTGAGAGTCCAACTCCACACTAGACTGTCGGGACTATGCTACCATGTTCCAGCTTCAGTTTTCTCATGAAGAAAACCTTATGGACACACTAGATGTGTTCATCCATTCAGGTGGACCGACTGCACACTGTGGTGCTCAACCCATAAGGACTTACGAGTATAGGAAGAAATGACATAAATAACCATAAAAATGTACAATTCAAAATGCTTTACTTTCTAAATGGTATTACAGTAACTGTGGCCAGAACTGATATTGCCTGGGGGCAATGGGAAAGCCTAGCCAAGACATGCCATCCCAGCTGAGGTCAGAAGGGTGAGCAGGACTTGGGAAGGGGGCAGGGGCTGGATTCCAGGCAAGGGTAACACAGCAGACAGCATACAACAGTCACCCCCCATTACAGGTCCTGTCACTCAGGAGGAGGAGAAGAGGCCACTGAGGGAAAAGGTCACGACAGGCCAGATATTATCCTTGCAGGTCCTGTTAAATGATAAGCAGTAACCATTGAAGGAGTGTCAAGTAGTGTAAGCACACACGTGCAACGAGGGGGAATATAGTTTCGATATTTGGAGTTCACACCAGAGATATGAAGGGCTAGAGGCTTCCAGGCACAAGCTGCAATCCAGCAAGAGACAGCAGGTTTGGCTGAGGTTTGCAGGGTTAGAAGTAGAAGGAAGGGAAGGGATCCAAAAGCTTATTCAACAGATAAAATTTAAAATGTGGTAGTGAGTGACTACACTGAGGATCAACTGCATTGGAAGGAACTGTTAGGAGTGTCTACGAGGGGTTTGTCTTCAGAAATTGGATGAAAGGAGATGACATTCAAAGACACATAACCATATAAAACACAAAGATGAAGGTGGACGGGGGATACGGTTCAGGAGCTTGCTGCTGAGTTAAAGAGAACCTGAACTCTAAGATGGAACAGTGAGCTGTTCTGCCTGCACTGTTCCCGTGGCCTCGGGCTAACAGCACCTGCCAGTCTGGCACAGAGACAGGCTGATCGTTAGGAGTTCTGCCTGTGGCTTGAGTCTTTATAGAAACAGCCCGTCCCACTTCCCCTTCCCTTGACATAAAAGAAGTCTGAACTCTGTACAAGTGGTATGTTGACACACAAGTGTAATTCATTTCATGGCCGAGCTCGTGACTCAATTTGCACGTGTGTCAAGTCGAATTTCCCCATTTAAATTAATAGGAATGCAATTAATCCATTCCAGCCCCCAAAAGCCACACAAATTTTTTTGTTTTATATGCTTTTAAATAAGAAAATATACTTTATAAATAACAAATATATATATATATATATATATATATATATATATATATATATATATATATATATATGTGGTATACACACACACACACATAATGAGAGAATGTAAAGAAATAAACTGGTTATGAAGTGTATTTACCTTCAAGGTCAGGTGAAGATGCTGGCAGAGGGGGAGAAGACTGGTGGAGGAGGTTTTCATTTCATGCGCTATAGCTATTGCTTAACATAACTTACTCTCTACACAACGCTACATTTAATTGCAAAATTTAACTTACACGCTAAGTATGATATGCAACTTTATCCCTAAACTTAATTGCTATTTTTTTACTTTGCTTAATCATCATCATTTTCTGCACTGACTTTTGGCTTTTTTGCCACACTTTCCTCGCTTTCACTTAGAGGCCGTTTCAACAAAAACCTTTCCATGGAAGCTAGTTTCTTCCTCCCTTTCAGAGCGTTCAGCTGGCCATCTAGTGGAGGACGTCAGAAGCTCGTGATTCAAATATCCGCTAATGACTTAAAGCAAAAAATCTCGCAAGTGACTGCTCGTCTCTCAAATTGCTCGTGATTTAAAGTCAAGGTACCACTGTACTTTCCTAAGATGAATTTGAGGGTTAGAACCCACATCTCAGTTGGCGCCTTCTTGATCAATAAACCTTTTCGTACTCTGATGTTCTGAGTTTGGCCTTTCAGAGTTTCAGGCACACCCACTGTGCACTGTGTGCTTCTACACTGAGGGCTCTGAGGTCAGGCTATTGGGGTTGAAATCCCACCTGCCACTTACTAGCTAGATGACTTTTGGCTAGTTATTTAACCTTTCTGATCCTCAGTTTCTTACACTGTTGAGTGAAGATACTACCCTCTTTCTCAGAAAATAAGATATCCCCTGAAAATAAGACCTAATGCAATTATTTTCAAGCTTAGAAATATAAGGCCTCCCCTGAAAATAAGACCTAGCGTGTCTTTAGGAGCAAACATTAATATAAGACACTGTCTTATTTTCAGGGAAACAGGGTAGATTGTTGTACATGGAAATAGAGTCACAAGACATTCTTGATGGAATTCAGAGTTTGGCTGGTTATGCTGATGTCTGTGATGACATGACTACAGTATATTAATAAATGTTAATCTTTTGTTCAACAATAAATGTGAATTCTTGTTGATGCAAAAATAAAACATCACCTGAAAATAGATATAGTAGTAGTTACATATTCTGTGGAGCTATCACAGGGATCAAATGATAAGATATATACAGGGTGGGGCAAAAGAAGGCTTAGAGTTGTTATTATGTGAAACATAGATTATTGTATTATTATTTATTAATTACTGTAATACTTTCCATACAAACTGTAAACCAACTTTTGCCTCACCCTGTACATATAATGCATACAACATAAGCATTCAATTACTTGTGTCCTTTCTAACATGCAGGGACAATAAATGTTACCATAATGCATGCTAGGTACAATACTGTTGGCATTATGCCATCAAAATGCTTTTACCATAATTTTTTCCAACAGTTTTGGTCCCACATTTGAGGCCTGATGTTTTGGGTACATCCACCTCAAAGAGCTGGAAATTAGCTCTGTAATTTAAAATGTATCATCCAGTGCCTAACAATTGTCTGATCAGATATATCAAGGGACTACTGATATCCCAAAATGGAATACAACCTTAGCTTTATCCAGTAGAGCCTATGGTTCTTTGTTTTATAATTTTCACTTTATTTCACAATTAATAGCTTCTCAAGAACTAAATTACCATGCATCCTCCTCACATAACCTAGCCAAAACAGTTGTATCCAAACTCAGAAATGATTACACCTTTATATGTTAACCTTAAATCCCTGTTTTAGTCTTTTCCTGACTTTTGACAAAACATCACAAAAGTCTTTGGTGAATCTGTAACAACTTCATAGTACAACATCAATGCTGCTCTACAAAGCTCACACAACTGAAAAATGAACACAGAGACTCAGCTGGGATTCTTTTAAAATATACATATTTGGCTTGTACAAAATTAAAAGAACACACACAGTGAGAAAATCTCCTTCCCCGGACCCCTCCTGTTTCCCTCCCCAGTGGCAGCCACAGTAACCTGATGACTTGTAACATCCCAGGAAATGTATCTGCATACATAAGGTGACCAATCGTCCTCCTTTAAAAGGACAGTCCTTCTTTTGTAAGTTCTGTCCTCCCTCAATAAGTGTCCTCCTACATGTCCTCCTTTTTGATATTGGAAGACTAATCTGTAAATGTCCATATTCAATCAATGCAGAGTCGATCCATTGCATGTGATGTGACGTATTTGTATGTGACATGACAATTTATCAAGGATCAGTACAGTGTGGCGAGACACGACTGTGAGACGCATGCACTCTGCACGGGAGATCTTGAGAGAGCACGCGATATACAGAGCACGCAAATGGCTTTGTGTACTTCTTACTGAAACACGACACGGCACATATGACATTGTAGACTCAATTATTTCTTTCTCAGTGAATATTCAATCATAGGTAAGTACAATTCACGTTTTATTAATTATCTATTTAATAATTTCCAAACACGTATAATTTTATTTAAAAGCATTTTCCTGAACTTTGAGTTTTAAAGTGGAAATCTAACCTCAACCATATCTATTAATAACGCATTTTGATTAAATAATTGAATAAAACAGACGGTTTTTAATTGAAATGATAAATACACCAGAATATCACTCCAAATTAGTGCTTTTGTTTGATCTTTAGTTTTGTTAATTTAGCTTCCAGAAAATTCTCCTACCATGATGTAACGTTTTCAGTTCCTAATGTGCTTGCATTGTTCGTGTAGCTCTATATTTTATTTTTAATTTTAAATTTCATTTAAGGAATGAAAAAATCAAAAAAGAGAAAATGTCATTTCAACAATAAATTGAAAAAGGAATTTCCATTCCTCATGTCAAAGAAAGATACCACGTTTTCTGCAATATTTGCAGCGGAGAATTTTGTATTGCAGTTGGGGGCAGAGCAGTGATAACAAAGCAATTGAACACGGACAAACATAAGCAATCATTAGATGCATCAGCTTCCAGTTGTAAAGTAACAACGTTTATTTAAAACTTCAAATTATTCTGAAGATGAAAAACAGTTGGCTGCAATGGAGGAAACATTGCATTTCATACCATAATTCACAAAGTTTTCGTAGTATGGATTATACAACTAAATTACTGGAAAAGGTTCACAATGCAAAATTTTCATGTGCCAGGACAAAATACGAGGCGGCTATTTTGAAATCAGTATTTAAAAATTACTGTGAAAAAATACTTACAGAGGACTTGGAAACTGCAACATTTTACCTGACACATCAAATCATAGTGGAATTAAATTGTATCCAATAATAGTAAGATATTTTAATGTTACCAAGGGCATTCAAGTAAAAAATTTAAATTTAGAATCCACTGAGGGTGAAACTTATGAAATTTTGTCAAACCATCTATACAGAGTAGTAAATGAAAACAATTTGAAATCCAAAGTTGTTGCACCAACGGCTGGTAATACAAATACAAATTTTGGTGGGTGAAGACGCAAAGGGGTGAATAATGTGCATGTAAAATTACAAGAGTTACTCCAAAGAAAATACTGGGAATAGGTTGTAATGACCATATTTTGTCAAATGCAATCAACACAGCATCATGTGCCATGCCAATTGATATAGAATAATAACTACAATTTATTTGCATTTTAGTCGCTTTACCATTTGTGTTGCTACTTTAAAACAATTTTGTGAAGAAGCAAATGTTGAATACATAAAACTCTTAGGATATTCAAAAGTTAGATGGTTTGCTCTAATACCTGCTATAGAGCGTGTTCTACAATTATTTGAGCCTCTCTGTTAATATCTTCTAAGTTTAGACAAATATCCTAAAATTCTGGAACTGTTATTCAATAATAAAATATCTGAGATATCAATGAATTTTGTACATAATCAAGCATCTATTTTTCACAAAATGATTCAAAAGATTGAAGGTGAACACATTTCAGCTACGGAAGTCAGTCTTATTTTGAATGACTTTATCCTTCAATATAAATCTCGCTTTGAAGAAAAATTTCTTCCTTTAATGTAAGAAGAAAATTGTCAGACTTAGAGGAATCAAACTGGGCATAACAGAAACGTCTATCAAAGAAGTGCAGAATTTTTACCAGACATGCTTTCAATATATTAAAGAATGGTCTGAAACAAACATCACGGGAAATAATAGTTTTCAATGGTATTTTCTGACTTCATTACAAGTATATTGGACAGACATTGAATCTTGTCTTGAGATTTTATTTACAGAAATGCCAGACATCAAAATAGACAACAATTGTCTCTGAAGAAATTAGAAAACTGAATGTATATTTAAATTTTGAAAAAATAATAAAATGGGAAAATGAACACGTCAAAATTGATAAAAGATGGGTGGAAATATTCAATCATTTCAAAAATAAACATATTCCATGTAAAAATTTATTTATTCTTGTTCAATTTACATTGTGCTGCCCTGAAACTAATGCAGCAGTTGAAAGAGTTTTTTCAATTGCTAATGATTTTGGGACAAGTGAGAAATCAAGATTAATATTGATACTCTAGATGCAGCACTAGCCGTAAAATTGAATAGGAAGGATATTTCTTGTTCAGATATTTCCAATATATTGTTTCAAAATGATACATTGACAAAATATAAGCATAATGACAATATAAAATATAACAAACGTTTTTATTATGCATTTATCAATTATAGTGCATTATTGTTGCAATAAATAAAATGTTCTTTTATTTATGATAGTTTTCTTCAATTTATTTTTGTTCTCCTTTTCATTGTAAAAAAAGTTAGTCACCTTAGCATACAGAAATAAAGACCTATGTACTACAGCCCTGACCGGTTGGCTCAGCAGTAGAGCATTGGCATGGTGTGTGGAAGTCCTGGGTTTGATTCCTGACCAAGGCACACAGGAGAAGTGCCCATCTGCTTCTCCACCCATCCTCCTCTCTTTTTTCTCTCTCTCTTCCCCTCCCACACCCAAGGCTGCATTGGAGCAAAATTGGCCCAGGCGCTGAGGATGGCTCCATGGCCTCTGCCTCAGGTGCTAGAATGGCTCCAATTGCAGTGGAGCAACACCCCAGATGGGCAGAGCACTGCCTCCTAATGGGCATGCTGGATGGATCCCAGTTGGGTGCATGCAGGAGTGGGTCTGACTGCCTCCCTACTTCTAACTTCAAAAAAATTAAAAAAAGTTTAAAAGAAAATGAGCTATATAGTACAGTTTGGGCTTCTCTCCCCCTTCTCTCTCCCTCTTTCCCTCTCATATCCTGTGGCTCGATCTGTTTGAGCATCAGCCCTAGGTGCTGAGGATGGCTCAGCTGATTTGAGCATCAGTCCCAGACAGGGATCGCCGGGTGGATCCCAATCAGGGCACATGCGAGAGTCTGTCTAACTCTCCTCCTCTCAATTTAAAAACAAAAAGTTAAAATGGTAAATTTTCTGTTACATGAATTTCATCTCAATTTAAAAAAAATAAAAACCAAGCATACTGGGGACACCAACCAACAGGCCACTGCAGAGCCAAGCTGAGAGCTGACAGCGCACAGGCTTTGGGCTCGGGAGTGGAGCTGGGAAGAAGCCTGCTTCTGGGGATGCGCTGAGGGTAGTGTCAACACAACTACCACCAGTGCATCACAAACCTACTTACAGTCAATCTATCAGCACTGAATTATTATAAGAAAACAAAATATAACTATCATAAACTTTGATGATGAAAACTGAAGTTACAAATGACAAACTAGAGGTAGAAGATGAATGAAATAAAACAGTAAATATTTCATTTTCTCAATTCACATCTAAAGGAGTCCAGACACTGTCTACAAAAATAATTATATAGGTAACACAAATAAGAAAGACAAAAATAAAATTATCATTCACAGCAAGGACTCAAGAGATGTTTCAAGTCTTTACTTTTGAAGGAAGGGCCTGAAAGTGAAGGAGCAGCACCTTCCACGGTGCTGCTTTTTTTTTAATTTGACCATATATATTATTTTACTTAAAAAAATTTGTAAATTTCAATAATTTAACTATTATCACTAACAAATAACATGTAATACACCGATTCCAACATGCCTCTATCAGTAATTGACATGATCAGCAGGGAGAAAGTCAGTAAACAGTGTACCGTATTTGAACTGAACAACATTAACCAACTGCAACTGAAAACTAGATCTAATTGAATAGACTGCGGCAGCCGCCAACAGACTACACATTCACCAACGCCAACACAGACCCATTCTGGGCCAAAAACACACCTGAACAAATTTAAGACAATGAAAATCATATTGAAGTATGCTTGTAGACCACAATGAAAATAAACTCAGTAACAGAAAGAGAGAATGAAAAATCTCAAAATACTTGGAAATTAAGTAAAGTGACTCCTAAATAATAGGCTAAAAAATGAAATCTCAAGAGAAATTTAAAATGTCTTAAATGAGAATAAAATTACAGCTTATCAAAATTTGTGGGATCCAGCAAAAGCAGTACTTAGAGGAAATGTTACGGCATTGAATACACATATTAAGAAGCACCTATAATTGATAATCTAAGCTTTTACCTTAAGAAACTAAAACAAAATCAAATTAAATCTAAAATAATTTTTAAAAAACATAGCAGAACCCAATAAAATTGAAAATAGAAAATAAGTTGGAAAAAAGAAAATCAAAAGTTGGTTCTTTAAAAAGATCAGTAAATTGATAAGCTTCTAGCCGAGCTAACCATGAAAAAAAAAGAATACAAATTACTAACATTAAAAATGAAAAAGGGTCATTATTACTGAATTCCACTTCTATCATATGCATAACAAAAGAAATATTATAAACAACTTTATGCCCACAAATTTGATAACTTAGATGAAATGGGAGAAGCCTTTGAAAGACACAACCTACAAGAACTCACACAGAAATGGATAAACTGCACAGGCCTATATTAATTAAAGAAACTGAATCAACAAATAATAAGCTTCCAAAACAGAAAGCATCAGATGTAGATGATTTTACAGGTGAATTCTACCAAAATACTCAAAAATAAAGTAATATAATTTCTCTATGATCTCTTCCCGAAAACAAAAGCAGAAGGAGCACTTCTAGTTCATTCTATGAAGCTAGCATTACTCTCATACCAAAACCAGACAAAGATATCGCAAGAACAAAAAATTAAGACCTCTATCTGTCACGAACATAATCTTCAACAAAATATTAGCAAATCAAATCTAGGAATGTATAAAAGAATTATATACCATAACCAAGTTAGATTTATTCCAGGTTTGCAAGACTGGCTCAATATTTGAAGACCAGTTTATGCAATCTATCACATCAACAGACTAAACAAGGAAAATTATATAATTCTATCAATAGATGCCAAAAAAGTATTTGACAAGATTCAAAGTGGTAAAACACTGAAGAGTCTGAATAGATAAAAGCCACTTCATCTGATGAAGGGCATCTCCAAAATCCCCAGAGGTAACAACATCAAACTTAATGGTGACAGCCTGAATGCTTTCTCCAAGATTGGGAACAAGACAAGAATTTCTACTCTTCATACTGTTATTCAACACTATAATAGAGGTTCCAACCAGGGAGATTAGACAATAAAAAGAAATAAAAGATAACCAGGTTGGAAAAGAAGTAAAATTACCTCTATATGCAGATGACATGATCTGTATATAGTAAATATTAAGAAATTCACTAAAAAAACTATGAGCACAAATAAGCCAGTTGAGCAAAGTTGCACAATACAACATACAAAATAACTGAATTATATTAGGAATGAATAACCTGAAGATGAAACTAAGAAAATAATTCCATTTACAATAGCATCCACAAAGAATAAAATAGGAGTATATTTAATATACAAAGTATAAGCTTTGTATACTGAAAACTACAAAATATTACTAAACAAAAAAAAATCATGCTCATGGATTAGAAAACAGCATTGATTAAATGGCAATATTTCCCAAATTGATGTACCTGTTAAATGCAATCCTTATTGAAATCCCAGTTGACTTTCTTGCAGAAGTTCACAAGCTGATCCTATAATTCATTGGGTAATGAAAAAGTCCAGAATAGATAAAACAGAAAAGAACAAAAGTCGGAGGACTCACACTATCCAAATTAAATTTTACTACAAAGCTACAGAAAGACATGTAGATAAATGAGACAGAACCAAAAGTCCAGAAATAAACTTTTACTTATGGTCAATTAATTCTCAACAAGGATGCCAAACCAATTCAGTTGTGAAAACATAGTCATTTCAACAAAAAGTGCTGGGGCCCTGGCTGGCTGGCTCAGCAACAGAGTGTCGGCCCAGTGTGTGGTAGTCCCGGGTTCAATTCCTGGTCAGCGCACACAGGGGAAGTGCCCATCTACTTCTCTATCACTACCCCCCTCTATGTATCTCTACACACACACATCTCTCTCCTCCCTCCTCCCTCCCTCTCCCTCTCTCTCTCTCTCTCTCTCTCTCTCTCTCTCTCTCCCACACACACACACACACAGCCATAGCTCGAATGGTTCAAGCAAAGTTGGCCCAGGCACTGAGGATAGTTACATGACCTCGCCTCTGGCACTAAAATAGCTCAGCTGCTGAGCAACGGAGCTGCAGCTCAGTTGAGCAGAGTATCACCTGGTAAGGGGCTTGCTAGGTAGATCTCAGTCAGGGCGCATGCAGGGGTCTGTTTCTGCCTCCCTACTTCTCACTTAATAATTTTTTTTTTAAAGTGCTGGAACAATGCAAAAGAATGAACTTAACGTTTTACCTTACACCAAATACAAAAACTAACTCAAAATGAATTACAGAAACAAACATAAGAGCCAGAACAAACATAGAAGCTAAAACCATAAAACACTCAGAAGAAAACAGGTATAAATCTTTGCAACCTTGAGTTAAAGTTTCTTAGATATAACCCAGAAGCACAGCAACAAAAGAAACAAATACATATTGAACTACATCAAAATTAAAAACCTAGATTCTTCAAAATAAACTGTCAAGAAAGTGAAAAGACAACCCACAAAACAGGAGGAAATTTTTTAAAATTTTTTTTATTTTATTCATTTTAGAAAGGAGACACAGAGTGAGAGAGAGAGAGAGAGAGAGAGAGAGAGAGAGAGAGAGAGAAGAGAGAAAGGGGGGAGGAGCTGGAAGCATCAACTCCCATATGTGCCTTGACCAGATCAGTGCAGGGTTTTGAACTGGCGACCTCAGTGTTCCCAGGTCAACGCTTTATCCACTGCGCCACCACAGGTCAGGCAAAACAGGAGGAAATTTTTGCAAATCAAATACCTGATAAGGAACTTGCATCCAGAATTTATATATAACTCTCACAATTCAACAATAAAAAGACAAAATAAATTAAAAATGGGCCAAGGATTTAAGAAGACATTTCTCTTAAAAATAGACACCGGGCCAATAAGCACATGAAAAGATACCCAAAACCATTAACCATTAGATGCTGATCCAAACCAAAGCCACAGTATCACTTCACAAGCACCAGGATGACTGTAGTCAAAAACACAAAAATAACAAGCACAGGTCAGAACGTGACGAAACCGGAGCCCTCGCCCCTCACAGGTGGGAACGTAAACTGTGTAGCCCCAGTGCCATAGAATTACCACATGACCCAGCAATCCCACTCCTAATGAAAACAGACACTCACAAAAATGTATATACATTAATATCCTAAGCAGCATTGTTCACAATATACAAAAAGCAGCAATGACCCAAATGCACATCCATGATAAAGATAAAATGCAGTATAACCATACAGTGAAGTATTATTCAGCCACTAAAAGAAATAAGGTATTATACACACTACAGCATGGATGAATCTTGAAAACAAAATGTTAACTGAAACAAGCCCAAAAGACCACGTATTATATGATTTCTTTATATGAAATGTCCAGAGTAGACCCATCTATTAAGACAGAAAGTAGAGAAATGGGTCTTGCCTTGTGGGCAGCAAGACTGTGACAACAAGAAATAGAGTCACAGCTAAAGAGAACAGGGTTGCTTTTTGCATTGATAAAAACATTCTAAAATTGGATTGTGTTGATGGTTGCACAACTCTGTAAATATACTGAAAATGACTGTTCATTCTGAATTTTATGGCATGTGAATGATATCATTTACATTAGATTATATTTTCATAAAATATAGATGAAAGGCATTAACCTGTTAAAAAAGAAAAGCGAGTAGGTATAGGAAGACCAGCTGCTAGACCTCTGTAATGGTCCACCTGACAGACAGACAATACTGACTTGGACAAGAATGACATTGGGAAAGATCATGGAGAAAAGGGCAAAGGTTTCACAGATACTCAGGAAGACATGAAAATCTAGATGTGACCAAGGAGGAAGCTGCAGCTAGCAAGGATAACTTGTATTGTGCATTTACTTCTTTGCTCTATTTCTGCCGCCAACTGTTCCAATATGGTTCACAAAGATCATCTTTGAAATGGGTCCCAATGATGAACAGAAGCTTGTCAGTCTGGCAGAAGTCACTCTACCTGCACACAAAGCAGGAAAGCACAAAGCTTTGGTGCCCCTGAAGGGAGAAGATGGACTGCCAAGGCCTGCCAGCTGTGAGGGCCTGCAGGCAATAGAAGCCACTAGAGGTTTTTAACTGAGCACAGAAGTAATTCTTGGCCTTGAAAACAGGTACCAGTGTGAAGAATAAACTGGAAAGGAGAATAACCAGTTGACTAATTAAGGGAGGCCGGTGCTCAACACCAGAAGAGACCTTTGAAAACCATGACCGGGACTGCTGACCAGGTTGGACAACAATTCAAGCAATAATCACTAAAAAAAAAAAAAAAAAAAAAAAAACTAGTTATATACGTTGTGCCGCCACAACAAATTACAAATATAGAACCCAGATAACAGATGAGGGCTGATGTACTCTGCACTCACCCACCCCACCAGCCTAAGGAGGCCTACAGGACAGGGAGCAGTTTGAGATTCCACTGATACGGAGAGTGCTAATATTCCTTGCAGGCAGCCTGAGTGCATTACATTTAGACTAGCCTCTCAAAGAAGCAGAGGCAGTGGGAATCTCCTTCACCTGCAGTATCCCTGACCTCATGCTTTTCTTTGCACTACTTATCGCTGGCTCGATAGTGAAGCAAAGCTCATTCAGCTAAGCCTGAGTTGTCCTTCTTGCTGGGTCAATGTTCTTTAAAAACCATGAAGTCCAACTACCTGACTTTCCCAGGTTATGTGAGGGAACTAAAATCATCTGTATTTAAGTTGTCTTGTACACTCCGGTTTCTTCCCTTTGATCCATTTGGAGCCTAACTTATGGAATTTCCAGACATTTTATGGAAAGTTACTTTCAATTTTCATTAATTCATAAAAGCAAATAATACAGAACATGATGCACATTACTACCTGTACTTGCAATCCTTTTGTATCTAACATCCTACAGCTATACCTAATGTAACTGAAATTCCAGTAAGACGAAGCTAACCCAAAAGACAGTGGTATTCAAAGCTCTAATCACGCCAGTGCCTGTGTACTCTCCAGCTGAACTTCTGAGTATTCTGCCCAGCATGCCACATTACAGCCACACTTCCATTATTTTCCCCCAGAACACCACACATGTTCACATTCCACGCCATGTCTTCTCTCTCTGAAATAACAAACAAATCCATAACAAACAAAGTAACTCATCATACTCCAGAGCACCCAATGTTAGCCAGATACTTGGTGGGCAAAATTTACATTACCATCTAGTGTTTGCACCAGCCACACCACGTTGGTATTATTTTCCCTATTTTATACACAAGAAAGATGAGGCACAGAGAAGTCTGCCTAAGAAGTCTCATCAATGTCAAATTCCATTGCCTGGTAAGGAATGCCTTGGAACCTATTTCATCTGGCAAAACCTTAACCTAACCCACAGAATCCTTCCTCCCCTGTCTCCCCCAAATGCTTCTTGGGGTTGTCCGAGCCCTGTGCTCTCACCAAACCTTTAACGTTAGCAGAACCTGATAATCCTCAATATCTCCCTCATTATACTAGGAGGTGTCTAAGGACGACAATCGTGACTTAACCGTTTTTGCACTTCTGCTTAAGAGACTGTAGATGCTCAATTAATTGTATGTCAAAACTATATAACCAGTCCTCTAAGCAAACTGCCATTACACCTTTCGTGACCCTTTTTGGTTGTCCCTACCTGGCAAGGGAAAGGAAGACAGCTCCAACTGCACACCCTCAGAATGACAGGTACCATCTTGCACAGCCCTTCCCCCCGCCCCCCCGCGTTACATCGCTAGTGCACCTGTCTTCTCCCAACGTAGGTAGCTCAAGGGCAAGACCAATATCACCCATAGTGGTGTCCCCAGAGCGGAGCACGGTAACCGGAAGACAAAAAGAAAGCTCAAAACTGCTGATCTTTAGTGGAATAGTGCCCCCAAACTAACTCTCCGAACAACCGGAAACCCTGTTTCACTTAGACAGCTTTAAATTTAAAAGTGCATTCTCACCGGAGCGTCTTTAGACGTTCCCCCAAAAGCCTGAGTCCACAGGAAGCAACCACAGAGCAAGAAAGAACCCTGGAAGCAAGCATCACCCCCAGGTGTCCGGACCCGAGCCCAGGGCTGTGGGCGTCCGGTGCACGGGCGGCTCGGCGCCCAGGGACCACGGTACAGGTGAGCGGCTCCCCGCTCATCCCCGCCCAGGGACGCCCAGCAAGTGCAACCAGCGCCGGGGTCGCGATCGGGGACGGAGGGCAGCGGGACCTTGACCCCCGCCCCCGGCGATGACGTCAGCCCTATGCCGGACCGCGCGACCCCGTCCCAGCACCGCGGGCCGCGCCGCTCACCTCGGTTCTCCTCCTCCAGGTAGCGCACCCGCAGCTCGTCCTCGGTCTTCGTCTCAGAGCTATAGCCCCGCCGCAAGATCGGCCCCCCAGCCGCAGGCTCCCAGCCCCGAGTCCTGATCGCCGCGCCGACCCGCGGGCCTGTGAAGGAGCCGGGCAGCCTCCATCCCGGGCCGAGCGGCGCGCAGCAAGCGGCCACCCATCGGGCGCTGCTGGCCTGCCAGGCACCCAAGGCCCCGGGTGCCACCGCCGCCGCCATGTTGTCTGTTTACGGCGTGGGCCTGCGGCTGCGGCTGCGGCCCCGCCCCCGTCGCGCGCTCACAGCCGGCACGCCCAGGCCCGCTCCGCCCCTGAACCCTCTCGCCCTGCGCAAACCGTAACTGCTCAGTCACCAGGTTTCACTGGGCCTGGGCTCTGTTGTGTGACACCGGTTGCAATGGCTTGTCCCGCAGACGAGCAGTAAGTAGTCCTCTGGGACTATGGACCAGTTTAGGGGGACGTGTTATAATATAACAACACCCGCCTGACCAGTGGCGGCGCACTGGATAAAGCATCGACCTGGAATGCTGAGGTCGCGGGTTCAAAACCCGAGGCTTCCCTGCCTGGTGTCTGCCTGGTCAAGGCACATATGGGAGTTGATGCTTACTGCCCCTCCCCCTTTCTCTCTGTCTCTCTCTTCTATCTCGAAAAATGAATAAATAAAATTTTTAAAATAATAATATAACAACACCTGCAGGGAGTCTCCTCCCTGCACAGCCTGGACTCTGCTGTGGGGTTCTGTGTCCTCTGCAGAGGTGAACTGAAATGTTTGTTGCACGTTTGGCTGACAGTGTAGCAGATCTGCATGGGACCCTCGTTGACTCCTCACGCACGTGGGAGCCACATGGGCTACCTGTTAAACGTGCCTATGAACATGCACTGATGTTTGCTATATGCAGTTCAGGAAGTGTGTGAACAGTCCATAACAACAGGGTCCTCCAGGTTAAGACTCAACTGGTGAGATGGTCTTCGCTGAGACAAGAGTCCCAGTGAAGCACCTTTGTATTAACCAAGGGGATCAGCCAAACCATAAGTTGAGGTGGGATCTAGAGCACATGGCTCTTTCCTCAACCAAAAGCGCAGAAGACCAGCTCAGTGTGTAGGTGCTCTACACGTGTACAGCATCTGCTGTGAGAGTGTTGCTGGGGGCACTTTTTATTCCATTTTCTATAAAATACCACTAGTGGAGTTTCTTTTGTATTTTGGGACAAGGGAAAGCATTGCTTCCTCTTGTACCTTTTACCTTTTCTGATAATCATGTTCACTTTAACTGATAGGAAACAACTTTATAGCTCAACTCTTACAATCATTACAGTCATTTAATTCTGTCCACATTAGTTGCTAATTTTTTTTATATCTTCATGTTGGCTCACCAATAAATTGTAAATTCAAATAAAAGAGTTCTAGAGTCCCTGACAGTGCTACTTGAAATAATACAAACTCAGAGAATAGGTACGATTAGGAGAACTGCAGGATGCTAAGCACTGGCTGTTTAGGTTATATTAGACATCAGAGGAAGAAGGACAGTCTATGGTTTTAATGAACATAGAGCCTGATGGGAAAATGCAGCACTGGGACACTGGCCCCTTCCCTAACAGCTGTGACTCAGGTCCCTATTGAAAGTAGTCTTAAAAATATCCAGTGCATGAAGAAAATCCATTGTTAAAGTTAAATGCAAATAACAAACATTACCATGACTGTTGTAACCTGTCAAGAGTGACACAGAGAAATGCCAAACATCAGGGCAGAAAGACATGGCTTTGGATTCCACCTCCATATCTGCTTCATGTTGAGACATCCATATATTATTTAAATATCCTGTGCTTTCATTTCTTCATTTGTAAAATAACTAGAAAGAGACCTGTTTCACCTCACAGCTGCTTTAACCAATTTATTCATCTGTAAAATGGGAGAGATTATGTCCATGTTGTACAGTTGATAAGAGTGTAAGACACTAGACACCAGGGAACAACAGCAGAATAGATGATATTATCTGCCATTTATTGACTAGTCCGAACATTTAGATATGTTATTTTTTTAATGTTATTTTTCTCAAGTTGCAAATTTAACTTTGAAGGTGATGTTATCATCCCCATTTTGCAAATGAGGACACTGAGATTGGTACTCGCCAAACTTGCAGCTAATATGTCTGATATATTTGACTCCAGTCCACCATGTTTTTCACCAATAGTTTGCACAGCCTCTAGATAAACATTAAGGTATCCAGTAAAATTTAATTCCCTTTAATTTCTTTCTACTCTTCAGTAAAAGATGTGAGTCAGGAACAATGCATATTAGTTTGGCAGGGGGAAGTAGAGCTGGTGTTTGGGGCACTCAGCGTTATTACTATTACTGCCATCTGTTTGCAGGATTTGGAGTCCTTGCCTACAGCCAGCTCTCAGCTAAGAGTCTTTGCGATCTGACACGCCCGTGATGTTTCCCTAATGCTTATTTCTACTTAATATTAAATGTGGACATTACAGGATGGCCAACACAGAGCTCCTGGAACACAGCTAGCCTGAATAGCAGAAGCCACGCCTCTTAGAGCACAGCTCTGTGCAGAGAACACGCAGGAGGGCATAGGTGTTACCTGCAAAATGAAACACCAACATGTTGCCAACCACAGCAGAAAGACAAAATAGTTTAGCAAGCACGATGCGAAGAATAAAGAACTCTGGACTTTATGAAAATGAGGGCATATTTTAAAACTGTCTTGCCTGAAACAATCTACGAGAAAGTAGTATATTAGTGTAATGGCCAGGCCATGTTTCAGAGACACCCACAAATGTGATGGTTTGAACAAGAGTGAACGTTAACGGTCCAGGCACGGTAAGATGGTTCTGCCATCTTCAGCATAGGGCTTTCCCCTCTAACATGGGGCTTCCATCCCATGGGTCTATAGTGGCTGCTCTCTGCCACCAGCAACACAGAAGAAATGAGGGGAGTACTCGGTTCTATCAAGTGTAAGACCTACAGATGACACATGTCCCTTTGACTACTTCCCACGTGCCATACCCAGCAGCAAAGTGGGCCTAAAAATGTGACCTTCTTCTGGGCAATCATATCCCCAGCTACAATTTTACTACTAAATGTAGAGGGAATTAAAGATACTTAGGGATACAATCTGCCACACATTCGTTTGATTTTTTTACTTTTAAATGAAATTTCATGAATCCTAAGATAAAAGTGCACAGCCACAAAGTATGGCAGATTTTCACAAGAAATAGCTGTACTACAAACTAAAGGCTGTCTTTCCATGTGAACTCTCTGGGAGTCATTGCTAATTATATCTTCAGAATTGAAGGACACTGTGAGAGATAAGTTCATGAAACCATGTATACAATCACAACCATGTTAAATCTATGAAGGTATATATGTAGGGTGACACACATAGACATTTATAATCAAAGTGTTCTGTGAAACTGAAAAACTATTTCAAAACTACACATGCTCAGAGATAATGATCAAACAGTAGGAAAAATATATATAAAATTGTGTTCAAGGTGAGATAGTTGTGAAATTTTCAGCAAAACTCAAGTATTAAATACGCATTTAAAATATTTCTAACTTTAGTTTAAGGTACCAAGAATGGGTACAGTTTTACTCACACAAAGTTTTACTCATGCATGAGTCCCAAAATAAAAATTAAAACAATAGCCCCTGAATTTCTTTGGGTCTCTTTTTAATGCTTGTATAAATTGGCTCCTTCAAGTATTTTTTCTAAGGCTCTGTAGTGGATTTCCTCTCCAGGGGGTCTCCCTTTCCCACCTCACCTGAGTACTCATCTCCAAGAGGGAGGGATTAAATGGCAAACACCATCTCCAGGGCATAGAGGGTTCCAGGAGGCCTCACTGGAGGACGTTGTCCCCAGAGAAGAATGGTGGAAGACATCTCTTTACCTCTGCCCTGAAGAGGCCTGCTTGACAGGTACTGCACTGCATTCCCACCAAGCTTATGTAGGTCCCATTGATTGTCACTGACCATGACCATTTGTGTCTTGAGTTCCTGAAACCTAAGGCAGAGAATAGGCATTTCAGAGGTAAGGGAACTGGGACTTCAAGTACTGAAAGTTAACACAGCTGTATGTTACAGAGCAGAGACTCAAACTCTGGACTGACTCCAGAATGTGCGGCCTTCATTATTACATTGTGCCTTCCATCTACTTTCCACAAATGATCATCCAGGCTTCATCCTACCTGTCCCCACCCCTACTCCCAGATGTGGAGGGTTTGATTAATCCTCTCACACCCTCTCATTTGGAGACTCTGCCCTCTGCATTAGATCTTCTGTGAGGTCATGGTTTCCCAGATATGGCTTCTTTCCCTGGCCATCCCCACAGTTGCCAATTGGATATGTAGACACACACACACACACACACACACACACACACACACACCAGGGTCTGAAAACACATGTCTTCATGGTCTAGGGATGGAAGAGACAGGGACATTCAGGGATAGTACTTAAAGAATATGTAACTTCTTCTGGCGGTCATGAAGACATTCTAAAATTGATTCTAATGATTATAGTATATGTCTAAAATATAATAAATGATAGTAGATATCTGAGAATATACTAAAAACCATTGACTTGTGTGTTTTAAATGGGTGAATTGTATGGTATATAAATTTTATCTCAATAAAGAGCATGAACCAGGCCTCCTTAAAGATGTGATTGATTCCATATCTACAATAGAGAAAATAGAAGGTGAGTCTACAATGTCTTTATGCCAGAAAACAGTGAAGTGCTCAGAAACTGGCGTAAGAGGACACAGCTGGAAGGGGAATCCACTGGCCAAACCCGAGACAACTGGAGAATCAGAAGGAATAATGCCACTAATAGATACCAACATGTAGAATTTTTTAAGTTAATAAAAAATTAAATGAATGGATAGGAGATGGTGGGAGCCAATTTTTCACTGTTGGAGTAGGACAATATGGATAAGCCAGGGGGAGGTGCTAGAATGACCCATGTGGCAAGGGGATAGAGTTGGTAACATCAGTATAAACACAGGTTTAGCTCAGTGTAGATACAGACATTCTATATGAAAATATTTAGGTAAATTTATATACATAGCTTAGTATGCACACACATATTTCCCAGACCAAGAGAAAGAGCTCCCAATGGCTAAAGATGGAACAGTTGAACAATAGATAGGTAGGTAGGTAGGTAGGTAGATGATAGATAGATAGATAGATAGATAGATAGATAGATAGATAGATAGATAGATAGATGATAGGTAGATATAGATGATGATGATAGATAGATAGATAGATAGAGAGAAAAGTAGTATGAGATTATAACCTAATGCAAAAGATATAAAAAATCCACACTGACATAAATAATTTCATTAATAAATGGGAGGAAAGAGACAAGTCCCAAGCAGTATAGTAAATAATGTATGCAGACACCCCGCCCTAAAGGAGGGAGAATGTACCTCTCTGTGGCTGCATGCAGTGAGTTCCTTCCAAAGAGAACAGTGAGGAAAGCAGGGACAGAGAGACTGGTTTCACAGTATGGAGACCTGCCAAGCACCCCTCAACCGGGTGAGCCAGGTCAACTTCCATAGCGAGGAGCCGTCCTGATAGTGTGCACCCTTAAGATGATGCAATGGGAATGACACTTTCCCTCTGTGGTCTTCCCCCTAAAAACCCACAACCACAGTTTAATCGTGATACAAAAACCAGACAAATCCCAACTGAGAGACACTCTAAAGAATGTCTGAACCCTACTTCTTAAAACCATGCAGGTCATCAAAAACAAGTCTGAGAGCCTGACCAGGCTGTAGATGGAGCATTGGCCTGGGATGCTGAGGACCCAGGTTCAAAACTCTGAGATTCAAAACCCTGAGGTTGCCAGCTTGAGCACGGGGTTGCGACTTGAGAGTGGCATCATAGACATGGCCCCATGGTCGTGGGTTTGAGCCTAAAGATCGCCAACTTGAAACCCAAGGTTACTGGCTTCAGCAAGGGGTCAATCGCTCTGCTGTAGCCGCCTCCCCACTATCAAGGCATATATGAGAGAGCAATCAATGAACAACTAAGGTGCCACAACTAGGAGTTGATGCTTCTCATCTCTCCCTTCTTGTCTGTCTGTCTTTTCTCTCTCTTTTGCTCTCTCTTTCTCTCTCACTGGGGGAAAAAAAGTCTGAGAAATGGTCATAGCCAAGAGGAGCCTAAGGAGACAGGATGACTAAATGTAATCTAAATGTAATATGGGTTCTGCTTGATGTCCTGAAACAGAAAATGGGCATTAGATAACAATTAAGGGAATCCAAACCAAGTATGAATTTTTAGTTAATAATTGTAACAAATGTAGCACACTAATATAGAAGGTTAATAATAGGGGAATCCGGGAGTGGGGTGTATGGAAACTCACTGTATTATCTTCTTAATTTGTCTGTTAGTCTAAAACAGCTCTATTTTTTTTAATTATTAAACATAAGTAAAAAGTTTCTGCCACAGTCCACCTGGACCCTCATCCCAAGCCAATGAGTCTGTGTTGCACTGAAAGCCACGAGGCTCCGTGGACTGAGTGGACGCCTGCCTTGGTCAGCTGCTCCTGTGGAGGCTTCTGGAAGCCATTCACCAGCCTCCTCCTCCAGGCCACTATTTCCCCTTCCCTACCCCTCAGATTCTTTGAAATTCTCTTTCTGTATCACATTTTCCCCAGACTGACTCAGGGGAAGCTTCCCCACTCGTCCATAAGTCTCGTCTCAACTGTAAGCAGGTCTATGATGAGAATTTGCCATAAAATTATAAAATTTGGAGGGTGACCCCATTGCTGTTTACTTTGTCCTCAAAGTTATAGTATCTCCCACCTACTTCTCAGACAGGTGGAAAGAGTCCCTGCTCCATCCACTCTGTCCAGTGTTAACTGAAAAGCTATGGTTTTAGCCCTTTCTGTTTATGGCCTTGGGGTTCTTGCATCTTGTCCCTTAAACACTGTACCCGTGGGTGGGGATTTTATTTAGTCCTCTAGATCAGTGTTTCTCAACCGCCAGTCCACAGACTGGTCTGCAGACCGGTACAAGTCCACCAGAAATTTTTGGCCAGGCTGCAAAAGAATTAACCACCCTGATGTTGTATGAAGATTATAGACCCAATGATTTTAGTTATATTCACTTATGCTTCGGGTGATTGCCACTTATCAGCCTGTATCATCGATGAAAATACTACAGAGGTTGTCTTAGATAGCTTCAGAAATTGTAGGCTCAGTCAAACAATGTTTTGCACTCTGCAGAGCATTTACAAGTCACGTGCAACAAATAAAAAGCATTCTGACTAACTTATGTAGTATTCTACACATCATACACTTGGAGTTTGGAAATCAAGCAGGAGGCTGTACTGTGTTGCTCTGTTATGTGCAGTAAGATGAAACTTTGTTTGTGATGTGTTTCCATTTCCAGCTGGCTGGGTTATGTGCAGGCTCTAATTCCCACCCCTTCTCTCTGTAGTTCATTTATTTTTTATACTTGCACAAATAGCGTTCAGACAAACTTACGTAGGGTTTAATGCATCTATATGTGGCTCCCTCCCCTACCCCTCATCCTTCTCTCGCTCTCTCTCTTCCTCTTCCTCAGCCATGGCTTGATTGGGCACATGCGGGAATCTATCTCCCCTCCTCTCACTAAAATAAAAATAAATAAATATTTAAAAACCTTAAAAATAAAAACCAAATGTCAGCTTGCACCATAATGCTCTGCCCTGCACAGTTGTGTGTTTCTGTTTCCAGTCCCTTCCCACTCTCAGGGGTACATTTTTTTCATGCTTGTGCAAAGGGTCGTGCCTGTACTCGCCTCTTTGGAGCACATCTGTACTGTTTGCAAACAAATTATTGTGTGCCTTAGTGCCATTGTGCTATACATTTTAAATCCTACAAAATGGGTAAAGACAACAAAACATCTTAATTTTTTTAAAGCAAAAACAATAGTCAAAAGTGGTGATGACACAGAAAGTAAACAAAGGACTAGTGCTTCAAGTTTAAAAGCAACAGTGAAGAAGAAATGTATTAATAATTTAGAAGATCCAACAGAAACCAAAAAAGAAAATTTTGTTAGGCCATACGATAAGAAATATTTAAAACTTGTTTTCACTGTAGCACCTGGTAGTGAATTGTCCCCATGACCCATGTGTTTAGTATGTTTGGAAATTCTGTCAAATGATGCAATGAAACCTTCAAAACTTTACTCATTATTTGTATTCACAGTATAGAGATCTTATTGAGAAACTACTGAATTTGTTTTTGAAAGATTGCACAACCAAATAAAAAGTCAGAAAATTCAAATGAAGAAAATGATGATGACTGACAAATCACTGCTTCAAGTGTCTTACTTAGCTGCCATTTGAATATATATATATATATTTCACTATTGGTGAAGAATTAGTAAAGCCTTGCATCTTAGATGTCACTTGGGAAATTTTGGGTCCTCAAGCTGCACAAAAACTTAAGGCTATACCATTTTGGACAATATCATTCAGAGAAGAATTGTTGATATGGCCAACAGTATTGAAGAGCAAGCTATAGAGGGGATAAAGAAATCGAAATGTTTTGCCATTCAACTTGATGAATTAACTGACTTGAGTATCCATGCTATTCTACTTTGCTTCACGGGATATAGTGATGATCAAGACTTTAGGGAAGAACTACTTTTTTGTCTTCAACTACCTGGTCAGACCACTAGTTCAGAGCTATTTACTGCTATTACTAAGTACTTTCCAGCAGAAGGCTTAGGACTGGGGAAAGTGGTTTAGAGTGTGTACAGATGGGGCTGCGAGCGTGATTGGATATCCCTTGGGCAGTTGCGAAAATAAAGGACATTGCGTGTCCAGGAACGTTGTCCATGCACTGCATGATTCACCAGCAACATTTAGTTGCAAAGAAACTTTCCCCTGAATTGAATACAGTGATAAGTGACAGAGTAACGATCATTAATGGCATTCATAGTCGAGGTTTGAACTCCAGACTGTTCACGACACTATGTGAAAGCATGGATTCACAAACTCTCAAGAGAAGAGGGTTTTTTTATGCTTTTTCAAGCTGAGACAAGAAGTGAAACAGTTTCTGCAAGAACAAAACTCTGCATTAGTAGAGCTTTTGTTGGTTGAATAATGGATGGTTAAGCTTGCACGTATGTTGGGTATAATTAATCTCTTCGACAAACTAAGTATTTCTCTTCAAGGGTTTAACACAAACATTTTTACATTAAGAAATAAGACAGGTGCTTTCAAAAAGAAACTTGTTCTTTGGGAAAGTCATATACAGGAAGAAGATTTTAAAATATTTTCACTTTTCCAAAACTGTTTGAATGCTGCAGAAACCAACTGGAAATTCGTATTTAATATAATCAGTCAACATGTAAGAGCCTTAGTTCAAAACTTTTACCATTATTACCCTGAAAATGAGGCTCCCCATAAAGGTAATCTCTGGATCAGTGACCCATTCATGGAAGACTTCTACTCTGGCTCCCCTAAACACTGTGAAAAAGAAAAACTGACAGGTTTATCTTCTGATGTCACTCTGGTGTCCAAACATAAAATGCAATCATTGTCACAATTTTGGATATCACTGGAAGAAGAAGAATCATCTCTTAGTTACAAAGCTATTAATTTTTTATTCATATTATCTACTACCTACTTGTGCGAGAAGACTTTTTCAGCCCTATCACAAATAAATAACCAAACAGAGAAAGTGAATGGATGTCAATGCAACACTTCATCTTTCGGAAACAAAACTGCAACCTCAGTTATCGAGTGTTCTTACAAAGAAGCAATAGCATATTTTGCACTAGCTTTACTTGAATTAAATATTGTCTAAAAATTTCAGCTGTATTAGATAGATAGATAGATAGATAGATGATAGATAGAAGATAGATATAGAGATATATTACTGTTCATCTGGTTATTTTAGAAAATTTTTATTTTATAATATAACTAAAAGATAATGCACAAATACTAATAATGTTTGTTATTTCTGCCTTAGCAGTCCCTGAAATAATTATTCTATTTTCACTGGTCCCCAAATGGAAGAAAACTTTGAAAACCACTACTGTAAATCAGTAATGGAGCCTAAAGAGGGTGTATTAGTCAGCCCAGGCTGCCATAACAAATACCACAGACTGGGCTAGAAGGCCAAAATCAAGGTGTGGGCAGGTTTGGTCTCTCCCAAGGTCTCTCTTTGGCTGGCGGACAGCCACCTTCTCACTTTGTCACGTCCCTGTCTCCTTCCAAGGACACTGGTATTATTGGATTAGGGCCCCATGTTTATTATCTCATTAATCTTAATGACCTCTTCAAAGGTCCTATATCTAAATAAAGTTACATTAGGGGCTAGCTAGGGCTTCAATGTGTGAATTTGGGGAGACACAATTGAGTTCATACCAGAGATTCTTTTTCCTCAACTCCCTGTCCCCAGCTCTGGTGACCACTCCCAAAACTCCAGAACCACCCTAACATCCCTGCGTGACTGTGCTGCTGTGGGGACCTACTGGGACTTACAGAGTTGGGATGAAGATTATTTTAAGCAGAAGACATTTTGGAATCAACAGATACAGAAAGATGCCTCCTCAGAGCTTCCATTATCTGACAAAAAGCTGCGGCTTCCAAGAAATGAGGCTGCCATGAGTTCCCTCTTCAGGAGAGGTCTGCTCCCATGAGAGACACCAAAACAACCAAATCACAAATCGGCTCTCTGGATTCTCGCGAGGAGCACTCACACCTGCTGAAAGAATATTATCACACAGTTTCTCATCTCCCATTTGTTCTCCTTGAAGTCCATTTGTCTTTCCTAAACAAACCTATTTGGCCTTTTCATAGAAGCCCTTTCTCCTCCCTTCTTTTCTTCATGACGTTAGGCCTGTAAGCCTCTACCTCACGTTGACCATTTAGGGGGCTAGGTACTTTTGTTAGCTCTGATAGGCATACAAAAACATCTTTTATTCTCTCGTTAATATGTCTTCCATAAGATTAATTTTGCAGGTCACTAAAGTAAGAGGTTAGACGGAAAAGTTGTCCTCCCTGACAGTACCAATAGCCCATGCCTCATTGCATCCTCAGAGCAAGCCCATAGGAGGACCCTGACCCTCACAGAGGAGGACTCTGGTTTGTAAATCAATTTGCCATAAGTTAAAACACTAGCAAGCTACAGAGTCCTATGCAAGTCTGGGCACACAGTATTTTGTCATAATCTCCTACCTCCTATTCAAGTTCCCTTTTTTTCCCAGGACACCTAGACATTCTCATTCAGGTCCTGTCATTAATAGGGAGGTGGCACTGAGAGTGGAGGTACTGACAGCTTAACACTTTTCAAAGGACAGACATCCACCAAGCCATGACCTTCAGTGCTCCAAAGAACTTCAGAGACATGACAAGACACTTTTTCCCTCTCTTTGGTTAGCGACTATCCAGACATCAAAGTGCCATTGGTCACTCTCATTTCTTCCTGGAGAAAGAAGCCATAAGGCAAGCGATATTCAGAACATTGTGTGTGTGCTGACTCCCAACTGGCATGTCCCAACTGCTGTGAGGGAAGACATCAAGCTCTTCAGAGGCTGAGTCTCCAAAGTGTTAGAAGCAGAATTTTCTACCCTCAGAAAATGGTTTTGTATAATTTTGTCCTTTTGTGTTAAATTCATTATACCAGTAGTATCTGAATACAAGTTTGTTGTAAGAAGTGATCCTACCAAATAAAGATGTGTGGTAACAATATCATACCTGACATACTAGCTGTGTGGTTTTTTTGTTTGTTTTGTTTTGTTTACCTTTTTCTCTCATGAGATTAGTTTATTGAGAGAAAGGATTAGTATTCCTTACTTCATAACTTTTAACTTTAAAACTTTCAAAACAGTTATATTTTCTCATCTTTCTTATCTCCATGTTATATTAACATGGAGATAAGAAGAGCCTGCCTGGCTGGCCCTAAAGAATAAATGAGGTAACATATGTAAAGGACTGAATTAAAGTCATCCAACATGGCCGATGTACAGATAGGGAATAGAGGGCTACTTAAATGGTTTCAAAGGATAGAAAAAGCTACTTTGCCCCTG
This sequence comes from Rhynchonycteris naso, assembly GCA_037038555.1. Classification (NCBI taxonomy): domain Eukaryota; kingdom Metazoa; phylum Chordata; class Mammalia; order Chiroptera; family Emballonuridae; genus Rhynchonycteris; species Rhynchonycteris naso. Next base: position 94,613,908 of record CM072996.1, on the reverse strand, counting down.
TGTCTCTTCTCTCATGCCTGTCATTATGCCAGAACTATTCCTTCAATTTAAGAGACTAGTGTGTTAGAATTAGTTACACTGAGTTTAAATCCTGTTTTTAACACTTGAACTGTAAATGTGTACCTGTGTGTGTGGTGGAGGGGTGAGACTCCCTTCTACACATCTTAGTTTCCTTGACTGGGAAATGTTGACAGCCACAACATCTGCCTCCTACAGCTCTTGGGGAGGACTAAGTGAATGGCACCTGTGATGTGCTTAGCACTGAGTATGGTCCTACTTTAAATACTCAGTAAATATCAGTTGTAATGAAGGTACCAGCTGCCCTTGTTAAAGCCATGTCATGGAGTAGTAAATGTTGTTAGTGAATAGCACTTGAGTGAATTGTTTTTATCAAATTATGTAATTCAAAAACACCTGGACCTGGAGGTGCTGGAACAGAAGGAAGCCACACCTAGCAATACACAGAGCATGGGCTGGGCTGAGTCAGAAGGCAAACACTGGAAGCGGGCTTTGGTTGGCGTGGGGGTCAGGGAGTGCTCTGACCGGTGGACAGATGCCCCAAGCAAACCACACTCTTGTATTAGTTTCTAACTAAAGCTAGTCCTGCTGTTTGTCGGGATTTTGTTGCAGAAAAAGGAATTTCTAGGGAGTTATTTTTCTGCCTGTGATAGAAATTGAGTTATACTTTCAAATGTTATAGACAAAAGGCAGAAACCTAAAGTATGTCTCTTCCAGACAGCAAATAGTTAAGTTTTTGCTTGTTAACTTTTATTTGATTTGTGAAATTGTAAGGTCAGTTGATTAAGTTCAAGGATGAAAGCTATAAGAAGAATATTCTTCTGAAAATTAGTTTTTCTTGAAAACAAAAAAGTAAGTGAAGAAACACCTTCTCAGCGTGGCCACTGACGCTGTGGCTAGCAGGGCTATGCAGACGAGATTGTCCATTACTCAGAGAGGTCATGCCCCGGCTCAGCAGAATCGTAATCTGGACTGTCCTCCTCATCCCCTAGCGCTAAATCATCCAGTTCCTGGAACAAAGGCTTATCCACCTCCACACTGTTCCCAGCATCCTCTGAGAACTGGGTATCAGATGTGTCTGGATTATGATCCCTTTCAAATGGCTGTTTCCCACTTGATTTATTTTTTCCTGCTTGTTCTTCTTTCATTCATTTCTTCTTAATTTCCAAGGGTTCTGCATCAAACTTAGCTTTCCAATTTAAGAAAATCTCAGTTGTAACCAGAGTGCCATAAGATAATTGCTTTTCGGCTCCTTCTGGTTCTTTTTATTTTATTTTCTTTCCTTCTTCTCTTTTAGTTTTTATTTGATCTTCATTTCATTAAATGTTTCTTGCACAGCTATCACTAAAGTAAAGATCCATCAGCATACCAAGGTTTTCTTCTGCCTGTAGTACTAATCACTTAAAAATGCCTAGGCATCACTATCCTCTAGATTTTGCTGGGAAAATATTTCATAAAGGGGGCTTGGTATATTTTTCACTGTCTACAAACCCAGGGGTAGTCTGGACAGTTTCACCCTTTTCTCCAGCTTCAGATAGCACAGTAATCCAGGGGAAGCTGGAAGGGTATTGCAGACTGGGCGTTTGCACCACCTGGGCCACTCTCCGCTCTCCCATGGTAGCCACGGCTCCACTGCAGCGGCCACCTGGGTGTCTGAGCCATCCGTGGGCATCAGCGAGGGTCTCTATGACAGATTACAGGAAGAGCAGCACAACGAGCTGGAGGCCCTGGAGTCTACCTATCCTGATTCTTTTACAGTATTACCAGTTTTACTTCTTTAAAAAATATATACTATAATAATATCTGAGATTGAATAGAAAGTTTGCTCCATTTACATTTATTGTAATTATGGATGTGGTTTAATTTAGGGCACCTAGTTTGCTACTTGTCTTCTGTTTGCTGCATCTGATTGTGTCACCCTTGTCTTCCTTTCTCATCTTATTTTGACTCATTAAATGTTTTTCAGAATTTCATTTTAATTTTCTATTGGCTTTTTAACTGTACTTCGCCCACCCCATAGCTGATGTATTGATTACAGTGTATATTCTTATTTTCACACAGTCTATTTAGAACTAATGGTATACTGCTTCGCATAAATATAAAAAAAAAACCTTGCACCTATATTGGTTTCTTTTTTTTAAATTATTGTTTATTGATTTTCATGAGAGAGGAAGGGAGAGAGAAAGAGAGAGAGAGAGGAACATTGATCCACTCCTGTATGTACCCTGACTGGGGATTAAACCAGCAACCTCTGAACTTCAGAAGATGCTCTAACCAACCAAGGTATCCAGCCAGGGCTATATAGGTTTCTTTATACCCTCACTCATCTTTTATCTTATAGTTGTTGCACATATTACATACACATATATACTCAACTAAACCATGATACATTGTTATAATTTTTGCTTCATACAGTAACTGTATTTTATTTTATTATTATTTTTACTTTTTTAGCTGTGCCAGAGAAAAAGAGAGACAGGAAGGGAGAGACACGAGAAGCATCAACTTGTTGTGACACTTTAGGTGTTCATTGATTGCTTTCTCCTATGTGCCTTGACCCAGAGGCTCCAGCTGAGCCAGTGACCCCTTGCTCAAGCCAGCGATGTTGGGCTCAAGTCAGCCACCATGGGGTCATGTCTATGGTCCCACGCTCAAGCTGGCGACCTTGGGCTTTCAAAACTGGGTCCTCAGCATCCCAGGCCAACACTCTATTCACTTTGCCACTACCTGGTCAGGCTGGACCTAGATGACTTCTAAAATTAAGTAGTAATTTCGGGGATTTTAGTCCTAGATCTGACTGATTCCATGGAAAATCAGACCTTGTTTTTACTTGTTCAGCAAGAAAAAAAGATAGCTGCCAAACATTTAATCACGTTAGGAGATGAACATATGTCACAGTTTTCTAAAGAGATGAAATTATTAAAGCCAGGAAAAGTTTAAATTAAGCATAGTAATAAGTAAATTTAGCTTTTTAGAAATGAGACTTTTGTTTAAAATGATTCAAGAAATCGATGTAAAGCAACAAACTGAGAATCCCTCAGAAGTATGACTCTTAACTGGAGTTCAGTCTTCCTCAGAAGGCAAAGAACAAATTGTTTCCTTTCATTTTTAAAGAGCAGACTGGTTATTACAATATTAAAATAATTTTTATCTAAAATATTTGCTCTCCTATTTATTACTCACAAGCTTTTCAGTTTAACACATTTTATATGCATTTTAGTTTAAATATACACAAATACATAAACATAGTTGAAGTTTTAACTTCAGCTTTTTAAAACAAATGAAGCTTAGTAATGAAGTATAAAATACAATATATCTCACCTAAATTTACCATCTTCATTGGAGCTTTGCAAATAGCAAATATGTATTATAGCGTGATCAATCATTTTGTAATCCGTCTTTCTGCATTTTAATCACCAACGATTTCATGTAACAATGTCATTTATTAATTTAATATTAGTAACAAGTCTTAAAATCAGTTAAGATCTCAAGAATTATGCTTATAGTCTAATATAATTATTGCTGATTTCAAAAGTCAAAAGGATGCTGTTTAAACAACACATAAAGACAGAACTAAAATAACAAAGTTAAAATGATTTGCACTATTATTTAGAGTTTACAAGAACCAGTTCTAGTATAAAACAGCAGTTATTCTTTAATTTAAATACAATATTTATATATTTTTGTGTCTTAAAATATTTTGTGTAAAGATTGATAAGTAACCTGACCCATGAATCCAACAGAGGGAATATAAGGAGTTTAAAATAATGAGGTTAGAGAAAAGACATATATATTTTTGAAACCAGAATTATCAAACTAATGTAATTTGTCGAACAACTCATATAAAATAGGAATATTACTTGTGTCATTATTAATATAGTTTATAAAACTCTGCATTTACCAACCAAGTTTTAGAGCTTATTCAGCTTACATTCAATAGCATTGAGTTTGTAAATTTGTTTTTCTCTGCATTCTGGTTTATTGAGTGATGAGCTAGTTAGTCATTGTCATGGGTCTTTTGCAAGAGAAGGCCTTATTTTTGTTTTTGTCCTCTGGGCTATTTGAAATTGGTGCTACTTAAATCTGAATGGGCCAGATGAGTCAGAGGAACTTCCTGTCCACCCCCACTTGGAGAAGAGGGGAGGCAGAAGCCCCCACCTCCAGGGGCACCAACCACATCACACGCCCCTTCCTGCACTTGAGAGCTGAGCTGTCCAGTTTGTCTCTGTGACTTTCTGTACATGAGTAGGTGGCATTACTGGAAAGAGATGGCTACAGTCCTACCAGAATGGCCCAACAGGCATTGCAGAGCTTGGAGACAGTAACTGCTAACCTTGAGTTTGTTACCAGGGTTTTGAGACAGTATTCCTTTATTCTGTATAATATCTGCCTATAACCCAACTGGCCATTTCTGGCTCAATTTATCTTGTCTGATAATTCATTTCTCCCTTGACTGGCTGAAAACCTTCCTTCATCAGATAGCTGTTAAAACAGCTTCATTGCTTAAAGGAATGTGTCCTTATTGGGCCCTTGTCGTGAAAGATTTTGTTCTAGAGTGTCCTAAGTTTTCTGGAACCAATTAGCTATTTTCTATGAGATAGCATGTTCTTGTCTAATTAGAGTATTTGCCCATTACTTCCTGTTATCTGACTCCAAATACTATATTCTTTAAGGTGTGAACTGGGCCATTCCCTACCATTATGTGGAAATGTTGTGATGTTTAATTATATTTCTCTACCTTATTGCCATCGGCTTCCCAGATCATAGTCTGCCAATTTGTAGACCAGAGAGTGATACCACTTGGTATTGGTTAGGAATCAGCAAATATGTTGTCAACAATGTCTTCAACTAGAGCTTGTAATTGAGCAAACTCAATATATTTCTCCAATCTTTGGTTGTGGTCTTGTAGTGGCAAGTGAGGAGATGGGGGGGGGGGTTTCCAGGCAACCCACAGTGGTTGTTTTTGGTTTTGTCCTCTGGTGCTTCTTAAATCTGTGTAACAGAAAACATGGCGCGTCTGTCAGTAAGCCAGGGTTGACCAATGGTGCTCCACAAGTCCCCCAACCCCAAGCTTTCTCAGGTGCCAGCAGCCCCTTTCGGGGAGCTGGCAGCTTCATACTAGGTTCTGGTTTAGCCACTGTGTGATGCAGCTCTTCATTTTATCAGAGTAGGGAGCCTGGCCGCTGAATGTGGACTGGTTTACACACAGCCCATTGCACTGGCTCTGTGTCTCCCTCGGTTCTGTTTATTATCGGTTTGTTGTGCACCCATGTGTACACACACACACACACACACACACACACACACAGAGAGAGAGAGAGAGAGAGAGAGAGAGAGAGAGAGAGAGAGAGAAACTGGTGTCTAGATTCATACTGGGAGGTTACAACATGTGCTGCTAGTGCTGAAGTATACCATAGGCTGTGTGTGGTCTTCTTAGAAAGGAAGAGCCTTTTATTTTTTTCTTTATAACATCTGGTTTGATACCCACTCAGTGCTGTAACTGTGACCACACCAAGGCCTTCCGTGAAGGTGGCATTTCCCACTTTTCAACAAGTTGTATCTGTAGTGTTTGTCTGTTTTTTTGTACCATGTCAGTTTCCCACTAAACCTCAAAGCAAAACACTTTAAGAAGTAAACTTCGCAGGCCCTGGCTAGCTGGCTCAGTGTTAGAGTGTTGGCTTGGTATGTGGAAGTTCCAGGTTCACTTACCGGCCAGGGCACACAGGAGAAGTGCCCATCTGCTTCTCCACCCTTCCCCTCTCCTTTCTCTCTATCTCTCTCTTCCCCTCCTGCAGCCAAGGCTCCATTGGAGCAAAGTTGGCCCGGGCACTGAGGATGGCTCCATAGCCTCTGCCTCAGGTGCTAGAATGGCTCTGGTTGCAATGAAGCAATGCACCAGATGGGCAGAGCGTTGCCCCCTGGAGGGCTTGCCAGGCGGATCTCGGTTGGGCACATGTGGGAATCTGTCTCTCTGACTCCCCACTTCTCACTTCAGAAAAATAAAAAAATAATAATTAAAAATAAAAAGAAGAAGAAGTGGATTTCAATCCTGGCCAGTTGGCTCAGTGGTAGAGCATTGACCTTGTGTGTGGATGTCCTGGGTTTGATTCCTGGTCAGAGCACACAGGAGAAGCAACCATTTGCTTTTCCTTTACTCCCCGTCCCTCCTCTCTCTCTCTCTCCCTCTCTTTCTCTCTTGCAGCAATGACTCAATTGGTTTGAGCATGTCAGCCCTGGGCACTGAGGATGGCTCTGTGGAGTCTCTGCCTCAGGCACTAAAAATAGCTCGGTTGCAAGCATCATCCCCAGATGGGCAGAGCATTGGCCTCAGATGCGGGTTGCTGAGTGAATCCCAATCGAGGCTCATGAGAAAGTTTGTCTATTTTCCCTCCTTTCACTTAAAACACAAACAAAAAAACCCACAAAAAACAAAAAGAAGTGGACTTCTTCAGGATGCCATCTTAGGTGCTATCTTCTTTGCCTCTGCCAAACTCCGTTTTGGAAGGCATTACCCACATCTGTGACTTCAGCTGCAGCCTGCATGCTGATGAGTCACAAAAGTCAGTGTGTTCATCAGCATTCTTTAGAGAAACAGACCGACAGTGTACACATGAGAGGGGGTGGTTATTGTAAGTATTGGTCCACATAATTTTGAAGGCTGGGAAGTCTCCCGATCTGCTGTCTGAAAGCTGGAGACCCAGGAGAGCTGGGGTTATAATTTCCAGTCTAAATACAAAGGTCTGAGAATCGGGGGAACTAATGCATTAATTCCCAGTCTGAGGACAGGACACCACATCCCAGCTCAGCAGTCAGGCAGAAAGCAAACTGTCCCTTCCTATGCCTTCTCATTTTATTCAGGCTCCAGGGGATGAGAGGAGGTCCAGCCACGCTGGGGAGGGCGTCTGCTTTCTCAGTCCACAGACTCATTGCTAACCTCCTCTGGAAACACCTTCCCAGACACACCCAGAATCATGTTTGACCAAATACCTGGCATTTCACCTACCAGGCAAGTTGACACATAAAGTTAACCACTGGATACAGTATGCCCAGCCCCTCGGCTAGTATGCTGGGTGCTCCATCCTCAGCATGTGGATATGACGTGGAGCCAATGCAAAACTTAATTCCCACTGCCACTCAGATCCTTCCAAGACTAGCTCCTTAAAGTTGTATACAACCAATCAGGTATTTCTCTCCAGCTTCCTTCTGTTTATTATCAGGCAGAAAGCTAACCAAATATCTACTCCATGACAAATGTAGCTTGATCTAGTAATCCGAATAACTCTTCTCAGCCTCTTGGATAGCTGCCCACTCCCTCCCCCTCACATGGCGTCCAGTGTGGGAAGGCTTTCAGGATGCGGCACTGAGGTGGCTGCAGTGGTCCTCGGTCTGGCTGGGATCCGGAGCTGTGTTCTCCTCTCTGCACAGGCTGCCCCTCTGTTGTTTCACCTGGGAGCCCCCCTTGACCTCCTAAGTTCCTTCCTAGGGAACAAGAAGGTACTGGGCAGGAAACAGAACATAATCACACCATGGAGCAGTCACATCTGGTCAAGCATGCACAGTGTAGGTTACCCCATCCTCTAAAAGATAACCGAATGGAAAAGAGCCAAAAACAAACAAAACCACACTGAAGAGCAAGGTGATCGAATGTCAAAGGGATGTGGTAACATATTGGTGCATTTGTGTATCTTCTCAGTAGCTTTCCTATCTAAAATCCAATAGAGAGCTAGGCAGCTGTTGGTTTTAAATTAAAATTTTTGTGACAGAGGTCATCCACCTTACCTATGCTTTCCCCACCCCTGCAGATAAAGCATCTTTATTTGTATATGAAGGTGAGTATTCTTACATGATTCAGTTCAGTAAATTTTTTTAAACAATAAAACAGGCCCTGGCCCTTTAGCTCAGTTGGTTAGAGCACCGTCCCGCTATGTCAAGCTTGTGGGTTTGATCCCTGGTCAGGGCACATACAAGAATTAAACAATAAATGCATAAATAAGAGGAACAACAAATTGATGTTTCTCTCTATCTCTCTAAAATCAGTAAGTAAAAATTATTTTAAAATAACAATAAAACATCATGAGGCTTCTTAGACACCTCACACGAAACCTGAGACTTGGGAAGAGGAAATAAATGACCTAGGACACAGAAGTAACAAGTGATGAAGAAAGGATGACCAGGTTTGTATGTGATCGCCAGGCTGCTGTGATTCCGATTTCTGCAGGCTGCTTCTCCTGTCCGGCGGCGACCAGCTTGCTTGATCACCCTCGCCCGTGTGGAGGTATAACTCCAGCATTACTGATTTCTGCCTAATTTTGTAAAACACATCTGTGATCATAATAGCGCCATCCTTTACACACTTATTATGCCAGATACTTTGCTAAGGATTTAACCTACATCTCTCTGCAACTTGTGATTTTTGTATCTTACTCTTCAATTTTTATAAAGTAATCTCAGAATATGGAAAGAAAAAAAAACTTGCCCAACCCTTCAAAATCATGTGGGCCAATCTTTATAATAAACCTCTCTCTCTCTCTCTCTCTCTCTCTCTCTCTCTCTCTCTCATGTGTACACATATACACTATTGGTTTTGTTTCTCTAAAAACTCTGATCAACATGCTGAGATTGTGACTCACCAGCATGCAGGCTGCAACTGAAGTCATGGATATAAAGAATACCTTCCAAAATGGGTTTTGGCAAGAGCAAAGTCAGCTTCTTGCTCCTGGAGCCCAGACCATACTTTGAGTAGCAACATTTAGTCTACACCATAAGAAATCAGCAGATTGACTTGATAGCATTTGTGTTTTAAAGAATTAAACCAGGAAGCTACATGCAAAATTGGTTGCAAATGAGTTGCTGCTGCAGTCAATCGCACAACAAAAATTCCACAAATATATGTCCCATGGGTCGTGACTGATCACTTTAACTTCGTTTTCTCTGGTCCTCTGACACATGACAGGAATGACTCAAATGGCAAGAGTATCTCAAATATGCACCAGAAAGGCATTCTTTGAATTTACTATGTGTGTCTCTTCCTGACTTTATACCTCCGACTTATTACAGAGATGGAATGTTCAGAATAAGCTGCAGCCCAAAATAAAAATGACTTAAAAATAGTGTAAATCAAGCCAGCATGCATAGATTTGGACCATCTTTTCTCAGGGACTAGAGCAACAGGTGAGTCTCATATGCGGAGAACAGAGTGTTCCATGTGAGGCTTATTAGAAGTTATCCCCAAAGCAGATGTTCTTGAAGCTTCTGTTACCATTACAGACAAGCTGTTCTCATTTTATAGAAGAACAAATACGTAATAATAAATTACCTACTCACCTTAATGGCTTCATGAGGATTCATTAGTAAACATTCTTAAAGGGGAATGAGAAGTTTAAAAAGGTACTGTTAAAAATAATTGCTATTTTTATTACATTAGAAGCCTAAGACAGGGTGAGCAATAGCAGATGGTGAATCTTACAAATATCTTACAAATATTGGGAAGGCTGCTGGAACCCAAGATGGAAAATAGCAAAATAGAACAACTTCAGGGCCAGCTGTAATTTTAAAGAAGCTCTAAGTTCTGAGACCAGATGGTGTTCTTTAAAGGATGAATCCAGAAATGTTCCCCACAAACACTTTAGCAGGTGATTGCTTGAATACCAGCCCTCAGAAAACTTACAACTTTTTTTGTTTGTTTGTTTGTTTGTTTGTTTTAGTGAGAAAGAAATAGTGAGACAGATGAGAAGTATCAACTTATAGTTGCGGCACACATCTCCTCCATGCCTTGACAGTGGGGGTGGAAGGGGCAAAGCTCCAACTGAGCCAGTGACCCCTTGCTCAAGCCAGTGACCTTGAGTTTAAGCCAGTGACCTTTGGGCTCAAGCCAGCAACCCTGGGATCATGTTGATGATCCCAAACTCAAGCCAGCGATCCCATGCTCAAGCTGGATGAGCCCGTGCTCAAACGGCAACTTCGGGGTTTGGAACCCAGATCAATGCCCTATCCACTCCGCCACCACCAGTCAGGCAGGACTCACAAACTTTTAAGTGCTCTTATATTCTTTGGCTTTGTCCATGGAGGCATCCAGTATCTGTAGTCAAAAAAATTCTGATGGACCAATGCCACACTTCATATCACTCCCTGGCTTCAGTAAACCTCACTGGCTGTGCAGTCTTTACCTGACCACAGGAAGAAACTCAGGCAGATCCATGTCTTTTAGGCTCTTTTTGTAACAGATGAGTCTTAGGCACTTTATGAATCAAACACAGCTTCAATTCCAAAATGCACTGGGGTGTCAGAAATAGCACAAAACTAGAGAATATCAATAAGGCCCTCTTATCTACTAAAATTCAGGCTGGTGAAAAGAAGTAGAGGTAAAATAGATAGAAATGTGTGCATATCTTTAAGATTCAGAAACATCTATGAGCTTTGAATTGAGGTCCTAAAATGTACATTTGATAAAATTAAAAAAGAAATTGCCAATTAGTTTATTGGTTACATGAATTATCTCTGAACCCCTCACACAAGTAACATTTAAGTAGGGTTACGATGCCAAGGGCTTTTATAAGATTATCCTCTTTGATGGAAGGAGAATATTGGAATTTCTTACTACATGTATTTGTCCAAAAATAAGATATATTAAGCTTTACTAATATTTAATGTTTTAATTGACTTTAGTACATACATTCTCTCTTTCTCTTCTTTCTGTGTCTCTCTTTAGATGGATGGATGAATGGATGGATGAACAGATAGATGTACTTAACTTTTTTACAGTTAGCACTGTGAGATTAAAAAAAAAAGTTAGCTATCCTTAGTCTAAAATACTAGGACATATTTTGTTTTGCATTTTTAGAGCCTGGCCAGGTTACTTAATTTATTCAAGGTGTTTTTAAGAAGTACTAATTTTTCAAAGGACTAATTTTTATCTTTGTAAACTAAAATTTATTTATTTATTTGTCAGAGAGAGAGAGAGAGACAGACAAACAGGAAGGGAGAGAGATGAGAAACATCAACTAATAGTTGCGGCACTTTAGTTCATTGATTGCTTTTTCATATGTTCCTTGACTGGAGGTGGAGGGGTTCCAGCTGAGCCAGTGACCCCTTGCTCAAGCCAGCAGCCTTGGGCTCAAGCCAGTAACCTTGGGCTTCAAGCCAGTGACCTCTGGGCTCAAGCCAGCAACCACAGGGTCATGTCTATGATCCCATGGTGAAGCTGGCGACCTCGGAGTTTTCAACCTGGGTCTTCAGCATAACAGGCCAATGGTCTATCCACTGCGCCACCACTTGGTCAGGCTGTGCTAAAATTTATTTTCAATTGAGATATTGTATTAGTTTTAGGTGTACAATGTGAAAACTGAAAGCTCAACGGCCCCAGCAAGTAGGTAACAGCTATTATCTAGTCTATAAATTGACTGCCCTGAACACTTAGTTCTAATGTGTTTATATCAGAATTTGTTTTGAATAGCACTATTTGAATTGCGGCTACCTGCTTCACATGGAAGAAAGATAAATGGTACAAGACATCATATGATTACTACCAGGGCGGGCAAGTGCTATACAAATTCAAAGAAGGAAGAACCCCAGGATTTGGAGGGTGAAGAGTATCTACTCAGAGTGAGGAGGGGCAGAACCTTTCATCATCAGGCAGAAGCCCGATACCAAGAAGAGAGGGATAAACTAAACAGAGAGAATGCCTGATGCCCTGCTTCCCTTCCCGTGCCCCCGTGGCCCCCTGCAACCTCTTCACAGGACCCTAGGGCTCCAGAGAGAAGGGCGGGCATCAGCAGCACCTGGTCGCAACTTCATGTTGCTTTAACCAGATACATTTTACATGGTGCACAGAAACACATATACAGATAAAGCTTCACTAAACCACAGTTATATGTATACATATAATGTATAGTTAGTTTCCATTAAATTGATGCACAGTCCATTGTGATTGCCATCCACAGTTTGGAATTCACAGAGAAAGGAGCTACGCCTGAAAAAATTAGCATCAGCTAACTGTTGAGGACCTTAAATTCCAGACAAAGGAGTTGGACCTCTATTCTTTGTTAACAACAGGGTCTACTGAGGTTTTTAAAAGGGGTGCGATGTGATTTGATGTGGGCTTTTAGGAGGTCATTCTGCACTGATGGGTATGGCACTGTACATGGTGACAAAGAGCTGGGAGTGGGTAACTGACTGGTGCAGTAGCCCACAGACATGAGGCGATTCAGCCGAAACTGATGAGGTAAAATACTCATCGGGACTTTTCTCTCCTCTCTGGTTTCTGTCTTTGAAAGCAAGACTAGTTCAGAGGTAAGGCAGTGGGCACTGGGGTGAGGGGCACGGCTTCAGACCTCACATCCCAGCTCTCGCCTACAGTCCTGAGAGCTTGGGCAGACTCTATGTAACAATGTGGCTGGCCACAGGTCTGGGTGTGTTCACAGGAAGGTAACATTTGAATTGCTCTCCCCAGTGTGGGCTGTCTGGAATGGAACAAAAAGATAGAGGCTGGGAGATTCCCTCCATCTGTGTCTGACTGTTGAGCAGGGGGCAGCTCACCTCACCTTCTCCTGCCCTCAGACTGGGGTTTACCCCAGGGCTGCCTGGTTCTCAGGCCATCGGGTCCGAGGTGCTGCACAGCTAGGCATGGCTCTCCTGGGTCTCAGTTTGTAGACAGCCATGGTTGGCTTTCTCAGATCTCATGACTGCAAGAACAACTCCTCACAATAATCTCAACTTCCCTCCCTCTAGACAGATGGACTGATGGCTAGGTGGGTAGATGGAGGTATCTACACATAGAGACAGAGATATCCTCACATCCTTCTGGTTCTGTTGCTCCGCAGAACCCTGACTGGTTCACATTTCCACAAAGAGCTATGCACAGGACCACTGCTGGCACACAGGAAGGGTTCCCCAAAGTATGGACAATGTTAGTGGTGGTGCTGTGCAGCAGCCCAGAGAACAGCTTACCCGCGTACACACGTGCTCAGTGCAGAGATCAACCTCGTCTAGCTGCATTGGGGGGGGGGGGAACAGTGTCCTCCACTATGCACCTTCCCACTCTCCAGGCCTGCTTGTGGGGGAGGGGAGGGGGAGGAGAAGAGATTGGGAGAATGGGGAGGGACTGAGAGAGAGGCAGGGGAGAGGGGAAGAGGGAGAGGGGGAGGGAGGAGTAGAGATTGGGAGGAGGGAGGGGGGAGGAGGAGGGCACAGAGGAAACACTGTGGCAGGGGAGTGCTCCCTGCAATTTCATGTGGGTAAAGCACACTGAGGCCTTATAAAGGCACTCAGAAAAAAATGACCCGCTGTTAACATTTTTTATTGTGCTTTCACCAGAAGTACATATTACCATATTTTTCAGGCATAGTTCAATTTCTGATGCTTCATTTTTGGCATTTAGGCATCAGAGAACTTGGAAAACAAATAGTTGGCAGTGATAAAAAAAAAAGTAGTAAGTGCTAGAAATTGCTCCTGTTTCCTTTACGTAGCCACTGTTTATTGCTTTCACCAGTTAAGTCACACTTTTCTGCATCACAGAACATTCTGGCCTGAGGTTAATTTACTTTCAAACTCAAGGAACATACAGAGTGACTGTTTCTTCCTTTCTGCTTTATTGTGTGACTCCTAAGGGGGTGCTGGGATGATCCCTCCTACTTGGGAAAATGAGTTTTCTATGTGTTTTATAAGAATTAGGGCTAAGTTGTATATTCAGAAGAAGTGAAGTAGAAAATAGAGACAATTATTTTGATTTTAGAAAAACCCACTCATTGCCAGTACAAAAAAAAAAAAAAATCAGAATTCTGTCACTTGAATTATCTAAATAATTATCACTACTTTGTACGTCAATGATGTAGATATAATCACAGATGCCATTTGGCACACAACACAAAAGCAAGTACAAATCAAAGGGGCAAGAAGTAATTTATCGTGACATTTATCACACTTTGCAGAAAACCAGGAATGGGTTGGTCTCAGGAACCCCTGCTCATTTGACTCATTGGTGAGGCTGTCAGGAAATGCCGAGGTACATGGGCAAGGAAGGGCTTTTCAGCTAAATGTCTGATCTTGATTTGTCATATCATATGGTCACACAGCTTTAATGTTTTTGGAGGGAAAAGACGCACCTTGTGTCTGCCTGTGCTCGTCCTAGGCCCAGAATGGCTGGAGTCACGTTGCAGATGAGTGAGGACAGAAGCAGTGCATGTGCCGCTGAAGGCGTACTCCCTTCTGTCCACAGTTCATCTCTAAATGTGGCCCAAGAGCTGTGCCGCTGAAGGCGTACTCCCTTCTGTCCACAGTTCATCTCTAAATGTGGCCCAAGAGCGTGGTCAATCACCTTCGCATTGTTCAGGTATGAACCACTTGGTGGGAAAGCCAGTTGTAGCTTTGGAGTTAGTTCTAGGTATCCTGAGAAAAGGAGGACACTCCTGCCCCTGACATCATCTTCCCAGACTGCATCTCCAGGCTGCCTGTGTCCCACAGAACCTGCACGCTGTCCTCCAAATAGCAGCCCCTTGCATCCAAGAGGCCCTGCCCCACTTTTCTTGGGTAGGTCTGGCCCTGCCACGTCTCAGAGAACCTTCTGCTCTTCTCCTGGCTCTTCCCACAGGCCTATGCCACTTCCTCTGCTCCCCTCTCCACTCTGGCTCCTTTTCTGACTCTCCCCCAATTCTTTTTCTCAGTAAGCATGGGGGCAGGACTAGCAAACTGAGTGGAGAAGCTGTGAGTCCAGGCCTCAAGGGCCAGTGAAAGCTGGTGGCTCCATGGTGCACTCAGGGACCTTTTCAACCTTGTGACAAGGATGCCTAAAGGCAGTCTGTCACTTTCAATCTTGGCCCTGCTGGGGTTCAGGACAGCTCAGAGCAGCAGGGAGATCAGCGACTCCTGCCCTCTTCAAGATACAGGCGGGCTCACACTGCCCACCATAGCAGCCTGGCAGCCCATCCTGGAGCTCCTGGGATGGGCCCACCCCAAGCACTACATGGATTCAGCCAAGCTCCCACTGGAGCTTCTGCAACATCTGTTGGATGTCCTTACACAGCCTTCTCACCCACTAGCTAGGACCCCTCTCTAGATCCGCCCCGGGCCTCCCACACCTCTTATGTCCCTGCCCTCTGCTCTCCTGCCCTCAGACTTGAGGTCACCTGTGGCTCCAGCCTGTCCACTTCTTCAGCCATGTTTATGAGACTCATTTCCTACAGTCATTCCTAAGCAATTTAAGGCTGGAATTCAGTCCTTTGCAACCGGTTCTACATTTCCTTTAGAATTCTTTTTTTCTTACTAATCCTCTAAATAAACTCATTTCTTCAGGGGTGAAGAGCCTTTCACTGTTTTCTGCTTTCTGCTCTTCTCCCCATCCGAGTTCTTATTATCCTTGCAACTCAGGTTCATGCTCACAGATGTCCCCTGGGTCCCCACTGTGACTGCAGTCTGTCCTCGGGGCTCCTTTCACAGACCTCTGTTCCCCACACATACCACCTCTTGGCACTATCTATTGGCTATACCTCTGTGAATGAGTGTTTTGGTCTTTTTTTTTTTTTTACAAACAAATTCAAAATTCTTCAAAAGGAGATGCTATTCCTTTTTGCTGTTTCCTCCACAGTAGGGAGCACAAAACTGAGTACACATCGGCAATTCCTATTTCTTGGTCATTAGCAGCCCTCACTTAGCCCCAAGATCCAAGTAAGGTGGTTCCTCAGCCTCAGCTGCTCGGTGGTCAAGGTCCAAGGCCCCACAGCCTCAGCCTTCACCATTGGCCCACCTTGGCGCTGGCCCGCAGAAGGGCTACCCTGCTCTGGAGAGTGCTGACCCAGATAGCAATTCCCGCAAACACACCAAAATCCACTCACAAGAAACATTTGAGAGTCCGAGAAGGACTAACAGACAATTGAAGGAGGAAATGGAAGAAATGGTTTTGTTGTATGCAGCCTGACCCCCTACCTCCCTTCTCCTTTCTCCCTCCCCTCTTCTTGTCAAAAGTAGCCCCCTAGCCCCCATTCCCTGAGAAGCACAGACCACCACCCCTTTGCCTATAACTTTTTTGGCAAAGCAACCACTCCCTCCCTCTCCTGGTGCCCAGGACCTGCTGACATTATTGTTTTTAGGGTTTTTCTGTGAGCTCAGTAGCACATCAAAGTTATTCTCTCAAAAAGGAAGTTCCCTCTGTCGTGGGAAATCTGGCGCAGCTGTTAGAATAACTTTTATTTTTCTTTTTTCACTGTTACACTAAAGTATCTGCTTACTTCAGGGGTGGTTCATTCTGAGGTTTCTCCTGTTCCTCCTCTCCTTTCTGTTAAATCGCTGTATACAGTGTGTCCGTAAAGTCATGGTGCACTTTTGACTTTTGACTGGTCAAAAGTGCACCATGACTTTACGGACACACTGTATTGTTGCTGGATGACTTCCTGCCTCCCCCGCCCCCCAACACATACACACACTTTCCTATCCTCGGATTTCACACATTTGCGTGTTCAAAAAGGTCCTGTTGTTGACCTCCAGAACCTTGGACTTTATTTAAGCATTTTCCCCAGAGTAACTGTCTCCTTCTCAACTGGATAACACTGGCCAAACGGAGACATCAAAAATGGCAGTTACACCTGTCTGGGTTCCTTAGCTTATTTAGTTTACTCTACCAATTAAGTCCTCTACTCACTTGCCATGACATTATCAACACAACAGCCGTCACTCCCTGACTCAGCAGTGACAGTAGGACATTCTGCCACCTCCCAATGTCACCTGTTCTCCTTCCCCCAGACTGCCCTTTCTTACCTCCATTACTTCTTGACTCACTTTTCTTTGTATATCCACTAGAATTGGTCTTAGCTGGCTCTGTGGAAAATACTGCCAGTCTTTAAACCTGCTGGATTTCACATCTTTCCATGAAGACATCCTAGTTCGCATTTCTAATTAGACTGACATTTACAACCCTGAATTTCCTTTTATTTCCCTGTCCTTGCTGATATCTTCAGTATCCCACAACTTTATATTCTTGGCAAGTTTTCCTCATTTAAGTTTTTCTGGTGCACGCAGCTTGTGGCCTACTGTACAAGTCATTCCAATCGTTGTACTACATCCTAAGCAAGCCCTGATCCCTGCCCTCAAACACACACACACACACACACACACACACACACACAACCCCTAAAAACCAAGAGGGTGCCACCAATGATCCTCATTTTTGAGGGATAATGTCTGGTTTTCAAAAATGAGTAGAACAGCTCCCAGTTTAATGGAGCCTGTTTACAAGGGATGGGACTCCAGAAGAGGTCGTGTGTATGAACACCCATGGAAATGGGAAGATCTACACAGATGGTGTCTGTTTTCACTTGGGAGTATTTTTTCTTTGAACTTAAAAAAAGTTATTAAACAACTCTTAGGCAATAGAAAAGTAGATGCTCAGAGAGCAGTTTTACTAAGTTATAGAGAAATGCCGCTTTAACTTGGACTTCCTTAGATTGCCCCCCTCTCTCCGTGGATGCCTGTGCGGGCTCATTTCCCTCGGCTCAGTCATGGGAAGGACCACGTGGTCGGGGGACAATCTTGCATGCTGGCCCGCCTTTCCCCACTTCCGTGGGCTTGGGTTCTGGCTGCCTGGAGAGCTCTGGCGTGTTTCCCTCTCCGTCTCAATGTTCTCCGTTATAGAATGGGCACAGTGATAAAATGGCACTGAGATACTGTCGGGACACAGGAGGGCCGTGCTGCTGGGTGGGCGGCATGAGGGCACTGTGCCTGCATCCCACAGGGGCTGAGGGCAAATCCGTACACACACTCCTCCCCCCGCTCCCCCTCCCACCAGTCCTGGACAGGCCCAAGGAACCCACTGCTGACCAGGTGGCTCCCTCCCTCTCGTGTCCAGTGGGCGTTGGCCCATGAAAGCATCGGTGTTGTCAGCTACAGCATCTTCCCCGCTGAGGCCCACCCGATAGCCATCTTTCTGGGACTCCTTAAGACTTCCGGTGCTCGGAGGTTTCCGTTTCTTACGTCTGACTACACTTACAGATTTATTTGGCTTTAAACACATTTTTATGTCACTTTGGAACGACGTGAGTGGGAAGGAGAGGCGGCGGCACCCCCCAGCTCCCATCGTGGAGCAGAGACACCGCAGTAATGTGACTTCATCTTTCTCTGGTTCCTCATGTGGGGGAACTGCCGTTTTACGCCATCCTTTTATTTTTAAGGAGTTAACATTTTGAACATCATCCCAATGATATCTTAGGTTTCCTTGGATGACTAAGGACAAGGGCATCCACATGTGATACATTCAGTACGCTAGCGAATATCAGCAGTCAGTCTGGAAGGGCACTCGGGTAGGCGGCTGGCTCTGCACGCTCTGACCAACGCAGGTCTTCCTGAAATAACTCCTGATCTGCCCTTCTACTGTTGTCCACCTGTTCTTATCCTCCCTTGCAGGACCTCAGGGAAGAAGGCTTGTCCCTTTTGGACAGTTCCTTAGTATGTGCTCCCATGTCACAGCTGTGAAATCTCCCATCTCCGCTGGGTACCTCTGGACACTTATTGCTGCACCTCAGCCCGGGGCACCCACAGAGCAGGGCAGATGTCCTCGTGGTTAGACAATGATTGTGTTGCCAAAACCAACATCCCAATAGTTGATTTATGGTGAGCTGCAAGGAGCTGAAGCTTTCCCCCTATATAAATATCAACTTTTTTTTTTTTTCCCCTGTGAACTTAGCCTTTAAAAAATTTTATTTTGGCCTGACCTGTGGTGGCACAGTAGATAAAGCGTGACCTGGGAACACTGAGGTTGCCAGTTCAAAACCCTGCACTGGTCTGGTCAAGGCACATATAGGAGTTGATGCTTCTAGCTCCTCCCCCCTTTTTCTCTCTCTCTCTCACTCTGTGTCTCCTCTCTAAAATGAATAAAATAAATAAAGACAATATTTAAAAAAAATTTTTTTTTGTTTAACATAGGAACCTAACTTTCCATTGCATCCTTATTATAATTTCTGTTGTTAGAATCATTCCACCCATTCTAAGCTGCAAGTGCTTTTGGATCCTGGTTACCATCCAATATTCGAGCCCTCCTGTGCTTTGTAGTATTGGCAAGTAAGACGGTTTGCCTCTGGGCTCCACTTAGTCACCGGTAAAATACCAAGAGAAAGAAGGCCAAGGCCAAGTCCACAGCACATAGTTCTAAGAGCCAGGAGAAGAGAGAAATGATTGTGGCGGCCAAAAGTTCAGAGTGGATGGTGCACGCGCACAAGCGCGTTTAACTGCCTTGCCTTTAATTCCAAAAACCGCTCTTTAAAAATGTAAACATGCAGGATGTTTAATGTAATAAAAACCAGGCTTTTACTTAAATCAAGCCATCCAAAGACCGCAGAGCCCTTAAGTGAAATGTTTCAGCTGGGCTCTTCTGAAGGGTTCCTGTGAGATACGGGTGACAGAGTAAGGGTTAAGTCACTCTGCACAGGTCCTATGTCGCCTCAAGTCCCTTCACCTATTTCTGGAGTAGAGAAGGGTCAGTGTGGAAAGACAATTCTAAGGGGAGTGCTTTGAACAAAGCTGTGCTTGACCAAAGGAGCCAACCCTCCATCCTGCCCAGGGGCTGGATGCTTCTGAGCAGGACAGCCTGTGACTGATAGCACCTGAGTGGTCAGCAGGATCCCCAACAAATCACCATCATGGTCTTGTCATCAATTTACCCAGAATGACACTTCCTTCTGGACTCATTTATATTCATCATTAACAAATCATTAAAAAAAAGAAGTCATTAGATATACTTAGACTGTGTATGTTGGAATGTGATGAATGTGCTCTTTGAAGTTTTAGAAACTAAATAAAAACACCTTCATTAGGTTAATTCCCTAGATGGTTACAGTCTAGAACTGTTAATATTTACAATAACATTTTTTAAATGACTTCATCCTTAAGTCTTTATTTACTTGTTAAAAAAACCCTCTACTTAGTAAAGTGGGTCAGTGACTCAACTATTCATATCCATGTGTCATCCTTAAGGAGAGATGACTACAGACAAGCTGATGCCAAACACCTTGGGGTTTTTCTGTTAAAAACTATAGTGAAACTTAACTTTAAAGAAAAACAGATAAATTGGCAAAGTAGTCTCAAATGTAAGAGAATTCATGGTTATCTTTTCCCTGCTCTTTGGAAGGTTTTCAAATTTATAACCTGGGCCAAAATAGAAGACAAATTATTGCTGAATTTACACGTCAGTGTTTCCTTCCTCAGGGGAGAAAACTCCCCTAAATATGTAACATGCAGAATACCTTCACACCTAAATTACTTTGTTTTACTCTAAAATCAAGTGCAATGGAGCATAAATTCTGTGTCTGTCACCAATCCTTTATTGAAACTGGCAACGTACACACTTTATAATAGAACAACAAAAATAAGGTTCACTATATACAGCCTTTGCATGAACTATTCTGACTATACACAAGGCAGAGTGATAACACAATCTAATTTTCATAATAACTTGTGCACAAAAAGACACCCAACAGACAACATTGTGAACATTACAGTGAAATGACATCCCAGGTCCAGTGAAAATTCAGCCTAATACAAAATGTACGCATCTATTGCAAATGACACATCTGAATGCCCAGCATCTGTTCAGTAGTAATTTACCCAGAGTCGGAAGCAGAGATTTGGTGTGTGGCTATAAGTTTCTTAAGCGAGACCACCTCTGAAGACAAGTTTGCTATCCCCTGCTTCAAAAACAAATTCTCTGGGTCAGAAACTTTATAGCCATTGTCTTTCATTTCAACCACTCCAGTTTTGAAACCATTCTGAATTTTACCATTCGGCTCTTTCTGATGCCAGTGTTCTGATCTGATAGACCAATCTTGGATGTTAGTCACTTGCACTGAAAAAGGAGTGAGGGAAGAGTGCACCATGTTTGGGGCGCTGTGCTTCTCGAGTTCAAAATGTCTCTTAGATGTCATGTCAACAGGTGAGGAAAGTTTTTGTGTGGCATCATACTCGTTGTCGAATGCCTCTACTTTTATCTGCATGGCTTTGGCCTTGATCCGCAGCTTGTGTGGCAATGCAGAGGAATTCACTTCTGGAACTTTAACCGTGGTGGCATGTCCATGCTGAAGTTCGACGGGAGAGTGGATTGGGCCCTTGGGGACCTGCTGTTCATCTTCCCCATCTGATGACTTTCCCACTGCACCATCGTCGGTCTCTGATGTCCTAGGAGAGTTACTGGAGGACCGGCTGACCTGTAGGAGAGGCGGAGAGTGTGAGCAGCCGGGAAAGGAACTGCCCACGTAGCTCTGATACACGGACGTGCGGTAGGCGGCGCGGTCGTCTCTTGGCTCTCTTGCGTAGCCCTCCAGCTCCACCGGCTCCTGCTTGATGACTTGGAACTTGCTGTCCGGACTCCGGCAGCCACTCTGCGTGGGGCCCTCCTGCGAATGGTCCAGCGAGGACACCTCGGAGACGTCGGACAGAGAGCTCTGCGGAGAGTGCTTGATGACGGAGATGCAGCTGCTGGCCACCACGGCAGGCTCGTGCTCGTCCACGAAGGCGTTCACGCTGGACCGGGAGGCCTGGTAGTCTTGAAAGTACACAGCTGTGGAATTGCTGAGTTTCTGGATCTCCTGGGCATAGGCTGTAGAGCTAATTAAACCAAACTTCAATTTTAGGGACAGCAGTTCGGCTTTTAAAGTGGCGTTCTCTTCTCCCAGTGCAATGAGTTTGTTCTCCAGGACCAGGTCATTTAGTCGACGCTTCTCCCTGGATCTCTTGGCAGCTTCGTTATTTTTCCGCCTCTTTTCCCAATACATCGCATCTTTCTTTTCGTCAGGAATGAATTCCCGTTTCCTGCGGCAGGCTGAAGATTTGTTTTTCCCCACATTCCCTTCACTTAGAAGAAGCTCTTCTCCCATTGTCAAGTCTTCAGAGACTTCGGTTAAAGCAGAGTTAAGCACCATCATCTTGTCCATACCACTGCCGGGATCAAGGGATGCCTGCTCTTTCTTGACGGTCTGCATTTTTCTCAGCTGCATCAGAAGCAACCTTCACTATTTGTGCAGTGCCAGGAGGGCAGGTTACTTCCCCAAGATTCTCAAATGTTTTAAAAACTATGGTTTAACATCCATCAATACTCTTCCTTTTGTTCTCTGGTCCAGGATCTCTCTGTCTAGCTCCTCCTACGGAATGCAGTAGGGGTCTTCTAGGTAACCTGCGATACAGGAAAAGAAAACAGTTATCCATTTGGTAAATATTTATTACCAATTATATGCAGGAACTATGTTAAGCATTTAGGGTCTACAGGTCTGAACAAGACACAGTTTCCTTCAAAGAGTTTGTGATCTGAAAAAGGAAGTAAATGCCCAAATACCTAGACTGTAAAGTTGTCAAGGACAAATGCCCAGTGATACCTACGGGCAGAGCAATTAATATGTGGTCCAGGAGAATGAGCAGAAAAACCAGTGCCCTGGGCCCTGGGGAGAAACAGAGGAATGCTGTTTTGGGAGAAAAGGTGGGGTGGGACGGGGATTAGGGGATGGCATTCTACAGGAAGGAAATGACAGATGGCCTCTGGTAGGTAAGTTTTAAAATACACTGCTCACAAAAATTAGGGGATCAGGGCACGTGCATAGTCCAGTACTTTCAGCCTTTTGTATAGTGCATTTTCACCAATTAAATAAAAGTTGATTTTGCACCTTATTTGCATAATTGAACTTCCTTTGACTTGTCATTTGCTTTTCTGATGTTCTTGTTTAATAATAAAAAAAAAAATCAAATGCTTTTTTATTGCTTCATATTCATTTTGAAATATCCCCTAATTTTTGTGAGCTAAGTATAGTACTCGTATGTCGTGGTGCTTCTAAAAAATTTGAGATAATACTTGTATCACTGAGAAGGAAACAGGTTAACCTCTTAAGAGGAATTCTTCCAGATAAACTCCTTTACTATCCAGTAAACACATTCTACAAATTATATAAAATAAAACATAAATGGAGCTAAATTTTTATCTCCCCCAAACTAAAACGAAAATTACACAAACAACCGAGCTGTGGTTGTTATAATCTGATTCTCACATAGACACAAACCTGTCCCTCAAAACCTCGACTGCCGGGGGCGCCTTAGGTCTAGTTCATTCCACCGGGTGACTCAGCCCACCTGAATGTCAAGGGCTCTTCTCAGTAAGCCATCTCTTCTGATGGACACTGTTGTGCTATAAGGTTAGACGTGTTCTTTTTTTTCTGTTTCCTTCAATCGAGTTATCATTCACTTAACAGTGAAGCATCCAAAGTGCCCCCACCCCCTGTTTTGGGTCCTGAAAATTCTGTCAAAAGTAGATTTCATTTATATAGCAGCTCTAGACTAAAACAATGACTATTCAAAGGTGTTTTTGCTTTTTTTTTTAATTCTTAGAAACTTAAAATTATTTTATACTGAGAGAATGTAATTATGGAAAGAATTTCTTTTTCCACTTAACTAATTAAGTTTCAAACAGAATATAACTCAGAAATGGAACCACCAGTAAGCTCTCCCCTCCACTGATGAAACATGTATACTCTGAGATAACAAATCCGTATTAGGTTCCCGTAACAATCTTTTGGTGATGGCTTTTGGATCTGCGTTCCCAGACAGGGCTTCTCCACCTACTTCTGCAGAAGGTTTTGGATGTGATGAGACGCCCTTCACTCAGCACCATCTGCACACGGTGCAACTATCCTGCCACAGTGGAAAGATGTCGTGTGTTTGTTTAATGCCACTCCTCCTTTCTGGTGCAGTTTTATGACTAATGAAATTAAGTTTAATATTATCAGCTGGGAAAGAGCTGCTACCTTCTTCTTGTGTCTTTTCTAGAAGCAAGAGAAGGAATGATATAATAATTTCAGCATCGCAAAGAGTAAGACTGAATTGACACATTTTTGTCTGACAAACTGAGCCAACATGAAAACGGTGACTTGCAATTTAGCGAAATTTGGGATTAATACCAAACTGTGTTTTGTTTTTTGAAAATCCAACTTGAATGGCAAAGAAAGGCCACAAGTCAGCCACGGCAAGCAGTGAGGGTCCAGAGCCGGGACCATCCCAGTCACTTTAGTAAAACAGCACTGCTTCCTTTATTTCTACCCAGATTTTGTCTTCCGACACAAAAACTCATTTTTCCTCTACCTGGAATGGCTTTTTTCCTCTTGTTAAAGATCTGTATTCCTTACTTCAGTTAAAAGTCCCCCTAAAGTCCTGGCCAAGGCACAGAGAAACCAATTCGACTTCCATTAACTGAGAACAATCCCACGTGTGTCTCAAAATCTTTTAACCCGTTTCTTCTCTGTGTCTAAGTACACATCTCCACGAGGGGCAGAAGACCTCACTTCTTTTCAACCTTCTTCCTATTTGCATTTTACTGCATGTACTAGAACCGTGATGGCGAGCCTATGACACGCATGTCAGCACTGACACGTGTAGCCATTTTCAATGACATGCAGCCACATACCAGAGAAGTATGGGGCTGCATGCCGAGAAGGACGTTTCATCCTCGGCTCTTGCACAGCCAGGTGCAGTAGCCGAGGATAAAACATTTGCTGTAGTGTAGACACTCTGTGCCAGAGGTCTGTAGGCCAAAACAACAGAATTCCGGCACAGAGCGTCTAGTTTTGGGACTTTCGGTTAGGCTGTTTTTCTCGAAGTGACACACCAAGCTCAAAAGATTGCCCATCACTGTACTAGAATCTGGGATTCTTCCCAACCCACACAAATGAACTGCTTCTCTGACTCTATTGGCAAACCACCACATACTACCTTAGGATATTTTCTATGCTACGATTTATCAAATAATCTTGCAGCGTTGGAAAGAGTTTATCAGCAGTGTGAGATAAGCTAGAGAGTTGCTGATTCTGTACACTTATCTTCCCACGTTTGTTTGGTATGCCCAGCAATAAGTCCTTACAATGTCCTAGGTAGGTTCTGTAACTTTATGCAAAATGATGAGAAACAAAACCAATTTGCCATAGGCTAAGGAACTAAGCAAGACCTAATATTCTATGCCATCTCATCAAGGTTAGAACGTAATGATGTGGAATAAAACATTATTGGAGAACCTGCTGTACTTTAAGGCCCAAATTAATAGTATATTTGTATCCTAGCAACAAACTGAACCTATTAGCTGCTCCAACATTTAACTGACAGTCACTCGTTCACCTTAATCAAGAGAACTGTGTAACCAAAAAACTCTTCTGATACTTTCGTTTTAATATTATTTTATAAGTTCTTTAAAAATGGTTTTACTTATTAACAGAGAGCTTCTCTTATTCATGAATTGATTTATTCAACACAAAAGGAGCACTTGCTGTGCAGAGTCCACCTAGAGCAGTGGTCAGTAAACTCATTAGCCAACAGAACCAAATATCAACAGTACAACGATTGAAATTTCTTTTGAGAGCCAAATTTTTTAAACTAAAACTATATAGGTAGGTACATTCCTTATCGAGGTAGTGCCGGCACGTGGTATTTTGTGGAAGAGCCACACTCAAGGGGTCAAAGAGCCGCATGTGGCTGGCGAGCCACAGTTTGCTGACCAGGGATCTAGGGGGCACATAAGGCAGAGAGAAAACCAAACTTCCTAAAGTCAAGGGACTCTGAGTCTTCAGTGGGAGACTGACTGAGAAAGTAGTTGGAAGCAAGGGGCATGAGAGCAGTGAGCCAACCTGGTGCATTTATCAGTGTGTCTAGCTGCACTGCTTTTTTCTTAGGACAGGGATAAAAACAAAAACAATCCTAACAGGTCCCATTTACTAACTGCTAACTATGCAATAGGCACTGAGAGAGTGCCTAGCCCAGGCATAGCGAACATACGGCCCATGGGCAGAATCCAGCCCCCATAATGAGTTTATGCGGCTCGCGATTAAATTTTTAATATTCTCCGCTACTTTAAAATCTCAGCTACTCAGAAGTGGAAGTGTCTTTGATTATTGGAAGTCGAGATATTTAAAAAGATAGTGATACGCAGAAAAGAATTCTGTATGTGACTAATCTAGGGTTAACTTCCAATAATTGGTCGAATGGATTCGCGATACTTCTTTATTTTTTAAAAAAATTCCATTATTAAGATTTACAACTTTTGTACTCGTTTGTAATCAATATGAACTCTTTGACATTTCTCGGTGATGTGAAACCCACATTCTTTTTTTTTTTTAATTTTTTTTTAATTTTTATTTTATTCATTTTAGAGAGGAGACACAGAGTGAGAGAGAGAGAGAGAGAAAGAGAGAAAGGGGGGAGGAACTGGAAGCATCAACTCCCATATGTGCCTTGACCAGACCAGTGCAGGGTTTTGAACTGGCGACCTCAGTGTTCCCAGGTCGACGCTTTATCCACTGTGCCACCACAGGTCAGGCTTTTAGGCAAGAGTTTGCCAATGCACACTCAAGGTGAATCAATTCGTTATTTTTGTGGTCAAGTGTGCTGAATCAAGTGGCATTGTAGCATAGACAATAGCTGCAGTTGATAACTGAAAACGTGTTCAGGCTGTTTGTAAAACAAAATAATTGTTTTATTTGCGATATAACCCCTTTAAGCTCATTCTATTAATATTGTTTCGATTAATTGCGATATAGTTTAGATATTTATACGGTATGTAATTATATTTTATTAAAATATATTTTTATTAAAATAATATTGTATATTAAAATTTTTTCACTCACTTACATTTATTCATAAACAAATTACATAATAAAATTTTGTTTACTTAAATGAATCATTTTTGTATTTAACATTTTTTAATTTTAATATTTCATCCAGCCCGTGAAAAGTTTTCTTTCTAATCTGGCCCGGGGGCAACAACTGTTGGACATGCTTGGCCTAGCCTGTCATTACCTCATCACCCTCACAATAAGTAAGACTCCAGTCCAGACCTGACACAAATCCAATTCCTCCAACAGTATCCCCTCCTACATTTGCAGGGGGTGGTTCTGGGATGTATTCCTGCGACGTGTCTCATTCATACACAGCTCCTTTTCCAACTGACTCTCATTTCCGAGAAATATATACCCATTTGCTGTTACTTTGGAGACAAGTAAAGCAGTACTAGATGCTGCCAGAACTTCTTTAAGACAGCAAAGCTAGCTCGTGGAACTTTTCCCAGGCTTCCTCCCAGCTGCCTTCTATCTTGAGAGTGTTTAAATGAATTGAGAGAGCATGCTCAATTTTTGTATCTTGGCTAAAATTTTAATCTCTGATCATCTTAGTTATGCTAAAAATAAACAGAGGAAAAGAAAAATCCCAGCTATGGACATTGTCACCTATAATTTTTCTTTTAACAACACCAAAAAGTGTATGTGTTTTCAACATGGGGGGTATCATGAGACACAGAAAGACTGAGTGACTTCCCCAAGATCACACAGCAACTGGTGACGAGATGGACCAAGAATCTACGCAACCTCAGCCATGTACTAAATTGAGGTGAACACATCAGCACTTATTGACCAACTAATGACTTTATTTCAAATTCTAGTGTTTCCCCTGATGATGAACTTAATAGTCCCTTCACTTCTACCTCAAGTATTCAGACCACTACTAACATTGCTCTATGTCAGTCACCACTTAACAGTTCCCTTTTGGTGAGTAACTGACATCAAATGCTAGTTCTATGGTGTTGGCATATTCAGGAGGATCAGCTTCATTCCAGCCATTAGATAACATGGCTGCTTCTTATAAACACAAATTAAAAGAGAAACTTAAGAGCCATCACATCCCAGTGGCTGTTTTCCCAGTTACTCTCATTTCTGAGTAATACATACCCATTTGCTAAATTACTTGTCCCCAAAGTAACTTAACAATGTGGACCTGCTGTCGCTAATTAATGCTTTTCTTATAGTAACCGGCACTATTTCTATAGGTAGAAGTTCTCTTTCATAAGCCTATAGTTTGAAAGTCTATTTAACTCATGTGACCTATATATTGTTTTTAATTAAGATTAAAATTTGGCTTAGGAAATTCCTCTGAAAGAATAAAACTTTATAACATACATTCTAGACCAAATTTCTCCTGGAGGAGTGACCTCATTACTTATGATTGCATGGAACCATCCCTGACCTCCAAGCACATAAGTCAGAGAAGCGATGGTTGACAATTCAAACTCTTTACATGACAAAAGAAGCAGCATTTTTTTTCCAGCACCGGAAATCTTACTAATAGTTTAGACATTTAAAATCTACTGTGGGAAAATTCTGTCATCCTCTTTAAAGGAGAAGTCTTACAGCAAATTGTTTCTTTTATATATTTTGACTTTAAAATTCTCTCAATAAAAGATGGAATACTAGTGCATACGCCTAATGACATAGGAACATTTTTATAGAACTATCTCATTTTCTTCCTTTACTCTTTTGAATGTGCTGTTTATAGAGGTATTATATAGATACCACTAAAGATAAAAATTTTTTTTTATGTGAAACTGTAAGCTGTCTCTTCAGTGGGCAGACAGTCACTTGTTTTGGAGATAAGTGCCATTTTAGTGTGTGTGTGTTTGTGTACATTAATATTAACCTATATTTTCCTACTGTGGGTAAAATTCATGACATGACTATTTGCATAAAATGCTTCTTTTCAAGGCTAAAAATAAAAACCAGTATTTAAAATCAGAGATAAAATAGGGAAAGAATACACATGTACAATAAAGGGTGGCATGGGGCATGGAACAGCCCAGGAAACCCTGAAATTGCAAGAAGATAGATTTTCTAATCAGTCTGAAAAAAATAAAAGGATTTTTTTAAATTAAGAAAACTATGTTAATTCTAAGAGCCAATGAACTGCCTGCCATTAATAACATAATTCTGTCCCTAGTAACACAGACTTTAACCCTAAAGCCAGAGAGAAACACATGTTTGATCAAGATATGAACGCACACATAAATAGATGCTCTCACACTTTGCCAAAAATCTAGCCTATCGCAGCAACAAACTGACCTACTTTTTCTATTTGGGTGCTTCCGTAAATAAATGTGTCAAAACCTGATGAGTTTATGATGAATGAAAATACATCAGGTCTCTTGTTCCTCGTCCTCCACAGAGGACTACTTGAAAATTAGACTTAAACCGAATAAATGATGAAAATTGCATTTTATTATAGCAGTAATACAACTGAAGGAATTAAAACAGTATAGTAACCTTTTTTTTCTTTATAAAAGAGGCCAGGGTTTGTAACTTAGCACATGAAGATATTCTGAAGACCGCCCTGAGTAGCACAGGTGCGAACACAGCTGTGGGGTTTTAGAAATCGAGACAAAACCACCCTCACTGTGACGGAGCAGAATGGGAGGGGGGGGGGCTGGTGGGGGAGATGGAGCTGCAGTGCATTTGACAAAATCTGCAGTCACTTCAAAATGCAGATCCTTTTATTGAATCTTTGAGAAACTTAATTAATCCATCCAGCAGCTCTAAGCTGAACCCTTAAGGGACACCGACCATCACAAAGTAACCCAACAACAGGACATTCTACTGTGGGTAAAGAACACCAGAATCATACAAGTAATGATGCCAAAAACAGTGTGGGTACTGGGGTGGGTGTGGATAAGGTATGGCAGGGAAAGTTCTTGAATGTTTGTGATTACAAAGAAGAGTCACCCCAATTCTCTTCAGCTTAATTTTTTGGTTCACTTTTTTTCCCAATGAGCAAATTATAATGAATATCATTTACTTTACTACGTGCTTTATGAACAGGACGGGTTTCCTTTCGTTTTGTTTTTTATACCCACGTTTATTGAAAGACTACTTAATTGCAGTTTAAGATTCCTGGAAAGTGAATAAAAGACACCACATTTTGATAACTGAAAGGCTTATAAATATCATTCTGATTCCAATGAAACCACACAAATTACTACGAAAGGCATCTAGTAAATCCTTACTAAACTTTCTTATAAAACAAGTTTATGCTCTCTAATTAAAACCATACAATTTTCTTTTTTACTACAGGAAAGTTATTTGCAAAGAAATTTGAGAGATAACTGGGAGTGGTGGTAATATAAATTCATTTTGAAACTGAAAAACTTATGTAATGTCTGTGATCAAAGGTCAATGTCTTTCGACATTCTCCTATGAGTCCGATCTGGATAAAAATCAACTCAAGTATAATTTAGAAAAATAACAGGATATTAAACAATGTGTTAACCCTGTGAAATACAGTCCTACCTTACAAAACAAGAGATGAATATTAAAGGAAACTTCAATTACATTGTTTCTGTCATATTTTGAACTGAATCCCAAGTGTGCTCTCATTCCTCAATACCAATGAAAAATAAACAGCTTTTAACAGCATTGATGCCATCTAGATTACAATGGAAATAATGAAGTATGTGTGATTTTAGCTTGGGTAAAAATAAAGGTTGGGCAGTATGACCGCACCTTTTCCATTCCACACTGCAATCAGTCACGTCTGGGAACTGACTCTATGGACCACGGCAAGGTCAACTAGAAATATCCACTCAGCTGGTGAGTCAGGCACGTTGCTCAACCGGGGAAAGGGCTCTAACAAAGGGTTTGAACTTGCAGGTTGTTGCATCACAGTCATGTTATAATTGCACTTTGCAAAGATAAGCCTTTGACACAGAAAAGGAAATTGCTTCAAAAATTACAGTGAGCTTGCTGTACTCACACTCAGGGAAGGGAAGAGAGGGGCAGAAGGGTGTTGCCAGCTGGACCCCTCCCCCCACCCACAAATCCCATTTCATGGCTGCCAATCCATTTCTCTGTGCCTCCACTTCCTCATCTATAAAATGGATTCGCTGCTAGAACACTCAACACAGTGCCTGGCACATGCAGGATAAGAGTTTACTTAATATTAGCTCCTAATGTCATTTCTGAAGAATGAGTATCACCCTGGTGATGACGATGATGGTGATTAGTCCAGGCCTTCAGGCCTTTCTAGCCTCTCATAACGCTTAGTGAGGAACTGCCCTACATCATAAACATAAGGTAAATCAAATGAAACTTTCTTCCTTCTGAGTCAAAGGATCCAAACAGCAGCAATTTCAGATTTATGGTCACTATACACTCCCTCCCAGACTTCAGACCATAGAATTTTA
Organism: Rhynchonycteris naso; assembly: GCA_037038555.1. NCBI lineage: Eukaryota > Metazoa > Chordata > Mammalia > Chiroptera > Emballonuridae > Rhynchonycteris > Rhynchonycteris naso. The sequence continues at coordinate 94,582,899 of CM072996.1, read as the reverse complement.
GATGCAGAGATTATTCACACCAAGAAAAATGGTCACAGAAGAGGTCGCGAAAACTGGAAGAGACAAGCTGTTGAGCACTTTTAACACTGTCACTGCCACCATCAACACACCTCTCTGCCCCTTCCAAGAGTTCCCACAAATTTTAACCCAATAATTTGGGAAGTGTCAGGCTCTGCAATCCGGTCAGGAATTCCCTTCAAACTTAATTACCATTGAAAGTGATAGGAAAGGGTTTGGAAAAAAACAAGTTAATTACTATTAGAACAAAAAAAAAAATGTTTCAAGAAGGATATTTAATTACAGGCTTAATACTAATTTCAATCCTTACTATTATTGCAGAGATTGAGGTAGAGAAAAATAAAGGTGGATTTAAAAATATTTATAAGGATCTTGCTTAATAATACAAGAAACATTTACTGAGTTCCTCAGGTTTTATTCCTCAGTTTACCCCGACGTCCATATAAATATGGCAGCACCCAAGATCACAGTGTGGGGCCTTGGGTCCTAGCTCCTGCCAGCCCAGAGCATGCTCTCTTAAGACTTACCCAAAGGAGTACTCTAACCATTGACGGTGGCCTGAGATTCAAGCACTCAAGAGAGGAACTGTAAGGGACCTGTGTAGGACAGGGTTCTCTACAAACCAACTTCTCTGATGGCTTACAGGGAACATGTTCAATGTCACCCCGACCTCACTGCAAGTGCCAGCCTGAACCCTCTCAGATGTGCCTGTGCCGGGATAAAAGTCCTGCACACTGACTGGGACAGCCGTGAGTGCGTGGGTGTTTTGATTTTTGTTTTATTTAATCCAGGGGAGTCAGGTCTCCTCTAGCCTTTGACCGCATAAACTAAAGGTTAAAAAAAAATACACCGACTTAATTAGGCACTCAGGCTGGGCGTCTCCTTCCCACCACCATCATGGCTCGAGCAACCCCACCCCCAATTTCTGTGGAGTGTTGGCATCTGGAGGTTTTCCTTTTTTCCCCACATTTCACCAATGCCGAGCGCTCGGTTCCGAAATACAACGGAGCCTCCAGGAACAAAAGGTGTCCATGGTACTCAGAGGCGCACCGCACGGAAGGCAAGGAGGCAGGCACCTCCCTTAAGCTGTCCTGTCCAGGAGTCCGGCCAGGGGTCCCTCCTACCCCCCTCCCACCTACCCTGCGCCCCTCCCGACCCCTCCTATTTCCCTTCCTTCCTCTCCCGCGCCCCTCCCTCTCCGGCGCCCCTCCCTCTCCCTCGGCGGAGTGAACCCCCAGCGCAGCCGAACTCCCCCTCCTGGGGCGGTCCCTCCGCGCCTCCCCCTCTCCGCCCCCCACCCAGCGATGCCTCCCGGGAACCGCCCCCCCAACCCCTAGCACAGAAGGCGGCGCAGCAGGCCCTCGGCACCGCCAAGACCCCCGCGCCAGAACAAAGGAATGTGGTGAGGGGGCCGGCAGGAGCACCGACCAGCCGGACTGCAAGCGCGCCGCCCAGGATGCCCCGGATGCCTACTTGAAGTACCTACGCGCGATCCCGCGACCCCACAACCCCCAGGTTCCACAGGCCGGCAGGCGGGAGGGTCGTGCCAGAAGGCGACACTGCGCAGACCCCTGCAGGCCAGCCCCAGCCCCAGCTCCAAAGTAGGTCGGAGTCTGACAGTAGGGGCCAGGGACAGTATTACTAGCCTCTGGGAAAGCGAACTGCAATTATTTGGGGTAATAAAATTTGTCCCAGCGGTGAATCTTTATAATACCTACCCCCCAAAAGAGCCCTGCAAAGCTCCAATTTAATTATTTAAATGTTAACTCAGGAAAATCTGACGCATACACACCATTATATACATATAACTATATTAACACATACTTACACTACTACTTAAGAGTCCAGGAAGAAACAAATAATCCGGATACGTTATAGGACATTCATCTAGCCTCACACAAACAAAACTAGGTTATTCAGGGGGGAAAATATGATCTACTAACCTATATCTGTTTCCAATAAATCATAGCTGATCTGGAGAAAAAAAAATAAGATGTGAAATAAATACTTGTGACCTCATTCGCTGCTGTTATTAACAAAAGCCGAGACCAGAAGATGACGCTTGGCCATCCCCTACTTTCTCAGGAACAGCACTTTCTTAAAGCGCCCTTTTAAAAGATAAACGAAAGTCAGAATCCAGCAAATCACCAGGCTCTGCCAAATGTCTTCCTAAAAATACAATCTTATCAAAGGTCTCCGAAGGCGTGGAGTTAAAACTACAGCAAATGGCCTTGAACTTGTATTTGCACATAACCCTGGATAAAACACCAGAAATAGCACTGGGAGGCCACAATTGTAAAAATGTGATCGTTAGTACTAAATTTAGAAGAACGCACATTTCACTTAGGGCAAAAGACGTACATTAGGCAGTCTGAGCAAACTCAATGCATACCCTGTTGTCTATTTTCCTGTCTAATACATGCCTTAAACAAACTATTACAGTGACATTTAAAGGCTGAGGTTGTCCTACTTTCTTTGTAACAAGATTATAAAATCACGTAATTAGCTCCCTCTTCCTATGCTCACTGCCAGCAAATTCGGCAGTTACATAATACAACATTTCCAGGAAACTATTATGTGATCTGTCATGTCGTGTCTGAAAAAGCAACGACAGTAAGGTGAGGGAAAGGGTTGATCATAAGGAATGCATTAAAATTAGGAAGATGGGGAGGTAAACGTCACAACGGCTCTAAAAATAATGGCTCAGAACACCTAAGGAGCAAACCGTACTAGTATCCGAGATAAGAATTCAACCCGAGGAACTCTTCCATGTTTTGTAGGAGTGTTTTAAAACGTTCCTTTATTTGTTGTATGGGACGTACTGTACATATAAATAACGATGTAATACTCAACGCTGCGCTAAAATTACCAAATAATTGCACACGTACGCGCAGATTCCCAGATCAACCGTAATCCTTGCCAACATTTCACTGTGGGCAGATTATGCAATGTATGCAAGGACAAACCCACAACCTCCCCAAGCGTTGGTACAATACGCTGACGACTAACACGGTGGAAAACGTATGTAGCACACACAGCCCGGTCACAAATGCCGCGCAGGCATTCTCCGAGTGCCGTCACTGTTCACGCCACCAACCCTTCCTCAACAAGAAAATCAAGGCTATTATTCCCCATTACTCAGCACCCCCGTCCCCGCCGCCAGCCCCGAAGAAGGCACGAGAAAGGATAAAGTGTTGCCCTTCCCGCTCGAGATGGCTCAGCCTCGGCTCTGTCTCCGGGCGCTTCTCTCTACCAAAACATCAATTTTCCTGAAATCAGGAGACATTATGCAACAGCAGTGGGGGGTGGGGGGGGGTGCTCAAACCAGCCGGGTCTACGTGCCGGCGCGAGGGCGCTGCAATCAAAGAAGCCACCTTAAGGTGGCGAGTCCCCTCCACAAGGCAGCAAAAGTTTATGTAACGAATGCCCCGCGCACTCTTGCTGCCGCCGGCCAGCCCCGCGCACAGCCCGACCCGCGCCCGGTGCCCGGCGGCCACGCGCCCCGGGAGCGGGCGGGGAGCCGGGCGCTGGGCCGGGCCGACAGTGGGCGGAGCGCTTACCGTGTTCTCGGGCCGGCGAGCCGACGGCGGGGAGAGAGAGTGAGGGCCCGGAGCGCGGCCCGGTGGCGCTCGGGCCCGGGCTGGGGCCGGGCTCCGGGGCGGAGGCGAGGGCGCGGCTCGGAAGGCGGGCGGCGCGCCGGGTCCGCGGGCGCCGTGGCCGCGCCGGGAGATGTGTGTTAGTAGGTCAGTTCCGAGCACCGCGCTACGTCGCCGCCCGCCAGCCCCACGGTGACTGGCGACCGCCGCCCCAATCGCCGCGCCCGCACCCGCCCCCCGCCCGCCGCCAATGGCCGCGGCCGGCGGGGGCGGGCTCTTCGCGGCCCCTCCTCCTCTCCCTCCCCGCCCCCTCCTGCTCCCCCTCCGGGCGGCGCCACCCGCAGCCCGCGCCCCTTCCCGGCGGCAGCGGTGGCTGCCACCCGAGCGCCCCTAGGACCCGCGCTGCGCTCCAGGATTGCGCAACGGCCGGCGCTGCCGCCTGGAATAGAAGAGCTGAGGAGGGATCCGAGACCCTCACCCTCGCCGTCCCCCTAGGACTCCCCCTGTTGCTGTCTTTGCCCTCCCAGTGCGGCCCCTCGATGACCCCTGCAACCCTCGCTCCATCGTTAGAAGCACTTTTCTCTCCGAGCACGCAGCTAGACGGGCTACCTGTTGCCGGCCGAGTGTCCGGCCAGGGGCTGCAGCGACCCGGACGTGACAGGGACCTCCGCCAGCTTCTCTCCACACACTTGCGGAATGACCCCTCCTCCTTGAGGTGGGCAGCAGTGGAGACATGGCGAGGGGGCGCTGGCGAGCTTCGAACCCTGGTGGCGTGCAGGCGTGGGGAGGGGGCCGGGCGGCTAGTCCCATACCGGCGGGGCTGCGTAGGCAACGATTACGGTGCCCCCGCGCCTCTCCCCGGGGAGAGAAAGCGCGACGCACAGACACCGCCCCTGCACAATTAGAACTAGGATGACGACTGCAAAATCGTTGCGTAAGAGCACTGGGAAACGAGGTCCGTCTGCCCCGGGCTACGCGAAGAGATGCGACTGCGGGTATGAGTCCGCGGGCGGGAAGCGCCTGGCTGGTGTGCCCGCCGCTGTGGCTGCGGGGTCTGGAGACGCTGCACATCGTCCTTTTCAGTAATCTCCGAGCTGGTGGCTCACTAGTGTCATTTCTGCCCCTTATTGGATGCGGTTGTCTTCTCCCCCAAATTCCGGGACTACGTAAGAGACGTAAAGGCAAGGACACCTGGCGGTGGCTTCTTAGTCCTCGCGCTGAAGACTGCCCAGGCACGTGGCGCTTACATTACAGATGGAATACAACGGGTTCCCAGATGGATTGATGGCGGGGCAGTGCCACCCTTGCAGCCATGTTCCTGACAGTGACGCACGGACTTGCCAAATAAGGAATGTGGCAGGTGGAGAAAGATTTCCTGCTCTGCTTGGACTAAACGGGGAGCTAGGCTCAATTCCTTCCGTCACTTTTCATTTCTTGATAAAATCTTTCCTTTTGATTAAAATATACCTAAAAAAATAAAGGAAAGAAAAAATTTGAAGCAAACACCAAAGAGAAGAGTGAATCTTCAGTGGCTGACAACAGCGTCCATCATTGATAGAAAATATGCTTCACTAAATGTGTTTCTTTTCTCCCTTCCCCATTCTCATATTAACCAGTTATAAGCACCCAAAGAGTGACATTCAAAATGTTTATCACATTTCAGTTGTTGGTTTTTTTGTTGTTGTTTTTTGGAAAGCCTCACATTTCAAAGTGTACTCCAAGTACAGTGCTGTGGTTCAGGATACACGCTTGTTCATGATTCACATCAAAGTGTGTATCTACGAGCAAGGACCTGACAACGTAGACATGCAGTATGAGTTTTAACATCTTCCCCAAAACGGGTAGGTGCTCAGCAATTCAAGAACCACATCCGTTTATGGCTTTTGAGTCAGTTCCCTCTATTAGGCATTTTTCCAAAGAGTTGATTACCTTGATGAAAATGAATTCTTATTTTGGTTTCTAATATTCACTTTTATCATTTTCAAAATAATAAATCATCAGAATGCCCATTATAGCTTTGTAAATGTTAGTTGAAAATAAAACCATCTCCATATGTCAGTTACCTTTTCAGGGTTAGAAATGCAGCCTGTCCCTAGATATCCAGAGCCAGACTGCATCCCTCCCCCAAGATGCTCTTCACACTGTTCTGCAGTTTGAATAATATAATAGAACTTAAAATTCACTGTAGAATGAGTAGTAAATAACCTTGTACAGGATAACTTAAAAGTCAAAAGTTGTAACTAACATGTGGAGTTGCCCCAGAGAGAGAGTGTGCAAAGGAATTCTCTGAAACTGGTAACTGTTCTTTATGTTGCAGTTTGAAACTGAAAGCTCCTCTCATGACTTGGGGTACTCTAGATTGTGCCTGTATCGTGTTGTGAAGCTTTTCTTTCTTCTTCTTCTTCTTTTTTTTTAATTTTCTCTTCCTTGGAAAGCAGATGAAGTATAAAAGATATCTGTAATACCTGCTTAGAAAATAACTCTTTAGCTCCTCCTGGTGATTAGGAAACCACTGAACAATACCATGAAGATCCTGTTGCTGTTACCCAAGAGGTAATGTGGCCAATATCATATCCTAAAACACACAAAACAGGCAAATGCTTCAAATCAAGATGAAGAAGTGGAACATAAAACCTAAGATGTTGGATACCAATTACTTGGACTGGGGAGGCTTCCAGAAAGATGTCAGCTTGTGCCTGACTGTGAAGCTGGGCCTAAAGGAGGAAGAAGGGAGTTCTGGTTGAAGTATGGAATGAAAAAACTTACTCTTAGTGCTTGGAGAGAAGGGAGGATGAGGGAAAAGGAGGGGATACTGTGATGAGAACTACTAGCAGAAGACATCATCCAACCATATTTGGCCTCATTTTTTTACACTACTCACGTGCTTTCTGATTAAATAAATATACCAACCATCGGTTGAGAGCAGAATGACTGAGCATGTGGCTGCTCCCCCCCTGGGATGGGAAGCACCCTGAAACAGCAGAACATCTCCGGCTAGAAGACACTTAAGGGGACCTTTACCTGAGCCTCTTAGGCAGTCTAGACTGATTCAGGTTAGCTGCGTGAGTGCAGAGGCAGAGGAAGAGGACACACACGGTGAATAAGAACTGTCCTCCGCTCAGTGGATTGCTGCAATGTGAACACAGGATGATGAGACCCAAGGCTCCAGGTTTTCAGAAGAGAGCTGACATCTTAATTTTTTGATTTTTCAGTTTGGCAAGCAATTAAAAAAAAAAGCTCCCCCCTACCCCCCCCCCCACCCCTATCCCTGCTTACTAAGCTGGAGGCTGGACAGTGCATGCCCTTTGATGGAGGAACTGGGCAGAGATGCCTCTGGACAGGAAGCATGGCAGCCCAAAGGCAGGTTACGCACGCACCTGGAGGCCCAGACAGCCCAGACTGGCTGTCTCACCCCAGCTAGATATTGGCTTCTGCATCACTTTGTGGAAAACTTTCCGCAGCTAAAGACCCTTTTGTGACTACTGGTGCCCACAGCCAACATCAGGACCCCTGTGTCTAGGACCATCATCTTCCCACCACACTGTGCTTGAGGGTCTTGTGTCATCTTTTAGAACAAAACAAATAAACAAAAAAACTAAACAGAACTTTATAAACAGAAGGTAAAACAATTTCTAGGAATCCATAGGCTACCGTTTTGTTTTGCTTCCAGGTTGAGGCTTTCAGATGTGGCAGGGATTGTCATGGCTTGTCACCCACAGGAGATCTGCCACACCCATTCGTCTTCCATTTATGCTGGCATTTCGGCTTTAACTTAGTGAGTCATTGAATGTTGAGGCAGAAACTTCCTGGAATGGCACTTCTTTTTTTTCCTCATGTACTTTGTTTTGTTTCTACACTTCATGCCATTTCTTATCCTCAGGCTAACTAACTACCCCACCCCCGCCCCGCCATGCCTTCTCTTTTCATTTTACTGTTGTTGACCTTTATTTGCCTGGATGATTTTTCTCTTGATTTATTCCATTCATTCTTATTTTTCCCCTTTGGCCTTTTCCCAGTTATCAAAACCTCATTACTTCCTTGGATTCTTGCCTCTACCAAACTTCCACTCCCTCTTCTCCCCTGCCACGGCTTATCCCAGTCACAACCCAGACACTGTGTTTAAAATGTCTACCCTGTCCTCCATCCTCAGCCCCCCAGTTCCCCAGTTTCCATCACATGACACCATCGGCAGGAGTGCCATTAGCAGGGTTGGCCTTAATCTTCAAAAACTAGCTTTTATGGGAAATTTGGTAATAGGAGATGCCCAAATAACACTCTCCATAGATAGAGGCACGGACTTTAAAGTATGGAAAGCCAGAATGTTTCCTATTAAATGGCTCTTGCTCAAACTAAGAAAGAAATTAGATCTCCACATCAACTACATGATTTCCCCAGACAAAAGCAGCCAATGGTCTGACTACATTTTAAAGCATTTTTGAAAGACCCATGAAAAGGCCAGAAAGAGGTGATTTTGCAAAAGAAGAGAAAATGTTGCAAGTACACCATTACAAAAATTGAAACACATCTTTATAAATTTAGCCACTATACATAGTGTGCATTTCAGCTAGCATTTTTATTTGCTCAGAGTTAAGTAGTGCATGTAAGTAAAGATACAAAATAAAGGAAACTTTAAAAAAAGGCAGGTGAGAAATGGGAGTATACTAACAATGGTCAAGACTGGGGAAGCAGCTAATTGTATTCACTGCAGAACCTCGAGTGATGGAGCAAGCTTTGTGGCAGTGGTTAGCTGGCGACAGGGACGTAGTTAGCAGGGTACAGTGTGTAAGAGATAAAACTGTAAAATGTGTTCTAACAAGACTCATTTTACTAAGAATAAGAGATGACACATTCACATTGCAATGCTGTTCCCGTCACTGAGGCAAACCTTATCTAAACATTTCTGCAAAGTCATGCACAAGGCAGTCTAGTGGACAGAGCCCTGGTTGTAACGCAGGGGGCTGAGGTTCTAGGGTATTCCTTTCCTCAGACTCATAACGGAGTCATTTCACCTCTCTGAATCTCGTACCTACCTCTGAGACCTGATGCAATTGAAACCGGGCTCTGAAGCATGCCTTCTGGCATTGCACTGTGGGGAGATGGAGGATTTTTCAACAGGAGGGCATCACCCACTACAGAAAGGGAGATCTGCTACTTGGACATTTCCAGAAAAGCAGTTCCCGGTTAATGCCGGCTCACCCATAACTTTCACTTTTCCTAACTGTAACAGGCACGAGAGGAGAGTACACTGTGAACTGCACACTGACCGATTTAGAGACAAAAGTTGTTTTCGCTAGGTCTGGTAAGTGCACCAAGAAGTCCGGAAACTGGGTGCTTGACCATATTTCTGGTCATCTGAGAAACTTCCAGTTTAATAGACTGAGCAGCTCAGAAGTACTGGGGATTTTAGCTTGTCTCCTGCTGTGCAATGAATTTCCCAAGCAGTGCACATGCATTCGTGGCTGGTTTTGCCATGTTGGTGTTCTGTCAGGAGGACAGGAGATCTGGCTCTCAGGTGGTCACGCAGATGAACAGGCAATAGAGCCCAGTGGTGAGGAGCAGACGGTGGCATGTCCCCATTCCAGCCTCACTGCTCAAGACCTGTGTGACTGAGACAAGTTACTTTCTTTAAATGCTCTCTGCTTTGGTTTCCCCTTCTAATAATCATTAATAATAAAAATGTAAATCTCAACCCCGACTGGTTGGCTCAGTGGTAGTGTCGCCTCGGCATGTGGATGTCCCAGGTTCAATTCCTGGTCAGGGCACACAGGAGAAGCTACCATCTGCTTTTCCACCCTTAACCCTCCCCTTTCTTTCTTTCTCTCTCTCTCTCTTCTCCTCCTTCGGTCATGGCTCGGTTAGTTTGAGCACATCAGCCCCGGGCACTGAGGATGGCTACGAGGAACCTCTGCCTCAGGTGCTAAAAATAGCTCTGTTGCAAGCATGGCCACAGATGGGCAGAGAATTGGTCCCAGAAAAGCTTGCCAGGTGGATCCTGGTCAGGGTGCATGTGAGAGTATGTCTCTCTATTTCCTCTTCTCTCACTTGAAAAAAAAGAAAACAAGCAAACAAACAAATAAAAATGTCAATCTCAATATGTTCTCAAAATAAAATGAGCTAAGATCTCCTAATTACTTAAGGAAGTTATTATAGTATTATTGAAAGCTCAATCAAAAATCTGTCAGCATCAGGGAAGCCGATGATGTGACGGGAAGCATGTACACATACATGTGTGTATGACTGTGTGTGGGCCCCTACTAATTGAATGTGGGAAATGAATTCTATTATACTGTGAGTACCTCATTCAGTTCAGTTAGAACCAGTGAATGCCTCCTGCCTTTACCAAAGAACATGTTGGACATGGAGGGGATAGCAGTTTATTGATCGTTTTATTTTACAGAACATCATTGACTGGGGTATCCCTGGGAAAGTGGGATGAGGCCTTGTGCCTACCTTGGATGATGAGCTCATTCATTCACTTCTTCACTCAATGCACCTTTGCTGACCAGGGGCCAGGAGCTAAGTAAGGCCTTTATATGTCAATGGGAGGGTGGGATGTGCCAGACAAGTTGCTATGACAATGTGCTATAGTCATGCAAAAAGCCAGACAAAAGAGAGAAGACCCATACCCCACTGACAGGAATTGGGAATGCTTCATGAAAGAGGCAACATCTGACCAGTTTTGAGAGACGGAAGGACATTCCACAGACAGGTCAGGAGACACCAGATCAGGAAGGATCTGCCTAGCCGTGACACAGAAGTAGTGTATGCTGTACATATATACTGTACATAATTGTATTGCTGTACTTTTGTACAACTGCCGTGTGGTAGGTTTGCTTATACCAGCATCACCACGGATGCACAATTAATATGTTAACTGCATTATGAAGTTATGATAGCTATGACATCACTAAGTGATAAGAATGTTTTAGCTCCGTTATAATCTTATGGGACCACAGGAATAGATAGACACAGTTGGTCCATCATTGACTGAAATGTGTAAACAAAAGATCATGTAGGTCAGTGGTGAGTGTAGGAAGTAGTAGTCACCCTGGGTGTTTTGGACAGAACCTGGTTTAATATAGGGAATAGGATGTTTACAGCACTGTTGAAGGGGCTGCAGGTTCACCCAAGCCTGGGTCTCCTGGAACAGCTCAGCACAACTAGAACCAAGTCCATGGGGAGCCACTGCACTTTGCTTAGACATTGCCACTAAAACTGTGCCAGAAGCCAGAAGTGACTGCCTTTCACATATAGGAAAATGGACCACGGGGTCCAAAACTGTGGTCTGGGAACAGAAAGTCACCTTGAGAAGCTATCTCTGTCACCATTGCTAATTGGTTCCTGGCAAGCTGGCAGATGGACGCTGGAGCACTGGTACGGGGAAGCCTCACATGTTCTGAATTCCCTTGCTAATGGCGGCATTGAAGAACCATGGGAAGATTGCTTACTGCTGCCTTCCAAAACCTCTCGTAAGTGCACCAAGTAATATATTGAACATAGTTTGCTTCCAGAACCTCAGCTTCCCAACCTCCCCACACAGAAGCCAGTTAAAATGGAGGCTGAGAGAACAGTTCCAGAGGATCTAGGCCAGGGCTGCCCACACTTTTTCAGCTTGCGAGCTACTTATAAGATGACCAAGTCAAAATGATCTACCTACAATAAAAATGCAAAACATAAATTTATTTATTCTATATTATCATTATTGAAGTTACTATTATTACTATTTAATATTGTGTATTCTTCTTTCACCTTTCTCCTTCTCAGCTCTCTTTCGAAGAAAAGTCAATGTTATAGTTTTTATGAACAATCCGAAAAAGCCACTCCACATTTCCCTTCTTTGGAATAGCAAAGGCACACAGACAGATGAGGCAAACGCACTTAGAATATGACATAGTGAAAAAAATCCCCTCCCATTCTGTATGAAAGTGGTAGGTTTCAGGCTTCTTACTCGGACCAGCTATGGCACTCATTTTTATACCCTTTGTTGTATTTAGTTTAAATAAATTGAAGGCTAACTACACAGCAATGTAATTGAACAGTTAGCGTGGTTTAACGCGCATGCATAGGGCGTCAAAAGTTCAGACGTCAGATTGGCTATCCCGTATGCCAATCAAAAGACAAATGTCGCCTGACCTGTGGTGGCGCAGTGGATAAAGCCTCGACCTGGGAACACTGAGGTCGCCAGTTCAAAACCCTGCACTGGTCTGGTCAAGGCACATATGGGAGTTAATGCTTCCAGCTCCTCCCCTCTCTCTCTCTCTCTCTCTCTCTCTCTCTCTGTGTCTCCTCTCTAAAATGAATAAAATAAAAAAATTTTAATAAAAAAAAAGACAAATGTCTTTTTAATGTCATGCAATTTACCCACACTTCCTTCACGATGGACCAGTAGATCGCGATCGATGTATTGAGCACCCCTGCTCTAGGCAGAATGGGAAAGGGCGTTACATGGGGCTCATTGATTATATACACTCACCTCCTTCCAAACAGACAAACATTCCCATGTGATGAAAGATTTAAGTGCTGAAATTACCCATAAAATTACTAAAACAAAATATGGTTAAATATATCTATCATCCTGAGATTAGAGCATAACATGAAACCCAGAGGCATTAAAAGAAAAGGTAAACATTTAATTAAGTAAAAAATCAAGCAGCTTTTATTTGACAAAGGATATCCCCCCAAACAAAGTTAGAAAAACAAAAAGTTGGGGAAAATATTTATAAATTTTATTCTAGATAAAGGGTTAATATTCTTAATATATTGAGTTCTTATAAATCCACAGAGAAAGACCAACATACAATAGTAAGATAAACAAAAAATATGAATAGCTATGTTTTGAAAAAAATCAAATGTAAATGACCTTGATGCATTTCCATTGACACGGAAACATGAGTAACTTAATTAATAATAAAGGACATGAAATTAAAAATGAGAATTTTTTACTTGTTCAGCTGACCATGTTGTAGAGTGATTACATCCACTATTGGCAAAGGTGTTAGGGAGATGGAGTAAAAAATGGATGCAAACTTTAAGGGAATTTTGAAATATGTATCAGCTGTTAAAATGTTCTCACCTTATAACCTGCAATTACACTTTCTAGAATTTGTCTCACATAGCCAGCAATACACTTCTCAGAATCAGTCCCACTGAAATAATCACATAAGTGATTTATGCCAAGGATATTGATTGTACTGTTCTTTTTTTTAATAGGGAATACTAGAAACAATATTTAGTACCCATCAGTGGGTTGTTAGTTAAATAAAGATGATACATCCATACAATGGAATACTAAGCAGCTAGGAACAGGAAGTAGCTGTATTAATATTGATGTTGAAACATAACAACAATATAGTAAGCCAAAAGTTGATCAGTATAGGTAACATGATCTCACTTGTTCCTAAAGACAAAGATGTGCATTATACATGCAGAAGATCTGAAAGGGTGCAAACCCAGTTGCTGTCTGTGTTCACTTCTGGCCGACAGGAGTAGGGGGCTGTGTGGGGAGAACTTTCACTTTTTTACTGACTGCACTTTTTCAAGGTTTAAAAGCATTTGACAAAAAGGTATACATATCACAAAATTCTTGCATTTTTAAAACTGGAGATCTGTAAGCACATACACCTCCAATTGAGTCATTTGCTATATAAGCCTACCATCAACGTGACTGACCGACCTCCTACCCCTTAACTTTAAAGCCGAAAGGAGTGTAAGCGCCATGTGGTAGCTACAGCTAACTGGAAGGAATTGCATTATTTCCTGAGGCCCTAGTCCTCCTAGTTCTGAGTGGTAAGCCAGAATCAAAGAACGCACTGGTATTGTGAAGTTGCATTGCACCTTCCTCTAGAGAAGCTGCTGCCACCTACTTAGAAAGATTAACTTCCTTTGCCATGGTTGCTATGTCTGCAAAACCAGCATCTGCCAGGCAGCCCTGGGACAGGCAAGCTGCATGCAGCCCTTCTCCCCTGATGAACACCTGCAGCTACTGCTCCTGGCAGGTGGTGTCTGCCTTTTGCTCGCATTTCTGCATACTATTTTCTTGCTTAAACTTAGTCACCTTATCTAGATCGTTGCTTGCCCATACAAGCTGTCATAAGTGGCCTATTGCTGTAATTTCCTGAATACAATCATAATGTTACATTGCTTAAAAATTTCCTTTGAAAATTGTACTTGAACCTTCCTTCACAACCCAACCTCATTTATGTCTGTTCTTTGGTTCTCTCTTGGGAATGATTCCATGTCAAATAAGTTTCAATTAAAAAAAAACACATTTATTTCAAATTTGCCAAATATCTGAACACTGTATGTGAAGAGGGACAGCAGAGTGTGTGTCTGAGAGCATGTACCTGGAGCTGCTGTGCCCTGTACCAACTGTGTGGCCTCAAGCAGATCACTCGACTTCTCTGGGCCTCAGTTTTCTCAAATATAATTTCCATATGAGTGCTTATTCCATTAACTAAAACAATAGTATAGTATTTGGGGCTAATTATTTTATCAGTAAAGCACCTGTGCATCAGAACTTCATTCATTCAGCAAATATTACCTGATTTGGGGTTTAAGGAGAAAAAAGACAAAGAAGAAAGTCCTTCAAAATGCAGCTCTTGTCAACCCTGGCTGGTGGCTCAATGGATAGAGCTATCGGGTTTGATTACTGGTCAGGGCACACAGAGAAGTGACCATTGGTTTCTCTCTCCCTCCTCTATTCTCATTCTCTCTCCCCCTTCTCTCCCTCTTTCTCTTCCGCAGCCAGTGGCTCAATTGGTTTGAATGTGACCCTGGGCGCTGAGGATAGTTCCACTGGAGTGCATCAGCCTCAGGTACTAAAAATAGCTTGGTTCTTGAGCATTGGTCCAAGATGGGGTTGTCAGGTGGATCCCAGTCAGGATCCCAGTCATGTGGGAGTCTGCCTCACTATTTCCCCTCCTCTCACCTAAGGAAAAAAGTGCATCTCCTGTCAAGCTATGTCTCTTTATCCTCATTTCCAACACTTTATCCTCAGCTGACCTTGCCACAGAATAAAACATAGCTAGACTCTGATAACCATGCTTTGGGGCTTTTCATCATACACAGAAAATAAGCCAAACTCTCACTATGATTCACAAGAGGTTACAAATCCAGTCTCTATGCCACTTAAATAAATCTCACAGCTCTCTTCTTGTGTCTTAGTCATTAGCATCCCTAATATTTTTAGGTTTTTTTGAAATATGTTTGTCTTTTCCCTACCCCAGGACCTTTGCATATGCTATTCCCTCCATTGGGAACATTCTGTCCAATACTTTGTATTGCTCTCTCCTCCTCTTTCTTTAGTCCCAGCTTAAATATCATCCCCAGTAATAGATGGGAGGTTGTCTGCTCAGCATCCATTTCTATTTCTATTTCTTTGGGTAGTAGCACCTCAAATTTCCTTTGTGGAAACGTTCCTCCTAGACTCTTTGTGAGGACTGAAGGACATAAGTCACACTAGATTCAGCAAATATGAAATTACGGAAGTCTTTAGTTTCTTCAGAGAAGAATCATCTGGGCATCCCAATGATGGGGCAGGGATTGCTACACAAGAAACAAAAAATAGGCATAAAAGTGATCTCTACCTAGACTTTTTTTTTTAATTTTTATTTTATTCATTTTAGAGAGGAGACACAGAGTGAGAGAGAGAGAGAGAGAGGGGAGGAGCTAGAAGCATCAACTCCCATATGTGCCTTGACCAGACCAGTGCAGGGCTTTGAACTGGCGACCTCAGTGTTCCCAGGTCGATGCTTCATCCACTGCGCCACCACAGGTCAGGCTCTACCTAGACTTTTAACTAAAACTGTTAGCTAATAGCTCCCCACTTTCCTATTATTGGTCCTGAGTCTTGAGTCCTTTTTCATTGAACCCCCTTTTGCCAGGGCCAATAAGGTAGCCACCACCATTCAGCCAGGTCAGTTCTTCTTGCCATTCAGTTTGCTGCGGTCACTCATCCCTTTGTCTTAGTGGGTTACCATATTGACAAATGTATCCCTCTCTTTGCCATTTTTTTTCCTGAAGTTTGTGGCAGGAGAAGAGACCACACAGGAAAATCTCCAAATCCAACTTCAAGTGGGCCCCTAAAAATCTTGTTCTCTCCTCTCAGGAGATGACTGCAACCCTTCTCTGCTGCTCTCAGATTTCCTATCTCATCACCTCCCTACTCAGACCCCAAAAGTGACCTCATGTCCTGTGATCTCATGGAGAAAAGGCAGACTCCCTCCATTTCTTACTACCTTATATCACTGCAAGGTTACCCAGATATACACACCTCCTTTCAGGCTCCCCGCCCCCATGGAAGAGGTGCCCCTCTCCCCATCTGAGTCTGATAGCTGTCCTCGTGGTCTTAGGCTCAGTCTCCTCTCTGCCAGAGTCTTGCTCTGTAACAGTCACTCCTCTCTCCAGCATTTGGTATTAACCAGCCATCCTTAGCATCTAAATTTAGGGCAACCAACCATCCCAGTTTACTTGGAAGTGAGGGGATTTCCTGGACCCAGGGGACATTTCATATGAAAACCAGAATGAATATGTCATCCATATTTTGAATGGATCCTCCCTCAACTGCACACTGTCTCTCCATCTCCTTTTCTAAAACCTCCCTACCCTTCATGCCCAAGCTTCTCTGGAAACAGGTGTTCATAACCTGTTTACCTTGCTCACCTGACAGTCCATTCAACAGAAAAGGAAGAGGGTCATGTAACTGAGGGAGTGGCTTTAGGGACCAGCCTTCTGCCCTTGCTGTAAGGGTCCTAGTTTCCTGTGGGCAGGTGTCCTTTGTTTTTAGTCCATGCACGCTGCCTCATCTTCACAGTTTCTCCGAGAGTATTCTTGGCAGGGTCAGCAGTACACATCCAGGTACACATACCCTCCATTGTCACCCCACTGTATGTTCAGTCAGTGATGCTCAACACAGGTGTCCTCGCACCTTCTTAGTGCCCATTGCCCTTTTCCTTTTTCTTGCAGGCTCTGCCATCTAAGTATAGAATCCCTACCCTCTTTTCTCATTTTCCAACTTACCCTAGGGAGCTCGCCCACCTGCCAGGCTCCACGTGCCCTTGGTATGCTGGTGAATCCAAATCTATGTCCAGTTCAAATCTCTCTCCTGTGGACAAAACTGGAATATTCAAATGCCCACTGGCCACATCCATCTGGATATCTCCAAGGCAACTCATACTTAACGTGCTCAAAATTGATCTTATCATCAACCCAACTTGAACCTGCAGCAATTTCTGAGTACTCATCTCAGACAATGGGACCACTATCTACCTAGATGCACACGCCACTGAGTATCTGACTCCCATCCTGGGCTCTTTCCTCACGTCACCTATCATGTAAAAGTTCTTAGTTGCAAGCCAGGGAAACCAACTCCGGGCAATCGAAGTAAGAAGAACTTCACTGAACAATTCTACAGCAAGATTCACAGACCCCACAGCAAGGCTGGCGAGCCGCAGTGCATACTCGGCAGCTGCAGAGCCAGGATCAATGCCCAGTCACCCAGCAGGATGGCCACTGCGTCTGGGCATAGGTACTTCTCTCTGCATCATGAACATTTCTGATCCTAGACCGTGGTCAGCACTGCTAAAACCACAACAGACACCACCATTACCACATTCACCAGAATGGAGTCTGTGTAGCATCTGCTTGTTTTTACTGCTCATTTATAACCAAGAAAAAGGGGTGGGGAAAGCAGTGCATTTGACTGACAGAGTGTAGGTCGCATGCGAGGGCTATCACTGTAAGGTGAGTTGGGAGGTGAGTATCTGGAATTTTGAGGTTCAGGAGCAGGAGCAGTGGTTCTTCTGCATCACAAGATGGTAGATCACCCAAATATAGGAATGAGGCTCAGATGCCAGGTGGTCAGAGAGAATGAACATCACCTGCATTCCACCCCTTTAACTTCTTAAAAAGTCCTCTTCACATATTTATGCTTCTTAAAGCACTGCTTCCTGGAACTCTCCTGCGTGAAGCAAAACACATGTGTTGTCTCAACCAGCCTGTCTTTTCCCGCATGCCACATGAAATCCAGCGTCTCTAAAAATAATGACCATTTTTACTCTATTTCTAAAGTGATCACATCTCCATATTTCATAATCTAAGAACTAAATAGAGCATCAACATGCCCATTATAAGTTGGAGAAAGAAGACAGAAGAGAAATATTTCACAATATACATATATAAGTCAAGTCATGATGCGGGACACTTTAATTTTACATGGTGTCAATTGTATTTCAATAAAACTGAAAGAACAAAACCTCTTCTTAATGTTTAAAAGAAAAAAAGAGAAACGTTATTTCAAACAATTTTATTTATACTTGAAGTAGTAAGAAAGAAAATACTGGAAACTTCTATGGTCATTGTTTTTGTTTGTTTGTTTATTGAGAGATAGAGAGACAGACAAACAGGAAGGGAGAGAGAGGGTGAGAAGCATCAATTCATAGTTGCTTTCACTTTATTCAGGTATTGATTGCTTCTCATATGTGCCTTGATCTGGGTGTGCCAGTGTCCCCTTGTTCAAGCTGGTGACCTTGAGCTTTTCATGCCAGTAACCTTTGGTTACAAGCTGATCAGCTTTGGGATCATTTGGATGAATCCACTGCTCAAGCCAGTGACCTCATGCTGACAAACCTGCAGCATGTAGAGCCAGCGACCTCAGGATTTTTAACTGGCGCCTTCAGCATTCCGGGTCCACAGTTTATCTACTGTGCCACCACCAGTCAGGCTATGGTCATTGTTTCTGTAACCACAGGTCTCATAAACAGCTCTAGTAAGCAATTCCTTAAATTCTTATTCTTTTTGTCTTCAGTCATCCCTCAGTTAAGCCTTTACCTTGTAGGTCGGTGCAAACAATCATCCCTAAATGATCTGAGCTTAGGGGTCCTGCCTTTATAGACTTTCAGTAATATTTACTTTTGGAAAACAGTAGTCAGAAATACCAGGGCATCCACAGGAAATCCTCTGGGTCCATCCAAACTCTCCACTATATTACCATGTATGACACAGTCCTTATTTCCCTATGGTAACCAAGATCAGTTCCTAAATATAGTAGCCCAGCCCCTCACTTATTACCTGCTCAGTGAGGGTCATAAGAAACCTAAAATGGCCAGATGGCAGCTTTAACTTAAAACCTAAGCATGCAACTACCTTACAAACCAGCAAGAGCACTCCTGGGCATTTATCCCATGCATGAGTGGTTATACAAACTGATAAACTTCACAACGTGGAAGGCTACTCAGAAATCAAAAGGAATGAATGGATACAGGCAACAATCTGGAGGAAACTTCAGAATAAATTATACTAAGTCAAAAAGGTCAGTCCCCAAAGGCAATGATATACTGAATGACTTCCCTCATTCAACATTCTCAAAATGACTAAATTGCAGAAATGGAGAGCACAAATGGTTGCCCGGGCTCAAGGAGGGGCAAAGGCAGGAAAGAAGTGATTGTGGCTCTGCAAGGGTGACTGAGGGGTCCCCATGGAGATGGAACTCTTGACCACACCAATGTCAATATCTTGGCTGTTCTATTGAACTATGGTTTTTCAAGATACTACCACTGGAGAAAGGGGATATCATCTGGATTGTTTATTACAACTGCATGTGAATCAACAATTGTCTTAGAAATACAAAGTTTAATTTAAAAAGAAAGAGATCACCGCAGCAAATTTGAAGGTATGTTGACATGGAATTAAGGGAACGTCCTCTGACAGCTTCAATTTTCTTGTTCAGAGTAAGTGATGAAAAGTCTGCGAAGAGCAATGAACATTTGAAATGGTTGTGAGGAGCACTGATACTGAGCAGAGAAATACTCAGTAATTCCTGGGCAGAACTGAGGGGTCTTATCTTTATGTCATCTATCTGCCTCCTTCTCATCATTCAGGTCTCAGCCTAATTATCAGCTCCTTGGAGAAGCTTTCTTTCACCACCTAAGCCGAAGTAGATGCCTTCCTTTTGGATTTTCCCTGAGAACCATGTTCTTTTTCCCTCAGAGAAATGATCACAACTTGTAATTAATTCTATATGTTTGTTTGCTTCTGAATGGTTTCCCCACTGGACTTGATACTCCATGAGAGCAAGAGTCATGGTGTGTGCAATATTGTCCACTCAGTGCCTAACATGGCACATGTAAGGCGACAGCTGTTCAGTGACTTTGTTCCTCTCTGTGACTTCCTTCTTATGCACTTGATTTCTGTTGAGCCTCTTCTGCACTCACTAATAACTTCTTTCATATATACATTGAGGATCCTTAGTGTCAATGTTTTTCTGGTTTATGCCATAAAATAAATGTTCACATATTAATAAAATAAAAGACATAAATGCTGTGTCAGCTGGAAGCACCTTCCTCCTGAGTTTATGGCCTCTCAACCATCAGTCCCAGAGTGGTGAGGGTTGGAATAAACACTGTTGCCACATCTGACTGATAGAATAATATGTAAGTATCAGGCCCCTGGTATAATCAATGTCTCTAAGACTTCTTGCCTGCAGCAACTGCTAAGTGATCATTACCTGTTTTGCACCATCAACTTTGCTCTTAATCTGCATCCAAAAAGACTGATGAGCAAATGTGAATTCAGCTTTTGTGTTGCAGGAAGCGCCCCTCAGAGGAGGTTGGAAGGGAGCCAACTCCAACCCCCTGAGGTCCAGTCTACTTCACTTGCCACTAGGGGGCTGAATGACCACTCTGGCACTGGATCAGTTTTAGTCACTGCTGCTGGCAAACTGGGGACTCAGCAGTGACAGTAACTAGTCTGTCTTGATGGGGTGAGGACTAGGACATTGCCATGTCTTCGTGTCCACTATTCTGTTCTCTGACAGCAGTTCATCAAGTCCCTTCTGCAAGTCTTCAGTGAGTACTCTATCCCATATTGTCCACAGCTGATAATCCAATTCACATTTGACCTGTTCATGCCAGGAACCACCAGAGCTGTCTTCAAGATTAGCTTGGTTTTCGTCCTGGGCAGTTGGCTCAGTGGTAGCGCATCAGCCCAGCTTGTGGAAGTCCCGGGTTCAATTCCCCATCCGAGCACATAAAATAGGTGCCCATAAGCTTCTTCATCTTTTCTCTTCTCCTTTCTCTCTATTTCTCTCTTCCCCTCTAGCAGTCAAGGCTCCAATGGAGCAAAGTTGGCCCGGGCTCTGTGATGGCTCCGTGGCCTCTGCCTCAGGTGCTAGAATGGCTCCGGTTGCAACGGAGCAATGGCCCAGATGGGCAGAGCATTGCATCCTGGTCGGCAGGCCGGTTTGATCCTGGTCGGGCACATGTGGGAGTCTGTCTGCCTGCCTCACTTCTCACTTCAGAAAAATACAAAAAAAAAAACAAACAAAAAAAGATTATCTTGGTGCTCCTTTAATTACATATTCTCAAAAAAAAAAAAAAAAAAAGTCCACCCCATATTTTACTTAGCTTCCTGAGGATCTAGGACAAACTTTACATCATTCAAGGGATTTTGTTGCAAGCATCAGACTCCAATTCTGGGTCGCGTAAGAATGGTCATTTATTTTAAAAAAACAGGCAATTCACAGAATTTACGGGAGGATTGGCAAATCAGGGTTGGAGGCCATGGAGCCAGAAGCCATCCTCCAAATCAGACTGCAGGAACAATCCCATGAAGGCATCATGCTCTCTTTTGTTTGACGGGGACATCACAGTTTGCAAGGCTGGCTTTGCTGGGGCTGCCACCAAAATCAATGATCCTGCTGACAGGATGCAGCCACAGTCACAGGCACTGCCTTCAGGGGGAGGAACCTGTATGACTACACTGTCCCATTACTGTCTTCCCATGAAGGTTAGAGGAGGAGCCATAAAGGTAGTAGATGTTCCTGATTGGCAGAGTCTGGAGACCAGGAAGCTGCGAAAAGAAACAGAGAATGAATTAATTGTACATCTTCTATGATAGGACACAGGCTCTGTTCCCAAACATAGGAGGAGTTTCAGTTGCTGGGTGTCCATAAAGAATAACAAATAGTCACTGTGTCTCAATAGAGAGTCAACTACAATTTCCTTCTGATTCTACCTCTTAAATCTCTCTTTTTAAACAGCTTTATAGAGATAAAACATCCTATGCCACAAAATTTACCCACGTATAGTGCACAATTCAATAAGTTTTTTGTGTATTACATTATTATGCTTGTAAACTGTGATAAAATGTATAACATAGATAACATTTGCCATTTTAACCATTTTAAGTGTACAATCCAGTAGCATTTATTACTCTTACATGTTGTGCAACCATCACCACTATTTCTAAAACCTATTTTTAAAATTATCCCAAACATAATCTTCTTAATCATAGGCTCTCTACTTCCCCTCCTCTTGGCCCCTGGTAATCTCTATTCTATTTTCTATCCCTATGAACTTGTACATTCTAGAGATTTTATATAAGTGGAGTCATACAATATTTGTCCTTTCAGGTCCGGAGGATTTTTGGGTCTCACTCAGCATAGTTTTCAAGGCTCATCGATGGTGCAGCTGGCATCAGAACTTCATTTATTTGTGGCTAAATAACATTCCATTGCATTTATAGGCCACGTTTTGTTTCTCCGTCATCTGTTGATGAACACTTGCCTTGTCCCAGCTTTTGGCTTTTGTGAGTGATGTTGCCATGAACATTGGAATGCAAGTGTCTGTTCTTATAGTCCTACTTTCACTTTATTTGCATACACACCAAGGAGTAGAATTGCTGGTTCATAAGGTAATTTTCTGTTTAGTTCTTAAACATAATTAAAATACGAGAAACTGGCAAATGGTTTTCTATGGAGGCTGCACCATTTTACATTCCCACTAGCAACAACAAGAGTTCTAATTTCTCCACGCCCTCACCAATATCTTTCTCTTCCTTCCTTCCTTCTTTCCTTTCTCTCTCTCTCTCTCTCTCTCTCTCTTTCTTTTTTTTCTTTTTAAATTATAGCCATCGGGTAGATGTGAAGTAGTTTCTTATTGTGCTTTTGGTTAGCATTTCCCTAATGATTAGTGAGATTGAACATTTTTTCGTGTACTTATTAGCCATGTGTGTATCTTCTTTGGAAAAAGAATAGCTATTAAAGTCTTTTGACCATTTTTTAAATGAATTGTCTTTTTGTTGTAGAGATTACTTATATATTATGAATACTGAACCCTTATCAGATATGTGATTTTCAAATAATTTTTTCCATTCCACAGGTCACCCTTTCATTTTGTTAATAGTGCCATCTGATGCACAAAATAATTAAGTATAATGAAAGTCAATTTGTCTTTTTGTTGCTGTTGTTACTTGTGCTTTTGATTTTACATCTAGGAACCCATTGCCAAGTTCAAGGTCTTGAAGATTTACCCCTATTCTTTCCTTTTAAGAGTTTTGTGTGTTTTATCTCTTGTTTTTTGGACATTGATCTATTTTGAGTTATTTTTTGTTCGATTCTATATACGGTGTGAAGTAGAGGTCTAAAATTATTCTTTTGCACTCTCTCTTGAAGAAACTATTCTTTCATTATTAATTTAACTTGGCACCCTTGTCAAAAACCAATTAGCCAGAGTTCTTACTTCCATTCTCATTGAAGTAGCACACTGAATTATAATAGCTTCTGGGGTAAGTTTTAAAATCAGGAAGTGTTGAGTTCATTAACTTTGTTCTTGTGATTCCAAGAGTTCTTTGGCTATTTGAGGCATTTTATAATTTCATATGAATTCGATATTGGCTTGTCTATTTCTGCAGAAAAGGCCACTGATATTTTGATAGGGGTTGCATTGAATCTGTAGGTCTCTTTGGGTAGTATTGGCATCTTTACCCCACGAAATCTTCCTATCCACGAGCTTGGAATGACTTTCTATTTGCATAAATCTTAATTTCTTTCAGCAATGTTATGTAATTTTCAATACACAAATATTTTATATTCTTGGTTACATTTAGCTCCAGGTGTTTTATTCTTCAGATGCTGTTGTTTCTTATTTTCTTTTCAATTTCCTTTTCAGATTGTTCCTTGTGAGTGTATAAAAATACAGCAGATTTTCTGGAACCAGCCCAAGTGTCCGTCAGAAGACGAGTGGATTAAAAAGCTATGGTACATATATACTATGGAAAACTACTCAGCCATAAGAAACGATGATATCGGATCATTTATAACAAAATGGATGTACCTTGATAACATTATACGGAGTGAAATAAGTAAATCAGAAAAAAAGAAAAACTGAGAACAGCATGATTTCATACATAGGTGGGACATAAAAGTGAGAATATGAGACATGGACAAGAGTGTGGTGGTTATGGGATGGGGGGAGGGAGGGAAGAGTGGGATAGGGAGGAGGGGAGGGAGACAGGGAAAACCAGATTGAAGGTAACAGAGGACAATTTGACTTTTGGTGATGGGTATGCAACACGATTGAATGATAAGATAACCTGGAGATGTTTTCATTGTACATATGTACCCTGATTTATTGGTGTCACCCCATTAGAATTAATAATAATAAAATATATATATATAAAAAAATACAGCAGATTTTTGTGCTTTGATATTGTTTCCTGCAACTTTGCTGAATTTGTTTATTAGCTCTCGTAGCTTTATTTTGTGGATTCTTTGGGATTTTCTATGTGTAGAATAATGTCATCTGCAAATAGAGGTACTTCTCCTTCTTTCCAATTTGAATGCCTTATATTTCTTTTTCTCATCTAATGGCTCTGGATAGTATGATGTTGAGGAACAGTACTGAAAGTGGACATACTTGCCTGATCTTAGGGAAAAACTAGAAGTTTTCACCACTAAGTATGATGGTAGCTGTGGTTTAGTCTTTATCATATTGAGGAAAGTCTTTTATATTTTTAGTTTTCTGATACTTTTTTTAGTCATGAAAGCATGTGAAATACTGTCAAATGTTTTTCCTGCATCAGTTGAGATAATCATGTGATATTTTTTCTTTCATTCTATTAATCTAATATATTACATTTATTGATTTTCCTATGTTGTATTGACTTTGCTTTCCTGTTTAAATCCCACTTGGTCATAGAGCATAACACATTTAATGTGCTGTTGGATTCAGTTTGCTAGTGTTCTGTTGAGGATTTTATCTATAAGAAATATTGTTGTGGCCTGACCTGTGGTGGTGCAGTGGATAAAGTGCAGATGTAGAATGCTGAGATCACTGGTTTATAACTCCAAGTTTGACCCGTCAAGGCACATACAAGGAGCAACAACTATAAGTTGATGCTTCCCACTTCTCCCTACCCCCCTTTTTTTCTCTCTCTCCTCTCTCTAAAATCAATAAATAACATCTTATACAGAAAACCAGAAATATTGGTCTACATTGTTTTTTCTTTTTTAATTTAGTGAAAGGAGAGAAGGCAGACAGACTCCTACATACAACCCAAACAGGATCCACCCGGCAAGCTCACTAGGGGGTGATTCTCTGCCCATCTGGGGCCCTTGCTCCATTGCAACCTGAGCCATTTTTTAGTGCCTGAGGCAGAGGCCATGGAGCCATCCTCAGTGCCTGGGGCCAACTCATTCCAATCGAGCCATGGCGACAGGAAGGGAGGAGAAGAGAGAGAGGAAACAGATGGGCGCTTCTCCTGTGTGTCCTGACTAAAAATTAAACCTGGGAAATTCACAAGCCAGGTGAATGCTCTACCACTGAGTCAACTAGCCAGGGCCAAAATTTTTTTCTTATATCTTTATCTGGTTTGGAATTAGGATAATGCTGACCTCATGAATGGGTTAGAAAGTGTTCTCTCATCTTTTTATTCTTTAAGAGTTTGAAATAAATTGCTGTTAATTCTTCTTTAAGTGTTTGGCAGAATTCCCCAGTGAAACCATTTGGTCTCGGGCTTCTCTTTTAGGGGGAGGTTTTTGTTGCAGGTCTGTTGATATTTTCTGTTTCCTTTTCTTCAGTTTAGGTAATTTGTCTGATTCTAGGTGTTTGCCTATTTCATCTATATTAGCAAGTTTGTTGGCATACAATTGTTTATAAAATTCTCTCATGACCCACCCATTTTATTTCTTACAACAGTAATACGTTTCCACTTTCATTTCTGATTTTAGTTATTTACATTTTCTGTCTTTTTTTTGTCAGTCTAGCAAAATTTTGTCAATTTTTTTGGGCTTTTCAAAGAACCAACTTTTTTATATTTTATTTTTTTAGGGGAGATAGCGAGGCCGACTTCCACATACACCCCGACCAGGATCCACCTGGCAACCCCAGCTGGGGTCAATGATTGAGTACAGAGCTATTTTTAGTAGTAAGGTTGACACTCAGATTAACGGAGCTGTCCTCAGTGCCCCAGACCATGCTTGAACCAGTCAAGCCATTGGCCATGGGAGAGGAAGGAGAAGTGAAGGGAGAGAGGGAAAGAAGAAGATGGTTGCTTCTGACCAGGTGTGTTCTGATCAAGAATCGAACCCAGGACATCCATAGCTGGGCAGATGCTCTATCTACTGACCCACTTTTGATTTCATTGATTTTTCTCCATTCTTTTTATATTTCCTATATTATTTATCTCTGTTGTAATCTTTATCAGTTTCTCTTTTCTGTTACTATCGAGTTTAATTTTCTTTTTTCTGTTTTTTGTTTCAAGATATAAAGTAGGCTATTGATTTTAAATCTTTCTTATTTTTTAATCTAGGTGTTTACAGTTATAAATTTTCCTCTGAGCTCTGCCTTTAATACATTCTATGATATTGATAGGTTGTGTTTTTAGTTTTATTTGCCTCTATTTAATTTCCCTTCTGATTTCTTCTTTGACTCATTGGTTGTATAAGAGTATGTTGCTTAATTTTCACATACTTGTAAATTTTACAATTTGCCTTCTCACTCACTTTTAGCTTCATTCCATTGAAGTTGGAGAAGACATTTCATATGATTTTAATTTTAAAAATTTATTGATACTTGTCACTGTCATATGGTTTATCCCAGGGAATATTTCATGTGCACTTGAGAAGAACGTGTGTCTTTTTGTTGGGTAGAGTGTTCTATGTATGTCTTTTAGGTTTAGTTGGTTTGTAGTATTGTTCAAGCCTTTTGTATTTCTAATTGATCTTCTGTGTAATATACCATTCATTACTGCAATTGGAGTATTAAAGTCTCCAAATATTATTGTAAAACTGTTTATTTGTTTCTTCCAGTCTGTCAGTACACAAGATGCCTTGACACCGTCATCCTGGCCACCAAACATTTTCCTGCAGGTGTAATGGCACCTACCTGGCTTCAGCCTTGCTGTGAATAAATCTTTTGTCCACACAGTGGAGAAATCAAAGACTCATCTCAACACTTCCTGCCTAAAAACTATTTTTCCTAGATCTCCATTGCATTCAAGAAAAAGTTCAAATTCTTTTGTATGATTTCAAAGCCCAACGTGACCCGGCTTTGACTCCAATCTCCAATTTTATCTTCTTACTCCCCTCCCTCTTCCTCTTGGTCCCAGATATAGTGAAGATTTCGTGTTTCCAAGGCACCAATCCTTCTCTAACCTCCTAGCTTCATGATGGCGAACCTATGACACATGCGGCCGCATACCAGAGAAGTATGGGGCCGCATGCCGAGAAGGACGTTTCATCCTCGGCTCCTGCGGCCAGGTACAGTAGCCGAGGATAAAACATTTGCTGTAGTGTAGACACTCTGTGCTACAGGTCTATAGGCCAAAACAACAGAACTCCGGCATAGAGTATCTAGTTCTGGGACTTCTGATTAGGCCATTTTTCTCGAAGTGACACACCACCCCAGTGATGCTCGTTTTTTTGGTGAATTTTGACACACCAAGCTCAAAAGATTGCCCATCACTGTCCTAGCCTTTGCTTTAATTGTTCATGCTGCCCAGACCTGCCTCTCATTCTGTTCCTCTGCCTCTTCCCATACATAGTTCCTACTGATCTTTTAAATTTCACTTAAACTATCAAATCTTCTGTCCAGAATCAAAAACTCTTACTTTGTTACAAAATTAGGTGTCCATTATTTATTTCTTTACTTAAAAGTATTCCATCCTTCCATATGTTTTGACACTTACAGTATTTAATACTCTATATTGGAATTAACTTTTGGCTTATTGGTCTTTATCACACGAGCCTCTAGCCTTATGCTTACCACATAACAGCTCTTTTGGTGGAAGAATAACACAGTTGGCCTAAGTACCTTTGCATGCTCTTACGGGTATGCCAAGAATACAAGGGTTTGGCCACTCTTTATCTGGGTCACTTTTCAGAGCTATACTTGCAGTGAGTAATTCTGAGATGAGGCAATGTCTCCTCCCAGACAAAGAGCAGGCCTCTCTCCACTTACTGTAATAGTGATGACTCTCCTAAACTTTGTGTGTTTTTGTCCTGTAATGCAACTCATTGCACATACAAGTAGCCAACAAGAACCCTTTGTGCCTGACCAGGCAGTGACACAGTGGATAGAGCATCGAACTGGGATATGGAGGACCCAGGTTCGAGGCCCTGAGGTTGCCAGCTTAAGCGCGGACTCATCTGGCTTGAACAAAAAAGCTCACCAGCTTGGACCCAAGGTCGCTGTCTCGAGCAAGGGGTTACTCGGTCTACTGAAGGCCTGCGGTCAAGGAACATATGAGAAAGCAATCAATGAACAACTAAGGCTGTGGTCCCCAAACTTTTTACACAGGGGGCCAGTTCACTGTCCCTCAGACCGTTGGAGGGCCAGACTATAAAAATAACTATGAACAAATCCCTATGCACACTGCACATATCTTATTTTAAAGTAAAAAAACAAAACGGGAACAAATACAATATTTAAAATAAAGAACAAGTAAATTTAAATCAACAAACTGACCAGTATTTTAATAGGAACTATGGGTGCGGATGCATCCTGTGCTCCTCTTACTGACCACCAATGAAAGAGGTGCCCCTTCTGGAAGTGCGGCGGGGGCTGGATAAATGGCCTCAGGGGGTCGCATGCGGCCCACGGGCAGTAGTTTGGCGACCCCTGAACTAAGGTGTCGCAATGAAAAACTGATAATTGATGCTTCTCATCTCTCTTCGTTCCTGTCTGTCTGTTCCTACCTATCCCTCTCTCTGACTCTTTCTCTCTCTCTGTTCCTGTTAAAAAAAGAACCCTTTGCATTGGTCCTTGGAGATTTGGGGGATGTGGGGGAATTTATGAGCACTTGTTGCTTTTGCTATAAGTAATGAAGTCTAGCCTCTCTGACCCAGGGATCTTGTGTCTTCTGATAGCCTCCAAGAAATGCTAACAGGCTAACTTGTTAGCCTGCAAGTAGGATAAAATCTTAGACCTTTCACATTTCTTCACGTGCTCAAGAGATATTTATTGGCTATAAGAACAAAAACTAGAATGAATGCCTGCATCTATTTGTTAGGGCTGCCTTAGCAAAGTACTATGGGTTTGGTGGCTTGTACAACAAAAGTTTATTTTCACATAATTCTGAAGGCTAGACATTTGAGATGAAGATGTTGGCAGGTTTTGTTCCTTGACTTGTAGATGCTGTCTTCTCCGTGTCTTTACATTGTCTTTCCTTTGTATGCATCTGTGTTCAATTCTTATTTTCTTATAAGGACACAAGTCATACTGGATTAAGACCCATTTAATAACCTCATTTATAACTTAATTGCCTCTACAAAGACGTATTTTCAAATATGGTAACATTCTGAGATACTGAGGGGTTAACACTCCAACATATGATTTTAGAAAGGAACACAATTCTGTCCATAACACATACCATAAAAAAAACCAGAATACAAACATTCATCATGTTTAATAGCATACCCCCTTTTTTGTGAAGAATTATCAACAAAAATAATATTAAAGCAATCACATATTGCTCATATTAGTCTAAATTTTTTCTCTGAAATTAAAACATAGAAATAGAGTGCACTTTGTACTGGGAGATATTATCTAATTAAGGGAACAGATAGAAATAGAACATTAGAAACAGTTACAAAATGAAGACGATCTATTTTGACTTCAGATTTGTCTTTTTAGCTTATGGTATCTCATTTCTTGTTTTGTTTCTTATGTAAAATTAAATATTTGCATTTAATATGAAAAAGAAATTTCAAGGGGATGAGCCTTGAGGAATGCAATTTAAAAATAGAACTGAAATAACTCATAATTTATGTTCCCTAACAAACAAACGAGACAGTTAGAATTGAAAAAAATAATTTTTATTCCAAGGAAATAATCTTTTAAGAAGTTTGTTTATTCCAACAGCATTTGCCTTTTTTGTTTGTTCATTTTGTTTAAATAAAACGGGGTCTTTGTCCGTGAAGAAATACTAGAGTAGAAACATGGTGTCTTGATTATTTAAAAGATCCATGCATTTTCTTACAGATTGGGCCATCATTCAATTACCCTAAAAATAATCATCAAAATACTTTTTAAAAACTTTCATAAAAAGTCAGGATTCCTCTCAGTCAGGGGAGCTCATTCTTCTATTCCATTCAGTCACTTAACACATTTAATAATTGTCTATCATGTCTGAAGAATTATACTAATTGTTACAGGATACAGTGGTGGACACAGCACAGATATGTCTTTCTAAGGAAGTGCTGTCACTTGTGATATTTATTTATTTATTTATTTATTTATTTATTTATTTATTTATTTCAGTATGGACTCATGGATATTGATTTTATTCTATCCAATACAATCATGACTTATTTTGTGGCTTATACTGCTCTAGCTTGAGCCATTCATATGTCCTTCAGGTTAGTTTCTATGTCCTTTTTTTTTTTTTTACAGGGACAGAGAGAGAGTCAGAGAGAGGGATAGATAGAGACAGACAGACAGGAACAGAGAGAGGTGAGAAGCATCAATCATTAGTTTTTTGTTGTCGTTGCGACACCATAGTTGTTCATTGATTGCTTTCTCACATGTGCCTTGACTGTGGGCCTTCAGCAGGTCCTTGCTGGAGCCAGCGACCTTGGGCCCAAGTTGGCGAGCTTTTGCTAAAGCCAGATGGGCCCACGCTCAAACTGGCGAGCTCGGGGTCTTGAACCTGGTTTTTCTGCATCCCAGTCCGACGCTCTATCCACTGCACTGGTCAGGCTCTTTGTCCTTTTGATAAGCCCAATACTTTCTTTTTAAAATTACTTTTAGGATCATTTTGTACCCCTCATTGTCTAGGGGCTACTTTATTGCATTATTTTGCACAACATTCTTGGGCTTTAAAAAACAGATCTGTTGATTTTTTAGAATATATTTTTGAGGTAAAATTGAATTGACATTTGAAACGTCACTTGTTGAAGTTGTACAATTTGATACATTTTGACATGTGTTTGGGCCTGTAGAACTGTCAGCACATTCAAGCTAAAAAAACAACCCTAAACGTTTCCTGTGTGCCCGCCTATCCTCACCCTATATCCTGAGACACCAATGATCTGTTCTCTGTCACTGCAGATTCATTAATAGTCTCTAAAATTTATACAAAGAAAATCATGCAGCTTTCTGTTTTCCTTCACCAGTATACGTTATTACTTTGAGATCATTCCCTGTTGTTGTGTCTGTCAATAGTTCATTTCAATTACTGTTGAGTAGTATCCCACTGCATGGAGAGACCACAGTCCATCCATTGGTCACCTGTTGATGGACAGGTAGGTTTTTTGTTTCTTGTTTTGAGTTATTACAAACAAGCTGTAATGAACATACTTATAGGTTTTTGTGTCAACGGAAAGATGTCAGTAAGGGTGGCAGAAATGTTGCAAGATTAGGTTTTATAAATGTATTTTATTCAGTAAAAATTTTAGAAAGTCAGTATCTAAGCCAGGGGCCCCAGAGTAGAGTCCGAGACGTGCACTTAAATGCAGGTAATTTGAGAAGTAATCCCAGAGATACTTCGATAAAGGCACTTTGCTGAGGTTGATACTTTGGGCAGGGGGCCTTGATTCTTAATGGACAACTCATGAAACCAGAATTGTCCACTTGAAAGTCAGGAGGTGGGAACATCTACCCACCAGATCTTATTCCTTATTGTGCAGAGCAAGGATTTTCCCGGAAGGAGTTACTCAATGCTTCTGAGCTATGCATGTGAAAGAGCCCAGCAAACACTACTCAGCTCTGTAGTTATTAAATAAGGAAGCAAAAATGAGCATCTGGCTTGTTCTGCATGGCATATGGTTATGAGTGCATTGGGCACCCTCTGAAAAGCATCATGAATCCAAAAATACTATTTTATTTATGTCCTGAAAACTTCAAAAATACCTCATCCATCCTAAGCATATGGACGACATGGAAAGATTTAGAATAGAAATTAAATGTTACATTGCAATCAAATTCCATCCGTGTAACTTTAAGAGCAATGACTAAACTTCTTTCATCATTTTTACGCTTGGGGACTTCTACATCTGATGCCCTCCCAGACTGTAATCTGTGATATGTTCGTAGTTTCTCATGCATCTCGGGTGAAAACTTGTTCTTGGTCATTGCTTTATGGAAAACTTGGTCTGTGGTTATTATGGAGGAGAACTTGTTAAGCTATGTCATGTTTAGAGCAATAAAGAAATTCAGTGACCTTGTCAGTTCCAAGTTTTCCATTTCCCAATTGTTACCCATAAAACAAATACACACCCTTAGGAAAAGGAGGTGAAGTTTGACCTTTTAAGCTTTTTTTTTTTTAACTAAAAATGAAATACAAGTAAAAGATTCAAAAGGTTATAAAACCAAATGCCAAAGGTGATGAAACTGAGGGAAAACTGACTTGATAATTAAAAATCAAAAGATTAATTTGTTCGTTTCTTGTCGCTCTCATAAGAAATTACCACAAACTTGGTGGTTTACAACAGAAATATTTTCTCATTGTTAGGAAGTTAGAAGTCTGAAATCAAGGTGTAGGCAGAACTGTACTCCCTCTGGGGGCTGTAGGACAGATGTTTTCTGCCTCTTCTAGCCTCTGATGGCTGTAGGCAATCCTCAGCTTCCCTGGCTTGTGGCCACACCCATCCAACATCTGCCTTCACCTTCACATCACCTTCTCCTCTGCTGAGTCTCCTCTGGTGCCTCACAGCACCCTCTGCTTTTTCCTTATCAGGACACTTCTCATTAGGTTTATAGTTAACTCTATGGTGTTCACACAATGACAAAATTGCCTATTGATATTTTTCTCAGAACATATCCCCATCATTAAGTGGTATAAGACTATAAAATTATGGAAATAATGTAGAATGTTTCGAAAAAACCACAACAAGTAAGCAAACAATCTAATTTTAAAAATGGGGAGAAGACCTGAACAGACATTTATCCCAAGAAGACATACAAATAGCCAAAAAATATGTGAAAAGATGCTCATCTTCCCTAGCCATTAGGGAAATGCAAATCAAAACCACAATGAGATATCTGTTAGAATGCTTATTATCATCAAGACAGGTAGGTAATAAGTGTTGGAGAGGCTGTAGAAAAAACGGAGCACTCATTCTGTGTTAGTGGGAATGTAAACCGGTACAGCCATTTTGGAAGACAGTATGACAATTCCTGGAAAAATTAAGAATAAAATCACTATATGACCCAGCAATCCCTCTACTGGGTATCTACCCAAAATAACTCAAAAACACTGGTACACAAAGATACATGTGCTCCCATGTTCATTGCAGCATTATCCACAGTGGCTAAGACATGAAAACAACCAGTGTCCCTCGAAAGAGGATTGGATAAAGAGGTGGTACATATATTCAATGGAATACTACTGAGCCATAAGAAATGATGACATAGTGCCATTTATGGCAACATGGATGGACCTTGAGAACATTATACTGAATAATATAAGTAAATCAGGAAAAGCTAAGGTCTATATGATTTCACACAAAGGTGGGATATAACACTAATACTTGTGGACATAGACAAAAGTGAGATGGTTACCAAGGGAAGGAAGGTGGGAGGGAGGGGAGTAAAGAGGGGCAAATATATGGTGAAATAAAATGATTTGACGTTGGGTGATGGGCATACAACACAATCAAGAGCTCAAATGCTATAGAGATGTTTACCTGAAACCTGTGTATTCTTATTGATCAATGTCCCCCCATTAAATTTAATTCCTAAAGAAAAAAAAATACCTGTCAATGTTTCCAATGCAGTACCATATTAAAAGTCAAAATTTATATCAGTTTCAATTTGACACTTATTTATGATAAAGGAATAGGCATAGTTAAAAATTAGTCATACCAGGAAACTGCTTAAACCTGCAGTACCTAATTAAAAATACAGCAGATATTAGAAGCTGATTACAGTCAGAAACCAAAGAGTAGCCTGTTTCTACTCATTTTTGACTATATGCTGGAGCTTTTAGCCAATATAATATCAAACATAAAAAGGTATGGACATCAAGAAGGAAGAAATAACAATATAATTTTCAGATAGCATGATTTCTAGCTAAATAATCTAAGTGTATTAATTGACATCAATAAAGAAATTCAGTCAGATTGACAGACCCAAGATGAATATAAAAAATCAGTAGTCTTCTTAAATGACAATAGCCAATTACAGAAATGTAGTAGAAGAATTTTAAATAACAGCAGCAAAATGTTAGTATCTGTAAGGATAAATTCAACATAGCAAGCTGAAGAGCTACATAGAGAAATCTATAAAATATTATTGGGTGAGTAAGAAGAAATTTTAATAAACAGGGAAATGTTTCCAAACTGCATTTTTAAATTCAGTGAATAACAATAAAAATCTCAACTAATGCTTTCATGGAAATTGACTCTTCGATTTTAGAATTCACGCGGAACCATAAATGTACACAAGTACCTTAGATGTTAAAAAGAGAGAAGGGACTTCTACACAGATATAAAAATATTACAGATTTTCTGAGCCACACATTGGCAGTGGTCTACCCAATATTGTTCTCCGCTCTTGTTTACTAACGCAAGTCTGAATTCATTTGGGGTGGTAAAATTCTCAGTTTCCTAGGCTCCTTTGCCCTTGAAGTGGCCCTGTGACACAGTTTTGGCCAATGAGATTAGTTAGTTTGCCATGTGAGACTCTGAGGAAAGCATAGTTTTCCTGACAAAACGGTTAGATACAGCTTTTTTCCGTCACTTTATCTATCCTTACTCTGTCTATGATAGGATATCTAGAGGTGATGAAGACATCTGGCAACCATGAGGTCAAAGCCATAGGTGACAAGAGGCAGCACTGAAAGCAAGAAAGATTCTGGGTCCCAGGTGCTACCTTGGACTTGGCATGCCTGACCTAAACCACCCAGGTTCGGTTACATGAGAAAAACTAACTCCAGTTAAGCGACTGTTGTCAGGATTTTGTAAACTTAGTCAAACGTAATTCTACGGGATATTAGCTACCTTGTGAAAGCATGGTGCTATTGATAATGACAGGAAAAGACAGCCGATCTATTGAACAGAATACAAAACACCAAATTAGACTCATGGAAGTATTGAGTATGTCAAGCCTGACCTGTGGTGGCACAGTGGGTAAATTGTTGACCTGAAAGGCTGAGGTCACTGGCTCAAAACCCTAGACTTACCGGGTCAAGGCACATATCTATATGAGAAGCAACTACTACGAGTTGATGCTTCTCGCTTCTACCCCCACCTACCCCTTCTCTCTCTCTCCTCTCTCTAAAATCAGTAAGTAAAATCTTTTTAAAAAATTGAATGTCAAATAAATTAAGAAAAAATTAGCTAGTAAGTAAATTATAATTGGCTGCCCATATGAGAAAATATTGAGAGATTTGTCTCATACATGTAGAAAAGAGTGGAGGTTGTGAGAGGTTGGGTTACTGCATATCCTAATTTGGAACAGGACTGCCCCAGTTTTACTCCTGAGGTTGAGATGTCAGTATCAAGTCTATTTGAGGCTCAAAGGGAGTTTCATGGCCACCCTCAACTGTGAAGGAACATGGCCAGATCTGCTGCTGAGAACTGTGAGGCTCAGGATTTGTAGGAGCCTGCGGTGGCCAGGGCCTAATCTCTTTTTCTGTGCTGGCTCTTAGGACAACGCAGGCTGGCCTCAGAGGATGATTAGGAAGTATGCTCTCTGCTTCTGTTTTCTGGAAGAGATTGGTACTGTTTTTTTCTTTAGATGTTTGGTGGAATTTACCTAAACCCAGTACTTCCTTTTTGGAGAAGATTACAAATTATTATTTAAGTCCTTTAATAAATATAGGGCTATTTAGTTTATCTATTTCTCCTGCCCTGAGTTTTGGTAGCTTGTGTCTTTCAAAACTGACCCACTTTTAAGTCTTTTATCCATTTTGAGTTTGTTTTTGTGAATGGTGTAAGTTGATGGTCTAGTTTCATTTTTTTGCAGGTAGATGTCCAATTTTCCCAACACCATTTGTTAAAGAGGCTGTCTTTACTCCATTGTATGTTCTTTCCTCCTTTGTCAAATATCAGTTGTCCATAAAGGTGTGGGTTTACTTCTGGGTTCTCTGTTCTGTTCCATTGATCTATGTGCCTGTACCAGGCTGTCTTGAGTACAATGGCCTTGTAGTATACCTTGATATCTGGAAGAGTGATACCTCCTGCTTTATTTTTTTTTTAAGACTGCTAAGGCTATTCGTGTTCTTTTTTGGTTCCATATAAATTTTTGGAATATGTGTTCTATATCTTTGAAGTATGTCATTGGTATTTTAATTGGTATTGCATTGAATTTATAAATTGCTTTGGGTAATATAGACATTTTAATGATGTTTATTCTTCCTAGCCATGAGCACGGTATATGCTTCCACTTGTTTGTATCTTCCTTGATTTCTTTTATCAATGTTTTATAATTTTCCGAGTACAAATCCTTAACCTCCTTGGTTAAATTTACTCCTAGGTACTTTATTCTTTGGCTGCAATAGTGAAGGGGATTGTTTCCTTAATTTCTTTTGCTGATAAATGATGACGTCAGATCACTTATAACAAAATGGATGGACCTTGATAACATTATACGGAGTGAAATAAGTAAAACACAAAAAAATACTGAGAACAGCATGATTTCATACATAGGTGGGTCATAAAAGCGAGACTATGAGACATGGACTAGAGTGTGGTGGTTACAGGGTGGGGGAAGGGAGGAGAGAGAGGGAGAGTGGGGAGGGGAGGGGCACAAAGAAAACCAGATAGAAGGTGACAGAGGACAATTTAACTTTGGGTGATGGGTATGCAACATAATTGAATGATAAGATAACCTGGAGATGTTTTCTTTGAACATATGTACCCTGATTTATTAATGTCACCCCATTAAAATTAATAAAAATTAAAAAAAAAACTGACCCACTTTGCCTGACCAGGCAGTGGTGCAGTTGATAGAGCATCGGACTGGGATGCAGAAGACCCAGGTTTGAGACCCTGAGCTCGCTAGCTTGAGCGCGGGCCCATCTGGCTTGAGCAAAAGCTCGCCAACTTGGACCCAAGGTCGCTGGCTCGGTCTGCTGAAGGCCCACGGTCAAGGCACATGTGAGAAAGCAATCAATGAAGAACTAAGGTGTTGCGACGGCAATGAAAAACTAATGATTGATGCTTCTCACCTCTCTCCGTTCCTGTCTGTCTGTCCCTATCTATCCCTCTCTCTGACTCTCTCTATCCCTGTAAGAAAAAAAACCAAAAAACTGACCCACTTTAAGTTATCAACTTTGTGGGCAAAAGTTGTTTGTAATATTCCTTTATTATCCTTTTAATACCCATGAGATTAGTAATGTCCCTTGTTTTATTTATAATATCAATAATTTATGTCTCCTCTCTTTTATTTTGGCAAGCTTAATTGTTGATCAATTTTTTTTTCAAAGAATCAGCTTTTGGTTTAATCAATTTTTTCCATAGTTTCTTGTTTTCAATCTCATTAATTTACTTTCTAATTTTCTTTATTTCTTTCTCTTTCAGCTTGCTTTAGACTTAAATTGTTCTTCTTTCTTTAGCTAGATGGCATGGAGTTCAGGTTATTGTTTGAGACCTTTCTTCTTTTCTAAACCTTTTTTTTTTTTAATTTATTTATTCATTTTAGAGAGGAGACCGAGAGAGAGAAAGGGGGGAGGAGCTGGAAGCATCAACTCCCATATGTGCCTTGACCAGACCAGTGCAGGGTTTTGAACTGGCGACCTCAGTGTTCCCAGGTCGACGCTTTATCCACTGCGCCACCACAGGTCAGGCTCTTCTTTTCTAATCTATGCATTTAATGCTATGAACTCCCTTTTAAACACTGCCTTTGCTGCATCCCACAAATTTTGATAAGTTGCAATTTCATTTATTTCATTAAATAGTCAAAAATTTTCTCTTGAGGAGTCTTCTTTGACAAATATGTTATTTAGAAATGTGTTGTTTAATTTCAAAATATCTGGAAATTGTCCAACTATCTTTTTCTTTATTGTTTACTGCTTTAATTCCAATATGGTCTGAGAAAGGCCCAGAATGTGTTCTGTCCTGGTGAACGTTCCATGTGAGCTTGGGAAGGACATGTATTCGGCAGTTGTTGGGTGACTGATGCATAAAGGTGAATTAGATCAGGCTGCTTAATAGTGCTGCTCAGGTCATCTACATCCTTAATGGTTTTCTGCCAGCTCCCTCTATCCACCACTGGGCAAGGAGTGCTAAAGTCCCTGGTCACAACAGATGTGTCCCTGTCTCCTGTCAGTTCTTTGCCTCATGTATCTGAGGCTCTATGTTCAATGCATGCACAATGAAGATTATGTTATTTTGGGGAATTAATCCCTTTATATTTATGTCATGTTTCTCTTCATCCCTAGTAATTCTGTCTGATTTGTCTGAAATTCATATAACTATGCCAGTTTTCCTATGATTAGTGTTAGCACGGTGTGTCTTTCTCTGTCCTTTACGTTTAATCTCTCTGTGTTGTTGCATTTAAAGTGGGCTTCTTGTAAACAACATTGAGATTTCTTGTTTTTTTTTAAATCTGCTCTGGCAATTTCTGTCTTTAATTGGTGTCCTTGGACCATTTATGTCCAAGGTCACCAATATATAATCAGATTCATATCCACCACTTTGTTTTGCTGCACCTGCTGCATTCTTCCGCTGTCCCCACCCCACCACCATTTTCTGCCCTCTCTGGTTTTTAACTAAGCATTTTAGATGGTTCTTCTTTCTCTGACTTCTCAGCATATCAATTGTAATTCTTAATTTTTTTTTTTGTGTGTGTGTGTGTGTGTGTGTATGGTAGCCCTAGAACTAGCAAGATACATTTTAAAAATAACCGAAGTTCACCTTAAATAACACTGTACCACTTCATGGGTGTTGCCGGCACCTTAGAGGACTCCCTGCCACTGCCTTTCTCCCCTTTTGCACCGCTGTAACTTATCTCACTTATCTGTATGGTTTGGTAACCCAAATACACTGTCACTGTGATTACTTCAAACAGTTATCTTTTAGATCAATTAAGAATAATAAGCATAAGCAATTTTGTTTTTTCATTATTCATTCCTTCTCTGATGTGTTTCCATTCTGTATGTAGATTCAGGCTTTGACCTATGTCATTTCCTTTCATCTAAAGAACTTCTCATAAATTTATTATTATTTTTTTTTGCAGGGCCAGTGATGAATTTTTCTCATTCTGCTTGTCCTACAAAGTCTTTACTTCTGCATCAAATTTGATAGCTAATTTTGCTGGATATGCCTGACCTGTGGTAGCATAGTGGATAGAGCAACAACCTGGAATGCTAAGGTCGCTGGTTCAAAACCACAGCTTGCCTGGTCAAGGCACATACAAGAAGTGACAAATGAACAACTGGGGTGAAGCAACTATGAATAATGCTTCTGTTCTTTCTCTCTCTCCCTTTTCAAGAGAAAAAAAAATCAATACATTTTGCTGGATATAAAAGTTTTGGTTGGTATGTTTTTCTCCCCAATATTTAAAACATTTTACTACTTCCATTCTGGCTAGCATGGATTCTGATGAGAAGATTCTTGCCTTCTATAAGGTAATTTTTATCTTTGCTCTTCTACAGGTAAGATGCATTTTTTTCTTTGGATTCTCTCATGATTTTCTCTTTGCCTTTGGTTTTCTGTGTTTGAATATGATGTGCCTACATGTGATTTTATTTTTAATTACTCTGCCTGGTGTTCTTTGAACTTATTTCATCTGTGGTTTGGTGTCTAACATTAATTTGGAAAAGTTCTTGGATATCATAACTTCAAATATTTCTTCTGCTCTGCATTCTCTTTCATCTCTTTTAGATATTCTAAATGCACATATATTACACACCTTTTGATATTGTCCAAAAGGTCTTGATATTCTGTGTTATTTTAATTCTTTCTTCTTTTTCTCCTTTCAGTTTGTGAAGTTTCACTCGACCTGTCTTCAAGCTCTATGATTCTTTCCTTGCTGTTCTGAGCCATCCTAAGAGATGAAAGAGCCCTTCACAGGCACTCTTCATTTCTGCTAGCATATTTTTTATATCTATGCTTACAGTTACATCCCTCTGCTTGCATAATCCACTTGCTCTCACATATTGTCTATGTTTTTCCATCACTGCCCTTAATGTATTAATCATAGTTTTTAAAATTCCCTGTCTAAAATTTTAACTTATATGTTACATCTGAGTCTGGTTTTGATGCTTGCTGTGTCTCCTCGTAGTGTGTTTCTCTTCCTTTAGCATACCTTTTAATATTGTTGTTGAAAGCCCAACATACTGTATTGGGTAATAGAAACTGCAGTAAATAGGCTTTAGCGTGAGGATTTATGTTAATCTGACTAGTGGTTGAGTTGTGTCTAATGTTGCAGTGGCTGTATGTGTTAGAAGCTTAAAATACCTCTAGCAGCCTTGTTTTTATCACCCATGTTCACTTTGGGCTTTCCTAAGTACTCCTTCTCAGGGGCAGTTTATATCACACAACTCTTCCACTATTTTTACACTGGAGCCCTGCTGGTGTTGTAGGAAGGTGTGTGTGTGCATGTGCATTCTATAATCATAAAAAGCTCAGTCTTTTAGTTAGCCTGTGTCTCTGTACTGTGACCTTCATAAGGATTTCTCCCATCGTGAGAACTTTCTGTCTCTGCTTGCTTTCTACTTCCTTCCCTGGCTGCTGCGTCCCCAGCCTATTTTCTTAAACCTGACTCCTCTCAACTGTAGATTCACTTGATTATTCCTTTCAAGAAACAGGAAGAGGCCTGTGATGGGGGGAAAGAAATGTTCTTCCCTCAGTGGGCAGAAGGCTCTGGCAAAGTCTTTGACCCTGGAAAGACTCTGGCCATATTTTGTATCGATGACTCTTCCTTTCCCTTTCCCTAGTCATGAAGAGATCTTCCCCTGGTCTTCCTGTGAGGACCTGTTGGGGTTCCTTAATGAAAGCACAGGAAAGTGTGGGCCACCACACCAAGACTGAAGCCCAAGGCCTTTCCCATTCTTGCACCCACCCACACTCAGCCGATAGTGTTTCATCAAAATCATCCTTTGGGATGATTTTCATCCAGTGGCTCAACTGGTTCAAGTGTGGCCCTGGGCACTGAGGATATTTTGGTTGATTTGAGCATCAGCCCCTGACAGAGACTTCTGGGTGGATCCTGGTCAGGGGGCATGAGGGATCTACCTACTTGTAGCTCCACCAGCTTCTGCTCCCAGTAGCAGATGTGGACTGTGACTCTAGATCCGTCTCTTTCCAGATTTCAGGTTAGCAGCTTCAGCTCTCTGATGAGCCCGAGAAAAGCCATTGATTTTTCAGTTGTCCCTCTTTCTTTGTTGTAAGGATGAGAGTGTTGACTTTTAAGCTCTTTATGTGTCAATGTTAAAATGGGAACTCTCTCATAAGAAATGTACATGGATTGTTATTTTTTAACTTTTCATTGTGGGAATCTGAAAACACTTTTAAAAGTAGAGAGAGAAGAGCATAATGGTCCCTCAAGTTCCTGTTCTTCAGGTGTGCCTGGCTTCCCTGGACAGTTCCCTCAAGTCCTTTGCAGCTCTGGCCCACCACCCCATCCCAAAGCCAACACCATGCGTGTGTGTTTTAAGGTTTGTTATGGCCGCATGCTAGGTAACAAACCAAGCTTGCATATAATGCTCTAAAATAAAAGCCAGCTTCAGCCATTATCAATGCGCATGGCTCACCCACTGCCCCCAAGATCATTCTGAAATAACCCTGCACATATTACAATTTTGTCTGTAAATATTTAATTTTATCATGTACTTCTAGATACTACTGTCACATGAGAAAGTCACACCTAGTCAGTGCTCATGTGTCCCACTCACCTTAGAATGTTTTTTCTTCCCTGGCCAGTTAGCTCAGTCAGTTAAGAGCATTGTCTCAAAACAACAAGGTTGTGGGTTCAATCCCTGGTCAGTGCACATACAGGAGCAGCTTGATGTTCCTGTCTCTCTCTCTCTCTCTCTTTCTCAAGAAAAAAGAAAGTGTTTTTTTTTTTAACAGCTTGCCTGAATTGGGATCCAAATACATAAATATGCTGGGATGAGTTGATATGTCTTCTATGTCCCTTTTCATCTAAGGTTCCTCTCCAATCCTTCTGTTTTCTCCTCACACATCTTTGCTGAAAAATTGGGTAATTTATCTTATGTAGTTTCCCATAGTCAAGATTTTACTGATCATTTCTCTGCTTCATCTTTTTCCTATAAACTGGTAGTTGAGGCATTAGTTTTGTCCAGGTTAAGGTTCTATTTGGGAGGGGGCTAAGATTCTCTCATCACTGCTGCTGATCATCAGGCTTCTATCAGGGAGTACAAGCTGTTGGGTTCCCTCTTTTTCTCTGATGTGTGCAGCCCTAGTCCATGACTCCATTTGGAACTGACTGCAGAACACAATGTTTTGATTCCCACCCCTTCTT
Organism: Rhynchonycteris naso; assembly: GCA_037038555.1. Classification (NCBI taxonomy): domain Eukaryota; kingdom Metazoa; phylum Chordata; class Mammalia; order Chiroptera; family Emballonuridae; genus Rhynchonycteris; species Rhynchonycteris naso. Next base: position 94,540,643 of record CM072996.1, on the reverse strand, counting down.
CATTTCCTAGCTGGAAGATTTCTATAAATAGAAACTTTCCCTTATCAGATAGGGGTTAAGTTCCTGGTGATTACATGACAATGCCCTTCACCACTGTACTGAAGCCAACTGGGCTCAGGTGACGAGGTCCTTTGCTCTGCCTCTTTTTGTGGAGAAAGTGTGGGGAGAATCAAATCTATGCTACTGGTACCATGAGCCTCCCAATTTCCCACATGTAATGTTTTAATACTTTAAAAAATTAAGCAAAGATGGCATTATAGTTCCTGGCCAGTTTGCTCAGTGGATAGAGCGTCGACCCAATATATGAATGTCCTGGGTTCAATTTCCAGTCAGGGCACACACGAGAAGTGACCATCTGTTTCTTTTCCCCTCCCTCTCCCTCTTTCTTCTCTACTCCTCTCCCATAGCCAGTGGCTCAACTGGTTCAAGTGTGGCCCTGGGCACTGAGGATAGTTTGGTTGATTTGAGCATCAGCCCCTGACAGGGACTTCTGGGTGGATCCCGGTCAGGAGGCATGCGAGATTCAGTCTCTCTTCCCTCTTCTCATTTAAAAACAAAAAAAGGCAAAACATTAAACTGTGTTAGAATTGGATGCCATACATGGGTATTTACAATATTATTCTCTAAAATTGTATGAATCTTAAAGTAGCTTATGACAAAATGTTTTAAAAATATACGAAAATATGTTCATGACCTTAAGGTAGTGAAAACTACATCATTAGCTCCCATAAACCTATGAGACTGATAGTCTAAATATAAATAAGTCAAAGAAAGGAACAAAATAAAATTAAAGAAGAAAAGCAAATAGTGAGCAAATATGGGAATAGATTGTCTACCAATCTCACTAGTATTGAGACAGTGCAAAATTAAATAAACATAAGATATAAAATGTAATTTTCCCCCTTTGATTTATTTTTATTCTTTGTTGTTTAGCAATGGAAGTGTTTGAGGTCTAGAATTTTCCTCTAAGTGCAACTTAGCCAAATGTCATGGGTTTTGATATATACATCTTAAGAAATTTATTACTTTTAAGTGTTGGGCAATTTTGATTTTGAATACCTCTTTGGGACAAAATTTGTTTATTGGATAATGGAAGGTTAAGCAATTTTTGATGTTTGGGTTTTTCTGGTTGTTAATTTTCTTTTATTTCTCCCTGATGTATTTTGGTCTGAAAATAATTTTTTCTGCTTTTACTTTTATTAGCATTTATTTTATGTTGAAGTTACTCCTGGGCCAAAAGCTTTTATTTCTTCTGGGGTATATTTTTCTTCTCTGCAGCCTCCTCTTCTGGCTTACGAACAGTCTGCTCTTCTTCAGTAGGATCCTCTCAGTGAGGCAGGGAGAGCTCGTGTGCAGGTTCATCCGCCCACGAGCTGTAAATGTCTACATCGCATCTTGGGAGTTTTGTTCATCAGGATGTGCTCAGAGAATCTACATCTACAGCCTTAAGCTCAGCATTACTCTCTGCATTTTTATGCATGGGCAGCAGACATTCAGCACTCTTTTTGGGCCATTGACCCCGTGTCCAGCCCCACTGTTTGGCCTGGGCACACCTACCAACTCCACCATTGTCACGACTGAATGGCACACGTTGCTTCTGTAAAGTGACATCCTTCAGAAAACTTGGAGGCTTTTTGAATATGCATACCCTTGATGGCCTGGACAGTTTAACACGTGTTCTTAGAGTGAACACAAATATTTGAACCTCTTGATTTGCATGATTTTCAGGTCGAGTGAATAGCAAACCATTTTCAGAGGTCACCTCGGGATGCTTACAGGAAGAGTTGGTCTGAATATATTATATGAATCTTTTCTACTCCACGGTACTTTTTCTAAAGTTTCATTTGGGGCATTATATATGTAATCAGTAAATGCTTCATGAACGATTCAAAATAAGCTGCATTTATTCTCTATTCTCCAGGCACAGTGTTCGATAACAATCTATTGGATTACCTTATTCTGTGTGTCATTTAGATTCTCTGTGTCATTTCTTCTTTTGGAGAGTTATCTGTGCCTCAGAGTCACCTGAAGAACAGACTGAGTTCAGACTCCTCAGCATTGCTCCTCACTGACTGAGCTGAAATCTTTGGAATGGCATTTTGAGAAGCATCACACATAATTCTGGCACAGTTTGCAGTTTAAAAACCATCCTATATACGCTTTCTTCATCTTTCTCTGCTTGGTCTGTCAGTAGCTGACAGGTTAGGTGTCTCCTGTCACTACTGTATTTCCATCTGTCTCTCTGTTTTGCTCATTTTTTTGCTTTATAAATTTTGATACCTAATTATTTTGGACAGGGACCAATGAGGACTCATCATGTGTATTGTACCCTTTACTGATATAATGTGAGCTTGCTCATTTCATGCTTTCTTTTGCCTCAAGTTCAGTTTCTTTTTTTTTTTTTTTTTGGTTATTATTATGGCTACCTTGAGTTCTTCTAATTGTGTTTGTCAAATACATTTCTGCCTGTCTTTTGTAATTTCAAATGTGCTGTGTTGTTTCATCTTTGTCATTTGTTTTTATATGTAGCTTTTAGATGGGTTTTGATTCCATTAAAAGCCATTTTCTTTATTTATTACTGGGCACTACAGACATATTTACCTTTCACTCTTCACCTTAGTTTTTGTTACGTCTTCTATGCTTCTCTTTATCTCTTGTTAGATGGCTTCTATTTTTGAGTGTGTTGGTATTTTCCTTTTGAGAATTTGGAAGACCACAAGTCAATTTTATTTTTTTCTATACTTAGTCTTACAACTTTTAATTATTTACTTGAAACTTCTTTCATTAAACCTTTAATAATACCCATTCATTCTTTGTAATGAAACAAACACCTTGCCACCTCATAATTTTTATGTTGTTATATTAGATTCTTCAAGAGGTAGCTTCATGTCTTCTAATGTATATCCTAATGGAAGACCTGGTCATATGTGCCTATATGATATCTGCGTAAGCGTCTACAACTTGATATGTCAGAACTAAGTTTTGATTCTGGCCTCCAAAACATCTTTCTTTCACATTCTTCCACATTTCAGTCAAGAGCTCACTCTCTACTTATTTGTTAAAGCCAAAGACTGAAGTGTTGTCCCTGGTTTCTCCCTTGTCCTTATCCAGAGAATTCAGTCCAATGTTTCTTCTCCAAACTCCATCTTAATTCATTCATTTCTCTCCCTTGTCACTCCAGCCACCTGGGCTCAGGTGAGTATCCAGTAAGAACTTCAGAACTTGTCATTCCCCCTCCTCACCACAGCTACGCAGAGGCTCTTTTCCATAGCATGGTGCATTTGTCACTCACACCTCACGGGAAGCAGCAAGGTGGCCACTCTTCTCAGACTCTGAGAAGCTGAGAACTGACCTGTGTTCCCACTTCAGAGTGGCAGTCATGGCTTGCAGGCGCATTCCGTGACCTCCTCCCCAACCCCTGCACTTAGAACAAGGGCAAGTGGTCCAGGGCTCCCTGGGCCCACATGGTCCCGTATCACTGAGCTTCACATGCTTATGCTGTTGTCAGGGCTTACTCAACTCCCTGCTGTCATAATGGACTGCCGCAGAAGCCAGTGAAGCTTGATTGTGGAAAATTTAGACCTAAAGTCAGACTTCCTGGCTCTGCATCCCAGCTCTCCGCCTGGTAGGGGTGGAACACAGACCAGGCTTACTTACCTTTTCTGTGTCTCTGTCTCCTCTTCTGTGCAATGGAACTAATAATAGTGCCTCCTGTAGGGTAGTTGTGGGGACTAAATAAGTGGACATTCAGAAGGCACTTAAAACAGTTCACGGTGCACAGTGAGTGCCAGGTTGATGTGACATCGATACATAGATGTGTGTGTGTGTGTGTGTGTGTGTGTGTGTGTGTGTGTGTGTGTGTGGTAAGAGCAGTGGAGGCCACACTATAGAGATTGTTGTTTTGCCTGGGCCATTGATCCCCAGGGTCAAGAGTGTCACACACACCTGTTATATAGTAAGCTGGCATACAGTTTTGAATGGTGAATATTACTGTACTCAGGTACATTTAAAAACAAAAACTATGTTTTTAGCAACCAAATTTATAATACCGCTCTGAGACAAAATTTTTTCCAACTACTGTGTTCAAAACTGAGAATTTCCCCTAACTCTGGTTTTTAAAACTACAGCAGATGAGTAGTATTCAAATTGTATATGAATCCATACAACAGGCTAATCTCAGCCAAAAAAAGAAAAAGAAAAAAAAGACAGGAGCTCTCAAGCCTCAAAAAGACATGAAGGAATCTTCAATGCATCCTGTTCAGTGAAAGAAGCCTGCATATTTAACATATTTAAGGATTCCAATTATATATCTATATATATATATCTGGAAAAGCACAACTATGAAGACAGAAGAGGGATCAGGAGTTGTGAGGTGGTGAGGGAAAGAGAGGAAGAACAGGGAGAGCACAGGGATTGTTAGGGCAGGGGAACCCCTGCAGACAGTCGGGGAAAAATTTGTGGAACTACAAAACACAGAGTCAACCTAATGTAAGCTACAGACTTCAGTTAATAGTAATGCACCAACATTGGTTCGCCAACTGTAATCAATGCACCACGTTGATGCAAGATGTGAACGATATGGGCCGTGGTGGGAGGGGGTGCATGAGGAACTCTGTGCCTCCTGTGCAATTTTTCTATAAATGTAAAACTGCTTTAAAACTCTACTAAAATAGTATTTTTTGAAAAGCATATGAGGACTTCACCCTCACCTCCAAATTAAAGAAAGGATGGTAGGCACTAATATTCATTACATACATATGGCATGCTAAGCACTTTCTGTTTATCTCGTACAATCTCAACAATGACAAAGCAGGTATGGCTCTCATAAGTTTTGAAACTTGAAGATGGCACATTGTATGTAAAGTTCAGAGCAAGTGAGTTCGAGGAAGTCCACGTGTGATCCCTTTAAGAGGTACACCTGGGACTCTAGCAGCCCTCTGTTTCCCTCCATAACAATTCCCACTGGTTTCCACAGCCAGAACTTTTGGGGACTTTTCTTCCTAGCACTAGAACCCTAGACAGGAGGCCCAGTGTGGGGCTGGGACCCCTCCCTCCTCATGGGGGGGCTGCAGCTGAGATATCCCTCCCAATTTTTGTCCTCCACATGTGGGTGTGGAACCAGCCAGTGCTGTGTGCATCTCTCTCTGCCCCTCCTACCTGTCTCCATGTGGCTTCTTTATATCCTTAGTTGTAGGATGTCTGTTCAGCCAGATTCCAGGCAGTTCTGAATGATGGCTGTTCTGTAGTTTAGTTGATGTGGTTGTGCGACAATGTGAGGAATGCATCTACCTACACCTCCATCTTCATCAGAAGCCTTTGTGCTCTGTAAATTTCCAAACATTTTCATTATGCTCAGCCCACGCTGGTGCTCAGAATCTGAGTAGCTGGAAGGTCATGTTTTCAGACTTCCTCTCTCGTCCCTTATCTGCCTTTGCTCAGTCTTCCCTCTTGCTTCCTGACTGACAGAGCCGGGTCTCCGCAGGGATGAGGAGCCTTCCCTTCCTGCAGATGTTTGCCTACACTTAGCCACATCTTCTCTGAAGCTTTTTATTTTCCTTTTGAAATGCTATTTATTGTTACTAGTTGTATAACACTTCTGGGCAGTGAAACTATTGTTTGAGTGAGGCATGCCTGAAACTCACCTTATCCCAACAGGCTTTTTGCATTTTCCGACTGGAGGAACTGGCTGATTGGAAGAGATCATTGGGAAGGCAGGGTGACAGCCCCTATGGTAAAACCAAGTCAATTTTCAACTTTGCCCTAACATTCTGGTGTGCTTTGTGATTGCTCTGTGATAAAGCTTGTCAATCTGTGTGGTTATCAAAGGGTGTTATGATTGACCGAAAGACATGAGCAGACACCAATAAGGCATATAAGTTCCTTTAATTGCCTGCAAAGGATGCTCATTGGTTAACCTGGCACAGGTAGCCCCCAGCTGGCCCTCAAGCTCTTCTGAAGGCATCCTGCTGGATGGCACCAGCTGGGCGGGGAGGATTTTATCAGGCATCTCAGAAAGCTTCCCTTAACATTCTCTAGACTGGTTATATATCCCTTTGGACTCTCCCTAGTTTTCCAAGAGCCTGGCTGTGTGCTTTCCTGGCTCGTGGGTACAAAAGACTGTCAAATCCCTCCACACCTGAGTTCTTCCCAAGTCCCTGCATTTCCCAGGTGCACCATCCCTCCACCTAGGGGCTGCAAGCCCTCCTCAGATACATTCTTCAGTCATCCCTGAGGAAGGCTAAATACTCTTGGCAGAGTCAACTCAGCGAGGCTGATTCTTCTTTCGTTCTTTGAAAAACATTGCATCTGAGCGAGGAAACATAACAGAAGCCCATGCCTCCCACTACAATAGCTACTTGATCTGAACAGTAAGAAAAATAATGTATCACTTAAACCAGTAGTTCTTACACTCTTGGTCTCAAGATCCCTTTATGATTTAAAAGAAATTCAGGACCCTCAAAGACCTTTTGTTTATTATTTGTTAACTGATATTTACTGTACTAGAAATTACACCCAAGCTTTAAAATATTTATTAATTCATTTAAAATAGTAATAATAAATCTATTACCTGTTACCAGAAATAACATAATTTAAGCAAAAACACAAATTCCTAAACAAACTGAGTAGAGTGATAGTGTTTTTTACATTACGGTGAACCTTTTTCATGTCAGCTTAGTCGATGGATGGTGGGATCTCATCTCTCCTTCTGCATCTAACTTATTGTGATGTTGCTGGTGTGATGCCTCTGGAGATCTGCTCTGCACACACATGAAAGGATGAAACTGAACAAGACAAGTAGTGTGTTAGTACGATGATGAAAAGATTTGACCTCATGGAAACTTAGGGACTTGTGAACCATATTTTGAGAAGTTCTGAGTTAAACAAATCAAGTACTTCACTTAAATTAAAACAGTGATAGTAGTAGACTTTATCTTTTTTCACTTCCTTTCTGAGGTTGGGGGACCGCCCCCTCTCCTCCAGCATCAATGCACAAAGTCACATGGGAGGTGTGCCTCTTCTTCAGCTTACCAGATGCAGTTTGTCCCTTTGCATATTAGCAAGAACTGACGGCATTTCATAAAAACACTCTGCTTGATTCCAATTGCTACAGGGGGAGTGATGAGACCCCGATTCTTGAGAGAAAGAATTTAATCAAGAGACAAAATGCAGCAAGTAAAGGAAGAATTTATTGGCCGTGCAGGAAAGAAGTTAGAGGAAAGGGGACCTTGCAGACAGGCTCAGGGGGTTAACCTTGGATGAGTTGCTGATGCCCACTGCTCCTCTGGTTGCAAGTCTTATGGGGTCTCTTAGGACCTCTGTCTTATGGGTTTCCTCAGGAGAAAGAGAGAGGCTAGGAAAACCGCCTGGGGGAAGAGGAGGGGGAGGGGGAAGGGAAAGGTGTAGGTGTGCTCCTAGAAGGAAGAGCGTGCTGGGACCTCTGTCCCAAGATGTTTTAACAGTGGGGATTTTAAGGGAGGTCCCAGGGGAGGATTTTAATAGAATATTCATTAGTTTTTTAGGTGTGTTTTTTAGGGTCTGTCTGGTCTTCATTATTGGTTGGCCTTAAAGCAGGGAGTCATTAGTCCATGCAGGTGGTCCTGAGGTCAGCCTGGCTTCCCTTTGGCTGTGCTGCTTTCCTGGGCCTGGAGCTGAAACACAACTGAGGCCTGGATGTTATCTCCAAGGGTGAATGCTTAACTGCTATTCTCCGGCTTTCTTCTTTGTTCCTCCTCTAAGGGGGTCTAAAGTCACATAACCTGTGAGATGCCAGGGGAGGAAAGGGGAGGGGAGGGTTCGATTCTCATGACCAGTGAGCTTATATGAAATCAGGGGGTCTAAACCGCATGACCAGCTAAGGGAGGAAAGGTCATCCTGGGTTGCAAGGTCCTTGTTGTCCCAGTTTTGCCCTTTGCTAGGCACCTGGGCCTTTCTTCCCTGGTGGCCTTCTGTGCCTGGCCTTAGTCCTTGCTCTACTTATGTCTGCCTAGCTGCCTACCACACAATGGGGCCAAATTTTTGCTTTCTTTTTGATACTCAAGCCACCATTACTAGAACCTTCTGGTCAGAATCACTGCTCTGTCTTGTTTCTTTTGTTTTGTTTAATTTTGTTTTGTTTTTCCTTTTTAGCACCTCCCCCAGGTCCAACTGTGGTGGCATCTTTGCTTTCTGACAACAGTGGGCTCCAGTTTGTCTCCTTCCCACTCACCCCAGACAGACGACCTTCCTGCTGCCTCGCCGCTGAGGTGAGAACAGAGAATTAGCGGTTCATGTTTGGTATGATATGCGTGTCCAAGCTGGAGCTGACGATGGAGGGACTACCAGCCAATTGAGTGACAGAGCAGAAAGGTTACTTATAAGTTTAAGTTGACATCTCCCATTTAACTGTTTTATTTAAAATCTTGCTTTAATAGGAAAGCTCATCAATCGTATTTCTTCCTTTCCTTGTGAGCTTTGAGACAGCACTGTACATTATACCAAATAATATATTCAAATTAGGATGAATACACATTTAAAAGTCTTTCTTTTCTTTTATCAGTTGTGATCTTTGGTGTAAGTGTCCTAGAACTAAAGTCTACATATTCAAAGTCTTTCTTACCAATGTTACTCAGGAATAGAGAAAGAAATCTCAATTGCCCTTCAGGGGAACACAAAGGAACATGCTACAATAGCAGAGTTTGAGTCGTTGCAACAGAGGTGCTAAGACCACAAAGCACAAAACTTTACTATCTAGCTGTTTACTGAAAAGGTTTGTTGACTTACTGTCTAAATGCATCTTTGTACATATACATATATACATACATACATACATACATACTTACATATATATATATATATATATATATATATATATATATGTATATATATATATATATATATATATATATATATATAATTGTACTGGCACCACGGAAAAATTATGTGTCCCACATGAATTGCCTTTGCACTTTGGTTGTAGATTAGTCAATTAAATGTCAGGTTTCTGACTGGACTCACCTCCCTGTTGTTCTATGTACATCTACATGTTGTCTGGACGACAGACTCTTAACTTGCTGCAGCTTTATAGGACATTTTAAATCTGGGAAGTGAATCCTCCAAGTTTGTTCATCTTTTTCAAAATTATTTTGGCTATACTGGGTCCATTACATTTTCATATATAGTACCTTTCTTTTAGGATCAACTTGACAATTTCTGCAAAAAACCTGCTTATACTTTGATAGATACCTCATTGAAGCTGTAGGTCAATTTCAAGGAAGCGGCCACCCTAACAATGCTGTCTTCCAATCATGACATGAAACAGCTCTCCTCCATTCATTTAGTTCTTTAGTTTTTCTCGGCAATGTTTTGTAATTTTTAGTTTTCAAGCCTTAGACTCTTATTAAATTTATTCCTAAGTTTTTAATTCTTTTGGATGCTATTATGAATAAAATTATTTGCTTGATGTATAGAAATGCAATTGGGTTTTTCACATTCATCTTGCATCCTGTGATGTTTCTGAACTTGTTTATTATTTCTAGTGATATTATGGGGTACTTAGGAATCTTTACCTATAGGGTTATATCATGTGTGAATGAAGACAGATTTATTTCTTTGCTCTAATCTGAATGACTTTAATTTCCATCTTCTGTTTGTTTGTTTGTTTTTTTCCTTATTACTCTGACAGGACCTTCCATCACTGTGTTGTATAGTAGTGGTAAAAGTGAACATCCTTGTCTTGTTCTTGATTCAAGGGTAAAACATTTGTGAGCTAAATCTCATTTGATCATGGGAAATAATCATTTTAATATTGCTGGATTTAGGTTGCTAATATTTTGCTGAGAAATTTTCTGTCAATATTTACTTTTTTATTTATTTGTTTTATTAAGTGAGAGGTGGGGAGGCAGAGACAGACTCCCACATGTGCTCCAACTGGGATTCACCTGGCAAGTCCCTTATCGGGCGATGCCCATCTGGCGCCACTGTTCCATTGCTCGGCAACCGAGCTATTTCAGTGCCTGAGGAGAGGCCATGGAGTCGTCCTCAGCACCCAGGTCCAACTTGCTCAAACCATTCAAGCCATGGCTGTGGGAGAGGAAGAGAGAGAGAGAGAGAGAAGGTGTAGAGGGTCGGGGGAGAAGCAGATGATTGCTTCACCTGTGTGCCCTGACCAGGAATTGAATACAGGACTTCCTTACTCCAGCCCGATGCTCTACCACTGAGCCAACCAGCCAGAACCTGTTAATGTTTTTAAGAGTATTGGTTTGTGTTTTTCTTTTCTGAGATGTCTTTGTCTAGCTTTGTTTTGGGGATAAAACTAGTCTCTTAGTGAGTTCTTCTATTTTCTCAAAGAGTTTGTGAAGAAAGGCTGGTATTATTTGATAGAATTCACCTGTGAAAGCCATCTGGATCAGAAATTTTTCTTTGTGAGAAGATTTATTTTTCTCTTTGTTTTTGATTTTGGTAAAATATGGACAACATAAAATTTACCATTTTAATAATTCAGAGCATACCATTTGGGGGTGTTAAGTACAGTGTTGTGCAACTACCATCCATCTTCAGATCTTTTTCATCTTACCAAAATAAAACTTCCTACTCATTAAATGGTAACTCATTGTTCTCTCTTCGCCCTAGCCCTTGAAAATCACCACAATTTTCTGTTTTCAGGAGGCTGACTACTCTAGTACCTCGTATAAATTGAATTGCACAGTATTTGTCTTTTTTGTGACAGGTTTATTTCACGTTGCACAATGCTTCGCCCATGAAGTTTCATCTGTGGTGCAGCACATGTCATAACTTCTTTCCTTGTTAAGACTGACTAATGTTCCACTTTATGTGTATACCACATTTTGCTTATCCATTTTTCTGATGAAGGATGATGGCTACGTGAATTGTTTCCACTCTTTGGCTATTGTAAATAATGCTCTTATGAACACAGGTGTGTAAATATGTTTGGATTTCTGCTTTCAGTTCTTTTAGAATTAAACCCCGAAGAGGATTGCTGGGATCATGTGGTAATTCTATGTTTGACTTTAGAGGAATGGCCACACTGTTTCCTCTAGCAATTGCACCATTTTACATCCCCACTGGCAAAGCACAAACATTCAGGTTCTCCATATCCTTACCAAGACTTTCTGCTAATTTTTGGTAGTAGTCATCCTAATGGGTATGAAACGTTATTTTATGTAGCGGTTTTTATTTTCATTTCCCTAATGATTAATGATGTTGAGCGTCCTTTTTGGACTTGTTGACCACTTGTATATTTTCTTTGGACAAATGTCTATTCAAATTCTTTGTCTACTTTTCAAATTGGGTTGTTTGTCTTTGTTAAGAGAGTTGTAGAAGTTCTTTATGTATTCTGGATTCATCAGATACATGATTTGCAAATGTTTTTTCCCATCTTGTGGGTTGCCTTTCCGTTTTGTTGATGTGTACTTTGATACACAAAAGTTTTTCATTTTGATGTATCTATCTACTAATTTATCTACTTTTTCTATTGTTGCTTGTGCTTTTGTTGTCATGTTCAAAAAAAATCACTGCCAAATCCAGTGTCATGAAGCTTTCTCCCATGTTTTCTTCTATGAGTTGTATCTCTTACAATTAGGTCTTTCATTCATTTTGAATTAGTTTTTGTATATGGTCCAACTTTGTTCTTTTGAATGTAGATATCCAGGTTCTCAACATTTAAAAGACTGTCATTTCTCCTTTGGATGGTCTTTGCACCCTTGTCAAAATTAGTTAATTCCATATGCAAGGGTTTGTTACTAGCGTCATTATTCTATTCCATTGGTCTATATCAGGGGTCCCCAAACTACGGTCCGCAGGCCGCATGAGGCCCCCTGAGGCCATTTATCCGGCCCCCACCGCACATCCGGAAGGGGCACCTCTTTCATTGGTGATCAGTGAGAGGAGCACAGGATGCATCTGCACCCATAGCTCCCATTGAAATACTGGTCAGTTTGTTGATTTTAATTTACTTGTTCTTTATTTTAAATATTGTATTTATTCCCGTTTAGTTTTTTTACTTTAAAATAAGATATGTGCGGTGTGCATAGGGATTTGTTCATAGCTTTTTTTATAGTCTGGCCCTCCAACGGTCTGAGGGACAGTGAACTGGCCCCCTGTATAAAAAGTTTGGGGACCCCTGGTCTATATGTTTGAATTGTGACAGTACCATACTGTTTTCATTACTGTAGGTCTGTGTTCAGTTTTGAAATCAGGAATTGTGAGGCCTCCAACTTTATTTTTCACTATCATGATTGTTTTGGCTTATCAAGGTTACCTGAAATTTCATATTCATTTTAGGAGGTATTTTCCTCTTTCTGAAAAAAAACCAAAAACAATGTCATTAGGATTTTGATAGGGATTGCATAGGTGGATTTGGGTAATATTGATAGCTTAAAATTAAGTCTTCTAATCCATGAACATGAAATGTCTTTCCACTTACTTTTGTCTTCCTTTATTGCCTTCAACAATATTTTATAGTTTTCAATGTACAAACTTTTTTACAACCTTGGTTAAGTTTATTCCTAAATATTTTATTCTTTTTGATGTTACTGTAAATGGAATTGTTTTCTTAATTTCTCTTTTGGGTTGTTCAGTGTTAGTGTATAGAAATGCAAATGATTTTGTACCTTGTAATTTTGCTTAATTTGTTTATTGGTTCTATCAGTGTTTAAAAAAAAATCTTTTAAAATTAATTTTAGAGAGAAGAAGGGAGAGCAAGACACAAAAATAGACAGAAACATTGATCTGTTCCTGCATGTGCCCTGACCAGGGATCAAACCCACAACCCTGGCACTTCTGGATAATACTTCAACCAACCAAGCCATCTGGCCAGGGTGGTTCTAACAGTGTTTTTGTGGAATCTTTAGGCTTTTCTACATTTAATATTATGTCTTTGAACTGAAATAATTTTATTTCTTTCTTTCCAATTTGGAGATCATTTATTTTTCTTGTATAATTGTTCTGGCTAAGACTTCTCCCACTGTGTTGAATATAGAAAGTGAAAACGGGCATCCTCATCTTGTTTACGATCTTAAAGAAAAAAGATTTCAATATCTCAGATTTAGTATGATGTTAGCTGTGGGTTTTACAGATATTGCCTTAATATGTTGTGGTAGTTTTCTTTTATTCTTAGTTTGTTGAATGTTTTTTTACCATGCAAGAGTGTTGAATTTTGTCAAATGTTTTTTCTGCATCATTTGAGCTGATCATGTGTTCTTTGTTCTCTTCATTTTGTTAATGCAGTGTATTACATTGATTAATTATTTATGTTGATTTTTTAATTTCAGGAACAAATCCTATTTGATAATGGTGTATAATCCTTTCAATACGCTGTTGCTTTTGAATTGTTAGTGTTTGTTATGGACTTTTGTATCAGTATTCATAAAGGATGTTGGTTGGTAGTTTTTGGTTTTTTTTTCTTGTAGTGTCTGGCTTTATTAATGGTGTAATGTTTTCTTTTTTTTAGCTCTGAAATTTATTTATTTAATAATTTCACATGACCTGTGGTGGCACAGTGGATAAAGCGTCAACCTAGAATGCTGAGGTGGCTGGTTCGAAACCCTGGGCTTGCTTGGTCAAGGCACATATGGGATTTGATGCTGCCTGCTCCTCCCCCTTTCTCTCTCTTTCTCTCTCTCTCTCTCTCTCTCCTGTCTAAAATGAATAAATAAAATAATTAATAATGATTTCTATCTCTGTTGGTATCTCAGTTTTAAAATGTATTATTTCTCTAATTCTTTATCCATGCTTATCTTTAGTTCTTTGACCATATTTCAGACAGGCATTTTAAAGTGTTTGTCTAGTATTTTTTCAATGACAGTTTCTAGAGATTTACTTTGTTATTTCGAAAGGTCTACATTTTCCTGTTTGTTGTTTCTTTTGGTATGCTTTGTGATCTTTTGTTAACAGTTGTACATTTGACAGAACGACCACCCCTCCCAGTCTTGGCAGAGTGGCAAAGAAGACGTTCTCTCATTATCAGGGCATATGCTGTCTTGGTGTTAGCCTGGGTTGAAGGTATAAGGTCTTTTGGGGGTATGTGTTCTGACTGGGCTTGTGAGTGTGCTTATTTATTTTACTTTATTTTATTTTTCCTTAGATATTCTATTCTGTTCCTCTGCCTGTCATATCTTGCCCCAGGTATCTCTAGGTCTAGTTCCCTTGTAGCTTTCACATGCTACGGTGCCCACCACTGTCGTCTGTGGCTTTTACCAGTCTGAGATCCAAGCTATGCCATATTTCCTTGTCTGAACTCCAAGTCAGTCAAAATAGAAACCAGTTTCTTGGTCAGCACACGCAGGTTAGAATGTTGCAGATAAGGTTATTCTCTGTCTTTGGCAACAGTTTAACCATGAAGTGTTCAGGTATGGGTCATTTTGTGTTTATCCTCCATGGTGTTTGTTTAGGGTTTCAAATCTGTAAATTAATGCTTTTTTAAGTCAAAATTTGAGATTGGGGGTAGGATTCTTTCTTCAAATATTATTTGCCCTGTTTACTCTCTTCTCTCCTCCTAGGACTTCCATTATACAAATGTCAGTGCACCAGATGGTGTTCCACTGGTCTCTGAGTTTCTGTGCATTTTTTCTTTCTTTATTTTTTTTTAGTTCTTTGAACATATTTATAACAGCTGCTTCAAAGACAGTTTCTATCAATTGCTTATTTTCCTGAGTAGAAATCATAATTTTTTGTTTCTTAGAATGTCTCATAATATTTTATTGAAAACTGGACATCTGAGGTAATTTAGTCTAGCATTTATGATTTTTTCCTTGCCTCACACCAAAGGTTGTTGTTATTGCTCTTTTTAACTTGTTTTTCTATTTTGGAAATATGCCTGAACTAATCCTGTGGTGTGTGGTTGTTGATGACTCTAGGTAGTTTCTTTCTTCCTTTCTTTATTTCTTATTTTCATTTATATGCTTGATCCTTCATGGATCACTCTGTGTCAGTGTATTTTATTGGTCAAGCAATAATTACTCAGAAATTATGTACAAACACCTTGAAAAGCAGGGTTCTTATCCTTGCCAGTAGATTTGTCTGTGGCCAGTGAACTCATTCATAGTTCAGGTTATGTACAAACGTTTCCTGGTTTTTACTTCCCACCCAGCTCTCTTGTGTCTGCTCTATGTGTGTGTGTGTGCATGACCTCACACCCAGCTCTCTTGTGTCTACTGTGTGTGTGTGTGTGTGTGTGTGTGTGTGTGTGCATGGCCTCACATTCAGCCAGGAATGTGAAGATTCCCAGAGTCTGTCCTGTTCTCTTCTGAGTGTCCATGCAGCCTGTGCATTTGCACAATATTCCAGGCTGGTAACAATATGTGGGAGCTTCTCAAAGTCACCAAGGCTGTATCATTTCCTATATTTCCCAGTTAAATTTCTGCTCAGCCTCCTGATCAGCTGGTCCCAATAAGAATCACGACCTCAGGCTAACCAGACTGCTGCTCTTTCCCATTCTTTTTGCCTCTTGGCTTGCTATTATTTTAAACAAAGTCCAGGGGCATGAGTTCCCCCCAATCTCCACTCCAAATCAAGTCACCACTCACTGGAAACAAAGCTTACAGTTTTCATGCCCTGATGGAAATCCTGCCCTGACAGAGTGGACAGTTGGGGCAAAACTCTGAGTCTTCTTAGTTGAGGTCCAGTAGTTGTACTGAATAAACCATCCTCAATTTATTGCATGCCTTTGGTTGATTTCTAAACTTTATAAACAGTAATTTTTTAAAAAATATTTTTTCTGGTGTTGTTATTTTTACTTTGGGAAAAGGTTGGCCAAGTCCCTCTCGCTGCACTATTGTGGAAGTCCTGACCTCCCAGCTTGTTTTAACAAGTTGTTTCATCCTTTTCTGGTGTGAGTGAAAGTTTGACAACTAGTGCAAGAGATGAACTAACTTGTCCTCTGACTAAAATCAAACTTTCCACTGTGCAGCAGTTTGCTCCCCTCCCCCTTGCACGCTTGGGGACGAGAGTGCCTGGGCCCCCCTTGAGCTCCATTCCTCTGAGGCTCTCCCTCCCACTTTTTCACCCACTGCGCCAATCTCTGAGTGTGACTCACTTCATTACCTCCTTTAAAAGATGTTCAAATATCTTTTTGATATGCCTTTATTCTCCTACTCCTATATAAAATTGTAAGTTGTCTTATTTATTTTGCTTACAATTTCTGTTTGTTTATCCCTGCGAGAACGGGTGCTCCCAAAACAAGCATCCCCGTCCGCTAATTCACTGATGTTGCGCCCCCACCCCCACCCTCTGTGCTTAATGCAGCCTCTGAAATATAATCAACACCTTCTCACTGAGGGAATATATACCTAAAAATGTACCATGGGAAGAAGCATTGGGTTACTTATATTTTGATATAATTTAGTGCATATGGTTTAATTATTTCTCCCCAAAATGAGAAATTGTTTTGTCAAAATTTTAGGAAGTGGTGCAGGCTTCTTGGCTGGATCTTGGTAAAACTTGGAGAAGGAAGAGAAGGGACCATAAGTTATTGTTAGGTATACCTCAGCTCTGCAATACGGAGGAATCTCAGTGTTTTTATTGACTGTGCTCTCCGGGCTGGTAATACCAGAGCTTTTTTTCTGTTATCCAGTTAGCGTCTTATTGTAGGAAGGCAACACCTGTCACCCTGAAGGCTCTGTATCATGCCATCACATTCCTAGGTTTTGTCCTCTCCCTGGAAAGTGCTGGCTGTGACACGCTGGAGCAGGATTTGCTTTGCTCTGTGTCAGCAGCTTCCGCCATGTGGGTGTTACGCCGTGCTCCGAGCTTGTGAAGGCAGAGGGGTCGCATCGTGCCCTCCGTGACTGGCACACACCCTTCAGCAGTCTGTATGTATTCTGTCAGTCCTCTCTCTGCAATTGCTTCTGGAAAACTTGAATATATATACTCCGTCATTTCATAAGCAACCAATTTGAATATTTTTTCTTAAAGAGTAAATGAACTGTTTAGTTTTTCATTTGTTCAACTCAGAAACCACCAAGAATCAACAAATGACCAGTAAAAAAAGCAAAGAAATAAGAGGCAGAGCAAAGGAAAGATTTTTGGTTTTTTTATACTTTCTATTTTGACATAAGTTTAGACTCAGAATAAGTTGTAAAAGCCATAAAGAGAAGTTCTGTGTATACTTCTTCAGGCTTCTCCCAACGGTGACAATATGCAATAACAAGACTACTTAATCCAACCCAGGAACGTGACATCGACACAAGATTAGTACAGGCCAGTTTTCACATGTGCTCATCTGAAGAAAGTTTTATATAATGAAATAGTCAAATTCTACAAGATATTTGCTTTAAGTTTTATGCTTTAGATTTTGTGATAGCTATGATTTAATTAAGTGATAAGAGAGGATAAAATATGATCATACCACACTTATGTAGAAATAAGGTGTATTTTGTCTCCGGTTGCTACCATAACAAATGACTTCAAACTTAGTGGCTTAACACAACAGAAATTTATTCTGGAAGACAGGGGTTCAATATCAGTTTTGCTGGGCTGAAATCAAGGTGTCAGCAGGGCGTGCTCCCTTGGGAGGTTCCAGCACAAAATCTGTTCCTTGCCCACTCCTGGTGATGTCAGAATTCCTTTGCTTGTGCCCCCATCACCCCCATCTCTGTCTCCCTCTCTACGTGGTCCCTTCTTTGTATTCTTTTACCTCTGCTTTTTTCATATAAGGACACGTGATGGCATCAAGAGCCCACTCAGATAATCTCATCATGCAATCCCCATAACCTAATCACAGCTGCTAAGATTCTATTTCTTTATAAGGTCACCTATGCAGGTTCCAGGCATTAGGACCTGGTATCATTTGGATAGCAATTACTTAGCCTACTATACGGCTCACATTAATTAAGGGCTATTTTAAAATGAATATGAAGGGATAAAATATCCCCTGATTTTTGTAGCAGCATACATGAAGTATATTTAGGGATCAAATGAGAGAAGACTTTGTCATCTGTGCAGCTCTGAGGTTTGTCATTAGAAGATTTCACTTTAGTTTAACCAAAAACATTTTCTAATTCCTAAAAAAAATTGCTGAAAACTTTGGGAATGTTTTTTCAGTATGCATGTATTAACTTCTGATTGCTCTGAAATACAGAGATGGGTAAGATTTTTCCCACTTTCACTTCAATTTGCTTTCTACATTTTGCTGATGAGTTTGGAAGACTTTGTGGAATTCACTACCTTTCATAAAATGAAATGGTAGTTTTCATAAAGTTTGCAATTAGCATTTCTTTCCTGAAATATAGATGACTTCTCTCTCTCTCTCTCTTTCTCTTTTAGCTAGAATAACTGTTCTATATTTATAAAGCATGCATTGAGTCTGGCTTGAGTCATCATCGTTTTCTCTTCCATTACAACTGGTCATCTTGATAGTGACAGTCCAGAGAAGCTCGGGTGCGGGGAGCACCCTGACTCAGGCTTGGCATTTAGATGCTGGATGAAACTGAAGGAAGGCAGTGTGGGGAGGAGCCTGTTGGACCAGCCCTCTGGCCCTTCTGAATCATGCTGCGTTCACAGCACATTTGAGACAAAGACACTAAATTATGTTAGCATTGCTTGCAAAGAAATTGCATCATACATCCTCAGTGAAGTTATTTCAGAAAAGTCTCATCTTGTGAACTGATCATTATATATGAAAACAAGAGCAATGGTTAGGGAGGAACAGAGGCCGTCTGTGGCCCACCTTGGCTGTCTGTGAGTCAGATGCTCAGCCCGTGCGTGATGCATATGACTTCATAGGCGGGGGAGCCTGCTGACCATGGCGTTGGCTTGTTTTTCTTCAGGATCACATCACCACCACTTCCGGATGCCAGTGTTTATGAGTGATGGACGGCACTGTGGACATGGCCACGACCAGTTGGATTTCTAACCCACTTTGTTTCTCTGAGCAATCCCAAACTGATTATTTTTGTTTGTTTTCCAAATCTCAATTCCTGATGCATGATTAAAGAATGAATTATGTCTACGTTTGCATTTTTATTCCCACTCTAAGTGCCTTTCCTTTTATTCTGCATCTCTTGTCAATTACCAACTTCTCACTAATTAAGATATGACAGATCTGAGTGTCAGAAGTGCTAAAGTAAGTTGGGTTTTTTTTAAAGAATAAAATGTAAATATAGTAGCTTGTAAAAATTTACTTCAGTATATTTGTCCAAGTTCACGTCCCTCCCCAATGGCCAACTTAAAACAACAAAAAGAATGAGCAATAGAGAAGAAAATATCATTTTCATTGAAAATACGTGCAAAAACCGAAATTACGAAGAATAACTGCCAAATACAACAGGTTTGGGATTAAACTGAAACATGACACCCAAAAGCCTATGTAAACATTCCCAGGTCCCTTCCAACCCATCATTTCCCATAAATGGTCCTGGCCTGTGGTGTCCGTACCTGGCATCACACGTGAGCCGGGTCTAGCAGGAAACCATCAACATACAAGGGGCCAAAGAAGAAATCCTCGTGGCAATCAGCTTAGTATAGGGTGCTGTCGTACCCCACAGACCCTGGAACAACAGAGCTTTACCGCAGACCACATAGGCCTGCTGACCATGACAGGCACCACTGAGACTGGTGGCAGACTCTGCTCAGAAGATCCTGGGTCATGACAGAGTTCCTACCAATGACACCCAAGGTCCATCTATGGCTCTCCCCTCAGTCATCTTTTTTCTATACAGTTCTTAGCAAGGAGCTAATCCAGGTAGAACAGTGCTCATCCACTGAATATTTCCCCTCCAACAAGTGAACAGTTACAACCAATAAAAACAGATTAGGAATACCTACCCAAAGTAAAAGGAAAATGTGAGTGACTATCTCTTCACAAGCTTGAGGAGATGAAGGAGAATATAATCTCCCTGAAATAAGAGCTCTGATGAGAGAGATAAGATTGTCAAAGAAGGGATGATAATACAGCATAAGAAAATGACACATTAACAAGGGCTTTGGGGAAATGGGACAGAAGGGTCAAGAGGGTGCAGATCTGGAGGCCTTGTCAAAGGCACTATGGCAGACTGGCCTCCAGGCGGCGGGCCCTGAGCTGGAGAGTAGCCCTGGAGGGACGTGTCAAGAATGCCAACAGTGAGGAAGGGGAGGGAAGGAAGCAGGGCTGGTGGGGCTGAAATGGAGGTCTGAGACAGTTCTGCCAACCTGAGCCCACCAAGAAGCAGTTTCCAAGAAGAAAGTAGACATGCAAGAGATATATTGGGGGAAATAACTCTAATACCCAAAATAACTCAAATAGTTTTCCTTATTCAGTCCCATGTTCTGGTTCTCTATAAAGCATCCTCCAGCCTTGCACAGACTCCTTGGCTCTTGCTGCTGCCTGCTGCCTGGGTCCTGCAGTTTCACAGGAAATAGTCACCTACCTCACTCTCAGGCCCAGCAAAACCAGGCTGGTTCATGTTGGGACTCCACCTGAGTTACTGGCCTGGAAGCCCGCAAGGGAGATGGGACGGGTCCTGAGGGAGGGTGAGTGTTTGGTGGAGGAGAGGACCCTCAGTCATCTTTAACAAGGGGCCAATGCTGGCCCTTGACAGGAGAGAGCTGCTTGTGCAAGCTCAGAGATTCGGGTGAATCCTGAGCGGGGGGGTCTTTATTTTGTGGATCATTCACCCTGAGGTCCCTATCCTACGTGTCAGGGCTTATTCTTTCCCAGCCATGGCCTGACTTTGGTATCTCAGTTCTGCTCTAATGAGGAATTTTCCCCCAATGGAGCTCCACAGCTCTCCCAGTCAAGTCCTGGGCCTGGTTCTCAGGTTTCTCCACCCTTGTCTGGCAGGAGGTGAGTCCTCCCCATGCACAAGCCAGAAATTTCTGCCTTCATCCTCAGCTTCAAGCTGCTAATTGGTTTATCTCAGCTTTTCATTATTTTTCCCAAAGGCCAGTCAACCCAATTTTATTTTCCTTATAGTTATTATTTTCCCCAGTTTTCTCAACCCCTTCATATGCAGCTTTTGTTTAATCTCTGCCTTTCTCCAGTCCACCACCAATGAGAGCTCTGACAATGGCCCCTTTCTTGTCTCAGAGTGCCTGTGTCCCACCTACCACCAGTGATGGGGTGCCCACTTCCAGGCAAGCAAGGGGTGATCTAGAGAGAAAGCCCAGCCCAGTACCTGCTTTTTTGGGTTCACTTCTGATAGCCGATTGAGATGGTTGGTAAACAGAACTGAGCAGGCGAACAGCATGTAGGATGTTTATGAGTGATGCAGCCCTGTGGGGCGGGGGGCACTAAGGAAGCAGGGTTGGGCTGAGGAACTGGGGGCTGCAGCACGGTGCCAGCAAAGGCCTCAACCCATCCCACGGACATCTCCAGGACTGGGATGGCCATCAGCGTGGCCTAGGCAGAAGTAGGGGCCAACCCTTTATTCCCCACATTGATCCATCAATGAACATGGACTGACCCTGAAGGTGTGACCTCGGAGCAGGCAGTTTCTTCAACTGAGTTGGTCCCCGAAGGGTGCTGTGTCTTCCAACAACTCTCCCTGTGTCTGAGGAGTCAGTTATCCTGACAGCTGATGCGTCAACAGCAAAAATGGAGGCTGAATACATGGGGATGATGACTTTATTGGGATGAGATAGCATAACTGGAAACACGTAGCTCTGTACCCCATAAAAAAGTTCTTCTAGAATGAAGGCAAATATGGACATTTCAGGTTGAGAGAGTAGGCTGCCAAGAGGTGTGCCCTAATTTTCTATGTCGTGCTTTTAGGTGAAGAAAAACAATGCTGGATGGCAACTCAAGGATGCAAGAATGAGTGAAGATTAAGGGGAATGGAAAATATGTGATAAACTCTAAAATAACATCAACTTCATGAAGTACTCATCATAGTCATATATGGTGAAAAATTCAAGTACGAACAAAAATAGCACCTAAGAATGAGTGGGTAAGCCAAGTGGTCATCTAAGGTCCTTGCGTGGGCTGTGGCAAGAGTGCAAGGAGTGACTGGTACCAGATCCAGGCAAGGCAGCAATGCTTTGTCGTTCTTTTTTAAAGATATTATTTATTCATTTTGGAGAGAAGAGAGAGAGAAAGGTGGGGGGAGCAGGAAGCATCAACTCCCATTTGTGTAATGACAAGGCAAGCCCAGGATTTTGAACCGGCGACCTCAGCATTCCAGGTCAACACTTGATCTACTGCGCCACCACAGGTCAGGCTGTTTTGTCATTCTTAAAGGAACCATTAAACCACTATCAAACAGAAGATGAGTGTACAACAGGTAAAACAACAGAAAGATATATAACAAACATAAGGATATGGAAGAGTTAAAATAAAGGATGAAAAAAGAAATAACAGCTTGCAACTAAATAAACAAACAAAAGAAACCTATGATATAGTGATATTAATAATACCAGATAAAATATAGTTTGAGGAATAAAGCTGTACTAGAGACAATAAGAGTCTCTATGTAGTGACAAATTATTGAATTCACCTGGATGACGTAGACTTGAAACTGGCAAAGCAAATATTGATAAAATGACAAAAACTCACAGTCAGAGGGAGAGATTTCAATATGCTTCTCTCAGCAATTGAGTGAATAGTAACAACCAAAAAACCCAAAAGGAAAAGATTTGATGGAAGTGATTCTGACCTAATGGGCTTATTTGCCACATGTCCTTGGATTGGAGTCGTGGACTGTAACATACACTGTTGTCTAATGGGCCATAAAGAAAAAAAGAACAATACCAGCTGTAACACTGTGACCACTTCTCATCAGTTAGAACCGTTATTCTACACTTACTGAGAAAACGCTCTTATATTTAATTATCTTGCTCTTATCCAATTGTTAAAAATAAACTGAATAAGGTATTTCTGAAACTTCTTTGAGAAGTATCTTCTCTGGAATCTGTTTAAGACTCAGAGCCATCGACATTTCTGTTTCTTCACACAGTATAACCCTCCACGGCCCCCGGAGGGCTGGAGACACGGCATTCCTGAGAGAGAGCTGCATTCCCATCTGCCCAAGGATGCCACCTCTGAGGCTTCGATGGCTGATCCTCCTCAAAGGTGACAATGCAATATTTTCAGGCAAAACCGAGATGCACACTTCTTCTGCAAAGGGTCCTTAAATGACTTGTCTACCAGAAAGTTAGGAAGTTCCAGTTGTATACTCATACCCTGACAATGACAACGTCATTAAAAATGACAGCTTCACACTGCCACCTGTCCCTCTCTGATGATAAAACACACCCTCATTTTAAAGATAGTGAGATGTGGAAAGCATACAACTTAAGCTCATTGAAATACAGTAAAACAATGTGCCAAACAACTCCAAAACACAACATTTTCAAGCACATGTGGGACATTAATAAAAATTGCCCACATTATGGACCTTAATGTAAATCTCAACACATTTTTAAAAATGTGTAATTCTAGAGTATGATCTCTGAGCACAGTCCTGTTTAGCTAGAAATTTATAACAAAAGAAAATCTAAAAATATTCCTGTATATTTGAAACAAGATTATACTTCTAAATAACCAATAGATCAAATAAAGAAGTATCATGGCAGTTAGAAAATATTTTTAAAAAAACTTAAGAGAAAAAAATGTTAGTCTTAAATGAATATACTGTACTAGAAAAGAAAAATAAATAAAATTAGGATAAACACCAAGAAAGTAAAGAAAGGAAATGAAGATAAAAACAGTTATTAATGAATTATAAAACAAAAAAGGAGGCAAAGTGATGAGTGATTGAAATCTGGCTCATTGGGAAAGGTAGGCCTCTGACAAGAAGGATGGATGAAAAAGGCCTAATGAGACAGCATTGTAGAGTTTGGGCTAGTATTTCCGTTTCCGGGGAAAGAGACCAGTCCATTCTGTCTCCTTCATGTCTCTTAAGTCAGTAGGGAGAACTCTTCCTTCTGAGATGATTTTGGCCTTGCTTTTTCTCCCCTTGCCTCTGCCCCTGGAATCAGGCTGGTGGGAACCCTACACAGGCTTTGTGTCACTGCTTTCAAATAGAAGCCACCAGCCAGCAGATCAGGCGCCAACTGGGGGCTTGTTAGAAATGTTGGGTCTTGGGCCCCGCCCTACACCTGCTATTTCAGGGTCTTGGAACAAAATCATCAGAAGACTGCATGCACATTAAGGTCTGAGCAATGCTGCCCTAGGAAGACCACCAAAAGAGGATGCTTCGGGGTAGCCACAGTCAGGCAGTCCCCACAGCCCATATCACCCAGCCCGTGAAGGTCACGGAAGTGCCCTCCCACCCTTCCCGACCCCACCGCCTGCTCCCATCTCAGCTTGCAGTACTGGGACATCTGAGTGTTTTTATACATCCTTGTTTTCGTTTCTTGTTATGTACGAGCTGGCTAACCCTGAGGAGGTGTGAGTAGAAAATGTCCTCTTCTGCCATGTTTTCAGATAACTTCATTTAGTCATGCTGTACCTCTGGCCTAGAAACTCTCTCACTGTGAAACAGATATAAAATCTTAACGCTGGCTGCATCGTCCCATAGGGCAAGTGAAACCAGACCACATTCTGAGGTGAAAAAACAAAAAAACATCAAAAGGCAGTCAAAAAGAGGAAGAGAGAAAACAGGCCTCCTGCCCTCCAGACAGGCTTGTCAATCGCCCCTAACAACAGGGAAATATTAGCAGCCTTGCTTGTCCATGTGCCATCCTCTCACCCTCGGCATCTTCTTGAGCTCCCACAGACATTTCTACTCCCATAACTGTCTGAGCATTACCCTCAGTCTGAGAAAAAGAATGGTTTCCTTTGAAAATCCATGTAACTCTTTCACTTTCTGATAGTTTATTCTGGGCAGCCTAGTTTCTTCCTTGAGTGAATTTGGATGTTTATGCTACAGCATATTTTCATAGGAACGGCCATCTTCTTCTCTCTTTTTAGGCTAAGGATCACATTAGGCCAGGGTTTGATGACAGAATAATAGAAAGCAAATGCAAAATTGCATCTTCTTGAGGGTTTTATTATGGACTCCGCACACATTGGGCATCCTATTCACCATGGAGCACTTGGCACTGGGAC
Source organism: Rhynchonycteris naso (assembly GCA_037038555.1). Taxonomy (NCBI): domain Eukaryota; kingdom Metazoa; phylum Chordata; class Mammalia; order Chiroptera; family Emballonuridae; genus Rhynchonycteris; species Rhynchonycteris naso. The sequence continues at coordinate 94,515,685 of CM072996.1, read as the reverse complement.
ACCAGAGCTTCCACATGAACTGGGGAGAATCACATTTTAGAATGCTTCTTCAAACAAGTTTACCAGACAGGAAAGAATAACAGAGTTCATTACCACTAAATCAGTATTACAAGAAATGTTAAAGAAACTTCTTTAAGTAGAAAAGAAGATGTTAAAAAATATAGATAAGAAAACATAGAAAAGAAAAAATTTCTCACTGTCAAACAGTAAAAGCAGTAGATAAACAAATTATAAGCTAGCTAGTACAAAGGTTAAAAGTCAAAAGTTAAAAGACCATGTGTAATTATTACAACAGATTAAAGGATACACATAAACACACACACACACACACACACACACACACACACACACACACACACACAAAAGAAGTGAAAAATAATAACCAAAACTCAAATGAGGAAAGGGTGAGTAAAAACTGTAGTGATTTTAGAATGTGTTTGAACTTAAGTGACTGCAATCTTAAAATAGACTTCTATAAACATGGCTTTGTATATATAAATAACATGGTAGCCACTCTCCAAAAAAATCTATGAGATATACAAGAAATAAAGAGAAAGGAATCCAAACAATACAAAAAGTCATCAACATATAAGATAAGAGAATAAGAAAGGAACAGAGAAGAACTACCAAAAACAAAGAGAAAACAATAAAGTTTATGAATTTTCTCTTTTGTCCTGACATGGACAACAGTGTGGTGATCGTGGGGGTGGGGGGAGGTGGAAAAAGATATAGGGGAATAAATGATGATGAACAAACACTTGACTTGAGGAGATGAACACACAGTATGGTGTACAGAGATGTGTTGTAGAATTGGGCACCTGAAATCTGTTTAATAATGTTAACCAGTGTCACCCCAATAAAATCTATTAAAAAAATAAAAAAGAAAATGAAAACGTGGCAATAACTACATACCTATTGATAATTCTTTAAATGTAAATGAACTAAATGCTCAAATCAAAAGCCATGAGTGGTTGAATGGGTTAAAAAAAGAAAACCTATACATACACTACCTACAAGATGCTCATTCAAATTGAAAGAGACACACAGACTGAAAGCAAAGGGATGGAAAACATTATTTCATAGAAATGGAAACAGAAAGGCAGGTGTTGCAATATTAATAGCAGAAAAAATAAACTTTAAAACAAGGTTTGTAACAAGAGACAAAAAAGGACATTTCATAATAATAAAAGAATCAATCCAACAAGAGATTATAACTCACATTATCTGCACCCAATGTGAGAGCACCTAAATATATAAAGCAAATATTGACAGACAAAAAGGAAGAGATCAACACTAATACAGTAGTAATAGGGGAGAGTAATACCCCATTGAGATCAATGGATACAATAGCCAGACAGAAAATCAATAAGGAAACAGTGGCCTTAAATGGAACATTAGCTCAGATAAACTTAATTGATATTCTTAGGATATTTTACCCCCAAAACAGCAGAATATACATTCTTTTCAAGTGTACATGGAACATTTTCCAGGGTAGATCATATGTTAGGCCACAAAACAAGTATTAATAAGTTTAAGAAGAATGAAATCATATCAAATATTTTCTCTGATTACAGCAGTATGAAACTAGAAATTAATAATAATTAAAGAAATCTGAAAAACACACAAACCCATGGAGGCTAAATAATATATTACTAAACAATGAATGGGCTAACTGTGAGATCAAGGAAGAAATCAAAAGATACCTTGAGACAAAAGAAACTGAAAACACAATGACTCAAAATCTATGTGACACAGCAAAAGCAGTTTGAAGAGGGAAATTCATAGCAATATAGGCCTACCTCAAGAAACAAACAAAAAAAAATCTCAAATAAACAATCTACCTTTATTCTTAAAGGAATTAGAGGAAAAAATAACAAAGCCCAAAGTTATTAGGAGAAATGAAATAATAAATATCAAAGCAGAAATAAATAAAAATCTAAAAATAGAAAAAATATCATTGAAATCAAGAGCTAGTTTTTTTTTTTAAGATTTTTTAAAAATTGATAAACCTTTAGCTAGACTCATCAAGAAAAAAATGAGGGTTCAAATGAATAAAATTAGAAATCACAAAGAAGTGACAACTGACACCACAGAAATGCAAAGGATTATATGCCAACAAATTGGGCAACCTGGAAGAAATAGATAAATTCCTAGAAAAATACAATTTTCCAAGATTGAATCAAGAAGAAACATTAAATCCGAGTAGACTGATAACTACTAACAAAATCAAATAAGTAATAAAAAAAACCCAACAAGCAAAAATCTTGGACTGAATGGCTTCACAACTGAATTTTACTAAATATTCAAAGAAGAATTATTAATACCTATCCTTCTAAAACTTATCCAAAAAGTTGAGAATGAAAGGGAGACTCCCAATTTTATTTTATGAGGTCAGCATTAATTACCTGATACCAAAACCTGACAAAGATACTACAAAAAGAAAAGAAAAGAAAATCATAGGTTGATGTTTTTGATGAACATAGATGCAAAAATCCTCAACAAAATATTAGCAAACCAAATTAAGCAATTACAATGACAGTACAATATGATCAAGTGGGATTTATTTCTTGGATGCAAGGCTGATTCAATATCTGTAAATCAATTATCATGATATATCACATAAACAAAATAAAGAATAAAAATCACACAACCATAATAATAGATGCGGAAAAAGCATTTGATAAAGTCCAGCATGCATTTGTGATAAAAATTTTCAGCAAAGTAGGAATAGAGTGAACATACCTCAGCATAAGAAAGGCCATAATCACCCATAGCTAACATCACACTCAATGGTAAAAAGTTCAAAACTTTTTCTTTAAGATCAGAAATAAGACAAGGACATTGTCACCACTTTTATTCAACACAGTATTGAAAATCTTAGCTATAGCAATCAGGAAAGACAAGGAAACAAAAAGCAACCAAATTGGAGGAAAAAAAAGTAAAATGTCATTATTTGCAGATGACATGAGATACAGAGAATCCTATAGAATCCACCAAAATACTTTTAGAACTAATAAATTAACTAAAGTAGCAGGATACAAAATTAATATTTAGAAAGTAGTTACATTTTTTATATACTGACAATGAACTATCAGAAAGAAATTAAGAAACAATCCCATTTACAATTGCATTAAAGCAATAAAACACCTAGGAATAAATTTAATCAAGGAGTTAAAAGGCCTGTATTCAGAAAACTATAAAATATTGAAGAAGATACAAATAAATAGAAGGATACACCATGTTAATGGATAAGAAAAATTGACATCATTAAAATGTCCATACTACCCAAAGTAATCTACAGATTTAATACATTCCCTATCAAAATACCAATAGCATTTTTTTTCACAGAACTAGAACAATAGCCTAAGATTCATACAGAATCACAGAAGACCCAAAATAGCAAGAGCAATCTTCAGAAAGAAGAACAAAATAGAAATTATCGTGCTACCTGATATCAAACTATACAGTACTATAAAGCTATAGTAATCACAACACCTGAGTACTGGCATAAAAACATAGACCCAGCCTGACCTGTGGTGGCGCAGTGGATAAAGTGTCGACCTGGGAACACTGAGGTCGCCAGTTCAAAACCCTGCACTGGTCTGGTCAAGGCACATATGGGAGTTGAGCTTCCAGCTCCTCCCCCCTTTCTCTCTCTCTCTCTCTCTCTCTCTCTCTCTCTCTCTCTCTCACTCTGTGTCTCCTCTCTAAAAATGAATAAAATAAAAATAAAAAATTAAAAACAAACAAACAAACATAGACCCATATATTGATGGAACAGAATAGAGAGCCTAGAGATAAACCCACACCTATTAATCAATTAATTCAAGGCAAAGGAGGCAAGAATATACAATGAGTTAAAGACAGTCTTTACAATAAGTGATGTTGAGAAAACTGAGTAGATACATTTAAAAGAATGTACGCGGCCACTTTCTTATACCATATGCAAGAATAAACTCATGAATTAAGACTTATGTGTAAAACCCAAAACAATGAAACACCTAGAAGAAATCACAAAGAGTAAGCTCTTTGACATCACTCTTCATAATACCTTTTTTCTCAGGCAAGAAAAACAAACTACTGGCATTACATCAACCTAAAATGTTTTTGAACAGTAAAGAAAACCATCAACAAAAGTAAAAGACAACCTTCTGAATGGGAGAAAATTTTCATCAATGACACATCCGATAAGGGGTTAATATCTAAAATACTACATAAGGAACTCATGCAACTTAACACCAAAAAACAAAAACAAACAAGCACACAAAAAACATACACATCTGATTAAAAAGTGGGCAGAGGACCTGAATAGACATGTGTCCAAAGAGGATATAAGGACGGTCAATAGACTTATAAAAAGATGCTCAACATCATAAATCATCAGAAAAATGTAAAATTAAACCACAATGAGATAGCACCTTACACCTGCCAGAATGGATATCATCAATACATCAACAAACAACAAGGGTAGGGGAGGATGTGAAGAAAAAAGAACCCTCATGCACTATTGCTGGGATTGTAAATTGGAGCAGCCACTACGGAAAACAGTATGGAGTTTCCTCAAAAATTAAAAATAGACCTGCCATATGACCCAGCAATTCTACTTATGAATATTTATCTAAAGAAATCTAAACATTAATTTTAAAAGATATATGCATCCTTATGCTCACTGCAGCATTATTTACAGTAGCCTAGATATAAAGCAACCTAAGTATCCTTTGATAAATGATTGGATAAGGAGAAAGTGGTACACATATACAATGGAATATTACTCAGCCATGAAAAAGAACAAAATCTTGCCATTTGAAAAAGAACAAAATTTTGCCAACATGGACGGACCTATACAATATAATGTTTAGTGAAATAAGTCAGACAGAAAAATTCAAATATCATATAATTTTAGTTACATGGGAAATCTAAAAACAAAAATAAATAAAGGAATTAATAATACAGAAGCAAACACACAGGTTCAGAGAACAAATTGATGGTTGCCAGAGGAGACGTGGGTTTGAGAGATGGGTCAAGTGAAGGGATTAAGAAATAGAAATTATGAGTTATGAAAACAGTCACAAGGGTGTCAAGTGCATCATTGGGAACATAGACAAATAATATTGTAATACTTACGTATGATGTCAGATGGATACTAGATGTATTGGAGTAATCATTTGGTAAGTGATACCAATGTCAACTCAGTATGCTGTACACCTGAAACTAATATAATATTGATTGTCAACTGTAATAGAAAAAATTTAAGAAATTAAGAAAAAAAAAGAATGCTTCAAGAAGTGCTCTTTCTGTGGAGTCTCACCTCCTCCGTGGTGCCTGGCAATACTGTAGTTGACTTATCACCTTGCGATTTGTTGTTCATGAACATGTACAGTGTGTCCGTAAAGTCATGGTGCACTTTTGACCGGTCACAGGTCAGAAGTGCACCATGACTTTACGGACACACTGTATATTGCCACCGCCCTCAGGGCTATATGGTTTTTCTCGAACCACATAGTTTTTAAAATGTTAATGTAAACCTGTATTTCCCAACTTTACAAACCTCTTTATAAACCATGCTGCTATATTTTTCCAGTAATTGAGAAAGGTTTCACTTGAGAAAAGATTAAAGATGCAGATTCTCTTTCTAAAAGTCTTCCCCCATTTAAAATGTAAACATTTGGAAATCCCCAGACAGACCCATTGACCTTTCTGTTAGTCGATGCCATATTCTGAGACTTATTTGAGGCCCTGTGAGATGCAGGAGCTGTCAGTTTTAATGTTGTTGGAGGTGGTCCGTGCTGGACAGGTCAGGTTAGGAGTGGTAGGATTTGCTCCTAGAGGTCTGTAGGAACAGCGAAGGCCACAGTGCGGACAGGAAACGGCTTTGTGATCACAGAATCTCTTGAGGAGACACCGTCACTTACCCTCAGCTGTGACTTGCACACTTGCTTGGCCTTTAGAAGTGTCACTTAAACTAACCACGGTGTCCAAAGCAATTCCATCTGGTTAGCACAGGAGGGTGTCCTCTTGAGAGGCTGATCTACTCTTTTACATTTACCGGTAGCTTACATTTTTAACAGAAAAGAATTGCAAAATTCCCCCAACATGGGGACATTTTTTTGGTGCCTTAAGTTGCTACAGTGGTAATAGAGCACTTCTGTGAGTTATTTTCACAGAAGCTTAAGAGAAACCAAACTAAAGCTTAGTAGGAAACCAAACATTTACAAATAATAGGGTTGCAGAGGCTCATAGGAATGGCCTGTTTTTTTTTTGAGCCTGGAATCTAGGTAGTTAAATGCTGTTTTTATTTTGGTTTCCTGTTGGGAATTATCATTTTCGCTGCTACTGATTTTTGTGTCCTCAGTTACAATTAATAAAAGTGAAGAATTTATTTGTTTTTCCTTGATGAAACAATTGGGTTGTCAGATAAAATCTTTGAATGCACAAAGTCCATGGGTAGGAATATTACTGCAGGACTCCTTGGTGATAAGGAGGAGTGCTGGCCACTGGATCAGAACAGAAAGTGTGCAAGCCGTGAAGTCACACCTCTGCTTCCCAACAGCTTGTGGGGAGTGTTCTAGTAAAACTTGGGGGAACATGCATGCTTTTCTTATGTTTGTGTATTAAAGATTGGGGAGTTTTCTTTTTTCACTGTAGCCTCCGTAACTCTGATTACAGGAGCTAGGGAAGCTAACACAGAAAATTAACTACCTAATGATTTTACTTTTTGGTCAGTGGTATAGAAATCTAAAATGTACATTTTGTTTTTGTTTTTAAGTGAAAGGAAGGGAGATAGTGAGACAGACTCCAAACTGTCCCCCAACTGGGATCCACCCAGCAACCCCTGTCTGGGGCTGATGCTCGAATCAACTGAGCTATTTTTAGCACCCTAGGCAACACTCAAACCAATTGAGCCACTGGGTGCATAAGGGGAAGAGGGAGAGAAGGGGAGAGGGAGGCAAAAGGAGCAGATGGTTACTTCTCCTTTGAGTCCTGAATAGGAATCGAACCCAGGACATCTATATATCAGGCCAACACTCTATCTACTGAGCAAGCCAGCTAGAGCCTTGTATGTTGTTTTAAAGTAACATTTATTAAAAAATAAAACAAACCACTATCAAGCAAGTTTATTTTAGGATGGTTCACCCTTGGGAATTTCTACAAATATAATTTATTTAATTAATCACAAAATTAGAAAAACTGTGAAAACCAAGAGGCATTTTGCAAAATGCAACATCCTGGTTTGTTTGTTTTTAATGGAACATTTTAGTACACTAAGAATGAGTGGCAATGTCCTTAATAAAAGTACTTATTAAAACTAAAGACAGATATTGTACTAAATGATAAAATGACTAAACATTTCTACGCTATTTTAAAGACTTCACAGGGCCCATATAGCCATAAGCATTTTTTTTGGTATATCTTAACCCAGTATGTCTCACACTCAACAGGGACGATCCCTGGGTGGGTGATCCTTTAAAACAAGTGTCCCAGGTGTTTCTTGTCTTCTCACTCTTTGGAGACATACTGATTCTTTGTGCCATTTTAGCATGGGTGGCTTCCTAATGAGCCTTTGTTTTCATTCCCTGTGTCAGCCATCTTAATGTTTCTAACGACATTGCATAAGCCACTCCTCACCCTTTTCTCTGAGTTCAATCATATTGCTACATTTGCTTCAAAGATTTCATTTTCTAATCTCTAGTTACCCTTATGACACTAAACATTTTATAAGTATCAGCTGAGCACATCCTGGGGCTTTAAAATCTTTCTGTAGAGTGTAGACTGGTGAACTTATCACATAAGGCATGGTTGGCTTGGAGATTGCTGGGAAGCAGATGTCTTAGAACCATGGTCTATGGGATTTATAAGCCTCTCTCCCATCCCTTCAACCTTTAGGTAAATTTCACTAACCAAAATGCTGCATCTCATACTCGTATAGATTTGCTTTCCCTCCCTCTACAACTAGCCTGAAATATATTTCTTGTTTGCTGAGAGTTTTTATCATAAATGGGCGATGAATTTTGTTAAAGGCTGTTTCTACACCTACTGAGATGATTATATCTTTTTTTATTTGTATTTTGGTTTTTGTGGGGTTTTTTTTTGTTTTGTTGGGGTTTGTTTTGTTTTGTTTGCTTTTTTCCTGTTATTGTGGTAAATTACATTCCTTGATTTTTTCCAATGTTAAATTTTCTGGGATAACTCCTATTTATTCAAGATGTGTCATTCTTTTTTATATAAATGTCTGGGTTTGAACTGCTAATGCTGTTAAGGATTTTTATGTCTATGCTCAGGAGGGATGTTTATGTCTGTCATTTTCTTGTAATCTTTTTGTTTAGTTTTGTTTCAAGGTTACACTGACCTCATAAAATGAAGTAGTTCCCTCTTCCTCCCGTAACATTTGGGCTGCGTCATTTCCCTCCATATTGAGGGAGAGCTTCTTTAGTATTTATTCCATGCAGTTCTGCTGAAGATAAATTTTCTCTCTAAAATGTCATTGTTGTTTTTGAAGGATGACCATCCTACCAGTCAAGGATTAATCAGAGAAACAGAGGTAATCCTTCCTGAAGCTTCCCCACCTACTGGTCCCCGTCAACAAAGCTAGGTGGCCACATGAGGAGAGAAAATGAACACCAACAGAGGAGGTTATGTCAAACTTAGTGATACTCAGTCTCCCCACATCCCCACATCCAAAAACTTAATTAATTTCAATGTTGTTTTTTTCAAATGATTTCTGTTCCTTTGTATTCATTGTTCCATGTTCCTGAGCTGGTCAGTGGGTATGCTAACCTGGGCTGCCCAAAGACAGTCTTTATTTTAACTGTTCTATTGTTACAGCTCACTCTCCCTATAAATTGTCCTGCCTAGTATAACAGGTTAGTATACATGCAATAAAACTTTATCACGTAGACAGGGTTTTAAACCTGGAAGCTATATGAAATCTCAGCCAGATGATGGTTACCAGTTTTGCCTACTGAATTATTGGAGCGAGAGGAGGTAGAAGTATGGTGCCATATTGTTATAGTCATAAAGAGTCCTAGAAAAGACTGGTGAGGGTTTGAAAAGCAAACTGGGGTGCAGATTTCCCTTATGCAGCACAGTGCTCAGAGGCCAAGTTCCTCCCAGGTGAAATTCATGGTCATCTTATTTCTTAGCGTGGCATTCAGAGGAAGATGGGGAGCACCGCCCTTGGGAACATACGTCAATAATAAACTCCAAACTTCCCTTCAGTATAGACGTTCAACATTCTTACACAAGAATCCTCATCAGCCTTCTTACATGAGCCTCAATCTCTTCCTTCAAAGAGAAGGAGTTCAGAGACGGATTAAGGTCAGTTGAGGCCTGGGGCACAGCTGCACGGGGCCTATGCAGAGTAGTATGTGTATAGTAAAGTTGGGGTTTTGCGGGGCCCTTCAGAGGTCGGGGCGCAGGGCATGCACCTGGTGCGCCCGCCATTAAATCCGCCCCTGAGGAGTGTAGTGTCTCATTTGAAAAGAAGATCCCTAACTTTCTCTTTATGACAGAAGGCTGCAAAGCAGGAAACAGCTGCTTCTATTTGGCTGCCCAGGTTGTCTCCCTTCTATTTTATTCCCCTGGTTCCTTCACTATGGTCTTCTTGGTTTTTGCCAACAAGGCTAATATCATTGTTGTCCTTCACACATCAAGGACAAGCTGGAAACTTCTTCCTCCCAACAGCTGGCCTAATAGCCCTATCAAGGCTTTGTCTGACCCTGAACCTGGTGGACCGAGCTGGAGATAGTCTTCACCTAAACATATGCTTATTTGCCAGTCAGCCCAACATTACAAATCTGAGAGTCTTTGTAGGGGTGAAACAGGCACAGCTGTGTCTCATGCCCAGAGTCATTAAGGAATGGGGCATTCCGTTTATCCATGGAGGACCTGCAAACATGGCCCTCAGTAGAATAAATTATGCTTTAAAATGTAAGCATTTTTGGATGAAAAATTCCAATTATAATACACATTTATTTACCTGTCTTGTTAGATAGGCTACAGGTCTGAATTTATTCTTGGTGATTAAAGTGTCATAGTAATCTGATACAACGGGACCCCCAATAAATCACACCTCAAGATATTCACACTGTTCCATTTATGTTCCATAGTTTCTTCCCCTTAATCTGGTACCCTTGTGACTCAGCTTCACCCAGAGAATATAGTGATGCTCAGTAAGGCCCAGTCCTAAGTTTAAGAAATCCTGAAAGTTCCCAGTTTGGGCTCTGGGGACAATCAACAGCCATCTTCCCTGAGACAGCCATGTTGAGAGAAGCCCACCCTGGCCACAGGGAGCGACGGTGCAGAGGGGATTGAAGTCTGCAGCCCTACAGAACTCCTGCCCAGTAGCAGGCACCAGCAGGCACCTGGGAAGTGAAGCTTGGCTCAGTAACCTCAATAGAAATTCCTTCCTTCTATTCATATAATTATTCCCCTGCCCTTTCTCTTAAAAACCCTTCACTTTCACCCCATAATCAGAACCCTATTTGGGTTTCTGCCTGAATCAGTGCTGAATAGCCATTTGTTTTTTTCTCAAATAGATGCTTGTTGTCTCTCATTTTGGCTTTTTAATTTTTAGGTTAACAGTGTTGATGATCAGAGGAAAGTGGAATAAAGAAGAGCCTTAAAAAGAACTACATATTTAGATAATAATCTTCACGCTCCACAGTATATTCTTGACTCCTTTGTCGAGAGTCCTGAACAGACATTTTTCTGAGGAAGACATGACTGGCTAACCGGTACATGCAAAGTTCCCAATATCACCAATCATTGGGGCAGGGTAAATCAAACCACACGAGATATCACCTCATACCTGTTAGGATGGCTGTTCTCACATAGACAAGAGATAACAAGAGCTTGTGAGAAGGTGAAAAAAAGGGCACCCCTGTATACTGTGAGTGGAAATGGAAAATAACATGGAGGTTCCTTGAAGAGATAAAAATAGAATTCCCCTCTGATCCAGCAATCCCATTCCTGGGTATATGTCCTAAAGAAACGAAATATTCATGTATATGTGAATATTATTCAGCCATGAGAAAGAAGGAACCCCCCCCCCCATTTGAAACAACATAAATAAACCTGGTTGGCATTATGAAATGAGCCAGGCAGAGAAAAATGAATACTGTATGGCATCACTTATATTTAGACCCCCCCCCCCAAAAAAAAGTCACACTCATAGAAATAGAGAGTAGAATAGTGCTTTCCAGGGCTGGGTGGTTGGCAAAATGAGGAGATGTTGCTCAAAAGTTACAAATTTTCTGTTATGAGATGAGTAAGTTTAGGATATATATTACATTGGACATTGCAATACGGTAAGTCTAGTTAACAATGCAACATTGAACACTTGAAATTTTCCAAGAATGTAGATCTTATGAGTTCTCTTACACACACACAGATGACTATGTGAGCTGATAGAAGTGTCAATCAGCTTGATTGTGGGAATCCTTTCACAACATACACATACGTCAAATTATCACAGTATACATTTTAATATATACAGTTTTATCTGTCAGTGATACCCCAGTAAGGCTGGAAAAATAATGCATGCTCAGTTCTTTGATGTTTTAAACACTTTTAAAAGTGATAGCAAATATAATTTTATGTTACATAACATTTACAAATCAAATCAAATCATTTCGGTTTTGTTATTGGAGTTCTAGAGATTTACTGCAAAATGTTATAAATTTTTATTTTTGAAGTCCATTTTTAAAGAGAAACTCTAAAACTACTTTCAGCCATTTTAGCATTTTTTTTAAATGAGAGAAGGGGAGATAGTGAGACAGACTCCCACATATGCCCCCACCGGAATCCATCTGGCAACCCACATCTGGGGCCAACACTTGGACAAATCAAGCTATCCTTAGCACCCACAGCTGATGCTTGAACCAACTGAGCCACTTGCAGAGGGAGGGAAGGAGGGAAATAAGGGGGAGTGGGAGAGGGAAGGGGAGAGAAGCAGATGGTCCCTTCTCAGGTGTGCCCTGATTGAGGATTGAACCTGGGATGTCTGTATGTTGGGCCAACACTCTATCCACTGAACCAACCAGCCACAGCCATACTTTTTCAATAATATATGTCCTCCCAAAGTAAGACTTTAAAAGACACATGCTTTCTATGACATAAATATCATTCTGTAATTATTGTCCTTTAGGAAATAATAATTCATAGTCTCTCTGGCTTTTGTTTTCTCCTAACAGGTATAATTATACAAGTCTACAATAAAAATAATGAGATCAAATGTTTTATTTAAAGAAACAAATTTAGTTACATGTTAACTAAAATATGCTCATTGGCTAAATGTTTCACCTTTGAGTTGTGTGCAAAATAAGAAAGAAACAAGCTTCGACTAAACAGGTATTTAAGTAATGAAGTGGTGTCAAATGCATATTCATTTATTTAAAAGTTAAGATATATTTTTTATACCTTGGTTAACAAACACTTTCAGTACACTTTAAATTTGTGATAATACAGTAAATAAATTAATTAAATAAACTGGAAACATCACGTTTTAGTTTAAACCGAATTATAAATTGCTTAAACTGCATAAAGTTATCAGTTAAGAAGCTGGTTCAGATAACGTATGGGTGTAAAGATTATTAGGTAATAAAATGGCATTTCCGTTACCAGTAACTAGTAAAAATCTGTTGTTAAAGTAGGTAGTTTGAATATTTGCTGTCATTTTTCCAGTTTGCATTTACAAGTGCAGTGCTTCAAGAGTGGTTCTTCCCTCTGCTGGTCTACCTGCAGAGGTCCCATGCCTAGATACATGTATTAATCTGGACTTATTAAGATGATATTAAGATGAATTTGTTTCAAGCTGCACAGATACACTGAAAGTAGAGACACAATTATATAACTCCTTCCTATACTGAATACACACACAGAGAGTAATGTTATTTACATTATTATATAGCTTTATTGTTGTTGGATGCCTACCATGTGCCACGCACTGAGGTAGGCACCTTCATATAAAATCTTAGCCAGATAGTTTTACATAACATGTCCTGAATCTAATCTAATCTGGAGGGGAGGATACCTTCATTCCCCAGCACAGATGAGGGTAGGGGGACGTCATACGTTTAGATAATGTGCTGACGATCATCAGAGAGAATAGGTCAGCCATGCATCTCCAATTGCTAGGTAACATTAAATATAAAATAGTTGCCTAGGGAAAACCAGATATTTTCTCAAAAATCTCCAGTCTGTTTTACCTGATTTTGGATTGTCTTGAATACTTGTCTCCGCAGGATGGAGGCATCATCTCTTTTGTCACTGTGGCCCAGGAAAACCTGGGGAGACATTGTTGGTTCCAACTCAACTATGGTCCCTGCCCATGTGCACTGGTTTGCCAACAGAGGCTCCTTCCACAGAGCCTGGAAAAGCCAGGAGCTACTCTTCCGGCTTTCTTGAAGTTAGGCTGTGGGCATCAAGCAATCCTGGCCACCGGGAAGGTGACTGGGGCAGGGGGTAAAGTTTGTCTCTGACAACAACTAAAGCACGTGTGTGAGGATGTGATACTTGCTATCAGGAAGGGAGTAGCCCCCACTGAGAATGTCAGGAAGAAAGAAGGAATGTGTCTGGGTCTTGGGGGCCTCTCAAGCTGCTGTACCAATCTGGGGACATCAGTCTCCAGTCTTCTTGGTGTACAAAACCATTGTGAACCTGATTTTTAAACCATTGCTACTTAAAGGGTGGCCTGGGAACCAGCATTTTGACTCTGCCCAGAGCTTGTGAGAGATTGGGGGTCTGAAGCCCACTCAGACCCATCAGGCAAGTGTCAGCATTTTTAACCAGCGGCCCTGATGGTCTGCGAGCATGCGCAACTGCGAGCAACTTCACCTGGTTCAAACCACGGCTGAGTATTCTTGACTTGCAGCCAGAAGCAGCCACTTAATGCAGGTGTGGCTCAGCAGCTTGAATGTCCGCCCACCTGCCCTGCACAGACACACAGAGGGTTGTCAGGGGGTTTACCCTTTACATTCTTGCGAGCCTTCTGTCTAGCTGCAGGGCTCTCTCTGAATCCCTTCCCTCAGATGAAAGAACTTTTCACCAGTACAAGTCATATTTGATTGCCTGAAAATCAGAGCGTCAGAAGACTGGGCAGTCTGCGGGAAAGTCCAACATGATCTCAAACTAAGTGTGAGGTTGCTCCAGGCTGACCTGCTGATTGATGCCTTTGGGCCCCAAAACCTCCTGTCCTTTTCTTTCCTTTTTTTCTTTCATTTTCTTTTCTTTTATATTCTGTATCAAGCCTCTCATTCTATCCTCTACAACTCCCATATCACATTAGAAAGGACATTTTAATATCACCAAAAGATAAAAGCCACTGTCTTAGAACAATCATGAAAGAAGGTTGGCAGAGTCAAAGGAAGAGAATTATTTGGATGCTACTTTTTTCCTATTTTAATTCTCCTTTAGCACACTTTTAAAAATTGTGTAGGCATATATTAATGAATAATTTCATAATGTTTGTGTGTGTGTCAGCACTGAAAAATGCTTTTAATAGGCTATGTTTTCATACGTTCTTAAATAAGCAACACTAGCGTCGTCTAGTACAACGTAATCATTGGCATTTATCTCACAAAACTGCGAATGTGGAGAAAGGCAAGATGTGTTTTCAGTTCCCAGAATATAATTCCATTGGGGGAATGATTTTGTCAGTTTTAGCAACTGGGAACTTTTTCCCCTTCTTGTTTCTAGTCATGAAACTGGACCTTTTTGACCTTTATGCAAGAGACTATTAATCTTTCCAGTCTCCTACTTTTCTTTTTTTTCTTGAGATCCATAAAGAAATTATGGAGAACGCAACACTGTAACTGAGCACAGTTTGAAGACAGATGACTAATTTCCTAAACTATTTCTAGATTTTTCCCTTTGACTCCTTGTAACCTCAAACTGCTTCAACAGAAAATTTCACTGTGAAGTCCCTTCCCCTCCCCCACGAGGCCCCTCTCCCTGGAGAGGTAGAAATAAAACGTTAGTAACAGAACACTTACGAAACGATCCCATCGGGCCCTGCCTGCTCTTTACTAGCAAGGAATGTGGTTGTGCGTCTGTGGCCGAGGTTGGTCTGAAAGAATTTTCATAAACCACCAGTTTCATGACATCAATGCATCATCTTAAATCCCATGGTGATTTTCCTAAACATGACTAACTTGCTGGCTGCAAGCATGCTATCTCCCCTTGTCACTGCAAAACATTCTCTCAATGTTTATATTCCTGCACAGCCGTACGAAGATGGCCCGTTAGCTAATGGAGAATACTGAGAGGAGTGTTGCATAACCTGTCAAGAAATAAAGCTAGGAAGAGAAATATGGCCACCAAGCTAAACTGTCAGAATACCATGCCTACCCTAAAGCCTGTGACACAAAGCATTCCATCAGCCCCCACCCCGTCATGTATATTTTTTTATTATTGGGGCAAGGTGGGGGAAGAAAGCTTCAGTTTGGAAAGGATAGTGGTGGAACTGGAAATGGAAAGCAAGCAGGAAAGAGATTTGAGAAGCCCCATTCCTTTTTGCAAAACATCGTGTGACCAAAATGCCCAGCCCTGGTGTTCTGAAACTGATTGAAAAGTAAAAGCCACTCAGATAAAGGAAAAGGATCTTATACAATTAGAGTGTGGGTTCTTGGACGCAATAGCTGTGGTCAGGATATAATGTCATAAGGTCTCAACTCAATTCAAGACATACCTCCTTAGCACACTAGCAAGCTGGACTTATGTAGCCCTCTGAAAAAGTAGGTTTTGGTAGTAGTTGGGGGAAGCCCCATTTTCTTTTTCAAGAGCATAGAAAAGAGAGAGGTGTTGTGCATCTTTGAACATGAGTTTTCTCCAAGACCTCATTGTTCCTCAAAGGCTTTTCCCATATTATACATTCTCCCAGAGTGAGCTCACTCAAGACTCTCATCCCCACCCTCCACCCTTGGCCTCGGCCTCACTGCTGAGTTCTGGATGCAAACAAGCATCTAGCTGCTTCTGGGGCATCTATTCGGGTGCTCCGTCAGCCCTGCACCCTGACCACGTCCAGATAAATTCTCTTTTCCTCCTGCCTGCTAACTTGCAGCCTGTTGCACTGTCCTCCCCAGCCCCAGTATATTCTACAACAAGTAGGAATGTGGCTCATCCCCTTCTGAGTCCAGTGGTCTCCTCTGCTCTGTGACACATGCTGCCCCACCTCCCACCATGACCCTGGCGCTGCCTTGAGCTGAAAGTCACCACCCAGGTGACTTGGCACTTGGACCCTTCCTCCTTGTCCCCACCACACTGCAGCACTGTGACCCTCACCCAGCTCCTGAAGGAAGGTCACCCGCACTGCTGCCGCTCACACCCATTCTCACTCACCCTCCAACGCCCTTTGCTCCAGCCACTTCGAGTTTGGTTGATTCTTTCCAAACACCTCAAGATGCTTCTTCTTCCTTGTGCACACTAGTTATTTTTCCTGGACACCTTCAGCATTAGCTCTCAGTCTGGCTGGTTCTAAACCCCCTTAGTCCAGTTCTTGAGCATCCCCACCTCTGAAACCTCAGCTGAGTTAGAGAAATCTCACTATCAGAGCAGGAACCACACTCTCACACATTTCCGTGGATGCTGGGCCCTCGTCCCTTCAGTCAGTTCCTACCCCACAGGGT
This sequence comes from Rhynchonycteris naso, assembly GCA_037038555.1. Taxonomy (NCBI): domain Eukaryota; kingdom Metazoa; phylum Chordata; class Mammalia; order Chiroptera; family Emballonuridae; genus Rhynchonycteris; species Rhynchonycteris naso. Next base: position 94,499,063 of record CM072996.1, on the reverse strand, counting down.
TGGCATTCTCGGCCCTTGCCACAGCGGGCACACACTGTCTCACACATTTTTGCTGACAGAATAAATGCTCTAAATAATGGGAGGGGGGTGTCCAAAACCGGGGTCACGTCTCCCTTGGCCTTTGGCAGACGTATGCTCTTGCAGAGATCACTTAATTTCCTAAACCTCAGTCCTCCTGTCCATAAAAATGGGGGTAATTATACACTACTCTCTTACTTGATTAAGGGTTAGCATCAGAGTGGGAGGGCTCATGGCAAACTCAGATGTCTTACCCAAATGTAAGATTTAAAAAGCGAAAGGGGATCACAAGGAAAAGAAGACCAGCAGGAACGCACTCAGCACGTACGAAGAGCCAGGCACGGTTCATCGTTCCCTCCCCACCGCCTCAAAATGGGGGTAAAGACAGCGGCCAAGAGCAGAGTTAAGTTTGGTCTCCGCGTCCAAGCAGTTTGGTTCCAAGGTACACGCTTAATTGTCCCCTGACAATCATAATGATACAAGCTAACATTGACTTCATGTTTTCTATATGCCGAATTCTGTGAGTGGCATTTTCAAATGTTCCGTCCTGTACTCTGCAGCCCAGGGCTCCTTTCGAACCAAAGAAACAGGGAAAACGAGGTGTCGTCATACTAACCAAGGAGAAGAGCTGCTGTCCAGGCTCAAGTGTACCGTACACAGAGCCATGTTCTGATCGCTCTGGAGAGGAGATGGAAGGCCACGGCTGAGGCCCACGCCACCAGGCCTGCCGGTCCACGGGAAAACCGATCAAGTGGCCAGGAGGATGGTGATCATGAAGCAGTTCGACTCTAAATGGAAAGTTTTTAGTGTCCTTGAGTCTCTGTGGGAAAAGAAATATGTGAAACATGGAGCAAAAGCCAGGGATGGTTGGGAAATCGGTGGGTTGGCAAGTTTCTCTCTGGGTGTTTTTTTTTTAAGATTTTGTTTATTGAGTTTTACAGGGGAGGGAGCAAGAAGTATCAACTCATAGTTGCTTTACTTTAGTTGTTCACTGCTTGCTTGTCATATGTGCCTTGACCAGGCAAGCCCAAGGTTTTGAACTGGCAGCCTCAGCGTTCCAGTTCAGGCCCCTCTCTGGTTTGAAGGAAGAGCCTTAGATAGGCCAGGTCAGCTTCAAGTTCAAAGCTGTTGTCGGGTCTTCCAAAGTCAAGATGTAAACGAGGCTGCGCTGTGAACGGTCCACATCTGCAAAGAGCCCAGAGTCCTCAATGTCCTCATATTGCTGTAACATTCCAAGGGGCTCAGCTGGGTGTTTATGAATAGACTCTGGTTATTTTTGGCAGGAAGACAAGAAACGTAGAATGTGTCTTTCGCAAAGCGTCACATCCGGGGGCACCTGAAGTCAGCTTGTCCCAATTTTGCCAACGTCAACATTGAGTGCCTGGAATAGAGTCTACCAGGCTCCCCTGCTGCAAAGTTGCTATTTTCTCCTTGCTAATCAATGCGCATTTTGTGAGGCAGGTGTTGCATTAAGACAATATAAATATCCCACACCTCAGCAAACTTTCATCTGGTGCTATTGTCCGCTGATGGTTATTTGAACCCATTATCACTACGGTCATTGCCAAAAAGCAACTTTCTAATTAATTTGTTCTCTAAATCCAAACTGAGAGACATTTTTTAAAGTAACTGGCTTGTACTCCTCAGAGACCTCAGTCCCTGAAAAGTCCAGATTAAAGGAGACTGAAGGGACATCACAACTAAATGCAGCATGTGGTCCCGGGCAAGGATGCTCATACGCCTTCTGCTCTGAAGGACATTCTTGGGACACCTGATCAACTTTGAATAAACTCTGGAGATTCATTATTAATTATTACATCAATGTTATTTTCTGACTTTGACCATTGTACTTGTGTTCCATAAAAGAATGTTCTTTTGTTTAGAAATCACACATTTTTAAAAAAAACACACACTTAAGAATAAAAGGGATTATGGCTACAACTTTCTCTCAAAACATGTATTTCCAGTGAATGATAAGACAAATGTGGTAAAATGTTAACATTTGGGAATGTAGGTCAAGTGTCAACATTTGGGTTCTTTGTGCTGTTCTTACAAATGGCACACACATCTGAAATTATTTCAAAATGAAAAAAAATGAAATGTACTATGAGTCTGAACTGAATACGTGTGCTTGGCTGTATCTGACCAGGAGTGGGTGGACTCTGTATCCTGCAGTGAAGACAGTCGGGCTGTCTTATTTCTGGGGCCACTGTTTAGTTGCAGGACAATCTACTCCATCCCACTCTGTCAGAGCAGATCCATGGTATCTGGCAACCAGCATCTTCCTCTGTTGGGCTGTTTGTTGAGGGGACACACTTGAGTCAAATCAACAAAAATTAGTTTCCTAAGAAATTTCCTAATAGCCCTTTCCTTTTGCCTTCGAATTCCAATTCTGGGCATGATATTGTCACGACCACATAACTCCATTCTATAGAAAGTCTCCTGAAATAGATCGTCCCGGAGCCAGCAGCTTCCACAGGACTGAAGGTTTTACAGGGCAGCACCAATAAAGCTCTTTAGCCACTAAGCCTTGCAATAAATGACAAACAAACCAAGTAATTAGTCCTCACCACCACTGCAGAGCCACCAGAACACGCGCTCTGAGCCTATATGCCCGCACGTACAGCAGATGATGACAGGGGAAAGAGAGAAGCAACCCCCAAAATAGATTCTTAAAATCCTCTGTCATCTTTTGTGACAGCACAACTTGCTGTATCATTTTGGTCTCTTATCAGGAAACCTTCTGAATCAGCGCTCTATTTTGAGCACAAAGTCAAGATTTTGTGGCCAAAGCCAATGATGTATGTACAGGAGATTTGCTGAGCTGGCTTGCTGATTCAGGTTTGGACAATTCCTGAAGTCCTTCTGGGTGAGTGGGAAAGAGTTCACCCATGTAGCTTTTCTTGGCCCGTCGATTCCTTTCCCACTCTGTTCACTTAGCATTCCACGAGGGAGAACATAAAACTGAATGCATGCCAAAAAAATGGACATACTCCACAACATTAATAGCTTTGCTATTTTAAGAGCTTGCCAAAAGTCAGCCATCTCCCTAGAGGAACTTAGCTCCTCTCCTTGTGGTGTCCATTTTCTCTCTCTTTGTTCTCCTTTTTCCCTGGCCTTGTTAGAGATATAGCAGGGTCATTTGCGTGTGAGGTAGCCGGTTATCAAACTGACACTGGGGCTCCCATCCGGTAACAGAAGGGCTTAGCCAGCATATACCTCTCAGTTACTGAGCTCCTACAAGGTGGGTGCTTTACATATGTCACATGCTATCCCATTTAACCCCAGGACAAATCTGCAAGATATGGTCTTACATCCCAGTATTTCAGATAATAAAATAGGAGCTCAAAGAGAATGGATAACAGGTCAAAAGGTCCATGGCTAGTGCAGGAGGTGAGGCTTCAACTTGTTTAAAGAGCTCTGGCATTGCCACACTGCTGTACTTTGATGGTAGGTAGCAAGATACCAAGACCCCCTTCTCTACCTGCTTGTTGAAGGCCCCAAATTCTTTGACCAACTTGGTTTTAGCGGCTAGGTTGCATAAAAACTCATTACACTTAGCACCTCTTTCTACTTGTAGCTGTCTCTTTGGTAACCCTGTACAGTAAGACAGTGAGTATATTAAAAATATCATACAGGTTGGTTGTTCAGATTTTCTTCATGATGTGTGTGACCTGGGAAGTCTTCAGAATGCAAGGCTTGGTCAGTGCTGTTGTCCACTTTCTGTGCTGGGGAAGTAGGTTGCCGAAGCCTGTAGCTATGTGTCCAGCCATCTGCTGTAGGTTTTAGTCTGTCCTCTGGCTTTTTGAGAATTATGTGGCAGAAGATGCTCCCACCTCTCCAGGGACCTGAAAGTCTGCCCTGGGTACAATTTCATGTACCTAAAATAATTCCTAAAGAAATGCTTCCACAAGTGCCCAGGAAGACACTGAACTGAGCTGGTGCCCTATCGTATTGTGGGTTCTGTGACACTGGTGGGTTCTTTCACAAGCATCTACACGCTTCATCTGAGGATTCTATGGGCTTGGTCCACACACAGGACTGGTTCATAGTGACAGGGGTTGAAGACCCCAGGCATTACCTTTAACCCATAAACTAACAGGAGTCGGTAAGTTAAGGTCTTGGACTCTTCAACCTTCAGGAGGGATATGTTTGAAGTGTGTTCTATACTTTGCTCCCGTCCCCACTGGGGTTGAGCCACTACTGCCCATGGAAATAAATTCAACAAAACACCTTGTGCTGGTGTTCTTCTCTGCTGCCTCCCTTCCAGTCTCCTATCAATGTTTTCTGGGAGCAGCACCTAGTATATCCCTTGCACTCAGATCCTAGTCTCCGGGTGGGCTTCTGGGAGCAACCAGCCCTAAACACCCTTCAGGGCTCCTACTGCAGTAAGCACACTATTGAGCCCTCTATGGCAAGCTGCAAAGGTGAGGACCAGGAGCACTGAGCTCCAAACTGAGACTTGTACGTGGCAGAAACCTGTTGTTCCATCTGAGCAGAAGCCATCCATCAGGAATTCCTGGACACATGAGGGTCAACCTCAGGATGGGGAGCTGCACCAGAAATGCGAGTGAATTTTCTGTTCCAATGCACCAACACTGAAATCCAGGTCACTCCTGTGCCAGCTCTGAGTGGGACGAAGCTCAGACGCAAAAAGGCAACTGCATCTGTAGAGACAGGCATTCATTTTGTGAATTACTTATTGAGAGGAGTGCCTGAATTTAGAGCCCACATTTTTTTTAACCTAAAAGAACCTGCTGTTTATACTTAACAAGTAACATTCATCTGATTACAGGATGAAAATGGCATCATTACATGAAGAAAGGTGTGGTCACTAGGCTCCCTTTCAGCTGAGAGAACTGAGACCTCAAGAAGTGTTGCAGGTCCTTGTGGTGGGGCTGGCCCTGTACTCCTGGAGCACGTGCGGGCTGGCTCCCGTGTCTGTGTGTGTGGCTCCAAGCTGTGTACACGTAAACTACAAAAAGGCAATGCAGCTGACATGGAAATCGCTCCCGTCATTCACTCAGGTTGATGTCCATCCTTTGCAAGCCTCCAATGGAAGGAGAAGCAGGCCATTGGCGAGGATGACAGCTACCCACTGCCCCACACACGTTAGGAAAAATCACCTGTGAGCTACACAGCTCACACAGGAAATGAGCGGATTTTATTCCAAGAGAACGTTGAGGTCTTTAAAAGGATTCTTGTTAGTTAGCGCCCTGGCTGGAGAGGCTGAGTGTTGCTCATCATAGCCCATCCATTGTGAGAAAGTAGGAGCCTCATTTTATGTTTGCAGCAAGAGTATGGTGGGATTCAGCCGGTTCGCACTGGTTCGGCAGAACCAATATCTAATTTTTGTTGAGTTTGGCGAACCGGATTTTAAAATGGCACTTGTAACCAGGGTTCGCTCTAAAGTGGGCGCCTGGGCAGCTGCCCAATGTAGAAATCACAAATGTACATTCTTTACTCTTTTTTACGCTCATTTGAACAATAATGTATTCTAGGCGTCCGTAGTCATGTTCATTCAGTCCATCGGTAAAAAAAATTTGACGAAATTATGCTTGTAATATTTATTTATTTATTTTATAAAACTCATTATACCTTTGATGAAATACTACATTCTAATTCCCTCGCGTTTGCTACTACAGTAAACAAATATATAACATGAAGAGAAAAAGTGCCAAACAACCAAGGGTGACAACTTTAATTGGAAATATCTGAAATAAGTTTTATTGTTTTTGTGTCAGGTATTATTTAATATTTTTTCATTAATATTTTAAAACATCTTTTTTATAACAATCTAGTTTTTTGTACCTTTTATTGCTCTTAAGTATTAAATGCATGAAATAATAAATTGCCTTTCGATATATCGTTTTCTCATACTTAAAACGGTTATTAGGTCAGAGAACCGGTAGTTGAACTATTTGAATCTCTCCACTGGGTGTAAGTGTGTAAGTGCCCAGACTTCGGAGTTATTTTTAGTGAGTAATGTCACTCCGGAGTGCTGTGGTTCCAGGCACTGCCGCTAAGACAGCGGCACATGCATACGGCTGAGTAATGAGGCAACTGGCGCTCAGCCTGCAAGGCGGACCACAAGGAGAGGAAAGGAGCAGACTCCTTGCATCTCCATGTCAACTGCCTGCATTTCCCGGCATCCCTGTTTCTGCTTGTTCCTGTGACCAGACTTGAGTCGGGGCGGAGGATTGTAGACGGTCCCCCAGACTTGCTCCTCTAAGCTCAGCTTTCCCATGTTGAGCAGGGCGGGTTCCCAGATCCTATTTCCATCCTGCTGGTGCCGGCCCAGCCCCGGGGTGAGGGCATATTCCGGCAGAGCAGCCCTGGGCTGGAGGGAAGACAGGGCAGCAAGGAGAGGAGAAAAAGAGAGAAAGGAAAAGGTTGCTACCTCCCAACTGCTCTACCTACAGCCCCGGGGAAGGGCTCCATGGGTGCCTGCAGTGGCCTTTGCTGAGTTCATGACCCAGGAGGGGACCTGGCAGGTGGGTACTTCCCTGGGAACTCTTTCGGAAGAGATGCAGAAGCAGGACACTGGAGATTGGGACCCAGGACAATAGTCCTTTCAGCCAGGGAGACTGTGCCAGACCGTGGTCACAGCCAGTGGTCTCCCCCACACATGCTGTCTACGTGTGCCCCTCTGAGAGACAGCAAAGCCCTTCATGCTCTGCAACCTGTGCCCAGGGGTCGAAGGTCTCTACCCCACTCTGGCTGCCACTCATTACAATTCAACTACAAAGTAATCTGTGCTCACAGTAAAATCATCACTGTTGTGCTCCTTATTAATATCTTGCCTTGGTTCTTTTAAATTAAGCTGCCACCTCTGAAAGCTACCAACCAGGTGGACCCTTTTCCACACCTTACACCAGTGGTTCTTAACCTGGGTTCTATCGAACCCTAGGGGTTCGATGAGTCGGTCTCAGGGGTTCAGAGAAGCCTCTGCCACGGAGGCCAGAATAAAGTAATACCGTAATTTGTTGTGAGTTCATGCACTTTGTTGGTTTTGTTCTTTGAGTAAGGTGATGTTCATGCACGGCTCATTTTGTACATCAGTAAAAAAACATATATACCTATGTCTTGAATTTGGAAAAAAAAATCATATTTTATTTATCACTAAAGAAGGGTTCGGTGAATGCGCATATGAAACTGGTGGGTTCGGTACCTCAAAAAAGGTTAAGAACCACTGCCTTACACGATACTCAGATGACAAGAGGCAAATATATATTAGAGATAATAATGTTTTACAAAATCATCCTATGTTCTACAAAACTTGACATATTCTACATACATTGTCCTGCAAAGTACCTATCCCACTTCCTATAGTTTTTGGCCAGGCCAGAGAATGTTGTCATAGACATCCCATGTTTTATGGGATGGATTCTGATAAGTGAGATCGCTGGGTAAAAGTACATGAACGTTAGCTGTTTAATAGATACTACCAGATTACTGTCCAGAATGGTGGTCATTATTCTTAATCCCAGAGCAAAGTGTGCAAGCCCCTTCCCCCAAATTTTTGCCAGCACTATACCATCGTCATTGTTTTTCTTACTTTTGAACAACTGTGTTAGATGAAATTAGTATCTTAAATTTTCATTTCTCTGGCTATTAGTCAAATTAATCATATTTTATATGCTTATGGATTATTAATATTTCCTCATTTCAAATATGTTTTTATTTGTATCCTTGGACTATATCACATTGATACTTAGAAATATTTTTCTTATTAATTTTATGAGTTTTTTTATATTGTGGGCATTAGCTCTTTATTTGTCAAATATATTTCCTTGCTAATCCTTTGTCCTTTGACTTTGTTTATGATTTGTTTTTTGCCCGAGCAATTTTTTTACATGAATATGTGCCATCAGTATTTCTTGTGTTCTTTACAAAAAGTGTTTAATTACAAAATCAAAAGGAAAGTAATTAGAAAAGATTATGAAGATATATGTATATATAAATGTATCAATTGTAATCACTCTTTACCATTAAAAATAGAAATAACCTGAATGTTTAAATATTAGAGGTATAATTTAGTTATGGTGCTGTGTATGTTTTACATTTTTATTATTCTCATTTTCATTGTTTTTCTGTCGGAATTGCCAATATTGCTGCCGTTTATTTTCTACTCTTTTCATTGCAAATACAGAGTGTTTTAATTACACAGTGATTGAAAAGTTTCCTATGAGTTGGCCTGAGACACCAATGACCAAGTTTAACACTATTTCTTTAGGAAAGTGAATTCCAAATGGAAAGGAACCAAGTTGGAAGCCAAGTGTTGGAATGTGTGATTTAAGGCTGCTTCTGGGCCATTTCATTTAAGGGGAGGTGAAACGGCAAACAGAGAGGCCAGCACTACTGGGCTCAAGTCTACCAGCTTTTTGTTTGGAGAGGGAGAGTGGTTTTACTTGTTGTTCTAGGTTTTTCTGGATTGCTTGATAATACCCACATTTGGAAGCTTCTGTCCATTTCCCGACATCTGCCAACAATTGGCATCTTTCCATCGGGCAATAAAATAATATCGCCTTCCATAGAAATAGCAGCTTCTGGCAAGAGTGTTTAGTTTGTCATTTAACCAAAACATTTATATCGTTCCACTGAGAAAGCAAAAACGCATTTGGTCATTTTGAATAAAGACAAGTCAAATCAAGGAATGCTTTAACCATGAAATGAAATTTAATTAAATATTGGAATGACAAATATTTCCCCATGAACAGACATTCTTAAATAACAGTGAAAGGATGTCCAGAAAAGATTTAGTAGTGACTTAATAAATGCTTCCCAAGGCCTTGACTATGTGTTACCAATGGATAGCTTGCTTGTCTAAGGAGTCAGTTGCTCTATGAAATGCCTTAGATGGCCAGGCAGTGGCGTAGTGGATAGAGCATCGGACTGGGATGTGGAAAACCCAGGTTCGAGACCCCGAGGTCTCCAGCTTGAGCGTGGGTCCATCTGGCTTGAGCAAAAGCTTGCCAGCTTGGACCCAAGGTCGCTGGCTTCAACAAGCGGTTGCTCAGTCTGCTGAAGGCCCACAGTCAAGGCACATGTGAGAAAACAATCAATGAACAACTAAGACAGTGGTTCTTAACCTTTTTTGAGGTACCAAACCCACCAGTTTCCTATGCGCATTCACCGAACCCTTCTTTAGTGATAAATAAAATATGAGTTTTTTTTCCAAATTCAAGTATATGTTTTTTTACTGGTGCACAAAATGAGCCCTGCATGAACATCACCTTGCTCAAAGAACAAAACCAACAAAGTGCATGAACTCACAACAAATTACGGTATTACTTTATTCTGGCCTCTGCGGCAGAGGCTTCTCCGAACCCCTGAGACCGACTCATCGAACCCCTAGGGTTCTATAGAACCCAGGTTAAGAACCACTGAACTAAGATGTCGCAACGAAAAACTGATGTTTGATGCTTCTCACCTCTCTCCGTTCCTGTCTGTCTGTCCCTATCTATCCCTTTCTCTGACTCTCTCTCTGTCCCTGTAAAAAAAAAAGAAATGCCTTAGATGGAACTTCTCAGACTTTGCATCTCAAATGTCCTCTGTGATGGTGAGCAGTGAGCAAATTGTCAGGGCTGGGCTGAAGTGGCTTGCTGCACTTGGGCCCTCTCCTTCCTACTCCTGTGTGCACAGTGCACTTAACATCAAGTTAGAGTGGTACTGACTCCTAAACATACATTCACAAATGGTGATGCTCCAAGTTGGTGCAGTCTATCTAGTTTGTGCCTTCTGAAACTCGTGTGGCCACTAATATGTGCTATAGAATGTGCCTGGTTCAATTCGAGAAGACCTTGAAGAAAATTTCAGAATGTAAACCCCACCCAACACAGAGGTACTCAAAGGTACTGAATGCCACTTGAGACACATGGACACTTGGAAGAGTGACTACATACTGTAGACCATCAGGTTAAAGAAAGATTTACCCCAAGGAAAGAGGAATGTTTCTAAGTTCTGCACTTTCAACTATAAGAGAGCTGTGTAGAAGGACATCATCTAAACTTCAGGAAACATCTAACAAGAAAGCCAAACATTTTTGAGGTCAATATCAATAAGCTTGAGAATGTGGTAAGACTCTGGGACCTCGATGGTATTTTATTTTAAATAGCTTCGTTAAGGTACAACTCAACATTATACAATTCACCTACTTAAAGTGTATAACTCAATGTTTTTAGTATATTGACAGCATTGTGCAATCATGACAATCTAATCTAAACTAATTAGAATATCTTCTTGCCTCTCTTACCCACCCATCTGCCTTAAGTATCCACTCAACTACTCTCTGCTTGTTTAAATGTGCCTTTTTCTTGGCATCTCATATACATGGAATCATACAATATACCAACTTTTGTGACTTTTTACTTAGCATAATGTGTTCACAGTTCATATTTGTGGTAGCGTGTATCAGCACTTCATTTTTCTTATGGCTCATTCTATTATATAAATACACTACATTTTATTATCCATTCATCAGTTGGATTGTTTCCATTTTGGGCTATTATAAATAATGCTACTATGACATTCATGTACAAATTTTTGTATGGACCTAGGTTATTAATTTTCTTGGGTATAAATCTAGGAGTAGAATTGCTGAGTCATATGTGTAACTACTAAAGTGTTTTCTATAGTACCTTTATCATTCTCTGTTCCTACCAGCCATACAGAGGTCTCCAGTTCTTCCATGTCCTCACTAGCTCTCGTTATTGTCTTTTTGATGATAGCCATTCTGCTGGGTGGGGAGTAGTGTATCATTGTGGTTTTAGTTTGCATTTCCCTAATAACTAGTAAGGGTGAACATTATTCATATGCTTATTGGCCATTTGTATATCTTCTTTGGAGAAATGTTTACTTAAGTCATTTGCCCATTTTTAATTGGGTTATTTGTCCTTTTATGATGAAATTGTAAGTATTCTTTTTTTATTTTTTTTTTCTTCTTTTCCAAGTGAGAGGAGAGGCGATAGTGAGACAGATTCCTGCATGAACCCTGACTGGGATCCACCCAACAATCCCTGTCTAGGGCTGTTGCTCTGCCTATCTGGGGCCATGCTTGCAACTAAGCTATTCTTTTAGTGCCTGAAGCAGAGGCTCCAAGGAGCTATTTTCAGTGCCTGGGGCCAACACACTTGAACCAATCAAGCCATGGCTGTGGGAGAGAAAGAGAGAGAGAGAAAGAGAGAAGAGGGAGGGGGTGGAGTGGAGAGGAAAATGGTCATTTATCCTGTGTGCTCTGACTGGGAATCAAACCTGGGACATCCACACACCAGGCCTATGCTCTATCACTGGGCCAATTGACCAAGGCCAAATTATAAGTATTCTTTATGTATTCTGGATAAAAGATCCTTATCAGTTATATAATTTGCAAATATGCTTTCACATTCTGTGGGCTGTGTTTTTACTTTCTTGATAGTATCATTTGCAGCATAGAAGCTTCTACTTTTGATGTAGTCTCATTTACCTAGTTTTTTATTTTTTGTTGTCTTATCCAAGGAATCCTTGCTTACCTAAGGTCATGAAAATTTACTTCTATTTTTTACTTCTAAGAATTTTGTAGTTTTAGCCTTTACATTTATGTCCATGATCCATTTTTAGTTAATGTTTGTGTGTAGTATGATACAGGGTCCGATTCATTCTTTTGCATGTTACTGGCTACCCAGTTGCTCCAGCACCCTTGTTGACAAGGTTATTCTTTCTCCCATTGAATGGTCTTGGCATCCCTGTTGAAAAACAATTGACCATAAATGTAAGAGTATATTTTTAATCCTGTTCCATCAATCTATATGTTCATCTTTATGCCAGTACGACACTGCCTTGATTGATTACTGTAACTTTGTAGTAATTTTTACACTTAAGAACGGAGATATATTTGGTGGGACACTTGAATCTATGTAAACACAAATTAAAATCATAAATAAATAAAATTAAATAAATAAAAAAAGAAATGTGAATCATCCAAATTTGTCCTTTTTAATATTGTTTTGGCCATTTTAGGTCCCTTGCATTTCTATATGAATTTTAAGTTTAGGTCATTAATTTCTGCAAAAACACTGATTAGGATGTTTTGTTGATTAGAGATTTTGTTGTATCTGTTGATCTATCTTGAGAGTATTATCTTCAAAACCATAAGTCAATAAAAGTAATAACAATGGGTTGTCTTTTACTTATTTAGGTCTTTATCTTCTTTCAACAATATTTTGTAGTTTGCACTGTACAAGTCTTTTATTCTTTTGTTAGATTTATCTTTAAACATTTTATTCTTTTTGGAATTATTGTAAATGGAATTATTTTCTTAATTCTATACTCAGAATGTTTATTACAAGTGTATAAAAATACAAGCAATTTTTATATACCAATTTTTTATACTGCAGTTTTGCTTAACTCATTTCTTAGTTACAAAAGCTTTTTTTTAGTAGATCCCTTAGAATTTTCTGTGTACAGGTCATATCATCTGTGAGTAGAAATAATTTCATTTCTTTCTTGTCAATCAGATACTCTCTTTTTTTTGTTTATGACTGTCTCTGATACAGGGTCAAACAGGGGTGGCAACAGCAGAAAACCTGACCTGATTCTGTTCCAGACCTTAGAGGGAAGCATGCAGTCTTTCACCATCAAGTGTGATGTTAACAGTGGGGATTTTGTAGATGGTCTCCAGAGGTGAGGAAGTTCTCTCCTGCTTTTTTTGTTTTCTGAAATGTTTTGTTATGAAAAAATGTTGGATTATTGTCAAAAGCCTTTTCTGTGTCTCTTGTCCTTTAGTCTAACAATACAATTGGTCTTCCATAATAATTTTTATGTTCTTATGTTTGCAAATCATATGTGGTTAATAGTAAATCTCAGTAAAGAACTGAAGGAGGAACTAAAGAGGCTGAACTTTAGTTGAAATCATGTGTTTGGGAGGAGGAAGTAGATGTAGGAGCACTGTCGGTGTCGTTCCAATGATGCTAGGCAGCCACTAGTAATCCTACGGTGAGAACCAGATGACATAGTCAAGTTGAGTTCATTAAGTTCACATTACAAAAGGGGCTCTTTACAAAAGCGGGCAGGGATTGGAAAGCATAATGCACTATGCAGGACCATTGCCTCCCCTGACATACAAGTGAAAAGCACCAGAGAGTCCTAGGGGAGAGGGCCTGCAGCTGCCTAGAGGGACGGCCCTAAGGGGCTTACCAAGCAGCCATCAGTCCACTCCTTTACTCTCCGCTAGCCTGCCCTTGCGCTCTATTGCAGAACCCAGTGGGAAGCTACTTGACATAATCCACACCTGTCAACTTCTAGGTGCACAGAACAAAGTGCAAGAGGGTAGTGGGTGGATCTGGAGGTGCAAACAAGAAGTTCCTATCAGTGGAAAGGAAGAAAAGAATGTGTGGTAGTTTGGCTCTGTCACAGAAGTGGTCCCTGGGGTTTAATGATCAAGTATCTCTGGAGATTTACAACTGCACAAAAAAACCTTCTCATCCTGGACTTCCTATGTCTTGTCAGCAAAAGGCTTCTGTCTGGATCAAATGATCTTTATAAGAAGTACAGAGTTACTTTCATATTGGCCTTATTAAATCACCGTTAGGCAGGTAGCCTCCAACACCAGTCAGAGATGTACAGATGTACACATGCTGTCAGAATGAAGAGAGCAATATGAGTTGATAGGACTATTGGGGGGAAAATCGCTATAAAAATAGAAGAAAAGGTCAGTGGAAAAGAAATCTTTTTTTTTCTTTTTTAAATAAAAAGGCTAAGAGGAGAGTCCCAAGGAAGCCAACATGTGTTTATAAATAGAGGTCCTTTCGAGAGTGAACAGACAGATAACTTGGGAATAACAGATAAAGAAAAATAAAATCTGGCCCCGGTTGGCTGGCTTAGTGCATAGAGTGTTGGCCTGGTATATGGATGTCCCAGTTTCAATCACCAGTAAGGGCACACAGGAGAAGAGACCATCTGTTTCTCTCCCATCCCTCTTGCCCTTCTCTCTTTTCCCCTCTTGCAGCCAGTGACTCAGATGGTTCAAACATTGGTCCCAGGCGCTGAGGATAGCTCGGTTGATTTGACCATCAACCCCAAACAGGGGTTGCTGGGTGGATCCTGATCGGGTGCATGTGGGAGTCTGTCTCTCTATCTTCCCTCCTATTACTTAAACAAACAAAAAACTATTCAGGTCTGAACAGTATAGGGTGGATTCTGGGACCAGCCTGCTTGAATTTTATTTTTGGCTCCACCACTGACTGGTTGTAAGACCTGGAGCAAGTTCCTTAACCTGTCTGTGCCTCGGTTTCCTCCTCTGTACAATAGAGATAATAACAGCACCTCCCTCAAACGACTGTTTGGGGCATTCAATTGAGTCAATAGTCATGAAGCAGTCAGTGCACAATACACCTTGTTACATTTTATTTTCACATCTAACTGAAGGGCCAATGGGGTGCCCAGGTAGGTTTCTAGGAACGGATGGGCAAGTAACCCCAGCACCCCATGTGTACAAGAAAGCAGGTGGGGGCCTGTGAGGAGGACAGGTTGCAGGAAGTAGGACAAAAATTTAAGACTGCTTCCAAGACCTGTAATATTACTACTGCAGTTAGTTACTTTAAATTCTTTTTGGAAGGTGAAATATAAAAGGGTAACATTTGATATACACTGCACTTTTTCAGATAATGTTCAAGATCTCCACATTTAGAGTTTTACAGTCCATCCCAGGCCTGGGAGGGAATTGCCACGAGAGTGGAAAGGTCTGTAACACCACGGGGTGAGGTAGGGGCCCTCAAGGTGACTTCTCCCATTTACTACTTCCCTCCAGAGAACCCTCCCACCACTGCCGCCACAGGGACAGGAGAGGCTCTGCCCTCACGGTACCAGCACACAACACAATCAACCTCCGAGCGGCCACCACGGCGGGGCCACTCCAACAAGGGCACCCATAGAAGGTCAGGCCAAGTGGGCTCTGCTGCTCAGAGGCATCTGCCTTCCAACACCTCGGAGAGGAGGGGAGAGAAAGGCAGCCTCGCTCCAGGAGCTGGGCTTGGACCTCTGGCCCCGGAATTCTGAGAGATCCTCAGAGAACCTTCTTATACTCGTGGTCAAGAAAGTGGGTCCAGGAAAAGATAGCCTCAACTATGAGTTGGATTTGCGCTTTCTTCAGATAATCAGTGTCTGTGCTGGAAATTTGAAACTGACCTCAAGAGAGGTGGTGGCTGCTGCTTTGTCTCTTTCTAAAGATCCCAGCCTGAGCCACCCACAGAGCCCGGCTGGGCTGGCAGGCAGCTGGGGAGAGCCAAGACTATATTTCCAGGAAATTCATGAGTCTCGTTGTTAAACAGTCATTATTAAAAACAAACAGGTAGAAATCACATTTGAATAACTTACTGTGTAAATACTGTTAATAAGGACTGAAAATTTATTGCTTCCTAATTATTTTACTACATTCTGCTGTTCTCTGTTCATGTCTCCTGTATCTGTGCAGGGGAAATAGTGTATACAGGTGTGCTACTGCACGCTGCTCCCAGTGTGCACTCAGTGAGGTCAGGTGTAGCCGGACGGCACGGCAGGAGCATCCACCCGGGAGAGGCCCACGGGGTCATGGGACAGGCCCGCTGACCACTGACTACTGAACATCCGCTGACACAACAACACACGCACATCCAGAGGCCGGCACGAAGGACTTGCTTGCAGTTTTCTAGCATTTCTAGGAATGCTGGAGAAGCGTGTGCCACTCTTTCTTGTTATTTTTGCCTAGAAAGAGTTAAGAGCAAGGTAAACTCAATCCAGGAAAGGTTTACTACAGATGACTTCTTGTGTATTCAACACTGCAGTGGACGCCCAGCATGAGTGCTTAAAATTATTTGTGCAAACAATGTCGTTTTTTGTGGAGATGGGATTAAATGATTCACAGGATTTTCTTCTATTTCAACCAATCTATTTATAAAAGAAACACTTCATACAAGGCCTAGTAGCCAAGATAATTACTTTCTCCATAGTGTTGAATTGCAACATTATTTTTTCTTTACCACTCACTGTGCCCAGGTTCAACTTGTATGCTTGGGCTTTTCCTAAGATATAAGCAAATTTTAAAATGCAGATAATTGATGTGTGATGTAGTTGTTTTCTATTGCATTAAACATTTCTTAGAGATCTTCAGTATATTAATTTGGAATAATCTTTTGGGGGATCTGAACTGATTATCTTTCATTCAACCTCGTGCTTGGATGAGCTGCATACCCCAGTCTCCCTTCTGGCGTCCCTGGCTCCTCCAAGCCTCCCCTGAGCGACCAATGCTCACAGCAGAACACAGAGCAGAAACCAAAATTATAAGAGAAAACCTCCTTCTTCCATTTTAATGTCACCTTTTTTTTTTGGAACAATGACATTATTTCAAGAGCTTAATCTTAAAAATTGTGCCACAGTTAATTTTCATTTTATTAGAAAATGCTGTTTGTTTACACACCTGTGAAAGGAGTTTAGAAAACCCAAATTAAAGCTGCTGCTGATGTTAAATGCCCCAAGTATCTTGCTTCTGAAGGCCAGGAGAGGGACAGAGGTAGAGGGTCTGTCATCAGTAAACCATTAAAATATAAATGCTAGGAGAGTTTATTTTTTTAGGTGAGAGGAGGGAGATAGAGAAACAGACTCTTGAATGCACCCCAACTGGGATCCACCTGGCAACCTCATCTGGGGCCGATGCTCAAGTACCGAGCTATCCTCAGGGTCTGGGGTCATGTAAATCAAGTACTGGCTGCGGGAGGGGAAGAGGAAGAGAAAGAGAAAAGGGAAAGGGAGAGAAGCAAATGTCTACTTCTCCTGTGTGCCCTGACCAGGAATCGAATCCAGGACTTCCACATGCCAGACCAATGCTCTATCCACTGAGACACCAGCCATGGCCAGTTTAAAATTTTAAACCATGTAGTTTTTCATATTAACAGATTAAAAATAAAGACAATGGGATTATGTCAATAAATGCAGAAAAGTTATTTGACAATAGAAAAAAATGAATAAACCTCAAGCAAGACTGACCAAGAAAAAAGATAGAGGAGATAAAGTACCATAATCAGAAATTAAAGAGGAGACATTATTACAAATGCTACAGACAAAATATTTCAAACAAAAGGGTATACAGAAAACTTCTGCTAATAAACGTGACAATTAAAATTGAGTAGGAAAAATTTTTGAAAGACAAAAACTACCAAAACTCACTTGAATAGCACTATATCTATGAAAGAATAAAAGTTGAATTCATAATTAAAATCGCCCTCAAAGAAAAACTAAGAATCAGATCACTTCACTAGTGGATTCTACCAAACATTTAAGGAAATAAAAATATTAATTATACAAATACTCTTTGAGAAAATAGGAAAGTAGGGAGAAATTCTCAATTTTTAAAACGAGGACAGCACACCCCATAACAAAATCAGACTAAGACATTATGAAAAACAAAACTATAGACCAGCCCAACCAGGCAGTGGCGCAGTGGATAGAACATCGGACTGGAACTTGGAGGACCCAGGTTCAAAACCCCAAGGTCGCCAGCTTAAGCGCAGGCTCATCTGGTTTGAGCAGGGCTCACCAGCTTGAGTCCAAGGATGCTGGCTCAAGCAAGGAGTCACTTGCTCTGCTGTAGCCCCCCAGTCAAGGCACATATGAGAAATCAATCAATGAACAACTAAGAAGCCACAACAAAGAATTGATGTTTCGCATCTCTCTCCCTTCCTGTCTGTCTGTCCCTATCTGTTCCTCTCTCTGACTCTCTCTGTCTCTGCCACACACAAAAAAAACAAAAAACAAACAAAAAAAAACTATAGATCAAATTTCCTCAAGATCCCAGGTGAAAAATACTCTTTGTGGTATATCAATGCAATGGAATTCTCCTCAACAGAAAAAAGAATGGAACGTCAATACGCACTATAACGTAAAAGAATCTCAAAATGATTGTGTGGTATAAAAGGAGTCAGAAACAAAAATATACACACTGTATAATTCCATTTATACAAAACTCTAGGGCAGACTTCTGCTCTAGATGGTGGCATAGGTAAATACAATACTTGAATCCCCCACAACCACATCAAAATTACAACTGAACTACAAAACAACCATCATTCAGAACCCCCTGAAATATAGCTGAATGAGAGTCCTAGGGATGTAAAAAAGCTGCACTGAAACTGGTAGGAGGGGCAGAGATGCAGAATGGGCTGGTCCCACACCAATATGTGGTGGATAAAAATTGGGAGGAATATATCAGCTTCAGAGGTTCCCCTTGAGGATCGAGGGGTCCCAACCCCACACCAGACCACCCAGTCAAGGGATCCAGAGCCAGGAAGAGAAGTCCCCATAATTTCTGGCTGTAAAAGCCAGCAGGGACTGTGGCTGAGGGAAACAGAAGGCTGCTGGAGTCCCAGGTGTTTCTCTTAAAGGCCTGTACTTAATCACTGGGGTCTAACCTGAAACTAATACAATATTGTATGTCAACTGTAATTGAAAAATAAAAAGTAAATAAATAATAAACAAACAAACAAAACAAAACTCTAGGGCAAAATTATAGCAATAGAAAGCAGATCAGCAGTTGTGCTGGGGGCCATGGGATGAAGTGGAGATTAACTATAAAGGAATACGACAGAAATTTATGAGGCTGAAAATGTGCTACATGTAATTGTGGTCATGGTTACACCATTCCATGCAATTGTCAAGAATCGTTAAATAGTACATTTCAAATTGATCAATATTATCATATGTAAGTTTTACTTCAGTAAACCTGATTTAATTAATTACTTCTGGTTAAAGACATTAGAGCTACCAAGGTGATGTTGGAAGGTCTCAATGAGAAAGGAAACCCAGAATCCTCAGACAGCTCTGGAAGGCCTGAAGCAATGTCCAACTGCACAAGGAAGACAGGGAGTTGCAATCGTCTGACGGAGATGGACAAAAGGAGCACAAATACTGAGTGCCACCTCAAAGCATGTATCATGCACATAGGCTACACTACCATAACTATCAGTAGCATTTTTCAACGTATGCTTTTTAACAACCTTACTGAGGTATAATTTACTTTCCATAAAAAATTTTATGCCTGACCGGTGGTGGCACAGTGTATAGAGCATCAGTGTGGAACACTGAGGTGCTTGGTTTGAAACCCAGAAGTCGCCAGCTTGAGTGTGGGCTCATCAGCTTGAGTGTGGGGTCACCAGCTTGAACATTGGATTATCGACATGATCCCAAATGTCACTGTATTGAGCCCAAGGTTGCTGGTTTGAGCAAGGCGTCACTGGCTCAGCTGGAGCTCCTCGGTCAAAGCACATATGAGAAAGCAATCAATGAACAGCTGAAGTGCCGCAACTACTAGTTGATGTTTCTCAGAAAAAAAAAATTTTTGCAGAGCTAATAGTTTTTAGTACATTTTATATTTATTCAGTCACGCAACCATCACCACAATTCATTTTTAGAGAACTTGCTTTACCTGCAAAATTTTTCTTTTCTTTTTTTTGCAGGCAATTCCTACCACCAACAACCACTAAACTCCTTTATGCCCCAATAGTTTTGCCTTTTCTAGAAATTTTATATAAATTGGGTCATATGTGGTCTTTTGTATCTGGCTTCTTTCATTTAACACAGTATTTTTGAGGTTCGCCCGTATTGTTATGTGTGTTAGCTGTTTGTTGGTTTTTTTCTTTCTTTCTTTTTTTTTTTACAGGGACAGAGAGAGAGAGAGTCAGAGAAAAGGACAGATAGGGACAGACAGACAGGAACGGAGAGATGAGAAGCATCAATTATTAGTTTTTCATTGCCATCGCAACACCATAGTTGTTCATTGATTGCTTTCTCACATGTGCCTTGACCGCGGGCCTTCAGCAGACCGAGCCACCCCTTGCTGGAGCCAGCGACCTTGGGTCCAAGCTGGCGAGCTTTTGCTCAAGCCAGATGGGCCCGCACTCAAGCTGGCGACCTCAGGGTCTCGAACCTGGGTCTTCCACATCCCAGTCCGACGCTCTATCCACTGGGCCACCGCCTGGCTGTTGCTTTTTCGTATGGGGCAGTAGTCCATTGAACACCACATTGTTTATCCATTTACCTGTTTATGGACTTTTAGAGTTTTCCAGTTCGGGGTTATTTTGAGGACGCTGCTAGGAAATTTAGGTAAAGTCTTCATGTAGGCATACAATTTCATTTCTTTTGTGCCAACACCTAGAAATAAAATGGCTTATTTCTTCCTAAGTTTAACCTTTTAAGAAGCTGACAAAGGTTTTGCAAAGGAACTGTACCAGTTCTAGGTACTGTTAGTTTTTTAAATCATAGTCATTGTAGTAGATACATAGTAGACTCTCATTGTTTCAGTGTGTGTTTCCCCACTGATTAATGATGTTGGATATTTTCCCCAATGCTTATCATCATATGATATCTTTAGTGAAGCATCTATTCAATTGTGTTTTTCATTATTTGATTGGGTTGTTTTTCCTCTTATCACTGGGTTGTAAGTGTTCTGAATACAAATACTGTTTATATATGTGATTCACAACTATTTTCTTCCTATGGCTTGTCCTTTCATTTTCTTAGGATAGCTTTTAATTTTTTTTTTTTTTTTAACAGGGACAGAGAGAGTCAGAGAGAGGGACAGATAGAGACAGACAGACAGGTACGGAGAGAGGTGAGAAGCATCAATCATTAGTATTTTGTTGCTGTTGCGACACCATAGTTGTTCATTGATTGCATTCTCACACGTGTCTTCACCACGGGCCTTTCAGCAGACTGAGCAACCCCTTGCTGGAGCCAGCAACCTTGGGTCCAAGCTGGCGAGCTTTTGCTCAAGCCAGATGGGCCCGTGCTCAAGCTGGCGACCTCGGGGTGTTGAACCTGGGTCTTCCGCATCCCAGTCTGACACTCTATTCACTGCGCCAGCACCTGGTCGGACTTAGGATAGCTTTTGAAGAACAAACCTTTTTAAATTTTGCAAATTCCAGTTAAAGTTTTTGTCCCATTTTGAATTGTGCATTTAATGTCACATGTAATAAATTTTCGCCTAATCCAACATCATAAAGATTTTCTCCTATGCTTTTTTTCTAGAAGTTTTATAGTTTCAACTATTATATCCAGTTAATTTAATATTTTAGCAGCATTTGTAGAAAAGACCATCCTTCCCCCACTTGTGGTAAAGATAAGTAGACCATGTATTGTGACCTATTTTGTGTGGGTCTGTTTATGAATACTCCCTCTTGTTTCATTGATATACATGTGTGTCTCTCCTTATGCCTAAACCACATGATCTTGATTATTGTAGCTTTTAGTAAGTTTTGAAATCAGATAATGTAAGTCCTCCAACTTTGTTCTTCTTTTTCTATATTGTTTTGGCCATCCAGGGTTCTCTGCATTTCTTCATAAATTTTACAATCAGCATGCTAAGTCTTATTTCTTTTTAAGCCTGTGACTATATTGGTAGAGATTGCATTGAATATATAGAGCAATGTGAGGAGAACTGAATTCTTAATATGAGTCTTGTACTCCATGAACCTGGTATATTCCCCCACCGATTGAGGACTTTAATTTTCTCTCAGCAGTGTTCTATAGCAGTGGTTCTTAACCTGGGTTCTATCGAACCCTAGGGGTTCGATGAGTCGGTCTCAGGGGTTTGGAGAAGCCTCTGCCGCAGAGGCCAGAATAAAGTAATACCGTAATTTGTTGTGAGTTCATGCACTTTGTTGGTTTTGTTCTTTGAGCAAGGTGATGTTCATGCATGGCTCATTTTGTGCACCAGTAAAAAAACATATACCTATGTCTTGAATTTGGAAAAAAAATCATATTTTATTTATCACTAAAGAAGGGTTCGGTGAATGCGCATATGAAACTGGTGGGTTCAGTAAGTACCTCAAAAAAAGGTTAAGAACCACTGTTCTATAGTTTACAGTAGGTTTTTCTTACACTTTATCAAATTTAATTGTAAATATTTTATTCTTTTATATGATAGTGTAACTAGACTTGATTCCTTAGTTTTCTTTTTGGATTGCTTGTGGCTAATATACTGAAATGCAGTTGGTTTGTATTTTTATATCTGGAAACCTTGGTAAACTTATTTATTAGTTCTAGAACTCCTTAGTACTTTCTACATAAATGATAATGTTTTCTGTCAAAAAAGATTATGTTACTTCTTTCTAGCTAATATGTATAGCGTCAATATTTTCTCACCTATTATAGTATATGTTGAAGCAATTCACAATTTAGTCTTTCATAATCATCTCATGTTAGCTGTAAGGTTTTCCTAGGTACTGTGTATTGGGTATTGGAAATTCCCTTTTATTTCTAGTTTGTTGAGAATTCTTTTTACCATAAATGGGTATTTGATTTTGTCAAATTCTTTGTGTCTATTGGAATGATCTTATGGTATTTAGCTTTTGTCTTTTAATATGGTGTTTCACATTAATTGACTTTCAGATGTTAAGCCTGGTACACACACCAGTTGGTCATGGTGTATTATATTTATTATTGGCTGCTAAATTAGGTGTGTTAATATCTTAAAACAACTTTTATGCATATGTTCAGGAAGGATATTATTCTATGGTTATTCTTATGATACTTTTCTTCTGGCTTTGGTATCCAAGATATACTGGACTCATAAAATAAGTTAGAAAGTGATTCTGGTACCTAGGATTGGTAATTTTTTATCCTAAAATGTTTAATATTGTTTACCAGTAAAGCTATCTGATCCTAGATTTTTCTTTGTGGGGTGATTTAATCATCAATTGAATTTCCTTACTTGATATAAGTCTACGTAGATTTTCTATTTATTATTGAATCAATTTTGGTTATGTCTTTCTAGGAATTTGTCCATTCTATTCTGGTTTTTGGGTTTGTTTGTAAGCACTTGTTTATGACATACCTCTATAACTCTTTACATTTCTTTTGAGTCTGTTGTGATGTTTCCTTTTCTATTTTTGATTTTGAAATTGGTGTCTTATCTCTTTTCTTCTTAATTGGTCTATCTAATGGTTTATCAATTCTTGATTTTTTCAAAGAACAATATTTTTTTCATTGATTTATTTAATCTATTTTTTTCATTGATTTCTGATCTGTTCTAAATTATTACTTTTCTTCTAATTACTATTCCCGATTTCCTGTTCCTTCTTGAGCTACCTGATGAGGAAGCTTATGTTAGTTTTTCATAAGAACTTTCTTCCCTTCAAATATAAGAGTTTAAATCTTTAAGTATTCCTGTAAACACTACTTTACTGCACCCTATACATTTTTATGTGTTCTGCTTTTATTTTCATTCAGTTTAAGATATTTTTAAATTTGTTTGTTATCTCTTCTTTGATCTATTCATTATTTAAAATACATTAATTTCCAGATATTTGATAATTTTTGATATTTATTTCTCTGGTTGTTAATTTAGTTCTATTTGGTCATAGAACATACTTTATGTTACTTTAATTCTTTTAATTTAGTCATAGCTGTGCAGTAAGCTAAACATTAGGACTGTTCCCCCAATGGTCACTCATGTCCTAATCCCTGGAACCTATAAATGTTAACTTACATGGGAGCAGAGTGTTTGTAGAGGTGTTTAAATTAAGGATCTTGAGATTATTCTGGATGAGGCAGCCACACTTGTCTTCATAAGAGAAGGGAGAGTGAGATGAAGCACACACGGAGGAGGAGGTGGTGTGGCGGAGGTTCAAGTGCTGCAGCCATCGGCCCAGGGATCCCGCAGCCACCAGGAACTGGAAGTTGCAAGGAAGAAATTCTCTCCTACAGCCTCTGGAAGAAGTATGCCCCTTCCAACACCTTTCTTTCAGATTTCTAGACTCCAGAGCTGTGAGAGAATAAAATTCTGTTGTGTTAGGCTATGGCATTGGTGATGATTTTGGCAAACTAATAAAATGCATTTTTTGGCTTAGTATAGGATCTATCTTGAAAAGAATGAGTATTCTACTGTTTGGGGTGGTGGTGAATGTTTTATAGATGCCAGTTAGGTCAAGTTAATTGATAGTATTGTTAAAACCTCCTATAGCTGTCTTGATTTCATTGGGACCTTTAACTATAATTATTGGATTGCTTGTTTCTCTGCTCAATTCTATCAGTCAGTCCTCTGGAAATTTGTTAGGTGCAATTACATTTATAATTGTTATATCTTTATGATATTTTTACCCTTTTTTTCTCTTGTGCTATTTCTTACTTCAAAATTTATTTCGTCTGACATAAGGATCCAGTTCTCCTTGGTTATTATCTGCCTGGTACATCTTGTGTCGTCTTTTATTATCTACCTATTTGTCTCTGTGAATCTAAACTGTGTGTCCTATAGACAGCCTTTAGCTGGATCTTGCTGTGATTGTATGATATACTCTGCTAAAGATGTCCTGGGGAAGAAAGAGACCTCATGCCCGAATCTTTCTCCTATAGATATTTTCCTAAGTCTCCATACTTTTCTGACACACACGACAATACATTTGGTTTTCTTGTGCCCAGCATCTCCCCTGCTTAGTTTCTCCAGAGAAAGACAGTGCTGTCTCTTTCTGGGGGCAGAGATAGGGGTTGGTTGGTAAGGAAAGATCCTTGGAGTCTGAGTGCTCCACATACACTTCAACCAATCCTATCAGCCCACCCCGTCTGCTGCGGTACCTCATATTCCTAACTTTGTGGCCTTTGCCCATTGCTCATTCTCTCCAGGACTGATAGGCTAAAAATTCCTTTTCCTCTTTTTTTTTTTTTTTTTTTTGAGAGAGAGAGAGAGAGGCAGGGAGAGAGACAGGAACATCGAGCTTCTCCTGTTTGTGCCCAGACCAGGGGTCAAACCAGCAACCTCTGTGCTTCAGGATAACACTCTAATCAACTGAGCTATCCAGCCAGGGCTTAATTATTTTATTTATTGGTTGATTCTTAGAGAGACAGAAAGATGAAGGGAGAGAGAGAAGAGGGGAAGGGAAACATTAATTTGTTGTTCCACTCAGTCGTGCATTCATTGGCTGCTTCCCTGGGTGCCCTGACCTGGGATCAAACCTGCAGCCTTGTTGTTTTGGGACTATGCTCTTAATCAACTAAGCTAACTGGCCAGGGATCCTTTCCCCTTCTAAATCAGCTACCAAAGTATCATCTGATTTTTATCTTTTGAAATATTTTGTTTTTTCATCATCTTCAGCATAGTGCTTTTACCTCATGGTCAAAATGACTGCTCAAGTTCTAGCTAACACATCTGCACCCTTTTCAGCAAGAAAGAAGACTTAAAAATGAGCCCAGTCTCTTTCTCTCTCTCTCTCTCTTTTTCTTTCCTTTGGTAAGAGGAGGGGAGAAAGTGAGGCAGACCCCTGCATGCATCCTGACTGGGATCTACCCAGCAACCCCATCTGGGGATGATGGTTGAATAAACTGCACTATTTTTAGCAGCTGAGGCTAGTGCTCAAACCAGCTAAGCTATCCTCAGTGTCTGGAGCCACACTCAAAGCAGTTGAGCCACTGGTTGTGGAGAGGTGAAGTGGGAAAGAAAGGGGTAGGGGAGAGGGTAGAAGCAGATGGTCGCCTGTCCTGTGTGTTAAAAACCCAGGATATTCATAGGCTGGGCAGACACTCTATCCATTGAGCTAATGGCCAGGGCCACCACCTTCTTTCTAAGGACACTTCCTGAAAGTCCTAAAGGACATGCTGCTCACCTCTTCTTGCCAAGGACTTGGCCACGCAGCCACATAAACACAGTGGAGGTTCGGAAACACAGATATTATTCAAGATACTGACATGTCTGACTAAATGTTGGGAGCCTGTAGCCAAAGAAAAGGCATGGACCAAGACTGATGGACTTCCCTTAGTCTGTCACACTCAGGATGACAACATTTTAAAACAATTAAACAAGCCCCCAAAGAGCATAGCTGTCCATTTGATTATGCACACTGGCCATCACAGGTGAGTAGCACCTACACAGTGCTACATATATTAGGTGCTTAGTGACTATTTGTTGAATGAATGAATCTGAATAAACCATCAGCCCAAGAAAAAGGAGGTTTCCTACATTTACTATGGTCCATGATAAGTAATAACTTCCATGTTTTTCTTCAATTGAGCTCATCAACAAGTAGAAGATATCAACTTGTATCTGACATCTTTTACCAGCTGGGGTCTTGCTTCTATAGTAGATTTTGTCACAAGGCTCTCCACCTACTAATCGGTTCTAGGTAGAAATACCAGAAAGACCAGAAATAAATGTAATGGAATAGCGAGAAGTCTTTGTCTGACTCACATATACCAATAAAGGTTCCCCCAACACAGAAATGGTACTAAAATAATCACACGCATACTAGTCATTGTTACTTAAACTTGAAACAGGTGCCACTATTAAGTGTCTGGCATTTTTCAAAAAGGCAGAAGCCGCTCTATATAAAAGCTCTAACTGCTGTGAGATAAATAATTTTTTATTACAAAGACTTAGCGGCAAGACTTAAGACTAAATGTCTCCATGAGCAGAGGGCTCTAAAATAAGGGAAGATGTGGGAAGACTACCTATAAGAGAGCAGGGAAAAATGCACCTTAGGGTAAAGTAATGGTTCTGGAGCTTTTGCAAAGATGTGAGAGCATAGCAGAATGTCTTCAATGTTCTTAACCTTTTACTCCTTGAAAGGAAGAAGAGAAATGAGGGTAAGAAAAAGAAAAGGTCTGAAAAGGAAAAGTATTTTGTTTAATCTGTAGAGATGCAAGATAAAATCACATGAGTCTGTGTAACTCTTTTTAATTCTAATTTTTTATTTTGAAATTCAATTTAATGGGGTGACACTGATCAACAAGAGTACATAGGTTTCAGGTGAACATCTCTATAGCATTTGAACTGCTGATTGCATTGTGCTTGTGTGACTTTTCTTTCCACTTTCCCTAAAGATCAAAATAAAGACACTTCATTCATTTTGAAAATGTCTATTGAGCAGGAATGCTGTTAGCACCTTGCATTCTAGTGGTTGTGAGAAAGGCAATTATGCCTGACCTGTGGTGGCGCAGTGGATAAAGCGTAGACCTAGAATGCTGAGGTCGCCAGTTTGAAACCCTGGGCTTGCCTGGTCAAGGCACATATGGGAGTTGATGCTTCCTTCCTGCTCCTCCCCTCTTCTCTCTCTCTCCTTGCCTTCTCTAAAATAAACAAACAAACAAGTAAATAAGTAATTTGTAAAAAAGAGGGGGGGCAATTAGCAAGGAAGTATGTAGACACTTGTCAGGTGGTGATGACTGTTAGGAAGAGAGTAGGAGGGAGAGTTATAGTGGGGTGGCTGGGAGGAAGAGCCTTTCCTGAGAAAAGACTTTCTGCCAGGAACCTGATACACCAGAAAAAGGTGGTCACTTGGGGAATGAGCAGTGATTGGGGCCTCAGGTCCTGGGCTGGGGAGAGCCCGGCCAGCAGGTAGCAGAGTGGAGGTCCTGTGCTGACCTCGTGTGAAAGCTGAGAAGAGGGCCGGGAACACCTTGAGGACAGACTTGCTCACTGGGAGAAGAAATCTGGGTTGCATTGTAAATACTTCGATGGCTGCAGGGTGGAGGACGAACTGGACGGGAGAGACAAGAGACAATGCAGGGGTCTGTCCGAGGAGCCGCTGCAGCAGCTGATGCCAGGAACGATGAAGAGTCACCATAAGGTGAAAGAGGTAGAAAGAACTGAGACACATCCTGGAGGAGGGCCAAGAGAACTTGGCCATGGAGATGAACACTTGGTTACAAAAGTACCATAAAATGCTCGATTTATCATCCTGTTTGATGCCTGAAAACACTTTTGTGAAACCACACTGCGGAAGGAAGGGGAGACATCCCACAGAAAGTCAACTCCAAGTTAGTGGGGGGTTTGCATTAGCATGTGAGAGTCATGTCTCTTACCTAACCAAACGAGATAAACATGATTATTTTTTTTAATAAATTTTTTTAAAATTTATTTATTTATTCATTTTAGAGAGGAGACACAGAGTGAGAGAGAGAGAGAGAGAGAGAGAGAAAGAGAGAAAGGGGGGAGGAGCTGGAAGCATCAACTCCCATATGTGCCTTGACCATACCAGTGCAGGGTTTCGAACTGGCGACCTCAGTATTCCCAGGTCGATACTTTATCCACTGCGCCACCACAGGTCAGGCAACATGATTATTTTAATAAGGATGATTTAATATAATTTGGTAACCTTATTACCAAGAATCACAACCACATATCAGAAGTACTGTTTCCAGACACAGGAGCCCTGGTGTTTTTTAATAAATGTGTGTGAGACTTTTGGGGTCTCCCAGACCAAGAGGTTCTTGGCAAGAGTCCCCTACCTGGGTCTAGAGACAGTACTCTCTGTAAATTCCCAAAAAGGAGAGGTGGGAGGGAGATCATCCATCCTGTCTGCTGACTCTTTAGCCCAAGTGGCAAAAACAGAGCATGTACAATAAATCCTGAAAAATGAGAACTATCAGCCAGTAATGTTTACTGGACATCTACTACTTACCACTGTCCTGTGATTAAGGGACATAAAAAGAAGCAGTTTATGGTATCACTAGAGATGAGGAACAAGCCTCATCTTGTAATGGGTAATGGGAAGTAATGGGAAAACTTTCCCAGCTCCATGTGAAGATCGGATTCTTAGCACCTACTTTGTACACAATGTAAAGTTGGTGATGGCTCTAAATTTTTTGTGTCTCCTAAAATGCATCCATTGAAATCCTAACCCCCAAGGGGATGGTATTAGAAGGTAGGGTGCAAGAGAGGTGGTTATTTATTACCCCTCCCCCCCAGCCTATGGTGTGCTGTCCTAGCCACTGAAAGGACTAAGGAAGCCATCATGCAAATACTCAATTATGCAGATTAGATAAAGTGCTAAACTCTTTGGTTCAGACTCTGAATGCAAAAGCTTAAAGAAATGAAGAATTCCACAGTCTAGGAGTCTTGGTCTCCTTCAAGTAGGAAGAAAATGTCAAAAAAAAATGTTGCGTTGGTCAGATGTGGCTAACCCTGAAAAGAAATGGAGGTTGCTCTTTATTTTCAAAGAAAGGAAAAAAAATATCGTTAACAAAATTGTCTGAAAACAATCACTGAGGTAATCCCTCAGTTTATGTTATGCTCACAGCCATAAAACTTCCATCTAGCTATTTCCCATTTAACAGAAGGTGCAGAAACGCCACTATCTTTATAAACTGCAACCGTCTGGGTGGTCTCAGAAGCATTGTGCTAAGTGAAAGAAACCACCTTCAAGAAGTTACTAATTCTATTGTTATCCCATCTGGAAAGAGCAAAACTTTAGAGACAGACAGCATCAGGCCACTGGTTGCCAGGGCTAGCTGACTACAAAATGAAAAAAAGCCCTTCACAGGGGATAAAGGTGTTGTACAACACGACTATTGTGTTATACATGTCTGTGTACATTTATCAAAATGCACTGTCCATTTGTAAAGGTTGCATTTTATTGTATCAAACTTAATAATATAATAATAATAATATAATCCTCACTATTTAAAAAGACAGGTTTATTTTGTTTGTAAATAATATTTCAATATAAAAATTTAAGTAAATATATATATATATATATATATATATATATATATATATATATATATATATATATATATATATATATATATATATATATATATATATTGTAGTCCTAAGAAAGAATTCTTGAGGGAAAATATTCTCTTTTAAGACACAAGGGCTCTGACCCCTTCATAGGGTGCTTGTGCACCTCAGAAGTGAAGGACAGGCCCCTGCCTTCACTGGATGGGAGAAACAGGTGTCTGCCCGATGTCAGATGCCCCGACAAGACCACTTGGCCCCAGGAGACACCCTTTCACCAGTTGTAAGAATTCACACCAGCTGCCCAAAAATAAAGACATGAACTACGCAGTTTGGGTTTTGTGACTTCTTTCTCCTAAAATAAAAAGGTAAATTTTGCTCCAGACTGCCACCCAGAACTGAGGCTTCTGTCTTTCAAGGGGATCAATGGGGAAATGAAGAGCTCAGAGGTTAAAGACCTACTCATGCACCCTCACCACCCACCCCCGCCAGAGGTCACAGGTGCGCCTGCAGGCTAGAACACGTGTGACACAGCACAGCAGCAAGCATGCGAAGGTAGGCCAAACACTTTCCTTGGCAAGGTGGCTGGAAAACTCTACCACCACCCAGCCCCCTAACTTGCTGCATTGGGATCCAGAACTTGAGGGGCAAGTTCAAACACTTGCCTCCTGTCGAGGGCATGTCTGACCCCTGCCTGGCCCTCAGTTGCCCACTGAGTAATTAATGGTACCCCTGAGCATCCGTTTATGAGCTTGTTGCTCCTGGTGATGCTTCACTGGCAAGAGCTGCTTGTCTGAGGAGCCAGTGTGGCTCGCAGTGGCTCAGCACTCCACTGTGACTGTCACGTCCTGAGAGGTCCCCTTTCATAAACAGGGTTCCCTATATAAAAGGGACCAGAGGGACCAGAGGACTCCCATAACATAAAGAGTTCTTTGAAATCCCAAGGTTGTCACAATGATTCCTTTCAACTTTGCTCCGTCCAGGTAAGTGACGTTGGGTGAGCTGCTCCCCGGAGCAGAGCAGGTAGCTGGAGGAGCCAGACAGAGAATGTGGCCTCAGAGGGCCTAATCCTGCCCCCGGCCTGGACCATCTGCTCAGAAGATGCTAAGAAATCAGGAACCCTTAATTTAAACTCTGGCTCTGATTTTAAATCCTTAAGAACTGAACTATATCCTGCTAATGGTGACGTTACTAAGGTGAAAGTGCTGGGCTCAGTAGGTCCCAGCCGTCAGCTCTGACATTCTACATGTACTGTGTTCAACAGCGGGGCTCAGGGTCACTGCTGAGGGCTGGGCTGCCACCTCCTCCCTCCCCCCAGCCCCACTCCTCAGCCCTGTAGACATCTGCAGGCAGTGGTGGGATTCAAATAATTTAATAACCAGTTCTCTGCCCTAATGACCGTTTTAAGTATAAAAAAACGATACGCTAAAAGTAGTTAATTATTTCATACATTTAATACTTAAATAAGAACAATTAGAGAAGTACACAAAATTAGATCATGTTATAAAAAAGAGCTTTAAACTATTAATGAAAAAATATTAAATAATACCTGACAAAAACATTAAAGCAATAAAACTGTTATTTAAGATATTTCCATATTGCTTCTTGATTGGCACCCTTGCTTGCAGTTTTTTTCACCTAGGAATGGAATGAACTTGACTACGGGCACATAGACTACGTACGCTGCTGCGCAGGTGAACGTTAACAAAGAGTAAGGGATGTAAATCTGTGATGTCCACATTGGACGGCTGCCCAGGTGCCCACCTTAGAAAGAACCCTGATTACAAGTGCCATTTTAACAGCCGATTAGCTGAACTCAACAAAACATTCGGTATCAGTTCTGGTGAACCAGTGCAAACCGGCTAAATCTCAGCACTGTCTGCAGGTGCTGTTCAGGCACACATCCTCTTCTTGGGGAGGTGAAACAGCTCTGAAGTGGGATTTGGGGAACTTGCCCCATCAGGTAGCTCAGGGCTGTCCTCTCAACATTGTCTGGTCTTAAGTTACAACACCTATTTTAGCCTGATTAAAAAGAAAAGAAAAGAAAAGAAAAATTACAGGTTGTGATACACACACATGCAGAAAACAAATGTAACTGTTTTCATTCTCTACCTGGTCTCATCACCGTTTATCATTAAGGAATCAGTGTAGTCAGCTCAGTTTGACTCTCCTTTGGTCTTGGCTGGACCCTGGCTGGCACATGTTCAGTTTGCCCGGGCACCAGCTATGGGTGATGGAAGCCCAGTAGTCCAGCGGTGGTCTCTGCCCACCTCCATCCAACAGGCCTGCCGCTGAGCGGGCAATTTCTGCAGACTGTCTGCTGCCCCAGAAGTTTCACCCGCGTCTTGGCTCCACAGCTGACACTGCAGGACTGAGGCTGGGCACAGGTCACAGGTCTGCATGCGGTCACCATTATGTCCTCGGGACAGTCCGGCCCTGCCTGAGGACCCGTGCTCCTCCTCTGGTGCCCAGGAGGTCTGCAGCCAGCAGTCTGACTTGCCCTTGTCCCCTGCCACAGCCAGGGGCACCCGTCTAGGTTGCCATCTGAAACTTGCTTGCTCTCTGCCATTTCTGCTTGGCCGTGGCTTCCCCACGGAGGTGGTGAGACAGCCTCCAGGAGAAAGTCCTCTGCAGGGTCCCTGTGTAAAGCGGGACCAGCCATCCCATGCCCTACGCCCTCCACTCCATCCTGGGCCTGCACCTTCCCACAGAGAACTGCTGGCATCTTCGCTTTGGCCTCGTCTCTCCCTCCAAACTGCTCTCTCTCCAGCTCACCTCCCCTGCCCACCTGAGGGAGGCGCCCTGCCCAGAGTCCCTGGGGAGGGAGGACCCTGCGCACAGCCTTTGGTCCCCCTCCCCACTGAGAGAGCACTGCGGGGGTTACAGCCTTCTTGTGCAGGAATTTGAGGAACTCCAAGTGACCCTCTTCCCCCCACAGAACCTGGCTTTCAGGGTCATTTTTTGCAGGAAGCACTTCAAAGCTCTCTTTTAGAAGTCAGAATGTGCACATTGCCTCTTTCTCTTTGCTCTCAATCTATAAATGACCCATCTTCCCTCCATAACATAAGGCCCTGACTGAAGAGGGACAAGGTCATATCAAAGAAGGGGAAAACAGAAGCACATTAACATTTCTTCCAAAAACATGTTATCCTGTGCTCTGGAAAAGGACTTAGTTCCCCAGGAGGCTCAAAAGCCTCATGATGTAGACTGACAGAGGAGACACCTGAATTTTCTGGTAAAGAGGTCCCCACTTAATGAGTGGCCATAGACAAAGCAGGACGTGAAAGGCAGGAACACAGATGTCCTCTGTGGTCCCTAAATACTGTTTTTCAGGGAAGAAAATATTTTGCAAAAATAATTTTATCGTTGTTGTACCTTTGTATTATATTTCCAGATACTTCTACAATAATTATTATTATTCACATACCAAAGAAAAGCCAGAGCCTGTTTCAATGGCTAATAAAAAGAATGCTGGTCCTGGCCAGTTGGCTCAGTGGTAGAATGTCAGCCAAGCGTGTGGATGTCCTGGACTCAATTCCTGGTCAGGAGAAGCAACCATTTGCTTCATTCACCCTTCCCCCTCCTCCTTTTCTCCTTCTCTCACTCTCTCTTCTCCTCCTGCAGCCATAGCTTGAATGGTTTGAGCGCATTGGCCCCAGGCACTAAGGATGGCTCTCTACAGGATCTGCCTCGGAGCTAAAAATAGCTCAGTTGCCAACATGGCCTCAGATGGGTAGAGCATCAGGCCCAAATGGGGGTTGCCAGGTAAATCCAAGTCGGGCACATACAAACATCATCTGTCTATCTCTTCTCCTTTCACTTGGAAAAGAATTTAAAAAGTAAAAAATAAGTAAAGAAGAGAGAGAGAGAATGCTGGCATTAACTGTCCTGGCTTGGAGAAGCAGCTGCTCTAGGATCCCAGTTGTCCCGGCAGGAGCTCCGTCCCTGCAGCCCAGGCAGCTTGAATCCCTCATGCAGCTATCACTGGACTGACTCGCTTCTCAAGACTGCACATTGAGAAGCGGGGAGAACGTCCCTGCTCCTCTAGCCAATGCCGACTGCCTTATCTGAAAAACCCTGCTCTCTTGTTGCTATCTCAGGTCAGTCACAGGTAATGCACACAAAATACCTTGCATATCCTAGAGATGAATAATAGGAAATACTATCATTAACCCCATGAATTTGATGAAGCAGGAAATTTCAGTCTCCTGACCCACAGAAACTGAGATAATAAAGGTCTGTTCTTTAAAGCCATTATATTTGTAGCATTTTTTTGCAACAATAGAAAATGAATTCCAGTGCCCTTCTGATTACTACTACTCTTTTTTATTTTTGAATAGACAAGAAGGTTAAAGTCACCAATCAAATGGGTTCTACACTCCACTAGGGAGAGGTTAACAGTTTAATGGAGACTAGTATGGTCTCTGCCTTCCAGCCTTCCTCTCAATAATTACGGAAGTCTAATGGGTAGAACCTTACTGCTCCCCTGAGGAAGAAAGTAGGGAGAAGGGGTACTTCCTTGGCTCAAATGACTCAATATTATGCCCCCCTGATTACAGATTAATTGGACTATGAGCTCCAAAAGAAGGCATTAAATTTTATCTTTTTCTTTTAACCACAATACTATGTCAAACGATTACAAAGAGTGTGATATACAGATGGACGGATGTATGGATGGATGGATGGATGGATGGATGGATGGATGGATGGATGGATGGAGAGATGGATGCTATTAATCTCTTGTGAGCGTGGGCCTATTTGAGGAGCTGGCCTTACACCTTGTCTCTGTAATGAGTCACCCACCTTTACACCACAGTCCACTGGCACATGACCCCTTCCCTGTCCCCATCTGCACTCAAGGCCCAATGCCACAAATGGCCTTCTTGGGTCACTGCATTCTTCTGCTCTTGGGCCCTGGGTCCTGCCCTCTACTGAATAATCTACCTCCTGCAGCCTTGGCTGCCACAGACTGTGGTCTTACAAATGTCGTCTACTGATGACACTTGGGTCTAGACACCAACTGTGTTCTTATGAATGTCCTTCATTGATAATCTTATTTCTGTGCTCCTTCCCTTCCCATGTCTGTGCCATCCTCAGAGATCCCTCTCCTCTTGCCTGGCCTGTCTCACTGTTTCCCATGTGTGCCCCTCCATGATGGGTGCTATAAAACACAGTCTCAGCAGGCATGGACCACATCACATGGGATATTGTAAAATACCATACAATTACTATTTCGGGGATATGCTCACAGAAACACAAGGATGGAAGCCACTCCCAGGTTTGACTGGGAGCAGGAAAAGGGTTCCTGGCTCCCACGCTCAGCTCCTGCGTGTTGCACCACACAGGTGATATAAGGAAGCTGTGTGCCAACCAGAGAAATGGCTGTGGAATGAGGGTATGGCCCCTGAGCCCACTGAAGCAGGGCAGGCTGGCCTACTTGACTTTCTCCTTTGGCAGAGTAAGGGGCTCTTGGCATCACCCTAGACAACTGTTGAGGGAACATTACCTCTGGGGGTAGGATGTAGAGAGTGTCTGCTCACAGCTCTCTCCATGCTGTCATCTCAGAAGGTGGGAGCACTGAGCGTGGCCCTTGGTGGCAGCCACCAAAACCAAATCAGAACATGGAGTTTATTTGTTGTTGTTTTTATTGATTTTAGAAAGAGAAGAAGGGAGACAGAGGCAGAAACATCAATCTGTTTCTATATGTGACCAAGGATTGAACTGTCAACCTCTGCATATTGGGACGATGCTCTAACCAACCAAAATACCCAGCCACGGCAGCATATGGTTTCACTGAAGCAAAATTCAAACCAAAGGCACCTGAGATAGCTTTTCTCCCGTATGTTCACGAGCTGGAGAAGTTGGCACACTATATACAAAGCAACTGCATCATCTCCCTCTGTGACATTCATAAATATAAAATAATTTTTAGTTAAAATGCTAATTTAAGTCAAAAAATAATTTACTTTTCAGGACATAACCATGCGATGAAGTTCTAGCCACCATTTTTTGTGCATCTCCATTCGCCTCAGTCGCTTTTCTCAATTATTCCTCATAACAACCCTGCGAATAAAGTGTTTCTCTCCCAATTCTATCGGTGAAGGCACTCCTGATGGCCACACAGCTAGTGATCAGCAGAACCAGGACTCAGGCCCTGGCTCCCTGGGTCCATGTGTCTGAGTTTAAGTCCACTGTGCAGCCTCTGACATGCTTCTTGTCCAAGGTGGCACCAGTGGACCACTCAGCAGGCTGAACCAAGGAGACAGGAGCCTGCTCAGAGCCCAGTCACTACACAGGTGTTGGCAAAAGCTTTCTTGTTTCAGGTCAACCCTCAGTGCCACAGTCTGGGCAGAGAGGATGCCAGTGACCACTGGCTCCAGAAAGGTGGATCCAGGTGTGAGTGCTGTCAGAACTGACATCAAATTTCAACTCTACCATTGCTGTTTTGGGAACTTATAGATGCTACTGAACCCCTCCTGCCTCTGTGTCTCATCTGCAAAGGGAATGATAGCGTTACCAACACCTGGTACAGTTGTTGTGAAGAATAAATTTGTGTAAAGCACTTAACCCTAAACCTGACACACAGTGAGAAGTGAATAATGGTTAGCTGTTGCTATTATTGAGAACAAATGTTGGTTTCATTGTAGAAAAGGTGTCCTTGATAGTCAGATGGTCAGGGCCCTTAGGAAGCAGCCTTGAACACATGATCTGGACAGGGATCGGCCTAGTTTGTGTGCCACTGCTGAGCTTGGGCTGGAGGTGGACAATGTAGGTGACAGTGGATGCAGGCGACGGTGCAGGACACAGTGTTGCTGTGATGGGACACGATGTGAAGGACTACTACTGAGCATCTGGGCCAGGGAGTTCAGCAAGCACGTCAGCGCCTTCGTGGCAAATTCCCAATGTGTTGGCAAAAACCGACTGTCAGCAAGATGGGGCCTCTCTGTGAACATCCTCAGCATAGCCACGAACATGCCATTGCCCCAACAGCAACACAGAAGTGCTCATGGCTTGTTTTCCAGGCATGAATTTTATCGGTGCCTGGGCTGGAAGCAATGCTCGCTGCAGTGTTTGGAGCAAGCCCCTGCAGAGCCTGGAGGGCAGTCCTCAGAGACAGCTTTGATGTGCTGTGAGTTAGCCTGGAGCTGGCTAGCTGGCTCTCCCAAGGGCCACAGCACCACCTGCACACCCGAGCCTAATGTGTCATTCCTACCTTGGGAGTCCATCAGAGCTCACAAATGCTCTGGAAACGTTTCCAGAGAGTGATGAAAGATCTTAATTTGACTATTAAAACTCAATAACGGGGAGTCCTATGAACAAAGAGCAATTTCAGGTAAGAAAACCTAAAATAAAAGAGCAACACCACCCAAACTCTGCTCTAGAAGGCATTGACCACATGGCATGTGTTACAGGAAGCCGTGTTTCTCTTACAGGATTAATAACAGTGAGACAAATGCCTCCTTCTTCAAACTACACACAGTAAGTCCTAGGGCACCCAGTCGACTGAGTCAGGGATGTACAGGCAAACATTGAGGCAGGGCTGTAAGTTACAACTTATTCAACCGGTGAGTGGGAGAGACTCCGCCTCCCACATGTCTGCCCCCACTCAGACCAGCTGTGGACGTGGGCAGATGTGCTCTGTGTGGCATGCACTTGTCACATCCAGATCTTCCCTCTGCTCTATCCTGGGCATTTACTCACTGGCTCTGAGCCCAGGCTCGCCCCTGAGACAGAATCACCATCACGCTAGCTTTAGTGGTTGCCGGGAAGATTCTGTAAGAAAAAGTAATGCAAACTAGCAGTTTTGTGAAACACTTAGCACAGAGCTTGGCAAATACTGGTGCTATTGTTGTTGTTAGTAGTTGGTGACTTCATCATCAAATGTCCCAGAAATCCATTCCATCCTTCTGACCTAGGTAATTTTAGGGAGAGGCTCGTGAACCCTCAGAGGATGCCATTTCTATTCTGCTCCTTCGGCTGGTCCCAACAGGACACTGACTGACGTCATTTGTGCAATGAAATTTTCATTGAAAGTCATGCGCAAGATGGAGTTTACCCTCTGGGGGTTTAGACCAAATCCGATAATATAACTCTAACTTTAAATTCTTTTTCCTCTCTGGAGACTTTAATTAAATAACCATCTTGGTGATTGCTTTATAAAGGAAGCTCCCTATAAGTATCAGCCCTGGAAAAAAGGCACTTTGTAGACCGATGGATAAATCACTCTCGTGTGAGTATTGCCTTGTCAACCACATTGCTTGAAAAACTGAGGGGCTCCAAAGTATAATACCGACAAAACAGAGAGGTTTGGTTCTGTTTCATCGAAAAGAGGAATGGAAAAAAGCATTTTTTTCTTCATTTCTTAATGCCCCGATCTAAACTAGACAGTTGTTTCAGGAAACTCAATTCTGGCTTCAGGAAGCCTGCAGATTATACTATAAATGTGGAGTATGTTGGAGGAGATGCCCAGAGATCTTTTAAAAACACAGCTACAAGCTTGCTTAAGGGGTTGAGTGTTTAAATAAGCAATACT
This sequence comes from Rhynchonycteris naso, assembly GCA_037038555.1. Lineage (NCBI taxonomy): Eukaryota > Metazoa > Chordata > Mammalia > Chiroptera > Emballonuridae > Rhynchonycteris > Rhynchonycteris naso. The sequence continues at coordinate 94,461,060 of CM072996.1, read as the reverse complement.
GTGTCCATGTACCTGTGCAAAGAAAAGATGAGGTTATACTCCTTCAAATATGTATTATTTTCCCGTGTTTGACCTGACCTTTCTTCCTTCCTTCCTTCCTTCCTTCCTTCCTTCCTTCCTTCCTTCCTTCCTTCCTTCCTTCCTTCCTTCCATTTTCCTTGACCCATTAATTTGATTTTCCCCTCTCACAAGCTTTATCAACCTGTTTTTCAAACCTTTATTGTTCAGGCGACAGACTAATTTTTTTGACAATCCAATGAAAGAAAGGAGTCATCATCAGAAAGACAGACAGACACACCTGGGCCACCGGACCCTCTCAGCACCCCTCATGGCACTTTTCCCATCTTTCCGACCTCGATTGTCTGGTCAGCCGTCCCTCATCTCCACCCTCAGGCAGAGTATGCTATAGGCCCTCCTGGTGCATGGCTAGGCTGTTATTCAGGGCTCTCCAGAGGAACAGAAACAAGAAGATGTGCGTGTGCGCGCAAACACACACACACACACACACATTTATTGTAAGAAACTGGCTTACACAGTTGTGAAACTGGCAAGTCCAAAATCTGCAGTGGGATTTCTGTTGGGAGGCCCTGAGGGCTGATGTTGCAGCTTCAGCCTGCTGTTGACTTCCCTCCTGCCAGGGAGGCCCGCGTCTGTGCTCACCAAGCCTTCAACTGACTATAAGAGATGCACCCAAACGGAGGGCTATCTGCTTCTTTCAAAGTCTATAATTTAAAAGTTAATTTTATTCTAAAAACACCCTCAAAGAAGCATCTAAGAAAATGTTTGACTACATATCTGGGTACCATGGCCCAGCCAAGTTGGCACATAAAATTAACCATCACAAGTAGACAGAGGCTGGGGATCAAATGACTCAGAATCAGTCACAGGCAAATCAGGCTTCCTTGACCATTTATTTCTTCCCGTGTCTGGCTTCTTAGCCTTCTACCACCATTTTTTTTTTTTATAATTCAGTACAATTTTATTATTTAACTTCTTTTTTTTATTAATTTTAATGGGGTGACACCAATAAATCAGGGTACATATGTACAATGAAAACATCTCCAGGTTATCTTATCATTCAATTGTGTTTCATACCCATCACCCAAAGTCAAATTGTCCTCTGTCACCTTCTATCTGGTTTTCCCTGTGCCCCTCTCCTCCTCCCTATCCCACCCTCTCCTCTCTCCCCCCACCCCATAACCACCACTCTCTTGTCCATGTCTCATAGTTTCACTTTTATGTCCCACCTATGTATGTAATCATGCTGTTCTCAGTTTTTTTCTGATTTACTTATTTCATTCCGTATAATGTTATCAAGGTCCATCCATTTTGTTGTAAATGATCCGATGTCATCCTTTCTTATGGCTGAATAGTGTTCCATAGTATATATGTACCAAAGCTTTTTAATCCACTCGTCCTCTGACGGACACATGGGCTGTTTCCAGATCTTCGCTATTGTGAACAATGCTGCTACAAACATGGGGGTGCATTTCTTCTTTTCGAACAGTGAGTGCTATAGTATTCTTAGGGTATATTCCTAAAAGTGGGATAGCTGGGTCAAAAGGCAGTTTGATTTTTAATTTTTTGAGGAATCTCCATACAGTTTTCCACAGTGGCTGCACCAGTCTGCAGTGCAGGAAGGTTCCCTTTTCTCCACATCCTCGCCAGCAGTGCAGGAATCTCCATACAGTTTTCCACAGTGGCTGCACCAGTCTGCAGTGCAGGAAGGTTCCCTTTTCTCCACATTCCCACCAGCAGTGCAGGAAGGTTCCCTTTTCTCCACATCCTCGCCAGCACTTATTCTGTGTTGTTTTGCTGATGAGTGCCACTCTGACTGGTGTGAGGTGATATCTCATTGTGGTTTTAATTTGCATTTCTCTAATGATTAGTGATGTTGAGCATTTTTTCATATGCCTATTGGCCATCTGTATGTCTATTTATTTCTTTTGCCCATTTTTTGATTGGATTGTTTGTCTTCCTGGTGTTGAGTTTTATAAGTTCTTTATAAATTTTAGTTATTAATCCCTTATCAGATGTATTGTCAAATATGTTCTCCCACTGTGTGGTTTGTCTTTTTATTCTGTTCTTATTGTCTTTAGCTGTGCAAAAACTTTTTAGTTTGATATAGTCCCATGTGTTTATCCTGCCTTTTATTTCATTTGCCCATGGAGATAAATCGGCAAATATATTGCTGCTACAGATGTCGGAGAGCTTGCTGCCTATGTTTTCTTCTAAGATGCTTATGGTTTCACGGCTTACGTTTAAGTCTTTTATCCATTTTGAGTTTGTTTTTGTGAATGGTGTAAGTTGATGGTCTAGTTTCATTTTTTTGCAGGTAGATGTCGAATTTTCCCAGCACCATTTGTTAAAGAGGCTGTCTTTACTCCATTGTATGCTTTTTCCTCCTTTGTCAAATATCAGTTGTCCATAAAGGTGTGGGTTTATTTCTGGGTCCTCTGTTCTGTTCCATTGATCTATGTGCCTGTTTTTATGCCAGTACCAGGCTGTCTTGAGTATAATGGCCTTATAGTAAACCTTGATATCTGGAAGAGTGATACCTCCTGCTTTATTTTTTCTTTTTAAGATTGCTGAGGCTATTCGTGTTCTTTTTTGGTTCCATATAAATTTTTGGAATATGTTTTCTATATCTTTGAAGTATGTCATTGGTATTTTAATTGGCATTGCTTTGAATTTATAAATTGCTTTGGCTAATATAGACATTTTAATGATGTTTATTCTTCCTAGCCATGAGCACGGTATATGCTTCCAATTGTTTGTATCTTCCTTGATTTCTTTTATCAATGTTCTATAATTTTCCGAGTACAAGTCCTTAACCTCCTTGGTTAAATTTACTCCTAGGTACTTTATTTTTTTGGCTGCAATAGTGAAGGGGATTGTTTCCTTAATTTCTTTTGCTGACAGTTCATTGTTGGTATATAGAAATGCCTCTGATTTCTGAGTATTAATTTTATATCCTGCCAACTTGCTGAATTCATTTATAAGGTCCAGTAGTTTTTTGACTGAGACTTTAGGGTTTTCAATATACAATATCATATCATCTGCAAATAGTGACAGTTTTACTTCTTCTTTTCCAATTTGGATGCCTTTTATTTCTTCTTCTTGTCTGATTGCTGTAGCTAGGACTTCCAGAACTATGTTGAATAAGAGTGGTAAAAGGGGGCATCCCTGCCTGGTTCCTGATCTTACGGGGATTGCTTTTAATCTTTGTCCATTTAGTATGATGTTTGTTGTGGGTTTGTCGTAGATGGCCTTTATCATGTTAAGGAATGATCCCTGTATTCCCACTTTACTGAGAGTTTTGAGCATGAATGGGTGCTGGATTTTATCAAATGCCTTTTCTGCATCTATTGAAATTATCATGTGATTTTTGTCCTTCCTTTTGTTTATGTGATGAATCACATTGATTTGTGAATATTGAACCAGCCTTGCCTCTCCAGAATAAATCCCACTTGATCGTGGTGTATGGTTTTTTTCATATATTGCTGGATCCGGTTGGCTAATATTTTGTTGAGAATTTTAGCGTCTAAATTCATCAGGGATATAGGCCTATAATTTTCTTTCTTTGTGTTGTCTTTGCCCGGTTTTGGGATCAGAATTATGTTCGCCTCATAAAAGGAGTTTGGAAGTCTTCCTTCCTCTTGAATTTTTTGAAATAGCTTGAGGAGGATAGGAGTTAGTTCTTCTTTGAATTTTTGGTAGAATTCACTTGTGAAGCCATCAGGCCCAGGACTTTTCTTTTGGGGGAGTTTTTTGATAACTGTTTCGATCTCATTTGTTGTAGTTGGTCTGTTTAGGTGTTCTGATTCTTCCAGATTGATTTTTGGAAGATTATATGATTCAAGAAATTTGTCCATTTCACCTAGGTTGTCTAATTTTTTGTCATAGAGTTCTTCATAGTATTTTCTTACAATGCTTTGTTTTTCTGTTGTGTCAGTTTTTATTTCTCCACTTTCATTTCTAATCTTAATTGTTTGGGTCCTCTCTCTTTTTTTCTTGGTGAGTCTAGTTAAAGGTTCATCAAGGTTCATCAATCTTGTTTACCTTTTCAAAGAACCAGCTCCTGGTTTCATTGATCCTCTGTATTGTTTTCTTAGCCTCTATGTCATTTATTTCTGCTCTGATCTTTATTATTTCCTTCCTTCTACTGGTCCTGGGCTTTATTTGTTGTTGTTTTTCTAGTTCTTTTAGATGCAGGGTCAGGTTGCTTATTTGAGCTTTTTCTAGCTTCTTTTGGTATGCTTGTAGTGCAATGAACTTCCCTCTCAGTACTGCTTTTGCTGTGTCCCATAAATTTTGAGTTGATGTATGCTCATTATCATTGGTTTCTAGAAACTTTTTTATTTCTTCTTTGATCTCATTGTTAATCCATTCGTTATTTAATAACATGCTATTTAGTTTTCAAGTGTTTGAGTATTTTTCAGTTTTTCTTTTGTGGTTAATTTCTAGTTTCATGGCATTGTGATCAGAGAAAATGCTTGATATGATTTCAATCTTCTTAAATTTATTGAGACCATTTTTGTGTCCTAACATGTGGTCTATCCTAGAAAACATACCATGAGCACTTGAGAAGAATGTATATTCTACTGTTTTAGGGTGAAAAGTTCTGAAGATATCTATTAAATAGAGTTGATCTAGTGTCTCCTTTAAGTCTGCTGTTTCTTTATTAATTTTCTTTCTTGAGGATCTATCCAGTGTTGTTAGTGGGGTATTGAAATCCCCTACTATGATAGTATTGCTGTTAATCTCGCCCTTTATATCCATCAAAGTCTGCTTTATGTTTGTCGGGGCTCCTATATTTGGTGCATAGATATTTATAATAGTTATATCTTCCTGTTGAATTGTTCCCTTTATCATTATGTAGTGTCCTTCTTTATCTCTTACTACAGCCTTTGTTTTAAAGTCCATTTTGTCTGATATAAGTATTGCTACCCCGGTTTTTCTTTCATTTCCATTAATTTGCATGAAATATTTTTTTCCATCCTTTTACCTTCAGTCTATGTGCATCTTTTGTTTTAAGGTGTGTCTCTTGTAGACAGCATATGTATGGGTCCTGTTTCTTTATCCACGCAGCTACCCTATGTCTTTTGATTGGATCATTTAATCCATCTACATTTAAGGTTATTATTGATATGTAGTTGTTTATTGCCATTTTATTCTTTAAAGCTGTATTCTTCTTTTGCTATATTCTTTCCTCCCTTTGCACTATTCACAACAGGCCCCTTAGTATCTCTTGCAGCATTGGTTTGGTTTTAATGAATTCCTTGAGGCCTTTTTTGTCTGGGAAGCTCTTTATTTCTCCTTCAATTTTAAACGTTAGCCTTGCTGGATAGTGTAGTCTTTGTTATACTTCTTGTTCTGCATTACTTTGAATATATCTTGCCATTCCCTTCTGGCCTCAAGTGTTTCTGTTGAGAAGTCAGATATCATCCTTATGGGAGCTCATTTGTAGGTGATAGCCTTTTTTTCTCTAGCAGTTTTTAAAATTTTCTCTTTATCCCTTAGCTTTGGTATTTTAACTATGATGTGTCTTGGTGTAGATTTTTTTGGGTTTCTCTTTAATGGAGTTCTGTGTGCTTCTTGAACGTGTGGAATGTTTCCCAGCCTTAATTTAGGGAAGTTTTCTGCTATGATTTGATTGAACAAAGATTCTATTTCTTGTTCTCTCTTCTCTTCTTCAGGAACCCCTATGATGCGAATGTTGTTTCTCTTCATGTTGTCACAGAGCTCCCTTAGAATTTCCTCACATTTTTTGAGTCTCATTTTCTTTTTCTTCTCTGCTACTGTGCCTTTGTTTATTGTGTCCTCTAACTCGCTGATTCGATCCTCAACATCATTCATCCTGCTTTTAATTCCTTTCATTGTGGTCTTCAGTTCTGATACTTTATTTGTCATTTCTGTCTGATTCTTTTTTATTATTTCAATTTCATTTTTTATACTTGTTATCTCTTTATTTAAGTGTTCATAGTGACTATTCATTGTTGCTCTAATTTCTTTGAACATCCTAACTATCATTATTCTAAATTCTGCTTCTGGTAATTTGGTTATATCTGGTTCATTCAGGTTCTTTTCTGGGGATTTCTCTTGATTCATTCGGTTTGCATTCCTCTGCCTGCCCATTTTGTCTGTGTATAAGCAAGTTGTGGCCACTGGAGTCTAGTAAGTGTTGCCTTTGTGTTCTCTATGTGTGGTCTGTCTGCATGCCTGCCACCCCCTCTGCCGCTGCCTAGGGCAGTTGGGTATGGGCATTGCTAGCGCCAGCCCACTGCAGCTGTTGATGTGATTTCCGCCTCTCCTCCGCAGGAGGGGCTGTTACTCAAACCACAAGCCTCAGCACCAAGGATAGAGGTGAGCATCTTTGCTCAGCTATGGACCCACCCTGTTTCTGGGCTTCTCCCCAGCCCCCGCAGTCAGAGCCTGCTCGCCCCATTTTTGCAGGTTGGGCGGGGCTTCTGACGTGCTCTCAGCTATGAGTCTTTGCCCGTCCAGAGCTTTAGCCCCACCCTCGAGGCCAGTGCCCCTCTGCGAACGGTCACAAACCAAGGTTTATTGGGCCGGGCGTGGCTGCTGGCGTGCGCTCAGTGGCGAACTTTCGCTCATCCCGGGCTATAGCCCCACCCCCACGTTCAGAGCCAACTCGTGCACATAGGATGGCAAACCGCGGTTTCTCCAGCCGATTGGAGCTGCTGGCATGAGCTCAGCCGCAAGCCCCCACCCGTCCCTGGTCCTAGCCCCGTCCCCGCGTCAGGGCCGGCTTGCGCAGGGTCGCAGAGCAGATCTCTTCCCATTCCTGGCCTCCCACTTTTCCTCCGCAGGTGGGGTTACAGGTGGACCTGCAGCTGCCGGACCACTTTCGTGCCTCCCTCTGCCCCTGCTGGGCTAGACCGAGCTCACACTGGCTGGGCCTCCTCCCCCGCCGACAGAACCGCGTTTCAGCATCCCACTGCCACCATCCCTCCAGCAACCCTCAGCAGAGTAGGAAGGGGCCCTGCAGTTCAGATCCTAATACTCCATACTGTTGACCTGGGAGCTCCCTCCATCTAAGCAGCTCTGCTCTAATTGCCGCGGGAGAGCTTGTTTGGCTGATGTCCTGTCTCCCTTTGCTGGTATTGCTAGTTCCAGGGGAAATATTCGTTTTTGATTAGGGAAGTGACTTAGCCCAGGGGTTAGGGTGGCTGTCCCTCAGAGTGTTTGTCCCTGTGCCTTCAGTCCACACTCTCTTCCCGCTGCTCTGGTCCTCTCCTCTGTCCCCGTTCCCCAGAACCCCGGGTGCGTGGTTGTGAGAGAGGTTTTCTGCGCTGTCCCTTTAAAAAGAATCTTGGGTCTGAGAAAACCGTCTCTTTCTCACAAACAGTATCCTCACTTGTTTCACAGCTCAATACTGTCTGTTGGGCAGTTAAAATATATTATGCTCACTTTATTAAAGATGGCGCTGCCCACATGGAAGTTCATTGATATTAATGTGTGTTCGGGGACAGGCTGTGGGCAGGCTGGGTCATTATAGCCTAAGGCTTAGTTTTAAGAGTAAGCTTTTCCCCACTCCCTTGACTGATTGGATGATGTAGGATGGTGCACTCTCCTGAGGAATCCCATTGTGCCACTGATGGGTGGCTTTGTATTGGAGACTTCCTTGTTTATGTAATTGGATTGGAGGTTTTGATTTTACACTATAAAGTGGGATAGACCGGGAGCTTACTCGCTCTTGGTTCCTGAGGTATTAGAGAGGAGAGCAGATTAAGGCCACTTGGAGGCCAGGAGAAGCAGCCAAGATGGCAGAATGCTGAGGGAGAAGCCAGTTTGTTAAGAGTTTGTGCTGGAGGAGATGGGGAACAGAGGTGAATAAGTCTGGTGAGCTAGAAACCTTTGATTCTAGGAAACTCGGAGAAGTCAGTAGCTTAGTGAGCACTGAATGAGTGAGTTTTGGAGCCCAATGTGTGTTTTTGCTTGCCCACCGGGTGCTAGCTAGAATTAAAGCTGATGGCTCACCAGTTCTTGGCTCCATTGTTTCATTACCGACTGTTTGAATCAAATGTGAACCTGCACTGGCCAGACGGCTGTGATGGTGGCCTCGACTACTGGCTTTACACTGTCCAAACGCCTCTTCTAGGCTCTGCGACTACAGGCTGGGGCTTTGTTCCTGGGACCCAGATCCCTCCCTCTCCGCCAAACTCTCCTCCCGCCACGCGGGTCTCTCCGGGCTGCCGTTCGCTCCGGGGAGCTTGGCAGCCCTCTTCGCATTTTCGCTATTCCTACCAGTGTCAGTGTGGCTTCTTCTGTGTTCCTTGGTTGAAGAGTCCACTTAGTTTAGTTCAAAGTTGGTTTATCCAGATGATGGTTCTTAAAATTGAGTTAGAATCCACTTTGGTTCTGGGAGTTGGACGTTGGTACGTCCGCCTACTCCATCGCCATCTTGCTCCTCTCTTCTACCACCGTTTCTTTACTTTGTTAACTTATTCTTCCCTTGTGTCTCTCTCTCCCATATGAACAAGGAGACTAGCTAAGAGAAACCCTTAGGCAGGGTTTCCTTCAGGGCACTACTGAAGTCTTTATGTGAATAGATCAAGCCCTGGCATAAATTTGGGGGGTTTGTTTGTGGTTATTTTTAAAAAAACATTTAGGCCACAGCTAGGTGTCAAAATTTGTGTGGCCCCCAGGTCCACCTGCCAGAACTGACATGGACCCCACAGACCCCGACGGTGTGTGGAAACAGGAGAGTCCCCATTATCAGAGAGCAGGGCTTCTTCTGCATGTCTTGTCATGACACAGCCTCCTGCAGCCTGGTTTGCATGGGGCAGCCTTTGGAGCAGGGCACTGTGTGAATGACTCTTTCCCATAGGCTGATTTCTAATCAACATATTGGCTCTTCACACAGTGAACCAGGAGCACCGTGTGGAACATGTGTGTGACAGTGTGCTCCTGCCTTGGGGCGACTGTGGACCCCAGAGGAGGCAGGATCTTTTGTTACTGTGTATCAGCTCCACAGACACGAGCACATGTTCATAGCTGTGAACGTGTGGGTGGGATCATGATAGTGTGGAGGGGAGGACGGGAACCATGGGACCCTATTGACATCCCCTGTCCTGGGTGGGATAGGCAAGCAGAGGTATGGGAGGGTCAGCTCGTTCCACATGGTGGCACTGAATTGTCTCCAAAGACTCTTTACTGTTTATCAGTGTTTGTGACTGCAGGCCCTCCATCTGCCAGACAGAGGTTGCTGTGACAGAGCATCCTGGCCAGGTTCAGCTCACTCTGCGCATGGCTTCTAATATCAAGATGAGCTCCATTTGGTGGGTACTTGCACATAACCACCCACGCTGTGCATGGCCAGGTCCAGCTCTAGGTCCAGGTCCAGGGCCATGCAGTGGGCATCTGGTCTGTGGTAGGAGATCCCACACCTGTGCCCACCCCTAGGTTCACTGTGTTTCTCCTCTCTGCCTTGTCCTGCTGCAGGATGTCCCTGTTGTTCACCACGGTCCCTACCGTGCTGAAACCAAACTCCATTGGGATTAAACAGAGAGCTCAGGAAATCTGCGATAATTAAATCTGTGTGCATCTCTGTGGCAGCTGTCAGATGGAAATCAAACAAATAAAATAAACAAACAAATGATCCCCCACATTTCTTAATAGCCAACAACTTCGACTGGGTGCTAAATTGGGAGATAAATTCCTTTCTTTTTAATCCTTCTTTCTTCTTTGGACACCATCTTCCTCAATGCCAGTGGAAGACCTCCTTACTTGCTGAGCAAAGGCACAGAGCCAGAACCTGGCAGAGATTTTGAAGTGGGAGGGGCAGAAACGACATGCTAATGCTCCGGGGCTTAAGGAGAGCTATCCACTTGACACTTCTGAACTTCTGAGGTTTCATGCCAGAATAATCACCATGAAGCCACAGAAGTGAAAGGTCATTCTGGAGCCCACCATTTTGGAGTGCCCTTAACCTCCTGAGCACCTGGGGATCCCAGCCCCACACCTGTGTGTGTGCCTTCCGACTGCCCCACTCCTGTATTCAGTTACCTGGAAGCCTCATCCTTGTCCTCTCCCTGGCCCACAAGGTGGAGGAGGGAAGGGGGTGAGTTGTCCTGACTGTCCATGGTTGCAGGATATTTTACACAGCATTGACCACAGGAGCCCCCTACTATCCATGGGCTACTTTCCAAGACCTCCAGTAGATGCTGTGAACCAGGAATAGTACCGAACCCTACACATACCATGTCTGTTCTTATACATACATACCTATGGTAAAGGTTACTTTGTAAATTAGGTGCAGTAAGAGATAAGCTACAATAATGAATAATAAAATAGAACAATTATGATAATATACTGTCATAAAGTTATGTGAACGTAATCTCTCTCTTTAGTCTCTCTCTCTCCAACCAATCTGATAAGAGAGGCTACTACGTGACTAATGTCCAGGTAGCCTACACAGAGTAGATACCCTGGATAAAGGGATAAGTTAAGTCCTGGGCGGGACGGTGCTGGCATCTCAGGATTTCATGACGATACTCAGAACGGTGCACATTTTCAGGCTAATGAATTGTTTGCTTATGAATTTTCCATTTAATATTTTTAGACCGAGGTTGACCACAGAAAGCAAAACTGCGGATAAGGGGACACTACCAAACATCCTGATGCTCAGCGGACACAGTTTAAACCCTACTTGTCTTCTTTCATTTTCCATCCAGGTGACAGCTTACTCTGCAATAACTGAGGGCAGTAGTTGTCAAGGCGTGTTCCCGGGCCATGACGGGAAATGCACCTGTGGGGCCCACCCCGCCCTGTGGCACCACGACCTCCAGGTGACCAGCATCTGTGTGGTCACAAGCCGTCCATAGGGCTCTGATGTTGCTCCGTCCAGGAAGCTCTGCCACAGAAGTGAGGTTAGGGCTCCTAGAAGCGCCTCTCAAAAGGGACCACAAGAAAGCCTGCACACCTGAGAGAGCTCCCTCGCCCCCTCTACCTGGCAAGTCCTGGGCTTTTATGCACCAGGAAGTGGGCTCTTACCAAACACTGGCTCCAGCAGCACTGTAGTCCTGGACTTCCAGTCCCAGCACTGGGAGGCCTGGTGACCGAGCCACCTAGGGTGTGGGATTCTGTTAAGCAGCCTGAGGGACTAAGACCATTATCTTTTCTCACTGATTTGCGCAAATCTTTGTATATTATGGAAATGCCAGTCTCCTGTTAGTTACTCATTCATTCTATTTCCTCTTGCATTTTCCATATTTTGATGCTATCCTCTGCAAATACTGATATTGACTTTTGTTCTTTCTAATTATGTTTCTTTCCCCATCCTGTCCCATAGTGCTGGCCAGGCCTCTAAGTGTGTGGTCAGCCCCATTCCATGACTCATTTCAAAGGAACTACTTCTAATTTCCGTCTGTTCAGTGGTAATATTTGCTGTTGGTTTTCAGTAGATAATGTTCACCTGGCCATGAACATTCCATTCTATTGCTAGTTTCTTAACACGTTTTATAACGAGTGAATGAAGAGTTTCATCAAATGCTTTTTTCTGAATCTTTTAGGGATCACATGCTTTTCTGTATTTAATCTGTAACATGATTAATTATACTAACATTTGCCATTCTTGGGTGGAGTGCACTTATGTGTGATGTGTTATACACTGAAGCATGTCCTTTGTAAATACATTTGCATTCATAAGTAAGGTTAGCCTGATTGCCTTGCCGAGTTTTCTCTTCCCCTGTTCTTCTGTGAAACAGTCTTAAATTATAGAAGTTATCTACCCTTGGGAAATTTAGTAAATCTCGCTTTAAAATTGTCTAAGATTGGTGGGTTTTTTCTTTCAATGATTTTTGGCTATTGATTTGATTTTAAGGCTATCTATCTATTCAGGTTTTTTATTTATCCTTGAGTTCTCTTTTTTTAATGAGAGAAGGGGAGATAGTGAGATAGACTCTTGCATGAGCCCCAATCAGGATCCACCCAGCAACCCCTGTCTGTGACTGATGATCAAATCAACTGAGCTACATTTAGCACCTGAGGCTAATGTTGGAACAACTGAGCCACTGACTGCAAAGGAGAAAGAGGGAGAGAAGGGGAAAAAGGAGGGACGGAGAAGCAGATGGTCACCTCTCATGTGTGCCCTGACCCGGGAATGAACCTGGGATGTCCGCACAGGGGCCAATGCTCTATCCACTGAGCAAACCAGCCAGGGCCAGAGCCAGTTTTGATAGTGCACATTTATCTAGAAAAATGATCATTTTGTCTGTTTTCAAATTTATTGGTAGAAATAAATGTGCAATTTTTCCCCATAGCACAGCCATGTCCACCTCGTTCCCGACCAGCAACCTTTGCTATTTGCTCTTTTCTCCCTCACTAAACCTTCCAGAGCTTGTAGACTTCATTTCTTTTCAAAAATTAGCTTCTGCTTTTGTTAATTCTCACTTCCATTTTAATTTTCTAATGCCTTGATGTCTTCTTATTTTTTTTATCAAGTGAGAGACAGGAAAGCAGACAGACAGACTTCCACATGCATCCCGACCGGATACACCTGGCAAACCCTCCACAGGGCAATTCTCTGTTCATCTGGGGCCACTGCTGCACTGTTTGGCAACCGAGCTATTTTAACGCCTGAGGCAAGGCCATGGAGCTATCCTCAGTGCCCAGGGACAACTTGCTCAAACCTTTTGAACCATGACTGTGGGGGTGCCGGTGGGGGAGAGAGAGAGAAAGAGAGAGAGAAAAAGAAGGGGAGAGAAGCAGATGGTCACTTCTCTTGTGTGCCTTGATGGGGAGTCAAACCCAGGACTTCTACACACTGGGCTGATGCTCTACCACTGAGTCAACTGGCCAGACCTCTTTCTTATTTTCTTACTTGCTTTTATTCATTCTGTTCTTTTTTTTTCAAATAATTTTTTTCTAAGTGCAACCCTTAATGTATTAGTTTTCAATTTTTTTTCTCTAATAAATTCATTTAATTCTGGGCGGTTCCTGTGTACACAGGTGTTTTGGTTTCTTTTTCCACTTTTTGGTACGTAGTGTACTCAATCAGTTCTATATATCTTACAATTTTTGTACTGGCTATTCTTTGAACAGAAAGTGTCTAAGATCGCAATGTAGGCAAAACATCATTACTAATAATTATTATTTTACATTTTGGTCAGCACAGGCTAGCAAATCTCTTCTGTAAAGAGCCTGATTGTAAATATATTCCACTTTGGAGGCCACACGACCCCTGTTGCAACAACTCAGTTGCCACTTTAAGGCAAAGGCAGCCACTGTAACACATTGAGGAGGAAGCGTGGGTGAGCCCCAGTAACGTTGTCTATGGACACCGAGATTTGTGTTTCATGTCATTTTCCCGTGTCGCAGAATAGTCTCCTTTTGATAATGTCTCAACCATTTAAAAATGTAAAAACAATTCGTAGCTTCACAGTTGTATAAAAGCAGGGTCTAGGCTGGAGTTGGTTGGTAGGTACGCTAGAGTTTGCTGACCCTATGGTTATTTCTTATATGTTTTCTTAGGTGATTACTTGTATACTTATTTATGATGTTTACTGTTGGTTTCTCTTCCCTCCACGTTCTGTTCGACAAGCTCTGCAGGGCACAGATTTTCGTCTCATTTGTTCCTTGATGCATTCATCAAGCATCTAGAAAAAAATGTGTAACTCATCATCCAAAGTACTAAAAATGTTTATTAAATAACTACAGGCATGAATGACAAACAAACTAGACAATGTTTCCATTGCTTCTGCACCTAAACCACTTCTGAATTAAGCACCACACAGCTGCGTCAGAAGTGAGATCCTGACCTGCGAGAAGCTGCTCAGGGCTGGGTGAACAAATCTTCCAGAAAATTCTTGAGCCAGAAGCTAGAAATTACACTAAAGGAGGAAATGTTTCCTTTTTGATTTCTACCTAGCAAAACTGTGTGGCAACATTTTCTTGAGTATCTGATTCACTGCATTCTAGGCAGAAACAACAGACACAGAAGAAGAGAAAGAAAATCGGACAGTTTTGCTGACATAAAACAGAAAACTGTTTAAACATTTATAACGAGGTCTGCCCAGTTAATGAGGTAAGTAAGCTGACACAAATACAAGCGCTGTTAAGATTTCTTTTCTTTTTTTTAATAAAAAGAATGGAAATGGGAACAGGAGGAGAAGAGCAGAATGTCAGGGGCCAGGTCAGTTCCAAACACGCCCCTGCAGACGTCTGCCCATGTTAGAAGGCAGCCCTGGCTGAACTAGTGAGGGAAGTGCAGCCAGCAACACACCAAGTGCCCTTGAGGAAAAGAGGGAACCAGAGGCTCCAGAGGAAGAAGGGAGAGCAGCTCTCCCCGACTGCTCAGGAGACCAGGGACGGATGGTGCCCGAGGCTCCTTTTTTTTTTTTTTTCAAAGGAATAGAGTCTTTTTTTTATTTCTTTTTATTTTTTTATTTTAGAGAGGAGACACAGAGTGAGAGAGAGAGAGAGAGAAACGGGGGAAGAGCTAGAAGCATCAACTCCCATATGTGCCTTGACCAGACCAGTGCAGGGTTTTGAACTGGTGACCTCAGTTTTCCCAGGTCGATGCTTTATCCACTGCACCACCACAGGTCAGGCCCGAGGCTCCTTTTAGGGGAGGTTAAGTTCACTATTGACCATGAAGTTCCCGCTTTCCACCCTAACGCCATCTAGGGACTGACTTAAATTCATCCCATGATCAAAAAGTCAGGAATGATCCCAGCAGTCTGTGAATAACAAACACTCTTCTACCTCTGAGGAAATTTCAAGGGTTTTAGAAGCTCCATGCCAGGAACCTGGAACAATCACCAAACTTTTTATTATATGACATCTTGTTAGCTTATTCACAGTTACATGATGAGACTCTTATTCACCAACAGAGGGATTTAAGAACCTTGTTTTACTACCTAATAATATAATAATATATCTAAATACCTTCTCCTCTTCTGCATGTCTTCTCCAGATCCATCCAAAAAGAAAACTTAAATTGATCAGTGGCAATGCGCCATATATATATAGGTAATAACCACTGCTGTTCCCCCTTCCAGCACCATGACTAACAGCTATCATCAGCCTTGCTTTTCAGATGCATACTCTACACCACGCTAAATGCAAGAAATATAAGAGAATCAAATTTCAGAGATTTGTTTTAAAAGTTTGTCTCCTGTAATTGATCTCCACCCCAAAGCGAACATTTTATACATTTATACATACACATCAGCATGAATCGTGTGCATACTTATGTGAGAAGGTTAGGAAAGAAACATGTAGTCTGAGGTTTGCAAACCCCATATTGTCAGGGTTGAGTGAAAATGCAAACCTCAGAGTCAAAACCAATTTACAATATAAAGCACAGCTGCTTGAAAAATCGAAATGCCTTTTGAGAAAAGTTGTGGGGGAGGCAGTGGAACACATGGCCTGGTACCCAATTCTAATCAGAAAAGTGCTCGAGAACCCCGGGCAAGTTCCAGCCCTGTGCAGCTGCCTGATCTGGCCGAAGACCCTCCAGAAAGAATGAACACGCGTGAAGTTCAGTGAAGTTACCGAGGGACCATTCTGGCCATGCGCAAGAGGCTGACCACATCTGCCAGGACGATGACGTTTCCAAGTGCTTGAATTTTTTTGAAACATGTTTACATGTTTTCAGATTCCAGTTTATGTGTGACTGAGAGAAAAATAAAGCCCCGGAGAGAAAGTAAAATTATTTTTTTATTAACCAGCAGAGCCTAAGGTTGCTGTCGTTGTACCCTGGTCACAGCAAGATTAGGGGTTTTAGCTGCCATGCAAAGGGTTGATGTGGAACAAAAAAATGAGAGTTGAGCTCATTGCTGCCTTACACCAAAGAGCCATGAATTTTTTAGTTTCTGAGCATAGAGAATGCACACAGGTTTCTGGATTAAATCAGTGGTGGGGTTCAGCCAGTTTGCACCATTTTGGCAGAACTGATACCTAATTTTTTGTTGAGGTTGGTGAACCGATTGTTAAAATGGCACTTGTAATCAGGGTTTTCTCAAAGGTGGGTGCCTGGGCAGCTGCCCAATGTGGAAATCACAAATTTACATTCCTTACTATTTTTTAAGGTTCATCAGTGCAACAGTATATTCTAAGTGCCTGTAGTCACGTTCATTTGTCCATAGGTGAAAAAAGTTGCAATTGTTTTAAATAGTGGTAAGCTATAGAACAAGGCACAGTATAGCATTTAGAAGCTATGGCTCTTGCTCATAAGCATTAGAATGGTGCTATGTAGTTCCAAACTGTTATATTTCTTCACAGAAAGTCATGGAGAAAGTCTATCAAGCGTAGATATCACTCCTGCTTATTTCCTAGTGGTTATAGGTATATTCTCTAGGGTTCTCTTTCTCATTTGGTAATTCTGAAATATTCATGTATATTTTATACTATCAACCTATTAAAGACAAAATTTACAACAGGTTACTAAACAAGATTTTAAAAAAAGAATGAAGATTTTTAAAACCAGACAGATTTATTTAAAATATTTTTTACCCAAATGGAAACTCTAGGCGACAGAATAATAAAAACTGAGTTTGTGGCAAAGTGCTTCTCTCTCCGCTCACTCCATCCTTTGGTGGATAATCCTGGAGAGCACTTGATAAAATGTTCCACTGCTGGTCTGTTCAGTGAAATAAAACCTGAGTGTGGGTAACAAAAGGTCCATATGAGCAAAAAGTAAAAGGACATGATTGTACAAAAACTGTAATGGAAGGAAGGAAGGAAGGAAGGAAGGAAGGAAGGAAGGAAGGAAGGAAGGAAGGAAGGGAGGGAGGGAGGGAGGGGGAGAGAGAGGGAGGGAGGGAGGGAGGGAAGAGATACTGTACTGCATGTAGAGAAGAAGCCATAAATGTAAACAACAGGCCGTTTCTTACTTTATAGACTACACTGCTCACAAAAATAAGGGGATAGTTTATAGCTTCATATTCATTTTGAAATATACCCTAATATTTGTGAGTAGTATATTTTAATAAAAATGTAAGAAGAAATTGGTGTGACAATACAATAGTCACAGCCTCGTTACACTGAGAACATTTTGTCAATACACGATACTGCCCCAGAAAGAATAATGAGACATTTCCACACTATTTTCTGAATAATTTATTTTTTTCCTTCAAGAAATAAGAAAACTAGATTTTATTTCCCTAAGACTTTGTCTCAGTCTTTGTTTATAACATCCAAGAAAAATTCATATGTGGATTATTCACTCCTGCTTTCTTTATCGTTCACATCGTCGTAGGCAAGTGAACTTCATGGATACCAGGGGCTTCGCCTTCAGGCTCTGGCCATCACCCATCTGCTAAGCGGAATGGAAAAAGTGAATTATCATTAAAGACTCTCCCAGAAATAAAGAAAGTGTGTCTATCTTATACCATTTTTAAGAAGAAAGAAGGCAAAGAAACTGGCTTCGCCCCATCTCATCATTAAAGTTTTGCACTGCTGGCGTGCAAATCTTTCACACAAACGCCCTCAAATCTCGGTTGCTTTGTGAATCCGAGTGGGCTTTTCAGCCAACAGATCAAGTTCTTGTTTGCCTCACAACTGAGCCCCTCCTTCCTGGCAACAACCCCCCAGATGTGGCTTACAGTTCACTTTTCAAATTTACAGGAATTATACATTGTGTCATGAGAGTTAGAAGGGGCAGCCTGTGGGCACACTTTGAAGTGGTCCAGTTGGAAGTGGACGCATCTTCCCCACTCGAGCTCCTGGTGACAGTCCACCCCTGGTTGACATCTTGACTCCAGCTTTGTGAGACCCCGTGAGGTGGACCTGTCTAAGCAGTGCCTGAGTCCTGACCCACACACACTTTGACATAATCTGTGTATGTTCATCTAAACTGCCAACTTGTGGCAACTTGCTCCATAACACAAAAAACTAAGACGTGGACTTACGGAATACTCAGCATGAAAGGGTCCTTTTCAACCCTCTCCCCACCGTACTGATAAGGAACACCACACCGGACGGCACTGGGGTAAGATCACCCAGATGAAGTGCTGTCTGGCAGGACCCTTCTCCGCTCTTCTCCTTTGAAGCCACGCTCCTGGGTATCTAACTTTCCTATTTCTTAGCAACTCTCTCATTTTGCTAAAGTGGTTTTCTTATTTAAAAAAAAAAAAAAAAAAAAAAGAGTACAACTTCTAAATCTTTGCTTTTGATTGAACTTTGATTGGAAATGGAATTCTAAATTAGAATGGTTTTATCTCAAAACATTAAAGATATTACTTTATTTTAAGAAGTTTGATGCCAATCTGAATTTCATTTCTTGAAAGAGAACGGTTTTAATTTTTTTCTTCTCTCTGGGTGTTTGTAAAGCTTCTTTTTTATCCCCTTTGATGTTGTGAAATATCCCAAGGCCGTGTCCCCGAGGGGGGTCTTTTCTCATTCACTACACTTAGGGGTCAGCATCCCCATTCAGTCTAAAGTTTCCCATCTTTCAGCCCTGGGAATATCCTTCAATTTCTTAAAAACGCAATTTTGTCTTCTTAATTTTTTCTGTTCACTCTTTCCAGAAGTCCTATTGAATCGATTATCTATATCCATTTGTGGTTCTCTTATGTTTTCTCTTTTTTTGCTTGTAAGATAATTTGATTTTTTCAGCGTTCTATTAAATTTTTTTCAGAAATTAAATTTTTACTTTGTTAAAGGACTTTCAGGATTTTTTTTGTCACATTTTGATAACATCTTGTACTTAGATATATTATCTTCTGAATCTTTTTAGGTTTATTCATTAAAGGGATTTTTAATGCTTTTCCTGAATCATTATTTCTTTCTCGGTCAATTTTTCTGTTGTTTATTTTGGATTTATCTGTTTCATGTTTCTTGGAGTTGTTCATTTGTCTTCGACTTACCATATTTCTCCATGTATAAGACACTTCCATGTATAAGATGCACCTTAACTTTGGGCCTGAAATTTGAAAACAAATATGTATTACAAAAAGTTACTAAACTCAAGTTTTATTCATCATAAAATTTATACAACTCATCCATGTGAAAAAGGGGGAAATGCAAGTAAAAAAAAATCTACAACTCCTGTATAAGACACACCCAGTTTTCAGACCTCAAAAAAGGGTGCCTCGTATACATGGGGAAATATGGTACATATTCCAATTGGTCTTCAGTTACTCATTTCCAGGTAAGTCAGAAGACCAAGGGAGTGAAGTTGTTTTCTCTGCTGCTGTGTACACTAGCCTGTTTTCTGCCAGTCCCACCACCAGTGAGAATTCTCGCTGGGGGCTCTGGGCAGGGGGCAGGGGTGTGATGGGGCAAGCAGACTGACAGGGTTTCCTTTGAGTAATCAGGAAAGGAGTTGGCATCCTGACAAAAGGTTCCCCATGTTCCAAAATAAGACAGACACAAGAGAACAGAAGACACAGTTTTTCCAATGTGCTGTAGCATAGTTTTTGTTGTTTTATTTAAACAGAGTCTGCAGTTCTCTGCTGGGGATTGGCGCCCTATGCAATGTAATCCTTGCCAACTAAGTAGTTGTCTTTGCTTTTGCAATGTAATGTTAATGTCGTATAATAAAAGTAAACTGTCTAATTTACAATCACTGAAGAAAACAATTTTTTTTTTTTTACAGGAACAGAGAGAGAGTCAGAGAGAGGGACAGACAGACAGGAACAGAGGGAGGTGAGAAGCATCAATTATTAGCTTTTCGTTGCCGTCGCGACACCTTAGTTGTTCATTGATTGCTTTCTCACATGTGCCTTGACCGCGGGCCTTCAGCAGACTGAGCAACCCCTTTCTGGAGCCAGCGACCTTGGGTCCAAGCTGACGAGCTTTTGCTCAAGTCAGATGGGCCCGCGCTCAAGCTGGCGATCTCGGAGTCTCGAACCTAAGTCTTCCGCATCCCAGTCCGATGCTCTATCCACTGTGCCACCACCTGGTCAGGCTGAAGAAAATGATTTTTGAAATACAATGTGATCAATTCAGTATCTGAATAAAAGGGAAGAAAATTTTGAAATAAAATGAAATAAACAGAAAACAAAATATTATAGGACTAAATTGCATATATGAGTTATTATAATGACCATAAATGGGTTGAATTCGTTTTGTAAAATTAAACAATGTAAGGATGAAAATCGGACTGTGGAACAGACCTCAACTGAGGGAGTTGTGTCTCCTTACCTGAACACACCATTGGATGGACGGCCTGTGTCATTGGGGCAGCTTTCTCTACCTACGGTTCTAAAATAGAAGGCAGGTGCTTCCACCTTCAAGCCAGTTTGAAGTAGGCATGCTAACCTGGAGTCCTGGGCACTGCATGAGTCGCATAGGTGGTGGATCTGAAGCATGTAGAACACATGGCAGACAAAAAGAGATGACCACATTAATCAATGGCACACTAGGAGCTGGAGTGCTGATACAACGCCCTCGCTGTACAGGGGCCCTGTGTATCTGAAATAGGTGACAGCTCCTGGAAACAGGCAGTTTAGGAGTCAACTTCTCAGTTGCCACCACCATCTCAAGCACACAGAACGTGCAGCAGGTGCAGGAGGCTAATGCTCAGTGCGTAGCCTTGCAAATGCTTTCTTCTCCATCTCAATCTTATTGAAGAGAGCCAACGGCAGTTTGTCTTCAGGTGGAAACAATCCCAATTTACTTTTACTGTGTTGTCACAGGGCTCTCTGAACCCATAGGTTTATTGCCATAATTTGGTCAGGAGGGATTTGATCTTGATGCAGGTCTGAATTGTAATAATACACTTTACTGATGATGAACTAGACAGTGAAGATCACAAGCCCTACTTGTACTCAGGGAATGCCCCCTGGTCACCATCACCACCTCCTTCCGTGCCCAGGCCTCATTATCCCTCTGACAGAGAGCAAGGACCTCTTGGCTCTGAAAGAAAACATCACCTCTCTTCAGCCGGAAGCAGCTAAAGAAGAGACTCTGTGTGCCCCTGTAGTGCCAGTGACCGAGGCCAGGCAGGTTCATATTGGATTCCGGCAGATGGTAGAGAAACTGCGGAGCCGCAACGGGTTGGGCTATTCTGTATAATAAAGTCTCACAAGGGCAGACACACACACAGGCAGGGGAAACTGCCTCTTAGGCCAGTGATGGGCAATCTTTTGAGCTTGGTGTGTCAAAATTCGCCAAAAAAACAAGCATAACTCGGGTGGTGTGTCACTATGAGAAAAACAGCCTAACCGGAAGTTCCAGAACTAGACACTCTGTGCCGGAGTTCTGTTGTTTTAGCCTATAGACCTCCTGCACTGTGTCTACAACAACTGTTTTATTCTCGGCTACTGCACCTGGCCGTGCAGGAGCCGAGGATGAAACGTCCTTCTCGGCATGCGGCCCCATACTTCTCTGGTATGCGGCCGCATGCGGCTGCATGTCATCAAAAATGGCTACATGTGTCAGTGCTGACACACATGCCATAGGTTCGCCATCACGGTCTTAGGCAAACAAACGGCAAAATGGCCCCGCACAGTGACGGGCAGGCAAACTACACATCTGCAATCCCCAATCTCTCTCCAGAGCAAGCACCCATAACCTTATATAAACCATGCACACGTGGCACTGCTAAGCACCCAGGCAAAGGGCTTGCAGCCAGTAACCCCACGAGCAAGCCTAACACAACTGCCCCACACCTATCCTAACACAGATGCCCCCCAACACCTTTTCCCTGAAAGAATTCAGGGCCAAGATCCTTGAGGGGAGTGTGGCAGGCAGTTAGACAGACAGGAACAGAGCAAGGATTATAGGCCAGGGACAGAAGGTCACTAGGGCACAAAGTCCCAAGGACCTCGCCCCCAGGGTACCCTTTCCCACTTTAGCTGGTCATGCAGGTTAGACCCCGTGACCTTTCATATTACTGGTCGGTGCTGTTTGGCCCCTCCCCTGACCTCTCCTGGCATATAGCTAGTCATGTGGCTTTAGTCCCCATTAGAGGAGAAACAAGGGGCAGGAGAATAGCTTCATATGAACCCCATACAAGCCTTTGCATGGCCATACCCTTAAACATTTACCCCCAGAAATAACATCTCGGCCTCAGTTGTGTTTCAGCTCCAGACCCAGAAAGGCAGCAAAAGCAGGTGAAGGGAAGCCACAGCTGACCTCAGAACCAGCTGCATTGACTAATGACCTGCCCTGGCACTGATCAATCAATAAAGACCACCATCCTGAAAGGACACAACTGGAGAGCTGATGAATATTCTATTAAGATTTTCTCCTGGGACCTCCCTTAAGCTCCCCACCCATAAAATCCCTTAGGACTGAGGTCCCAGCATGCTCTCTCCCTTTCGGAAGCACACCCATAACCTTTCCTTTCCCCCTTCTTCTCTTCTTCCTACCAGGTGCGTTTTCCTTGCCCCTCTCTCCTAAGCTCTAAGGGACCCGTGAGACTTGCAACCAAGGGAGCAGTGGGCAGCGGCAGCGGCAGCTCGCCCTGGGCTAACCCTCTGAACCTGTCTCCCAGGCCCCCTTTTCCTTGCTCGCTCAGTCCCTTCTGGGTGTATTCCTGCACAGCCAGTAGATCCTTGCCTTACTTCCTGCACTTTGTCTCTTGAGTGAATTCTTTCCTTCCAGAGGATAAGAATAGAGGTCTCGTCATTTTGCTGGTAACAATGATATTTTGACAAATCCAGTAAAGGTCTAAGGACCTGCCCAAACAGTAAAATTCTTAGGAATAAACTGGACAGCAGCCACCTGAGATATCGCATAGGTGACTAAGAACAGCTGCTGTTGCCACCCTTAGGACCAAACAAAAAGCCCCACATCTGGCCAGTTGGTTTGGATTTTGGAGAACACATATTCCACATGTGGGAACATTGCTAGCACCCATATATAAGACTAGTCGAAAGAAAGCTATATTTGAATGGGGATTTGAACAAAAGCAGACGAGGCCTGAATTACAAAGGTGGCAGTTCTCTTAATGTCTTTGGGCCTATGTGAACTCCACTCAAATATGACTTTGGAAGTGTCTGCAACCCAAATTTGTGCAGACTGGAGCTTATGGCACAAGTCTATGAGCACTTTCCAACAGTGACTTTTGGGATTTTGGACTAGAAAATTGCTAGATGCTGCAGACCTGGTACCCACTATTTCAGAGACAATTATTGGCCTGCTCTTGGGCCATTGATTGAGACTGCCTCAATGACCGAAGGACATAAACTAATCATGAGCCCAGAGAGACACATAACATCTTAGGTGGTATCAAAGAAAGACTCTAATGAGGAAGGCAGTGCCCAGAAGTGTTCCATAATAAAATGGAAGTAAGTGGTCAGTACAGAATCATGCTGCCTGCGGAATGCAAGGAGGAGACACTTCCAAGCACAGAGCCTCTTTTCCGCTAGGACTGACTCTGGAACTGCATGTGGGACCGTCTGATTCTCTGGTCAGGTGCACAGCGCTCTATAAACAGCCCTCGGCTGACCCACAAAGAGCTGCTTGGCTTGTGACTGGCAGCTCCAAGGTGAACAGACCTCCTCTTACGTCTGACCCTAGAAGGTCAAAACAAACTGGCCGTGTGCTGAATGGCTTGCTGTCCCCCCCCTCTGATGCCCCCCCCCCACTATTCTGGTGAAGGACCAGAATAGTGGTAGCAGCCCCTCGGTTTGGATTTTTACTAACTCATGGCAAGCAGCCAATTGCCTTGCCATATGGTCAGGGAGGAGGCCAATAGAAATCTGGTTTATTAAAGGGATGCCCATATATGGCATGGCCCTATGGGAATTTGAGAATGCATTGAACTAGAACACGTCCATGTCCACCACAAGGATGTCCTTCCAGGTTTGGCATCCAGAAGTAGATATCACCATGTGTGTGACGGGGGTGAGCACCTGAATCTGTGAAATGGTGGACACAGGGGCACTGCAGCAACTCAGACACGGGGTAGATCTAGACATAGTCCTCTTGCTCCTGTGGAGGCACAGAATGCCTGTAAAACCTGTGCTGTCTGCCCGCAGAGACAGAGACTGAAGATGGCTCTGTAACAGATTTCCTGAGGGAGGGCCATGGGCATAGCTGGTAGCCCTGAGGCGGGCTAGGGGAGGGAAGGGCAACAGATGGGTTGTGAGAGGAGCAGACACCAATTCTGGACTGGGCTTTGCTCACCCTGTGGTTGATGCCAGCACTCAGAGTATCACAAAAGAACCTGGACAGAAGATACTGCACAAATTTGGATGGCTGACTATCATTTCTTCAGACCGAGAAACTCAGTTTTCAGCTCATAATGTCCAACAGTGGACAGAGAGATGTCCTCCTCTGAGTAATATTTTGATAGAGAATTGGACAGACAATTAGAGCATTGGTTGTGTAAAGCAGAGGAATGAATGCATGAAGGGGTGGCTCACACAACTATGAGTGTGCACTTACACTCAACAGGAGGGGTAAAGAAGGGTCCCCACTCAAGATAGTCCTCCATTGTTTTTTTTTTTTAAGATTTTATTTATTGATTTTTTAGAGGGAGAGAGAGAGAGAGCTCGTAGTTGCTTAACTCTAGTTTTTCATTGATTGTTCACCGTATGTGCCTTGACCAGGCAAACCCGAGATTTCGAACCAGAGACCCCAGCATTCTAAGTCAACAGTCTATCCACTGCACCACCACAGGTCAGGCAGTCCTCTTGTTGTTCTAATGGGCCTGGATAAGAAGTGGTGGGGAAGGTGGTGGCCTCCTTTCTCCCCCATGTCACCTCGATTTTTCCCCCTACTTGACGCAGTGGTCATACAATCAGGACTACAACTACAGAGCTGGAAACAGAGATACTTCCTAAACAGAAACTCTATATTTAAGCTTTATGTCACTGTGCCTAAGGGCCTGATGGGGCAGGATGTATCTTCCACTTTCGCTGGCAAAACTGGGCAACAGTGACTGAGGCTGGATTGCCTGGTGGTGAAGGCAGCCTGCCGTTCTGCACCTGAGTGACTCTTACCCTGTGTAAATGGGAGTGGACGGGGTCAGGGGGCAACACCTGCTAGACCAGCATTGCTGCCTGCAGTCTGGGCCATCTACATTGTTGCACGTTGCAGTAGTTAATTCTTTTTTTTTTTTTTTTTTAGTTGCTTAAGCAGTATTCCATTGCATGACTATACCAGTTTCTCTATGTAATTTGTGTTTTTAAGGGCACGTGTGTTCTGAATTTGCCCTTAATCCTAGGCTTTCCATCTCAGTGGCAGCAGAGAAAGCCCCGTCTGCTCTTGCAGGCTTCCAGGTAGTACTTTCTGCTGGTCCCAGTGGATCTCCCCCATGCATGTGCAGTTCTGAGCTAAGTCAAGGGCCATTCCCAGCTGCTCTCACACCCTCTAGCTTAGTCCTCCCACACCCTAAACCAGTAAGACCGCAGGTCTGTGCTTGAACTCTGGCCACCCTGGGCCAAGCAGACTAGGGGATGCCCTCAGGGAAAAGGCCGTTTAAGCATTGATCCCATCGTGCACTGCAGGTGGCTTATTTAAAAATTACTCCATTTTTTTTCTGCCTTCAAACAGTGGCTTTTCCTGTTGTTTCTAATTACAATCTTCAGGATGGTCAACAACCATTACTGAAAACAGAATTCTTTGGGATGGATTTCACCTGCTGAAAAGAAGTGCTGTGTTTTAAAATCTCAAGCAAGAAACTGCAATATATATATATATAAACCATTGATAAAAACCAAAATGTTAAAGACTGGCAGATGCACCATGCAAGCCCCATGGAAGACCATATGACACAGGGAAGAGAAGTCCATTTGCATGCCAAGGAGAGAGGCCTCACGTTGACCAACTCTGCCCACACCAGAGCTGTGAGTGAAAGGATTTCTGTTGTGTAAGCCCCCTAGTCTGTGGCACTTTGTCACGGCAGCCCGAGCGGTCTCACATAGTGGGAGACCTTTGTGGGGAGAAGCGACTATTCCCACGAGACAGAAAGTAAAAGTGATGATGAGAGGATGAGTGGAATTGGCCAAATAAATGTAGGAAGTATAATGGCAGCCAAGTTTCTGATTGTCAGGAAAGAGAGTTAAAATACAGAAAAGAAGAAAATTAGAATGAACGCTATAGTTTTCTATTGGAATGGTAGATATCTGAGTAAATCCATGCTTTTCAACAGGTAGCTGAGAAGCAGATAAAGGATAGGTAGACAGAGAGTGATAAAGAACTATATAGGTGTGCAAATGTGTGCAAGCACATGTTCCTTAGCTCTCACAACTAAAGGTGCCTAGGAACAGCACCACCTGAGTCCATGAGCACATCTGAAACCTGGATTATGGCCTCTGAACACTGGTCTCCACTAAGGGAGGCCTGGGATTCTTGAAGAAATGTCTGACTACAGTGCCAGCACAGGGAAAGAACAAGGTGGCCTGGAAGAGCTTGTATCAGAAAAGAATGAGGTGGTCAGAGAATGATGGAGGCTTTTCAAGGGCCACAGAAGCCAGTGCAAAGGGGCCCTCACTGACCATGTTTAGGACAACTTTGTCATCAAAATAGATAATGGTAAAAACAGATTATAGCCACTGGATAAAAGAGGAACTCTGATGCTCCCAGCAATAGAAATAAGTAAATAAATAAATTGGACATTGAGGAACAGGTCATTTCCAGAGTTCCAAAGTACCTCCCCTCTAAGATATATATATTTTTAATTACAAAGGGAAAGGGTTATTTATATTGGCAAAATGTGGCACCACCTTACTCAAGAGATCCAAGTGAATTACAAGTAATGGGTCAAGTCAAAATTATGTGTCACCTGCTTTAGATAGCATTACTTCTGTGGTATTCTTGCCAAAAATGCAAGACCTAAAAGAGATTATGAAACAATGCCTGACATAGCCAAACTGAGGGATGTTCTAGAAAACAGCTTGCAGGTAACCTTCAGAAGTTTCAAGGTCAGGAAAATCGAGTCAAAGAAAGAGGAATTGCTCCGGATTGAAGACGGAAAAGTCAGGACACCTAATTGTGACACACTTCCTTTCACTATAAAAGACATTATTTGGACAAGTGGCAAGGCTTGAATTGGATAGTGGAGTAGAAGCTTATAAGCGATCAGTGTTAATTTCCTGGTTGCAACGGCTTTATTGCGTTCTGCAGGAGAAGGTCCTTGTTTGTAGGGAATACGTGCTAAAGCATTTGGAGGTGATGGGGCCTCAGACCAGCAATGTGTTCCCAAATGGCTCAGGAGAAGAAACGCGAGTAGTTATTTGTACCGTACTTATACCTCAATATGTTTGAGATTGTTTAAAAAGGTTTTAATGAAGCCCTGGCCAGTTAGCTCAATCATAGTTACAAGTGTTGTCCCATAGTTACTGGGTTCAATCCCCAGTCATACCAGGCATACACGGAAAGCAACCAAAAAATACATGACTAATTGGAAAAATAAATCCTTCTCTTTCTCCTCCCCTTTCTCTCCCTTCCTCTCTCTGTCTCTCTAAGAAATCAACAAAAGTAAAGCCCTGACCAGATAGCTCAGTTGGTTGGAGCATCATCTCAGAGCATGGAGGTTGCTGGTTCAATTCCCCGGTCTGACAGGAGAAACTCTATGTTCCTATCTCTCTGTCTCTCCCTGACTCCCTAAAAATAAAAAATGTAATGAAATGATTAAATTTTCTTTACCCAGTACAACAAATGGCATCCCCCTACAGTATTCTTAATATTAGTCAGAGTCAAGTCAGAAGACAAAAACTGTTTGAATAGAGAAAATTTAATATAAAAAATTCTTAAGTAAGTTAAAAGTTACTAACTAGACATCTGAAATGGCAAGAAGAGAAACCTAAGATATCATAAAGAAATAGTGTTCAGTCCTGGAGCTGGGGGAACAATAGGAAAAGTTTGGAATTATTAAATTAATAAATTATTGCATTCTGAGGCCTCAATGGGGTGCAACAGAAAGGAAGGAGGTGACTTATGGCTGGGCTCAGAGACTGTCTGGAGACAAAGTCACTACTCTGTCTGGTAGTGACTGCAGTCAGCTGGCACGTCCCCTGGGGCTGTCAGTCAGAATAACCACACGTGGCTTCTCCATGTGGCTCAGCCTTCCTCACAGCATGGTGGCCATGGCCTTATTCCGTGGTAGCTCCGAGCTCTGAGAGAACCAGGTAGAAACTATGTCATCTTTATACCTAAGCTCAGAAGTTACAAGAGTCACTAGACTTCCTGGATGCAGGGCAGGGGCATAGACACCCACCTCAAATAGAGAAGGGTGTCAGGGTCACCTTCAGAAGGGCCTTTGCATCAGGAGAGGTTGTTGGAGCCAACTTTGGAAAAGACAACCTGCCTCAGGAAGGGAAGGAAAGCTCCAGAGGGTTTAAAAAGACACACTGCAGATCCCAAATCGCTGTAATGAGACGTTACAAGCACCAGGAAGCTACAGATACGAAAATACAAAATCAGGGTCCAGACACAGACCCAGGTGTTTGAAGAGCTGGGTTATAGCCAGTTTCACAATTCCCAAGCCTTTCTCCTTCAAGGAGGAAGGAGTCTTAAAGAGGACAGATTTTATAAGCAGAATTGGAGAGAGCCTTGGAGAGTCTGAGGGGTGCTGCCTCCTTCACTGTGGCTGCCAAAGGGCTTCAGTGAGGCTGGAGTGGAGTGTGGCCCCATTCCAGAGAGTCAGGAACGCAGGAGAGAGGCTGAGCAGCAGAGGAGAGGCTGGAGGAAAGGCCTGGCCCACTGTGTCTGAGAAGATGCCCTAAATTAAGCCAGGGAAGTGTGTGGTGAGGTTCAGAGGGGCATAGGTCCCAAAGCTTGGAGGGAAGTCCAAAGTTAGAATATTGACTGTGGCCATTGTCAGTTGTGCATTAAAGAAATTATCGGAAAGGCCATGGACTCCCCATGATTAGGCCGTGTGAGGTGAACGGCAGGAGAACTAGGGCTAGGTGCATTGTGGCCACCGAGGGACTGCTCACCTCAAGGAGAGGACATCAGAGATGCCAGGTCTTTGAGAACCCATGGTTCCCACAGGGCCGCGCAAGAGAAAGACCTCTCCAGTTAAGTGCCTGCTCAAGGTCACCAGTAGTTACCGGCAGTAATTTAAGCGCCTGCTGGGGCTGGATAGTGCAAAGGCAGACAGACCCCACCAGGCCATCTCTAACTGCCTGACTGCTCCCCCCCCCACCTGCACCACCAGCCTGCAGGAGCAGCATGGGCAGCAGGCAGCGGGCAAGGGCCTGGGCTGAGTGGGAGAGGGGAAGATGGCACCCTCCCCGCCCCAAGGTGGGCTTGGTGGAAGGCCTAACAGCACATGCAGGTCCAGGGCTTTCCTCTTGTCTCAGAAAGGACATTCTGACTTTCAAGTTGAGGGGAAGGTGGGAGGAAAAGTCATGGGGCTTTCCCTGGCTTTCCAAGGACAGGGCAACTTTCCCCCTACAAATAGATCGCAGAGGGGCAGTGGAAAACAAAAGGCATGCTTGTCAGGGCGGTCGCAAACATGGGAACTTCCATTTGTGGGTCACGTGGCCAGGAGCCAGAGGGTCTGGGAGGGTTTGAACAGCTGGCCAGGTAGGCGCCCGACTGGGATAAGGAAACAAGACTTTCTGGAGAGAAGGAACAGATAAGTGACATCAGCTAACAAGGCCAGCGATTCAAACATGAGTGTCATCAAACGCCTGCAGACGCCTGCAGACACCTGCCCAGGAGGAGGGGGTGTGTGCCTCTGAGCAGCTTAGCAGCCTTCGGAAGAACCAGGCAGCACGGGGACCCTCAGGCTTTACCATCCAGGTGCACAGCCCGAGCAATCCTAGCCGAAGTGCAGACCGGCCCCTTGTTTAAACACAGATCACTGGATTTCCAACTCATAGGTCTGGAATGGACTCAAGAACTTGCATGTCAGAACTTCCCAGGTGAAACTGAGGCTGCTGGGGTGGCCCCCACCTTGAGACCACGGGTGTGAAAGAATGATTTAGAGCGGGGTGCAGTGGCCAAGGTGGCTCCCTCGTCCCTGGTAGCCATGCTGTCTTGTTTTAAACACTAGCAAACAGCTAAAATAGTATGCAGCTCTATGTAGAAATGGAAGATTAGCCAAAATCCTGCAGAAGACACACAGATAGATCGATTGTGTGCTATAAATGCCACCACAGGACCTGACCTGTGGTGGCACAGTGGATAAAGCGTCGACCTGGGAACACTGAGGTCGCCAGTTCAAAACCCTGCACTGGTCTGGTCAAGGCACATATGGGAGTTGATGCTTCTAGCTCCTCCCCGCTTTCTCTTTCTCTCTCTCTCTCTCTCTCTCTCTCTCTCTCTCACTCTGTGTCTCCTCTCTAAAAATAAAAATAAATAAATGCCACCACAGGCCCACAGGCCAGACACAGCTCCCCTGCTCACTGGGGAAGGTGCTCTGAAGGGGCACAGGACAGCATGGAACCAGTTGGGTGCCAGGCCAGGACAGGATTAGCTGAAGTAATGACCGTCTGCTGAAATGAGAACTCTCTCACTTGCTAAATCAATAATTACAGGCACACCAGGGAAATTAAGCAGAGAAAACTGCCTCGCAGTGTTGCTGATAGAATCACATATGCCTACAAATAACAAATGAAGAATTCCCTCCCCCCACCCCAGGGTCATCAACAAGCCCCACGTGTCACACACTTGCAGAGGGGTGTTAGAGCACAGAGGGTGTCCTCTTCATCACTATAACATGCATGTGGACTGCTTATAAAACATGACAGTCATAATGGCTAAGGCAACCACAGCTTTAAATTTCCTGTAGTGCGTGTGTTTGTGTGCGTGTGCACGCATGTGTGTACATGTTGGGGGGGGCGGTTCCCAGAGAAGGCACTGTTTTTCTCCTCAGGAGAAGAAATAACATTGAACAGAAAAAACTGGCAATTAACCATTGTGGAAATCTAAACACTCACTTTCAGAACCTTCTCAGCCTCTCCAAAGCCACAGGGACTCCCAGTTAAAGGGCTACCAAATTTGTTTTTGCCTCGCCTCCCGCAAATTGCAAGGCTAGACCTTAGAGTACATTGAGACCTGCTGGCGTTGGGAAACACTCACCCAGCGAGCCTCCTCCTGCTGCGGCCACACAGGGCACGGCTGGTCTGCTGACAGGCAGCACCCTCAGAGGCCGACTCTGCCAGCACCCCCCAATTCTACACCTGAAGTTTCACCGGTGCGCATCTGCACATCCACTCTGCCCACCCCACCATCCTGCAAACACACCCTTCAATGTTCTCCTCAACAATTTGAAGTCATTTTCCTTAAAAGAGAGTCCCCACCCTTTCCACCCCTAAGTCCTCAGGGTCCCCGCAAAATCTTTCCAGATTAACTTCAACATTCATGGTGGTATGATTCTCCCTCCCTTCACACCTGTTCTTCTGCCCCAAATGTTGTGTGGGGGACCCGTAGCCAGTATCCTAGTGCAAAAGGACCCCTTCCCTGTCCCCATACTGGTCCTTCCAGGCAGAATCGCCACCCTGCCTGCCCTGGGCTAGTCCACGCTGACCTTGGGCTCCAGGAGACCAGGGTCAGCAGCTCCCACACAGCTCAGGATGGGCCTGTTTCTTTACTCTCTGCCTCACCTGCAGAATCCAGCTGCTTTTCAGATGGGCTCTTCTGCTTACAGAGCTGGCCTGGCCCGCTTCTGTGGGGTCCTTGTGGGGAAGGCCAGACTGTTCAGAAAGAAGACAGTTGCATGGCTGTGCACGTCCGAGTCAGCTGCCACCTGAGCCCTCTAAGGCTCAAAGGAACACAGGGAAGTCAGCCATGCCTGAGCACTGGCTAAGTACAGTGCAATGGTTCAGGCCCAGGTAGGCCCAAAGAAAGCACCTTTGGAGTCTGCCGCAGCTTCCATTTTTAACTCTCAACTTTTATTATTTTCTTTTCGTGAAGTGAGGGATAGGTAATCACAAACCAAAATAGGAAGGAAAAAAAATTAAGTACCTATGCTTCATTGTAATAAGCAGTTCAATTATATTTTGACCTTTTAGTAAAATTATAGTTTACATACAATATTATATTAATTTCAGGTGTATAACATAGTGATTTGAATTTTTATACCTTATGAAGTGATCATCATAATAAGGGGTTATTTTCTTCATTTTTCTTTTTCTTGTCTTTTTTTAAAATTTAATAGAGCGACATTGGTCAATAAGAGTCTATAGGTTTCAGGTGAACATCTCTGTAGCACTTGAATTGTTGATCGCATTGTGTGCCCATCACCCAAAGTCAAATCATTTTCAGTTACCTTATATTTGTCCTCTTTTACTCCCCTTCCCCCATTCCCTTCCCCTTACCCTGGTGACCTTTTATCTAAGTCCACGAGTCTCAGTTTATATCCCACCTATGTGTAAAATCATATAGTTCTTAGCTTTCTCTGATTTACTTATTTCACTCAATATACGGTAATGTTCTTGAGGTCCATCCATGTTGTCATAAATGGCAATATGTAAATTTAGTAACAATTTCTCATAACCTTACAGTTATTATATGGACTATATTTCCTATGCTGCCTGTTATATTCCCATGACTTATTTATTTTATAACTAAAAGTTTGTATGTCTCAATTCCCTTCACCTTTTTTTTACCCTTCTTTCCACCTTCCTCCCTTCTGGCAAGCATCAGCTTGTCCTCTGTTTTTACAAGTCTGTTTCTGTTACTGTTTTTTCCCTTGTTCACTTGCTTTGTTTTTCAGATTTCCAAGTATAAGTAAAGTCATATAGTATTTGTCTATGTTTGACTTATTTCACTCAGCGTACTATTCTCTAGGTCCTTCCTAGGTCAAGATTTCATTCTCTTTTTTTGCTAAATAGTATCCTATGATATATGAGAACCACATCTTTTTTCTCCAGTCATTCATTGGTGGACACCTAGGTGTCTTCCATACCTTGGCTATTGTAGCTAATGTTGCCATGAACATGGGATTGTATATATCTTTTCAGATTATGGTTTTTGATTTCATTAGATAAATGCCCAGGAGAAGAATTGCTGGATCATATGGTAATTCAATTTTTAATATTTTGAGGAACCTCCATACCATTTTCCATGCTGGCTGCACCAATCTACAATCCCACCAACAGTGCATGAGGGTTTTCTTTTTATTAGGTCTTCAACAACTCTTTTCTCATCTTTTTGATGACAGCCGTTCTAATAGATGTAGGGTGACATCTCATTGTGGTTTGATTTGTACTTCCCTAATGATTAATGATGTTGATATTGAGCACCATTTTATGTACCTGTTGGCCATCTGCATGTCTTCTTTGGTGAAATGTCTGCCCATCTTTAATCAGATTGTTGCAGAGATTTTTTTTCCATGTTGAGTTATATGAGTTCTTTATACACTTTGAATATTAATTCCTTATCCACTGTATCATTTATGAATATCTTCTCCCATTCAATAGATTGTCTTTTCATTGTGCTGATGGAAAGTTTTCAGCCATTATTTTCTCAAATAGATTTTATGTCTCCTTCTTTTCTCTCCTCTGAAACCCCTGTGATGCAATATTAGGACATTTGATGTTGTCCCAGAGGTCCCTTAAGACTTTCCTCATTAGTTTTCTTTTTCTTTTTGCTGTTCCAATTGGTAGATTTCCACTACAATGTCTTTCAGATCACTGATCCATTCCTCTGGATTATCTAATCCATTATTGATTACAGTTAGTGTGCTTTTCCTTCAATTTATTGTATTCTTCAGTTCTGATTGGTTAATTTTTATATTTTTATCTCTTTGTTATAATTCTCATGAGTTCATTCAGTCTTCTACTGAGTTTCATGAAGAGAAGTAAATAGTTTCAAACTCTGTTTCGAAGACCACTCCTGAAGGCTCAATTATGAGCATTATGAGGGGGAGGGGTGTTCAGGTTACTGGATAGTCCATATATAAGAGTTTGTGTTTAAAATAGGGATATGGAGCATGGTGATGCACTGATGAAAAAGATAAGAAAAGAGTGAGATAGAGCTAGTCCAGGAAAGGGAAGGATGCATGGGGGAGAAAGTAGAAGCCAGGGCTCAGATGGAGGGATTGACTGCTGGCAGGAATGGAGAAGGAACCCAACAGAGAGGCAGACAGTGTGAGAGTTTGACTGTAGGAAGGTAAAGAAATTTCCCCCATAGTGCATCTACTTCTCAGTGAGCAGCAAAGTCATTAGACTCAAAGGGTTATGGGAATAGAGGAAAATTTTAGATTAGAAGAAAATATAAAATAAAAGGCTCTCAGAGTCTAAGAAACAAACTTAGAGGAAATGCTGCTGGCCATTGTATCTAATGTTCCAATGTAGATATGGAGCAAGAGTTTACAGGCCACTGTAGATTTATGACTTACCAAAATCAGGGCTGGCTCTTACTATTGCACCATATCTTGCTTTCTTGTAATTTCAGGAAACAGAAATTTCATGACACCACAAAGTAAAGGTTAATCAAGGAAGGTTACAAACACTTTAATATTTACCAATGTAAAGTATGTCACGATATTGCCCTCTGCTTACCACGCTGCCTGACTATGTGATTGATCAAGTCCAAGTTATTCAGGACCCCAAGCTGGCATGACTCACTTGGATGGAGGGGCAACCAATGAGGCCCAAAATCAGCAACCAAGAATTCTTAAAAATGACTGGGCAGTTGTTTTTGAGAGATTGGCATTCTCATCATCAATTTTCCCTTCCCAACATCAATTTCTCTTTCCCATCATCAAGTTCCCCTTCCCATTATTGATTCCTCCCTCCCATCATTGATTTATCCATTTCTATAATTGATTTTCTCTTCCCATAATCTATATTCTGTTCCCGTCATGTTTCCCTTTCCCATCATCAATGTCCCCTTTTCATTCTTAGTTTCCCCTTCCCAACACCAGTATCCCTTTTCCCAGCATCATCTTGTCCTTCTTCCTGTACAAGAATTCTTCTCTTTTTCACATGCATGCTTTGCAAGGAATATGATCTCATCCTCATCCCAAGCCATTTGGTCCTGGAGCTAGGAAACCTACTCCACTGTGTATCTGGGGTCATGATACGCCTGTCTCCTGGACCTCACTGTCAAGATCCCCAGTTAAAAACCAGAATAACTTCCATGTCCCATCTCGGCAGTGTGGGCCTAAAAACACTCTAAACAGGCAGCTTCCGACTCACTTCTAACTTCTCTCACCTGACTTTCTTCTGAAATGTCAGTCCCTCTGCATCTCCAAAAGTAAGCTTGCCTTCAGCCTCCTTTGGGATCTTCCAGTCTGTCCTGCAAGGCGTGGAGTGTCCCCTGCATTCCTGTCATTGCCAAGACAGAAGCTAGGGAGTTATTCCCGGCTCCTCCTCAATTGATGATACAACGATGTCCATTTCAGTTCCAGACTGACTTTGGATCCCCTCCTCGCCCCAGTTTGTCCCCTGACCCACATTCCTACATGGGGCCCAGTTAAATCTGCTCAGGACCCTCGGGTTTACCCCATCGTGTCTGACAGGCTCCTTGCAACGGGCAGAGGTGGCTCCACGGCTGCACGGAGGTGGCCGGAGATGCTGCTCCCTCACAGGCATTCGAGGCTGCCTTTCACGAGAACCTCGAGGACACTCGAGCTGCTGCAGAATTCGGATGGAGCTTCCAGAAGTAGTGAGAGTGACCCAGGCTCCTTTGCCATACCCTCTCTTCCTGGCCGCACCCTGGCAGCTGGCCTCATCTTCTTCCTCCTGTGCCACCTCAGATGAAATGTCGGTCCCTGTTTCCCCTTTCCTCCTCCATCTCCTTTTCTTCACACAATGCTCGGATACCGGGAAGAAAGATTGTTTTTCTTTTCCCATGACCGTCCTCTAAGGTTCAGTTGATATTGGCTTGTATGTGTTACCTGTCTCCCTAATGAGTATGGCATCGTGGACAGGCCTGTGCTCTGAGACAGACACACCTGAGTTTAAATCCCACCTTTCCCTTTACTGTGCACCTTTGGGACAACCTGTTAACCTCTCTTCTTAATGGTAAACTAGGAATGACAATACTTCGAATACTAAATGAATTAATGTACTGTGTAAACAGCTGGAAGTCAGTAGTTCAGCAATCTAACCCCTTCACCCACCTTTTTGAACACAGGATCTTTTAGATCAAAGCTTCCCCATCTCAGGAGGGAAGTTAGTGCTGAACATCAAGATCAGTTGCACTCTTATGGATGAGTGTGGAGTTTTTCGTTTCCCTCGTGTTCCACTCTTTAGGCACTCGCCTGCTCAAACCCACTCATAAGGTTGCCTACTAGTAAGATAACCATAGACTATGATGCAGTGGTGGGATTCAGTCAGTTTACACAGGTTCAGTAGAACCAATGCCTAATTTTTTGTTGAGTTCGGTGAACTGGTTGTTAAAATGGCACTTGTAATCAGGGTTCTCTCTAGGGTGGGTGCCTGGGCAGCTGCCCAATGTGCAAATCACAAATCTACATCCCTTACTCTTTTAAAACATTCATCTGTGCAACAGCGTATTCCAAGAGCCCGTAGTCATGTTCATACTGTCCATAGGTGAAAAAAAATTGCAAGTGAGGCTGCCGAACAAGAAGCAATATGGAAATATCTTAAATAACAGTTTTATTGTTTTTGTTAGATATTATTTAATATTTTTATTAATATTTTAAACTATTATAATCTAGTTTTATGTACCTCTTTATTGTTCTTTTTTCTTTATTAATTTTAATTTATTGTGTTAACATGAATTCAACTTTTCCACTCAATATAATTCCCTCACCCCCACCCCCTTGTCCCCCATTACCCCCCTTACCCTCTTCTCATAACTCCCTCCCCCCTTCCCTCTGGGATTTGCTGTCCTGTTATCTGTATCTATGTGTTATGTATATATAATTTCACCTTCTCTGATCCCATCCCTCATCCCCCTTCCCTCTGACTGCTGTCCCTCTGCTCCCTGTGACCCCGCCTCTGCCTCTATTCTGTTTCTCAGTTCACTTTGTTCATTAGATTCCACATATAAGTGAGATCACATGATATTTGTCTTTCTCTGCCTGGCTTATTTCACTTAGCATAATAATCTCCAGGTCCATCCATGTTGTCACAAAAGGTAAGATTTCCTTCTTTTTCACAGTTGTGTAGTATTCTATTGTGTATACGTACCACTGCTTTCTCATCCACTCGTCCACTGACGGACACTTTGGCTGTTTCCAAATCTTGGCTATTGTAAACAATGCTGCAATAAACATGGGGGTGCCTAACTTTTTTTGAATCAGTGATTTGGTATTCTTAGGATATATTCCTAAAAGTGGGATAGCTGGGTCAAAAGGCAGTTCGATTTTTAATTTTTTGAGGAATCTCCATACTGTTTTCCACAGTGGCTGCACCAGTCTGCATTCCCACCAGCAGTGCAGAAGGGTTCCCTTTTCTCCACATCCTCGCCAGCACTTATTCTGTGTTGTTTTGTTAACGAGTGCCATGTTGTTCTTATTTAAGTATTAAATGCATGAGATAATAAACTGCCTTTCAGTGTATCTTTCTTTCTTACTCTTAAAACAGTCATTAGGACAGAGAACCAGTTGTTAAGTTATTTGAACCCCACCACTGCTACGATGTTCAAATCAGGACATTCTTGAGAGTAGAAGGGGTGCTGTTAGGACTGCATGAGCCTGGACATAAAGTAGGCCCCAAGGTTTAGGAATCATCTTAATCAAGTCTGTCAATCCCAGCATTCCCCTCACCTTGGCTCAGTCTTGTGCCAATTTGGGAGACCAGAGCTACGTTTGAGCTGCTGGAGCCAACAGCACCTGCAGAAAGAACAGCTTCCAAACCTACCAAGTCAATAAACAAACAGCACCCACTGTATAGGAAAACAAAGCAAGACCACAAGGCCAACAGGTTGGACCACTCAGGACTCCACTTACCTGACATCCCCAGCCACCTCCAGGTGGAGCAACCTCACCACCCCCCCCCCCCCCCGCTTTACATCACAGGAAGATGAACATAATGAGCGTTTGGGAATAATGAGCAGATGACAAACTGCCCCAAGGAATGCCAGGGTAACAGCAGAACAACAAAGCTCAAGAGAATTTCAAAACATCAGTAGCATTGTGAGCCTCACAAGGTAGACAGGCTGTGCCAGAACCCATCTGCAAAGCTGATGCCCAGACCTGTGCCAGCTCTGTGATGCCGGTGCCAACAGTGTGAGGGCTCACAGCTTTGGGAGTGCAGATACTTATCGTTTCTCTCAGCAAGAGCCTGGGGCTGCCTGATCAGGAGGAAAATTAATTAGTAATAAAGTGAAAAGTCCAAGGTAATTAGAGAAGCCTTCTCCTCCTCTGTCTGTTTGCCATGGCTCTCCACTAACAAGACAGAGCCCGCCCCACCCACAGCCAGGCTATCTGCCTCATTTCATGTCACGGCCCCCTCCCCCTCACTCTCAGGTGAAATCCTGAAGACCCAGGTGCTCATTTCCCAGAGGGTAGACAATGACAGCAGTTTCAAGCCATGGCACTCCTGCCAATGGTGGGAAATAAAGATACACAAGAAAGATATTCCTAGCTTTTCACTCCTACAAGTTCACAGAGAGCATCACCTAGAATGAGGTTAATGTGTAGCCCTCTTAATGTAGAGCACATGTATGGTGGGCAGGCTGCAAAAACCCGATGAGAGGCATTTTGGAAAGCCCTAAGGCACACCAAGGTGAAGTGGGCACAGTTCTGCTCTATCAAGGGAAGCTCAGGTACCCAGAGAAATCTTTCCCAGGTAAAGCTTTCTAACACTGCCCCTCTGTTAATAGGCAAATCCCTTATGCTACCAAAACCACTGTCACCAACCAACAACCCTCTGTGAATTAAATCCCTAAAAGAAACAGGGTTATACTAGGAGAAAAGAGAGAGCAAGGGAAATGGGTAGGTGGGTGAACAGGGACTGCAAGCTAACACCACCAACTCGCTGGCTCCACCAGTTTGCTGACTCCGTCCTCTGGGAGCATGCCGACAGCCGGCCATGCCTACTTCCATACTAGCAAAATGTAACAGTTTTGTCTGAGTTTCACAGAGGTAAACTTGTCATAATCAAATAAAAGGCTCTTTGTAGATGTTCCAAATAAACAAGAAGTATCCAGCGTAGCCATGCAGTCCCTCATGGCATAACAGATGCCTTCATAATTTAGTTCCTGCGCATTCAATGAATATTCATATGCATCAGATGAGCATTGTTTGGCTCCAAGACGACCATGCAAGGTCCTTTTGTTGACAAACAGAAAGAGGTGAGCAATTCTGCCAAGTTTATGTACCTTGGTTCAAGCATGTTAAGCAAGGGTTTGCCTCAACTGCATAATTTAGAGCAAAACGGCTCTGTTGTTACTTAGAAAGCACTCGAGGTATACCTGTCTGCTGAAATCAGAGGGCAGGAAAAGAAAGGCTCAGGAGACACTGAAGGCTCTCCACCAAGTGAACGACCTGATTTCTCGTGCCATCTTGTAGGATGAAGCCTGTATAATAGCCACCCTACCCTGGTACTCTGCAGTAAAGGCGGCCAGAGAGCAAAGCAAAGAAAAAAAAAAAATAGGTCTGAGACACTCACAACGAATACTCTCCATACATCTGTTCAACACATTTGGATTTTTATACCGTAGCCCTCAAAATTAGCTTGTAAGTGCCCGAGACCCCAAAGCTGTTTCTCCGTCTGGGCCACAAAATTCAGATCTACTGACTCTGTGCCAATGTGTGTTTTCTCTGGGAATCAATCACTCAACCCCAATCTGAACTGTTGTCCTTGATGCTGGCCAGCCTCAGAAGTTACTCCATCTGTTCGCGATTTATTTGGAAAACATAAAAAAAAAACAACCCTCAACTAGAACTGTGTTTGTTAACTGCTACATCAATCATTATTTTGACAGAACAGTTTCTGTGTATTCTAACCAGCCCCACAAAACAATTTTAGATTTCCCAACATGGAAAATGCCCTGAATTCGAGACATGTTTCAATGGTTTAATTGTACAAACCACTAAGTTCCTTATCCCCAAACATTAAGACAAATATAACGATTATATACTGTCATATATTGCATGTTACATTTACATATAGTATGTGTGATATATATTAGGACATCATATGTTCTATGTTATATATTACTGGCTTGGAAAGAGAGTGACTACCTCAGGCTCACAGGCCATGCACCTGTATTGTCCTGGCTCATTCCTGCCATGGGGCCAAAGCCACAGTGAACAGTGGAAAGGAATCAGTGTGGCTGTGTTCCAACAAAATTTTATAAAAATCAGTGGTTGGCCCATGGGTCATAGTTTGTCCATCCCTGATACATTACATCATATATTACACTCTATTACATACTATATGTTATCAAATATGATGGTACACTAAATATTAGAAATATTTCACATTTGTAGACTAAATAACCCAGAAATGGTATAGTACCCTTTCTTTAGTCACAGTTTCCATGTCAACAGTTTGCCTTCAATTACCTGTGAGGAACTGATGTCCAAAAAATGTTACATGGAAAACTCTAAAAATTAGCAATTCGTAAGTTTGACCTTGTGCGCTGCTCTGGGTGTCATGATGAAATGTGGCAGTGTCAGGCTCAGTGTCATGAATGACGTGAGTCATCTTCATCCAGCGTCTTTTCTCTGTAGACACTCACTGTCATTAGTCACTTAGTAGCCAGTTCAGTTATCATATCAACTGTCTTGGTGTTGTTACAGTGTTTGTGTTCAAGTCACCTTTGTTTAACTGAATAATGGTCTCAAAGCACAAGAGGAGTGTAGACTCTCTCGTAGGTGTGTCTATAAGGAGAAAACACCGCGTATACAGGATTGAGTACTGTTTAGGGGTTTGAGCATCCAACTGGGGGTCTAGGAATGAGCCACCAGCAGAGAAAGGCGGACAACCACTCGTAGATCCACTCCATGTGCAGCAGAGACTCCCAAGAGACATGCCTCTTGATATGCTGAAAGATAATAACAGGGGTGAAATATATGAGCAAAATGCTCCAACATGAACATGGAATTTAAATATATTTTAAATACATGTTGGAATGTCCATTAAATCTGCATCACTCTTACATTAGAAACCAGCGGACACATTGTCCTGGGGGAGCACGCTCTCTCCCGAGGGCCTCTGTGGCAAGACTGCTGTCTCAGTCCTGAGTCCCAGGCATGCTCCGGGCAGAATCTGTGCAGCATTGCCTCCTTCACTGGATTTCTTGGCGACTTGAGAGATAACTGCTTTGCTGAATCCCAAGTGCAGCATCCCCGATATTCAGTGGGAACTTTTCACGTCCACATCTTTTCTTGATAAACTGACTGCAAACAGCCTTCCTTGGTTTTGAGTTGCGTGTTCACATGAGGGATTCCCCATTCCCCCTAGTGCTTTCCTACTCCCCTGAGATTCCCCCCAGGACTGGTATCTTGGAGATTTGTGAGCCTTGGTGGATCTTCAGTTGGGGCATCACAATCTTCCTGAAATAGCTGAATCTCCTGGTGAAACTTAACTAGGGCTAGTTCCCCAATTCTTCTTTAACATTGACTCTTAATCTCCCAAGGGAGAAAAATGTGTGTATGTATGTGTGTGCGCGGGTGGCTGTTAGAGAAGTAAAATATCACCATAGATATGTTCATGATAATGAGAACAAAGAAGGGGAAATAAGATAATACTTTTGAAATGTAAAATAAGAAAGGATTATGGGAAACCTTTTAAAATGAAAGTCAGCTTAACGAATGATCGAAAGCTTTGAAGAAAGGTGAGCACTAATGATGATTGTACAAAAGTAACCTTAACTGCAGGATAGAAAGTAGACATTACAGAGGACAGTGTAACGGAAGGAAACATCAAGTCGTGTACTTGAATCCAAAAAAATAATAGCACGATACAAAACTGAATAGATGAAGAAATACTAGTAGGTGGGCTTAGTTGACAGTAAATTCAATAGCCCTTCCACAAAGGTGACATGGTCATAAAATATATTATAAAGTTACCATATCTAGAAAAAAACATGACCATGGCTCCCCCATGTGTGCCTGCTCCCCCAGGTAACTGCCTGTAGGATTCCAGGGATCCAGAAACTTCTCATCCAAGGAGATGATGGTGATGCCCAAACCTACCTATCAAGCAGAACATAAAGGGAAGACCAAATTTAAAAGAGTCAGTGCAGGGTCCATAGATTACCAAACAGGACCCAGAAAATAGTGAAAGTACTGAAGATAGAGCCAAACCCAAAGAGCGAGTGGAGGTGGAGACAGGGTGACTGCCCCTGTCCACATTAGCGCCTGGTGCTTATGTTTTGCATTTCTCCCTCCTCCAGCCTGGTGCTCAGGGGCCACTTTGTTCTACTTTGAAGGTTGAGGCCATACCAGAGCACCATGGCTGTTAGCAGGAAGCACTTTACAGAGAACTTACTAGGACATGTCTCAAGTAAAAACTGGACAGTGAAAGGTCATTTTAGTCAGTGACAAAGGTATTACTTTGTCACTGACTGGTTGAGGGGGCCACATGGGACTCGGGGTGTGGCCTGGAAAAGAGGAGGACAGAGGAAGGCATGTGGGCATATGAAAGTTATGCTCAAATTTGTGAAGAGCTGTCCTCTAGAAGAGGTTTGTAGGCCCGTTTTATGAGTTACCAGCAGAAGTTACACACATATATACTATTGCAAATGAAGACTTTTACAGTCAACAGATGATAAATGAGTGAAAACAATTTCAATGCAAGGAAACATCTGTTATAATGTAGGCATTCCCCATCTCCAGGGGTTTGTGTGGAGACTAGAAAGTCATCAGAGCCCCTGTTCTAGCTCTTACCTAAACTGCTGTGAGATTCTGAGCCAGTCATTTACACGCCCCTGTCATAATATGTGTCCAGGCCATTGTGAGTAATACATCTGAAAATGTTTATAAATCCCAAAACATACAGTATCGGGTATGGTGTGGTTATAGGATTATGGGTGCTTGCGCTGGATAAAATCAGAAGTCTCTTTCAATCCCCAGGTTCTATGAGTCATGAGACTGTAAACCCACGTAGGCAGCATTCTTGGAAACTCTGAGATACAGAATCTAAATAGTTCCTGTGTTTTTCCCGCTTCCAAGCTGCTTGTTGCATGTGGACGCCGAAACAGTCTTAGAATGAAGAGGATTTTCCGCGTTGGGTAACCGGCCTTCAGATTTGCTCACAAAAAGACCGCTGAGGAGCACTGAACGGTTCATCAGCCACCCTCTCGTTCCACTCCACTCTCCCTCGAGGCTTCTGGAGACGCTGGAGACCGTCACACCGGCTTTTGGCTTAGGACACGTGCAGCCCTCAATCTCCTGGTTTTTATATGCACCCTTCTGCACCTGACCCACGCCATCCCAAAGGTA
Source organism: Rhynchonycteris naso (assembly GCA_037038555.1). Lineage (NCBI taxonomy): Eukaryota > Metazoa > Chordata > Mammalia > Chiroptera > Emballonuridae > Rhynchonycteris > Rhynchonycteris naso. The sequence goes on along the minus strand of CM072996.1, from coordinate 94,417,931 downwards.
CAAGGATTGGTAAGTTCTGGAAAGGGACGGCCAAGTAGTGCAGCCAACTATGCCTTGATTTCCTTCCCTTTGGGAGAAGGTGAACCCCTCTGCCCTTGGATTTGTATGGGGATCAAATGATTCAATGATATAAAACATTTTTTTTTATTTTAGCAACCATTTATTAAGAACCTCCCAGGTTACATGTGTCCACATCCCTGTACCAAAGTGGTTTCCAGGCATTAACTTCTAATTCTCCAAAATCTCTCTGATGGCGAATTTTATGTGTTAACTTGATTGGACCACAGAGGGGCCAGATATTTGATCAAACGTGATTCTGGGTGTTTCTGCGAGGATGTGTTTGGAAAAACTAGCATTTGAACCCAGTGAACCGAGTAAAGCCAATGGCCTGCAGTGGATGGGCCTCATGCATCCAGTTGAGAGTCTCAATAGAACAAAAAGTCTGACCCTTGCCCAAGAAGGGAGACCTCCTTCTGCCTGACAGCCTTCAAATGAGAACAGGCTGTTTTTGCTACTTTCAGACTTGAACCGAACCACTGACCCCTCCTGGATCTTGAGCCTGCAGCCTTCCCACCAGAACAAAACCGTCGGCTCTTCTGGGCCTCTGGCTGTGACTCACCCTGCAGATCCTGGGCTTGTCAGCTGCCCTGATTACATGAGTCAACTCCTTACAGCGAATCTCTCTTGTGCTATGTACACACACACACATCCTATTAGTGCTGCTTTTCTGTCCCTAAGAGTCTCCCACTGACACCCTGTTATTCCATTTGACACAGCAGGACACAAACTCCGTCACAGAACGTATCAGCGAAAGCCCCAGGATTAGATGTGCCTTCATTTAACTCCAACCTCTGTTCCTCCCCACTCCTCACACTTATTATGTCTATGATTATCACCTTGGGACAGACCCAAGTCCTGTATCCCCCTGAAGGAACGTTCCTGTACCTTTAGGAACCCACTCAAAAATCTGGGGGCCGGGGGGCATTGCACATTAACGTAGCACATGAACTGCTATGAAAGACATACACACATGCGCACACACACACACACACACACACACACACACACCCCTTCGTGCTGAAGCCAGCCTGGGTGTCAGGATGGTAAAGCATCACCCTGACAGTTGTAAAATGCTGGGAGAATCTAATCACACTGGATGCGGAGCTGCTGGAAGCCTGCCCAGGGATTCACACAATTCATCAGCATTCTACAGCCAAACTAATCAACAGATTGTTATCAAGACAGAAATCTGCTCGCAAAGATATTTTTGTGGAGTTGAATTCCACAAAGCAAACACGGCTGCCTGTTAATGTAAAAGAAAGACATAAAAACCCAAAGAGGAAAGCTGCGTGCCTGGCAGTCCACAGAACCATTTGAAATGAAGATTAATAATTTGAACTAAGCATGAATTCTGGAATTTAGGGAATAGAGTCTTTCAGCAATGAGTATATTTTATGTCCTTTTCACAGCTTGCCATGGAAAGTCTGAGTCAGACGCAGCACACACCCTTGGAGATGTTTACGGGCCCACCATGTTGCTTTAGGGACCAAACATTCCACGTGCCACCATTTGGTGTGGGATGTTTGTGAAGCCAAGAAAGACAAGAAGGAGGGTCTAGCTAGCCCTTGGTGTCCAGGAAAAATTTTAGTGACTTCATGATCCTACACTGGCCTGTCCCCATCCAAGGGCTGGCTCATGGGTACCACCATTTACTAGAACAGCTGAGGGAGTGCACTATTTTGCTGATTTCATTTGGATGACCCACTAACATCCTCTGTACGCCAGGGAGACGACCACGCCCACTGTCGTTTCTTGGCCTTGTTGTCTCTGAAATCAATACAGATGGCCTATTACTTTGGAAATATCAGTGAAGGTTCTATAGTGTTGTCTTCTTAAGACCAGGAAGTGGAACGCTCATCACATCTCTGCCTGTGTGTGGATTCCTGAATTGGCCAAATGCACGTTTTCTTCTCTTTGCTTTTATTTGTCAACTATTTTCTTTCTTTAATGGTGTTTTTTTTTCTTTCCATATTATCTTTAACTGAACACCTTTAACCCCCTACCTAAGGCATATCTCATTATAAACTCTGTAATGGAGTTTGACGTTTTAAGCAACATACCTATATCATTTTCACAAAAATCAAAAGTACATCAAAGAGAAGAAATAATCCTTCCCAAATTCCCCATTTCACAGTTTCCTCTAGAAAGTTTTTCAATTTCTTGTGCATCATTTATAAACACCTTATGAGTATATAAATATGCATTTTATATATTTATATGTATAAATAGATACATATATAATTGCCAATATGCATAGTAAAAGCTTAAGTTATTCCTCTAAAATTTAAGTTTCACTTGAGTTTCTACTCTTCTACATTTTTAAATATTTGTACCACAGTTGGTTCTTGAACAGTTTAGGGGTGCTCAACCATTGTGTAGCTGAAAATTTGCATATAACTTTGGACTCCCCCCCAAACTTAACTACAATCAGTCTTTCGGATCAGCAGGTTTCTTATCCACAGATCTAACCACCTACAGATTGAAAACAGTCTCTCCATTCCACAGTTGGGAATTGTGAGTTTGGAGGGCCGGCGATACTAATAGCCTCCTATCAACCAGAATACTTAAAGATAACATTAACAGCCTGACCTGTGGTGGCGCAGTGGATAATGTGTCGACCTGGGAACACTGAGGTCGCCAGTTCAAAACCCTTCACTGGTCTGGTCAAGGCACATATGGCAGTTGATTCTTCCAGCTCCTCCCCCCTTTCTCTCTTTCTCTTTCTCTCTCTCTCCCTCTCTGTCTCCTCTCTAAAATGAATAAAATAAAAAGAAATTAAAAAAAAAATAGATACATAGGTATACAAACATACAGCTACAACATGCACATGGTTCAGCCTAAATGAAAAAATAGATACATAGGGCCTGGCCTGTGCTGGCGCAGTGGATAAAGCGTCGACCTGGGAACACTGAGGTCGCCAGTTCAAAACCCTGCACTGGTCTGGTCAAGGCATATATGGGAGTTGATGCTTTCAGCTCCTCTCCCCTTTCTCTCTTTCTCTCTCTCTCTCTCTCACTCTGTGTCTCCTTTCTAAAATGAATAAAATAAAAATAAAATATATTAAAAAAAATAAAGAAATATGGTAAAAAAAAAGATAACATTAACTATCAGTTAATGCATATTGTATATCTTATAGGTAATGTATATCGTATTCTCATAATAAAGCAAGCGAAACAAAAGAAAAGTAATTAAGAGACTCATAAGTGTGGGAAAGAACACATTTACTGTATTTAATGAGAAAAATCCTCCAAGAGGTGGACCTGCATAGTTAAGACTCATGCTACTCCAGGCTCCGCTGTATCTATAGTTCTACTTCACGTTCTTTAAATCTGCTGAGTAGTCCAGGATATGGCTCTATCACATTTTATTTAACCATACACTATGAAGCAAAAGACACTAAAATGGTTTTAATTTTGAACAGTTACAAACAATGCTCTCAATAACTTTCTCTTCATAAATATTGACAATCTTGCCCAAACAATTCTAGGAGATAAATGTATACAATTTAAGCTGCTGGATCCAAGAGTCATCATATCTACATTTTTATAGCTATTGGCAAATTATAACCCAAATAGCGACAGTACCCATGAAACTTCCCTGAGTGCCCATTTCTTCACATCCTTGGGACATATATAATGAATGGTCAGACATTATTGTCATTGTGACCAATATTTTGTGACATCTCGTTAATGTGTTCATTTGCTTATTACTGATTAGCAAGACTGAGCTCTTTTTCAAAGGTTGTTTAGCATTTTGCCTTTTTTCTCTGTTTATTTCCTTGGTCTATTTTTCTATTACATATTCTCTTTCTCATTACTAGGAGCATTTTACGTATTATTTACTATTGTGTTCCAAATATATTTTCTAAATTTGTCATAGCTCTTGTCATTTTTATTTGTGGTATAGCTTAGTGAATAAAAATGTATTATTTCTAAATATCTTTCTTTAAGCTTGTGGATTCCACATCATACTTAGAAAGACTCTTTCCACTTGAATATTATAAAAATTATCTGTTTTCTGGCACTATAAGTAGAATTTTTGTTTTTGAATCTTTCTGGAATTTCTTTATAACTTGGTTAGAGATCTGAGTGTTTTGTTTTGGATTGCCAGTTTTCTGAATTAAATAATCCACATGTTCCACATTGATTTGAAATGCCACACTAAGTGTTAACACGTGCCAGATTTCCACACTTATTCGTCTGATTTCTTTGGACTCCTATTTTGTTGATAACTTTGGTCATTACCACACTGCTTTAATTTATGCAACTTTATACTTTGTTATTTTTGGAACTTAAAAATGTAAAATTATAGATCATACAAAGTTGCAAGGATAGTGGAAAGAGGGCCCGTGGACTCGTCCGCTTGCCCAGTGATTATACCTCACATAATCGTAGAGCAGTATCAGAACAAGGAGGCCGGCGCTGCCGGTGTGCGTGTCTATAGTTCCACGTCATTTTATCCCAGGTGCAAATCTGTGTAACTACAACTGCAACTGCAGTTTACAACAGTATTCCATCATTGTGCAACCCTTTGCAGTCACACCCACCCCCTCATCTCTAACCCATGGCAACCACTGATCCATTTCCCATCTCTGTAATTTTGTTATTTCAAGAATGCCATAAAAATGGAATCATGCAGTAAGTGACCTTTCAGTATTGGTTTTTTGCTCAGTCTAATGCCCTTGAGATGCGTCCAAGCTGCTGTGTGTAGCAGCAGTCCATTCCATGAACCACAGTTTTCTTTACTCTCCATCTATTGGGAGACATCCTGGTTTTTCCACCTTTTGGCTATTACTAATACAGCTGCTATGAACAATTACTTACTGGTTTTTTGGTGCACACATTAGTTTTAATTGATCTGCTTCCTTGCCAGAATTTGGGAGTATTATTAATTTTTATTTCAGCTGGTCGGAAGAGTGTCTTAATGTGTACTTTCTTAATGCAAATTAAGTGAGCTCTACTGAATACTTCTCAAGTGCTCATCTGGCCTCCACATACCCTCTTCATACCTCTTGTTCGTTACCAAGTCAGCTTTTTTATGTTGATTTCTGACAATTATCTGTTATTCTAGTTGTGAATCCTTTATATGGGATGTGCAAATGTTTTATCCCATTGTTTTTCCACGCTCTTAGCAGTGTCTTTTTCAGAGCCAGAGTTTTAATTTTGATGAAGTCCAATTTATCGACTTTTTTCTTTTATACAACATGTTTTCATCATGACTAAAACTCTCCATCAAACCCTAGGGTTTCAAGATTTTTTTTCCCTACGTTTATTTTTCTAAAAGCTTTATGTTTTATTTTTAAATCTATGACCAATTTTGAGTGAATTTTTCCTGAGGTCCTTTTTAATCTTTTGCGTGTGACTATCCAATTGTCCCACACTATCCTTTGAGAAGATACTCTTCCTCCATCAGATTATTTTTGCAACTATCAAGAATCAGTTGGTGATGATCATGGAACTATTTCTGGGTCCACTATTTTGTTCCACTGCTCTGTGGGTCTAGCTTTCTTCTTATACCACAGTCTTGATCACTATAGATATATAGTAAGTCTTGAATTGGATAGAGCGATTGCTTAACTATTGTTTTTCAGAATTGTTTCAACCTTTACTTTAGTTCTTTTGCCTTTCCAAATAGAGTTTAGAATAATTTTGTTTATACCTGTGAAAATATTTGGGAAGTTTTATAGGAACTATGCCAAAACCATCTATTAATTTGGGGAGAATTAAGTATTTTTTCTTTTGTTTTATAATTGATTGATTTTTAGAGAGACAGAGAGAGGAAGAGGGAGAGATGCATTCATTTGTTGCCCCACTTATTTATGCATTCATTGGTTGCTTTCCATATGTGCCCTGACCAGGGATCGAAGTCACAACCTTATTGTTTTAGAACAACACTCTAGCTGGCTAAACTTACCAACTGGGGCCTGAGAATTAACATTCTTACTACGATGAGTCTTCCATTCCTGTGAATGCAGCTTATCTCTCCCTTTATTTATATATTCAGTGACACTTTGTAGTTTTCAAAATACAAGTCCTACACGTTTTCATAGATTGACGTCCAAGTGCCATATGTCATTATTTATTGAACAATTATAAATCAGATAGTATTCAAATTTCAGCTTGACCTGTGGTGGTGCAGTGGATATGCTGAGGTCCCTGGTTAGAAACCCTAGGCTTGCCCGGTCAAGGTACATACTAGAAATAGCTATGAGTTGGTGCTTCCTGCTCCTCCCTTATGCCTTCCTCTCTTGCTCTCTCTCTAAAAATATCAATAAATAAATCTTTAAAAAAATAAATATAAGAGCATTTAAAATTTCAGTGTTCCACATGTTGAAAACAATGTTTTATCCCATTGTCCTTCCTAGAACACGCAACATATAATTGTCCGTGTGAGAAGCAATTCGTGTCATTGCTGGTATACAGAAATGAAACTGCCTTTTGTATGTAGACCTTATAGCCTTCAGCCTTGCTGAACTTATTTATTAGTTTTAGGAGGTTGGGAACCATTTATCTATTTACTAGCTGTACCCAGCCATGCATTGCTATGGCTCAGTCTGGTTAAATGGAAAAGAAAGAAAAGAGAAAGCACACGTTTCTAATATGTTTAATTTCACAATGCTTGTGGGTATACAATATTTTTTGTTGTTCCATTGTCTGTGCAGATATAGAGATTGTCTGGTTTGCCGACTCTGGAACATGCAGCATATAATTGTCCATGTGAGAAGCAATCTGTGTCTAGATCTAAACAGCACAATTCTAAAGATTGGCCCTGAGCTTTGTTGATGGTGATTGCAAACGCCAATAGAATTGGGAATTGCAATCTCTTAAATTGAAATGGCATATCCGTTGGAATCATAGGAATACGAGGAATGAGGATCATAAATCGGAAGCATTGAAATGGAATCATAAAATATTTACTATAGCATGTGTTGCTTTTACGTCCAACAGATGGCACTGTTTTTTAAAAAAGCATGTTTTTACCTATTATCTATATAATAGTAGGTATATAAAAACACGTGTGTATTCGAATGCAATGTTGGGGTTAAATTTCAAAGCAATTGGTGAAGAACTTTCGGAGATTTAAGATTTTGAACAAACAAACTTTTACATTTTTATTTATATAGATTTGCTTGCTTGTTTGTATTTCTTTTGTCACCTACTACACAGACCATTATGCCATAGGCAGATAGGAGCCGCTGTATATCTTTCCTTCTGGTCTATATGACTTATCCTTCCCTTTCTTACCTTATTGCATTGCCTAGAACTTCAGTACTATGTTGAACAGCAGCAGTGAGAGGGAACATCCTGATCTCGTTCCTGATCACAGAGTGAAAAGATTCAGACTTTCGTTGCTGTGTATGATTTTAGCTGTGGGGTTTTTGTACATGTTCTTTGTCAAGTTGAGGAGATTTCCCTTTACTCCTAATTTTCTGAGAGTTTTCTCATGAATGAATGTTGAATTTTCCAAATGCTTTTTTTTTTATCAGTTAATATGATCATGCAATTTTTCTGCTTTAACCTATAAATATAGTGGATTACATTAATTGATTTTTGAATATTAAAACAGCTTTTTATAGCTTGAACATGGTGTGTAATTCTTTGTTACATATTAGTAAATTTAATTTCCAATATTTCATTAACAATTTTTGCATCATTATGAAGATATTGGTCTATAAGTGTGTGTGTGTGTGTGTGTGTGTGTGTGTGTGTGTGTGTGTGTGTGTGTACTATCAGTCTGGTTTGCCTTTAGGGTATATTTGCTTCATTTGTTTAAAATAAGAATGTGTTCTTTCTTTTTTTATTTTTATTTATTCATTTTAGAGAGGCGGGGGGAGAGAGAAAGAGAGAGAGAGCAGGGCAGGGAGAGGATCAGGAAGCATCAACTCCCATATGTGCCTTGACCAGGTGAGACCAGGGTTTCAAACCAGCAACATCAGCATTCCAGGTCGACACTATATCTACTGCACCACAACAGGTCAGGCAATACTTGCTTCATAAAATTAGATGGAAGTGTTCTCTTTTCTTTTCTGGAAGATACTGGTTAGAATTGGTAGTAATCCTTTTTTAAATATCTGGTGAAATTCTTCAGTGAAACTACCTGGAAGTGAAGGTTTCTTTTTCAGAAGATTTTAATTAAAAATTCAATTGTCTTCAGTGTCAAATGGTTATTCAAACCATCTGTTTCATATTAGGTGAATTATAGCAGTTTACTTTCTGAGGAATTGGTCCATTTTGCTTAAATTGTTAAATTTATGTGAATGCAGTTTTTTATTATATTTTATTATTCTTCTGATGCCTGTATGGTCTGTTATAATGTCCTCTGTTTTATTCCTGATTGCAATAATTTGTATCTTTCTTAGTCTTGCTAAAAATGTGTTCTTGATCTTTTTTCAAAGAACCAGTCATTTGTTTCATTGATTTTTTTCTGTTGTTTTTCTTTTCACAATTTTATTATTTTCTGCTCTCATTTTTATTATTTTCTTCCTTCTGCCTGCTTTGGGTCCACATTGCTCTTCTTTCTCCAGTTTTACTCTTTTGTAACATACAATGCTATAAATTTCCCTCTGATCACTGTATTAATTGTGTCCTATAAATGGTGATGTGATTTTATTTTTATTCAGCTGAGTGTATTATTTTACTTCTCAGAGACTTCCTCTTTGAACCTAGGACTATTTGGAAGTAGATTGTTCGTGTTCCAAATGTTTCTCCACATACTTGAAGAAAAGTGTCTCCGAAAGATAATTTTCCAGTCATTTTTCTGTTGTTTATTTCTACTTTTATTCTATGATTGTCAGAGAATATATTCTGTATGATTTCAATGATTTTAAATATTTTGAGTGTACTTTATGGCCCAGGTGCAATCTATTTCAGTATATGTTCTATGGGCTCTCAAAAATAATGTATATTCTGCTGTTGTTCAGTAGAGTGTTCCATAAATATTCATTATATCCTATTTGTTTTGGTGTGTTGTGTTCTTTTATATCTAGTTTTTTTCCAACTACTGAGAGAGGAGTGTTAGAGCCTCCAGCTCTAAATGTGGTGTCTTTCTCCTTTTGGTTCTATCTGTTTTTGCTACACATACTTTGCAGCCTCTTTATTTGGTTCATTCACATTTGAATTTTATGATGTTACTTTGTGGATTGACTTTCTTATCACATGTAATATTTGTTTCCAGTCCCAGTAATTTCTTCTCGCTCTTAAGTCCACGTTATCTGACAGTAATATAGCCACTAGTTTTCTTTTGGTTAATATTGTATGGTAGATCTTCTTCATCCTTTTACTTTCATCCTATGTATTCATTATATTGATTATATTGAAATAATTTTTTTAGACCACATATAGTTAGGTCATGTTTATTAATCCACTTTGGCAATCCATGTCTTTCAAGTGGTACATTTAGGACATTTACATTTAATTAAATTACTATAGATATGTTAAGCCTTAAATCAGCCATATTATTTTTCTGATATTTTTTATTTTTTGCATTATCTGTTTTCTTTTTCTTTCTTTTTTTCCTTCTTTGAGCTTCTTGATTTTCTTTTAGACTTCAATTTTTAATATATCTATAGCAGTTTAACTGTTACCTTTCTAGTGTTGCACTGATCATTATATTATATATTCATAATTTATTGAAATCTATTGGTGTTGACATTTACCAGTTCAAACAAGATGAAGAAAAATGACATCCTTTTACACCCCTTTACTCTTTGTAATAATATTTATTAAATTGAATATTTCCTCTACATACATTGATAACTATGTAACTTCTGCTTTTGCCATCAAACCAAATTTAAAGCACTCAAGCAGGCAAGGGAAGTTTATTGTATTGATCCACATTTTTGTTCTTAAAATATTTTTTTATTTCCTTCCTGATGTTCCAAGATACTTTGTTTTATCCTTTTTCATTTAGCCGTTTTTAGGTAGCATTTAGGCTGGCAATAAATTTCCATGTTTTTTCTTCATTTAAGATTATCTTTATTTCACCTTTATTCCTAAAGGCTATATATATTACTGGATATAGAAGTCTTTATTGAAATGTTTTTAGTACATTAAGAAAATGTTACACCATATACTGGGGCCTCTATAATTTCTGATGAAAAATTCTCTGTCATTTATATTGTTTTATTCCTGTAGGGTTTATTCCTGTATTATTTTTCCTTGGCTACTTTCAAATATTTTTCTTTGTCTTTAACTTTTGGAAGTCTGTCCTTGAGTAGATTAATTTCTTTGAGTTATTGTGTTTGGGGTTCACTGGGCTTCATTAGTCTGTAGTTCTACATTTTTTTTGCCAAGGAATGTATATTTTTAGCCATTATTTCTCTGAATCCATTTTCAGCCTCACTGGCCTTCTCTTTCTCTTGGATTCAAATGACATGAATAGTAGATCTTTCATTAAAATTCCATATGTCCATAAAGCTCTATTCATTGTTATTTCAGTCTATTTTCTATCTGTTACTGAGATGGGGTAATTTCTATCATTTCTTTCTTCAAGTTTCTTTCTCTTTCCTCTGTATTCTGCTGTTGAGATTTTTGTTTTGGTCATTGTATGTTGTAGTTTTAAAATTTCCATCTATTTCTGCGCTGAGACTTTCTATTTTCTTCATTTAATTCAAGAGTTTTTATGATTTCTTGTTGGAGCATTGTTATGATATCTGTTTTAAAATTCTTGTCAGGTAATTGTACATCTATGTCACCTCAGCATTGGTGTTTTTTGATTATTTTTTCATTAAGGTTGAGGTCTTCTCAGTTCTTAAGTGCCAAGTGTGTTTGACTGAGACTTAGGTTTTGTCAGTTCTACATCACAAGCATTTCATTTAAGCCCGTGTTTTGGCTGGCCTCTTCTGATACCACTCTTGGGATATTATGTTCTTATTCCAGATGAGGTGAAGTCAGGGTTCTCCAATTGGTGTTCATTGACTTTGGGAGGAGAGGGTTTCCCTGTTACTGCAAAACTGTTGGGCAAGGTTAGCATTTCAGGCTCCTAGCGAGCCTTTACTGATACAAACCTGGCAGGAAGGCCACTGACACAGTTGGATTGGTGGCCTTTTGACTGCTAATTGGTAGTGAATGTCCTGATTCTCCACGAGGCTTCCTCTGACATCACCTCTGCTAAAAGAGGAAGGTGCACTTGGAGTGAGGTGAATGTCCAACCTCCTCCTCATGAGATCTCCCAACCCCACAGGTTCCGGAGAAGGGCATGATACTATCAAGTGTGAATGAAAGTCCCAAGTCATTACTTTGCCTTCTCTGATCCCACATTAGTGGGAAGTTGGGGCATCCTGTTGGCCTGTCAAGATTGGAAATCAAGGCTCTCCACTTGGCTAGCTGTGAGTGTGGAGGTGTAGCCACAGTTTTTTTCTGTGGTGTTTTGTTTGAATGGAGTAGTTATTGTTTGAAAGTTTTCTGTTTTGCTAAGTTGTTCCTTTCCCAATCTTAGACTGGAGGAAGCAGACATTTGGGGGAACTTTTTTTGTCAAGTGTACATTGGAGTTTTCAGGTTGCTGGCTCTCCAGTATCTAGTCTGACATATACAAGGCAAAAAGAATGTCCAGGAAACTCACTATTGTGCCTTTTCTTGGGTCCCAAGTTTCTTAAACAATCTTCTCTCTTCTCTCTGCCAATCACAGTATTCTTATGTGTACTTTATATATAATTTCTAGGGTTTTTAGTTGTATGTATTGGGAAGAAAAGAGAAATGTATAGCTATTTCATTTCCCCAGAAATATACATTCCTCTATAATACATTTTGCTTCTGGTAAAGATAAGCAATCTCTATTCTTTTTCTTTATTTTTCAAAATTATATTAGCTATTATGTTTTGCTCTTTTCAGAGAATGGTTGGAATAAGTTAGTTGAATTCTCTCTTATAATTCCCATTGGAGTTACAATAACTATAAGGTGACTCTATGGCCCACTCATGTAGAATGTTTAGTAACTAAATTGTAAATAATCCATGGTTTCATACCAAAGTGCTTACAAATCTTTGGTGAACACATCAGGCCTGGATTCTTAATGTAGATCCCAGGAGCAGAAACTTTCGACTCACACTAAACATATTAATCGTAATGTTCTTCCTCAACGTGCCTCCCCTCAAAAGTGATTTCTTTTTTCTACCACACCACACTGCCTTATTATAGATAATTCAGTTTTATCAAATCTTCCACCCTTGTGATAGGACAATGGATTCCTGAAAGTATGTACTATGCTAACTGGGGCACTTGGTCTAGACCAGTGTTTCTTAACCTTTTTTGAGGTACCGAACCCACCAGTTTCATATGCGCATTCACCGAACCCTTCTTTAGTGATAAATAAAATATGATTTTTTTTCCAAATTCAAGACATAGGTATATGGTTTTTTACTGGTGCACAAAATGAGCCGTGCATGAACATCAACTTGCTCAAAGAACAAAACCAACAAAGTGCATGAACTCACAACAAATTACGGTATTACTTTATTCTGGCCCCCAAAAATATTTTGGCCCCATAAAAGAATTTCAGCTCCCAAAAATATTTTTTTACTATTTTACTAATTAAAAATAAATTCGGATTTTTTTAAGAATTTAATATTTTTTAATAACTTAATTTTTTTATTTTAAATTTAATTTGTTTTTTGTCGTTTTGAATCCACAAAATACTTTTTGGAGGACAGAATAAAGCATTGCCCAAATTACATACCTGCAAATCAGTGTGACTTCTGCTGTTGTTTTGGGGAGACCAGTTCAGATATGCATGGTTTCACCTTGGCAAGTGCTACTCTCATGTCATTTTCACAGCAAAGTCTGTTCCTTTTCTTCGTTTTTATGTCCAGCATCCTCGAAAAGGATTGCTCGCAAAGATATGTTGTAACAAATGGCATAAAAAATTCCAGGGCTTTCTTAGCAATAACTGGGTACTTTTCCATTTGTCAACACCAAAAAGTTGAGAGTGTTGTTCTGAAGAGCTGCAGTTGAACCTCACTCTGCTGAATTTCAATGATTTCGTCGAGGTATTCATCATTGACATCCGCTGTCTCAACAGTAAACGTAAATGGCTGTCTCACCCATGCTGGATATGACTCTCTTGTAGCGAAATATCCATCGAGAGACTGTGCAAGCTCATCTAAGTGCATGGCAATTGTTTGCTTCAGTTTCATGGGTACAGAACCGTCTCCGATTCCAGACACATCTTTGATCTTACTTACACAATCGTCCAGAAATGGAAAGTTTGCGAAGTTATTGTTCGCTATTCGTCGTTTCCAAAACGATAGGTTTTTTTAAAAAAAAACATCTTCAGGTTTTCTTCCGCTTCCATGATGTTGACTCCACCACCCTGCATCTGCTGATTGAGATGATTGAGAGCTGCAAATATATCATCCATGTACGCTAAAATTACAATGAATTCAGGATTTTTTGAAGCAATCGGCATGACAATGTTGCTACTCTTGCAAAAACATGGCTAATTCCACACGCATGACAAAAACACGATTCAGCACCTGTCCCCGGGATAACCACCTAATATTAAAATGGTACAGGAGTACCTCGAATTCAGAGCCCATTTTTTTACACAGCTCACTGAAGATGCGATGCCTCAGAGCACTATTTCGCACATAGTTCACACATTCCACCACAGTTTTAATACATCTGCCATTTTTGGAGGCAAGGTTTTAGTTGCCAATGCATGCCTGTGCAGAATACAATGCGTAACAATGATATGTGGTGCATCGGCTTTTACTAGCGCACCAAAACCAGACTTTCTTCCCAGCATGACTGGAGCTCCGTCCGTACAAACTGCAGAAACCATATCCCATGAAAGATTGTTGTCTCTGAAGAAGTCATCCACAAGCTTCTTCACATCGGCTGCCTTAGTTGTTGTTGTAAGAGGCTTACAAAATAAAAAATCTTCTTTTATCATGTCTTCTTTCACATAGCGCACAAAAACAGCAAGCTGGCTTAGATTAGAAACGTCTGTGGTCTTGTCAAGTTGAAGACTGAATTTTGCCGGACTTGAAATTAGATCTGCAACTATTTGAGACAAGATGTCTTTACTCATGTTCTCTATTCTATCGCTGATGGTGTCATTTGAAAGAGGAATTTGGGATAATTTACCTTCTGCCGCTGTTCCGAGTATCAGATTCGCCATCTTTAACGCAGTGGTTTTATGAGTGTTTCACCGATGGTGTGTGGCTTACCCTGCTTTGCGATCAAGAAAGCAACTTTGTACGATGCTGTGAGGATCGGTTTGTTAACGGGTACAAATCCAAGAGCAGGCAGAGTGGCCCTTTCATCAAATCTGGCTCGTTTCACCTTGAATTCAGCAGGCGTTGTGTTCTTGTATGCACCATCTCCATGCAGCTTCAAGAAGTGTTCCTTTAGTTTTGCCAGTGCGAGACTAGAGTTGCTCAACTTGGCATTGCATATCATGCAGATAGGACGCTGACTCCCATCCTGTTCCGTGGTACATGTGAATCCATGCTGTATATATTCATCCGACCACTTTCTTTTTTTGCTTGACATATTTAGTATGGATTAAAATATTAAGAAAGAAACCACAAATTTAGTGACGTACAACTACGACAGCTGTTGACTATTGCGTGCACTAAATTTCCCGCAGCCCTGGTTGGCCAAGCAATGTAACGTGATCCTCTGCAGCAAGTGATGGCCAAGCGGGGCGTGTCATCACAACTTTACACAAGTGTGTCTTTACCTCCGCGGCAGAGGCTTATCCGAACCCCTGAGACCGACTCATCGAACCCCTAGGGTTCGATAGAACCCAGGTTAAGAACCACTGGTCTAGACTTAGTCATCTCACTAATTTTAAATGGGAAGTCCTTAAGTCATCACTGCATGGATATGCCTATTTATAAAGACTCTGTAATCTCTGGCTTTCTTTGATTCTCTTCCTTGAGAAAGCAGACCAAAGTGGTTTCTTTTAATGGAATAAATTGGAGTTTCCCTATGGCTGTGCATGTCTGTGTTTGCTTTTCATTGGTTACATAAATATAGCAAATCACTGGATAGAGAATTCTGCTGCATTTCCTGGGCTCCCAGGAGGGATGTTTTCTTTTCACTTGCCTTTTAGGCAAGAATGTGACAGCAGGAAGAAGGAGCTGGCGGCATTAAAACAAGCAGTTATGACTGTAAGTTGCAGAAGAAACATTCTGGACAGATGTCAGAATGAAGAATTTCTGGTCCAGAGAGTAATTTTTGTGTAAGAGAGCATGATATAAATCATAGTAAAATTGGAAAAAGAAGAAGTATGTAAAGCAAAGTGGGACTTTTAAATTCAATAAAAATCATTGAAAACCTTTTTAAGTAACAACATCTTTACCCTCATAAATATATGTGTCGACGAGTCCCTCTTGGTCCTTTCTTGTGACTGTCTGTTCAGGTAAACTGAGAATGCCAGGACAGTGCACAGGTGGAGAAACATCTGGACAGAGAAAGTCTTGATTTCAGGTAGACATGTAACCTAGCCTGGCCTTACAAGGCCTAATTTTACGTTTTGCTGTTTAAAGGTAAAATATAAAATGGCCAAAAGAGTTCTCTTTTTTCACTTATAGGAAAGGGATAAAAGAACTTGAAGTGGGAGGGGTGGTGGATGAAGGAGGAGGAAGGCATCTTTGTGATTCAACCACATAGATCTGGTGACAACCGGCTTTCCTCTAGAACATCGACTGTCACCCACTGTGCGGTGGCAAGCACACTCGTGTTCTGCGAGAACTCTTAAAACATGCAATACCTGACTACTTATTTAGTCAGGGGTGCTGACTTCTTTTTCCTTACATTGTAAAATAAATAAATAAAAAAGATGACAGCCAACAGAACAATAGATGTACAGTGTGAATGAATCAAAATTATACCTTTATTTTTGTTCAGATTGGCAAAAAACATATTTTTCAATCTGTTGCAGATTTTTAGTAATTAGTTTATATGTGCCATGAGATAAAAAAGATTAAGTAATCACTGCTCTACAGGAATACATTGTGTACAGAGGCACGTACTTACTGATAAATTTAATTACATTTGATTGGTTGAGCTCCCAATGTTTCAAGAAGAAATCATTGTCCCCTTGGCTTCACAAATCTTCTGCCATAACATCTCAGGGAAAGCATTTAACTTAAGTGGAGTGTTACAAGCTGAAGTGTGCCCTACTTCCCTCAAATTTGTATACTGAAATTCTAACCCCTAATACCTTAAAATGTGACGGAACTTGGAATCAGGTCTTTACATAAGTAATTAAATGAAAATGAGATCTTGTGGATGGGCCCCAACCCAGTAGGGCTGGCATCCT
The DNA here is from genome assembly GCA_037038555.1 of Rhynchonycteris naso. Lineage (NCBI taxonomy): Eukaryota > Metazoa > Chordata > Mammalia > Chiroptera > Emballonuridae > Rhynchonycteris > Rhynchonycteris naso. Next base: position 94,401,604 of record CM072996.1, on the reverse strand, counting down.
CATAAAAAGAGAAAATTAAAACACAAATAGAGAAGACAGCGGTCTGTGAGCTCAGGAGGGAGGCCTCAGGCGAAACCAGCCCAGCCGACTCCTTAATCTCAGACTTCCAGCCTCCAGAGTGTGACAAATAAATGTCTGTGGTTTGAGCCAGCCTCCCGAGGCACTGAGTTACGGCAACCCCAACAAACGAGCACATGGAGTTACGCCACCTCAGTGAAGGAGATGCGAAAATCTTTTTTCTATGAATTCAAGTTCTAGACAAAGACAATGATGTAAAGCAAGTAAGTCATGGGTGAGTCTGAGCCAAGGTAGGCCTGAGAAGTGGCAGTGGTGCTTCCCCAGGTGTTCCCATGGAGACGATAATCACTGCTGTTAAAAAAAGAAACAACAGGCCAAAATGAAGTCATTTTGCTAAGTCATGTCATCAAACCAAAGCTTAATAACTGACCTAACTGCCGTTTCAGCCTGTCTCCAGGATGGAAATGTAAACCAACCAACCTAGAATTTCTTAACCCATAGTAGTAATAATCTGCAGGATAAAACCACAGCCATTCCTCCCCCCACCCCCCAGAACATGACCTGGCCTAAAAATAATCCTTTCTTTTCTTTGGCTAATAATTTCCTTACCACACTGATCTGCTTATAGAAGCCTTTATTTGGTACAGCCCCTAGGAGCACCCTCTGCTTGCTAGACAGGATGCTGGCTGACTAGTGAATCGCTACATAAAGCCAATTAGAACTTCAAATTTACTCTATCAGATGTTGTCCTTTAACCCTGCAAATTTCTTGTCTCCTCTTGGCACACATGTGACCAGGTCATTCCTGTGTTTAAATAGCCTCCGTGACTCTTACCAATGCTGAGGGTAACGTCCAGATCTTGGCTCTGGTTCTCCAGACCTTCAAGTCTCTCTCTCTACCTCCTTCCTCAGATTTGTTGTCTTGGGTGCGAAACCTTGGCCATGCTCATCTCGCTTCAGGTTCTCTGTCACCTTTGCCCTCCTGGAATCTTTGCCTGAGCTAGCCCAAAGCCCCAAGCTGGCTTTCTGTGTCCGGGTAACTCCTGCTCCTTCTGGGGAGCCCAGTTCTAACTCTAGGCTGCTGTTCTCACTCTTGCTGTCCCTCAGATCCCACAGCTCCCTCTGTCACTAACCCCCACCCCAGCTTGTTGACTGACTGCAGGCACCTGAGACTGTAGTCCCTGTGTGGGGGCTGCATGCGCAACAGCAAGCGGTCACTGGGTTCATTATGAAGTACACACCTGCAAGATATTTGAAGAGCATTTTAAAAATAGTCTCTAAATTTCCGTGTGTTTCCAGAAACACCACTGAATAAAGGGTTTTAAATTTTCTACTGTATTTCTGCTGCACCACTCTTGACTTTACACTCTGATACATAAGCATAGAGGAAAAATCTCTTCTGACTTAGGTGTAAGGAAATGAGGTCTCTTTACCCTTCGGGCGACATTATTAAGGTTAGGTTTTCATCTATCAATATTGATTAAACACTTTCTAAATATACACTAAATACTGGTGACAGAACCTTCAACTGCTGGGTGAAGGGGTGGATGCTGGTACCCACCATGCGTTACTGAGACAGAAATACCAGGATTGGCTCCCAGAGGAAGGAGTGCAAGCTAACAAACCAGATCTAGAGGAGAACTGGCGGAATCTGGGAGGGTGAAAGATGTCTTGGAGAAGTCGTTCAGCTGAAAAGGGGTTTAACAACAACATCACTGAGGCGTTTCGGTAACGAAGTGATGAGGAATCCATGGTCTTCTATGACAACTAGAAACTGTCGGACAGCACATCAGGCCTGGAGACTGGACGAAGGCTTTGGGCTCAGAGGTCTTCTGCTTCACACCTAACAAGTTAATCATCACACTCTTCTATTTCTTCATCAGACAAATGAAAACCTGTGGTTTTATTACAACTAAAATTAGTGTAATTAGTTCATAGTGCATGTCTCATAGTTTTATTATGACCTCTGTTAGCTCTGGCAAGCATATGGATTTTGATGGAATAAAAGACTCCATCTCCTGGGAGATTTCTGAACTCACTAGGACTGACTAATTGCAACTCTATGATGCCAAAAGAGGGCGTGGCTGGCATGTGCCTTCCCGGCAGCCCAAACTCACGGCGTTGGATGAACTTAGACAAGCAGTTGCTCCCCACTTAACTTTGTAGGAAAGGTCTGTCTCTGGCCTTTCCCTCTGGAGACTGACCCCATGCCATGGGACCCTACCGAAACCAGGGTTCAAATCCATTTATGCTAGACTTGATGTTAAACAGAGCAACTCGCTTTTCAAGTCCTGTTGCCCTGTCCTATTTGAATCCATTTTGTCTACTATTTTCTGGAATTGGTTCTTTTAAATGCCATAGATATTATTTATAACCCTTCCATCTCACCTCCCCCTACCCATCCTACTACCCTGTGGCCCCCCAAAGGCTCCCATGCCCACTTCCCTGTTGCCCCACTGCTCCCCACTCACCTTCCTCCCACAACAGGAAGAATCTGACCACCGGGTGTGGGTCTCTGTATTATGGTCCCTTAGATCGCATTCTCCAAACTGAGGTTTTTCTTTGTCCCTCTGTAGCTTTGTGGCTCATGCTTGTTGACACTACAAAGGGAAAATGCAACAACAAAAGTTCTCCAAGGAGGTCGTTGCCCCCTTCTAACTTTTCCATGCTTGATGTGGAGATGAGGCCCTTCCAGACCTTGTGGGAATCTAACCCAAGAGCCACCCCTCCCTACCTTCCCTTAGAGTAGGTCTCCTTTCTGGCTCTGTCCTCTCCCACTTTGTGAGAGGCACAATAACAGCACCTTCCTCCTAAAGATGTGATGAGATTGATAAGGGGAAGCAAGTCAGTAAAAGTCACAGAGTAAGCATTCTGTAAAGTGAATTCCTGTACTGGTTAGCTTCGTTCACCAGGAAATCAGCAGATCTGTAAGAAGCCTATGTCCTCCCAGTGATTAACACGGCAGTTTCTAAATCGCTATGAGAACGTAAGCGAGTGCAGCACTTCTCTTCACACCCAATAACTTACAGAGGATGAATCGGCCCTCACGGAACCACCTTTCTGTATTAATTGTGAGAAAATAAGTTCTCTGCGAGCTAAGGATGCTGGGAGTCGATACAGAAATGTCTAAGGAGCAGAGAAAACCAAGCAGTGACAAGTCCTCCAGCGCCATCTACAGCCCAAGAGGGCAGCCACAGGCGACACACAGGAGACGGAAATGCAAACACAAGCCAGATACTCCAGAACCCCAGTCCTCTCAGTAGGAAGTGATCAGTGAAGATAAAACAGAACTTAAGTCTTTTCATTTAAAATGTGTATGTTTAGGCCTGATCTGTGGTGGCGCAGTGGATAAAGTGTCGACCTGGGAACACTGAGGTCGCCAGTTCAAAACCCTGCACTGGTCTGGTCAAGGCACATATGGGAGTTGATGCTTCTAGCTCCTCTCTCTCTCTCTCTCTCTCTCACTCACTCTGTGTCTCCTCTCTAAAATAAAAAAAAAAGAATAATAATTTTAAAAAATTTTTAAAAAAGAAAAAAAATGTGTATGTTTAGATAGATAGATAGATAGATAGATGATAGAGAGGTGATAGATCGATAGATAGATAGATAGATATAGGTAGATGATAGATAGATGATAGATAGATAGATGGATAGATGATAGAGATAGATAGATAGATAGATAGATAGATAGATAGATAGATAGATAGATAGATGATAGAGAGGTGATAGATAGATAGATAGATAGATAATTATGATGATAGATAGATAGATGATAGATCGATAGATAGATAGATAGATAGATAGATAGATAGATAGATAGATAGATATAGGTAGATGATAGATAGATAGATGGATAGATGAGATAGATAGATAGATAGATAGATAGATAGATAGATAGATAGATGATAGATAGATAGATAGAAATATATACCTGCATATGTGTGTATGTATATTTGTGTGTTTCTAAGTGTTTCTAAATATGTTTTTAATGGAACAGGTCTGGCCTGCACGCCACTCAATCTCTGTCTGACCTTGGCCCATCACTAAACTTGCAGAGACTCAGCTACCCCACTTGTGAAACGAGGTTGACACACCACTTGCGTAACAAGCTATTTTAATGCCTCGGGACCGTGACGTATTTAAAACACTTGCCACAAAGCCCGAGGCAGAGACTTGCAGAAATAATAAGAAAAATATGGTACCAACACGTGTTCGTTTTCCCATTTGTTCAACAGACACTTAGCAAGCCACAGTGCTCCAGGCTGCGCGGGGGGCTGGGGCCAGTGGAGAACTAGAAAGGCCTGGCCCCTCCGTCCTGAGCTGTCAGCCCAGGCTCTGACGCTGAGAGAACACTAAACACAGGCAGGGATGAGGGGAAAGCTGGGGGTCAGCTCCACGTCCACCGCCCAGTCCATGGAATGGGCCGTGGGAAAGAGTCAATCTAAACATTCTCACACCGCTTATCTGGGGAAACACAAACTCGGTAGAATCAGTTGGAACGTTCCGACAGATTGCCTCAGCCAGAGGTGTGACTTTCAGAAATCACCTGTAAGTCAACGTGTTAGTTTTCTGTGGCTACACAACAATCCCCAAGTCACCCCACAGCCATTTGAGACGACACACACAGTCTCAGCATCTCCAGCCAGAAGTCCAGGCACTCTCAGCTGGGTCTTTGAATCTCACAGGCAGCCATTGGGCTTGGACCGTCATCAGGACTGAGACTGGGACTGGGTTCTTACAGGATGCCACCAGGATTAGTGCTGGGTCCTCACAGGCCACCATTGGGCTGGGGCTGGGTCCTCATGGCCATCGTCAGACTGGGCCTGGGTCCTCACACGTTGCTGAGGACTGGGACTGGGTTCTCATCAGAGGCTTCACTGGTGGGGGGTGAGGGGTGCTCCCTCGGGCTGTCTCAGTGTCTGTTCCTTTGCAACTGTAGGATTCTTGGAAGCTTGCTTCTTCAAAGCCAGCCGAGAAGAGAGAGATGAGAACAAGGCTCAAGCAACAGAGTCTCATACTACACATGAGCAGAGGTCGTGTCCGGAGCACGCTCAAAGGGAAAGGCTTACACAGAGGTGTGGACACAGGAGGGGTAATCGGGGGGCGGGTACTTGGGGGCTATATACCACAGTTGTCATCACATTTAATTCCCAAAATGTATAAAGTAGAAAAAGAAAAAACAGCAATTATTTCTCAAGTTCACATTATTTCAGAAAGCAAACCTAACCTAGGATGCGCCATAATTTTACCACAGTAATTCCCCATGGACATTCTGAAGACTGGTGCACTGGTCAACAATCCAGGCCTCTGCAGTGCCAGGTTTCATGACTATGCTAGAAATGCCAGGGAGTTCGAAAAGGGAAGGAAATGGGGGAGGGAGGGAGGGAAGAAGGAAAATAATAGAAGACATTACAAAATTCCTTAAGACTTAAATTACTATAACTTACATATTAAAAGAAAAAAATCTCATATTGCACATGAAATTAAACTGCTTATCAATCAACTACTTGCTGACAGATTGCTTAGGAGGGTTACTGCTGGGAGTCCCACTGCCTTCTGAGATCACTGTCAGAAGCACAAGAAAATAGCACTAGTCACACAGGCTTAGTAACTCAGAGGTACAACAGAAAGATGACAGTCCCCTGTTTAAGCTCCACTCCCCAGATGCATCAGATTGAGACATTAGGATTAACTGATTGTGATACAAGAACGTAATTTCTCAACCTACCACAGTGCATTTGCAAACACAGGCAGTTTAAAACACAACAATGGATGTCTGGACTGTGGTAGCACAGTGAATAAAGCTTTGACCTGGAACTCTGAGGTCATTAGTTTGAAACCCTGGGCTTGGGGCACATATGACAAGCTATCAATAAACAACTAAAGAGAAGCAACTATGAGTTGATGCTTCTCACTCCACCCTCTTCTCTCTCTCTTCTCTCTGTAAAATCAATAAATAAAATCTTAAACAAACATACATACACAAATGGAATCTTAAATATATACTTCTATTGATTTTAAATAAGCATTTGTTTTTTAAATGTATTTAGTGAATCAACCATTGGAGAAAATAGCCGGGAAATAGACCTGTTCCTGTGTTCTGCACACATATGTATGTTATCTGTACACACCACACCATGTTTCATTAAGCAAAAACTGGACAAGTGGCTATCCTATAGAAAAAAAATTGACACGTTCATTTTTCTATCTCACTACACACACAAATTAATTTTAAATGGATTAAAGATCTAAATGTGAAATTTTTGGAAGAAAAATATAGGCAGTTATGGGACATCTGGATAAGGAAGGAATTGTTGAATAAGATAAAAGGTGATCAACTCAGCCCTAGCTGGGTGGCTTGGTAGATAAATAATCGACCCGGCACATAGGAGAATCAATCAATGAGCACACACCTAAATGAAACTACTAAGTAAAACAATGAGTGATGCTTCTCTCTCTTTCTCTCACTCAAGTCAATGGAGAAAAGATTTTTACAAGCTGATTGACTTTATTATATTAAAAACAATGGTTAAAAGTTAAGCAATATATTAGAAATATATATTTTTAATTCATCTGGCCAACTAAGGATTAACATTAAGAATATGTAAAGAACTCCTATAGAACAATTTTAAAAACTGAAAAAAACACTCAACAGAAACAGGCCAAAAATAAGATGACTTAACTCATAGCAAAGGAAACCAGATGGTCAAGAAATCTAAAAAAAGCCTGACCAGAAGGTGGCGCAGTGAATAGAGTGTCGGCCTGGGATACTGAAGACCCAGGTTCAAAACCCCAAGGTCGCCAGCTTGAGTGCAGGTTGACATATCGGAGTTCACATCACCAGAGCAAAATGACTCTGCTATGGGATGTCTTTCTTTCTCCATGTTTAAAGAGTGCAGTGTGTTCTTGTAAAGCACAAGATACAAGATGGGAAGTTATATAAGATAGGGATCAGAAAGAGGTGAGAAGACCCTGGTCCCTCATCCTCCCACTGGCTCACGGAGATACAGGGAGCAAGGGCACCCTGTGGGACACATGAGAGGGCTTTCATCCTGGGGAGAAACCTGAATCTGGGAGTTGTCTGAGAAAGCCAGCTGTCCAACCAGGGAATCTGGGGTCCTTCTGCTGGAAAATGAAGAAGCTCTGTTCCCATCTAACTCACCCCGAGTCTCAGCTAGGAAACCGTGAAGGGCCATGAGCACAAAGGGGACATGGGCAATTCACAGCTGAAGAAGTTCATCTGGCCACCGTGGGGAGAGTGGATTAGAAGACCTGGGAAGATCAGGACACAAGTTTAAAAGCTTCTGGTGTCATTTTGGCAAGAGTGTCAAGGGCCTCCACAAAGGGAGCAGGACTGAGAATGTGGGCAGATTCAGAGCAGAAGAAACATGACTAACTGAATGAATAAGACCTGGAGAAAGGCAGAGAAGCGGGAACCAAAAGCAATGCCCCGTGGTAGGACTCAGTAAAACAGGAAACCAAGAAGAGAACAAGTCATAGATGAAAATGATGATGGCTCCCCTGGGAGATTTGAGAGTGCGGTGGGCCAGTGGACCATTCAGGTGGACATATCCAGAGGAAAATATATGAGGCAGGACATTCAAAGATGGATCTGGGCTTAACAATGTCACCAAGAGCCTCTTTGGGTCTTTTAGCTCTGTCTTCACACTGTTGATTCAGCCTAACGTGGCTTCTGTGGTGAGCTCAACATTTTTTTCTGGAAGGTGCTAGGGCTCCAATTTTGTTGACCATACCCAGAAAGAAGGATGAGAGGGATACTCTTTGTCCAGACATTTCCGGCAAGCCCATACGCTGATTGGTCTAGCTTAGGACACACGCCCATCCTGAACTAACTCCACGGTAAACACTCAGCCAAGGTCAGTGTTCCAATCCCAAAGCCAAGGACTGAGCCAGCTGCTCCAGACCCTCGTGGATTCTCAAACTGAAACTCGGGATATGGGAAGGAGAGGTTGGGGGTGGGCAATGGATGCTGGGGAGACAGTCAACAATGTGGAAAACAGGGTCCAGGAAATCTGATGGGCTGAGCTCTGATTTCATTCTCTCGTTCTCTCTGGAGTAAGACCAAGCAGAGCCAGGAGCTGGTGGAATGTGAGGCCACAGGGAAGACCGAGGCCCCAGAGGAGAAAGCAAGTACTGGGCACAACGGCTGCACAAGAACCAGCAGCAGAGGGTCTTGCCTTGCATTGCGCTCTGGAGACAAAACCAGGAGTCCACCAAGAGCTCAGCAGGGAAGACCAGCAAACCACTCTGGGAGAGGTCACATCTAAGCAATTGCAGCCCTATGGGGATCTGCCTGGGGCTGGTCACCCAGCTGGGCGGGGATGGAGGGGTCCGAAGAACTGCCCGCTTCCATCTCTGTTGTAAGGAGAGGGTTGCTCCTCCTTCTGAGAAGATGGGGGACATGGACATCGTTCCTCCCTGTTTCCACAGTTTATTGACTGTCGCCCAGTGAGATCAAGACATCTGTGTGCCTGTCACCTCATACAGGCTATGGTTGCTTAAGAGACTCTTAATAGCTTTTCTTGACCACGGTGATGTGCTGAGTGATGATACAGGAGGGAGAAGGAAGAAAGGAGAGACCCACTACAGAAGTCCCACCCCGCGGAGGGAGAAGGCCCAGGCGGCAGACAGGTCTCCCCGGTGCCTGTCACCCGGGCAGCCAGAATTGAAGAGACAGATGGGGACATTACCTACACACCAGTAAGAATGCTCACAGAGCTCCACCAGAAAGCATAAAACGAATTCTCAAAAGCAAATGCATGATATTTAAGATTCGATCCATGAATGGGAAAATAGGACCGTCTTTGTTCAGATCTACAGACAATCAAGTAAAATGAGTATCTCAGAACATAAAGCAAAAATACAGAGCAGAGAGGAAAACTGCGAAGAGAAGAGACAAGGAAAAGGAACCTGTGACCAAAAAACAAAGTAATTTTAAAAGAAAAAGGAGATATGGACAAGAGATATTTAAACAAACTGGAACAATTCCCCCATCTGAATGCAGAGTCAGACCTGCAACTGACAGCACTCATTCTGTCCTGAGTGACACCAATACTATTTTTTTTCCAATACTATTTTTTAAAGGATACATGCTTACTGTTACTCACTGAATTGTGCCTTCTCCAAATGTGTATGTTAAAGTCCTAGCTCCCTGAGCCTTGGAACGAGGCCTTATTTGGAGATGCGGGTTTTTGCAAATGGAATTAAGATGAGGTCACAGGTGAGTCGGGTGGACCCCTACTCTAATGTGACTGGTGTGCTCATAAAAAATGGAAATTTGGACACACAGACAGGCCCAACTAGAGGGAAGATGGCGGGAAGACACAAGGAGAAGATGGCTGTCTGCAAGCCAAGGGGAAAGACCTGGAACAGATCCTTCCGCAGTGGTCCTTGGACAAAACCAACTCTACCAACGCCCTGATCTCACACTTGTGGCCTCCAGAACTCCAGGGCAATAAGTTGCTGTTGAAGGTGCCCAGTCTGGTACTGGTTACGGCAGCTGTGGCAACCAAAACACTTTGCTAAATGGATCCTGACATCATGGAGGGCAGAGGTCTCCAAACTACGGCCCGCGGGCCACATGTGGCCCCCTGAGGCCATTTATCCGGCCCCTGCGGCACTTCCGGAGGGGCACCTCTTTCATTGGTGGTCAGTGAGAGGAGCACAGGATGCATCCGCACCCATAGTTCCCATTGAAATACTTGTCAGTTTGTTAATTTAAATTTACTTGTTCTTTATTTTAAATATTGTATTTGTTCCTATTTTGTTTTTTTACTTTAAAATAAGATATGTTCAGTGTGCATAGGGATTTGTTCATAGTTTTTTTTTATAGTCCGGCCCTCCAACGGTCTGAGGGACAGTGAACTGGTCCCCTGTGTAAAAAGTTTGGGGACCCCTGATGGAGGGTGTAAAAGAGTAAAGAAAAATATCTTAGAAGAATACAGACAGAAACAGTAGACTACCAAAAGGAAAAAGAGGATCAGAGGGACAAGGAGACGTTTTAAAGGATCACTTACGCCCATTAGTCTTTCTTCATGTTTCCCTTCCAATTTGCTCTTGAGCCCTCCGCCTCTCTTGTCAAGACCTGCGGTGGCCGCCCCTCCCAAAGCCAGCACAAGAGAGGGGCTCAGCGCCCACCACCACCCTCAACTCCTACACTCGCAGACTCCTCCCACTCCTCCACAAGCCTGAATCAGCCAAGTGTTCCATGGCTGCGCTCGAGCCTCTTCTTTTTATAAATGTACACTTAACTGTCTTAGTGACATATTCTCCAGTGTCATGGATTCGATTTCCATGTACGCTCTGAAGGCTCCAGTATGTGTATGTCTAGGTGAACTTATTCCCCTGAACTCCATCTGTGGCTGAATAGCCAATGGATTTGGTCGACACCCTTGGCTGAATATCCAACAGGCAACACTCCACACTGGGTTTCCTAGAACACAGAGTGGGAGGCAAGCGAGGAGAGAGATACTGAGGGACAGCAAGTATAAGAGAGCGAGCAACTGAGGTGGCACTGCCAGTTCCGTGTGCACGATTGGTCGGGACTGTCGGCAGAGGTGTGTGAGCTATGGGGCCTTAGGAGACTCTGTCTGCAGGGAGGGGAGAAACAACTGATCCACCAGCTCCACTCCCCCCAGTTGTAACCACAGAACCAGCTCTAAGTGGTCCTTTCCTGTGTGACGAGGTGCTGAGTTGTTTTCCAGGGATGCAGAACAGGATAGAGGGTCAGGCGGCGAGGCACATGCAGGAGAGGGAACCTTAGCCCACAACTGCACCTGAAACCAAAGTTTTGCCTCCTCCCCCCACCATGGAACCAAAGGACCAGGACATGACAGGAGCTTGAACACCAGACCTCTTTCAGGAACCAAGGCTCTGTTGTCCAGGAAGATCTGGTGCTAACCCCCTGTTACCGTAAACTGCCAAGTTCCAAGTTCCTCCATTTGAAACTTACCCCACCTGCACTTCCTATACTTAAAAACCTTTGGCCTGGTTCAGCAAGCAAGATGGACTTGAGACACTATTAGTTCTCCCATCTTCTCAGGTGGTGACTTTTCCATCAATAAACCTTTTCTTATTCCAAACTCTGATGTTTTGAGTTTGCTCTTTCTAAGTGTCAGGCACACAGACGTTAGTTCAATAATATGGTCACTGTTTTATCCCATGCAGCACCTGTGCGGTCACCTCCACAATGTCAGGAAGGGTCCAGAGCGGGACCCCAGGGGCACCTGGTATGGCTCTGCAGCTGGGCAGACCCCACACAGAGGGGGCTCAAGACCCGAGCTGGGGAGGAAAGAGTAGTGGAGGGTCTCCTGTGTCTAGGGGTGGAACAGGCAACTCAAACCCCAGCTCGCCACAACAGCAAGCCCTTCCGTGCCAAAGTCAAACATCTCCTCTGGTTACCTCCGTCTGTCATGCTGTCCGACAGCCTACCCCAGACAGCAGTTATAACCACCACACTGACCTGTTCTGCTCGTGAATTTGTGGTGGACTGCATTCAGGGTCTCTCACAAAATTGCAACAACATGTTGATTGAGGCTAGGGGTCACCTCACATGTCCAGTGACCGACCTGCCCCTTACTCCTCCTTCCAAGCCTGAAGAAGTAATTGCCTTTCCACTCACACACCTACATAAAGATAATTTTAAATTGCAGTCATCCCTGGATGGTTGGCTCAATAGTAAAATGTCAGCCTGGCATATGCACATCCCAGGTTTGATTCCTGGTCGGGGCACACATGATAAGCAACCATCTTGCTTCTCCTTCCTCCCACTACCCATTATCTCCCTCATCCCCTCCCGCAGCCAGTGGTTTGATTGGTTCGAGCATGACCCAGGTGCTAAGGATGCCTCCATTGGAGGACATCAGCCCCTGGCACTAAAAATAGCCAGGTACTCTAGCATGGGCCCTAGATGGGGTTGCTGGTTGGATGCCAGTCAGGGTGCATACAGGAGTCTTGTCTCACTATCTCCCCTCCTCTCACCTAAGTTTTTTTTTAAAAGAACATTAGCAGGTTTCTTGGTATTTTTCATAAAAAGCATTACCTTCACTAAGTATGATGTAAAGTGTCTAATTTGGTAAATTCTGACAACTGTTCTCCCCCTGTAACTTTTGGCATGTTCAAGCTAAAGGACTTATTTCCCTTGCTCAGAAAAGTCTCCAGCACCCTCCCCAGCTCTGGCACAGCAGGACAGCCCTCCTGCTCCTGGCCTTCCTATGCACTCATGCCGCACACGCCCCCTTCTGTTTGTTCTCTCGCTCAGCACGTTTTTGAGACCCATCCATCCATGGGTGTGTGTGTGTGTTATTTCTACACAATGCACTGAGGACAATCCCATTGTGTAGCTGGTTCCTTTTACCCGTCAATGGACATTTGGATGGTTTCCCACAGTTGGACACTGAAAATAAAGCTATGATGGACATTCCTGCACCACTCTGTGGGTAGATATATGTCTTCATTCTTCCTGGGCAGATACCTAGGGAGCAGACCTTCTGGATCAGCACGGTAGGTGCGTGTTAAACTTTATAAGAGACTGCCAAATAGTTTTCTGAAGTGACTGCGACACCCTAGGATTTGAAAGGGCCTCTCTAACTTGCTACCAGACCTAATAGCGCACAGCCTTATCTTCATTCCACCCTCTGGCAGGTGGAGATGCCCAACCCCATGAGGTCCAGGGCAGGAATTTGTCTTGTGTCCCAAGAGTCCTGTCAGCCAGTGCCCCAGTGCCCGGCATCAGGAAAACCCTCAACAAGTGTTCCTGAGGCCCAACAGGAAGCCCCGTTCTGGGCTCCAGACGTACGGCAGTGCCTGCTGCTTTATTTTATTCGCCTCCATTCCTGTTCAGAAAACAGAACATGCACACAGATATGAACGGTTTCTTCAGCAAGGGGTACTCTTGCCAATTTCTTCATTGATCATTTTCATTGTATAGATGTCTCTGGTTTTGCCACTCGGGTAGCTATCTTTAGAAAACCATTCTCCCAGGGAGAGCATTAGCTAAAAGTCAGAGCAGTTAAACTAGATTTAAACCTGAGTGTTTTTAAGATAAGATCTTTTATTTTAACGACGAGAAAATCCCTATTTTAAGTAGTTGATGTGTTTGATATTTGGGAGAATTTTACCTAAGATTTTCAGCAACCTCCTGGTGGGCAATTTAACTTTCTCTGCTTCTACCCCTGCCTCCCGCTCTGATCACATTGTAGTTTGCTAGTTCTGCGTTCTAACTTAAACTTCCTACAAGATTTATTCTTGCACTCCAGAATGTTGTTCTAGTCTATGTAATAGAATGGGAACTCTATGACACGGGGCACAAGAATGCAAAATTATAAAGAATAATAAGTGATGTAATACAACTAATGGCATGTTATGCAGCCATTTCAACAAAAAGCTTTCCATTTGATATTTAAAAAGTGATTTTTACACTATTTTAAAAGGCAAAATATAATAATAATAATAATAATAATAAGCTTCCAAAATTCCATTGTCCCTGGTGTGTGTGTTTCCAATTAAATGAACATTGTATCATTCATTGATGAAGAGAAAATAAATGGGCCAAAATCTCTGTAGCCAGGGACCTTGGGGGGCGGGGTTCATTCCTGGGGACTTACTTGCCCTGTGCAGGCCCTGCTATGGGGGCCACAGCAACCGGCCAAGCAGCCAGGCACCCCCTCTGGCCAGACTTGGGCTCCTCCTTGTGCTTCATTCACATCCCAGGAAGCTCTGTGGCCACAGGGACAGGAGGTGGGGGTGGCGCGAGGAGAAGGAGTAGTCACCTTGGCATAGGACCCCATGCCCCTCCCAGAGGCCCACACCCATGGCCAGGAGGAGTCCCTGCACACCCAGTGGTGGTTCACAGCCCCGGGCAGACCCTCTCTCACCCTTTCCTTAGGTCTCCTCCCCCACAACCCCCTTCCCAGGGTAGTGGGGAGGGCCAGGAGCCACTCCAAGTGTTGAGTCCCAGGCCTAGCCACTGGATCCTGTTCCTACTTTCCAGCACGTGACCCAGCCCTGGTTCAGATACCTGCTTCCTACTAAACTACATAGGGTTGCAAGAGTCCTCTGGGCCTCAGTTTTTCTAGCTGCAGAGTGGGGCTTCTGCTGAGAGTGCAGTTAAGTAATACAACTCTACAAGTCTCTCTTTTAGCTCAGCAGTCTCACCCCAAATTCCTCAATCTCTTAGTGAAAATGGGGTAGATACCGAGTCTTTGATCCAGGGCCAGACCCATGGTGGGGGGAGGAAAGAAAGAGAGAGAGAGAGAAATCGTAAAGAAATGGCTGATCTAACCTAAGTGTAGTTTAGTTTTCTCCCCCACAAGGAACAAGAAATTGAAGGGCATGATGGACGATGACCTGTGAGCAGTTTTATCAAGGTGTTCCTGCTCCAGGCTTAACACAACAGCGGGCACACGAAACGTCTGCTCATCTTTGTTCCTGAACAGAGGTAAACAGCACAGACAGGCTTTCTCAGGTAGCGTCAGTGTGGCAGGGGGATGTTACTCTGGCTCTTGGGAATAATCCTCCCTTTGGTGGTGGTGGGGGCACCCAGATTTCCCAAGGCTGACACCCCCATCTCACGTTCTCCTGAGTCACACCCCTCTACCAATGACCTGCTGTCTTGTTTCTGCAAAAAAAAAAAAAAAATTCTCAAGGGTCCTGGGTTGGGCCAGAAAGAAAACCAACATGGGAGAGCCACATCCAACTCACTTGTGGTTTCACCATCAAGAGGTCTTACAATTACTAAAATGTAAAACAGAGAAAAAGAAGAAAAAAACAAACAAGACAAGACCTTCCCGGGCATAGTTATTTGGAAACGTCACCCCTTCCTTGTCGTGGGAGTGCTAATCAACAGTGAAGTGATGGTGGCACGCGGGGCGGGGAGCCCGTCGTGGGCAGGACTTAGTGCCCAGCTGTGGGGTAGCTGTCGTGCACAGTGGCATTCCCGGCCTCAGGGACCCGGACTTTCTCCCTGGGTAAGACATCAAGGATGACAGTCCCTAATCCCCTTTGATGTCTGGGAGATGATGCCATCTGTAGCTACGGGATTGTGGTCAGGGAAGAGAGCCCATGACATCTCTGCTTTGGGGATTTTATTACAGTTGATGCTGCTGTCAGCCACGTGATTGATTACTGAAATGTGCCCTAGGAAAGACTAACCGGTCTGCCCAGGGAACCATGTTCCCAGTCTGTTGTTGGCTTTCTGGCTTGCTCTTTCAATTTCTGAAGGGTGCGTTTGCCCCTCCCACTATGGCCGTTTATTCCTGGGAGCTGTTGCTTTGCGTATTTGTCTACCATGGTGTGTAAACAGCTCTGAGTACTTTTGGCCTCCAATTCCACTGTCGTCAGGGGTCACAGCTAACCTCTTCTTTTGCTTCATGCTTTTTGATCAGTCTTCACCCTCCTGAGCAGGGAGGGCTGGGCTGAGAATCTGGCAGAGAAGTGCCGCGCACACTCTGGCTGTGTGTGGATGCAAGTCACTGAAGGGTTCTTCTCCAATGGAATGCCAGCCGGCACTCAGCATGCCCCCCAGTTTGTCCCGGAGCCATGTTGGCACTCTAGTTTCAGATCAGACTGAAGGCTAATGCACAGGAGGTCTGTTCTTGGTGTGCGGAGGTCACCTTGAAAATCTCAATGCTTCAATCTCATGGCATTTTTCCTAGGTTTATTTTCAAAAATGCAATATGGGTTTGAATTTATGCAGACCATGGCTTAGGTCTCTGGCCACAAAGCCTTGTGCGTGGCAGATTTATTACTTGGCTGTGCTTCAAGTTCAGAAGAGAGGGGTTTCTAGTGAGATGTGACACTCTGCTCCCCGGCTTTCCTCTGCGGGCTTAGACATAGTGGGAAGGCCATCCGTGCAGGTGAGAGGACTGCTAGCGAATGGCTACGGAGGCCCAAAGTGGACACAGAGAAAAGGGGGTGCAGGCCGAACACGCTGACTCAACAAGATGGTGACAAGAGCAGCCGGGAATCTTTATACCTGGCATGGTGGCAGGTCAGTTTTGTGTGCAGGAATGTTCACAGCAACATTATAATAGTGAACATTTGGAAACAGCTTGGTACTCAACAAACCTAGAAGGAGAGACGTTCACTTACCAGAAATTCACCATGACGGTTTTCAGAAAGAAAAGCAAAAAACCATACTTGTTGGGGTGCACACACATGGTGTTAGGACTCCTAGAGACTCAAGGCGGGTGGGGAGGAGGGTGGGAGGGAGAAAAAGGTGGGGGAGGGAAACAGCAGCTACTCTAAGCTGAAAAGTTTGGGAAGGACTTGGAGGAAGCCTCTTGTTACTTTTCCTGGGTCCTGCTTCGTCCTTCCTCTTGCTTCCCTCCCCCAGCTTTCTGGGACACACCCTGAGGTAACTTCTTACAAAAAATAGGCGTGAGATAAAAACATGTGGGTCCTGGCCTGACCTGTGGTGGTGCAGTGGATAAAGCGTCGACCTGGGAACACTGAGGTCGCCAGTTCAAAACCCTGCACTGGTCTGGTCAAGGCACATATGGGAGTTGATGCTTCCAGCTCCTCCCCCCCCCCCCTTTCTCTCTTTCTCTCTCTCTCTCTCTCTCTCTCTCTCTCTCTCTCTGTGTCTCCTCTCTAAAATGAATAAAATAAAAAATAAAAATTTAAAAAAAAAACAGAAAATTTTTATTAAACAAAAAAAAAAACATGTGGGTCCTCACAGCAGCCTGTCCGGACACTTGATTGAGCAGAGCAGTCCTTCAGCACCTTCCGGAGGACCGTACCGGTCATCTTGGTGGCGTGGCCTCGTCTTCACTCTGCTGTCGCTGCTGATTCTGTCCTGGGTCCCGATTTAAAGACCCTGCCCAGAAAAGCCCCAGCCTAGACGTCACCCAGTCTCCACCCACTCTATGCTGGGGATGCAGCAGTGAATAAAAGAGGGAGATCTCTTTTATCCCCTCTACCCTGTGAACCCATTTTGCAGTGGGACCAACCCACCACCTGTGGCTCTCTCTCGAGGGGCTCCTGGGACACACACTTTTCTGTTGATTTATATTTATGCTCCTCACACCCTCCCCCTTCGCTGCCCTCCGTTAAATTTGTGCTTGAAGCCCTTTTTCTGGCTGTGAACTAAAATTATTTTTCAGGAGAGAGACACACAAAGATCTCAATGAGTTAATTAGAATTCATTTTCTAGTGGCCTCTAGTGGCACTTCTCAGAATTGCATCACTTCTGGCTGGAGAACAGGGACTGAGGAGGCTGAGGTCACCCCCAGGCCTGTGGACTTAGCTCCCAGCTCCAGTCCGTTAAGGGCACAGGCTTCTTGCCTGCACAGCGAATCAGGTGGGGGTCAGGCTGCCTTCTTGTCCTCATAAAAATCGATATTCACCAGCAGTTTCTCTCTCCCATTCTTTTTGATCCTGAGATCACTAACCCCTGGAAATTCATGCTATTGAGAGGGATGAATTTTTTTAAACAGTGAGATTGATTTCTCACTTTTGTGTTCTCCCTTGCATTCAAGAACTGCCCATACTGCTGTGCCTACTGGTGTGGGTTCCCAGTTTAAGACAGTGAAGAAGCCATTGCTGGCTACCAGGAAAGGGGCTTTGCAGATGGACTTTAGGTGATTCTTAGTCATGGAAATTTTTAGAGGCACATTTGGTAATTAAAGGTTGGATTCCCTAAGATTCCCACTCCCACTGGGGCTCCCTCTCAGCCTGATGTGCGTCTCCAGAAAACTGAGTATGGTGGACCATAGAGATGGGCTTTGCTGCCGGTCCCATTGGCTGCTTCTCCATGTGACCCTGCAGAGGCACAGAGCGGGCTGCCGTCGGCATGCACTCTTCACCGAATTCATCCAATGCTTTTCCCAAGGATTAGTTTAGAGCAGTGGTTCCTAACCTAGGTTCTATCGAACCCTAGGGGTTCGATGAGTCGGTCTCAGGGGTTCGGAGAAGCCTCTGCCACGGAAGCCAGAATAAAGTAATACTGTAATTTGTTGTGAGTTCATGCACTTTGTTGGTTTTGTTCTTTGAGCAAGGTGATGTTCATGCACGGCTCATTTTGTGCACCAGGAAATAAACATATACCTATGTCTTGAATTTGGAAAAAAAATCATATTTTATTTATCACTAAAGAAGGGTTCGGGGAATGCACATATGAAACTGGTGGGTTCGGTACCTCAAAAAAGGTTAAGAACCACTGGTTTAGAGAGATCCCATTGATTTCTGTGCCCCATTCAGCAGGATTGCTTGTAGGCATTTGGGACAGAGTGCTTCACCCATGATCCCGTACATGATATATTCTGAATGTATCAGAAGCAAAGCTTTTCTAATAAGCATTCCAGTTTCCTTGCACATATCATGTTTTGATGCTGGGTTATTTTGGCAAAAAAAATTTTTTAAGTGTCACAAGGTATAATCAAGTTAATGAAATCCTATTTCTTTATTTCTTTATTTTTAGTTTAGTGAGAGGAGGGGAAGCAGAAAGACCGACTCCCGTATGCACTCAGACTGGGATCCAACTGGCAAGCCCACTAGGAGGCAATGCTCTGCCCATTTGGGGCCGTTGCTCCATTGCTCAGCAACTGAGCTATTTTAGTGCCTGAGATAGAGGCCATGGAACCATCCTTAGTGCCTGAGGCCAACTCCCTCGAACCAATTGAGCCATGGCTGTGGGAGGGGAAGAGAGAGAAAGAGAGAGAGAACAGGGAAATAGGGAGGGGTGAAGAAGCAGATGGGTGCTTCTCCTATGTGCCCTGACTGAGAATCGAACCCAGAACATCCATACACCAGGCTGACACTCTACCACTGAGCCAACCAGCCAGGGCCTAAAATCCCTTCAGAGAGTACAAAACCTGTACCGTGAGCATGTGTGCAGGGCCTGCTGTGCTGCATAAACACGCAACTAGCGTTCTACGGGGAAGAGACGGGAGACTTATTTCATGCTCATGAAATCCATACTGAAAGCTATTCCATCCAGAATTTTACCCTTATTGGATAATAATTAAAAATTGAAGAAGTTACCTGAAAAAAAAAAGACAGCAAAAAAGCATCCCTCTCCCTGTGGAGGCGCAGGCCTTGCAGCAGGAGACTCTGGGAGCCGTCTCCTCCTTGCTTCTGGGGCTGTCAGGCACAGAGAGCATGTCTCTGATGTCGCAGGACCTGTGCACACCATAGATGTGAGGAAGCCAGGAAATGGGTATTTACTTTGAAAACACATAAAACTGGTTTGTGCTCCTGCTCAGCCCAGACGTTGTGGCTGCTCCTCCACGTTGCCTCGTCTTCTGAAACAAAACGAGAGAGGAAGGAGGTTGGTGTCACAGCACCTCACCCAGCCCTCCATCGTGCCTGGACCAAAGCAGCTGGAGAAGCCGGGGTGGGTGGGGAAGGCAGGCACTGGTCAGTGGTCTCAGGGGGCCGAGCCTGCAGGCAGTGTGGGGGCAGTCAAGGAGGGGGGCGTATCAGAAAGGAGCAGGGTGCTCTGCTGGGCACAGTGGTCTCGGAAGAGAAGCCGTCTTCTCTGAACCGGTCTGCATCAGTGACAGATCCCTGTGTACTTGGAGCCCCTCTCAAGACTAGATGGTGTTAGTGCAGAAAACAACATTCAAATGACAAGGACAACATCTAATTGAAATTATCAAGATATATTTAAAAAATCAAAATAAGGATGTAATATATGTGCTTCTGTTAGGTAGAATAGACAGTTACCAGGGCAGGAAAAGGGGACGGGAGAAAAAAGAGGATTTATCTCACCCACTGAAAAAGGGAGAAGGAAGAGAAAAGGGGATTTATCTCACCACTGAGGGAGTCAGCAGTCTTAAGACCTGCTAAAACAAAATCACCAGATATCCAGACGGGCTTGAAACCCTGTACGCTAGTTCCACTATCAAGAGGGGGAGGCTTGAAACCCTGTCTACTAGCCCTGCTAACACGGAAACAGCCTTGGAGCTAAGAATACATAATTCCTAATACCGCACCAGACTGGGCGCTCAGGCTAGCTGAGTTGCCTGCTTGTGCCTTGTGCTAAGTGTGTAGCTTTTCTTAAACCACTTGTTTTGCTCTAACACTGCACCCTGTCTCCCACCTGAATTCTGTCTCGCGAGCATGACGAGAACTGAGGAGGGGGAAGCCCCCTTGGGCTTGGGCCTTCTCTAGTGACACTCTGTATCGGCGCAGCAACAAGATCTCGCAGCAGGCCTAATAACGGGTGAATGGCTGGCATGTGGTGAGCAAAGCAAAACGTTAAAAGCAACTGCCACACTTGCCACGTGACATGAAGAGAACCAGACTTTACTGCTGACCAGCCACGAGTGGGAAGAGGACTGCTTTGGTGGGGTTTTGCCTACGTTTATAATACAAGGAAATGCTACATTGCAGTTCGAGGTTAGTGAAAAGGAGTGTGGTTCTCCCCACCCACGTCCACAGGCAGGTCCTGGGGTGGTGGACTCTGGGGTTGGGCCTTGACAACCTGTTCTGAGACCCAGAAAGGCTGGAACTTCATGTGGAAGCAAAGCCTTCCAGGAAAGACTCCAGCCACCTGTCATCACAAGTCCCCCTCAGTGTGCCCATAACAGAGGAGGCAGTTTATCTTTTGTCACCTACAAATGCAGGATCTTGACCTAATAGTACCTGAGTGACACTTGTTGGTTGCCACAGCTGGGCTCTGCCCAAAGCATCATCACTCAGCAAATCCTGCAGCCTGTTATTACAATATTTCATTTAAATATAGATATATTTGATTGACCGATTTTAGCATGAGAGGAGGGAAGAAGAGAGAGACAGGAACATTGATCTCTTCCCGTATGTGCCCTGACCGAGGATTGAACCTGCAATCTATGTGCTTTGGGATGATACTCTAACCAACCAACCTATCTGGCCAGGGTAACAATGTTTCCTGTTTAGTAACCTTCCTCCTGAGAACATGGGGAGACATTTCCTATCTTGTTCATCGACGAATATACCCAACAGGACACAATTAAGAACCATGTGCTGAAAGACTCCATGAACAAATAAGTAAAGGTCATTTGATGGGAATTACTAAACAAGTCATAGAACTTGGCTGCAACCTCAATCATTTTATCCAAGTTCTGGTTTCTTTTGATATTCTTATAAGTGGATGTCTCTAGATAAAACAGAACAATCATGACAAATGCTGGCGAGGGTGGGGAGAAACTGAAGGCCTCATCCATTGCTGGTGGGAAGGTGACATGGTGCCACCACTTTAGAAAACAGTTCGGGAGTTCCTTTAAAAGATCAATGATGGGTATTGAAATCCCCTACTATGATAGTATTGCTGTTAATCTCGCCCTTTTTATCCATCAAAGTCTGCTTTATGTATGTCGGGGCTCCTATATTTGGTGCATACATATTTATAATAGTTATATCTTCCTGTTGAATTGTTCCCTTTATCATTATGAAGTGTCCTTCTTTATCTCTTACTACAGCCTTTGTTTTAAAGTCCATTTTGTCAGATATAAGTACTGCTACCCCGGCTTTTCTTTCATTTCCATTTGCATGAAATATTTTTTTCCATCCTTTTACCTTCAGTCTATGTGCATCTTTTGTTTTAAGGTTTGTCTCTTGTAGAGAGCATATGTATGGGTCCTGTTTCTTTATCCATGCAGCTACCCTATGTCTTTTGATTGGATCATTTAATCCATTTACATTTCAATACCCTTCTAACAACACTGGATAGATCCTCAAGAAAGAAAATTAACAAAGAAACAGCAGACTTAAAGGAGACACTAGATCAACTTGATTTAATAGATATCTTCAGAACTTTTCACCCTAAAGCAGTAGAATATACATTCTTCTCAAGAGCTCATGGTACGTTTTCTAGGATAGACCACATGTTAGGACACAAAAATGGTCTCAATAAATTTAAGAAGATTGAAATCATATCAAGCATTTTCTCTGATCACAATGCCATGAAACTAGAAATTAACCACAAAAGAAAAACTGAAAAATACTCAAACACTTGGAAACTAAATAGCATGATATTAAATAATGAATGGATTAACAATGAGATCAAAGAAGAAATAAAAAAGTTTCTAGAAACAAATGATAATGAGCATACATCAACTCAAAATTTATGGGACACAGCAAAAGCAGTTCTGAGAGGGAAGTTTATTGCACTACAGGCATATCATAAGAAGCTAGAAAAAGCTCAAATAAGCAACCTGACCCTGCATCTAAAAGAGCTAGAAAAACAACAGCAAATAAAACCCAAGACAAGTAGAAGGAAGGAAATAATAAAGATCAGAGCAGAAATAAATGACATAGAGGCGAAGGAAACAATACAGAGGATCAATGAAACCAGAAGCTGGTTCTTTGAAAAGGTAAACAAGATTGATGAACCTTTAACTAGACTCACCAAGAAAAAAAGAGAGAAGACTCAAATAAATAAAATTAGAAAGGACAGTGGAGAAATAACAACTGACACAACAGAAATACAAAGCATTGTAAGAAAATACTATGAAGAACTCTATGCCAAAAAATTAGACAATCTTGGTGAAATGGACAAATTCCTTGAATCATATAACCTTCCAAAAATCAATCTGGAAGAATCAGAACACCTAAACAGACCAATTACAACAAATGAGATCAAAACAGTTATCAAAAAACTCCCAAAAAAGAAAAGTCCTGGGCCTGATAGCTTCACAAGTGAATTCTATCAAAAATTCAAAGAAAAACTAACTCCTATCCTCCTCAAGTTATTTCAAAAAATTCAAGAGGAAGGAAGACTTCCAAACTCCTTTTATGAGGCGAGCATAATTCTGATCCCAAAACTGGGCAAAGACAACACAAAGAAAGAAAATTATAGGCCGATATCCCGGATGAATTTAGACGCTAAAATTCTCAACAAAATATTAGCCAACTGGATCCAGCAATATATGAAAAAAATCATACACCATGATCAAGTGGGATTTATTCTGGAGAGGCAAGCCTGGTTCAATATTCGCAAATCAATCAATGTGATTCATCACATAAACAAAAGGAAGGACAAAAATCACATGATAATTTCAATAGATGCAGAAAAGGCATTTGATAAAATCCAGCACCCATTCATGCTCAAAACTCTCAGTAAAGTGGGAATACAGGGATCATTCCTTAACATGATAAAGGCCATCTACGACAAACCCACAGCAAACATCATACTAAATGGACAAAAATTAAAAGCAATCCCCTTAAGATCAGGAACCAGGCAGGGATGCCCCCTTTCACCACTCTTATTCAACATAGTTCTGGAAGTCCTAGCTACAGCAATCAGACAAGAAGAAGAAATAAAAGACATCCAAATTGGAAAAGAAGAAGTAAAACTGTCACTATTTGCAGATGATATGATATTGTATATAGAAAACCCTAAAGTCTCAGTCAAAAAACTACTGGACCTTATAAATGAATTCAGCAAGTTGGCAGGATATAAAATTAATACTCAGAAATCAGAGGCATTTCTATATACCAACAATGAACTGTCAGCAAAAGAAATTAAGGAAACAATCCCCTTCACTATTGCAGCCAAAGAAATAAAGTACCTAGGAGTAAATTTAACCAAGGAGGTTAAGGACTTGTACTCAGAAAATTATAGAACATTGGTAAAAGAAATCAAGGAAGATACAAACAAGTGGAAGCATATACCGTGCTCATGGCTAGGAAGAATAAACATCATTAAAATGTCTATATTACCCAAAGCAATTTACAAATTCAATGCAATACCAATTAAAATACCAATGACATACTTCAAAGATATAGAAAACATATTCCAAAAATTTAAATGGAATCAAAAAAGAACACGAATAGCCTCAGCAATCTTAAAAAGAAAAAATAAAGCAGGAGGTATCACTCTTCCAGATATCAAGGTTTACTATAAGGCCATTATACTCAAGACAGCCTGGTACTGGCACAAGAACAGGCACATAGATCAATGGAACAGAACAGAGGACCCAGAAATAAACCCACAGCTTTATGGACAACTGATATTTGACAAAGGAGGAAAGAACATACAATGGAGTAAAGACAGCCTCTTTAACAAATGGTGTTGGGAAAATTGGACATCTACCTGAAAAAAAATGAAACTAGACCATCAACTTACACCATGCACAAAAACAAACTCAAAATGGATAAAAGACTTAAATGTAAGTCGTGAAACCATAAGCATCTTAGAAGAAAACATAGGCAGCAAGCTCTCCGACATCTGTAGCAGCAATATATTTACCAATTTATCTCCACGGGCAAATGAAATAAAAGGCAAGATAAACAAATGGAACTATATCAAACTAAAAAGTTTTTGCACAGCTAAAGACAATAAGAACAGAATAAAAAGACAAACCACACAATGGGAGAACATATTCGACAGCACATCTGATAAGGGGTTAATAACTAACATTTATAAAGAACTTATAAAACTCAACACCAGGAAGACAAACAATCCAATCAAAATATGGGCAAAAGAAATGAATAGAAATTTCTCCAAAGAGGACATACAGATGGCCAATAGGCATATGAAAAAATGCTCAACATCACTAATTATTAGAGAAATGCAAATTAAAACCACAATGAGATATCACCTCACACCAGTCAGAATGGCACTTATCAGCAAAACAACACAGAATAAATGCTGGCGAGGTTGTGGAGAAAAGGGAACCCTTCTGCACTGCTGGTGGGAATGCAGACTGGTGCAGCCACTATGAAAAACAGTTTGGAGATGCCTCAAAAAATTAAAAATCGAACTGCCTTTTGACCCAGCTATCCCACTTATAGGAATATACCCTAAGAACACCTTAGCACTGTTCGAAAAGAAGAAATGCGCCCCCATGTTCCTGGCAGCATTGTTCACAATAGTGAAGATCTGGAACCAGCCCAAGTGTCTGTCAGAAGACGAGTGGATTAAAAAGCTTTGGTACATATATACTATGGAATACTACTCAGCCATAAGAAATGATGACATCGGATCATTTCTAACAAAATGGATGTACCTTGATAACATTATACGGAGTGAAATAAGTAAATCAGAAAAAAAAAACTGAGAACAGCATGATTTCATACATAAGTGTGACATAAAAGTGAGACTATGAGACATGGACAAAAGAGTGGTGGTTATGGTGTGGGGGGAGGGAGGGAAAGGTGGAATAGGGAGGAGGGGAGGGACACAGGGAAAAGCAGATAGAAGGTAACAGAGGACAATTTGACTTTTGGTGATGGGTATGCAACACAATTGAATGTTAAGATAACCAGGAGATGTTTTCATTAAAAAAAAAAAAAAGATCAATGATGGCCTGACCTGTGGTAGCGCAGTGGATAAAGCATCGACCTGGGAACACTGAAGTTGCCAGTTCAAAACCCTGCACTGGTCTGGTCAAGGCACATATAGGAGTTGATGCTTCCACCTCCTCCCTCCTTTCTCTCTTTCTCTCTCTCTCTCTCACTCTGTGTCTCCTCTCTAAAGTGAATAAAATAAAGTTTAAAAGCATCCATATTCTGAATATATATTAAAAAGATTAAAAAAAAAAAAAAGATCAATGATGTACCCTACCACCCAGAAATTCCAGCCTTCGCAATCTGCCTGAGAGCAATGAAATCGTGTCTACAGTGAACAGATGCACATGTTCATAGCATTGTCATCACAGCTCAGAACTGGACAAATCCAAATGTCCATTCTGGGATAAAAGGATAGACAAACCGTGGTTCATCCATATAAGGGCATACTAGTCGGCGATACGATGAACTTGCCACATGCTGCCGCGTGGATGGACTCCAACACACTCTGCGAAGTGAAAGATGCTACTACGTGTTGCAGAATCCCACTTCTAAGAAATGTCCACAACAGGCACGACCACGGAGGCAGGAAACAGGGCAGGCCTTCCAGGGGCCAATGGGCCTGGAGGAATCTGTGTGAGAAGATGGAAACGTTCTGACATTAGGCTGGCGAGAAAGCCACACACTCTGCAAACTTACTAAAAATCACTGAGTTGCACGCTGAGAATGGCTAGATTTTCTAGAAGTCAGGGAGAGAGCACAATTCAGCTATCTAGAAAGTGGTGGCTCAGTGTTCTTTAAGGTGACCCATGGAGACAAAGAGCATCCTGAGATCTCCACCTGAAAAAGAAGGCAGTGCTTTTGGGGGGCCCAGAGCTGACTCCCATTAGAAATGCTATGGAAACCCAAGAAAAGTGCGAGGGTGCGGCGCCTAAGAGACTGACACAAGGAACAGCCAGGTGTGGGAGGGCCCGTGCAGACTGACTGACTTGCCCCTAGAGAGGTGGCTTTAGTGCAATTTTCTGGCGAAGAGCCCACAGAAAGGAGACAAAACCTAAAATGCAGTCTAAGCCCTGGCTGGAGAGCCCCCTTGCTTAGAGCACTGTCCTGATACTCAGAGGTTGCCGGTTCGATACCGGGTCAGGGCACATAGAGGAGGAGATCAAAGTTTCTGTCTCTCCTCTCTCTCCCTCCTTTCCTCTCTTGTTAAAATGAATAAACACGTTTCTTTTAAATGCAGTTTAAGAAAGTGATGATTATTAAAACCGTAGACAGCCATATTAAACAGATACTAAAATATAAAAAGCTCCTGATAGACAAGGCGCTGGGAATGGAGAGCCCGCACTGGGAATCCTGGGTATTGCCACCATCAGGCTCTTCAGAGTAAGACGTGCATGCCTGACACGCAGCTGACCAGGCGGCGAGGGAGCTGAGGCACAGGGAGGGCAGGGGTGCCTTGTTTCCCCTGCATTCTTTGTCCCTTCCGGACACCCTCTCCCTTCCCACGTCCCATGGAGACCCAAGCAAGGTCACTAAAGCAGGTTCCACAGTTCAATGTGCTCAACTCCGTGATGGGCACAGAGGGGCACGGCCCAGGGTCTCATTAGGCCACGCAGGGAATCGCAGTGCCCATCCCGGAAGGGGGGGGTTGCAGTGACCTTCTGGAGTTCCAAGGAAGCAGTCATTGGTTCTGTCCCTCCCCTTGGTACCTGCATAAGCTCTCAAAGCCTCCCAACACCCAAGGGATGTTTGAAATCTCTGTCTGTCTCTGGCCAATGTTTTCATTAAAAACCTTAAATTAACACTTTGGACTAGAAAAGGGAATGAACAGGACAAAGTGTGAAAAACACACTACTATTACGTTAAAATGTTAACATGCTCTGTCTTTTAAAAAAACATGTATCAGGGCTGAGTCAAGTTCCCCAAACCCTCCATGCCCAGCTTTCTCCTGCCGACGCCTCATGGCACGCCAGGCTGGGGGCACCAGGGCGCCACCTGCCACCTTACAGCTCATGCCTTCGTTTGCCAGCAGGGCCATGCCTAGGAATTCCTCCTGCAGACAAACTCCACTCACTGACAGACAGAGGTTCCCGAGACACACGACTGAATGAGCAAGCAAGACAGAACCATCTGTGCAGGTGACCACTTAGGTAAGCATGGGAGAAGTATGTGAGCACATAGACTTACACGTGCATTAATAATGCTGGGAAGACCCATGAGAAGCCAGTAACAGCTGTACGTGGTGGGGAGCGTGAAGGGAACTGAGCAGAGAGGGGAGGGAGAGGGGCTTCCCACGGTGTCTTTGAACTACAGGAGTGTACTAGATGTCCAGTAAGCACACAAATGCAAGGAAATGGTGATAGAGATACTGCGGACATGCTGCTGTCTGCAGTGTGAACACCTGACAGTGAGGACCGTGTACTCTGTGCAGGTGTCCACGAGCCTAAATCTAGGCCTTTCCAACCTAAATAAACCATTACCCTGTTAGGAGCCAATCACTGAGCACTCACTAAGTACCAGGTCAGGAAATTCTTACAGTCTCGACCACCTCGAGGACTGGCTGACAAGGGAGAAAAGAGTGGGATGACGGGACAGCAGAACTGACCTTGGAAAGGCCACACTGGCTTGGGGCGGTCAGGTTTCAGGACAGTAAGCACTCTGAAGTACTTGACACAACCAACCTTCATAAATGTGCATCTCAAAAAAAAAAAAAAAGATTTTAAATGTTCCCATAAGAAACTCGCATAGAACCAACATCTGGGTAAGATTTGTTTCAAACATAGTTATAGAATCATGTCGTCCAAGAAGAACAAACACAGATCTCAATGTTGAAGGAAGTCCCAAGCGAGCCCATTTCAAGTGTTTCCCTGCTGAGACAACCCAGAGGTCCCTCCTGGTTTAAGCAAGAAGCTGTCTCATACTGTCATTTAGTCAAACAGCCTTAAAATCAGTACAGAAAGTTGGCCATGGCTCCAACAAACTGTCTCAACAAGTATTGTTTATCAGGAAATATAAGGGCATGCGCGAGGCTTCATAGGGCTAGTGTTAACTACCCTGAAATGAGCTGCTCAGTAGCTGGGGAAACCTCCCTCTTGTGGGCTGAACAGGGACAGGCACAGGACACCTAGGCCACACGAATGCTATGCATCCAAGTGGTCCACGCTAGCTCTCAGCCTGGGCTGTGCTGGAATGTCCCAACTCAGTCGCTTTTGTTCAACTGCACCCACTTTGAAAGCTCAAGCTCCCTCGGGAAGCATCGAGACCATACAATTAGAATGAGTGGTAACACACACATGCTATATTGAGCTGGAGGAGGGGGAGAAATCCCCCAAATTAAAACCTCCCTGTTCCGCCCACACACCATCCTGTCCTGTTTCTGTAGAATCTGTGCTGCCGGCTCTGCTGTAAGCAGCCTGGGGTGGGCATCTGCCCAGAGCTGAGTGGCCAGGCCTGCAGGAGCCAGCCATCTCAGGTCTAACTGAACAGTGAAACCTTCAGGTGGACCCTGTTAGTGATAAAGTTCCTTTGCTATGCCAGTGAAGTGAGAAGTCGCTCTGCTCAACCCTGAATCCTTCCCGTACACAGTGGGACCACACTCACCCACTGAGGCTGGGGCTCCCAGTCCTCACCCCATCATGCGGCCTCCCTCCACTTGGCAGGGAAGTCAGTCCTGGTTTCAGGGTGAACTCAGAGGGTTCATTTCATCACTTGTGCAGGGTGCTCTATCCTGAGCAGCATCATGCTAGTCAAAGTGGGGGTGGGGTGGGGGGTGGATACCAGAGAGATGGGAAGCTCAGGATGGCCCGAGATGCTAGACAGTAGAGACAAATTGATTCTGCACCCACTGGCTCTCAAAGGGTGCCCCGACCACAACACCAGCACCCTCTGGGCACCTGTCAGAAGTGCACTTTCTCGACCTCACCCAGTAGGCCTGGGAGCAGGGAAGATAGCGCTGATACTGGCCACAGACCCACTGCCCATGCACGGGAAGCAAATCCCTATGTGAGCCTAGCCTGGCCCTTGGGCTGGAGACCCACTGCACGGAAAGCCTCCAGGCCATACTGGGGGCGGGCCAGGCCCTGGGGCAGCTGGGACTTTGCTAGCTGGTGGAAGTGCCCCCAGACCTCACTCGGTCCCGGCTGTTACAGAGCCCTTCCCTCACTGGAAACCCCGCAGCCACTGACCCTCCAGGTAACCTTGGCAAAGGTGTACTCTAGCTCAGCTGGCCCCAGGGCAGGCAGTGCAGGGAGCCCTGGGCGGGCAGGTGGGGGGTGAAAGGAAGCCCATTCCCCTCTTGGCCTCACCCCTCAGCACTGTGCCAGAGCCATGGTCAGTGCCAGTCTTCAGGTCTAAAATGAGGTCCTGGGACCTCAGGCGGAGAGAGGTTTAAAACCAAAGACCAACTCTACATCATCAGCAATTAATTCACAGACAAAGACAATACACCCCACCCCGAGACCTTACAGAGGAAGCAACGGACTTGTTTCCATCTTTTATTGACGAATGTACATCCACAGTCATATAAAGTCACGGTTCTGGGCCAGCCACCTAGGCTGCAAAGGGCTCCGCCCACATGGTCACGTGGGGGCGCTTTCCTCATCCCGCACCACCCACACCTGACACCTTCGTGATGGGCAGAGACCCACAAGCTTGCGCTTGGACACACCTGTGTGTAGGTACAGGTGGGAACACTCACTGTGCCCTGGGCCATCTCTCACAGAAGCTCTGAAATGAACGGACCTCTTTTGTTGGTACCAACATAAGCAACTGAAATACAATCAGGCGGCATCCCAGGTGGGTCAGGTAAACAGTTAAATTACTAAAGTCATTATTTTAAGCTCAAAATACTTCAATGAAAATGGCATACAAAAAGAAAACATATAAATTACATTTCAGGTCTGTACACGACGCCAAGAAGACAAACAATACTGTGCTTTTGTACAATTCGCTTCCTTATAACATCCCAAACCCCAGAAAGACTTCCCTCCAATGCCAGAAAAGTGGGCAAAATACACTCGGAGGGTAATTCAACCATCCTTTCACAAAAAAATACGAAATTGTGTGGCTTTAAGGCACATTTTGTTTTAAAACTAGACTCCCATTTCAGAAGCCCCTTTCTTCCAGACCCTGGCAGGTGGCAGCATCCTGTCCCTACTGGTCTTTGCCAGCTGCAGGGGGTGACAGCTCGCAGGGGGCAGCAGAGAGAAAGGCCACTCCCCCATCCACAACCCACAGCCAGTCGCTGGGAGCCGTGAAGCCCGGGTCCCACCTTGCTGCCTCGAGCAGGCCTGCTGTCCCAAAGTTCTGCAATATTAGATCCATATGCAACACACTGGAAACACCCCACCCATTCTCCTTTCAAAACAGAGGCAATGCTGGCCACCCATCCTCCTCTGGGAAAATGCCGGCGATGTTGGGAGGTCACCATTGGCCAGGTGCCACTGGCTGAATGACCAAACGATGGCCACAGCAGCAGCTCTGCAGAAAGGGCGGCTGAGGAGTGAATGCCACATGGTAAGTAAGGCAGCAAACCAGCCCCTGGGGCCTGGGGCTCACTTCTCAAGGCGGGTGAAATCTCTCACTAGTGCCCCTCAACCCCACACCCCTCAGGCTTCCAGCTGGACCTCTGTCTCATCCATCTGCAGGGTGTCATTGTCACCCAGCAGCTCGGTCTCTGGGACGGAGCCATCTTCCTCCTCCTCTGCCTCCTGCACGGGAGTCTGGGCTGCGTCTTCAGGGGTGTTCTGCACGTCCTCGGTGCCCTCGGAGAGCAGGGCTGCCCTGTCGGCCACCGACGTGTTGGAGGGCGCGGTGGTGACGTACCCGGTGCTGGTGGAGCCGCTGCCACTGTGGTGGGAGCCTGGCTTGGGGACCATCTGGGCAGGCACCTGCTGTGGCGCCATCTGCATGGGGATCTGGACAGGGTAAAAGTTGGGCAAGTAGGCCCCGTAGGCTGGCACGGGCTGGTAGCCATTGACAGGGATGTAGAGTTGTGGAGGGGGCACCAGGGGTCGGATCTGGCCCTTCATGGGGATGAACTGCGGCTGCGGGAAGGGCTGGGCCTTGGGCTTGGGGCCCCCGTAGCGGGTGTTGCTGACGTTGCTGACCGGGCTGGTGCTCAGGGAGCTGGTCTGCGTGGCGTTGCTGGCGCCCGAGGTCTGCGCCGAGCTGTTGTAGGCGGACAGGCTGCCCCAGGCCCGGAGCCGGCTGTGGATGTCCTTGAAGCGAGGCCGCCGGCTGGGGAACTCGTTCCAGCACTCGATCATCAGGGCGTACACCCAGGCGGGGCAGTCATCGGGGCAGGGCAGCACCTGCCGGCTGCGCACCATCTCCACCACGTCCTGGTTGGAGTGCCCGCAGTAGGGCTGCAGGCCGTAGCTGAACACCTCCCAGAGGACCACACCGTAGGACCAGATGTCCGAGTCCACGGAGAACTTGCCGTACATGATGGCCTCGGGGGACATCCAGCGAATGGGCAGCAGCGCGCTCCCCATCAGCTTGTAGTAGTCGGCCGAGTACACCTCACGGAACAGCCCCAGGTCGGAGATCTTCACGCTCAGCTTGTCGTACACGAGCACATTGCGGGTGGCCAGGTCCTTGTGGACCACGTGGTGGCTGGACAGATACTCCATGCCGGACGCGATCTGCGCCACCACGTGCACAAAGTCGGGGGGCTCCAGGGCCGACTTCACCGTGCGGTCATCGTCCGTGCTGCCCACGTCGGAGTGCGGTGACCGCATGACCAGGAACTCGTGTAGGTCACCGTGCGGGCAGTAGCTGAAGATCATGCTCAGGGGTTGGTCCTTGGTCACCACACCCAGCAGGCAGACAATGTTGGGGTGCTGCAGCCGCGCCCGCAGCATGGCCTCGTGCCGAAACTCCTCCCGTAGGGGCCCCTCCGCTTTGTCCTTCAGCGTTTTGATGGCCACAGCCTGGGTTGGCTCTCCCGGGGCAGGGCCGAACAGGTGGCCTTTGTAGACCTTCCCAAAGCGATCCTCCCCAAGCTCCTCCATGAACCTCACTGTGGACAAGCTGATTTCCTTGAGTTTGGCCTGCAAGAGAAAAGGCCCATGAAACATTCCTGCCACTGCAATTCCAGAGGGAGGAACAGGGAAGTCCCCAGGGACCAGTTCTAGTACCGTCTGCCCCCACGGCTTGCAGGGGACCTGCTCTCCCTTTGCCCCTGGCTCAGCCTGTCCCACACACCGCTCTCTGCTCTTAAACACGCCGTGCCATCATGAGGCTGCCTGAAACCTCCAATGGGTCCCAGCCAGGCTGCAAATTATGTCCCAAGTACAGCTGAGATGCCATGGTAACGTGTGTGTGCACACCTAATTCACACACACCTACACACACACCTAGCCACACTAAGCTCCCTCTGTCCCAGAGTGACCCCTGCACTGTCCCAGCTGTGTCCCCCCAGGGCCTTCCCTGCTCCCCACTGGGTCCACAGAGGAAGTCTAGCCACCACTGCCTGGCACAGTGAGACACATGTCTATTTCTCTTAAACCCAAGGGGCATGTCTTGTGTTTTCTGTCATTCTTAGAGCACAGACCAGCTGTTCCCCTGATGCTCCTCAGCTGTCCTGTCTGGCTGCTTCTTGATTAGATTCTCAATTAGATGGGTTTTTTTTTTTCTTATTTAAGTGAGAGGAAGGGAGATAGACTCCAGCATTCGCCCTGACTGGGATCTGCCCTGCAACCCCCATCTGGGGCTATGCTCGCAACCAAGCTATTTGTAGCGCCTGAGGTGGAGCCTCCATGGAGCCATCCTCAATGCCTAGAGCCAATGTGCTTGAACCAAGCGAGCCATAGCTGCAGGAGGAGAAGAGAGAGAGAGAAGGGGGAGGGATGGAGAAGCAAATGGTCACTTCTCCTGTGTGCCCTAACCAGGAATCAAACCTGGGACTTCCACATGCTGGGCCGACACTCTACCACTGAGCCAACTGGCCAGGGTCTCAATCAGATGCTTTGTGATGGGAGTACCCTGTGGTGAAATTGATGCAAACTTGCACTACTCAGCTTTTATAGTTCTCATCCCTTCTGTGTGTCTGGCCCCCATCCTTCTGGGAGCTTCCCTGACCCCAGGGGGCTTGCCGTCCAGCCACCCACCCCTGCCAAACCCTGAGTGACACCTGGAGATGGAGCTGAAGGAGTCTGTTCTTCCCCTTCAAAGCCTGCGAGCAAATGACCTTCCCTCCAAGGCTCATAAGCAAGGTGACTGTCCCTTCACATGGCTGAGTGGTTGTGACAGACTTTTCCATGCTGCATTTCAGGTGTCACCATCCTGACAATGCCTACGGTGGGGTAGCCTGCCCTTTACTTCCTCTGCAAGACTACTGGCTCTGTTCTTCCCTGAAAAACAAAACAAAGCAAAACTAACCCCACAGGCTGCAGTTCCTTGAAAGTACCATATTGGGCCCTGGCCAGTTGGCTCAGTAGCAGAGCATCAGCCCAGCGTGTGAATGTCCCAGGTTCGGTTCCTGGTCAGAGCACATAGGAGAAGCAACCATCTGCTTCCCCCACACTCCTTTCTCTCTCTCTCTCTCTTCTCCTCCCGCAGCCATGGCTTGATTGGTTCAAGTACATTGGCTGCAGGTGCTGAGGATGGCTCTGTGGAGCCTCTCTCAGGCACTAATAAATAGCTCAGTTGCAAGCATGACCCAAGATGGGCAGAGCACTGACCTAGATGGGGATTACCAGGTGGCTACCAGTTGGGGTGCATGCAGGGGTCTGTCTATCTCCCCTCCACTCACTTGGAAATAGAAAAAAAATGCCATACTGAACCTAAGTGGTGGGGACAACCTGAGCGCCTCCCTGGCACTCCCATGAACACAGTTGATGCATCGCAGACAGAGAGGGAGAAGCCACCACTGGGACATCGACTTCTAAATATGCCCACTGTGTATTTTCTAAGGACACAAATGTGCTGACAAGTTTGAGAGGAGAAACAGTGAAATGAATGGAAGTTTCAAAGAGTTATGTGTTGTGCTACAAGTGAAATAAGAAGGCCAAGGTAGCGGGCAGAGGGTAAGCTGAGAGACCTGCTTGTGCTGGCCAATGAGGGGCATCTCCACGTCCTGGCTGGGGGAAGCCATCAGCTGCCGGCGTGGGGGCGCAGAGGCCGAGGCCTTCTGCTTATTCCGGCACATGCAGACCAAGAAGAAAAGGCAGGCGATGACCAGCGGTATGGCGATGCTCGGAACCAG
The DNA here is from genome assembly GCA_037038555.1 of Rhynchonycteris naso. Classification (NCBI taxonomy): domain Eukaryota; kingdom Metazoa; phylum Chordata; class Mammalia; order Chiroptera; family Emballonuridae; genus Rhynchonycteris; species Rhynchonycteris naso. Next base: position 94,367,146 of record CM072996.1, on the reverse strand, counting down.
GATGTACAGGATCCCCATCCGGCTGCCATCCTGGGGACCTGTGGACAGAAAGTCTTCGCTGAGTCTTCAAACTCCAAGTTCTCCACCAGCCCACTCCCACCTCCAATGACAGTATCTCAGCACAAAGGGACAACATTACACACCCACCCTAGGAAAAAAAAGGTAATGTACCCCAAAGTGTGCATCCTGCGGTAACTGTGAGACCCAATCCAGGACTGCCCCCGTGGAAACAAACCGGGCTACAGAGCACCCGGGAACAATGGCCTCTGAAGGTCTCCCCAGGCCCTGAGCATCCTTGCTCTTCCTCCCCTGCGCACCGGTGCTCTACCCAATTTCACCTTCACCGGACCTGACAAAACACGCCTGACCTCTGTCCTCCGTGAAAGGGACTTGGTGCTGGCATTAGAAATGATCTTGCTCTTCATAATGTATTTTAGGATGATCCACATTTTTGTAGATTAACGCATTCTTTCAGGATGATGACTAAATGAGCGTTTGGTTTGTAAGTGCCACGGTACAGGTGAGTTTGACCCCATACAGTACGCAGCAGGAGCACAGGAAATCTGGAAGGACCTTGGTGGGACAGGGGTGCAAACAGTGTGTGGCTTCCAGGCCCGGCTTCCATGTTCCAAAGCAGAACAGCGCTCTGTCTCCCCCTACAGGACATCTAGAGTGGTGTACCAGGTGGCAGTGCCCACATCTGAAGCAGAGGTGGGGTTTTCTTGCCAGAAGGCAGAACCATCTTCCTAAAGGGGCCATCTCCCACCCCAGGTGCCCAGCAGTTTTCTCCCCAACCTTGTGAATAATCACGTGGGATCTGGGTGCCCCATTGACTGCTGGATGATGGGCTCTGCATCTGAAAGCACACAGGTGATTTCTGGTCACTGGGATCTCTGAACATAAACACTATCGCCACCTCAGTAAAAACTAAACATTGTCCCGACCCAGCCTAGCCTCCTGGCACCACACACAGAACTCTCCTGCCCACATGGAGGCAGAACTTCTAGAAGCCTCTGGGGGCAGTGGAGACTGTTAATTCTCATTATTAGGAGTAGGAGGAAAACTCACACCCCTCAGGCCACGAGCAGAGGTATGAGCACCGTCCACACATTGTGCATTCATTTTATCATTATCTTTTAAAAATCACAAACAGAACGTTTGTTAATTTCCTAACAGCCCATTTTACCAAAGGTTCTATCATTGGTAGTAGCTTACTGTTCGCCTGATTTTTCATGTATACCTTAATTTGAACATGAAATAACCAATACTCAACTATTTTGACGCTTAGACATGGCAGTTTTATACGGTTTTTTTAAAAAGAAGTTTGAACAGAATTCATTTTAAACAGAATCATACCAATCTGTATTTCCCTGCATCTGGTTTTAGGGCAGAATAATCTGTCTTGGCCAGCTCTCGGTTCCTCAACAGCGGCACACGGCCCCATGGTGTCATCCAAACCCTATCATACTCAGCCTGCTTCTTATTTAGCTCTTTAAAGTGACCCTGCAGTGAACACCTAAGCATACATATTTCCACAACACAAGATTTCCACAACTGCCAGGTCAAACAACACACATATTTTATGTTTTGATTTAGTTTTAACTACAAAAGTAATAACTGATCATTATAAAAATGTTTTACATTCTAACATTTCTGTAGTTCATGGGAAATCACACGTTTTGAGTGTGCCTTCTCCAAACTTCACCAGGGATATAAGGTGCTACGTGTGCGTGTGTGCACGCACACACACAGAGCTTTCACTCATTTTGCTTTTTGTAAAAAGAACAAAAGAAAGAGAAGGGGAAGGAGGGAAAAGGGGGTAAGGGTAAAGGGAAAGACACTGTAACACAGCTAATGATCTACACCTTGCTTCTTTCCCTTAACAGGACATATGATCATCCTTTCTTGCAAGAAATGTTTCAAACCACTGTAGAATTCCATAGAGTAGCTATCCTATGATTTAACTACGCACCGACAATATCATTCTTAAAACTTGTTCCTGCAATGGACCCACATTCTTGAAGAACTAACTGCTCAGTGACTGGAAGTGCCCAGTTTAGGACCCGGAGAAGGTGAGAAGCACAGGTTTGCACTCCCATCACCAGCAGAGAAGGTGCGCAGGTCCCACGCCAGCTGCCAGGACAGGCTCCAGCTGCATAGTGAGCCTAGATGTGCGTCACCCATTACCTCTCTCTATCAATCTTCTAGTAATGTTCCACCAGCTCCTGACCCTAGGTTCCCAGTCTCAGCCATCCAGGCCAGTGGGAGTTGCCATCACGTAAACACTGGAATACAAGGATGACAGCGTTTGTGATGTTTGAGACCATTAATGACAAGCTCATCTCCTGTTCATAATTTAACAGAGAGATTGCAGGGAAAATGGTTAAGAGATATACGTTCTATTTTTCCCTTATTCTGTTGAGTCTATGAGGGAAAGCTGAGCAGAGTGGTGGGGGCACCCCAACTGCAGACATGGGCTGAGGAGCTGCTGTCACTGGTGTGACGGGCGCATGTGTGTTAATACCAGGAAATGTTATATGACAGTGTTAAAGGAGAATAGCCCAGAACCATGCACAGGAAAAAAGCTGACAAAGGGACCCGAAATGCAAACAGAGTGAAGAAATTAGGAGTAATTTGTACATGATTCTTCAGCCGTTTCTATAATTTAAAACATTCTAGAATGACCAGATATTACTTGTATAACCAGCAACAGTTTAATTTAAAACAAATGCTTATGGTGGTGGAATGGGGGCGGTGCCCAGAGGCACCCGCCTAGCCACATGGTGCCACATCATCACAGAGCATGCTCAATAGTGAATACTTTAGGGAAAAATGAGGCAGAGAGAATACATACTACAAGAGGGTATGTCGCACAGTTCCATGGGTACGTTTTTATTCTTCGTGAAGCACCAAGGACCTTCCATCTGCCCTCCGGGATTCCGGCAGTAGGCATGCCCCCCTCCAAGCTCAGGGAAGTCCACGCTGGTCAGGTGGTGGCTGTGGGGATGCTGCAGAGCCCACGGCTGGCACTGATGTCCCGACTTGGTGGTGCTCGCCGTCCCTCTGTAATCCGTGCCCGAGCCGTTGTAGCACTGGTGGTCTAAGATAGGAGACGTGTTAGGAGGCCCTAATGAAGAGCAAGCAGCCCCCCTCAGGTACAGAGAGCACCCTTCTCATCTCTTCTAGAAAGAACAAACCACTTTCCCTGCATGTATTCAAACTGGACTTTCCAAAAACACCACAGGGCTTTCTATGACTTCTAAGAAAAGCAGCACTAAAAATAATGATTTATTAAAGTCCCAAAGTCACTAATTAAATTGGGGGCACATCAGAGACATATATGGGGAAGACAACTTGTCAGAAGTTACTCCATGATGCTGACACCACCACTGAGACTCCCCAGGCACCCACATTCCAGAATGAGGATCCAAACTGCAGCCTCACTTTCACTTGCTCTGGAAACAAAACCAAACTGTGCAGGAAGGATGAGAGACTGCCAGGCCTGGCCATCCCTCTGACACCCCCACTACGCAGAGAGCAGACCTGTGCTACTCCACCTCCCGAGAGGGGACCCCAGTGCTCTCTGAGCCAGCCCTGGGGTGTGCATGTGCTGAACAATGATCACAGAGTGTTCGGATACTGAATTAAGAACTTTAAGACTATTAATTCATTTAATCTTCATTCTAACTACCAAGGTTAGTTAGTTAGTATTCTCATATAACATGAGGAATCAGTATTTAAGCAGCTCATCCAAGGTCACATGGAGCAAACTCTGCAGCCAGGACTGGGGGAGTGCAGCGTGCAGGTGACCAAGCTCCTAGAGCCACACTCCGGGAACCCCCTGGCCTAGGGAATGAATGCAGCCTCTTCCCTGGGTGCCCTGGGGGAGGGCTGAAGGCTGACCTACTCCGTGAGGACAAGTGATCATGGGTCACAGGAGGGTTTGGAAGCTTCACTGTTCCCCTAACGTCCTTAATAGTGTTTTACGGCCAGCAGGTGGGCAGACAGATTACTCCATCTTGCAGAATGAAGTCTGAGTGAGGCTCAGAGAGGGGGAATGACTTACTTGTGTCCCAAAGACAGGTAGGGGCCAGCAGGGTGTGACCTGGAGCTGTGACTGCTACCCCTGCTCTTAAACCTACAGGAATAGAGGCCCTGGGCTGTGGGCACCTCTTCCGGGACAGGAGGGGCCCCTGGCAGGTGCGGGCGGGGCGGGGTCGGAGCGCGAGGGGACTCACAGCGGCCCAGGCGCTCGGCTGGGATGCCGATGCGCATGCAGTTGGCAGCGTCGGGGCTGTCGGGCATGGGCAGCACCTCGCACTTGGGCAGCTGCAGCCGCATGAGGATTAGCGGGTTGGAGCGCGCGATGGTGTACTCCTGGCGGCACAGGTCGCTCTCCAGCACCTCGCACTCGTCGCGGCACAGCTCGCGTGGCTTGGGCGCCCGGGACCGCGCATCACACAGCGGGAACACGAAGTGGCAGAAGGACGGGATGGCGAACTGTGAGCACTGGTCCGACAGATGCGTGGACGTGCCGATCATGGTGAAGGCCGCTGCGGGGGGCACGAGACCCGTTAAGGTGGTGGGCCCACGCCCTGCCCACCAGTGCCGCCAGTCCCCTCCCCCCATCCTCACTCTTCTCTCCCCTCCTCTGCTTTCACTTGAGCAGGGCCCCAGGGAGCGAACATAGAAGGTTCTAGGCTACACTTACAAACATCAAAAGTCGAACAAAAAAAGAAGGAAAATTAAGCCCAAGATCTCATCCAGCTAGATGCTTCTTCCATGACGGGGAGATTCCCATTTCAGGCCCAAAAGCCACTTCCTCGGGCCCTGCCATGAACCAGGGGCTCTGAAAGCTCAGGGCAGTGGGGGAAGCCGAGGGCTGGGCAGCTTCCACGGGACAGGCTGCAGAGGAAGCACAAGGGCCAGGTTGCTGTTCTGAGGTCCCTGGCCTGCAGGCAGGTCACAGCAGCCTGGGGAGTGGGCCTCTGCAGGGAGATAAGTCAGGTGACAGTGGCAGAGGAAAGGGGCATGCACCTAGGGTGCTGGGTGGAGAACTGAGGAACAGCTGGAAAGAGGGAGAGACGGGCTTGCGGGTGGGACAGGTCAGGGATAGGGGAGGAGTGGAGAAGCCAGGGTCGGTAGGTTTGCTTTTTGGCAGTGAGACTTCTCAGGACGAAGTGTGACGGGAATGAGCCAGCCCAGAGTAAGAGCTTGATACCGGACAGGTTGAAACGGGGCTGGAGGGAAGGCTGTCCCATTTGGGGCTCAAAGGAAGGCATCAGCCAGAAGGCTCACCCACTTTGACCTATGAACGACCTACTTATAAAGATTTGATCTTGGACAGCTAGAGAAAGGGGGTACCCTTTGTCTACACACCCTGCAGTGAAGTTGGAATTTAGTCCCTGGGATGCCCCAGCTCCACCCACAACTTTAGTGCAGTGCCCTGTTCGGCCACCAAGTGGCGCTGCTGGCGCCCTGGAGACCCAGCAGGCACCATGGCAGGCTCCAGGTTAGACAGCTGCATGGGAGCCCAGTTCCAGCCTGCCAGTTACTAACTATAGAAAAGTTGGTCACTCAGCCCTTTCCTGGTCCTCTGTTTTTATGTGTCAAGTGATTTGTTGACACTTCGCACTGGAGAATGAAAGCCCATATGAAGCCTCTAAAACAGCAAGTGTGAAGAATGGTCCTGAGGGTGGTACCAGCTGCCAGGTATGCTGCAGTGTGGGGCACATCGGCCTTAGTTGTCCAGGTCACTTCTGGTTAGCATTAAAATGGAGGAACAGAGGTTGGCAAAAAACCTGGTGTGACTCCAATTCAAGCCCATCCTTGAGAAGTTGGTGACTTACCAGGGGGTTGTTGTGAATGCTGGCCTTGACCCCCAAGCAGGGAAGAACTGCCTAAGAAAGCCAAACATGGCATTTCTTTTGGAGCAATCGATTGACAGAATGTCGCTGCCGACCCTTTTAGGATTTCTCCTCCCCTCCACTCAGATATATCAACTGATGGCTTCTTTCTGAAAGTATTGTTCTAGGTGGCGAGGACGTCCAACAACTTACGCCCCCACATTCACCCACACCCTGCACGACACTCTTGGAGCCCACTCCCTGGGTAGCCCCCAGAGTCCTGGTACCCACTTCTGACTACCATGCTCTCCGAACTGAGCCTCACAGTGAACGCTGTCTCTAAGTCACAGTCAGCCTACAGCACATTCAAATTTATGTTTTCCAAAATCCACAAATTTAGAGAATCCTCATTCTAAACTTTCATCTAAAAGCTGCTATAAAATCAGTCTGATTAGCTATTTGAGTTGCTTATTTCTTTAAACAATTCCTGAAGAAACAACTGAGGGACAATCTTGGGCCTTGAATCAGTTGTGTTTGCTAATTAGTGGATTGTAAAATGAATTCTGGAGTCCATGGCTAGCATTTAAAAAAAGAATTAGAACAGAACAGAGAATGTCAGAGTGTTTGGTTCGTATTAAGAGTGCAGCCAACTTTTTCCTTTAACATATTAAAACAGAAGAGGCCATCCGAGCACTGTTCTCAGTGAAGGGTGAATATTGTTCTCTATAACACATTTCCAGTCTATGAAATACATGTATGTGTATACCGAGTCACAATGCAAAGTGTACCTTTCACTGCAGGTTGTGGTCAAAAGGTTTGAGAAGTTCTGCAAGCTTTTCCAATGAGAAATAGCAACATTTTCAAAACATTCTCATCATTGGACCAAGATGGCCTTCCTGGATTCTCCAGGTCCCATACTACCCTTCCATCTCTCACTGGACACCTAGTACTGTCCTCAGGGGGCTTTGAAATTATATATAGGCCAGGCAGACTCTTCCATGACCATGACCTTAGGCCCTAGAGACTAAGGGTGAACAAAAAGGCAAGGCCAGAGTTGACCTAAATGCAGAAGTACATTCCAATGGCACCTACGTGAGTTCCTGCCTGGGCACTTCATACCTGCCCCTTACAGGGTAAACTGTGCCAGACTCTGCTGGGGAACCCAGCATCGGAGGTCAGCTGGTGACTCCTGTGACAGCTGAGGTCAAATATCCTATGCAGAGAACCCAGTTAAACTGGGATACCTGTCTTCTTCACAAGACTGTCCTGGTTTCTTAGAGCATCTGGAAAGAGAGATGCGTGTGTGTCCTTGTGGGGAGAGCAGGGACAGGAGGCGGGCTTTGCAGAGCTGTCATCTAATTCCTTTACTCACTTCTCAAAAAGTCCCCACCCCAAGAAGACCTTTACATCACCATGTACAAGTCAGTGCATTGAAGGCTAACACCAACCAGAGACGGAACCCTCAGCGAGATGGGGAATGAGCAGTTCCATTTCTCTCTTACTTCCCAGAGTTCCCAGGAGCCAAGGGCTGACACAGTCAGAGCTCACTGCAGTCTCCCGCATGGCCCATGGCCAGCAACCTCTCTCCCAAACAGCTGAAGTCGGGCCCATGTACCTTGGAACCCAGCACAACTCCAAGACAGCACAGGGTCGTGAAAGGCAGCACAAAGATGGCAGGCACAGTGAGTGCTGTGGGGCTGGGCAGCCGGCACCAGGGTGGCCGGCCTGTGAAGGGAGACACTGCGAGGCAGTGAGGACACGACACCTCAGGGCCTCAGACCCACACGCTGGCCTAGCTCAGTGTGCTAGAAGTATAGTCTCAACAACCTGCACTTGCTAATTTAAACATACAAATGGGAGGAACATTTTTGGGTAAACCATGGTGGCCACTATAACTGCTTTTAAAAAAAGGTCTCTCTCCACTACAAGAGACAAGGATTAGGGGTGCCCCGTTCTAGGTAGGACCCAACAGAACACTCAAGCGGACCGTCCGCGTGGGGACGGGCACGCCCACCGGCTCACAGTCATGCACGCGAAGCCCATGCTCCTACCTGTGATTCGGTTCTCGATCTCTCCCTGCATCTGAAGGGAGTCCACATAGATGGTTCGGTTTCCGATGAAGCGCGCACAAGCGATCCCCCGGTAAGGCTGGCAGAACCCATCCTCATGGTCATCGTCTCTGGGGAAACACACAGTCTGTAAGCACGACGGAAGGTGTCGAGTACCCCCGGTGAAATTTTCTTTTCAAGTCCAGCACTTTACGAATCTAGTCATCTTCTTGCTTGGTATTTACCCGAACGCATGGAGATCTCTTGTCCACACAAAAACCTGCACAAGGATGTTTACAGCAGCTTTATCCACAATTGCTACCACCTGGAAGCAGCCAGGACGCCCTTCTGTAGGTGAGTGGGTAATAAACTGTGGTCCATCCAGACAGTGGGATATTATTCAGCGATAAGAAGAAATGACATGGCAAAACTTGAAATGCCTATCGCTAGGTGAAAGAAGCCAATCTGGAAAGGCTGCATACTACGATTCCAACCGTATCACATTCTGGAAAAGGCGAGGCTACAGAGATGGTAAAGAGGTCAGTGGTTGCCAGGGAAGAGCAGGCAGAACACGGGGAATTTTTAGGGCAGTGAAACCAGTCTGTATGGCACTCTAATGGTATATACATCATTATCCGTTTGTCCAAACCCACAGAACAGAGAACACCAAGAGGGAATATGCATCCCCAAGTATACATTAGTGAATGTATACTGAAGACTTTAGTTAATAATAATACATCCATATCATCAACTGTAACAAATGCAAGATGTCACTAATGGGGACTGCACCTGCAGAGGAGGTGGTGGGCAATATAAGAACACTCTGTACTTTATGTGTGTTTTTCTGTAAACCGAAAATTTCTCTAAAATATAGTCTACTAACTTTTTAAAAATCCAATTTCCTTAAGGAGGAATGGAACCAGGGGGGAAGTGAGCGTGAATGAAGGATTATGATAGGGTACATGTTCATGTTCATGTACAAATACACACAGAATGTTTAACGTTCACAGGTTTCATCAAACCCTTAACCTACACCAGACGTGGTTTTGCATGCCTCTACACACTTCCATTGTTCTGCAAGCAAGATATGTTTTATGAAAACAATGATATCCAGCAACAGTTCTACCTTTAAATTCTAGGACAGAAACCTTTGAGATGGATAAAAGCAAGAGGGGATTCCAAAAGTTTGGCTTTCACAGAAATTTCAGCAGCAGAGGTGTTTATTATACCACAGACTTGCCACTGCTACGTAGACAGCACAACAGACCATGTGTGTAAACATGGGGGACAAAAAGAGAGGTTCACAGACGCACACTCTTCCCCTGGCCCTATAGCCTGGCCTTCCAAGGGCCTGTAGGGAGTGGCCCACACAAGCCTCATTAAATTCCTTTCTGTGGAACCTATGGGACCTGCCTTCAGCAGATGAGATCAGTCACTCTAAGTACACAGACGCCTTTTAAAGTCATCCTCAGAATGCTGCAAGGAGCCAGCAAAAGTGGGCCACCACAGAGATAAAGGGCTGCTGTCGGCTGGGGAGGAAAGGGAAGAGGACCTGAGGCTCCCGGGACAAGCTTTGGACAGGTGCTCAGACCTGTAATTAAGTCGCTTGCTTTCAAGCAAATGTGCAACCTGCCCATAAGCATAACAACATTTGACATGTCCCTGCACCTCACACCGATTTCAACGATCCTCCAATGGAACTTGTGCTGTGTTCAACTTAAGCAAATGGACTTACAAACCCTGCCCTTGCTCTGCCACAGATGGAAAGCCTGGATGCTCGGAGCAGCGGAGACCAAGGGAATGGCGGAACACCCTCTCACCAGCCACCACTGGCTGATTCTTCCTCCTCGGCCACCCTTCACGCCCCTGAATAAAATCCCTCTTTCAAAGGAAATTATCTGGAGCCCAAAATAATCTAAGCCAGGAGACTGTGGCATCAGCAAGAGCTGGAGGCCCTTTCTCTCCAGTTGGCCAGCCATGACTCCTGGGGGTCCAGGATTCCTCAAACGTAGTTTAAACAGGCAAGCACAAGCGCTAACACACTCCCAACCCACCCCCTTTCACTCTGTGAGCTGCAGTCAACTGATGATTCAATTAAAAACAATGCCTACGCTTGCCACGCACACTACACAGGTGCAGGTCAACTCCGCCCCAGTGTGTGTGCTACATCCGTGTGTGGGTGAGCCCAGGGAACATGCCTACTCTTCCAGGAAAATCACTGACAGGTGTGTGCTCTGAGGAATGCCACCCAGGTCTAAGGAATGAGATTTGATTCAGTCAGTCCCTTGGGGTGTCCCAACACGAGTGATAATTTATTTTCTCTGCTTCAAGAGGCAAGGAATGCAACACCTATTGACTTGCCGTAGACTCCTTCTGGTGTGGGCTTCTCCCTGGCCACTGACCAGGCACCCACAGCATGGAGAGAGCAATCGGGGGCGGGGGGGCAGGGAAGACAGGCTGAGAAGGGGCCCATGGCCATCTCTCATCCGCACTTTACTCGTCTCTGTGGGCTTACAACCTGAATTTTTGAAAATGTCCAAAACACATGGAAGTTGTTGGAAAATGTCCTTCAGGTTACTGAATTTTAAAAAAACAAGTGGCGAATTACCTTATATTTTCAAACTGAATTATGCTTTATCTTTACCTGGCACAGTTTGGGAGCTCTGAAGAGTGACAGAGTTGAAGACAATTGGTAAAAGCAGTCACTGAAGAAATGTTGGGGGAAAACCCAGCCATCTATAAATCCCTACAAGTGACACACACACTCACCAAATTCACAACATCAGTGTTACGAAATTCAATTTTGGAAATTGCCTACATTCCTAAGGTTGTGAGGAACTGATCCAAGGTCTAAGGGCAGAGATGAAAAAGAAACTTTCATACCACCAAGTTCATGGTCAAAGAGGGGAGAGAGATTTAAAGAAAAAGAAGTAAAACTATATTAGTGGGGGGAAAAAAAAAGTAATTGGAAAGGAGGAGGAAGAGATTGACAGGAAAGAGTCATCAACATTGTGTTGATAGAAAATGAAGAAGCATTTTCTATCACCGAGAAGTGGTGGACTCATTAGTCAATCACCTCCCCAATTTGTACATGTTAAAAATAAAAATCAGTTCCAAGAAAAACTTAGAAAATTCATGGGTATTAATGAATGACATTTAAAGAAAAGTAAGGTTCTTATGAGGCTGAAAAGTAATCAATGTCAAAATTCAAATGTTAGTTACATATTGTGTAGGAAATTAACATTCCACCACTCCCCCATGGTTTCTGTTAAAAGTGGTAAAAACTGTTTCATAGTTACTGTTGTTATGAAAGGGTCTGCCTGTAATAAGTGAGTGCCTGCTTGAGTGAAGCAGAGGAAGCTATATCTCAGATTGGGTGGAGTGGGATGGGATGTGTGTGCAGAGAGAGTAAACAAATCACTTTAAAAAGCCTGAAGCGAAACTCCAAAGTTTCAGTTGAACTGATAGTAACCTAATAGGCTGCTGTAGCAAAACACTCTTCAGAGTAAGTTAACAAAATCTAGAGTACAAACCACAATGCCCACTATACAATACAAAAATTACCAGACAGTGAAAAAAATCAACTATAATCCTGGTCAAAATAAACCAACCCAAAGATGACCCAGATGTCAGACTTAGCAGATCAGGGCTTTAAGGAACTGCAAGTATGGAAAACAACCACAAAAGAAAGTTATAATGAAGATATGGAGAGATGGAAACTGTAAAAGAATTAAAGGGAAGGCCCTGGCTGGTGGCTCAGTGGATAGAGTGTCAGCCTGACATATGGACATCCCAGGTTCAACTCCAGGTCAGGGCACACAGGAGAAGTGACCATCTACTTCTCTCCCTCTTCCTCTCCCCTTCTCTCCCTTTTCCCTACTGACAACCAATGGCTCAATTGGTTCAAGCATGGCCCCAGGTGCTACTAAGGATAGCTCAGTTGATTTGAGCATTGGCCCCAGACAGGGGTTTCCAGGTAGATCCTGGTCGGAGGGTGTGCAGGAGTCTGTCTCACTATCTCCCCTCCCTCTCACTTAAAGAAAAGTTGGAGGACAACTGGTAATTCAGAGACGTATACCCTAAATTTGAAGCTGCAGTTCTGTAAGGAAATGCCATTGATCTCTGTATAATGAATGCAATATACTCTCAAATGATTCAAAAATATATAATTACAAATATGCATTGAAGAAATGCTAAATCAAATACTGTATGGTAAAATGACAAAAACTTGTAAACCTGGGTAAAGAGCATATGGGGCTACTTATTACTATTTTTGTAACTTTTCTGTATGTTTCAAGTCATTTCAAAATTAAAAGTTAAAAAACATCCCAGTAGGCACTTTTGTAGAAATTATCAAACTGATTCTAGAATTTATATGCAATAACAAAGGTACTAGAATAGACAAAACAATCATGAAAGAGAACAAGAATGATAGAGAATTCAGACCACCTGATTGTAAGACCTACTATAGTGTTACAATTATCCAGATGATGAGGTAGTGGGAAGTATAAGAACAAGTCAAAAGAACCTGGTAGAAAATCCCTAAACAGACCCTCATATATGGTCAACTGATTTTCAAAAAAGGCACTAAAGCATTCATTGAGAACAGGATCATCTTTTCAAAAATGGTGCTTGAAAAAAATAGATATCTGTACACAATAAAATGAACTTAAACCCACAACTCACATCATGAAAGAACAAACAAAAAAACTGCTTTTGAAATGAATCACAGAACTAAATATAAATGCTGAAATTCTAACATATACAGGAGAAAACATAGGAGGATATCTTTATGGTAAACAAAGACAAAGATTTCTTAAACATGACGCATAAAAGAAAAAAAATGTTAAATTAGCCATATCAAAATTAAGTTTCCTGCTTATCAAAGGACAGTTTTAAGAGAATAAAAGGGGCCCTGGCTGGTGGTTCAGTGAATAGTGTTGGCCTGGTATACAGACATCCTGAGCTTTGATTCCCAGTAAGGGCACATAGAAGAAGCAACCATCTGCTTCCCCCACCACCACCCCCCCTCTCTCACTTCCCCTCCCACAGCCAGTGGCTTGGTTGGTTTGAGTTTGGCCCCAGGCACTGAGGATAGCTTGGTTGGTCTGAGCGTGTCAACCACAGGTGCTAAAGATAGCTCAGTACTTGAGTATTGGCCCCAGACAGGGGTTTCTGTGTAGATCCCAGTCAGGGCACATGAAGGAGTCTGTCTCACTATCTCCCCTCCTCTTACCATAAGCTAGAGAGAGAGAGAATAAAAGGACAAACCAGAGTCTGGGAGAGAACATCTTATATATCTGACAAAGGAATTGTATATAGAATATATAAAGACTTCCTAAAACTTAACAAGATAAACAACACAGTAAAACTACAAAAGGCCTAACAACTACTTCACAAAAGTGAAGCCTGGAAAGATGGTCCCATTTTTAGTGATGGAGGAAATGTAAATGAAACCACCAGGAATAATGATGACACGAGACACTAGAATGGCTAACACTAAATGACAACATCAAATGTTGGTAAGGAAGTGGAACAACTGGAACTCTTATATATTGTTGGTGGCAGCGTAAATTGGAAAGACCACTTCTGGAAAGAGTTTGGCAATTTCTTGTACTTTATATATGCATTTATCATCTGACCCAATAATCCCATACCTGTAAATTATTCTAGAGAAATGAAAGCATATTCAAGCAGTTTTACTTATAATTTCTCCAAACCAATAATCCAAATGTCCATCAGTAGATGAACAGATAAACATACAGTGGTATCTTCAAACAACAGAATGCATATCATCAAGAAGAAATAAACCATTGGAAGAATCTTTCAAATATCACATTTTGTGAAAGAAACTTCCTAAGAGCATGTAAGCAGCACAAGGCAATTTTAGATATTGTCTGTTTCATTCATTGCTGTATCACCAACACCTTGAATGGGGACCAGCACATAGCTAGCCCTCAATATAAATTTGTTGAATGAATGATTTCCTTGAAAATCAAATACCTGTACCATACTTTATATTGATTTCTATCTACTTCCTGGGTAAAATACTCCTAGCACCCAATTATACTGATGTCAGATGAAATGTGGCACAAATATTCACTTGGTCCAACCGAACACACCCAATACCAACATTTATGTGATGAAAACCCAAGTCAGCTGAACCTTATAGAAACAGTACCTTTATTTTAATGAGAGAGAGTGAGTGAGGCACAGGTTGACAAACAGGAAGGGAGAGAGAGAAGTATCAATTCTTCCTTGCGGCACCTTAGCTGTTCATTATTTTTTCATAAGTGCCTTAACTGGGGAGCTCCAGCCGAGTCAGTGACCCTTGCTCAAGCCAGTGACCTTTGGACTCAAGCCAGTGACTATGGGGGTCATGTCTATGAACCCGTGCTCAAGCTGGCAATCCTTGCTCAAGCTGGTGAGCCTGCGCTCAAGCCAGATGAGCCCATACTCAATCCGATGACCCTGGGGTTTCAAACCTGGGTCCTCAGCATCCCAAGCCAATGCTCTATCCACTGCACCACTGCCTGGTCAGGTAGAAATAGTGGCTTTTGCCAGAGCCATCTCTAAGACCAAGATCACGCCAGACACTGAGAAGAAAAGTGGTTCAGATGTGACTAGTCCACTGGGAAGTCAATGTTCTTCTCTTCTAGCATGCGTAGGGGCTGTTCCCTCCTTGGCAAACCTTGGAAGACAGGCATATCCTTAGGTGACTTTGAAGGTCAATGTGTAAACAGTTCTCATCCATGTCTAATAGGGCATAATAGCTAATCCCATGGACATGGGCTCAGCTAAATGCTACAGGCTTAGTGTGGCATTAAATGTGTTATTACCTGTCAAGCGCTAATGTTGTCGTTATTGCTGAAGTGCAAGCAGTTTCATCTGTGTCACTACATGATCTAAATTAACACTTTGCTAACCGGCAATTTTACACAGAAATTATCTCGTGTCACCGGCTATTTTTTCATAATTGAGTATAAAAGTGAAACAATCTAAATAAACTTCAGTATACTTTATTTACACATAATGAATTTAAATGAAACTTTGTACATATCTGCTACATATTATATGTAATACATATTATATATTTTAGTATTATTTTGGTGTGGTATACCGTATAGCAATCACCTACATGTAATGGTACACAAGATGTTTTGTAAATATATCTGGTTTCGCTGCACTTTCCTTTTGAAACACAATTTACACGTTCTAGTTGGATTGAACACAATGAAGAAAGATTTTACAATATCCTTGATATGTATGTTCAAACTGCGAGCGGTTAGAAGATATTCCATGTTTAGACGGCTCGACATTGTGATTGTTTTTGTTTACCGTACCTTTGATTTTGCGGTCTCACACCTGGAGGAGTGGGAAAAAAAGGAGTCCGCATGAGAATATAGAACAGTGTGCTGTTTTTCGAACTTTGACCCTCAGGGCAAAGAGTCAGATATACAATAATCTTATATTACCCTGAGTTTCAAAATTTGAAATAACTGATGCAAGTGCAAACATGAGTTAACTCGTGAGCGGTCAATGTTTGGGCGTTAAAACACGAGTTAACTCATGAGCGGTCAACAATGTGTTAAGAAGAGCGTGTCTATTCTCAAATCGCTTCATGAGGATTGCCTGCTTGGTCGCTTACTGCCTGTCTCACACAACTTTAAACTAATGGCTTCTATCTTTTATTCAAGTTCTGTATTGGGTATTGAAAGAAAAGTTGTTACATTTTCCAGAAAAATAGAACTTACCATAACAAAATGTCTGAGGGAAAAAAATTAGGTTCGCCTAACCCCTCCTTCCGACTCATTTGATTAGGTTGGTTGATGGTTTAAAGTGGGGGTCCCCAAACTTTTTACACAGGGGGCCAGTTCACTGTCCCCCAGACCACTGGAGGGCTAGACTATAAAAAAAAACTATAAACAAATCCCTATGCACACTGCACATATCTTATTTTAAAGTAAAAAAAATGGGGACAAATACAGTATTTAAAATAAAGAACAAGTAAATTTAAATCAACAAACTGACCAGTATTTCAATGGGGTGCGGATGCATCCTGTGCTCCTCTCACTGACCACCAATGAAAGAGGTGCCCCTTCGGGAAATGCGGCAGGGCAGGATAAATGTCCTCAGGGGGCCGCATGCGGCCCGCAGTTTGGGACCCCTGGTTTAAAGGTTTTAACATCAAATGCTGGCCTTGGCAGGTTGGCTTAGTGGTAGAGTGCTGCCCTGGCATGTGGATGTCCTGGATCAGGGTGCACAGAAGCACTTATCTGCTTCTCCACCCTTCCCCCTCTCACTCCCCCTCCTGCAGCCAGGGCTTGATTGGAGCAAGTTGGCCCTGGGCACTGAGGATGGTCCCATGGCCTCCTCCTCAGGTGCTAAATAATGACTCCCACAGTAACTCAGCAAGGGCCTCAGATGGGCAGAGCATCACCTCCTAGTGGGCTTACCCAGTGGACCCCAGTTAGGGCACATGCGGGTGTCTGTCCCTCTGCCTCCCCTCCTCTCACTAACTTGAAAAAAAACACATCAAATGCTACATGTCGGCCACTTGTCTGTGAGTTTACTTACTGAGAGTGAAGCAGTGTGGTTTCTCCTGAGTCATTTTTAATTACTGGCTTGTCAGTTGGCAGTTTCATTTTTTTTATAGTGTTATTTTCCTGTAATTAGGATAAAGTTTGAACTGGATTTATGGCATACTGCCCCCAAAATAGCCATGGAATGAGTGTGAGGTGGAAGCCAGCTAAGTTCTGTTTAGACACGCAAGCGCCTCTGAGTCATCCGTCTGGAGACATTCATGGTGCGGCTGCTTTGGGTGCCTGGATGGAGGGAGAGCCATCAGACCTGAAAGTGGAGATTCCGGGGTCATGAACACATGGGTGGAGAATGGCTGATGTTCAGGAATTACCTACCATTTGTAAAGTAAAAAAAGGAAGAGGACTCAGGACTCAGCCCAAGGAAGGTGATTGCCTAGAAGCCAATAATTAATAATTTTTAATTGTCCAAAAGGGCGATATACCTCCTTCAGATACTCATCTGTTAAAGCTCCTTATGTGCACTCGTGCCCGTGGGCCATGACGTTGGCCCAGTACCACAGGCAGCAGGAAAGTCCAAGGCTCAAGCTTCAGGGAGCATAGCCAGCCTGTGCTGATCACCCACCCACCGCCCACTTCCACGCCAGCAGGGTACCCTTCCAGTGTTCGTAGGGGTAACTGAAAATGAACCATTTTTTAGAAGAGCAGATAGAAATAAAATCCATATATGATACAGGAGACATACAGCCTCACATTAATCCCCTTGCATTCCCAAAAACACTACCTGCATAAGCAGTAATAACCCTGTCTTTGAACCTACATTTGCGGGGAAATGGACTGTTCTTAAAACTTTCATTCTCCACTTACACACCCCCTCACCCTACCCCCTGCAAATAGGTGGAAGAAAAAAACAGAAGTGACTCCCTTAACCTGCAAGGATTTCCTTCCCTCACCTCCCTCAACACACACAAACTGATGTCCACCACACTGCTGGTGTCCCCATGTGTGGACGTGTGAGGACTGCAATGAGGAAGAAGGGTGACGAGCTTGGAAGGGGTGAGTCACCTGCGACCACTCCTGTTCAAATTTCAGAACCAACAGTGGCATGTCCCAATGTTGAGGTGCTATACACAGGATCAGCCAAGGCTACGTTGCGACTCACAGGGCAACTACCCATTTGCAGGTGCAGGATACACCACAGGAGCAACAATGAGATCTCTGACTGCTGTGCATTTTCTCAGGAAAGGGCCCCAGACAGGAATCCCAGAACAGATAAACTGGTGATATTCCGTTGACAAAAGCAAGAGAACTTGTGAATGATTCTGGTTTAAGCCAATTGATTTTCCCTTTCTGTCTTTGTTTTGGGTAACTTCCAGAGACATCATAAAGGAGGTGGAGGTTAGTCTACTGAGACTCAATCACAGTCAATGGGGAAAACAACAGTGGCTGCAGAGAGACAACTGCCAAAGGGCTAGTGCCTCAGGCTACAAGGTATCGCTCAAGTCACCTGCTAACCCAAAGGTAGATCAGTGGAGCTACTGAGAGATTAACTCACTCTAACCCCCTGGAGTTCAGTCTAGAACTGTAAAGTTACTTAATAACAGGGACTCTGTTAGGCAGCTTAATAGTGGTATCAAAAAGAGAAAAACGCCCTGACCAGTTGGCTCAGCAGTAGAATATCCGCCTGGTGTGTGGAAGTCCCAGGTTTAATTCCTGGTCAGGGCACACAGGAGAAACAACAATCTGTTTCTCTACCCACCCCCTTCTCACCCTCTCTCTCTTCCCCTCCTGCAGCCATGGTTAGAAGAGTTCGAACAAGTTGGCCCTGGATGCTGAGGATGGCTCCATGGCCTCCACCTCAGGCGCTAAAATAGCTTGGCTGCTGAGCAACAGAGCAGCAGCACCAGATGATCAGAACATTGTCCCTTAGTGGGCTTGCCAGGTGGATCCTGGCTAGGGCGCATGCAGGAGTCTGTCTCTCATCCTCTCCATTTCTCACTTAATAAAAAAAAAGAAAAAGAAAAGAGAAAAACTACACCACCACCCTGTCTCTACAAAAGTAAATGCAAAAATCAAACTTCTAGGCAATTCCAATGAAAATACAAACTGATAAAATTGATATGGAAGATTCAAAGACAATAGTCAAGTTAATTTAGAAAAATGATACAGTAACCAGGTAGAGGTACTAGTCAGCTCAGGCTGCCAAACAAAAACGAGATGGAGTGACTTAAACCAGTGGTTTTCGACCTTTTTACACTTGAGAACAGGTGAAAATAGGAGAATTATTTTGGGGACCACTAAGGCAGAAATCACCCTGAGCATAAGCGAATTCAACTAAAATCACTGAGTCTGTAATCTTCATACAATATAAGGGTAGTTCACTCTGTTGTGGGACAGCATGAAATTTCTGGCAGACCAGCAGTTGGAAAACTCTGACTTAAACAACAAACAATGATTTCTCACAGTTCTGGAAGCAAAGTGCTGATCTATTCAGTTCCTAGCTCTCAGATGGGCGCCTCATGTGAGAGAGAGAGAGAGAGAGAGAGAGAGAGATCTATGAAGTTTCCTCCTCATCTTATAAGGGCATCAGTCCTGCCAGATCACGGCTCCACCCTTAGGATCGACCTCATTGAACCTATTAACCCTGTTAAAGGTCCTATCTCTATTGCAGCCCAATAGGGTGTGGGAGCAGGGGGAGATTAAGCTTCAAACTATGAATTCGGGGGAGAAACAATTCAGCCCATTGTAGTAAACGAGACTATTTCTGTATTCAGGGTGGGCAAAAGTAGGCTTACCATTGCAAGTATGAAAAACACAGTTTATTCTTGTATTATTATTTCTTAATTATTGTATTATCCTCCATACAAAACAACTTTAAACCTATTTTGCCCCACCCTGTATATAGCAAGATACATTATAAAGTTAGACTTTCAGAATATTGTGGCCTTATTCCAGGTACAGAAGCTACTGGATGAGAATAGAGTGCCCAGAAGCAGGTCTGCATGTATGGAAATTTCACACAGGACAGAGGTCACGGTAAGTTTATTGATGACAAATGTGGTTATTCATTAGATGCGGCCCAAGGCATTAGGCCATTGAGACGAAAAAATATTACAGCACCCCAGTTATACCAGCATAAAATCAGATACAGATGGAGTAAAAACTATGTAGAAATTGTATCTAGAATATATTTTAAAACTCTTGCAGATCAATATGGAAAAGATAAATAGCCTAATAAAATATGAACAAAATACAGTATTCTGGGTATTGTCTACAAAGTCATTATAAACATCAAATTAGCAAATACCGTGCCGTTGCTCCTAGTACAGTGGTTCTTAACCTTTTTTGAGGTACCGAACCCACCAGTTTCATATGCGCATTCACTGAACCCTTCTTTAGTGATAAATAAAATATGGGTTTATTTTTCCAAATTCAAGACATAGGTATATGTTTCTTTACTGGTGCACAAAATGAGCCGTGCATGAACATCACCTTGCTCAAAGAACAAAACCAACAAAGTGCATGAACTCACAACAAATTACGGTATTACTTTATTCTGGCCTCTGCGGCAGAGGCTTCTCCGAACCCCTGAGACCGACTCATCGAACCTCTAGGGTTCGATAGAACCCAGGTTAAGAACCACTGCTCTAGTAGAAAAACAGAGAGAGATTGCTATGAGAGGTCAAAACATTTCCATGAATCCATCGATACGCAACCTGGTTTTGCATGCGTTTCTGTTTGTGTGCTATTACCAGTGAACTCCTGCCAGCAGCACTGTGAAGCCTGCCTCACCATACGTCCTGCGTGAGGCACGTCACGGCCTCCTCCGCTATGGACAGAACAGCAGACGGCACGTCAACACCATGCTCAGGGCTATGTTACACAGCAACATCACCACCAGGAAGCAAGAAATGTTAAGTAGACCTCCAAAAAAACACAGGCTCATGAGTGCCTTGGGGGACTACTCTGCATGTGTCCATAAGCGACCATGAAACCACCTTGAGTATCAATTTTGGGGTTCCAAAGACATTTTAGTGAGAAACAGAATTTGCAGGTATGAAATCCTCAAACAAGGGGGTAAATGTACACAAGCACACAATTCAGCAGCTATTCAACCAACAAACGTTATGTTCAATTCCACCATTTACTTATTCTATGGTGAAATTACCATAAATCACTACTGAACACCCAAGACAGCGGCAAAATCTGAAGTTCCGATAATACCATATGCTAAATGACAACCTGCGCTCTGCTGGGGACCCTGGCCACTTGGGAGGGCGGCCTGGTCGAGGTAGGAGGTGCACGCCTGCAATTCCAGTCCCCGGCCTCTATCACTGGAAGACTCTTGCCCACAGAGACACGGAGACAGAGCAGACGTTCACATAAGATGGTCTGCATCCGTGAAAACCACCACTTCCCTCAGCAGGCACGTGGCCAGTGTGAGTGGGGCTGACTCACGCCGAGGAATGCTGTGTGTCTATTAAAAGGAGCACAACTACATGTATTAACATGAACTTCCAGACTGGAAAACCCTCCTCAACCTCCAAAAGAATGGACTTGTATGCTATGTAGCAGAGACCTATGTGAAGACAGAACACAAAAGGGTGGAGGGGGGAGTGGGACAGGAATAGTAGAGGTGTGTAGCAAATGCAAATAAAAAGACGGTGCAACAATGTTATCTAGCAAACTAAACTCAAGGGAGAAAGCGTTAATAGGGACTAACGGAAAACAAAACTAAATCTGTTCATCCTCAAACCTGTAGGTATTTAAGAAGCGCCACACATTTAAAACATAGAAAACTGATAAGAGATGAGCAAATCCAGAATGGGTATGGATGACTTTCATAGTTTCGGCCCATGTGGACAAAAGAAAAAAGACATTTTTAACAACATATTTAACATAGGTGATCTAACATATAAATCTAGATTTGTGTGGCCATCACCAGAAAATATGTATTTTGTTCAAATAAAGACATATTCAAAAAAACTGACCATAGCTAATTGGTCACAAAGAAAACCTTAAACTATCAAAAGTAACATACATTGCAAATTTACTGCTAATAATGCAACAAAAATCAGAGAAAATAATAGCCTATGTGCCTGGGGCCATGGGTGGAGGCTGAGGGAGGGGAAGATGTAGCTAAAATGGTATTCAGAAGAAACTTTATACTACTACACACACACACACACACACAACTCACAAAAATTAGAGGATCGGCAATGTGCAGATACTCCAGTACTTTCAGCCTTTTGTACAGTGCATTTTCACCAATGAAATTAAAGTTGGTTTTGCATCTCATGTGCATAATCGAACAACTTTCTTTGACTTGTCGTTTGCTTTTCTAATGTTCTTGTTTAACAGAAAATATCAAATGCTTTTTTTATCACTTCATATTAATTTTGAAATACCTCCTAATTTTTGTGAGCAATACACACATATATCGAGGAGAAGGGGCACCACACTTCTACTCAATTAAGAGAGAGATTTTTATCAATACAGTGGGGTCTTTCTTTTTATATCTGTCATGCTCTGGCTTCACAGGGAGTGGGTTCCAGCAGCGTGGGCCCCTTTCCACCAGTTCTAAGTCCGTCTCTGGGAGGAGCAGGCTGGCGCTGCAGGGGAACCCGGGTGCCTTTCCCTTTGGCTTCCTTCTTTTCCTGATCACTTCCTTCACATGTTTCAGGAAGCTAACTCGGCTCTTAGAGCGCTTAATGCACTCAATATGCACATTAATTCTCTTGGCGAGAACTTGCCCTTGTTTGTTCATGACAGTGGGCACCGCATGCTGGGTGACTCTTCCAGTTTTGCCGTGGGAACACCTGTGGAGCAGTCCTTCTTGAACAGTGGCCATTCCCTTGTGGTCTACAGTATCACCTGTCTTGTAGAGGCACGTTTGTGTCCCAAAGAACAACTCCATGTCTCCTAAAAGGCCTAGTGAACATAGAACAGGTGCCCCAACTCTCTCCCTTTGTGTTGGTCATTCTGGCAAATTACCAGAAGATGGCCATTCCCAAAACTTTATCATTTTAAATGTATTTGTTTGAAAATTTAAAATGACGAGCAAAAAGTACTTTTTCAAGACATTAGTATAACATAAAGATCACCTGAATTAAAACTTACCTACAATGAAGTTCACAAATCGTTAAGTATTTTTCATGAACAATACATGCCAGAATGGCTTCAATTAAAAAGATCAACCAGACCAAATGCTGGTGACTGTGTGCCATGACCACCAGGACTCTACTTGCCAGCGGGAGGGCAAAGGGGTGCGGCCACCTCTGGAGAAGGTGGTACTTCGTACAAAAGCTCAGCATACACACCCCCTATAAAAGAGCAGTTCTACTCCCAGGTGTTTACCTAGCAAAAATAAAAACATATGTCCACACAACACAGATTTGTCCGAGAAATCATCACAGCTGACTCATATCAGTGAGAAGATACAGCTGCTCAGGAGCTCACCAGCAGTATGGGAACACCGACGGGCACAGTCATACGATGGAACACTAGTCGGCCACAAAAAAAGCAGGGACCTTCCAACACACGTGTAAGAGGAATGAGTCTTGAAGACAATGCCAAGTAAGGAAGCCAGGATTCAGGGTCTCTGTGCTGTAGGGTTTCATTTCCATGAAGTTCTAAAACGTAAAACTAGCCCACAGTAGGAAAAATCAGAACAGTGGTTGCCAAGGGGAGGAGGGGAATGGACGAGGAAGTTACCTGGTGCAACTTCTGAGAGTGAGAGGAATGTTCTGTCCCTGGATAGGGGTTGGGACAGCAGAGATTTTTGCATGTGTTGGACCTTATTAATGGCATACTTAAGATTTGTGCATTTCATTGTATGTGAGTTAACTAAAAAAAAAAAGGAATGTACAGATACTGAACTCTTGTCAAGGATTTCCATGCTGAAAAACATCTCATGATGAGTGTATAAATATCTGCAATTTGTGAAATGAATCAAGAAAATCAGGCCTGGCCTATGATGGTGCAGTGGATACAGCATCCACCTGGACCTCTGAGGTTGCCAGTTTTAAACCCCGGGCTTGCCTGGTCAGGGCACATATGGGAGTTGACACTTCCTGCTCCTCCCCCTTCTCTCTCTCTCTCTCTTTCTACACTCTCTAAAAAATGAATAAATAAAAATTTTAAAAATCAGACACATTGGTGGGTGGAGATGGATGTGAAGGGAAGCAATACAGGTAGCACTGTGTAATTAAAGTAAATGGTAGGGTCCAATGGGTGGGTGTATGTACTGGATGTTCACTATAAAATTCTTTCTACTTTTCCATGTTTGAAATTTATCATAGTAAATGTTAGGAAAAAAGGATATCTTAAAGCATGGAGAAAGTGGTCCTTGGTAATTCAATTAAATAATAACATTTTCATCTAAACATTGCATCTAAAAATTCACAGCAATTCCAATAAAAATATCTTTGGAGTTTTTCAAGGAAGTTAAGAGTGTTCTGGAATAAAATACATGGAAATCCATAAAATAACTGCCAAAGGGCAGAAAATGTAAATTTCTATGTTATCAAGAAGTGAGACAAATCACTATTGAAATTCATTAAGAAACAGTATAAGGACAACAGGCAAGGACTGTGAAGACAGCTGACAAAGAGAAGGCGTAGTATCAGGAAACGTGTACCCAGCATCCTCAGGGATGACGGGGAAGAGAGGGGCCGCCACAGCAGTGCCCTCCCTTTGTAGGGGCAGAGAGAAGTCGGAGACGAGGAGAAACAGGAAGCATGCCACGCATACCCACGCGTGCCCTTCCCTGCTCCATCTCTACACGCCCCCTAGAAACTGTCCACCAGCCCCGAGATACAACAGACAGGCCACTGAGGACATGGGTACAACAGGAAGAGCCATGCATCCCATGGGCAGAGAGAAAGACACATAGGGGATTTTAAAAGGTACTGACATGGTTAGTTAAACAAGTCAAGTCAAGTATAATGTCATTTAAGGAAAAAGGTGAGATGCTGCATTTAGGCACAGACAGGACCCAAAGCTGAGAAAGGTCCGCTCTGGCACATCCACATGACAAGGGACCATGGGGTACAGGCTATAAGGATGGGAGAGGGTGCAAGAGCACTTTACCAGAACTGCCCTAATTATTTGCACAAATGTGTTGATTTATTCCATAATTAAAAATGAGAAGAAAATAAGTGTAAAAAGTTACATTTTTATACAAGTTTTTCGTATGTACATATATTTGATATTTATATCTTCAATAAATTACATTATAATGTTATATGTAAATTTCACTCTATAATATACTGCATATGACTGTTGTATGTTTAAGTCATATAAATTATATGATATAAATATGAAGAAAAGAAAAGACTAACTCATATGAAATGACTTACACCATTTCTAAAACCTCATAGTACTCTAGCCACTTGGCTTAGTGGTAGAGCATTGGCCAGGCCTGTGGATATCCCAGATTTGATTCTGGTCAGGGCACATAGAAGTGCTCTTCTGCTTCTCCACGCCTCTCCCTCCCCTTCTCTCTCTCTCTCCCTATTTCTCCTCCTGCAGCCATGGCTCCACTGGGGCAGGTTGGCCCCGGCCGTTGAGGATGGCGCCATGGCCTCAGCCTCAGGCGCTAAAAAAATGGCTCTGTTGCTGAGCAATGGAGCAATGCCCCTAGTGGGCTTGCCAGGTGGATCCCAGTCCAGGTATATGTGGGAGTCTGTCTCTCTGCCTCACTGCCTCTCCTTAAAACTAAATAATAATTAAAAAAATAAAGCCTCATAGATGTTCCCTTTATGCAGCTTCTCTCCTCCTCATATGCTGGAGTGACTGTTAAGCAGAAATGCTTCAGTAGTATTGCCAAACACAGAACGTTCCCCAAATCTGCCTGTGCAGAGGCGCCTGCTGTGTGTTCAGGGCCCAGCCTCCCCCCCATGCCCCAGAGGCAGTGTTTATGAGGCACCAAGGGACAGGGACGTGTGAACACGGCTCAGCGAGCCAGCACAGCATCTGTGTCCTCCAGAATGCTGGCAGTGAAGCTGCGGTCCTTGGACATGTCTGTGTAGGAAGAGGAATCTAGCCACCACTGCCACCCAAACACAGGCACTGATGGTTACTCTAGCCACTCAGTGGGAATGTGGGAGGTCTGGAGGGAACCTTCCCACAGTGCACGGGAAAACAGGCCCGAGTTCACGGCCCAGGGAAGACCCTGAGCCAGGCTCTGTGCCTCCATCTGCTCTCAACTGAAGCAGGTCTGAGAACCCGCCTCTGGCTGTGGATGGTGCTGGCATTTCAGGGAGAACTGCCTCCCTGGTTCCAGATGTGTTTGGACCAGCACACGCTGGTCTGCTTGTGGCTACTCTTCCAGGTGCCTGGACAGGCATGGGAGATGAAAGGAACCTCCAATGTCTACTTTTACAACATTTTTCCCAACACTAACTGGAAGTAGAATAGTTTTCCAGCCCACAGCAAATGCACTGCCATCCTCGTGTGAAGTCCGGCCAACTTCCAGCAAATTCAGCAAAGACATGTGTGTGTGTTGGATTGAAAATCTGGGTTCTTACATAACAGAAACCCTCAGAGAATGAGAAAATAATTTGAGGAAAAGAGATACTTACTGAAAATTATGATTTGGGCTGTGTGTTGGCCCTAAAAAGGAAAAAAGGACGTTATTAATACTTCATGACTTGGAATCAACCTTTTTCCCCACTCCAGCCCAGGATACCCCTTTGTGGAAAACTTTCCCCGGCAAGGCTCTGCCCTCTGCCCTGGGTGCTGTGCCAGGGACCAGGAGACTGCAAGCCCCATGGGTGGAAGGTGGGGGGGGGGGCACTTTATTCAGAAACATCTGGACATATTTTTGAACTTTTTACTGTCTTTCCCTTTCTCCTCATCTAACCTTGATTCACAAGATCTATTTTACTAATCAGTGACAGAGAGGTATGTTTATGTGACAGGCTAGGGCATTGCAAGGACCTTCTCACAACGGGGATGAAAGGAGGACACATTCATTCCAGCCACTGAATAAGCACAAGAGTACAGAATTGCCACAGCACTGGCTCTCACCACGCCCTCAGCTGAGCCCGGTGTTGGTGCGACTGGCAGGCGCTGAGCCCTCGGGGCCCCCAGGCTGTGTGTGGCAGCCTCCCCGAAGGGTGACTTTGTGACACATGACCTGCCTGCTAAGTCCCACAGCTCACTTTGTGCCTGGGATTACGGTCTGCATTCAGTATAACCTCCATCCATGTCTCTTCCCTTTTCTTACTAGTGAAAGGGGAACAGGTCAGGCCAGGCCTCTTACTAGTGAATAGGGAGTAGGTCAGATGGGAAAGCCCTGGGGAACAGCTTTATTGATTCCCTCTCTGCAGGTGGGTGTGTGCTCAGTTTCAAACTGCAAATCAATCTCCCACTCGGTGGCTGTGAAGCTACTTGCTGCACAATGACAGGCCCAGACGGTCCCCACTCACCAAGCCGCACGAACAGGACGCCAGTGGCAGTAATGGTCTTCATCCCATTGGTGGCCACGCACTGGTAGTAGCCGGTGTCTGTCGTGTCCAGGTCTTGGATTCGCAGCCGAGAGCCATACTCCGTCTTCCGGATGATGACACGCCGGGGCTCCTGCACGACGGGAGCGTCATTCTTCAGCCACCGCACGCTGGGAGGCGGGTTGCCGGCCACCTTGCAGTGCAGAATTGCCGTCTGGCCTTGGACGATGGTGATGTTGTTCACTGGCTCCAGGAAGTTCAGAAAGTAACCTGCCGAGAAGAGGAAACCTCAGTGAGGGTCGGAGGAAGGGCCGCCTGGGCTCCTTCTGGGAGCTGCCAGGGGAGGCATCGATTTCCTCCCGCACACGGACTGTTCGGTCTCATTACCGGCGGTGACTGTGCTCTCGAATGTTCCTGCAATCCCTGAATTAGGGAATACAGCATCACTGCTGTGACCACGCCTGTGGTCCCAGCACTTCCATCAACTGAACAATACATAACCTTGTTTCATGTGCATTTCTGTTTGAAGACACCTTATATAATACAGACTGCTGACTCACTAACGTTGAGTTCATGGCCACCCCCGAAGGAAGCTCATCTAGCTATCGTGCTTTCTCCGCAAGGCACGCCTCAGCCTCCTCACTCGGGAACACCGGACGGCACATCAGCACCATCACCGGGGTGCACTTTAAGCAGTGAAACCGTGGGACCACAGACCATGAAAAGGACACTTGTTTATGGTATGAGCCGCAACAGGTGGAGTGTTGCCTCCTTCAACCTTAGCTGGGAATGCGTGCAGTGGGCAGTTCAGCGTTTTCCCTGCTCTGGGCACGTCTGTGAATGACCATAAAAGTGCATGAGTACAGATCTGCAGTTACAAGTTCACTTTAGGGAGTGGGCAAACTCACTAACCTGAACGCCGCAAAGAATGAGGATCAGCTATACTCCTCTTTGCAGACGCAAAATCTAACCTCAGTAAGTTATGATATGAATTCACGCTCGGCAAGCCTGGTCACACCACAGGACAACCTCAAATACAAGCTCATCACTGGCTTAAGGAGAATAAGAATGAGGAGGCTGAGTAGGGCTGACGTCTCCACCCCACTGCACCCAGGTCAGAGGCAGGAAGGAGCCATCCAAGGCTCACATTCTACAGGGAAGTACCCGGAATATG
Organism: Rhynchonycteris naso; assembly: GCA_037038555.1. Taxonomy (NCBI): domain Eukaryota; kingdom Metazoa; phylum Chordata; class Mammalia; order Chiroptera; family Emballonuridae; genus Rhynchonycteris; species Rhynchonycteris naso. The sequence continues at coordinate 94,339,087 of CM072996.1, read as the reverse complement.
AGAGAGCAGGGTGGGAAACGCTGCCCTGGGCTCTGCTGACAACACGGGCCACAGGGAACAAGAGGAAGTGAACAGCAGAGGCACGGGTAGTGTGTGTGTGTGTGTGTGTGTGTGTGTGTGTGTGTGTGTGTGTGTGTGTGTGTGTGCGCGCGCGCGCTTGTGATATGGGTCAAGGGCTGGGGAGTTACTCTCTCTTAAGATAAACACTCCTGATAAAATTCCACAACCTATAAACAAGGCTAGACAGACAAGCCGATCAATCATTAGGAGATGAACTCACTTTAGACAAAACTGAGATAACAGCTCAATCTGAAAATGATTATAAAACAGATTCTGGTTGGTCCTTAATTCTTTTTTTTTTTTAAGTTAAAAGACTGAAAGATGGCATATCTCTGCTATTACTGATTTAACTGGATAGAACATTGCAGGATTTCTAGTGAGCCCTCGGGGTACATTTCACAGGATGAGTGATGGCCCACCCTTCACACTGGGTGGTTAGAGGTAACTGACAGGGAGAGAGACTGTGGGTTACAAGATAAAATGGGGTTTCCTTCCCAAAAGGAGACTGGAGAAATGTCTGAAGAGGTGTCACTAATTCACACTGGTTATTATTTATGACTATTATTGTTAATAATTAATAGGTTCTACCTTGATTCCTTCCTAGCCAACCCTTTTATCAACGCACTGAATTAATGTGTCGAAGAGAATTCTGATGGATGACCCCAAGCTGGAAGGTAGCTGAAATGTCAACGACACCCCGCCCCGAAGACGTGCTCAATCAAGTAGGGTCACATTCTGGGTGAACACTCTTCAGCAACTCCACTGCACCATGAAAAGGACACTTGTTTATAGTATGAGCCGCAACAGGTGGAGTGTTGCCTCCTTCAGCCTTAGCTGGGAATGCGTGCAGTGGGCAGTTCAGTGTTTTCCCTGCTCTGGGCACGTCTGTGATTGACCATAAAAGTGCTCAACTTGGGAAGACCTGCACGCCTGAGGTGCCTACACTAGACCCCGTGTCTCTGAACACAACATCAACTCTGACTGGACAGCCTGAAGGGGTGACTCTAATATGGTCTCGGCTATATCAGACCCGGAGTATCACGAATGCATTGTTTCATAGCGTTCCGGCCAGAGCCCACCTCAATCAGAGAGTTGCATGTGAAGTACTTTCAAGCTGCGTAATATTCAGATGTTTCATTAAGATCTGCATAACATTAAATGCACACTAGGAAATATAAAACAGCAAATAACATATTAAAGTCACAACGACCTCTTCCCTCGGTGTTAAGTATAGTTATCATTCTCATCTGTACACGTGACACACCATGGCTTCCCAGCAGGCATGTGCAATGCTTCAGGTAAAGACAGGGTAAGAGGCTTCGAGTTCCTGCTTCCCAAGGTATAGTTACACTTCCTTTTTAAGGCCCTGAGGTCATCATCATTGATGATTGTTACTAACAGAGCCAGTTAGATTTGCTGACCTGTCTGCCAAGTCCTTTCCTTGTCAACATCACTTGCGTCTGCGTCTTCCCTCCCGGTGCAGCTGAGCTCCTTCCAAAGGACTCCCATCTCTTCCCCGGGTCAAGCGCTGAGGCCGAACCACTCAGTCTTGGTCTAAAAACACTTGCTACTCTTACCCTCATGTGTAAGCGTTTACCTGGTGCAGGAGGCTAGGCTGGCAATCCCATTCCTGTCCTCAGGTTCTCTCCCCTACTGTTCAGTAAGTCCTGCCTGTTGTTCTTTTCTAAGTGCCCTGGCCTTTTCTCCTTGTAAGAGGGCTACTTTTCATGTTTCCCCTTTCTCTTTGCCATTTCCAAATACTGCTGTGAGTTTATTTTCGTTTTTGCCTCCTCGGGGCCTCGGTGACACTCCCAACCTCTGACAATTTGTGCCTTCCGACCGTTGGATAAAATCCTCTACCAAAGCCTCACGATGTATTGTCTCGCCTCTCCCCGTCCCTGCTCCTTTGGAACCTCACTCAAAACACGCACGCACTGAACTTCCGTACGTGATTCCTCATGTACTTTGCCTACATTTATAAGCCCTAAGTTTTTTTTTTCTTATCTTCAGCTACGCACTGTCTACGTGTTAGCCTCTGTATTGAGTTTCCTATGTCATCGACTGTAACTGTCCACAGGGTCTCTGGCTCCTTCTCAAATCCACTTCTTCCTTGATTCTAATCCTTCTGACTTCACGGTGTGCTCCCTCACCACCCACCTCGGGCCTCTCCGAGAGTGCCCTGTAATTTGTCCCCATTCGGCTGGCTTTCCTGTGGGAACCCCTTGAGGACTGGGTACCAGCGACAGGCACTGCCAAGTTCCCACGCAAACTGTGGGGCCCGTGCAGACCCAAGTCAGAGTTCTCGTGGGGAAAACATGTTCCCCACCTGGAGGCAGGGCTGAGGCACCACCACCACCCCACCATCCCAGGCGGGCAGGAGAAGCGGGCAGCAGTCCCAGGCGTCCCTGCTTTCTGCAGAGGCTCACCACGGCACCCTTCTTCTCCAGCCCCCCTGGGGTACCTCCTGGCTCAACATCAAAACCCAAGGCTCCGAGGCAGCTGAGCTCAGCAGCACAGGTTCGGTAGCAGGGCTGATATGTCCCAGGCCTTGTATTAGGGCACAAGAAATATGCATGCCTTCATTTTCCTAAAACCTAACTTGATTTTTGTCCCAACCCAATTCCCAGTGAAACTTTAGTGTATTTTTTTTTTGCCCATGACATCTCATTCAGGATCTTCCTGTTCCTGGGGTAAGGGGAGCCTCCCTGGTCTGGGCTCTGGTCCGGCCTCAGGGTGCTGGAGGACCTGACACATGTGCAGGTGCCCCTGGCCTGCATCAGCTATGCTGAGGTGCCCGTGTCTTATCGCCACTCCTCTTCCCCAGCTCCTACAGGTGTTTCCACACCTGCTCTGTGGCTACCTGGTGATACCACCGCTCACTGCTGCGCAGCCCCTATCAAAACTGCAAGACACCTGCAGAGTGCAGCTCTTTGCCTCAGGTAAACTTTTTCCCAGGGCACTTGGGCCATTCTCCAAGGCTGCTAGCAAAGCGGGACTGCTTCACATGGTTTCTGCCCCCCTGTCCAGCCTGTGACAGTCCCATTTCCTTCCTGCTTCTGGCTCCCGGGCTGCTCTCCGCCCCTCTGACAAGTTCATCGACGCGCATACATGTTTAGCTAATGCCTGAGTGAGCTCTTGCATGTAATTTAAGAAGGAGGGTGGCCAAGTTAGTTTGGTCCATCATTTTTGACCGTCATTAATTCACTGGAGGTCAAAATGAAAGCCAGAAAGGAAGGACCCCAGAGGTGACACAGCATACTGTGCTCTACCTTGGGGATTCATTCATAGCAGGCCATTTCACCTCTCAGGGTCATTTCCCCTAGGTGCCAACATGGGGTTTGATCCTGGCTGGGTGGTTCAGTGGATAAAGCATCGTCCTGGCATGCCTAGGTTGCAGGTTTGATCCCCGGTCAGGGCACATATGAGAAGCAAACAATGAGTACACAACTAAATGGAACAATTGAGTGGAACTATGATTTGATGCTTCTCTCCCTCCTAATCTCCATCTCCCTTAGAACTCTCTTTCTTTCTCTTTATCTCTCTCTCTCTCAAATCAAATGAAAAAACCATGGGGCTTGTACTAACCACTGCTCAGCCCTTACCGAGCTCACCAAGGCTTCCTTGAGCAAGCCCCACACTTCTGCGGACAGGACTGCACAGTCTGGGAGGATCCAAGCCCAGCGAGAGAGCGCTCGCTCATGTGGGTACCATCAGCACTCCTCGGTGTCGGCAAGAACGGAAGTATTCTAATTACCCAGGAGGGCTCCCCTTCCTCACCGCGAGGTAAGGGTAGCAGCTGACACCGATGAGTTTTCCTCCCGCTGCCCGAGTCCACCCTCTGCTCACCCCACAGCTGAGCAGTAGAGCTGAGTCCAGAGGAAGACATGCTAGGAGCAGAGGGAACAGGGGGACCCGTTCTGGGGGACACCATGCCTACCTTGCAGTCAGATTAGTGTTCAGCAGTTTCTTATTTCTTATCCCATCTGACTGCCCACATATTACACATATATGCCAACGTGCTTAGATTACTTGGGTGTTTTGAGGGTCTGGAAAGGAGATCAGGGGAGCCTTATCTATGCAGGGTCAGAGGTCACAGGGTTTTAATTGGTGGGAAACAAAACAGACAACCTGCCTGGAAGGACAGGTGACTGGGGTCATAGGGGGGACACGGATCCATAAACCAGTGGATGGGTAGCAGTGGAGAGGGGGGCCTCCCCCGGCTCCCCCACTGAGCTGTCTGGGGGCTGCTTAGCAAGAAGGCAGCAGGGGCAGGAGAAAAGGGTGTGAAATGAAAAAGGATAGGAATCAGCAAAAGTGAGAAAAGCAGAGGAAATGGAAGGAAAGGCCCTGGGAGATAGGAGAGGCACCTAGCAGTGTGTGCATACCTGGAGCCGGTGCTGGGCAGTGCACTGTGTCCCCCAGCGAGTACGTAGGAGTTCTGATCCCTGGAACCTGTGAATGGGACCTTACTTGGAAACAAGGTCACTGCAGATGCCATCAAGTTAAAATAAAGTCACTACTCCAATGGCTGGTATCCTCATTAAGAGGGACATTTGGACACAGACACACAGAAGAGGTCAGGGGACAACAGAGACAGAGGGTGAAGTGATGCTGTCACAGCCACAGAACTGTAGGAACAGCCAGCAACAGAAGGAGGAGAGAGGCAGAGGGTGCTTTCCCCCTTGGGGCCTCCTGAAGGGACCAACCCTGCCGACACCCTGACTGCGGACTTCCAGCCTCTGGAGCTGGGACAGAATGAGCTCCCGTTGTTGGAGGCACCTAGTCGTGGTGCTCTGTTGTGACAGCCCTCAGAAACTAATGCAGGAGGATGAATAAGGCAGGAGACAGCTTCCTACACACAGGGTGACACTCACATCCTCACAAAGGGACAGGGACATGAACACACACGCACACACACACACACACACACACAACAATAAGGCAGGCACATGTGAACGAGCCTGTGGCAGTATCATGTTTAAACCCAGAACGCTGAGGAAGAACAATCCCTGCCTTCTATGTCACTTCAGTTGGAAGGACAGCAATCGAGGACACCAGCCTGATAGCAGTGGTCCCCAGTTGACGTGACTCCATCCCAGCTATTGGAGTAGAAGCTACCCAGGGAGAGAGAGGCAGAACCCCTGGGAAGAAGCTGAGATACAGAGGAAGTCCATGAGGGGGCGATCAGCCAGGAGCACCCCCACTCTCCCAGGTGCACTCACATGCACGTGCCCAAGGCCCCTGTCCCCAGTCTCGGCCCTGAGTACACTATTGTGAACGTTTTTAAACCTCTCTTCTGTGTGCTGGGGCTTTCTCCCAGCACCATTCAATTTGTCCACATCCTGAAGAACCCAATGGGCTGTGCAAATTTGCAGCCAGCAGGAGGTCAGGGTTGCTTGACCAATGGCCTTCACATGCAGAGGGGCACAGACTGAGAACCGGGAAACCCCACGCGAGCTCTGTCCACAGGAAATTGGGAAACATTACAGGTCTGCATACTCCCCAGGTGTCAATGGGGCCAGGGGACACTTGCAGGAGAGTTGCCGAGGCCTCTCGGGCAGACTCACAGCTGGACCCATGCTCCCAGTCAGAGTTAATGCTGTGTCTGCAATTTAGGTTGCTGGTTTCAACTTTACTCCGTCGGCTGTGGAGACTCTCACTCTACACTAAACCAGGAAATCATCTCTCTCACACACACATACATGCACACACACACCAAAAGTTCCAAAATAAACCAGATACGCACCCAACATATATGCTAATCGATCCACACATCCGACATGAATGAGGGACCGACACTTAGCAAACAGAAGACAAGCTCTGTTTCCATGCCAACGCAGTGACCTCTGCTGATTGCTTTGTTTTCTCTGTCCAAGGAAATTTTAGTTCAGCCCCACAGCATGGCAGGTCGAAAACATCAGTGCACAGCCTGGGGAGTGGGTATCAGTTCCCGCCCAACACTCAGAATGTTCTTGAGATCGCCTCTAACTGCAAGGTGCCCTCCCTGGTCCAGTGGGGACAGGCAGGAACTCTCCTCCTGGTTTCAGCATGAACGCTGAGCAACTCTCCCCTCGGGCTGAAGGGGTCGCATGCCTCCCTCGGGCTGAAGGGGCCGTGTGCGGGGTCTGCTGTGCGGCCACAGGTGGGACAGCACCATCCAGCCTCTCAGAAAAAACCACCGCCACAAACCCTCCACAGTACTGATTCTACAGCCTTAGATGCGGGACATGTGCACTTAAAGTGCAGCCTTGGAACAAAGAAGCAAAAGGTTCCGAGGCCAAGTGTACACCTTGGTAATATACTGCTTACAGAAATTAGGGGGTATTTCAAAACGAATATGAAGCTATAAAATATTCCCTGATTTTTGTGTATAATAATGATAAGAAAATGTATCTCATGTAGTAAGAAACACAGAAGCCCTGCTCAACCTCCAGTCCCGCGTGAACACGGTGCTGGAGCCCGAGTCCTGATGACAGCAGCTCTGTGGCGTGCAGGAATCCGACCGGACACATCGGCTCTAAGTCACAGCACCCTTCATGAGCAGTAGGTCTTCTAGGCAGGCTTTTCGCTCTGGGATCTCCCTCTCGATACCAAGCAACAACGACATGGTCAGTGCTCAATACTGGCCGCCTCTGACCACCAATGTTTTCACACTTGTAATTAGTTCTCAGATCCTAGACTGCTCGGGCAAGGCAGGGGCCTCACCTTCCCACAATCTTACAGATGTGTAGCCACCATGGTGACTGGATGAAAGGAATAACTCATACAATGCAGGCAGCCAGTATTCTGTTTTATATACAACGTAAGACAAGAGCAGTCAAGCAGCAACACCCGCAGAAGCACTTGAAGCAGCAAAGAGCACAGGATAATGAGCCGGGTGCCACCAAGCCAGCCCTGCTGTCACTGAGGGAATGAAGAGGCGGTCAAGGAAGCAGGAGCAAGCCCCCTTTTGTACAAGAAGACAAAACTGGGGACCAGAAAACTGGGCTGCACAGGAAAGCATGGGGTCCCTGGGTCTCCCCGAGACTCCCTGAGGGCCGCTTGCTAGAATCCTGTTGCAAGGGCTGCTGAGGAATCCACGCCTGGAAAGTGATGGATACACAGACAACAATCATGGCTGTAATGGCAACAAATGGCATGAGCGTCCAGCCACTGCTTCCTGGGTGAGTGCTGCCCCTGTGATGGCCAGGGTGACATTGGGCCCAGAGCAGTACCTCCACCACAGCAGGAAGGTGGAGCCACCATCCAATCTAGGTCTGTTTTCTGGGCAATCCACGCTCACCCTGCTGCACTCACCAGACCACACCACCCCATGCTGCCACCATGGGGACGAGGCCAGCCTGCAAAGGCTCTCTGCTAATTTTCGTACTATCAGCCTCACTTAATGTCCTCAGTAAGTCTGTGACTTTAAGCAAAACCATGTATAACGAAAACAATTTTATCATAAGCTGACTGATAGAAACAAGATTGTGTTCCTATGGTGTTTCATCAGTTACAGTGAAACGACGATGAATGAAACAACATTGCCCCAGGACCTAATATAGTGCCCTTCTACAAGTGTGCATGTATGCACACACACGCACACGGAGCCTCCTGACCAGGTATCCTCTGCAGTGATGTTTCTGTGCCTTGGAGAAGTCCAGGCTTCTGAACGCTGCCTGACACTCCCTGCAGACCTGCTCGGGCAAGGCCTGCACACTCACATGTCGGTTAACAAAACAGTGAGGGGCCAATCAAATCTCAACTAAGTAGAGGACGTTAGAGAGCACTGGTCGGATATCACAAAGGCAGTGCACAGCCACCTGAGGCATGGACTCAGACTTGTCAACGTGTGCTGCTTGTGGCCAGATGAGAACAGCATGTCCATGAACGGTTAGCCCATGGCCATTTCTGCCCCTGGAGCAGCAAATGCGCTTCCCGTAGCTCCGAGCACAGCTGTGAGCACTCCAGGTAAGAAATGGTAGTGGGGGCACCACTCCCACCCACTCCCAGCTCCTCCCTGCCCTGTTACCCCAGCCCAGGCCCACAAGTAGGTTCCACACTCTACTGGTGCGGGGAGAGTCTACAGCAGGGGTGCCCACACTTTTTCAGCTTGCAAGCTACTTATAAGATTACCAAGTCAAAATGATCTACCTACAATAAAAATGCAAAACAAATTTATTTCTTCTATATTATCATTATTTAAGTTACTATTATTACCATTTAATATTGTGTATTCTTCTTTCACCTTTCTCCTTCTCAAGTCTCTTTTCAGAGGAAAGTCAATGTCATAGTTTTTATGAACAGTCCGAAAAAGCCGCTCCACATTTCCCTTCTTTGGAATAGCAATGGCACACAGACAGATGAGGCAAAGGCACTTAGAATATGACATAGTGAAAAAAATCCCCTCCCATTCTGTATGAAAGTGGTAGGTTTTAGGCTTCTTACTCGGACCATCTATGGCACTCATTTTTATACCCTTTGTTGTATTTAGTTTAAATAAATTGAAGGCTAACTACGCAGCAATGTAACTGAACAAGTTAGCGCGGTTTAACGCGCATGCGTAGGGTGTCAAAAGTTCAGACATCAGATTGGCTACCCTGTATGCCAATCAAAAGACAAATTTGTCTTTTTAATGTTATGCGGTCTACCCACACTTCCTTCGTGATCGACCAGTAGATCGCGATCGACATATTGAGCACCCCTGGTCTACAGAATAACCAGAGATTAGACTTTCAACCATCGCTGAGGTCTGTCTACTCTTCACCTGGCCCACTTCCCTCCTAATGGCCCCTCCACTTTCCAACCATCGTCCCCTAGGGTGTAAATCAGGCTACACCCATCCCAGGCCAGAACCCTTCCAAGGGGGGAAGGTGCTTGTGATGAAGTAGAACTTTCTCCTGGCGTCGTTATAACAAGTTCTTTATGCCCATTCCAGAGCTGCCTGGTGGACCTTCCAGTGATGACAGAATGTTCTAGGTCTGTGCTGCCCGTCACCAGAAACGTGACAAGTAGAACCGAGGAACTAGATCCTTAATTTTATTTAACTGCAACTGACTTATATTTGAAGACGTTCACGTGGTTGACAGCCGCCGTACTGAGCCACACAGCTTATACCTGTCAACCTCTCAAACCTCAGCATGCGGCCCACAGCCCCCACCTCTCTCAGTGGCCCCCAGGCACCAAGTCCTCCTGGCCCCAGGGCTCTGAAGGCCCTGCCTTGGCCTGGGACACATCCCCTCCCATCATCTCTTAGCAAATCTCAGTGCACCATCCTGTCCTCAAACCAGGATGCTCCTCCTTTTCCTTCAAGGTCACCACGACCTCATCTCTTCCTTGGGCTCTCACCATAGTTCCTAGTTGCATGACTTGAGTTTTCCCTTACAACATCAACTCCCCAGTCCCTTAAATTCCACATGTGTTTTGATCACCCACATGCCTGGGGCCTCATGCAGTACCTATCAGAGAGGACTACAGACCACCCATCCCTATGGCCCCTCCCTCCCTTCAGCCCTCTAGTGGCCACCTGTCTACTCTTGCTCTGTCACTTCTAATCAGCCCTTGCCACCCTCACAAATGTATCAAGACAGCTATGGAGGTAGGCATACCACCAAGGCCATTAACGGAGGAGTGTCAGGCCATAGGGCACCCCGTCCATCAGTGCCGGCAGGCCAAGCCTTGAATAGAAATGAAAAACCAGAGTGAGTCTCTCTGAAAACACCGCCCAAGACTTGCATTAAAAGAGCATTTCCAAATTTACCTTTCAGGGTTGGAATAGGGCTGTCATGTCCATCCAGCTGTCCCAAAGGGTCATTTGGATCAGGAACCTCTGAATCTCCTGAACAAGAGAGAACAGCACACCTGTTAATGCAGGTTCACCTCAGCGGCCTTTACTTTAAATATCATGCAAACACAGTCATGTCCTAGCTGAACTGCTCTGTTTCTGGAAAACCTAGGGGCAGAAGGCATCATGGTAACTTCTAGGTCTTTCGTAGCATCGGATTCAACACAGTAGCAAGAGTGGGTCTCACACTCAGCCAGAGCTTGGCAACAGTGGGAAGCAGGGGAAGATGCAGTCAGCTGTGACTGAAGTCTTGAACATCACCTCACACAAGGAGGGCGAGAAGTTAAAACACAGGCTGGCAAAATAAAGCACTCTGTAGCCAGTGTCAGCAGGGTGTCCTCTAGACTCAGGCCCCTAGTCATTCTGAATTCATTCAAAATTAAAACAATTTATTAAGCAACTCACTCCCCTCCTGGCCCCCAGATACATGTGCAGCCAGTGGCCAAGGACAACCTACCCACAACCGCTGTAAGGGCAGAAGTTCTCATCTTCACAGTAATTTTTACCCCACCCCTCCGAGGCTGTGTGTTAGTGGGAGCACCCACCCCTCCCCCCAACTCATCAACACTGAGGGCAGAAACAGATCTGTTCTATTAACTGGGAATACACCATGAAGCCATGGACCCCTATCCCCAAATCCAGAGGGGGGGGATGGTGGGGAAGACAAGCAGATGGGAACGATGCTCTAAAAACCATTTGGGCCTCACCGATCCTTCTCTGTATTCCAAACCAGTCCCTTTCTCTTTATCTTTTAGAGTCAGGCTTCACCGGAGACCTTGGCTTTGACTGGGTCCCCACTGGTGGGGCGGGGGGGAGTTTCTGACAACACACCTCCTGGACGGGTCTAGGTTTATTGCATCACAGCCTATTGAAGAGTCGGACACACACAACGGGAGGAAATCCTGACAGGTTACAACATGACAAACCCAGGGGAGTCATGCTGAGTGCAATAAGCCGGTGACAAAAGGCAAATATGGTTTCACATATATGAGGAACCCAGAGAAGTCAAACTCACGCAGAAAGAGAGTAATAGGGTGGGTGCTAGGGGCTGGGGAGTTCGTGTTTCATGGGCACATTTTCAGTTTCGCAAGGCGGAAAAAGTTCTAGAGGTGGAGGGTAGTATGGCTGCACAACAGTGTGAAGGGACGCAATGCCACTGAGTGGCACAGTTAAAAACAGTTAAAATGGCCTGACCTGTGGTGGCGCAGGGGATAAAGCGTCCACCTGGGAACACTGAGGTCGCCAGTTCAAAACCCTGTAAACCCTGCACTGGTCTGGTCAAGGCACATATGGGAGTTGATGCTTCTAGCTCCTCCTCCCTTTCTCTCTCTCTCTCTCTCTCTCTCTCTCTCTCTCTCTCTCTCTCTCTCTTTCACTCTGTGTCTCCTATCTAAAATAAATAAATAAAAAGAATAATAAACACATTCACACTTTAAAAAAAAACAGTTAAAATGGTAAATTCTATGTTATGTGATATATTTATCATAATTTTAAAAAACTACCAAAGATGGCTTATAATTGAATGTTGGCTCACCCCACTCGCCTCTCCTGAAAGAGAGACAAGAACAGACTACCCAGATATTTCAGACCCCTCTTAGGATGAGACCTCGCTTGAAAAAGCTGAGGTCTAAAAAGGAACCACAAGCGGTTCTCAGATGGAATCAGAGTTTAGCTCAATAAATAGTGGCTGCTTCGCACTTCAGGGCACAGGTGTCTAACCCACTGCTGTCAGACCGCTAGATCCTCGATCACGGGCCACACGAGGGGACACGTGGGCTGCTGCGCCTTTACAACTCAGCCTCAGCACCCAGAGCCCACAGGGGAGACAGTTTCTGAATGGCCCGTGGCTCTCCCATCCAGCTGTGCAAGGTTCCTCCTTCTTACTGCTTCCAGTCCAAACTGGCCCACATGTCGGAAGCCACCCTCCCGTGCCATCTTTGATAAAACGTTCGTGACTCACCACTCCAAAGTGACATCTTCATTCTCTAAATCTGCCCCCCAACCCGATCCTTACAGCTCTCCTGTGGCAATGAGCTCCTTCTCCTGAGTCAGTCGGCGTCCCCAGGGAGGCAAACAGTCCACGCACGAAAACTTAGGTAGAACCCCAGGCTGCCACGGGACGGAGACAGGCAGACGCTATCTACGCAAGGCAGTCGATGGGCTTTTGCCAAAGAATTAAAAACTCCAGTTTGGGTTTGAAATTTTAAATTGGCACGTCACACATGCCATCACTCAGCGCTGTTTAAATGTAGAGAGACCACAGGAAATCAAACACACTTGTACTATATACACACATCTGAAAGAGGCATAGAAATTATTAACTGCTTAGAAATTGACAAATGGCGTGAAGCAGTCAAATAAATATACACCCTGAAGAAAAATAAGCGCCATTAGCCCAATCCCACAGTGGAAAGGAGTCCCAGCTCTCCCAAGGTGGCCTTCGACAGGAAGCATCCGTATTTTCACGCACATGGAGTGGAGGCTTGGGCAACCACACTGCTTGTGTAACAAGAGCCAGAGGGGTCTTCCCTGCCTGATATACAAAGTTACTGAGAACATCACCAATGGTAAGACTCCCTTTGAATTCATTGTACTGGTCAGAACGTACGTCCGGAATTGACTTCTTTGTTTCTTTCAGCTTCAGGCATTTTCCCAGGCAAAATCTATATAGTTGGGTATTTGAGAAAAATAAATAAATAAATAAAAAGTCTTCTACGTACTTGGAAAAACGGGCCAAGTTTCAAGTCACCCACGAAGCCAGTATCAAAGCAGGTCCCCCGCCGCGTCCCCCGAGCTTTGGGGGTTAGAGGTGAAAGCGGCTAAAGGCTGAGGACACTTCCCCCACAAGTCAAACGTGAGGAAATTCAGGCTGTCTCACTGCCACAGTCCTTAGAACGGACAACTTATGTTCCAACAAAACCAGGCCCTGTTGTTGCTTCCTGACTGAGAAATAAGAACACCATTTACATCTGGAAATTTAAAAGGTGTCCTTCTCCTATGCGGCACAAGGTCTAGGCACCAAATAGGTGCCCTCACTCAAGATACTGCGCCTCCTGAAAGTTCTAAGCACAAGGTAGCGGGTGATGTGAACCCGAGGAACGGGCGTGTGAGACAAGGGCCGGTGCTGCAGCAGCCTCCAACAGGGTTCCTCCCGACCCTCAGCAAGGCTTAGAAACAAAACCCAAAGAACAAAATAAACACAAAACAACAAAAACCTCCACACAGGCATGAAAACATCAATCACCATTAGTTATCAGGAATTATACAGGAGATTTAAATCTCTTTTATTTGTAAACATCTCTACAATTAACAATCATCAATATTTCATTTTTTAATTTTTTTTAAGTGAGAGGAGGGGAGATAGAGAGACAGACTTACACATATGCCCTGATGGCAACCTTGTCTGGGGCCAACACTAGAACCAGTCGAGCTACTGGCTGCAGAAGGAGAAGAGGGAGAGAAAAGGAAGGGGGAGGTATGGAGAAGCAGGTGGTTGCTTCTCCTGTGTGACCTGACCGGGGATAGAACCCGGGACTTCCACATGCCAAGCTGACACTCTAACCATTGAGCCAACTGCCCAGGACCAAGCATCAAAATTTTAAATGACATAATCCACATACCATAAAATTCACCACTTTAAACTCTATAATACAGCGGGTTTTAAGTGTATCCACAAGGTTGTGCAACCATCTCCACTGTGTAATTCTGGAATATTTCATCACGCTCCAAAGAAACCTTGTTTCCATTACCAGCCCCCTGGTCCTGCCTTTCCCAGGCCCTGTAACCAACCACTAATCAGCTTTCTCTATATATAGGTTTATCTATTGTAGATATTTAATATAGATGAAATCATACACTATGTGACCTTTTGAGCAAACATCAGTTTTATGATTAGATTTTTTTGATGTCATGTTGGTAGTCACAAAAAAGAAAAGGAAGACTCGCTGGAAGCAGGCTGTGCTCGGTAAGCACCAGAGGGCCACTCAGGGCAACCCTAGCATACCTCACGGCCGTCCCACACACAGGGGCTGGTCTTGTTCCCCAGCAGAATGGGACGGGAGGAAGAATGTGAGACTGAGATGGTTAAAGGATGTCAGAGAGAAAGAGATCTGCGAAAAAGCCAGGGCACCCAGGTTTACTGACCCAGAGCTCACTTGGTGGACAGACCGGCCCACGTCGCATTCCTGCTGCAGAGAGAGCATGGAGGGTTAGGGAAGGATTCTGTCAGTGCAGGGCCCCCAAGTGGACGCAGCATTGGGACTGGTGCCATCTTCCTTCTCCCAAACTAGCATGTTCTTCTGCATGTCGTTGGGGCTGGCCAAAAGACCTCTCTTCACCTTCCTAACCCTGCAACCTGCCTGGCCAATCACTGCCAACCTGGTTAGGTTGGTGACTGATCTAAGGAGCTGTAGCATCCTCCATTTGGCCAACCGCAGTGCTTTGGGTCTAGCTTGTGCTGGTCCCCAAAGAGAGAAAAGATTCTGAGAAAATACTCATCTGTCCCAACCCCTCGGGACTTCATTATTTTCCTCTGAAAATAAGGACACTCCTTTCATCTTCATTTTGGTAAAATCCTAAAAGGAATGCTCCTAGTGTCGTATGACATGTGTCCATCAAGTGTGTCCAATTTAGCCTGACCAGGCAGTGGTGCAGTGGATAGAGCATCAGCCGGGGATGCTGAGGACCCAGCTTCAAAACCCCAAGGTTGCTGGCGTAAGCCCAAAGTTTGCTGGCTTGAAACCTAAGGTCGTGGCTTGAGCAAGGGGTCACTGGCTCTGCTGGAGCCCTCAGGTCAAGGCACATGAGAAAGCAACCAATGAACAACTAAAGTGTCACAATTGTGAGTTGATGCTGCTCATCTCTCTCCCTTCCGGTCTGTCTGTCCCTCTCTTGTTCTCTAAAAACCAAGAAAGAGTGTCCAATGTATGGTAATCTGACTTCTCTCCACCGGATGTGGGTGGTTTTCACTGTAAGAATATACACACGAAGACGATGTAAAGCTACTGAAAAACTCAAACCTCTGGTACCATCAGTCAGACAGGGGTGATTCATTAGCTTCTTCTTGGTTTTTTTAATGTTTACAGAAAAGAGAACATTTAAGATGAAACAAACATATAAGTGTAGCTGGTTGCAATGCAATGACTCACCCAATGTATAGTTTTGAGCCACATTAAAATCACACTGTAATGCCTTACCACACACGGTAACTTGAATGGAGTCCTGGGGCAGAAAAAAGGTATTAGATAAGGTCTAAGGAAACACGAATAGTATGGCTTTCAGTTATGAAGGGAACACCAATCCTAGCACATCTGCTGTGTCACACGCATCAAACTAATCAATGTAAGGTTTAATTTAACACTAGGGGAAATGGCGTGGGAAGTGTGCGGGAACTCTCCAGGTATCTTTGCAACTTTTCTGTAAATCAAACACTATTCTAAAGTCCCAAGTTTATTGAAAAGCCACACATTCCATCACCTGGTTCATGCTCACAGGCAGGGAAGAGCTGTAGTCAAGAGAGTCTCTCTCCAAACTCCCCTCATTCTTCACAACGCAATCACAGACAACAGCCCCCAGCCAGGCAGGAGCATCCACCGCTGGGGCAGGACAGGACCCAGAGGCCCTGACTGAGTACAGGGCACTTGCCAGCACACCGGTGAACATGCAGACATTAGACCCCCCTGGAGGAGGCTGGATTTGGAGCTAAATTGCACATTTACCGTTACAGGATTACCTGGAAGATAGGGCATTTGCTTGGCAGCACTGACCAGTGTCCCATCTATTCAGGGATGCACCATGGTTGTCTGCAGACCACCAGGTGCAGGGATTTCTAGCGGACGTGGACAGGCTTGTTAATAGCCGGGGTTTTACATAGGGCCTGCATGCCCCACCCCAATACGTGCAAATTCAGAGTAATCAGAAACCATGCATCGCACAAATTCAGCAGACCTTCTCCGAACACGGGCCTCAAATGCAACATCTTGATTTATGGCATCCATAAGGTAAGAGAAATTTACATCTGCAAAGTAGCATGTGGGTCTGTTCTGGTTTCCAGGCTATTTCTCTAGTATTAGAATATTAGCTCTCTCATTTAGAAAAGAGACACTGTTAAGCAAGAATTTACTAACGAAATTTAACCCATGCTTTTTGGGTCCACGGTGGTTTTGATTTGTGTTTACATTTAAATAAAATGTTTTTGTTATTCAGACTTTTCCTCAGTGAATCTTGACCTGCTGCTCTGGGTCGGTACACGTGTGGGTTAACGAGATGCATCGCCGGCATATCTTAGCAACCTCAGAGCAGTCTCTTCCTAATTAGTGAGGGCATTCTGTTCACCAAGGCTTGCTGCTTTTGGATTTGGTTGTCCTCTGAAAAGCTGTGACTTCGAGGACAGGACAAGAAGCAGTGGCCAGGGCGCGGAGAAGAGCAGAGTCTGGGGTGCGTGTGCGGCTGTCCGCAGACTCCAAAGGCAAGCTCGGACACCCCACACACATTCCCGCTCCGTGAGAATTCAGCCGCACGTCCGCTCGCCACAGGAAACGCCGGTCATATGTCACAGAACAACCACTTAGCTGAGCAGCACATCAAACCAAAAACATCCGTGATTCTGGAAATGTGACGCTTACGAGCAAAAAATTAATAATTGGAAAAGGAGCACAGTAGAAAGTCCTAACGAGTGAGTCCATGAGCCTGGGCTGCGGGCCAGAGAACGTCCCTCAGTTGTAAGGAGACTCAGTATGATTCCGGGAATGGCTTGTTACAACGTTGCACAGCGCCTCTCCGACCAGGTCTGAAACTATACAGCACTCCAGGTGAGTGGCCAGCCCCTCATCAGCAGTGGTTTTAACAGGTTGTCATTTTTTATGTCATTATTTCTAATGTTGAATTGAGGAAATGTTAACCTCTGGTTCCACATGCCCTATAGGGCTGGCCTAACCCTTGCTCTGGAAATTTGCACTAAAACCCAATCACCTGAGAATGGGATGGCCAGTGTCACCCGCCAATGTCACCATTGCCTTGACTCCACTTCTGCAGCAGCGATAAACCTTTCCTCCCCCCCACCTCCGGGAGTATGGGCTCCAGGGATATTTGGTGGAAGAGACAATGAGGCTGTCCCACTGACCCTCCTTTCCCAGCACCTACACCCCCTCCTGTGGCTGCAGGGAGGACCCTGGCAGAGCCAGGGGGGTGAGGCTCCTCAACCCCCAACAGATATGGTTGGGAAAATGAGAGCCAGAACTCCCCCACTGCGACCCCACCTCCGGGGCTGCCATCTCCAATGTGCCGACTTGTCACTGCCACAAAGCCGGCAGGAAACAAGCAAACAAATGCTGAGTAAGCACTCCCAGCTTATCATTTCCGTTTCCCAGGAGGCTCCTGACCATGGGCTATTCCCATTCACCGGGCACCTCTGGAAGGTTTTAAATTAAAGCTATGTAAGCTATCTTTAAAAATATACAACCAACACTTATGAGAAAAAGAATGAAACTGTGTGTGTCCCATGGCAATGATGGAAGCTACCTTTATTTGCTTTAAGGGAAGAGTATGAAAGGCCCTCGCCGCACATGCTGCAGCCCAGGACCCCGGGTGGCAGGTGGAGTCCAGGCGCAGTGGCTGACATCTTGGGGAAGGGGACCTGGACGTTTGCAGGGCTGCTCTCACCCCCAGAGGGGACAACCAGCTGGCATATCTGGATGCGAATCTGTCAGCAGTGGTCACCTGGACTGCATGGAAACAACTGGGGATAAATGTCTATTATAAGCAAATGTAGTGACAGAGATGTTTCAAAGGTAGTTTCTGTGTGAGTTCGCTAGGGTGTCTGTGACAAAGGGCCATGGGCAGCCTAAACAGCAGTTCCAGGGACTGGAAGTCCAAGATCACACTGTCCACAGGGCCAGTGTCCCCAGAGGCCTCTGTCCTGGGCATGCAGACGGCCACATGGTCCACCCTCTGTGTGTGTCTGTGTCTTAACCGCCTCTTCTTATAAGGACATCAGTCACACTGGAATAGGGTCTGATCTAGTAGCTCAGTTTTAACTTAATTATTTCTGTAAAGATACTATCTCCAAATAAGGTCACACTAGGAGGTACCAGGGTGATAAGCCTCCAAGTATGTATTTAGGGGAGACACGATTCAACCCATAACGGGCAGTGTTAATTCTCTTCAAAGCGTCTGTGTAATTAATGCAGTCTTGGAAGCAACTTCAGCAACCCATGGTTCAGATTGACAAGGCCAGGGAGAGCCTGGAGCTGAAGACAGAGGAGCTATGGGCAGGGCTGCCGTGTGCTGCAGGAACCTGCCGGCAGCTTGCTAATGACTCTAGGGCCTTACCTGCTTCCTCCCGAAGGTATCCCCCTATGGCCACCCTTCAACAGACACCACTGGGGACACTGCTGTCCCCCGAGCTTCATCCCCCAAGATTTCTGGCAGCAGCGATGGCACCTGGCCAGGCCCTTCCCTAAGGCCGGCATTCCTTTCTCTCCTGATATTTACAGCACTGTCATCCTTCCCCTTGTCTGCCTCACCTCTGGTACGCAGCATGACAGGCGTGGAGGGAGCCGTGGTGGCGTGTAGGGCAGTCTGTCTGACCATTTATGGTAATGACACTGTCAACACTTAACAGTGGCTTCTCGTGTGACCACATCGTCCTCCCAACTCCTTCACTTGAGTGTCCAGGTCTGTGGGCCTCTCAGAGTGTGTCCTCATTTCTGGTCCTCTGGACGCTGGCATGCTCCACAGCTAGGCCTGCAAAAGCTTCCCTCCCTTTCTGTGCTCGTCCCTTAGAGGACCCAGCCGTAAATGACACGCAAAATGCCACAACTCCCACACATACCTCTGCAGCCAGATCTCCCCAAGGAAAACTGGACTCGGAATCCGAGGATTTGCTCACCTGTCCACTTGTGCCTCTGATGGGCACAGCACCTCAACTAGACCGACAGGCACCCCACTTTCCTTCACCATGGCTCCCCTGTTGTCATCCCTCCCTCCTCATAGCCCCCTTCTCTTCCAAGGGTGAAGGCTGCAGCTCCTGGTCACCTCCGACTGCTCTCCCCCTCACCTCTCATCTCACATCCAATCCACCAAGCGCTGCCTGTTGCTCAGTCTCCATAGCGCATCAGCGTCCAGGCTGCTTACCGCTCCTTGCTCACACGCAGTCCCAGAGCCCTTGGCTCTGCACGCCTCCACGCAGCAGTCACACTGAACACCCAAAGCAGCTTCGAACACTGTCCCTTGGGAAAGACAACAGGGGTGAATCTCGAAGCACAGGGCTGAGTAGAGAAGCCAGACACAAAAAAAAGCCTGTATTGTATGATCCCATGAACATCAAGTTCCAAAACAGGCACGACCACCCGCAGTGAAAGACCCAGAAGACAGGTCATGTCCGGGTGACAACCCGGGAAGAGCAGGAGAAAGGCCACCGGCCTGGCCTAGTGGTGCATATGCCTGTAGCTGACCACACGCATTCTGTTCGGATCTCTCCAACAATGCTCCCTCCTGACACGGCCCACCCTGACTCTGTCCACTGTGGGAACACTTCCCATCCCATAATGCACACAGTCCTGCAGACGATGTGTTTATTTATTTTTCTGTCTCCTCTTCCCGGGAACAAGAGTCTGTCACTTTCATGTTCTATCCCAACACCTGCAGCTCCATCGGATAGCTGGTGGTTTGGTGAATGAATGAATGAATGAATGGATGCTTCTGTGCCCAACACCCTCCAGTGCTTTCCACCTCCTCAAAGGAGCAACCAACTCTCCCCCTCCATCTCCACACACATGCACAAGCACCCTGCGGACCAAGCCTCAAGGCCTCCTCTCCCCACCACACCCACAGCAACTGCAGCCCCTTCTCCCTCGCAGTCTGCATTCATCCTCCGATCGGCCTGGATGACTCTCCCCCAGACTTCCCTATAGCTTGCCCCTAGGTCCTGCAGGTCCCTGCTCCCATGGTAGCTCATAAGCGATGGGCATCCTTCTGAAAACACCGCGGGCCCTACATGCCGCCTGCCCTGTCCCTTGCGGCTCCTCCCAAGCTCTGTCTCCCTCATTCAGAAGAGGGTGGTCCATGATGGCAGCTCTGGATGACGGCCACGTGTGCAGCCCTGGAACCCGGCACGCCCGAGGCATCCACAACCATGTGAGGAATAATACGCCAACCCTGACAGTGTCCTGCCTTAGGGGACGTTCTGATCTCAGAGCACAGTTGGAAGGACAGGGCAGGGCAGGGCTTGTGCCTGCTCCAGGCGTGGATGGGACCCACCGCACCACAGCCTCCTCGCTGCCTCCCGCAGCTCCTCTTCCCAGAGGCAGACAACTGCCGCATGGTTCAGGCCCCGAGTCAAACTCTGCTCCCTCAGGACCTGCTGCGGGCCTGACTCCTGCTTCTCCAAACACTAGAGACCCAACAAGTGACTCGGACCTGAGATTCCCTGCAATGCCCCGGGAGCTCTGCCCAGGCCCATGCTCTATGAACTTTCTGACAACTCACCCTTTTCAACATGCAGATGAGTTTTACCACTCTACGGTAAAACTGTCCCACGTGTCACTCAACTGTAAGGTGCCCGAACTGTGGCATATACCTCACAGCGGGTGCCTGGCAGTATGCATGCGAAGTGAAGAGGCCAGACTCATAGGCAGCGCACTGAGCAGCCCACCTGCCGATTGGTGGCCCGAGGATCTTGGTGGACGTGCTCCCTCCAAAGCAACAGAAATAAAGGCAAAGCAACAAAAGCCCACTGTATCTGACCTCGGCAAACTAACCAGAGCCACAGAACGAACTGAAGAAGCACCACCCGAGAGAAAGGACTGAACCTCCGTAAGCCAGTGGGTTGGGGCCGCGCGAACACGGGCGACAGCTAACGCCCAGCCTCTCCTTTGCAGATGGCAGGCAGGTCTGATGCTTTGAAGCTCCGCTAAAAGTTCCGTCGCACAGTCAATATTTTGTCTAGACTTGTAGCAGCCTGGGACACCCCTGGATTTGACTCAGAGCTGGCCGGGGGCGTGTTGTAGAAAGGGGGGCAGGTGGAGCCTGATTCTGGGGCATGACCAAAACAGCAACAAACTGCTGGCCACACCTCGGCTGCCTAATGCTGTGAATACAACTTCAGGAGCCCGGCCCAAAATGTAAAAGGATATTGGGGAGAACAAGAGGACCACAGGCGACTTCAAAAGCTCTGATATGCCCTGGTTGCATAGCTCAATTGGTTAGAGCAGTGTCCCAAAGCACAGAGGTTACCAGTTCAATCCCCAGTCAGGGCACATACAGGAACAGATGTTCCTGTCTCTTTCCTGCCCTCTTCTTTCCTTATCTAAAATCAGTAAAATAAACAAACAAACAAATCAAGTATCTCCAAAACAACTATTTTAAAAAAAAGAAAGTTCTGATGTACTTCCAGGGTCACAGAGGCTGTGCTCACATAAAGGGCTATGCACAGCCAAGAAAGACCTGGGCAAGGAGAAGTCACCAGTCCCGTATTTCTGGTATACATAGGAAGCGACAGGTAACGGTGGGGTTCCACGGCGTGCCTTCTCCCCATGACTCCATTGTAAAGGTCCAGAAGGAACTCTGCTGGCTAACCACATACTTCTAGTGACTCAGACAGGACCCCTGGGAACCCAGTCTTACAAATGTATAGGACCTTAGGAGAAGCGGTCTTATCACACACACAAAACAGCAACAACAGTGATGAAAGGGGGAGGAGGAAGCGCGTTGAGGGAATGAGTGTGTGTGTGGTGTAGACTGGGATGGTTTCACAGACACTGGTCTCCAAACATATCAAGCTATATACCTTAAATGTCATGCTTTGTGAATAAATGCCAGTCATTCCTAAAGTGCTTTAAAAAATAATGAAATTAAAAGAAGTTTTAAAAAAAATCGTGGCTAATTCAGCGGACACACATAACAGGGAATGCAGACCCACGGGGCTAGTGAAGGGAAGCCACTAAACAAACAAACAGCACCGAGGAAAGGGCACCCAAAACCCAGATGAAGACAAAACAAGAAAAACCACAGCAGCAACAAACTCTGAAAGGAAGAGAGATTTGCTACCAGAGCTGTGAAAATATTGTCTGAAACATCCAGTCTTCCACAGAGAATTACAAAGATATGCAAGGAAACAGGAAAGTATGTCACATATACAGAGAAGGACCAGGGTGGGGGAGAATACTTTCCAACAGACAGTATGCCTGAAGGGGCCAAGACAATTATAAATATATTTAAAGAACTAAAAAACTATATATGTAAAAATTAAGGGGAACTACAACAACCATATATTGAGACTATCACTGAAGTGGTAGAAGTTGTAAGAATCAAATAGAAATTCTACAGTTGGAAATACAGTGACTGAAACTCACTAGGGGGCTTTAACAGCAGATATGAGCTGGCAGAACAAAGAGTCAGTGAACTGGAAGATAACTTAATATCTTTACTGGAATAGAGAGTATCCAGTCTGAAAGGAAGAAAATAAAACGAATGAAGAGAACTAACAGAGTCTAAGAGGGATGTGTGGGACACACACATGCACAATGTGAGTCCAGAAGGAGAAGAGAAAGGTGCAGAGAAACACTGGGAGAAATGACTACAAACATACCAAATTTGACTAAAAGTATTAAGTTACACACTTAAGTCACTCAAGGAATGCAAGGCAGGGTAAAATCCTAAAATCCCACAACTAGACACATCATTAACGGTTGAACAACAAAAGACCAAATCTGGAAAGCATCAGGAGAAGTCACCCATCCAGACAAGGAATCCCCCCCCCCCCGTCAGATTAAGACCCAGCTCTCATCAGAAACCCAGTGGGGTGACATATTAAAAGTGTTCGGGGAAAAAAAAGAAAAAAGACATTCAACTAAGAATTCTCTAGCCAGTAAACTCTGATTTAAAAACAAAGGAGAAGTTAGGCCAGTTGCAGATAAAACAAGAGGAAATAGGAGTTCACTGAACAGGAATTCTAAGTCACACAAAGAACAGAGGAGTACCTACAAGGCCAACTATACAGTACTATGAAAGACAACATAAACACAATGTTGTTGGTAACTTTCTCCTCCTCTTTGTTTTAAGACTGCACAGAACTATACCCCTAAAACTGTGCTGATGGACTTAAAATGTATAAGGATGTAATCTGTATAACACTAATAATGAAAAGAGGAGGGAAGAGCAATATTTCAGAGCAAAGTGTTTACTATTAAAAGTAAGTTTGTATTCATCTGAATTGGACTTAAAAAAAAACACAAGATAACAGGAACCCTAATTGCAAACACTGAGAAAATATTTTTTTTTAATTTTACATAGTGCCTTGGCCAGATAACTCAGTTGCTTAGGGCATCATCCCAATATGCCTAGATCGTGTGGGCTCAATCCCAGTCAGGTTGCATTCAAGAGTCAACCAATGAATGCATAAGTAAGTGGAACAACAAACTTACCACCCCCCCTCTATATATATACACACACACATATACATATGCATCCCTTCCTCTCTCTAAAGTCAATTTTAAAAATTAAATTAAAAAATTTTACAGTGATTCCCCTCCTGATTAAGTCTAGTACCTATCTGTCACCATAGATAGTAATTATAATACTGCTGGCTCTATTCCTTGTGCCATACATTACATCCCTGTAACTAATATTGTAACTGAAAATTTGTACTTCTTAATCTTCTTACCCTTTTCCACCCATTCTCTCACCCCCATTACCCCTTGGCAAACATCAGTTTGTTCTCAAGACAGTCTTTATACTGTACAATCCACCATCTTTACACAATGGGTACACTGAGATGATGTCTGATTTCTTCAAAATGAAGAGCAAGAATTTTGCAACATCAACACAAGTTATTTGTATTTTATAGTTTTAGTGTTGTAGCATTAATATTGAATATACTATTAAGGAAATATAAATTGGGGTTAGTAGTTATCATAAAAATGCATGGAATTGCCAACTATCATTTTTTTCCTGTAAATTAATGTCTTTGTCTTTTCTAAGCTTCTCTTATTTATTTATTTTTTATGATCATCTTGAATTTATTCCTGAAAGTAAGGTTGGGAACATTTTTTTTATTTTTATTGACTTTATTGCGGTGACACTGGTTAATAAGATTATACAGGTTTCAAGTGTACAATTCTATCATCTGGTTATTGTATTGTGTGTTCACCACCCAAAGTCAAGTCTCCTTCCATCACCATTTATTCCCCCCTTTACCCTCTTCTTCCCTCTGGTAATCATCTTACTATGTCTGTGTCTATGACGGTATTTCTTTTTTGTTTACTTGTTTGCTTAATCCCTTCACCTTTTTCATCCAGCTGCCCAACCCCCAACCCCTTGAAGACTGTTATTCTATTCTCTGTATTTATGAATCTGTTTCTATTTTGTTTACTTTGTTCACTAATTTCCACATGAGTAAAATCATATGGTATTCATCTTTCTATGACTGGTTTATTTCATTTAGCATAATACTCTCCAGGTCCAACCATGCTGTCACAAAAGGTATGATTACCTTATTTTTTATAGCCAAGTAGTATTCCATTGTGTAGATGTACCACAACTTTTTCATCCCTTCGTCTACTGATGGACACTTGGGATGCTATTGTGCATATAGCACTTCAATGAATATAGGGGCACATATATTCTTTCAAATTAGTGTTTCGGGTTTCTTGGGGTAAATTCCCAGAAGCAGAATCACTGGATCATAAGGCAGTTCCAACTTTTTAACTTTCTGAGGAAATTCTATACTATCTCCTTGGAAAGCAAAGAATTTATTAGAAGAATTAAGTAAGCAATTCTATCACCAGACACTACTCATTTCCTGTGCCCTATAAAAAAGGACATTTTCAATACAGTGTTTTACCTAGTGGAGACTCTCAAACTAATACATCATGATCGTTTGAGGCTTTTTTTTATCTCACTGCCAGAAGCCCTAAACTAATCAATCATGGAATAATGTCACGAGTAACCACCACAGGGCTGACTTGCCTTTTCTTTGTCCCGAGGCTGCAGTGGGGCTCTCCTCTCGGTATTTTAAAGCATTAGCCTTAATAACTAAATGGCGCCTGGGAACCTCTCTCTCCGTCATTACCACAAAAGCACACAAAAATGCATACACACAGGGACACCCAGAAAACATGCACATGCATGCTCCCCTGACTCAGGGGCTCCCTGCAGATCCAGCCTTGTGGCTTCAGGCCTTCAGCAATCTTCAGCAGTTGGATTTGAAGGGAAATGTAACCTGATGGTAATAACAACGGGGGCTACTGATGTCCCTGTCCACAGAGGGGGGGTGACGTTCCTATACACGGATGGGGGCTGGCGTCCCTGTACACGGATGGGGGCTGGCGTCCCTGTACACAGGTGGGGGCTGGCGTCCCTGGGTTCTCCTTCCTTGTCCCTGGGAACAGAAGCATGAGATGCCCCTGTCGAGTCCTCCAGCACTGTGTGCTCCCCTTTCTCACACCCTCTTTCCCAGCACAGCGCTCCGGAGCTGCTGCTGCTCCTGCCCACACTATCTGAGTGGGGCTGGGTGGGCTGTCAGAGGAGGGAAGGGAGAGAGAGGGAGGCCACCAGCCAGGGGCAATCTCTTCCTTGCTCACCTGCAGGCTGTTTCTATGAACAAAATACCCTTCTGGAGACCTACTGCGTGGTGAAGAACTTTCCAACAGAACAACCAAGCTAAAACCATCTTTTCCCTTCCCCTGCTCTTCTTCTCCCCCTTTTTCACTTTAATTTTGTAATTGTCCTTTGGGGGTGGGGGGGCATCTGCACGTATGTGGGCAAAGGATATTGTTATGGACCTTATTCTGTGTCCAGCCTCCCAGAGGGTGTCTTTACTCTGGTTGGTCTGGGGTCGGGGGGAGCTCTGTCCCACAGGAGACATCTGACAATGACTGGAAACATCTCTGATTGGCAGGCTAGGGTGGGGGCGCCCTTGGCATCTAGTGGCTGGAACGCACGAAGCACCCAGTGCAAAGATTTATCAGGCCTCAGGCCCTGGCTGGCTGGCTCAGTGGATATAGAGTCGGCCCAGCATGCTGACATCCCGGGTTTGATCCCCAGTCAGGGCACACACGAGAGTTGACCATCTGCTTCTATCTGCCTCCCTCTCCCTTTTCTCTCTTTTCCCCTCCCACAGCCAGTGACTCAGTTGATCCAAGCATCAACCCCAGACAAGAATTGCCAGGTAAACCTGATTGGGGTCTGTTCCTCTCACTTTAAAAAAGAAAAAAAAAAAAAAAAGGAATCATCAGGACCCAAGTGTCTATGGAGTGAGGTTGAGAAACCACCAGATCCTTTCTGCCTTTCATTTTCCTGCATGTTCTAAGTTCTGAGTCAACAGGCCTGAGAGCTTAAATAAAATTCAGATGTATTCTCGTCTCTCCACTGACTCCTTACTCATCTTTCACCCAATTGTAGACCCAGAAACGGAGCCCCGGATGGTGTGCTGAAAAAGCCCAACCATGATGGCTAGACAGACGCCCATGCACACCCTGCCTCTGCCACCTGTTAGCTTTGAACCGGGGCAAGAGAAATGGCGTCTTGGCATCTCTGTCTCCCATAAATACAAAAGGGCAATGAGGAGGCCTCGCTCCCTGGCTCACTGTGGTGGTCCTATGAGGTTCACACAGAGCTTCTCTGATCATGCTTTATAATCCTTACATGAAGTCAATAAATACTTAAGTCTTTTTCTCCATCTGTCCCCCTGTTTCTAATTCTTCTTCTTCTTCCAACTCAGGTGGGAGATATCTCTGATGCCAGCCAGGGCCATAGGTCACTATAAGGATCCTAACTAAGAGCCAGGGCGATGGCTACTGCCTCTGAGGATGACCCCATAACCATTGGGACCAGCACCAGGAGTGCACGCAGCCAGGATCACAAAGCAGAGAGGGAAGGGAGGGGTAGGACCAGCGCTCAGGGTTCTGTTCTTCCGCTCTGTGGCACCACCATGTCTGCACTCGTCAATTCAGACTACGACTGCATTGCAGACGTGGTCATCAGAGGGTTTTAGGGCCCCCGCGGGCCAGCCTCCTCTTGGTACCCTAGCTAGAATTACAGGAAAAGGAGGACCACTGTCCTTGGCTAGAGAAAGACCCCGGTTGCCCAAGCACTCGAACCACTTAAGGGAATATGTTCCCTTAAACAAGGTGGGAAGGACTTTGTTGCCTCACCTTCTGGTGGTTTGTCACCATAATAAAAATGCAAACACAAAATGGAAGGCCAGGGAAATAGAAACCCAGGTTGGGTGAGGAAGAGGACAGAGAGAGGTGAAGGGGCCAGGGGCTTCCAGCTCAGACACTCTGAACCACAACTCCAACTGCAAACCCTTCCCCGGCTGCTGTTTTCACATTGAGTTTCTACGCCACAGTCAAGTTCACGGCCACGTTTCCAAAGAGACTCATTATTTATGCAAACAGGCCGTTCTTCCACGTGCACTGACTTGTAGGCAGCAAGGAGCTCTTAACGGCCACAGCCCTGTTTAAACTATTCCCCTGAAACAGATGCCAAGACTAACACCATGTCCAAGTCAAGGGGAGGAACGGCCTGGAAAAGCCAACAGGAGCAATTTTTTAGGGATGAAACTGCAGGCACAGATTAAGAGCAGGTCACAGTCCAGAGCTCTGGGGACTATAAGTGGGAATGAAAACAGCCATTAAATTTCTTTAGTAGCTGACTTTTTTGTTTTCTTCTATTTTAATTAACTAGATCGCTCAAAAGCTTCATTTATGCTATCCAGCCCTCTCTGTTATTGCTTTTCCCTCAGGGGGAAAAAAAATCCCTTTTCTTTTCTTTATGATTTAAGAGCTTATACCAAGCTGCTCTGCAGAAATAAGACATGTGCCCTTAATCTTCCTCCTCCTAGCCAAAGAGCGCTTACTTATTATCCAAAGCACTTCCTGTGAATATTCCAACACTGAGTGTTTGATGACTACGCCCCATGAACCAGCTCTGGTCTCAAAAGCCACAGGACTGCTTTTGCTTACTCTCAGAACTCCCTCTGTGCCTAAGTATCTCCCACACAGTCCTCTGGACACCCACCCTTGGCCAACAAGAGCCACGGGACCACTTGGTTTTTACCCACCTACTCCCCAGGTAATGAGTTTGGGAAAGGTGAGCAACCCCCCAAAGGACAGCCCAACACCATCTAATATAATATGCCCCACCTGGGGCCCAGGTATACAAGTAAGGCTCTAAAGACAGCCCCTTGAACCCTGACCGGTTGGTTCAGTGGTAGAGCGTCGGCCAGGCATGTGTAACTCTCAAGTTTGATTCTCGGTCAGGTCACACAGGAGAAGTGACCATCTGCTTCTCCTCCCCACACCTGCTCTCCCTTCTTTCTCTCTCTCTTCCCCTCCTGCAGCCATGACTCGATTGGTTTGAGCTCACTGGTCCTGGGCACTGAGGATGTCTCCATGGAGCCTCTGCTGCAAGCATGGCCCCAGATGGGCAGAGCATCACCCCAGATGGTAGTTGCCGGATGGATCCTGGTCAGGGTGCATGCGAGTGTCTATCACCCCTCCTCTCACTTGGGGAAAAAATTTTTTTTTAATAATAATAAAATAAAATAATAGAGACAGTCCCCTCATGGTTGGCCCAGAGCTGGAACTACCCCTGAAGCCCACTCTCTCCCAACTGCCCCTCACCTTCCATCTAACTGAGTGACCGCCCTCTGTTGCTCTGCTGGAATGATACTGTCCATTGTCATCCAGGGCAGAGGGCCTGGAGAAGCTGCACCTCCCGGCTCAATAGGCACACACTCAGCCTGAGAACTGAAAACCCAGAATGCAGGCATTGACAAGCATGGGGCAGCAGAGGAAGAACTGGCAACATACCCTGGGTCTGGCATCAGGGAAGGAAGCACTAGCGAGCTCATGGATGTGCACACACCCACACACACCTTTCACAACATCTCAATAGGAAGCGCCCCACGGACACTAGGGTCAAATGAAGAAAGAAGTCCATTCAAAGTGTCAGCTTTCAGTGGGAAACGAATGCATCTCATCATCAGCACCATGACCCTGAAGGACAAATGTCCCTACGTCCCTCAGCTGGCGTTCTTCCTGGCACGTAACTAAGGGGAAAGCAGACACACGAGCAAGGCAGAGGAGCACCCCTCCCCCCACAGTGGAGACAGCGAAGAAGAGGAGACAATAGTGGAATTCAGCATAATGTTCTGCTTCAGTTTGATATTAAAAAGTGCAACTGTATACAATAAAAATTTCAATGGTAGAACCAGCGACTACGTGACTGTTGGGGGTAGAAGGCTCCTGAAGGGTTTATTAACAAAAACAGGTTTGGAGATGGAACAGGACAAATCCCACACTGGACCTGGGGCAGGAGTGGGTGTCGATGAGATACCTGGAAACGATGAGAACACAATTGATCATTCCCTAACAAGCCGGGCTGGTTGAAGCTCACAGGGATGAACACTGTCCCCCCTGGAGGGCATCCTGATCCTCCCCAAGCTCCTGCTGGCACCCGCCGAGCCCCTTGCCACCAAGGCCCTGTTGTCCCGAACCTGTTCGTGCCAGTTATAATGCTACTGTGCTACATTATTTAGTCAGGGTACAAACAAGAAACAGCTCGAAACATGAAGCTGAACATTCGCTTTAGGAAGAAAAATACAACGGTGCCACTCTCAAAAATAAACAGCTACACATGCACTTGTCCGTGGTAAGAAATGCCAGGAGTGTGAGGCTCTGTGAGGATTCCTCGTGTTCAAGGGTCTAAGGAGCCCTTGCTCCAACTTTGGACCACCGGAGCCCGGAGCTCACTGGAAGCGCACTGCACATGGCTGACACGCGCCAGCAAGCCCTCCTCGGTTACAGCATCAGGAACCAGCAACGCTGCAGGGTAAGAACGTGGGAACTGCTGAACTATTTCAAGCTTCCCGATTCAGCCTGCTTTCCCCACCAACAGCCCCACCGTGTCCTCCTCCCTCCATCCACAACCACCAAGCTTCCCACTTGTTGCCTATTTCTCCTGTGCTGAGGGACTAGGCTAAGAATTTTACAGCAGTACCTTGATTCCTTTCAAGGACCCTGTGAAGTAGTCATTATTATACCCATGCTCTCAGCGAGTAAACCGAGGCCACGAGGATAAGCAATGTAAGCAAGTGCTCACAAGGTCATGCCCATCGACTGGACCTGGTACAGAAACAACGACGCTGAGAGGTCAGGCCTCGGACCCGGGAGCACAGAAGATCCCTACTCCCAACTTCTACTGGACCTGTTCAGACAGTAACAAAACCACCCACAGATAAAGTATAAGGGAAATACACATTAAGCCACAAAAACATTTTTTTAAGTGCGAGGAGGGGAAATAGACTCCTGCTTGTACCCTGACCAGGACCCACCGGGCAACCCCCATTTGGGGCCGGTGCTCACATCAGCTGAGCTATCCTCAGCACCCAGGCTAATGCCTGAACCACCTGAGCCCACTGGCTGCGGGAGGGGAAGAGAGAAAGAAGGGGAAGAGGGAGAGGAAGAGAAGTAGATGGTCATGTCTCCTGTGTGCCCTGACCGGGGATTGAACCCAGGATGTCTGCACGCTGGGCCAATGCTCTAGCGACTGAGCTAACCATCCAGGGCCAAAAACATTTTGAAAGTAATTTTTTTAACTAACCAGATTATTCCCATTCACATCCAACACGTGAAGTCAGGCCACTGAATCGCTCCCGATCACTTCTTCAGGACATCACCCTCTGCACTGAGCTCGAGGCCTGCCCTGGCAGCAGTCTGAACACCCATACATGCAAACACCTGTTTCCGACATGAGAGGGAAAGCTTAAGAACAGAACACGGGGCCATACGCTATCCAGAATGGGTAGGGACAATGCATGGGAATGAAACGCACAACGAGGAAACGGTGGTGGCCCAAACGGCCGCACCCCGTGGGGAGGGACACACAATTCTTTCTAGCATCCCTTACGTGGGACATGCAACATCACGGGCAGAGGGAGCTCCTGCAGGCTGCTGCGCAGGACGGCCCCAGCCATCACCCAAACGAAACATCCTGGCTGGTGCGTGGAGGCAATGCAGGAGGACCCTCATCAAGCTCGCTGAAGACCTGCTGACAAAGGAGACAGCTTCTGTTTTCTTCCCAGAGAATGTGGAAAGTGGTTTTGTGTGTGAACAGCTTTTCAGGACGTCTAGACGCCTCGTTGGTCAGTCAGTCATGTGTGAGTGTCAGGTGTCAGGAAGGCCACCTGCCCAGGTGTGGAGCTGGCTCGCATTTTGATCTGAGCTCCCTCACTCGCAACACACATGGAACAGTCTCCCCACAGTTAGAGGCTGCCAAGGCTGGGAAGAGCTGGTTCTCAGCCCCAGGGATGCTTGGAGTCACGGGGGATTTCAAATCCTGTGTCGGGCGGTACTGAGACCTGCCAAGCTGCCCGGGTGGCTCCAGTGGCAGCCACGGAGCACCACCACCGCTGCTGCAGGGGGTAGGGGAAGGGCTGGAGAAGAGGAGAGCAGGCAGAGGGAGGGCTGTGAAAGGCAGGAGCCAGGTCTGCCTCGTGGCTGTCTGCACTGCACTAGGGGGAAGATCCTGGGCCAAAACCAAACCCCAGCAGGCTAGCACTCATCGCAGGATTCACTTTCAGCAACTCACCAACACATGGCAACACCTCTCAATGGGTTTCTGGGGACTGACGGACAGCGCAGGCAGGCAGCTGTACTGGGCGCCCTCACTACCGAGGGTGTCCCAAAGCATCGGACCCCACAGACCCGCTCTGGCGTCCCTCTGGCCAACATTCACCTTTACCGGGATGGGAATGACATCACTGGGCACCGGCTTTGCTGCACTCTCAACCCAGTAACTGTAAGGACAGCTGTGACTGAGAGTGCCGGCCTCTCTCAGACACACTCTTTGTTGTCATTTAGTAAAACGGATAAGACACACCGAGAGCTACAACGCCAGCCACTAGTTTTTTATTATGATTTACTTATTTATTTTGTGAGGAAAGAGAGAGAGAGAGAGAGAGAGAGAGAGAGAAAGAGAGAGAGAAAGAGAGAAAGGGGAGGAGTAGGAAGCATCAACTCCCATATGTGCCTTGACCAGGCAAGGCCAGGGTTTCAAACTGGTGACCTCAGCGTTCCATGTCAATGCTTTATTCACTGCGCCACCACAGGTCAGGCAACACCAGCCACTATTAACTCTCAGCAACACTCAGCCACCAAGATAACTGGTTCTGCCCTCGGAAATGACCAAGTGCAACACCAGGGCAGGAGGTGACCACCCCCACCCCAGCCACACCAGGGTGCGCTGCTCTGGGCTGAGCCTGGGCTGCCTGGCGAATCTGGAACAAACAGGCAGAAAAACTTCCTGAAGTTCAAGAGTGTTTGGGAAAGAGTTCACAACTCTTAACTCATGGTGGAAACCAAGCACACCCTAAAGCGTGAATGTACAAGTGTATCTATCGCACAGGTGAGGAGCAGCCAGCAAATGCCTTCTGTCAAGACCTGAAGGGCCTGCTGGATTGACAGGTGTGGTTTTGCATTGTGCTTAAGCAGATGTTTTCACAGGTCTCACTCAGCTGTGATGGACAGTCACAGGGATCCACAGGAGGAGACGGCACACCAGCCAAGCCCAGCAACCCTCCTGCCTCTGTGCTCTGGTGGCTACAAGCAGAGGCCTGCCCAGTTCCAGGCCCCATGTTCTTACTGAGCGGTGGTGTCTCCACCCAGGGCTGCAGGGTGGGGCCACACAGAAGGTGGAAGCCAATATCCGTGACATCCTGCAGCCTGCAGATGGTAAATTCCACCTCACACAGGGTGTTAACATAGGGGGCTGCCCAGATGCCCCCACAGAAGCCTGCCACACAGTCCACTGGGCACAGAGCTGTGAACCCTGTGGCCTGTGTCACAGAGGGAGCCTGGCAAGCAGGGACCAACCACACCATCCCTGCTTACAGCTCTGGCTTGAGAGGTGAAGAAGGGCACAGCCAGACTGGGGATGCCCAGGTAGTCAAGGAGCTGCCTGACCAGCAAGTACTGTTTGCCATGTGGGCCACACAATGGGAAGAGCAACGACCCCTCTTCTCCTGCGAGGGGGGGTATGGGGTCCCGAGGAGAAAACCAGTGGGCTGGAGCTGTATGAAGCCCCACACGCTCTAGCCGCTTTGCAGCGGGAGGAGGATGGCCCCCCTCTGCCAGAGCCCTCTCATATGTGCTAGTGACGGGACAACAGAACAGGAAAAAGCAGCCCAGCACGGACTTCCACCACCACTCAGACAGAATGAGCTCCACTCCTCTGCTTTCTCAGGCTGGCATCTGCTACCAGCTGGATTTTGCCCCTCAAAATCTACATGTTGAAATCCTAACCCCCAGGGCCTCAGAATGTGACTGTAATCAGAGATAGGAAATTAGCAAAATGAGGTCACTAGGGTAGCCCTACTCCCCTATGACTAGAGTCCTTATAAGAAGAGGAGATAAGGACACAGACACACACGAAGAGACAAATGTGAGGACAGGGGGAGAAGACACCCATCTGCACAGCAAGGAGAGAGGCCTCAGAAGGAACCAGGCCTGCCCACACCTTGATCTTGGGCTGTGAGCCTCCAGTCTGTGGCACTTTGTTACTGCAAAGGAATATAGCACCTTTCAAGGAGAACAGCGGCTCAGTGCTAACAGTGTGCGGTGGGGACAGAGGCCCCTGCAAAGGCCCTAGGTGGCCCCCTGGGCCTCACAGCCCTGATGAGTGAGTGATGCTGTCATTTTCTCCTGGCTCTCAATCCTGGAACAGTTTACAGTCTGCTTTTAGTTGTTACTCCGGGTACAAAGAGGGTACTAAGACTAAATAGAAAGAACACAACCTAAGCAAGGTCCTTCATCCCCGCACGCACATCAGAGCTGGACCTCCACATATCTGCCTGTATCGTACGTGGCCACCAACTCGCCCCACTCTCCCGCCGTCCACACCAAGCACTCAGTGGCCACAAAAGAGCCCAGAAGACAGCTGGTCCTCTGTAGTGGGAAGGCTGAGGGTAAGAACCTGGGGAGATTGCTGGGTGGGGCACAGGGGACCCCCTCCAGGGCCTGGGGAGCAGCAGACATGTGGGGAACCAGGAGGGCGAGGCTGAAGGTGAGAATGCCAGAGGCAAGAGGCAGGGCAGGGCAGGGGGGTAAAGAGAGGTCTGCTGGATGGATGGTGAGGAAGGCCAAGGGGTGCCAGGCTGATCCTGAGCTTCCTGGCAGCCTGCTATTCCCCAGAAGCTGCTCATTCTTCCATTGTTCTTTTTTAAAAAGTCTACAAGAAGTAGCCTCAGGTGAGACCACAGTCCTGTCAGAAGCAGAACAGCCCCAACTCTCCGCAGCATGCCCTTTAGCTTCTTCTTGGGACTGGGGCAGAGACAGTAAATGACCTATGTGGCCTCACCAGGTTACAAATTTTTGAGGTCCACTTAGAATCAGTTTTTCCTTGAAATAGTAATTAATAGTGATAGGAATTCAAGATTTTTTTTGTAAGCGAGAGAGAGGAAAAGAAAGATGAGAAGCATCATCTTGCCGTTGAGGCACTTTAGCTGTTCATTGATTGCTTTCTAATATGCGTCTTGGGGGGGAGGGCGTTTCCAGCCAAGCTAGTGACTCCTTGGGCTCAAGCTTATGATCCCATGCTCAAGCCAGCAACCCTGTGCTCAAGCCGGAGACCTCAGGGTTTCAAACCGGGGTCCTCAGCATCCCAGGTCAACACTATATCCACTGCGCTACCATCTGGTCAGGCAGAGGAAGTCAAGAGTCTTAAAGACAACAAACAGCACAGAAACTATCTGCAGAGTAAAAAGTGCGTTATGAAGCACATTTCCGGGCAGGACGGAGTACTGTGTTCCACAGCCTGTGAGGCTGGGACGTGTGGCCCATGGGAAGGAAATGGCAAAAGAGCCAGGTCCCCTGAGCTGACACCTCAGGCCGCCCTCCCCATGGCGCCAGATTCTAGTGCCTGGAAACGGGGCATTGTGACACCTCGAGTTCAAGAAGCCCAGAGGGTTTCTCTTTCCAGAATGGTGCTGGTGTAAAAGGTAAGGTGGTGCACAGACAGGTCCAGAGAGCTGCTGCAACCCACCCAAACATCTCTTCCAGCTTCCGTCAAGCTGGGCACACACACAAAGCAGTCTGCTGCCAATCTGTGGTTTGAAATTCTTCTCATAGTTTTTTGTCTCTCTCATAATCATTTAGCTCTTTTTTTCTTCATAGCATTATCACATACTTGTAAAGTAACTGAACTCTGATATCCAGTATGGTAACACCTTTCTGTATCCAATTAAGATAGCCAAATAGGCGCTAGCCGGTTAGCTCAGTCTGTTAAGAGTGTTGTCCCAAAATGACAAGGTTGCAGGTTTGGTCAGGGAACACATGGGAAGCAGCAAAGGAATGCACGACTGAGTGGAACAACAAATGAATGCTTCCTTTCCCCTCCCATCTCTCTCCTTTCTTCTGTCTTTCTGAAAATAAATAAATAAGTAAATAAATAAATAATTTTAAAAACTTTACAAAAAAGGAAATTAAGCCCTGGCCAGATGGCTTGAACAGTTGGAGCATCGTCCTGGAGCACCAAGTTTGCAGGTTCGATTCCCCGGTCAGACCACATACAGGAGCAGCTCCATGTTCCTGTCTCTCTCTTGCTGCTTCTCTCCATAAATAAATAACCAAATAAGTCTAATAGATAAATTAATCCCCAAAATGTAAATAAAATCAATTTCTATGATAATATATACACACCCATATATTTTAAGATAGTCTTAAAATTATCTCTCTGACCTTGCCTTGTTCTTGGACCACATTTTCATTCCAAATAATCTGGGAACCACTACAGCCCAGTGAGCATCCTTTCACACTTTTCTCCAGAAGCATCCTGGACACAGCCAGAGTTCTGCCCCGTGCACGCCAGCAGCAGCTCAGGAACCTGGGGCATGCATGCACCAGAGTGCTAGGACACTGGCTGGAACTAGGCATCTCTCCTTTCCACCTTGTTTTGTTGCTACAAGCACAATTACAATGTAGTTCAAATGTCTTATGTTGAGAAAACAGCTGTGTTAGGCTTGCTTGCTTGCACTTTGCATGATTAGTGTGTGATCATGTGGCAGAGCCACACGTGTATAGTCTACGGGAGGCTACTGGTGTTTTCCCTCAGTGCGGATTGCAAATTTCTTGCCTGCCACTGTGAGGGGTCGTTTTGCTCTTCGTGCACCTGCTGCCATTAGAAGCCGTTTCCCCTGCCTCTTTCTCGTCCTCCATCGCGAGTATCTATTAAACAGGAATGGCGCCTGACCAGGCGGTGGCACAGTGGATAGAGTGTCAGACTGGGATGCAGAGGATCCAAGTTCGAGACCCCGAGATCACCAGCTTGAGCAAAAAGCTCACCAGCTTGGACCCAAGGTCGTTGGCTCCAGCAAAGGGTTACTCGGTCTGCTGCAGGTCCACGGTCAAGGCACATATGAGAAAGCAATCAATGAATAACTAAGGTGTCGCAACAAAAAAACTGATGATTGATGTTTCCCATCTCTCTCCCCTCCTGTCTGTCCCTATCTATCCCTCTGTCTGGCTCTCTCTCTGTCCCTGTAAACACACACACACACACACACACACACACACACACACAGGAATAGTGCAACGCTTTCTGGCTCCTCAGTTCCTCTACCCTCTGCCCGAATCCGATGTGAACCTGTCTGGCCTCGGCCACTGGCATTACATCTTATGATTTGGCAATTAACAGTTATCAGACTGAATGAAGGGGATATCTCTTCAAAGAGCAGTATTTCTAGGACACACAAAATGCTGACCTAGGGTCCTGGCTGGGTAGTTCTGTTGGTTAGAGCATCAATCCCAAACACCAAGGCTGCAGGTTCAATCCCCAGTGAGAACCAACCAATGAATGCGTAAATAAGTAGAACAAATCAACATTCCCCGTCCCCCCTGTCTCTCTCTCTTATTAAAAAAATTTAAAAATAAAAAAAAGAATAATTAAAATGCGGACTAAGAGCTCCTCAGGAAAGGTTGGGACCAGTGGTGTTGATACCAGTATTGCATGTCACTTGGTACTCATCCAGGCAGGAGGGCACTGCTCAGTGTCACATCCAGGACTGAGGGGCTGGTAAGAGTTCAACCACAGTGACCAACACAAGGATGCTTGGCCCTTTTGCCTGAGAGACTAAGGAGGAGGCGTGGGGGGAAGGACTGGGATGCTGGTAGGCAGTGCCGTGGTGTGGAATTCAGAGCGGCCACGTGCCCACACCCGTGCACCTTGAACTGCACTCACCCCCGCACCATGAAGTGTTTGGCTCCCCGACCAGACCTCCAGGCTGGCTGCCCTGCCCATGGGGCATGGCAGAAGTGCTGGCCCTCAGGTGTCCCTACACAAGGGACCGAGGTGCGACAGCCTTGTTCTGTGTGTGACTTGGGGAGTCTGTTCAGCCTGCCAAGGAAAGCTGGCCAGAAAGCTGGCTGCTTCTCCCAGGTCCTCCCTGCAGCCCTCTCCAGCTGAGACCTCCCTGAGGAGGGTCTCTATTAATCACTCCTTTTTACTTTCTGCATTTCTGATGTCTTGACATGTGGGGCCTGCTAAGGCTGGAGATGGAGAGCCTGCTGCATCCCCACCCAGCTGGGAGGAGCCAATATGCAAACCAACAAGGCTATCACCCCTTCACCCCACTGCCTGCATAACCAGGGCTGGGTTCCAGACAAGCAGGGTAGCCCAGCCCTGATCTGCTCACCCTGCCCGGCCCATTGCTCCCCATGGAAACTACAGAAAGCCTCCTGCCATGCTTTCCCTGCCTGCTGCCTGACCTGGTGCCTTTTCGTTGGGGCCTGTGCGCCCTGCCTCCCGTTTTTAGGGCTCCGGAAAGATAAGAACTTCTTTCTTCCCAGCAATCATTTCCAGGTCCATGTGTTTACCAAACCTGATTAAAACAAACTCTGGGCACATTTTAACACAGGGCCTCATGGCGGGGTAAGTCCACACACACTTGGAGAGCCTGCCCCTTGTCCTGTGCCCTGTGCTCTGTTGCCTCACAGCTGTGTTCATCTGACTCTTCCTGCCCACTACAACCCACACAACCCTGCCATTCTGGGTGTATGCATGGGGAATCAGTCGTGAGCGTCTCTGGAAGTAGAGTCTGGGAGAAAGGAGCAGAGTTGGCACACAGCTGGCTGAGGTCACCTGATCTGCATAGCTTCCCAGGTAGATAATCTTAACACAAACACACCCTCAGCCCGGGTGTTGGAGGGAAGGGGACATCACGGGAGGCCTAGAGATAATTCTCGAGAATTCAATTTGCAATGACTATGAAAACCGACACCCATGTCATTTCCAAACATGCAGCAGGATTAGCACCTCCAGCGACTGAGCACGCATGCGTGTTCGGCCATCTCCAACCGCGGGACCCTCTCTCCAGCAGACCCTGGATGGGAGCCGGGCATGCATGACCCATGCCGTCGGTAAGGAGAAAACCCAGTAATCCCTCACACCCCAGTGACTCTCTGCCTCGCCCCCTTCTCCTTGTAAAGAAAGCTGCTTAATTTTATAGCTCTTTGGGTAGTTCCTGCCTTGGCTAAAAAATAAAAAATGGGAGCCCTGACTCCACCCTTTTACCAAGAGAACCTTGCCCAGGCGGTGGGGACCTGCAGACCAATCTTCTACACCCCAAGCAGGAGCAAAGAGTGAGGCTCGCTTCCGGAGGGGAACGACATGGTTCTTACTCAGTGTCCTCCTGTCTACTCATTGCTGAATTTACCTCAATCACGTGCCTTTGTGGTTTACGTTTCATCATTCTTTTCAGTACTAGGGAAAGAGCAGCTCACCGACTGCAGTTAACGGCTATGCCCGAACCAGCCCTGCCAGAGTGCCCAGGTGCACCGGTCACCTCAACCAAGCCAACTCGGGGCAAAAGTAAGTTCATCCTGGCAGGTGCTGCCCCCTCAAGACTAATTCCCAGAGGGGGAACTGTTACAAGGCGGGCCTCCTGGCACAATGACAAAAGCCCTACATAAACTAAGCGTCAGCTTTCTCCCTTTGACATCACCCACACCCTGCTCTCAACCAGGACCTACAAATCACAGCTGTTGATGTTTTCGTGTAACCTAAACTTTCACTCCACAGAACTCGTCCTTGTCTAAACTTATTTATACGCTCGGTAATGGAGGGGGCTCATTATTTACACCGGTTGTTTAAACAGTAACCGGATTGTTTGGGGCTGGCACGTCTGGGTCAGGGTGGGTTCTGCCGTCTGTGGAACACCACTCAGAACCCACACGCTCGAAGGAGCCAAGTAAATGGACAGAGGGGAAATTATGATGTGAGAAAGGGTCTTTGTGGGCTGTAAACAGGCCCACACTGTGGGGCCTGCTTCCTCGGTCCTCAAGCAACCGCCCGGCGAGGGGAAGTTAGAAACGTCCAGCCGCAGAAACCCAACTCCTCCCACCCAGACAAGCCCTCTCTAGAAGATTCCACCAGGCCCCCAACCCCTGGGCTGCACCGTACGACTCAGTACAAAGTCAGGGCCCACTCTAGAAAGTTCTTGGAACAGGCCTTTGTGACTTCCCCTGCACATGGATGGACAACGTCCCGCCGCAGCCCTGCCAAGCCCAGGAGAGAGCGTTCATGGCCCAGGAAGGTGAGGCTTCCTCAAGCAGAAGTTAAAAGAGGGCCCTCTGAGACACCGGAAGTGGTCAGGTCCACTGCGAAAATGTAGACAGGAGGACAAGAGAGCTGAGGACCTGCTGGCACCACGGATGCTCGGTGATAATCCTGAATTGTGGGGCATTTTCTCTCCCAATGGAGAAGAAACGGCAAAATAAGGTGTTCTGTCAGGAAGAAAAAGTTCAAGGGAAGGAGAAACAAAGTAAAACATATCCTGGCCCTGCTGGGCTTCCTCAGTGGATAGAGCACAGGCCTGGCGCGTGGACATCCCAGGTTCAATCCACAGTTGGCACACAGGAGAAGCAACAACCATCTGCTTCTCTTCCCCTCCCTCTCCTCTTCTCTCTCTCCCCTTCTCACAGCCAGTGGCTCAGTTGATTCGAGCATCGGCCCCAGACTGGGTTGCTGGGTGGATCCTGGTCAGGGCACATGCAGGAGTCTCTCTGTCTCCCCTCCTCTCACTTAAAAAAAAAAGACACACACAACAGCAGTCCAGGCCCTGCTGGTTTGAACTAGCTACCCTCGCTAGGCCCTCTTTTCTCCTCAACCTGCCGATGACTGTCCTCTACATCACTCAATCATTCAAAGTATCCGGTCAAGTGTTTGCCACCCAGAAGTTCCCTCTGACCACCTACTCAAAAACAGGGTGCAGAAAAATGGTGACCGTTCTAGGCCAGGATTGGCAAATACAAGCAATGTAAGTCTTCTAGTAAAATTGCGAAGGTCTACTTATGTAATGTAGTGGGTTTAAGAAAAAGTTCATCGTTATACAGATTTTGTTTCAAGGAGGAAATCCAAGAATGTCAAGTCCCCTTTTCCATAATAAATAATATGCATTACACTTTAAAATGAGCTACATCTCTCAACATGCCCGATTATAACGTCACGGCGGACACAGCGTGATTTTTTCTCTGATGAGCAGTTATTACAGAGTGGTACAGCTCCCTATCAACAGCAAAGAAACCACAGACGTGTTCATTCATAATAAAAGTTATCACATGGTTTGAAAAATAAACTTGGAGGCAATTAGAAGACAGGGGTCAGAAAGAAAGGTGCTTAAAAGAGAACATTAAATATTTACAGGTAAAATGAGTGCGTTTTGCTCAAGATTGACACGTTAAATCAAGCTCCCGTGGCTTCTGACAGGCTCAGAGAGAATTATAGGATTTTCACTAATCCTCAAATAAACTGTGTAAATACTGTTCTTAGCTCGGAAACTGCCTGCTGGCTATCGAGGTGTATTCTTGATTGAAAACGTGACAGCACTTCGACCCGTCAGTCTTTTGAGAGGCTGATGGTCTTCCCTGCAAACCAAAAGACCTTGATGGGGCAAAGAAACCGGAAGAAGAACCGCCGGCAACGTGGAGAAGCCCTGGGGACCCTTTCTAATGGGTCAGAGGACACCATTACCTCCTTGGGCGGCACCCAGGCGTCAGGAAGATGGGTATGTTTCAAAAACCCAACAGCAGCCACATAAAAGTAAGGACTGCCAGCGGAAGGAGGGGTTCTTCATTGGCTTCCCGTGGCTACTCTCCAAGGATGCATGCGGTCATAGCCAGCTGAGGTGGGACAGCCCAGCAGCAGTCCCTGAGCCCTCTTAGAAAACCCTTCTCAGAAAGCGGCCAAACACCCCGCCTTTGAGCCAGCTGCCCCACACCCACACCAGCCACCATCGTGCTCTGTTCTCCCCTAACTCCTGGCAGCCAGTTAGTCTGGGGTCAGTTCTACCCCCAGGACAGGTCCCAAAAGCAGCTCCTTCTCCCCTTCCCTCCTGCCCACCACTGTGGCTTCCATCTGAGTCCCTGCTTCCACACTCAGCCACAATAGCTCATCTGCTTGCTCGCAGATAGATGAACCCCATCCTGTCGCGTCCTTGTTTGAAACCCTCCGAGGAGCAGCCCATCCCACATCAACGAAAGCCCCTGCCCCTCACCACCCCATGCAGAGGCTGGACCCTACTCCAGCATGGCTTACCCCCTCCAGAGTAGCCAGCAGACCTCCCTGAGGGTCTTGGTCCACCCAAACTCTTTCTTGCCACGGGACAGGGACCCTTGTGTCTCCTCGGCCCCGGTTTCCAAGCAGAAGTCCCTTCCCAGACAGGTCTTCGGTGCCACCTCCCATTTCTTCCTCCACATCCAACGTTCCATCGCCCCGTCACACCCTCACATCATGGTTGTCGTCACCATTGCCTCTACCCACAATCCTTCTGCTAATTTTTTAGTTGTTTTTGTCTCCACTCTCCGAAATTGGTGGGTTCTGTGTATTTCAAAGGCAGTGACATGACAGTCCATGGAGAACTGCAACATGAGATAAGGAAGCAAAGAGTGGAGGGCACGACAATGACCTTCATCTACCACCTGTCACTCCTCCTGAGCCCAATTTCACAGAGAAAGGACACAGAGGTGGGATTTGAAAGTACTTAGAACTATTCACAAGCAAAGAGTATCATTCTAAGTTGACATTATCTTAAAAATGCAACAGTGTTTTCACTGGACACAGATGCTTTTGTATTTTATATTTCGTGGGAGCCAGGGGGGCATTTCTCAAGGAGGGATGAAGAACTGTGGAAGGGATCCCCCAGGGCTCTGGCTCCTCTGTGTGGCCTGTCTCGCCGGAGCCTCTCCTGCCCACAGGCAGTGGGCAGTGCCTTGCACACCATGGGCAGCACATCCTAGGACCTCCGTGCTGGCCAACCCGCTGCCTCAGTCTTGTCCAACTTCACTTCTGAGATCGAGCTGGGGAAGGAGGGCACAGACCTCCGTGGGTGTCTGCCTGCTGCCTCAAATCTGTTCCTAGCTCCTGTTGTGCCGCAGGCCTTCCGAGATGTTCAGAGGTCATGGTGGCCACCCAGACCTGCGGGGCCACGACAGCCCTGTGGCTGAGTGAGGTCAGATCAGAACCGGTGTTTCTTGGGCCTCGGGAGTGTATGGACTTATCCGAGGAAAGACTGTCTAACACAAGGAACCAGAGAAGGAGGCTCACGCCCTGAAAACCATCACCCCACATTTTTACACCTGGTAGGCGCCAGCCTGGCCCCAAGAAGGGGCCCCCCTCGGATCCACGGCCCCTCCGGATCCAGGCAGGCCTGTGGCCATCTGGTATCCATGGGAACGGAAGAAAAGTCAAGGCCAGGTTTAACTACCATGATGAAGATTTACTTAGGGAGTAAAAGCTGAAAGAAACCACAGACCCAGTGGGTTGTTAATGGGAAGTGGGGAGAGAAAGCAGAGGAGGGGGAGGGGCCGGGCTGTGTCAGGGTCTCGCTTTTGTTTAGAGCCGTTCCAGCGATCTTAAAATTATCAGGTGGGGGAGAGGGAGGCTTGGGCGCTGGTCCACGGTGCAATTTATGAAGCATTTCCTCTTCTCCGGGGCCAGAGCTGTGATCACATGAGCCTTTGCTTTTCTAAACTCCGTGTTTGTTTTTGCAGTTTCTGCCAAACTAAATCAATCCAGCTTGTGGCAACTTTTAAAGAGTCATGACTAGCTCTAACAGCCTCAGAGTTTGACTTCTCTCCAAGAACATCGACCAACATTTGTATAGGTTTCCCGTGTCCAATGATCAACCCCCCTAATTATTCAAATCTGTGTCACATAACTGTAAATTAGTGAGTTCTGAGACAACAGATTTCTATTCTTCGATGGGCGCCACTAAATTTCTTCCACGCAAGTCGAGCGGAAAGACTCAGCTTC
The DNA here is from genome assembly GCA_037038555.1 of Rhynchonycteris naso. NCBI lineage: Eukaryota > Metazoa > Chordata > Mammalia > Chiroptera > Emballonuridae > Rhynchonycteris > Rhynchonycteris naso. The sequence continues at coordinate 94,295,901 of CM072996.1, read as the reverse complement.
TCTCTCACAACAACACTCCCAGGGCGCTAGTATCCTTCTTGGGATATCTTTAACCAGAACAAACAGCCTCGTGTCCCCATGAGTTCCCTTCCTCCACTCATCACAGCCCCCTACTCAACCCCGTGGCACTGCCAGGCCTCCCCCACTGAGCCACCCCGAGCTGCCTGGACACCAGGTGTGCCGAAACCTGAATCTTTCCTAACAGAGCTTCTGCAGTGGAGGAAGGAAGAATCTGTCACAAAGGAGCCCCCATGGCTCTCTGCAGGAAGAAGTGGAACAACTGCCTGAGCTAGTTACGGAGAAGTCTACCCCTTTTCTAGAAGAGGAAAGAGAAAGAACAAGGCAGAACTTAGGGGCACTTGGCAAGGCTCCAGTGGACTTGAGCTGTGGGTTGATGTTTGTGCACCCTCAAACTTCATATTTTAAAACCTAACTAATGTGATGGTGTTAGCAGGTCATGAGGGTGGGCCCATGACCTCCTAACACAATAAATGAGATTAGTGCCCTTATAAAAGAGACCCCAGAGTTCCACCTGCGAGGACATGGTGAGAAGAAGGCTGTCTGCAATCTGGCAGGGAACCGCCCCCCAGAATCTGGCCATGCTGGCACCAGCACCCTGAACTTGTACTTCGGCCCCCAGAGCTGGGAGAAATGAATGTGTGTTAATGAGCCGCTCAGTTGTGGTATTTTGTTAGAGTGGCCCAGAGAACTGAGACAGCTTGGGGACACCAACTAGCAACTGGAGCAGTGAGCTGGCCACCCAGAGCCCCTGGAGGGTTAGCGTTGGCCTCTCTTTGTGGCCACAGATATGATGAGTTCCACATAAGTCAGCTCTAGGGCATCCAAGAAAGATCAACGGGAGGCCCACAGAGACTAGTGAACTCAGAGCCCTGGGACCATGGCCCGGGGCTGAAAGGACAGAACAGACCAGAATGCTGCGTGCAGACGAACCACGCTGGGCAACGCAAACAGTGGCCATGGGATGATCCCATCCACTCCTCAGATTCTGTCCTCTGAGCTCTTGCTTCTGCAGGGTAGAGCAGCCTGGGCTAGGCTGCCTCCGTTCTGCAGCACACACCTGGCCACCATGGCTGCTGACGCCGCCTACCTGAGGGCACCCGGTCTGGAATGTTGCTACGTCTCCATTTGGGGTTTTTGCACAAATACTCCAGGATTCCAAACTGACTTCGGCTGTCCTGGGTAATCACTCTAAAGAGACACCTTGGAGTGCCGCAGCCCCCTCCTCCCCTTAGAACCTCTCCTGGGCACAAGTGCAATTTCAGATGAGGTGTCCTGAGACAGCCAGATGCCCTGACGGAGTGAATCAAAGGGAAAGGAAAACCTTGCTGAGACCAGGCCTGGACTCAGATGACTATCTAGGTGCTCTCTCTGAGCTCCCACAGGTACTGTGAGCCAAGGGGGCGAGGAGTGAGGTGCCCTGAGGAAGGGAGTGCTGCACAATCTAAGTATGTGTATGGGTCGGGTCGTGTCCCCCAGAACTCGTGTGAGTACTGAAGCCCTAACCACTAACATCTCAGTATGTGGCCATGTTTGGAGAGGGCCCTTTACAAAGAGGTCATTAAGGTGGCCCTAATCTAGTGTGGACAGTGTCCTTATATATAAGGGAAACTTGCAGACAGACACCCACAGAGGTAAGGTGGTATGAAGACACAGGGAGAAGACAGCTACCTGCAAGCCAAGGACAGTGGCCTCAGAGAACCCCAACCCCTACCTCACTATGATCGCAGACATCTGTCCTCCAGAACTGAGACATGAGATGTCCATTGTTGAAGCCGCCCAGGCCGTGGCACTTGGCTGCGGCAGCCCAAACTAACCCACACGGTACACGCCGAGCACTCACCCACCTTGCATAGGCTAAGAAACATCCCCCTCACTGCCCACCGCTTTGCTATGAGCGCTTTCCACATCACTGTGGCCTGCTGTCTCGGGGACTCCATAGGTCCGCAGTGACCCTCATGTGCAGTTCCTCACAGGCGGGAGGTTGGTAAGCTGCCTCCCCCACTCCCTCAGACACAGCCTCCCACTCCCTCGAGCATCAGCTTGGCTCAGATACTTACTGCAGGACATAGATGTCATCTCTGCAGAAGACCCTCATTTCTGGGCTCAGGTCACAACCTCCACTGGAAACCCATGACCACAGATGAGCCCGGATCGCCCCCCACCCCTACCCCAGGCACAGACATAAGCCCTCAGAGCCTTGTTCCCTTTGCTCTGTGCTCTTCACGCTTCAGTCCCCAGGCACGAGGAGGGCGGGCGAGGCTGCAGTGGGCCCTCTGCCAGGCACCCGCCTCTGGGTGCCCGTGAGACCCTATGAGGGACTGACGTGAGCTGACTTTCACCCAAGTTCTAATAAAGGAAAATTATATCCTGTGGCTTGACTCAAACTGAGCCTGTCATGGCTTTCGGGAAAACAGGTCCACTGTAAAAGTAACTGAGGGGGGAATGAACACTTTATGAAACAAAGAATTAAATGAAATGGACTGGGTGTTCCTGGTGAGCAAAGCCGGAGCTTGTATTTTTCCCACAACCCCCCGACACTAAAACCAAAGTCTGCACTCAATGTGGATGTTCATGGAACCCATCACCACCATCCCTCTGGGCAGGGCACATCTGTTGTCATCAGAGCCACCTGCTAATCCCACTGTCTCATTTCACCAGGGTGGGTGGCCCCGACCAAGCCAGCACAGGACAGCAGCAGGGTCCCAGCAGCTCTCAGGTGTGGGCTGCAGACGAGAGAGCCGTCACGATAGGCAAGGCCTAGGCGCTGAACCCTGGACAGCTGGGTCAACAGGGCCTACCGTTGGTCCTTCCAGATCCAGAAATGTCAGCCGCCTGCAGGGTAAACCCAGAGGCCCGGTCACTGACTCTTCAAAAAGGAATGAGTGACCAAAAACACCCAGGTCATGTTCAACGCCTTGCCAACATGAATCGCTGTGCAAAGGTGAAATACTTAAACTGTCTACAAAGCCATGACCTCCAGTCCACAGGCCCCAACAGTCTTCCAGGCCATGGGCCACACAGAGGCAGAGGAGAAACCTGACAGACTAAGGGGAAGCTGGGTCAAACCCTCGGAGACCACACAGCAGACAGGGACAGCCATCTTGTCCAAGTAGACAGCAGGCACCTGCCCATGCATCCGGGATAAGATGAGACCCGCACACCTAGGTCCTGTCCAGCAGCTGTCCACTTGCGTGCTCTTAGGTGACTGGTGAGGGCACCTACTCTTGAGGTGCTCCAGGGTCCACAGGGCACTGGGTCACGAGGCGGGAATCAACACGGCTCAGGGTCAGTGCAGTTTCCATGAGACCGGAGGTGTGTGGAGCTCAAAAGAACAGAAATGCAGTTTAAGGAGGTCTCAGGGAAGGGCCAGAGCGCCGCTGTGAAGTGCTGATGTGGTGTCCCAAAGCCGCGGGGCAATGGCCTTCCCATAGCTGTAACTCATTGGGGTGGGAGGTGGGGGGCCATAGTTCCAAGTGTATCTTTCCTACACTGAACTCATTAGAAATATAAAGTACAATTAGACTAACTCTTTCTAGCTGCGAACCCATAATGGGGTTGCGGTGGAGAGGCTCTTCTCTCCGAACTGTACATCCCTGTAAGGAAACAAGATTAGAAGTTGGTTGAAAACCATAATGCCGAGTGCTCCCTGAGCCTGAGACACAGGTCCTTATTTTTCCAGGCTTTCTATGCCCTGGGCCTGTAACGTACAACTAGTTCTCAGCTGACGCAGAGTGAAAAGTGGACACAGGCAGAGAAGGGACAGCGTGGAAGGCAGTGTTCAAACTCACTGCAGAACAACAGGGGCCCTTCCAGGAGCTGCTCACAGCCATGGACCCAGACAGGTGGGAGGGGGACCAGTAAAGAGGAAAGTGGTGAAAGGTGACGAGGCCTCACCCTGACGGGTCTGAACTGGAACCACGTGGACAAAGTCATGGTTTTTTTAAACATGTGTTCCCCAGGCTGGCCACGGAGAGGGTCAGGAAACCAGTGGCCAAGCACACAGCGCGACCACAGTCTCCGCACACCAGGGCCTTGGAAAACGGCGACAGCTGGTCTGAGGCAGGGGTGCCTCGCTGTGCCAGGAAGCACGAGCTAGCACACACTAGCAGGGTGGGTCGAGGCCACGGGCAACAGCCCAAAGTGCTCCAGCAACTGAATGTATCAGGAAAAACAAAAATGACCTACTGCAGCAGAAATTACCAGCCCGCCACGGAATAATGGTTTAAGGAACAGGGCGTATGCAGAGTGTCCACATGGGACCACCCAGTGGCACCGCACAGGTCGTTCCATGGTTGCAGATGGGAGCACCCCACACATGCAGCGGAAGTGAGGAGGGCCGTCACTACAAGGGGTCACGTTTACTGTAGAACCACCTGCACGCCACGTGCGACAAGCAGGAAGCACACAGCCATACCTGCCTAGCACTCAGGTCCCAACGGTCAAGCTTCCTGCCTAAGAACAAGCCCAAAGGATAGAGCCATGATGGCGAACCTATGACACGCATGTCAGCACTGACATGCTTAGCCATTTTCAATGACATACGGCCGCATGCCAGAGAAGTATGGGGCCGCATGCCGAGAAGGACGTTTCATCCTCGGCTCCTGCACGGCCAGGTGCAGTAGCCGAGGATAAAACATTTGCTGTGGTGCCTGACCTGTGGTGGCGCAGTGGATAAAGCGTCGGCCTGAGAACACTGAGGTTGCCAGTTCAAAACCCTGTACTGGTCTGGTCAAGGCACATATAGGAGTTGATGCTTCCAGTTCCTCCCCCCTTTCTCTCTTTCTCTCTCTCTCTCTCACTCTGTGTCTCCTCTCTAAAATGAATAAAATAAAAATAAACTTTAAAAAAAAACAAAACATTTGCTGTGGTGTAGACACTCTGTGCTGGAGATCTGTAGGCCAAAACAACAGAACTCTGGCACAGAGCGTCTAGTTCTGGGACTTCCGGTTAGGCTGTTTTTCTCGAAGTGACACACCACCTGAGTTATGCTCAGTTTTTTGACGAATTTTGACACACCAAGCTCAAAAGATTGCCCATCACTGGGATAGAGGAACCAGCACAACACCCCTGGTGGGGGGAGAGAAGCCACAGACTGAGAACATGCAACATTCCGCAGCAAGCGGCCTGTGTCCTCCATATCCCTGATGTCACAGAGATAAGTGTAAGTGTGTAGGGGAGGCGGAGGTACCATTCTGGATTAAGAAGACCAAGTAATTGTAAAAACCAAATCAAGATGGGAATCTTGACTGGATCCTGCTTGGAGGAGAAGGAAGGACTAGAACACACTGTGAGGAGACCTAGAGAAAAGTGACTGTCCAGTAAACATCCGAGAATACCACAGGACGGCCGTTGTCTTCCATGTAAGAACAGCATGGCTGCAAGGGACAGAGTCATTATTCTCAGGCGGGCTGTAGCATCAGTGTCCTGGGGCCGAGACACTGGAGAGAAGCTGTCCACACCACAATCGTGTTAAGAGTTTATTAAGGGAATTCACACGATGTGCATCCTGGCACCTGGGTTCTGTAGGACAGGGCAGGATAGGCAGGGTGCTGGAGTGTAACCCTGCAGAGAAGGGGTCGGACAATCTCTGCGGGGGTAGAGGAAGATTGGGAAGCAGTCTGTGTTCTGGCCCGGATCTAGATGGACCGAGCACAAGGGTCCGGGGAGGTCACATCATGGAACAGTCTCTCCTCCACATGGGGGCTCAAGTATTGGGTGGGAAGAAACATCATGACGTCAATAACTTATTCTCCAACTGTTCAGAAAATAATTTTATAAAGTGTGAGGAAGGGGAGAAGGAACGAGAACAAAGCCACGGCTTAACATGAAGGATGGCCAAATCCAAGCGGAGAGTTTATGCAGCTGTTTTCAGCATTCTTACATACTTAAACCCTTTCGTAATCAAAACACGAGGGGAAATAAAAAGCGCCCCCACCCCTGGCAGGGTGGCAGTGTGGACCAGATGACACTTAGTTGGGTTAGGTTCTCAGCAGAGGTAGATTTAATGGCAGGTGCTCCAGGCATGGGCCCTGGGCCCCGACTTCACGTTTTTCTAATGACACCAATTTGGTTTCCTATGTGCAATTTTAACATTAACAGTACATAATATTTTTTATTTATTTAAAAATATGGTTAGCCCTGGTCGGTTGGCTCAGTGGTAGAATGTTGGCCTGGCATGCTGAAGTCCTAGGTTCAATTGCCGGTCAGGGCACACAGAAGAAGCATCGGCTTCTCCACCCTTTTCCCCTCTCCTTTCTCTCTCTCTCTCTCTCTCTCTCTCTCTCTCTCTCTCTCTCTCTCTCTTCCCCTCCCGAAGCCAAGGCTCCATTGGAGCAAAGTTGGCCCCGGGCACTGAGGATGGCTCCATAGCCTCTGCCTCAGGCGCTAGAATGGCTCCAGTTGCAGCAGAGAAACGCCCCAGATGGGCAGAGCATCGCCCCCTGGTGGGCATGCCAATGGATCCCAGTCGGGCCCATGTGGGAATCTTTCTGCCTCCCTGCTTCTCACTTCAGAAAAATACAAAAAAACAAACAAACAAAACAAACAAAAAGTAAGTGTGTGTGTGTGTGTGTGTGTGTGTGTGTGTGTTTAGCATGTATTTTTATTTTCCGTCTCTCCCTTTTTTTTAAGGGACCCAATATTTTCTTCTGCGCTCAGGGCCTCAACCAACCTTAATCCACCTCTGGTTCTCAGAGAGAGCCAGGCACGCAGCATCCCCAGAGCTTCCAGCATAGGAGCCCCTCAGTCTTCTGAATCCCACCCTGAGGCTCCCCTGCTGCCACTCCCTCCGCCCACCTTGCCCACCTCAATCACATGCTCAGAGAGCCTCAGTCAGCAGAGTGTGGTCTCACACACACACACACACACACACACACTCACCAGGCTCTCTCATACACTCCCCTGTGTGCACTCTGCAGGGAAGAGGTCAAAATTGACCTCTTACAGACCAGGATGTCAGGTCCACAAAGGGACCACCGGGCACTGCACACAGCCCCCCTGACCCAGTACCTCTCCCTCTGCTCTGCAAGCCGGGGCTCCCAACTCCATGCGAGGCCTCGGGCCTGGGGAGCCTGCACAGGGAGGTATGTGAGCCACGTGCCATGCGTCCCTCTGAGGGACACAGCGCATTCATGAAGTCTACTTACAACAGTCATACCCCAAACTACCACAGGACACAGAGGCCAACGGGAACAACGTGGTCCCAGGGTGCACCAACCTACACTGGAAATGTCTGGGCGGGCACATCTGGGGCCCCCTGAGCTGAGGCAGCTGCCCCCTCATAGGTGGGTCCCCAGTTTCCCTGATGAGAAACAGGACATCGGGGATACACACACACACACACACACACACACACACACACAAGCACATATGCTGTCACCAAGCGGGAGATGGAGTCCGTTCCTATTCTGGAACTAGCCATGTGTTTGCAATTAGGAAGCAGCCTGCTTGGCAGGAGGAAAGAGTCTTCACAAGGCTTCTCGCCAGCCACTCTTCTCTGCCAAAGGACGGACCTTGAGCCCAGGGACCAGCGCTGACCACACTGCCCTAGTGCCCTCCAGTTCGAGCTCCAGGAGGTGAAGAGACCAGAGAGCTCTGGGCTTCAGTCATGGACCCCAAGTCAAGACAGGCCACACGGCTGACCCCCTGACCCTGAATGTTTCTTGGTGACCCACTGGAAGCCAGTGACAAATAACATGTGTCTTTCAGACATAGGGGACAATGAGCAAAACACACATGTGTTTCCACCCCTGGCAACAAGTCCACAATGTACAGAAGCCTGAAATAAGCCCCGCCCCTGGATGACAGGTCCAGACCACACCCCCACCCTGGACAGCCAGCAGAACCTTCTCACAGGAAACTAGCCTCTGGGCACGCTGGGTAACAGCGTGAGGCAGGGAGCTACGTTTTCATGAGAACACACTGAGATCCTGCACTTGGGGGTGGGGGGTCCTGGAGGGCTGCCCCTGCCCAAACTACTTAGAAAAATTTCCATAGGAACATCTGGCCTGAGACCTGAGACCTGGGGCTTGGAGTGGGGGTGGGGGGACACTGGCACTTTGAGGAAAACATTCCAACTCCCATCTTTTAGGAAGCCCACCAAAACAGGGGCGTCAACCTCACGTCCTATTTTTATAAATCGCAGGGCGGTGAGTCAACTCTGAATGGGATGGTGCGAGGACAAGCTCCAATTTAGCAAAGCCACAGAGGGAATCCTCAGATGTTCTCCACAGCCACAAACTGCTGCCTGGGGCACACGCTCCAGGTTTTTAGCAAGAAAAAGAAAGAGAAGTCTTGCCTTGACCAGTACCCCAATGACTGGCTTTATGGGTCAATGAAGTCCCCCACGTGCCATAGGCAGAGGGGCAGGACCTTTCAGGTCCTCTCCCTCACAAGCCACTAGTTGGATAGAAATCGGGAAGGTGCCCAGGCCTGTTCTGGCCCCAAGCAGCCGGGGAACTACTGCTTTTCTGGGAGGAAGTGCTGAAGTCATTGCTGTAGGTGTTCTAAGGTGTTGCTCCCAGGGTTCAAATCCCAGCTCAGCCACATACTAGCTGGTCAATCTGGATACTCCCCAGCCCTCTGTGAAATGGGAGGACACGCCATTTCATCTTCCAGGACAAAATGCATGGAGTGTAAAATAGAGGGTCCACACGTACTTACATTTTTACTTTATTTCTGTACCTCTCTACATCCCCAGACACACTCCAGGCCCTGTTTCTTGTTTTGTGGTATTTTTAATGTTGATATTCTGACACTTCTATTTGCATTATAACCAAAGTGTTCCTAAAAAATAAAACTTAGCAAATCATGGTTAAATTCCAAGGCCTGGCAATTGTACAGGAGAATTTGTTGGATGGAAATTGGTGACCCATGGGTTAAAAAATATTTTGCAAATGCAAAATATCAACAATTGGCCATAGCCGGTTAGCTCAGTGGTAGAGTTTCCGCCTAGCTTGTGGATGTTCATGGTTTGATTCCCAGTCAGGGCACACAGGAGAAGTGCCCATCTGCTTTTCCATCCCTCCTCCCCCCTCTTCCCATCCCGCAATCATGGCTCGATTGATACGAGCACATCGGCCCCGGGCACTGAGGATGGCTTCATGGAACCTCCACCTCAGACACTAAAATAGCTCAGCTGCGAGCATGGCCCAGATGGGCAGAGCATCAGCCCCAGATGGGGGGCGGGGGGGGGGTGCCAGGAGGATCCCGGTGGGGGATACTCTATCTCCCCTTCTCTCACTTGGAAAAAAAGAAGAAAAAAAAGAAAAGAAATCAACAATTACCATGCTTACAGGTGAAGTCATGTTTTGAGAAGGGAAGATTATGGGAGTTCACTTCTCAACTCTGTTCTAATTACTAAAATGTAAGTGAGCTTCTTTAGAAAATCTGGAAAGTACTGAAAAGCATACAAAACAAACAACAACAATAAAAAATCACCTGTCATACTGTGACCCAGACAAAACCAGTATTAAAATTTTGGTGCCTTTGTTTCTGATTATATCCTCTGCATGCCAACACAATGCTTTCTGTTACAACGTTAGAGTCGTTTTGTAACTCGACCTTTTTATTCTTGCATTATTGGTAATATTATACTACTACTTCCTTCCCTGCACTATGTTCTATAAGGAAGAGAACTTTTCCTTATACGTAGTTCAAACAGGTCCAGGACTTGAGGGCACCACCTGGTGCACAGTGGGCATGCAGAATGCCCTCAATAAATAGACAAATGAATATGATATTGTAAGATTCCCATGTCCTTATAGATAATACATGAAGTGTTGCTGTATCATTATTCTTTAAAAATGTAATTTTTTAAGTGTCTATAAAACACTTCTCTATGTTCCTTACCAAGTTTACTTAACTATGCTCTTGCTGAACACTCAGACTGTTTCCCACCATTGACTGTACCAAATAAAGCTATGACAATATTCCTGCCTATAAATCTTTCTCTCCCCATATTCTCAGATTCCTAGAAGTAGAGGTGCAGTAAAAAAAAAAAAAAAAAAAAATTGGCCCAACTTACACATCTACCAGCTGTGTATGAGAATATAATATTTTAAATTTGCTAGTAGATAACCAAAGAGCATTCCACCGTCCTTAAAATTAATTTCTATTTCTGGATTTTGCCTAAGGACCACTTCGATTTCTGTGCCACCCATTAGAATTTTCTTCTGTGAACTTACTAGTGTCCTTTGCCTATCCTATTACTAGTCAACATTTGGGGCAGTACCATATTGGTTTAGCCTTTGCAACTTTATATTTTAGAACATAGTCAAGGTCTCCTTTTCCCACTTTTCATACTAAAATGTTTCTCAGCCATTCACCCAATTCTTTATTCTTCCAAATAGGCCAGAGGGCCATGGCAACCAGCATTGCCCAAAAGCCCTGCCGGACTGTGCATTGAGGCTATTTTAGAGTCTGCTACACTTGACAGAACTGACACCTTTGAAACATTTAGTCTTCCAGAACATGAATACATTATTCTCCTTCTTTAAAATGTCATCTAACAGGCTCAGATACCCTTTGGTAAAGTTTTAGGTTATTTCAACAGGACCTACCCTTATGCACCAGTGGGGGACGGGGTGCACCTGGTCTTTCTTTTTGCAGTGGACTTTTTCCCTCTGTGCAGCTCCCGATTACTAGTGATACGTCCGAAAACATTCCTAATGTATTTTATACAAATCTAGCAATAAAATCAAAATTAATTCTAAAAGGTGTTGGTCTGTTCACTCGGGATTTTAAGGTCCAATATCTCATAAAATAATAACGGCATCTAGTACAATCCACGAAAGCTCCCCTGGCTTCGGCTCCCTATGAGTCTCAATACATCCTCAAGTCTTGCGGGACAACGTCACATAAGGCTTTTTTAATTGGCCTTGACGTTAGTGGGAACCTCTAGATTACATCATTAATGTTTGTTTTTAGTTTGGTGTAGATTATAAAACATTATCCTTCTATCTCTAGTTGTCTATGTGCAGTTGTTGTTGTTTTTGTTTTTTAATGAGAGATATGTGGTTAATTTCTTAAAAGCCTTCTGGGTATATTGTAATCTCCCTACTCATAACGTATAAATGATTGCAGACATCAGAAAGTAAACACGGCCGGGAATGAGGGAGAATTCCATTTTCAAATGTCCTCAAGGTATGGCTTGGACAGACACAAACTAGCCACCATCCCACTCTCCCACCTCCCTGACCCGCATCCCAAGTGGACAGATGAATTAGCACTCACGGCCGAGAGTGCAGGGCCACATTTGCACATGCAATCACATAACAGGCAGCAAGCGTCAGCGGTGGATACATCGCATACCTGGAACCATGAGAAAGAACATTTCAAATAATCAGAGTGGGGCATGGTGAAAGTACAACCGGCTCTGGACTGCAGGTCAGCAGACAGCGTGGCTGATGGAAGCCCAGCACAAGAAGAGGGCAAATGACAAAAATAACACACACCTACCGTAAATACTTGATTTTGACCCAAAGCACACCGATAGACCCTCATTAATTAGTCTACTGATTTAAGTTCATATCTTCACAAATCACCTCTATGATAATGAATCATCTACTTCCTGGCTTAGTTTTCTTAAAGTGACATGTTTACATATACCTATTAACTTGGATGCAAATCTTTAATCAATGTTCTTTGTGACAGATATAATTCAACTGCAACTGTTTTTGTTTGGTTTTCTTTCATTTTTTAAGTGAGAGAAAAGGAGATAGAGAGACAGACCCCTGCATGCTCCCCAACCAGGATACACCCAGCAAACACCCATCTAGGGCCAATGCTATGGTCAACCAAGCCATCTTTAGCTCCTGAGGCTGACACTTGAACCCACTGAGCCATCCTCAGCACTCAGGGCTGATGTTCAAACCAATTCAGCCATGGCTGTGGGAGGAGAAGAGAGGGAGAAGAGAAGAAGGAGGGGGAGAAGCAGATGGTTGCTTCTCATGTGTGCCCTGACTGGGGGTCAAACCCAAGATGTCCATACACCGGGTTCACACTCTATCCACGAAGCCAACCGGCCAGAGCCAACTGCAACTGTTTTAACAAGTTTTCCTCATTCTGTATTTTCAAAGCATTCAACTTGGGATTTTCCTTCCTTATCATATTGAATCCCACTGGACTTTTGGACAGCGTAATTAAGTCACGTATGAGCATAGCTCCCACAGGCCGGTTTGAGGAGACACACGGCTAACTTCACATGACCCACTGTGGATGGAGGCAGAAACGTGGGGCAGGGGCGGCAGCAGCCTTGGGAATAGAGCTCCCCATTTTCTTTGCAGCCACTAAAAAAAGTAAGAAAAAAGTGCACATCCAGACCAGCCAGTGATTGATGTTTACACTGCCATAGTAAGAGAAAAAACAAGTTCCAAAAAAAGTTATTAAGACTGCTTTCTAGAATAAAAAAGTGTTTGACTATGTGTACAGAAAAAAAAAATTAGAAAGATACGCAATGGTCACCAGTAACAACTTTTGGTCTTTGCGATATGGGAAGGTAGGAACTGACATTACACACTGTTTATGATTTAAGATTTTTACAAAATTCATATTATTACAGGATGTCATCCTGCTCCCTAGGAGATAGAGTTTAGTGTGACAAACAGCAAGATTTTGTGTGGCTGTATCTCAAAGGTACCTGTGCACAGAACAGAAAGCAGGCCACGCCACTCACTGCCAGAAGAGATGACCCATCTCCTGTCCCCTTAGAAAGATGCTCTGTGGGACACCAAGCGCTAACCGATAATGCCCGAGTCAAGAATCCAAACCAGGGGTCCCTAGACCACAGATGCCATATACCAGGCTCAGTATGGATGTCCTGCCCTGTTTGGATTTGAGAACAGACCACCTGGTCATCAGACTTCTGGCACAGTTCTGCAAGGCTGACCTTGCAGAACTGTGGTAAGGAACAGAGAGGCACTCATAGTTCCCAGGACACAGTGGGCTGTCGGACCGTGTCATTCAGGGGGGACATGGGGACAGCCTTTTTTAGATAGACATGGGTATATTTTTTACTTTAAAATTTAAACATAGTAAGCTACAAAAGAGAATACTGATTATTTGTTTACAACATCAATGAGATGTTACATTACCATATTTTTTGCTCCATATTTGTTTACAACATCAATGAGATGTTATATTACCATATTTTTTGCTCCATAAGACACACCTAGAATTTTAAGGAGGAAAATGAGGAAAAAAATATTCTGAACCAAATGGTGTGTTAAAATACTTAATAAAATATACTACAATAATATTTCAACAATGTAAACTCAACAGCAGTATTAACAACCATTAGCACTGTTATTAACAAATGAGAAGAGACTTTAATGTTCAAATACTCTTCTAGTTCCGGGAACCCGCAGCAGCTAAAAGAAATGAACATTCGCTCCATAAGACACACGGGCATTTTCCCCTCCACTTTTGGGGGAAAAAGTGTGTGTTACAGAGTGAAAAATACAGTAAGCGTTGAGATGGCAGTAGCCATCGCCCTTGGAGGGCCGGGTCCACATGACTGGCCAAAGCACAGCCATCCAATCAAAGATGAGGGTCTGTGTCATCCGTGTGGTTAAATCCACCACCGGGCAGGTCTGGGGGGCCTGCTGCCGAGTGAGTGGCCTCAGAGCAAGGAGCAGGCTTCCTGCAGAGGAAGGAGCTCCAGGCGAGCCAAGCCGCAGCTCTTCCTCACGTCCGCTCGATGGTCCCCAGTTTCCCAGAGGCACCAGGAGCCAGTTCCTTGGGATGAATCGTATCATACATGCCTGTCTCCTACTGGTTCTGTGTCTCCTACTGAGCCCTGACTGATCCATTCCCCAAGTCATCCCCAAATAACAGAGAAAACAAAATTCAATCCCCATCCTGGAGGAGATGGAAGCCTCCTAGAGCCCTGAATCCCCATGGAAAAAGAACTCCAGGTGTGGTGAGCAGGGATCCCAGAGAAGAGGCTGCAGTGCCAGCCCTCGGGCCTGGCCGCACACCACTCTCCCAGGTAAGAGCCCCCTAGCACTCCTAGACTTGAACAACATGAGCAGGAAAACAGGTGCATATGGACTCTCCCCCAAATCCTGCTGTCGCCCAGAAGGGAGCAGGGTGGGTGAGCAAATACACTAGGCCCACATCACAGCAACTCGCAGCCCTGCCCAGCCCACCACACCGTCCAGGTCCCTGGTCTCCCCAACAGACATCCACACACCCGGCTCAGTGCCCCTCGGTGTTCCCCTCCCTCGGAGAACTGCCCATCCCTCATCAGCCTGTGACCCTTCCTGCTTGGCAATTCTTGTCCTGCTTGCCTTCCCCTGGTCCACTTGGCAATTCTTGTCCTGCTTGCCTTCCCCTGGTCCACTCTGGGGACCCTATGCAAAGAAAGGGAGCATCAGTCCTCTTGTCCCAGCACAGCTGAGAGCATGCTCCTTGGGCCCAGCCTGCCCTGCCTCCTTCCAGCCCAGCGTTTGAGAAAACTCGAGGCCTTTGTTAACTGCATGATTCTTTTTGCTGCTTCACCGTAGCCTCAGGCAGCGCTGGCTGAAGTCAGGAATGGTGAGAGGGGCACAGAGGGAGCTGGCTGGCCTCAAGGGCCTCAGAGCTGGGAAGCCCGTCCAAGGTCCCCTACAGCTGACAGTGGAAAGTAAAAATGTGTCACAGGTTGTGAATGACTCTCCAAGACAAGACCAGCAAATCTTCCTGCCCCGATAAAGGCACATCCCTGGCTCAGGGGACAAGACTGGGGCCCGAGGGACAATCCCCTGGGTACCCTTGGGATAGCCCTTTGCCCCCTCACTTCACCAGGACCAACTCCCACCATTCAAACCTGTTGCCCACAGGCCCTTTTTGGCTGGCTTGAAGGACAACTGTGCCTAGAGGTTTATTTTTCCATCGAGCCACTAAACACGTGAATCCTGCACTGGACCTGGCACCTACCCTCCTTCCAACCCTCGCAGGTGAAATGCTGGGGGACACAATGTCCCCTGCACAGTCAGCAGGGCTGCCCTCCCAAAGCCACACTAAGGAAAACGACGATGAGATATACATCCCGGCCCAAATGAGAACACCACACTGGGTGATGGACCCATCTATCCAAACACCAATCCCTGAACGAGACAAAACGGAACCAGATATTCACAGCCCTCTCAGAAGGTGTGGGTCCAAGTGAAAGACCTTGTGGTCATTCGGCAGTGGACAGTGACATGAAGGAAAGTGGCTCCCAAGACTCAGCCCATAGGGTTACCTCCCAGTTCCACATGGGCAGTGCTGGCTCTTGCCAGGCTCCAGGTAGACACAGTCAGTAAAGCCGGAGGGTGCAGGCTCTGCTCCAGCGAGGCCCCAGCACAACCTGACCAAGCCCTCAGCCAAGAAATGATTGCTTTTCCGTCAGGCATAGGAACGTATGCTCGGGGCAGCGGGGGCCAGAGGCTACACAGATCTGAAACCACGGACCCCTCAACACGACCACTCTGAGCTTCACGCAGCCCTCCTGCTGGAAGCATCAGAAATGGGAGGTCAGGGGGGCCAACAGGGCTGTACTCTGTCTCCCTCTTCACCTCTAAACGTCCGTCACCAGCCAGTCGGTTCCGAGAGAACCACTGCTAATAAAAGCCAAGTGTGCCCCGTTGACCGAATGTACTCAACACGTGGCCTGGTCTCCTTTTCTGAAATCACTCCAACTCCACTGGTTCCCCCCACCCACCCAGAGAAGGGGGGAGGGGGAGAAAGAGACAGGAAGGGAGAGAGATGAGACATCAAAACGTAGTTGTGACACTTTAGCTGTTCATTGACTACGTCTCATATGTGCCTTCACCGGGGGGCTCAAACTGAGCCAGTGACCCTTGGCTCATGAGCTGCCGGCCTCACGGAGAGTCTGGAACTTCTGGGAGCTGTGGTCTTCCCAGCCCATGTAATCATGACAAACACTGGCCCACGCGTGTGACTCACTTGGTATGTGAACACAGGGCTGTGACACTACCACGGAGGCCTGGAGTGAGGCCTCTGAACCAAAGCCCCTCTGCTGCTCCTGGTGGCATCATGGCCTTATGGCCAGTTCCCTGACAATCCATGCCCTGCCCAGACCACCGCCTCAGGAAAACCCACCACACTAAGTATTTACTATGTGCAAATTACATACAAACACCTACTTCTATTCCATCATGAGTGGCTCTTGACCTTGACAGTGCTTTAGAACTACATTTTTTAAAAGATCACATTCCAGCCTGACCATGTGGTGGCGCAGTGGATAGAGCGTCAGACTGGGATGCGGACGACCCAGGTTCGAGACCCCGAGCTCTCCAGCTTGAGTGTGGGCCCATCTGGCTTGAGCAAAAGCTCGCCAGCTTGGACCCAAGGTCACTGGCTCCAGCAAGCGGTGGCTCAGTCTGCTGAAGGCCCGCGGTCAAGGCACAGGTAAGAAAGCAATCAATGAACAACTATGGTGTCGCAACGGCAATGAAAAACTGACGATTGATGCTTCTCACCTCTCTTCGTTCGTGTCTGTCTGTCCCTATCTATCCCTCTCTCTGACTCTCTCTGTCCCTGTAAAAGAATAAAATAAAATAAAATATCACATTCCTAGGTCACGCCCTGAACTAATGAACTGTAGTCGGGGCATGTGGGCCTAGGTGTCAGCATTTATGGGGATGATCTGAGAGGAGAAACACAGGTGTCCTTGGAGGGGAAGCAGGATGGACTGATGACGGGAGGGAGCCTGGGTCCTCTCCTGTCCCCTCTTGGGTCTGAGTGGGCTCCATCACTGCGCAGACCAGGAGAGTAAGGCAGGAGGGATGCCGTGGCCCAGGTCCCATGAGGTGGCTGTCTCTGCTTCCTGTTCCCCAAAACACCGCCCTGGGGGCCCTGAATCACCACATGAGATGCCACGTGGTACAGGGCCCCAAGTTTCCAGAGAGAGAAGATCAAAGTCTGAGGACCAGGGTTCCAGCTTTGCAGCCCAGCCCCCGGTGGGGACCTCTCTCGCCCCCTGCACCTAGTCCCACAACCTTCAAAATGGGGGTGATTTTTGTCTGCAACTCCAGCCAATGGGATAAAGCAAACATACTTTATCCCAGCGGAAGAAAGGAAGGAAGTTATAACCATTTAAGTTTGGGATTTGAGGACCATCAGAAGGAAAAGAATAACTTTTTAAGAAATGTGTATTCACAGAAAACTATTTAAAAATTTCACTTGTTTTTTTTAAATTGTATAAATTATTAAATTTTTCCTTAAGAATTTCTGTCCTGCAGGGAGGGTTTTCTGGTCTTAACACACACAAAAAAAAACATGTAATGAGGTCACATCCAGTTATAACAAAAATTGTAACAATAAAAAAACAATTACCTACCATTATTATAAGCTGGGACTTTACTGTTTGAGAGGGGGAGGGGGATAACCTGGCTGTATTATACGCCCCCCACCCCTGAGTGTTTACAAACACTTTCCAAAGGTAAGGGATGTGTCAGGGTTTGGGGCGGTGCCAGGTAAAAAGCCAGCAGTTATTCTCAAAGGTTTCTCATAAAGTTTTCATTTGCCAGTTGTCTCATGTGCAAGATACTTAGGTATTTTAAAAGAAGAAGAAGAAAAATTCCAATTGTGCAAAGGAAAATTTCCTAAGGTCCAGGGCTTTTAACGATTGATCAACGCACATTTGACAAGTAGGGGAAAAAATATTATTTTTGCGCTGTTGTAGATTCCACTTATTTTTTTCCCACACCTTGATTTTAAACTACAAACTAAAGGAAAAGAAGAACAGATGTACATCAAAGTGCCACTTTCTCAGACATCCTCACGGGAACACATAAAGCAAACAAACAAAAACTCAAATGACAGCTCTCAAGGTTAAACTGCCACGTTAATACAAATATCTTGGGGTGGGGGGAGAAATCACCCATAATTCCCACTGGCTTCCTGTTTGCAGGCTGACTTGGACTTTTTCCTGCTTTGTCTAGGGGGTTTACTTTGGGATTTATAATTTATTAGGCAGTTAACTTGTCCAGCATATTTCTTCTTTTTTTTAAGTAAGAGGAGGAGAGATATAGAGACAGACTCCTCCTGCATGCGCCCCAACTGGGACTCAGACCCAGAAACCCCCCATCTTGGGCTGCTGCTCAAATCAACCGAGCTATCCTCAGCGCCTGGAGCCAATGCTCAAACCGATCAAGTCACTGGCTGCAGGAAGTGAAGAGAGAGAGAAGGGGGAGAGGGAGTGAGAAAGAAGCAGACCATTGCTTCTCTTTTGTGCCCTGACCAGGGATCGAACCTGGGACATCCGCACACTGGGCCGATGCTCTATCCACTGAGCAAACTGGCAAGGGATCAGTATATTTCTTGACCTGGGAAAACCTGAGGGTATAATTCTCCCTCTGGACCCCCAAAAAGTGTGTCCACCACAACTCACTAAGGAGAAACATAGTGTCCCTTTGAAAAGTTCAACCCCACATAACAGCTTGTGATGGCAAATTAAACCGGACAGTATGAGGCCATTTTGGGACAGAGTAAGCTACCCAAACCCTGAAGGTCCAGAGAGAAAGTGCTGGGAACGAGCCCGCCCAGAGCTGTATGCGACCCACCCTACGCACCTCCTCCCACTGGTCAGGAGGCCCCGTTGTGCAGAATGTATGTGCAAGCAAGGCCTCTCCTCCAAGCCCACCTGAAAAGACAACTCTGTCCCTGTGACCTGTGACTCCCAGAAATGGGCGAGGCTTTGACCATTGCACCCCCATTCCTCTGACCTGGAACAACCACCGCCTATATCCCTCCTGCAGGGCAGCCCTTGATCTTGTCTCTTTCATCATAAATCACCTCTTCATAAAACGAGACCCCAAAACACTCAGAGATCAAAACCTAGGGGCTTCCACTCTGATTTAGAACCTTGCATTCAAAAATCTTCCATTTCTGAGAGGGTCAGCTGCAGCCCAGGAACTGCTCTACCCTCTTAGGAGGGGATGGCCCAGCTTCCTGGGGACAGAGACCCGACAGTCAAAAAATGGGATCTGTCTTACCAGGCCCTTTTAAATTGGCAAAGCAGGCCCTGTGTGTTTATGCTCTGGAACCCGTTACAGATGTTATGAGTGTTCGTGAAACCCAGCATTCATAACAGCAAACGCTCCATGCAGGAGTTTTAAATAGGAAAGCACAAAGAACAAGAAAATCGTTTTTCAGTGGCGTTCAGGGTCAGTCTGCTTCAGCAGGAGCTAGAGAGGTTTCTTTGTGAACGCCGAGGAGAAGGCGGACAACTCCCCCTTTGGTAGCAAGGAAACCTAATCACCCATCCTGGGCAGAGAGTCAGAAGGGCAGCAAAACACAGGCCTGAGCGCCCGCGCTCTACGGGGCACAGGCCCTCTGCCCTGCCACACACCGCACGAGCAACAAGGCAGGCAGGCAAGGGGGGATGAGATCAGGGGCTCACAGTGATTCCACAAGAACAAGGCTGCATGGGGGGAGCGCCGAGAGGTGCGGGATAAACACTGATAGTTACACTCACATCCCAGACTGCTGGTGTGGCCAGAGTGGAGCGTGTCCGTGCGTGCGTGCATGCGTGTCTTTTGAGGGGTGGTGTACTGGAGCAGAAAAGCCCCTTGTCCCAGTGGATGCCACAACACCACCTGGAGATCAAGCTATGTTTACAGAAACTCCCATTCTCCACAACCTTTCATTTTTGGATGCAACACTGAACCACATTCCTGTGTTTTCATGAGCACATTTCTTATTTTCTTTTTCTTCACCATATTTTTTATTGGGATATAATTCACATAACATAAAATCCACCATGTTAAGTGTCCGATCTATGCTTTTACGTTCTCACGATGTTTTGCGACTGCAAGCACGTTTCTTTCTGCTGCTCATGCATGGGCCCCCCTTGGTGACGGGCACCATGCACACTGCTGCTCAGAGCCCAGCCGCCCGGGCTGCCTGCCCTCCCTGAGGCTCCCCAGGCTTCTTCTGCAGGGACAGTGCTCTGGAAGGAGCCTGCCTGTCACACCTGAGAGCCACCAAGGTATTGGCCTGCTTACACAGACCCAAGTGGATCCTGTTGTCCTGGGAGGCAGGAGGGCAGGCCTTGGTGACTGGGGGTATAGGAGTACAATACAGTAATACTTGCATGTGTGCCCTCTGGAAATCAGAGGGAATGTGTAAATACTATCAGCTCCATGCTCGACCTCATTCACATGCCATGACACCCAGTGACATCACTGCCCTCCTCTTCCACTTCCCAACCTTTTCTTTGTGACAAGGAAGCCCAGAATTAGGTTTCTGAATGGCAGACCCATGACAAGAACCAACACTTCTAATTGCATGGTCTAGACTCATCCTTACCCAACTGCCACACAGAGGCCCCTATTCATAGAAAAGACCTCATCCTAGAAACAGAAGAAATATCTAGCATGTTCTTTCCAGCTTCGACGCCAGCCAGCGCAGCCATGCGCCCTCCCAGCCGAGATCATGGGAGTCTCTTTTTCCATCTGGGTCCTCAGAAACAGAACCTGAGGAGGCTCCCAGTCCTCCAGGGGCTCATTTTCCAAACCACTTAGCTACACACGTTGCTACATTTAGCACATATGAAAACATCGCGGGTGTGTGACAACATGTTGTCACTATTATTGAGAGGATCTCGTGTCCAACTACTAAAGAGAAGTGGGAACAGCTCTTTAAATAGAACACAACTGACAAACCCCAAGATGCAATGCAGCCAAGGTGGGCACCCTCCGAGTCCAAGCTCCCACCAGGGTTCAAGAGCCTGTCACATGACAGGCCTCGAGCACAGCACTGCCCTTCCTCCTCACTGTACAGAGAGGACAAGACTACCAGGACCTGTGGGTTTTCACTCCCCCAAGTAATGGCTCCAACCCCTCCATCCTGGTGAACCCATGGACAAGTAAGCATTTTCGGGAACCTAACCAAGAACTTATGAACCTTAAAGCTAGCTTGTCTTTAAGCTACATTTCTTTTTAAGGCATTGACACTTTCAGACACTATTCCACTGAGCGGACGTTCACAAGCTCCACAGGCCTCCGGACGCAGCGTGGGCGTCAACCTGGGAAACACCTGAGCATCTGCCTTCTGCAGTGCCTTCCAGGACCACAGAGGTCGAACGCTCTTCCAGGGTTGATTTTAAAAGACTGCTTTCACTGGTTTGTGCCAGCGTGGATCTGTAAGGAGGTCTGCATGTGTCTATTTCCATGCAGGCACTGGCGCTGGGCAGCGACGGGTAGGTCCCAGCTGCTGGCTTCTCCAGCCTCCAGTCTCCAAGCTGCCCTGCTGCTCTCAGAGTGGATGCTCAGTTGCTGGGCCGGCGTTCCAGGCCACTGGCTTCTGTGCTCCTCTCCAGCCCCCCCAGGGGACCTGTACCTCCCACCCCAGGAAAGGCCCCGATGTTCCCCTCCCAATCTGGCCACCTCTTATTGAACTTGTGCGTGTGACCTGGCAGCAGCTGTCTGGAGGCATCTCTGGGCAGCCAGGTCCAGCCAGGGCAGGCCTCACTATGCACTTCTCCTTATGGCCAGCACAGCCCACACCTGCTCAGCGGCACTGAATGAAGGGGAAGGAAGGAAGGAAAGGCGGGGAAAAGCATGAAGAAGGAAGACTGTCAAAAGTAAGTATTTTCACAAGATGGACAGTTGGCATTGGGACAGATTTCTTAGTCTCCTTTCTTCCCCAATTCCTCAAACATACTCCTGATCCTGACCACCTGGAATATCGAAGAAGTTACAACAGTGTTCACAACAATTAGCAGATATTTCAAAATGAATATGAAGCAATTAAAAAAAGCATTTGATCTTTTTATTAAACAAGAACATCAGAAAAGCAAATGACAAGTCAAAGAAAGTTGTACAATTATACAAATGAAATGAAAAACCAACTTTCATTTCATTGGTGAAAATGCACTATACAGAAGGCTGAAAGTTCTGAAGTAACTCCGTGTTCCCTCATCCCCTAATTTTTGTGAGCAGTATATTATTCCTGCTATGAATATGAGGAATGGCCAACAGGGCTGTCCTGTACACCAGACCCTGGCCTGTGTTACCTTCGTTAATCTCCACATCTCCACCATCATCCAAGTACAGTCGAGAACACTGAGGAGCATGCCCACAGCCTGGCATGCAAGTGCCTGCTTCTTACCTTGTACCCGATCTTCTCCTGCCAGGGGAACCCACACAAGGCCACCACCTCTACCCTCCCTTTCTAGTCACCCAAGGGAAACACAGCCAGCCCGTTTCTCATTGTCTGCAGCTTCCCTGAACCTGAGACAGTGAAGAGATATGGGCTGCTCTGCCCAAACAGTCAGTTCTGAACATTTCAACATTTTCATCCCAAAGCGAGGACCCAGGCCTAGTCCCAGGCCCCACCTGTTCAGTCTGCCGGTCTTGTGAGCTATCCAGCTCACAGAAGGGGTGCTGTGGGGGGTGGAGTAGAGAAGGTGCTGATGTCACTGAGGTATCCCAGGATCGTGGTACCCAAGTGCATCAGGCAGCATCCTCTCCTGGGCCGCTCCATCCTGGACCTGGGATGGAGGTGCCCACCCACCCCGCTGGCAGAGTCACCCAAGGAACCTGCCCACCCCGCGGAAAGGGCTTCCTGAATTCCCTTTTACACTCACAAGTACCTGCTAGGGGAAGATGAGTTGAAGAGACCCTCCTAGGCTGGGAACAGGAAAAAGGGCAGCCCCCATCTGGGTGCGCATCCATGAGCACAAGTGTGCCAGGTCTGGAGGGAGCACCAAGCCATCCAGGAAATTTTAGAACAAACAGAGTTGGCTGGGGCCTCTACAGGGAAGAATCTACCATGACCGGGCCCGGGCACACAGCAGCTCCTGAGGAGAGGCTCTGCTGAAGGAGCGGGTCAAAGGTCCACCCAGCCCAGTCAAAACACCCAGTTCATCCAAAATGTATTAAGTGTTTCAGAAAATTCTTTATTTTTTAAATGTATTGATTTTAGACGAGAAAGAGAGAAGAGTGGAAGAGTAGGGAGCAACAACTTCTAGTAGTTGCTCCTCTTTTGTGCCTTGATCAGGCAAGCCCGGGGTTTTGAATCGGCAACCTCAGCATTCCAGGTTGACGCTTTATCCACTGTGTCACCACGGGTCAGGCTGTTTCAGAAAATTCTTTATCTCCACAGAATGCATTCTGATGATTGGCAGCCCCTGAAAGAGTGCAGACTGGGGTGGAGAAATGTTGTTACTTCAATTCCCTATTTTCCTGGGATAAAATGGATTCCCTTCAGGAGCTCGCTCCCACAGGGCAATTGCCCACAGAGCCACGTGGCCGTGCACTTCTCTCGGCACAGCTCACCACATGAAACAAGGCCCCAAGGCTGACCAGAGCCGGAACCCTGCTATCTTCCTGCTCTGCCCTGGACATTCCCCCTCCCAGATACCTGGTAGAGTCCACTAGGCATGGGAGGTTGCCCTGTCTGCCAACAGAACTGCCCCGGGGAAGGGGCTGGATCTGACCCACCCCACCTGAGGGCAGCAGGGCAGAGGCTCTGATCTGAGGGGAGCAAGGATCAGAGGGGGAGACCAGGGAGGCCCAGGGCACAGGCGTGGGCATCCTGACCACCCCATCCAGGTGCACACTCCTCCTGACCCACCTGCCTTCATGGGGAGGAAACCCACATCCAGAACCCAACCTATCCCTGCTGAATGGGAGAAACTGGGACGGCCTCGCCAAGCCGTGTGACATCGTGGCATCGCCCAGAACTCAACACAAATGCAGGGACAAGCTGGCAGAGCCTCCCTCACTGTGACGGCCTCAACCTGTTTATGTGGCCCCTCAACTCCGTGGCTGGCACTGCCCCTGCTTCTCTCTGAAGAAGGAGCTCTCCAAAAGCTAATTCAAGTGACCTTGTTCAGTCAGAGAGCACAACACAGGTTCCTAAAAATCTGCCTATCCCATCCCGCCCACCCTGGTGCTGCCCACGCACCCCGCCTCTGCCCACGCATCCCTCCCTCTCCACCCTCACACCGCCCACGCATCCCGCCCCAGCTCACTTCCCTGCAGACCTGGGTCCTTTCAACAGCCACTTGCCGGCACTAACGACCTTCCGAAAACCCTTTCTGGAATGTGTTTTCGCCAGGCGTGGGGGAAGGGCGGCCGCCGTGACTGGGGCGCGCTTTGAGCAGGCCGCCGCCCGGCCAGCAGCATAAATCAACTCGTGCTCCAGGGCCCAGGAACGGCTCTCCGGCCCAGCTCCCTGCCGTTTCTTAAAGTGATTATTTTGATTTAAACTGCTGCCTGGTGGCGAGACTCCCAGCTCCCAGCGTTGGGTCGGCAGCCTGAGCACAGGAGCACAAAGCAGCACTGTTGTCGGTCCGGCCTGGGGCGCGGGGGTCTCCAGGGCCACTCCCTCCACAGACAGGCGCTTGTTCCCGCCCAGGCCCGCCGCCCTCACCTCCCTACCATCGCTGTGAATGGCGCGGTCGTGCTCCAGGTCTTTTCAGCTGTCTGCAACACAGCAGGTTCCTCTGGGGGCTCAGGAACACCTACTTGCCACCAGGACCCACCAGAACCGAGATGAATTCATTGGGGCAAACAAGGTCGGTTAACAATTGCCTTCTATAAACTCAGCTCTCACCTGTGGGTCAGGGCTGGAGGAAGAGGAGGGTGAAACAATGCCTGTATTTTCCACACATGGGTCCTGATTAAAAACAATCACTTAAAGGTTTGCAAAATATTGCAAGACAGCAAATAGGTTCACGATACAGTTCCAGTGTATGAATACAATCGGAAACAGAAGAGAGTACTGTGGTCTACGTGTGTATGGACGGTTCCTGGTTTTCTGCCCTTTCTCCAGGCTAGGCAGCTGCCTCCCAGCCCTCAGGCTGCTCAAGCAGGATAAGGGGCACTTGCTTGAAAATGGCCCTATACCAGGCCAAACAGGGCTCTGGGCCCCGGCCTCCCAGCATCTCTCTCCTGGTATCCAACCTGGGTGGCCCAGAGTCAGAGCTCATCCTGTGGGAGCTAGGCCCTGACTCACACAGTCTTCCCCAGGGCTATGGCAAGGGCAGGCCTCCCTCCAAATTCGAGGAGCTCTGGCCAGCTCTGCTCAAAGGGGTGTTGAACCTGCAGAAGGGTACTGGAAACATCTGTCCTGGAAAATCATCTTTCTTCTCATCACCATTTAACTTCTCAAAATGCAGTTGACCGACATACAGGAATTCAACCTGCCACTTTTCTGCGGTTGAGTCCAATGAGCGTACACCCATCCCACAATATGCACACCACAGAATGACTCCTCATCAACTATACAGAAAGCCCCCCTTAACATCATCAATAGGTTTTTGGAAACTGCAACTTTAAGAGAAACAATGCGGAAACCAATTTGACTAAAGGCTAATTGATATAAACGAGAGTTAAGCTCCTAGGGCATGTCTTTGGTCACAAAACATGGCCAACTTCAAAATAAAGACCCAGAAAGCTTCCAGTAGTCAACAGTGAAATACATGTGAGTTATATATACATTGAAGAAAGAAGAATAACACACAAGACCATTCTTCTCCAACCTGCTCATTCCAGCCAGGCTGTGGGTGGTGGAAGCCACTTTCCTGGCAGCTCAGGGCACAGACAGGACCCACCCTGGAAAGATGCCCTTCACTGCAGGGCCAGACACACACATACATACTCAGACTGGAGTGATGGAAACATGCCAGTCAACCTCACATGTACATCTCTGGGATGTGGGAGGGAACCAGAGTCCCAGGTACAAAACCACACAGACATGGGGAAAATGTGCCAACTCAACACAGTGGTCCTGGCCATGAATAGACTTTTCTTTCTCAGTGTTACAACAAAGCAATAGTGAACAAAACAACATTATTCAAGGATGGGCTGTAGTGGGGTATAATTTACACACAATGTAAGTCACCCATTTTAGGCACACACCTTGGTCAGTACCAATACATACAGACATGGAGGTAAGCACCCCCACAAGCAGCCCCAAACATGGCGGGCAGAATGACCACAGTGAACCGGAATGGTCAGACATGTTCTCAATACAAGCAGAGGGACCCACTGAGGGACACTGTCTCGGAGAACTCCAGGCTGGGCAGTTAGAGCAATGGCCCCACCAGTGTGGCCAATGGCAGGGTCCTAGCCCCGGGTCTGCTGGTCACATCTGTACAAGCCTGATCAATGTAAACTTCAGGCTCCTCCCTTAAAACTGAATAGGCCACAGGCCTGACCTGTAGTGGTGCAGTGGATAAAGCAATAACCTGGAATGCTGAGGTCACCGGTTCGAAACCCTGTACTTGTCTTGTCAAGGCACATATTGGAGTTGATGCTTCCTGCTCCTCCCCCATTTCTCTCTGTCTCTCTTTCTCTCTCTCTCCTCTCTAAAATGAATAAATTAAAAAAAAAACTGAATAGGCCACATAACAGGCTTTGATTCTGTCATGAACTGGACTGTGTTGTCCCCCACCCCAAGTCCATCTCTGACCCCCAACATAACTATGTTTGGAAATGGGTCCTATAAGGAGGTGACACAAGCTATGTTGAGGACATGGGACCCTGGTCCAATAGGCCTGCACCCACCGTGTGAGCCGTCTGCAAGCACGGAAGAGGGGGATCCTCATCAGAGCATGGCCACACTGATAAGTGGATCTCCAACTTCAGCCCCGGAGCCATGAGAAACAGACGTCTGTCGTTGAAGCAGCCTGGTCTGGAGGACTTTGTCACAACAGCCAGAGCTGATGGAGGCAGATTTTCTTTCTGCAGGAGAACCGTCTCCATAGAGAACATCTCAGGTGAAACCTCACTACTGAACGTGAGATGATGTGTTCTATCCCAGGGGGCTTGGGTTCTCTATCTAGTCTTCTTCTGTCCTCTCAGTGGCTGGCACTACTTAGAACCTAGAGCCCTGGAGAATACCCCTGGAAGGCCGCTGGGCTGCAGATGTCCTTTGCCATGTAAGGAAGATGAGAAGCCTTCGCTGGGAAACACGAAGTCCAAATATCAATAACTTCAGGAACAGAACTGTGCATAAAACCAGGCTTCAGAAAGGCGTCACAGACCAGGCTGCCAGAGCACTGTGTGGAAGTTTGTGGGGCAGAGCCAAGACTGGCAGATGAGTGGATTTTTTGGAAACTCAGAGGACAGGCATCTCAGGGGACAGTACATCCAAAAGTTCACTGGGGCTACAGTGTCCAGGATGGGCGGCCACTCCCATCAGCACCATGAGCCCAGCACAGCGGCCAGTCCCCACTCAGAGGATATACATGGGATTCAAGGTAGGCACATGTGCCAGCCCTGCACATGGTGGGGGTCAGCTGGGCACTGGAAGAGAGAGCACTGACTCCCCACCTGGACAAACTCCAAGCCAAGGGCCCCAGCTGAGCCCTGGGGGAGGCCACCCTCCTTCCCTGCAAGGCCCTCTCATTCAGGCCAAAGCCTGTGTTAACGACAGCAGGCAGATCTCCTCTCTGAGCTCCAGAAGGTCCTTTCTGTTGCTAAGTACTTACCATCTTTTGCTAAGTACTTACCTATCTGTCACCTGCTCTTGTATGCCTGGCACTCCTAAGTGGAAGGCTACATTCACATGCCACACAGAAGCTCAGAAGTGTCCCCAGAAAGGGCTCCCAAACCTAATCCCTATCTCAGGCTGCCATCACCACACCCCACAAACTGGCCAGCTTAAACAATGCATACTGATTCCTCACAGTCCTGGAGGCGAAAGTGCAAGGTCAAGATGCCAACTGATTCAGTTCCTGGTTCCTGGCTTGCAAAAAACCACCTTCTTGCTGTCCTCACGTGGTGTCTCCTCTTCTCCTTACAGGCACGCTGATCTCATCGTGGGGACCCACCCTCATACCCTTATCTCACCCTGATGACCTCCACAGGCCCCACATCCAAATACCATCCCACAGGGTGAAGGGCTTCAACCTGTGAACCTGGTCCACAGCTCCTCCACGCAGGGAGGATCCAAGGATGCCAGTGGAGATGGTGTCACAGGTAAGTCTGAACAGATAAGACCCAACCATCTGCTAAATCCCTCCCCCCTCTCCCCCGGGGCAGCTTTCCTCATTTCTGCATCAGGTCTGCTAGAGGTTGGGGTGGGAGACCAGAGAGAAAACACCCCGCCTCGGGCCCATGGTGAGCCCTGATTCTTCCATCTGAGGCGCACCTCTGGGGCAGAAAGGCAGCCTTCACGTCTCTACTGCCACCAAACACTGCACTCCCTGGAGCTCAGGTTCTGCCCGGCTGGACACAAGCCTGTCTTTGATCTGGAAGAGAGCACACAGGCTCCAGCTTAGGCAGGTTCCCAGGCTAGCCTCCCCCACCCAGAGGTGTCAGAACTGCCTGCAAATGTCACATAGATGAGCCTTTTCAAGGAGAAGTAGTTTGTATCCTGAAAGCTTTCACAGCAAGCAGGGACTTGAAGAGGTTTTATCACCTGGGGCACAAACGCAATGGCACTCCGAGTTTTCTCACGCTGAAGGGATGGATGCGTTTCAGGAAAAGTAAGACAAGAAAAAGTGCCAGTTTGATTCCACATCTTGGTTTCTTTTTCCAGAATGGATGCATGTGGTACTACTTATCAGCTGAGGAAAACGCCACTGTTCAATTACCAGGTGAAGTATTCTTTCCTGAGAGCCACTCGAAGGTAAGGATCTAGGGGGAGGTGTCAATGGAGATCAATCACACCAGTCAGGGAGGCACGTCATACCGGTATGCTGTGGGTTTTTCTAGAGAGAGGAGAAGGGTGTCGGGGCCTCTGCTCAGGGCCATCCGCTAATGGCCCGTCACCAGGCTGCCTGATGCATTATTATTTCAAAACCATAATGTCGGAGTGGACTCATGTTAGCCTGCCATTGGGGCTTTTTATAATAATCTCCAAAGTACATATGAAGGAACAACACAGGATGCAATACTTCCCTGTTCAAGCATTCTTCTCTAGGAAAATCAGGATTCTTAACACAGCCAGCAAGAAGTGAGAGTTCAGGTCCACAGCCACCACTGGCCGCAAGCACAGTAGAGGGTCCACATTCAAACTGTGTCATTCTGAATTTGACAGCAGGTCAGCGATCACCTTGGTCAACCTCACTGCAGGATCAAAGCCCCCCTCCTTTATCATGCTTTTGTGATTTCAGGAGCATCACAGGAACTGTGCCCACAAACACTGCTCCGAATCCTGACAGCAGCCATTGTATTCCCAGGATTCTCGGGACCTCAGCCCTGAGGATTGAGGCTGGGAAAGAGACAGAGAGACCAGCCCAAGGGGCCCAAAAGGTAGAAGCAAACTGTAACGCCACAAATACCCCACCAAGGAGCCAGATGGGTATGACCAGTGGTGGGATTCAGATTATTTCATACATTTAATACTTAAATAAGAACAATAAAAGAGGTACACAAAACTAGATTAAAAGAAAAGGTTTTAAAATATTAATGAAAAAATATTAAAGAATACCTGACAGCCTGACCAGGCGGTGGCACAGTGGATAGAGCGTCGGTCTGGGACGCGGAGGTTCTAGACCCCGAGGTCGCCAGCTTGAGTGCAAACTCATCGGGTTTGTGCAAGGCTCACCAGCTTGAGCCCAAGGTCACTGGCTCGAGCAAGGGGTCACTCAGTCTGCTGTAGCCCCCCACCCACCCACGGTCAAGGCACATATATGAGAAATCAATCAATGGACAACTAAGGAACAGCAACGAATAATTGATGTTTCTCATCTCTCTCCCTTCCTGTCTGTCTGTCCCTCTCTCTGACTCTGTCTTTGCCACAAAAAAAAAAAAAAAAAGAATACCTGACAAAAAATAATAAAACTGTTATTTAAGATATTTCCATATTGCTTCTTGATTGGCATCCTCACTTGCAACTTTTTTCACCTATGGATGGAATGAACATGACTATGGGTGCTTAGAATACGCTGTTGCACAGATGAATGTAAAAAAGAGTAAGGAATGTAAATTTGTGATTTCCACATTGGGAGACTGCCCGGGTGCCCACCTTAGAGAGACCACAGATTTCAAGTGCCATTTTAACAACCAGTTCACTGAACTCAACAAAAGATTAAGTATCGGTTTTGCCAAACCAGTGTGAACTGGCTGAATCCCACCATAGGTCGAGACCAGGAAGTCAGTGTTCCCAGGCTCAGCTCTTCCTTCCACTGTGGTGGACTGATGCTTGCTTTCCCGGAGAGCTGTGAATGGAGGCCCCAAGCGGCCAGAAGCAGAGTTCATATGGAACCTGGTGCCCAAGAATCAAGGTCACCTTCTTCAAGAGCCCAGTCTCTTAGTGCTCACCTAGAATGACCTTGCTTTTCAAACATGGTATGTGAATACTCTGCCACTACGGGTCATGATCTTAGACAAAACCGAGTTCCACTTAGACTTACCTCCATCCCACCTCCAGACACAACCAGTTCATACTTCCTCATCTTTGCTTCCAGTTGTTCTGAGTGTGTATTTTTCCCCTATTTAGCTGGAACACATATGCAATCTTGCAAATGGCTTAATGGCTTTTGTCTACTGAGCCATGATGTTTGAATTCAGAGCCATCTCATTTTCTTATCTCATTCCCTGGGGATGCATGATGCAGTGTCCCCAAGTATGAAGATGCTATAATGATGGGGTTTTCATTTTTTAATTATTTCCAAAATGAGGGACAGTTAATGTTTCTTTTCTCTCTCACAAACAGCCCTGCCAGGGATACCCTCATCCCCCTGTGCCCCTTGCTCAGAGAGTCTGGACATGGGCCAAAGACATGAAATCACCGGGTCAATGCACACTGTTGATTTTAAGAAAAATGGCTCACTGCCCTCCAAAACAGCTGCACCGGTCTGCACTCCACAGTTTAGGAAAATGCCTATTTCCCTACCCCACACCAGCCTGAACAAACTCCTCAGACCTTGCCAAAATGATGGCTAAAATCACAACTCGTTTTAATTCCTAATACCAGCATGGTAAAATAGCCCACCAAGGACATCCACATCCCAATTCCCAGAACCCATGCATGTGCTACCTTCCATAGCAAGAAGGACTTTGCAGATGTGATTAAGTTAAGGACCTTGAGATGGGGAAGTGCTCCCAGATCATCAAGTGGGTCCAGTCCTCACCAGGGTAGATAGATATGGGTAGATAGGTCAGTGTGACCATGCAGCAAAGGGAGAGACAAGATGGTCTGCTGCTGGCTTTGAAGTTGAGGGAGGGGACAGGAGCCAAGGAATGTGAATGAACTCCCCAAAAGCTGGCAAAGGCACAGGAATGGATTCTTCCTGGAGCCTTCAGAGGGAGCACAACCTCACAACCCATTTTGGATCACTGTGCTCCAGGACAGTTTGAGAATAAGTGTGTGTTGTTTTAAGCAATTAAGTTTTTGGGATTTGTTACAGCAGCAAAAAGAAACTTTTGCACTACTAAGGATAAGTATTCTTTTCCCTAATTTTACTGGCTATTTGTATATTCCTTCTATAAATTCCTTTTTAAATATCCTTTGCCCAATTAAGATGTATCAATCATTTCTATAGGGTTTTTGTTGACTTACAACATCATAAACAAATTCTCATGTCTATTTTTTTTTCTGGTGACTGGTATACAGCAGATGTCTAATAGGATATTCTCCCAAAGACATATTCTATTATTCTAACACTTTGTATTAAAAACTTCATTATTTTCCCACTCATTTGAAAAGATGCATTTATCATTTCATAAGTTCCTATATATCCCATGGGTTTGTTATTAGATTATATATTCTATTATTTTGATCTAGTTCTCTATTTAATTACAAAAACAAATTTTGATAGCCAATAAAGCATAAATACCATCAGTTTTTCTTTTACAAAATTATCTTGGCTCTTCTTGCTGATTTTCAATTGTACACGGACTTTGGAAACAGAAAGCCAGATTCCATAAAATAACTCACTGGGGTACTAAATGGAACGATATTTCATTTACACGTTAATTTCAGGAGCCCTGATATCCCGATAACATTGCTTTCCCATCCAACACTTGGGTTTCCCTCTCCTGTTATTGCAAACTTCCTTTCCATCCTTCAGCGAAGTCACAGAGCTGATGATCGTCCTCACCATGGCTATTCCTGGATACCTGATTGGTTTTGTTGCTATTGTGAACAGGATTTTTTTCCATTACTTGTTCTCAGTGTTGTTGTGGTTTTTGTTGTTGTTGTGTGCAGGTATATAAAAACGATACTGATGTTTCTACGTAGATTCTGATTTCAGCCAACTCATTATAACCCGTTATTAGTTCTTAAATGTTCAACTGAATTCCTTGCATTTTCTATACACAGAAAAATGAACCAACTGCAGTTAAAAATAGCCTTATTACTTTAAGAAGAGTATAACTATCGTTTGCCTTATTTAACTCTATCTTAGAGAAAATTTATTGTATCAAATAAGCTCATTTGGCACTTCACAACCTCCAAGTGTCCCTGAGACTAGTTTCACCTTTCATAATACTGGGTACAATAGACCTCCTTCTGATACCATACAAGAAAAAGCTCAAAATGAATTGAAGACCTAAATGTAAGAGTCAAAACCATGATACTCCTAAAAGAAAATATAGGCAATAGACTCTGACATCACTCTTAGCAATGTTATTTGGATTTGTCTCCCTGGGAGGGGTAAACAAATGAAAAACAAATTAGACTACATCAAACTAAAAAGTTTTTGCACCGCAAAGAAAGCCATCAACCACAAGAAAAGATAACCCGCTGAATGGGAGAATATATTCACCAATGTTACATCCAATGAGGATGAATGTCCAAAATATATAAGAAACTCATACAACATAATACCAAGAAGACAACCAATTAAAAAATGGGTAGAGGACTTGAATAGACATATTTCTAAAAAGAATATGCATGTGGCCAATAAACAGGAAAAGATGCTCAACATCACTAATCATCAGAGAAGTGCAAATTAGAACCACAATGAGATATCACCTCACACCTGTCAGAATGGTATCATCAATTAATCAACATGTATTGGCAAGGGTGTGGAGAAAAGAGAACCTTTGTACATTGTTAGAGGGAATGCAGCAGACTGGTGCAGCCATTATGCAAAACAGTATGGAGGTTTATCAAAAACTTAAAAATAGATCTACCTTATGACCTAACAATCCCACTTCTGGGTATTTATCCAAAGAAATCCAAAACACTAATTCAAAAAGATATATGTATGCCTATGTTCATTGCAGCATTATTTACAATAGTCAAAATACAAAAGCAACCCAGGTGTCCATCAATCGACAATTGGGTAAAGAAAATGTGGTTCATATATACAATGGTATATTACTCAGCCATAAAAAAGAATAAAATCTTACCATCTGCGACCATTTCGATGGACCTAGAGCAGGGATCCCTAAACGGCAGCCCCCCTGAGGCCATTTATCTGGCCCCTGCCACACTTCTGGAAGGGGCACCTCTTTCATTGGTGGTCAGTGAGAGGAGCACAGGATGGATCTGCACCCATAGTTCCCATTGAAATACTGGTCAGTTTGTTTATTTAAATTTACTTGTTCTTTATTTTAAATATTGTATTTGTTCCTGTTTGGTTTTTTTACTTTAAAATAAGATATGTGCAGTGTGCATAGGGATTTGCTCATAGTTTTTTTTTTATAGTCCAGCCCTCCAACAGTCTGAGGGACAGTGAACTGGCCCCTTGTGTAAAAAGTCTGGGGACCCCTGACCTAGAGGGTATTATGCTGAGTGAAATAAGTCACAGAGAAAGACGGACACCATATGACTGCATTTATATGTGGAGTCTAAAGTACAATATAAACAAACAAAACAGAAACAGACTCATAGATACAGAGAACAAACTGAGGTCGGCTAGATGGGAGGGCGTTTAGGAGAATAGGTGAAAAAGGTGAAGGGATTAAGGAGTAGAAATTGGTAGTTACAGAATAGCACATCCATTAGGATGTGGAGTACACTATAGGGATCTGGTCAGTAATATTGTAATAACTATGCAGGGTGCCAGGCAGAAACTAGACATACCAGGAGATCACTTTGCAAATTATATAAATGTCTAACCACTATGGGACACCTACAGCTAATATACAATAATACTAAATGTAAACTGTAATGGGAAGATAAAAATTAAATATTAGGAAATGACAGTGGATATTACTACAGCGGACCTGCACCATGTGCAACAGGAAGGCAGGCATCTTCCCCTCCCAGGTGTGAAGGAGGAACGCGTTCAATTTCCCTCAATAGATGTGACGGGCAGAATTTTATCCCCAAATGCAGGAAATCTGAGCATATCAAAAAAGAGCCACAAAGAGTTCAGTTCAAAGAGCAAGGGTATAAATAAATGAAATCAATGCAAGAAGAGGTACCGGAAGAAACTGGAAAGGAATGGGACTCATAAAGTAAGCAGAGGAACTGCCCCGTTCAAGGGCACGGGGGGGGGGGGGGGGGGTCTAATCTTGCCTGATCTGATAAGAAGGGAATGCTAGTAGGAGCGCAGACCAAGAACTCCAGGCATTTCTCTTCGAAGTTTCCTTTCTTCTCTGTGATTAAAGAGGCAAGAACATCTGAAGAGGTGAAAGGAGAAGGAGTTTCTCACCATCTATGTGAAGCAGGCCTCGGTCACCTACTTCAACACCCTGTTGTACTGGCACCTGCCATTTAACACTACCCAGAGTTTGGTTCACATGCTCACCGCCTTTCTTGCTCTCTCTTGAACGTGAGCTCCATGACAGCCCTAGAGAAATGTGGGTTGAGTGAACAGATAAAAACAATCATTGTGGAGTGTGGGAGGATGAGCCCCCCACTTCCCCAGCAAGGTAGTGAGTCTGCCAAACAGTGAGAGACACAGATGGGGGTACTGATCACTGGTCATGACCTAAACAGGGTTCGACCACTCCAACCTGTGGGATGCCCTCCAGCTGTGCACAGAGACCACCACCAGCTGAGCCTCTCCAGGGCTGGACCTTACCAGCAATGACCAGGACTGGGTGAAGAAATGTACCAGCTGCCTGGCCCACTGAGTAAGTGGAGAGCAGGTCACTAGTGCTCAGTCTCACTGGGCACCCCGGGAGACCACACAATATGGCACTGACCCACCCAATGGGCCAGGCTGCTGGCATATTTCTTTACCCAGCCCTGGTTATCGCTGGTGAGGGCTGCTGGAGGCAGGGTATGGGCTAGAACCTCCCTGCCCTTGTGGTCCACCTTGCCTGTGGCCAAGAATAACCTGAAAAGGCCTGGGCCAGATTCTCAGGCCTTAACGTTGCAGCCTGTGGAATGTGGCCCATAGCGACAATACCCACTACACAATTACAGCCTGTACTTACCATGTCACACATATGCTGTCACCACCCATTCTGTGCAGTCATTACTCACTGGTAGACTTCATTGAAGAGTAATAAACAATAATTACATTTCACCCTAATCTTCCTGTGAATGTGATCTGGCTCCATATTACTTCCCAATAACTGAAGACATCAAGACTAAATGTCCTTTCTTTTTTGTGACAAGAGACAGAGAGAGGGACAGACAGACAGGAAGAGAGAAATGAGAAGCATCAATTCTTCATTGTGGCACATTAGTTGTTTACTTATTGCTTTCTCACAGGTGCCTTGACCGGGGGACTATAGCAGACCGAGTGACCCCTTGCTCAAGCCAGTGACCTTGGGTTCAAGCTGGTGAGCCTTGCTCAAACCGGATGAGCCACACTCAAGCCGGTGACCTCGGGGTTTCAAACCTGGGTCCTCCGCATCCCAGTCCGACGCTCTATCCACTGCACTACCGCCTGGTCAGGCCCAAGTGTCCTTTTTTAAGGAGCCAAAGTCCCATGACAGGAGTGAGTGCTTCTCAGTCTTGGCACATTGGATCCTGTGTGTCTCCGAGGGTGCAGCAGTGAGGCAGACACTTGGTAAACCCAGGGTCTCAAACTAAATAGCATCACGCTATAGTGTGCCACCAACCATTTGGTTTGGATATGACAACAGGGAACTATTTTTATTTTTAAAAAGTGTAATCAGTTGAGTTGCCTCAAATATTTGAGAAGATATAAATGAAAACACACTATCAACAGGTTATAATCACAACGGGTATTTCTGAAGTTATTAAAACAATGTTTTCAGGAGGATGGTTTTATTCTCACGTCGAGTTATGGTTCCACACTTGAGAACATAAAATCTACCTCAATTCCTCCTAAAAATATTACAACCAGGCCCTCATTTACATGGGCCCATTATTCTCGAAGTGTTGTGTCAGGTTTCTGTGAGTCCAGGAATCTCTTACTAGATCGCTAAACATTTATCTTACAATCAACCCCGTTCCTGCATGTTACCCGAGAGTAGCAGGCTCAAAAAACCCTTGGGTCTTTCCTGCCACTGGTGCTTCTGGACCAGGCCACTGAGAGTGTCCTGAGTGTGGTGTGCAGCAGGACTCCACCGGAGGCCCTCTGCCCCAGGGCATGGCACTCAGCCTACCCGCATCTCTGCCGGGCCCCAGGCCACAGTCGCAGAGCTCCTGAAGTCCAAGGCTAGAACATGAGGGTGGGGGAAGGGGGTCAACTCCCCCAGTGCTGGGATGGGCCTTCCCCATAGAAGCTGTGACTGCACCTCCATGAGTCTCCTGCAGCCAGGTGACAAGTGAGGACCTGGACAGGACTCCGGACCAACCCCGAAACCATGAGCTACCTCAGGGCAGAGAGCCCATGCAGGGCTCAGGGAACATCAACTGACCCAGCAGACCAACCCGACATCCTTCCCTCTTTCCCTGCATCCCCAACCCTGGACACTGATGCTGGTCTCCTCAGAGTCCAGGGGGGCAGTCTTTGTTTACAAACAGAGGCACGATCATGTGAGGACAAAGTGGAAAGATGGCCATCTACAACCCAAGGAGAGAGGCCCCAGCAGAAACTGACTCTACCCATACGGTGACCTCACACTTCTAGCCTCCAGGGTAGTGAAAGAATACATGGCTCTTGTCCCAGCCTCCCAGCCTGTGTGCCTGTGGTGGTAGCCAAGCTGACTGAGGCTTCCTTCCTAGAACGGACACCCCAGAACAGCAGTGACAGTCCTCGGCCCCACACAGCTCCTCGCAATGGCTGTCATGTTCACTATCCACAGTAGACAGAGGCACAGACTCAAGCATTTTCTGCCAAAGTCACTGGCCCAGGCACACCATGATACTGAGTGGGGGTCTGACCTCACCCAAGGGGCTCCAGACCTCGTCTCCCACCCACCCCAGAAATGGCCCCTTAGACTTTTGTGGTGTGGCAGAAGGAGAACTGACCAGACAATGCCGTCCATTGGTGACTGGCACCCCTCCTCATCGTCTCCTCACCCTCTGCCCATTGGACTCAGAAGCCCTGGGACGTCAGAACTTTCTCACTCAATAGTCCCAACACCCACGCACGCAGCAGAGGTCATCTTACAAACACCACCCTCCGTCATCTCTCCCCATCAAGACCACCCCCTAGCAGCCTTGACCTCGCTGAGTCAAGTTCACAGAGGCCCCAGCGAGGAGTGAGGGCTTTGTGACCAGTGGGGTGGCACCAGGACATTTATACTGTGTCACCAAGCTGCGAGGGACCAAGCACATTAGAAGCTCTTCTTGGAACCCACGCAGGTCACACAAAGGGGCTCACCGATCCCACCAGAGGGGCTGTAGGAGGTGACCCTCACGGCATGTAGGCTATCACTCTGGGCACACCAACTTGGGCAGCCCGAGCTGTGGGCGACAGACCTGGGCCGCGGCCTCCTGTCCTCCCAGCTGGCTCAGCAATCTGGTTTCCATTGTGTGGCGTCTGGAGTGCTCTCCAGCCACATTTTCCTTTAATTACGATAAAAGGGAGTAACTTAATCAAGCATAAATCCTGCTGAATGAAAATGAGAAAATAAAGGGGTGAACGGGTAGGAGGGGGAGACTGTGCCCCCAGGTCCTCCGCAGGGAGGACGCTGGGCACTGGGCCAGGCTGCCCAGTCAATGCAAACGAAAACAGGTCCCACTAGGAATCTGGCCCTACTCCTGCTACGGGAACTGGAAACAACGGCACCTGGCCTGCAGGGGAGGACCTGTGCTCCTGCCGTCCCCAGCCTGGGCTCCTGTCCCACTCCAGCACTGACCTGGGGAGGGTGGTAACCATCAGCAACCCACCCAGGCAACGAAAAGATGCATACACATGCACATGTGTGCCTGTATGTGCACACATATGTACACGGGCACGTACACAATGCAGATGTACCTGAGCCATGGTTCCCAACGTGCCCAGTAGCCGGCTATAGCCCCAAGAAATCCTCAGAAAGGCAGAGTCTCAGCCCCTGCTCCCCAGACCTATGGACCCAGCGCTCTGGGGGAAGAGCTGGACAAACTGTATGGGCTAAACCCTCCAGGCTGAAGGGTGAGAACCACTGCCACTCAGGGCGGCTCTTATTCAGACGCAGAATGTTGGTTTAAAATGAAGAGGTTCATCCAGACCGTGGTACATTATTCAGGGATAAAAAATATATAATCTGTCCAGCCATGAAGATGTGGAAGAAAACTATGTGCATGTTACTAAGTAAAAGAAGCCCGTCTGAAAAGGTTACTTGCTATATGACTCCAGCTGTGTGACATTCTGGAAAAGGCAGGCGTATGGAGACCGTATACAGGTCAGTGGTCGCCGGGGGGTTGGGAGCAGGACGGTGGTGAACAGGTGAAGCAGGGTGGAACTTTAGGGCAGTAGAACTGCTCTATATAATACTGTAATGGTGTATATATGTCATCACACATGAGTCTAAACCCACAGGATGTACAACACTGAGAATGAACCCTAATGCAAACTATGGACTCAGGGTGATCACAGCTGTAAACAATGTACCATGATGGTGGGACACTGATGACAGGGGAGGTGGTGCTTGTGGTGGCAGAGGTTAGATGGGAAATCAATGCCCTCCACCCAAGTTATCTGTGACCCTAAATCTCTTAGAAATAAGTCTACTTACATTTTTTAAAATAAGAGTAAGTTTGAGTTCACTTAGTAATTCTTCTGCTCACAAGCGTGTCCTCAGTGGCTGCATCCTAAGCACTGACATGCAGCAGCGTGTTAACCCTCACAATGACCCTTTGTGACCAGTGCCAGCACCTGCGCCATACCGAGGAGCAAAGTGAGCACAGAGAGGTCAAGTAACTTGCCCAAGGTGACACAGCCAGTGAGGCATCAGGGCCAGTGTGCAAGGTCCTGGTGTCCAGCGCCTAAACACACAACCATGGCACACAGCACCCAGGACACAGTCTGCCTTCTGGAATCACTGCTGAGGCAAGCTGAAAGATGAATGCCAGGAAGGCCACAGAGGCAGGGGGCCCAGGAGCCTGTGGGCCAGTGTCCAGGCACATGCAGGGCCCGCCAGACCAGGTCAGTCGATGAGAACTCTGGTGACTCGCGAGGAGACGCCAGCACTGAGCCTGCCCCAGGTGAGGGCAGGAGAAACTCAGTCCTGACCAGACCCAGCTCTTGAAAGTCTTTCTCCCGCACACCCAAGACACACCGTGATGAAGACGAGAGTGTGCTCCAGAGTTTTCTAGACTAGAGCTCCTGAGAAAGCAGGATAAGAACAGACACATGTTTGAGCAACAACAGATGGGAGCAGCCCCAGCTGGCAGGAGTCTCATGAAGGAGACCACACAAGGAAGACCCAGCCCCAGCCCACTCGGAGGGCGTGGGGTGTAGGGTCCTACAGGCTCCGGGTGCCAGCCACGTGAGTGACAGCTGCCAAGCAGGCATTTCTCTGGGAGAAGAGCAGAGATTCCAGTCAGGGTGCCTTCGGGAAGGCACAGAGGGGAATCAGGGACCCCTCAGGAAAGGCTCGGGGTCATGAGCCCTACTCATCAGGGACTTCTGGAAACTGAACCCCTGACCAACTTACACAGACCCTCAACCTCTGGGGGAGGGAAAGGGCAAGGAACCAAGCCCACCTTTCTCCCCTGTGAGAGAGTGCTGTGGGGTTCCCAAAGAACTAAGCAGGAGGCGGGGCTGGGCAGCCCACAGTGAGCCCGTGATGGAGGAAGAGGCCATCACACCAGGGCTGTCACCAGCTCGTCGGGGGAAGAGGAATCTGGAAGAACAGCTAGTTTGAGAAGAGAGATAGTCCATCCATTGAGTGTGAGGGTGTTCAATATATAAAATATCAAAACAAAAATGAATATGCGAAGAGCAATTATATTCCCATACATGAGCAATCAACAATCTGAAAGTGAAATTAAGAAAACAATTCTATTTACATTTATATAAAAAGACTATTTAGCAATAAATTTCACTCCAAAAACGTACAAAACTTAAAAACATTGTTAAATGAAATCGCCAATGAGTTAAGTAAACAAAAAAGGGTCCCACGCCCCTGGAATGGAGACAATAGCAAGGTGGCAATAGTCCCCAAGTTTTTCTATAGCTTGAACACAATCCCTACCAAAATCCCAACTGTGTTTTCCCCAGAAACTGATCAGCTTCTCCTAAAATTTACGTGAAAATGTAAGGGACCCCACAGAGCCAAAAACAATCTTGAAACAGAGCAACAACGTTGGAGACCTCATGCTTCCCAGTAACGGAGATGGTGTGGTCATGGCACAGGACAGACACAAAGATCAGTGCAGTAGAATTCAAGGCCCAAGAATAAACCCTCACAGTTACCGTGAACTGATTTTTGTGGACACCCACATGCAATAAGAGTAAAGGTGAACCACTTCCTCACAAAGTACACAAATTCAATCAAAATATATCACAGGCCTAAATGTAAGAGTGAAAGCTATAAAAAAGCTTAGAAGAAACTGTGGGTGGAAAACACGGGGCTGT
The DNA here is from genome assembly GCA_037038555.1 of Rhynchonycteris naso. NCBI lineage: Eukaryota > Metazoa > Chordata > Mammalia > Chiroptera > Emballonuridae > Rhynchonycteris > Rhynchonycteris naso. Next base: position 94,255,169 of record CM072996.1, on the reverse strand, counting down.
AAACGATCCGGAGTTAGACCACAGTTTCTAAAATGGGATACTAAAAGGAAAATAGCTACATAAAGTTGACATCATCAATATTAAAAACTTCTGTGCTTCGATGGACATCATCAAGAAAGTGAAAAAAGCCTGACCTGTGGTGGCGCAGTGGATAAAGCGTCGACCTGGAAACACTGAGGTCGCCAGTTCAAAACCCTGCACTGGTCTGGTAAAGGCACATATGGGAGTTGATGCTTCCAGCTCCTCCCCCCTTTCTCTCTTTCTCTCTTTCTCTCTCTCTCTCTCTCACTCTGTGTCTCCTCTCTAAAATGAATAAAATAAAAATAAAATTTGGAAAGAAAAAAAAAAAAAAGAAAGTGAAAAGAGCCAGTCTGACACCCCAGGCTGGGCACATGTGCGAGGGGAGGAGAGGGGAGGGGAGGGGAGGGGAGGGGAGGGGAGGGGAGGGGAGGGGAGGGGAGGGGAGGGGAGGGGAGGGGAGGGGAGGGGAGGGGAGGGGAGGGGAGGGGAGGGGAGGGGAGGGGAGGGGAGGGGAGGGGAGGGGAGGGGAGGGGAGGGGAACCTCCCCGGATAAGGCACATAAAAGAAGTAACTACTACAAGTTGATGCTTCCCACTGGCCCCCTACCCCCCTTTCTCTTTTGTTTTTTTTTTTGTGTGTGTTTTTTTTGCAACAGAGACGGAGAGAGGGACAGATAGGGACAGAAAGACAGGAAGGGAGAGAGATGAGAAGCATCAATCCTTCGCTGCGTTCCTTAGTTGTTCATTGATTGCTTTCTCATATGAGCCTTGACTATGGGGCTACTGCAGTCCGAGTAACCCCTTGCTGGAGCCAGCAACCTTGGGCTCAAGCTGGTAAGCTTTTGCTCAAACCAGGTGAGCCCGGGCTCAAGCTGGCAACCTCAGGGTCTCGAACCTGGGTCCTCCACGTCCCAGTCCAATGCTGTATCCACTGCGCCACTGCCTGGTCAGGCCACTTTCTCTCTCTTAAAAGAAAAGGGGGAAAATAAAGGCAAATCCAGACTGAAAGTAAATGGATAAAAGAAAGTGAAAAGAGAACACAAAACGACAGAAAAATGTGCTAATTCTATATTTGATTAGGGACTTGTATCTAGAATATAGAAAGAACACTGTTACAGACCGAATGCTTGTGTGTCCCTAAAATCCACATGCTGAAGCCCTATCCCCAATGTGATAGCATCTGTATGGGACTGGCCATCGCATCATTGTTCACAACAGCCCAAAACTAGAAACAGACCAAATGTCTGCACACTGATAAACAAAAGGTGGTCTGTCCATACAACAGAATATTATTCAGCCATTAAAAGAAATTCAGTCCCTGGCTGGCTGGCTCTGTGGTAGAGCATTGGCCTGGCATGTGGAAGTCCCAGGTTCGATTCCCGGCCAGGGCACACAGGAGAAGCGTCCATCTGCTTCTCCACCCTTCCCCCTCTCCTTTCTCTCTATCTCTCTTTTCCCCTCCAACAGCCAAGGCTCCATTGGAGCAAAGTTGACCCAGGCACTGAGGACGGCTCCATGGCCTCTGCCTCAGGTGCTAGAATGGCTCCGATTGCAATGGAACAACACCCCAGAGGGGCCGAGCATCACCCCCTGGTGGGTATGCCGGGTGGATCTTAGTTGGGCACATGCAGGAGTCTGTCTACCTCCTCCCCCCGCCCCCACCCCCGCTCCACTTCTCACCTTGTAAAAATACCAAAAAAAAAAAAAAAAAAAAATTGAACTGAGGCCCAGTTGGCTCTGTGGCAGAGTGTTGGCCCAGCATGTGGATATCCCGGGTTCAATTCCCAGTCAGAGCACAAAAGAAGTGACCATCTGCTTCTCAACCCCTCCCCTTTCTCTCTCTTTCTCTTGCCCTCCTGCAGCCAGTGGCTAGATTGCATTGAGCGCATCAGCCCCGAGCACTGAGGATGGCTCTGTAGAGCCTCTGCCTCTACCTCAGGTGCTAAAAATAGCTTGGTTGCAAGCATGGCCCCAGATAGGCAGAGCATCAGCCCCAGACAGGAGATGCAGTGGGGGATCCCAGTTGGGGCACATGTGGGAAGACTGTCTCTCTATCTTCCCTCCTCTTACTTGGAAAAAAAGAGGGAAATAAGGAACTGAAGTTCTGATACTGGATACAACCACGGATGAACCCTGAAAACATTATGCAACGTGGGGGGAAAAAGCCAGACACAAAGACTATATATTGTATGATTCCATTTATATGAAATGTCTAGAATAGGCAAATCCATAGACACAATGTAGAGTAGCAGACCATTTGGCTGTGGAGGAAGAGGAGACAGGGGTGGAAGGATGGCTAAAGGAATGGGTTTCTTTTTGAGGTGATGGAAAATGTTTTAAAATTAATTATGGAGATGGCTGCACAGCTATAGGACTATATTAAAAGTTACTGACTTGTACCCTGTAACTAGTGAGTTGCACTTGTATATGAATTATACCCCAACAAAAGTATATCAATAACATGACTAGTCTGTAGACCAGTGGTTCTTAATCTGGGTTCTATTAAACCCTAGGGGTTTGATGAGTCGGTCTCAGGGGTTTGGAGAAGCCTCTGCCATGGAGGCCAGAATAAAGTAATACCATAATTTGTTGTGAGTTCATGCACTTTGTTGGTTTTGTTCATTGAGCAAGGTGATGTTCATGCATGGCTCATTTTGTACACCAGTAAAGAAACCTATGTCTTGAATTTGGAAAAAGAAATCATATTTTATTTATCACTAAAGAAGGGTTCGGTGAATGTGCATAGGAAACTGGTGGGTTCGGTACCTCAAAAAAGGTTAAGAACCACTGCTGTAGGCACTGGAGATGATTAGGAAAGGGGACAGGCTCAGGGGACATAAAAGCTAGAGCAAAAAGCAAGGAAGCAGAAGCAGAGTGGAAAATAAGGCGGCCTCGGGGAGAGGTGGAGGCAAGCTCTGTCTGGGACAGGAAGTCCTGGACCCACTTCAAGGAGCGAGAACCCCATCCTTACCCTTGTGTGCAGACTAATTCCCTTTTTTGTATTCCCTAGAATTTAAAACTCACCCTTAAGGCCCAGGACTTGTGTTAGATTACCAGACAATGCCCTGGGGAAGGGGTCCTCCTGTTTCTAACACACTTTGTCAGTGGTTTGGGCCAGAACAAGGCCTGCTTCTTGCAATGGAGAAAAACCAATGTTCCACTCTTGAGCCAACAAACTTGATCTGGGAACCCGATCCACCCCACCTCTCCTGGGAGCCGAGAACCTGGCCCACGCATATGGCGAGGAGACAGGGTGGGGGAATACGAAGCAATGTCAGCGCACACATTGCAAAGGGGACAAATGTTACCGCCTCATCATAGAATCATAATTACAACTTAGGCATGTTACAACGCTTGTGCCAACGTTTGTGGGGAACCGCTGCCATAGATGAAAACGTGTGGAAAGCATGCAGCCTGGACTGTGAAAGTCACAGGAATCAAGAGTGTCTGGACCCTGGCCAGGTGGCTCAGTGGGTTAGAGCATCATCCCAATACACTGAGGCCACGGTTCAATCCCCAGTCAGGGCACATACAAGAATCAACCAATGAGTGCATAAATAAGCAGAACAACAAATCAATGTTTCTCTCTCTCTAACCCCTCTTCCTTTCTCTCTAAAAATCAATTAATCAAACATTATTAATTAAAAATTAAAGCTCTGTAGCCTGACCTATGGTGGCACAGTGGATAAAGCGTCGACCTGGAATGCTGAGGTTGCCAGTTCAAAACCCCTGGCTTGCCTGGTCAGGGCACATATAGGAGTTGATGCTTCCTGTTCCTCTCCCCTTCTCTCTCTCTTTCTCTCTCTATTCTCTCTCTCTCTAAAACTGAATAAGTAAAATCCAAAAAAAAACATTTTTTAAATAATAAAAATAAAAAATAAATAAAAGCTCTGCATATCCTTTCTAAAGTGGTCAGTCTCACACAGTTCCGCGTTCTAAGCAGAAACCCCGAGTGTCTACTATCTCTGGCGGCCACGAGGGTGTGCCAAAGGAGCTGGCACGGCCAGGATGCTCTCCAGACGTGCTCATGCCAGACAACTGATTTAAGAGAGAGATCGCTTTCACTATCACCGAGCACCACAAAGAGAAAAATGACAGATAAATCAGATCGTGGTAAATCCAAATGTCACAAGGCCTGTTTTATCTGCCCTTTGTCTGCTCAGAAGGGAGGACGATGGATGGTTGGGGAAAACCAAGTCCGCATGGCTTTGACTGGCAGACCTTCCCAAAAGGGAGACAGATGTAAACGATCACCTTATTTTCCTTCGCCCATGTTTGTGCTCTGCGGAATACTCCTCCCCCAACAGCGAAGTCTTCGGTTCAGCTCTCTGTGACTTACAGTAATCTCCAAAGTAGAGCTAAAGCTAAAATCTTTTTTTTTTTCAGTATACTTTTCAAATAAGGTAATTCTATAGGGCAATAAAAAGCTTAAAGTCTCTCCACCCATTCTTTCAGAGGACAACAAAGCGAAAACCACACGCAGGCACTAACAGCTCCTACACCCACCCACTGCTCCAGGTAAATAAGCAGTATGCACACTTCCGACTAGCAGGCTCTCCCTCCACTTGACAGTGAAACCTCTAAGTGACACCTCAGCTTCCGCAAATGGTCCCTACAGTAGAGACTTGAATCAAATGACTCAGTTGTGAAGTTTCCTTTTTTAATTTCACTGGGGGTGGGGAGACTGTGACTTTAATCACATTAACTTCCCGCCTCCTTAGGGAATTAGGGTATCAAAAGGATGACTCTGCAGGAGTAAAATCAGAGAGGGTAGTGGTGTCATCTTATTTTTAAAAGAACACAAGCATCCAGCCTGAACCGGCGATGGCGCAGTGGATAGAGAGTTGGACTGGGATGCGGAAGACCCAGGTTCGAGACCCTGAGCTCGCCAGCTTGAGTGCGGGCCCATCTGGTTTGAGCAAAAGCTCGTCAGCTTGGACCCAAGGTCGCTGGCTCCAGCAAGGGGTTGCTCGGTCTGCTGAAGGCCCACGGTCAAGGCACATGTGAGAAAGCAATCAATGAACAACTATGGTGTCACAATGGCAATGAAAAACTAATAATTGTTGCTTCTCACCTCTCACCGTTCCTGTCTGTCTGTCCCTATCTATCCCTCTCTCTGACTCTCGCTCTCTGTCCCTGTAAAAAAAAAAAAAAAAAAAAAACACAAAAGCAATTTCATAAGTATCTAATTCACTAAGAAAAGACAGCTTTTGGCCCTGTGACTCAGTTGGTTAGCTTGTCATCCCCATACACAAAAGTTACAGGTTCGATCCCCAGTCAAGGCACATACAAGAATCAACCAATGAGGCCCTGGCCAGTTGGCTCAGCAGTAGAGTGTTGGCCCGGCATGTGGAAGTCCCAGATTCGATTCCTGGTCAGGGCACACAGGAGCAGTAACCATCTGCTTCTCCGCCTCTCTCCCTCCCCCTTCTCTCTGTCTCTCCCTTTTCCTCCCCCAGCCATGGCTCAAATGGTTCAAGCAAGTTGGTGCCAGGCACTGAGGATGGATGGCTCCATGGCCTTACCTCAGGCGCTAAAATAGCTTGGTTGCCACGCAACAGAGCAACAGCTGCAGACAGGGGTTGCCAGGTGGATCTGGTTGGGGCATATGCATCCCCTGTCTCTCTGCATCCCCGCCTCTTACTTAATTAAAAAAAAATAATCAACCAATGAATGCATAAATAACTGGAACAACAAATTGATTCTTTCTCTGTCTCTAAAATCAATCAATAAATAAAATGTAAAAAAAAAATAAGTAAAGACAGCTGTTTGCAGATTAGTCCTTTGCTCCCCCTTAAAATATTAGACAAGGGCATGATAATATGTATTTCAAAATATGGACCCAAGACCTGAGTTTAATTTAAACAAGCAAGGATGAGCCTGACCAGGTGGTGGCGCAGTGAATAGAGCGTCGGACTGGGATGCAGAGGACCCAGGTTCGAGACCCCGAGTTCGCCAGCTTGAGCGCGGGCCCATGTGGCTTGAGCAAAAGCTCGCCAGCTTGGACCCAAGGTAGCTGGCACCAGCAAGGGGTTGCTCGGTCTGCTGAAGCCCCGCCCGCGGTCAAGGCACATGTGAGAAAGCAATCAATGAACAACTAAGGTGTTACGAAGGCAATGAAGAACTAATGATTGATGCTTCTCACCTCTCTCCATTCCTGTCTGTCTGTCCCTATCTATCCCTCTCTCTGACTCTCTCTCTGTCCCTGTAAAAAAAAAAAACAAGCAATGATGAGTGTGGACTAAGTTCTGTCTTGGTTTCCAGTTGAAAGCATGGGTTGGGGTACATACAGTAAAAAAACGTTGGCTTCTTCAGCCCTACGCTACCCTGCCTACGGTGACTTGTCAAAGAAGGGGAACATTTAATCAGAGCCATCAGTGATGTTCCAGTGGGCCCCACCCCCAAAGTGTAATGAAAAGTGTTTTCGTTAAGCTGCACCAGAGAATGTGCCTCTAACGCGGAGCGCCGTCCAAACTTAGAAGCACGTGGGGAAAAACAAAACAAAAGCAGCCACTTCCTGAATTACCTAAGTCAAAATAGCCCAGGGAGGCGTTGTGTTACAAGCGTGGAGACACGGCAAAACGCTGTCACGTGAACTAGCAAAGGAAGAAACATTCTTTCCCTTGAACCTGACCCCGAGCTTGCCAGCAGCATGTTTCAAAGCTGCATTGTACAATAAGGGACTGACCAGACAGGTGGGGCCACTGACATTTAAATTAATTAAAGATTTAAAATTTGCTTACTTTGTCCCACCAGCCACATTTTAAATGCTTAATATTTGCATGAGGCTTAGGGGTTACCAGACACAGAGGCGGACATTTCCACCATCCCCATAAGATCAGTGGGAGAGAATGAGAAGCAACTCGAATAAAACAGTGCACGTGGATGCTTTTGCTCAAAAAAATAAAAAAAGAAAAAGAAATGGATAGTCTTGAAACAACCTGAAATGTGCAAATCCCCCTCAAAATAGGGCTGGTGTTACTGAGCTTTAAAAGAAAATAGAAAACAGATCCAAGATACAAGTTATCGATCATAATCAAAACACCTAAAGGGTCGTGGTTTTGGACAGGACGGAGTAAGGACACTGCCTGTCCCTCCCACTGAACAAATGCAGGAGCAGCTCCCAGGACCTCAGCAGTGACTCCAGACCTGAACTGTCACATTCTGGAACTCACATGTGGCCATGAACACAAAAGAGCCTCAGGAAGAGCCTTCAAGCCCTACTTGAAGGGTGTAACAATAAATGTGTCTTTCTATTCTAGAAGAGCATGGGAATCACCTAGTTAGTTCTTTTATTTATCATTTTCTTCATCCATTACATCCCAGTGCCCATGATGTGGAATTAGAGGTGGCAACAGGTGGCTGTGGGAACACACAATCCTGAAAAGAACCTACCCCTTGCAGTTGGAGAAGCTGGGGTCCCCAGTGGCAGGAAAACATGTTGCCTTTTTCTCTTTCTGTCCTCCAAGTGCTCCATTCTGGACACAGGCACAGCCCAGGGGAGCGAGTAGCAGGTAACTGAAGCCCAAGTTTTGTGCCAAAACTCTGAAAACAGAGCCTCGGGAAACCAGGAAGTACAGGGAGGTCATGGGGAAGGAGAAATTCAGGAAAGTGATCCCTTAACGTTGTTTATAAACTCTTAAGACCACCCATGAGCTGTGCATGTGTGGAATTGACCCTAAACAGATGTTGAGAACAGAACCGAAAAACAGAATGCCACCCGGGTCCCACGCGGGACAGATCCAGTAGTGCCACAGAGGCTTTGAAAAGCAGAGCAGACATTGGGAGCACAAATCCAGAGGCTGTTGGGAACACTTGGACCAACCAACTGCTAAAACAAAATCACCAGTCCCCAGAAGGGTTAAACACCACTTGGTCTCATAGCCAAAGTATATTTTAAATCTCCGTGACGCAATACAAAATAGCTCAACATTCAGAGAACTGGGAAAAATCTCAAAACAATTAGCAGACATTAGAAACAAGAGGACGCAGATGTTGAAATTATGTGACACAGACTTTAATTACAACGACTATAAAAATGCTGCAACAAGTGAGGATAAACACGCTGGAAACCAACAGAGAGATGTAATTCTTTTATTGAAGTTATAAATAAGAAAATTTTAAAACTTTAGAATGAAAACAATACATGAGGGGGAAAGAACGTCATAGGATGAGAGAGAGAAGAGAATAGAGAGCACAGAGACGTCAGTAAACATAGTATCTGAACAAAGGAGAAAAAATGCTGAAAAACGAATGGGTCCTTACAGACCTGTGGGACAAAACTAAGTGCTCTGACATCATCAAAGTTCCAGAAGAGGAGAGGAAAATGAGTGAAGACATGAACTTCCTAAGTGTGGCAAAAATATAAACCCACAACATAAAAAACTCCAGAAACCCTAAGAAGATAAACCTAAAGAAATCTACACCCAAACATAGAACAATCAAATTGCTAACAAACTAAAGATAATGACAAAGAAAAACAAAAATCTTACCAGCAATCAGAGGAAAACAAATTCTATAAATAGGAAATATCATTGTGATAGCAACAGATTTCCCAGGAAAAACAGTGGATGTCAGAAGATATGGGAGAGAATATTAAAGCACTCAGAGGAACAAACTCTCCACCCAATATTCTAAGCCCACTCAGCAAACACATCCATAAGAAATGAAGCTGTCATCTTTGAATGAAAGAAAACTACTAGTATCCATCACCAGTAAACCTGCAGCAGATCCTGGTCAGTTGGGGTGCACACAGTAGTCTCTTCTATCACCCCACACACACACTTCACATAAATTTTAAAAAAAAAACAGTATTGTTCTACATCTCAGTCAAATTACTCTTTAAAGCAGCACCTTCCCGAGAGGCACAAACATCCCAGTTTAAAGAGTCTCCTGACCACAGAAATCCTGACTGTTCTAACCCGGCCCCCAGCGGCAGTCTGCCACTGTCCTGCGAGGAGAAAAAGTAGGACTTGGCTGTGGTCTGTCCTGTGAAACCTGTCATGTGCCCCTCCCCCCATGTCTCTCCTCTGGAGGGTCTCACTTTCTGTTTATGCACTGGGCTCCCTCTACGTGTCCAGCAGCGGTCTGGTAGATATGTCACCCTGTATTTGCCTCTCTAAACCATTATCTGTGTCCTTTACTCTCTCTGTGGTTCTTCCACTTTGTCATAGTTTGGCCGTGAGGCATCACACAGCATGCACTTGACCGAGTCTATCAACTAGCAGATGAGAGAAACGTGTTCATGACTTAAAACATTCAAATGTGTAGATGCCTATTTTAAGGGGATTTTATATCCAATTCTGATTTTAAAGTCTTCTTGTTGGTTCTTCTTTCTAAAGAAGGCTATGATTTCACACGCTCTTCTGCAAGATGACCCTCATGGTCCCCGTCAAGAGTTGGAGTCTAAGACCTGGCTGGTTGGTTCAGTAGTAGAGCGTCGACCCGGTGTGTAGATGTCCTGGGTTCAATCCTGGTCAGAGCACACATTTGCTACTCCACCACTCCTCTTCCCCTCCCCTCTTTCTTCCTCTACCGCAGCCATGGCTCGATTGGTTCAAGTACATCAGCCCTGGGCACTGAGGATGGCTCAATGGAGTCTCTACCTCAGGTGCTAAAAATAGCTCAGGTGCAAACATTGTCCCAGACGGACAGAGCATCGGCCCCAGATGAGGTTGCCGGATGGATCTCAACACATGTGGGAGTCTATTTGTCTCCACTCCTTTCTCTTGGAAGAAAAAAAGAGTTGGATCCTATATTCCCACCCTGCAGATGCACAGTGGGCCCTGGGGTTGCTTTGACAAACAGAATATAAGGAAGTGACCCTGTGCCAGTTCTGAATGAAGCCCACCCCTGGCTAGATTCCACATTATGCCCTCAGAACTCTCTTTGTCTGGAGAGTTCTTCTTGGGACCCAATTGCCAGGTTGTGAGAAGGCAAACCCCTTGCATGGGCCACGTATGGATTCTGGGGTGACAGCCCCCAAGCGCAGAGTGCTAAGCCAGCAATCAGCATCAACCACCAGCAATGTCATCGCACCATCTGTGTGTCCAGCCTAGTCTCACATTTGGATGGAGCTGCAGCCCTGGCCAACTGTGCACAGCCATGTGAGAGACCCTGATAGGAACACCACTGACCCACAAAACTGGATGGCACAATAATAGGTGATCTAAGTTGTGGAGTGTTTCATGGCACAGAAAGAGAGAACCAATACACATCTATGGAGAAACTTCATTTTCTCCATAATTCTAAACAAGTGTACATTATGTATTCAACTTTATTTCCTTTTTCTTCTTTTTCTTTCTGAAAAACAGCATAAAAGAGACTTTGGTATGTTAAACTGAGTCTACAGAGCGTGGCAGGTTTGTGACCCAGGTCCCTCATATAAACGCACCTGGAGCTACAATCTCACGTTGTGACACTGTTGGTGCTTTTTGCCATCTTAATTATAAATAACTGTATCGCTCGAGGGGAGCTGCTATTCTTTTTCTTTTGTTTTATTTATCTATGCTTGTATTTTTAGAGAGAGAGAAGGGACAGATAGACAGGAAGGGAGAGAGATGAGAAGCATCAACTCACAGTTGCGGCATCTTAGTTGTTCATTGATTGCTTTCTCATATGTGCCTTGACCAGGGGGCTCCAGTTGAGCCAGTGAGCCCTTGCTCAAGCCAGCAACCTTGGACTCAAGCCAACAACCTTGGGGTCATGTCTATGATCCCACACTCAAGCTGGTGTCCCCATGCTCAAGCCAGAAGAGCATGCACTCAAGCCAGTGACCTCAGGGTTTTGAACCTGGGAGCTCAGTGTCCCAGGTTCACTCTCTATCCACTGCACCACTGCCTGGTCTGGCAGGAAGCTGCTATTCTTTATCAACAGATGTCAGTGGTCCCCAAGATTTCTAACGCGTCGACAACTCCTCCTGGCTCCCTGCAGCTTGGTCTGGAGGAGGGACCACGCAGTGCTCACACCACACGGATGGAATCAACATGATGTCTGTGAGCATAAAGTTTTTCGAGGTTCCCAGTGTTCCCCAATTCATACAGGGACGCTATCATGCTTAAAGGGCAAAATGTTCAGTGTGCCCTGCATACCCCACATGCAACAGGCACCACTGCCAGCTATCAGAACACAGGGAACACATTTTATCACATAACCCCAGAGGCTGGGCTGGAAACATAAAAACAGGTGACTAAGAATTCCTTTGCCTGACCAGGCGGTGGTGCAGTGGATAGAGTGTCGGACTGGGATGCGGAAGACCCAGGTTCGAGACCTCGAGGTTCCAGCTTGAGCACGGGCCCATCTGGCTTGAGCAGAAAGCTCACCAGCTTGGACCCAAGGTCACTGGCTCCAGCAAGGGGTTGCTCGGTCTGCTGAAGGCCCGCAGTCAAGGCACATGTGAGAAAGCAATCAATGAACAACCAAGGTGTTGGGACAGCAAAGAAAAACTAATGATTGATGTTTCTCACCTCTCTCTGTTCCTGTCTGTCTGTCCCTATCTATCCCTCTCTATGACTCTCTCTCTGTCCCTGTAAAAAAAAAGAAAAAGAATTCCTTCAGCAGCTTCTCTATATAAATGAGGGAAGCGTGGTTCACAGCCAAAGTAATAGTACATGTAGGAGGGGCGGGGGCGGAAAGGGACCGGGACACTGCAGTCCTGTTCATGCCGAGCAAAATTCAAGCTGTGTTCCACCTAAAACTAGAAAACTAGACCCACACAGGTACACAGGCCCAGGTGCCCTTGACAGGAGTTGGACTCACATTTGTGGCTCTGTATTTATGTATTTATGTATTTATGGGGAGACAGTAGAGACAGAATTGGGAAGCATCAATTCATAGTAGTTGTTTCCTGTATGTGCCTCGACCGGGAAAGCCTGAGGTTTCGAACCGGCGACCTCAGCATTCCAGGTCGACACTTTATCCACTGCGCTACCACAGGTCAGGCTCCTAGAAAATTCTTAAAGTTCACGAAGACTCAGCTCTTTGGTGTTGTCCTCATTTCCATACTTCCCTCCAGGTATGATAGCCACGGGCCCTGTGGGTCTGGCTCCCTCCCTGGATGGAGCAGCACCAGGTTGGCTGTGATCACCTCCTTGCACCCATCATTTCCCACTTTTCTAAATTGCATATCAACATATTTACTACTGCTTGAGTGCACCTGGTCCACATGTCCCTTATCAGTCGCTGTGTCCTCCAGCCAGCGCACTGCGAGGCCACCCAAGGGACCACAAGGAGCCCCAGGGAAGGCGCACACACTCCCTCTCCAGCAGCACACTGTCCCCAGCCCAGCAGTAAGTGTTGCCCAGTTGACACTCACTCATTGTAAGTTGTCCAGCACCAAACAGCTGGATCCCAGAGCCCAATGCCTCACACTACGTCCAGATTCTTCCATAAAGGGATGCCTTCCGGGAAGCTTTTTCTACTGATAATCCAGCGTGTAAATTACCGTTGGCAAATTTACTTTCACGTCTCCTCGGAGTTGAATTTTCAAAGAAGAGCAAGTCAAGTGAGCTCACACTAAAGGCTTTTCTGCATGGCGGTCGATTGAGTTGTCCAGGCGATGCGGGCTGCTTTTGCTTTGACAGACTTATAGCCTGTAATTCAGTGTCTATCCACAGAAAATCAGGTCAGGGCGCAGAGAAATGACAGCAGCCCCCAGAAAGAGGCTGACAAACCTCCATTGCCATAAATGACCCACACGGGCCGTTAAAACTGGGTTCATAGGTGAGGAAGAGAGAAGACCACTCATTTTCATCCCATGAGGGGGAAACTCCATATGTTTCACAGGAGAATTATTCCCTAAGAGGCGCTCTGCCAACGTTGACTCAACCTACCCGTCTGGGTACGGGAGGCGCCCATGGCCCTGTGAACGCCCTGACCAATCACAGCTGGAGTGAGCAAGGCACGCTCTGGCCGGCACTCAACCACTTCTGTTCCCAAACTGGTTTGTGACAGTTGCACTTGCTCAAGTAATTAAATTATATAATTAGTTAGCTAAATATGCAACATTTAGAAGGAAACATGAGATGAAAAGAATTCTTTCTAGAAAAACTAAGTTGGCTTTGAAAAGACTCAATGCAATAAAAAAAAAAGCAGCTAGAAGACGTAGGAGCCCTGGCCAGCTTGCTCAAGGGTAGAGCATTGGCCTGGTGTGTGGATGTCCCAGGTTCAATTTTTTGGTCAGGGCACACAGGAGAAGTGCCCATCTGCTTCTCCACCTCTCCCTCCCCACAGCTCTTCCCCTCCTGCAGCCATGGCTTGATTAGTTCAAGTGCCCAGTTTTAACCCTGGGCGCTGAGGATGGCTCTGTGGAGCCTCTGCCCCAGGTACTAAAAATAGCTCGGTTGCAAGCACGGCCCCAGATGGGCAGAGCATCGGCCCCAAAAGGGATTGCCGGGTGCATCCCTGTTAGGGTGCATGTGGGAGTCTGTCCCTATCTCCTCTCATCTCACCTGGGGGAAAAAAGAAGAATGAGGTGTAGGGGACAAACCTGTAAATGCCTAAGAAGATATTACAAACATCGGACCGCTGCTTGCTTCACAAGCTTCTTTCCATTCTCATTCCTTTTTTTCTAAACCCACATTGAAACCTTGGGTGTGGTTCATGCACTAAAGTAGGAACACCTATCAGGTGACTGTCACTAGAAGACCGGGCCTTCAACTGAAGACTGGTGAGATCATGGACATTTATGTAAGCTGAATGCGACGCTGAATTTATTCTGTTGTTTTATTATGTCTCACTGACCTCACAAGAGCGCACCGAATTCTTGGTCCCATCGGCAGAGGGTAAGCAGTTTCCTACTTACTCTACGGCAATACGCAAGGATGTCAGCGAAACATCTAAAGACAGTCTTAGTCTTAAGGTGGTTCCACATTTTCGACTCAATCAGAAGTAACAAACACCTGGCAACAAGGATCCAATGTAGAAGTCACGGTAGCACTCTCAAGCCACTTGACAAAGGGGCAGAGATGTAAATGCCTTAAAAACGATTTCTGGTCATGGCCGGTTTGCTCAGTGGATAGAGCAGGGGTCCCCAAACTATGGCCCTGAGGCCATTTATCCGGCCCCCGCTGCACTTCCGGAAGGGGCACCTCTTTCATTGGTGGTGAGAGAAACACAGAATGCATCCTCATCCACAGTTTCCATTGAAATACTGGTCAGTTTGTTGATTTAAATTTACTTGTTCTTTATTTTAAATATTGTATTTGTTCCCGTTTTGTTTTTTTATTTTAAGATATGTGCAGTGTGCATAGGAATTTGTTCATAGTTTTTTTATAGTCCGGCCCTCCAATGGTCTGAGGGACAGTGAACTGGCCCCCTGTGTAAAAAGTTTGGGGACCCCTGGGATAGAGCATCAGCCTGGCGTATGGACATCCCAGGTTCAATCCCCAGTCAGGGCACACATGAGAAGTGACCATTTGCTTCTCTTCATCTCCTTCTCCCCCTTCTCTCCCTCTTCTCCTCTCACAGCCAGTGGCTTGACTGGTCCAAGCATTGTCCCGAGGCACTAAGGATAGTTTGGTTGGACCAAGATTCAGCCCCAGATGGGAGTTGCTGGGGGGACCCCAGTTGAGGTTCTTGTGGGAGCCTGTCTATCTCCCCTCTTCTCACTTAAAAAAACAAACACACAAAGAAAAATTTCCAAGTGCCCTTAACAAAGTAACTGGTTAATTTTCTTAATTTAAGAACCATCAGAAGTTAGGAAAGGGCCCATTACAGTGCTGCTCAAATTATTATATTCACCAGTGAAAAAAATGCTGATTTACCATGTTTTTCTCTCTTGCCCCACAAAACAACATGAAAGAAGTAAAGTTTAAACCCATAATTACAGAGAGAACAAGAGAAAGGTCACAGGAGACAATCCAGTCCACCAGCATGTAGTAGAAAGCAAGCCTATAGACACGAGGTACAGTAGACGGGAGAAGCCGCAGTCTCAGGGACTTCGGATATTTAACTGAAGGACAAACAGTATAAAGGGGCTCGCAGGGCTAGCTTAGGCGCAGGAAGATCAGCACTCAGAAATACCAGGTTCCGCAGAGGGCAAGGCAGGGTGGAAACAGCGGGGCTGCAAATACAGAGCGCAGAAACCCCAACTGCCAACTCCCTTCCCAACCATGCCCAACAGGCCTCATACTGCAGAATCCAATTGTTTACCTTCCTCTAACCCCTGACCACTGCAGGGGGGGTAAAAAAGAGAGTGTGGATTTCATCCACAAGTAAAATGAAATGGAACACCCCTGGAACAGATCTGTAGATCTTATAAAGTGCCCGCCCCACAAAGAAGCTAAAGTCGGTCCACTCATCCACTCGGGCAAATGGGCCTCACAAGCTCTGTGCTACTGATCCAATCAAGAATCAAACAAGAACCACCAGACATCTCAAAAAGTACCCAAAATGAAAAAGAGGTGCCAAGATAGAAAACAAATGACTCCAGGCACTGGCCAGGTAGCTCGGTTGCTTAGAGCATCGTCCCAATACGCAGAGGTTGCAGGTTCCATCCCCAGTCAGCACACAGACAGGAACAGAGCATTGTTCCTGTCTCTCCTTCTCGCCCTTCCTCTCTTTCTAAAATCAATACACAAAACTTAAAAAAAAGGAAACAATGACTCCAGAAGAACCTAAAATATTTGCAAAGGAAGAAAATAAAATTAAACCTTTGGAGATATTAGAGAGGATCGGATTCTTTAGAAAATAATCCAGGTGTAATAAAATAAAGGACTGATTAGAGAATAAGAAACTACTGGAAATTAAAATATGATGCCAAAAGTATAATTCAAAGTTGAAAGATAAAACTTGAAATGTCACAGCAAGAGCAGAAAGGAAAGGGGGACTTTCCGAAAAACAACAGAAAAAATGGAAGGCATTATCTAAAAAAGGATACAGAGAACATTCTCAAACTGAAAGACTCAGGTATCCATATGAAAACAACCAAACCCACCCTCAAAACAACATACCAAGACAAGTCACCAGAAAAGAAAGGAGGCTGAAGAGATTAGCCAAATTATATATACATAATACATAGATACAGACAACGGGTAGGGGAAAAAAAGAAGAAAAGAAAAAAAAAAGGAAAAAAAAGAAATGGAAATAGAAAAAGAAAAAGGGAGGGGAGGGGAAGGAAGGGGAGCGGAGGGGAAGGGAGGGGCACTTGACCTGGTCAGATAGCTCAGTTGGTTAGAGCATCATCCGGAAGCTGAGAGGTTGTCAGTTCAATTCCCACTCGGGGGCACATTCTGTTCCTGTATGTATCTATCTGTTCCTGTCTCTTTCTCTCTCCCTTCCTCTCTCACTAAAGACGGAGGGAAGGAGGGAAGGAGGGAAGGAGGGAAGGAAGGAAAGAAGGAAGGGAGCTCCCAGGAGTGGATCTCTTAAAAGGCAGCAAAGGTGCTAGGCAACTGTTGGGTGACATTCCAGAGAACACAACCTTCACTGAGAATGATACCCAGCCAAACTATCACTTGGGAATGATACCCAGCATGTGTGTGTAGAACTTAGCAAACGTACCATTTACATACCGTTTCTTAGACCGTTCCTGTCTCCTCTCCCTATGCCACCCTCCACTGTCCTTCCAACTTCACTCACTACCACACACTCAAGGTTTCATCCACACTTCCTGAGAGAAGGAAGTACCAGAAAGTCCCAGGGACACCTGGCACAGGGCATGTGCCCATCCCTAAGTCATATACCCAGCCTAGACTAACAGAAGACAGAAAGACATAGAATGAACTCCTCAGGCCATTGACCAAAAAAGGATCAAGAAGGTCAGACAAAGACTATGACATTTGGGAAAAGAAGAGAAAGACCTGTAAAGGAAAAATTACCATCTAATTTCTAGAAACATAGTAAGTGTTGTCAGATAGACATTATTACATTCACCCCTAAAAGCCAATTTTTTTTCAGTCTCTAATAATTCTGAAGAATCATCAATAATGTTATCAAATAATTTTACAACTAGAGTTCATTATACAGCAGAGTTCCCTGTTACGTCTATTGAAGCCTAAATTATACTTAGGCAAGTCGCTTCACCTCCCAGGTTTAGGCTTATGCTAAAACGAGGGGAGGGGGGGTAAGTTGTTTCCTATCACAGTTGGAGGTTGTGAGCATTATAATTAGATTGCATTTGCAAACTATTCCAGAGCTCCCCAGAGAGAAGAGCTATAAATAAATCAAGGTGTTATTATCCCCAAAGATAATCAATTATTTTCTCATCAAAAGGAGGCTAACAGAGAAAGGCTCTAGGAGGGGGACCCCTTAATTTGTTTAAGCCTCCAGCTTAACTAGATTTCCACAGTGTTCAGAACTTCACAGGGCCCAGGACCAACTCCAGCTTCCTCCACAAACAAAATATTTATAGTACCTGAAAAACCCCTTTGGTGCTAGAAAAATACCACAGTAGCACTTTAGTTGTGCCTGTTAATTAAACCCACTTATTCTACAGACTGGTGGGGGTAAGGGAAGTGGAGACAGTAAGAGTGAATGAATCTCACCTCAGTAGTAAGACCACAATGGCTCCTTCCCCCGCCCCAGGTCTAAGGTCTCCTGTTCCTTCACACCTCCATGGTCTCCTTCGTCTCCTCTTATAAAGAGGACTTGCCCCTCAGTCAACTCCTGAGGCCCAGTCCTCTTCACAAAGCCCTCCCGGCCAAACCTGGCAGAAGCACATAATCCTTTCCTAGGTCCTCAGCATGTACCAAACTGAATGATTTTTCACTGAGGGGGTTCATTCTATAAAACGTGAGTTCCCTGAGGAGGGGATCTGTGCTAATTCACGGTCAGCAGTCCCGGATGCTCCACAGTTCAGTCAACACTCTGTTGGCCTTGACCCCCACCCCCGCCTTTTTGGGAGAGGGTGTGGATGAACGATGATAATTAGCCTCTTTTCAAAGCCACCAAAGGTCTAAACCAAATTATGTCTACCCATTATTTTCTAAGATGCACATTGTGAGAAGGGCCCTCACTCCCTAGAGACGAAAATTATAAGCCAACCATATATTCAGAACCCTCCAGAAAAAGAAAAAAAAACTCATTATGAAAAATATCCAGCCTGACCTATGGTGGCGCAATGGATAAAGTGTCGACCTGGGACACTGAGGTCACCAGTTCGAAACCCTGTGCTTCCCGGTCTAGGCACAGACGGGAGTTGATGCTTCCTGCTCTTTCCCCCTTCACCCTCCCTCTCTCTCTCTTCTCTCTAAAATGAATAAAATCTTAGTAAAAAAAAAACCCTCCAGTCTTTTTAAAAAGTACAATCAAAAGGAAAGGCCATGGATAGGAACAAAACGCAGAGAAAGGCCCTCTTCATGGGTGGCATCCATTCATTCACATCACCAGCACCAGCCATGGGCTCTATCCCAGCTTCCTGGGTCACCCTACCCCACGGAGCAGTGGAGAAGGGGACAGCATCCTCCTAAATCTAAGTCAGTGGTTCTTAACCTTTTTTGAGGTACCGAACCCACCAGTTTCATATGCGCATTCACCGAACCCTTCTTTAGTGATAAATAAAATAAGATTTTTTTTCCAAATTCAAGACATAGGTATATGTCTTTTTACTGGTGCACAAAATGAGCCGTGCATGAACATCACCTTGCTCAAAGAACAAAACCAACAAAGTGCATGAACTCACAACAAATTACGGTATTACTTTATTCTGACCTCCGCGGCAGAGGCTTCTCCGAACCCGAGACCGACTCATTGCACCCCTAGGGTTCGATAGAACCCAGGTTAAGAACCACTGATCTAAGGACAAAGGACACCTTAGAGGAAACACTGTCCTTCTTGACCTCTCTACGTTTTTCTCTCCCAAAAATAAATGTTATCTATTTTCTGACTAGGTAACAATAGCTACACATATGAAACGCAGTCCAAAGTTACTAAAGAAAGGTGAGGAGGCCTCCTTCCACCCTGTCCCCCAGCCAACCACCCGCCGCCCGGGGAAGACAACTTCAGCGTTCTTGACATATCCATAGACCCTGGACTCAGAGGCGGCCCTGATGTGACTTTCCTTGGTACACCTCACTCCCCTGCCT
Organism: Rhynchonycteris naso; assembly: GCA_037038555.1. Taxonomy (NCBI): domain Eukaryota; kingdom Metazoa; phylum Chordata; class Mammalia; order Chiroptera; family Emballonuridae; genus Rhynchonycteris; species Rhynchonycteris naso. The sequence goes on along the minus strand of CM072996.1, from coordinate 94,236,127 downwards.
CAGTCACCGCATCTGACGACCCTGACAGGGCTGAGACTAAGAAATCCGGTGAGTCAAAATTGAAGCCAGAAATGGAAGAAGAAAACCCGCCTGCCTTCAGAAGGAACAAGGAACAGGAGCAGCCAGTAGGCGGGTGGTAAAGAGGTGTCAGCACCCTGTACACTGCACACCCCACAGCCCCGCCTTTGCGTTTTACTGCTTTCACCAGTCTGGCTTTGTCAGATGCCAAGGGCTGACATCGGTTTAAATGACCATGTGGCCTCTTTTCGCATTGGAGAACGGACTCCCGAGGCCGTACCTGCCTTTCCCATCGGCCTGGCCGGCTGGCTGGCCGGCTGGCTGGCTGGCTGGCCAGAAAAGAACCTGCCTGTTGGTGAAAGAAGCAGCTGGTGGAACAACAGTGAAAATCTAGAGTAAAAACCAAGCTGGCACAGTGTGTCCCGCAGGCTGTAAAATGCAGCTGAATCAGAACATAATGCTTTTAATTATTGTAATGCACAATTTTTTAATATGCAAATAAAAAGTTTTAAAACTTGAAAGAAAATAATATCCACAAATCCTTGACCTATTCTGGTAGAGAGTCATGAATTTACACAGGGCAGGACGGCAGGGAGCCTGGCAGGAGATAAGCTGGACCTTGGGCAAGGCCACTCCATTCCTCCAGGAATTTCGTGAGTCCTCCAACAGCAGGTATGCCCACCAAGAAATAAACCCTAGAAAAAGCATGGGGAGTGCCGGAAATGGGGGCCCTGCAGACTCTCTAAGCAGAAAGAGAGCCCTATTAACTTAGGACCCATGGAGAGACTTCAGTTCTAACCCCTGCCCTGCCAGGCAGAATAACAGGACCAAAAAGGCCTAGTTAGTAATTGTTACAAGCTGCATGGTATCTCTTGAAAATCCATATGCTGAAGCCCTAACACCCAGAACTTCAGAATGTGACCTTATCTGGAGATGGGTCCTATACAGAGGTGATTAAGTTAAAATGAGATCATTAGGGTGGACTCAAATCCAGTATGAACCAATGTCCTTATAAAAGAGGAAATCTGGGTACAGAAATACACACAGACAACCGTATGAGGACACAGGGAGGAGACTACCGTTCACAAGCCGAGGAGAGAGGTCTTAGGAGAAACCAACCCTGCTGGCACCTTGATCTTGTAACTTCAGCCTCCAGAACTGCAAGAGACTAAGTTTCCAGGTGTTTAGGCTGCCCAGCCTGTGGCGCTTTATTATAGCAACCCTAGCGCACTCAAGAAACAGTAGTATCTTGAAAAGCATTCATGTTTGGAGACACATTAGCAATAGACAATGACCGTCATGAGCCCCTAGGGCAGGATGAAACCCCCTGAATAACACAGGAGTCCTGATTTCATAGTGACAGAAGTAAACACACGAACGCAGTGAAGAGGAACGGGATGGTCTGGAAGCATCCCCCACCAAATACCAAACACTGAGTCACCTCAGTGGATGAGCCCAGCCAGTGCACCTCATCCTGGAGGGACAGATTGAACCCACACACCATCCGATAGGAGGCAAGGGGAAAGATATACACAACATCACATCTACGCTGGCCTTGCCAAATATGCCAGGCTTGATAAACCCAAACAGTGGAACGTTCTACAAAACTGGGCTGTTCCTGTCACAACGTCAAGGTTGCAAAGGTCAAGGACAGGTTGACGGATGTCCCAGAGTGGAGGGGATCAAAGAGACTTGGGGCAAGTGTTGCCAGTGATCCTGGATTAGAGCCTTCTCATAAAAGGTGATTCCTGGGACCACTGGTCAAACTGTCCCCTGTGTTTCAGGCCTGGAAGTAGTCACGTTATCAACCTAAATTTCCAGATTTGGGTTGTAGGATGTGGACACAAATGTTGTTGTTTATTGTGAATACACACCTAAGTATTTGTGGTCATAAAGCAGTCTGTCAGCTACTTATTTTCAAATGGTTAAGGGGAAAAAGTTCTGTGTCCTATACTTGCAATTTTCCAGTAATTCTTTTTTTTTTTTTTAAGCGAGCGAATTAGACAAAGAGACAGAAAGGAACAGAGATGAGAAGCATCAACTCATAGTTGTGCCACTTAAGTTGTTCATTGCTTCTCATATTTGCCTTGATTGGGGGGCTCAGGCTAAGCCAGTGATTCCTTGCTGAAGCCAGTGACCTTGGGCTCAAGCCAGTATGGATGGGATCATTTCGATGATTCTACACTCAAACCAGAAACCCAGCAAGCTGGATTAGCCCACACTTAAGTTGGCAACATTTGGGTTTCGAACCTGGGAACTCAGCATCCCGGGTCGACACTATCCACTATCCACTATGCCACCACGGGTCAGGGTTTTTTTTCCCCCAGTAAATTCTGAACTTCACAAATATCATATGGAAAAACAAGAAAACTTTACATGACTAGAATCTCAGAGTGTTTAACCTGTTGGAAATCATACTTGACTAAATAACAGGCAACCATTAAAAATGATGGTGGAGCCTGACCTGTGGTGGCGCAGTGGATAAAGCGTCGACCTGGGAACACTGAGGTTGCCAGTTCAAAACCCTGCACTGGTCTGGTCAAGGCACATATGGGAGTTGATGCTTCCAGCTCCTCCCCCTTTCTCTCTTTCTCTATCTCTCTCTCTCACTCTGTGTCTCCTCTCTAAAATGAATAAATAAATAAATTTTAAAAAAATAAAATAAAATAAATGATGGTGGAGAAAAGACTCTGTAGGCAACAAGAAATGTCTACAGCAGTCCCTTGTCTATCGCGGGGGTCAGGTTCCAGAACCCCCCGCGATAGGCAAAAATCCACGAAGTGGCGACCTTATATTTATTTTATTACTTATATCTATTTTAAGGCTCGATAAATCCTCCCCACACTCTTAGAAACCTTTCCCACACTGTTATTAAACTTTCCCACACTTATTTTGCTGCAAAAATAATTAAAATAATAAATATATAAAAATACCTGTATACCACAAAATCCTGTGATATAGCAAAATCCACGATGCAAAATTAAATATATACAATTTAAAAATCCGCGAGACCGAGAAAAGTGAACCGCAATATGGTGAGGGACGACTGTATATGATAAAAGCATATCCATAGGAACACAGATGAAATATAAGGAAATCCTTCAAATTTTTAAGAGTGACTTATCTCCAGTGGCATAATCGCAAATAATTTTTTTCCCCTTTTTGTACTGTCTGCCTTCCAAACACTAATACGCAGAGGCGGATCAAGGTGGGTTGAGGCTCTGGGTGCAGAAGAAAATATTGGACCCCTTACATAGGAAAAAGTGTAAAGTTGGGGTTTTGCGGGGCCCCGCAGACGTCGGGGCCCAGGGCGTGCACCCAGTACGTCTGCCGTTAAACTCGCCCCTGCTGACACGCATGAATCAGTGTTCTCATAGGTGAAAAATGGGGTGGGTGAGCATCACTGAGCTATTAGCCTCGACAATGACGGTCATAGCAAGAGTTAAAACCAGGCCACGTGGGTTCACAGGTACAATAATACAAAGACTTTCAGCTGGGAGTAAAAAGCTCAGGGGGTTCCACACCCACGTGGTTCTCGCCAAGGCACATAAGAGTCTTGGGAAGAGGGTGTCACAGTCACTGCAAAAGCCACTGTAGAGGAAACCAGAGAAAAAACAGTCAGCACCCAAGCCATTAGCTGGAACCAACGTTCCACTGGACGAGAAGAAAGTCGGAGGAGTAAGTCACTAAAAGGATTTATCTCCACAGGGGAAGACGCAATACTTAATCCTGACCCCTCTCTTCTCCTTCCACCACCCGGACCCTCTGTCAATCCTGTTCAATTCCATTTGCTCCCACCCAACAAAGCCCATCTCTCCTGTACCTGGGACCACATGTGCTGGAATCATCCCAAGCAGACCCAGTCAAGGCCCTGCACAGGAACAGTTTGGAGTTCACCTCCAGCAATGTGCTGGCAGGAACCCCCCTGGGACACAAAGCCCCCAGGAGTCCAGGGCCAAAGAAGGGGGGGGATCCTGGCAGAGTCTACCTAACTGACCCACAAAGAGAATTACTTCACTCTCCACTTATCTTTGATTACTTTGTTTACAATCAGGCCTTCGAGGTACAGAAATTCCATATTCTCCATTCTCCATGCTCGTATTTCTGACAGTTTTTAATACTCTCAGCATATTGATGCTAAAGGGCTTCTCCTTGCTCCTCTCCCTTATCAGACAGTATCGAACAGACTCCTTCCGGCCTCAGTTCACAGCTGCCAGGCATGTATGTCCACGGTTGCTCCTTCCGTCCACTGAGCTCGCTTCCTTTTCCAGTTGGGCAAAACTTTTGAACCTTTTTTTTTTTATTATTAAATTTCAGGATATAATCTGGATAGATACCAACAAGTACTGAATTAAGTCCAAACAGCCTTTGGACCAACTCTGTGGAATCATATTTTCTAAATTAAGTCATCGACTTCCTGTGCAGAGAAGGTGATTAATCAGTGGAGGAGGAAACATTTTATTGCCCTAACTCAGCATTTTTCGAGTTACCAGGCAAAGCTCATGGAGGTTCCTAGTGAAAAGCCACCCACCACCTTTGAGCTCAGGAGCCCCGACCCCGCAGTCCCCAGAGCTAGGCAGAGAGCTAGCCGCTCCCATCTCGTGCACCTCTCCCGGCATCTTCATGGAAGGGCCTGGACTGCTGGCTCGCAGCTCTCTCCCATTTGTTAATCAGGCCCCCAAGACAGCCTGGTTTCCAAATGGCAGCGTGGTCTGCAGCTGGCTGGAGAACAAAGGAAGGAGTGAGGAAAGGGCAAAGGTCAAAGGGTGGAAGGGAAGTTACAAAACAAACAGCCTCCTCAGAAGTTGGGGGGTGGGGGAGAGTCCTGTTCCTGGACCTCTTCAACAGGAGTAAACCAGTCTCCTAAGATGCTGCTTTTCCTAAAGCTGAATTCTCAGTGCACCCAAAGGGCACGTCTCCCTTACACTGGTTTCATGACTTCTCCCTCTCTCCCTGGGACGGCAGGGGAGGGCTGCAGGACTTGATTGGGACCCCACCCGCGCCCACATTGCAAGAAGCGGGGCGGGGGTCATTAAAGGAGAGGGACAAATGCCAGGGTGCGGCTAGGATCCAACAGAATCTGGGGATGCCCTGAAATGTCACCACAAAAAGAAACCTTAGGAAAACTCCAAAGCTCGCCCCATTGCGCCAGGCTGTGATTTTTCTCCATTATCGAAATTTAATTTATCTGAGTGGGTTTAAGTCAATCACCAATTGAAATGCCTAGGTAGGCCGTACTTCAGCCCTGGTTGCAAGATAAAAAAAGAAAATAATCATGAAATAAAAACATGGACCGTGTATCTTCTATTATGAAATTATTGTTCACTGTTTCCAGTGTGATAACAGCAGGCAGTGCCTTTGTAAAGGAGCCTTTATGTTTTTGGGACACATAGGACGTGGTTTACAAATGACATGATGAACTTAGAGAGGAGGGGAGAGGATGGAGGAGCCAAGTGGACAATTACTGTTGGGGCCGGCAGGGGCCGGTGGGCTCCGGCTTCTCCCTCGACTTCCTTCCATAATGGAAACTTCACCTCAACCCTTCTCCCTCCCCAGTATGGAGGGCACACAGCGAGTCTGGGCTGGACAGTCTCTGTCTACACGGAGGACTCTATCGACACCACAGACTGTCTGCACTGTGGTATCTGGGCCATGAGGCCAGGATCTGCAGCAGCTAGCTGCCCCCTACCCCTTGCTCTGAAACAAAGGCCTTCCTCGGGCTCCGGGAGGGGACAGACTGCCCCCCAATCCCCTCCTGGGACTTCGGGAGAGTTAGGAAGTGATCCCTGACCGCCCCCAGCTTCTCTGGAAACACAAACCAAATTCCTTCCCAGGATGAAATTTCTCTTCTTTTCTCCTTAAGAAATCGATTTTCCAGCTTGGCAGGGGGGGGCAGGGGGCGGGGGGAGTGGGGGGGGGGACGCGCAAAAGGCATAATTGCAGGCTTCTGGAGAGCACACAGACCGAACGCCGGGGGGTGTTTGTCCTGCAGCAGAGAGCTCAGCAGATGAAAGGGAAAGATAATATTACCTGCTGGGGTTATCTTTCCTCGCACCCAGGGTCAGGAACCCGTCACTTACCATCTGAAAGCCCCCCCCGGGAGAAGAGCTGGTGCAGATAAAAATACCGACCCAGGATGGGGGGGCCCCTTGACACTGCCGGGACAGCCTGTTTCCTTTTATCCAGGACTGCCGGGAAATTCAACCTCTTCATGAATCCTGAGCAAGGCAGCTTTTTAACTTCCTGGCTTCCAGAAAGGGCAGCACCTCTGGGGCAAGGCAAGGAGAGGCGGCCAGCTGGGCTTCTGCTTCAGGTGACACCTCCAGTCCTGGGCAAAAGGCACGGGTGAGTCAGAAGGAAATCTTTTAGACTTCCATTTCTAAAAGATCCAGTTAGTCAATGGTTTTAGGGTCCATCTGTTTTTCAGGTTTGCAAATACTTTAATTGGGTATGTGGCATTTCAGACATACCCCAAAAAAAGTGAACAAACAGCACAACAGCGGAGGTGGGAGCCCTATTCCTTGCTCACTCTCCCTTCAAAGGTTCCTGCTCTCCTGAACGTGTATTCCCACACCCAGCTTGACGCTTTTACTTCATGGGTATTGATCCCAAAGCAACCTGTGAGACTGCCTTCCAAGAACTTAACCTTCACATAGAGCAGTGGTTCTTAACCTGGGTTCTATCGAACCCTAGGGGTTCGATGAGTCGGTCTCAGGGGTTCATAGAAGCCTCTGCCGCGGAGGCCAGAATAAAGTAATACCGTCATATGTTGTGAGTTCATGCACTTTGTTGGTTTTGTTCTTTGAGCAAGGTGATGTTCATGTATGGCTCATTTTGTGCACCAGTAAAGAGACATATACCTATGTCTTGAATTTGGGGGGGGAAATCATATTTTATTTATCACTAAAGAAGAGTTCTGTGAATGCGCATATGAAACTGGTGGGTTCGGTACCTCAAAAAAGGTTAAGAACCACTGATAGAGGATCAAGCTATCAGTGCCTCCTGACTGGCTTTTCCTGTTCCTGTTCCAGCTGTGTTGTGAGAGCCTTCACATTGGAATCTGTGACTCCACTCAACTCATGTGCCATCATTTACATATGAGCACCCACTGTGGTCTCCTCCTGCCCTGTGAGAGGGCTTCACAGACATGTGCTGGAAGTGGGATTCAGCTCTCCCAGACAGGGTCAGTCACCTGAGAACTTGGGCAGACCAATGGGCACCCCTCCAGTTATGTCTTCTCCCCACAGACCTCGTATTTGTCAACACTTGGAATTCTCAGACTAACGCATTTTTGCGAACCCGACAAGGACAAAAGTCTTCTCGAGATCTTCATTTGTGTTTGCCCTTTCATGAGTGCTTGGAAGGTTTTCTCCAGACAAAGGTACCTGTTTATTTTTTTATTATTTTTTTTTTGTATTGAATCTTACCCGTTTTTGTTTCTGAGTTCCATTTATTTACACGGAGGGGAGCATGGGTGTTCACACAAATTTAAAGGTACAAACAATGAACCATAAACCACACTGACCCATGGAAGGAAGCAGTACCGCATCAATGGGTGCAGTACACACAGACACCGGACAGTCACCATCACCACCTCCCCTGACGTGGACACCCTCCTCTGAGAGGCCCTACAGCACTGGTTCTCCCAGCTCTCACCAGCTAATGAAGGACACTCTTAAAGCTGTCTCTTGCCTTCACCTCTCCAACTGCACAGAAGTGTGGTGGGGTTGGGATGGGGTACACAGGAGCAAACGTTTCTCCTGTGCTGCCCAAGCACCCTGGACAACTGTGCTCCCGGAGGCCACCCCTCAGCAATGACAGGACCAAATATGTGTCTGGGCGTGGAACTGGAGGCAGGGGAACCCAGCACAGACAAATCAGGAGGAACCAGGAGCAGCCCAGAGAGGAGCAACGGTGACCTGGCTTGCACTTCACGTAGGAAAGGAGGGGCCTTCAGGCCACCAAGGACACTCTGGTTTCTGCTGCCAAGAGAGAGCAGTGGGGCGCCCACCAAGACCATTTCTCACCCGTAGGCGACCCACCGAGTGGCTTGGTGGGGTTCTTTTAAACACTTATGGCTCTGTTTGTCTTTGCTTTCTAACTGGACCAGAACAGCTCCTGGGAAAAACAGACACTCACAGGATTCCTCTGTTAGGAAGGAAAGTTGTGTAATTACAGAGAGACTGGGGGCTTTGTTCCGCTGTGCCTGGCCATCACTCAACCTGCTGGCCCTCCAGCAAGACAGTCCATGTCCTAAGCCAGAGCCTGCCGGCAGACTGGAGGCTGCCCAGTGTGGGCCAACACCACATGCCCTTACAGAAACGCGCAGGTGGACACCTATGGAGACCCGTCTCCAATCTAAATGACGAACGTCACCCCACAGGGACTGAGAATAAATGTCCTGAAATGCACCTTGAGGTGCTGGGGGGTCTCTGGGTCAGGAGGCCTAAGCTCTAGACCCTCTCTGGCCCACCCTCTGGGGATTTGGACAGGTCTCCCACCCCTCTGTGATGCCTCCTAACCATGCACAGGGGACCAGGTGAATCAGAACACCAGCTTACTATAAACACCAGAGTCACAATGAACAGCTCTGCATGGGACACACTAGTGCCCTAAAACTGAGTCAAACGACCTGGTTTTCAGGAAGGCTGACTTAAAAATTTCTTGAGGTCTGAAAAATGATCGATCCACTTTAAAACTCACATTGGTGCATCTCACCTCTTTAAGGGGCCCTCAGAGTGAGAAATAAAGTGTTCATAGATGACCCACAGGGGAAATTCCCTTGCCTAGGACAGGCTCCAAAACAGTTCTGATTTGGGCCCAAGGACACTGGATGTTAGTTGCAGGGGTACAGGGGCGTGCCCAGCCCAAGGCCAGTCAGACAGGCCTCCCTGCTCCCCACTGCCTGGTGGTCAGGCGTACCCTGTGCAAGCAGGGTGTCCATAACATCAGCCCACCAGCAGTAAGAGCCCAGTGTGGGTCTGTCAGCCTTCTCTCCATTGTTCTTCTCTTAGAAAACGGAAGCAATCTCTTTTCCTCAATCTCCTGAAGGAAAGCCTGAAGAGAAAGTCAGGGGCCAGAGAGGCCACACCTGGGGATGCCCACAGGAGAGGAAAGGACATGCCTGTGACCAGAGACCACTCCTCGGGGAGCTGTCCCCAGCCGCAAGCAGGGAAACACAAATCCCGCCTCTGGACATTTCCAAGGAAGCCAGGCACAGGTCCTGATGAACAGCAGAAGCCCAGGGGTATTTCTCACCACCCCTCCCAGAATCCCTTGGACCTGCGGTGAGAACTAGCAGGTGAGCCAGCACACCATGAGAGCAAAGCCCAGATGCCCCGACTTCTCAAGCCACCACCAGGGGCCCCATAGCTCACTCTGTCACCACGGATCCAGAGCTCTGGACCTTGTAACTATAACTTCTGGAACACAGTTGGGCTTCAACGGGCTAAAAAGCACAAAAAAAATGTTTGAGAACTGAGGTCCACACACATTGAGTCCATTTAATATGATTCCATGGCTCTTCCAACAGAAAAAGGGTCCCCCCCAACCTAAAGAGCCATTTCTCCTGCATGTTCTAGGGTAAACATGACTATGCTATGCCTGGCACGTTATGGGTTAAAATAGTGGTTTGCCAGACAGCTCGATTGGTTGGAGCCTTGTCCTGATATGCAGAGGCTGCAGTTCAATCCCCAGTCAGGTACATGCAGAAAGGAATACATGTTTCTGTGTGTTCTTCTCTCTCTTCCTTCCTGTCTCTAAAATTAGCAAATAAAAATTTTAAGAAAGAGCCCTGGCCAGCTAGCTCAGTGGTGGAGCATTCGCCCGGCATGTGGAAGTCCCAGGTTCAATTCCCATTCAGGGCACACAGGAGAAACACCCACCTGCTTCTCCACCTTTCCCCCTCTCCTTTCTCTCTATCTTTCTCTTCCTGTCCTTCAGCCAGGGCTCCATTGGAGCAGAGTTGGCCCAGGCGCTGAGGATGGCTCCATGGCCTCCGCCTCAGGCGCTAGAATGGCTCCGAATGCCTCGGAGCAACGCCCCAGGTGGACAGAGCATCGCTGCCTGGTGGGCATGCTGGGTGGATCCCGGTTGGGCACATGCAGAGGCCTCCCCGCTTCTCAATTCAGAAAAAATACAAAAAACAAAAAAATTTTTTTAAGAAAGAAAGTCAAAATATTTTTTTCTTTTTTCTTTTTCTTTTTTTAGTGATGGCTTGCAAGGAAATACTGATACTGGTTGTCCCATGAATGTGACCTGGCAGAAACACTCCCGGTTGTTAAGAGGTACTGGAAAAGGGCCCCTCAACCCTCCCAGCTCAGGGGGAAACCTCCACCAGCCCTCCAGAGTCTGCAATCCCTCCCTCAGCCTGGCCTCCTTCCTCCAAAACAGGAGACCATGAATTTCAAAGCAGAAGATTTTCTCAGGAAAAAAGAGAGAGAGAGAAGACATCACTCAAAGATATCTTCACTGTGGAATGATAATGTCTCACATAAAGAAAGCAAGAAATCTCCTCCCACACAGCTTTTGTTCTTCCTAAAACGACTTCCATACCAAGATTATAAACTTAACCTCTTATACATACTCCTTTAACCTCTTAGATCAACATTTTGTCTGAACTTTATTTTTGTGAATGGTGAGCACAGAGCTATTTATTCCCAAATGAACACCCAAACAGCCAACATCTTTATTCTATTAAATATTCACAAAGAACAAAGGCTTCATTTCTGAATTCTTCTGTTTTCTGATTCGGTTGCTATATTAGCTTCCCAGTGTTGCCATCACGAACCACACGCAGACCAGGCAGCCTGAACAGCAGACATGTATTCTCTCTCAGTCTGGAGGCTGGATGTCCGAGATCAAGGTGCAGGCAGGGCTGGCTTCTCGGAGGCGTCTGTCCTCGGCTTGCAGACGGCCATCTTCCCCGTGTCCTCACACGGTCGGTCCTGCCTCTCTCTGTATGTCTGTATCCAAATGTCTTTTCCTTATAGGGACACCAGTCATACTAGGTTAGGGCCCACATTAATGACCTCATTTTAACTTAATTACTTCTTGGAGGACCCCATCAAATTCTGAGATAACTGGAGTGAGGACTCCACTCCACTTAAACATTTGGTGGGGGCACCATTCAGCTTGTAGCAGTTGTCTATTCCTACGACAACACCGTGCAATTCAAATGATCAGAACCTTAGACTGTATTCTGATGTCAACTAAGATAATCTCCCCACTTACATAAAAGTTAGAATCAGCTCTTTGAATCTGATGAAAAGCTGTTTGAGATTCTGATTAATATTGCACTGAATTTATAATTATTGAGCAGAGAACGGGCATTTGAACAAAACCGAGTCTTCCTAGGAAAGTATGTGGCTCTTTTATTTGGGTCTTCTTTTGTGGCATGTTAGTGAAGTTCAACGGTCCTCTTCTCATGGATGTTGCATATTTGCTTTACCAGACTTATTTCGAGGTGCTTTATAGATTTTGCTTTTGTTCTAATAGGTCGTACCTGATGTATCAGGGGACGGACAGGTTTTCCACACAGGCAAACCTCATTTCATTGCATTACACTTTATTGAACTTCACAAACACTGTGCTTTTTACACGATACGTTTGTGGCAACCCTGCATCAAGCACGTCTGTGGCGTCATTTTTCCAACAGCATTTGTAATATTTCAAACTTTTTCACTATCATTATATGTGTTATGGTGGTCTGTGAACAGTCATCTTTTATGTCACTATTATAACTGTTTTTTGGAGGGGCACCACAAACCATGCCCGTATAAGTCAGCAAACTTAGTAAACGTGTGTTGTGACCATTCTACCACCAAGCTGTCCCCCTGTCCCTCTCCCTCTCCGCGGCCCCCCTACTTCCTGAGACACACACCAACATTGAAATCAGGCCAGTAAAAAACCCTAAGATGCCTCTACGTGTTCAAGTCAGAGGAATGGCTGCTCGTCTCTCACTTTACATCAAAAGCTAGAAATGATGAAGCGCAGTGAGGAAGGCATATTGAAAGCCAAGAGAGGCTGAGAGCTAGGCCTTCTGCACCAGACAGTCAGCCAGGCTGTGAATGCAAAGGACAAGTTCTTGAAGGCAATGAAAACTGCTACTCCAGTGAGCACACAAATGATAAGAAAGCGAAACAGCCTCATTGCTGATAGGAAGAAAGTTTTAGATCACGCCAGCTACAACATTCCCTTAAACCCAAGGCTAATCCAGAGCAAGACCCTGACTTCAATTCTATGAAGGCAGAGAGAGGTGAGGAAACTGCATGCAGAAGAGGTTGGAAGTTGGTAGAAAAGCCATCTCCCTAACATAAAAGTGCAAAGTGCTGATGTAGAAGTGGCAGCAAGTTACCCAGAATGATCCATGAGATCATTCGTGAAGGTGGGTGGCTTCCACTCAACAACAGATTTTCAGTGCAGATGAAACAGCCTTATATTGGAAGAAGTTGCCACCTAGGATAAGGTGACCAGGTTTTAAAATTGGTAAAGCGGGACACCATTGACAGAGGGGTTCTTCATTAAAAATTTGGTCTATATAGAGCAAAAAAAAATTTTTCATAGAATGCAAAAATAGTAGTATAATATATTTTTTTAAATCGGGACTTTTTTAAAATGCCACAGGACGCAGGACAAATTGTTAAAAATCAGGACTGTCCCGCCAAAAGCGGGACGTCTGGTCACCTTAACTAGGAGTATCACAGCCAGAGAGAAGTCAGTGCCTGGCCTCAAAGCTTCAAAGGACAGGCTGACTATCTTGTTAGGGGCTAATGCAACTGGTGACTTTAAGTTGAAGCCAATGCTCATTGACCATTCCCAAAATCCTAGGCCCCTTAAGAATCATGCTGCATACATCATATCTGCCTGTATGCTAGAAATGGAGCAAAGCCTAGATGACAGCCCATCGTTTAAAGCATGGTGTGCTAAATATTTTAAGCCCACTGTTGAGACCCACTGCTCAGGAATAAAAAAAAGGTTTCTTTCAAAACATTTGTGGTCACTGACAATGCACCTGGTTATCTGAGAGCCCAGTGGAGATGGACAAGGAGATTAATGTCATTGTCATGCCTGCAAACACCATGTCCATTATGCAGCCTCTGGATCAAGCAGGAAGTTCAACTGTTATTTAAGAAATATATTTTGTAAGGCCATCACTGTCATAGGTAGCGATTCCTCTCACAGGTCAGGACAAAGTAAGTTGAAAACTTTCTGGAAAGAATTCACCCTTCTATATGAGAACATCTGTGATTCATGGGAATAGGTCAAATATCAACATTAACAGGAGTTTGGAGGAAGTTGACTGGATGACTTTGAGAGGTTCGAGGCTTCAGTAAAGGGAGGAACTGCAGCTGTGGTGGAAACAGCAAGAGAACTGTGCAGAATGAGCAGCAGAGCCTGAAGTTGTGGCTGACTCGCTGCAATCTGTGATACCACGTTTAGGGAAGACGAGTTGTGTCACATGGGTGAGCAGAGAAAGTGGTTCCCTGAGATGGAGCCGACACCTTGTGAAGGTGCCCTGAAGACTGTAGCAGTGATGACAAAGGATCTAGAAGGTGACATAATCTTAGTTGGTAAGGCAGGGCAGAATTTGAGAGGACTAACTCCAATTATGAAGGTCCAGCTGTGGGCCAGAGGCTGTCCCACAACATCCTGTGCTATGGAGAAACCATCCGTGAGAGGAAGAGCCAATTGAGACACTAAACTTCATGGTTCTTATTTTAAGAAACTGCCATAGCCCCCCTCCCCAGACTTTACCAACCACCACCCTGATCAGTCAGCAGCCATTAACACTGAGACAACACCCTCAACCAGCAACAATTATGACTTGCTGAAGGCTCAGATTACAGTTAGAATTTTTCAGCAATAAAGTATTTTTTAATTATAGCCCCAGCTGGATAGCTCAGTTGGTTAGAGCATCGTCCCCATATGCCAAGGTTGTGGGTCCGATCCCCAGTCAGGGCATAATACAAGGGTCAATCAATGAGTGCATAAATGGGTGGAACAACAAATCAACGTCTCTCTCCCTCTCTATAAATAAATTTTTTTTAATTAAGATATGTACATTGTTCTTTTATACCTAATGCCAGTGGTGGGATTCAGCTGGTTTGCACCAGTGTGGCAGAACCAATACCTAATTTTTGGTTGAGTTCAGCAAACCAGTTGTTAAAATGGCACTTGTAATCAGAGTTCTCTCTTTTTGAACGTTCATCTGTGCAACAGCACATTCTAAGCACCCATAGTAATGTTCATTCTGTCCATAGGTGAAAAATATTGCAAGTGAGGATACCTATCAAGAATATGAAAATATCCTAAATAACAGTTTTATTATTTTTGTCAAGTGTTATTTAATATTTTTTCATTAATATTTTAAAACTCTTTTTTATAACATAATCTAGTTTTGTGTACCTCTTTTACTATTCTAATTTAAGTATCAAATGCATGAAATAATAAACTACCTTTTAGTATATCCTTTTTTTAATATTTAAAATGGTCATTAGGGCAGAGAACCAGTTGTTAAATTATTTGACTCCCACCGCTGCTTATTAATGCTATTGCACACTTAGTAGGCTAGAATATAGTGTAAATATAACCTTGATATGCACTGGGAAACCAGAATATCTGTGAACTTGCAGAATCTCTGAGCTATGCCTGTGTTACACACATCCAGTCACTATGTTCATTACTCTCTGTAGTCTGAGAACTGTTGGCTGATTCTCCTGAATTTCCCAGAGCAACATGCATATAACCTACAAACAATGACAGCTTCCTCTCATCATTTCAAATTACAATGTCGCTGGGACTTCCAGAATGACACTGCCCAGTAACGACAACAGTAGGCATTCTTATCTTTTCCCTGACTTTCAAGCTCTGGCTCTGCTCTATAAACATTGTTAGCTTGCTCCAGCCACAGGGCCTTTGCACTGGCCATTCACCCTACTGGGAAAGTTCTTCACCCAGACATTCTGGTGTCTCTGTCCCTCATTTCCTTCCTTTCATTTCATGATGTGCCTTGGACTCACTGGATCTCCCTAACATCACAATATGTGCAACTACTCACTAAGTAACACTAAGTTTAGATTAGGTTACCATTGAACAGAGAAACACAAAACTTTTAAGATTCTCAGAGACCTGCATGCCCCAAATAGGCCCAGAACCCGAGTTTTAAACATTAGATCAGTGGTTCTTAACCTTTTTTGAGGTACCGAACCCACCAGTTTCATATGCACATTCACCGAACCCTTCTTTAGTGATAAATAAAATATGATTTCTTTTTCCAAATTCAAGACATAGGTATATGTTTTTTTACTGGTGCACAAAATGAGCAGTGCATGAACATCACCTTGCTCAAAGAACAAAACCAACAAAGTGCATGAACTCACAACAAATTACGGTATTACTTTATTCTGGCCTCCGCGGCAGAGGCTTCTCCGAACCCCTGAGACCGACTCATCGAACCCTTAGGGTTCAATAAAACCCAGGTTAAGAACCACTACATTAGATGTTCCTGGGCATTTCCATCGTTAGTTGGATATTGAGGAGAATTCTGTCCTTTCCAGTCCCTGCAGGATACTCGGTTATTTCCTCACTGAAAGCCCTCCTGATCCAGAATGCTGACAGCACCAAATGCCGGCGAGGAAGTAGAGCCATGGGAACTCTCAAGCACTGCTGGTGGGCACAAACATGGTGCGGCCACTCTGGAAGACAGGTTGGCAGTTTCTTACAACACTAAACACAGTCTCACCCAATAATCCAGCCATCGTGATCCTTGGTATTTAACAGATGAACTGAACATTTATGCTCACACAAAAACCTGCATGGGATGATTTTAACAGCTTTATTCACAATTGTCAAAACATGCAACCAAGATGTCCTCCAGTAGGTGAGAGGATAAACTGCCGTACACCAGACAATGGAATAGTATTCAGTGCTAACAAGAAACGAGCAATCAAGCCATGAAAAGACACGGCGGAACTATAGGTGCAAACTACTGAGTAAATGCGACAGCTACCAGTTTTGACAAATGCCGAAATTTAGTGCCACGAGCGATAATAAAACCCACGGGGTCTGAGAGAAATTAGGACTCATTACTGGGAAAGTTTCTCAAAATCCGTCTCTCTGCCTCCCTCTAAGAAGGGAGATCCACACAGCCTGTGTCCTGTCATTTCTGAGAAATCACTGCATCAGAAGACCTGTCAGACCTCGCCCATGCCATCCCAGCAACTGACTCTGTCCTTGGCAGAATCCTCTAGATGTAGCCTTGGACTTCCCCCGCCCCCCCCCCCCCACTTTCCCAAACTTCTGTCCCTATCAAGTATATCTTCGGAAACACCACTAAAAAGCCAACCAAGTTCACTGTCCTCAGATCTCCACTTCCCATCACAAGGTGATCAGATTCCAGGTTCCTCCCCTCAACTTCTGGGAAGCATGGGCGCCCATCTGGATTCTGAGCACAGCGGACAGAACTTCAAGTCACCAGGCATCTGTTCTTGCTTAGGCCAACCTGTTTCTCCCTCACCCTCCACCTTCCAGTTTCCATTTCAGAAACTGTCTCGCTGGAACAAGGGCTAGAACCAGAAATAGCAACCTGTCTGGCCCCTTCCCCTCTAAAATTGAAACCCCTAAACTAGGTAGAAAAAACGTTCACGTGTATGTTGTAATCCCTTTTTAAATGACTTCCAAGGGTCCTTTATGTTTCATGGGGGCTTAGAGCCGATTTAACAAAACAATGTTCTGTCCAAACCTGCGTTTTTCTTATTACTTCCTAATCATTTTACCACCAACATAAAGGCCTGTTCTTTTCCAACACTGGGCTCTTTAATCTTGCCTGACAGGCCTGGCCCCAGCAAACGCTGATGGCAGTTCCGCCTCCACCCCCTCCTCAGATGCTCCTGGGGTGACACAGATCATCTGGAGAGAGAAGAAGGCGCTTGTGCCCCAGGGAAGCCTTTTTCTTGTGGGTCAGGGTTAGTACTGGGAGCTGGGAACACACTGGACATCATGAGGGTGCTGGGCCCCCTCCCCAGAACAGCAGGGTATTCTGATCAGAATAAAGACCCCAAAAGGAAGCAGAGGGGGAGCTTGCAATCCCAGCTGCCTTGACAGTCAAGCTTACCATTAGCACTTAACACTGTACTACTTAATTTTCAAAGGAAATCCAAATACAATCTCTTGTTTGAGGTCAACATGATGACCTCAAACCTGGCATGGAGAACCAGGCAGACATTCCCACTGGTCTGTACAGAGTGGGAGGGAACCAGGCCTCCTGACTAGGAAGTGGTGTGAAGAATCCACGCTGGGGCCCCCTCTGAGGACGGACCTGCTTCTGAGAGTGTCACCAGGTCCATGTGAGTGTTCCTGGTTACAGAGGGAGCCACCAAGGGCCAGACTGAAAATGTCTGAAGACAGAGGGAGCTTGATGCCCAGGCCACACAGATAGATATCATGCAGGTTTGGTCCACACCTCCCCAGGGCTGGGCCCCAGACTCTTGGACAAACGCCCCCCACCCGCAGCCCAGGCCTCACCATCATGGTGACCACCTCTGGAAAGGAAGTCCCAAATGGCAACACACATCTACTTAAGTACCCCGTGTCCAGTACTTCTCTGCAAATGGTCCATTCAAACCTCCCCTCAGAGGAAGTGACCTGTGGCTTTCTTAAACATCCACAGTAATGACAACAGTCCTCCGGGAAGCACCAGGTGGCCAGCACTGTGCCCGCCCCTGTCACACCCGTACAGTGAGGACACTGGGATATTAAACAACCTGGATATTACACGGCCTGCCCCAAAGCACAGCAAGAGAGCCAGGATCCCAACCCCAAGAGGGGCCACAGAGCCCACACTGCGGTTCATGCCAACTTTACCCAACTGTGGTTTACATGCATAACTGCTGTTATAGAATGACCAAGGGTCTAGGCCAGGGACCTACTGGCCAAGAGGACAATCGGCCAGGTGCCTCCAACTTACGGATTCTTACAGGACTTTATAGGCCGCTCATTTACAGGCTGAGTGAACGCCCTGTCAGGTGCAGCTCCGGTCTCCACAACAGTGGAGATCCAGGACAGAGGAAGGAGGCTGTGCAGAGCCGCATGTGAAAGGACTGCTGGCGTCCTGGGCACTCTGCCCCCAGCCCAAAGCTTCCAGTAGGCGAGGGAAGGCCTTGGACCTGGGAATGCCATGTGCTGAGGCACTTTTCCTGGCCATGGCCTTGGTCATTCTGCTCTGTCCAAGATAAGATGTACCTGCAGGGCAGCAGCCCTGTCACCCTCTGTGTATCCAGGATACCCAGCTGCCCCGGAGCTTCCTGAGCTGCACCAGGAGGCCTCACTCAGGAGGCCAGGCACTCACACCCCAAAATCTGGCCTAAGGGCAAGGTCCAGGTGGTAAATCGCATCAGGGCGAGTGGCAGCACAGGCCACAGTGGGAAGAAAAATTGCATTGGTTTAACGAGGCAGAGAAGTGCAGACAGCCTAGAGAGAGATTATAGGACGCGGAAGCCCTAGCCGGAGGGCCTATGGCCGTCCCGGGACTGGAAGAGCAGGGCCTGGTGACTGCCTGTGGGACCTTGGACTGGGCCTCTTTCCCCCTCTGTCCATGTGCCTGCGGGCCAGCTCGGCCTCCCTGCCCTGGGCCTGGCGCACAGGAGTGTCAACCAGTGAATGTAAGCCACCTGGCAACCACGTCTGCTTAGGAGTGGAAGGGCCTGGAAAGTTGAAGGGAGCTCCTGGGAATGGAGCGGAGAGGAGGGAGCCACCTGAGACTGTGTTCCCCAAAGTCCCCAAACTCTGCCTTTACACACCAACACCTCAACCCCAACATATTCACACACCAGGAAACTACACACACACACACACACACACACACACACACCAGGAAACCAAGAGTAAGAGAATTAAGCTGCTAAAAGCATAAAACCTACTTGTAATCTGTGACTGCAACCTTGATAATTTAGTAAAACATTAATCCGTAGGGACCTGGAGACCTGCAGCATCCCAGCACGGAACCCAATGGCTCTTGGGAGAAAACTGGTTTCACTGCTCCCATGACAGTTTAAAGAGGGGAGGGAATCTGAGACACAGATCACACCCAGAGCTGGGAGGATTGGGGTGAGGGGGAGATAAGGCAAGGTGCAGGGCAACAGAGTCCCACAACCCTGTCCTGAGCAGTCCTGCACTGTGGCTGCCACCCTGCCCTGGGGCCTCCCAGCTCTACGCAGGCTGCAGTGACCCTGGACAAGGAGGCACCATAAGCTTTGCAAAATGAGGCCCATTGTGCCCTCAGAACCGACGGGTGAGGCTTGGGGTCGGTGGAGGGGACTAGCCCAGAAGAGACCAACTCGTGTGCACCCTAATTGTTAAATAACCAGAGATGGAGAGTTTTCAGAAATGAGATGCTGGCTTCTTGCAGAAAATCTTACCAAAACAACCCAAGCAAGCTGAAACAAAAAAAGGAGACAGACGAAGGAAGACTGTGGGCTCCTGAGAACTGCCTTGAAGGGTCCAGGGCGGGTGTGGGCGTCCCTCTCACCAGCTTCCATCTCAGTCCCCAAATTGTCACTCCGATTATACCCACTTTGTACTTTGATTCTCTGAAAACAGAGTCACCTGAGTCCCATCCTGTAGGAAAAAAAAAAAACTTTCAGGAACATACGTCTCTTTTAAGAAGGGAATCCGTTATTAATTAAAGAGTAATTAAAAAGCAACACTCTTAGAATTTAAAAGCACCATGTTTAATCGGGTACCAGACTGTTCACTACTCTTCTGGCTTGTTCACACACACACACACACACACACACACACACACACACACACAATCTGGAACTATGCCCTAGGTTCTCCAACAGGAGAGCAGCCCCTGTAATTGCAAATGTTGGCCGAGTGCAGTAAAAGACGATATCCTTCTGCAAAGGTCAAATACGAAGGTGTTCTTGTGACTCTAAACTAAACCCCAGACATCGGAGCAGCTTTGTTTATTCTTCCACCGCTCCTGTGCAAACAGGCCTACGGTACCTGTGCCGGACTTCACTGGTCAGGACTAGAGCATCAGGCCGAGACTGCCAGAGGCACTTCTGAAAAGGGTGTGTGCACAGTTTCTCCCTCAACTCACTCAACACACCCCATCTCTTTGACTCACACAATGGAGCTGTCGTGCCCATTTTGCAGCTGCAGAAACTCAGGCTCAGGTTCTGGGAGCTGAAATAACTTACAAGGGTGCCAACCAGCTCAAAGCCCCAGCACAGCCTCAATGTGGTGAACTGACGTCCCCACACAGTCTGAAAATAACTAAGATATTAGGACTTCCGCAAAAACGGAGAGGAAAAGGTCAGAAGCAATTATTTTGGAAGGTTTTCTTACTGGTTTTCTTTATCTAATTCTTTCCTACATGGGAGAAATATCTCACTTTTAATCCAGAGCAAAATGCTGGAATTTTATTCTTACTTAGCAAAAGTGCATATGAAGTAAACCTCCCCCTCCCTCTTGGGGGCCCTTCTTTTTCTTCTCCTCCAGGAAACGCAGGTCCTGGCCTGGAGCAGCTCTGCAGGGCCCACCTCCCTTGCCCCAGCCAGACCTCCCTGCCACCCCTGCTCAAAGGGGGTCTCCCAAAACGCTTCCCGATGGCAAGCGTCTACTGATGCTCACACACTGGGACTTCCTAGCTGGTGTGAGCCAGGCCTGAATTACACACGCTGCCCCACCCCACCCGACCCCAGACCCCATAGCTAGGGCTGCCCTCACACCCCGCGCATAGTCACAATAAAATAACACAGTCAAACTCAATTTAATATGAACCTATTCCTCAGGGTGGAATTAACGTTATGAACATTGTATCTGCACGGCCAAACGACCATTTAAAAACCATGGAATTGGGACGGAAATCCTAGCACAGTCCAAAACAATGATCCTTGAGGACATGATGTTGCGTGAAGCAAGGCAGTCACAAAAGAACAAATACCGTGTGGTCCCACTCATATGAGGGACCTAGCATCACTAGATTCTCAGAGACAGAGAGGAGGGGTGGGTGCTGGGGGCTGGCAGAGGCGTAGTTAGTGTTTAATGGGGACAGGGTTTCGGATTTGCAAGAGGAAAACTGTTCTCGAGATGAAAGGCGGTGATGGTCACAAGACAATGGGAATGTATGTCATGCCACCAAACAACACTCAGAAGAGGTTCAAGTGGCCGGTGTATTTTTACCACAATTTTAAAATCAAGAAAAAAACATATAGCCTGACCAGGCGGTGGCGCAGTGGATAGAGCGTCGGACTGGGATGCGGAAGACCCAGGTTCGAGACCCCGAGGTCACCAGCTTGAGAGCAGATCCATCTGGCTTGAGCAAAAGCTCGCCAGCTTGGACCCAAGGTCACTGGCTCCAGCAAGGGGTGGCTCGGTCTGCTGAAGGCCCACGATCAAGGCATATGTGAGAAAGCAATCAATGAACAACTAAGGTGTCGCAACGGCAACGAAAAACTAATGATTGATGCTTCTCACCTCTCTCCGCTCCTGTCTGTCTGTCCCTATCTATCCCTCTCTCTGTCCCTGTAAAAAAAAAAAAAGAAAGATAAAACATATATTCAAAATAACAAAAGACAGAAAAATCTTCTCCCCCTAAAGAGAGAATTCAAGGAGGCTGACCTGTAGTGGCACAGTGGACAAAACGTCAACCTAGAATGTAGAGGTTGCTGGTTCAAAACTCTAGGCTTGCCTGGTCAAGACACATACAAGAAGCAACTACTAGTTGATGCTTCCCGCCCCTCCCCCCACCCGCTGCCTTTCACGCTCTCTCTCTCTCCTCTTCCTAACATCAATAAGTAAAATCTTAAAAAGAGAGAGAACTCAAGGAAAAGGAAAACTGGCACTTCAAGACAGCAATGGGACATTGTGCTACAGCTTGGAAGGAGCCATAACAGGCCTCCCTCTAGCCTGCTGGGAAGGAGACACAGGGACGGAAGCTAGGCAGGTCTGAGAGGCCCTGCAAGCCTCCCCTATGCCTCAAAAGCTGTGGGAGGGGGGCAGGCCCCGCTCTTCTCACCACTGCATACACTTCTGCAACACAGGTCCCCAAAACAAATGGGGGAGGTGGCTGTGCTCCAACAGGTCGGTCCACACTTTCCTTTGTCCAATCAGAAGTGAACCCAGATCCACCTCCCCCACCTCTTCCGTGGGCTATTTCCAAGGCAGACAACGGGAGAACAAACAACCTCAACTTACTTATTCTCCGCAAAAATGACAATTTTTCTCCCTGAAGCCAGAAATCTGCTCCCTTCCCAGAAGTGGGTTTTCCCCACATTCTCAATGTCCCAGAAGGCAGCACACTGCCAGCCCCGGTTAGCCGGGTCTTCGTGAGCACCACAACAAGTCTAGCAGCTCTGCGGAAAACGGGGCCAATGATATGTTCAACCGGTTTCCAGAGCAGGCTTCCTAGGAGCTCATAAAAATACCTGGGACTGAGGCCGGCTAGGAAGTCTATGGCAATAAAAAGCCCACGCTTGTTTTATGTACGTAAAGAGACACTGCTACATTCTGCAAACAAAATCCATTTGTTTCCTCAAAACACAATCAGTTGATGGCTGAAATATTTTAAATCAGAATGGCTTGTGTTTACATTTCGAGGAACAAAAACAAGGTGAAATATCCACAAAGCCAACGATCACAACCCCATACTATCAGACTGAGCCTCACATACACCCTAAACCAGACTGAGCACCAGGGTGATAACAGGATAGAGCAGGGGTGCTCCATACATTGATCGCGATCTACTGGTAGATCACAAAGGAAGTGTGGGTAGATTGCATGACATTAAAAAGACATTTGTCTTTTTTTTTTTTTAATTTTATTTTTATTTTATTCATTTTAGAGAGGAGACACAGAGTGAGAGAGAGAGAGAGAGAAAGAGAGAAAGGGGGGAGGAGCTGGAAGCATCAACTCCCATGTGCCTTGACCGAACCAGTGCAGGGTTTTGAACTGGCGACCTCAGTGTTCCCAGGTCGACGCTTTATCCACTGCGCCACCACAGGTCAGGCAAGACATTTGTCTTTTGATTGGCATACAGGGTAGCCAATCTGACGTCTGAACTTTTGACACCCTACGCATGCACGTTAAACTGCGCTACCTTGTTCAGTTACATTGCTGCATAGTTAGCCTTCAATTTATTTAAACTAAATACAACAAAGGGTATAAAAATGAGTGCCGTAGCTGGTCCCAGTAAGAAGCCTAAAACCACTTTCATACAGAATGGGAGGGGACTGTTTTCACTATGTCACATTCTAAGTGCGTTTGCCTCATCTGTCTGTGTGCCATTGCTATTCCAAAGAAGGGAAATGTGGAGCGGCTTTCTCGGACTGTTCATAAAAACTATGACATTGACTTTCCTCCGAAAAGAGAGCTGAGAAGGAGAAAGGTGAAAGAAGAATACACAATATTAAGTAGTAATAATAGTAACTTAAATAATGATAATATAGAAGAAATAAATTTGTTTTGCATTTTTATTGTAGGTAGATCATTTTGACTTGGTAATCTTATAAGTAGCTCACAAGCTGAAAAAGTGTGGGCATCCCTGGGATAGAATGAGGAGATACCCCAGATTGGAACCCGAGAGCTGAGCTCTCCCAACTTCACTCTGTTATCACAGGGCCCTAGGATGCCCAGGAGTCACCCAAGTCCAAGACTGATTAATCAGGCGGCTTCAGCCTGGGGTAGGGCATCATTTTCCTCCAGGCCACCTTCAGAAAGTGAGTAGCAAGACTTGGGCCAAAGAAGAGACATGCCCTCCTCCTGGAGAAAAGTCTGGACCCCTTCCATTTCCCAGTGGTGAGACTGAGGCAGAGGGCACAGGAGTTCAGGCACTCTGCCAGCTACCTGAGGTTGCACTAGGACGCCATGGCACTTGGGGAGTGGTCACCCACCCTGCAAAAAGGCATAAGGATGGACAACCAGACACACTTTAAGGCCCTTCCACCTTGACAATGTCCAGTCTCCAAATTCAGATACCCTTGGCTCATCACGCTCCCCCAATGGCCTTGACAGCTCTAAATTTCTGATGCCATCTGTGGCTTGAGGACTGCTGAGTCCACGGTAACAAGGCAGAGCTCCAAAAAGGAAAAAAATCAGACTGCTCATTACTTATCCCCTTCAATATGCCTGCTGCCTGGAACTGTGCCGGGCTCACAGCTGCTCAACACGTGTACATGCACACAAATGTGCACATGCACACCCACGTGCACAGACACACTCACCCCCAAACATTTTCTTTTTTCTCTTTTTTTCTTTTTTAAGTGAGAGGAAGGCCTGACCTGTGGTGGCACAGTGGGATAAAAGCGTCGACCTAGAACACTGAGGCTGAAGGTTAGAAACCCTGGGCTTGCCTGGTCAAGGCACATATGGGGGTTGATGCTTCCTGCTCCTCCCCCTTCTCTCTCTCTCTCTCTCTCCTTCTTTCCCTCTCTCTCTCCTCTCTGAAAAAAAAATTAAATAAATCAAGTCTTAAAAAAAAAAAAGATAATTTAAGTGAGAAGAAGGGAGACAGTGAGACAGCACTGTCTCGCATGCACCCCGATAGGGATCCACCAGGCAACCCCAGTCTAGGGCTGATGCTCAAATCAACTGAGCTATATCCTCAGCGTTGGGTCCAACACTCAAAACAATGAAGCCCATGGCTGCAGGAGGGGAAGACGGAGAGAAGGGGAGAAGGAGGGGAAGTAGATGGTCGCTTCTCCTGTGTGCCCTAACCGGGGATCAAACCTGGGACATCCATGCACCAGGCAATGCTCTATTCACGAGCAACCCAGCCAGAGCCAACATTTCTTTTTTTAAAAGACCACAGCCCTTGCTCCATGTCATAGATGAATGGAGGAGGAGGGGCATGGCAAAACCACACACCTTTCATTAGAGAAAAGAGAAATAAAAGCAAATGTAAAAAAAAAATCAGGAAGAAAGTTCAAGAATGAAGAAAGGGGGCTGACTGGCATGCTCTTTTTATTTATTTATTTATTTTAAGAACCAAGAGTAGAACCGTTCCTGGGAAATTCTAGATTCCAGTAGAAGATTGCACATTAAAGAAAACATAGAAAATTACAGACTAGATTTCTGTGCAACTTTGAATTGTTGGTTTTGAGAAACTATTATTAACCAAGAGGCAAAACACTGCTCATTTGAAGAGGATTCTTAAAAAAAAAATAAAAAAACAGTAATAACTGCTGAGCAGGCATAATAGAGTCAAATTCAGGGAAGGGTTTTAAACCACACAAAAACTCTTGAGAGGCAGCAGTTGTCCCTGAAGAGCCTGCTGTCCTGGCAGTGACCTCTGCTCTGGGAGAGTATGGGGTTGGAGGGCAACCTCTACCCCACCCTGGGTTCAAGGGAACCCATGTGTCTCCCCCACCCACCCTTCTGCAGGCGGTTCTCCCCAGGGAGGGCAGGCAGACATTCCAGTAGCTCATCCTGGTTGCAGACCCGGAATGTTTGCAATGACAAACTTACAGTTTTATAAGGGAAATTCTTCCCTGAAAAACAGAACAAAGTCTGCACAGAGCAACTTCTAAGAGTCTGTGAGTTTGGGGGGAAGTAGTCCTGGGGGCAGGGCTCAGCAGTCTGTGTTCCTACCAAACCCTGAGCAGCCTTCCCACCTCCCTTTGGTGGCAGGTTGCCACCCGACTGCCAAGACTCCATCACACATGTACCATCCCAGCTTAAGCCAAAGGACCACCTCACCTCAACTCCTGAAGGTCTCCTGTGCCTGACAGCCCAGGAGCCAGGGAGGCAGGACTTCCTGAGTGTCCCTCCCACCGTGCACAGGCCCATCTTGGTGGAGTTGGAAAACCCTTTTGGTTTTGTTCATTTACTTGTATTTATTCCCCCCTTGAAGTCATGATAATACAGTCTCTGTATTACTGAATGAACTTAGCCAATTGTCATGTCTTCTTTCCCTGTTAATTCTTTGTATTGCATTTTAGAACACACAGGTGTGCAGAGATTCCCTGAGAGTCTGAAACACGCAGAAAGAACACTGTTGACAGCATGTCCCGGCTCCAGAGTCACACAGCTTCCATCCATCCAGCTCAGCCCATTCAGGTCTGCAGGCTACTTTTTGTTTTTGTTTTCCTTTTTCTTTTTTCAGATTTTTAAAATTGTCATGAGCACATAAAATTTACCATCTTAACCATTTCTCAGTGTAAATTCAATGGCATGAAGCACATTCACATTGTTGTGTGACCATCACAACACCCGCCATCCACAGAACTCTGTTCATTTTGCAAAACTGAAAACCCATCCCCACTCACAGCGCCCCATGGAGCTCATCTATTTTTTAAATCAAAGGGAGATACACTGGCAGGCTGAGCCGGTGAAATCCCTGTGAGTGAGAAACCTTTCCTGTCTCAGACAGGAAGCCGCTTATTTACAAACCACCTGAAAGAGGACCAGGCTCCCCATTCTCAGGGGCCAGCATGCACCCAGCACCCAGGTCCCGCCTGGCACCACGGGGTAGGACAGAGCCAGTGTCACCCTGACACATGTGGGATGGGTCCTTCCAAACACAAATGGATGCCAAAGAATTGGTTCAAAATCTATTTTAAAAGGCAGCAACGGGGGGGATGTCCTGCACTCTGAGGTATGCTGGGCATTGGGGTGGCTGACTGACCCAAGTTCTTTTGGGATCATACCATGTTAACCCCGGAGGGAAGTGGGACTTTTTAGAAAGAAAAACTGAAATAATAATAATAATAATAATGGGCTACAAAGATTATCTAAAAATAGAAGTAAAGAGAACCAAATCCATTAGCCATCTTTGTGAGAAAACCATGCTCTGAGCGGCTATACATACCAGTGATGGGCACTCTTTTGAGCTTAGTGTGTCAAAATTCGCCAAAAAAAAAAACGAGCATAACTCAGGTGGTGTGTCACTTCGAGAAAAACGGCCTAACCGGAAGTCCCAGAACTAGACGCTCTGTGCCAGAGTTCTGTTGTTTTGGCCTACAGACCTCCGGCAGAGAGTGTCTACACTACAGCAAATGTTTTATCCTCAGCTACTGCACCTGGCCGTGCAAAAGCTGAGGATGAAACGTCCTTCTCTGCATGCGGCCCCATACTTCTCTGGTATGCGGCCACATGTCATCGAAAATGGCTACGTGTGTCAGTGCTGACACGCATGTCATAGGTTCGCCGTCACAGGGCTATACAGACGGCCCCCTTGGCCAGCACACGACGCAGGGCAGCCCACAGTAATGCCTGAACGGCAGCCTCCCTTCCTGAAGTGGAAGTCATCATCTCCAAATACAGCCAGGGAACTCTTCTCAGTAGAACCAGGAATGGAGAAAAAGGGATCCTGAGCCTCCTACCAGCAGAGGCTCTTCAGAGTCCTCCAGCCACACGGCAGGATCCAGGCCCCCCACCCCACCCCCAGGCTCTGGTGGGTGCAGGGCAGGGGTTCAGAGCAAGGGGAATGAAGAGTCTGGTACTCAGGCAAACATCTGAGGTTTGTGATGGAAAAAGACTTCCCTAGAGCCTGCAAAGGCCTCACTGAAAAGCTCCACCATGACAACTCAGGGTCTGAAGCAGCAGTTCCACCTCTGGGTACCAAAAAGAAACCAACTGCAAAAGAAATGGAAACAGGGTCTCAGAAAGAATTCTGCACAGCCACGTTCACAGGGGCACTCTTCACAGTAGTAGCCGAGGGGCGAGAGCCCCCCAGGTGGCCAAGGACCAATGAGTGGATAAACAAAATGAAGTCTACACACACAGCAGAGAAAGAAGGAAATCCTGACACATGCTAGAACACGGACGAACCTTGAGGACATCACGTCAGATGAAATAAGACAATTAATTACTAAAGGAAAGATACTGCATGATTTCATTTATATGAGATCCCTGGAGGAGTCACATTCATAGAGACAAAGTAGAAGAGGGCACCACCAGGGGCTGGAAGGGGAGTCAGTGTTCAACCGGGACAGAGCTTCAGTTTGGAAAGATACCCAGGTTCTGTTGATGGATGGCAGCAATGGCTGCACAACAGTGTGAGCGTCCCTGATGCCACTGAAATGTCTAACTCAGTGGTTCTTAACCTGGGTTCTATCGAACCCTAGGGGTTCGATGAGTCGGTCTCAGGGGTTCCGAGAAGCCTCTGCTGCAGAGGCCAGAATAAAGTAATACCGTCATTTGTTGTGAGTTCATGCACTTTGTTGGTTTTGTTCTTTGAGCAAGGTGATGTTCATGCACGGCTCATTTTGTGCACCAGTAAAAAAAACATATACCTATGTCTTGAATTTGGGGGAAAAATCATATTTTATTTATCACTAAAGAAGGGTTCGGTGAATGCGCATATGAAACTGGTGGATTCAGTACCTCAAAAAAGGTTAAGAACCACTGGTCTAACTGTTCAACTGCTTGAACTGGACGGCTAACATGGTCAACTTTATGTTACAAATAATTTATCACAATTAAAAATTTTGTATTGAAAACAATATTGAAAAATTTTTTTAATCTTTTATTGCTAAGCCAAGATGAGTTAGTTATTAAGAGCTTTCTGGGCATTTTGGACACAATGGGGAACGGGGTCAGGGTCCTGGAACAGGACACTCTTGTTCCCTCTCCAGGTCAGGAGACCAGGAATGGAGCCGCTCGACATCACAGACACAAGTCAAGGTATGTCCCTGAAGGTGCAGCTCTCAACTTAATGAAGGGACTTCTAAGTCCACAGCAGGATCCATGTGCGCGCTCTACAGGCAAGGTGGCTTTTGTTTCCCTCTCTTCAGAGAAGTCTGTTTTTTACCCTGGGATTCATCATTTTCCCAGAAATGGGAGTCTTCTAATCAGTTATGCCTGAAGCAGGCTTCATCCAGATGTGAGACTGATGACTCAGTGAGGTGGGGGCGAGAGTGAGGAGGTCACAGGGCTGGAGAAAGCAGATGCAAGCCCTCAGCAGAG
This sequence comes from Rhynchonycteris naso, assembly GCA_037038555.1. Classification (NCBI taxonomy): domain Eukaryota; kingdom Metazoa; phylum Chordata; class Mammalia; order Chiroptera; family Emballonuridae; genus Rhynchonycteris; species Rhynchonycteris naso. The sequence goes on along the minus strand of CM072996.1, from coordinate 94,207,198 downwards.
ACCGTCCCGACACAAGCCAGCCGCTGTCCTAAAGGCTCCCGGGCACTGCTTTTCATCTGAGGTGGCACAGGAGGAAGAAGATGAGGCCAGCTGCCAGGGTGCGGCCAGGAAGAAAGGGTATGGCAAAGGAGCCTGGGTCACTCTCACAGCTTCTGGAAGCTCCATCTGAATTCTGCAGCAGCTCGAGTGTCCTCGAGGTTCTCGTGAAAGGCAGCCTCGATGCCCGTGAGGGAGCAGCATCTCCGGCCACCTCCGTGCACCCGTGGAGGCACCTCTGCCCGTTGCAAGGAGCCTGTCAGACACGATGGGGTAAACCCAAGGGTCCTGAGCAGATTTAACTGGGCCCCACGCAGGAATGTGGGTCAGGGGACAAACTGGGGGGAGGAGGGGATCCAAAGTCAGTCTGGAACTGAAATGAACATCGTTGTATCATCAATTGAGGAGGAGCCGGGAATAACTCCCTAGCTTGTCTTGGCCACGATGGGAATGCAGGGGACACTTCATGCCTTGCAGGACAGGCTGGAAGACCCCAAGGGAGGCTGAAGGCAAGCTTACTTTCGGAGATGCAGTCCCTTAAGCCCCAAAGCACATACAGCAACAGATCTGTAGCTCTTACTGATCTATAGAGAACATCTATCCAACTTCTCCCAACTATGGGAACATAGGAGGTATTTTGTTTAAACAGAATATTTAGCTGGGGCCCTGGCCAGTTTGCTCTGTGGTAGAGCGTTGGCCTGGCATGTGGATGTCCTGGGTTTGATTCCCAGTCTAGGTACACAGGAGAAGCGCCCATCTGCTTCTCCACCCTTCCCCCTCACTTTGCTTTCTCTTTTCCTCTCTTCTCCTCCCCTCCTGCAGCCATGGCTCAATAGGAGTGAGTTGGCCCCAGGTGCTGACGATGGCTACATGGCATCTGCCTCAGGTGCTACCAAATGACTCCAGTTGCAACAGAGCAAAGGCCCCAGATGAGAAGATCACTGCCTCCTACTGAGTTTGCCAGATGGATCCTGGTAGGGATATATGCAGAAGTCTGTCTCTGCCTCCCTTCTACTCACTAAATAATAATAATAATAATAAAAGAATATTTAGCTGGGGAAAATACAAGTTTTAATGACTTTTTAGCCAGGAATACACAGGCTTTAGAGCAAACACTAATTAAGCACTTCCTGCAAGTCAAGTTAAGCCCTGGTCCTAAGAACTTTGTAACTATTAATTTCTGTTATCCCCAAGAGGATGGACAACCCATGAGGCAGACAACCCATGAGGTAGGTTGGAACTGGAACTCACCCTGTTGGGAGGGTGTTTACATGGGAGTCCAGAGCACGCTATCACCACTGGGAAGTGAAAACCATATCAGTCCCAATAAAAGATGCTTGAAATAAATTCAACATCCTTCCACTGTCCCTTCAAATTGACTGATTATAATTTGATAAAATAAAGTTAATGTCATATTTCAGAGATTGTCCAAAAAGAAGGTAGGTTAAGATTTTTTTAATGTTTATTTTGTGTATTTTAAAGAAAGGAAGGGAGAAAGCAATAGAGAGACAGGAATATTGATCTGTTCCTGCATGTGCCCTGACCGGGGATCGAACCAACAACCTCTGCGCCTTGGGACAGTGCTCCAACCAACCAAGCTATCTGGCCAGGGCAAGAATTGTTTGTTTTGTTTTTTAATGTATTGATTTTAGCAAGAGAGGAAAGGGGAAAGAGAGAGCGAGAAGAACATCAATCAGTTCCTGTAGGTGCCCTGACCAGGGATCAAACCAGCAACCTCTGTGCTTTGAGACAACGCTCAAACCAACTGAGCTATCCGAACAGGGCTCAACTAAGATTTTATAACACTCATGGAGCCAAAAGAAACTGCAGTGAGATTTTAAGTGGAAGGTACCAATTAACAAAAGTGACTCAAATTCCTAGAAGAAATGCAACCCCCTTATAATTTCACTATGAAAACCCATAAAGCTGACACCTTGGACAGTTGGAATCTACTGACCAGGAGGCAAGCGTTTCCCTTCCATCACCCCAAATTAGTGCATCATGGCGGATCCGCCTGCTGCTGGCACCAAGCCAGCAAGAGGAATTTTTAAAAGAAACCACAATGACCCCAAACTCTTTGACTTACAGAGCAGCAGAGTCCACGGGGCCTAATGCAATACACCACTTTGCCAAAAACAACCTATAGAATTTCTTTTGGATGAAAAAATTAAAATGGTTTGCTAATTGCTTTTCTCCGCCAGCATTCTGTCTCGGAACCTCTGGGCCTGGGCTGTTCTGCTTGGCTAGCAGCAGTAGTCATCTCTGTCCATCCTCACCCCCAGGGCAAGGCACCAGCCCTGCAGTCAGGGACCACTTACAACCGAGTGAATTTCTTTTCCAAGCTATCCCCAACTCCCCCTCTGTCCCACCTTGTCTGTGCTTTCAGCAGTCTCGAGAGTTTTAAAAATCTGATTTCCAACCCTAGCTGGTGGCTCAGTGAATAAAGCATTGTCCTGGCATATGGACGTCCTGGGTTTGATTCCCAGTCAGGGCAGACAAGAGAAGCAACCATCTGCTTCTCCACTATTCCCCTTTCTCTCTCTCTTCCCCTCCTGCAGCCAGCGGCTCAATTGGTTCAAGTGTGGCCCCAGGTGCTGAGGATAGCTCTGTAAGAGCTTGACAGCCTCAGGCGCAAAAAATAGCTCAGTACTTGAGCATCAGCCCCAGATGGTGGTTGCCAAGTGGATCCTGGTCAAGGTACATGCAGGTGTCGGCCTCACTATCTCCCCTCCTCTCACCAAAAAAAACAACAACCTTTGTTAAACATCTGATTTTCATAAAATTTTCACATAGGAGCTGCCTAGAACAGTCCCAGCAGCAGAAGGTAGAACAGTGGGTGTCAGGGGCTGGCAGGGGAATAATGGGGCACTGGTCTTGAATGGGTTAGAGTTTCAGTTTAGAAGAAAAAAAGGTTTTGAGATAGATCTCGGGGATGGTTGCACACCAGTGTGCATATACTTAATGCTACTGAACTGTATGCTTAAAAATGGTTGAAACGATGAATTTTATGTATAAATGTAATCACAATTTTTTTAAATGTTACTACCCCCCCCCCCCATAAAACAAAAGCTCTCCCAGAATAAGATTCCACAGCGCCTCTGGAGGGTTCCTACCAGGAACACATCATACCAAAATGAAGTGCTTGGCCTGCTACTCAACCAAATTGACTAGCAGTCTGACTGCTGAGCAGGTCCAGGTGCTGGGATCCACCGTCGGGCGGGCACCCAGCACAGCCCGCCTCGACACGGATGCCACAGGCTCGGAGCTCTGCAAAATCAGGTCAACTTCAAGTTCTCATGCTAAGAACTCAGGCACAAACGTAGCCTCATTTTAGTTCATTAGGTCAACTTGTCATTTGACAATTTTATTTTCCCTGCCAAACATAAGATGACAACACAGGGAAGGTTCTGCAGAGAATTTAAGCCCGCGTTCAAGTGCAGTTCAATTTCGCTCAGCAAGTAAATCGGTCACTAGAATGAGACTAAATTTCTGAATGATACCCGTACAATACAATTCTTTCCTGACTAACAGGATGTTTGGGGCTCTCGGTATGACAGAAAAATCCTAACCACAGGGGTCTTTATTTAGGAAGAGGTCTGTAGAGAGAGTCTAGTGACATCACTGAGGCCCTACGGTTCTTCATGTCCATCCTAGCATGCTTAGCAGTGAGCTTTCTGCCTTCTTCCTGCTGGTCACCGCAGGGTCACAGACAGCAAGTGTGGTCCAGGAATCACACTTTTTATTCCTGGAAAAGAAGCACCTCCTTCCCTCACTTCTCATTGGCCAGAAACAGGATATAGACTAGCTCCAGACCAATCACTGGCAAAAAGAACATGATTGCTACGACATGAGAGTAGACCTGGGGGCGGTGGCTGAGTTTGGAGCTTCACCTGCTCCAGGACACCTGAACACTGGTGGCAAGGATGGCGGGGGCGGGGGCGGGGTGTGGGGACTCACAGAAGGCAAGGAAATGCATAGAGGGCTTAATCCTTCTGTTTCTTTTCACTGGTTTCTGGACAATTTGCCACCGTTTATATTCACAGGTGGTTCCACCGTCCATGTCAGAATATCTGCCCTCCCCTAAGACCATCGGACATCCGGGCCAGCAGACTTCTCACAAAGTGACTACCACACTGAACACAGTGGCTGTGGCCACAGGCTCCCCGCACCTGCTGTGTCCAGAAGCTGAAGTCATAACACCGGGCTCAGCAACCAGACGGTGCCACCCCAAGGCACAACAGTCCTCAGCTCACGGGGCCATAAAGTTCACTGCGATCCATGACTGCCACAGGGAGCCCCCAACAGATGACCTGCACACAGAGCCTGGGTGACCGGACTCCGTCTCCTTCTCTGTGCCCAGCAGCAGGAGCTCAGTGGACTTTCCATTCCCTTTCTGTTAAGTGAGCTGGGGGTGGAGGGGTGCAAAGAGCCTGCCACTAGTTTACATTCTAGAACGAAATGTTGATCATTCTTAACATCTCTCTATCACACTATAGCATCTGTCAGCAGAGGCTCCAAGAACACAGAGTTTCTATGAAGGGCTTCAGGAAGCCTTACCTCCTGGCTATACCAGCTGCCCTCAGGAGACAACGAGAGGAGGGCAGGGCGAGTCTCCTCCCAGAAGCCAGTATGGACCCCACCAAATCAGGGAAATTAGTTTCCTCGGTCACTAATTGTTTTGGTATCTGGAATTCTTCTAGGGTCTTGGTCCGTACCTCTGGGATGAAACAGGAAACTCGAAGTCATGAACAATCTCACACGGATTTCAAGTCCTGTTAGCCTGTTCTGTTCACCGGAAGCTTCCACGACCTTCCCATAGTTGTGAACTCTTCAGTCCTGCACCAGAGCAATGTCCTACCTGAGAGTGCTCATCAACAACCAGCTCCATGGCCCCCGCCCCTGCTGCTCCCACCGCCCCTTTCCGGAGCCTCAACTGGGCACCTCCCTCCTGCAGGGCTACTCCCACCCCTCATCTCCACCCTCAGGACCCCTCTTGTGCCCAACAACAGCCAATGTCTGCTGGACTTCAAATCCAAACATTGTCCCTTAAAAATTACAAAATTTTCAAGTGGGAGGCTGGCATTCTACCCATAAGCCAGCCTATCCCATCTGTTTCCATTACAGTCTGTGTCCCTTCAGATAATTCAGAACCTAAGCAAAGCCTTCAAAGTGATGTCAGTTGCTGGGTGGGGGGGTGGGGGCAGGGGAGCTTGCCCATGTCCTAACACCAGGGATTCCGTAACTAGGGTGAGAGGGAGATAAATAAGAAATAGAAGAAACTTAGCAACACTCTTTTAGGGTGTGGACCCTTATTATAGAAATGATAATGAACGACTGCTTCCACCCGAGACCTAGGCAAAGGAGGAGGAAAGCTGTGGTTGGCCAACATGGTGGGAAGACCCTCTGAGCTCTTGACAAGGAACAGATGTCACAAGCACTCAAGCAAAGTTCCCCATCCTCGGAAGGCATGTCCGCTGCCTCCCATCTCAGGGAATAGATGAAGCCAGGAGGCACAGTGCTCCTCCCTAACTCTTTCCTTTTACTCCTTCCAGTGTCTTCAAAATTAATTCCTGTGTTTAATCCAGTGTTGTTTACCTGTTTCATCACCAACCATCCCTCCAGGGCCATGAATCTCCTCCTGACTTCACAGCATCCCTCCTGCTCCCTCGGGTGGTTTAGGAACAGCCCCCCAGGCTCAGCCATCTGGTATCACACTGACTCCCAATTCCCTCTTCAGCTGGGATCTCCACTGTGTTTCACACGACCACTGCCCCTCCCATTGGGCCGAAGTTTTCTCAGTTCTAAACTCTTTGGCCACTACTACCAAAAAAATCAATTCAGGAAAAAGAATCCCAACCCCATATATTCAGGGGAAGCAGTTAAGATGTATGGTGAGAAATGACCAAAAAAGAGTTTTCATGGCAAAGTGTAATTGTTGGGCAGATAAAATATATTATGCTCACTTTAATAAAGATGGTGCTGCTCACATGGAAGCCTGTCACCCAGGTGATATTATTTGCCCTTGTGCTTGGGATGGGTGTGGGGAAGAGGCTGTAATGTAAGCAGGCCAGGTCGTTATGGCCTAAGGCTTGGTATTAAGAGTAAGTTCTTCTCCACACCCTTGACTGATTGGATGATGTAGGGTGGTGATGTAGGGAGGAATCCCATTATGCCTCAGATGGGTGGCTTTGTATCAGAGACTTTCTTGTATGTATAATTGGATTAAAGGTTTGGATTATCTATGCTATAAAGTGGGCGGACCGGTAGCTAGATCTCTCTCTCTCTTGGTTCCTGAGTTCCTGAGGTTAGTATTAGAGAGGAGAGCAGATTAAGGCCATGTGGAGGAGAAGTAGCCAAGATGGCAGAGTGCTGAGAAAGAAGCCAGTTTGTTAAGAGTTTGTGCAGGAGGAGATGAGAAACAGAGGTGAATAAGTCTGGTGAGCTAGAAACCTTTGATTCTAGGAAACTCGGATAAGTCAGTAGCTTTGTGAGCACTGAATGTGTGGGTTTTGGAGCCCAGTGTGTGTTTTTGCTTGCCCGCCGGGTGCAAGCTAGAATTAAAGCTGATAGCTCACCAGTTTTTGGCTCCATTGTTTTATTACTGACTGTTCGAATCCAATGTGAACCTGCACGGGTCGGGCGGCTCTGATAGTGGCTGTGACTATTGGCTTTACAGTAATGAATGTCACAGAAAAAGGAGTCAAGCCCTAGCCAGCCGGCTGGCTCGGTGGATAGAACGTCAGCCAGGCATTGAACATCCCGGTTTTGATTCTCGGTCAGGGCACACAGGAGACATGACCATCTTTCCCTGCCCCTCCCACTCTTCCTTTTTTCCCTCTCTTCCCCTCTTTCTGCCAGTAGTTCAGTTGGTCTGAGCGTCAGCTTCAGGGGCTGAGGATAGCTCAACTGGTTCCAGTGCAGTCAACCTCAGCTGCTAAAAATGGCTCAAGGCACTAAAAATAGCTGCTCAATTTAGAGCATCAGCCCCAGACGGGGTTGCCGGGTAGATCCCAGTTGGAGCATGTGAAGCCAGGGGCCAAAGCCACTATCAGAGCCGCCTGGCCCATGCAGGTTCGCATTTGATTCAGACAGTCGGTAATGAAACATTGGAGCCAAGAACTGGTGAGCCATCAGCTTTAATCCTAGCTTGCACCCGGCGGGCAAGTAAAAACACACACTGGGCTCCAAAACCCACTCACTCGGTGCTCACAAAGCTACTGACTCATCCGAGTTTCCTAGAATCAAAGCTTTCTAGCTCACCAGCTGTTGGGCAGATAAAATATATTATGCTCACTTTGTTAAAGATGGTGCTGCCCACATGGAAGTTTGTTGATATTAATGTGTGTTCTGGAACAGGCTGTGGGCAGGCCGGGTCGTTATAGCCTAAGGCTTAGTTTAAGAGTAAGCTCTTCCCCACACCCTTGACTGATTGGATGATGTAGGGTGGTGCACTCTCCTGAGGAATCCCATTATACAGAGACTTCCTTGTTTGTATAATTGGATTAAAGGTTTTGAGTCTATGCTATAAAGTGGGAGAGACCAGTAGCTTGATCTCTCTCTCTTGGTTCCTGAGTTCCTGAGGTTAGTATTAGAAGAGAGGAGAGCAGATTAAGGCCACGTGGAGAGGAGAAGCAGCCGAGATGGCAGAGTGCTGAGGAAGAGGCCAGTTTGTTAAGAGTTTGTGCAGGAGGAGATGGGAAACAGTGGTGAATAAGTCTGGTGAGCTAGAAACATTTGATTCTAGGAAACTCGGATAAGTCAGTAGCTTTGTGAGCACTGAATGTGTGGGTTTTGGAGCCCAGTGTGTGTTTTTGCTTGCCCGCCGGGTGCAAGCTAGAATTAAAGCTGATGGCTCACCAGTTCTTGGCTCCAATGTTTCATTACCGACTGTTCGAATCAAATGTGAACCTGCATGGGTCAGGCGGCTGTGATCCTGACCGCAACTACTGGCTTTACACCAGCCTTATTCACCTCGGTTTCCCATCTCCTTCTCTCTACACAAACTGGCTTTTTCCTCAGCACTCCGCCATCTTGGCTGCTTCTTCTCTCCTCCACATGGCCTTTAATCTGCTCTCTTCTCTAATACTAACCTCAGGAACCGATAGAGAGCAAGCTCCTGGTCTGCCCCACTTTATAGTGTAGAAATCCAAACCTTTAATCCAATCTACAAACAAGATAGTCTCTGATACAAAGTCACTTATCTGAGGCATAATGGGAGGATTCCTCATGAGAGTGCACCACCCCACATCATCCAATCAGTCAAGGGTGTGGGGAAAAGCTTACTCTTAAAACTAAGCCTTAGGCTATAACAACCCGGCCTGCCCATAGCCTGTCCCCTAACACACATTAATATCAATGGACTTGCACGTGGGCAGCGCCATCTTTAACAAAGTGAACATAATATTTTTTATCTGCCCAACAGGGCACATGCAGCAGTAGTCTCTATCTCCCCTCCTCTCACTTAAAAAAATAATAAATAAATAATAGTCTATCAAAAGGTAAGCAATTAAGACAAGTGTTGGTGAGAACAGACAGAACCCTCACCTGCTTGCTGCTGGTGGGGTGAGATGTAAAATGGTGCAAACACGGTAAAACAGTCTGGAGGGCTCTAAAAATATTAAACACTATGCCCCCCCCCCAATTCCACTCCAAGGTAGATCTTCACTTCAAGGAAATGAAAATGTTTTTCCACACAAAGCCTGGACCAGCATTGGGACAGGTAAACCCAGAGACACAAAGCTACGGTTGTTTACAAGGCCCAAGGGTCAGGGTTTCTTTCTGAGGTTATGAAAACGTTCCCGAGTTGACTGTGGTGATGAATGCTCAGTTTTGTGAATGCACTAAAGTGCCACTAAACTGTACACTTTAAAACGGTGACTTCCATGGTATGTGAATCATATTTTAAAAATCTAACAGAAGGTGGCCTGACCTGTGGTGGCGCAGTGGATAAAGCGTCGGCCTGGGAACACTGAGGTCGCCAGTTCAAAACCCTGCACTGGTCTGGTCAAGGCACATATGGGAGTGGATGCTTCCAGCTCCTCCCCCCTTTCTCTCTTTCTCTCTCTCTCTCTCACTCTGTGTCTCCTCTCTAAAATAAATAAAATAAAAAAAACCAAAATTTAAAAAAATCTAACAGAAGGTTGAAGCATATAAAACTGCTGCAATTCAACCTTTTTTAAAAATTAATAGTCTTTTAGAGCAGTTCAGGTTTACAGAAAAATTGAGCAGAAAAAGAGCGGAGTTCCCCATGGACCCACTCTCACCACATCTCCTCAATAGCTTCTCCCACCATTAACATCTGGCACCGGTGTGATACATCTGTGTAAGGCCTGTGGTTGTGGCAATGCAGATTTCCAGTATTTTCGGTCAGACAGTAAAGGAACCAGAGCCTAAAGATAGTGGGTTATCCCGTCTGTTAGAGTCTCCCAATGGCGGACAAGCAAGCAGGCAGGGCAAACTGCTTCCCCCCCTTTCTGGACTCCTAAGCCAAACAGACCAGGGAAGAGGGAGGGCACGGGAAACCTCCTCTCCTGCAAACAATAGCAACAAATAGCCCCTCCGATTGGCGATTGGCGGCAGGGAATCCACAATTTGCAATCTGCTGCCCTGAGGGCAAGCACCCACAGCCTTAAATAGACTATACACCAGAGGTCCCCAAACGTTTTACACAGGGGGCCAGTTCACTGTCCCTCAGACCGTTGGAGGGCTGGACTATAAAAAGAACTATGAACAAATCCCTAAGCACACTGCACATAGCTTATTTTAAAGTAAAAAAAAAAACAAAACGGGAACAAATACAATATTTAAAATAAAGAACAAGTAAATTTAAATCAACAAACTGACCAGTATTTCAATGGGAACTATGGGTGCGGATGCATCCTGTGCTCCTCTCACTGACCACCAATGAGAGAGAGAGGTGGCCCTTCCGGAAGTGCAGCGGGGGCGGATAAATGGCCTCAGGGGGCCGCATGCGACCAGCAGGCCATGGTTTGGGGACCCCTACTATACACACACATGGTGCTGCCCTGTGCTCATACACCAATCAGGTGAAGTACAAGGCAAGCAAGCCTAACACACTTGTTTGCCCAACAATTTGTTACACTGATGAATCAACAGCAATACATTGTTATTAACTGAAGTCCAGAGTCACCTTGGGGTTGCATGTTTGTGTTACAAAGTAGTTCTACGGGCTGTAACAAATGTGTCAGTCATGTACCTGCCACTGCAGTATCAAACAGAGTGGCTTCACTGCCCTAAAAATCCCTCCTCCCCAAACCCTGACAACCACTAGGAGGGTGTTTTTTTGTTTTGGTTTGGTTTTTTAATTGATTGATTCTAGAGAGAGAGGGAGAGCTAGAAAGAGAAGCATCAATTTGTTGTTCCACTTATTCATGCATTCACTGGTTTATTGTTGTATATATGTGCCCTGACTAGAGATCAAACCCATGACCTTGGTATATAAGGTTAATGCTTCAACCAATTGGGTATCCAGTCAGGGCACCACTGGTGTTTTCACTGCCTTAATAGTTTTGCCTTTTCCAGAATGTCATATGGTTGGGGTCAGTCTGCCAGCTTCTCAGGCTAGCTTCTTTCACTCACTATGTACCATTTCTGCCCTACAAAGGCAGTGAATTCATACTGCTCATTCAACCTAACAGAACTATTTCCCTTCAGGTATATACAAATAAAGCATATCTATATGTGTGCATGTGCATTTCTGCATGCACACATATGTGCAGCCACACACACACACACACACCTGCTTACAAGGTCAAGCCCAGCCACCCTTGCCCACACTGACTGAGAACCTCTGGGGTCTGTCTGCACCAGACTGGGTTGGAGGTGCAGCAGTGACAATGGCAGTCCTGTCTTCAAGCAGTTTAGGGTTCAGCAGGGGAGCCAGCACCCCAAGGCCACATGGGACACCGGCCCTGAGATTGGGCACACCATTCTTGGCCTATGGGACCCCAGACAAGGATAAGGACGCTCTGAAGCTGGCACTTTCTGGAACCAGGGCCAGTCAGAAACACATGGGGGTGTCTGGAGCAGAAGCCACCCTGGCAGGCTGAAGCTGCTGAGGATACCGTTCCCATGTGCTGTTCAGCACAGCGCCCGGACAGGTGAGCTGAGGCCAGACAGGCCAGCAGGGAGCCACACCTGCCCACATGCCAGTGCTGCCCCTACCCGACTCTGCTTAAGCTCGCCCATTAACTGGACACTACACAGAACTCGTTTAGGGAGCTTTATAACTAGAAAGGCTGTTGTATCAAAAGAAAATCTGCCTCCCTGTATCCTACTGTCTCTTTCTTGACGCTCCCTTCAGAAGCCAGTGCCCAGGGCCAACCACTCGGCAAGTTCTTCCACATGACTAATTTCAAGGATCCGACCCCACACCAAACCACACATAAATCCCCTTTAAATCTTCTGCACACATAGGGTTCCTGACCCCAAACACGTTCAGGATGGTTTAAAATAGGGTGGAGAAACCTTACACTGTTTTCCAGGAGAAGGCCTTTTAAAACAAATGTTTGAAAGCTGGAACACAAGACTGCCATCTCTGTAAATGGAAAATGGTCAAAACACGGTGTACAAAGATGCGTTGTAGAATTGGGCACCTGACACCTGTATAATTACGCTAACCACTTTAAATTCAATTAAATAAATAAGTAATTTTTTAAAAAAGAAAGTGGTCAGAGATAGGCAATATCACGTGGTACAACCCCACACTGTGTTAAGATAGGCACAGGTGATGGAATGTCTTGAAGTTTCAACAGTGGTGACGGCCAGCCCCAGGGGTCTGTGGATGCCCTAAGAAAGTGAACTGTACACACTAACGGGGAAGTTTCTGGCTGATGCACTGTATCTCAGTAGTTCTGCTGTTGAAGTAAAAGGGGCCGCAGTACTGGAGAAGTCCTGTGCATGTAATGTGTTCAATCTAAGAGACTTGCTACTCTGTAACTTCAGCAGTCACACACATCCCCACATGCAAGTCTTCCCTCATCGCCCCCACCACCACCACAGCAACCTCCCTCCCTCTGCAGCTCATGTCTCCTAAGATCTGGTTTTCCAGGCTGCACGGGATTTCTTAACGTACATAGTTCAGCTTCCAAAATACACTGGACAATTTCTTAGGACTAATACTGCATCATGAACGAATTTCTTTAGTCTCCAAGACAACACCCTGCTCTTGAACGAGGACTCCCTGGACACATTCACACCAGACCCCTCGCTGTAACAGCTGGTGTTCGGGCCACCAGGACTCCACCACCTTGCTGCCCAGCCTGATGGGCTTGGATTCAAACACGAGTCTACTTCCTTGTACTCTGTTCTTTCTCTAAATACCAAGTTCATCCCGTTCCAATTCATATTAAAGCAATCAAAACCAATTAATATTAAAGCAAAGGCCGGCTCATAAAAGTAACAGCTCAATAGAACCCAGAAATCCCTACCTGCCTATGGACGCAGGACCATCGGAGCAACGAACCCTTGATTTATGGCCTCCCAAATATTACTCCTCCACCTCCACCTCCCGTCTAGCGTCTAGCATGAACATTATTCAAAACTCTCAGAGGATCATTTCACGTGTTTAATGGCCTCATTTAATTTTTTCTTCTTCTTCTTACCAAACATGTACCTGGGCTACTCACACGGGTTCACTTGCAAGTCCCTGGAGGAACTTGTTCTTTTTTGACAGTTGGCAATAAAAATTCTCATTTCAGCTGCTTGTACCAGCGCCCTGAGGTTTTTAAGCCTGCCAGGTGGACAGTGGGGAGGAGGGGCCAGGCACACGCATCTCGGGTTCTGCTTCCTAGGGCCCCACGGGGAAGGTCTCTCTGCGCCCCTCGGGGCGGGCACCTGCTTGCACTACCAGGGCAGGCTTAAGGGAGACAAGAACCAACAGCTCCAATGTTACTGAACCCGCTTTTTCTGAAACATTTTGCACAGGCTGGATGGGACTGCTCTGAGCAGCTCAGACCCCGACCTATACATCTACCCAGCTGAGGCCACCGGACCCCCAAGTGCTTGTAAGAGAGGGAGGGAAGGACTCCTGCCCCCATAAATCCAATTCAACCCCCAATATTAACAATATTTAAGAGCTATTTCTCCTCTTTTGAGGAACTGGTAAGGAATTGAAAAGGACTGTATAGTGTTATGAGTAAGAACACAATATTGACAGAGCATATACTGCCTGATTCGAAAACTCTGGAACCATGATGTTAATTTCTTTTCTAACATCGGGCCCTTGTTTGTATTTAAGAATAAACCATGTGCTCTTTACTCCTGCACTAAAAGTACAGAGAGAGGAGAAAGGGGAGAGGCTGGGGTAGAAGTCTGGCATCTTATTCACTCAGCGCCTCTTCCTATACCTGCTATGTTTCAGGAAGGATTCAGGTGCTCTGCCAGATGCTCGAGGACATGCCTGCAGAGGACAGGAAGAGCTCTGCCCTAGGATGGGGAAGCAGACAAAATGACCTCATCGCACCTAGGCCAGGTAGGTGGTATGTTCAGAGAGTACCAAGCTGTGCACAAACAGGAAGTAGGGCCCTGTAAGGGCACCAGGAGTGATGTGAAGGGACCCTAATTCAATGACTGTACTGTGGCCCTACACAGTAAGGTGCCTTGCCAATCTATCAAAATGAAAGATCCAGGTTTTAGATAGAGTGCTTTATAAATAGAAAATCAGCTAATATTGAAATCAGCCAGACCGTGTGGACATAGTTAGCATCAGATATCTGACTCCCTGTTAGGGTCTCTGCCAACACCCTAGACCCACAGAGAAGGGGGTGTACCCAGAGCGGACACTAGGCTCCCGTCCTGTTCAAGTCCCAGATGGCATGTGGCCAGCCTCAAGGGGGGGGGGGACAGATGTGCTGTCCCTTTCCCACAAAAGTCCCTGCAGAAAGGCTCTGGACCAGTGGTTCTTAACCTTTTCTGAGGTACCGAACCCACCAGTTTCATATGCACATTCACCAAACCCTTCTTTAGTGATAAATAAAATATGATTTTGTTTTCCAAATTCAAGACATAGGTATATGTTTTTTTACTGGTGTACAAAATGAGCCGTGCATGAACATCACAGTGATAAATAAAATATGATTTTGTTTTCCAAATTCAAGACATAGGTATATGTTTTTTTACTGGTGCACAAAATGAGCCGTGCATGAACATCACCTTGCTCAAAGAACAAAACCAACAAAGTGCATGAACTCACAACAAATTACGGTATTACTTTATTCTGGCCTCCGCGGCAGAGGCTTCTCCGAACCCTTGAGACCGACTCATCGAACCCCTAAGGTTCGATAGAACCCAGGTTAAGAACCACTGCTCTGGACATACCCTTGGAGTCCCTCAGGCTGCAGGACCACATAGGTCAAGAATTCAAACTCAGCATACCGTAGAATGTCTGTCTCTAACACGAGGGTTTAAATGTAAATCTCAAGTGAAAACTTTAAGAACTGCATGTGGTACATCTTTTACATGGGAAGTTATATTTGATGCCAGTCTTCTATAAAGTATACTGATGTCAGAAGGGAGGCGGAAGCAGCCGGCAGCGGCTTGCAGGGCAAGGGAACCACAGGCAGCTGGCGGTAGGGAAGAGGACACGGCACAGGACCCTGCACTTACTCGAAGGGTCTGTCTATGTCACCAGTCCCTCCTTTGCCAACCTCGACATGGTGAGCCTACCCCAAAATTAGTCCTAGTAAACACCGGGCAAAGGACATGAGCAGACATGTCTCCAAAGCAGACACAGGGGCGGCAAAAAAGCACCTGAGAACGTGCTCAATCAACATCACTAGTCTGGAGGGACGCACAGATCAAACCCACAGCCAGAGACCAGTCACACATTACAATGGCCGTTATCAAAAATTAATGAAAATACTGGAAAGGACACTGAGCAGTTGGACCCTCACACACCTCTGGCCAGAATGAAAGAGTGTGCCGCTATGGGCGAAACAGTCTGGCAGTGCCTTAAATACTACACAATACCCCACAAGCCCACAACCCTGCTGCATGTACCCAGGGAGCAACAGTGCAGCGTGTGGGCAAGGCGCCCCTGGAGCCAGTCCCAGCATCTGTGCAGTCCCATGGGAAATGCTTCATGGCCCTGGCCAGTTGGCTCAGTGGTAGAGCATCGCCCCGGCATGTGGATGTCTCGGGTTCGTTTGCAGTCAAGGCACACAGAAGTGTCGACCCCTCTCACTCCCCCTTCTCTCTCTCTCTCTTTCCCTCCCCTAGCCATGGCTCTATTGGTTCAAGATCATCAGCCAGGTGCTGAGGATGGCTGTGTTGGAGCCTCAGCCTCAGGTGCTAAAAACAGCTTGGTTGCAAGATGTCTCAAGATGGGCAAAACATCAGTCCCAGACGGGGGTTGCTGGGTAGATCCCAGTCAGGGCGCATGCAGGAGTCTGTCACTGTTATCTCCCCTCTTCTCACTTGGAAAAGAAGAGAAAATATTTGAAGAAGGAAGGGAGGGAGGGAGGAGGGAGGCGAGGGAGTAAGAAAGGGGAAGGAAAAGAAGGAAAGGAAGCAAATGAAGGAGAAAGAAAGAGAGAGAGAAAAGGAATGAATTAGTCAATAAAAGATTTAATTTTTCTGAGGTGAATAAAGTCGAATTTAAATTTCATGTGAAATATTTAACTTTAAAAGATAAGTCATAACCCCCCTAAAGGATTATTTTAAAAATAATCTTTAAAAAAAAATTTTTTTTTAATTAAAAA
The DNA here is from genome assembly GCA_037038555.1 of Rhynchonycteris naso. Lineage (NCBI taxonomy): Eukaryota > Metazoa > Chordata > Mammalia > Chiroptera > Emballonuridae > Rhynchonycteris > Rhynchonycteris naso. The sequence continues at coordinate 94,191,443 of CM072996.1, read as the reverse complement.
AAATAATAATAATCTTTAAATAGAAAAGCTCAAAATATAAAAGCAATTAATTTGACTCCAGAAACCTCTCTGAATGAAAACAAATATTAAAAACAAACTCAAAGGACAACTTGAGAAAAATATATGCATATTATCTGGAATAGAGTTAAACATGCTTAGAAATTGGTAAAAAAAAAAAAAAAAGAAAGAAAGAAATTGTAAACAACTCATAAAAAAATAAGTAAAGAAGGCAAACAGTTATTTCCCAGAAAAAAAGAAACAAAAATGAGTTATGAAGACATTCAGTCTCATGGACAACTTAAGTAATGTCAATGCAGAGAACTAACATTACATTTCTGAAGACTTATTAAGACTAAAATGCCTGACAATTTCCATTGTTGGTCAGGGCTTAGAAAAATCCAGAAAAGCTCAAACACCCTTGTGGGAAGCATAAATTGCTGTCACTTTCTGGAAGAACAATTTTATGGAATCTATAAAAAAAAAATTTTAATTCACTTCTGGGAACTAACTCCACAGATACTTAAACAAGCACAAAGAAAACAATGTGTCCACAGAGGTTCACTACAGCACTGTTACATGTCAGTAGCTAAAATCAGAAGTAGTATTCAGCCTGACCAGCGGTGGCACAGTGGAGAGAGCGTCAACCTGGGATGCTGAGGTCTCAGGTTTGAAATCCCGAGGTCCTTGATTTAATCTCAGGTTCACCAGATTGATACGGGATCTCTGGCTTAAGCACAGGATCATCGAAATGAGCCCGAAGGTCGCTGGCTTGCGCCCAAGGTCACTGGCTTGAGCAAGGGTCACTGATTCAGTTCAGCTTGAGGCTCCCCACTCTGAGAAGGCACATAAGAAAAACAATCAATGAACAAGTAAAGTGGCGCAACTACAAGTTGGTGCTTCTCATCTCCCTCCCTTCCTGTCTCTCTGTCTCTCTCTCTAAAAAAAAAAAAAAAAAAATCAGAAGTATCCAGGCATTGGAGACCGGCGAAATAATTTCTATACATCCAGATGACATTAGTAAAGATTTAAAAAAGGAGGTGCCTGGCAAGTACTAATATGCAAAGATGTGTAGGAACTATTCTGTGTGAAACAGCAAACCTCAGTTCAGTACTACAATATGATCTCATTGTATCTAAAAAATAAAATAGGGGTGCTACAACATAGGTGAGCCCTGGAAACATTATACTCAGTGAAAGAAGACAGATACAAAGGCCACTTATTGTATATATGGTTCTGTTTACATGAAAATTCCCAGAATAGGCAAATCCAGAGACAGAAAGATTAATGGTTGTTGAGGCTGGGGGAGGGGGAGGGGGAGTGACTGCTAACATAGGGGGTGATGAAATGTTCCGAATATAGACAGACTTGGTTGTCACACAACACTGAATCTACGAAATGCCACTGAATAGTGTGCTTTAAAATGGTGAATTTTATGTCGTGATTTTTACTACAACTTTTAAAAAAATAAATAAAGGAGCTATAGAAAAAAAACCGTATGCGCCTAGAAAATGTCCCCATGAAGCATAGAGCCTGCCAGCTAGGTTACTTGGGGACCTCTGGAGGGAGGCACGGGTCAGAGGGAGGAAAGAAGAGGTGCTTTTCATTTTACACCCTTCTCCGTGTTGCTTTAGTCAAACCATTGCGTGTTACTGGGTTTCCTGAGTTTGTTTTGTTTTTCTTGATTTTTATTGAATCAAGTAATAAATGCATTAGACTGATGAAAAAGTAAAACATGGCCTTGGCTGGTTGGCTCAGTAGTAGAGCATCAGCCTGGGATGTGGATGTCCCAGGTTCAATTCCTGGCCAGGGTACACAGGAGAAACAACTATCTGCTTCTCCACCACTTTCCTCTCCTTCTCTCTCTCTCTCTCTCTCTCTCTCTCTCTCTCTCTCTCTCTTTCTTCCCCTCCTGCAGCCATGGCTCAATTGGTTCAAGCAAGTTGGCCCTGGGTACTGAGAATGGCTCTGAGGCCTCTGTCTCAGATGCCTCAGGCACTAAAATTGGCTCGGTTGCCAAGCAACAGAGCAAGACCCCAGGTGGGCAGCATGGCCCCCATGCTGGGGGGATCCCAATAGAGGCACATACGAGAGTCTGTCTCTCTGCCTCCCCTCCTCTCACTTAAAAAAACAAATAGGGACTCTGGCTGGTTGGCTCAGCGGTAGAGCATCGGCCTGTCATGTAGAAGTCCCGGGTTCGATTTCCGGCCAGGGCACACAGAAGAAGCACTCATCTGCTTCTCCAACCCTCCCCCTCTCCTTCCTCTCTATCTCTCTCTTCTCCTCCCACAGCCAAGGCTGCACTGGAGCAAAGTTGGCCCAGACATTGAGGATGGCTCCATGGCCTCCACCTCAGATGCTAAAGTGGCTCCACAGCTGCAAAGGAGCAATGCCCCAGATGGGCAGAGCATCACCCCCAGGTGGGCATGCCTGGTGGATCCTGGTTGGGCACATGCAGGAGTCTGTCTCTCTGCCTCCTTGCTTCTCACTTCAGAAAAAAATACAAAAATAAAATTTTTTTAAAAATAAATTAAGCCTGCCTGACCAGGCAGTGGCACAGTGGATAGAGCGTCGGACTGGGATGCAGAAGATCCAGGTTCGAGACCCCGAGGTCGCCAGCTTGAGCGCGGGCCCATCTGGCTTGAGCAAAAGCTCGCCAGCTTAGACCCAAGGTCCTTGGCTCCAGCAAGGGGTTGCTCGGTCTGCTGAAGGCCCGCGGTCAAGGCACATGTGAGAAAGCAATCAATGAACAATTAAGGTGTTGCAAAGGCAACGGAAAAACTAATGATTGATGCTTCTCACCTCTCTCCGTTCCTGTCTATCCCTCTCTTTGACTCTCTCTGTCCCTGTAAAAAATAAAAATAAATTAAGCCTGACCAGGTGGTGGCACAGTGGATAGATTGTCAGACTGGGATGTGGAGGACACAGGTTCAAGGCCCCGAGGTCGCCAGCTTGAGCATGGGCTCATCTGGCTTGAGCAAAAAGCTCACCAGGTTGGACCCAAGGTTGCTGGCTTGAGCAAGGAGTTAGTCGGTCTGCTGAAGACCCGTGGTCAAGCCACATATGAGAGGGCAATCAATGAACAACTAAGGTGTCACAATGAAAAACTGATAATTGATGCTTCTCAGCTCTCTCCGTTCCTGTCTGTCCCTATCTATCCCTCGCTCTGACTCTCTCTGTTCCTGTAAAAAATTAATTAATAAATTCAAATTACAACATTATAGAAAAAACGAAATGAAGTCTCTTTGATCATACCCAATGCCAGGAGCAGCCTCTTAGAACTGTTTGCCTACAAAAAGAAGAGAAAATATGTATTGTTGTTTTGTGGGGGTTTACACATAGTGATTTAAAAATAAATATTTGCCATGATAAGCAGATAATTAGACCCAAGACAAAGCTCCCTCGACTCGTGAGGACACACACCCCCACCACCCAACACACACACCCAAAATTCATGTTAGGCCCTACTCTATGGCTGGGAAAAAGCAATTTATTATAGAGTATTTTTAAAAATTTAATCCTAGCCTGACCAGGCAGTGGCACAGTGGATAGAGCGTCAGACTGGGATGCGGAAGGACCCAGGTTCGAGACCCCAAAGTCGCCAGTTTAAGCGCGGGCCCATCTGGCTTGAGCAATAAAAGCTCAGCAGCTAAGACCCAAGGTCGCTGGCTCCAGCAAGGGGTTGCTCAGTCTGCTGAAGGGCCGCGGTCAAGGCACATGTGAGAAAGCAATCAATGAATAACTAAGGTGTCGCAACGGCAACGAAAACCTAATGATTGATGCTTCTCACCTCTCTCCGATCCTGTCTGTCTGTCCCTATCTATCCCTCTCTCTGACTCTCTCTCTCTGTCCCTATAAAAAAATAATAATAATAATTAAAATTTTAATCCTAAACAGATCAATTTATACCCACATTTGGCTTGCTTTCTTTTTCCTTTGTTTTGTTTTCTATCAGCCTGGATGCTAGACCCTACAGAAATCTGTGGCTAGTCAACTAAAAAAACTATTGGACCATCTTTTTAATTATTAAAAAAAAAAGGAGGAGGAGGAGGAGGAAAAGGAAGGGAGGGAGGGAGGGAGGAAAAGAAAGGAAGAAGGAAGGAAGAAGGAAGTAAATGTGCCCACAGTTTAGCATAGCAATAAAAGAAAAAAAGTGAACCTTATTTGAACTCTGAAAACACCTCACTAATTAGAGGTAATTGTGTCTGGGTCTGCCTTGTGAAACAATGGGTTTTTCTTTTTCCAAAATAAAATTATAATGACATACTGAATGTTGCAAATAATGAAAGAAAAATGGTATCTCTCAAAAAAGCTGGATCTATGAAACAACTATGTGCTGCACCATTATTGATACAATCAGAAGGTTGTAGCTCTGGACCCTGAGAAAGAAGATACTGATTAAGAGGGACTCCTGATGGCTAACTGGGCTGAAATTTTTTTAAACAGAACCCAGCAGCCATTTCTACACAAGACCTCTTGCAAACCACACTTCAGGGTGAAGTCTGCACTGTAACTGCCTGCCGCCTGTACTCACCTGCTCACTTGCACCCTGTTCCTGCCACAGGAGCCAGCCCTTTTAAAGGAATTCCTGAAACCAACAGAGTGGAGGCTTTCCTTGCCCAATCAAAGCTGCACAGTTATACCCCACCCCCACCAGCATCTTCACCAACCAATCACAGCAGCTCCGTTCTGACCAATCAGGGCAGTGCTTTATAGACTAATCAAGATTACCAGATTTGGAAGTCCTCATTTGGCTATGAATGGACCAATCAGGGACCAGGAGCAGGACTTCTGTCTATATAAACTCCCATTGGCTAAGAGAGTACACCTTCCCTGTCCACAACAGACTGTTGTGTTGCCCTGGCTGGGTCTGAAACACCAAGGAGGTAGAGCAGAGCAGAGCTATGTCTCTGAAAAGGAGCCTGGCTGCAGGGCTGCCCCACGGCTGTGCTGCTTCATATTTGAGCTGTTTGCACTGAATAAAGTTTCCTTTTATACCCTCCCCCAAACTAGGGATTCCGGTTGGCACTGAATTGGCACCAACAATCATCTGCTGACATTTCAGAATCGTGCATCTCACTGGGATCCAAAGCATCCACAGTTAGAAGCTCTGTCAGCCACTAGGGTGCACGCTGAGTGACACCCATATATATGACCATTCCTAACTCTCCCCTCTGCATGACCCCACACACACCCCACTCTCCAGCACCCAAAGGTGCTTACACCAGTGGCCTCTTATGAGCAGCTTGCTAGGCACCCGTCCCACTTCCACACAGCCTCCACAGAAGCTCCCAAATGGCTAGCTAGGGGCCCCCACTGGAAAACTTGGGGCCAGTGCCAAGTGAGTGACTTTATTCTGTCCCTGGGAACTGTCCACTGCTGGAAGGCTACCCTGTGCTTTGTAACAAGGTAGAAGCGAAGGAAGTGCCATTGATCCAAAGAACAAAAAAAAGCACTTCCAGAGCTCTGTCCCTTACCAGGCCCCCAAGACCCTGTGAACCCAGGACCCTGAGAGCCAACCTGGGACTCTCAGGGCCCCCCCACTGGGCCAGCCTTCAAGGCCTCCTACTTCAAAGGTCCCCAGACAGGATAAATCAACAGGCTGACAGCCTCACAATCCCAACTCCCAAAGATGTCTGTTTTCCTTGGGGGTTGTTTTTTTTGTTTGTTTTTTGTTTGTTTGTTGTTGTTGTTGTTACCCAAGCTTCCCTGAAGGAAACAACGGCCTGGCCAGGGGCCTAGATGGGCCCCACCATCTCGGGGCTCATCAGGGAGCCTCTGAGGGACCACTTCACTTGCTCTGACCTCTGGGAGGTAACTCATCAAGGCCTCAAGTCCCTTCTTGAGAGCCAGGCAATCAGCTGGAAGAAGGTGGAGAGAATAGGTGGGTTACTGACCAATGACCCCTGGAAAGCAGGGCTAGACAAGAGTCTAGTGGGCACAGATGTGCTTGGAGGCCAGCTAGGGTAGGCGACAGCACTATCCAAAGAAGCACTGGCCCACAAGCTCTCCTGAAGGAAAAAAGACTTGCCCCCTGATGCCAAACTTTCCAGAAAGATACACTTGCCCATATCAGACCATGGGCACACACGGAGCTAGCTGGTAGTGGGCCTGGTGAATTTGTGCCTGACTCCCCAACACTAACCAGCCCTGGGCCAAACCACTTAGCAAACACAACAAGGTTTAGAGGGTTCAGAGAGAAAAGGTATTGATTAGCAGTGGGACCTCTTTATCACATAAATTCCTTTGCAGATGCTCCAAAAAGAGAAGCAATAGAAAACAGTACCAGATTAGCACACACATTAAGGGTAGACTTGTATATGAGTCAACTGGGGCTGCCTTAGCAAAGCACCACAGCCAGGGCAGCTTCAACAACAGAAGCTCAACCTATCTCTGTTCTGAAGGCTGTTATGTCAGAGATCAAGACATGGGCAGGGCTGGTTTCTCCTGAGACCTCCCTCATAGGCTTGCACATGGCCTCCCTGTGGCTTCACATCTATCCTCTCTGTGTGTCTGTGTCTCAATCTCCCCTTTTTATAAGGACACCAGTCTTATTGGATTAGGGCCCACCCTAAAGACCTCACTACAACTTGATTAGGTGGATAAAGACCATCTTTCCAAAAAAGGTCACATTCTGAACTACTTGGAGTTAGGCCTCCAATATATCTTTTTTGAAGGGGAAACACAATTCAACCTATAACAACAGAATAGTCTCTTCATTGAAAGTCATTAAGTAAGAACAATGAAACTCCATCTTATAGCCATAAAAACTTGAAACTGTAATTTCAGTGTTTTAAAATTATTTTCTAGTTTTATTAAACATAATTGACATATATCACTGTTTAAGTTTAAGGTGTATTGCATAATAGTTTGAATTACATATATTGTTAATGTTTTTAATTTATTGATTCCAGTGAAAGAGGAGAGAAGAGAGAGAGACAGGAACATCGAGCCCTTCTTGTATGTGCTCGACCGGGAATTGAACCGGTAGGTAACCTCTGCACTTCGGGACGATGCTCTAACCAACCGAGCTATCCGGCCAGGGCTGAATTACATATATTGTGAAATGATTACCACAGTAAATCTAGTTAGCATCCATCATCCCATATAGAAATAATGAAAAGAAAAATCAAAAGAGTAGATCCTCCTTGTGGTGAAAACTCTTAGAAGTTACTCTCTGAACAACTTCCCTATGTAACTATACTATACAAGCAGTGGGAACAGCAGTCATCATGCTGTACTCTGTAGCCCTCATACTTAACTGATAATTGGAAGTTTGTACCTTTTGATCATCTTTCTCTACCTTCCATTTTTTAACTATTAAATTATAGTTGACGTATAATATTGTGTTAGTTTCTGGTATACAACAGTGATTCAGCATTTACATATCTTACAAAGTGATCACCACAGTAAGTCTAGTATCCATCTGACACCCCAGTTACTATATTTTTTTAAAAAAGATTTTATTTATTCATTTTTAGAGAGAGAAAGAGAAGAGGGGAATGAGCAGGAAGCATAAACTCCCATATGTGCCTTGACCAGGCAAGCCCAGGGCTTTGAACCGGCGAGCTCAGTATCCCAGGTCTACGATTTATCCACTGCACCACCACAGGTCAGGCCACTGTGATATTATTGACTGTAATCCCTGTACCTTACATCCTTGTGACTTATTTTATAACTAAAAGTTTGTACTTCTTCATCTTCTTCCCCTCTTTCACCCATTTACCCAGCCCCTCCTCTCTGGCAACCATCAGTTTATTCTCTTTATCCATGAGTTTATAACACCATAAATTTTGAAAGACGGCTCCAATCATATTTCCACTCAACATCCTTTTAAGTACTTCCCATATTTGCTTTAGGTCTCTCCACAGAAATGAGAGGAGGTTGTTTAGATCAATCACATGCAGCACACACCCTTCCGCAAACTGATTTTCTCCCCACCCACAACCTCTCTTTGAAATCCCCCTCAGGGGGCATCAATGGGTCTCTAAATGGGTTGTAACGGCAAACAGGCAATGTCCAAGTGCCCTCGGAGAGGTGACCTGCACGCCACACTCCCCACAGCACCGCAGACACACACCACCTTATGCACTCACTCCAGCCAAAACTCAGGGCAGCATTGGAATTACCATCTTATAATTTGCACTTTCTTAAATCCTAATAAGGTCAAACTCTTTTCCTAAAGTTCTGCCCTTTTGCACTTGTTCTGCAAACTGCCTGCTGTACCCTGTGCCCCTCTTATCACAGAGGTACTTATTTCGGTCATTTACCTTATGAAGGTAAAACCCCCTCATCTGTCCTGTATGTTGTGAACTCGTCCTCTCCATCATCAGTCTGAACGACCAAGTGGGACCCAAACCCTCCACACTGGGAACCCAAGTCTGTTGTTGAAGAGGTGGGGGATACACACCTGAAAGCTGAAATGCCTTCCTCCCTCCCTTTCTACACCTCAGGACCTTCGGTTTTAACAAGCGCAGGGCTCTGAGAATGGCAGAGAGTGGCCCACTTCACACAGGCCGCAGCAGGGCACTGCTCCTGGGGGTGGCAGAGGCTGCAGGGCACACCCAGAAAGAGGGGTCCAGATGAAGAGACAGGGAAGGGCTGGATTACAAAAACTTGATGGGACCCTCCCTGTGCCGAGCCGGCCACCTCCACCCTCTTACAAGGTGGGGAAGGTCTCTGGGCCTCTGGATCGGGAGCCCCACCTGCAGCCCTGGGAAGGCAGAGAAACACCACTCACACCTGCTGGGATGCAATGCCACAAGCCCAGCAGGGGCCCCCAGTCTGGCTGAAGGCCGTTTGATGGAAAAACCAGTGTTGGTGGGTGCACCTTGCCTGTTCCCACATCTGCAAACAAACCGAGTGTGAAAAGTCATCTTCCAGAGAGCTGGGCAAGCCCAGCAGGGCCTGGAATCACATAGCGTCTGTCTGTGATGCTTGCGATAACAGCACTGCGATTATGGGGGAAATACTAGTTCTTACCACTCATGCTAAAAGATTTTCCAGGTTAAAAATAATAATAATAATAATAATAAGGCTGTGTAGGGCTCATGAAGTGTGGGCCAAAGGGCATGAAAATTAACAGGACATGGCGACTGTTAAAGCTGGGCAAAACACATGGAGGGGTTCACAGTCCTCATCTAATTTTAATCCTGTTTGAAGTTTCCTATCATGAAAAGCTAAGGGGAAACACGTTCGAAGTTCTGACAATCCAGACACTAAACTGAGACTTGGCGAATCCTGTCCGTAAAACACTCCAGCCTCAAAGGCACCTCCCGTGCCTGCGTGAGGTCTGACACAATTTCCAATAAAACTGTAACCATTTGAATCTTATTTTCTAAGAGGACTTGATAAGCTCTATTATTGATTCCACTGGCTACAGTCATACATCTGTATCACTGAACATTTTCAGTTCTTTATTTATTCATTTATTTTCTTCTCTTTTTCAAAGTGAGAGGAGGGGAGATGGAGAGACAGATTCCCACATGTTTCCCGATCGGGATCCACCCAGCAACCCCCACGTGGGACCAGTGCTCTCACCATCTGGGGCCGTGCGCACAACCCGGCTATTTTTTACACCTGAAGTAGAGGCTCCACAGAGCTACCCTCAGCGTCTAGGCCAATCTGCTCAAACCGCCAATCTGCTCAAACCGATCAAGCCATGGCTGCAGGAAGCAAAGACAAAGAGAGAGTGAGAGAGGGTGAGAGGGTGAGAGAGAGAAGGGGGAAGGCGAAGGATGGAGAAGCAAATGGTCACTTCTCCTATGTACCATGACTGGGAATTGAACCCAGGACATCCAAACACTAGGCCAACACTCTACCACTGAGCCAACCAGACAGGGCCAAGTTCTGTATTTTTAAATAATTTCAAATTTACATAAAAACTGCAAGATTCATGCATACAACCTCCCCCCACACTCTTCACCCAAATTCACTAGTTTATCACAATTCACTCCATATACTTTATCATTCTCTCTCCGTGCCCTCACTGGGTTTTTATTCTGAACCAGCAAAGAGGAGATGGCAGACATCATGCCCTTTGTCCCTGAACAGCCAGAATACACTTCCTTAGAGCAAGACGTGCTCCAGCAGAACCCCCATATGATCGAAATTTAGAAGCACAACACTTTTGTGTAACATACGTCCGCACACAGTTTCATCAGAGGTTCCGATGACACCTTGGCATGTCCTCATTCCGGCACAGGTCCACCTGGAATCTCACTCTGCACGTGGCTGTCCTATCCTGTAGCCCATTCCACGTCTGTGTTTATCCCTCGCTATGGCCAGCTGTTTCATAAAATGCCCCTCCTCCTGGCTTGCTGGTTTGTGTCACCATCAGATTCTGGCTCTGCACACACATATCACCATGCTGGAATGGAACCTAAGTGATGTCCTTCTTAGAAAAACCACGTCCATCTGTCACCCTGTCGGTATAAGCCTTGGTCACCCAGTTAGGGTGATTTCTGGTTTCTCCGGTCTACAGTCTGAGTGTGCCCTTGCAAATAAGGACTCTGTGGGGAAATTCGGTGAGCAACATACATTTCCTGCTCCCCATCCAACATGACCCCATATAATTAGATTCAGAATTCATTGATGATTTTTTTCTTTTTATTTCTTTTAGGAGGAAGGGGGCATTGTTTTTGTTTTATTTTTTAATTCTATTATTTTTATTTATTCATTTTAGAGAGGAGACACACAGAGAGAGAGAGAGAGAGAGAGAGAGAGAGAGAGAGAAAGAAAGGGGGGAGGAGCTGGAAGCATCAACTCCTATATGTGCCTTGACCAGACCAGTGCAGGGTTTTGAACTGGCGACCTCAGTGTTCCCAGGTCGATGCTTTATCCACTGCGCTACCACAGGTCAGGCTATGATTTTTTTCTTTTAAAGATTTTATTTATTCATTTTAGAAAGGAGAGAGAGAGAAGGGGGAGAGGAGCAGGAAGAATCAACTCCCACATATGCCTTGACCAGACAAGCCCAGGGTTTCACAAACCGGTGACCTCAGTGTTCAAGGTCGACCTTTCATCCCCTGCACCACAACAGGTCAGGCTCATTGAGGATTCTTGCCCACATCAATCTGTACAACTATTGTTGCAAATGTGATTTTTCCAATCCATTTCTCATTTATCAGTTGGCAGTTTGCTGTAAGAGGAAAGTGCCTCACTGTAGCCCTCATTTCCATTTACTGATATAATGCCGTGGGTTAGATGATGTCCCCCAAGATTTATACCCACCCAGAATTTCAAACGTTACCTTATCTGGAAATAGTCGTTGCAGAAGTAATGAGTTAGGGATCTGGAGATGAAATTATCCTGACTTTAAAATGGGCCTCACTCCAACAACTGCTGTTTTTGTAAGAGTTGGAAGGGACACACAGAGACACACAGAGGGGACAGCCATGGGAAGGAGTGGAGACGGGAGGGACACTGTCACAAGCCCAGGATCACTAGGAGCCACCAGGAACTGAAGAGGCAAAAAGGGATCCTCCCTCACGGCCTCTGGAGGGGGAATGCATGCTAACACCTTGACTTTGGACTTCCCAGCCTCCAAAACTGGGAGAGAACCAATTCCTATTGTTTTAAGTCAACCACTTAGTAGTGCTTTGTTAAATCAACCCTGAAAAAAGAATTACATGTATTTAGTTACTTATTTACTTATTACCAATTTTGAATCATAAATTTCTATTCTGTTCCACGTATATATAATCCAGGCTTGTTCTTATTCATTTGATGCTTCAATTGTCCCAGATTTAAACACTGGAACTCCCCCAAGTTGGCATTTCTATACTGAATATGCTCCCATTATTTTTGACCACTTATGTTCTATCACAAGAGCACGCTCCTGACTCATCTTGTATTTTTTCGGGTCCTGAGCCCATCATCGGTCATTTCTCCAAGGCGTGCTAGCTCCTTTACTGTGTAACAGTATTTAGTAACCAAGATCTGGGTACAAAGAGTGCTTGTTCATAATGAGGCGCTAGGAAATAACTGTTATGCATAGAAAAAGTATTTCACAAATTCTTAATTATAATCTTAACATACTATTTTATATGTGTATGTGTATAAATATGAATATATGAAATCATGAGTTATACCAATTTTCCAATTTCAATCCAACCCCTCGGGGCTCTTTATCGCTTTCCCTCGTTCTGTATTTGGTCTCCCACCTCCACGGGGCAATCCTGGCTCCGACGCATCATCACATCTCTCATTTGCACAATCCCACATTCGGGGAACAGTTTCAGAACTGTTACACCCACACCACCATGAGAAACAAACCTACTAATGGGGCAAGATTTGTCATCAGGTGTGTTGTTTTTAATCCAGACTGAGGCTCTTCAGTCAAAGTACTGGGTCCAGTTTACTGGAAGTAGAATTTTTTCCCACATCAGTGTAGGTACATGATTCGTTTGCAATATATTTGGGTTCATTTACTTGTTTGCATTCAGTTTTAGTTTCCCACATTCTTTAATGATTTCATTTTATTTTTAAATATGTAGAACAGCCTGACCTGTGGTGGCACAGTGGATAAAACATCGACCTGGAATGCTGAGGTCACCAGTTCAAAACCCTGGGCTTGCATAGTCAAGGCACATATGGGAATTGATGCTTCCTGCTCTCTATCTCTCTCTTCCCCTCCCGCAGTCAAGGCTCCACTGGAGCAAAGTTGGCCCAGGCACTGAGGATGGCTCCATGACCTCCGCCTCAGGTGCTAGAATGGTTCCGGTTGCAACAGAGCATGGCCCAGATGGACAGAGCATAACCCCCTGGTGGGCTTGCCAGGTGGATCCCAGTGAGGCGCATGGGGGAGTCTGTTTCTCTGCCTCCCTGCTTCTCACTTAAGAAAAATACAAAAAAAAAAAAAAAAAAAGAATGGCATGAAGATGTACACACAGACCAATGGAATAAAATCTACACACGCAGCAAATGACAAAGGTGCCAAAACCATTCAATGAAGGAGAGTCTTTTCAACAAAGGGTGCTGGGTAAACTGGATCTTCACATGCAAAAGAATAAAGCTGAACCCTTACCTAAAATTAACTTGAAATGCATTAAGGAACTAAACACAAGAGCCAAAACTACAAAACTTTTAGAAGAAAACATGAGGAAAACTTCATGACTTTGGACTCAGTAATTATTTCTTGGATGACACCAAAAGCACAGATAAAACAAGAAAACAATAGATAAATTGAATTCATCAAAATCAAAAACTTTGCATCAAAGGGCATTATCAACCCCATAGGATGGGAGAAAATATGTGTAAATCATGTCTGATAAAGAGTTAATATCCAGAATATATATGTCTTATAACTCAATAAAAAAAAATCTGATTTTAAAATGGACAAAGGGCCCTGACTGGTTGGCTCAATGGATAGAGTGCCAGCCAGCATGTGGCCGTTCAGCATTCAACCCCCTGTCAGGGCACACAGTAGAAACAACCATTTGATTCTCTTCCCTTCCCTCTCTCCCATCTCTTCCTCTTCCCCTTCTGCAGCCAGTGGCTCAATTAGTTTAAGTGTACACCCTGGGCGCTGAGGATGGCTCTGCTGATTCCAGCATCAGCCTCAGACGGGGTTTGCCAGGTGGACCTTGATCAGGGCACATGCAGAAGTCTGTCTCATATGCACATATACACACACAATTGGCCATGAAATATATACAGATGACATGAAAAAATAGTCAACATCACTAGTCATTAGAGAAACACAAATCAAAATCACTAAGAGATACTACTTCACACTCATTATGACTATTATCACTAAAACAGAAAATTACAAGTGTTGGCAGTCCAGTGATTCCTTTAAAAATTAAAAATAGAATTACCATATACCTCAGCAATTCCACCTCTATGAATACATCCAAAAGAATTGAAAGCAGGATTCAGACACCTTGGAAACAACCCAAATGTCTGCTAATAGATGGAAAAACAATTGTGTGTGTGTTTGTGTGTGTGTGTGTGTGTGTGTGTGTGTGTGTGTGTGTGTACACAATGGAATATTATTCGGCCTTACAAAAAAATTAAGTACTGAGCCTGACCAGGCGGTGGCGCAGTGGATAGAGAGTCGGACTGGGATGCAGAAGGACCCAGGTTAGAGACCCCGAGCTCGCCAGCTTGAGCACGGGCTCATCTGGTTTGAGCAAAAAGCTCACCAGCTTGGACCCAAGGTCGCTAGCACCAGCAAGGGTTTACTCGGTCTGCTGAAGGCCCACAGTCAAGGCACATATGAGAAAGCAATCAATGAACAACTAAGATGTCGCAACGGCAACAAAAAAAAACTGATGATTGATGCTTCTCATCTCTCTCCGTTCCTGTCTGTCTGTCCCTATCTATCCCTCTCTCTGACTGTCTCTGTAAAAAAAAAAAAAAATTAAGTACTGACATGCTATGGCATGGATGAGTCTTGAGAACACTATGCTAAGTGAGAGAAGCCAGACATGAAAGAACAAATACAGTGTGATTCCACTTATATGAGGTACCCAGAGTGCTCAATCTCACACAAATAGAAAGGAGAAGGGGGGTGGGTGCTAGGGGTTGGGGGAGAGGCTCTAAGAATTAGTGTTTAATGGGGACAGAGTTTCTGTTTGAGGAGAAGAAAACAGTTGTAGAGGTGGAGGATGGTGATGGTGGCAGACAGTGTGAATATATTTAATGCCACTGAGTTGTGCAATTAGAAATGGTTTAAAGGGTCTATTTTATACATAGATAATAATAAGATCTGAGTAACTGATGTCACTCCCTGATTTCTCCTTTCTGTGTTTCTCTTTGCAAAAAAAAAAAAAAAAAAAAAAAAGCTATGCACAACCAACCAGTCCCTCCACTCCTTTTCCCCATTCACCTCTCACACTACTTTAAGACAAGAATGCACCTCGTCACTGTCTCTTCCTATAGAATTACTATGGTTCTTAATTTTCCACTTTCCTAAATTGCTCTGGGCCCTGGTCGGATAGCTCAGTTGGCGTTGTCCCGATGCACTGAGGTTGCCGGCTGTTTCCCAGTCAGGGCGCATACAGGAACAGAGTGGTGTGTGTCTGTGTGTACAGGAACAGAGTGGGGTGTGTGTATGTGTGTGTGTACAGGAACAGAGTGGGGGGGTGTCTTTTTCCTCTCTCTCTCCTGATCCCCTTTCTTTCTCTCAAAAAAATCAACTTTTAACAGCTATATGTTCTTATTGGTTAATTGACCCTCCAGGAAGGCAGGGTGTGGAAACCATTATGTAGGGGCATTTGAGAGTTAGGGAAAACCCTCCCCCCACTCCCAGGGGACTTGAAGAAGCATACATTCTCCACAGATAACATCTCAAAAGTGACAGGGTGCTTACTGAAGCTCATTCCAATGACAATTAGAGACATACACATACCACCTCCCACTGGAACTTAAGCCACTTATTCTAATTAGGCTAAATTTTTCTGTAATTATTTCCTTCCCCTTGGCTTGAAATTTTTTGGTTCTTTCAGAGATAAAACTTACAAAAAAGAAGGAAAGAAAGGAGAGAAAAAAAAGAAAGAAAGAAAGGAGAAAGGGCCAGAAATCCCAACAATGATGCTAACACACCAATACAATTATCTCTTTTTGAAAAGCTTTCTGAAAACTTCCAACATTGTTCAACCATTCCTTGGCCACTCTGCTAAAATATGAGTTTAAGCAGATCACATCCAGACATTTTATGACAACTGCACATTCAGCAGAGCCATCCCACCCTTATTTCCAATTTTTCAAACTCCTCAACCAAACCAAATAAATTGCACTAAGAGGAGGAGGCAGTACAAACCCAACCTGTGCAGCCGTAATTAATGGGCCAAGCTCCTTGTTTTGCTTAGATCTTTACTTCAAAACTCAAGAAGCGCTCACTGCCCCCTGAACTAACACTTCTGTTACAGTGCCACAGTCCAACAGCACAGAACTAGAGAGCCCAAAGGGTCACTGAGAAGCGATGTTTCCAGAACCAGTCCTTTCAGCCCAATGGTCCTTTCATAAAATTACTACTGGCCACACAAAATGGGACTTAACCAGCAGTGAATGCTTCCTCTGCAAAGCATTCATTGCCCCCCCAATACTTTGAAACCTTTCATGTATGACATTCATGGGGTCCACTTGGTGGTCACCGCAGGGTCCCCAAGAAGGAAGTATCTTAATGACAACTTTCTTTACCAGTAAGACTCACAGCCTGCAAAGGCACCCCCTACCTCCTCATGGGGCACAGCAGGGTAATCCCCAAGCTTTGCAGTCAAGCCCATCTCCACGTGGTGACCTCAGGATTGAGGCTGGGGCACAGGTCCCCCTCCAGGTTCCCAGTCAATGAACCAGATAACCAACCAAAAGGTCTCTGGCATGAGAAGATGGTTATAAACCTTGGGTAGGGGGAACACTTAGCAGCCCACTTTCTTTTCCCTGACTACAACTGGGAATTAGTATAATTAGAGCTCTCCCAGGGTACAGCATTAGAGCAGACAAATTTCCTGTACTTAATCAGGCTGGTCCGGGCTCTGCAGATCGGGGAGGCCCAGCCTTTCACACCCAGTTCCATTCCAATGATAATGATAATTTTCCACATCCTGGCCTCCCAAGGAATGCATTTTAAAGGAGCACCAATTCTCCAGCTGAAACCTGGCTTTAGAAATCCCCCTGTAAAGGATTAATCTTCCCTACTTGTCAAACAGACTGTTCCCCTACTCCCGCATTTCCATCCCATTGATCTCAGGGATGGGGGGGAGGGCAAGGGGCATGGTAAAATTCTGACTCGGCCAGGTTTAAATGTCTCTGAGGGTAAAAACCAAGGCAAGTAACACCCTAACAAACAATGACATACAATACAAGTACCAGTTACAGCTGTACTTTGACCAAACAATAGGAAGGTTTACCAATGAAAATAGAAGTTCAACTTCACATTGCCTCCTAAATCCACAGATTACTGTCACAAGAAAGTATCCCTGGTAAACACACACTCTGGAACTGATGTTGCTTTTTCGCATGCAAAATATTAAGCAGAATTCATGGCAGTGTTCTAACCTTGACGCACTGTACTAATACGACGTTCAGCCTCACGGACTAGTGAGCCCCTGCAGTAGTCACCAGGGTTCAGTGGTATACAGCCCATACACAGGATGTCACACAAGGTCAGTGGGGTTCAGAGCCACAGGATGACATCCTTTATCAAGTAGACGCGAGGGTTAAACTCGCTCTCACTCTTAAATACTGAAACATTTCCAATGTGTGCTGCTTCTTTGCTTAGTACACACTCATAATAAGAAAAACATGTTGCCTTCCTACATACATAAAAACTTTTATTTTTCCACAGTCTTCTTATGCAAGATGTTTTCGTTTACTTCCAAATGAATCACTATATTTATTACAACCATCACTTCAGGGATCCCGGCCAGAAGTAAACACTGCACTGTCAAAATGAGGGGAGATTGGACCCCTGGACCCCATTCCCAGTCTGTCCTACCTAAGCAGGCAGGGCACTTGTCTCCTTAGGGAACAGCCTTCTATAGAAAGGGAGAAGAACTTATAGATCCTTTTAAAATAACCTTTCTGTTTTTACACAGTAATTTACATATTGTGTATAAAACACACTCAAATTACAGAGATTCCTTGTCACCGCAGAAAAGATGCCAAACACCGAGTGTCCTGTAATCGTAAAACCAATTCATATTTTGAATATAATCATATTCTTTGAATTTTCAGCTAATTCCAGAAGGGAGAGAATTATAAACAGCTTCCCTACTCCTTCCCCTGGAAAGATTACTATTATTTCACAGGGTTCAAAATTTAACGAAAATGACACAGGATTGCTTTGTTCCTCGGAGATTTCTTAAACTCTACTGGAAACGACGACGACAATGCTTAAACTACCCGGCCGGAATGCGAGCCACTTGCCTGTTCTCTTTACAACTTTGACATAGGCAACAAACCCATCACCACCCTTTCCCACCTAGCCCACCACCAGCTCCGCGCCGGCACCCTCATCCTGAAAATGCAACTAAAATCGCCCCTGTCACACTTCCGACACTAACCCCCAAGTGGCCACCACACCCACGCTACGCAGCCGCACGTGGAGTCTCGTAGTTTGTCCACCCACCCACCCACACCCACCCGGCCAACATTGCAGCAAATGAGCCCCTTGGCTCTAAAGGAAAAAAGGTTCTTGCAGGTGGAGGGAAGCAGAAACCCGCAGGGATGTTGTCCGAGTCCCCCAGACAGACTTAAAAGGTACCAATTTACTCACCATTTAGCCGCGCGCCCTGGTCGGTTGATGCTTTAAGGGACAGCAACGTTAGACCCCCTTCCCAAGTCAAGTAATCAGCATCTGCTTAAACCCTGATGCCCCCCAGAAACGGTGGCCCAGCACTCTTAAGTCGTAGGATGGGACCCTGGAGCGCGCAGGTGGCAGCAGGACGCGGGAAGAACTGAGCCCCTTCCCGCGTGGGTGCCCTCATTCTCACCTGCCTGCAGGAATGTGGGGCGGGATAGCACAATCCATAGGGTGGGCGACACTGAAACCCACTTAGGTGTAAGAGGGAGGCTCACATTTTAGGAGAGTCTAACCTCAGCCTGCAAACCTCCGGCCTGGAAGCACCGCGCCCTCCCCCACCGGGCAGGATGCCCCGAATCCGGTCGCGCGGCGCACAGGCCCGGGTGCCCCAGGCATCTGGACGAGGTGGGCGAGCGCCGTCGCCTCCGGTACCTCAGGTAGGTAACCTCAGGCCACCTGTGAACCTCGTGGCAGGTCCTACGCCCCGCAGAGCCCAAGCCAACAAGTCCGCGCAGGGCTTCCCGGGGACAGTGGGTGTCCCTCGAAGAAAAGTGCCACCAGGGTGCCGGACCTGTCCCTCTAGTCGTGCGCCTCGTCCCAGATCCCGGGGTGAGACCCGAAGGTGACCAGGCTCTCCACGGCCCCAAGACCACCCAGGGACCGCGAACGCCAAGCACAGGATACGCCGCTTCGGCCACCTCCTGGCAGTGGGGGAGGGGAAGGGGCCAACAAAAGGGAAGCCCAAGCCCAGCTCAATCAAGCGGCGGGGTTCGGGGCCCCGGGGGCTCCGATGCAGACAGGGGCGCCGGGGTAACCTCGGGGAAGAGGGCCGTCAAGGTCGTAAGAAATACGGACCACATCCGAGGACCCGGCGCCGGACCGCGTTCGCACTAACGAACCTCGGAAACCCCCGGCGAGGGGCTCCCCGCGGCGGCGCCCGCCGGCCTCTGGAAACACTTAGCCAGCCCCCGAGCGCGCTTTATTGGAAGCAGCCCCAGCGGAGGGGCGCGGGCCGGGAGCGGAGAAAGGGGCGGCCTCGAGCCAGCAGGCCCCCCAGCGCACGGGTCCTACCTGAGATCCGGGGTCCGAAGAGCAGGAGCACGGCGGCCGCCCAGACGGCCGGGGCGCACAGCAGCGGCAGCGCCGGGCCCCGGGCCATGCCGCGGGCCGTGGGGGCCGGGCGTGGGGCCGGCGCGGCGCGGCGCGGGGGGCCGGGCGCCACCACCCGGGTCGGCCGCGCGTCCGCTGCCTTTTCTCCCGAGCGCTTCGCAAGCTGGTTCCTTTCGAGGAACGCGTGGTCTGCCTCCTCTCCCAACCGAAACGCGCCGCTCGGCTCCCTCCGCGGTGCGGGCGCGGACGCGGGTTCGGGAGGACGGTGAGACTCCGGGACGCGGGCTTAGGCGTCCGGCCGCCGGGACGAACGCGAGGGGCGGACCGCGGGCGTGCAGGAGGCAGGGTCCCTGGCTCACCCGCCCCGATGGGCAGAGCGGGACCGTGGCAGACGCCCCCTGCCGGAGGGACTCGCCTGCGGCGGGCGTGGCGCGCGGGAAGCTGGGGGCCGGGGCTGGAGGCCGGGGGTGTCTCTGGCTCCTTGGATGTGCCTCCCGCTCCCGCCCTCTGGCCTGCGCCGCGGGACTTTTGGCCGCAAAGGTGGCGCCTTGGGAGCGTCCATCCGCGCCCACCTTCAGGGTGAGGGGCCGAGGGGCCTGCTCACAAATCAGTAACTCAGGACGACACCGCGCCCCGCCAGCCTCCGCCGGAGCAAATCAGAGTCACCCAGCCCCAGAAACGAACGCAGGAGAAGCGAGAACTCGGAGAAGGGAAACGTTCACGGAAAAGAACGGGCCGCGCCCTGCCGGCGCTCTCCCGGTCCTCCTGGCCACGCTGCGACCGCCCCATAGGGACCACCGCGTCCCTCTGAAAAGCTCAGAAACTGCTGGGGTGGGCTGAGTGGAGGAAGCCCTCGGGAGCGCGATGCTCTCTGAAGCCACCGCAGATTTTGGTAAATTTGTAATTTTACCCATTACAGGCAGAACACTATTTGTTCTCTGCAGAGCCCCAGAACATGCAGAAGTAATTTGCTTCACTTGTAAAAGACATTTGAACACAATTCAAATAGCATATTTTCTTGCTTATTCTTGGTTTTGCTTAACACATGCAAAGGTCTGGAATTGGAAGGCCTGACCCTCCCGATTGCAACTTAGGAATTTTCTTTGTTTTTGCTCTCTTGGAGAAAGGATTTGGGATCTCCAGCGACTCAGTTGTTTGTTTTGTGAGATTTATCTCTTCACTGATTGACTATACAAAGCAGTTTGCTTGGCGTTTTTGCTCAAGCACCATTTCCTGCTAGATGGGGTGAAGGAGGAAGAGCACAGACCCTGGGGGTCAGACCCCAAAGCCCCTGAGTCTGGCCCCTGGAGTTGCTCCTCCACCGCCTCCCTCACACATGGCAGGAAATAAAAGCTCTGTCGCCAAGGTCTGCTGAAGACAAGGCTGCGCCAGCCCCTCTGTTACCCCGTTAAAGCCAATTAGGCCTCTTGCTGGTCTGCTGAATATGGGGGAACATCCCACACAGTTCTCGTTCATAATGCAGCCTTGAGAGACTGTGACAGTCACTAGCTAGGGCAGCGGGGAATGGGGGGTGGGGAGTGGGAGAAGATGGTAAAATCATTATGGAACTGGAGGGGGGGGCTCAACCCAGTACAGCTTCCTGGCCACTGCTGCCACCCTCCCAAATGGGGGTGCTCTCCCAGTGTTGTTTGAGGACCACCAAGTGTTTATCTCTGGGATTTTTCTTCCTTTAGGGGCCCTGCAGGATGCTTTGAGGGGAAGCAAGGCTTTAAAAGTTGGTTT
Source organism: Rhynchonycteris naso (assembly GCA_037038555.1). NCBI lineage: Eukaryota > Metazoa > Chordata > Mammalia > Chiroptera > Emballonuridae > Rhynchonycteris > Rhynchonycteris naso. Next base: position 94,170,343 of record CM072996.1, on the reverse strand, counting down.
TGAAGCACTTAGTTCCAGACTGCTCCATTTTGGATCTCAGGCAGGGGCGTCAGAGAAGGGTCCGAGGAGCCTTGCTCTCAAAAACTGGTCAGTCAGACAAAGCTTTGTCCTTTCCTCTGGAACTATGCTCCTTAGCTCTCCTCCGTGGTGTGAACTTGGGGAAATGATGCAATCGCGCTTCTGCCCCTCATCTGTGTGTAATTTTCCTATGACTGGGTTCCCCACAAACCTGACCAAAAGTTTAAACAGCAACATATATTTTTGCTGACAGTTTCTTGGGTGGGGTCAGAAATGTGGGTTATATCACACATGATTCCTTAAAATTTCTTTAAAAATTATCGTTCAGCATTTCTCTTTCTCCAGAGTCGTGGCATCTATAACTCTGACCTGTTCTCTGTTCCCCCTTCATCCCCTCCTCGCTCCCCTGCCTACAGGTTCAGAGCTGAGGGATAAACATGATACATTTATCTTTATAAATGGGAGTGGGACAAAATATGTTCTAAGTAGTTAGCAGAATATGGCTTAGGTCTAAGCCAGATGGGAGATGCTTACTCCTTCCCATCTATATCAATTAGCTATTGCTGCATAACAAATCATTCCAAATCAAAAAGCTAAAAGAGCCTGACCTGTGGTGGCGCAGTGGATAAAGCGTCGACCTGGGAACACTGAGGTCGCCAGTTCAAAACCCTGCACTGGCCTGGTCAAGGCACATATGGGAGTTGATGCTTCCAGCTCCTCCCCCCTTTCTCTCTCTCTCTCTCTCTCTCTCTGTCTCCTCTCTAAAATGAATAAATAAAAAAAAAGAAATTAAAAAGCTAAAAGAGCAAGCATTTAGTATTTCATGTAGGTAGTTTTTTGTGGGTCAAATGTCAGGAGAGGCTTAGCTCTTCAGCTCATTGTCTCAGGGTCTGCCTGAGGCAGGGGTATCTTCACAAGGAGCTTGTTCACATGCCTGGCAATGTGAATAAGGAGGTGGGCAGGAGGCCACATAGACCTTTCCACAGGGTTCCTTGGACATCCTCAACATGGCAGCTGGCTACCCCCAGAGTGAGAGTCATGTAGAAGCTGCAATGTCTTGCAGCTTAGCTTGGGAAGTCAGGCACTGTCATTTCCACAGTATCCTGTTGGTTTCAGTGGCCAACTCTCTTCCTTGTGGGATGGAACTACACGGGCATACATACCAGGAGGCTGACTACTGTACCACCTACAAAGAACACAGTGATGCTATCCTCGTGATAGCCAGATGGCAAGAGAAACAGAAAGTGAGCAAGAGGGGCAGGAAGAAACCAGGCAGCATTTGAAGACTGAGAAGGGAGTCATGCAGATATCTGGGAAAGCATTGCAGGTGTGGTGATGGGCCAGTGTGAAGGCTTCGAGACCGAGGTGTCTGGGGCACCGGAGGGGCAGCCTATCCACCATTCATTCATCTGCCTTCTTTTGCGAAATGTCTATTCCACTCTTTTTGCTCATCTTTTAACTGGGTCGCATATCTTTTTATTTTTTAGTGTTAAGAGTCTTTTATGTGTTCTGGATATAAGCTCATTTCAGCATATAGATATACATATACTTACAGATGCAGAGAATATTTTCCCCTAGTGTCTGGCTTGTCTTTTAATTTTTTTAAACAATGTCTTTCATATGCAGCAGTTTCTCATTTTGATGATGTCCAATTTATTAATTTTTTTTCTTTTAAGGTAGTGCGTTTTGAGTCTCAGTAAATAATAGATCAGGCCAAGAAACATCAGTGAGAATGGAATATTTGAGCATACCAAACTCTGGAAAGCAGATGACACAGTTCACAGACTTCTCCCCACCAGTCTTTTGTCGGGAACACTTGTGAACCAGTGCAGTGGGATGTCCACTCATTTGGTTGTTAGTTAGGAAAATCCTCAACTGAACTGAACCATTCTGCTGTGTAACAACAAGCTGTACAAAAACCCAAGTGCAAAATTAAATAAATAAGCCAATTTGTCAAACAAGATGGTTCCATTCTTTCCCTCCACTCCCCTTACCAGTCTGGCTTGGGCCTGAATTCACACAAGCAGCCTGGCCTCTGTCAGCTGGGACCCCCAGACTAGGAAGCCCAGTAGGTATCTCTGCTGTTCTTCCACTCAGCCTCTCTGTAGCACTTTATTGTAGACCACTCCTTCCTGGAAACACATTTTCGCTTGGCTCTATGACGCCAAGAGCTCCTGGTCCACCTCTGCTTCTTTAGGTATTCCTCCCATTCTCCACGGGCCCCGCAGCGAGGCACTTATGCTGGGCGTGGTCCTGGGCAGCTGTCCTCTCCTCTCAGTCCACAACCTCCCACTGAGAAATCTCTTCCAAGCTCATGGTTTTAGCTGCCACCCATCAGCCTGGCAACTTCAAAATTTATATCTCCATCCCAAAGTGTTTCCTGACCTCCAGACCTATGTATTCAACCACCTGCATGGTCTTTCCACTTGGACGTTCAAGTAGCGCCTCCAACTCAAGTTGTCCAAACGTGAGCTCATAATCTACCATGAACCCTGCCTCACAGTCTTTCCCTAAATTCCCTCTCTCACCCAAAGGCACTGCCATCCGTGTAACTCCACAAGTCAGAAACCCCGTCCCCGTCGGTGACCCCTCCTTTTCTTCCTCTGCTTCAACGCTGTGTCCTATTGCTTTAACTTCCTGGATGCCTCTGCCTAATGTCCTCTCTGTCCATGGCCATGGCCCTAGCCCAGGGTGATATCATCCCACACCCTGATAAGGTGTCTCCCCATTTCCACCATCACCCAGCTCTAATCTGCTTTCCATGTGGATGTCTTTCAAACCCGGGTCCAACCACGTTGCTGCTCAGTGGCTTTCTAGTGCCCTTAAGTTAGAGATTTAATATTACATGGGAGCTGTTGTCTTGTGAAGCTGCTCAGGGAGCCCTGCAGAAAGGTCCCTGCGGCCTAAATGGCCAGCCTTGCTCCGCACTGTGTTGTCCTTGTTCTTACTTTGCAGCCATCTTTGTCTTCCGTCTCCTCACACACACGCAGCACCAGGCTCCCTTCCACATAAGGCTTTCCACAGACTGCTCTTTCTGCTTGGAACATGCTCCCTCGGATTTTCTTCACTCAGGTGACCTTCACTCATTCCTCCATGTGTCACCTCACAAGAACACCTCTATTGCCTTCACCCCACACAGGTCAGGGCTCCATTTAGACACTGTGACTAGAACCCTGCCTGGGGGTACATGTCACAGTGCTAATCTTACCTGTATAGGCAAGTTGACTAGATTTAGTCTATTTTCCCTACTGCTCTGAAGCTCCATGAGAAGGTGCTGATGTATCCCCACCAACGCCTGAGATGTGGTGGTGGAATATTTGCTAATAAAGGGAGGGAAGGGGAGAGGTGGGGCGGCAGGGGGAAAGGGGAGCAAAGCAGACAAATGCTGACATACAAACTCCGATTTAGAACAAACAGTAAATTCTGTCATTTATCAGTCCACAGTCTTTCTAACATGTAGCAAATCTTTAAAAAATAATGCTAGCAGTTTCTTTAATTCATGCTTACATGACTGAATGAACTTGGTTTGTTTTTTGTTTGTTTGTTTTGTGGCAGAGACAGAGAGAGGGACAGATAGGGACAGACAGACAGAAAGGGAGAGAGATGAGAAACATCAATTCTTTGTTGCGGCTCCTTAGTTGTTCATTGATTGATTTCTCATATGTGCCTTGACTGGGGGGCTACAGCAGACCAAGTGACCCCTTCCTCGAGCCAGCGACCTTGGGCTCAAGCTGGCAACCTCGGGGTCTCGAACCTGGGTCCTCCACATCCCAGTTCAATGCTCTATCCACTGTGCCACCACCTGGTCAGGTGAACTTGTTTTTGTTTTGTTTTTTTTTTGAAGATTTTATCTATTGATTTTTTTAGGAGAGAGAGAAAGGAAGGGAGAAGCAGGAAACATCAATTCCCACATGTGCCTTGACCAGGCAAGCCCGGGGTTTTGAACTGGTGACCTCAGCATTCCAGGTCAATGTTAAATCCACTACGCCATCACGGGTCAGGCTGAATGAACTTTATTATAGGCTTATCCTGAAATTACACATCCATCCAAACTACAGTGGTTTTGTATATTTTATCTCAAACTATTTATGACTACAGACTGCTTAAATAGGCTTTCTTGTTTCCAAAAATTTAGATTTAGATATGATAAAATAAAGATTCCAGTTTTCACCAATAACTGTGAACTTTAGATGTTCATAAAGCTTGAGCACAATCATTAAAACAAAAAACTTGATTTTAGATTTTGAATATTTATGTCAAGAAATGAGAGCAACAGAAAGACACAGATAATAATACCTTCCTTTGTGGGTCATTGTTTTGTACAAAGATAACTCCCACCTGGCAGGTGGTCATCTTGAGGAGCCCCAGATTAGTTGAAACTCTAGTCATAAACTCCTTGGTGGCACTGAGATTTATTTTCCTCTCCGACAGCAAATATGTGGTATCCTTCCGATACCAGCTCTCCAAACGGCAACTTGGAATGCCACAATTTAATTCTATTCTGATACTAACTACCCGAAGTTAGCATCAGATGCCATAGGCTAAGCACCCACTCCCTAAAACACTCTCATCAGATGCCAGTCAGGGATTCCCACAATCTTTCCCTCGAGTTCAATGGTTTTCAAGAATGGCTTGAAGAACTCAGGAAAACACTTTAATTGCTAGTAGTGGTTTATTATAAAAGACATAACTCAGGAACAGCGAAAAAGAAGAGATGCACAGGGCAAGGTATGAGGTGGGGTGAGGGGCAGTGACATCATCATGGTTTCTCTGGGAGCACCACCCTCCCAGCACCTGTATGTGTTCCCCAACCTGGAAGCTCTCCAAACCCATTCACTTAAGGGATTTTATGAAGATTTCATTACATAGGCATGGGTGATTGAATCATTGGCCATTGGTGATTGAACTCAGCGGTGCGGATGGGAGCTAAAAGTATCAACTCTAATCATGGCTTGGTCTTTGGGCGACCATCCCCACCCCTAAGCTACCATGGGGCTCTCCAGAGTCTCCTCATCAGCACAAACCCAGCGATGGTTGAGAGCACCTTGTTAGGAGTAACAAAGACACTCCTAGGGTTGAGCTCTGTGCCAGGAACTAGGGACAAAGACCAAAAAAAGTTTCTCATTACACCACACATATGGTCAAAATACTTTTCCTGACAGGGCAGTTAAAAATAATAGTTAATTCTTTTCTGGGAAAAAAAGAAATCAATAAAACCAAGATGTCTTTGTATCACCATGGTTACTAAAATAGGATTATTGGATGAAAATACTAATGTTGCTAAGGTTTTTATTCACCAATATTTCATCCCTATAGTATCTTTCAAATTCCTTTAAAGATAATTTATTTCTTAGTCTTAAAAGAAATGTAGACTCCCCATCCCCTGTGGATCCTCAGTTAGCAGTCTTGTAGGATGTTGCTCTACGCCTAGCTCCTCTCCTGCATGGCACTGTCTCGGAAATGAACAGATAACTGCCCTGGTGCCACCAAGTCAAGTTCTAGCAGCCCGAGGCCCACAGTGAGGTGCCTTACATTTATCCCACTGGTTTGTGTTTGTTTGTTTGTTTTTCATTTTAGAGAGGAAACACAGAGAGAGTGAGAGAGAGAGAGAGAGAGAAAGGGGAGAGGAGCTGGAAGCATCAACTCCCATATGTGCCTTGACCAGACCAGTGCAGGGTTTTGAATTAGCGACCTCAGTGTTCCCAGGTCGACACTTTATCCACTGCGCCACCACAGGTCAGGCTATCCCACTGGTTTTGATGTATGTTATGGGTTGAATTGTAGCCCCCACGAGATTTTGAAGTCCTAGCCCCAGTACCTGTGAATGTGACCTTATTTGGAAATAGAGTCTTTTCAGATGATCAAGTTAAGATGAGGTCATCAGGGTAGACCCTAATCAGTATGACTGTGCCCTAATGAAAAGGGGAAATTGAAGCCCTGGCCAGCTGGCTGAGTGGATCAAGTATTGGCCCGGGTTCAAAACCCAGTCAGGGCATACAATAGAAATGACCATCTGCTTCTCTCCCTCTTCCCCGGTCACAGCTAGTGGCTCAATTGGTCTAAGTGCTGACCTTGGGCATTGAGGATAGCTTGTTTGATTCGAGCATTGGCCCCAGACGGGCGTTGCTAGGTAGATACAGGTCGGGGCACATGCAGGAGTCTGTCTCTCTATCTCCCTTCCGCTCACTTAAAGTACATAAATAAAATAAGATAAATAAAATAAAATAAATTATATCTTATAGGTAGGATATTAATATTGTTATGCTAGATTTGTTTCTATAATACAGTATATGCCTTGTACATTCTTTTTTACTCATTTATCTTCTTTTTATTTTAATTCTTATTTATTAATTTTTTTTTTCAGAGAGAGAGGAAGGAAGAGAGAGAAACAGAAATGTAGATCTGTTCCTGTTTGTGCTCTGACCGGGAATCGAACCAACAACCTCTGTACTTCAGAACGATGCTCCAACCAACTGAGCTATCTGTCCAGGGCTATTCATTTATTTTCAATCTTTCTGTTTTGCTTGAATTGTCCTTTTGGTTCACCACCCCCATATTTAATGTGTGCCTTTTATGCAGCGTATTTTTAATATCATACTGAGTCAATTGTCTTCAACGCTGTAGATAAAATCAATCTGTTAACATATGTATGAGGTAAATAAGTAGCCCGTTCTTCTGAATTAGACTAGGAACTTCCACTTTCCTCCAAGCTTGTCCTTTCTCATCTCACATGCTGTGGTCTAGTATTTTATTTCTAGCTCTTGTGAAACAAATATTATTTTTGTTTTTATTACTTTCATAATCATCACTTTGTTTTTGAACATCATTTTAAAGTCACCATACAGTAAAAGTGACTTATTATTTTGGGGGGACAGCTCTATGAATAGGAAGACTTGCATAGATTTCTGGAATCACCAGCCAAATCAGAATACAGAATGGTCTCATTACCCTCCACACTCCTTTGTTTGTCGTCAGACACGCCCCTGCCCTCAGTACCTAGATACCAGTGATCTGTCCCCAGCACTCTAATGAGCCTTCTCATCAATTTATCCATTGTCCTACTCTTTTGAACCTACTTCTTTTACAGTTTATATCTCTTCATTGCTCTTCTCTGTTTGATAACATCTCATTCTCATACTTTTCTTTATTTCTTTGGACATGATTTCCTTTAGTTGTTTGGACATATTTAAAGCAGCTGATTTGAATGTCTAGGCTTCCTGAGGGACAGTTGTATTGACTATTTTTTTCTGGTATATGGCCCACACTTTGTTTCATTGAATGCCTTATACTTTTTTTGCTTTAAAGAATATAATATGGCAACTCTGGAAAGCAAGTATTTTTCTCTCCCAGGAGTTGTTCTTATTGTTGCTTGTTTGTGTTATTTGTGTGTTTAACAAGTTTTCTGAACAAGTTTTGTCTATATTCTTTGCTGTTTATCACTACCTAAGTCTCTGCTTGATTACCTTGGTGGACAGCTAATGACTAAATAGAAACTTCCTTAAACACCTGGAATCAATGAGAAGTCTCCCAATATTTGCCAAAGGCTCTGTGTATACGTATTGGGATGTGCCTGCAATGCCCAGCCAGACTGTTGAAAACTCTGCCTTAGACTTCACTTCCTGCTGACACAGAACCTAACCGCCCGCCAGAAGATAGGTCACTCATGAGTGTGCACACAGCCCTGTGTGTGTACTTGCCTAGCCTCCTGGATTCCTTAGAGTATATTGGGACTTTTCAAAATCCTTGTGAATCTCATTGTCCAGCTTTTCCATTTAAGCTTTTTTGTTAGCCTATAGTTTGCCCCAACTTTGTACAGTTGTGAAATTCGACATTGGCATCTGAGTGTTTTTAACACACACCTCTTAGCAAGGGCTTCGTTCTCAGTGGGTGAGCTCTGAATCAGGTCAAACAAAGATGTCTTTTAACTGGGGTCTTCCAGGGAATCCACAGGCACATCAAATAATGACAATTCTCTGAGACAAGACACTGAAGAAGCTTCACTTTTATCCTACCCTCCATGGTGGCTGGCAGGCTGCTGAATTTTAGTCTTCTGAAAAGCTTGAGAGAAAGAGATGGGAACAGGGCAAGTTAAAGCTCCACAAAGCTTTCTGTTCTTCCTGAGACTTGGCTGATTTTCTTGCATAAATGCTCCCTGGAT